>JACGCM010000622.1:0-4800000 GCA_014058105.1 Kingdonia uniflora
AATTATAGAGTATGGAAAAGAACAAAGTGTACAGTATTAATAAATAAAACTGTTGCTCAAATGTTAATTTAAAGCTACAATTATAGATTGTCATGCTAGAAAAAACCACTTTAAAGTATCATCCACCACACGTTGTATACTTGTATGATGATATATATAGTAGGATATCTTAAAACTGTTTGTTATACTAAAAATATTTGTCTACCAAAAAAAAAAAAACATCTAACTACTGCCTTAGCAAACATAAAACCACTTTGGTAATGAACGTTTGATGTTTATTTTTTAAAGAAGCATTTAAAGAACCAAGCCTCCTCTCTTTTACTTCTTTTGAGTCCACCATTACTGGTATCGCCGTTTACGAAAGTATGAAGGATCATCTTTGCTGCAGTCTTTAAATCCGCTTCACGACCCTGGATAAAAAAAAACCCTGTTACACAAGTTACTACCAAACTACTCAAATAACTAAACTTTATAATCAATAGTAGATATGTCCAAAACAATATATTTGTCAATTATTTTCAAAGCAGATTGATACTATGTATAGCTCAACCAATATACTATACGATATAATATTGATATCTTATAAATTTACAATATATATCACTGTGCTTCTTAGTTGGATAAATAAAATATTCCCTAAAGACAGAAGCGTTGAGCGCCCAAGCAGCCAAACCAAACAACCATAGCGTGGTGGTTATCATGTTTTTTAAACTCCAAACATCAATAGTCCTCTTACTTTTTAAACTCTAACCATAGAGCACTGTTAGAATATAGCTCTTATCTTCCAATCTAAAGCTGGAACCAATAACATAAAACATTTCAACAGCGACAGCTTGGAATATGGATCCACAATGGATAAATAAAACCCCTATACCTTGTACTTAGAAGAGGCCCCATGTCAATGTCTGTCAATGTGTATGTACTGAGCACGATATGATCCGTAACTGATAAGGGAAGCTATAGTGCAGTTCTAAGGGACTGGCGCACAAAGGCTTTTTTCGCTTTTGCAGGCTACGTCCAGGGTATCACAGTTTGGATGCATGAATTCCAGGGTATCTATCATGGTTTGCAGATGGCCATTGACCACAACATTCAAAAAAAACTACACCGACTATAGCGGAACTCATAGAAGTATTCCCATCTTCAGTCGTGTAGAGCATAAAGTCGTGGATCTTCATACCAAAGACCTCAATTGAATATGCAATTCCTATCACTATAGATTCTCACACCAAAGAGTTTAGCATATATAGTTCTGAACTTCAGACCTTGTTTTGATAAACTTAAGAGAAATAAGTTTGTTATGAAAAAGGAGAATGATTGTCATCAGTAAATTTCAGTTATGCATGAAAATAGTAGAAGGGTCTGGAAATGATGAGACAGAAAATACATACTGCAAGGGCTGCCGAAAGAACTTGGGAGTTTGTTTGTCCCATCCCAATACAAATGCGCACTTGTCAGATGGTTCAGAATAAAGTTTATCCAAAGGCAATAAGTGAACAAAGCATTTATCCTTAACTCTAAAATTTAAGAAAAGATCTAGAAAACTCAACTTAATCTGACAGAGTTAAGCAAAAAATATGAAGTCAAGTAGATCATAAATTTACAGAAAAAAAATGTCGATATCAAGAAGCAAAACAAAAAGATAGTAAGGATAAGAGTCAAGTCATGGGATATATTTGCAATTGGCTCGAATGTAAATAAGAAAGAATAGTAAGATGAATTACTCACCATGTATGGAACTCTCTGAAAACTGGGAATGCCATGAGATGCAACAACGGATGTAGCGGGAAGCGAGCCTATGCCCGGAGATGCTACTTGGGCCGGCGTCTGAATGGAGTCATTATTGACCTGCAAAGTCCAACATCTAACTCTGTAAGAAAAAAAAGCAAAGTGAAAACTTTTATATTTCAACTCATTTTCAGTTTATACTAATATAACTGTTGAAAGATCAAATTAACCTTAGGGAGGACATCATTGGTTTGCTTCACGGGTACAGTTGGAGATCCTTCAGAGTTTTAACCTTGTTATGTAACATTTAAATAACTTAATAAAAAGGAATAAATTGGACCTAAAGAAAGTACAGAAATGGATAATGACTTACTGGGTCCTTGCTGCCAAATCAAAGAGGCTTGATCTGCGCTTTTTCTTATTCAAAGTAGCCTGACGAAGAAAAAACTTTTGAACATGGCTTGCAATCTGGGTTGGAGTCCTAGTGAGCACAAAAATCTTAGAAATTCCTTTCCAGTCACCTTTCCCAAGTCTTCCAAGCCCTTCGAGAAATGTTCTATGCTCTTTTTTTGACCATGGAATCCCTGAAGAAAGAAAAGGAGCAACTATGAAATGTGGATTCAAGGCTACTTAACCTCTGCATTTGATTTTGTGAACTTTTTTATCTATAACAAAATGTCAAAAATCACATTCAAAAAAACTACACCGACTATGGATTATTATTCAAGACATTAAGTACTTCACATAGATGTAAGCTATTATTATACACATGGATTATAGATTACTGGGATTCCATTCTGCCTACTACGCAAATTTTCATTTCAAAACCGAGTCACTCTAGACATATGCATTGCAAAAGCAGATTTGCTGAGGTTTTATTTTTATCAACTTATATTCATCAAAAATGTTAAATTCGTGACTTCATAACACATTGCTAATACAAATGAAGTCTAAATAATGTCCACCTTAACTTTTTAGCCGAGATCTACCTTAATATGAAGTCTAAATAATGTCCCTAAACTCTTAAATTTCACGATCATGAATTTTATCACAACTACCGCCCACAATAACATTCTAAGCCATTTGACTGACACAAAAGTTCACATAAACATTTGTTTGTACTATACCTTTAGGTAAAATCACCGAAATACTAATCAGACCTATAAAAACATGTTACGTTGTATTTTTTTTACGTTTCGAGCGTGATTCATAACAGAACAGATTGTTAATACAAATGAAGTCGTACAATCTAAAATAACTCACGATTACCTCTTTTGCTACGAACGTGCAATCTAATACAAATGAAACCGCGCAATCTAAACCAACTAATGATTACCTATTTCACGGATGACGCATAACTTCTCGCTCCGAGCACTACCGGATGAATCTAAACACAATACAAATACAATCAATGCAATCAAACCTAACTAAATTCTCAGCATTAACTACAAACATCAAATCAAAACGTAATGAAACAAAACGAAATCTAGTTTTACCAATGAAACAAAGCCGATTCTCTACCTTATAATCCCCAACATCTTTCGCTCTAGATCACCTCACTAACCAATCAAACACCACGAAATTCAATCAATCAACGACAATTTAAATCTAAATTAAACCAAATCAATCAGATTGAAAACATAATTAAGCGTAAATAAATGCAAAATTGAAATATAGGGTTTCGAAATGCTAAAAAAAAAAGAGATCGATTTGGGGGAAATACTTCATAACACATTTCTAATACAAATGAATTCTAAATAATCTCCACCTCAACTTTCTTGCTGAGGTCCACCTTAATATGAAGTCTAAATAATGTCCCTAAACTATCAAATTTCAAAGCCTGAAAAGGAAACAACTTACACATTCCCTTGAGTTGGTATGCATTTTTAAGATCCATTCAACTAAATGTTAAATGCTAATAGAGAGACATCATTCTGTAGGGGCCTAATTCAGACAGTGAGGGTGTGTAAGTGCCTAAAGCAGAAACTGTGTATAATCAAACTATTGTAGTGAGTTTTTTGCAGCCTAAAAAATAAGGGTTTCACAAACTTCGAATGCGAGCAGTGAGAGAGAAAATCCTTACCTCTCTCAAATCTCAATCTAATATGACCTTCAACTTCAGAATTAGATATTAAGATGAAAATTTAAGATATTATCTAAACAATTATTCAGATACTCGCATACATAAAAAATCTAGGGTATGATATTGATAATCAACAATTAGCATTGAAAGAAGTTAGGGTTTTTGAGCAATATAACAATTAGAAGCGCAAAATTTCTTACAATCTCAAGTAACAGTGCGATCTCTTTTCCTGATGAAGCCATTTGATTAAGCGCCCTTTTCCTGACGGAGATTCGTTCAATCATACAAACAAAACCCTTAATTGCGAGAGAGAAAAATCAAATACGAAGAGATTTACTAACCTGATCGAAAATACAAAACAAATAGATGAGATAGTTATATTTCACTATTTTTGAAGACGATTCAAAGCCTGAAAAGGAAACACCAATTTGGGGAATTATAAGCAAAATTGGGGATGAAATTGTAAAAATTAGGACACAATGAGAGAGAGAGAGAGAGCAGAAGAGAGAGAGTCGGCTTTGGTTTGGGATAGATGAATTGGGAGTTCGGAGAGTCGGGCTTAGTTAAAAGTTTTCTGTATTTTGTCGAAAGTACCCTTAGGTAATGAGAGTAAAAGTAATCTAGGCCGTTCATCTCCTCCCCACAAATCCCAACCCCTCTTTATCCCTGAGACAATGACGAATATGTCTATACGAAAAACACTGTTGCCTAATGTATAATTGATATATAGGGGTTTAACTGTATATCACATAATCTAGATGTAACTTATGAGTGTCCCGTCACTCAATCCTCTTCATGACCGCGGCCATCTTCTTCATTTGGCCCCTCATCCTAAGGGAGACAACAATGTTTTGATCATAATAGTAGTATTTTATTTTTTCCTCCAATGAAAAGGTAGTGTTTACGTAAAACGTCCTTCATTTTCATTTTCTTTTTTCTTTTCATAGCGACGTGGTCGAGGGACTACCAAAACCCAATAGAGAACATGGATTGTACACCACTAAGATCACTTTTTAACTAAAATTTAAAATATGAAGTATTAAAAGTACCCTTTCAAAGGTTTATGAAAACGAAGGAAAACAAGCTTACTATTAGCTAAACATGCATTATTAGGGTTGTCCATAATAAATAAAAGTGAAATCTCAATGGAAAGGTGATCTAGATTCTACAAAGAGTTGTTACATACTTGAACCTAAAAATTTTAACCAAAAAAACTAAGACAACTTTAAGGGTACCCCTTAAACCCTAAATGCCCTTACCATGGTCCCACTAAATCCTCACCAAGGGAACTACTACAACTACTCCTTTAATCAGTTGGGGGACATAATATTTGATGTCTTTTGCATTTGATTTCATCACCAAATCCCGTTAAATTAGAGAATGAAATCAACACATCAACTCTATGTTTTACAAGAGTGACATGTTTGATTATGCCATCCTCATCTTAATTCGCTCACAGAACGCATTCTCGAACAAGAGAAATCGATTAAGAGAAGTTCTTAATTATTTCAAAGTCATTGAATGATTGAATGTTAATCTCAGATTATTAGGCCTTAAACCCAGTTCATTAACGAGTGACAACATTTTTGTATACACATCCAAATTCATTAAGCATATTCCGTGGTTAGTATCAATAGGGCAAGCACGGAGTACCTTTGAACAAAAGAAGTGATGCAAACAATTACATCAAACCCTCAACCAGGTCTAACCGGCATTAGGTTCAGCCCTAAACCAGCCTTCAGTGAGGCCGTGTGACGCTTGTTTTAATCTGAAATTCCAAACACCCCAACAGCCAAAGTCACATCATTAATGTAATGAAAGTTATAAGTCTAAGGATATTTTCGTTATTATATAAAATACCGCCAAACAATTTATGGTTCCCGTCTCGATTACTTAACAACATCGGATCCTTTGATGTGACGACTTCCCATTTAACTCTCACTATCCCATACATATATCGCCTAATCACCATAGTTTTTTTTTTTTTTTTTTTGGAATCCGGAAGTTCTTCGGGTTCATCATTTTTCACCATTCTCCTAACTAGTCTCCCACGGCTCGCCACGATACCTCCGCAAGCCACACGCTTCATTTTAAGTCGAGATAAATCTTGGCGGATAACTCTAGTGTTAGGTTTCGAGCTCGTGACCTTTCTCTCCTCTCTCCAAGAGGTGGTCCCAAACCACTAGCTTAGCTAACACCAAAGAGGTCCTTCTCACCATCACCATAGTGACAATCACTTCAAAACAATTTTTAAAAATACTCGAAAAAAAAAATTCTTCGAAATTTCAAAATATTATAGGCATAGCAACAATTGCTTTTTCGCTCTCTCAAAATTTCGATTTACGTCTTACCGTTACATATCTTGTTCCCAAGAATGTGATGAAACACAACCAAATAATCAAATTGTGAGGCTGCCCTGTTTTTTGTTCGAATAGACTTTGAGTTTGTTCAAACAGAACAAACTCTGTTCGAACATACTCAAGGTCTATTCGAATAGACTACTCATAAAAAATACATTATCTCAACGGGTTTACTTGAAGCGAAAGGCTACAAGGTTGTGTCTGAGAATGGGGTGAAGAAGGCTATTAAAGAAGCCATGATTGTGTTGAAGGGCCAAAGAAGAAGTAACAACTTGTACTATTTGGATGGTACAGTTGTTCTTGGTAAGGTTGCTACCGCAAAAAGTGAGGAGACCATTTCCAGAGATATCACACGGCTGTGGCATACGTGTTTAGCACATGCGGGAGAAAAGTCCTTGAGGGTTCTCACGAGCTAAGGACTATTAAAAGGTGTTAAAATATGCAAACTAGACTTTTGTGAACATTGTGTGTTGGGCAAGCAAATAAGGGTAAAGTTTGGCACTGCTATTTACAGTACTCATGGAACCCTTGATTATGTTCACTCTAATGTTTGGAGACCCTTTAGGAATGCATCGTTTGGGGGTAAACATTACTTTGTGTCTTTTGTGGATAACTTTTCTAGGCGTGTATGGGCATATACCATAAGGAGGAAGGATGGATGGAGTCCTAAAATTTTTCATCAAGTGGAAGAAATTGATTAAGACTAAGACTAGCAGAAAGATCAAGTTGCTATGTTCGGATAATGGTGGGAAGTACACTACTGATCCATTCTTGCAAGTATGTCAAGATGAGAGGATCGTTCGACACTTCACCGTTAGAGAGACACCGCAACAAAATGGGGTAGTTGAGCGCATAAATCGTACTTTGCTGGAGAATGTGCGGTGTATATTGTCTAATTCTGGGTTGGGCAAAGCATTTTGGGCTGAGGCTTTGAAATATGCATGCTACCTCGTTAATAGGTTGCCTTCGGCTGCAATTGAGGGTAAAACACCAATGGAAGCTTGGTCGGGAGAATCTGCTACAAATTATTATACTCTTCATATTTTTGGGTGTCCGACATACTATCATGTCAAAGATGGTAAGTTGGATCCTCGAGCAAGGAAGACAATTTTTCTGGGTAAGAAGAAGGGTGTGAAAGGCTACAAGTTATGGGATACGAGAGACCGAAAGATCATTCTGAGTAGAGATGTCACTTTTGATGATGCTTTTATGATAAAGTCACATGTCTTTGAGCACACAAAGAAGACGACAAACAAGGTATTCCAGAGGGTAGAGATTGATGCATCTTCACATTTGCCATAAAGTTCCGTAATAAAGGGGGGGTGTCATCTACCGGTGTGACAATAGGTGATGAGCCATTAGTTTATGTTCTAAATGACGAAGACACAGACGAAGGTAGAACATTTGGTAGTACGAATGAAGAGACTCCGGTGGTGGAGTCAATCGTAGCGAGTAAACCAAAGAGGGATGTAAGTGAGCCGGGTTGGCTTACAAAGGACATGGTGCTTCCAAAGGCGACGACCATGGTAGCCTATGCACTATCGATCATTGAAGATGATGTTCCTTCTACTTATAAAGGAGTTATTTACGGTTTTGAGGCTAAACATTGGGAGGGAGCGATGAAAGAAGAGATAAATTCTCTTTTCAAGAATGAAACTTAGAAACTTTTGAAGTTGCCTAAGGGAAAGAAGGCGATCAATTGTAAATGGGTCTACACAAAGAAACAAAGATCTCTTGATGATAATATACGCT
Organism: Kingdonia uniflora; assembly: GCA_014058105.1. Classification (NCBI taxonomy): domain Eukaryota; kingdom Viridiplantae; phylum Streptophyta; class Magnoliopsida; order Ranunculales; family Circaeasteraceae; genus Kingdonia; species Kingdonia uniflora. The sequence goes on from JACGCM010000622.1 coordinate 7,924, forward strand.
TCAAGGCAAGACTCGTAAAAGGCTATGCTCAAAGGGAGGGGATTGATTGCAATAAAGTTTTTCTATTCGTATCTTATTGGCCTTGGTAACGTAATTTGATTTAGACTTGCAACAACTCGATGTTAAGGCGGCGTTATTACATGGGAATTTGAAGGAAGAGATCTGCATGACTCAGCCGAGTGGGTTTTCAGTTACGGGGAAGGAAGACTATGTGTATAAGCTAAAAAGATTGTTGTACGATTTGAAGCAGTCTCCAAGATAATGGTACAAATGGTTTGATCAGTTATGATTATGCAGAAGTACAAGTGGAGTCATTATGACCACTGTGTCTACTTATGCAAGCTGCGTGACAGGTCCTTTATTTGCTTACTTTTGAATATGGATGATATGCTTATTGCGTGTAAACACAAAAACGAGATTGATAAGCTAAAAAAGTAAATGGGTGAAGAATTTGAAATGAAGGATCTTGGTGAGGCAAAAAATATTCTTAGTATGGAGATTTATAGAGATAGAGAGAAGGGAACGATACATCTCTTTCAGGCGACGTACATGAGGAAGGTACTTCAGAGATTTGGCATTGATGGAAACAAAAAATCTATAAGTACGCCCCTTGCTCCTCATTTTAATCTTAAGGCTTCTATGTCTCCAAATACTGATGAGGATCGTGATTATATGAGTCAAGTTCCTTATGCTAGCACTATTGGTAGCTTGATATATGCTATGGTATGTACTGAGCCATATATTTCACAGGCGGTTGGTATGGTTAGTCGATACATGCATGATCCGGATAAAGATCATTGGCGAGCTGTAAAATAGATTTTACGGTACATCAAAGGTACTGTAGATATTGGTTTGGAATTTCGTAAACAAGATTCAATTGATCGGTTTTGTGTGGGTTATGGATTTTGACTATATGGGCGATTTGGATAAACGGTGGTCTACTACCGGGTATGTGTTTACATTGGATGGAAGACCGGTTAGTTGGAGATCTACATTACAGTTAAAGGTAACCCTATCTACTACTGAGGCAAAGTATATGGCGGTAACTGAGGCAATCAAAGAATCTATTTGGATGAAGGGTCTTTTGCGTGATTTGGGCATCAAAATTGAGCATTTAGATGTGCTTTGTGATAGTCAGAGTACTATCTTCTTGGTGAAAGATCAAGTTCATCATCAACGCCAAAAACATATTAATGTGCGTTATCACTTTGTCAGAGAGGTCCTGAAAGAGGGTGAGATTTTGTTGAATAAGATTCACATTAAAGATAGCCCAGCAGATATGTTTACGAAAGTTGTTTCGGGATTTAAGTTCAATCATTGTTTGAACTTGGTTCAAATTCTTCATATTGATTGATTGGATTTTGGGAACTACGAGCGACTTGATCCACGGTACGTAGGCAACAATTGATTTGGTAAAGGTAATTTTGGTCTTTCGGGGCATTGGTTTGTTAGGGTTTCTTGGGATGTTTGCTTGCTTGGGTCCGTACAGACACAAGGTGAGAAAGGGTTACGTTTTGGGTTCATTTGGTTGGTGTTTATATTCGGCTCAGATTTCGGTTCGTTTGGTTGAGAAAATCTTTACTGAGGTGGAGAATTATGAGGCTGCCCTATTTTCTACTCGAATAGACTTTGAGTTTGTTCGAATAGAACAAAGTTTATTCGAACAGACTCAAGGCCTATTCGAATAGACTACTCAAAAAATTGTTTATTCGAATACACTTTGGTTTTTATTAAAAATAAACAACGGTCTGTTCGAACAGACATTGGTAAAACTCAATTTTGAGATTGGATTGAAGCCTCTTGTTTACCTCGAGATCCAAGCGATTGTAAATGTCTCTCCCAAGTATATAAGGGAGAGTTAGGTTTTTTCTAGGAACCACTCTTGGTGAGATCTTTTGTTAAGAGGAATTCTTGAGAGAAGCCTCAATTGGTTGTAAGATTGTAACCTTGGATCATCGGAATAAACTCTATCTATCTCTATCTCTCATGTGTGGACTTAGGCATCTCGCCGAACCACCTTAAACCCCTGTGTTTTGATTTTGTTGTGTATTTCTTTTGGTTTGTAGTTATTTTGTGCCCTAACCAAATCGATCAGACTTAGGCTTCTGCGGCGCGGCTCACCACAACCAACTAAACCAAAATCACAACAAAATTTAATTAAATAATTAAATAATCATAGAGATGCATTTTATTTGACATGCATAATTAAAATTACAAAAATATCACAAAACATGCCTTTTCATTTTTTCGGTGATAGTGTGCTAGTTTCCGGTGGTATTTTATTTTTTTACAGTAAAGGTTCGTGATAAAAGTGACGATAAGTACAAAATTTGGAGTGTTTGCCACGTGTTTGAGAATTGGTTTGATTTTCTCTCTTTTTCTCTTTTTTTTGGATTTGGCTGTGAGAATGACGTATTTTCTCGAAAAAATTCATTTTCTTGGAAAAATTGTTACGGTTGATTTATTTTCATTTGAAGTGGCGGAATTCTCGTGAATTAAACGGTTTAATTGGTTGAAATTGAGGTATTTATTTACCAACCCCCCCCCCCCCCCCCCCCCCCCCCCCCCCCCCCCCCCCCTTCGGAAATAACTTTCCATGATTTTTTTCTCACAAAAGTTGTATGTGTGTTGATTCCGGCATAAACTACAACGCTTCTCCGGAGAATGTCATTTTTCTGTCAGATATCTAAAAGTAAGGTCCTGCTTGGTATGATACACGTCCATATGTAAAAGTTAGACCCTGCTTGGTATGGAGCAAGTTAATGTGAATCCAAAAATAATGATTTCTTCATTTCACTTTCAATGCCTTCTTATAGGTAAAAACTAAAAACACTGGAATATAACGAAATCGCGTTAACGAATGTTTTTCAAATTTGTCAAAATTTAAAATAAATAAGGGTTTATTCGAACAGACATCGGTAAAATACAATTTTGAGATTGAATTGAAGCCTCTTGTTTGCCTCGAGATTCGAGCGATTGTAAATGTCTCTCCCAAGTATATAAGGGTGAGTTAGTTTTTTTTAGGAGCCACCCTTGGTAAGATCTTTTGTTAGAAGGAATTCTTGAGATAAACCTCAATTGGATATAAGATTGTAACCTTGGATCATCGGAATAAACTCTATCTATCTCTCTCTCGTGTGAGGACGTAGGCATCTCGCCAAACCACCTTAAACCCTTGTGTTTAATTTTGTTGTGTATTCCTTTTGGTTTGTAGTTTGTTTGTGCCCTAACCAAATCGATCGAACTGAGGCTTCTGCGGCGCGGCTCACCACAGCCAACTAAACTAAAATTACAACAAAATATAATTAAATAATCACAGAGACGCGTTTTAATTGACAAGCATAATGCAAATTACAAAAATATCACAAAACATGTCTTTTTCATTTTTTTGGTGATAGTATGCTAGTTTCCGGTGGTATTTTTTTATATTGTAAAGGTTCGTGACAAAAGTGACGATAAACACGAAATTTGGAAGGTTTGCAACGTGTTTTGAGAATTGGTTTGATTTTCTCACTTTTTTTCTTCTTTTTTTTGGATTTGGTTATGAGAGATGACGTATTTTTTCAAAAAATGTCATTTTCTTGGAAAAAATTGTTACGGTTGTTTTATTTTCATTTAAAGTGGCAAAATTCTCATGAATTTAACGGTTTTGTTGGTTGAAATTGTGGTATCTAACTACCTCCCTCCGGAAATAACTTTCCCCTGATTTTTTCCAGTAAAAGTTTTATGTGTGTTAGATTCGGGCAGAAACTGCAACGCTTCTCTAGAGAATGTCATTTTTCTGTCAGATATGTAAAAGTTAGGTTCTACTTGGTCTGACACACATCCATATGTAAAAGTTAGGCCCTTCTTGATATGGAGCAAGTTAATGTAAATCCAAAAAATAGTGATTCATTCATTTAACTTTCAATGCCTTATTATAGGTAAAAACTAAAAACAATGGAATATAACAAAATTGCGTTAACGAATGTTTTCCAAGTTTGTCAAAATTAAAAATAAACAAGGGTCTGTTCGAACAGACATCGATAAAACTCAATTTTGAGATTGGATTGAAGCCTCTTGTTTGCCTCGAGATCCGTGCGATTGTAAATATCTCTCCCAAGTATATAATGGAGAGTTAGGTTTTTTTTAGAAGCCACCCTTAGTGAGATCTTTTGTTAGGAGGAATTCTTGAGAAAAACCTCAATTTGCTATAAGATTGTAACCTTGGATTATTAGAATAAACTCTATATATCTCTCTCTCGTGTGTGGACGTAGGCATCTCGGCGAATGATGCAGGGCCTTTAAATGATTAAGCCCAATCATACTTTTAAATTCTTTAGGCTTAATTTTCTTTTTTGTTTTATTTGTTTCTAGATTAAGCTTATGTCTAAATAATATGATCCTTCTAATATGGGAATCCTCTAGCTCTATTATAAATAGGCATGTAATAGTTGAGAGATGCATTCAGCCAAGATCAATAAAATTTCTCTCTTTATTATTTTTTTCCTTGCAATCTCTTTTAATTCTCAATTCAAATCGCTTCCGCTACGTGTTCTCTATTAAGTGGTATCAGATTCAGTCGTAGACCTGTGCCAAGATGGTAAACAATGAAAACAAAGACCATGCCCAAGACGGAAATCTTGGAAACCTTGTGACGAGGGAAGAGTTTGCCGAAAAACTTAATTGTTTGGAGGATAAAATCGAAGCTTTCAATCGACAAGTTCAACAACTCCCCGCAACCATCAACAACCTCACTATACAAGTAAGTAAGCTATCATCCTCTTCAACCCTCGTTACTTTCATACCCTTTTCACCATCCACAACTTAACCTATATACACCCCACCCTTCGCTTCTTGAAATTCTGACCTTGCACTCACCCCCAACACCCATGAAAACCCCACCAAACAACTCAATATAAACCTCAAATCATCTCAACCCGTCAAAACTCTAATACCGTTCCCACATCATCACAACCCAAAAACCCAATGTTTTATAATACCCATGTTGATATAACCCTAAACGACCACAATGATCTAGGCAACCCTCACCAATCTATCTTTTTTGCCTATTCTCCAAACCGCTACTACCAACATGAAATTATACAACACCACCACACTTCACAAAATACCAATAACCACCAAAACTACCCACCCGGTTACCAATCACAACAAAAAAGCCATGATTATGAATTATCTATGAATGATATGGCTCTTGTCAATGGTCTACGTGAGCGACCTCCCAATTCATATATTCATGATCCATATTTTACACCTCACCAAGTACAACCCTATCAATTTGAGTACAAGATAAAGGTCGATCTTCCGGCCTTTAATGGCCATCTTCATGTCGAAGATTTTCTCGATTGGCTTTCTACGGTGGAGAATTTTTTGATTACATGCATATTCTGGAGGAAAAGAAAACTTCACTCGTTACATATAAGCTCAAGAGTAGTACTAACGCTTGGTGGGATAGTATTGTCGAGGCTCATCATAAAAATGGAAAATTACATATTCGTGATTGGGCGCAAATGAAGAAATATCTACGACGCCGTTTTCTACCTTCTAACTATGAAGTAATTATTTATGACAAACTTCGAAATTTAAAACAAGCTACTCGCCCCGTTGTCGAATATCTTGAAGATTTTTACCGTTTATCGACGCGTAATGGTATGAGTGAGAATGAGGTCAAGCAACTTAGTCGTTTCATTGGAGGTTTACGTTTTAAAATTCAAGACAAGATGTCGATGTCACATATTCCTTTTATGGATATCGTTATTGAGTTAGCTCAACGAGCGGAGCAATTTCTCGATAAAGCCAAATGATTTTCTAATAATGGGCGACTACAATACCGAGGGTATTCATCATCCTCATCTCCTCAAACAAACTATTTTATACTCAATACATCCCTTATAAATACCCCTACCTCCAACTTAAACAATTTTCCACAAACCCATAACTCTACCACAAATATCCGTTTCCCGCAACCCCATAATCGCCCTCCTAACTAATACCAAAATAACCGACCCTCCGACCATAAACCTTTGCTTGAACACCCCACTGACCCTTATGCCAGCCCTAAACAAAATTATTGTTATCGTTGTAACCAACATGGTCATGCATTCAATATTTGCCCATCTCGAAACAATGTAAACCCTCGAGTAAATTTAACACATCATGATGAGGAGGTCATCGCTGATGGTGAGGTTCATGAGCATCCATCCGTTTTGGCTCTTTATGATCCAATTTTATTTGAGTCGTCGTCGGATATTATTGAAGAAGTTCTTGATGGATGCGATGAAGAAGATGAACGATGTTGTATTTTTCGTAAACTTCTTTTTACACAACAAGGAGATACGTTCCAATGCAACAACATACTTCGCTCCCAATGCTTGATTAACGGTAAACTCGCTAAATTTATCATTTATGGTGGTTCGAGCAAAAATATTATTTATAAATCGGTGGTTCCGAAGCTTGGTTTAGCTCTTAGTATGCATCCAGATCCTTATCCTATTTATTGGATCAAGGGTAATTGTGTTTCTAAGGTTACACATCAATGTCGGGTTCCTTTTACTATTGGTAAATATAGTGAGGAGATTTTGTGCGATGTCGTTGACATGGATGTTTATCATATTCTTATTGGATGACCTTGGTTGTTTGATTTAGATGCTGATAGTAAGGGACGTAACAATACGACACATTTACAAAAAGTGGTCTCAAGTATATGTTTACTCCTATGATGCTCAATGTGAAGCCCAAAGCACCTCCGACCACGAAAATGCTTTTATTGCTTTCCGATGATGTAGAGAAAGATGTTCAAAAGGCTGAAACTATTTTTGCTATTGTTTTTAAATGTGATGTCTCCAATCCTAATGACATGCCTCAAGAAGTTAAAGATCTTTTACATCAATTTTCAAGCATTCTTCCTACCGAGTTTCTGGATTCTCAACCTCTTATGAGAGATATTCAACATCACATCGATCTTGTTTCGGGTGCAAGCTTGCCAAATTTGCCACATTATTGTATGCCACCAAAGGACCATACAATTTTACAAGAGAAAGTACAAGACCTACTTTCTAAAGGCCTTATTCGTCCATCAATGAGCCCGTGTGCGGTTCTAGCACTCCAAGTCCCAAAGAAAGATGGTTCTTGGCGCATATGTGTTGATAGTCGAGTTATTAACAAAATGGCGGTATATTATCGTTTTGTAATTCCTCGCCTTGATGATATGTTGGATATGCTCTCCGATTCAAAAATCTTCTCTAAAATTGATCTCAAAAGCGATTATCACCAAATTCGAATCCGTCCTGGAGATGAATGGAAAACGACTTTCAAAGCTAAAAAAAGATTATATGAATGGCTTGTTATGCCATTTGGTTTGTCTAATGCTCCTAGTACGTTTATGAGGCTTATGAATGAGGTTTTAAAGCCTTTCTTGAACAAGTTTATCATCGTTTATTTCGATGATATTCTTATTTATAACAAAGATGAGAAGGAGAATCTTCACCACATTTGACAAGCATTTCAAGCACTCCAAGGTACCTCTCTCCAAATTCAACTCAAGAAGTGTACATTTATGCAAGCTAAACTTATTTTCTTGGGATTTGTCATTTCCGCCGATGGTATTTATGTTGACGAAGACAAAGTTAAAACTATTCGTGAGTGGCCTACTCTGAAAACTATTTTTGATGTTCGATCTTTTCATGGCTTGGCATCCTTTTATCGTCGTTTTGTACGAAATTTTTCTACTATAGTGGCCCCTCTTACTGATTGTTTCAAACAATCTCGCCTTACTTGGAGTCCCAAAGCTGAACAAAGTTTCGCCTTACTCAAAGAAAAACTATATTCGACACCAGTTCTTATTATGCCCGATTTCACAAAATTATTTGAGGTGGATTGTGATGCCTCCGCCCGTGGTATATGTGCCATTTTAACTCAAGAAGGAATACCAATTGCATATTATAGTGAAAAGTTATGTGAAGCTCGCCGTACTTGGATTACTTATGAGTTGGAATTTTATTCGGTTGTACAAGCTCTTAAGCTTTGGAAAAATTATTTGCTTCAAAAGGAATTTCTATTATATACCGATCATGAAGCCCTCAAGTACATCCAAAGTAATACAAATATTAATCGAATGCATGCTCGTTGGATCGCCGAGATTCAACAATTTAATTTTTCTATCAAGCACAAACCAGGGAAGCAAAATAAAGTTTCTGATGCCTGGAGTCGATGTGCATCCCTTCTTGTTACCGTTCGTACATCTATCATTGCTTTTGATTAACTTAAAGAACTCTATGTCGATGATGCAGATTTTTCGGAGATGTGGGAAAAATGCAACATTAAACAAGGAGGTACGACCAACTTTCTTCTTCATGATGGTTTTCTTTTTCATGGTACTCGTCTTTGTATTCCCCAAGGTTCTTTACGAGAGTACGTTATTAAAGAGCTACATGGAAGAGGTCTTGGTGGACATTTAGGTCGTGATAAAACAATTGCTTTGGTAGAAGAACGATATTTTTGGCCTTCTTTAAAGAAAGATGTTGCGGACTTTGTTCACAAATGTTTTGTATGCCAACAAGCCAAAGGTCGTGCTCAAAATACGGGCCTCTACACCTCTCTTTCGGTTCCCGAATCACCTTGGACCGACATTTCTATGGATTTTGTATTGGGACTCCCTGGACTCAAAGAGGAGTTGATTCAATTTTTGTGGTAGTCGATCGTTACTCAAAGATGGCACACTTCATCCCTTACAAAAAAACTCATGATGCGGTCCAAATCGTAAATTTATTCTTTCGAGAAAGTGTTCGCCTTCATGGTGTTCCTCAATCTATTACTTCCGATCGCGATAGTAAATTTTTAAGCTATTTTTGGCAAACTCTTTGGCGAGGTTTGGATACATCTTTAAAGTTTAGTAGCATCGCTCACTCGCAAATCGATGGTCAAACGAAAGTAGTTAATTGCACTTTGGGAAATTTACTTCGTGCTTTATGCAGTGCAAAGCCAAGGCAATAGGATTTATGTATTTCTCATGCGGAGTTCGCCTATAATGCTTTTAAGAGTAGAACTACTGGTTTTTCTCCTTTCTGGATTGTTTATTCTACGGTTCCTAAGCACCCCCTCGATCTTGTAGATCTTCTTAAAGTTTCGGGTGTGAATTCATTGTCTAATGATTTCCTCTATCAAGTTGCCGAAATTCATGAGATGACTGCAAAAAATATTGAAGCTTCAAATGCCAAGTACAAAGCTTCGGCCGATGCATATCGGTGTGTTCAAACTTTTGAAGTTGGTGATCTTGTCATGGCCTATTTTAAAAAGGAACGTTTTCCGGTATGCACTTACAATAAATTGAAGATGAAAAAGATTGGGCCATGTGAAGTGCTTAAGAAGATTAGCGATAACGCCTACGTTATTTCCTTACCCGAAGGTTACAACATCTCGTCTATGTTCAATGTGACGGACCTTTCTCCTTATTATGGTAACACGCATGATTCCCTTCCTTTCGTAGGCGTGTTCTCTATTAGCAAACCACTTTAAACCCTTATGTTTGATTTTGTTGTGTATTCCTTTTGGTTTGTAGTTTGCTTGTGCCCTAACCAAATCGATCAGACATAGGCTTCCGTGGCGCGGCTTACCATAACCAACTAAACCAAAATCACAACAAAATATAATTAAATAATCATAGAGACGTATTTTATTTGACATGAGTAATGAAAATTACAAAAATATCACAAAACATGTCTTTTTCATTTTTCCGGTGATAGTGTGCAAGTTTCCGGTGTTATTTTTTTTTTCTATCGTAAAGGTTCGTAATAAAAATGACGATAAGCACGAAATTTGGAGGGTTTGCCACGTGTTTGGGAATTGGTTTGATTTTCTTTCTTTTTTCTTTCTTTTTGGATTTGGTTGTGAGAGATGACGTATTTTCACGAAAAAAAGTCATTTCCTTGGAAAAAATTGTTACGGTTGTTTTATTTTCCTTTCAAGTGGTGGAATTCTCGTGAATTTAACAGTTTTACTGGTTGAAATTGAGGTATTTATCTACCCTTGGAAATAACTTTCCCATGATTTTTTTTATCGCAAAAGTTTTATGTGTGTCAAATTCCGGCATAAACTGCAATGCTTCGCCGGAGAATGTCATTTTTCTGTTAGATATGTAAAAGTTAGGTCCTGCTTGGTATGACACACGTCTATATGTAAAAGTTAGGTCTTGCTTGGTATGGAGCAAGTTAATGTGAATCCAAAAATAGTGATTCCTTCATTCCACTTCCAATGAATTCTTATAGGTAAAAACTAAAAACACTGGAATATAACGAAATCGCGTGAACGAATGTTTTCCAAGTTTGTCAAAATTAAAAATAAACAAGGGACTGTTCGAACAGACATCGGTAAAACTCAATTTTGAGATTGGATTGAAGCCTCTTGTTTGCCTCGCGATCCGAACGATTGTAAATGTCTCTCTCAAATATATAATGGAGAGTTAGGTATTTTTTTAGGAGCCACCCTTGGTGAGATATTTTGTTAGGAGAAATTCTTGAGAGAAACCTCAATTGGCTGTAAGATTGTAACATTGGATCATCGAAATAAACTCTATCTCTCTCTCTCTCTCGTGTGTGGATGTAGGCATCTCGCCGAACCACCTTAAACCCTTGTGTTTGATTTTATTGTGTATTCCTTTTAGTTTGTAGCTTGTTTGTGCCCTAACCAAATCGATCGGACTTAGGCCTCTGCGGCGCTCCTTACCACAAACAACTAAACCAAAATCATAACAAAATATAATTAAATAATTAAATAATCATAGAGGCGTGTTTTATTTGACATACATTATGAAAATTACAAAAATATCACAAAACATGTCTTTTTCATTCCTCCGTCTCTCATCTTCACCTTCTCTCAATTCTCACTCGATGTCCTACCTAGACTAAAAAAAACCCGCCAATCAAAATAAAATGCTGTGGAACAACAAGAAATCGTTACTAGTAAAAAAAGAACTGTTTTCAAAATAAAGAAGTCTATCGAGTTTTTACGAAATGACAACTAAACAACAATATCATTTATTACATAATTTTCTAAAATTAAAAAAAAACAAAACATAAAAAACAGAGGAGCCTCTGCTTTTTTTTTCAAGTGCTCTATATATATAAGCTCAACCAAACTCCCCTTCTCTATGAACCCATCTCTCTTTCTCTCACACACAGACTTGGAGAGGAGAACCATGGTGAAGTTCTCCAAGGAATTAGAAGCACAACTAATCCCAGAATGGCGCGACGCATTCGTAAACTACTGGCAACTCAAGAAGAACGTGAAGAAGATAAGACTCTCAAAAAAGCAAAAGCAATCTCTCCAACAACAACACGAACACGAACACGAACACGACTTCGGCTTCTCGATACTCGACCCTATTCGTTACGTTCTACGCAAAGTTCCAGCTCGGTTTCGCGATAATGACGATAAAACACCAGAGATAGTTCAGGTACAAGTACATGCAGTTTTGCTCTGTTTTGATAATTGAAGCAATGGGGTATTGATTAGATTGAAACCCATTTTGTGTGATTAAGCGTTTGAGAATGGGTCGATCAAACAATTAGGTTTTGTTGAGTTCTTGATTTTCCGGTGATAGTGTGCTAGTTTCCGGTAGTATTTTGTCTAGCAGAACAGTTCAGGTTGTTAAAGGCCTTTAAGCGCGTTTATATTATGTTTTTGGTTTCATATTGACGCTGATTTCACTCCTAGCTGTAAAGTGTACCAAGCACCTGGACATAACAGAATTCAATTAATGAAGCTAGTCATATTCATTACGCCATACCAATCAGGACCTAGCTGTAATTTTTAGTGTGCTAAAAAAATCTATAGTAAATTAAAAAATCGCTTTATATTTTTTTATTGATGAAAGATAAAATTAATAACAAAAACTCGAATATTTCTCAGGTGATGAACATAAACAAATGTGAGGAAGGTGATGAGGAGGAGCCTTATGAAGCCGAGTCAGTGCAAATCTTCTCCGAAGAAGACGAGGTATTATGTTGGCTTATTTTTCTTAAAAAGGGAGTGGATCCGGGGACACTCAATACATGTGACACTCCTTGGACACTCATCTATTATGAACACGTAAAGATGATTTAAGATGATGTATCTTTATGGATATGATCTACTTATCACGCAAATCATCTTCCTCCAAATTAAAGTTATCACATCATTTTTATCACTATCAAAATAATATTTGAAATATAGTATTTTGTACCTGCTTTAAAATGTTTATTATATCAAATCTCTTTTTTAGTGTTGATAAAAATATCGAAACAACTTGATTTCTGGTGAGAATGATCTTCATGATAATTAGATCACATCCATAAAGAAAAACACATATTTTTGTGTTTGAAATAGATGAGTGTCCCAAAAATGAGTGTCCACGGATCCTCTTAAAACTTGTAATGTGTTTTTCTTTGTTTTCTTATTAATTTTTATTTATTTTTGTGGTTAAATAGCTGAAGGAGTTCTTTGAGAGATTAGATGAAGAGCTAAACAAAGTAAACACATTCTACAAAACCAAAGAGAAAGAACTTGTTGAAAGAGGAGACCTTCTTAAACAACAACTGGACAGTCTGCATAGTCTTAAGCAAATCGTACACGACCGTCGTAAAAAAAATCTGCAATCGAGAGTGAACATTCAATCAGATCCTCCGTCCCTCCGTGGATCCGATTATTCAGGTCAGCTTCATCACCTTCACTTCTCTTATACTTAAACGTAAAAAAATTTACAACAATTATGCATGCAATTCTGCATGTTGCGTACCTAATACAACTTTTTTAGGCACTGTCCCGTTAACTTGCATTACATGAGCCTTATATGTAGTTGAGTCCTGGCTTACATCGGAACATGTGAAAATCAATAACCGTTCGAGACCGATTTCTAACCAACTTAGTCCAACAGTCGAATTACTTTTTTGGCTTAAGTTGGAACATGTGGTTTTTGTCGAGGTACTTACACCAGGAGTCCCTCGGATTAGTCGGGGTATATGGTGATAAATTACGATCTCCCGCGACCATGGAATTGGGACCACAGTAGGTTAGATGAATGTCGTGAACGAGAAAATTCTGGTAAATTTTTTGTGTGTGGATATACTGCAGATACTTCGTGCGAATTGGATGATGTAGGCTCCCCGGTTTCTGCTATCAATGACTTGAGTCCAACCTTGGAGAGAAACAGAATAAACATTATGGGAACAGAGAGACGGGCTATGTCTGTGATAGGCAAACCGAAGAGCGGGGTTAAGATTGACATTCCAGCCACGACACCTGCACGAACCATTACTGCAGTCACGTCCATGCTTTACGATGACCTTGCTAAAAATTATAAGAAAAACTGTCCGGGAGATTTGTTCTTTATTCGAAAGAAGACGGAATCTGCTGAAAAAATGATCAGAAAGGCTTTTGTTGAACTCTACAGAGGTCTTGGCCTCCTTAGAACTTACAGGTTAATATTTGCCTCCAATTCCTCTTTTACGACATTATTTTAGTATTAACAAATTGACCGTGGTATGCGAATATCATTTACGACATTAGAAGTTGGCAGCCCATGACCATAGAGTCAGGCTTAAAACTGACTCCGGCAGTGAAACTGCAAAAACGTCAGCCATAACTGGAGTCACTTGTCATTAATAATAACGCTCCATGGGTGGCTGGTAGGAATTGACAGGTCTTTCATAAACCGCATCATACTTTCCCCGACGACAAATCAGCACTTTCGTGTTTCGACATTAATTGCCTTGTTCTAACTTCTAACCAGAATTTGAGTTCTTAATTTTTATCCTTTTGTCATTCTCTTGTTCTAAACTAAAAATAGAGTCTGATATGTCTTCCAATGTTTTGCAGCTCATTAAATATGGTGGCGTTCACGAAAATACTTAAGAAGTTTGACAAGGTACGTAACTACGTACAACACGTTATCAACAAGAACCTAATTTTTTGATTGCATTACGAAAAATGACGATAGGCTCATTCCTCAAAAAATGGAGAGGGTTAAAATAGTTTTTTGCTTTTGCAAAACAATGAAATTCTGGAGTAATTTTTTTTTTCCAGAGTTTCGGGTGCCAGAAATTCTAAGTAAAAATGTTAACCAACAATGAATATGCAAAATTCCGCTGAAATCGTCAGGAATTCCTTGAAAAGTACTTATCGTTACGGCTTTGAGCCTTATTTATGTCCCTACTGAAATATCATGATAATTTCATTTTAGAAACTCAACAAAACTAAAATTAGCAAAACTTCTTCACCACGGTTCAAATATTCTATCATCACTAATTTAATTTTGTTAAAAATAGTCTCCATAATTTTGTGTCTCATAATATAAACCCTGTATTAAAGTGACTATCTCAGTAACTTAAGATCCAGGAAAATATAAAATGAAAAGTTTCATGCTTAACTGTAATCGAGTAATAGTTTTTAGTGAATACTAAATGATGATTTATTTGCAGGTTTCAAACCAACAAGCTTCGGCAAATTATCTGAAAAAAGTGAAGAGATCGCATTTCATTAGCTCCGACAAGGTATATCTTTAATCTAAACGTACGCACCTTTAGACTATAGTTTTATGAAATTGTTACATACACATTCAACATTTATGCGCTACAGACTCAGACTTGTAGTTTGATCAAAGAAAAATCCATTGTTTTTTTTGTCTGTGGTTTTTTTCAGTATTTTGAGAAGGTGGATTGCCAACATTTTTTCTTCCCGTAAGTAAACCATATGCTCAAGATAGGAGCAAATCTGACCCCCAATATCGTATTCATTCCATCTAATATTGTTTCAGAAGCTTCAGAACCTCTCATTATTCTTTGGTACCATTAAGTTCAAGCCCATATTTCCCCAACTCATCTGAAAACCTTTAGTTTTTCGACTGTTCTCTGCCGTTATCATGTTTTGGCGGTCTGTGAGTCGCACAAACCTGTAGGATCATGTGTTCCCTGTAAATTATGTTATTGTCACTGTTATTCAAATTCATAAATCATTCATGTCTTATCTGTGTTTGATTTCTTTAATGATGAAGGTGGTGCTGCTGGGGGACGAAGTGGAATCCATCTTCACAAAGCACTTTGCCAACAACGATAAGATAAAAGCAATGAAGTTCCTGAGACCACAACAGAGAAAAGAATCTCACATGCTCTCTTTTCTAGTTGGTAAGTAGAAACTAGCATCATGTCTGACTAAGCAAATGGAATAAATTCATACGAGGTATATACCCTATGATCGCTCCAAGCCCCGCAGGTTGGCAGAACGGGATTTATCTCGTGAAACTATTTGGTTCCACATATAAATCGGGATAAGTTCCTTTTTGGACACCCCAAGATGTCTTGGCAGCGAGTCTTATCTATTATGTAGGGACTCTGTGATGTGAGAATTAAGTTAAATGATTTAATCAAACAGTTCTTTGGGCTTACGTTTTCCTTCTTCTTTATGGGAGATCCGAGTATCTTTTTGCTTTAGTGTTGGTAACTCGGAAGTTTTTTTTTTGAACAGTGGAACCTTTTTACGCCTAGATGAGAGAGCTCAGTTGCGGGATACATCTGACATTTTTTTTTGTTACATATTCAGGGTTGTCTACAGGTTGTTTTGTAACGCTATTCTGTATGTATGCCATCTTCGCACACTTTTCTGGCATGTTTGCCGCCACTTCCGAAGATGGATATATGGAGACTATTTACCCTGTTTTCAGGTAACTCAACCTTACCGCTTGCCAACCAATCCACTTTGGGCACCACCAAAACCATCACTGTTCAGAAACTATACTTTGCATTTGTCGATAGTTTTTAGACGTATTCACTATTTATTAGCAGTCTGTCATTAGTTCTCCTACAAAATCAACTTCTCAATCTTCCGTTAGTTTTCTGTTATCAGATGGAAATATAATGACATTGTTAAGTTGTTTTGTGCAGTATGTTTGCTTTGCTTAGCTTGCATTTGTTTTGCTATGGTTGCAATCTATACATGTGGAGGGGCACTAGGATCAATTACAACTTCATATTTGAGTTTTCCCCAAGCACATCCCTCAAGTATAGAGACGTGTTCTTGATCTGCACGTCCATTATGACAGCAGTCGTGGGTACAATGGTGATTCACCTCATCTCGAGGTCGAGTGTGCTTGCTCCTAGTCATATTGATGCCATTCCAGGTGTTCTTTTTCTGGTGAGCAATATCTTCAGTGTTGGTCATCTCAATATGTGAAATTAAGCAACTGATTTAAATTAACACTTCTGTTCCCGCTTTTTCAGTTTTTCACAGGATTGCTTATCTGCCCACTCAATTTTTTCTATCGCTCAAGTCGTTATTGTTTCCTTCGAGTAATTCGTAACATTGTATGCTCTCCCTTCTATAAGGTACATAACTACATAAGATTTTTTTTCTTTTTGATTCTGGATCGGGGTCTTGCATTCATTATTACAGAGGACTAAATAACAGCAATTCATGACAGGTTTTGATGGTAGATTTCTTCATGGCAGACCAGCTCACTAGTCAGGTGACGTTTCTTTACTGTAAAGCTTAAATCAGAGTAGTTTATCACTTAGCCAATTAAATTAGAACAAACTCAGCTCTCACTCTATAACTATCAATCTGATTGTGTTCCGTATCCTTTTCTATCAGATTCCTCTGCTGAGACACATGGAGTCTACAGCGTGTTACTTCCTTAGTGGAAGTTTTAAAACTCACCAGTATGAAACCTGCCACACAAGCAAGCTATTCAAGGAATTTGCATATATTGTCTCATTTTTGCCGTATTTTTGGCGTGCTATGCAGGTATTTATATACAAAGATTATGTAAACACTAGGGTCTAGGGAGAATATCTTGTATGAGACCTGCTCTCTTCTCAAATGTATTAAATAATTCTTGAACTAACACATTGCTTCTACTTTCTGCCTCTTTACAAGTGTTTGAGAAGGTGGTTCGATGAAAGTGAGGTGGACCATTTGGCTAACTTGGGGAAGTACGTATCCGCTATGATAGCAGCTGGTGTGAGGTTGACATTTGCCCTATATCCTACTCAGTTATGGTGGTGCATGGCCCTTGTTACATCCTCACTGGCAACAGTTTATCAGTTATATTGGGATTTCGTGAAGGACTGGGGGCTTTTTAATAGAAGCTCCAAAAACTATCTGCTTAGAGATGAGCTTATTTTGAAGAACAAGAGCTCCTACTACATGTCTATCGTAAGTTTTTCTTTATATTTTTTCATTCAGGTTTGATTGTGCTTCTTAATTAAATTTCTTTTCCTAATTGTTGTAGGTTATAAATATGGCTCTAAGAGTTGTTTGGGTGGAGAGTGTCATGCATTTCAACATGGGGACTGCAAAATCTCGACTTGTCGACTTTGTATTGGCATCACTGGAGATAATCCGACGTGGGCATTGGAACTTTTATAGGTAAGTTCTATTATTTTGTACTCTTCCGTAAGTGTTCAGAGAAAGTAGTGATAATAATTTTGAGTGCGATCGACAGGTTGGAGAACGAACACTTGAACAACGTTGGGAAGTATAGGGCAGTGAACACTGTTCCTTTGCCGTTCCGTGATATTGACTCTGATTACTGAAATTTTTGGTGGAAAACTGGAACATATAGTATGACACCTTTCTTTCCCTAACCCAAGTCATGACTACATATAGCAATGCTCTTGCTGTATATATGCCCGTGTAGAAGAGCAAATTCTCTCTAATGATTCATGAGATCTCGCTCATTCTTCATCTGGTCCTGAGCGAGAAACAACGATTCCTTTGCCATGAGGACCGTGTATGCCATATAAACTGGTTCTCGTGTATCATAACTGGTGTAATTATAGTGCTCGTAAATGTTCAAAGAAAAAAAATGTATGCACTTGAATGTATTACACCAAAATCACTGCGATTGAGAACTGAATCAGATTGACCTGCCCAAAGGAGAAAAAACATGTCTTTGGATTATCGAATGGAAAAGTAAGAAAATTGACAAATTCTTAATGCTCTGCAAAATTCTTGTATCTACCACGATTTACTTCTTTCATTTCAACAACTTTACTAATCTTTGTTCTTTCCAATTCATCATTGTCAGTCATTTTGCTTTGATCACACAGCTTAATCTGTAAGGATTTAAGAATCACCAGGAAAAAGAAAAGAAAAGAAATTGTGAGTGGGTTTGGGTTTGGGTTACACTCACTTTATAAATAAACTCAAGAATTCGAAGTATAAACTTCTAACAGATTCATATATGAAGTAAGATCAATGATGAACCTTAACAAAATAACTTAAAGCAAGATGTTTGTGATGAAAAGATTTGGGCAATTTAGAATCAACTCCCTTTAGCTTGTTAGCTATTGGTGCAACTCCCTCATTGGGAAAAATTAAGAGATCACCTCTTAGCTTCGATGTTAAAACATATGAAGAGGTGTCCATGTAAGTTTTAGGAATGGAAGTGTAAGCTGAAAGCGAAGAAAAAAATGTTAGTTCAAGTTACACATGAGTTTATATGATTTGGTTTAAGGGGAGTCTAACATTGGCACTCTCTGTCTTGTCGTCTGCAACTGCACGAAACTCAATCGCATTGAACTCAGTTTGTTGTGAACATTTTGTAACCCAAGCAGCCAGAAGATAGTCAAGCACGCTGCTCACCTTCAAGATATTTAAGCTTGAACCATATTTGCTCTTTCAGGACCTAAGAGGTGGAAACTTCCTGCAATACGGGCAGAGGATCAAAGACTGCCTTCCTGCAATTAAACGTAAAAAGCGCACATTATTAAACAGTGAAGAACTAAAAGGGAAATGATGATGACGTACCTCTAATTCATAATGACTAGATCAATTCTAAGTTGTTTGATTATTCGGGTTTTTACGATAAAATCATAAACATAAAATAAATAAACTCCAGATACTGTATATGGATCTGAGTCATTACCTTTATCAAAATCCTCTACTTCTCTTTTCCTAGATCATATCTTTCACCTACAAAACCCTGCATTCTCTTCCATGGACAAGTTTATTGACATAAATGCTTTTACTAACTACTGCAACTTACTAACTACTGCAACATGTATAAGAGATCATGTGTTCAAAAATGCATGTTATACCCCGCCAAGAAGATTAAAAACGTGATAACAACTCTTGTGATGATGATAGATGGCAGATCTTAGTGGATTTGAGCCACCATTTCTCGAGGAACAGGAGACACACTCCACTACCCCAGCGCTTTACCATTTAGGCTAAATATCCAACATGTAAGAAAGGATAAAACATTCGTATAAATATCCATTCTCACCTCAAGTAAGATTGCAAGTCAAAGAATTGCAGAAACAATATTCGACCGTAAATCTTTCTTTTACATGCCATTAAGAAAGGACACACCATAAATGGCAGATGACTGCCGGTTGATGATTATGGAGACAGTGGATGAACAAAGATGTTCTAAATAAGCCACAAAGATGAAGGTCAAGATACCAGTTCATGTGATTAGATGGAAAATACATTCTCAACAAGATGAAGGAATAGGAGTATGTTCCCAAATTCCCAATAAAGATTTTGTACTAGATGAAAGTGAAAAACAGAAACATGAACTTAAATTATTTTCTTTTTGCATTCAACAATTCTATCTGGCATTATAAACTGTTAATCCTTGCTCAAGCATCGACATTTATTTGCAGTTGTTAACACATCAAATTTTACCTGGCATAGAAATAAATGCAATTGCAAAAAGAAAAAGACATAACAGTGCTTAAACTAAAATATTTACATCCTTCAGTCTCAAAAACAGCTAGGTATCTCAAGCTACAAAAACTAAATCGGCTCTCTCATTATTGTGTCCTAATACAATTAGAATCAAAGGTTTCTTCAGTCAACCTAATCTTTACAACATAACCCCCGTCCATGTCTCCTTATTGTGTTTGATGTATTTCGGGTCATTGCCAGTCTGCTCATCTCACTCAAAAGACTTTTGAGTTTTGGTGGTTAGATAGGTATTGGGAGATGAATTGTAGGGGTATAACTTTATCTACAAGTATGCATTTGCGTTTAACGAGAGATACTTTTGGAGATCTAGTTTTCAAAACTTATTTGCTAAAGAATGTTTACGAACAGTGCTCTGAAAGGAAAACTATTAAGGTAAAACTTTGGAACTGCTAAAGATTGAGCAGGATACATATTTTCCTTGGTTGGTGTATTTGGTGCCATCATTTGTGTTTGCCTCCTATTTCTAAGCCTCTAAGTTGCCTCATCTCCATTCTTCTAAGAATTATCATACAGCAATTGACCAAATAAAAGTTATAGCAAACTTCCTCAAATCGATACTGGAACACATTTCTCCCCAAATCGATACCAAAATACTATCCCATGCATGCAACCCTACTATAACTTATTATGATATCCTATTGACAACATCTTTTATATTGTTTGATCCATTAAATATAAAGTAAGGCCTCAACCATACCATGTACTTCTGACCTTAATCTTCATCTCCAAACTGTTGAATATAAAATATACTAAATATAAAATACTAAACATAGTCCCACATTGGGTACTAGTAGAATTAGCTTAATGATCCTCCACTATATAAATAGAGGTTATGATGTAATCTAAAATCAATTCAAGAGTAATAAAATCTTCTTTTATTTATTTATACATGGCATCAGAGTGGGTTCGATAATTGAACCTGGTCCTTTCGAATTGAATTGAATTCCGCTGCGAATCTCGAATTAAAGCTCTTTATTTCTTCTGTTCTTCTCCATCGTATTGTGGATTTCTGTCTGCTACAGTGAATTCGGCGACTGCTACAGTGATTTCCGGCATTGCTACAACGAATTTGCGACTGCTACAATGTTTTATGGCGGCAGCTACGGTAATTTCGAGACTGCTACAATGATTTTCAGATCTACGCAAACGAAGGGAAAGTTTTGTGAGTCCGTTGACGATCTATCGTAGACCTAAATCGACGAAGAAGGACGATTTGGCGATGGGCGATTCCAACGATAGACTTACGATTTTGGAAATAACAGTTTCCAAGCTATCTGCTAATATGAAACAGTTAACTGAACAATTGCGTCTCATAAACCTTGTGAAGGCTTCGACTTCAGTGAATGCTGCCCAGTCAGGTATGAAAGCTAAAGATAGTATTTTATTTGTAAATTCTTTGAATAGTACTTGGTTAATTGATACTGGTGCATCAAATCACATGGTAAACGACTCTAGCATATTATCATCCATTACACCTTCAACCCCAAACCTCTATATACACTGCAAATGGTGGTTCCTCTCCTGTAATTGGAAAAGGTTCCACTAACATATATGAATCCCTGACATTAAACTCTGTCCTTATTGTTCCTGCTATAGAGTACAATATCTTGTCTGTCAGTAGGATCACTGTTGCACTTACATGTACCGTGACGTTTTGGCCTCAGTTATGTATTTTTCAGGACATAGTGACTCGGCAGGTTCTTGGTTGTGGTGTTAGAAAAGACAATCTCTACTATTTGGACCTGACTAATAGTGGAGAGTAGAGAATACATCAGGTGAATAAAGTCGGAGGAATTGAAGAAGCAAAAGCTAATGTGTGGTTATGGCATCGGCGACTGGGTCATTTCTCCTTTGGGTATCTTCAGAAGTTAAATTCATCGTTAATTTTGAATTGTAGTATTTCAGAGTTTAAGTGTGATATTTGTGAACTCACTAAGAGTCATCGTATTACATATTCTCCAAGTTTTACTAAAAGTTTAGAACCTTTTAGTATTATTCACTCTGATGTATGGGGTCCTGCACGTATTCCTTTATTATTTGGAGCTCATTATTTTGTGACTTTTATTGATGAGTGTACTCGTATGATGTGGGATCCCTAATTACTCATAAAAGTAAAGTCTTTGAAGTATTTAAATTTTTTTATCAGATGGTTTTGACCCAATTCCAAAGGAGGATACAAGTGTACCAATCTGATAATGGAGGAGAATTTACTAGTAATGATATGACGGAGTTCTTGACAAATAACGGCATTCGATATCAAACCTATAATGTTTATACCCCACAACAAAATGGGTTAGCTGAACGAATGAATAGACAACTGTTAGAAGTTGTTCATGCATCTCTTTTTGGAATGAATATGCCATTAAATTATTGGGGAGAAGCGTTAAAATCTGCTGCTTACTTGATAAACCGCACACCATCTAGGGTCATTGAATTTCAGACCCCCTTCCAAAAACTTCATGATCTTATCACCATCCCTGCAATGCCAAACCTAAAACCACGTGTTTTTGGATGTGTTGTCTTTGTTCATATACCTAAACATCAACGAAGAAAATTGGATCATTGTGCTCGAAAGTGTGTATTTCTTGGATATGCTGATTTTAAAAAGGGTTATCGTTGTTATGATCCTGTGGAGGGGAAGGTGTATATCTCTTTGAATGTTTCGTTTTGAGAATTGGAGGCGTATTTTGTGGGATCTTCCCTTCAGGGGGAGAAACATAATAATGGTGAAGGAAAGTTCTCTATTATTGGGGATATGTTTTAGGAACTAGAGGATTTGACGAGTAATTTGAACAAACGTAGTAGCCTAACTGATGATGAAAAGGAAAGTGAAGTAGAGCAAATGACAGGGGGAGATCAGGGTATTGAAGATGAACTTCATATGAATGGAGAGGATCAGACAATAGGTGGAGATCAAGCTGAAGTAGTAGAAGTTTCTCGTGACTCCAACATTCTAACACCATCTACCAAAGCACTGCCGAAGAATGTCGAACCTCAGGTATTACCTAATCCTAACACTGTTAATGATATTCAACCTAGACGTTCAGAAAGGCCTACTAAAGGTATTCCAAAATCTACTTATGAACCAGATATCAATTCTAAAGTCAAATACATAATTTTGATTATGTGTCCACCCATAGGTTGGCTAAGTCATTTATATGCACTATGAATCAATTATCCTCTGTATCTATTCCTAGTGATTTGCAGGAAGCACTATCAGATCCACGATGGATGAAAGCCATGAATGAAGAGATGAATGCATTACAGAAGAATTCCACTTGGGGAGTTGTTGATAAACACCACGGATATCGTATTGTTGGGTGTCGTTGGATCTTTACTGTAAAGATGAATTCAGGTGGAAGTATTGATAGGTATAAAGCCAGACTAGTTGCCAAAGGGTATACGTAGGCGTATGGTGTGGATTACGAGGAGACCTTCGCCCCAGTGGCAAAGATAAACACTATTCGTGTACTCATTTCTCTTGCAGCCAATCAAGGTTAGCCATTACAACAGTTTGATGTGAAGAATGCATTTCTCAATAGAGACTTAGAAGAAGAAGTATACATGGAGATACCACCTGGAGTCACGAATTCTGAAGGAGGAAAAGTATGCAAATTAAAGAAGGCATTGTACGGGTTAAAATAGTCGTCACGAACTTGGTTTGGACGGTTTTCGAAAAGCATGAAGGCATTTGGATATAGACAAAGTAATTCTGATCATACCTTGTTTATAAAACGGAAGTCAGGCAAGCTTGTCGCTCTTATTGTTTATGTTGATGATATGGTTGTTACTGGAAATGACTCAGCAGAAATGGAGGCACTAAATAACTATTTATCACGGGAATTTGAGGTAAAGGATTTGGGATAGTTAAAATACTTCTTAGGCATTGAAGTTACAAGATCAAGTCAAGGTATTTTTATGTCTCAACGAAAGTATATATTAGACCTTCTTGCAGAAACTGGGATGCTTGATTACAAACCGGTAGATACGCCGATTGAAGTGAATCATCACTTGAGAATATTTCCCGACCAAGTTCTATGTGACAAAAGAAAGTACCAACGCTTAGTAGGAAGACTAATTTATCTCTCACATACTCGACCGGATATTGCATATGCCATTAGCGTCGTAAGTCAATTCATGCATAATCCAAGTAAAGAACATATGAAGGTGATCTTTCGAATACTAAGGTACTTGAAGAAATCTCTGGGAAAAGGTCCCCTATTCCGGAAAGGTGGTGATATGGAAGTAGTGGGATACACCGATGCAGATTGGGCAGGAGATATGATGAACAAGAGGTCAACCTCAGGCTATTTTATATTTGAATGTGGGAATTTGGTGACATTTAGAGCTAAAAAGCAAAATGTTGTTACTAGATCAAGTACAGAATCTGAGTTTTGGGGTATGGCTCATGGAGTATGTGAACTACTATGGATACGGAATATATTGAAAGATCTTGGATTTAAATTCATGAAAGCAATGAATCTATACTGTGACAATAAAACAACGATTATGATTGCACACAATCCAATTCAACATGATCGTATGAAACATGTTGAAGTGGATCGGTTCTTTATCAGAGAAAATATTGACAAAGGGCGCATATGTTTTCCATTCGTGAAGTCGGAAGATCAACTTGCAGATATTCTTACGAAAAGAGTTTGTGGACAAATATTTAACGAAGTGATTGACAAGCTAGGCATGATTGACATCTATGCTCCATCTTGAGGGGGAGTGTTGAATATAGAATATACTAAATATAAGATACTAAACATAGTCTCACATTGGGTACTAGTAGAATTAGCTTAATGATCCTCTACTATATAAAGAGAGGTTATGATGTAATCTAAAATCAATTCAAGAGTAATAAAATCTTCTATTATTTATTTCTACACAAACATCTTCTGCTTCTCTTGAAAGCTTCTCTTTGTCCTTCAAGGTTATTGTAATTTTTCTCCGTTTGAAATCCTCGCATAGGTTTTCTTTCGGTACCATTCTTTTCTTTGTTTTTCCCGAAATGTAATCCATGTATGCTGTGTAAGTTTGCATCTCAGAACTCGCATAAGTTTTCTTCTCAGCCGATTGAGGACCCAGAAGGTAAAAGGAATTCTTGAGTTGCACCATCTAATACCATTTGCATTATCTAAACTAGATGGTTATTGAGTTTGTCGTATGATCTTTCATATTTATCATTTGTACTATTTCTATTCGTCTAACTATATATCATATACTTATCATTTGTCATGGCATTCTTATCATTTATTTTGTGTTATTCATCATTTATTTTATGCAATTTATCATTTGTTTGAAGTTATTTTATCATTTGTTTTGTAACTTAATATCAATTGTTTATGTCGTTTCTCTCAGATACTTACTTTTTGAAATGGGTGCTTCTGAACTTTATATCATTTACTCACTACATGAAATGGATCAATAATTAGTTATTCAAGAAGAAATGCAAAAAATGACCAAGATTGTTGCGCAAACATCATTTACTACTGATTTTGTTAGAATCCTCGAGCAAACAAGCAGTATGAATCATAAAAACTTTAAGCTATACAACTTTGTTCATGGTTGTGCATGCTCAATTTCATCAGTCCAGGACTATTTTGTAATGATGAACATGCATAAATGAACTCCCGGTACACCCATTCACATATGAATGCATGGTTGTTAAGGGTAGAGAACACGCTCCAACTCCAACTTCTAGGGTACTTTCCCAGAACATTGGTTCCGAGTTTGGTTCAAATAAAGGGGTGGCTTCAATAGGTGTAGGAGGGTTGTCCCAAAATAGTCTTGGGGGGTTTTACATGGGGGGACCTTCACTTCAGCGCTCATTTCCTAAACCAGAGCCTGAACACCGGAGCTACCCTGAAATAAACGGAACCAATGTTCATGTTGATGATGTTCCTCTCTCAAATGAAACTTCTGAACATATGGTTGCTGCTCCAAATAAACATTATGAACCTATGGTTGATAATTTCCTCATTTTAAATGATCATTATGAACCTATGGCTGCTGGTTTCCCTCTTTCTAATGAACAGTCTGAACCTATGGCTATTGAACTTTCAAGTAAACCAATTTCAAATTGTAGCTACTAATGTAATTCCCATCATTTGTCAATAGGAATTTATCATTTGTAAAGACTTTTCTTGTCATTTATGTAGTAGAATTATGCTTTGAATCACCACCTGAACAAGTGCCCGATCTCCTTGATTTCCAGTTCAAATTCGGAGCCTACACTGAGGAACTCTATGACTTCAATAAAGTGTTAAACATTGGTGATGTATATCAAGATAAGATCCAACTCAAGAACTACATCAAAGCATATGCACTTGTAAATAAGTTCCAGCTACACCACGTTCTGAGCAACAAATATAAAGTTGTGGTATGCTCTAAAGCTCATAACTGCTAATGGTGGATCTACGAGGCTAGGTTGCTTGGTTTAGCCTTCAATTTAGTTAGGACTTATTATTCTGAGCATATCTGCGTCATCGTGCAATAAGATGATGGGAACGCATATAAGGCATCATCTAGTAATTGGGTTGCTTCATTAATCAAGCAAAAACTAAAAAATGACCCTAACTATAAGGCAAAAGGGATTATTACCGATTTGCATGAACTGCACCATATCGATATAACATACAAGGTTGCCTGGGCTACCAAAGAAAAAGTGAATGCTGAGGTAAAATACTTTCATTTGTCCTAGGATAATTTTTCATTGTTTCTTTTATCCCTAATTATTATTTTAATATTATTACATTATTTGACCTAATACAATTTGTCATTTGTTACGTATCTTTTATCAGTGCTTTGATATTATTTTATCATGTATTTTACGCCCAATATGTCATTTGCTTACAATATTTGATCAACTATTTAATTTATTTCAGATGCGGGGGAGCTTCAGTCAGGGGCGGAACTAGTAGAAGACTCACCCGGGCTATAGCCCGTGGAAAATTTAAAAAAAGAAGAAGAAGTTGTTTTATTTGAAGTTTGAACAAACCTTTCTTCCTCTCTTCCTCTTTCACACAACACAGGGGATCTAACAGTCTTCTTCTCTCACACAAGCCCACTTCTCTTCCTCTTCAATTTCTCAACTAGTAGAATCCAAGTTGTTTGAGAGAGAGAGAGAGGTTTTGTTGTTTTAGGGTTCCCATTCGATTTCTCTCCAAAACCCTAATTTCATTTTTTCTGAAATTAGGAAAAAAATTTAGGGTTCTAGGAGTGACCAAAACCTCCATGTTTGCAACAATGGTCCATTCCCTTTGACTAATTAAAGTCTGATTAGTAATTTGATTTCTTTGGATCATTATCAACTTAGTATTAGGGTATTTGAGATGGAGGGGAGAAGAATTTTAGTCAGTCCTCTTCCTTGTTCTGGTCATAGAGTTGTCGCTGCTGCCACGGAGAAGTGGCCTCGAGGTGATGGGTTTGTGAATAGCGTGAAGAAGCTTATGAGGCGCGAGATATGTTCGAAGAAGTCTCGGGCATTTAGTATGAGTAATTCTCATAAAAGGTTCAGGAATATTGGGTTGTAGGTTTGTGTTTTTGTTTCGCAAATTTAGTTTTTTAATATCTATGCTTCAAGTGTGTTTTATTAGAGAATTTTTTGTCATTGTTACAGTACTGAAACAATGTGGACATTTGGTGGGAAGTGCTTCATTTGCTCGTATTTTTTGAATATAGGCTTTTGGGATTAAATGGTTTCTTAAGTGCTAACGAAATTAATTTTCGGTTAGGTTAAAGTTTGTTGTGGAAGTTCTTCTAGTCTTTAGCATAATAGTTGTTTCCATGCTACTCCCTTGATATGAATTTCTCACCTCTACAAAAAAATATATAGTAAATATCCCTCTAAAATTAAAATTAGTAATATACTCTCAATTTTTTTTTCGGGGACAAGCCCCTGAACCCCCGTAATATGTTAGCCCCCCATCCCCCCCATCCCCCCCCAACTTAGAATCCTGGTTCCACCCCTAGCTTCATTCACTCCTACCAACTTCTTACAATCTACTTTGGGAAAGTTAAGTTGATTGACTCTGATTTGGTGTTTGAAATATAAACTACCAGTTGTAAGGATAAAAATTTCATAAGGTCAGGGGTGAGCATGAACCGAGAAAGCCAGACCGAACTGACCTAAACTGAAGTACTCAAATCGGTTTTTTAGATCTGTTCGGTGTAGGTCAGTTGTGAAACATGAAAACCGAAGTGGATCGGTTTGATTTTTGGTTTATTATATTTATAGCCTATATAAACCGAATCGATCTTAAACCTTTTCTTTCAAAATAGAGACTTAGGTTTCAAAAATCTCTTTCTCTCTCCCTCCCTCTCCAAAGAGTCCAACACAAACCACTCATACTAATCCAGATCTTTATTTTGAAATATGGGTACGATTTGGCCGCCTCGATTGTTCTGGGTACTTCTACATCATCACCTTCTTCAAGATACATTTTTCATATGACCCTCAAGATTTCAAGAAGAAAAAGAAACAAAGTATTAAATGCAGAGATGTAAAGCTAGAAAGAGATCTCTTATCATTTGAAACCCAACTGATTGTTGCTGTTATTATTATTATTATTATTATTATTCATTGATTTCATCTTCTTATCTCCGCCCTTTTTTTTTTACTTCCAAGATCCCTTGCAGCAAGGCAACTCAATCATTGGGTAAGAAATAAACTAATCATTCCAAAATCTCTACCTTCCTACCATTTCAAAAACTCAATTTTGTTGTATTCTAGCTACAACACTCATGGACGAAATCTATCCAAATAAGTTCTCAAAACACTCTTCAACCCGCAGAAATCTTATTTGGGGGTTTTGCTTTACTTTTCTTCCCAATTTGATTGATTTTAAGGTTTTTTTTTGGATTTGGAGTATGAAAATCTGACCCGATCCGATTTTGGTACAGGTTCGGTTTTAGCATTAGTTTTTTTGGGCCGGTTCAGGTTGGTCTTGAGGTCCAAATCGGGTCAGTTTGGATTGAAATTGAAGGATCCGAACTAGGTCGGTTAGGGTTCAGATCTGGTCGAAACCCGACCCGACCCGAACCGAACCGACCTGTGCTCACCCCTACATAAGGTGTTTCTGGTGCTCCAAAAAAAATGCATCAACTGCTGAAATTTATTGTAGTGATCAACAAAACTTTTTTAAAAGGGAGATACAAATGAACCCTACTAATAACCCTCTCCATTGACCCAAACAATCATTTGTTTTCACTTGCTTTCTTAATAACATAAGAGAACATTTAAAGTTGGGCATACTTCCTGGAGATATTTGGGTCCAATTTCTACAGATATGTTTGGGTCCAATTTCTACGAATTTCAGACTCAATTTGTCATCATCTATGACAGGAACCCTGGAATTCTTAATGTTGTACACAAAGTGTTTCCAATGGTTGTCCATACTTTTTTGTGCCTTCCACATATCGAACAATATTAAAACTACCCTTGATAGCACAAGTATTTTATTTAGGTTGGCAACAGAGGCTCTAACCTGCATTGATTTCGGTAAGCACATGAATTTAATCCGAATAACGGATCGAGTGGGTTTTCAATACATACTAGGTAATCCCAAGGAGACATGGTCTAATTTATATGTTCCTATGAATATGTATGTTTGTCATTTTTAGCCCACATTTGTCACTTATTCGTTAAATACTGTCATTTCTCCTTTTCTATATTTTTTTGTCATTTATTATTTTAGTTATTTCATTTATTATTTTGATACCTGTCATTATAATTACATCATTTTTTCAGGTACGGGGTGACATACACAAATCACGTCGAGAGCTGGAATAATGTTATTATTCTAATGAGAGATCTCCTTATCCAAGTATTTAATGGGGAATTGCATATAATCTGCTCTGAAGAGTCGTTCATACGTAGAGATGAAGCTATAAAGAATCAAACTCACTCAACAAAATGGGCAACAAATCATTGTACAAGCATAAAGGCTATGGCAAGCACATTAACCTACAGGGTTCGCACTGGACGTGACTATTTACAGATGACTAGTTCTGGCAGAACCGATTATGTAAATATTGGATATGGTAGTTATTTTTGCCGCTGGTGGCAAATGATGGGGATACCTTGTGAATACGGAGTGTGCGCACTTGGTATTTCCAAGGTTGATCCAATTTATGAGTACTACACTGATGATATATACAAGGTGGTTTATGAACCTATATAAATTCCTATCAGAGGAATAAAGTAGTGGAAAATTTTAAAATCAGACCCACGTGTCCGTGCTCCTATACCAAAGCTAGCACCAGGTTGTCCTCGCATATAAAGGTAAAGAATGGGAAAATTAGTAGGTTTGGTGACTTAACTTAGATTTTGTAGTAACTGCCAAAAAAATGGACACAATCATTATTTATGTAAGTTTCTGGCAGTCTCATCTGATGACAGTACATGTCTGATAATGGCTCTGGCTCTTACGATGAGCACTGACCCACCAACAATACTAGATTTTCTAACATTTGAAGATGATGGCGTTGCGGTCAGCTTGCTTTGAAGATGATTATTTTGGTTAGACAATATTTTGGAAAATGAAGTTACAAATGAAGATAACTTTTGCAACTCAGTTTGCATTGAAGATAAGTATTTTTTGGTTACAGAATATTTTGTATTATGGGAAGGAAGTAACAATTTGTGTATATCTGGCAGTTATTCTTTATTTCTAATAAAGAGATCAATAACAACTTATTTCCAAGTTCTTTACAACGGTTGACTTCATCAAGCATCACCTGGTTTCGTTGCTGGAGCAGTTCTTCCTCGAGAGCGGCGTAATGCTCTTGAAGCTGTCTCTCTTTTGCTGCGACTTTAACTTTCATGATCATTTCTTCATTTGCAGCGTAGATTGCGTCTTTCAGAGCTAGTGATTCCTAGAAATTGTTATATGTCTCAATTAACGAGGACGCCCTTAAATTGTCTACTCTACCTCTTTCTGAACTTAACAGGAAGTTGAAGGAATTCAACCTTCGGTTTGGTCCATCTCTAAAGCTTGTCAACACCTATATATATAGGGAAAGGATATAAGGTACACGCCCATTATAGACAAGGTCCATATACTCAAGAAGATGCTTCCATTTGGCTAAATGGACGGTCTAGATGAGAGGCGCAGACAAGCTTTGCCAACAAGGCAGATGATGTGGCCAAACAAGCATGATGTGGCAAGTGTGAGATGGGGATTCAATATTCAAAAGGTATACCATGTCCCATAGGTTGGCAATACTTGTTAAACTATTACCACATTTTCTCATTCTCATTTTCTCTCTCTCTCTCCCCCCCTCTCTCTTGCTCTCCCTCATCAGATGATTCATCTCCGTCATCCCCACTACGAATCTGTTTGTGTTTGGTCCCCTCAATGCCACGATTTATGCCCACTGTGAATCTGTTTGTGTTTGGTCTCCTACTTTTTTTCTTCTTCTCTCCCTCTCTCTCTCTCTCTCTCTTTCTCTCTCTCTCCCACTTTTTCTCTCCCTCACCAGACTGTTGGATGAGCAGTTATTTGGTATTGGTTGCACAACATTTTTCCACCGAATGTTGCAGAAATTTAGTTTTTGTAGGAGTGGGTTTGTTAATGTTTCCAAATTTGGGGAAAATTTAATCCTAAAATCCAAATCAAATAACCATTCCCTATATTTCCAATGCTTGATCATCTAGAGTAGCAATTTGTTTTTTTAAATTTGTTTTTTGGTTGAGAGAGATGTTTCCTTATGGGCAGATTCAAATCTATGATTTCATTTGCAATTTCAGATAGGTTAATTCGAAACCAAACGAGTTTGGTGAAACCTTATCATTGTTGTTGTTGTTTGTAATGAATGCTTTCAAAAGCCTAAAGTATAATTTGCATTTTCTAGTTTCGAAAACATGTTATCTAAAGTAGTTTATGGTTGAATACATTATTGTTTTTTTTTGTTGTTGTAATTTCTAGAGAGACTATGCTGTAGATAATTACTTTACAATTTTCATGGTACCACTGGGTACGTTTCAGTTATTAATCATCCCCTATTTCTTGTAATATTCAGTGTATGCAGCTTACGAGCAATGGTCTTTTCGACTTGTTTTTTTTTCGAAACCAATGATTTTCGGAATACTTTCCCGAAACTGGATAGTTTTGAAAAGGATTTTCAAAATGTGGTGAGCACAAACTCAATGCCGACTTTCGTTGATGAGGAGGAAGGTATTAGTGTTGATGTTCTCAGAAGTGCTGCATTTAGTTATTTAGGACAAGCACCCACAATTCTGGTAAGTTGTTTTCTTTCTTCAAGATGTTTTGAATCATATATTTTGTTTTCCTTATCCTGAGTTGTATGTTTGACTTTCAAAAGGGTCTAAACAGAAAGAAGTGAATGCAAGGAGTTTCAAATTTAATAATTTGAAACTATTCAATTTTGAAAATTATAAAACGATACTGTATTTTTTTTTCTTTATCCTTCGGGGCCCCTAAGCAGAGTAGTTTATTTATAAGTGATGTCCTAACTCTAAATTTAAATTAATGATATAAGGGTAGTGAGATATTAGAGACATGACAGTTTTAATGGATTGCACTATTGAAGTGGTTGCTGCCTTCATTAAGTTGTTCCTAAGTTGTTTTGAATCATATATTTTATTTTCCTATCCTGAGCTATATGTTTGACTTTCAAAAGGGTCTGAACCGAAATAAGTGAATGGAAGGAGTTTCGAATTTATCAGTTTGAGACTATTCGATTTCAAAAACAATAAAACTATACTATATTTTTTATTTCTTTACCCTTCAGACCCCCTATAAGTAGAGTAGTTTATTTATAAGTAATGTCCTAACTGTAAATTTAAATTCATGATATAAAGGTAGTAAGATATTAGAGACATGGCAGTTTTAATGGATTACGCTGTTGGAGTGGTTGTTGCCTTCATTAAGTTGTTTTGTCGGTTTATCCACGGATTGCGTGCAACAGTGATTGAAGTCCCGCTCCAAGCCAACTCTAAAATAGATTAGGAGTATAAAATGTTTTTTGTAGTTTTTGAAATACGATATGACTTAGAAGAGGAACACCGACTAACTATGTTCGAGGAAGAAATTATGTAACGTATGAGGTGACCCAATTACAATGATTACAATAGTTCTTATGATTACGAATCAGATGATTTGTATGACAACTCTCAATATGACTATGGACGTTAGGCTCTTTAAATAATTGCAATAGTATCTTTGAACTATTGTAGAATTCTCCAGCCTACTTATGAATAAATTTGATTGGTTGTGCATACCTATCTTATTTTAATTATGGGATTTTCTTTTATTACGTTCAACCATTTATTCCTATTGAAAGATACTAGAACCACTTTGATTGAGTCTCAATTTTCTTTAAACGAAACTACGTTATTTCGTTTTGGTATTGCGAAATAAGTTGTCTTTCAAAACTTCCCTACCGCAACTCACTTATAAATTGTATTCGTCATTGTTTTTTAGCCGTTTAGTGTGTTAAAGAGTTTTCATGGGAGATTGACTTGAAATAATCATATTGGATGTTGCTTTTTAGGAAGAAAAATTCAGATGTAGACATGTGCTCCCCCGTTATTGGGAAAGGCTCATCCGTCCTAAATTTTTAAGGGACACCTGTCCAAGCCAGTGGTGTGCAAACTCCTGAAGGTGTTGAAGTTACTCTTGAAGCTTCTATTGACCCCCTCGAAGTGACAATTCCTTATGTTGGGATGAAATTTAAATTCATTGCCGCTGCCGAGTCATATTATGCATGTCACGGACAAAACATGGGTTTCTCGATAAAGAAGAGTACTTTGGGGAAGCTTCCTCGTTCAAATTTTGTTGGCTAGACGTATTTCACCTGTATGAATCAAGGTGTTTCAAAGAAGAACAAGGGTGAGGAACTCGATACTAATTAGGAGTTGGGGAACCAACGATTGTCTAAAAGAAGCGGCTACAGGGCAGACATGAATATAAATTATCAGAAGATGTATGAGATGTATAAGGTCACAACTTTTTTGGACGCGTATTACCATTCCCTTGTGTCCTCTTATAATCAACACAAGATGAAAGTGAACCGTAATTTCCCGGAATTGGCGTAAGTGTCTTATCAAATTATTTTAGCTCCACAACATTCTGATGTATAAGGTGTTAGTATTGTTCCCTGAACGTATTTTTGACAAGAGGGCTTGTTATAACCACACACGTAATAACAACTAGAGGCGGCTTAAAGTCGGGGACGCTCAATTAGTTTTGGACTTCTTCAAGAGAAAACAGACGTGGAACCCCATGTTTTACTTTGATGTGCAATTGGATGAGGACAACCGTCTACTGAAATTCTTCAGGATAGATGCCCATTTTAGGATGGCGTACGAACAATTTGGTGAGGTTGTGATGTTTAACACCACATACAAGAGAAACAAGTACAATATTCCCTTTGCACTTTTCACAGGGGTCAACCACCACTACCAAACCATTTAGTCTGGATATGCCCTCCTCAGGGCTAAGACTGAATGGTCTTTTACTTGGCTATTCAACACGTAGCTTACCACAGTTGGTAATAAGCACCCTCGTGCCATTATCACAGACCAAGACTTGGCCATGGGTGTTGCAATTCCCTAGGTACTATTAACCTGGTATATTTTTTAATTGAACTTCATTGTTTAGAGAGAAACATTTTTTTCTTCTATTTTCCCATTCAAGGTGAAAGGGATAGAAGTAGCATGGGCTGATATATTTTAGAATGATCGTGTCCGAAATTGTAGGAGTTTTAAAAAAGGAGATGCTGAAACAATCATGTTTCAATTTACATTTTTAAAACATGACTGTTTCTTTGGCCCAGCTTGCAGAAGTTATATATGCTGATAATGTTTCGGATGACCGATTTTGAAAATTGCACTATTTCGGAAAAGAGATCGATATTGTAATATTTTGGAATTTTCATTCGGAAAGCATGACTCCAAGTTTTTTTTTGTCTAGTTCAATTAAATGTATTGCCATAAAACCTTACCTGTTTCCGTCTTCAAAGATTAGAACAGTAAACTCTAATTAAATTTGTTTAATAGGTATTCCTGGATACAAAGCATAGGCTTTATTTATGGCACATCTTGCACAAGTTTGCTGAGAATTTAAATCATGTGTATAAAAAAGATTCAAAGTTTAAGAAAGACTTGCACTATATCATCTACGACACCTATCACCCATATCAGTTTGCTACCAAGTGGCACTCTTTGATGGTGGAGCACAAATTGGAGAAAAGCTCTTGGTTGAATACATTGTTCGAGATTAAGGAGAGATGGGTGCCGCTGTGGAATAGGGGGCAGTTCTTTACAGGCCAGAGTACGACTAGCCATGCCGAGGGCACAAACCACATGTTCAGCAATTGGTTGAACGAGAAGACAGTACATGTTCGTCACGAGGTGCAAAGATTCCTTGGAAGAAGCGTACAATAAGGAAAGTGATAAGGATTTTCACTCTAAGCACAAGTTTTCTCAAGTAAACCCACATAATGTTTTGCTCTCGGAGGCAACAAAGTTGTACACCCGGACAATGTTTAATAAGCTGGAACTTGAGTAGAATCAGGTTATTCGCTTCATGTACATCAGATGTGACGATTGAGGGAAATGTTCTTTCCTTAATTGTAACATCTTACATAAGTAAGGTTGAGAAGCACGAAGTTGAATTCCACGCTGAACTGAATACGACAAGATGTGGGTACTAATT
Source organism: Kingdonia uniflora (assembly GCA_014058105.1). Taxonomy (NCBI): domain Eukaryota; kingdom Viridiplantae; phylum Streptophyta; class Magnoliopsida; order Ranunculales; family Circaeasteraceae; genus Kingdonia; species Kingdonia uniflora. Next base: position 43,329 of record JACGCM010000622.1, read on the forward strand.
GATAGAGTACTTGAGCATCCATTGTGGTCACATTATGAAGGTGTTTCAGTTGTACAATATTGTCAAGATTCCCCAACATTTTATTCTATAAAGATAGACATTCGGGGCAAACGACTACCCAGTAGGGTTGGATGAGTGGGAAGCATTTGTGGGGGAGCTATTAAAGGAGCCGCTGCGGCACGACCACCTATCGACCAAGGCTTTAAATTTGTTAAGAGCAGCATCGAAAGATGTGGGCAAATTCGAATTTACCCTTTTAGAGCTAAAAATGATTGAAAACTATTTACACAAATGTGAGGTTGTAAAGGAGTTGCAGCCTACACCTGAACCACAACAGCAGCAAACTGATGCTGAGGAAGAATGGCAACCTGATGTTGGTGAACAATTCTACCCCGCGGTGGTGGAACAGTCACAACATATTTTTGGGTAGCACTCACAACCCAATGTTAATGTTGTGGATCAATCGTCTATCTTGGACCCTAAGGGGTACAAACAAAAGGTTGTAACAAGGAGGATCACAGGAAGAAGAGTGGGAGGCAGATGGGTATTTTGGAAAAAAATAAGAAGAAGAGGAGAAGAATGTGCAGAGGATGCCACACCATGCAATACCACAATAAACGTAATTGTCATACTACGAGGGCACTTGAGTCAGAAAGTAAGTTGTATAAATTATGTTTTTTTTCCTTTTTCTTCTTGTGTATATCCTCTAGTCTAAACCAGTATCTAGAAGGTGGGCATTTATTGAAAACTACTTCATTAGTTTGGAATTTCAGCATATGAAACTCCATTAAGTTCGGCAATACGTATTCCGAAATTGGTTGATTTCTTTAACTTCTGCTCCAAATGATTATTTATCCATGTTCTTTTTTAGTAAGTGAAGATGAACATGAGGAAAAAGAAGAATAGGAGGAGTAACAGGAAGAGTAGGAGGAGGGTGAGGTGAGTGATGATGATAACAATAATGTGTAGAAAGAAATGGACTAGACATTTTGGGCCGTGACAATAGCCGTGAACTTTTTGTTTTATATGTTTCATGTACTTTTGCATTTATGTCATTTTGGGTTGTACTTTGTATTTGACTTAACCTACTAGATTTTAACAAGAACCTTATTGATTCTATATTGTGTTGTTTATCCGTGAATTCGCGATAATGGAATTTGTTATCATGTTATGTCTTATGTACTTTTATGTTTGCTGTTTGGGATGTACTTGCATTGGCCTGAATCTATTCAACTGGAATGACCCTATTGCTTGAATTTTGCGCTATATGTCAATCAATATTAGAGAAGTGAAATTAGATATTCAAAACATAACACTTTTGGAAAAGATATGTTGAAACTGTATACTTTCGGTAAGGATATATCAAAACATCAATAACTGAGGCTTTAAGGGTTAATATTTTCCTTGAAGCCCAAAAATAATTTATCGAGTGATAACATCACAATGGCAATACATACAAAATATAGGCCAGTTATACATATGTAAATCACAATCATGAGGTTATAGAATGTGTCAAAATATCATAAATTGTAGTTAATGCTTTGCTTTAAGCCAAATAATTAGTTACTCTGTGATTAGTGTTGAACGATGTCGTTCAAAATGTAGTTGTCACTCCTACCTGCATTCAAAATAAACTTCTTGAACTTTCCCATCTTTGCCAACCAATCCTTTGGCCACATTACATCAATGTCTTCGATCTCAATTTTCTGGTAGACCATCCATACAACTGAAAAGGGAGGCAAGGGTGCATCTTTCTTGAGGACCAACCTCACGTTGCGCGAGCATCCCCCATCTCCAAAAGTGGACATCCTACTGACAATGTGGTTGTCGCGAGCCAAAATAGATCTCCAATAAGCTTCCCTCGAATCCCCATCTACGCTGAGGAAGCTCGCCTTATCTAAACTTAGGGACATGAATGTTAGCGCTATGTGTGGGGCTATGAAGAATACAACACGCTGGTAATGGCTGGCAAATACATACCCCAAATATAGGAACTCCCCATCTTGGTTAATGTAGTTTAGGTCGGAAACACATTTTTCATAGTTGCGAATCCCCTGGGTGGCATGCCTTTCTCTTTGCCCACTGGGGATCTTCTTCCAATAATTTAACTACATGTGCCCCTTTACTAGTTTTAACATATCTATTTTTTCTTGGATATAACGGGATTGGTTTTTAGAAATTGACTGTGCCACGCACCTGTACAAGGAGTTTCATCATCTTGCACCTCTTTCACACCCTTTGGAACTAACCAATCGAGCAGCAGTAGGAAGATACTACTTTTGAAGGTGCCAAACCTACCCCCCCACACCTTCCTTACCTCAATGAAAGCTTTAGCACCCTCTATCATTGTGGCAACATCTTCAACAGTTAAAATACAATTCTTCTCTATATTTCTCGTCTGACCCTTCCATCATACATTCGACAACTTCCAAATGCATCATTTCATACTTTGCCCCTGTTGGTTGTCCCTCATAAATTGGCTTATGGACATTCAAAGTCATCCATAAATCCTTTTCCTACTTGATCTGATACAGTTTATGGAAAAAAATCAGTAAGGGTCAAAATTCAGTTCTTCATAGTTTTGTTTACATGATACTGAAACTAGCCCAGTTTCGTAAAGGGTAAAACAAAATGATCCCGTTTCGGTACAATAGGGGCCTATCCCTCGATCTCACCTAAAATCGAGCTGCCACTAGTTCGAATTACCTCCATGTCAGACTCACGCATTCTTCACATGACTTCTCCAGTCAGCATCGCCACATACTCCACGAACTGATAAAAAACGTGAGTCGAGCTCAAACTGAAAAACTTGAACAAGTCAAAGCCATCTGTCTCTCATAAATTTAGTAGTTACTCAGTCATACAACCACTAACCACATTGTTCAGAGAACGTGCTTCAGTATGAAGAAGAGCTGCGAAAGAGGCTTATATAAAGAGAAAGTTCCAGAAGAGACAGGGACCAGAAAATTATAAGAGAAATCACCAAGAAAACTATATTTTGAAGATTCTCAAAGCTCTAAAATTCTTATTCACAAGGTCAATCATTTCTAAATCTAGAAATAACTTGTAATAAGATATCATCAACCTCAAGTAATAAACGTCACTATTACAAAAACCCTCAATACGAGGTCGTGTTTTTTTACCTATTCATAGGTTTTCCATGCTAAACACATGTGCCATTTCTTGTCTATTAGATTTTTGTCCTAGGTACATTGGTGTAAGGACTAATTCCAGATCACTTCAAGCTCACAGAATTAGGCCATTATATTTGGCACTGTTTATGGGAAAGAGATTCTTTCTACGATATCCTAAGGCATTCAGTCAATCTACTACAATATTTCAATCATGGTCACATCTAGGTGACCAGCTACCAGAGTTCAACTCGATCTCTCAGTTGAGTCAGAACAACTTACAGAGCTTCGAGCGAATCTTAATACTGAAATGAATAAATGCAACGAGCTCGAGCGACAATTAACTCGCGACCGAGAGCTCTGTGAGAAGGGGCTCGACCCTGAAAGAAAAGCTCATTTCACACTGCTCAAACGACATGAAGATCAAATGACAATAATACAAACTACCTTGTAGGCTCTGCAAGATACTCAACATGCTCCTCTAACACGAGATTGTGATCTGGTGCTAGAAGCCACTCGGGTTTCTGCGTAGGAAAGATTAGGACCTCAAGAAGCCACCAGCAAAGCTATTTCCAGACATATTTAAAATGAACCTCAACCTTCCATTCATTTGGGGGGGAGTTCAATCTGAGATCAGCTGAGGCCACCGATATTTCATACGTCAAGAGGAAGAACAGAGACCTCAGCCTCGAGTTCCATTACGAGATCATTTGAGTAAAGGTACCGGTACTCATAATCCGTAACCTTCTCGTCAAGCAGCTCAACTGACCCGTCACTATGTCACACAAGAGCATATGAATCAGCGTATTAAATAGCTGATCGAGGCACAGGTTCTGGGTACGACCGACAACCTTTCCAAGTTGCAAGGAAGTCCAATTGCCAAAGAACTATTCAATATAGATATTCCAAAAGGTTTCCATACTCCGAAAATTTGTAAATACAAGGGTACTGATCCAAAGGAGCGCATTCAACAATATCGTGACTCATTGGGGTTGTATTCCAATCTCAACCATATTCTCTGTCGTCTATTCATCACAAGTCTGCAGAAGGAACCACTTCGATGGTTCCACTCTCTGGCTGAAGACTCCATATACACATTCGACTAGCTGCAAAAGCAATTCATCAAGACGTATGCTCACAGCAGAGATAATGAGAAAAATTTGTATTTTCTTATCAGTTTCAAACAGTCGCACAAAAAGAAGCTCGAGACATTTTCAAAGAAGTTCTTGGAGCTCGCATGTAAAGTGAACAATCTCGATTAGAAAATAGCTGTTACTGCTTTTACCAACGCGCTCCAGCTTGACTGTAAAGCCAAAAGATACCTCTTCCTCAGTAAACCTGCGACCTTGGAAGATATGATCACCAAGGTCAATAGTAATGTTGACCTGGAAAGGATGATGTCCGAAAGACATAAATCTACTAATCCGCCCTTTCCTTGAAAAGTCTACCAGATTGAAATATTGAACAGAAGGAGGATCAGGGTGACCAAAAGTGCGCCAAGGGCAACACCGCCAACCCTCGAAATGGCGGGTCACAAGTCAAATCGGTCCTTCCAAAGATGAACATTCGAATCTCTAAAATTTTTCCAATCCTCACAAAGGATAAGCTCTACCGCCTCTCCCAACCATTGAAACTAATCAAAAGTCGACCATACTGCATGCACCATAAGGTAAACCATCATTCTACTGATAATTGCTATGCTTTACAGTGGTTGCTCGAATACATTTTCAAGGAGGGACAGATGCTCGAATATATTGTCGACCTAGAATCATACAAGGATGACAGCTATATGAAGCAGCTTGAAGTTGTCCAGGTCGAAGATCAAGCTGAGGAGAAGCATCTTAAACATATGTGCCGTAATAACATGATCAAGATCAATCAAATCACCAACACTAACAGATTTAAGCTCAGGAGACTGTTAGAATGCTGTGATCTCATACCTCAAGACAAAGAAGCCAAACTTCTGCCTGAGTCAAACAATCGTAGGCTCAGGATATCATTTGAAGATTGCGATACTAGCCATGTCAAATTTTAACATCATGATGTGTTAGTCATAATGCTCAAGATGAAGAAGTTTGTCATGCACACAATGATGATCAAGTCATTCAAAGCGATATCGATATCAGTGGATTCAATGGTTCTAAAGAAGAGTGAGTATGGAAGATCATCTTACCTATTACCGCGGGACCAGCCGCCATCGACGTTATCTTATATGTGATTAACGCCAAATCTTGTTATCTCAGGATTATGAATCATTGCTGGATTCATAACATGGAAGCAATCGCTTCCACTTATCATCAAACACTATGCTTCAAACACAATGATGGTATCTATGAGATCTGGGGTAGTCAAAATCTCTTTTGAGCTTATGAAAACACCATATCTGCAATTCTAGATATCTTTAGGAAGTATGCTGTATAGCAATTATAGCAAACTGATCACCCCAATGATCATCCTTCAATAGAGGAGCCCACCAAATACATCAACATTAATGGACCTAGCAGAGGTACTTTCATCGGTACTAAGCTGGTTCAATATGTAAAAGACACTCTCATTCAGTTCTTACAACTAAATCAAGACATTTTTGTGTGGTCTTTCAAAGAAATGCCTGGAGTCGATTCGGCCAAGGCATGTCACAAATTGCCAATAGACATTAGCACCACCACAGTCTAACAGAAACAACGACGCCTATCACCACAACTTTGAGATGAAGTTAACATGGATATCAAATAATTGATCAAAATAGGATTTATTCGATAAGCCAAGTATTCGGATTGGATATCCAACATCGTCGCTATCCCAAAGAAGAATGGAAAGGTCTGCGTTTGTGTAGATTTTACTGATCTCAGCAAACACACTCCAAAGAATAGTTTCACTCTTCCAAACATTCTTTAGATCCTAGATTCCACAGCAGGCCACGAACTCTTATCTATGATGAACGTTGCCTCATGATAGAATCAGATTCTACTCTTGGATGAAGATCAAGAAAAGTTCACTTTCATCACTAAAAGATGACTTTATTACTGCAAAGTCATGCTTTTCGTACTCAAGAACGCAGGCGCAGCTTATCAATGATTGATGACTACTATGTTCAAAGCACATCTCAGGAAAATCATTGAAGTCTACATTGACGATCTCTTGTGCAAGAGCGTACAATCCATCAATCGCATTTCAGATCTCAACACAATATTCAACATACTTCGATCTTACAGGATGCGTCTCAATCCTGATAAGTATCAATTCGGAGTACATTCAGGCTGATTTCTAGGCCACCAAATTAGCAAGAAGGGGATTGAGGCCGATCCAGATCAGATTTGGGCACTCCTCGACAGGCCATCTCCAAAAATGATGAAAGACATTTAAAAACTTACCTGTAAAATTACCGTTATCAGCCGTTTTATTTCAAAATCTTCAGACCACTGTTGTTGGCTATTCTTATTACTCTGTGGTTACACCTAACGAGGAAAAGTTCAATCAAATCTAGAGGTTCAATGGAGATCGAAGTGCGAGGTAGCTTTTTAGGATCTCAAAACCTATTTGGGGAAGTCTCTTATCATGAGCACCCCGATAGGTAATGAGGAACTGATTATCTACCTAGCAGTTATAGATACTTCACTCAGCTCGGTTCTCATTCAACTTGAAGGGAAAATTGAGAAACCAGTCTACTTTATCAACAAAACCCTCACTCCAGCGGAAACGAGGTACTCTAAAATCGAGAAACTTCTTCTTACTCTTGTTTATACTTTATAGAAACTCAAACACTACTTCCAAGCTCATTCAGTCAAAGTCATGATGAACTGCCCACTTCGGGAAGTTCTATCCAAGAAAGAAAAATCAAGAAGATTGTAACAATGGTCAGTCAGTTTGGGAGTACATGATATCAAGTTCGAACAGCGTCATTCCAAAAAAGGGCAGGCCTTTACCGATTTCCTTAAGGATTTTCCAGTGGAAGATCCCGAGTGGGAAGAGTACGATCCTGACCTTTCAGAGAAAGTTATAGAAGATCCACCCCCCAAAGGATTTGACGAACGAGCTGAATAGATTATAAGGAAAGGGTAGAGACTTTTTACAGATGGATCAGCAGGACCCGCAGGGTCAGAAATTAGAATTGTATTGATTACCCCTTCCAACGACAGAATTGAGAAACCAATTTGCCTGGATTTCGAGGCCTCAAATAATATCACCGAATACAAAGCTCTTATTCACGGACTCGATCTTGCTCTCGAGCTCGATGTCCCCAAACTCTCAGTTTACACAGATTCAGTACTTATCGTCCACCATTACTCTGAGCAATACAAGAAGAATCGCAAGTTGATCGAATACGCAACCCTCATTGCAGATAAGATGAGCAAGTTTGCGCAAGCAACTATCGATTATCTTCCTCGAGGCAAAAATAGACACGCTAATTCCTTGGAATATCTATCTGGGGTCTTAGGCACAAAAGCTCGATATCTCCATATCGAAGTAATTTCAACCCCTAGCATTGATCATATTTTTGTATGCACGATCAACATTGGGGGCGATAAAGGGGCAGATGATGATTGGCGAAAGCCTTTCTTAGTTTATCTCGGTATTAATAACAAATGTGAATGACCACTTCCTGTAGATCTGAGGGAGCACTGACAGCTGATAGACAACTCGAAGCGCAACACCAATCAAAACGGTACCTTGTACCGCCTTTCAGTCATGGGACCATACCTCAAGTGCTTCTCCAAATAGAAAGCGAATAAGATGCTCCACAATTTACATGAAGGGACTTGTGGTTCCCATGCCACAGGTCGATCACTGGCAAGCAGATCCATTACACAAAGAGTATTTTAGCCCAACATCCACAAGCAAGCCGACGAGTACTCATACAAATGTGATTGATGGACACATAAAATGACTACTATTCCCCTATGACTTAATGTTTATTATTACTAATTTTATTATTAAATATGACTTATAAAACCAATTTTTATATTTCAGGTCACATGGAGCTCATTTACCAAATATGTACGAATACTGGGATGTATAGCTCAAAGGATGAACTGTTGGAGAAGGATGAAGAGTTGCCAAACACAAGGGTCCCACTTGGGGATGTTATAATTTTAGAGGATAACTCTTGGAGGTTACAAATTTATGTACATTCATGGCATAGGTTATAAATCTAATATTAAATGTAAGAACCCTCTTCTTCATCTATAAAAGGAGAGGTGGTGAGCTCATAAGATCATCGAATTTTGAGAGAATCATTCTTGTAGAGTGCAAAAGAGCATTATTGGAGTAAGTTGGTACAAGTCTTGTAAGCATTTGGAGTATTTCATTATGTAAGTCAATAAAATTCCTCTTTTTATTGTTAGTTTATGTTCATTTCATTCTCATATCATTTAGGTTTTATAGTTGTTATAATGGCCGGCTAAGTCCTCACTAGGGGTGAGGATGGATCCGCCATAAGTGTATGATATCATGTAGTAGAATGTATTTTTTTCCAACACAATATGAACATATTATCACAAATCCCATAACTATATTGTTGGAGACATCCATTATCATCCTATGATCTCTTTAAGTAGAGATATATGAAGAGTTTTGTGATTCTCAAATGATATAGTAAAATTGTATTAATATTGTATTTTTCTAAGATATGATCCTAATTAACATTTCATAGTTAGCATAGCTTTCATTGAATGTGTTTTCAGTACATACTTAGTTCATACAATATATTATACTTGAGTTATATTTAATCATGGGATTACATCGACAAAAGGTCGAAGTTTTTTATTTCAATTAAGGGGAAAATTTAATATACGATACTATGTTGATATTGTATGTAAATGGTGGTGAAATCCGAAGCCCCTAGACCTTTATTCTTGATTAAAGCCATATCATTGATTTTTACGGTTTTGCAACCTTAGATTACTAAAGCACAAGACCAAAACTAATTTCTAGTTACGTTCAAAGGTGAACGACGCTCTAATTTTTACCCATACTAAACACCGGATTTTGACCGTTACCAAAATGGCGCCGTTGCCGGTTTCGACCGGTAATTAGAAAAAGTTTTTATTGTGTTTAATTTATTTTTTGTTTCACTTTTTAGAAGAACATAAATTTTTTTATTACTTTTTTATTTTACTTTTGCACTTTGAGGAATTTTTCTTTGTTTTGCGGTGAGTACTTTCTTTATTTTACAGTGACTACCAAAGGAAGCTAAGGACCGACCAAAAACTAGATAGGGTTATCTTTTCTTCCTCTCTTTGAGTGACTTGTAGTGAGGCAAAATATTGTACTCTTGAGCGAAGAATGTGTAATTAAAGCGAGGATAAAATTGTACTTTTTTTTCTTCTACAGGGGCAATATTGGAACCTACATCCGGGGAGGACCTCTCTTCAACGCCTACTTGAGCCAAAGAGCCCGGGTGTGCCATCTCAACAGTTTCACCAGGGTAAACAACGAGCCCCTGAAAAGGCCGCCCTGCAGGTACTTTCTTCCACCGCACCCTCCTGCGAAGCGCTCAATTTTTGTTCATGTGCCTGATGTTTGTGCACTTTTAAATTCTAAACTTTAGATAAAGGGCAAACAAATAACGGGATTTTATCACCCGTGTGTGGCACCGCATACTAGGACCCCGGGAGGTCACGACCCGGTTTAACATTTTACGGAACAAGACATTGACTTTAAAAGAAACCAAAATTAAGCCATAAAATACAAAGATAGACAAAAAGGCTTATAGAGCTCGAACCGGGAGCATTAGGAATGCACTCATTAAGACCCCTGATAGTGGCTACGTTTGTCTGGAGGAAGTATGTTCCCTGGCATAACTAGTGTGGAAAGGTGATTCTAAGCGGTTTGCCCCACCTTCCAGCACAGGTGCTTTTAGGTGACTAGAACTGCACGTGAGTTATTGCTAAAGCGAGTATACACAACTCAACGTGCGAACCGATCCATTGTCAGGAATAGGAGTAACCGAATCCTGAGACCGGGTTCACAACTTGACCTTAATTAAGGCCCATCTGAAAAGGCTGTTGTGTTTATTTTTTGTGAACCTCTTTGTTGTGTAATCATCATAGTGCGCACATCTATTAGTGTATGAAAGAATGGTTTTGAGGGCCTAAAAGTCATCTTGAGAGGCTTAGATAATCTGATTTGATAGATATTCCGATCCACTTTGAGGTAGGCGAGTCAACCCAACTGGAGGTTCCAATCTCTATTGATACGAGAGACCGTACAATCCTTACTCGTAGGGAACTCTTCCCTGTTGAGGGTGAGTTATAAACTTTTGATTTCCCTGCCTCTCTATTGAGACTTAATCCGAGTTCAATTTTCTCATTCACTCCATTTAGTGTTCCACCCCAATAACTTGAGATGGGAGATGCCAATGATAATGAAAATGGTCAGGGACCCATGCAAATTCCTCTTAAGGATCACATGTTCCCAAAAATGACAAATCGTTCCTCGTGCATTGTTTTATCTCTTACAACTGGGACTTATAAATGCGCTCATCAATTCATTGTCAAAATTCTCAGGAGGAGAAGATGAGAACCCATACGCTCATGTTAGGGATTTTGATGACTTAATGTTCCTCCAAAAGTATAGGAATAAGAACGAAATGGAGGCCATGAAACTCGTGTTGTTTTCCTTTTCTTTACTAGGGAAAGCTAAGAGCTGGCTTCAAGCTCTACGGCCAAAATCAATCACGAGTTTTGAGATGCTTACTGAAGCCTTTTACAAGAAGTTTTTCTCTCTTGAGAAAACTGAGACCCTTCGAAGGGCCATTCTTAGGATTACCCAACTTCATGGAGAAAGCTTAAATGATTAACTTCAGAGATATAAGGGACTGATCCTACAGCGCCCTCATCACGGTATCGACTCCTGGGTCCTAACTAGAAATCTTTATGATGGATTAGATGCTAAATCCAAGAGAACTGTATAATCCTTTTATTTAGGGAAATTTACTGATAAGGATGATGTAGAGGGTTTGGACTTCTTAGAAGAGATGGCTGAAAAATTGCAAACCTGGGGCACCATGAGAGAAACTGATATTCAAGAAAAGGGGGATAATACCTTTGGAGTTGGATCTAACTCCAATTCGGAACCTATGCTGACGACCATCCTGCGTAAGATAGAGTCCTTAGAAATAGGGAAAAACAAAATGTCCGTTATAGCACCAATTTTTCATGCTGAAATGCAAGCTTGTGCTGCGTGTGATGATGTTGGACATTATACTCATGATTGCCCTTTGATTCATGAAATTAGGAAAACCAGGACGGATTAGGTAAATATGTTTCATCAAAAACCTTCATCTTTTCCTTATAACCAGTCACATCATCAAGGGAATTCTTTAGGGAGGATTAATTCGAATAACTATTCTGGCAGACCGTATTATCAAGGAAGTAATTCAAATCAAAATTAAGGTGGTGTGTCCTTTACTCCCAATCACCAACCTTTTCAGCAAAATACTCCTTACGTTCCTCCTCAGAATAGGAAATCATCTTCGGATGATGGCATCCAAGCCCTATTGTAATCTAATAACCAGTTGAAGCAACAATTCATGCAAATGAATCAGCAATCCATGAGTCGAATAGAAACATCAATTGCTCAATTGGCATCTGGGTTAAGTACTAGAGACAAAGGTACGTTTCCAAGTCAAACCCAACCCAATTCGAAGGATCAAACCAAGAGTTTACACTGCGATCAGGCAAATGCGGTGATTACACTTAGAAGTGGAAAGACTGCAGACAACAAAGTTAGGATGCCTGAGGACAAATCACGTGAAGGTCCTAATCCTAGTACTGAGAAAGTTGTAGAAGGAGGCAAACCTATATGTGAAAAAACTCCTTTTGTTGAGGAAGAGACTGGGCAGGTCTCGCCAAGTGAGAAGATTATCAAAAATGATCCGCCTAGAATTCCTAGAACACCTTTTCCCCAATGGTTTTTAGTCAATAGGAAGAACATTCCCGATGAAGAGGTTAAGGAGATGTTCAAGAATCTTAAGATCACTATTCCTTTCCTCGGTGCGTTACGACAGATTCCTTCCTATGCAAAATATCTCAAGGACCTCTGCACGTTCAAGAAACGTATGAATGTTTCCAAGAAAGCTTTCAATGTCTATGACAGTGAAAATGTTATTCAATTGGATGCTCAGGTTAGCTCTATAATCTTGAACAAAACACCCATGAAATACAAAGATCCAGGAATACCGACAATTTCTTATCACATAGGGACAAATCGCATCGGAAAAGCCTTACTTGATTTAGGTGGCAGTGTCAACTTGATCCCTTATTCGGTATATGAGTAGCTAGGTCTAGAAGGACTAAAACCGACACATAGAGCCTTGCAACTAGCTGATCGGTCCATTAGAATTCCTAGGGGAGTTGTGATGGATGTACTTGTCCAGGTTGACGATTTTTCTATCCTATCAGCTTTGTGGTCCTTGACACAAACCAGGTAGAAGACCCAAATAGTGAGATACCTGTGATTCTTGGCCGACCTTTCTTGGCCACTGCTAATGCATTGATCAATTGCCGTAGCGGTGCTATGGAGTTGACTTATGGGAATAAGACCATCGATCTGAATATCTTCAATGCAACTCATACTCCGTTTGAAAATGAACCCGATGAGTATAACATGCTTGGTACTGTTGTAAATAGTACATTTCATAGTTCCAATCCTAGGGACCCGTTAGAAGCTTGTCTTGCACATTTTGGAGAGATAATTTAGATGTTGATGACCTTATCAATGAGGTCAATGCCTTGTTGGATTCTGTTCCTATTGTGGATAACAATGATAATGTTGAAATACTGAAAGTCAAGGATCTTATTCCTGAAGCGGAAGAAGTGCCCGTTAGGTTAGAACTTAAACCTCTCCCTGAAAATCTCAAATATGTCTACCTAGGTCCTAATGAGACTCTTTCTGCTATCATAGCATCCGACCTTGAACCTGAGAATGAAGAAAAATTAATGCATGTATTAAAGGGAAACACAAAAGCTCTTGGATAGAACATTTCAGATATTAAGGGTATTAGTCCTTCAGTATGCATGCACAAGATAAAACTCGAGGATAATGCCAAGAAGTCCAGAGAAGGACAACGAAGGCTTAACCCGACTATGGCTAAGGTTGTGAGAAAAGAAATTTTGAAACTGCTTGACGTTAGGATCATTTATCATATTTTTGACAACCCATGGGTAAGCCCAATTCATGTTGTTCCTAAAAAGTCTGGAATCACTGTTGTGAGGAACGATCACAATGATCTTGTCCCCACTCGCATGACCATAGGGTGGCGAGTGTGTATAGATTATAGAAAACTCAATTCGATCACTCAAAAAGGTCATTTTCCCTTACCATTCATGGATCAAATACTTGAACGTCTCGCCGGTCATGAATTCTATTGTTTTCTTGATGGGTATTCTCGGTACAATCAAATACCCATCACTCTAGAGGACCAAGAGAAAACCACGTTTACTTGTCCTTTTGGAGCCTTTGCCTATCGCCGCATGCTATTTGGGTAATGCAATGCTCCAGCAACATTTCAGCGATGTATGTTGAGCATTTTTTCTGACATGGCTGAGCGTTTCCTTGAGGTTTTCATGGATGAATTCTCCCTCTTCGGAGATTCGTTTGATCAATGTCTCTACCACTTATCTATGGTTCTTGCTAGGTGTCAACAGAAAAATCTTGCTCTAAATTGGGAAAAATGTCACTTCATGGTGAAAAAAGACATAGTATTAAGACATGTCATATCAGCAAAGGGTATCGAAGTAGATAAGGCCAAGATCGATGTCATATCTAGTCTCCCACCCCTACGAACAGTTAAGGATGTTCGTTCATTCTTGGGGCATGCAAGATTTTATCGACGCTTTGTTCTTGAGTTTAGCAAAATTGCTTGACCCCTCTGCAATCTCCTCGCCAAGGACACCACCTTTTTATTCGATGATTTGTATCTTAAAGCTTTTGAGATTCTCCGAACATGTCTAACATCATCACCCATCATCCAACCTCCAAATTGGAACGAACCTTTCAAGTTGATGTGTGATGAATCTGACTATGCCATTGGTGCAGTTTTGGCACAACACATTGATAACCTTCCACGTGCCATCTATTATGCCAGTAAAACTCTTAATGATGCGCAACTCAATTACGCAACCACAGAGAAAGAACTTTTAGCGATAGTCTTTACTCTAGAAAAATTCCGTTCTTATCTCATAGGTTCTAAAGTAATAGTCTATACGGATCATGCTGCTATCAAACACCTTCTTACCAAGAAGGACACCAAACAACGCTTAATCCGATGGATATTATTACTTCAGGAGTTTGATATTGAGATTCGGGATAAAAAAAGGTGTCGAGAATGTGGTAGCTGACTACCTTTCTCGAATAGACAATGATTCTTTAGATAGGTCGTTACCTATTTGTGAGTCCTTTCCTGATGACCAACTCATGTCCATTCGGTCTATGTCTTCTGTACCATGGTTTGCAGACATAGCAAATTATCTTGCCATAAGGCACCTTCCTAGTTTTTGGACCAAGCCAGATAAGAATAAATTTCTTAGTGAGGCCGACACTTCTTCTGGGATGACCCGTACCTGTTCAAATATTGTTCTGATCAAATCATTAGGAGATGTGCCCCAGATTTTAAGCATACCAAAGTCATAGAATTTTGTCACTCTCAAGCTTGTGGTGGTCACTTCAGCTCCAAAAAGACCTCTGCAAAAATTTTACAGTGTGGATTTTATTGGCCTACCTTATTTTGTGATGCTCACGAATTTTTCAAGGCTTGTGATTGATGTCAGAAAATGGGAGTCTTGTCCCGTAGGAATATGATGTCACTAAACCCAATCTTGATCGCTAAACCATTTGATGTTTGGGGCATTGACTTTATGGGAACCTTCGCCCCATCTTTTGGGTTCATGTACATCCTTTTAGCCGTTGACTATGTGACTATGTGGGTTGAAGCTATTCCTACCAGGACCAATGATAGTTCGGTTGTTATTGAATTTATTAAAGAAAATATTTTTTCACGTTTTGGTACGCCGAGGGCAATAATTAGTGATGGGGGGTCACATTTTAACAGTCGAATGTTTGCAAATTTAATGAAAAAAATTGGAGGAGCACACAAGGTTGCTACACCGTACCATCCGCAGACTAGTAGGCAAGTGGAGGTTTCCAATCGTAAAATCAAGAATATTCTTTAAAAAACGATAAGACCAAACCGTAAAGATTGGCCAACTCAACTAAACGATGCTCTTTGGGCTTATCGTACTGCTTTTAAGACACCTATTGGAATGTCCCCTTACCGGCTAGTCTATGGAAAGGCTTGTCACCTTTCAGTTGAATTAGAACACCGAACATATTGGACAATAAAGGCCTTGAACTTTGACATTGGGAAGGCCGATTTACATCGCAAGCTTTAACTCAATGAGTTAGAAGAACTATGGAATGATGCATACCATTCAACAAAGACTTACAAGGAGCGCATGAAAGCGTTTCACGACAAAAACATTTTGCAAAAATCATTTGAACCAAACCAAAAAGTCTTGTTGTACTCTTCTAGGTTAGATTTATTTCCTAGCAAACTACGATCACGATGGACCGGGCCTCTCATTGTTAAAACGGTATATCCACATGGGGCGGTTGAGGTTGAGGAACCGAGTACTGGCAAAATACAAAAAGTGAACGGGCAAAGGCTTAAGTCTTATTATGAACATTTTAGCTCTACCAATGAAGACTTGAAGCTTCTGGACCCAGTTTATGATGAGTGATATTCATATCCTTTTCACCCAGCTTTTACTGAGTTTGGGGGTTCCTCATTTTGTTTGGCTGAAGATAATAAACTTAGCGCTATCTAGGATGCAACCCATGTTATATCAGGTACTATGTTACAATTTTTTTCCCTTCTTTTAAGGTATGTTTTTAAATATTGGGGACAATGCTTCTTTCTAGTTTGGGGGTGGGGAAAAATTGTTCACATTTTTTACTTTTTTAGAGAATAGATAGGTCATTATGGTAATTTATGAGACTCTTTAGTAAGTTTTCTGCAAGCTTATAAGTATTTGATATGGCCTAAATATTTTGGTCGTAAAAACCGTGAAGTTAAAATTTTCATCAAATACATGCTTAGAAATTTTTGGAACATTATCTTAAGCTAGATGTACTACCCTTTAATTAGAGAAAATTTCATGTTGACTGATATTTCTCAAAACAAATGCACTTCACAATAGTATTGCATTTATTAATTTTGCTAGAATTTTGAGCAATCAAAGGTAATCTAGTATTTGTGGTAGGAATGATCCGCTACAAGGGAATCAACTGCCTAAAGAATAAGTTCGATCCTGAAGTAATATAATAGGGATTTCTATAAGCCAAAATAGCTCTAAAAACTTTCACGATACAAGGCATACTCGTATGATTAGAACTGAAAGAGGAAGAATTATCACCAATCTCGAGTATAGTCATGAACTATGTGAAAGGAGCAAGGAATAAAGTTTACTTGTGAGAATCGCCTAGGTCACGAAGGGGCACCAAACCCTGGCAACCTAAGCCAACTGGCTGGGATTTTTGACCAACGACTCATATTATGGAGGCTTCACTAAGGAAACAAGTACCAAAATAAAAAGGCTTATAGTTATTCCCCAAAAATCAATAACAGGATTTGAATTGACTATGACACTTGTCAAACTGATCGTTGGATTTGTTTCACGAAATACGAAATAACTAGATATTAACTCAAGAGCCTCTAAATAAAGTTGTACGTGCAGTAACTATTTTCACAACACTTGAGGATATTAGAAAAATATGTGAAATCTCATTTAAGTATTGGGTAGTATCTCTAGTTTTGGGTAATTCTCTAAGTTCTCTGATTATATATATGTGAAAGAATTAAATTTTAAGGGGTTTACCTTCTTAATGTTTTTAGCATTATCAGATATCAATAAGTTAGTTGAAATGACCTAATGAGTGTCTAAACTACTATAATGACCTTATTGACTTTTGTGGGTATAGTCACTGCAAACCCTCACGAGACAAAACTCGTCCTATATGGATAACCTATAGGTTTAACAGCTTGTTGCATACGCTAAATGCAATCGTCTTAACCACGAAAGAGTTATGTTTTTATTCTTTTCTTTGCTCGCGGACTGGCAAACTTTAAGTTTGGGGGTATTTGATGGACACATAAAATGACCACTATTCCCTTATGACTTAATGTTTATTATTCTTAATTTTATTATTAAACATGACTTATAAAACTAATTTTTATATTTCAGGTCACATGGAGCTCATTTACCAAATATGTGCAAATACCGGGATGTATAGCTCAAAGGATGAACTATTGGAGAAGGATGTAGAGTTGTCAAACACAAGGGTCCCACATGAGGCGGTTACAATTTAGGAGGATAACTCTTTGAGGTTACAAATTTATGTACATTCATGGCATAGGTTATAAATCTAATATTAAATACGAACCCGTTCCTTCATCTATAAAAGGAGAGATGGTGAGCTCATAAGATCATCGAATTTTGAGAGAATCATTCTTGTAGAGTGTAAGAGAGCATTATTAGAGTAAGTTGGTGCAAGTCTTGTAAGCATTTGGAGCATTTTATTTTGTAAGTCAATAAAATTCCTCTTTTTGTTGTTAGTTTATGTTCATTTCATTCTCATATCATTTAGGTTTTATAGTTGTTATAATGGCCGGCTAAGTCCTCACTAGAGGTGAGGATGGATCTGCCATAAGCGTATGATATCATGTAGTAGAATTTATTTTTCTCCAACACAATATGAACATATTATCACAAATCCCAAAACTATATTGTTGGAGACATCCATTATCATCCTATGATATCTTTAAGTAGAGATATAGGAAGAGTTTTGTGATTCTCAAATGATATAGTAAAATTGTATTAATATTGTATTTTTCTAAGATATGATCCTAATTAACATTTCATAGTTAGCATAGGTTTCATGGAATGTGTTTTTAGTACATACTTAGTTCATACAATATATTCTACTTGAGTTATATTTAATCATGGGATTACATCGACAAAAGTTCGAAGTTTGTTATTTCAATTAAGTGGAGAATTTAATATACGATACTATGTTGATATTGTATGTAAATGGTGGTGAAATCCGAATCCCCTAGACCTTTATTCTTGATTAAAACCCTATCATTGATTTTTAGGGTTTTACAACCTTAGATTACTAAAACACAAGACCAAAACTAATTTTTAGTTCCATTCGAAAGTGAACGACACTCTAATTTTTACCCATACTAAACACCAGATTTTGACTGTTATCAGTGATGCATGTCAACGGCATAGAAATATGATATGCGCCCCTGTGCTTGAACTCCATGCAAGCAAGGTGTTTTGGCCATTCAAAAGATGGGTACTCGATCTTGTCGGCAAATTTTCTAAATCTCCAGGTAACCGCCGCCACCTCCTCGTAGCTACCGATTATTTTACAAAATGGGTAGAAGTAATTCTACTTTGTCGAATCAGAGAAAAATAGATCATCTCTTTTATCTGGGAACACATTATCGCTCGGTTTGGGTGCCCCAGCCTAATTCGTATCGATAATAGTCCCCAATTTGCTGGAGAAAAAGTCATAGCTTTCCTCAGCCACCACAACATCATTCACTCACCATCCAATCCCTATTACCCTTAAGGCAATGGCCAAGCCAAAATCACCAACAAAACCATTGTAGATGAACTCAAGAAACGGCTACACTTTTAGAAAAAAGGGAATTTGGTTCGAGAGCTTCCTCATATTTTATGGGCATACCGTACCACTCCACGTCAGTCGATAGGATCCACTCCATTCCTCCTTTCCTATGGCGCTGAGGCCGTCATTCCCTTTGTATACCATCACCCAGTCAAAGATCATGAGCTAACTGACAAGGAAAATGAGTTCTAATTGGCTTGCAACCTCAATTGGATCGCTGAAACTAGGGAACGCGCCATCGCTAACCTAGGTTGATATCACCATATACTGGCTAGTTCGTACAACAAACGAGTAAGAAGCCGTACCTTCCAAATCAATGATCTCATATGCAGAGAGATACCTCAATACCATAAAGAGTCTCATGTTGGGAAACTAGCAGACAATTGGGAGGGTCTATTCCTTATCTCATGTCTCTCAGGCCTGGGATCATATTACCTCATGATAGAAGAGTGCATCTACATTTCGAGTCCTTAGAACACTAGGCTACTGAAATGATATTATCGTTAGGTCCTTCACTACTCCATTTTAGTTTCTCGTTTTTTCATTCTAGAAGTGAGATTTCAATCTCCATCCAATGTACATCCTTTCTCAAAATTCAATGAAACTTATAAGTTTTCTCCATACATTTCTCTACTTTGTAAACAATATATAGATTAAAGCATAGATAATACTAGCTTTCAATCGACATCATTCTAGCTAAATCAAGAATACACTTAGTTTGGCTGACTCTACTAAATCTCCTGCGGTTAGAACAAGGTAGAACTTGTTTTCAATCAATGGACTCTACCAAACATAAGATAAAACAAAGGTAAAGCCAGCTTTCATCTCTTTCAATATGTCTGCGACATCATACCAGTTAAATCAAGAATATACTTGGTTTGGCTGACTCTACTAAAATTGCTGCGATTAGAACTAGGTATAACTTGTTTTCAATCAATGGACTCTACCAGACATAAGATAAATCAAAGGTAAAACTAGCTTTCATCTCTTTCAATATGTCTGCGACATCATACCAGTTAAATCAAGAATATACTTGGTTTGGCTTACTCTACTAAATCTCCTGCGGTTAAAACAAGGTAGAACTTGTATTCAATCAATGGACTCTACCAGGCATAAGATAAAGCAAAGATAAAGCTAGCTTTCATCTCTCAATATGTCTGTGACATTCTACCAGTTAAATTCAGGTTATACCTGGTTTGACTGACTCTAATCAACTCTGAGGTCAAAATAAAGGTGATACTAGTTTTCAATCAAAGAGCTCAACTAGACATAAGATAAAGCAAATGTAAAAATTATTTTCATCTCTCAACATGTCAACGACACATATTATTTCTTTTCGGGTTATATACAACCACTACAATGGAGTTTGTTCTGATGTAGAGATGTCAGCTTCGCTTTCCCCTATAAAAGCGGATCGACTAGCCATAAATTCTTGAGCTCTAGCAATCACAATAATCCTGCCCTCCTCTATCAATTCAGGAGATCGAGGGCCCAAATCCATTCCCATGGAGCTCATGCAATCTCCTCGATCTATATCAACCTTGCAGAAACATCCCTTTCCTAACATACAGTCGAACAAGGTATCTCTCTCTAACTCAATTCTTTTTACTTCTTCAACAAAATAAGTAATTGCCAACTTTAACAATTCTAAATGTTGGGCCTGAGTTACAACTGAGTAAGAGAACACCGTCTTTGACCTCTGAAGGTGATCTTCTAACCTCTTGTACCATGCTTTATGACTCTCCATTTCTCTGTCTATTCAATCTGTGAAAGCTATGTTCTCTACAAATTTTTCATCAGCTTTAGCTTATTCAACTCAATTAATCACCTCCAAATTAACCACCTGTGCACGAAGTATCTCGATCTCTTTCTTCAGTTCTTCCACATCTGGAATTTTCTTTAACAGTTCCTCTTTATCCTTTATAACAATCTCCTTCCCTCGGATAATACGGTCTAACCTTTTCTCTCTGACAAGAGTAGAGTCTAACTTTATTTGACACTTCCATAACTATTCAACTCTTTTGTACACATGTCCATGAATTCGAGCAATGTCCCCCTGCAATTCTTTTATTCAAGCTGACAGACTAACGACATCACCTTAAACAAGAGAAACTCTGGCATCATTTTTATTCTTCTTCGAGTGCTTGCCAGCCACAATGATTCTGACACGCGAATTGCCCTGCACCAGATCAATTTTCAATTGAGTCACTCTCTCATTTAACTCATTACACTTGCGTTGTACCATCCTGAACTCCATATCTTTTGTAGAGAAATCTGTAGTCAATTGTTCGGCTGTAACTTCAGATACAGACAAATCGTCTCGAGCTCCCTTTAGCTCATTATCTTAATCAACTAATTTCTTCTTCAATCGCCCCAGCTCGCTCCTGCTATTCGCCAGATCAGATCGAATTTTCTCTTGGTCATGAGTTTTCCTGGCCAAATCATTTCTCAAACTAGCCATCGACCGATTTAAATCTTCCTTCGATCTTTCTTAAGTATGTATAAGGTAACGGGCCATGTCAGCTTCCCTGCTCTTTATCACCAATGTATCGTTTTGGCTTCTGAGTTTCACTGCATGTTCTTTTAACTCCTTGAACTCTTTCTGCCCCTTTTCAATTTCGGCATCCTTCTCCTCGATCTGCCGAGTCTGGTCGACAGCAGTCTGTGTTGCCTCAACAAACTTAAAGTGCACCTTTACATGTTAATCTTCTCTATCTTTATCTGCCTCTCTCATCTTATCGAACTCCTCTACAAATTCTTGGTTATATTGGCGAGCTTCATCTTCACGAAAGTGAACTGACTCTAATTTGACCTGTACATAGCAGTCATATTATTTCAAGTTTGATTCAGAACACTCAATCACTACATATGACTCACTTCTAACAATATATCTATTTTTTGACATCTACTGTGTAAAACTACTTCTGGACTTAAGATCGAAGTACAATCTTGGATGAATGCTCCATAACATATACTTCCAAGTCTAAGGTACACATTCTCTATATTTTTGTTTGCCAAAGACTAACATCTTTTATATGCACCATTCCAAGGCCATTTGTACCTAAGCAGGTAACGAGTTTTTGGTCCGTCTCTACACTTTATCTATTAGTTTGTGCTTTAATATTAATGAAGAATACAAATCAAATATTTATTGCACCATTCTAACCTACAGCTCTGATTGCGAAGACAACAGGGACACTGAGTTTTCTCTCTCCTGAGCAAGCTCAACCTCTGAATCTTTTATTCTAAGGCGTATGTCCTCATGTCCCTACAACAATGTTTACAAGAAAAACTTAGCCTACATAATTCTATCCAAACTATATCCAATTAGTTTACAACATTCTATAACATTTATACAATAGCAGTACCATCACACTATCCTACCTTCTCAGTTTTCACCTCTGGGTGTTCGTTGTCATCCTCTTGGTTGTCTCTCACCATTCGGGGAGACATACCATCCAACCTATCAACAACCCCAACAACATCATCTTCAACCTCCTTCTTCTCCATGTAGGTGTCGGTCCTAATGTCCTCCATCTCGTCTTCAGAGAATCCCTTGGACATAAGGTGTTGCCCAAGCCTATCACCCTCAGCTACCGCCTTATCCAAATCTACCCTCGCCTCAGCCCGCAGCTTGTTGATCTCTACTACTTGGGATGCCTTCAGGGCCTCCAGCCGTTTCCCCCCCTTGCTCAAATTAGACTTCAATTGAGCTACGCTCCTTTCGAGTTCAAATTTTTTCTTCTTCAGCTCAGCTCTCTCTTCTTCAACCCCGAGGCATATCCCCTTCATTAGCCGAGTGGCCTACAAAAATCAAGCAAAATTGACCTTTTTGATTTGCTCGAATCATAATACAAAATTGAACTTATTCGTGCATATAAACCTACCATTTTGCCCATCTCCAACTCCCAGTGGAGAGCTGCCAACTTAACCTTTTCTCCCACCTCTTTCCAATCGTCCTCCATATCAGGTCGGTCTTCTATGACTTCCCCCCCTGATAGTTCAGAAGGTTCGACCATTCTCTTTTTCACCTTTTCTGCAGCCTCACCACTTCCCGTGATCCCTGACGCTGCAGGACGCTTCAACATTTGCCCTTTGGGGAACGTTCGAGCTAATTTACTCGACGAAATGGACTCCGGTAATCCCGTGTCCACTCTAGGGGACTTAGGCAAGTTCACTCGCCTTTCCCCATCAGTCCCTTTATTTTTGCTACCGTCAGCGCTCGCCATTAGCCTTGTCGAATAAGATTTCAAAGCCTTTTAAACTCGGCTGTTAACATGCTTCTTCCTACTAATGCCGAGATCTTCTAGTACAACCTTGAGTTTTGTCTCCTCTTGAGCAACTTTATCCAACAATGACTCTTTCCTCGTCACCTACGATATAGGAACTGTCATACACAAAACGTTAACATCAACAAGCATCGTACAATTTTTACTATCAATCTTATACATTATATATTGTTATACTTACATTGTTTTACAGTTCTAAACAGAAGTTCCATAGGTTCTTCATCATCTCTCTGAAGGCAGTCACCCTTCACCCATATCACATTATCGTTCCAAGGTCAACCTACTGAGTTCAGATCGAAGAAGAGAGATCGAGTTACTTTTGCACAGAAATAATCCCCTCCACTTGTACCATAATTTTTTATACCGTAAAACTGTAAAACATCATCAGAGGATATCCTTCTCTTTCTACACTCTCCTTCCCACCGTATATTCAAAGCTTCGGCAACACTTATCACCTCCCACATGTTCCCATTCATCTGAATGGGACATGCACCGATAAGATTCATAATCCTTTTAGCCAGATTATTATGGGAAAGACTCAACCCGTACTCCAACTGAGACAGATAACATAAAAAGCCCTCAGAAAGTTCATTCTGAATATTCCCATCATAATACTTCAAAGAGATCGATCCCTCTATACCTCTATCTCTTTTCTCCTTTGCCAAATTGGCCAGCAGATAAAAATAATCTTCTCCCATTGCTACAGTGCAACCCCTAAATTACCTAACGGCATAGTCGATACAATTTCCCCATCTACCTTCAATAGAAGCCTTGGCTTTATAGAACTCTTTGAATATGGCCGAGCAAGGAGAATAAGACACCAATCTTCCAGGGAAATCTGGAAATTGATCAACACCTACTTCTTCCTCACTTCCGGATACTCTAATCTCAGACTCAGTCAGCCGACCAGAAGTCGATGCCTCACTTACAGGAGAATTCCTCATATCAACTACAGGAAAAAAAATTTATCCTAGACAACACTCCTCACGGCTGGCCTACACAAAGGTCCAGGTATCTATAGTTATTTTTATATATATCCGTCAACTACGTTCAAATATCTTTCATATCTCATATAACAAGCATATTTTCTTAGATTACTATAAAAAGTAATTTATCGCTTTTCCCAGCAATAAAAATTAATCTTCAAAATTACATACACACATCACAAATATCTACTAACCTTCTATATCGAAATGTGAATCCGAGACAGCGCCGTATCCTTCCCTCACCACGCTGCTGCATAACAACCTTCGCGACTCTGATTCAGCAACTCTCTTACGCTTTGAATGATGATCCCCTTCACTTAAATCTCCTTAAGTGTTTATGCTATTTTTGCATTTCTTCTTGCTTCATCTCTCACCGCTCTTCAAGTTTTTAAAAGTTGAAAAATGTTTGATTGGCGAAGATGAAGCCGTATTTATATTTTTCTCTCTAATTGTTGACAGTTATTGAGCCTCACACGAGCCATCATCAATTTTGGAACCGAAGCGTCCCTTCACTATCTATTCCAGACGTCTTAAACCATTTCTACAAAAATGCCTTTCCATCATTGCCCTTTCCCTTATATTTTAATCTATTTTTATGCCTTTTTTCCAAATCTCCTTCTGACCTCACCATGTTCATTTTGACTCACTCTTACACGCAATCGAGTTTTCACAACTTTTTCATAAGAGACAAATTCAGAAGCTCCCTATTTTTTTTTGTACGTGCTTCTTCTACTCTTATAGTAGCACTGACGTCATTTCCAAAGCTCCCATAACAAAAATTCAAATATTTTTAAATTCATCTTTTACACAATAGTCACAAACAACATTTAACAAAATAGAGGATTTATTCAACAACAATTTTTTTAAAATTATTCAAACTCAAAACAGTTATACCTTATCACACCTATTTTTACATTCATTCCCTTCACCTCATATATAATTACATCTAAAATAGCCTTGATGACCTGAATAACTACAACCAACATGTAAACATATAACGATCCTCGCATCCTTAAAATCGATCTCCACCTCAGCAATCAATCCCACCACCTCTTCTCGATCTGTAGGATCCCTCACCAGTTCACAAAAAATTCCTCAAAGAAAAAATGGGAATACTCAAGCTCTCTACCCATTGAATCTAATCCTTCAAACTGATACTCCCTTACTGGCAACTCAACATCATAACCCAACGATCCAAAAATTCTCTCCCGCACTTCAGCGATCTTAATTGCCAATCGTCCTTCAGCGGCACTACAGATTCTCTGGGATCGAGTCCGCACCATTCTTATCTCTTCCGCCATATTCAAAGATTATTCTACCCTTATTTATGCATTTTTACTACCGATTCCCCTCAAAAAGTGCTCATATCCTTTTATTTCATAACAAAACCCCCAGAATCTTGAGAAAATTTATTTCAACTTATCTCTTCCCCGCAAACTCAATCATTCCACATCTTTTTTGGTTGATCTTACTCTTTTCAGATTTAATTTTTAACTCGACCTTTGTGACATCGAATCTTCATTCTAAAAATTCCTACAAATTTTTTTTTCTCACACATTTCCATCTCGCAAACAGAATAATATTCGCTTCTTAACACATATTTTAACAAATAAATTATGAATAATTCATATATTACAAGTATTTGTCCTTTCTGCACTCATACATTTCATTTCATACATTCTTCAAATCATACAGCTCGATTTCAAGAGTTATTCTATATCTATATCAGCATAAAATTTGTTAGCAAATTTTATTCATCTCGAAACATATTACAAGTGTTTTTACAGATAACATGTTTTTCAAGAACTCGACCTCAGGTACTTTACAGATACCAAGTCTATCCAGTACTCAACTTCTGGTACATTACAGATAATAAGTTTTTTAGTACTTTTGCAACTAGCAGGTCCCTCAGGCACTCTGACACATCAAATCCTTCAGTTCGTCCTGAGCCAGTAATTTGTTACCCTGATGCAAAGTAGAAATTGGAAACAACGAGTATGCTCGCTCCCATGAGTTTGGTCGAAGTCTAGGCAAACTACAAATAGAAACTATGAAAGTAGAAGACTCAGTGCTTGAACCAACTCTTCAAACAGAAGGTCTTCATAACACCAAAATGCGATAGAAATGCAGAAGCAAACTTTTACTTTTCGTCTTCTTCCTCCACTACCATCACCTCCTCCTCTAGAACCACTACCTCCACAGAGTTGGTAGAGATGAAGAAGGCCCAACCTTAGAATCTATTGTGAGACAATAAATTAATACACCTGCATCACAGTTATGCCAATCCCTGCATCTGTGTCCCCAACCTTGTCTTCCGCAAGGATGCAGAGACAAATCTGACGGTTCTCACCTGTTAAGACAACGTGGTGAAACCTCCATCTACAGTAAAACTCTTCTTCAACTTCAGCCGCTTCATTCTCTGACATGCCTCTGTACGTTGGAGGAACAGGATCCTCCAAAGATTGATCTCCAAAATACTTCAACTTCAGCCTCTGCATTTCCGAAGCAATTCGCTTTTCAAGAGCCATTCTTGGAGTCTTCATCTTCTTCCAAAATGGCAGAGATTTTTACAACAGATCAAGCATATTTTGTCCCAATCCTCGGCACAGGTACTCTTTATATAACCCTATATTTATTGTGTAAGAACGTTTCACCAAGTGTCATCATTCAATACCGGCGAAACCCTTCAAACCCTACATCAGAATTTCCATCCACATTTAATGCACGTCCATCACCCTTTTACATGCACATTTTCTATACAGTCAAACAACATCATTACTTCTTTCAAAATTTAAAAAAATACATACCCATATATCCAAATCCTTTCTCAACCAAAGCCACTCGTGACTTCGGTTGTGAGGGGGCGATTATAGGGGCCTATCTCTCAATCTCACCTAAAATTGAGTGGTCACTAGTTCGAATTACCTCCATGTCAGACTTACGTATTCTTCACACGACTTCTCTAGTCAGCATCAACACATACTTCACGAACAGATAAGAAATGTGAGTCAAGCTCAAACCAAAAAACCTGAACAAGCCAAAGCCACCTGTCTCTCACAAAGTCAGCAGTTACTCAGTCAAACAGCCACTAACCACATTGTTCAGAGAACATGCTTCAGCACAAAGAAGAGCTACGGAAGAGGCCTATATAAAGAAAAAGTTTCAGAAGAGACATGGACCAAAAAATTATAAGAGAAATCACCAAGAAAACTATATTTTCAAAGATTCTCAAAGCTCCAAAATTCTTATTCATAAGGTAAATCACTTCAAAATCTAAAAATAACTTGTAATAAGATAGCATCAGCCTCAAGCAATAAACGTCACTATTATAATGCTGAGGTCGTGATTTTTTACCTATTCATAGATTTCCCACGCTAAATACCTGTATCATTTCTTGTTTATTAGATTTTTATCGCAGGTACATTGGTGTAAGGACTAATTCCAGGCCACTTTGAGTTTACAGAATTAGGCCATTACAGGTACAGTAATGCCAAAACCAGACAGTTTTGATTCACAACCCCAAAAATGAACCAAGTTTCAAAATACAGCTACCGATTCTTCTGATGGTTCAGAATAATACAAAAAATAAAAACTTATTGTTATGGTACTGAAGTTTTTGAAACTAATATGTAACTGTAACTTTGAGATAAACTTACAAATTTATGTAGTTTATCATAAACCTCAACATACTTCTGATTTAGATATCTTACTCGAGATTCCCGGAATTCCGAACAACTTGAATTTAAGAAGTTCTATTCAATTTTTATTACTAATTGCTTAAGCGATAAATTAACTCACCCATTTCGCATGTTTTTCTTTTTGTTCCCCTATTTAGAGGTTTAAGAAATAAACCTATATTTAAAACAATCATTATAGGTTAATCTCAATGGAAAGCTAAAGAGGTATTTGGTTACAACTTTGAAAGGGCAATATTTTACCACAATTTCTATAGCAATGAATCGGTTTTTACCGACTTTAATCTTCCCTTAAGGTCTACCATCTCCATCAACAACTCTACATTTTTGGTTTTCTACACTCGTAAAACATTATATAGGGTTTTAGTGAATGCCTGTTAGGAATTAAATTGCATTTTATTCGGTCTAATATTTTATCAGAGGGATCAACACAAAGTTGATGACAGGGAACATCAGTTTTAAAACTACGGACACTGCCACATTTCAATAAATTAATGTTTTCGATTTTAAATTTTATGGGATGACATCCCCGCACGCTGGGTTTTGGAATTCAATACCAAGAAGTAATGTTTTATAACCAAAAAAAGTTTGAATTTAATATTTCCAATCAAACAGTCGTAAACCTTCAAATATTTTAATATCGCAGAATGTAAAGCAGAAATTAAACAAACGCTAGTTATTTCAGTCAAATAGATTAACCTTCTCATAAGGTAGGACTCACATGGGATCCAGTATCAAATGTTATGTTCGTGGAATTCGCCTTCATTTTCTCTAGCTGCAATTCCCTTTCCTTCAGTACTTCTTTCTGATCTTGCAGTTCTTTCACTAAGTTATTCCTTGATACTGATGATTCCCTTTTGTCGTTAACAACCAACCCAACTTGCTTCCTCCTCAATTCTTTAATTTCTTGCAATGCCACTTTTCTTTCATGTTCCATCTTTTGCTTCTCTTCTAATACCTTCTTTAACTCTTTCTCCAAAAGAAGCTTGGTAGCTACCTCCACTTCCAACCTTTCCTTGTAACCACTTAAACCTCCAACCTAGGTTTCTAAAATATTGAGAACTACTTGGCATTTAGAATCACAAAAATGAAACCAATTACAGTACATATTCATTCAGAATATTCTTTTGTTTAGTTTTGAAACTACTCAGGCAAAAATTTTGAATTTCAAAAAATTAAAACGAAGCGTGTTGAGTTTCAGTTTATGTATTTTGGAAGTCCATCAATTTGGGTTTGGAAAAATTGAAATTGAAACTAACTTTGAATCTTAAACAGAAAAGCGACAGCTAATAGTTTAAATAGGAAAAACCATTATCAGTACTGAAAAATACCTGAATTTTTAAAAAGAATGATGGTTTCATTTCTGTGGAGACAACATCTCCCTTGGTAACCATTGATGAGATTTTCAGTTTTAGTACTGAGTACTTCTTCTCCTAAACAATCATAAATCATCTAATAAATTAATTGTCTACAAAAATATAAAACACTAGTAACGGGTACGTACCTTTTCCGCTTTCATAAGTTCAATCTCCTCCTCCTCTTTGTATCACGCGAGCTCAGATTTTATAGAATCTAGTTCCCCCTTCAAAGTACCCAGAATCTTTGGGTCAACAAGTTCATCCTGACCATGAAGAGCTTGTAAAAAATCTTTTTCTATAGGAAGTAGTGCAGGGGTCAAACGTGTGAAGGCCATAACCTCGAACCAAGGCATGTACTCTATGGTACATTTGGGGAATCCAGCAGCAATGCATTGGGCACCTTCAACGTCAGGGTTAATATTATCCTTCCACTTTCCCTTCGGAGAACTTGTCTTCCCATGCATACATAGCCTTGTAGTGGAGGGTTTCACTGGTGAGGGACCCTTGAGTGGGTATATATTTTGGCAGTGGGGGCACACCTTACATCTTGCCAAACTGTCGTATTACCCTATCAGGATAGTATGGATACACGTAATCTGTGTCTCGTACCTTCCCATCAAAGAAATTCAGACATGAAATATTGGAGGCAGGCTCGTGACTATCCTGGTAAGGATCCCATAAAACCTATAAAACACAATAATTTTTTAATTATACAAACAACATTCATGCGGTTAACTATTTATAACTCACAACTACTTCCTTCCCGGCCGTATTTATATCCTTTACTTTATAGTTGTCGAGTGTAATCCGTATCTCTTTTAGGGCTTATACACCTTGTAAGTGGTTCATGCTTTTGTTTGCCTTCCATTTGGTGTAGTATGCGTCACCAATGAACTCCTGAGTTTTCAGGATCCTAGGAAGCTCGGGGAAGTGGGAATAAATCCACGACTGCATTAATAAAATAACATATGAAAAAACAATGAGTCATGCAATGTTGAAATGAAATAATAACTGATACTAAATGTAAAGTAATTTACCACAAGCAGAGTTGTAAACCCCACAAACTGTCCACTATTGTGGCCCGTTACAGACCCAAGCTCCCTATAGTGAAATGCTAAGACAACAATCCCCCAAAAATAATCTAATAGTTTGTCTAAAACTTTGAATAGTGATCGATATTTGGGGCAGATGTAAGAACCTGCCTTCGTAGGGAACAACACCTAGCCTACCAAGTAAAGTAGGTATGCCCTCGCCACAGAAATGGGATACATTTTCTTTTTCTTGCTTCTTTTATCAGCCCTTCCCGTCTTTTGGGCAACCTTTTCTTTCCCTTTACCTGACACGGCGCCACTCGTCTTCGTCTGCTTTTTCGATGATGATTCTTCTTCTGGTTTATCTTTGAAGTAATTATTTATCCAGGACATTTTAATTGTCAAAGCTTTACCGTCTGCTTATTTTCCTTCTTGAAATCAGCCACCAACAATTTCAGTTCACTTATAAACAAAACCACCAAATCAAATTTTGTCAACTTTGGAAAAGGTGTACTATCGACCCTCAGTGCCACCAGTTATAACACATCCTCAGGAGTGATTGCCTAAAAACAGCTAGTTTCTGTATGCCACTTCTCGACAAAGGCTGTTATCATTGGAGTGCTGTGATGATCATAAGAAATTTGACCAATCTCACCCAAGCCAGAGTTATCAACAAGTTCCCTGACAGCATCACCTTCTAGCCCTACATGCCATTTAATTAGGTGGTGGTTGATTTTGAAGCATTTTCCATCCCTCTGCAGAAAGAAATGAATCTATTATCAGAACAACATCATAATTTAAATTGATTATAGGTTTATCAAAATTACATCCCCCTCACTATTATAATGCACGATACCCTCAAGGATCATTAATTAGTTTTGAAACACGCCTAATGAAACCATAGTACTTTTTAAAATATGTACCGACACTAAATAAGTTTTAAAACTCCAAAACAAAATTATTTACTTTCTAAAATTCAAAACATAAATTAGATACTCCGAAAAAAAAAATGATAAACATCTTCCTTCACTGAAAATACTCTTCCAGATGGCTTTAGTTCAGGATTTTCTATGTTAAACCCAAAGAAGAAAACTAAGAAATGGTAATCATTCTTTATATCAAATGAAATGGTAATAATAATAAAAGTCCGTAAACAATTATTACCTTTCCATCCAGATATGTCTTTGATCTATGGTACTTCTACGCCTTAAGTAAACTGGTGGAATGGGCTGCCTAACCTCAGCAATATCATTTTCTTAGCTCGGAATCACACTCACCATAGTATTTGAACTCTTATCATTCCCGTTGTCCCCATTGCCAAATTCAGATGGATTCTCTTCTTTATTTATATTACCTTTTGCAGCTTCACCCTCATTCCCTTTTGCAGCTTCACCCTCTTCGTGAGTTTCATTCCCGACGTTCCCATTGCCAAGTTCATAAAGAATCTCAACAGCATCTTCGCCAGTTCTGGGGATATCTTCATTGGTTTGGGTAACTTCTTCTTCTCGTCTATCCTCATCTATACGCGTAAACTCGCCTTGAATAATATTATCAGCCTGGTCTGCAGAATGTTTATTTGTAATAGTAGCTGCAATGTCGTACTACCACCATACTACAGATCCATCGGCTTACCACAACCACGATCTTCAAGCTTTTGAAGGAGTTCATCCACCTTTTTAGAGCCTACATACTCTACGCCTAATTTTACTGTAGGATGACTATCTACTTACCCTTACTGTGATCCTTGATAACTACGTTCTGTTTATTATGTGCAGGATTGCCAACACCATCAACGTCTGTGGCTTTAACGCGATTTCCCTCCACAGCCTTCTTAGTTGATGCTGTCCATGGGGTTTCTTTACTATTCATTTTTCTACAGCTTTCTTCTCAAGTGGTTTGTTTGATCTACTTCTCGTAAGGCGAGGAACACCAATAACTTTTTACCACTGCAGTTTAACTTTTCAACAGCTTTGGGGACAGGTGTATCCATTACAATTTCCTTCCCCTTTCCTATAGCTTTAAGGGTATTTTCAACAATTGGGGGTTCCTCTACCACATCATCCTTCCCCTTGCCTTTTAGTTTAAGTTATTTTTTAACAAGGGGTTCCACCAGCACATCATCTATTTTATCTCTCTTCGATTTTTCTTGTGGAGGATCATCGTTTCATTTGGTCTTCTACTTACCTCCACTCATCTTTACCATTTCTCTGCCATAAACATACATGAAGATCATTACGCATAAGAAATACAGCTCAAACCAATTAGTGTGGAAATAGGACAACATTTTATTATTTTGGAAAAAAAATACCGAAACTTAGAAGTTTGATTATGGATTTCCGAAACTTCATATCATCATGGATTTGTCAATAATTATATACCGGAACTCTCAGTTTCTGAACCACTGCAACGAAAGACATTTGGCCATGCCAATCATCCATTTACTACTGTAAAGACTAGTTATTCCCAATGGGACTAATGTATTTGCAAAGTGCACATCAATAGCAGAGTTTTGACAAATTTTTAAACCGAAACTACTTTAGATATACAATTTCCCTAAACTACTAAATTAAGAAAACAAGTTCAGATTGTGGTTTCTAACTAACATACATTACATAACAACAAATAAGCAATGAAGTTTTTGGTTTAAAATACATCTACAATTACCAATTTCCCCCAAACTCATCTGGTTTCGAAATCCCCTAATCGAAATTGTAAATGAAATCATAGGCTCGAATGCGCCCATAACAAAACATCGCTTTCGCCTAAAAAACTAATTAAAAACGACAAATTGCTACTCTAGATGATCAAGCATTTTAAATATGAGGAATGATAAATCTTTAAACCGAAACTACTTTAAATTTTCAATTTACCAAAACTACTAAATCAAGAAAATAAGTTCATATTGTGGTTTCTAACTAAAATATGGCTACAATTACTTGTTTCCCCCCAAACACAACTAGTTTTGAAATCCCCTAACCGAAATTGCAAATGAAATCATAGGTTCAAATCTTCCCATAACGAAACATCTTTTTCACTTTTAAAACAAATTCAAAACAACAAATTGCTACTCTAGATGATCAAACATTTCAAATATGGGGAATGGTTGATTAATTTGAATTTTAGGATTAGGTTTTCCCCAAATTTCAAAATACCAACAAACACATTCCCAAAAAACCTGCATTTTTACAACATTCGATAGAAAAATGGTGTGCAACTAATACCAAACAACTACTCATTCATCAGTTTAAAACCACACCCAAAATTTAAAACCAAAAAATCATGGTGTTGAGGGAGAGCAATCGTACCTTTCATGAAACCACACCTACCTTTTAAAACTAGAAAATCGTGGAGTTGAGGGAGACCAAACATAAACAAATTCGTAGTGGGGATGATGGAGATGAATTGTTTGGTGAGGGAACACAAGAGAAAGAGAGAGAAAAGGAGAGAGATAATTAGGTACTTTAACAAGTACTACCAATCGATGGGACTTGGTACCTTTTGAATATTGAATTGCCACATCAAACTCACCACATCATGCTTGCTTGGCCACATTATCTGCCTTGTTGGCAAAGCTTGCCAACACCTCTCATCTAGACCATCCATTTAGTCAAATATAAACATCCTTTTAAATGTATGGACCGTGTCTTAAGGGGGGGGGGGGGGGGGGGGGGGTACCTGGAACATTATATATATATATATATATATATATATATTTAAGTTGAATTGGCTATATCATTTGTCTATTGACATGTATCATTTGAAGAGTGCCATTTGTCTATTAATAAATGACATTTATTAAAGGTAATCTTCCATTTCAAGAGTAACATCTGTGCTAAAGGTATGTGAACTCCGGGTAGTCATTATTTGTTAGTTTTTGACATAAATTTATCATTTGTACATCAACATTTTTCATTTGAAGAGTATCATTTGATTATGAGTATTTGCCATTATTCAATTAAGAACAGTCATTTGTTATTTCATAATTTGTGCTTTGATTTGTCATCCTTTTTTATTAGAAGTCTACTATGTGCAATTGTAATGATTTACGAACACACATACAAGAAAAGTAAATTACATATTATAAAACTTAAAACTAAAAACTAAATACAAATTACATATTAGATTACATATTAGAGACCCTCCTCGCTTGAGGATTCCTGAGCACGATCACGTTCCATGGCTATGATCTTCTGCCCGAGGCAGCTAATTTTACAGGCCGCCTCATTATACCTTTTTTTTTGCTAATCCTGCTCTATTATTAGGGCAAACACTTGATCTTCCTAATACCAGATTTTAAAATCACAGGCGTACTTCTGTTCGCTCACTTTCTCTTGTTTGCCATTTTACCTAATTTTCCCCTTAAGTCTTCGTAATACTCCTTTAGCAGTTATGCCTTCTCCCTGAAATAATCTTTCTCCATCTCACAAATTCTATTCAATTTGAAGAGATATTCAAAATCTCTTTCTTCGTCAACCCTAATTACTTCAAACTAATTAGCATTGGTGTTTGAAGAGACGTGGTTGAATCGAGTGGATTGCAGCATTGGCATTTTCTTTGATTTTCTTATGTGTTAGAACTTTGAAGAAATGTAGTTGTGATTAATTATGAATGGAACTCTAATCTAATGAACCTTGAATATATAGGACTTTAGATTACTAGTTGGAAGATACTTTGAATGGGCATCAGAAGGATATTTAGTATTAATATCTGGTATTAATTTTTTCTGCCCTGTATTTCATCCTTGTTTAGACTTGCATCGTTTCACATTCATTGATCATAGGGTTAGGTCAGGGTTAAGGTGGGGGTGGGGGTTAATTATGTTAATTTATCTCGTGTCTTTCATGTCATTGAATAGGAGGTTAATCTGGCTTCACATGGTATCTTGTAATTTGTCTAGGGTTTCTTGAATCAATTATAAATACCAGTAGAATCAATGCTGCTACGTCAATCATATTTATTTAAATATTGATTTGTCACATCTTAAAGATGTAGCTCAAAAGAATCTGTTAGATTAAGATATACATTCATTATTTTAAATTTGTCAGTTGTAAGATATCATTTGTTATTGGTAATAGTTAAATTTATCATTGCTTATATAAAGCTTGAAGGTGCTAACATTTCTCAATTTTCATTTTGTTTTGAGAAATATGTCTGATGATTCAATCTCAGACGATGATGATTTGTTTAAGGGTAAATTAGACAAAAATGGGAATGTTATTTGTGGTAGGTTTTTGCGAATGCAAAAACAAGAATATGATGCCCGCACCGAATTGCATATGGAGTGATATCATTTCAATAGGATTCTATGCTGGACCAAACATCTAAAAAATTAGATGCTGTTGTACACCAAGTTTATTTCCAAGAGGCGTGCCATTAAAATGCCCACAAGTACCTTCAAGGAGTTAAACATTATAATTACTAGGCAAGAGAGGGAATGATACTAGGATGGAGTTCCAAAAAACTCATGCAGAGGTAATGGCGTAATATAAAGATAGTGGGTAGAATGGTGGTTTCGATGAGTATGGCATTAAAAATCCTGATGTAATGAATGATGACGATGGATGCATTTCTGACTTGAAAATTTAATATTTTATTGATCCTTTGTATATGACATATAATCATTTATATTGTCATTTCTTGTCATTTGTTTGGCCATTACTATCATTTTCAACCATTGGTTTGCTTTGCTTTTCATTTGAATTGTCATTTCCTATCATTGGTTTGCTTTGTTCTTCTTTGTCATATTGTCATTTTTTTTTTGCCATTTTCTGAATTGTATAATATTCATAGAGAAATTATTTGTTATTTAAATTTGATTTAGAACTTAACCTTCAACACTATAACTCATCATTCAACACAAACAAAAGGAAAACCTTCAACACTTGCTCACTTCTCAACCCTATCACTCATCATTCTTTACAATTAAATGGAAATCCTGTCGGAGATCCAGTCACATGTATGTTGTTATGGTAATTTTTTGAGGTACGTCTCTCGCATACTGACCCTAACTCTAATCATTGGCTTTGTCAATGTCCACGAATGGTGGGTGGCTGTGGCTTTTGGGCATGGGTAGATGAGGTAAGAATGTGTCATTGTGGTCTCACCACAGAGTTTCTAAACCACCTGGGAGGAGATTCTACTATTATCCTAAAAATCATTGTGAGTTCAAAATATGGTTTTGAGAAACTACTAAATCTCATGTTCCTGGGGGGGAGGGGGGCATCAAGCAACATAGAGCCCTTCGCTTCTGGACAGGGGAGATGTAAAGCACTAGTAAATATTAAAAATAAAACTTACACACAATTGAAAATGTCTGAGGCAAAAGCTGAAATGCTTTATGATTTCATGAGTAAGTTAGACGAACTAGGCATTAACAGAGATTGAAGTGTAGGTGGCATGTAATATGTCTTAACAAATGACAATAATTGTTCTAACAAATAATAAGTGTGTTATATAGTTGAAGAGACAGTAAATATGTAGTTGGCAGTAGAAAGTAAATATGTAGTTGATACCATCTCTTCTACAAACTCCAGCTTATCATCGAATTTTTCCTCCCAAACGTGGTTAGTTGTTTCTGCAGCGGGACAGGGGGGGGGTGCAGTCTTGCCATAGTCGTAGCTTGCATTTACAAATGACCATCACATAGTATTCGTACTTTTATATCTGATTCTCACTCATGTCCAAATAAAAAATGTGTTAAATAAATAAGAACCTCGTAAATATCTAATGATAAATTAGCATATTACAAATGATAAACTAGCCCATACAACTATACTTGTTGAGAATAAAAAACATTGTTAAAATTTATTCGACTTCTAAAAAAATGGACAACCTTTTCTCCATTAGTTCTAATCTCTTCTCTTCAATGACGTCAACAAGGCAGTCAACCTTTCAAGTAATGTTTGAAAAACCTGAAGCTATACTATCTCCAAAGTCATCCGCAGCAGATTGATGGGTACTAAGAAAAACAAATACCATCCTGGATAAGTCATCATCAGTATGGTCCTCTTCTAGCAGGGTTTACGCCTCTTGTTGTGGTGGCTTGCTGCGATGATGATGTGGCCGACGTTCTAGGCATGCCGCCTTTCAGTGCTCCTATTAAAAAATTGATCCATGTGATCCATTTTACTTTTGCGATAAGTGCAGTATGCCGCAAACTCTTAATTATAGACAACTATACACGAGTCTCGAAAAAATATATATGCTTAGCGTGTTCAAAGTTGTGGTGTGAGCATGATATGACAATACTTTCAAATTTCAGAGTGTTACAGTCACACATGCCATAAACTGACAATAAATAATAATGTACTGTATTGCCATATTGTGCTATTTTAAATTGCAAAGTACATGATTAAAGAATATAGGGATAGACTCAATGTTACAAATGAAAGATTGTGAAGCACAAATGACAGATTCTTAGTTACAAATGATAACTATTATAGATGATAAAGTACGTCCAATTGTATATAGGACTGTGATGCATGATAAAACTACTCGTTATAAATGTAGAAGTACTATGAACCAGTGATAGCTAGCCAAACGTTACATTCAAAACCAAATAATCCCATGTTCCATACTTACATTCTTAAAGATTAGAATTGTTGATCAGCCAAAAGTATAATTAACAGTTAACAACAACATGATTACAAAAAAGATAAAGGATTCATTAACGATGGTTATACATCGCCGTCATCCTGCATATCAGCATCTTCCAGGAGATAAATACCACAGTTGCAATTATTAGGCTGTTGTGGACACTCTGCAAAATGAATTATCCATTTTCCTAAAAAATCTTACTTACTAACCTCTTGTCCCTTAGGAGATTATTGCAAATCTTTAAAATCAAGCCACATGCACATTCTTGGAAACATCAACGATATTTGATCTGTAATTAGCTGATGATCCAAAGATAGCTTGTTTGTATGCCCCTATTCTACAGGATACATAAAGTTATAGATCAGTATTTCTTTCTTCTTATACCACACAATGAAAAATACCTAATGGTTGTCATTCAGATGCCACGGGAGAAGTAACATCTTGCAGTCCTGTATTTTATACTCTTTTTTGAAGTAATGGCTTACTAACTGATCCCATTTTACTACAGAGACTTGAAACCAATGAGACTTATTCTTTAGTTTTTTGCCTTTTTTGCATCTTTAACCACGTATTGTGCTCCCTATCTATCACCTGACATGCGTACACATCCGTAACTATAATCTTCCCCTCTACTACGACCTCTAAATTCTTATCAAACATTTGGCCCAGAGCTTTCAAGAAAATGTTGATGACAGTTCAAAGAAAAATGTTAAGTACCTATTAAAATTTTATGTGCTTGTATTTAATGTATTTCGATAAATTAGGTCAGAGCAATTCTTATCAATCAATGATCTAGGATTAAACAGAAACAATCAAAAGTAAAGACAAGGAATTAAAAGACATATGCAATTGTTCACCCTGTAGAAACTCCTTATATGGAAGAAAAACTACAGGTCGTTGTTGATGAAATCGACAACCAAAAATATATTAATCAAAAAGAGTTTAATCTGAATTACACTTACAGGCTTGATAACCTAGTCTCATGATTGTCTCTCTTCTGACTAAAGCTTCACACCCAATCTTCTTTTGTTCTCACAACAACCCTTTTTGATCTCACACTAAGAATCTTCTT
The DNA here is from genome assembly GCA_014058105.1 of Kingdonia uniflora. Classification (NCBI taxonomy): domain Eukaryota; kingdom Viridiplantae; phylum Streptophyta; class Magnoliopsida; order Ranunculales; family Circaeasteraceae; genus Kingdonia; species Kingdonia uniflora. The sequence continues at coordinate 82,180 of JACGCM010000622.1, forward strand.
CTGTTCTCGCAATAACCCTTCTTGATCTCACACCAAAAATCTTCTTCTATTCTCGCAACAACCCTACTTGATCTCATACCAAGAATCTCTCTTGAATAATTTGTAGGAAGTATTGTAAAACTAACTCAACATCAATCTCAAGATTATAATATACTTGATTGATATTAAATTCACACTCTCTGATAAAAGAGTTTGGACATTTTCAAAAAAAATAAGCGTTTTTCCAAAAACAAAGACCGAGAGAGAAAAAGAAATAGAGTTTGCTTAAATAGTAAACCAATTTCTCTCGAAAGTCGTTTGAACAAGAACTAATGTCGTTCAAACGAATTACGTCTAATTTGGTCCAAAACCCTAGAAAGTTGACAATTCGTTCGAACGACAATAATGCTCGTTCGAACGACAATTGTCTATGGGCCAAATTTCCAGGGGACATGTCAACTCGTTTGAACGACAAAAAAACTCGTTCGAACGAAAAATTGGCTATGGGCCAAATATCCAAGGGACATGTCAACTCATTCGAACGACAAGAAAACTCGTTCGAACGACAATTATATAAAAGCCCATCCCTTTATCAGTGGGTTCTACTTACCTTCTGTCCAGTGATCTTTATTTTGTCAGTGTCTTCGACTGAGACAACCACGAGACTCCACAAACACAAAATGAGACAAATAAAACCATTCACCAATGAAACAAATGACAAGATTCAGCCAAACAAATGACATATTAAAGTAAATAAATAGCTTTTCTTATCTGAAATGAGAAATGGGAAAAAAATCTAACAACTGACAAAAGACTACCAAATAAATGGCATAATATTAGAAAAAAAATATTTGAACAATGACCTCGTTATCTACCCATTGCCTTGGATGTAAAGTGTCAAGAGTGCTTAATAAGATTGTTTTTTCCCCATCCTCCTTAGATATCATATCTTTCCTGAATGCCATAACATTATCTAGTTCAATTTTCTCTTCTTTAGATATAGTTCTTTCGGTAAACGGGGTGTAAAACACATTAGGATGTACTCGGTTAAGGTAAGCATGCAATATGCTCTGTTTCAAAGCTTATTTAATTTCATTTTCATCATTATCCTCCACTACTTCTAAGCCCCGTTAAGACAACAAGTTGAATAAAATAATAATATTGGGTTTACACAAATGGCAAATCTCAAACAGACAAATGATAAAAGATAACCGATTGAATGTAAAGTACCGAATGCTAACTAAAATCATACTTTCTCAACATGCTCATTCTCCCCCTTCTCTTGAACTGGGATTCCTACATTATGTATTGAATCTTTAGCATTTCCATCAACATTCTCCCCAACCACATCTAATGGTAGCCCATCTGTGGCTTGTCCCACACCACTCCCATCATCAAGTACCTTAAAACATTACAAAAATAATATACTATTAGATATTACTAGATAGCATTTAGTGTATGAACATTGTTACATAGAAATGGTTAATACATACTTTTAGGATGAACTCAGACTCCTTCGCTTTCTCACTTTTTCCAATCTCAGACTCCCCTTCTCCACCTTCAACCTCATGATTTTCATCATCTACTCCCATACTACCCTTGTCTATATTTTCCTCCATTCTATAACTTCTTCTATACTCCCCTTCTCTAAACCTTTTTCCACACTCCCCCCTATATTGCCAACTAGTACATTGTCAACTAGCTCTATAACATTAGGTCCGCTGTCAACTATATTCATTTTTAACTTTACCATTATTTTTAACTTTATCCTCATTGGTTTTGTTTGGGTCTTGAGTTTGGTCAGTGGCTAACTGATATAAGATTATAAACAAACGATAATATAAATGAAAACAAATGACAATATATACACAAGCCAATGATAATAAAGATATAACAAATGATAGTATAACAACTTACAAATGATATATAAAATTTAAACAAATGGTAAGAAATATAATGTAAAATCTTTTACCAAGTAAAAAAATTAACAAATAATTTTTTTATGGAAATACCGCCTCAACAGTGCCTTCTTTGTCCATTTTATCTTTATTTTCCACTACTTTAGGGGGTTGGGAAACATCAGTACTGTGGTCTTTGTTTTTGATAGCAGCAATCTGTATAATAATTAGGATAGTACAAAGTGATATACAAATGATAGTATATATGCAAACAAATGATATGCTAGATGCAAACAAAATGATATTACGCCTCCTCAACAATGGTTTGCTTTTGGGCTGTATCCATCTGTAAAGAAAATCAAATGATTTGGAGAGATGCAAGCAAACAAATGTCAATAACCAACTAAGATAAAAATATGATACTTGTGTAAAGATTACCAACCTCAAGGTCACCACTGTAATCACCATATATACTACTCATATTCACAATGGCATTTTCATCTATGTCTCCCTCATCCTCAAAGCCACTATTCTTAACTTTAGTGGCCTCCTTAGTTTCATAACCACCATCGTTCTAAACTTCAGTGGGCCCCATATCTTTCCCAAACTCTTCTCCCTCCAAACCTTTATCTTTAATGATTTGGTATACACCAACACAATCCAACAAATCCTGTGAAAGTATATGAAACAAGATAAAATGATATGATGCATACAAAAAAATGTTAATATTATACAAAACAAATAATATTTGTTGTTTCATAAGGGAGTGTACCTTAGCTTTTGACATGGGTTCCCCTTAGGGCCTCTCCTCAGTTTCTTAGTGACAGGGGGATATAATCAATTTCGTTTTCAGTTTGAGCTTAGCCTGACCCTTTTTGGGCTTAGGCTTCTTCTTTATTACCTTCTTTCCTTTTGAATCTTGAACTTCTTCTCTTTCTCTTATCTTTTTATTCCTCTCTTCAGGCTTAAGATTTTTTTTGTGCATCTGTTTGCCATGTTCTTTAAACATCTGTGCACTTTTTGTATTTTTCCTTACCTTTACTCCTATTTTTTTAGCATTTTCTTCACGCTTTTGTTTCAATGATTGCGGAGTATTAGTTTGAATGATATCTCTCAAATTCATTGAAACAGGTATAAATTACTATTTTTCTGCATCAGGAGTACTGTTAGTTGGTCTAGAAGGCTTCATAAGACATTCCAACAATCTATTTTTATCCTTTATTCTGCGGTGTATCTTAATCAACAGATGTTATCTTGTAAGTGACAACACAAATTAAGTAAAAAATAATGCCTTTCAGACATACCTTGACCATGCCTTCACAAAGAGCTATTCCAATATCTACTTTGTTTGACCTGCTATTATTCTACTGCTCATGTACTGCTTCAGCTTAAAGTTTCTAAGAAGGTAAATGAAGAAAATAATATACATACACATGACAAAATTCATTCATACAAGTGATAAAACATATCAGAACAAATGATAAATAGCACAACGGTAACAACTAATATTTATCAATGATAAATATGATACAGACAAATTATACTAATCATAAATAATAAGGAATGATCGAGTTTATCATGGCCTCTATCACAATTTCATACGCCTTAATTGATTTAGAAGGGTTTCCAAAAAAAAAAAGGAATAAGATAAAATCTTCTGGGAAGTGAAAAAAAAATTTAGTTTAAAAGATGACATCCTCCATCCCTGTAACCTAGGGAAACTGGTTTTTAGTTCATGAATTCTTGGAACTTGAGGGCATGAATACACAGAAATGCCCATATCATAAGTGCCCAGGTATATCCATGCAAGGATAATGCCCTATGCTTTTTACCTTTGGTAGATTAATATTCAGGACACTCAACTAATTGGCTCAACAAAAAATTTTAGAGTTGCTATCCCCAGAAGAATTTGTTAAAGTCATCCATATTATCCACTAAATCAACATACCTCTCCTCAATGTTTCTTCCTTTGTTTGGGAGGAAAAATAATTGAATAATGTCAAGAAATTTTAAACGAAGAACATCTTCTGCATAACAAAAACAACAAGCAGAGACACAAGTGACAAAAAACTCAAGAAAAAATGATAAACGCAAGTTAATGATAATAAGATCCTAAACAACTAATAATATCTTTCATAACAAAGGACAAATTTTGAAACTTACCATGATGTTGGTCCGTTCTAGCCTGTTTCCTATTGTCCTCGATCTCCTTGAACCTGTAAGTCTTTTATTTTCTTTGGGAAGTGCCTCTTCCTGAACTCTGATTGATGTTCAGGATGAACAAAAAAGAAATCATGGGGTACAGGTGAAACACGTAGCCCAAGAATTGGAACAACATCTAGGGGTTTTATCTGCATTGATGTCCCTCCAAATTTGAAATGCAAATCACCGACATGATGGTCAAAAAGTTTAACAACTAGCCTTGACTGCGCCTTGATTGGATCGATCAACAACAATGGTACAAAATAGGTATTACCAATGGCTTCCCGTTCTTGTGGACTAATCATTTTTTATAGTAATTTTTGCAGAATGTAACCTGGGCAATGAGATACATTATTTTACTGATTTGGGTTACTTTTTCTCTTCTTTTCGTTGTCGACCTCCTCTAATCTCTCGTTCTCATTATCAATCTCACACAGTTTTTCTTCAGGTTCATCTTTTTCTAATCCTTTCAACACTTTCTCTCTTACCATTTTTTTTAACATTCTTTTTCCTCATTATTTGGACTAAGAAAAAAGCAAACATCATTTTATCATTGATTTGGTGGGCTGTGAGAATGCAAAAACATTATGAAATCAACATTCTCATATTCAAATCAAATACACATACACCAGAGAGAGAGAGAGAGAGAGAGAGAGAAATAGATTTGAGTACAAAGTAGGAGAGGAGGGGAGAATGAAACTTACTAGACAATTAACAGAGGGATGCCTAAGATTCTTATATCAGTATAAAGCGAGAGAGGAGAATTTTGGTTGAAGTACTTAGGTTTTAAGAGTCGTCAATACAGACAGACGGTTGATGACAGTTTCAGACAGCGTTGATGAGGGTAGCTTTAAATTAAACGGTACCAGTCTCAATACGGTTGTCTCTTCTATGGGTTGCTTAAATAATTACTTCTCTCGATACATTTAAAAATAAAGGTTGTTATTTTATTAAATTTTCCTCGATTGACTAATACATCCACTAGTTGATATCGTTTAGCGCCAAAAACCATCGTCCCGTATATGTGTGAATCACACATGGATTGAGAAACTCATTATAGAGAAACTCAGCAATGAGAACTAGTGTAAAAAAAATGACAAATATATGCTTAATAAATGACAAATTTTTGGATCAACAAATTATAAATTTGTACATTACAAATGACATGTTATATTTAAGGGTATTACAAATTGTTCACGAATAATATATGTGAGGCTTTTAAAATTACATGCCACGTGTACAAACTGCTATGTACACGTGTTGATTTAATATAAACAAGTATAGATCAAGATGTCATTATAATTTAAATTTGAGTTGTATCCCAATAAATTATTGACGACTTAAATAAGTTATTACTATTTCTAAGCCTGATGTGACGACTCATACCTACTGAATTTGTTTGTCTGCAATACCAAAATTTTCAGAGTGGTTAACTGCCGTGAATTTTGAACTTTAATAAGGCTAAAACTGGGAACTTATGTGCAAAGAATCGATTTGGGAATTAATTGTTCTCAGGATCCAATTTGAGGAAGTTTGCATTAACTTGAATTTATTTGGTCAATTACCGATTATCTTACTAGGATATTTTTAACAGGAAGGAAAAGGAATAGAAGATAGGATATCCTTGCCTGCCACATGGGCTCATTGATCAAGATCAAAAGCTTAATTGAGGTGAGGTAGGACATTTCTTATTCCAGATTTGCAATAACTCACATAAACACCATTCTGCCAAACTGACATAATCATATGCATTTTCCCAATCCTCATTTAAAATAAAGCCTGTAATTCCATCCCTTTTTCACTGGCTAATTCATTTATTTGCAATTGCATCCCATTTAGAGTTTACTTTAAATGGCAATTCATTACACACCAAATATTAGCTGATAATCCAAAGTACTCAAGAGATTCCTTATTGTACCTACGTTACTACTTTAGTAAAGTGTAATTAGTCCAAATACATTCCCAGCAATGGAGATCAAGATGATAAGTCAGGTAACTAATAACCTTGATATGCACAAAGCTACAAATTGTACCATTAGAATTTTCTTAAACCGCAATCTAAGTTACAATTTTATAAAATAGATGGGGGAAATAAATCATTGGTATAAGATCTATACAGGGATAAGTGAATTGGGTAGAAAAACTCTCATCCTCCCTAGAAGTGGGCATTCTTCAAAAGAAAATTACTCACAAAATTATGGCTTATATACAATTAGAACATTTAACGCAAACTCTACATGGGAGGGTGACCAATTAACTCGCCGTTCACTTCTTTTATTTACAAAAAAGTAAGATAATTTTACTAAAAGGAGAAAGTGTTACAAAGGAACATGAACAAAAAAATGAAGAATACAGGGAAGATGGAATAGCAACCCCTAAAAGCTCAAAATAAAACACAAGGAATTAGTCAAACCTGAAATACTTCGTAAAGGGTGCTTCAACTCTCTTGAGAAAAGTAGGTCTCCCTTCAAATTGTTGGTGAACCCTTTTTGGCAATCTACTTCCCTTCTTTACTGCTTGGTCGGGGCAGAATTTACATTTTCTCCAAATTGGAGAAATTTTAAGGTGAACGAAGGTATACTACGGATTTCAATCAAGCTTTACTTCAAAACTTAAACTATTTCATCTATGACAACGTCTTTTATCAGAGAAAGACTAGCAACAATTGTTTCGTGTTCCATTGGTGTGTCGTGTTAAGTGTATGTAACAATAATTTGGGGATTGATCAAGCAAGTTATATTATTTCCAGTTGGAAACAACCATCGAACCTAAGTATACAAAAACTCAATACTGTACAAAATCTTTAAGGCCCCCATTACTTTTTCTTCATATTCTTAAATGGCACTTTTAGTAACTTTCTTGAATATGGAAATTGGGAGTTCTTTCAAGAGATCATGTAAAATGCCAACAAATATTTATTCAATAAAATTGTGAAGCTCTGCCATTTAACCATAAATTACTCTGTTCAAAATGAGGCCTGCAAGTCTATGCTCTTCTTCCCTTACATGACCCTCCACAAGTTGGCCTCAGAACTTAGAAACGGTCTGAAGTGCAAGTTTCAAGTTTGAAAGTGGCTGAAATCCATCTTTAGCTTTGCTTTTGGCATCTTCTCACACATCTTTTGCAAGCTTAGTTTTTAGTCTACTTGTAGAACTTCCAGAGTTCACTTTGGTAATGTAATGAATGATTTCATAAGTTCTACTCAAGATGTGGAAAAGAAACTTAGTGAGATCACCTAGGATGGACTTGACAGCAACTTTTGCAAGGACTGTCAATGTCAGAATTGACACTTCACATCCTTCAACTTTGAGTTCATCTAAGAGATTGGTAGGATGGAGGAGTCCTGTACAAAATTTCAATAAGATGGTTTGGAGGAATTTTTCTACTCTCCTCTACTAGTATCTTCATGCCCACCATACCTTTGAATAGTATGATTCTTTAGGCCAAAAAATCTCTCCTCAAATCAAATCCTCAAATTGATTTTCAGATTTGTTATCTATATCTTGGGATTGCGCACAAATATCGTTACAAAGTTTTAACGAGTGAAAAACACCCTTTACTGTTGAGTTCAAGAGAAGTGTCAGTAGAAAGAAAAATACGTATACACATTGTAAAGGCCTAATTTCAAAGCTCGAATGACCTCTTACACCAAATGTACCTGTGACACAAATATAATAACAAATCATATAAATTGACACAGGTGTTTAGCGTGGAAACCTCTGAATAGATAAAAACCACGACCTCAACTTGATGATTTAGTTAAAATTGAGTTTATTACTTTTGATTAATGTAGTTTGATTATAAGTTATGATCTCTTGAGCCAACAAAACTTGCTCTCTTCTCCTCTGTTTCTTATCCTTTTTATAGACCTCATTCTCAGTTCATTTACGTGTGTTAACATGTTCCCCTGGAATGGGGGTAGGGTAGCGTTTATTTCTGTAACTGCTAGTTTATGGGAGACAAGTTTCCTTGACTCATTATCTTTTACTTGGAGTGCTCGAGACATGTTATTCTTCAGTTTGTGGTCTAGATATCACTGCAGATAGGGTGTATATCACGTATATGTTGCGTGAGTCTGGCAAAATACTAGTTCGTTGTTACCCCAGCTCGAGGGACATGTCCCTACTACAATTGCCCCCTCTAAACTAAAGGTACTGGTGTCTTATGTTGAGAAGTTCTTAATCGAGCTTGGTATTCAGAATGTGAATATGTTTATTTGATAAATGGAATGATGGATTTTTGTATCTTGGAATTGTAACGTACTATTGGGGACTGAACTTTTGTAATAATGTGACTATTGTAGTTGGCTATTGGGGTTTTTAGAAGCTATTTCTTTTAATGATGCATTCATTGGAATTCCTCTTGAACATTAAATGTAATCCCAACTATATGTATTGTTGTTGTTCTACTGACAATTATTCTCTCTGAGTATTCTTGTATTGTTAAATCTTTTTTCAAGTATTCGTCTTTTTAGCTTCTTCTGTAAGTGACAATGGTGACCACTAGACGTCAATCATATGAAGTGAGAGTTCTTGTGAAAGTACAGGAGCTCCAATTTTGTTATTTTGGTACCTAGTTCCATGACATTCCTACTCCCATCCAAATCTGTCTTACCTACCAAGGTATGACGTACGAGGAGGTAAAGGAGGCTGATGAGGACTATTATCAGATGGTCTATTTTCACTATATGGTGATAATGGGGCGGCGGCGCAGGGACAGTCTTTGTCTTCTTGTAAAACAGGCTATTGCGGATGAGGACAAAGTTGTTGGCGTCTGTGTAAGGAAGTTTCGCTACTATTGTGCCTATGATTGGTTTCTTTAGAAACTAATTGTTATTTGTATTATGTTTTTTTTATAGATAATACAAGGAATTTTCTCAAGCTAAAAGTGATAAATTCCTTGAACTATATTATATGCTAGTACAATGTGTGAAAAATTGTGTTTTAAACTGTAGAAAATAGTGAGTTCGTATGACAAAAATAAGTACGTATTACTCGAGTTTAAGTCAAAAATTGATAAGTATCTGTGTTGTTAGGGTAGAACTGTGATAGAAGTAAGGCTTATTAGTTTGAATCTTTGTGGCGTAAAAAATGGGATTTTATTCTATCGTACTCTATGTCTATAAATAAAGGGAGTAGACTAGAGTGTTAAATTAGTAAATATGGTGAGGACTCATTCTAAGAGGGTTCATCATGCAGTTGAGTATCATTTGGCAATTAAAAGTAGCAGAAATTTATGAACAGCTATTCAGGCATCTCGGGTATGATGTCGAGCTGCCTGTATCTGTGTTACGGCTCGAAGGGTTCACTACAAGGAAGCAATATATCAAGTTGGACCAACATTTTTGGTGTGATATATTTCATGAAATAATTATTGACCCTAAAGTTTACAAGATTGTTGTAAAAAAGATCACTTTGGATGGGATAGATGATGAGGATGGGATGCTTGCTGGGGATGAGGTGATCAGATGTGGTACTATAGGTCATTTAGGATGTTTTAGATACAATTATTTTTGAGAGTTCGTTTCTCTGTTAGGTCGGATGAATGTAAAGTTTGTTTATAAAGAAATAATATATGTTATTTTGATTTTGCGATTTTGTCTCCTGATTAATGTGGAATCTGTTTGAATATTTTAAATTTGAACGTGTGCGAGCATTGGTAGTGTCGTCAAAGTGAGTATAAATAAGCTAGATTGTGCTATGGAGATTTTTGGCAGTAGCTCGATAAAAAGGATTGAAATTGATAGGTCAAGTGCATGTGCAATGATTTTTGTTATGAGGGATGTGGAGTATTCTGAGAGGAGGGGGAGTAGGTGAGAGAGAGAAAAAAAATGCATTTAATGCTAGGTGTGGTGGTAATGATAAAAGAGTGTCTCTTCCCAAAAGGCATGAGTTGACTGACAGAGGCATTAGAAAAGATACCTCAGCTGGAAAACTGAGGGTGGCTTACATGAGTTCTAATAACTACTAGCGGTTAGAGAAAATTGATATAAAATGTCTTTTCCCTCCATTCTTCCAAACATTTACAGAAAATAGAAAGATAAAAATCCTGAGAGAGAGAAAACTCGTGATTATAGAGTTTTAAGTAGGGAAATTCCAGTGATATGCCATCGTTTGCAGAAGGAAGACGTTGTTCTCTTTGTGGAGGACCCAGATTCGATGTTACCGAAGACCATTGTGAAGGAGAAAGCATGTTTTGTACCACATTCATCCTCTACCATTAAAGGTTAGTATTTGTTTGTTTTGATTTCCTGATGGTTTTGTAAAAATTACTTTGATATGAGTTTTGATGATTTCCCTTATTTAGGATTTAAATTTTTGAATGAGGTCTATATTGAGGAAAAAAATGTGTGTTTAAATGCTTTGTTTTACGTGTTATAAAGATAAGTACGAGAGAAATATATAAAAATAATTTTATATACATACATTATATATATATAGTAGAGGATTCACCTATACTCTCCTTATGGCTGCACACCCGCTACACTCTCCTCTCACCACTCATCTCTCCAGCTCAGCTGCCCACTCAGCTCTCTCTCTCTCCAACTCAACTCTCTATTTGGGGACTAAAAAAAAAAAACTTTGTCCCTCCCATCACTCACCCAGTCTCACTCACTCACTCGCTCTCTAACGCCAAATTCAAATTCAAATTCCACTTTCTCTCTCTATCTCTCTTCTGCCGTATCCCTCTACTGAATCTTTTTTCTCTCTCTCACTAATTTCTCTGCCAATCTCTCGCTCATTCATCTGTCTCTCACACACTCCCCATTCGTATTCTACGAAGCTAGCTTCTATACAAAAAAAATATATCAACTTTTCTCGCGTAATGTCGTTACGCCTTTTTTTATGTTTCTTTGACCAAATTGTCCATGAAATTCTCACAAATCTCACATGTAAGCACAACATCGAGAAATATACAAGAGAATGCGGTATAAATATATCGACATATTTGTGATGTATCGACATATTTGTCTTTGTTTCTGGCTTAGAAATAGTCTTTCTCTTCTTTATTCGATAAATATATTGTCGAGAAGTTCATGTTTCGACAATTAAAGTACTTTATGTGATAAATTTCTATGTACTCGACAAATTAATTATCGAACTTATCTTGTTTCGACAAATTTTTTGTCGACTTTCTCTCATCTCGACAAATAAAATGTCGAATATATTAAACTCGACAAATAATTTTTCGAAATCTACCTGCTCGACAAATAAATTTTCAAAATTGTTTTTTTTCAACCATTTAGTAGTCCTTATTGGCTGTATGGGCTTACCCATGGGCTTGCTCGACCTAAGAAACCCGTTTATTATTATAAGTCTATGATTCGGCCTTAGGGCCTTGGGCCATGGGCTCATGGGGATTGGATTCCTTGGAACAATTAGTCATTTTTTTGGGTTTGAGGTCTGAGTTGGGTTGTCTCCAACAGACGCAGCTTAAGGTGTGACTCTTGGTGAAGAGGCACTAACTTGAGGTGTAACCTCTATGTACTCGACAAATTAATTGTCGAACTTCTCTTGTCTCGACAAATTAATTGTCGAACTTCTCTTGCCTCGACAAATTTTTTGTCGACTTTATCTCATCTCGACAAATAAAATGTCGAATATATTAAACTCAACAAATAATTTGTTAAAATCGACCTACTCGATAAATAATTTGTCGAAATCTACCTACTCGACAAATAATTTGTCGAAATTGTCTTGTTTCGACAATTTAGTAGTCATTATTGCCGAATAAATTGTCGAATAAATTGCCGAATTTATAAAAATTTGACAAGTAATTGTCGAATTTATAAAAATTCGACAAGTAATTGTCGTATTTCTATAAATTCAACATTTAATTGTCGTATTGCTATGAATTCGACAATTACTTGTTAAATTTTTAATTTTTGTATTGCTATGAATTCGAAAATTAATTGTCGTATTTATTGACATTCGACAATTTCATGTCGTATTGCTATAAATTCTACATTTTTCCTTCGTGAGAATGACACATGGCTTTCTGTTGTACTTACAGGACCTAGGTTGTCTACATGTCTTTCACCAAAGTCTTATGTGGGAGCTTGGGAAAGAGATTGAAAGAGTTCAAAACATTTCTATAAACTCGACAATTAATTGTTGAGTTAATAGTAATTCGACAATTAATTGTCGAATTAATAGTAATTCGATAATAATTATCGCATTTCTGTAAACTCGATAGATACTTTCATGCAAATTGTCGCACCATAAACTTATTCGACAATAAATGGCGGCCCGCACAATAAAATCAAGTACAACACAACTAAAATTTGGACAATAATCCGACAATTCGACAACAATAGCATGAACAACAACATTGTAACAATAATAAAAATCTCAATGATGTCTCTAATCTGTAATCATATGAACATCTTCACTAACTTCCAACACCATGGTCGTCTGACTGTGGCTCGAGCCCATCCTGATTTGAAGCACCTACATACTCGGATGCCATCCACTGACCTATTATTCAAACAAAATCAAAAACCAAGTTACCTTTCTAGCACAATTGTAAAATTCAGTTCACGAAATACAGTTTCGACATGGTAATGAAAATAATGAGAGAGACTGAGAAAGCTTCGTACCTTAACCAGAGACACAAAAATTCAAAGTTTGAGGCTGAGAGAGAGTGATTTAGTGAGAGATTGAGTGGCAGGAAACGGTAGGAGAGAGAGATAGAGTAAAATTTGAATTTAAATTTGGGCACAAAGCGAGTGAGATAGAGAGAGTGAGTTGAGTGGAGAGAGAGAGTTTTGTTTTTGTATTGTTTTTTTTTCTCGCCACGTCAACGCTGAGTAGGACAGAGAGAGATGCTGAGTTGGCATTTTGAGTGACTTGAGGAGAGTATAGCGGGTGTATAGCACCTTTGGGGGTGTAGGCGAATCCTCTCCCATATATATATATTTAATTAATTATTTATTTGTTGACTAGAACCACAAGAATCAGGGAAAAATATATATATAAATTAATTGAAATAACTGGCCCTCTCTATAGGTGTAGATGCATGCGAATAAATGAATTAATATATTTCCTTCTGTGTCGACCTCTTCGTTCGAGATGGAGCCTTTGACCTTATGTCACTCGATTGCTGAGGAAAATGTAGGATTTGAGGGTATAACCTCCATTGAGGTTGAGGATAGAAGTATTAGATGGAGTAATATTTTAGTTTTGTCTGCTGAGGAAGAGGAAGAAAATTCAAATAGTGGGGATGATTGTGAGGATCAGGTCGAGTTTCCTGATGACTTTCATCGTTATCCTGCAAGTTAGTAGATATTTACTAACTTTGAACTATATATGTTTATGATATTCTGTGTTTGATAATATATTATGTTGTATTTAGATCATCGTTCTTCTTTTAAGAAAGAAGAATCCTTGATTGACATAGTAGCTCGAGAGGGGTTCAAGCTTGATGCCATTTTGGGGGATCATGAGATAAGTAAAAGTAAGAGAGTAAATAGTAAATATCTTAAGGTTTAGAAATCTCAGACTAAGAGGAAAATGATAGGTGTCAGCTCTTCTTTTGGGGTAGCTTCAGTTGGGCTGGATACCCCAGTGGGCATTGGTTTGGCAATGCCTACATTTGTTAGAGCTCTACCACCAGCTGTAAATTTACGGGATGCAGGGGTCAACTCGTGAAACACAAGCCGAAAGGCTTCGAAGAAGAAAAATGTAAAAACTTCAATTTTGACCTCTGGGACCGCAGATGGTACAAAAGTTGAGGGTAGAAAAAAAACTGGATAATAACCCCCCACTTCCTCAAGTTGTGGATGAGCTTCAGGATGATGTTTTGGTACCGAGCATTGAGTATGATCTACTCATTCTGGGACACAAGTTTAGGGTTGTTGCTTTGGAGGATGCTGACGAGATAAAGTTTTTGATGAACTTCAAGCTGTGTAGGGTAAGTCGTGATTTTCTAACTATTGGTATTTATTTGACATTCTTGAACTTGGTGTTTTTAATGTCCTGTATAGGCTTCTCATGTTCTGAAGGTCTTTACCTCAGTTTTGAGGATGGGAATAAGTTGGCACGGGGTCGGACGCGGAGCTTAAGAAATAAATTATAGAACTCGGGAAAGAGGTAGAAAGTTAATGAGCCAAGCTGGCAGAGGTGAAGGCATAATCGATCGAGGAGATTGCAAATTTAAAAACTTCCTTCCAGAGAATAGTGGAGAAGGTTGGGATTGAGTCCACTCAACATATCAATGAGGTGATTGCTGCCTGGGACAATATGGCCCAATGGCTCTAGGACGATGGCTACGCTTATGCTAATATATTGGCTATTATAGAGGGACGATAACGTCAATGGGCCATATGGAGAAGAGGATGCAAGACAGGGAGGACTCCACCTCAAGAGTTTATATCAAGGTTATAAAATTTCTCCCCTACCACTCATGGTGAAAACCAAGGAGTGGAGGGGCAGGAGAAGGTAGTCTTCACCTCGAGAGCTTGTATAAGTGCTAAAAAATGTCTCCCCTACCACTCATGGTGAAAACTAAGAAGTGGAGGGGCAGGATAAGGTAGTTTGAGACATCTATAGGATGTTTAGAAAACTTTGATTTTTATGGAAGGAAAACTCTTGTATTGTCACTTTTGAGTAATATTTTTATTTATTTATTGAAAATGGCATATATTTTTTGACATAAAAAATTGTTATGTGTAGGAACTTAATGAACTGTGGGTCACAATTGAGGTTTTAAAGAAAGATCTCATTTAGAAGAAAAATGCTTCAATGCAGCAACTCTTATGACTGGTCGTACTGAGGCGCTGGTTATAAAATATAGAGAACTGAGTGAAGTGCATTGGAAAAATTTGTGTACTACTTACTTAGGATGGGCTAAAGATAAAATTGAGAAGGACGAGGTAGTTAGGAAAGATAGGAGTATGTACTTAAAAATTCAACCTTTACACCCTGGCGGTATTAGAAAAATATGCTAGAAGCAACCCAAGTCCTAATGAAGTTGACCCTCTTTCTAGAAGCTTAAATAAACAGTGAGAGAGGGTTAAAAGAGGCATACCTTAAAATGTTAGAAGATCGACGTATTTATCCAGATCTTGAGATCGTAGGGCGTTTGGCAACCTGAGCGAGAAACCTGCATAGCTTGAATGCTAAAAACGTATCAGCTCATGCTGGTGTATCAATGATATATATATATATGACTTGAGAATATAAGATTTAGAATTTACGTTTATGTAAACTATTGCTTGTGTGAACTATTTTTTTTGCAAGAGTTATATACTGGATATTTAATTCCCAAATTTTGTAATTAGAGATTGAACTGTTATGCAGGTCGAGCTTGAGAATGTGAAAAATCAGTTAAAAATATGTACTGAAAGTAATGAGAACCTCACGCTTAATTTGACCAATACACGTGCGGGCGCTGGAAAATACGAGGGAGCTAAATATGAAAATGGTGCTCAAATTGGCCCAGTCATAAGTTTTGGTGAGGGACCTTATCGAGCATATGAAGGGAAAGGGAATTGAGTTTGCGAGTATTAAAGATAATGTTGAGAAGGTGATCAACCTTTTAAAGAAAAGGGAGCATAATATTGGGAGTGCTCAAAGTTATTTAAATAAGCACATTAAATGAGTAAAGAAATTGGAGGCCGAATTGTTAACTGCTCGTGGTAGTTGGAATGAGTTGGTGGAGAGATTGAATAAGAAACATAGTGATGTATGCGCTCAAGATCTTATCAAAATTTTAGAGGCGGATTTGGTATTTGATCGAACTGCCGTAAGGAAGTCAAATGAGCGATTTAGAGATAGTGAGGAACTTTTGAGTAATGCTCGAATTAGAGAAAGGAAGTTGAATAAAGTTATAAAGAAAAAGGAGGCGAAGTTGTTATTGTCATAAAGCGAAGTGTAGGAGTTAACTGAATATAAAGTAAAAAATTAAGCAAAGTCAAAATAGGTAAATCAGTGGATACAATAAAGAATTTGAATGACATCATAGCATATTTGGAGGGGCACTTAGAGCGAGAAACAATTTACAACGCGAAGATGGACAAATATTATTAGCTATACATAAGAATTTTGTAGAACTAGATGTACTGAACAGAGACAGACTCATTACAGGGGAGCTGCATACGAGGGAGATAACAACAGTTATAGCATATTTTATGGGAGAAGTGAAGAAGATCATGGAGGAAAGGGATGTGATGTGTAATTGTTTGATGTTAAAGGGTTGTATATGTAAGGTTAACATAGATCGTAGTAACTGTTTATATCGTATGGAAACCGATATTGGCCCCATTACGAAGGAACAGGTAGAACTAGGTAGAAAGATAGTTATTGCGAGAGCAGAATAATATTTGACAGTTCGAGCTCCAGAAGTTGGGGGGAGTTCATCTAGTTCAAAACCAAGAGATTCTGATGTAAAAAAAACTTTGAAGTATTTGTATTTCTGCAATGGTAAAGTTCGAATATGTTAAAGCTAGTTTAACTTTTTGTTTTAACCATTCAAGATTGAGTAGATATGTATATGCATATATGTATGTGGATAATAATAGACAGTTATGTGGGAAAAAACTTAAAAAGTTTTTATTGATGAGATAAGAATGTACATACTATTGAAGATTTGAGTATCACTTTTTGAATGTAAAGAACAATAGTAAATATATCATGTGCTTGGAAAAATAGGGAGTTAGCGATAGTATTTCTTAAACCTCCTACTATTTCAAGGGATTGGTATCCTGATACCATCCTTTGTCATGAGGTAATAGGATCCAAGACCAGTTCGTCCCACTACCAGAAATGGACCTTCCCAGTTCTCTGCGAGCTTCCCAGCATGTAACTCCTTTATGTTTTTGGGGAATTCTCAGAGTACTAAGTCATTGATTTCAAACTCTTGACTCCAAACTCTCATATTATATGAATGGGCTAGCATATGATGATATCAACCCAAGTTGGCAATAGCTCGAGCTCGTGTTTCATCAATCCAGTTCATGTTACATGCTAATTTAAACTCATTTTCTTCATCATTATGCCCTCGATCTTTGATGGGATGGTGATATTCTGTTAGAATGATGGCCTCCATCCCATAAGCAAGTAGGAAAGGTGAACACCCTGTTGACTGTCTGGGTATTGTACGGTATGCCCACAAGACGTTTGGTAGTTCCCTAATCCAATTACTCTTCTTTTCTGACTTAAGTCATTTCTTGAGTCCATTCACTATGGTTTTGTTCGTGATATCGGCCTGTCCATCAGTGGCGGAGCCAATGATTTTTGGGGGGTTTAAATGGTATTTTTGTAATTTTACTTATAAGATGCAATTTATTTAATCTACATTACATTAAAATTCCTAAGGAACCTAACGAGAAGCAAGTGGATGAATTTAAGATAAACAATGTCATTTATAGATATTATGATAAAAAGATACAAATATAAAAACATACCCGATTGTGAGATCATTAAACTTTTCCACGACGTAATTTCATACTTTGGAAGTGGTTTAGGATTACTTCATCAGTAACGCTAGCAAAAGTGGTCTTCTCGACATATGTGACCAAATAATCATTTACAAACTCATCTGCCAATCTATTACACAAGTGGTTCTTTATGAAAAGTATAACTAAAAAATGTCCTCTCTGCTGTAGCTGTCACAACTGGAAGTATTAATGCCAATGTTATGAGCGAGTAAACAAAGGGATATGATTTATCTTTCTTTGTCTTAGCCATCTCCTTAGCTAGCCCTTGAATGCCATGTACTTCAGAAAATGCACTATCAGATCGCATTATAGAGATATAAAGATCAAGTTGATCATCAAGTTTCATAAGGTCCAACGGGGAAAAATCATCCCCGTACAACTGACCAAGGCGGATCAACTTCTCCTTGTTATATGCTGAAAAGGAATCACTTGGATTCAAGCAAGCCATGCAAACAAGTAATTCGGTATTTACCTCACTAAAACAATCATTAAGATCTGAAAGTTGATGATCTAAACATGAATTGAATAATGACAGACGTTAATAATGCTCATTTGTATTTTCTTCTGCATTTCTTTAGGATTGACTTGGTGCTATGAACCTATCTGCCATCACTAGAATTTTGATATTATGCTTTGTGCAATGCTTATAGACGTCCTCGTGAATAAAATCCCATCCATTATCTCGTAACAACTGCAATTGCTTATTAGCCAGTTTTAGTAAGTCCATCGCATTTACAATGTCTTGATCTTTCCTTTGTAATGCTTTGGATAAATCATTAGTATATTCCAAAATTTTCCTCATTAGAAATAAGATCAAGACAAATTCAAATGAGCACACTGCGTCCAATAAAACTATTGCAATGCCTCTTTGATCTGAATTTGACTTATGTATCAACTCGTAAATCACATTAGTAATAGGCCCAAACATCAAAATCAAGCTCAATAGGGTATTATAGTGAGATTCCCAACGTGTATCACCGGGCCGCTTAATGCTTGTCTCTTGATTTTGACCCCTTCCACTATTAAGTTCCTCTTTTTCTAATGCTTCAATAATTGTAGCCGCTTGTTTATCTCGAAGAAGATAATGACATTTACATTATGTTCCAACAATATTGGAAACATTCGTAACCATGGTAAAAAAAACAACATTATTTGATAGTGATCTTTTGCTATTGCAACAAGCGCTAACTATAGTTGATGTGCGAAGCAATGAATGTAGTATGCATATGGATTCTCTTTCAAGATAAGCATTTTAAGACCATTGAGTTTACCCTTCATATTACCAGTACCATCATATACTTGTCCTCAAAGTCGCGACATACTCAAATTGTGCTTAGAATTTTTTTTATCGATTTCCCCTTTAAGATATAAAGATGTAGTATCGGTAACATGCGCAATGCCTAGAAGACGTTCAATTACACACCCCTCTTTATTCACGAAGCATATAATAACAACCATTTGCTCCTTAACCGAAACATCCCGAGACTTGTCAATCAAAATTGTAAATTTTTTATCTTCGAGCTCTTTAAGAATAGATTTGGTCCTCTCAAATGCGGAAGCCTTCGCAAGATCATTTTGAATATCAGGGGAAGTCTTCTTATTATTATTCAGGGCATTTTGAAGAACTACACCTTTAATAACATCATTGTGATCAGCCGTAAAATTTAGAAGTTCAAGAAAATTTCCCCGATTACTCGATCCCTCTGACTCATCGTGACCACAAAATGCCAACCCTTGCTTGAGAAACTGAACACAATCAATGGATGCTAACAAACGAACTTGAATATCAATCAGTTCTTGATCTGATTGCTTAGAATAAGCGTCTTGAATGCTTTGATCTTGGTTTAATAAAGCTTGACCTCTCAAATATGCGTTATTATGATCACTATCAACCCCTCCAACATGTATTTGAAATCTTTCTTACTTTTTCCAATTTTTGTAACCCTTACTACTAAAATAATCACCGCCACTTTGGTCTCCGTTTTCCGTATTCAAGAGATAACAATATAAGCAAAAAGATCTATTCTTCTTTATGCTATATTCTAACCAAGTTGGAAGGTCGTTGAAGCAAGTCTTAACTAAGCGCCTTTTGGACTTGCCGTCTTGGGGAAACTTGTAGTTTTTAGGTTGACACGGTCCCATTTTCAAAAATGCTCTTTGAATCATATCTTGTTGACTAGGATGATATTCAGATACTAGAATTCGTAACCCTGGATCTGTAGGAAGATCATTTATAGCTACTTCTCCGTACTTTTGCTTTAATTGACGATGTACTTCCTCATAAACCTCAAGAATATCTTCAATTGGAGGCGTTTGTTTTAGAACTTCATGATCTTCCATGGCCGGAAGAGGAGGTGCTTGTTCAAGAACTTCATCTTCTATGACCGGAACTGGAAGATGATGTGATTGTTCAAGAACTTCATCTTTAATGACTAGAAGAGGTTGATCAATTATAGGAGCACTTTCTTGACTAGATAACTTTCTACGGACTTTTTTTTCTTTCAATGGAAGTTTACTAAAATATTTCTCCATTGTTACCGCGATAGCGCAATCCTACATGAACTGATGAAAACAAGTATTGTTGATCACTCAAACATTGTCAGAGTATAAAGTACACTAATTTT
Organism: Kingdonia uniflora; assembly: GCA_014058105.1. NCBI lineage: Eukaryota > Viridiplantae > Streptophyta > Magnoliopsida > Ranunculales > Circaeasteraceae > Kingdonia > Kingdonia uniflora. The sequence continues at coordinate 102,321 of JACGCM010000622.1, forward strand.
TTCGAAGGAAGTTTGGCCAAAATAAAGATGGTTAACAATGATCATCATTTGTTGAAAGGGATATGGTAGAAGGAAAACAAAAGAGAAGACAATCAAATTATGGGTTAATCATTCCAATTCCATTCATCATGAGATTCCATAGAAACACTTTCTCATTCACAACTATCTCATCAAAAACCTTTTTTCCCTCTATCAAATCCCCACAAGTTAAATATATGCAACCCAAAACCCCATCAATTAAAATACCCAAAGAACTTATAATAGAATGTATTCTCTTACCATCATTTAAAGACTTATGTTCAACACAGTTGTAATATTGAACTGTAAGTTTTCAGCTAAAGCTTGAATTTTAATGAGTTGGGATTACAAAGAAGAAGATTCATGGCGTTTCTAAGATCACCAATTTCACATAATTAATTACAATATTAAGTTATTAACACAACCCATTAATTAATTGTAACTTAGAGTAATGAAATTAGGGTTTATACTTACAGATTCACAGATGAGGAACCGCAAATCTGCAATCGCAATCACAAATCACAATCAACCTATCTCAAACTGCAATCAGCCAATCACAAATCGCAATCGCAATCAATCAATCAATCAATCACAGAGCTTACTAGCTTAGGTACTCTAATCATAGAGGAAAATGAAATGAGGAAGAATGGAAGATGAAGAAGAAAATCACAGTTCACAGTCACAGATGAAATGAATGAGGAAGAATGGAAGATGAAGATGAAAATTAGGGCTTAGTTTTATTTTTATTTTTTATGTATAGTATATAACTATATATTATATATAGGCTATTCTTTAGAGAAAAGTGAGTGGGGGGGGGGCAAGGGGGCAGCTGCCCCCACTGGTCCTCATGTGGCTCCGCCCCTGCTGCCTATTACCTTGGGGGTAGTATGGGTTTGATGGTGAATGAATGATGTTGTATTTGTTGAGGAATGCCACTACTTTTTTTTCAACAAATTGTGGCCGGCCCATTATCGATCCGAAATAGGTGGGGGTAGTCAAATCTTGTGATAATATGCTCCTAGATAAATAAGATGACTTCTTATTCTCGAGTTTAATAATTACCCACAATGAAATCGGTCTAAGAGGAATCTCAGGAGTCATCATCACATCGACGACAACAGAGAATAACCTCCTCTGACTAAACATATCCTTCAGGTTCTATCTAGTAACTAAACTTATAACTAACTCGGGTTTTACTAACTTATCAAGCCCTTAAGTACTCTCGCCTAAGGTATGCCAAACGGATAACCCGTGAATGTGTCCTAAGCAATTAACCCATATACTAACATAATAACGGTAATAAACATGATAAACTATGTGATACAATAACTCACGAATCAATATAATGGTGTAGTTATTAAGGAAGATAAAACTCGCCTGACGATATGCTCAGAACGACAATCTCGGCGAAACTGCCCAAACAGCACCCCAGCGGAAATGTGCTCCCCGAATCGACTTTCGTAACTCCAAATCAATCACGGAAAGGACCAGGAATACCACAACATTGACCACTATGAAGTACTGGAGCCCAATCGCAAATCCGACAAAGGATACCCGCCCGAAACTGTGTTTCAGATCAGCACCACAACTGAATTCAGTAACAAAACTGTATCAAAACCCACGGTGCACCACGCTACGCTGCGCTACTCAGACCACCCACAAACATATGAAGATAAGCAACTCCAACCACGCCAAATCAGCTGCACATCAATCACAAACCCGGTGTTCAAAGGGCGTTAAAGCAGTCCTAACCCTTCTTCCATAATAACAGTTAACTATGGCAGAAATTTCTAAACCAAAATGGTCACCATTGTCGGCTCAGGCAGCCCTCTCCGAAACGGCAACAACTACTACCTAGAATATCCACCACACCTTCTCTTCCCAGCCACACTAAATCCCAATCATACCACCAAACAGCTGCAAGAAAACCCCATTATTTTTGGCACCTAAACACCAACAATTCAACCCACGCAATCACCGCCACCGCCCAACACCTACAGTGATCAAACTCCTCAAATCAACAATACACCCACTAATCATAAACCCTAAAATCAGTCCAACATCACAAGGGTTCTCACCAAAACCGAAATCAACCAATGATACAAGAGAGAGAGAGAGAAGAATTACTCACCGAGGGAAAACGGTGGAGATCACGGCGAAGAATCCATAAAGAAATCGGCAAGCGAGGGAGGAGAGGATTCGGTTTGGAGAGGAGAGGATTCGGTTAGGAGAAGAGAGAGAGAGTGAAAGAGAAATATAAGGAGAGAGAATGGATAATGATATATATATATATAACCGACCAGTCGTTCGAACAGGAACTGGAAAAATCCAAAAATGTCACTCTGAGGTCCTCCTGAACCACACACAACACCAAGACCCTCAGAAGACTGGAACAACCCGAACAACCATCACAACCCAAACAAAGGGTTTCCAAGGCCTAAACACCACCTCTACCGCTCCACGGCCACCAAAATGCCTGAACCCCCGAAAGGAATATTTGCTCGGAAAACTCTGAAAACCTAACGGCCAATCCAACGGCTCACCGGAACCACACCAAACCACAAACATATCAAACAAACATCACCACCAACCCATCTGGGGGTTTCCAAGGCCACAACGCCACATCCTCCCCCGAATAACCACCGTACCACCGAAACTACATAAAATGAATCTAACATACAAAACCATCCGAAAGGAATAAATGGATGAATAATTAATAACAATATATGAATCATAGTAACAATACTTAATAATAAACAAAAAAATTACCCTGAAATTCTAGGACATTATAATTATTGGGTTTCGATATTGTTTCGGAGAGGGCTGCCTGAGCCGGCGATAGTATCGCCGCCGTTTCGGTTAAGATGTTTGCTTCGCCTAGTTGCTGATTTTATCCGTGAATGTTTAGCGAGCATCGCTAAAGAAATTGCTGCCTTCATTGCTATTATTCTAGAGGATGGGCTAGGGCTATTTCTATGCCCTTTGATCACCGGGTTCGTGATTATTAGGTGGCTGATTATGTGGGCTTAAATTGGTATATATTAATGCACTGTGGGTGATCAGAGTAGCCAAGCGTAGCGTGGTGGATTGGGGATTTTACTGCAGTTTGTGGTACAGATTTGAATGGCTCTGATTTGAAACTTAGTTTCGGGCGAGGATCCTTTGATGGAATTGAGATTGGGTTTGGGGCCTTGATAGCATTTGATGTTGTGGTGTTCCTGGTGTTTTCCGTGATTAATTTGAAGTCCCGGATGTCGATTCGCGGGGCACATTTTTGTTGGGGTGCGGTATGGAAGTTTCGCTGAGATTGTCACTCCGAGCGTTGTTTTGTCATGCGAGTTTTTATCATCCTCAATAACTAGACCATTATATTGATTTGTGAGTTATTGTATCTCATATTTTATCATGTCTAGTACCGTGATTATGTTAGTATATGGGTTAATTTCTTAGGACACATTTACGAGTTAACCGTTAAGCATACCTTAGACGAGAGTACTTAAGGGTTTGATAAGTTAGTAAAACCCACGACAATGTAAGTTTAACTACTATATAGAACCTGTAGATTATGGTTAGTCATAGGTAGTTATTTCTCTGATGTCGTAAATGTGATGATGACTCCTGAGATTCCTCTTAGACCGATTTCATCGTAGATGGTTATTGCAAATATTTTCTTCGTTGAGGTTGAGAACGAAGGCATTTCTCAGTGTGTTACGACACCTCAACGTCGCTTTATATATATATATATTTATAATATATTGAGTTGGGTATTGCTGGTTAGTTATTAGGGTGCCCAGCTTGTATCAAGGCACTAGTAACTAGGTTCGGCTATTAGTGGAGATGTATGGACGACACGTGGTTGAGCCGCTATCCTTATGAGATAGTGTAGTTTATAGACTATAGTTCTCACCTTATAGTATAGCACCTTGGTTAGTTTAGTTTTTGGACCTGGTTCTTGGATAAACTTTTGGGTGACATAGCTTCAGTAAGACATGGTCTTCGATTCGGCGCTCGTCCTCTTGCCTGCTATTGTTTTGATTAGTCTTTGGACTAGTCTAGGTGTACTCTGTCATCTCGAGGCTTGGTCCTTGTGCACTGTCATTGTAATTGGTGGTTGCTTGGAAAGTTAGATTCCATATGGGATTGTGGTATCTCCTGAACAGTTAGTTGTTGGTAGTGAGCAGACGGCCTTTCCGTGGTGGTTAGTTTAGGAGGTTGAACTTCTGATAGTTTGCCTTAGGATTGTTTTCTTATCGTGTTGTGACACTTATTGTCCTTATAATTCTTAGAGTTAATAGAGCTTACCCGTAAGCCTTCTTTCCCTGGGATGAGGCTGTTAGGGTTGTGATCCCTTTCGTCATCTAGAAGGCAGCGAGACAGCAAGGCGTAGTGAGCTACGCGACTGAACCAAGGCGCTTTTGAAGTTGTACGTCACCCGAGATGTTGGAATGCGGATGAAACCTCCTGTTGAATCTGGTTCCTGTACATTCGTACTGGTGGCTTTTGTGCATGATTAGGAGGATTGTGAGCAGTTCTGTTATTGGGGATTGTTTACTACTCATTGGACACTTGTAGGCCACCCGATGAGTACTAGCCTGTGGTAATAGCTAGAGTACTGTTGTACTTGGTGGTAATCATATTGCTTTGTGGAATCTTAAAGACTGATGTTGTTTAGATGTTATGACGGTTAAGTTGCTGTTTCATCTAGGTTTGGATTGTGCAATTGAGTCACAGGAGGGCATTTGGGTTAGTTTTGGTTGTCACGCTCTCAAGAAGGTGGTTATCCTACTGTGCGTTGGCTGTGTTAACAGCAGTTGTGTTTAAGTCTTTAGGATTTTTGCTCACATCTATGGATAATATATTCTCACCTTATTTTACTGCGATTAGATAGATAAATATCTCCGCATCGGCAGACCATCAATTGGTTTAGGGATTCCTTAAATCGGGTTAAAATAAAAGGTAGGTCCAGGATGGATACTATTATACCTAGTCACCCATTCGGGAGTGTGGGATGGTATGAGACAGTATGTACTATCTGGTACAGGGCTTATCCGGGAGGTTGAAATGCCTCGGAATGTATATATAGTTTAGACGATGGCTTCGTGGGATTTGGTAGGTTGAGGTAATATCCTTTAGTCTGGTCAAGCTAGTGCAGTACATCGTACCCTTGAATCCAACAATTTCTGGTAAGGTAAATCCCTTTTCGGCAGTTGTCAGCCCACTTTAGTCATGGGGGCTAGTTCTTTTGGTTGACATCGCTAAATCATTCTGCATCATCATCATCATAATGCATATCATTGCATCTCTGCAAACTTTCTTATTCGTAGGTTCTTCTGATAAAAATCATTAACCGTTTACGTATTACATTTAAAATAGAATCTTCTGTACTTGTGATAATCATAAGATTATCACACTCCATCATATCATCATCATAACATATCATTGCATTGAGATAATTATGGGATTATCCTAGTTCCTCATATTTTTCTCCGCTTATTATATTCTTCTTCTCCTAATTGATTTGCGATGTAATTAGATTCAACTTCCTTCTTCATCAATTCCTCTCCTCTCTGTATCTATTCCTCTATCTTTTGTATCCAAGTAATTTATTAGGTTAATTAGTCTAATTGGTTGTTGTGAGCTTTAGGCTGGTATCTGGTTGTGGGCGATCTCGCTTAGCTTGTGATAGCTTTGGGGTTGTGCCTGGTTGGGGTTTGGATAACCCAGTTGGATTGTAGTTGGCCAAGGGTTGTTTACCCTCTTCTGTGATTGTATTTTTTTGGTAGGTTAGTCGCTTGTGGCACTGCGGGTCATGTTAGTGATTAGAGTGTACTTAGTAGTCTTTGGGACTGGAGTGTAGTTATAGTCTTAAAACTTCTTTGCTCGAGATGTGCATGTATAATTATAATATAATTACATATAATCATTAGACTAGTTATGTACCTATTAGATACCTATTAGGCTTCTTGTATATATTTAGATATATATATTGTTATCGCTAGATATTATTATATTCTATTGTCATTATTATATCCATCTCATTGGTTTATATAATTGTTTAACTATTCTTTGGAGTTCGTGAGCTCGTTGTTTATACACTCTCGCATCCCCCTTTCAGTGGCAGGTTGTTTCAGGTTTTAGTTACTGCTCTGGCAATCTTTAGGGTGTTGAGCTTGAGGTTCATTTTCAAGTAACTACTGTTGGGCTTGCTGCGTAGAGGTTTGTAGAATCTTACGTTTAGATAATGTTATCTTAGTCTTCCGTTATTTCTAATTTTCCTTATTACTCTGTTATGATACTATTGTGAATGACTGAGCCAGAATTTGTCTACGGCTCGGTTGTTCGTGGGGAAAATCTTTGGATTCCCCGACCTCCACATCCTCAAATCTCAGTAATTGGTCTAGCTACAGATTAGTGGATTTTGGGGCGTGACAGACGTGGTATCAAAGCTTTAGGTTAACTCCTATCTCGGTGTTTAGCACTCATAGATTGAGTTATTCTTTGACCGAGTTAGGTTGATTATTGGTGTCCTGTATTTCTTTTCGTATGTTTGGTTAGGGAGTTAATCTTTTGAGAGTTTGTGCTTGTAGGTTTCTAGAATAGGTCTAGTGTGTAAGCTTTTGCTGTAGATTTAGAGGACTCAAGATGTTTATCTTAGATCCTTAGAATTGTGTTTGATTGGCATCTAGTGGTAGTGGTTTCCCTGTTTGTTTTAGTATTTGGTTTTGACTTCAGATTTGTGATTTTAGGCTATTTTGACGACTTTATGTTTGTCGTCATAGTAGTTTCGACGTGTGTTCCATTTTAGTGTTTCTCTTATCGAGTTTTGGGTATTTGCTCTTAATCGAATCCAGATCGATCTGGATATTAGATCTGATCGTTTGGATGGGTTTTCATTATTTACTGAAATGCATCGTCTTAACCGATTATTCAATTTTTTGTGTCACGAACTTGATCTCATAGCAGACGCTTTGTAAGACTGGGGGACCGTGTGCACATCAGATTTTAACATTGTTCATATAGGGAAAGGGACATCATATTCCACTTTCCCCTTATCTTTTTGGCATTCTTAATCTATTTATTTTTAAGATCAAACTATATATATTTTTCATACAAATTATATATTAATATATTTTAACCATAATCTTTGATATGTTGCTTTTGCTATAATGTCGTGTTCCTGGACAGGGAGTTCAGGGGCTTTGCATTTTATCGACCTTGTGTAACCGCTAGTACAATACGGTTACACATTACATTTGCAATATACTATACTAAAGTAAGTATTTTAAATTTTGGGACAAAATTATTCTAAGGAGGGTAGATTGTAATGTCCCAAATTTTTGGGTTATTTTTTATTATTTATTATTAAGTATTAGTAATGTTATTCCTATATGTTATTTGTTATTCATTCGTATTATTTCTATTGGCAGGTTCTGTGTTGTTTCCATCCGGTGGTTTCTGTGGTTTAGGGCAGATTAGATTATATGGTGACCTTGGGAACCCCTATACGGATTGGTGTTGGTGTTGTGGTGTGGTGTTGCGATGACACCTAAGAAGAATTGTATGCCTTTCAGTTTCTGTGTTTGTCCATTGAATAGTTCCTTTTACCAAGAAGAACTGCTGCTGTTAGAGGGAGTAGATGTAATTGTTACGGCTCAATTGCTGCTGCCTTTGTGGCTGATCTATTTTAGTCGTTGCCGCCTTAGTTGCTGCTATTTTATAGTGTAGAGAGATGTTATTTTAGCCGTATTCAATCACTGACTAATCGTCATCAATTCTCAATCGCAGCTGCCCTCTTTTTGTAAGTAATTATTTGTTTCTGTTCCAACTTTATAATCTGATTTTTAGTTTAGTGTTACCCTCTTGCTTGCTTGGTAATTGATTTGAGAGTTTCCATAGAGTTGGCAATGCCTCGAGATGCGTATTTTGATTTCCTTATAAATACCAAAACATTTCCTTATTTGCAAATTATTTCTCTCTTAAAGCCAACGGTAACTTTCTTCCTCATAACCGACTCTAACTTTCTCTCTCAAAACCAACTCGAACCCTTCACCTACCTTGCTCATCTGGGCACCATATTGGGTTTAGGCGATCTTCTTTTGTTGTTCACGAGTGAGGTGGTTGGTGATGCTGATTTTGAGCATGGAGAGAGGACTGTGTTCCCCTCGTCCGTCGCCGTTATTGGTCGTCATTCCTTGCCGAGCTCAGCTGTCCTTCCACTGGCGTGTGATTTCCCTATACCCTTCCTCTATTTCCAATTTGATTATGGAGTTGGTGATGAGTTATTGATGGACTGATTATAGGGTTTATTATTGTGGTGTTTGAGGTTTGGTGTTTGTGTCCAAATGGGCATTGTTGTTGATTGGATTTTGTAATGTTTGTTTGAAGGTGTTGGGCTGATTTTGGGGTTGTGTTTGATTGGGGGATTTGGGTGTTCGGTGGTGGATTGTTGGGTTTCGATGTTATTTCGGAGAAGGCCGCCTGAACTGGCAATTGCTGCCGTTTCGGTTCAGATGTTTGCTTCACCTAGTTGCTGATTTTATCCTTGAATGTTTAGCGAGCTTTGCTAACAAAATTGCTGCCTTCGTTGCTATTATTCTAGAGGAAGGGTTAGGGCTATTTTTATGCCCTTTGAACAACGGCTTCGTGATTATTTGGCGGCTGATTCGGTGGACTTAAAGTGGTATATCTTAATTCATTGTGGGTGATCAGAGTAGCGTAGCGTAGCGTGGTAGATTGAGGGTTTTACTGCAGTTTGTGGTGCAGATTCGAATGTGGTGCTGATTTGAAACTCAGTTTTGGGTGAGGATCCTTTGTTGGAATTGCAATTAGGTTCCAGGCCTTGATAGTAGTTGATGTTGTGGGGTTCCTGGTACTTTCCGTGATTAATTTGGAGTCCCGAAATTCGATTCGCGGAGCACATTTCTGTTGGGGTACTGTTTGGACAGTTTCGCCGAGATTGTCGTTCGGAGCATTATTTTGTCATGCGAGTTTTTATCTTCCTTAATAACTAGACCATTATATTGATTTGTGAGTTATTGTATCACATAGTTTATCATGTTTACTACCGTGATTATGTTAGTATATGGGTTAATTGCTAAGGACGCATTCATGGGTAATCCGCTTAGCATACCTTAGACGAGAATACTTAAGGGTTTGATAAGTTAGTAAAGCCCGCGACAATGTGAGTTTAGCTACTATATAAAACCTGAAGGTTATGGCTAGTCATAGGAAGTTATTTCTCTGTTGTAGTCGATGTGAAGATGACTCCTGAGATTCCTCTTACACCGATTTCATCGTAGATGGATATTGCAAATTTTTACTTCGCTGAGGTTGGGAACAAAGGCATTTCTCGGTGTGTTGCGATTCCTCAGCGTCGTTATATATATATATATAATATATTAAGTAGGGTATTGTTAGTTAGTTATTAGGGTGCCCAGCTTGTTTCAGGGCACTAGCAACTAAGTTTGGCTATTAGTGGAAATGTATGGACGGCACGTGGCTGAGCCGCTATCCTTTTGAGATAGTGTAGTTCAGAGACTATAGTTCTCACCTTATAGTATAGCACCTTGGTTAGTTTAGTTGTTGGACCTGGTTTCCGGAGAGTCTTTTGGGCGACATAGCTTCAGTAAGATATAGACTTCGATTCGGAGCTCGCCCTCTTTCCTGCTATTTTTTTTATTAGTCTGAGTACTAGTCTAGGTGTATTCTGAGTTCTCAAGGCCTGGTCCTTGAGCACTGTCGTTATGATTGGTGGTTGTTTGGAATGTTAGATTCCATGTGGGAGTGTGGTATATCCTGGACAGTTAGTTGTTGGTGGTGAGCAGACGGCATTTCCGTGGTGGTTGGTTGCGGAGGTTGAACTTCTGATAGTTTGACATAGGATTGTTTGTTTATCGTGTTGTGACACTTATTGTCCTCATGATTCTAAGAGCTAATAGAGCTTACCCGTAAGCCTACTTTTCTCTGGATAAGGCTGTTAGGGTTGTGTTCCCTTCAGTCATCTAGGAGGCAGCGAGACAGTATGGTACAACGAGGTACGCGGCTGAGCCAGGTGGTTTTTGAAGTTGTACGTCACCCGAGATGTTGGAATGCGGCTGAAACCTCTTATTGAATCTGGTTCCTGTACATCCGTACTGGTGACTTATGTGCATGATTAGGAGGATTGTGAGCAGTTCAGTTATTGGGGATTGTTGACTACTCGTTGGACACTTGTAGGTCACCCCATGTGTACTAGTCTGTGGTGATAGCAAGAGTACTGCCGTACTTGATGGTAATCATATTGCCTTAAGGAATCCTAGAGACTAACACTGCTTATATGTTGTGACGGTCTAGTTGCTGCTTAATCTAGGTTTTGATGGTGTAATTGAGTCACAGGAGGGCATCAGGGTTAGTTTTGGCTGCCACGCTCTCAGTCAGGTGGTTATCCTATTGTGTGTTGGCTGTGTTAGCAGCAGTTGTGTTTTAGTCTTAAGGATATTTGCTCACATCCATTGATAGTATATTCTCTCCTTATTTTACTACGATTAGATAGATAAAAAACTCCGCATCGGCTGACCTTCGAGAGGTTTAGGGATTCCTTAAATCGGGCTAAAATAGATGGCGGGTCCAGGATGGATACTATTATACCTAGTCACCCATTCGGGAGTGTGGGATGGTATGTGAAAGTATTTACTATACGGTACAGGGCTTATCCGGGTGGTTGAAATGCCTCGGAATGTATATATAGTTCGGACGATTGCTCCGTAGGATTTGTTAGATTGAGGTAATATCCTTTAGTCTGGTCGAGCTAGTGTAGTACATTGTACCCTTGAATCCAATAATATCTGGTAAGGTAAATCCCTTTTTGGCAGTTGTCAGCTGACTTTAGTCATGGGGGCAACCTCTTTGGGTTGACATCGCTAAATCATTATGCATCATCATCATCATCATCAAGCATATCATTGCATCTCTGCATAGTTCCTTATTCGTAGGATCTTCTGATAGAAATCCTTAACCCTTTCTACATTTCATTTATAATAGAATCTTCTACACTTGGGATAATCATAAGATTATCTCACTCAATCATAGCATCATCATAACATATCATTACATTGGGATAATTATGGGATTATCCTAGTTCCTCATATTTTTCTCTGCTTATTAAATTCCTCTTCTCCTAAATGATTTGCGGTGTAATTAGATTCAACTTCCTTCTTCATCGATTCCTCTCCTCTCTGTATCTATTCCTCCATCTTTTGTATCCAAGTAATTTATTAGGTTAAATAGTCTGATTGGTTACTGTGAGCTTTAGGCTGGTATCTGGTTCTGGGCGATCTCGCTTAACTTGTGATAGTTTCGGGGCTGTGCCTGGTTGGGGTTTGGATAACCCGGTTGGATTGTTGTTGGCCGAGGGTTACTTAACCTCTTGTGTGATTGTATATCTGAGGTAGGTTAGTCGCTTGTGGTACTGCAGGCCACCGTAGTGATTAGAGTGTAGTCAGTAGTATTTGAGACTGGAGCGCAGTTATAGACTTAACACACCTTTGCTCGAGATGTGTATGTATAATTATAGTATAGTTACATATAATCATTAGAATAGTTATGTGCCTATTAGATACCTATTAGGTATCTTGAATATATTTAGATATATATATTGTTTATCGTTAGATATTATTATATCCTATTATCATTATTATATATATCTCATTTGTTAGTATAATTGTTTAGCTATTCTTGGGAGTTAGTGAGCTCGTTGTTTGCTCACTCTCCCACTTTTAGTGGCAGGTTGTTTCAGGTTTTAGTTGCTGCTGTGGTGATCTTTAGGGTGCTAAGCTGGAGGTTCATTTTCTAGTAACTACTGTTAGGCTTGCTGCATAGAGGTTTTTAGAATCTTACGTTTAGATAATGTTATCTTAGTCTTCCGCTATTTCTGTTTTTCCTTATTAGTCTGTTTGATGGAAGTGAGGAGTTTTGTAGGTTCTTGTCAGTACTTACAGAAATTTATTCGACATTTTTCACAAATAGCCGCACCGTTGCATTTTTTGACGAAGACCGGGGTACAGTTTGTGTGGGAAGAGCACCATGAGAAGACTTTTCTGTTACTGGAGCAGAAGATTACAGATACACTAGTGTTAGCATTACCCAATTTGCAGCGGTCTTTTGAGGTCGAGACAGATGCGTCAGACTATGCATTGGGGGCAATCCTTTTACAGGATGGGAAGTCGGCTGCTTACCATTCTGAGATGTTTATAGGAGAAGTACGCAGCTATCCTATTTACGATAAGGAGTTCTATGCGTTATATCAATCAGTGAAGCATTGGCGGAGTTACTTATTGGGGAAGGATGTTATGGTACCATCCAATCACAAACCATTACAGTTCTTATCTACGCAGTCCAAGCTTCTGCAAGCTCGCCAAATGAAGTGGATGTCGTACCTTCAACAGTTTACCTTATTTATCAAGTATAAGAAAGGAGTAGACAATAAGATGGCTGAAATGTTATCTCGGCCCTCATTACCAGCAATTTTTGCTTTGTAGGTAGCTATGCAGATCCAGCCAATTATTCTTTCTGAGTACATTTTAAGGTATGACGACCACAAGGACCTCGGTGTGATTTACGAGAAGTTGCTGTAGGGCAAGACGTGCGAGTATATTCTAAAGGATGGTTTGATTTATAGGGGCAGTCTACTATGTAATCTTGAAGGTAGAGACCGTTTGCAGTGGATTCAAGAGGCAGATTGTTCCCAGGTGGCAGGTCATTTCGGGGTTGAGAAGACTCTTTTAAATTTGCGGTGTTATATCTATTGGCCAAAGATGCAAGTGGATGTTGCTCGTGTGGTTCGTGGTTGCGTGTTATGCAATACATCGAAGCCTTCCAATAGGAAGATAGGACTGTACTTACCATTACCAGTTCCTAGTCGACCTTGGGAGAGTATTTTGATGGATTTTATGGGTGGTTACCCATGACCATGTGTAGGAAGGACTAATTGTTTGTGGTGCTGGATTGATTTAGCAAGATGATTGTTCTTATTCCATGCTAGAAGACGATCACAGGGGAAGGAGTAGCGCGATTATTTTTTGGAGACGTCTGGAGGTATTTCGGGCTCCCTTCTTCTATTATTTCTAATAGGGATTGCCGCTTTTTGGGGTATTTCTAAAGATTGTTATGGAGAATGATGAACACTAAGTTGAAGAGAAGTACCGCTTTTCATTCGCAGACAGACGGGCAAACGAGGTAGTTAATCGCACTTTGGTACATTTATTACGGGGATTCCATTCTAAGTATTCTAAGACTTGGGATGAGATTTTACCGCATCTACAGTTCGTGCTCAACTGGGCGATTCATGGTTTCACGTTGAAGTCTCTTTTTGAAGTTTGTTTGGGGTACTTGTAGCAATGCCCTTTTGATTTGGCATTTAGTCTTGGCGAAAAGGCGATGTCTGGGAAGGAGGAAGAGAAGCAGGTCAAAGCTTAGCGATTAATTGAGAAGATCGGCAAGGTTCATGAGGTGGTTAAAGCTCAATTGAAGAAGACTCAAGCGATGTATAAAGCTTAAGCGTACCTTTCTTGAGAGCGACCTCGTTTGATTGTATTTGGGTAAGGAACGACTTAAGGGTGAAGGTAAGAAACTTAAACCTATCTGTTATGGTCTATTTTTTATACTTAAGAAGATTGGTGATAATGCATTCCAGTTAGATTTTCTACCTTTTATGAAGATGTATTCGGTGATTAATGTCGAGCATTTGAAGCTGTTTGAGCCATCTCTTTTAGATGAAGACTCTGCAATCGATACTCACCTACCGTTAGTTGAAGACTTATGGATGGAAAGAGAAGATCCATTACCGGAGGATGGTATTCAAGAGAAGAAGGTTCATACTACATGACGGGGTGGTATTGAATCGTTTTGAGTTGGGAAGAAGGGTCAGCTACCGATTAAGTTGAAGTGGTACAGCAGCGAATTGGGCATCGCCGCGTTCCCACATCTCTAGTTCTAGCTTGAGCAGGAGCTCAAGGATCCTAAAGGGGTGCCATGATCCATGAGGATCTAGGGGATTTTGGAAATTTATCAAAGTCGTTCGAACGAGGTTGAGAGTCATTCGAACGACCAAATTCAATCCCACTAGAATTTTGGCCCAGAACCATTTTTCGTTCGAACGACTTGTATTTTTATTTGAACGACTTTAGTTTTTCCCACTGGAAATTTGGCCCAAGCAATATTTCGTACGAACGAGTTGTGTTTTCGTTCGAACGAAACTGGCAAGTTTCTAGGGTTTAGACCAATTAGGCATTAAGTCATTCAAACGACTCCCTAGTTCATTCGAACAACTTTGGTAGTATTTTTTATTCTTAGGCGTTGTTTTGCCTCGAGACCCGTTCTTTTATGATTTTTGAGTTCCCTAATATTTAAAGGGAACTTAGGTTATTTTCTAGGTTATGTTAGATCTGAAAAGAGTTCTAAGAGAAGCCTAGGGTTTGAGAGATTTTCTTTGTAATTACTGCATTTTAGTAATCAGATTCTCTATTTTTCCAAACCAATTGGTGTTCTTCATGTTTTTCTACTAACTAGAGCTTTTCAATCGTATTGTGGATTACCTGTAGAGATTAACCGTAAAGGAGAAAAGAATTGAAAAACCTTACTACAATGGGATTAGGAGCCCTAAACTTGAAGGAATTGAGAGAAACTCAAAGGAGGAGCCATCAACCATGGAGGTTGAACCGAGCCCGTGCCCTAATCTTCAACTTCTCGACTTATCTCTACAATCTTTACCTTTTTAATTTCTCTTTGCCATCATCGTCATCCCAATTTTAGATTGGGGAAACTGATTGGATTGGGTTCAAGGTAAGTTATAGTTTGTCTATAAGCCCCTATTTTAGATTTAATTTTTTCCCTTATAAATTAATATTATATGAGTGGGTTTGAATCTTTATCTTCTTAATTTTAGATTGAAGAAATTTAGTTGATTGGGTATCAATCTTTATCTTCACAATTTTTTATTGAAGAGGCTGATTAGATTAGATTCAAGGTAAATGTATAATTTCCCCCGCTCTTCTTTGATATTAATATACACCAAATATTTAGATCAACTACATTCCCTGTAGAATTACTTAGTTTTAAAGGACAACTGCTTTAAAAAGATAATGTAGTTGTGATATTTTCGTAAGTTCCCATTAATATAGTTGTTTTGTATGTTTTATTTACTAATTTTATTCATGAGTAACTTCTAAAAACTTTTGCCCTCTTAGAAGACATTGTCCCCCTTTAATGTCTGATCTTATACTTGTTGACATGTGCTATAGTTAGAAACAAACCTAACTCCATCTCGGGAAGGATTAATTAGTCATTTATTAAATTAAGTCACTAGGAACTATGGGAAAACTTAGCCTTAGTATCCTATAAGTACTAATTTTCACCCTATACACATGTTAAGCCTTAGTATGAAAATGGGTGAGAAATCTAGGAATGGCGGCACTGATAAAGGGCAACAAAATTTCCCCATTTTCATGGACAAGCAAATTTTCTTGATTTCTTCTTGAAACTATTTATGCTAGAAAAGTAATGGGCATTTGGAGGTGAACACATTAGCATCTTAAGAATTAGCAATTAGCTAAACCACATTCTACTTAATGATTTCCAAGGAGATCTCCTTTTTCGCTGCAGGCACCGAGCTGAAGGGAGCTTGATTTTGTTTTTGTAAAGTGAGCTTTATAGGAGAAAAATAGAAAAGAAAATACAAGAAACATCACTCTTCCAAAGATATATATCATTCATCGTCTTTCGTATTAAGTCTGATTTTGTAGTTTATAACCTATTATGTACTAACCATAAGAGTACTAATTGAGATCTCTTTCTGTTGGAAAAATATCTGTCGTGAGGTCGTTTTAACTTATTAAGATCATTAACCTGACAACACTTCTAAACTAGTTCCCAATCCATAACGAGAACAACAACTTTATTGACTTCAAGTGTTGTTGAGTTGAAGGCTCTCCAATAATCACACCTGTACTAACACTTGTTTGTCTAAGATAACAGCCATTTATTCTATTTTTAAATATTATGGTTCTAGATATTAGACTTGCATTGACCAAATTTAATAAAAATGTACAAGTCTAGCTTATCAAACAAGTATGTTGATGAGCGCGTAATTATGACATTTTTAATATACCTGAACATGTATTTTAGATGTTCATTATATTTCAGTTTGGATACTTATGCGCGCTTGTTTGATTGCAGCTATTGGAGATAGATATTTGAAACCAAGCTCTTAAAGTCAAGTAAAAGTGTCTCCAACAGTTCATAGTACAAAAAGTTAAAGACACAATATATTTGGTCTCAAGATTGAAGAAATATATACACAAATATTCTTTGAGAATAAGATCAAAGAAGATATTACATCAAAGATCTTTGAAAATATTTTATATTGAAGATATATGCAAGAGTTTCCATGAAGAAAGATCTCTACATCACTTAAAGAAATTATATGCAAGAATCTTAGGTGATTGGTTGTAATATTAAAAGAAATTATTATGAAAATATTATTTATAATTTAATGTATAATTTATAAATTTAGGTTCCTTCTCCTATAAAAGGAACCCTCCCCCCATTGTAATTGGGCATCTCATATTAAAAGGTAATAGTGAATAAAGTTAATTTTCTTCTTCTTCTTCTCTTTAGTTTAATTTTAGTCAATGTTTTCATTAATAGTTAATGGGATGAAGTCTGAGATGAGCGGCTAATCTCCTAGCTAAGGATAGGACAAGGCCTCTTCTTGGATGAGCAATAGTTGGTATTAATTAGGCTCTAATTAGTTTTCCGTTAGCACTTTATGATTAATAAGTTAGCGCATCATATTGAAGGTTTGACCAAAGCTTTGGTTTGGTGTACGATAACTTTGGATTCAAACAAGTGCTACTAAGCGTAGAGTTGATTTGGAGATCTAAAAAAGAAGAAACACTAGAGAACTCACTCAATTCTAGCCATGATTGAGTTGATAATTCTCTATGACACTCTTTACCATCACTTAAAAGCATAACCACTAAATATTTGGCCATCGATTTAGTGGTTTATTTTACATCGTATTTGTCTTAAAATAAATATATGATGGGTGAATATATTAGGATCTAGTTGTATATCGATTAGTGCTTTGAAAGGTAGAGGCCAAGTCTGAACCTTAGCTCTCTCTCATTAAGTTTTATAATTAGTTTTTATTTCTTCTTCTTAGATTTATCTCTTATAAAGCCATAATTTGGTCTAGAAAATATTTTTTTTCTCAAACCTTCATGTAGATTTGGTCTCACTCATTCGTGCTACAATTCGACAAACCGTGCTTTGAGTGGGTATATTGCTAAAAAAACCCCCAAAAGTCCTCTTATAAGATGGCGTCGTTGCCAGGGAGGCATCGTTGAAAACTATTCTTTCTAATACTGAATTTTCTTTGTTAAATTTTATTTTTATTTTTATTTTATTTTTAACAAAGAACTTGTAACCTTCATGTAGAACTTGTAATCAAAAATCAATTACAATCAAATTACTCTTAAACCCTATGTCTATCTCTTAGAATTTTAATTGATCTCCCCCCTCCTAATCTTGCCTATTCTTTCTAATACTGAATTTTCTTTGTTAAATTTTCTTCTAAACTAGTTACAATAGAACTTCCTCATAAAAGGGACAAGGCTAGGCAAGATTAGGAGGGGGGAGATCAATTAAAATTCTAAGAGATAGACATAGGGTTTAAGAGTAATTTGATTGTAATTGATTTTTGATTAAGCAATTGAAGCTGTAAAGGGGATTCTTCCACCCATTGTGTGCTCTTTGTATTATTTCTTCTATTTAGGGTTTCTCAATTCGTATTGTGGATTAAGTGGTATCAGAGCGGTGTTCCATTCATCCTTAGGAGATTGTAGTTTATGGTCTCGACATGCGACCGACTCAAACAATCTAGGAAGAGATCTAATTAGAAGAAGAACATCATGTCTACCGCCAAGATCTCAAAAGCTTCTACTTCAAGGAGATGAAATGATTGTGAAGAGAAGAAAGGGTGCAAAGAAAAGGAGGGGGATGACGATAAATCTAGAGATTCCAAAAATGCCAAATTCGAAGAAATCACGGATGTTAGTAAGTTTACGAATCCTAGAAAAAAAATCTTAAAATTGATTTTAAGATTTAAATCACTATTTTTCATAGATTTGTGGATGTTGAAAAAGAGGGCAATCGTTTTGGTAGATGGCCAATACTAGTAAGTTCCGCATTATTGGAGGCTAAACATATTCATCCGATTGTACCTCACAAGTATAATACAAGTCTAAAGATTGGGGTGATTCACGAGAAACTACTACGGAGGAAGAATTGCGAGTACCAGCTGAAGTCTTCCAATCAGGAGTTGGGACTGGATCTTCAATTAACAATACTTAATCACCATTGGAAGACTACTTTGATGGATTTTAAGGGAGTAGTGACTACTATTAGATTTGGAAACGATTATATATTCTTATCTCTACTTGATGAAAACTCCATAGAAGACACTCGACTACCATCGGTTAAAAATCTATGGATTGAGCAAGAAAGTCCTTTGAAGGAGTACGGTATTCTAGAGAGGGGGATGACTACGACCATGAGCAGTAGAAAGGGCAAGCTTCTTAACAAATCAAAGTGGTGCACTTGTGATACGGGGAATTCTAAGTTCGCACATCTCCAATTCTAGCTCGAGCAGGAGCTCAAGGCTCCTAAAGGGGGGAGTTATGATCTAGGAAGATCTAGGCAAATCCTATTGTAACTAGGAACTTGTAACCCTTATAAAAGGGGCAAGGCTAGGCATGTCCTATTGGAACTAAGAACTTGTAATCCAGTCCAATTGGGACTAGGAACTTGTAACCCAATCCTATTGGGACTAGGAACTTGTAACCCTTATAAAAGAGGCAAGGCTAGGCAAGATTAAGAGGGAGAGATCAATCAAAATTTTAAGAGGGAGACTTAGTATTTGAGAGTAATTTGATTGTAATTGATTTTTGATTAAGCAATTGAAGCTCTAAAGGGAATTCTCCTACCCATTGTGTATTCTTCGTACTATTTCATCTATTTATGGTTTCTCAATTCTTATTGTAGATTATGTTTGAGCATAAAAAATAAAGTTTTTATTTTGGGTTTTTGGTGCTACAGTAGTGATGTCGGTTTTCTAATTTTTCTAATTGGTGTGCTATCAAGAAATTGTCACAAAGTTGGTACTCAGAGATCGTGAGGAATTTATAAAGTACATTGGGAAGCTTCTATCTAATCCTTCTTGTGCCCCTAAGTGAAGGGAACTTTCTTCTTTCACCCCCTAAGTGAAGGGGAGGCCACAGCTTCAGTGGAAAACACTTCCTGCAGGTTGGTACCTCTATAAACTTGGCATCTAGAAGGGGTTCATATCCGCTCCTCCCCGGCACTGGGAACATAAAGTCATGTGGACTGTGCAAATACACACTGCTCTAATAAAATATTTACTGTGATTGGATTGACCTATTGACGTATTTAAATTTTTTTTCATTCCAACATTAGTAAAGATAAAATGCGGTTAGAGACTTGTAGGATTTTATCACCCAAAAAGCTCTCTAACAAGTGGGACCACCCTTTAGAGATACAAAGAAATTCGTATCACACAAAAATTGAACGTCCCAGACTTGGAAATAACTTATTATAAAAATGAGCAGCAAGATTCCCGTAGGATTTCATCACCAAACGGATAGGTATATCGGACCGGAGTACAAACACGGGATCATAGGATACGGCCCCAACCTAGTACCGTGAAATACTGGCTATAGGTTTGCGATGTCACCATTTCGAGTGTTGACGTACAATAAGGCAATTCACTCGGGCGTGAGGACTGAACATCTACTCTAAGCTAGTACTAGTACAGTGACGCAAGGAAGTGTAGGAACCAAAACCTTTGACCATCCTACCCTTTTGTGAACATAGAAGAATATAGGGAAGACCAACTTATTACTTCTTAAAAAATGTTGAAGTGTTAGGTTATAGGTTAGATTTATTGTTTATTGCATCGGATGCCGAATTTTATCGTATATTAGTTTGTGCATGATTAATTGGACAAGTGGAGAAAAACGCTAAGGAAGTTTACCAGAACCTTTGCCTATTTACGGTTCATCACCTCAGCCTAAGCGGAGAGGACGACTACCTCGCCTAATCAACACAATAGAGAACTTAAAATCCCCAATTTGGGAGGAGAGTAATTCATCTTGAGTTGCCCCAATTGAGCTTGTTGTTGAGCTAGAAGTTGAAGCCCCAATCATGGCTGCTGCCAAATCTCTTAGGGACTATTGGACCCCAGTGCTGAGCAATATACCTTCGCATATCATAGTACCAACCGTCACAACAAATCATTATGAAATCAAGCCTAGTATAATCTAAATATTACCTACATTTTATGGGCTTGATTTAGAGAGCCTTTATAAGCGTGTCCATAAATTTAAGAAAATTTGTGTACTCTCAAAATATCAATATTTTACTCAGGATTCTGTCTGCCTTCGCTTATTCCCATTCTCACTAAAAGACAAGGTGAATTATTAGCTTGATTCATTAGCACCAGCATCTATCAGTTCATGGGACCAAAAGGAGGCTAAGTTCAAAACTAAATGGCTTTCAATAGGAAAAACCCTCGCTCTTAGAAATATAATTGTTGAATTCGCTCAAAATGAGAGTGAAACATTTTACGAGTCATGGGAGAGATATAAAGATCTTCTTTCACAATATCCCCATCATGGTTTTGAGATGCAACATTTAGCCCAGATCTTCTATGGTGGAATAACCTCTGAGGATCGTTATAGGCTAGAATCCATGCATAGTGGCAAATTCCAGGACCTTGAACTCAATAGAGCTTATGAGGAGTTTGAGACATTAGATGTGAACTCTCAGCATTGGGATTTTGATCCACATAGAAATGTTTGTACAACCAAGAAAGGTGTCTTATACGAAGTGAGTGAGGGAACGACCATAAAAGACTAATTTGATACTCTTACCCAAAAAATCGAGGCTATGACTATGAATTAATCTAAAAGCAGTGTGAACCAAGTTCAGCAATAGGGTTGCACCGTTTGTTATGATGTAACCCATGTGACTCAAATATGTCCCATGTTCAATGAAATGAATGACAATCAAGAGCAAGTGAATTCTTTAAATAATACCTACAAGAAGCCCTTTGACCCATACAAGCCAACTTACCAGAACCACCCAAATATTTTGCAGAAGAACAACCAACCCAGTTTGGGTTTTAGAGAGCCACAAGCCTCAGGTCATAATTTTCCTAGGAATCCCCTTTCTTAATCTTATCCTCATGCATCTCAATAATCCTTTCAGTCATCCAAACAGTTTCCACCTGCTCCACCTAAACCATCTTTGGTAGACACCCTTGCTTTCTTCATACAACAATCAATGGAAAGTAAAAAACAATCGATGGAAAGTTAAAAACAAGAGTTGCACATTCAGTAACAAATGATGCAATTCTAACAATAGACTTTGGTGAATCAAAATTCTATATCCCAATCTATCTCTAATTTAGATACTCAGATAGGACAATTGGCAAATGTATTGCATGAGAGATCACCAGGTAAGCTACCTAGCCAACCTGTATCTAATCCAAAAGGACCACCGGGTTTTAATTCTAGCTTAATCCTAAAAATAGCTTAATGCCATTACCACTCATTGAAGTGGTAGACAAATTGATAACCGAGTTGAAATACCTAGGGTTGAGCCAACACCAGTTGCTATTGAGGATGAGGTAGGCACAAATGAACCAGTTGTAGTAAGCAACCATGAACCTTCTAAGAAATCTAAGGAGTTGCCTACCTCATCTATTTCCGTACCAAAGGCACGTGTTGAGCTAAAGGTGCCTTATCCACAACACCTTCTTCTGACTAATAAGGGGATTCAATTTGACGAGATATTGGATACATTTAAGCAAATTCATATAAATATTTCAGTACTCAATGTCATCATGCTTATTCCTGCGCATGCCAAATTTCTTAAGGATGCGTGTACTGAGAAAAGGAAAATCAATGTATACAAGAAAGTCTTCTTGACTGAGACATTAACCCCTCCTAAGCTTTGAGATCCAGGAAGCCCAACCATTCGTTATAAAATTGGAAATCACAAAGTAGATAAGATGTTACTCGATTTGAGGGCTAGTGTGAATGTCTTACCTTACTTGATCTATCAGAAATTTGGACTTGGAGAACTCGAACCTACCCGAATGATACTTCAATTGGTTGATAGGTCAATACGATACCCACGTGGTATCCTTGAGGATATTCTTATCAAGGTTGATACTCTCATTTTTCCTATAGACTTTATCATTTTAGATATTGAAGATGTCATGAATCTTAGCTGTGAGATCCCTGTCATATTGGGCCAGCCTTTTCTTACTACTGCCCATGCCATTATCAATTGCTTCAATGGGATCTTACAGCTATCTATAGGCGACTTGAAAATCAAACTCAATGTTTTTAACAATAATACAAAAGTGCCTGATTCTGATGACATGGCTGAGCTCAATACGATTGACTCTCTAATTTACAACTATTTCCCAAAATCCTTTTCTGATGACCTATTAAAATAATGTCTTATAAACTTTTGTGAGGACTTTGATGAAGATAATATCATTATAGAGTTAATGCCTTACTCAACTCAACTTCTATTTTTAATATGTCCAAATGGAGACCTAGACTAGAACCTCTTGAACTATCAATTACTTTACTTATTCCATCTATTGTTAAGCCACCCCAGTTGGACCTCAAGCCATTACCCAATACTCTCGAGTACGCCTTTCTAGGTGATTCTAAAACTCTACCTGTGATAATAACTTTCAATCTAGATGCTGACCAGGAAGGTAGACAGTTGAGTGTCCTTAGAAAACATAAATCAGCCATAGGGTGGTCTATATCAGACTTGAAGGGAATTAGCCCAGACTTGAAGGGAATTAGACTTGGATATCACATACCGCATTTTGGATTATAAGTGGGTCAGCCCTGTTCAAGTTATACCTAAGAAATCAGGGATTACTGTAGTCAAAAAAGAAAATAATGAATTAATCCCTACCCGTATGACCACCGGGTGGCGTGTTTGTATCAATTACAAAAAGTTGAACACGGCTACTAGGGAAGATCATTTTCCTCTTCCATTCAATGATCAAATGCTTGAACGATTAGCCAGAAAGAGTCATTACTGCTTTCTTGACAGTTATTCAGGATACAATCATATCCCCATTGCTCTAGAAGATCAGGAGAACCACATTCACGTATCCCTACGGGACTTATGTTTATCAACGTATGCCATTTGGTTTATGTAATGTACCCGCAATATTTCAGCGTTGTATGATGAACATATTTTCTAATATGGTTGATAAATTTATCGAAATCTTCATGGATGATTTTTCAGTGTATGGTTCCTATTTTGGTGAATGTTTGCACCATTTAAAGCTCATGTTAGAACGATGTACATGTAGGGACCAGATTTTGCAAAACTCGAAATAGCTCGAAATTGATCCTTACACCAATAACTACTATGACAATAATTAAATAAGGGATAACACTTGACACAGGGTATTTAGCGTGGAAAACCTGTAAATAGGTAAAAAAACCACGACCTCGAATGGAGGATTATGTTAAAGTAGTATTATTGCTTGAGAGAGAGAGAGAATCATATTACAAGAGTTAATCTAAGACTAGACAGCTAAAAATCAGATAATTGCATGTATTGCATTGTCTGTTGACCGTCCTGTTTCCTTAGGAGCTCTGCCCTTTTATAGACCCTGCTCTCAGCTTGACATCGTGCTTGAAGCAGTTCTCCTGAAAGTGGGAGTTATGGGCAGTTGAGTGTGTAACTGCTAACTCGTGGAAGACAGGCGTATGTTGACTTGTTCTGTTTACATCTGTTATAGATGGCCCACATTCTGCTTGAGTTCGTTGTCGAGGTGTAACTGTTGACGTGTATGTAACTTGTTTGTTTATGTGTGAGTCTGGTACTGGATAAGATCGAGTCTTCCAGAGCTTGAGGTATAGATGAGATCGAGTGTCCAGAGCTCGAGGGATAGGTCCCTACAATCGCCCCCTCGCAACTGAAGTCACATGTGGCTTTAGTTGAGAAAAAACCCAAAACTCGGACCCTGTGATGACGTAAGCGAGAGTTTGAAAACCGGAACGTCAGTTTTGAGGAGTGTGTTGTCATTATGACGCGTGAGTGTTATGGGCAGACTTGTGGTTTTCTCCAGTGGATGATTGTCTTGGGAAACAACGTGCATTAAATGCGTTATTTCTATAAATAGTGGTCAGATCTGATCGCCGAATAACCTGTAACAAATCTTCACTGCAAAGAAAAATAAACAAATATATTGTTTTTTTGAGGGGTGAGAAAAAAAAATCTGAGTTTTTTGGATGCGTACCTTTTTAACATCTTGGTTAAGATGAGGAATTGAGTGTATTATACCCAGTTTTCTCTTATCATGGAGGAACCCTGGATACGGTATTTTGGCCATCTGAGTAGGGAAACTCCCTTTACTGTTTTGTTGAAGGAGTATTGTTTGAAATATTTTTGGGTATTATGTAGCGTCCGATTTAGCGGCTGGGGTGTATGCGATGGAAAATCCCTGGCCTCTAATGACATTCTGATTTCTAAGGTAGGAGTCCTCTTCAAGCTCTACTAACTTCGGGTTAGTGAGGATAAGGAGGAAGAGACGGCGGTGGTGGAGGTGGCGTATGGAAGATGGATCGCTTCCTTCGGCACAATCGTCTCTTCTTTTAATTCTTCCTGTAGGGAAATGAAAGGGAAAAAGGTGTTTGACCCGTTGCTGTCTTGCATTTTTTGAGCTGTGGCTGTGGTTTCTCTGGAAGATCAGTATTATCCTGGTAACGAGAAAAGAAATATAGACCTGTCCTCGAGCTCGAGAATGTATCTGTAATATCGAGCTTCTAAAAGCTTGATTCTGTAATTGTAAAGTAACGATGTAGGGGTAGTCCTGTAACGAACTTGTTAGATGAAAATCGAGCATAATAAAAGAATATTTTGTTTGTGTCTTACTAGCAAAAAGTATAAATAGTCGAAACGTCATCGAGCTATAATATTTTGGGAGAAAATGGTTGGTGGGATAACATACCTTATCCTACCTCGTAAACGACTCGAGCTTAACAGATGTAAAGATAAAGTTCAAAATGTAACCTTTAGATAACTCGATTAAGCACGAAAAGATAATTGTAAGTAGATCGAACCCGGGAAGAGTGGGTTATTGAAACTGAAATACGTTGCGTATAGTCAATTGAAAAATTAGTCCTGCTAACTGAACAGTATAAAAATGTGACTTGTTCTTTAAGAAGGTTATTCATAAAAATGGTGAAGACTCGTTCTCAGAAGGCTGTTGAAGCGCGTGCGTTGAACGATTTGCGCTTAGCATTCAAGATTGATGAAATAAGGGAAGTTGTTTTCGGGCAGCAAGGTTATGATGCGGTTCTGCTCGAGACCCAAGCGAACTACAAGGGTATGACTGATGTAGAAAGAGGTCAGGAAATGAACAGCGTGTACTGGTCTAAGTCCATGCATATCTGTTGGCGGTCTGCTAAATATCGCAAAGAGATCGTTATGATGATGGCAAGAGAGGAGATCATCAATGAGGATAAGGATATCGCCTTAGGGCTACTAAAAGCTTGTGGTGTCGAAGGGCACACCGATTTCTTCAAATGCAAGTATCTTAGAGATTGGAGTGATTGACTGTTGTATTTTTGAATTTTTGAAATGTAACTGCCCGAATTTACTTGAAGAAAACTATGTTCACGAAAGTAGGCTATGACTAGGACTGCTGTTAAAACTAAAAATTTTGAATTTGAGTTGCTAATTGATATTGGCGTTAAAGTCAAGGTGCATAAGTAGGGAAAACAAATGTACGTAGAATTTAAAAATATATAATTCAGAATCATGAGTTTCGGGCATCGTGAAAAGAGTGCGACCAAGAGGCTGAGAAATATACTAAAGTATAATATTTGGTATAATGATGGGAAGGTGGCTTCACCGAAGCTGTACGACATGCCTGACTGGTTCAGACGAATAGACAGCTTGGTTCAGGAATCGAGGACTACTTTTTTGAAAACTTAAAACCGCCAGCAGTTCGGGGAGAGGTGTATAAGTACTCCCTCTCCGAATACAAAAAACCAGAAATATAAAAGAAGGGCTAGGGAGATAGAGATCTCAACTGACGATTCTATTACTGCCGAAGGAGGAAAGGATAAGAGGAAAATAGTATCTAGGAGTCTCTATTGCGAACAGCGAGAGGAGGCTGAGATCGAGGAAGTTTTGAAGAAGTTGCAGAAATTGAGCAAACTGGTACGGACCAACGCTGCAGATTCTCACTCGGGTGTTGAAGGTAAGTCTGTCTTTGTGTTTATAAGAGTTTTTTGTATAAAAATCTTTATTGTGTTTGGATAAGGATGTAATCCCCACCCAAACACAAAATAAAAATAATAAGGGGAATAATGACTACGGGGCGAGGAAAAGCGTTGTGTGATAATTGTGATTTTAGAAGTGATCTAGTAGTGCGAGTTAATAATTAATATATATACCTCGACCTATCTGTAGGTTGTGTTGAAATAGCTTCTTGTATAGTAGATCCTTTACTATAGATAAGTATGGTTTCGATCTCCGGTTGTGCAAAGGCTGATGAAGTAGACCTAGTAGGGCATTTATCTCCCACCATTGGAGTAGGGGACAAGGAGGATATTGTGGCAGAGTTAGTAGAATAGCCTCGTTTGAAGGGTGCTCGAGTTGAGTACCCAATGGGTTGTAGTCGATTTAGGGAGTTATGTAAGGCCAAAAGTAGCGTAGATGGGATCTGGGGGCACGCCATTAGATATAGGGGTAATTTCTTTAGGACTTGCAGTGTTAGATAAGGAGGGGATCACCTGTATTTGCTGCCTGACTTGGCTAAAGAAAAGAAGTGTAAGCGTTTGGGGGACAAAGTGTCCTTGGAGTACGTTCAAGGCGTGGTGAAGGAGAGTCGAACTGATGGTTTTTGTTGTTATTTAGTCCAGTTCGATTATGGGTTGACGTTGCCTTTGAGCAATTTGGTTAAGAGGGTTATGAAAATGATTGGGGCTTGCCCTGCGCAGCTAAATTGCAATTTTTGGGAAGTTATCCTTGTATGCAAAACCCTTAATGAGAGATGGGCTACATTTGGTAGTGTGAGTAGGATTGCTGTCAAGGATCTTTTAGAGTATTACGTTGTGAAGTATGTCACAGCAACTGATGGTGCATATCTTTCTTCTAGTTCTTCAAGACCATGCTTCTTCGACCTGTCTTCAGTAGGGCGAGTGTGGAACGACAACCTTTTATGGGTGTCCGGTGAATGTCTTCAGCGGTCTGATGAGGAACCCCTGGAACTTAATAATAGAACTATAACAAAGGGTAAGTATACCATTGAAAATCGAACTATCATATGTATGTTGAACTATATTTCTATAGTTGATGTGTATCTTACGTGGTCTATCTTTTATGCAGGAATTAGCTGCAAGGTTTCGAGGAATGATTCCTTCATAGATTTTGTTGCCAAGGAAGGCACTGAGCTTGAGGCCCTTCTTTAAAAGTTAGGGATAAATAGGTTCAAAAGGGTAGCTAGTAATGACAACAAGGTCAGAAGATCCCAAGCGAAGAGGAGAATGGCTGGGAAAACTCCAGGCTCTATGGAAGAGAATATGTTAACTCTTGAACTTAAAACTCTTTTGAAGCTTGCACGGCTTAACGAAATGCCAGATGGGCCAGTAGACATGGCCACTGTGTTCAACACTGTTGTACGGAATCTTGCGAAGTGGAAGGCCGTGAAAAGGGGGGCTGCTTCTCGTTCTGCTATGTCGGACAGTGTGGATGATAGCAGTAAGAGGAGGAAGGTAACTCCTCCTGCAAAGTCGTAGGTGGTGTTAGAGGAAAGCTTAAGATCACTGAGGGGGCGGACTTGAGGCAACGTTTTGAGGTTAAAACCGGTCTCATGGAGGAACAATGTCGAACTAAAGCTCGAGAGAATGGGGTCACTGTTGTTGAAGATGAGTTTAAGAAGGTTAGTAAATATTTGGTTTTTGTTGTATTGTTTTGTCTTCTCGAGCAGACTTATTTCTTGTTGTAGTTTGCCCGTGCTTTGAGGGGGGGTTCAGCTTGGTCTCCAGGATAGGTCTATTGAGCTGGAAAGGAGGATCTCCCAGCTCGAGGGAGAGAAAAACCAGTTTGAAGAGAGCTGGACTCAGGTGAGGGAAGCTTTTCAGTTGGAGCTGGAGAAAGAAAGGGAAGCCGCTTCCCTAAAGTTGAAGGAAGTTAGGGCCGAAAGTATAGCTGAAGCAGAGCGATTGGTTTCCGCGTCTGCTACTTCACGGAACAACCTTGCAGGGAAGCTCTACCAGCTGAGGTATACAAAGGCAGATATTTTGGCATTTAGCGAAGGGAATTATAAGGGAAAGGAAATTGTGGATTAAGAGGAGGATGAGGAAATGGAGAATGGTCTGAATGTTGCTGAAAAGACTGTTATCGATAATCAGGAAACTATTGATCAGGCAGGATGATTGTGTAATGTAACATCGGTTGTGAAACATGAACTCGAGCTTTGTAATATTATACTGCTGTTTGATGCCAACAACATTTTTCTTATAAAACCTCGTATTGTAGGAGATAGAAAGCTTGCGCCTCAGAGTTGTGGACTTAGAAGGCCTGCTTAAAGTGGAGAAAAACTCCTCTGCTAATTTGCAGGTTAGATAATTCAAATAAATTAATAGCTAGATGAACATAAATTTAATATAAGAAGGGATATGTACCTTGTAAGTTCGCTCTAGTTCAGGATGTTTGTGTATATACACTCTACCTTACGATCAAAGCTTGTTTTTTGGCCAGTAGGCCAAGGGGGCACTGGCTCTCTTGAGCTTGCAGGAACCTGTTCTGTAAGTTTGTAGTATGCTTTGGTCGATCTATTTCCCAATTAGGTACTGATGTTGTGAGTCCCTGCTAACTGTTATACAGAAGGAGCTAGATGTTGCTAGAGAGAGAGAAGAGCAGACTCTTTTGTATAATGCTGAGTATGCAGAAGAATATCAGGCTTTGATCTCCCAATATGAAGATCGATTAGATGATAATGTGAAACTTTCTCTAAAGCTCGAAGAAGCTAAGAGCCAAGTCGAGGATAAGACTGCAACACTTTTGAGCCAGGATTTGGCTTTGAACCAACTTAGCAGCAAACTTGCTGAGTTGAAGGAAAGAGCGGCGTCAGGTTCTCGGCATGATGCTGAGTTAGCCGAATACCGTATTAGAGCATTGAATGACGAGATATCTGATATGAAATGTAACATTCGTACTTTGAACGAGCAGTTGTTAAATAGAGAGATCGACATGGATACTGCACGAACTAACTTGGTTGTATCTGAGGCCGATTTTGAAAAATTGAGCAGTAGTATTGTGGTCAAAGATTTAGAATTGCGTAACTCTGCACAAATACGTGATAGTTTGATCACCAGGTTAGATCGTTTGAAGGCTAATTTACGCCATTTAAAAGAGAGAAAGGCTAAGAGCAGGGCTGATTTAGCAGAGGTTCAAGCCAAGAACAAAAATTTAGTGGACGATTTGGCCCACGTCCGCGGAAATGTGAGGAGGACGGTGCAACGTGATAAGGAGATGAATGAAAGAATAAATCAACACTGTGCTCAAATTACCGAATTGGAGCGGGAATTACGTGTGCGGGAAATGAAGTATAAGAAGGATCTAAAATTGGAATTGGATAAAAGGGATGGCGAAATTACTTCTGACGAGGGGAGTCGAGAGATGAAGGAATTCCTTCGTCAAAAAGAAGAATTAGTGGAAAATATGCGTATTGACCTCACTAATTCTCGGCAGAAGTCGATAGACCTTACAAGACAGATGAGTGAACGTATTGATCAATTAACTGTAAAATTGGCTGAATTGAAAGCTCATCATTTGAGGGATAACAAGTGTGCCGCTGTTACTCACCAAATCCTTTAAGGAACTAGTAGTTCATGAGCAAGATAAATGTGATGGTGAAGCTTTGCATCAATGGCAATTAAGCGCATTGGTTACATTTTTTGTCGAGGAAATAAAATTTATACAGGTTGAGAGAGATTTGATGCAAGATTGCTTCTTTGGGAGGACTTGTGTATGTAAACTTGATATCTCGAGCATAGATCCGATTGGGGTTATGGATCGTGGTTTGGGACCACGACGGCTGAACAAATAAATTGAGGGAGAGAAATTATTGCTGAACGAGCTCCAGAATACATGGTATCCAGGACTGAATTAGGGGGAAGCTCGAGTACAGTCTCACCTACTTCTGTCGTGGGAGGAAGGTTGACTGCTCTCCCATCAAGAAAATCCAGCAGAATTAAAAAGAAATAGACCTGAATTCTGATAACAAGTACCTTTTGTAATTTGTAGATGTTGATGTTTCAGTGACTGACTGAATTGATCAGTGCTCGATGTAGGCCCATGAGAGGAACGCTGTAATTTAAAATGTTGATATTGGAAACTAACATTTTCTTCGCCTGCAGTAGATGTTATTATCTGGTTTGACCCATCGAATTAGAAGAAGTCCGTGGGTGTAGAAGTAAGTATTATATGTGCTTCAACCCTTGGACTTTAGGGAGGCTTAGCGGCATCGAGCAAGTTTTTTCCTCACTCGTGCTTTAGGCTTGTTATCTTCAGGCTAAGAGGTTCGTTATGGCCCCCGCCTTCGGATGTATGAGTATCCTCAGGAGTTAGGCTAGTATTATCTATGCCATTACCAATATTGGATGTTGGAGCTTATCGGCAGCGAGCAAGTTTTTTCCTCACTCGTGTTTTAGGCTTGTTATCTTCATGCAAAGAGGTTCGTTATGCCCCCCCCCCCCCCTTCGGATGTATGAGTATCCTCAGGAGTTAGACTAGTATTATTTATGCCATTACCAATGTTGGATGTTGGAGCTTATCGGCAGCGAGCAAGTTTTATTCTCACTCGTGCTTTAGGTTTGTTATCTTCAGGCTAAGAGGTTCATTATGGCCCCCGCGTTCGGATGTATGAGTATCCTCAGGAGTTAGGCTAGTATTATTTATGCTATTACCAATGTTGGATGTTGGTTATACTATTAGGTATCGAGCTAGTATAAACTGTTTTAACCTTTGGGTGGAGATGGATGGAGATGAAGTGGAATTGTATAGCAGGGATTCTTGTGATAAAAGAGACTTCATTGATTGAAAAAAGTGTGTACATACATTGGAGGTGAAACCTCGAGGTGGATTGGGCGTTGCTGAGTGACGGAGGAGCTGTTCAGCGTCGATATAACTTTAATCTTCTTGTATTATACGGATTTGGAATTTTGTCACCGACTTCCGTCATGAGATAGTATGAACCCAAAAAACTGAATCTTGTGATGATATGCTACCAAATGAAAGAAATGACCTCTTCTTCTCGAGTTCTGCATAGAGGAACTGCTTCGACCCATTTAGTGAAGTAATCCGTGGCCACAAGGAGAAATTTCCTATTACCAGGAGTATTGGGGAATTCACCAACTAGATCGAGTGCCCATCGCTTGAACGGCCAGTACACCTTACTGGCATAGAGTTCGAGGGCAGGGGCCCTAATTTGTTCCCATGACGCTGACATGAGTAACATTTCCATAAGTATTCTTCAGCTTGCTCCCGCATCCCTGGCTAGAACACTCCTTGGGTAATAGCTCTGTTAGCAAAAGCTCGTCTTGCGGTATGGGATCCACAGGTACATTCATGTAGATCTCGAAGCATCTTGTCGGCAAGTTCCTTAGAGAAACACTTAAGGTATAGTCCAGTGACTGAACGTTTGTAGAGATTACCGTTTGGCTGGACTGTGTGGCGCTTTTAATTCTCGATGATGTGTATGCGCTTCTATGGATCATCTAGTATTGGCCCGTTGCATGAGTTATCCAGACCGAGATAAATAACGAATAGTTTCCTCCAATCATCTTCCTCCATCACATCGCCCATAGTGTTAATCGCATATATTGTAGTACGATTAATACTGGGGCTAGAAATAACTTCGATTTGAAGGTGTCTTGATTATGTACCCAACACTCTGGATAAGTAAGCCAAGGAGTCGGCGTGGCAATTCTCTCCTCGAGGGAGGCATTCGAGCGTAACTTTGTGAAAAAAAATTAGCTTTTCTGCAACAAGAACTGCATAATTGACCATGATGTCATTCTTCTTCTAATGTTCTAAGTAATGATGAACGATTAGAAGAGAGTCTGTGTAGGCCGAGATTTCAGTGATTTCGAGTTCGAGAGCATTATCCAGTCCATGAATGAGTGTCTCGTATTCTGTAACATTGTTCGAGGCTTCAAAGTCGAGACGGATGGATTTCTCAATTATGTCATCGGAATGTGTAATGAGAACGATCCCAATTCCTGACCCTGCGGGTCCTACTAAACCATCGGTGAGGAGCCTCCACCCTTATTGAGATATCCATGATGCTCGATCATCAAAAGATTTGGAGGGTAGAAACTCATCTGTTGCATCTTCGGCGAGATCTGGATCATGTTCTTCCCAGTCAGGATCTAAAACTAGAAAGTCTGCTAGGAAATCAGTAACTGCTTGACCCTTTTCTAAAATTCGCTGCTCGAATTTGATTTTGTGCTCCCCCAAACTGACGGACCACTGTTGTACTCGTCTGGATTTATCTTTCTTAGACAATACTTCTCAAAGTGGGTAGTTTGTCATGACTTTGACAGAATGTGCTTAAAAATAGTGTTTGAGCTTTTGTACGGTGTAAACGAGAATTAAAAGTAATCTTTCAATTTTAGAGTACCGCGTTTCCGTTGGAGTAAGTGTTTTGCTGATGAAGAAGATCAGTTTCTCAATTTTTCCTTCGAGCCGAATGAGAACCAAGTTGAGAGATGCATTTGTAACTGTGAGGTAGATAATCAGTTCCTCATTGCCTATCGGGGTGCTCATGATTGGAGCCCTCCCTAGGTAAGTTTTAAGTTCCTAAAAAGCAGTTTTGCATTCTGGTGTCCAGTTGATATCTTCGTTCTTTAAACCTTTACCTCGTTGAGTGAAATCTCTAAGTAGCATAAATAACCATCTGCATCGGTCCGAGGATTTGGATACGAATCTGTTGATTGCTATAATCTTTCCTGCGAGCTTTTGTACATCCTTCTTTATTGATGGTGAAGGCATATCCAGAAGAGCTCGAATTTGATCTGGATCTGCTTCTATTCTTTTCTTGCTGATAAGATGACACAAGAATTTGCCCGAGTGAACATCGAACTGGCATTTTTCAGGATTAAGCTTCATTCTGTAGGATTATAATATACTAAATACTATAGAGAGATGAGAGATATGATCTTCTTTCTTTAGGATCTTGCAAAGCATGTCGTCAATATAGACTTCGACTGTTTCTCCCAAGTGTTCTTTGAACATACTTGTGGCCAGCCTTTGGTAAGTGGCTCCAGCGTTCTTAAGGCCGAATGGCATGACCTTGAACAGTAGAGACCTCTTTCTATAATAAATATAGTCTTTTCATGATCTGCTTCCAAGAGTGGAATCTGATTGTACCCCGAAGCGGCGTCCATCATGGACAAGAGTTCATGACCTGCTGTAGAGTCGAAGATCTGATGAATGATCAGAAGAGGGAAACTGTCTTTTAGCGTGTGCTTGTTAAGATCTGTAAAATCCACGCAGACCCGAACCTTCCCATTCATCTTTGGAACAGCAATAATATTAGAAATCCAGTCTGGGTACTTGGCTTCTCGAATGAAACCAACCTCGATAAGTTTGTCGATCTCCTTGTTTACCTCATCTCTAAGTCTTGGAGATAACCTGCGTTGCTTTTGCTTTACTGCTATGGCTCCTTCGCAGATATTTAAAATGTGGCAAGACTTTGAGGGGTTTACACTTGGCATTTCTTGGAAGTTCCATGCGAAAACGTCTTTGTTGGATTGGAGGAAAGAAATAAGAGCTTCTTTCTCTATTTGAATTAATTTTGTACCAATATAAGTACCTCGGTTAACTCCATCGATCTGGACGTATTCCACGGGCTCGGCCGGAGAAGACTGATCATCAAGGTGATCAACCTTCTGTGACTGCTATGCAGCAATCTGGTCGAGAACTGACAAGACTGTATTCTCGCAAGCTCGAGAGAGTTTCTGACTTCCTTTGATTTTATAAATACCGTTGTTATGTTTAAAACGAAGTGCTTGGTGGAACGTGGACGGGATGGCCTTCATATTGTGCAGCCAACAGCGTCCTAATATCCCCAAATACCTTGATTTGGCATTGATGACGTAAAAAATAACGTCGATAGCGGTAGGCCCTGCTGTGATCGGGAGAGTAATCTTCCCAACTCGAACTTCTTTGGACCCATTAAGCCCACTGATGTCTGTCTAGCTTAGAAGGACCTAATTTGAGAGTCTCATCTGGTCAATCATGCTCTGGAAAAGGATCTCAATCCCACTTCCTATGTCCACCATCATGGTATGCATTACGAAGTTCCTCATTTTGAGCATAATTACTAGTGCGTCATGATGAGGATACTTCACATGTCCTGTATCGCAGTCTTCGAAGGAGATTCCCTTTCGACGATTGCTTGACTCTGGGATGAGCTTGGCTTCCTTGTCCAGGACAGAAAGGTCACAGTACTCACCTAACTTCCTCCGCTTGATTCTGTTGGAATTTGAAACCTGATTAATCTCGATCATATTGTTGCAGTAGAGATGATATAGATGCTTCTCCTCTGCTTGTTTTGTTGCTTGAGTCACATCACCTTGTTTCAGATAGCTCCCATCTTTATAGCTGGGAAGATCGATGATGTATTCGAGCATCCTCTCTTCCTTAAAAGTGATATCCAGGAGTTTCTTCAAACCATAGCAATTGTCAGTACTGTGGTGCTTAACCTTGTGATATTCGCAATAAGGTCGACCTGCGATTGGATCAAGAGATGGAGCTGGATGGAAACATTTATCTTTCTGGAGAACAGGATAGATTCCGGAAAGCTTGGCATTCAACTTTGGTATGATTGTTCTGGATGGTTTTTGTGACCTCTGATTGTTGTCTCTTCCTGGTTCCGCCTTTGCTCGTATAGGATCGCCTTGATCGCTCGAGCTGCGGTTGTTCCTGGAATCTGTAGAAGGAACCTTGGTGTTGTGGACAGCCTTTACGGGTTTATTCGGTTCGGGCATCATCCACTCCAAATTGATGTAATTGCTGACTTTTTCGATCATATCTTCGAGAGTCTTGGGCTTCTTCAGGAAGAGATACTCTTTAGCTTTGCAATTAAACTGTAGAGCATTTGTGAATGCGGACACGGCTGTCTTCTGATCTAGATTGTCGACCTTACGAGCCATCTCGAGAAACTTCTTGGAGAACTCCTCGAGCTTTTACCCTTGTACTTGTTTGAGACTAATAAAAGAATATAGGATCTCTTCTTTGTCTTTGTTGTGGGAATAAGCCTTGATGAAGATTTTCTGTAAGTGCTCGAAAGTATGAATCGAACCTTCTGGTAAAGAGTGGAACCAACGGAGAGGTTCGTCCTGGAGGCTGGTAGCGAAGAGCCGGCAAAGGATGTAATTCAGATTAGAATACAAACCCAATGAATCGCGGAATTATTGAATGTACTGGCCAGGATTGGTTCCTTTGAATTTGATGATCTTGGGTGTATGAAAACCTATTGGGACATTCATATCAAATAATTCTTTAGCAATTGGACTACCTTGTAATTTATGCGAGTCATCCCTCGCGTCTAAAGCCGTTGCTTCAATGATCTCCCTGATACGTTGGTCCATGAGCTCCTGAGAAATATAATACTGAGGGATAGGAGCTCCTGGAACTGCTAGAACTATTGGAACCGCTTGACGTATGAGTCTGGGAACGTGGTTACCTATTTCCTCGCTCATATGTTCAGGAAGCGGAGCTCGGTTAGGAGGTCGCAGGACTTCTTCGAGTTGCTTGGAAGGCCTGCGATCTCTGCTGATATATGTTTGTGCCTCCTGTCCCAAATGACTTGAGACTATCGATGCTTGTGGATCCTCACAATGAATCCTAGAAATGTCTGTACTGCGTACCTCATGTGGCCTTAACCTCTCGTGAATGGAAACCCTTGAGGTCGTTGGTACTGTCTCGCGTTCTCTCAAGGCTGGTGGTGGTTGGCTGCTCTGTAATGCTTTCAGAGCTGTTTGAAAAGCTAACATCTGAGCTTCTTGTTTCTTTATCTCCTGAACTCGAGCTTGACACTCTCATTCTGACTCCTTCTCGCAGAGCTCTCGATCTGCCAATAGCAGACGCTCGAGCTGACTCCGCTTCTCGGCTTCAGCAATTAAGCTCGCTTGAAGTTCGGCAACCCGATCAGCCCTCCTTGAACTTTCAGACTGAGCTCCCGAAGATTGACGTGTTTGAACCATAATTGAATACTGCTTGACTGATGAGTATTTATCGTGGCTCTTAAGTACGTGGAAAAACCGTGCGTTCCCACAGACAACGCTAAATGTAGGGACCAGATTTCGCAAAGCTCAAAATAGCTCGAAATCGATCCTTACGCCAAGAACTACTATGACAAGAATTAAATAAGGGATAATACTTGACACAGGGGATTTAGCGCGAAAAACCTGTAAATAGGTAAAAATAAACCACGACCTCGAATGGAGGATTTTGTTAAAGTAGTATTATTACTTGAAAGAGAGAGAGAATCTGATTACAATAGTTAATCTAAGACTAGACAGCTAGAGATCAAATAATTGTATGTATTGCATTGTTTGTTGACCGTTATGTTTCCTTAGGAGCTCTGCCCTTTTATAGATCCTTCTCTCAGCTTGACATCGTGCTTGAAGCAGTTCTCCTGAAAGTGGGAGTCATGGGTAGTTGAGTGTGTAACTGTTAGCCCGTAGGAGACAAGTGTATGCTAACTTGTTTTGTTTACTTCTGTTGTGGATGACCCACGTTCTGCTTGAGTTCGTTGTCGAGGTGTAACTGTTGACGTGTATGTAACGTGTTTGTTGATGTGTGAGTCTGGTACTGGATAAGATCGAGTCTTCCAGAGCTCGAGGTATATAGATGAGATCGAGTGTCCAGAGCTTGAGGGATAGGTCCCT
Source organism: Kingdonia uniflora (assembly GCA_014058105.1). Classification (NCBI taxonomy): domain Eukaryota; kingdom Viridiplantae; phylum Streptophyta; class Magnoliopsida; order Ranunculales; family Circaeasteraceae; genus Kingdonia; species Kingdonia uniflora. The sequence continues at coordinate 139,412 of JACGCM010000622.1, forward strand.
ACAGTACATAAACTAATTTGTTGTTAAACTGGGGAAGGTGTTACTTCAGGGTAATACAAGTGATAGTTCTTGGGCACATCATCTCCAATAAAGGGATAGCAGTTGATAAGGCCAAAATCGATATTATTTCTTCATTACCTCCTCCTTGATCCTTTAAGGCCATTCGATCATTTCTAGGCCATGTCGGGTTTTAACGTCAGTTCATCAAAGATTTTAGCAAAAAATTTCAACCCTTGCACAATTTACTTGCTAAGGACACTGATTTCTACTTTGATGAAGAATGTTCTAGAGCTTTTGAGAAGCTCAAACTTTTATTAACTTCCACTCCAATTATCCAGCGCCCAACTGGGATCTTCCATTTGAATTGATGTACGATGTCTCTGACTACGCTGTTGGAGCAGTTTTAGGACAAAGAGTAGATAAAAAACCTCATGTTATATACTATGCCATTCGCGCACTCAATGATGCACAAATGAATTACTCCACTTCTGAGATGGAGTTATTAGCTATTATGTTTGCATTAGAAAAATTTTGGTCATATCTTGTTGGGTCCAAAATCATTTTCTACACCGATCATGCGGCCTTAAAATATTTATTATCCAAAAAGGATGCTAAGCCTCGGTTAATCTGATGGATCCTCTTATTACAAGAATTTGACATCAAAATTCGAGATAAGAAAGGTGTTAAAAATGTTGAAGTAAGCCATTTATCCCAACTTCTTATTGAAGGTGGTGAAGATCTCTTCCCTATCTTAGAGACATATCCTGAAGAGCAACTCAATGATTGCCTGACTATTATCTTGCAACTATCTTGGTATGCCGATATTGTCAATTATCTTGCAACTGAACGATTACCTGACTATTGGACTAACCAAGATAAAACTAAATTCTTACACGAGGTTAGACGTTTCAGTTGGGACGATCCTTATCTATATAAATTTTGTTATGACCAAGTTATTAGGAAATGCATTCAAAATGATGAGTTCCAGAGCATTCTCATGTTTTGCCACACCTATGTATGTGCAGGGTATTTCAGTGCCAAGAAAATGGCTGCAAAAATTCTTCAATCTAGTCTTTATTGGCTTACCCTTTTCCGTGATGTATAGACCTTTTGTTTTACTTATGATAGATGTCAGAGGACTGACAATATTTCTCACCGCAATATAATACCTGTAGAGACTTATCCCCGATCTCAAACAAAATCGAGCTCATGAAGCTCGATTTACCTCCATCTCAGGCTCACACATTTTTAACACTTAACACTCTAGTCAACATTCTAACCTGCCCCACGAACTACTCAAGAACATGGATCGAGCTAAACCTATAAAATGTTATCCAATCAAAGGCACCTGTCTCCCACGAACTTATTAGTTATTCAGTCAACCACCACTAACCAAATTATTCGGAAAACGTGCTCAAGCACGATGAAGAGCCGTGGGAAAAGCTTATATAAAGGAAAAGTTCTAGAAGAGATAGAGACCAGAAAAATTACACAAACTTCTTATTTACAAAATTAAAAGTATTTATATATTTAGAGATTACTTGTAATAAAGATATCCGCTTCAAGCAATAAAAATACCTTTACAAAAATCCTCCATACGAGGTCGTGAATTTTTTACCTATTCAGAGGTTTTCTACGCTAAAAATACTTGTTTCCATTTCTTACTTTCCATTAGAGTATTGTTACAGGTTCATTGGTGTGATAGCTAATTCATAATCATTTCGAGCTTACAGAATTTGGCCATTACATTTGGCGCAGTCTGTGGGAAAGATCACATTTCCACGAAACCATAGGGCAGCCTTTCACTATAATTTTTAATTATGGTTTCTTCCAGGCGACCGACTGCAGGAACTCAGCTCGAAATTTCTCCGGATCCGGGACAACTCACAGAGTTACGGGCGAATTTCTACGCTGAGACAGAGAAATGCGCCAAACTCAAACTTCAGTTGATAAGGGATCACGAGCTCCGAGAGAAAGTGGTCGATACAGAACGACAAGCTCGTTTGACAGTGCTCAAATGGCATGAAGATCAGATGACGATGATGCAGACTGCACTCGAGGCACTGTAAAATACTCAGCAGGGCTCCTCCAGCCAGGGGTCGCGATCAACTTCCAGAGACTTCCCATATTTTAGCAAGGGAAAGATTGGGACCTCAGGGAGTCGCCAGTAAAGCCATTTCCCAAAATCTAGAACACGGAATGCAGCCCTCCATCCATTTGGAGGGAGAAGTTCAATCAGAAGTCAGTCAAGGCCACTAGATTTCTATTCGTCAGGATGAAGACCAGCAACCTCAACATCAGGTTCTAGCACGAGATCGCTTGAGTGAAGGTATGGGAACTCATCATCCCCTGCCAACACGTCCAGTGATTCAGCCAACACGTTATTACGTCACAAAAGAGCACATGGACCAACGGATTAAGGAGTCGATTGAGGCACAAGTTCTGGGTACTACCGGCGATACTACAAAGTTACAAGGAAGTCTGATTGTCAAAGAACTATTCGATATGGAGATACCGAATCATTTCCATACTCCCAAAATTCACAAATATAAAGGTACTGACCCAAATGAACATATTCAACAATACCGCGATTCATTGGGGCTGTACTCCAATCTCGACCACATTCTCTGCCGTCTGTTCGCCATAAGTCTGCAGGAGGAACCACTCCGATGGTTCCATTCTCTCCCTGAGGAATCCATCTACACGTTTGATCAGCTGCAGAAGTAGTTCATCAAGAGATATGCTCATAACAGAGACAAAGAGGAGAACTTGTATTCTCTTATCGGTCTTAAGAAGTCACATGGAGAAAAGCTTGAAGACTTCTCAAAGAAATTACTAGAGCTCACGAGAAAAGTGGATAACCTCGACCAAAAAATAGCTGTTACCGCTTTCACCAATGCTCTTCGACTCGATTGCAAGGCCAAAGAATACCTCTTCCTTAACAAACCTACGACATTAGAGGATATGATCACCAAAGTTAATGGTTATATCGACTTTGAAAGGCTGATGTCTGAGCGACAAAAGTCAACTAAATCTATCCTCTCTACCAAAACCCCGTCTACAGATCGAACCAGCGAACCCAAGGAGGAGCAAGGATATCATAAACGCACCAAGGGGAATTCTGGGTACCCTAGAAAAAGCGGTCCACAAAATAAACCCGTCCTCCCAAAGCTAAACATCCGAATCTCCATAATTTTTCTACTGTTATTGAAAGACCCACTCTACAGCGTCTCTCAACCACTAGAGCCCATCAAGAATCGACCAATATGCCTACATCATAAGGTAAACCATCATACTACTGACAATTGCTATGCTCTACAGCGGTTTCTTAAGTATATTTTAAAGGAGGGACGGATGCTCGAATACATTGTTGACCTGAAGTCATATCAAAATGACAACCATAAAAAATAGCTCAAAGTTGTTCAAGTCAATGATAGAGCTGAGGAGAAGCATCTCTACTATATGCACCTCAGCAACATGATTGAAATCAATCAGATCACCAATTCCAACCAATTAAAATGCCAGAGGCTTTCGGAATGCTGTGATCTTACACCTCAAGATAAAGTAGCCAAACTACTTCCCAAGTCGAGCAATCTCCAACTTGGAATCTCCTTCGAGGATTGCGATACTAATCACGTCAAATTGCCACATCATGATGTGTTAGTCATAATGCTCAAAATGAAACAGTTTGTCATGCACACAATGATGACCGATACTGGAAGCGGTATTGAAATTATTTTTCAGAGTACGATCGACCATATGGGTTTGGCCGACCATGCTATTCAGAGAGACACCGATATCAGTGGGTTTAATGGCTCTAGGGAGGAACGAGTAAGCAAGATTATCTTATCTATTACCGCAGGTCCAGCCATTATCGACGTCGTCTTCTATGTCATCAATGCCAAATCTCGTTATCTTGGGATTATGGGCCGCTGCTAGATACACAATATGGAAGCAGTCGCTTCCACCTATCATCAAGCACTTTGATTCAAGCACGATAATGGTATCTATGAGATCAGAGATAGCCAGAAACTCTCTCAAGCTTATGAAAATACCGTCTCCGCCATCCTAGATACTTCAGACTGATTGGTTGCATAGCAATTACAGAAAGGTGATCACCTCAACGATTAACCACCTATAGAGGAGCCCACGAAATATGTTAACATTGATGGACCTAGCAGAAGAACCAGGCTGGTTCAACACGAAAAAGATGCCCTCATTCAGTTCTTGCAACTCAATCGAGACATTTTTGCATGGTCTTTCAAAGAAATGCCTAGGGTTGATCCAGCCATGGCTTGCCACAAGTTAGCCATCAATATCAACGCCACGGCGGTTAAGCAGAAATAGCGCCGACTTTCACCTCGTCTTCGAGATGAAGTTAACACCGAGATCTAGAAATTGATCAAACTGGGATTCATTCGAGAAGCCAAATATCCAGACTGGATATCCAACATTGTCGCTGTCCTAAAGAAGAATGAAAAAGTTTGAGTTTGCGTAGATTTCATAGATCTGAGCAAACATACTCCAAAAGACAATTTCTCTCTTGCCAACATTCATCAGATCCTCGATTCCACAGCAAGCCATGATCTCCTATCTATAATAGATGCTGCATCAGGGTATAATACTAGCTTACAACAATATCATTCTCTTCACAAACATTCGACCAAACTCTATAGATTAAAATATAGATAATACTAGCTTACAATCGATCTTATCCAAGTTGGATCAAGGATATCACTTGATTTAACTTCTTCTACAACATCTCTGCGATTGTAGCAAGTGTAGAAACTTGTTTAATATCAAAGACTCTACCAAACAGGAGATAAGGCAAAGGTAATACTAGTCTTCATCTTTTTTAACTTGTTTGGATCATTTATACCGGCTGGATCAAGGATATCACTTTGTTTGGATGACTCTACAAAATCTCTGCGATTATAGCAAGTGTAGAAACTTATTTCATATCAAAGACTCTACCAAACAAGAAATAAGGCAAAGGTAATACTAGTCTTCATCTTTTTTAACTTGTCAGGATCATTTATACCGGCTAGATTAAGGATATCACTTGGTTTGGCTGACTCTGCTAAATCTCTGCGATTGTAGTAAGTGTAGAAACTTGTTTCATATCAAAGACTCTACCAGACATAAGATAAGGCAAAAGTCATACTAGCTTTCATCTCTTTCAATATGTCTGCGATATTTCTATAGTTTAAATCAAGTTTCAACTTGGTTTAACTCAACCCATTTTTTCAATTGAAACGAATGTAAAAAATTTGTTTTATATCAAAGACCTCACCAGACACAAGAATAGGCAATGGTCATACTAGCTTTCATCTATTTTAATGTGTCTATGATAGATACTATTTATTTTTAAGTCAAATTAATATTACAAGGGTTTCTTTTTTGCTGATGGAGAGTCAGTAGTGCTTCCCCCTACATCCATAAGTCAAACTTTCAGTTCGCAAATCACAACAGCTTTACCCAATTCTATTAGTTCAGCAGTTCGAGGGCCCAGTTGGGTCTCCATGATGCCCAGACAGTTCCCTCGATCAATCTTAGTTCCACAAATGTATCCCTTATCTGACAGTATTTTGAGCAATGTATCTCGTTCTGACTCAGGTCTTTTTACTTCTTCTACAAAGTATACAACAATTGCCTTTAGCAGGTCGAAGTGTGAAGCATCAGGTATGAAAATTACTATAAATTTTGCTCTCACCTTCTCGAGGCGTGACTCTAGCCTGGCATACTCATTCTTTTGTTCAATCATTGCTGCGTCGACCTTAGCATGATAGATTACATTTTCCTCAACTTTTTTGCATACTTAGCTAATTCAGCAAGGTACATGGCTTTTAAGTCTACTACCCGAGTATGAAGTCTCCAAATTTCTGCGTTCAACTCTTCACTAGCCGAAATATCATTAAATAATTCTTCTTTCATCTTCACCAGCGATTCCTTTGCTTTGATCTCCCCTTCCAGAACTTTCTCCCTGATAAGAGCATCATCCAACTTATGTTGGCATTCCCTCAAGTTTGCATTTCCCTTCTGGACATGCCCCTGAATACGAGATACGTCACTCTCAAGCTCTCTAATTCGACCTGAAAGACTAACTACATCCCTTCAAAATAAAGAAGTCTTAACCTCAGTTCTACTTCCCCCTGAACGTTCTCCAGCCTCAGCTTTCTTGGCACGCGTAATGGCCTACACCAGTTCAACCTTAAGTCGTGCAACCCTCTCGTTTAAATTGTTACACCTTCGTTGCATTTCCTAGAATTCTATATCCTTGGCGAGTAGGGCTATTTGCAAATGTTCAGCTGTGGCATCCGAAGCCGATAGATTTTTTCGAGATACCCTAAACTCATTGTCTTTTTCGACCAATTTTTGTCAAATTCGCTTCAGCTCGTTCCTACATCACTGGAGATCTGATCGAAATCGCTCCTCCGATTGTTCCAATGCCTGAACACGGTATTGAGCCGTGTCGGCCTGCTTACCCTTCATAGCCAATGCGTCAACTCGAGGTTGAAGCTTCTCGACGCGTTCTGTTACCTCCGCTAGCTCTTTTAATCCTTTATTTATCTCGACATCTTTCTCTTCGACTTGAAGAGTAAGGCTGGAAATGGCCTGGGTCACCTCCACAAGTTTAAAATGTGCATTTACGTATTGATCTTCTCTATTCTCGCTCACCTCCTTCATCCTATCGAATTGCTCTGTAAATTACCGATTACACATGAGTACGTCGTCCTCACGTGAGCGAGATGAATCTAATTCGACCAGGGGGAATATAATAATTTTTAGCACAGTTCAATTCAGGAAAGCCTTTGAATATATACATATTACATTTCTAAAGAGACTATATGAATTTTAAGCATCTGCAGTCCAAATACTTTCAGACTAAAAGTTTGGAGTTCATTATCAGATGAACACTTCATGAGTTTTCTTTCGGCGTACAAGGTGCAAACTTTCGATATGTTACTCTATATTAATAGCATTGAATTTTCGCCATGCATTTATATCTTATTTACGTGATAACTTAACGTTGGTATAACATACAGGTTGAAAGACCAATTTCGGTCTAACCTGCAGCTCCGCTTGCGCAGACAGCAAGGCTTTAGAGGTCTCTCTTTCCCTGGCAAGTCCAGACTCTAGATCTTTTATTCTGAGACTCATCTCTCTAAGTGCCTACAAAAGGTTTATAAAACAAAGTTAATCTACAAAAGTTTCTTCCTCATACACAGTTCAAACAACTTACAAATATTTATACAAACACACGTTTCTACCCTACCTTCCCACTACCACCTTCTGGGAGCTAGACGTCGTCCCCCTGATTGTCGAGTACCGTCTGGCAGGAAACACCATCCAGACCATCCACGATCCCCACCGCTTCCGCTACCTCCACATCTTCTTCCTCAGTATACGTGTCTGCCTTAATGGCATCCACCTCCTCCTCAGAATAGCCTTTCAGCATCAAATGATGCCCTAGTCAGTCACGCTCCTCAACCATCTCGTCAAGATTGACCTTTGTCTCCACCTACAGCTGAACAATCACCACAGCATGAGAAGCCTTTAGCTGCCTAACTTCCTTCAAAGTATCAGTCCTGGATCGAGCTAATTCTTTTTCCAACTCGATATTTGCCTTCTTCAGCTTGCTTTTTTCTTCCTCAATACCGAGCCAAATCCCCTTAACAAGATGAGCAACCTGCAAAAATTACATCGATCTCAGCGATTAGCTCGAAACGTATTAAGTAGTTCTTTCCGATAATATAAACTTACCATTATGCTCGAGTCTTCCTCTCCGTGGAGAACCGCAAGCCAGGCCCTTTCCTCGACCTCTTTGAGGTTGTCAACTGCAATAGATCGCCTCTCGATAACCTTTTCTCCTGACTCCCCTGAGGGTTCGACCCTCCTCCTCTTATCTTTCGTGACCTCACCATTTTCAATGGTACTAGAGGCCGGCAGAACCTTTAGCATCCGTTTCATCAGATATTTTAGAGCTATTTTTCTCGACTTAACGAGATTTGGCTTAGTCGAACTGCCAGTTCCAGGGGTCTTGGAAAAATTAGTTCGAGCCTCCTCTCCACTTACTTGCCTTTTCCCTTCATCAACACCCGCCATCGACCTGGTAGACTGAGCTTTTCAAACCTTTTTTGACCTACTATCAACCCTCTTCTTTCTACTCAGGCCGAGTCCCTCCAACACAATTTTGAGCTCAGTCTCCTCCTCTGTAACTTTATCCAATAGAGATTCCTTCCTCTCCACTTTAGACTTTACACCTGCAATGAACAACATCTTTTATTATCAATTACAATTATCGGTGAAACGTAACAATAATTTTATATATGCATGTCTATACTTACTTTGCTTTACAGTTCTAAATTGAAGGTCCAAAGGTTCTTTATCATCTCTTTGAAGGCAATTACCCTTCACCCATATGATGTTGTCATACCAGGTTTGACTTGCTGAATTCAGATCGAAGAAGCGACGCCGAGTTGCGTTCTAACAGAAATATGACCCCCCCCCCCCCCCACTGGCCTTATAATTCTTCTCCTCAAAAAACTCCAAAACGTCCTCAGGGGTTATCCACCTCACTTTTCCCACCTTCTCCCATTTTTCATTCAGATGGTCACACATGGTTATTTTCTCCCACATATTCCCGTTGAATTGAACAAGACATGCCCCAATTGCATTCATAATCCCCTTCGCCAAATTGGTGAAGGGAAGGCTCAACTCATACTCTAATTGAGATAGGTAACACAAAAAACCCTCTGAGAGGCCACTCTGGACATCCCCATCAAAATATTTTAACGAGATCGATTCATCTATATCCCTATCTCGTTTTTCCACTTCCAAATCTGTCAGCAGATAAAAATACTTTTCCCCCTCCACTACCATACAACCCCTAAACTGCCTACCGACAAACTCTATACAATTGCCCCACTTCCCTCCTACAGTCGCCTTGGCTTTACAAAACTCTCTAAAGGCATTAGAACCAGGAGGATATGATATCAACTGGCCAGGAAAACTCGGGAATTATTCCAATCCTACTTTCCCCTCATTATCAGACTCATTTGTTCGACCAGAGGTCGATACCTCATTAACAGATGAACTACCCATCTTAAAAACAATTTCTACAGGCACGTTTTTGACCCTATACAGATGCCTCACGCTTGACCTACATACAGGTTAAGGTATTTATCATTTTTCCATCTATGTATATATATATATATATATATATATATATTCAGCATATATCTCTGATCAGTCGTTTACATATAACATATATCTTTAACATATATATACGCCAACATATATTGCATACATCTCTACTAAACTTAAGTATCCGAATGAGAATCGGCAGTTGCGTCAAACATTTCCCCCACAACGCCGCTGTATAGCCACCTACGAGGTCCAGAATCTTTTACCCTCTTCAACCGTTGATCACCTTTGGATAGCTCTTTATTAAATCCCATGATCTTTCGTCTCTCTTTCTGAGTGCTTTCCAAATTTTTAGAAGTTGAAAAACGTTTGATTAGAGACGAAGAAGCACTATTTATGCTTTCTCTCTTAAGCGGCTGGCATTTATTGCTCCTCGCACGAACTGTCCTCAATTCCAGAACTGAGGCGTCCTTTCCACTCTCCATGTCAAATGCCTTGTACCTTATCAATAAAATCACATTTCCATCATTATAACTCCCCTTATTTTTAACATAGTTTTTCTCCCCATTTCTATATTTTTTTAGTCACCTTCTCATACTCATGATGACTCACTCTGTACGATATCAGAGTCATATTTCTTTTTGCATACATAACAAACTGAGAAGCTTCTGCATTTTCAAGTTTTTGTTTCTTTGTCCATGTTTATCATACTTATAGCAATTGACGTTACTTTCTACGCTGTGCAAAATTTTAAAATTATTTAAATTATTTGCTAAAAAAGTCTCAAAATAGATTCGCACCTATAGAGGATACGATTGACTTATATCATTTCTGTTACATTCAAAACAAAATATATTATTTATGAGCAACTCTTTATACAACATCCATCGCAGCCTTAGTAAACCGAACGATGTCATCCCGTAACATTATTTATCGGTCCTCAGATCTTCGAATTCGATCTCAATTTCAGCAATCAAACCCACCAACCTTTCTCATTCTACCGTATCCCTAATCAGTTCACGGAAGCACACCTCATAAAAATAATAAGCATACTCCAGTTCTCTACTTCTGACATCAAAACCTTCGAGCTCAGATTCCCTCACTGGTAGCTCAGTATCATAACCAAACAAACTAAAGATCCTCTCACGTACTTCAGCAATTTTTATAGTCAGTCGTCCTTCCGCGGCATAACGAATCTTCTGAGATCGAGTCCGTACCATCCTAATCCATCCCTCATTTTTTACAGATCATCCTACCTATATTCCTACCTATATTTTTATGTTTCTCACACACTTTCCCCTCAAATACGTAATTTTTTACCTTATATCTCGTAACAGCAAAACCCAAAATCTTAAAATAAATTATTTGAACTTATCCCCTCACCAGTACACATGTTAGTTACTATACTCAACCATACGCTACCACGAGTTATATTTCTATTGACCTACAGCAGCTCGAATTTTTACAATAGCATATTTTCTGCAATATCTCTACCTCATCTGTTAAAAATATAAATCATTTTTACATCAAAACGACATTGTCAGCACGTGTTCATCTCAGTTCGAGCAACAATACAACATTGCTTCATCACTTATAAGCAGTTATTCACCCCAATACCCAACACAATTCAGTTCGATTCTGAAAATTTGTTTATATACAGTTTATTAAATAATCAACTTTTATTCATGTCAAAAATAATATATATGATTTACAGATAACAAGTTTTTCACCATATCGACCTCAAGAATATAACAAAATGTTATCCGTCCAGCACCAAACAAACTCCAGGTACTTTACAGATAACAAGTTTTCCCTATTTGTTAAAAGTCACAGGTCATTCAGGCACGCCAAGGCATCATGTCTTCCAGTTCTTCTTGATTCAGTGATTTTTTACCCTGATGCAAAGAAGACATTGGACACAACAAAAAGTTTCCCTCACATGAGTTTGGTCAAAATCCAATCGAACTTCAAATAAAAACTATGCAAGCAGTGAACTCAGTGTTGGCCCCCACAAAGCAAGATGAAGGTCTTCTGAGTGCCAAAACACGATGGAAATGCGTCAATAGACTCCTACTTCTAATCCTCCTCCTCCACTGCCATCACCGCCTCTCTTATAACCACCACCACCGAAGAGTTAGTAGAGATGAAGAGGGCCCAACCTTAGAATCCTTAGTGATACATAAAATCAGCATATCTGCCCTGTAGATACACATATCTCTGCATATAAAGCCCTAACCCTGTCTTCTGCAAGAGTGCGGAGACAGGCCCACCGTTTCTCGCCTGTCAAGATGACGACGTAAAATCTCCACTTATAGTAGAAATTTTCCTCAGCTTCAACCACTTCCTCTTCCGACAAGCCTTAGTACGTCGGAGGAATAGGAGCGGGTATCGACATTTCCAAGGAATGGTCACCAAAGTATTTTAACTTCAACCTCTGCATTTCAGACGCAATCTTCTTTTCAAGAACCATCCTCCGGGTTTTCACCATTTTAACAAATACGTTTATGTTTTAGAGCAAGTTCTGCAAGCAAATAATGTTTCAAAGATTTTTTATAGGTACTAATTATATAACCCTCATTTATTGTGCAGGTACATCCAAGCATCATCATTTATTACAGAAGTAACAATTCAAACGTAACTGTCACTTGCATCGGCATTTAAATCATCATTTAATACTCATCACTTCCTAATATCACGTAACTTCAATCCAGTCAAACGCCATCATTACTCCGTTTCGAATTTTAAACTTTTAGTACATTCTTTCTCAACCAAAACCACTCGTGACTTCGGTAGCGAAGGGGCGATTGTAGGGACTTATCCCTCAATCTCACTCAAAATCGAGCTCACGAAACTCGATTTACCTCCATCTCAGGCTCAACCATTTTTATCACTTAACACTCCAATCAACATTCCAACCCGCCCCATGAACTACTTAAGAACGTGGATCGAGCTAAACCCTCAAGACAAGTCGGAACCTTAGCTCTCTCCCTTATTAAGTTTTATAATTAGTTTTTATTTCTTCTTCTTACATTTATCTCTTATAAAATCGTAATTCGGCCTAGAAAGTATTTATTTTCTCAAACCTCCTTGTGGATTTGATCCCACTCATCTGTGTTATAATTCGACAACCGTACTTTGAGTAGGTATTTTGCTAGAGGCCCTAAATTTTTTTATCACATATGCTAAATGCAATTGCGCTCCCTGAGAATGTGGTAATTATTTTATTTTACTTGGGACGAGCAAAAGACAAGTTTGGGGGTATTTGATGAACGCATAATTATGATATTTTTAATATACCCGAACATGTATTTTAGTCGTCCATTATATTTAATTTTGGATACTTATGCACGTTTGTTTGATTGTAGCTATTGGAGATGGATATTTGAAACCAAGCTCTTAAAGTCAAGTAAAAGTATCTCCAACAGTTCATAGCACAAAAGTTAAAGACATAATATATTTGGTCTCAAGATTGAAGAAATATACACAAATATTCTTGGAGAATAAGATCAAATAAGATATTGCATCAAAGATCTTTAAAGATATTTTATATTGAAGATATATGCAAGAGTTTCCATGAAGAAAGATCTCTACATCACTTAAGGGAATTATATGCAAGAATCTTAGGTGATTGGTTGTAATATTAAAAGAAATTATTGTAAAAATATTATTTAGAATTTAATGTATAGTTTTTAAACTTAGGTTCATTCTCCTATAAAAGGAACCATCCCCCCATTGTAATTGGGCATCTCATATTGGAATGTAATAATGAATAAAGGTAATTTTCTTCTTCTTCTTATTTTCTTTAGTTTAAATTTTGTTAATGTCTTCATTAGTTATTAATGCGATGAAGTCCGAGATGAGCAGCTAATCCTAGCTAAGGCTAGGATGAGGCCTCTTCTTGGATGAGCAATAGTTGGTATTAATTAAGTTCTAATTAGTTATACAAACAAGTGCTACTAACCGTATACTTGATTTGGAGATATATAAAAGAGGAAACACTAGAAAACTCACTCAAGCCTAGCCATAGTTGAGTTAATAATTCTCTAAGACACTCTTCACCGTCACTTAAAAGCATAACGCTAAATGCTTGACCATAGATTTAGTGGTTTATTTTACAATATCGTATTTTTCTTAACACGAACATATGATGGGTGGAGATATTAGGATCTAGTTGTATATCGATAAGTACTTTGAAAGGTAGAGGCCAAGTCCAAACCTTATCTCTCTCTCATTAAGTTTTATAATTAGTTTATATTTCTTCTTCTTAGATTTATCTTTTATAAAGCTGTAATTTGGCATAGAATGTATTTGTTTTTCCAAACCTTCCTATGGATTTGATCCCAGTCATCCGTGCTACAATTTGACAAACCTTACTTTGAGCAGTTATTTTGCTAGAGGACCCCCAAAAATCCTTTTATCATATATGTTCATTGGTATTTAGGGAAAAGAGCTTGCAATTATTTTAGGGCTTAAGAAAACTTTAATGCCTTCTAAACCAATCCTCTTGATCTTCTCGTTATTTACTATTTTCTTTCCCTTAGATTTTTACTGAATTAAACTAATATTTTTGCTCTACAATTACTCTTTGTTAGTTTATAAATCATCAAATATAATTCTTTAAATATGTTAATTTCCTTGATTGATATCTATATATTAGTGTGAAAATTGATCTTAAGAATGTTCTTGGTGCAGTTTTGCTTTTTACAACAATTTTAAGAGTTCTATACAAAAGTCTGATTACGTGGCATTGTGCTTGGGTTTTATTACTGTAAGTATATAGTTTCTCTTTGTTTGTGTCTACACGATTAAATAGAAAAATGCTTTGATAAACCAATAAAACTAATAATGACACTGTTTCATCTTCACCATAAAATTTAAGATTACCCATTTTATATTTTATATCATTGCATTTGTTCATGTTTTTTTCCTTTACTTTTGGCTCACATGATTGCTGATTTCCAGAAACACAAACTACCACTATCATATGATTTTCATAAGTATATCATCTGTAGTATGGAAGATGAATTTAACGGCATTGTCGGAATCAGGTAATTTATACTATGTGAATCTTTTTTTTTACTCGCTATTATAGGACATAGAAAATGTGACGCCTAGTTTTAAATTTTAGTTGGACTTATCATTTTAAACTTGTGGGAAATAGGGTCGATCATAAGTAATAAAGAAATAACATTAACTTAGGCGATTTTAGCGTGCTTCACCCTAATGGATGTGTCATTTCTTAATTATTTTTCAATACTACAAGAGGTCAAGGAGTAAACCCCCTCTTTCTTCCTTGTCTCTCCTTTGCTTCAGGGTCTACAGTCGATCTCAAACCCAGCTCTGTTTCTCCTTAATATTTGCATCTCTCAACCCTCCCAAGTTACTAACTGTAAGGAACTTATATGTTCAAATTTACACCAAAAATACATAAATTGCAAAACTGAAACTAATGCCTTCAACCTTAAGAACCAATACATTTTCCTATGTAAATTTCATTATAATTAATCCTTCACTAAATTCATTATTGAAAGAATGGTTGCTAGCGAGAAGACCAGTTTTAGTAATGTTTCTTCCGAGCGGAGTCTATCTTTTTGCAAGAAGCAGAATTGTTACTGCTAAATCTAGAAACTTGCTAATAGTTAGACACGCTAAATTTGCATTATTACAACTCCATTTATCGATAATGTTAGCTCCATTTCAATTTGTGTATACTTAACAATTCATAGACTTAATCTAATTCTTGGGCGACATTCTTTGGCTTGGTTTAGTAAGGCTACTGTCCTTTTCTCTATGTATGAAATTGCTTGTTCAAGGATGATCTACATATTAAAATTTGCGTGTAATACTATATGTTTCTTCACTGGTTTGGCTGGTAGATTTGTATGTGGGACGCCGCTATAACTGGTAGATATGTATATGTCACAGTTAGGACACTTTTATCACATTTAACAATCAAAGTTAATCTCTGTTGCTTCTCAATTGTAAGCTGCAAATACTCTTATTTTGAACAAACACAACTTAAAAGACTTTAACTAATGTACTTTAACAGCTGGCCACTTTGGTGTTACATCATATTATGTATCATCATAAATGTTTACAGTAGGCATCTCTTCGTGTTCCTAAACTAATTAATTCCTTTGTTCACTTTTTGAGAGCTCAATTTCTTAAATAAACCCCCCAAATCACTTTATGTTTCAGGGTTGAATGTTTACTTCTGGCTCTCTTTCATCCCTGCTATTGTGAGTGTTTATATTTTCTACCTTAGCAAACAAAAAAATAGGTTGTTACTTAAGTCAATCTCTCCCGCACTATTTTTTTCTAGCATGATGTATCCTCAACAGTCAACCCCAACTCCAACCTGTCAGCTTGATACTTACCTCCAGTTTGACAAAAATATCCCTGGTTTTAAAGTAAAAGCTTATATATTTTTATAGAAAAACAGTAAAGGATATTTTAATCCGGGGAGGGGGAAGCTATTAATAAAAATGGAAGTGGTTAGAACAGCCCAAAACTAACATTAGCTTTACTAAAACAAAATTATTCCTCAAATTACTGTTAATATTTAAGTAAAAATGAAGATGGTGCCAATCTAATATTTTGTGTGAATAAATTATTTCATTGTAAATTCATGCTTTGCAAAATGAGTTTGTCTTTCTTTTGAGTAGCAAGGCTGGTGGTTGTTGGCTTAATTTGATAGGTGGAAATCGTCTTGTTCTTTTTGACCCTGATTAGAATCCTACCAATGACAAACACGTACATGTTTATAACCTAACTAAATATGTTTTTCGGGTTTTGAACTTATAGAAGAGAGTGTGGTAGCTGATAAAAAAAGTTGTATCCTAAAAGCTATAATCTTCCAAATATTGTGTCTTATGTCTTTCAATAGGCTGCTGCAAGGGTCTGGAGGGATGGCCAAAAGAAGAGAGTGTGCATCTATATGTTTTTATCTACTGGAACCATAGAAGAAAAGGTCTGAATGTCCTTATTTCCTTTTTGTAACTATAGTGGCTATTTTGGCTCTTATACACCCAAACATTTGTGCTTTTATTGATAGTCAATGTAACATTTTTTACTTAGGTTTACCAGCGTCAGATGTCAAAAGAGGGTCTTCAGAAGGTTATTCAGCAGAAGAAAAATGATAATATGAAGACACAGGTTTGTTTACCGGCTGTCTCTTTATCTTTCCTGTGGTTTACCTTGGCTTGAATGTGAAGTGCAATAACCATTCTAAACGCAAGGGAACCTACTCTCAACAGAAGACCTACGTGATTTTTTCATATTTAATGAGAATATTAGGTAATTACTTTTTCTCTTGCAAAAAGTTAATATTCATTCAGACATGGATAACTGGGTCACAATCTATATAAGTTAGTACTTAAGATTAATTGGGGAAATGAAGAAGACTGGGAAACTTTTATATCCAAAAAATATTAGGGTTTTACTTAACCTGTATTTCTACTAAAAAACTTTGCCGCTAAGGCGATTGTTTTTACTTGCTAGCATGAATTATTCTACTACGATCGCGCTTTGCTCGATGACAGTTT
This sequence comes from Kingdonia uniflora, assembly GCA_014058105.1. NCBI lineage: Eukaryota > Viridiplantae > Streptophyta > Magnoliopsida > Ranunculales > Circaeasteraceae > Kingdonia > Kingdonia uniflora. The sequence continues at coordinate 156,103 of JACGCM010000622.1, forward strand.
TTATCTGGACCTAATAGGTTATAAGCCCCACACTCATCCGATATTCCCATTTAGGAGCCCACTAGGTTTAGGAACTTAGCAAGTCGTTGTAGGCCAGCTGGACTAGTAGGCCTAGGAGGGTGTTATTGAAAAATATGTTACTTATTTAAGTAGCGAAGTGAAGGCCTTGTACCATAGTTGGTTTTATACAATGATCAAAATATTGCCCGATATTAAGGTATATAAATATGTATATTGAAATTTGACTGTTACAAAATATTGTTGCGTTCAATATGTTTCGATAAACCTCTGACATATTTTGCAATGTACAAATTTGAAGGGAGATGTTCAACTTACTTCATTTCTTACCTAACCTACATTTTGTTGACTTCAAGGAAGTAGTGAAGTGACCATTTAAGCATTAAATTTATTTTGCCACTGTAGTTGATTTTTATTGTTGATTCTCACTTCCAGGAAATCAGATGCACGCACATGAACCTGATTGAACAACATAAACTATTCCTCTTTATTTCTTGTCAACCCTAAGGACCATTAGGATTAGAGTGTTTCAAAGGAACGAAAGAGAACTCCATACACTAGAGTTCTTGCTGAAGAACGGTTTAGTTTTAGAGACGATGTATATTGTTACTTGCAAAGTCTCTCTAAATGATGGTCTTAGACCTTGAGATAAATGAGAAGCCCTATCGGTGCTAGAATGAAGGCGGAAAGGAGAGCAAACTACGTGCGCATTGGATAAGACAGAGCTAGGAAGAAGTTCTCTGTAGATGGTATTAAATAGAAGAAGAGAGATAGGAGCCTCTTCGACTAAGGAACAGACTAGACCAACAATTTAAACAAATAGTAATGGAGTACTATGCCATCTTCTATTGGCAGGCAGATGGCTACCTTATAGCTGAAGTGCCTCATGTGCATAACATGTGATGCAAAAGCTGCAAGGCAAAAATGTAATTTTTTAAAATTTTCAAACCAACAACATCACTTTTATGTTGATGTAAACTTCTATGTTTTGTGTATCTAAGTCACTTTCCACGACTTTAATTTTTAAATTACGTCACTTTTAACATGATGATAATTCTTCACTTACATCACTTTTAACGTGACATGAATTCTTCAATTACGTTATTTTTTAGATGACGTGAAAAGTACTAATTACGTCGCTTTTAAATTACGTAAATGAATAGAGGTTGGTTACTACGAAGACATTTTTCAAACTTAAAAACGTCATTAAAAAAGTGACGTAAATGCATAATACTAACCAAGTCGCCTTGGTCAACATTGCTTGCAAAAGTAACATTATTTCTCTTTTTTACGTCACTTTGTTAGTAACGTAAATACCCTTATTTGTTGTAGTGCCTCAGCTTACCTTCGAGCTCGATGACCTTCTTCGCATGATGCTCGACCATATATAGTTTCTCCTTAGAGGCATCCATTCGAACTTGGAAAATTTGGCATTCCAACTCCAACACGCGAGTTTCCAGCGAGAGGATGGTCCCCTTCACCATATCCACAAACTCGAAGACATCTTTGACCCGCTGTTTCAAAATCCTCTGAGCTTTTCGAAAACATATGACCCAGGATGAGACCTGGAAAAGTTAGCAATTAGAAGATGGACACATGAAATAAACAAACAAAATATGTTTAGTCAAGAAGACTATATTTTCCTATTTCAGCAAAGCCTCGAATCTACGACCGGCTTCCTCAGGATCCGTCATACAAAGGTGCATTAGCGACTCGGCAGTAGCTCGATTAACATCATCTTTTTTAGTCATGGGCAGAACAGTTTTACTCGTGCCCTCCATCTACTTTCGTAACCTCTTTAAGGACGACTACCCATAAGCTCTAGTACTCAAACCTTCACCTAGAGCCCTACATTTTTCTTTCTGTGAAACCCTCAGTAAATCTTTCTTTGTCGAGGCCTTCTTAACCATCGGGGGTGCAACACCTGAGCCCTGGCTGACCCGCTGAGTCTAGGGAACATAGCTGTTATGCGGCCTCAAAAGATTGTCATAGTCCATGTTATTCAAACCTTCTTGAAGATTTGAATATTTTCTTCTTTTCGAAGGTCTTTGCGAGCTCTAGGGACTTTCAAAAGGTTATCTGTCTTCTTCCTCATTCTCTTCAATAGCTTCAACCTACAGAAGATCGCCTTAATACAATCATCCTCGTCGTCGATCAAATCATCTAGATAGTGTCGAGAACTATCAGGAACTCCACTTCAAGTCGCTTTAAACATAAGGGTAGAGTTAAAAACACATTTGAAGAGAAGCACTTTACAAAATATCTAAAATGAACAGAATATACCTGCTAGGATTATACACCCTATCTCTGAGTACGAGCTCCTCTTCTATCGAGATGCTCGTAATTCCCAAGAAAAACTACCATATTAGTATCCTACTCTCGGCCTGTCGAGCAGAAATCAAAAGGCAAAGGTGTTAGAGTAACACTGAATGTGATATGATTCACCATTCGGGTTGCTTTTCTTCGAGTAAAAAGCCACAACATCCTCACACCCCACTAAGAGCCTACCTTCGGTCAATAACTTTTCATTTAAGGTCCCGATGATTTTCATCATCCCATAAAAGTTAACATTCATCTGGCAAGGGGGAACGTCCCAAAAATTCAAAACCTCCTTGACCAGACGTTGAAGGGGGAGCAACATACTTATCCCAATTATCCCGCAAAACGCCATTATTCCATTTGCAGGTTCATCCACGAAGGAAAACTTTGGGCCACAGGGTACTAAGTAGAAGCCTTTACCAACTAGATTATACTTTTTCAAAAAACCTACCTGGCCTTTTTCACTCTTGAGCATCGACCTCCTCAAACCTGATACCATCGTTCTCATTATCTTTGTCACCTAATTCCTCTTCGCCTCCCTTATTCTCACTTCCTTTATTTTCACCACCTTCCTCACTTCCTCCCTCGTCACTTACCAGGTTATTCACATCCACTTCGTCCTCACCTTCCTCTTCGTCGTTCTCTCCAATCACTCGAGCTCTACCCCGTCTTTGTCTCGCAGTGGCAACGTCGGGTTCAATAATCGCTAGAGGCACAATATATGTAATCTACAACTCCTTAACATTACTACTACTCTATTTTGATCAACCAGAAGTACTCGTTCTATTTAATACATATTCGGCCTCATCTATTAGCCTCATGGTTGACTCCCGAGTATGCATAAATTACCCTTCAGAAGAAAGATGGAACTGGTTAGCTCAATACATTCGAGTTAAAACCCCTCATTTAACTTTAATACAAGTATTTTCGAGGAAACACGTAATCACAACTTACCCACCTGGTTACACCCCGCGGCATAACTTAAGTGTTTACCTTCGGGTCTATCCTAAACTAAACCCAAAGGATTTACATAAAATAAAATCCTCCATAGGTCCTAAAATCACCCAAAAACCATTCGAATACAATATCCATTACACACCTTCCAAAGCAGGGCTCATAGTCGGCCCTTTTCTGCATCTACCCAGTTACATACACTTCATCTTCCCCAAGGTCACAGAAGCCGCCATTAATGACTACCACCAAGCTTCTACAAACTAATTCTAACAAAATAGTATGAAAAAGAGAAAACAAATGAGCATAAAGCAAGTAAAAGGTAATATCGAGTGTGCCATACCCTGGTATAATGCTTTCAGGCCGATTTGTAGCAGTCTCTCTCTCTCTTCCTCATACGAAATTTTAACAGTTGTTTTGAAATGTTTTTTTTCTCTCCTCTAATATGCGCAAGCTGCAAACCGTATCAGTTTCCACAGCAGCCATCATTACCCCCATTAGCCCCACTCTCTCTCACCTCGACCTTCCCTCAAAAATTATAACTAACCATCCCTTGCAAATTTTGAACGCATCTTTAATCGATTCGAGCACCTTGCTTTCCTAGCTTCATTCCTCAATTTTCTCTTCGAGTTCTTCAAATCAGGTAAATAAACACTCTCGTTAACACAATCTCCCTCAATTTCTTAAATAACGCCAACACCTTTCTCAACCTCTCGAATAAAAAGATTATTGGCATAGTCAAGTGTTTATTGCAATTTTAATCCTTGAAAAAAGGGATCAACTGCATTTTTAACGTCACACCCATCACAATATCCGATATCAAACATGAAGTGACTTCTAACCCTAGCTTTGCACTCTGTTCAAATAGGCAGGGCCCTTAAAAGTTAGGAATAAAGCCTACAAAAGTTAGATCAGTGTTGACTTCGACCTTAAACACATTAATGACCTAGGGAACCCAACTGCAAACTATCAACTATTACAACAATCGATCAAATAGGATCGAAGGTCAAAGAGCCCTATCCTCTTTGTTGTTCCAAGTCTTTTTCCTTCGATCTCTATTCAGAACCTTAGAAGGTTTACGAGCCCTATCCTTTTGTTTTTCTAAGTCTTTTCCTTTGACCTTCGTCCAGTACCTTTGCAGGTCAAAAAAATATCATTTTTTAGTTTTCCAAATCTATTTTCTTCGACACACTTTCAAAACCTTCGAAGGTAAAAAAAAGAAGCTATTTCATACCATTCACAAGCAATGCATATCGTTAACAAAAGCTAAAAATATTTTCATTCCAATTCGACTAAAAAAAACTAAAATAAATTTAAGTACATCAGTCACAGCTAGGGCAACTCTTCGTGCTCCATGGACCATTACTACCAGTAGCAACATTATCTTCCTCTACCGCCCGCTTCGTCAGGCCTCTCAATGGGTCGGCCTATTCCGCAGCAGTCAAAAAATGTTCATTGAATATCACCCACCAATAACCTAACTCTTTCGCCTCATCTCCCTCCTTGTCGGTGAGCTCGCCTATGTGAAGGTCGATGAGCTCTGAAAGCTTCGGCTCTAAGCCAATGTGGCCGAAATACTTCATCGTCAATTCTACCACCGTGGTAGCTATCCTAGTCTCATTCTGTTTTTGTTGGCTCTAAGATTGAGTCTTCATCCTGATACATGAAGGGAAGAGAGAAGTTGAGCATAGGCCAAGCAACAAAATTAAAAAAAAATTGCTACACCCCCCCCCCCCCCCCCCCCTTTATGTAGAAGATTAAGTGGTCATTAATGATGCTAAATCACAATCAACATAATCAGTTATTAATAACCTCGGTAACTGGCACAATAATAACAATCAAACACACAAGTTCCCATACAGATAGCTTCTCAGCTAGAACCATCGACCAACGTCTACTTTACCTTTTCGAGGCCCTAGCTGAGAAGGGGCAAATATAGTAGCCTACTCACAGTCTTCAAGAACAGACATGATACTCGAATACTACCGACAAACTTGAAGCTTACCATACTTATATACTTGCTAAAACCATGACATGTCTACCCTCGAGTCCACAGAAGCTTCAACCACAGCTTCACTCCAGCTCAGTAATAGGTCAAACGCATACAACTCTGGCAGACAAACCCTGGTACAAAATAGTTGTAAAGAAGGATACAATTATAATAAGACTTCTCTATTGTGATGTCACCTTTCTTATCCCCTATAAATAGGAAAGGAGAGCCAACATAGAGGCGTTGAGACTTTTCCCCCACAGAGACCCTTGAGAAGCTTTGACTACCTATGGGCGCACTCTTGAAGCTTGGAAATTCAGTCTACTCGAGTCAAATACCTGTAATCTCATCCATTTATACAATCTCATCCTAAAATCCTCACTTGAGGTCGTGGAGGAATCCCATTCTAGGACTCCACGTAATCGTGTCTATTATAATCTATACATTTCTATTAAGTACGCCAGCTAGAAGCCTAGTCGAGTATTAATTATTTGGTGTAAGAGTGTAATATCCCCTCTACGAGATTAGGCCTCTACAATAGACTTTTTTTTTTTTTTTTTTTAAGAAAAGATATTATAAAAAAAAGTAATAACAAATAAAGGAGAGAAAAAAGAAAAAAAAAAAGACTAACAGTTTACTTGCAGAGTTAATTTGGTTTTGAAAATTTCTCTCTCCTGCCACATGGCAAGATTTGGTTAGAAAAGATTAAAAAAAAAAAAAAACTTTTTTTTCAGCCCCCTTTTTTATTAAAAAACTTTCATGGTATACATCAGTCGATTTTGGATAATGGGTTTGAGGTTTTGAGGCCTATAATCTCAACATAGAAGGACCTTGTTTGATTGGTTAACCCAGATTCAGAAGCCCAATACAGGTCCTTCAAATTTTTATCACAGTTCTATAAATAGCCCTAAGCATTTCATTATTTACGTCAATACCACTAAAACTCTAATCGCCGATATTAATCTCTCAAAACCTTCACGTTTACTCTTCTTCCTCTAGGGTTGGTGAGAGCTTCATCTGGAGTCCTAGATGTCGAAACGAGGTAATCTCTCACTTCATCTATTAGGGTTTCTCGTTCTAGTTTTATGTTTGATTACCAATTGTGCAAACCTAATTTGAAATTTTAGTTTTTCCCATTTGATTTCATCTTGTTTTCATGATCTCTGTGTGTTTCTCTGATAAATGATATTAAATGGGTATGTTATGAGTGCTTTAATAGGTCTAATTCGAGATTAGGATTTGCCCCATTTGATTTCATTGTGTTTCATGAACTGGGTGTGTTTCACTGGTAAATGAGATTAAATGGGTGTGTTTTGATTGCTTAAATGGGTCTAATTCGAGATTTGGGTTTTGTCCCCATTTGATTTCATCAGTTTTTCATGATTTGGATGTGTTTAGTTGAAAATGAGATAGAATGGGTGTCTTTTAATTGCTGAAATGGGTGTTTTAATTGATAAAATGGATATTTTGATTGCTTAAATGGGTGTTTTTGATGATTTATTTGTGATTTTAGGGCGTGGAGGATCTGCGGGGAACAAGTTTCGGATGTCACCGGGTCTACCAGTGGCAGCGACTGTGGAATTGTGCTGATAACACTGGAGCAAAGAATCTCTACATCATTTCTGTGAAGGGGATCAAGGGTCGGCTCAATCGATTGCCATCGGCTTGTGTTGGGGACATGGTTATGGCTACTGTGAAGAAGGGGAAGCCTGATTTAAGGAAGAAGGTGATGCCAGCTGTCATCGTTAGGCAGCGCAAGCCATGGCACTGAAAGGATCGTGTTTTCATGTACTTTGAAGGTTAGTAGGCTTGCTTCATTTGCTAGATATTTTTGTGGTTAGTGTTAAATCATAGGATCGTTGCATTATGTTCTACACCCTGATAATTTTTGATATTGCCGATAATAATTATGGTGTTGGTTGGCAAGTCCACCTAATGGCAGGAGTGTCACAGTAGTGATTCAATTAAACCCTTGGGTCATCTAGTATTTCACCACTGATAAGACAAGAAGGGACAGGGTTGGGAAGAAGCACATGGTAGTGAACAATTCTCATTATATATTAGAGGTCTACGATATAGGAGATAAAGGGGAAGTTATTCGGTTTTTGAAGCTGATGATGTGGAGAATTAGTCCGACATCAATTCTGTATGCAGACTGTAAAAAAAACTTAACTGTGGTTTGATACCATTGTTTATTAGGATATTTACTTGCACCTTGGTAGAACATCTTGTATGCACACCTGACTTCAGTAATTTTTGTTGCTCTTTTGAGTTACATTTCTAGGGAAAAAGGTGGATATGCCGGTTGGGTATAGGTTGGTGTTCACTAAAATGTTGTCATATAAACTTTGAAACTGTGATAGAGTGGTTGAGTGTTTACGTATTACTTAGATGAACTAAGTTTCTGAGAGCATTCAAAGCACGTAAGCTTAAAATACCAACTCTATTAGCCTCAACGCACTACATCCACATTGGGGTAGCTGCTATGGATGCTCTTAACCATATAATATCCTCCCCGAGAGCAATAATCATGATTGTGTCATGATTATGTAATTTTATGTGCAATATTATGTCCTACTATCAAGTGTTTATAATTGATGACTATATGTATTATAGCTTTATGATGATTAAACATTGTTCTCTGCTTTCTTTCTTGAATCCTGCCAAATTGCAAGTGGACGTTATCATCTTCCAACATTTTTATCTGGATTTAGATATGAAGTCCTCATTTTTGTTCTGTTTGGCGTGTTGACAGATAATACTGGAGTGATAGTGAATCCCAAGGGTGAAATGAAAGGTACTACTAGTTCCTTTAGCATTTTTTGCTTAATGCTCGACACATTATTTTGTCCATCCCATGTTTTAGACTTAGACCACTTTAATTTCCAAACCATTGTAAATTCCCTAGAGAAACACGTCTATTTCATATTGGGGCTTATTAGCATGTAACCTCTGCAACATGATCTAGTTTTATATGTACTATCCATTAGTTGGCTATCCAGATATTGTGAAAACGTATTAGGGTTATTAGTATACTGTATACTTTGTTTGGACGGTCTGTCTATGCATCTTGAATTGCAGATTTATATTCACTGCTTGTTATATTTAACTCTGATTGTGGCTGTGTATTGCAGGATCTGCAATCACCGGACCTATTGGAAAAGAATGTGCTGATCTGTGGCCAAGGATTGCAAGTGCAGCTAATGCCATAGTTTGACTGTTAGAAATCCCTGCTAAAACCTTGTCAGTTTTGTTTGGTATGTAAGGTTTCTTTTTAAAGAGAATTGTGTACTGAAATTTTCTTTCTGGATCTAATTTGAGGTTATGGATTACTTCAAGATTTGGACAACAAAAATCATATTTGCTAATTTCCTAAATTGTGTCATTTTATTTTCTTCTTGGTCATTTTATTTTCTTGTGTCGGAATGTGTTGTGGAATTAGTTATCTACATACTACATATAATTTATAGTATGCATCTTATATAAACTGCATTATAGATTAGAAATGATAAAGGTCAACTGCATTTTCCATTCCTTAACGGATTAACCATTTGAAATGTACAGCTGCTTTATTCATTATTTCCACCTGATAAGGGGTACTAAGAATTACTTTTTCAAAAAATTGCAATCTGGCAATGGATGTCATACAATAATAATTGGTTTAGGCTCACATTATGGGCTATTTTCTTTATGCCAGCATTGTTTGACTTCTCATCCATATCTTTTTCTGGAAGAACCGATGCAAGCAATAATTGAGCCATTGGTCTGCATCACCAAGCTGTATATATGGCTAATTATTCTGACCATCTTGCACCCATTTATTAAATTAATTAATATGCCGAGAAGCAAGAAAAAAAAATCATCTAATCATTTGTGATAGTGCTGAATCTGCTCATGGTCTTTTAAGTCTTTAATCGATAGGCATTTCTCTTTGAATGATAGAGGGACATCGTAAGATTGAATTTGAACTTATAACTGTGGAGTGGTCACATTGCTATAACGGCTAATATCTAAATGACGCTATTAAACTTACGAATTGCTCCCAGTAGATTCACTTAAGTAGAACACCCCTTAATTCTTTTAAGAAAATTATTCTATTAAACTGGAAACTTATCCTATCTTTTTGGACAAAATAAGATCAAATAATACTTTTACTTGTATACAGAATTAAGTTGAAAACTGAAATTGTGTAACTCTAAATGTTGCAAGAAGAAAGTCACTGTTTACTGAAAAATTTTGAGCAGCGCAGCATGTGTTCCAGAGATAGCTGGATCATTGGTTAATTAAGATATCCGGACACTTAAATATATACATCTTGCTCCATTACTTGTTGCGCATCATGTAATCAAACTGCAATAAAACAAAGTACCCCACAACCCATGTGCCTCATCTTCACCACTATGTATAAAAACTGATCAAATCTAAGATCTGCCTCATCACATTCTGCATTACTTCCTTGATCCAGAGGAAGAGAACATGGCAGGTAATGTCTGTGTTTTTCTCTGTTTCTTGACTTTGTTCATTAGTGTATCAGTTGCAGACTGGAACATTTTGAATCAAAATAAGAGGAAGAATGACAATGGGATTAGTATCAGTTTGAAGAATTACTGTGAAGGGTTTAGGATCAATGTTGAGCTGAACAATATTCGGCGATTCGAAATAGTCCCTGAAGAATGTACGGAGTTTATTGGAAAGTATATGACTTCAACTCAATACAAGGTGGATATCCAGAGGGCACTTGATGAATGCACAGCTTATCTTACTAATGAGTTCACGTTGAAGGAAGATGGCAAAGATGCATGGATCTTTGATATTGACGATACCCTTCTCTCCACTATTCCTTATTACAAAACGCATGGTTTTGGGTAACTATAACATCATCTGATTATGTTGCTTTGACTTTTTCCAGTAATAGGGCAGATGATGACTTATTTTCCTGTATGATCTGAATGTAGGGGAAAGAAGTTGAACAAGACCTCTTTAGATGCATGGATGAAAGAGAGCAAGGCACCAGTAGTGAAACCCGTAATGTGTCTCTATAATGAGATCAAAAGAAGAGGATTGAAGATTTTCTTGATCTCGTCAAGAGGGGAACATCTTAGAGATGCAACCATTGATAACCTTGTTAGTGTTGGATACTATGGTTGGACTAGTCTTGTATTAAGGTTTGCGAAATTCAGACCTATCATCCCATTTTATAATTATTTGATCTTATAAAAAGTTGTAATATTGTAACACATTCAATATTTTTGTTCTAGGGGTCTTGAGGATGATCATAAGACTGTGCAGAAGTACAAGGCTGAGCAAAGGAAACGACTTACAGACGGAGGATATCGCATTTGGGGAATCGTGGGGTCCCAGTGGAGCAGCCTTGAAGGAAGCCCAAGTGCCAAAAGAACGTTTAAGCTTCCGAACTCTCTATACTATGTTGCTTGAGGCCCTTGTTTGGTTGCCATATAAACCGGATTGGCATGAAGTGAAGTGAGAGCGTTTCGGAAGTGAAGTGAATACTGAAAACTCTCTAAGCATTTTTGTTCTATGCTGTATTCATATTGTTTGAATATAGCATTGCCCTTTGTGTTACATTCGTAAAACTTAGGTGAGAATCCTGTGTTTTCTACATTTTCGATTTTGTTCACTTTGAGTCGTGTTTCTATGAAAATTTTCAGCTCTACAGGCTGTATCATAGTCAGATGTAGGAAATAGCTACATGTAGGGCTGTACACGGGTCGGGCCGGGTTTAGGTCTGGGCCTGATCCGACCCGGATCATCCGGGTTCCCACTTTCCAAACTCGAACCCGAACCGAAACCGAATCGGAATGGTCGGGTCGGGCCGGTTTCGTAGCTCGGGTTCTCTTCAATCCCAAAGTAAAGGCAACCCCAGCTTCACCTTCACCAGTAATACCACCGGTCACATGTCAAGCTCCCTCAGCTTCCCCAACGGCCATACCACCAGTAACGGCAACCCCACCAACTAAACCAACCCCACCCACTCCCACCACCTTCAGCTTCACCCAACTCCCTCTGCTATTTTATTTAATACCTCCTTTCTAAACCAACCCCACCTACTCCCACCACCTTCAGCTTCACCCAGCTCCCTCAACTTTTTTTTAATACCTCATTCTCCTTTCTCTCACTAGCTCTCCGACTATCATACGCAATTGACTCGAATTGGGAATCCCTTCTAGCAGATCTCTCTTACGGGCATTTAGGCTTTCCCCTTCTATCGGCGTATGTGCTTCCACCTATTGTTGAAGAAGGTGGAGTAACCTTAGCTGTTAGAGAGCCAACCGAAATTAGTCCTTATTGTGGGGTAGGTCGCCTAAGCGCGCACCAACAGATCTGGTACCAACAACAAATATCAAGTTTTGCTGTGCTTGCTTCACCGGAGTTTTTTGCTGTTGTTGAACTATTTACAGGTTATGTGTAGCAAGACATACGACAGCAGATCCCTTATACGGCAGCAGATCTCAACAGATCAGAGAAAGGGAAAGAGAGAGAGAGAGAGAGAGAGAGAGAGAGAGAGAGAGAGAGAGAGAGAGAGAGAGAGAGAGAGAGAGAGAGAGAGAGAGGTTTGAGTTGTACAACTTGTGTTAATTGTTATACTTTAAATAGAGTCGGTTCGGTTCGGGTTGAACCCGGTAACCAGACTTGGAAACTCAAACCGATCCGATAATAACCGGGTCTGCATATCTCAAATTGAAACCGACCTGGGTTGTCTTCAAACCCGGACCAAACCGGTCGGTTCGGATCGGTCCGGGTCGGTTTCCCGGGTTGGCGGGTTTCGTGTACAGCCCTAGCTACATGTACAATTAATGACCTATGCCTAATAGTTGAGCTTCCAACCCAAGCTGAAATGAGTGGAACATCGTCTTAAGCGCCTCATTCAAAACTTACTTAAGGGAGAATTAGACTTTGCCCCCAAGTAACTGACTAAGATTGGGCTTACCCCATCTTTGACACTTCACTTAATTTGGACCCCAAAATTGATCTCCGACCAAAAGGTCCTACACGTGCCTAACACCCTTCCTCTATGTAGAGTATTTTCAATGGTTTTTGCATGAAGTGAGAGTGTTTTCAGTCTTTTCCTCTGTGTTGACAGGGTCAAAGTCGGGTTAATGGTTTGACTCCGAGACGTTTATGGTCGGAGATGAATTTTTGGGGTCCAAAGTCAGTGAAATTCCAAACATTAGGGGCAAGCCCCATACTAATAAGTTATATGGGGGACAAAGTCAGCCTAAACTTAATGACCCGCTCTAGTCTCTTTATACATGTACGGGAATTTAGACTAATCACACACCATTGGGCTCTTGGCTCAGTGGTGGTTGTGACCCTCTACCAAGAGAGGAGTCGTGGGTACAGGGTTAGAAATTCAGGGTTACAGTTCCCTATAAAAAACTGGTTTGCCTTTAAATAAAAAATAACTAATCACACGTCAAGCCAAACGATACGCAGTCTAAAATGCTTGACACTTGGGACGTACTTGTTTTAATTTGGGTGCCCCAACGCCCAGCTTGCCCAACAAAATAAAATAAAATAAATAATTATCTTAATTAAACCATAAATTGTACAAGTAAACGACACGATCTAGACCTCAAACTAAAACGCATATCCAATCAATTGTTGGAGGGTTTTTTAAGCTGGACGGACTTCACTAGAGATGCTCTAACTGTTGTTATATTCATCACACATGTGCAAATCTAAAATGCTTGACACTAGGGACATACTTGTTTTAATTTGGGTGCCTCAACGCCCAGCTTGGCCAACAAAAAATAAAAAATAAAAAAATTGTCTTAATTAAACCATAAATCGTACAAGTAAACGACATGATCTAGACTTCGAACTAAAAGGCGTACCCAACCAATTGTTGGAAGATTTTTTAAGCTGGACTGCCTCCACTGAAGATGCTCGAACTGTTGTTATATTTATCACACATGTGCAAATCTTACACCACCTGAAAAGTTCTCCAAATTCCATAAAACACAAAAAGTCGTCAATTTCTTATATCAAGAACACCAAGCAAAACCCCCTCTTCTTCGCCAAATCAAACAATGTTTCCTTCTAATCCATAACCGAATTAGAGACTAACTTTAGAAGAAGAATTAAACACAATTACAAGATTTGGCGGGATTATTTCCCAAGAGGAACTTCAATTGCTCAATTCATTTGATTACAATAAATTACTCCTTCCCTAAGTTCTAGATTACAATTTGGATCTTCTATCATATTGCCTAGCCTTGCCCTTTTTAGTAGGTTACAAGTATCTTAGTTAGAATATAAGACAAAATTTCCATTAAAAAAATCTAATTTAGAAGTAGTCGCGATAGTCGTTCGGACGGACCCATAAGTCATTTGAACGACTTGCCAAAATAAGCCTAAAAACTGAGACAACAAGTTTGGTCTTCCTGGGTCGTTCGAACGACTTCCCAAAATAAGCCCAGAAAATGAGGTAGAACCTTTGTCTTCAACTCGTTCGAACAGCTCGAAGGCTCGTTTGAACGACCTTGACAATTTTGCTTAGAAACGACAACGGGACCTTTGTCTTGCTTTTACTTCTATCTCGTTCGAACGTCTCCAAAGCTCATTATAAAAAATTGGTCTTCTTTTAAGGGTTTAAACGTTTAAATCCAATGCCACAAGAACTGGAGATAAGGGAAAGCGGACGTGCCCATTTCCTTGTTGTACCACTTTAACTTACTGGGTAATTCACCTTTCTTCCCAACTCTGAATGACTTGATACTTCCCCATCTTGTAGCAATAACCTTTCTCTCTAGAATACTATCCTCCTGCAGCGGATCTTCTTTTTCCATCCATTAGTCATCAACTGACTGTAGGCAAGTGTCGATTGTAGAATATTCATCTAGGAGAGACGGCTCAAAGAGTTTCAAATGTTCATCATTAATAAACGAATATATCTTCATAAATGGTGGCAAATCCAACTAGAATGCGTTATCACCAATCCTCTTGAATATAGTAAACGAACCATAACGGAGAAGCTTGAGCTTCTTACCTTCTCTCTTGAGCCGTTCCTTACCCAAATACAACCAAAATAGATCGCCCTCTTGAAAAGTACATTCAACCTGATGCTTGTCGTGTCAAGCCTTATACTTCGTTGTTGTCTTCTTCAATTATTCTTCAACCGCCTCATGAACCTTACTTATCTTCTCAATGAAATGCTAAGCTTTAACTTGTTCATCTTCCTTCTTCCCTAACACCTTCTGATCACCAAGACTAAAGGCCATATCAAAGGGGTTTTGAGGCAAGTACCCAAGACAAACTTCAAATGGGGACTTTAAAATATAACCATGAATCGCCCGGTTAAAAGCAAAATGAAGATACGGTAATCACTCATCCAAAGTTTTAGGATGCTTAGAATGGAATACCCATAATAAATGAAAAAAAATGTGATTGACTATCTATGTTTGCCCGTCAGTCTGCAGATGAAACACAATACTTCTCTTCAAATTAGTATCCATCACCCCCCATAACAATCTCCAAAAATGCCCTTAAAATGGCTATCCCTATTATAAATAATAGAAGAAGGGAGCCAAAAATACCTCCAAATATCTTTAAAAAATAATCGTGCAACTCTTTCCCTAGTAATCATCTTTTGGCATGGAATAAAAACTATCATCTTGCAGAATCGATCTGCCACCACAAGTAGATAATCATTCTTACACTTGGTCATGGCAAACTGCCCATAAAGTCCACCGACACAGTCTCCCAAGGTCAGTTAGGTACTGGTAATGGTAAGTACAGTCCCAAATTACGATTGGAAGGCTTTGATGTGTTGCATAGAATACAACTACGAACAACAAGAGTAATATCCACCTGCATCTTCGGTAATGCCACAAATTTAAAAGAGTCTTCTCCCCCCAAAATGACCTGCAACCTGGGAATAATGAGCCTCTCTAATCCAATGCAAAGGGTCTCCACCCTCAGGAATACATAGTAGAGTTTCCCTATAAATCAAATCATCATTCAATTTACTCATATGTCTTGACTTGCAACAACTTCTGGTAAATCACGTTGAGCTATTTGTCGTCATCATACCCTGCAACATACTCAGATAGAGCAGTAGGCGTAGTAGTCAACACAATTAGATATATTTTTATTAGCAACACATGCCGAGACCCCATACTGGTCGGTACAAATGAAGTCGGTCGACATCGACCTCCACGAAGCTGCCGCAGCTAGTCATAAAGGAAGCCGGTCGATATCGAATACTAACCGAACGTGCTGAGTGTACTACCTAGAGCAGAGATAGTTGTAAAGTAAGATAGACAAGTAATGCATAGTTGTATCAAGGGCAATATGGTAATAAGATCCTAAAACCTAGAGGTCCTCCTTCCGGAACCTATAAATATGGGAGGAAGGACTAAAAGAAAAGGGAGGTTGGGAGAGGGAGAAGAACTGGGTAAGCTGCTGGACCTGATCCTATATATATATATATATATATATACCAAGGTTAGACAAAATACAAGGGATAGTAAAAGAGATAATATAAACAAATAATATATATAGAAAAAAAACACTTACAGAAATGGTGAAGACAAGGATAATAAAGCAAACAATATATATAGAAAAGAAACTCTTACAGAAATGGGGAAATCTACTCTTCAAGAGTGGTAGACACCTTGGAAAAGATACAATAATCTTCAAAAGAAGAGAAAACACTCCAAACTTAACCTACCCAACAAATGGGTCCTTAGCCCCTTTTTATAGCCAGTCTTATTGAGTGACTATGGCAGATTCCAAAACTTTGGAGTCTGGAGAATGCAAGTGCTATCCACGTGTAGTTCCTGATGTGGTTGGTGTCATCTGGCGGAAAACAAAATTATTTATGGTTTTAATTTTGATAAAGTAAAGTTATCATTTAGTAGAAGACAAAATCCTTTATGCTCTTACTTTTGATAATTACCTTTTACTTTTGATAAATTAAAAATTCTTCTAATTTTTTTTGCGTCGGCGTCACACACCAAGTACTAAGTTTCCATAGTTTTCCTTTTTACTTTTGCCTTTAGCTTCTATTCCTGAACTTCAATGATGGCATTCCAATAATCTTCCATAGTTGTTTTTGAAGATTTCAAAAATGTCATATCATCATCATCATAGGGGTCTTGACCCTCTCCTGCTAGGCAATAATGCTACAACTGGCTTCTACTACTTTCTTGAGTATTTGTTATAGTTGCTTGTGGTGAGGCCTGCGTAGTCGTTTCCACAAATTGCTCTTTCAAAGTCTGCATAACTTTGGCCTGTTGTTCTTCTAATGATAAGTTTGGATAACGGTCCTTAATGGAATCTATTACTAATTGGAAAACATTTGTTGAAGAAACTAATATTCCTGCTGCTTTCTGTTTCTCTTCATTGGAAGATGAAACATATTATTTGGTTACTTTATTGACTAATTCAATAACTCTTTCAATTTCAAACCCATCCCACCATCTATAAAAGAAGGTTCTTTGTAGAATAGGTAGTTTCAGATCATCGAAGTAAATTTCTATATCCCATTTCCAAATCTATATGACCTTAAATTATGTGAAATACCATAAGGTATTTCTTCTGATAGGTAGATTTTGTACAGTTTTTCCCTTCAGTTTTAGATGAAACTCGTGCCATATTACGAATGGTTCTTGAAGGGATTTTAGTTAAATATCATAATCGGCTCCCATCTTTTCCCACCAATTAAGAAACCAAGTGGGGAAACCTGTTCTTTTGATAATCTCCGAATTAATGCCAAAAAACCAAGTATGCTTTCTTATTGGACTCTGATAATAAAAAGTATAGTACCAGGCTTAGATATAATCCAAATAATTATATTGCTAGCCATTTAGTTTGAGAGATTTAGATTTGATAGGATCTAATCCTCATTCAGATATATGTAAAATCTTTGTAATATAACACTTGGAATGTGTTATAGGGTTTTTCATGTCTTTTAGATTGACATGATAATGCTCAATTTGAGTTGATGTTATTTCTGTTAATATGGTTTCATAGACATATCGGTAACGACTGTCTTGAACCATATAATTTTGATTAGCAAAATATCTTTCTTTGATGCCCCAAGCATCTTGATTGAGCTTAAGATCATCAAAAGAAAGGGTTAAGATGCTTTTCTTAACCATTGTCTTATGTTGATTGATGATTTCCTGCTTAAGGGCATCCTTAGCAGTTTTCTTCGGTTCTTTTTTTCTTCAATTTTGACTCCATCATTTATCAGTAGGTTCCATGTTCAAATTTTTCCTGCAAAAATTCTATGATTAGAAAATCAGGAAGAGAGTTTTGATCTCCTTTAATATACTCAATTGAGAAGTCAAGGCAGATAATTGAGATTGCTATCTAGCAAATATTTGTTTGGACACAAGATTCTTCACATCTTTTTGCTAGATATCTTTAACCGAGCTGCAATCAATTCGGAGTAAAACAGGTTAATTTAATAAATCAACCTAAAATTTTGAAATACATTTGACAATGGAAAATATTTCTTTCATAATTGTAGAATACTCCTTTTGAGCTATTTTCCACTTTTTTGATATGAAACGAAGTAATTCTTCTTTTTGTGCATAAGGATTTCTTTATTTTAATATGCCTCCAAAGCCTAAATCAGAGGCATATGTTTCAACAATCTTTTGCAATTGTGGATGGGCAAGACCTAAGCATGGAAGTTGTTTAACTTTTAATTTGATCTGTTGAACAGCTTTTGTGTGCTCAGAGGTCCAAGGAGTAGGTTTCTTCTTGAGCCGATTATATAAAATAACACTATTTTGGGCTAAGTTCTGGTAGTAGTCTGTAATGTAATTGAGACTTCCAAGGAATCTTTGTAATTGAGTTTTCTGTTTAATTTTATCTGGAAATTTTAAGTTATACTCAATACTCCTGTTAATAGGAACAATTTGTCATTTAGTAATATTATGTCCTAAAATGCTAACTGTTAATTGGCACAGTCTTATTTTATGAGTGGAAATAACCAAGCCATTTCCGCGGATAACATCTTTGAGAATCTTCAGATATCTAAATTGTTGATCAATAGAATTAGAAAATAAAAGAATATCATCAATATAGACAATACAAAAGTCAGAATAAGGAACAAAAATATCATTCATAATATTCTAAAATTTAGATTGAGTATTATTTAATCCAAATGGCATAACATTCTTTTCATAATGAGCAAATGGAACTGTGAATGCAATTTTATATTTATCTTTCTCATCAATTTAAATTTGCCAGTATCCTGACATTAAATCAAATTTGGAGAATATAATCGCATCATTTAGCCAATCTAATTTTTTTTTTTTTGGAATAAGGTAACGAATCCACTTAAGAGAGTCGTTAAGAGGTTTATAATTGACAATAAGTCTCGGAATGTATCTTTCCTTTTTAGTATTCTTATTAACACAGAAGGTTGTATTGCTCCAAGGAGAGCAACTCTTCTTGATTAGATTTTTATCAAGTAAATCTCGAATCTCCTTTTTGTAGAGATTAAGATATTTAGAATTCATTTGACTTGGCCTAGCCTTAATAGGAATCAGAGTTTTCTCATCAAAATCTTATTTGTAGGGTAAGGAAATAACATATTTTTTTTCCCAAAAGGTGCTAGGGATATCGCTACAGACCTCAGTAATAAATTGTTTTTCAACTTCATTAATCCTGGTCTTCAGCTCAGGGGATTGAAGTTTGTGAGAAATGTCCATGACTTAGAATTCATTTTTGAGGAAATTCATATAATTTTCCTTAAAACCAAGCATGGTCCTTAGTTCATTAATGATCTTGGTTTCAGAATCTCTATTGAATTCAAAAATAATTTCTTGACCCTAGATTCTGCAAAATATTCCTTTTTGATCAATCTTATGTAAGGGGATAAGAAGATTTAGAAATGGGGTACTAAGAATAACTTGTTGCTGTAAGTTTTTGACTAGAAAAAAGGTAGATGGGATGTATATACCTTTATTGTAGATACAAACTTTTGAAAGTTTGTATTGAATATTCATCCTGCTTCCACTTATAGTGGTAAGAGAAAGAACTATTTTTTCGAAATACTTGGTGAGTATTAAGCCTTCTTGAATATAATTTAAGTCAGCTTCACTATCAACTAGAGCTATGGCATTCTTAATGGTATATTTATGTTTTATCACAAGGGTAGCCTTGATATACCTTTTATGATAAGTAACTCTTTGGAGAAAATTAAGATAGGGGCTATCTTTCTTTTCAGAGGTTTTATCATTAGATTCACTAATTTAAATATTTTGTTTATCCTTTTGACAGACCTGGAGATGACTAATTTTATCATCCTGTGCCTATACAGAAATCTTTAGTTGCTTGATTTCAGATTTTAAGGTATTAATTTTCTTATGAAGGTCTTGGATAGTGATAGGTTTATCATTTTCCATGAGTTTTAGGACATCCTGGAAATTATAATACCTATTTGTTACTTCCAGTGATTCTGGTTCTACTTCATGCTTCGTGTTATCTTGAAACATTTATTGGAGACAAATACTTACAAGTTTAGCTCTTGTTTCTGGGTTAAAAATCTTATCTACAATAGATAAAATCTCACTTCGGTATTAGTCAGAGTATTAAGGTCTAAGCCATTCATTTTAACAATGGCTTCCCAGTAATCCTGTGGATTGGATTCTGAGCACTTGTTGCAAGGAGTTCCCTCTTTAGAGGAGGAGTCACTTTGGACAATTTCATTGACCACCTTCTTGCAATCAAAGTAACTTTCTCCAGAAGTGGTGTTAAGCAATAGTTTGCTCAACTGAAGTTTTAGTCCTTTTTCCAGTTGAAGTTCTTGCAACTTTCTTTTTGTGGTACACTTGTTTGGCAAGTGCCCCTTTTTATCACACTTAAAACAAGTGCGGGTTTCAGATTTCTTAGAAGAGCTGGTATGAGAATTATATCTCATATGTCTCTTTCAATTTCTAGGTTTTTTATAATAAGAACCATTGTGATCCCTAAACTTCTTCTTCCTTCTTTTTCTGGATTAAGAAGAATATTTTGCACTTTTCCTATGCTTCTTTGGATAATCAACAGGAAGTTCATAAGTAAATTGGTGACAAAACTCACCAATTTTAATTTTTCCTGTTAAATTATGTTTCTTAAGTTGGTACTGTAATTTTATATCATTACAGATACTGAGACCAACTTGAGTGCATATACTGATGAGATGACCATAAGTATGACTATGGTCGGGTATATAATTACCATCATACTAGTCTTTCAGCTTTTAACAAACCTTTTATGCAAACAAAGGCGGAAGACCGTCAATAAATTTGGCTTTCCAATGTTTAGCATTTACGTCAGTTCTTTGCATCACCTTGTATATATGAACATCCTTGAACCATATAAAATTGGTTAGAAAAGGACACCTAAGATTCTATAAGAGTTCTTTATTCCTCTCATATCTCTAGGGCAAAAGTCCCACAAAATATATAATTATAGTCTGAACAAGGGAATAAACGGTATCCTTAATAGGAATATTAATATTTCCTATAATCTTAATTGTCGTAAAGATCTCTTGTTTTTGAATAGGAGTGAGAACATTATCCCACCAGCCTTTAAGACTATCTGTGAAACAATTGGCAAGAAATTTTGCTACATTATTACCATCACTCTCAACAGCCTTGCAGATAGAGGCATACATCAGCATTTTATGACTAACTTCATAAATTTGATATTCAAATAATCTATATACATTTCATCCATAAATGTTCCTTCAATTATATGAATTTTGATTATGGAAAAAATCTTCTTCAAATAAAAGATCTTGAGGTGTGGGTCTCTTATAATAAGTTTTTAAGCCTGATGGTTCATATTCTATCTTACGAAGGCTTACTTCAATGGCTTAAATTTGATTTTTTAATTCACTATCAGAGGACTCTGAGGATCCAGAAGTATTTTCTGATGTAAAGGTCTTATCCCTAAGCATTTTAGTATGTTAACAAATTTAGAATCCTGAGAATTTGAAAGCTTATAATCATGGACAAGAAGGGTTGGTTTAATATAAGCTTTATACATGCTAGAGGATGCACTCCCTATATTAACAAAAGAATTCTGACTACTATTTCTTTGGACTTGATCTTCTATTCGATTTAGCTGATTACCAATCATTTGAAGACTCAAATTTGTCCAATTGTTCTATTTGATAATGGGATTAACATCAGTTATCTGGTTGCTAGGATGAGTGAAGGCGTTGGCTTCCAAAGCCTTTGAGTTATTACTTCTTTTGCCTAAATGGGGAGATTCAGGGGGAGGGTGGACAAATTGGACTTCTGTACCATTTGTTTTTACCCATTTCTTAGTGAAATGTTCCATATTATTGATGAGATACGGTTGGTGAGGGTACTATTCTATGAACCAATCATAAAATAATATTACCTTTTAACTTTTCTCAATCTCAAGGTAGTATAACTCCTTCATTAAAGCCAATTTTTCTTTACTAAAAGTTTGGAAATATCATGTTCTAAACCCTTCATGGCTAGAAGACATAAATTCCCTACTGATCAGTTTGCGCAGAAATGAATTAGGGCTTAAATCCATAAATACCTAAACATAAAAGCTCGTCTCAGATACAGGTGAAGTAGGTATTTCTCTTTCTACTTCTGGCCTGGTACAGTTAGAGGGATCAATATAGACTCCAAGAGTAATCTACTGATAAGAAAATCTAATTCCTTTAAGGATTTGTTCAGATATAAAGTTTCTTCTACTGGACACAGATTGCCTAAAAGAAGGGCAAGAAACATGGTAAGGAACATTTTCCCCACTTGCCACTTTACTAGTAGACATACTCCTATTAAGGGGGAGTTTGATTAGAGTTAAAGCAAATGTCACTTCAGCATCACCATCAAGAGTTTAGATGATTTGACTGACTTGGTTATTGAACCTTGGTCAAGGAACTACTGTCTTAAAAAGTGTCCATTCTGTTAGGATACTGAGCTCATCCCAATTGATAAGTCTATTGACAACAATATTAGTTGTCAAACAGTTATTATGTAGAACTACAGTTTTACTTGGTTCACTTATCAAGATAGTTTTAGGGCATAAGGTATTCATAACCTTATAGTGAATCTGGTAAATGACTGTTATGACTTTTGCTCTAGGAATAAAATCATATCCCTGTGTTTGAATCCTAAAACTCATAACATCAAATATAGATTTATCCATAAAGGATAGGGTTAGATTAGGATAAACATCAAAAGAAACTGGTTCATGACATAGACTAGTTTGAATTATTCCCATTAATGATGATTTAAACTCTTTACTTCTTTCATCCCTTAGGTATGCAGGATTACTAAAATTAATTCCTAGATGAGTTAATAGTTTGAATGCAACTTGAATACATCCAATATACAGGTAATTAAATTTCTTAAAATATCTTTCCACATCTTTACGGTTAAGTAATTTTAAAGTGTGACATTCACTATCAAGAACTATCGATTGCTGCATGATTTTGATATTATCTTGACTTATAAAGTCAAGCATACCCTTTTTGTAAATCAATTTGGACTTGATAGATGGTATAGTCCATTGATTCAGTTGCTGCGTTCAAACCCAACTAATTAAGAGTTTTTTTACAGATCCAAATGATTGGTCTTCATAAGACCTATTCATTTCATCCATATGTAAAAGATGGTTAACATATATATATGTGAATGTTATATAAGAAATTAGGTATGGTTAATGTTGATTTTATTTATTGAGAAAGATGTTTAAGCAATATAATCTTATCTAGAGTATTAGATACACGTCTGTCAATGATTTACTAGCAGAAAATGTTCACTCAGGACAACCACGCCAAACATGACTTGGGTGGCGTTCTATACCTTCTTCTCTAAATTAGAATATATTGGGAAACATTCCTATCGAAGAGGAAGATGACCAATATTCATACTTAGATCTTACATAACATTGACATACATATGTAACCTATAATTCTAACTACACATGGCTCTGATACCAAGGATAAAGATAGATACAATGATATAGACAAAATACAAAGTCGCGTGCGGCTAGAATCATAGGTTAGATATATAAATATATATATTTCTAAATCCTCTAACGAGGTCGTGAGTATTCCTCTTTATAGGAACTCACATAGACACTGTTTGAACCCTCTTATAAGTCATCATAGTATCATTGTAAGGTCGATTCAAAGCGTTATGGAATTACGCCCTTATAATTGGCACCATTTGTACCTAAAACCGACACCACAAACCTATAGCCCTTTAGATACCCATAAACAACATGGTACCTAATCTTTGTTCTACTTTAGAAATGGTGGGGAGTAATCTCAAAGAGGACATGAATACTTAGCTGGCTCAAATGCGAGATGTGTTCGCCCAAGCTGAAAATTGCCATGCTCAACAACTTCGCCTCAAACGTGACGCACGTCGCAAAGAGCTCTTGGAAGAACAAGATCGATGTAAGGATGACATAAACCAACATTAGAGAAATGGATGACTTGCGGCTCACAATCCACAATCTTCAGGACAGTCAACAAGTTAAGCATCCTAACAGCCTAAACTGGCCGACAAACTCTAGGATTTCCTTCCAAGATCGGTTTGGGCCAACCCCTCGAGTCTAGCCCACACCTATCCATCTTAGACCACCTTCTACCGTGTCTCTCCATCTAGGAGAAGATGCCTTTGAAGGGTCAAGTAGGTCTACTTTGCGTACTGGTAAAGAGAGACTATGGAGGTCCACAAGAGATAAATTGGGCGAGCGAAGCACAGGGACTTCGACCACGTTGTGAATACCGCGTTGAACGATCGCCCCCTCGATCTATGTATGTCACTCAAAGAGAGCTCGATCAAATATCCATAAATCCATTCACCTCAGCTCAACTTCAATCTCAACTTCATGGAGTCGCCTCAATAATCCCATATACAAAAATCTCCTCACTATGAAGGTCTCATCAAACTTTTACGTGTCCAAAATACGTAAATACAAGAATACTGACCCAGAATCTCACATCCTCGAGTTCTAAAATTCTCTAAGCCTTCATGCCATGTTCGACCACATCTTGTATCGAGTATTCCCATCTAGCCTTTCTGACAGTACTTTAAAATGGTACCACAGCCTGCCTAACGGCTCAATCCACAACTTCGAGGACCTGTCCAAAATCTTTATCACCAATTTTATACATAGCAAAGGAAAAGAAGTATGAGTTGACTCTTTGTTTAACATCAGGCAGTCTCCAGACGAAATGCTCTAATTTTTCACCAAACCATTTCTCGATGAATCTAGAAAGGTCACAAACTTTGAGTCTGCAAACGTTATCCTCACATATTCCAATGCACTCCTAGACAACAACAAAGTCAAAGAATACATTGTACTTCAAAAACTCTCATCCTTCGAAGAAATGCTTATCAAAGTTAATGGGTACATTGACTTAGAACGAATAAGAGGAAATAACCGACAAACACTCCAACTCTCGTCTCCCCCTGTTAAGCTCAAGACCATGATTTCCCTAATCTATATCCATGATGAGTCACAAAAGTGACCAAATCAGGATCAACAGGTCGATTGGTCGCGCATGAAATTTTCCTCTCCCGTCTTGCCCAAGCTCAAAGGTTAAACTTGCACAATAATTTCACCACATCAAAGCTGACCTAATATGCAAACCCCCCCCCCCCCCCCCCACCTAACCAATTGAGGTTAAACTAGAAGAATTCTACTACATATATCATAAATGCGAAAAATCATTCCACGGAAAGATGTTATGCTCTCAAAAAATCGTTGGAGCTCATTTTTAGGATAGAAAAAATGCACTAGTATATTGCCGATTTACCGGGATACCTCGACGGATTATACCTTAAACCTCAGAAAACAACAATTAATAACGACAAAGAGTTACACATTTACCAAGTCTACATGATATCAAAGTTAATAATATCGATAGTGGCCATACTACCAGTAAGAGAAAGAGAGTGGGAGACTACATTAAGTTGACATACGAGAAAAAATTGCCCACCCTTCTACTCAAGTCTAGCCAACATCCACAACCATTCGGTATCTCTTTCGTCGGCTTTGATGTTTCACATGTCCGTTTCCTACATTTCGACCCCCTAGTCATTACACTCAAAATCGAAATCGTCATCTTGTACACGATGTTAGTCGACATAGGAAGCGCAACTGACATACTTTTCCTCATAGTTATTAGAGTCATGAAAATGGAAGATCATATTACTCCAGCCAATGTTGAACTTAAAGGCTTCAATGGTTCTACCGAGGCAGTCGTAGGAAGACTGAGCGTTCCAGTCACCATAGGATCGGTCGTTTTACAAGTTAATTTTTTAGTAGTCAATAAAAAATTAGAGTACTTAGGGATTATCAGCTGGGAATGGTTGCACGCAATTGAAGCTATCCCATCCAGTTACCACCAAACATTTTGATACACAATAAAAGATGGTACGTACGATATGAAAGGATCACAACGAATAATCCATTTAGGTGAACACCCCAAGATCAAAATGACTGGCAAATTGGTGAAGGCCTATCAATTATAAAGCATTGGGATGCCTCAAAACTACGAAGATAGTATCGAGTAGAGCCAGTTGTTTATGTCAAGTTAGACAGGGCTACACGTGGTACCTATATCGAAATACTCCTAAAAAACGATGAAAACACCACCCTCATCGATTTCCTCAAAGTCAACAAAGATAAATTCACATGGAACTTCACCGAAATTCTAGGCATCGACCGAAACCTCGCCTATCATAAACTCGACCTAGTCAACAATGCCAGAACAACTAAACAGGAAAAAAGAATCTTTTCCTCAAGTTATGCGACACCGTCAATGCCGAGATCGACAAACACTTAGATGCAGGATTCATTCGCGAATTCAAATACCTTAAGTAGATCTCCAATATTGTTATGGTCCTAAAGAAAAATGGAAGAGATCCGCGTCTGTGTGGACTTCACTGACCTTAACAGAAGCACACCCAAAGATAGTTTCCTGCTAACAAAAATTTAGACCATCATCGATTCTATGGCAGGACATGAAAAGTTATCTATGATGGACGCTGCCTCTAGCTACAACCAAATCCTATTCGCAATAGCAGACCAGGATAAAGTAACTTTTATAATAGAACGTAAACTCAATTTCTTTAATGTCATGCCGTTCGGACTAACAAATGCGGGAGCAACATACCAGTGGCTCATAACAAAAATGTTTAAGCCCATACTCCTAACCATGTTCGAAGTATACATCGATGACTTGTTAAGAAAAATCGTAAAGAATGGGTCACACATTGAAGATCTAACTACAGTTTTCTAGACACTTCGATTATACCCATGGGATTAAACCTAGACATGTGCCAGTTCGGTATGTCATCTGGAAATTTTTTAGGACATTTGATTAGCCGCAGAGGAAAATAAGTCGACCCTCATAAAAGCCAAGCCCTCATCGATATGCCTTCCCCTCGAACCAGGAAAGATATACAAAAGATAGTAGGAAAAATAACCGCAATAAATCATTTCATCTCAAAATCATCTGCTCGGTTTAAATGGTTTTTTTCTCCCCTAAAGGTCGAGTTAATAAGAAACTGTAACAAGAACCCAGACATTGATTGGACCCCAGAATACGAACTAGCATTCTAAGATTTAAAAACATACCTAGGTCAACCCCAGTCATGAGCACACCAGTGGAGGATGAAGCACTATCACTCTACTTGATAGCTACCAAAGAGTTGATAAGCTCTGTCCAGATTAGGATCTACTACAACATCCAAAAGCCCATATATTTTATCAGGAAAATCCTCACCCCTGCCGAGACACGATATACGAAGTTAGAGAAACTTATACTAACCCTCGTTTACACCTCACAAAAACTAAAATTATATTTTTAAGCCCACAAGATTAAATTCATTATGAGCTACCCTCTCTAAGAAGTCCTAACCAAAAAGGAGAAGTCGAGAAGAGTATAATAGTGGTATGTGTTTCTAGGCAAGCATGATATTTCTTTCGAAAAGAAGGTATCCGAAAAAGGTCAAGCCATAGCAGATTTCTTGGCTAAGTTTCCAATCTAAGACCCCGATTGGGAGGAGCATTATGAAGAAATTCATGGAGACAGGCTCCCTCCCCTCGATCTATGGAACCAGAGCACCAGATGATAATTATTCACGAATGGATCTACAAGACCAAATAGATCGGGAATCAGGATAGTGTTGGTCACCCCTTCAAAGGACCAAATTGAGAAGGCACTCAAATTAGGCTTTAAATGCACAAATAATGAAGCTTATTATGAAGCCTTAATACATGGACTCAAAATGGCTCTCAACCTGGGTGTCCCTCAACTCTTTGTTTTCATCGATTCACAGCTTGTTGATAGGCATTACTCTAGAGAGAACAACTCCAGCAGACATATGACCGACTATGCTCAGGCTGTCCGAGATCGAATGAAATTATTCTTAACAAAATCAGCCATTAACCATTTCCCTCGCAGAGAGAACAGACACGCCGACGCTTTAGCCTATATTGTAGCCATTCTCAATCAATCGGAGCCACGTCAGCTAAGCATTGAAGTACTCCACCATCCTAGTATCAACCATATGCAAGTCACCTATGCATAAACAACCACCACCACAGCAGACACCAAGGATTGGCGAACATCATTTTCACTGTAACATCCTCCCCGACGCCTCAAGGAACGACGCTCTATCATCGTTAACTGCAAAAGATTCTCGATCTTAAATAGCGCACTCCATAAGCGG
The DNA here is from genome assembly GCA_014058105.1 of Kingdonia uniflora. Lineage (NCBI taxonomy): Eukaryota > Viridiplantae > Streptophyta > Magnoliopsida > Ranunculales > Circaeasteraceae > Kingdonia > Kingdonia uniflora. The sequence continues at coordinate 184,090 of JACGCM010000622.1, forward strand.
GCAACAAACAGTGTCTTCCTCGTTGCCTATCTGATACCAATGCCTAAGACACCTTGAAAGAACTTCATGATTGAACATGCGGGTTACGCACAACAGGTAGATCAATGGCCAGTCGAGTTATTACCCAAGGACAATTTTGGCCTTGCATGCGATAACAAGCCAAAGAGTATGCTCGACGATGTGATAAGTGCCAACGCCATGCCCATAACATCTGAAAGCTCTCCCATGACTTGTACCATAGTTAGGTTTATTGGTCCTTCAAGAAGTGGATAATCGACCTAATCCATTTTTTTCCTAAAATAGTAGGCAAGCGAAAACATGTTTTGGTCGCTATAAACAAGCGAGAGCATGTTTTGGTCGCTATAAACTACTTTAATAAATGGATCGAAGCCACCTCATTATGTAGAACTCATAAACAGGAGGTTGTCAAGTTCCTCTGGGAGAATATCATAACTCATTTTGGATGCCCGCACATGATTTGTTGTGATAACGGTCCCCAGTTTATTGGGGCCAAGTTCTATAATTTTCTAAAAAAATCACAACATCATCCTCTCACCCTCGATCCCGTACTACCCGCAGAGCAACGGCTAGGTCAAGGCTAGCAACAAAATAATCGTCGACGGTCTTAAGAGGTGAGCCGATGACAAGAAAGGTTGATAGACCCTATAACATGTCCTGTGGGCGTATCGAACGACCCCCAAAAAGTTAATCCGTTGTACCCCTTTTTACTAGTATATGGGATGGAAGATGTGTTACCCACACAATTCCAAACACCTACTCGCGACCTCAATCTAGACGAAGAAAATAAGTATCTGCTAGCCTTCATTATTGAGTGGATCAAGGAAACACGTTACAAAGCCATTGCAAAACTTGGTCGATATCATCATGCCCGAAAACATCCCTATAACAAGAATGTTTGACCAAGAAAGTTCGAAATCGGAGACTTAGTACCCAAACGGGCAACCCCATTTACTAGGACAAGGAACGATGGAAAACTAGCAGCTTCATGAGAAGGCCCTTACATAGTGTATGACAAGACCGTACATAGGTCATACTACCTAATGACTGAGGAGGAGGACCCTCTAACACATCCTTGGAACACAATGCACCTCTTAGAATATTACTGATAGAATAACCAATATAATGCATTTTGTACTAGGAACTTTATCAATACAACTTTTTCATGATATCTCAATTTCATATATTTATAACATACAAAAACTCAAAGTATTGGATTTAATCAGTCGACTTGAATCACACCTGGGGCGACCTCTTTCCTCAAGCCACATATATATTTACAACATACAAAAACCCAAAGTATTAGATTAAGTCTGTTGAATTGAATAATACTTGGGGGCGAGCTCTTTCCTCGAGCCACACATATACTTACAACATGCAAAAACACCAGGTGTTAGATTTAGTCAGTCGACTTGAATCATGACTGGGGGCAAACTTTTTCCTCGACCCACATATATACTTATTACATACAAGAACGCCAAGTATTGGATTTAGCTTAATTCTAACTACATGTGCATCATACTCGGCCACTTCTGTCGTATGATCAGGCTTTAACTTTTCAATCTCTCGATCATAAGTAGCCTTCAACTCAGTCTAAGTAGCATCGAATGCTATCTGGCTCACCTATTTTATGACCAATAGGGCTTCTTCGAGCTCGACAACCCTTTGTGCAAGCGTCACTACCCTCGAACGGTCAACTTGCTGACGATCAAGTTCTTGACCAACAGCAAGAGACTTCCCCGATACCCTACATAAACAAAAGACTGACACTCATCACCTGCATATATTCATTCACATACTTCACACCTCAAAAAAATCACACATCAAATATAATAAAACTATTACCTCCTAAATACATAACTCGGCTTGTTGCAGAATCGATGCGTAATCCTTTTGTACCATCGCATCTAATCGACAGTCGAATACTCCTTGAAGAGGACTCAATGCCTCAACCTTGGCCTCCTCATCCACAAGCCCAGTATGTTGCTTTGGCTCATCCCTCTTGTTCTTATGAGGTAGCAGCAGACTCTCCAACCCAGCATACGTCGTAGATGTATCGACCTTTTTGCTGAGATTATTCTTACTCATAGTCGACCCCGTAGCCGCCCGGCCACGTGTTGATTTGGTTTTGTTCCTTTGTTGAGCCTGGAACAAACTGGGGACATCGTCCAGCTAATTGGCATTGATGGTCATAGAATTTCAAGCTTTCAAACCCATCTCCTTTCTCTTCCTACCCTGTCTTTTCCTTGTAGGAGCGACCCCAATCAACTTGGCGCCCTTATTGCTAAATCAAACCCTAGGGAGCTCGAGTAAAGAAAATATTTTGTTCACCTTCTCGTCCTCTTCCTATAACACTGTGTCAAGATAACTCGACTTTAGTGGTATATCCAGCGGTCGAGGTACTGCATAACAAAAAAATAGAAAGTTAGTCGACTTCAACATCGAACTACATAACAAAAAATATATAATGCCTACTATTTTTATATACATGGTCATTGAAAGCTAACACAGGTTCTTGAGGCCTCTGTTCCCAGACACCGTCGACCAATACCAAGGTTTTGTTTCAGTGTCGGCCGTTGGTACTCATGTCATAAAACCACTGTCAGTTACTATCACTTTTTACATGGTATGGATTTTCTTCGGGCTACAAACCATCTCATAATAAGGCTTGCCACTTTGATCTTTGTCAAAAATAATGATACAATCGTTTATCTCAACGATTTCTAAAAAAATCCCAGCTCAATACCATCCTTCACTGAACAATCAGTTAACTTCAAAATCAAGTGATCACACCACATTTCTAAAGCCCTAACCAGATACAAGACTCCACAAGTCCTTTTTCCACATTTACAAGGTCCGCCATTTATGGTGAATCAATGAATAAAATCCAAGTTTGTCTGACACAGTCACAAGGGGGCCATTAATGGCAAAATCAAAGAACTGAAAATAAGGCGGTGAGAGAAAGATACTTACTAATGTCAGTTGAGGCTATAATAATGGCGTTCAGGTGGCTTAAAATATCATCTCGCTCGATAGCAGCAGGGCAACACTTGTTAGAAGTTGGGAGAGATAATGAGTTAAGAGATTGTTTTATATTTCCTGAGGAAGATGAAGAGTTGGGTAATAATGGGTAATCAAGGCACACGTGGGCGGTTATCACTACCCCACTAATACTTTTTTCTCTCTTTAGTTATTAATTTCAAAATTCCTACCCTCAAGCTTTTTTCCCGCCTTCAGTTCTTTCTTTCCAATTTTTCTATTCTCCTAATTTTTTTATTTTCCCCTACATATACTATCCAACCTAGTCACCTCACCTTTTAACCTTTCTATAAGACCCAGCTCAATCAAATCTCTCCTTTTAACCTTTTCTACTAAATGAAAACTTTCAAGTGTTTTCCCACATTATTCTCTACAGACATAAATGTAGTATCTACTAAATCTCAAATATTAAAGCAAAGATAATACTAGCTTTCAATCCATACACACCTATCATCTACTAAATCTCAAAGATTAAGGCAAATATAATACTAGTCTTCAATCGACATACATCTACCAAATATTAAATGATTAATACAAATGTAATACTAGCTTTCAATAAGTGATTTATACTATCTTTAAGACTTACGATAAAGCAAGGTAAAACTAGCTTTTATCTGTATGACATCTACACTACAGGACAAAAATAGTTTACTTGCTTATACAGATTTTTCTTGCGGTATGGCAGATGAGCCTTCCCCTATAGTCGGAGCTCGTGAAGACATGAAGTCTTGTGCTTGAGCAAACACAATCACCCTTCTTTGTTATACTTGCTCTGCAGTAATGGGGCCAACTCCAGTTTTTATAGTATTCAGGTAGTTACCTTAACCCATTTCTGTATGACAGATACAACTTTTAAACACCAGACAATCATGCAACGTATCCCTTTCAGACTCAAGCCTCTTTACTTTCTCCATGAAATAAGCAATTACTGTTGTCATCTCCTTCACATGCACATCATCCGTAGAAAGCCTACTTCAATTATGTATAGTCGGGTCAGCAAACTACTACATACACTCACAAATTTTTTATTTAACTTTTCATATCGATTCTTAGCTCGCTCCAAGCGTCCCTCAAGTTCTGATATGACACTGGTCAATGACTTCGTCAGTTCCAACAATCTACTTTGTTTAGCCTTACTCTTATCTTTATTATCGTTTAACTCCTGTACATTCCACCTTAATATCAACTCTTCTTCCTTTTTCTAAAAAGCCTCATCTATGTTACTTCCTCTGGGAAAATAATCCTTCAACATTTTATCCTTTTCATGAGAGATTCTTCCAACTCTTTTTCTTTATTTTGAGAAACGTCAAACCTATCCCCATTCTCTCTAGCTCGCTCATTATCTTTCCTTGTGGCAGCTCAAACATAAACCAAATCTACCTCTAATTCTTTGATTTATGCCTGGGCACGAATTAATTCATCCTTAACATTAACTTCGACATCCCTCTATTTCTTCTTTGATCTCTCTATAACCTCCACCTTACTGTCGTAAAAACTTGACAGGTCTACCTTCAGCTTCTCCACTCGTTTATTAAGCTTATCACATTGATTCTGAGCACGCCAAAGACTAACATCTTTTACCTTTGCGGTCTCACTCAGTTTCTCTACATCACTTTGGACACTTAACAAATCAGCTCACGCCATAACCAATTCGAGCTCCTTCCTTCTCAATTCCTCCTCAAATTATTAAGGTACTCTGTTAGCTACAATATTTCTGCCTCTAACGATCTAGTACAATATTGTGCGGTATCTACCCCTTTGTACTTCCCCTTTACGCACTCTAACGTACTCTTCAACTTCTCAATCTCATTTTGAGCATTCACTAGCTCACCTTGAACTCTCCCTAATTCCGCTTCTTTCTTCTAGATCTTTTTGCTCAGCTCGCTAACTATCTTTTCTGATTTACTCAACCTAAGCTCCACTTTTACATACTGATCTGCGCTCTCTTCAAACACCTACTCGATCCTATCAAATTCTAGTTTAAACTCATAATTACATCTCAACACATCTTCCTCATGAGATCGTGCGGCATCAAGCCCGGCCTGTACATAAATTCGATTTCAAGGTCAACACATTCAGAACATTTTATATTTCTCATCTAAAAAGTTTGATATACAGCAGTTTGTATACATTGCTACATCTCCTACTAATCAGATTATACATCATATATCCACCAGAATGAGCTAGTACATAGCCTTCAAGCTATACTGACTTCTCGTCCTGATGACCAGACGCTCTACAATCACGATGATCTTTTAATATTTTAAGATGCACATTTTTGAACCCTCTACTTATTGCAGCTCCTGAAAGTAAGATCGACAACGTATGTCTTTAATTATTTATGGAGTACATTTTTTCTCATAAAACCCAGGCGAGGTCGCATTTTTTGACATAATCCTATCTTTTCTTGGATCAATCCTAAACGAGCTACCAATATATCAATTCAGTGTTTTGTCCTATTTCCTTTATATGCTCTATCCTAAAACTCTGCACGAGCGGCCGAGAGAGCTACTGCATTCGCATAAATTTTCTCCTTTGTGAGCTCTTTCTATAAATCCTCAATTTTAAGGTGTAAGTCTTTAAGCTCCTACAAAACCAATATTTATACATCAATACATCATATACCGATCCTCCAAATAGTTCTAATGTATTCCATACAACAAATAGTCTCATTCCACAATAACAAAACACAAAAAACATTACTGCAACTTTACTCTACCTTATCGCCCTCCCCCCAATTTTCATGCTCTATCTTCATTAAAACCTTATCTAAACCTTTAATAGTATCATGGAGAGGAGTACTTCCAACCTCCAGGTCATCCTCTTGGTTGGGTTCATGCACCTTCACAAATCATTTTTCTATTATAGCTTGAACATCATCCCCAGAGTAACCAGTTTCTTAAAGTTTTAGCCCGAGATTGTTACGAGCAATAGGCACCTCTCCCACATTATTTCTGGATTCCTTTTTGAGCTGGTCCATGGTTATTTGAAAAGTGTCATTCAAAGACTTCACCTCCAAACTCGAGCGTTCCCTCTCTTCTACAAGGTAAGTTCGCTCTCTTGCAAAATCCTCTTCCAGCTGAGCAACCCGTTCTTTCAACTCCATCTTCCCATCCTCGAAACCCAGATAAATGCTCCTGAGCACACGTGCATCCTACACAACACGATACATAAATCATATTTGAGAATCTCAAATATATATGTTAAATAATAATATTACCATTACTTTACACAGTTCAATACTCACCATTGTGTCCAATTCATTAGTGCCCTCTCGAGCAGCAAACCTCAACTTATTTTTGATAGCGAGCAGCTTATCCTCCATGCTTGAAACCCCAACATCTTCCTCCACCTCATTCACTATGGGTGAGGGAATACTGACTACTTTTCTCTTGTTCAAAGGAGTCTTAACCTTCTCACTCTCTAAGGTCGCCAACTTTGAAGAGTCGACTTGCGCTCCTCTCTTCTTTGTCTGCCTATTCCTAGATTTACTAGACAAAGTACCTGCAGGCTTCGATAATAGGGGCACAGGTCTAACTTTTAATAACACTGGCAATTTTTCAATATTTGCAGGTAATTCAGCTCCCGCAGAATTCGATAAGCCATCACCAATCATCTTTCTTTTGGCCTACAATTTCTGTACTTTAATAAATTTGTTGTTAATCCCCTTGTGCCTACAAATCTCCAACTCCCCCAATACAGTTTCAAGCTCGACTCCTTCTCGAGCTACAATATCAATCAAAGATTCTTTTCTGGTTACTTTAGAGCGAGGATTTGCATACAAAGCAACAAAATACTATCATAAACAAATAAAGTACAGTCACCAAAATAGTTCAAAGATAATGGATTTACTTATGTTTCTTAAAAGATTGGTACTTAAAGGAAAGAGTGTCCCCGTCAGCTCTCTGGAGATACTCGCCCTTTACCCAAATTAGATTATTATTATAAAACCTTCCAGCTGAGTTCAGGTTTAAAAATTTGGGCCGGGATGAGCTAGAACAAAAGTACGCACCCCTAGTATTTATAAAATTTTCCCAGTGTAATACTGTAAAATATCTACATAAGTCAATCTTCTCTCTTTCCCCTCACGAGCCCACCTCCTATTCAAATTCTCACATATATTAATGACCTCCCATATATTACTATTCAACTGGGCAGGGCACGCTTTAATTCTATTCATGATACCTTTAACAAGATTGCCAAAAGGCATTACTAGCCCATAATCGAATTGGGCAAGATAATATAGAAAACCCTCATCTAAATCACCTTCTTTATTCTCATTGAAATACTCAAGGGAAACACCCTCTGGAATTTTCCTAAACTTTTTCTCGTGGTCCAGATTAGGAAGCACAAAAAATGTACGTTTACCCCATTCCCCGTCCGAGCACCCCCTAAAACCTCCCAGAATGTTCAATGGCATTTCCCCATACACCACCTACAATCCCTTTATGCTTACAAAACTCCTAGAACACTTCTGACTCTACAGGATAAGGAAAGAGTTTACAAGGGAAATATGGAAACTCGAGTTGTTCCTCTACTACAACATCCTATGAGGAACTCTTCCCCTCAGACTTAACTCATGCCCTGCAGATTTGGCATCTCATTCTACACTCTCATCCTCAGCCGATTAACTAGAGGTGGAAGGTTCCATTTCAAACAATAAGCTCAAAATAACAAATAAATTTTCCTAAGTTATTTCACACGCTTCTACCTACACACAAGTCCAGGTATTTCAATCAATTTCTTTCTTTTTTCTTAAATTATTATTATAAAAAAAATAAAAATAAAATAGAAAATTATGTTTCATATATTCACATTATTAATTTTTTGAACGTATGTATCCTTACTTTTTATATCAAATAATATTGACAAACTTTTTCAAAAAATACATTACCTTCTAAGTATAGTACTTTTTATAAATTCAAAATACAAAGCATGCGGGATTCATCACCATTACATACCAAATCATTTCACAAGAGAGAACACTGTTCAAAAACATAAACTTACCCCAAATCGCAAAAGATGAATCAGGAATTCTACAACTCTCTTCTTTCATAATAGTGCTCTGTAACAACAACTTTTTCTCCACCCCAAAGAGTGTATCCTCATCCATCCTATAACAGTGGCACTCACATAGACGTTTCTCTTCCAAATCTCTATAATATTATTATTTTTCTCTCTCTAAAGTTTTGCCTCTCTGTATTTTGTAATTAAGCATTTGGAAAACGAGGGAGAAAGATTATTCATAACTTTTTTATTTAACCGTTGACAGTTATTGAGACTTGTGTAAGCCACCTTGGTTTTCAAACCAAGGCGTCCTCTCGACAGTTCCTGTGAGACGACTCGTACTTTTTGGATATACATGCCTTTCATCATTAACCGAAACCCTAATATTAAATGTACCTCTCTCTCTCTTACCCACATCACTCTCACACCTTCTCACCTTCATGATCACAAAAATCATCCCACGCGCAATTAATCTATGCCTCAAAAAGCATTCTCCTACTCGTGATTTCTATTCTCCTACTCTACATATTTATACAAATTACATCGTCATTTCCGATGCTACACACTTTCAAAATTCAAATTTATTTTCAACACAATCTACATAAAACAAGGAGCACATTCAGAGTAAAAATATTATCCCTTTATTTCACTTACATTATATTGAAATACATAAGTTTACCATCTCAAGCATCGTTAAATCTAAAACAACCTAGGTGTCCTGCAGCACCACATCTGATTAATACATCACTAACAAGCCTCTCATCTTACGTTGTAATCTCATCCAGTACAATCTCCCTCACATAAGTTTTTTGAGCTTCAGGTTCAAAAACCAATTCACAAAATAGTTCACACCAAAAGTGGCATTCAATCTCATTCTCCTTCGCCCTTGCAGTCAACCCCTCTAACTGTAGTACAGATTATGGCATATCTGCATCATAATCGAGCTGCTGAATATCCTTTTACATATTTCAGCAACCTTTATCGCTAAATTCCCCTCTACCTCCTGTCAAGCTCTCTGAGAGAGAGTCTTCACCATGTTCAATTATTCAACATCTTCATCTATAATAGATATATAAACACAGAGTACGGTCAAGTGCACTACCACCTTTTTGAGCATCTCCAGGTTTTAAAGATAAGAATCCCACTTATCAAACTTATCCATCATTTTCATCTCCTCAAATCATTCTACATATAAATTCGATTGCATACTTTTTCACAAAATTTAATTTATCATCTCATTTTTACCTTTAACCTAGAGGGCACGTATAGACCCTCAGTTCCCTTTGTAAAACTTAAGATTTAACTTTTTTAAAAGTTCACATTACAGTATCATATATCCTAAAACAATCTTATATATATATATATTGCTCGAAAAATGCAGTACCCTCAACTCGAACGATATCTTTTTATAACTTTATAATAGTTTAAATAGGTTACCACATACAAGATCACACACAGTTCGAAATCTCCTTTCGATCTAATAACATTTTCCAATAGTTCGATATACTCCCCTCATATAAATTCAGATTGTGCCACATTTTTCCAAAAAATTTAGCTCAAAATTATAAAGTACATATTACTTTACAAATTTCGATACAAAAACTTCCTATAGATCGTTCTACATATTATAATCAGTTTCAGCTGTTCACAAGACTTCAAATTCGAGCACCCAAGGCCTCTACCACCTGAAACACTTCTGCAAGAAAGCGAAGATGAGAAAATGAAGATGGTTATAGCAGAAGCATACTTCCTCCTCTGAAACCACCACCACCATCTCTTATTTTGCATCCCCACTACCACCATATCTTCTACCATCAACTCTGCCTACAAAGTCTACTCACGCATAGAATAACACTAAAAAAATCCTAGCACGGGTATCATTTTCCCCATCCTCTACAGTAATAGCCTTCTACACATGAAAATAGAGATACAACCTTCGCAACCACTCTGATTGGGAGTAGTATAGGCATTCCATGTGGCAATGATCCTCATCCGCCTTTGTTGCCTCATGAATAGTCAGACCTTCAAAGGAAGGATGGGTTGGATAAGGAAGGGGGAAATCAAGAAGGTGGGTCCTACAGTAATGAAGCTGGAATTCTTACAATTTGGCCAGAACCCTATTCTCCCTTGCTTGACTTCAGGTGGTCACTATTAGTTCCTTCACAGAGATAGAAGTACTTGAAGAATGACAGCCAACAGACCAACATAGTACAATATTTATAGAAGAACAATATTTAATACAGGGACAGATTTCCAGCAATCATCATTAAATGATATGGTCTTGGGAACCCTATAGCCAAACATATCAATCAATTTAAATCCCTTAACAGCAATCAATACCACAACTCAGTCTTCCATAAATACATTCATTTCCCAGATAAATCCAAATCAGCAAAATAGATCATTCCCATTTTTGAAATGTCCTTCCATATTCCAATTTATGAACTCGAAGGGTACTTCTCAACTCAAGACACATGTGTCTTCAGTTGTGAGGGAGCTGTAGGGACCTGTCCCTCGAGCTGTGATAAACTTGAACTGATCTAATACCAAACTTACACAATATGCATATGACATGCACTATCAGCAATGATACCTATACTACAAACTGTTGAAGTACGTGACTTGAGTACTACAAGTAAAATAGAACAAGTCAAAAAAATTTGTCTTTTATGAACTAACAGTTACAAACCCAGCTATAACTTACCCCCACTTTTAGAAGAATGTGTTTATGCACGATAGTGAACTAAGAGTGATGTTTATAAAAAAAGGATGAGTTCCAGAGGAGAAGGGACCAGGTTTTTCTAGCTCAAGAGATCATAAAACTTATAATCAAAAGATACAGTTACTAAATCCTTAAGCCAAGGTGTTAGTTTTTATCAATTCAGCGGTTTCCACGCTAATCGCATGTGTCATTTCTATATTGGGTAATTTTAATTCTTGTCCCATGTACATTTGGTGTAAAGACTATTTCAAGCTATTTTAAGCTACTACAAAATTAGGCCATTAAAGGTATGGACTAATGCGTCGAACATCTAAAGAAAGGTATGATGACACTCTCAACTAGTTAAGAAGACATCATGAACTGAATGGCTGAGATTTTTGACATGCACACCACTAGGATGGATTAAATGACGGCTCAAGTTAGTAAGGAAAATAGAAAAATTTAGAAGCTCAAAACAAAACTAGCAGAAGGAGAAACAAGGGTAATGGTGGGTTCTAATAAAGCTATAACAACTCCTATGCACTGAAGCTAGTGAAATTAGATTTTCCTAATTTTAATGGCGAAGAAGAACCAACTAGTTGGATATGTCGAGCCGAACAATCTTTTCAATTCCAGCAAACTCTGGAGGTAGACTAGCTATCATTAACAATTTTCATCTTGAAGGCGACGCTTAGTTATGGTACCAAATCTTTAAACAAGAGGAGGAAATCATAACTTGGGAAGTGTTTAAGGAGGGTTTGTTATCTAGATTTAGGGAAGGTCAGTTTTACAAATTTTTTGGAAAACTCACCAAGTTGCAGTGGAAGGAATCATCTAATAGAGATTACAAAATTTAGTTTGAGAAATTGCTTACAAAGGTTTGTTGTGTTCCCTAAAGTCAACAAGTAAGTTAGTTCACAAGTGCCTTGAGAAATTTTATTAAAACTGACATTCAAGCCATAAAACTTCCTACCTTGTCGGCTGTAATTAGTCTAGCTTGTTTGTATGAATCACGAGACCATTCATATAAAGGTATAAATTCAACTATTTCTACTCTAGTGAAGCAAGTAATAGCGGCGGGGCTACAAGAATGTAGGAATAAATGGTTATGCTACAATTGCAACGAGAAGTTTATCCCAGGACATCGTTATAAAAAGCTTTTCCTACTTCAATTATGTAACGAAGAGGACGACGAGGATATCTACATGTAACCAGATATATTATAAGGATTGCATACTTGTTTTACAACACCCTTGAGGACAAGGGTAAATTCGAGAGGGGAAGAGTTGTAATGGTTGTTATCCATGAATAAGTTAGAGTCTTCCATAATTTTAGGTAAGTTGGAGTCACTTTAGGTAAGTTATGTTAGTGGGACTTTTTTGAATTCTTTTATTTATACGTAGGTTAGTAATCTTAGAGCATCTCCTGAAGTACCTGAATGACTTGGATATAAAAAAGGCAAATCCAAGTCAGTCAGACTCTATTTCCTCCAATAGTACCTGACTTGGATTTCTATTATGCGCCTAACACTTGGGTGCATGTTATGTTTTTAAACAGACGCCTAACTCTTAGGCGCCCAAATTATTATTTTTTAAAAATCACGCGCCCAAGATTTAGGCGCTTGATTGTCTGAAAGCTTAATACGAATCTGTCTTCTCTCTTCTCACATTTTAGCTAAATCTTTATGATTTAGAGTATTTTTCTCTCTCTCTCTTCTCACATTTTAGCTCGATTTTCTGAAAGCTTACTATCCCAGGTATCTCTCTCTCTATCTCTAATTTAGGTAAATATTGTGATTTAGGGTATTTGATTGCCAAAATAGAATTTGTTGGAAATTGTTGAATCTGTTTAGAATTTCATGAATTTGTTAGAATTTGTGAATTTGTTGGATAAGTTGAATTTGCTGGATAAGTAGAATTTGTTAGAATTTGCCTTAAATTTGTTGAACTCTTTAACCCATCTCTAGTTGAACAACTCTTGAATTTGTTGAACCTGGTTTGAGGATTCTTGTTATTTCTTCTACTTAGAAGATTATAGTGTTGTTGCTTCATTTAGATTAGTTTGTTTCTACAATATGAAATTTGTAGAATTTGTTGGAAGATTCAATACAGCAAAAATCCAGCTTTTAACTTTGCTTTGTTTAATATAGTCATTCAGTCCTATGTAGGAATTTTTGTTGTCACAATACTTATGGCTATTATGAGCAGAGCTTATCCTTGTATGTTTGTTGTTCTATGGTTCTTCCATATAGTCCAAGCAAATGATATATAGCAGCTACTTACTCCAACAAGGAATCTTGTAAGCCATCATCCACCTCAAGGAATCTTTTTCGAATATTTGATTCATTCTTGAATTGTCTTACATTTCTAGTCTATAAACATTCTTACAAGATTCCTTACTATTGTCAAGTTTTTGCTTAGTTTATATAAATTGGTTTTGTGGTGGTCATTATATAAATTGGTATTTAGCCTTCATGCAGGATTTGACGATCTCGTTAGTGGAGGAAGAATACGATGGAACCGACGATGATGAGGAATTCGAGTCCGATGAAGGCGAAGGGACCGTTTCTCAAATACGATTTTTATCAGGCAAGAAGCGGAAAATCACTTACGAAAAACTCAATGTCTCCGCCGAATCTCCTCCACCTCTCCGACAAAATTATAAACCACGTGACTTTCGGCAACTCACATAATTGGATGGGAAATGTCATTTGTCCACATCAGTTGTTACTACATCGGTTAGTTGAAATAACGCAAATTAGTAAATTATTGGTTTTATACTTATTTTAAAGTATTTGTTTCCGGTAGAATTTAGTTTAGATGTTCTTATTTGTGTTTATTAATTGTGTTACAGGCTCGAGTTAGATTTAAATATAGATCGGTATTAGTCAAGTTTCGCGAAATGTACTTAATTCTTATTGAGGTACCTCACTTGAAGCAGAAATTAAAGGCTACCAATTTGATGAGTTTATTTGATTGCAAATTGGGAACTTTGATAACCAAGTAATAGTATTGATGGTTGAGCGTTGGTGGGCAACCACTCATGCATTTCACCTATCTTGTGGAGAGCTAGGGATTACTCTTAGAGATTTTATAGTACATACCCAGATAGATATCAGGACAGGAGAGCCAATGGTATTGGATGAGTCATACACAGAATATGGTAACGCCTTAAGAATTTTTCCTGATATGGAGTTTAAAGATTATGAAAAGGGATGTATTAGTTTTGCTCACCTCCGAACTTACCTTGACCATACCAGAGTAAACATTAAAGATCCGGCTAATACTAATATAATCTTTAGGGAATTTATGCTATTGTATTTTGGAGGTGTCTTATTTGGGAACTCGAAGAGTTGGGCTCGACTAGAGTTGTTGGGTACAATTTCTATCATAGAAAAAAAAAGACCAGCGATCGACTTCGGCACCGCTATATTAGGACATCTCTACTACTGCCTTGACCAAACATCGAAACAAGAAGTGAAATACATCGGCGGTATTTTCCAATTGATCAAGGTATAATATTTTAAATTAATAGTTCTAGTTATTTATTTTATGTTTATTCAAGTTTATTTAGAAAATTAATATATATTTTTTATCTTCTGCAGTATCAGTGCTACAAGTATTGTCAGATAGGCCATCATATCTTGATAAATAATAGGTTGGATATTTTTGGCCAAGGATGTCAGGCTGGCGCATTAAAAGATGAAAACTTACTGGAAATAAGGTTAATCATCATCTAGCACTAATGAGGCAACAACTGGATTTGCGTATAATGAATAACATGCAATGGGGCCCCTTTAGAAACATGAAGGATGCACTAAAGCGGGAGGTAATTATCGCCGGTAATATTAGTCGTAAAAGAGTACTCCTGGAAAGCCCATTTGGTAGACATGAGTGGTATCTTAGGGATAGCTGTTGGGCTCAACTAGAGCATCGAGCAATACCTTACGACCCTCCAGAGAAACTCCATTGCTTCCCGAGTCCCGATGTGGTTCACTCCCTTCGAGCAACGGGTTGGATCAAACCACAATATTATATTATGAGTCACCATGTCGACTATGATGCCTACTGGAGGCATGTTTCACATGGTGCACTTATGTCAGACATTACGAGGTATGGCAATATTGACATCCTAAACCTTGGCTCTTTGACAGCCGGAGTTACCTTTCCATATGTTTAGTTTCCCACTGGAGATTTTTCTACTCAGGAGACACAAATCCCTCCCCCACAGCTTGGTGATTACCCTGGATGGATTATGGAGTTTGGGTTGCCACATGGGACCACGTGGTATCCCATTCCCTCTATTGCAACGACCTCTACTGTAGACGTGCTAACAGGATATGACTTTTTTGTTATGACTGAGGGTATGCGGAAGCTTACACTTGATAGGTAATTAGATTTAGAGGCTCGACACCTTCATGACGAGAGTCGTATTACACATTTGATGGCAGACTTGAGACGTGCAGAGGGTCGTCTTTTCCAATTGAATGACTATTTAGATGGAGAAGTTAGTTGTTTAAGCATCTTATGATATATTTTCCGTTTAATTAATATTTGTAGTTTTAATTAATATTGATATTCCCATTTTGTATGTTTCAGGGGATTATAGTTGATTGGGAAGATGACGAAGGTGAAGCGAGAACTTCTCAAGTGGGGACTTCATGGGGGAGGGGTTCACGGGAGAGACATTCGCGGGGAAGGACATCTAAAGGTGGGGCCGCTCCTCCCCGATGATCAAGACGTACGGGGGGATCTTTTGAGTAAATGATATTAGTTATTTCATGTTAAGTCTAAATCAATGAGAGAATATATTTTAAGCTGTTTCATGTTTTGATTCTCACTTTAGTGAATGACATTGGCTTTTATATAATTATTTGTGATTCTCACTTTTGAATGGTATTAATAGTTTAATATTTTCATTGCCTAAGCTTTTGATTCTCACTTTTGATGTTTGGTATAATGGTTTTGATTCTCACTTTTCATTGCATAAGGTTTTGTATAATTGTTCTGATTCAAACTTATAATTGCCTATGGTTTGGCATGTTTTCAAGTAGTTTAACCAAAAAATAAAATTACTCAGCGCAACAAGCGCCTAAGATTGAAAATTTTTTAATCAGGCACCTAAGTCTTAGGCGCCTGCTGCGCTGAGTAATTTTTTTTTTCAAACGGCTATATTTTGTGAAGGGAATATATAGACATATTAATAAGCTCATACTATCTCATATCCAATTTCAATATTCTCTTCTATTTTCAATTATCTGATGAATTTCAAGGCGGTTCTTGATATTTTGATCGAATCTTCATCAGAGGAGGAAGAGGAAGAGGGTATCGATGAATCTTCAACCGATTATAGTGATGACGACGTTATTAATACGATTAAAATGGAGATAGTGAGCAATCAAGCCAAAATTAATGAATTACAAAAGGCGGAATCTTCATGAAGTCGTGTTGGTTCGGTTGTCGGGCATAAAACCATAAATCGCTCACATGTATTCAATCATAAGCTACTTATGCACGACTACTTCTGTGATAAAAATGTTTACGGAAGTGAACATTTTTGTCAAAGATTCCGTATGAGCCGAGGTCTTTTCGATTGTATTTTAAATGCGGTTGTTGCTTATGATAAGTTTTTTGCTCGGAAGCGAAATTGTGCAAATGTTTTGGGTTTATCGCCTCAACAAAAACTTACAGCGGTATTCTGTATGTTTGCATTAGGAGTGTCGGCAGATAGTTGTGATGAATATGCTCGGGTTACAGAGAGCACAAGAATTGAGGCCCTTACGAGATTTTACAATGCGATGATCAGGCAATTCGGTGCAGAGTATTTGAGATCGCCAACTCCGGACTATATATAACAATTGTTGTACGTTGTCGAGAAGCATAGATTTCCCGACATGCTAGGTAGTTTGGATTGCATGCATTGGGAGTGGAAAAATTGCCCCACGGCTTGGGCAGGTCAATACACGGGGCATAAGAAAACACAAACAATCATTTTGAAAGCTGTGGCATCTCATGATTTATGGATATGGCACATTTTTTTTGGAATGTCTGGTTCCAACAATGACGTAAATGTTCTTGATCAATCACATCTTTTTCAAGATCTTTGTCTTGGTCGTTATCCACCTTACAACTTTGAAGTCGATGGAAAACCATACGATATGGGATTCTACTTGGCGGATGGTATATATCTGAAATGGGCAACGCTTGTTCAAACCTTACGATTTCCCCGAGGTAATCCACAGAAATGTTTTGCCAAGCAATAAGAGGCATATCAAAAATATGTAGAACGAGCTTTTGGTGTCCTTCAATCTCGATATGCAATTGTGAAAGGTCTGGCAAGAAGTTGGTCACCCAAAAACCTCGATAAAATAATGAAAACGTGTATAATTATACATAACATGATCGTCGAAGAAGAACGTAATAGGTACGGAGTAAGCTTATTGACCAAACATTTATTCCTAGACCCTAACCCAATTGACTTAAATCAGGAAGAAGTCACTTTACAAGGATACATTGTGAAGTACGATAAGGTGACAAGTTCGGATAAGTATATGACAGTTTGAAATAATCTCATTAAGCATCAGGGAAACAATTATATGTAATTTTAATATAAACGCAACTTTATTTCAATTTTATATAATTTCAATTAAGCACATTTATGAAATTTATTTCAATTTCAATATAAATTCAAATAGAAAATAATTAAAAAAACAAAACTTTATCAACAAGATTCTATTATATAAAATATACTAAACTTCTAAAACAAGGTTTTTAAACAAAATATGTCAAACTTCTTAAACAAAGTTTTTAAACAAAATATGTCAAACTTCTTAAACAAGGTTTTTAAACAAAATATACCAAATTGCTTAAAAATGTACTACCAAACTTCTTAAACAATAATTACCAAAATATACGAAACTTATAAAATAAGATTCTTCAGCTAGAGCATCTAAGGCGTTATTATTATTAGCTTTAAATATTCTCGCCATAACCGCATTACGTTGTGCCTTCCAATAAACCCTTTGAGTGTTCTTCAAAGTAGACATGTCCATCGCCATCACCTATTGATTATTTTGGGCTTGAAATTGAGCTTCTAAATTCACCATGGCCTTTGTCTTCCTTTCTCTTAACTCCATAATACGAGCTTCTCTCTCTTCCTTCTTCTTCTTATCTCTCTCGATAATATACTCTTCTTTCTTTTTCTCCATTCGGTCAAGGCGACTAATAAGTACATTTTGGCGTTCAGTGAGAAGATTTTGTCTTTTTTCATTCTTTTCCTTTAGTTTAACACTTTTGATACTGCCGGGACATTCCGTCTCCGCATCCGTGGCAAGTACTGGAGAGTCGTTGTTCGAGCTAACGGGTATGTCGGGTGTTGTGGGAGTAGACATTCCTGGGCTCGAACTTGATGTTTGCTTCATTCGCATATTGCGAGCTAAAGTGCCCGGGTGTTGGTCTTGCAAGATTTTCTAATATTGATGACAACTTAAAACTTTATAAGCTTCTTTATACACCCATTTGCCTTTACCACATGCTTCATAAATCGTTATGGCGGCATCGTCCTATAAAATAGATTAAGATAATAATAAAATACATGGATTTGGTAAAAAGAGTCTATAATTTATTAGTAATGACGAATGCTGAATTACTTACTAAATTTCCTTGTTGCATACCGCTTATGGGGCCTTATATCATATTTTTCAAACAAGTATTATAAACCTTGCAAGCACGATTCAAATCCGACTAATAATTTTTCAAAGATGATATTATACGCTCAACCCATTCACCATCCTATTCACAGAAATCATGAAATGCATCCAAAACCAAGTCCTAAAAACATCAAGTTGTTGGTTATTGCTTTTGATTCTATCATCTGAGATATGAATCCAAGCTTTTGCAAGATTTTTGTTTTGAATGCCCATCCATTTTAAAACCTGAGACCTCGCCCCTCCACTGGTATTTTTATTAGTCAAGCAATGTTTGCCTTTGGCTTTTTATCCATCAACAACCCTGAAGTCTTCGGATTGAGATGCTTGTGATTGAGATTGTGAGGGATTGGCGAATGGAGAAGGATGTTGGAATTGAGCGGGAAAGGCGAATTGAGAGGGTTGACCCCAATTATTGGGTGCTATGAACGGTTGAGAGGGTTGTACCCAATTGTTCGGCGAGTAAAATGATTGAAAGGGTTGTGATTGAGATGATTGAGGTTGAGGGAAATGAGTGAATTACAACCAATTAGGTGGGATTTATTGTTGTTATTGTTGCTGTTGATTCAAACTACTCTCGGTAGTGAAATCTTTATCTTGCGTAATATTCGTAGAACTCATCTATTAATTTCAATATAAATTAATAATCAAGAAAAACTTAAAACCCTAGAATATTGTAATCTATCAAATTAAAGGGGATATGATAAAATTAAACATAAGCTTACCTTAAAAGATGAAGCTTCAACAATTTCAAACAATTTGAGTGATGAAGATGAGTTGTGGTGCAATTGGAGGTGGTTTTTGTTTAAAAGGTAAAGAGAGGGAAATGACTTAGTTTTAGAAGATCCAACAAATTTATTTAGTGGAACAAGCGCCTAATTAAAAAAAATTAACTTTGGCGCCTATTTAAAAATATAACAGGCGCCCAACACTTAGGTGCCCAATCGCAACATTAAATTCCAAGGCTGAGTCTTGAAATCCAAATCATTCTTCCATCACTACACCATCTCAATATACCTCAGATGAAGACGGTGTCCGCTTCGTTGTAATGGCTATTATATGCTCTATATTTCTTAGCTACGTTGCACTTTATAAAGAAGGTGACAACCATTAGACTATTTTACAAGAGACGAATATTCATCGGAGTTATAGTGATGTTGCTTACTGGAATGGCAAAGTATTTGCTATAGACTCCTTTGAGAACATAATATTTGTTTGAACTGTTAGGTCTTCTCAACCCGTTATCCAATTGGTTTACTCGAATGGTAGAATCCCAGTGGATTTGTTCTACCGTCGCAGACATCTGATAGAGTCATGTGGGTACCTTTTGTTAGTTGTGGACTACCAGACGGGCACGTACTATCGCGCGTGCCTATAATTACGTTCCAAATATTAATTAAAAATTTAAAATTATACAATCGACGAAACAACTGAAGACTTATATCTACTGCAATGACTGAATTGTCGAAACCCATTATGTTCCTCTTGCAATATCCAAATTTAATTTCAAACATAATTGAGTTTTATGAGATGGACGATCCATATTGAAGGTAGCTTAATTAGCTAAACCTTGTGGAACGGAAAAACATTAATTTTCACATGGCAAGCAAAAGTGAACCGGTGGCCGAAAAAGAATTGAACATAATAAAAGTGCGGGCAATCGACAAAACATTCCATCCGAGGATATGCAAAGCTAGAACATCGTGAAGTGATTATTATTTCATCTATGTTTTATAGCATAGTGAGATTTGCAGATTGTATTAATTTTTCACAATCTTGTCACTATTACGAGACTTAGGAATGGTGGCCACATTTTTTTATGCCTCATTTTCTACCATCGAAACACAGATGAATAATATACATCAATAACCTATATAGACAACTTCAAGCAAAACTAAAAGTAAACAACATCGCCGGGTTTGAGCAAAGAGATTCTGACTTCAATGAGGTGAAATCTATCACCTGCTTATCCAAAAATTGAAAACAATTCTGAGACTATACCTTAAATAAATACAAATTGTGAGTATCATGAGACTGAGAACTTCATAGCCTGAGAAGTTCTATGAGCAATTGATCACTTAATGAAAACAATGTGGTCTGGGCATCAATCCATGTCAAAATACAATTAAAAAAACTTTAATTTCATTTAATAGAATCTTAAATAGCTACAGCCTGTAAATCCTCTACCATATCCAGTCCATTTTCTTTTTGAACATAAAGAACCATAGGGGTCTCGAGCTTCTTGATGGCAGCTATCTTTTCGCTATGGCTCAATCCCTTGGAGCAGGCACGACGCAGTTCAATATTGTTTGGCAATGGTATAGCTTGAACTCATCATTTATTGCATCCAACCTCTCCTTTATGTACTCGTCAATGTCGTCATGGCTATTGGCTATCCACATGTATACAATACATCAATACAGAGTATTATAATTAGTTAACTAATAAGTGCAATCCAGCAAATGTGTATGAGAAAGAACTTCAAAAAATAAGCTCATGTCAGTGGAAAGTACAACATCAATGAAAAGAGGGATTTGGTGTAAAAATCCAGTGATATTGGAAATGTAAGAAACAATAGAAAAAAAGTGACCAAACACTGGTAATGGAGCACCGTTGGTGGAGGGAACGGGAGGGGTATGCGTGTGAGAGATAAGGGACAAATAGAACTAAAATATAATCCCTTCCATTTTCTAAGCTTGATACACAAAGGGAAGAAAATGGCAGCAGTATATGGGTCTTAACTGAGAGTTTTGAAGATGGATTAACCAAATAAGGGCAAATGTATACCGCTTAAACTAAACCTAAATCATCTTGATCGGCTGGCAGTCAAATAAAGATCAGCATGAGATAAATACTACTTAAAGGTCAATTATTTGCCTGGAAATGCCTCCGAGATCTGGTTCCCTGTAAGGCTAAAATTGGTAGCCGATTAGTTTTAACCGATATTTTGTGCCCCCTTTGCTCGACCTCTGAGGAGACCCTTCATCACTTTCTACTTGGTTGTCCCTTTACGAGGGCCGTTTGGTTTGGGATGTCACTTGGGGGGCTAATCCATAAGTTTGAATATCT
Organism: Kingdonia uniflora; assembly: GCA_014058105.1. Taxonomy (NCBI): domain Eukaryota; kingdom Viridiplantae; phylum Streptophyta; class Magnoliopsida; order Ranunculales; family Circaeasteraceae; genus Kingdonia; species Kingdonia uniflora. Next base: position 205,629 of record JACGCM010000622.1, read on the forward strand.
ATCCTCCCTAGAGTGGATTACATTGTGGTTTGAGCCACCTATGATTTGGCCTTTAGACAGGGATGTCTGGGCTCGGGTGGCTTGCTTTATCTATTGGTTAATTTAGAAGGCCCGATGTGCATGGGTTTTTCAAATGACTAGATTGGATCCAACTCGGCTTTCAGAGACTATTAATAAAATCTTGTATGATAAACCGTTTTCTCGACTAAATCGATTGACTATCAAGGTTTCCTGGGCTCCCCAGACCCTTGGATGGGCCAAAATAAATGTTGATGCCTCGTACTGTAAAGATAAATATTATAATCACAATTTTATTATCCGTAATGCTCATAACAATTTTATTGCAGCCCGAAGCTCATCCTGCAGATTTGCGAGCAGCGAAGAAGGTGAAGCATTAGCGGTCCTGGGTGGAATTAAATGGGCACAAGAGCAGGGATTAACACGAGTACATATGGAAACGGATGCTGAGGCAATATTTTCTTTTTGTCAGACGAGCTGCATCCATCTCTTGGTCCTCTAAAGCGATTTTGCACAACACTTTAGCTTTGTATAAACATTTTGAGGATATATGTATTAGTGTACGCCTCGATCTGCAAACTCTGTAGCACATATTATTGCGGGTAGGCCTACGAACGGTAATTTATGATTTTCTTGGTTTGGTTCCCCACCTAAGTGGCTTCAGGAGTCACTCAGAAATGATGGCACCACTTTTAGAACTCTTCCTATTTGATAAATTATGGTTTAACAATCAAAAAAAAAAATACTACTTAAAGGTACAAGGTTTTAAAGACACCTTAGCCAATTTGGTGTGGATAAATATGTTCATGGAACAGGAAAAGGTTTCAAATGTTCATCGTGTGCCAATAGAGCTGATGACCTCTATACACCCTTTTACTTCTACATCCGCATCTTGTTATCATACTCGACTTCTATGAAAAATATATCTCAAACAAAAAGGGCAATGAGGTAGTGGAGATGCGAGAACGAAAACAAAAACGAAGACAAAAAATATTCCATGCCTCTCCACATAAAAATTGAGGAACTGTAATTTTACATCATTTCCTATGAGGCGCTGCTTCGGTGCTCATAGTTCAATCCAACCATTAGTATGCATTTCCAAAGTCCCTCGTGGCATCAGTATTCACTAACCTCAACTCTGTACCTTGCACAAACACATTCTACTATCCTTCTCCAGGTTCAAAGCTTAGACCTTTTTTCTGATCACCATCAGACATAATCCTATATAAATAGAAAGGTACCATCCAAACACTAAAGATCGATACAAGGAAGCTTACAGGTAATGGCCACTGAATAAATAACCGAAGCTGCCTTAAAAAGATTGTACTCACAATTGCTGCTTGTCCTTTCAAAGCAAGATCATCTGATTCTCCTTTTCCCCATGACCTTAAACTTCATATACGTAAGGCCAGAAAAGTACCACCTAGGATAACCCAAAACCTATTTCCAGAAGTGCTTCCAGTTAGCATAAATAAAAGAAATCCCACAAGAGAGAGAAGCATACCAGATGGATTCCGCTACTAGTGTTCACCGTTTGCAATTCACCATTGGCCCACCGCTAAACCAAGCGGGTTTGTTATTTCTCATTAGTCCTCAGGTAATCTAACCACTCAAATGATTAATGAATTTGATGTATATTTATTTGTGCTTTTTAGAGATATCCACCAAGTAGTATTTTTTTCTTCTTCTGAAAGTTCACCAAGTAGTAATTACAAATTAAAGATAAGTATACCAGAGAGAGAAACATACCAGATGGGGTTCAAAATACGTACTTCTTCATCCCATAATATCGGAATCTGGAGTTCGATACTGTGTACGGATCCAACCAGTTGTTAGTAATCATTACTAATTGCTTCCAAGATATGCTCCCCCCACATTTTCTTAGTCCACTTACAGTACATGAAGAGTTGCCAAATTTCAGGGTACCTGCAATACAAAACACAATTGGCATTACTAATTGTTCCTATAGCAGGTAGCTTATCTGTAGTAGCTAAGTCAGCCTTATACAACTGCCAGACTAGAAAGCTTGAAGCTTGATCTGAGTTTGAGTCTGAGTGGAGAAAAAAAGAAGACTCAGGCTCAGATGGCATATTGGGTATGAGTGGAGAGGGCAGTTTTAAGTGAAAAAATCTGGCAAAAAAAGAATACCTCAAAGTATGATGAGTTAGTCCAAATAACTGAACATACTCAGGCTTAGACCTCTGACTTGGTGAAAAAACAAATGTCACCTTAATGATGTTAGGCCAAACAATGAAGATGTAAGAGTAAAATGATAAAGGTTAATAAACTTTTGTATCTATAGGTGGTTAAGGACAAGATATCATGTCAAAATTTTTAGGGATAAGCCGAATTACTCCACAAATATAAATGTCGTTTTCTTTAGTTTGGAGAGGAGTAGAAGAGTCTTATCATGCATCTTTAGATCAAATATGTTAGATGCATGACATGAAATAATGTATCTGATTAGAAACATTAATTTTGTGATGTATTTCCTTATGGATTATAAAGATTACTTCGCTTAAAATATAATTAGGAGAAGATCTTACAATTGGATAAGAAAAAAACAATAGGTGGGGTAATTCTATGTTGTTGATCCTCCCTTCGTTTTGTTTCCATCTATACTAAAAATCCCTTCGTTTTGTTTCCATCTATACCAAAAACGAACAATGGATGTTTTAAAGTTCTAGGATTTGAGATGCAACCAAAGATTATAATATAGATATTAGTGTTATAAAAGTTATAGAAAATAGAAATGTGCAAGCAAGACATGATTACAACTCAACTGGCAAGGAATACTCAAGTTGCCAAGTTTAAAAGTTGTTGATTTTTCAATTGGGGATAATGTCTACGCTGTGGTAGTGCAATGTTAATATAAAGTGAGTATATGGCCTCCCATAACATAGTCGTTAGTTTATCACTAAACCCCGCAGTATAGACTGCAGGTCACTGAAAGAAACCAATACAGCTTTACTGTGACTACTATAACAAAGACTAATTCACGTCTTGAGTCACTGAACAGACTATGATTTCCACCATAGCCAGTTGAGATAATAACCTCAGTAATTAGCATAAGAGCACAATGTGTATGCTCAGTCTTATAGCACATAATAATTACTTGGGGAAGAAGGCACAGTAGAGGTACCAAGAGATGTATACAGATATGTTTGTAGTATTGTATATTATCTACTTTAGTTAGTAGGTAAAGGAAGCCTAGTTGTAGTGCTATCCACTGCGGAGATCAAAACCTGGTTTGTTCTTGACCATCTAAAATGATACGGTTTCTAGCATTCCATATTGATACATATAAGAAGAAAAAACAGATATTTTTTGAAAACCTGCTCAATGCAGTGAACCAAGTTACTGAAACTCATAATTAGTAATGTGTAATACGCAGACTGAGTCTAATAATTTTTATTTAAATAACAAATGCAGAAGGTATATACTCAGAATTCGTAACTGATTAAGAGTTGAGTAAGGAATTGGGGTAGACTTGGTCCTCGTGGAAAGTTCTATAAAAAGCTTATCCTTCTTGGTACTTCACAAAGTAGATGGAAGATACAATGTCCATAACTTTTGTGGTTATATATAACTAACTACCATATGTATCCACGTTGTAAATAACATAGGATCTGAATTATGTATGTCTATGGCACCATTGATGAGTTAAAAGATCACAGTAGCTAAGTTAGATATTTTTTAAAAGGTTGAAGGATCAGGGTCAATAATAGACATCTCTATTTACAATATTTATCTCGGTGTTGATCTTTTCCCGTGTTTGTCGAACCATCAAGCAACCTTGGCCCCTCGAACAAATACCTATCTAATGCACTTTTCTTGCTTTACATAGTTATACCTAGATAATTACATGTTCGAACTTTTTCTTGTTTATTTTGCTATTTACAGCGGACCAGTACCATTTTACTCAGTTTATCACATAGTTAGCCTATGAGTACTGACTAAAATTACAACTCAGAAAAGCAATGAAATGACAACGCATCAATTATAATGGCTTGACTTAATATTAGCTTGATTTCTGTCCTTTGGATCACCTGGATATTTTTTTGAGTGATTGATATAAAAAAGGCTGAAGTTATAGTGCACAAGAAAGTAAGATTGTATATTCAGGAAACTGCCCTCCTATCTACAGCTACTATGAGGAACTCAATTAAGATTTTTAATATTGTTAGGGATGTTGGGGTTCCCACTAAACCAAAGAAACCCTTTTTGTTAAATCGGTGATGTAGAAGGGTCCCTGGGAACATGAAGCTTTTGTATAAATGTGAAAAGAAAATCAGATACATCCATATGGAGGGTCTAATTGAGCTTGAATTTTATCGCGAAAAGGAAAAGATGCAGGTTACCTGATGATGTTTAAAAGAGTTCCCTCTTAGCTACGTTCAATACAAAGTTCCATCAAAAATCCTATCAGATGTTGAATCTCCATATTTTGCACAGCCATGAAAGCAAATCCTAAAAATTACATAAAACTATTAGATTATAAGCATGCAATAAGAGAACATATACATATGAATTTCTTTAAGAGATATCATCATATTTTTGTGCAACTATCACCACAATCTGCTATTACGAGGATGCATGTGCATGAGGGTACTGGCAAATAGAAAAGGTACTTTACACAGAGAAAAAGTGAGCAAAATCTGATTGTTCAAGACTCCTAATTAACTTAAAAGGTGTAAAGATGAGTAGTTTACACATTTGATTAAACATACTACAACAAATCTTTAGTTTGCAGGTTTGATATTTTTTGATTATATGTTTACTAGTACTAAGACTACTCCACTCTCCATCAGATTTTTACTCAAGAATGCCAATCACATAGCATTCCGGATGCAAACCTCTATTTGTCTTCCAACTTGAACCATATGAACATCTTTCTCATTTTTCCATCTTATAGAGCGTATAAATGATAGGCAAGTAAAATTTATATTAAGTTATTTTGTGACAATCAACTTTTACGTGCATAACCTGATGTCAATATTTTTCCTAAAGTTCCATTTTATATACAATTGTTCGGTTAGAACTATAATAGATCCCTTAAGCCAATTACAAAAATTAGAACTCCAATTTGGATTTCACTTTTTTCCTAGCCACATTGACTGATGAAATGCCATCTGCAGATAATATACACCATATCTCACACCCTCCTATTGCATGTAAGCAGTAACTTCATCTATAACTAAAGCAAACAAATAAGTGTCCTTCGCTAGCATATTCGAGACCAATGCACAACTTCAACGGCAGCATGTCAACAAAGCATGTTAATTATTTTAATCAATAACCGGTCCGCCTAATACCTGCCTGATTCTGAAGGAATAACATAGGACTTGAGGAAGTTTCTTTCGTCGAGAACCATATTCCACCTTTGATGACCAGGAGAAAGAGAGAGAGAGAAAGTAGAATTAGAAAGATTTGATGAAGATTCAAAGCTTAACTTTGATAATTTAAGTACAAATTTAGGGTGAGATTTAAAGAAGCCTACTTGTTTTTGGGCGAAATTTGGTTCTCTGGGGACTTTTCGTGAAGCACATCAAGTTAGGGGATGAAACTATGTGAATACCCTTCACGGTGCAGGTTTAAAGCTATATTTTAGAGGGGTAATAACGGAAATACAATACTACCCTCTAACAATTGAAATATGACAAATTTGTAAAACTATTTTAGACTATAAGTTTGTATTTGACAAAGGGTAAGTTAGGCAGGCAAAAAATACTCTTTTTGATTGATTTTAGTCAAAAATATCCAATGGCCAACATTAAATCCTCATATTGAGGTTATAAATATAGCCTTTGATGACTCCTAAACTTGTGTGGGGGAATCTGATCAACGGCCGAGATGTATTCTCATTCTAAGCGCAATACCAACTAACCCATTGAAGCAACAACACTTATTCACTCTCCCAATGTTTAATAACCATAATAACTAAATGCGTATAAACGGAAAAAGCGTGAAGCGTGACAACACTTACCTATCAAAGACCCAAGACCGCTAGTGCTATCAGAGAAAAACTCACATATCGGTATGAAATGGTGAGGCCTATTAGTTTTGCAGTTACTGATCCTTCAATAGTAGGAGGAGCTGAACCACTTCTATATATGTTTAGCTCTCTCTCTCTCTCGATCATTCGACTCTTGTTGTCGAAGTAAAAACCCCAAATCTTCACCCCCAAATGATCTCTCATTGCTTCCACGAATTGGGCCAATCCCAATCTCTGATAACATACTTAAAGAACTCTCAGTCACCATTGAGTCAAGCTTAAAGCTGTCTAAAACTGCTCAAAACTTCAAAAATCTTTGATCTTTAGCTATTAAGCCTAAAAAAACTCCGAATTCAATCAAAACTCAATCCCAAAAAATCCAAATTGCATTGCACTCTAACCCAAAATCTAAATATCAAAACAAACAAACCCCAGTTAAATTAAACCATACCCTAAAATCAAACCAACAAACCCAAAATCAAAACATCAAAATAACCAAACCCCACTCGTAGAAATCTCACCTTGAGAGATTCTTCTTCGCCCCATCATCATCATTGTCAAACCCCAAATTCAAGCAATCATCGGAGTTGAGAAGAAGTCTGGAGAGAGCTCACCAATAAATTGGATCCTAAAATATTTCAATTCCTCTAAATTTATGCTAACAAAACCAACAGGAATGAAATGGAATTAAAAAAAAAAAAAAAAAACCAAACATTCCAGAGCAGTTTCCTGAGCTTCACAAACAACCCCATCTGCTCGGCGAACAACCCTCACTTTCTTCTCTAAATTTACCGTAACTAGAGTTTGAGACCACTGAATTCCGATAACCCGTCGGATTTGCGAACAATCCATACCAGAATCTTCACTTCAGGATTCACCTCCAAACACCTAATTGATCATCACCAATAATAAGAAATTGATAGCAAGAACTATTCTTCCAATTACCAACACAATGATAACATCAAACAAGGGTAATAATAACACAATAATCACAAAAACCAAGAGGGATGGTCAGCAAGGGAACAACTTCAGAGATGGACCTTCAACCAATAGTGCCAAAAAAAAAATATTGGCTAAGACATCGAAATCTTACCCATTAGATTTGTCGATTCGGGATGGCATCTCTTCAAGTGCGATGGAGAAAAACCTAATTAGAGAAAATCGTGGAAACATACATTAGAGTGATTGAGAGCATTGATTCGGACTTAAGGTTTGGATCGTGATATAGAAAGGGAGAGAGGGAGTAGTGAACAAGACCAAAGTTTGTCGTATGATTTTTGGTTTTAAATGGTTTGTTTTGTATTAGAAACTACAAGAATATCCAAGGTTTCGTTTAAAAGAATATTTAATAATGAGAATACAATAATATCCTCTAACAATTAAAATATGACAAATTTGTAAAGCTATTTTAGATTATAAGTTTATATTTGAGAAGGGGCAACTTAGTCAGGCGAAAAATTATTTTTGTCATTGATTTAGGTCGAAAATATCCAATGGCCAACATTAAATCATCGTATTGAGTTATAAGTATAGCCTTTGATGACTCTAAACTTGTGTGGGAGAATCTAACGAACGGCCAAAATGTATTCTTATTCTAAGGCTTTTCCTTTAGTGGTATAGAAGATAGATAGATAAAGCAGTTAACGATATCTCAACATTTAAATTTCAACGAAATTCCAATAGTTTTACACTAGAAATCGAGGTACACACTATCGCGTGTGCCTATAATAATTTAAAATTTTGTTATATTTGTTGGCAATTTTAAGGTTTCTCGTGGGAAAAAAGAAAGAGAGTAAGATTTTTTGTAATGTTATTACGCTTAGGTTTGTTATTATGTTGTGTACGCTTGAGGTTCGAGGCTTGGTATTTATACTCAAAAATTTAAAACATTGATTATTTGCCAAGTAAGTATTTGTGCATTGGGTTCTTATTATCCCGATAATATCTTAGTAATGCTGATTGATTATCTACCAAGTACTTCATTTCCATCCATTAATGTCACATTTTCAAATGCATTCGCCAATTTAACATAGTCAGAGCTAAATCTGCATTAAGTTTTATTAAAGGCAAAATCTGAGGCTTGTATTAGTGTGGCTTGAACCATTGAGTTTTGTAGATTTGATGATGTAGATCCATGTATTGGCTGCTAAAAGAGTAAAACCAATTAACTCTTTTAGTAACATTTTAGTTTTATTTGGGAATTAAAGTACAGATTGCTCTCTTAGTAGACGTTCTATTTCTCAAATTTGAAAATGTTTTCATGTCATTTCCATTATTTAGCTTTGATAAGGTGGGTGTTATCTTGTCCCTTTTTATCATGGCAACCAGAGTTAGCTAGAAAGAACGTGAGAAAGGTAGAGGAAGCTTCATATAGAAATTGAAATGGAGTTTCAAGGCTACACAGACATCTACTAGGACATATATAGCTAATTTATGACTGAAAATCTTAGTATAATAGCAATAGATTCGCTTAGTCAAAGTGAAGCTTTTTTTATGTTTAAAATGACTTTCAGTATAGTATAATAGCGATAGATTCGCTTAGTCAAAGCCAAACCTCTTTTATGTGTCACTGATCTTATACGTCGAAAGATACAACTTTTCTGTAAGGATAAGAAAACTTGTATGATTTCCAACTTTTACTTTCTTCTATAGGATAGCCCCCTACCAATTAGAATACAAATTATGCAACTTGGGTGGCTCAACCTGCAGCATGCTCAGGCTAAGAAAGTACACCCAAACGAAGAAAGAATTTACTTTTTTTTTTTTCTTTCGAATTCGCTTAACAGACAAAAGAGTTCTAGATAAGCAATAAAAATCAACCAAAGAAACAAATATTAATTCAAATGACTAAGGTTTCCTTTCTAAACTAGCTAGTTGGTCTTCAGTCATTTTTCATGCTTTGGCTTCTTGATGTCAATGTTGTTAAAGTTGAAGAACGCAATGGTCAATGCAGATTTGGAAGTTAACGAAGCTTCCAGTAGCCTGAGAGCCTGCACCACAAAAATACATTATTATATGTGTTAGGGCATGCACAGTTAGATGCGGGATGTAAACTATTTACTTCAGTACACTTTGATCAATGTATATACAAATATCATAAGTGAATCGTCTTGTTTGTCATAAACTTTTACCAGTATTTGTAACAAGTAAATCAACAAGTTAAAACGTTACTTATATATATATATATATATCGTACCTTCGCTTGGCCAACATTCATGGCCCGTACTTCTATGTCTTCCATGAGGATATTTTCTTTGTCGAGCAAGGACATGCAAAATAAGAAACAGTGGAGTCACAACCAAATCATCTGATAATTGCTGGCCCCAACACGAACTCACCAAATGGACATGGGTAAGATCAACTCCTGTCATTTTTTCACTATTGCCACATACCAAGCTTGCACTTACTGTCAATGCACTACTTAGTATGGTATTGCCACTTGAATTGTTACTATTCCAAACTTAAAAAAAACATTTTGGTTGGATAACCTCTACTTCTGAAAGTTAGTTACTGCAATTACCAAAACATAGGGCTACCATTGGAGAGAGTAGTGATACCTTGCGATCAGTTCTCATGTGTTCTGCAAGGTTATGTCCCTCAACAGTCTGGTACAAATTAGATAGACATCCAAGAGGAGTTTGATCCAAAAGTTTTACAACGGATCCAAGAGGGAATGCGAGAAGACTGAATAGAAAAGCCACAAAATCCTTCCTTGCTTTAGCCTACATTATTTTGTTTTTTTCCTTGCTAATTGTGAGCTTAAGAACTATGTTTGTGGTTTCAACACTTGCAGTGTCTTTATGCTTAGCCTTAGACTCAGTTATGTTACTTGACATAAACTTCAAGGCTGGAGGGGTTTTAGATGCATGATTAGATAACAGCACTTCGGTTAAAGGCAACTTAGAGAAAAACGAATTCCTGAGCATACACACAATCTGGAAAACACAAAATAAAATTAAACAAGATAAAATTATTAGTTCACTATGGCATAAATAAAAGCAAAGTGATGCAATAGTACATATTTGGTTTGCATTATGGAAAATTGGGGATTATGAATCAATGAAACTATGAAAGCTCATGAAAAAATTACAAAGCCATTAGCGCATATAAGTGAATATAAAGCAAAGAGCACGGAGTTGGTGTCAAAATTACCACATCTACACCAACATGAACAACATGCTCATCAAGCAGATATCTTCCTTTAATGTCAAGAGACTTAAGATGTGTAAAGCAAGTTTCTGTACCAATCGGCATTATCTACAAATCATCAGTTACCATAAAAACTATTCCCTTAACGAAAACTCCATTTACACTGTCATTGTCTGCTGCTTTCTTATTACTTAAAAATGTCTCTATATTCATCAATTTCCTGCAACTGCAATTGGGATTGTTCGAATAGCCAAAGTAAGCACTATTATGCTGGCGATACATATATTTATCACAAAGGAAGTCATAGCAAACATAGCATTTAGTATGGTCTGTATCATCAATGTTAAGTTCCAACATCCTACATAAAACTTCCGAAGAATTTTTCTGATGGAGCAGCATCTATTTCAATGTTTTCTTCTGAAAATGTTCTGATTTAAAATACCCTATGCTCTGGTACAAATTATCCATGCATCCAATCCCACATGACTGTCCTTGCTTGTGGGTGAGTCTAACGATGGTATCATCACCCTCCCTATACAGAGAAGAACTAATAAGCAAGCTCTCTACAATGACTCAACTATCTCCTTCTCCACCTTCGAAGAAACCCAACACCAGAAAAATGGTAATATACAGAGTTCCACCATCTAAGCTTAAAAACCTACTCAGTTCTGCCTGACTTTTCCCTAAGAGAATGACCTAGATTTAGATGGATATATAATACATCCATCTCCAACATCAGTCCAAACTCATGAAAAGTCCAATGTATCCATCCTCATGGATGTTAAATAAAATTCAAAAAAATTTGCACAGACTTACCCACTTTTCCTTTTACAGTTCCCGGGCAAGAGAAATTTGTATTTTTCTACATTATTCAAGATAAATAGTGGAAGATGAACAGCTAAAAAAGAATGAGGTATTGGTTCCAACTTTCCGATAATGTCCTTGAATGTGTACTCCTCAGGAAGCATGTCAAATAAGTCAGACCCTTTGCAGATAATATCTTCTACTCTTTTAGGATTCAAATAATAAGAGAACCTCATTCTATCAAAATGATTGTAGGCTTTCATCTTGAAGACGAACTCACTGATAAACAAAAGGCAAAAGCCACAATGCCACCCCACATCAGATAAGATATCATCTGTCTGCTAAAAATGTGCATATCTTGTCTTACCTATTTGATACCTATGAACGGACGCTCTCCAACTTTTATCATCGACTGAGAATTCAAAAGAGTATACGCAGTTCTTAAGCCGAAGATGGAGTTTTTGAGGGATTTCATCACACCATCAGAGGAAATTAATAGTGTGACTACTTGGATTTTCATCAGCGTCGAACATAATTAGCAAGTCATCAGATATACCTACAATTTTTAGGAGTTGATGCAGAGCAACCCGCTGATATGCATCCTCAGCAAATGGGTAGTCTCCTTTCTTAAACCTTCCACCAATAGTCCCATAAGTGAGTCGTGGATCAATAAACTTGAACTGATCTCTGTGACCCGCAAAAACAAGATGCTTTAGCAAACCAATGAACGTCGAATTTGATTCAAGTAGAACAAATTGAGTAATATACGGGTATAACTCGTTCCATCCAATAGTTAAGATGTCTACCTCTTTACTGAACAAAACAGCATCTAAAACACGCCTTGGGAATTCATGAGTTCCCCACCCATGAAGCCTACATAGATTATCCATTAATACATTCTTGTGATTGATAGTATGGGATCTTATTAAATGATTTGGGGGGGGGATTCCCATATTGGTCTTAGGAAATATATGATCTTTTGTCCATGCAAATAGAGACCAAGAACACAGGTTGGAACAATGATGAATAGAAGGAGGTAAGCTTTAAAGTCTAAACAGCGGAGAATGTAACGAACTCTTGACATGCTGAATGCTGCTTGAGCGTCCTGTAGATCAAAACAACAAACTTTTAAGATGCCACACAATCGTAAACATAGTAAATCGAGATTATTAAGCTCCACAATAAGAAATTAAAATTTTCATGGTGCTCATTACTTTAACAGAAAACACATTATTATCAAACTTCTTCATATGATTGATAAGCAAACAGGTTTGACAAACTGGATATTCTGATAATAAAAAAGTATACTTTTTCATACCCAATTAACATATCAACAACCATATAATTCTCAAAACCCCAAAGTCAAAAATTCTAAGTTTCTCTAAAAATAGAAAATCATACGGAGATCTCGATACGAAACAACAAAACCCCATTCAATCCACCAACAAATTTAGAAAAACCATATGGTGAATACCCCTGCCTACCGAGGTATCAATTTAGCAATAACAAATCAAGCTTTTACAACTTCAATTACTCTAATTGGATTTTCAAATAAAAGGGATGGAGAGAGAGTGAGAGATAAAGAAAAGTAAGATGTGCATATGGGAGAGGAGGAAAGGAAGAGGGAAAGTGGTTTCAAAATGAAGCGGTTGGTTAGTTATGTTTGGGTTTTCCATGGGTTGTGTGGTTTAATGTCGTTAGAAACGTGTTTATTTCTAACATGGATAATTCATTTCAACAAACCAACGCTATAGTATACGCGCGTTAACGTACATATTCTAACACAATGAGTTGGGGTTAAGGATAGTAGTAGGTCGCTACTAAATAGGCGTTAAACAGTCTGGTACTTGTCTATGGAATCATCTTTTAGCTAAGAAGTAACACTAAGGAACTGGCTTTGACACTCAAGCACTGACGCAATGAACACACTTTTCTAAGACCAAATAACAACATAAATGCAGCATTGTAGGGTCAGCATATAAAAGAAAAATCAAGTAAAAAGCTATTTATGATCATAAAAGAAAAGAGTTGCTTGACAGTACATTAACAACACACTTAGAAGTTACAATACTTCGATAAAGTTACATTTGCTCAAACCAAAAATTTACAACAGCAACAACACCTAAAAAGTTACATGAGCGATACCCTCTCATCAAAGTACATCAAATTCGAAATTGGCCTTCTCCTTGCTAGTTACTCAATCATGTGAATGATAACTTATATCTATTTCATTCCTTAACATATTTCTATGAACAAATATTGTGGCATGCTATTCAACACTGTGATCACCGACACGGACCAACTTAAACTCAAGCTTGGCACGTGCGGCACTCGAGACACCTGTCCCAAGTAAGCCTAATTACTCTTTTCTATCAATTGTTTAGCAACACAACATCGCAAAACATCACATAATCTCAACGCATCACAAACACTGTACAAAGGGTCTTTGAAGGCATCATTTCATTCATATATCAACAACTATTACAAAGCACTATTACAAGCTTAAATTCCTTTTTGGGTGTAGTGGATACTAGTCCTCTACATATATAGCAAAATGGAAAACAACTAAGTTCTAAAAGGAAACATCAAAAGTGGAAACGAACCGTACTCCCCCTTTTTTCTAAGCTAACATTTACAGAAATAAATGAAAATTTGTATTATGCTTTCTTACAACCTAAGGATACTATTTACAAAGCCTGGGCGTCACACTCTCTCCCACTCAGCTTGGAGACGTCCTCGTCGACTTTTTCTTCTGCTTCCACATCTGCCGGTTTTCTTTCCTCTCTTGCTTGGCCTCAGTCTTCCTTAGTCGGACCAGAAGGGGATGAGAATCTTGGTGCTCCCAGCTGGCTTCAGTATCTGGCAGATCCTTCCACTTCACAAGGTACTCATAAACTTCCTCTTTGGTGTCCGGGTCAACATGGGTCACTCTGTGAGCAAGAACACTCTCTGGAACTTCGCTAGAGCTGACTGGCTTGAGCGGAACATGAGGCCTAACGATACTTCTGCTTGGATCTTCTTTGTCTTGGTGGTACGGCTTTAGAGCACTGGCATGGAACACTGGATGGATGAAGCGAAGGTGGGAAGGTAATTGAAGCTTGTAGGAAACCTTCCCAACTTTACCAATGATCGGCATCGGACCAATATACTTGGATTCTAGCCCTTGGTGTATTCTGTCACCTCGCTGCTTGAGATGGGATCTCTTGATCAAAACAAGGTCCCTAACTTGAAAAGGATCTGGTCGTCTCTTCTGGTCGGCCCATTTCTTCATTCTGGCTGACGCTTTCTCCAGATAGGCCCGGGCAATATCGGTATTTTTCTGACATTCGTGTATAAAAGACCATCTTCCACCCAGAACCATTTTGTCTTCCCCTGTTTCACCAAGTTAATGATGGCCTGGGTCTGAGGATCTACCGCTAACCCTTCGCGGATCCTATCATGGAGGGCGCTGGTAGCATAAAAGTGAGACTGTTCGGCAGCTGTAGAGATGGCCACAAGTTCAGCCTTACGGCTTAATGCATCCGGCACATTATTCATCCTCCCCGGCTTGTGCTCGAGATCTAAATCAAACTCAGCTAGAAACTCATGCCAACGAGCCTGCATTGAGGTCAACTTCTTCTGCGTAAGGAAATGGTTTGCCGCACTGTTATCGGTCTTCACCAGAACCTTCATTCCTAACAGATAGTGTCGTCATACTCTTAAGCAATACACAAAGCAAGGAGTTCCTTCTGCTGGGCTGAATACCTCCTCTCTGTATCATTCAGCTTCCTGCTTTCGTATGCCACCGGATGTCCCTCTTGTAACAATACTCCACCGATAGCAAAATCAGACGCATCGGTATGTACCTCAAATGGCTTGGTAATATCTGGCAAGGCTAAGACCGGATTGCTAATCACCGCATGCTTCAGATCGTCAAATGCTGCTTGACACTTCTCGGACCAAGACCAAGAGAAGTCCTTCTTGAGAAGATCTGTAAGGGGGGCCGCGCGTTTCGAATACCCTTCGATGAACTTGCGGTAGTAGTTCACGAGGCCTAGAAAGGAACGCACTTCTGTAACCTCCGTAGGAGCTCTCCACTCCTCAATAACACGGACCTTTTCCATGTCCATACGGATCTGTCATCCGCCAATAACATGCCCAAGAAACATAACTTGTTCCTGCGCGAACGAGCATTTCTCCAACTTGACATATAAGTGGTTCTTTCGCAAGACTCGGAATACAAGGAGAAGATGTTCAAGATGCTCTTCCATAGTGCGGCTGTATATGACAATATCATCCAGATACACCACCACAAACTTGTCGATATAATTCCGGAAGAGCTCATTCATAAGAGTACAGAAAGTTGTAGGAGCATTGGTCAGGCCGAATGGCATGATAAGAAATTCATATGCTCCATACCGAGTGGAACAAGTCGTCTTCGGTTCATCTCCGGCAACAATCCTGACCTGATAGTAACCCGACCTCAAATCAAGTTTAAAGAAGTACTTCGCAGACGTAAGCTAGTCAAATAAGTTGGCAATGAGCGGTATTGGATACTTGTTCTTCACCGTTACCTTGTTCAGGGCCCGATAGTCGACACATAATCGCAAGCTTCCATCCTGTTTCTTCTAAAATAAGACCGGGGCACCATATGGTGCCTTTGAGGGGCGAATAAAGCCCGATTCCAATAGTCCATCAAGTTGTTTCCGAAGCTCTGCTAGTTTAGGTGGACTCATTCTATATGGTCCTTTCGCAGGAGGCTTAGTTTCAGGGACTAACTCAATCTGATGATCGATAGGCCTTCGTGGAGGTAACACCTTTGGTAATTCCTTCGGCATCACATCCTTGAATTCTGTAAGTACCCGGGAGACTTCCGTCGACAGGGCATCATGATTCTGATCATCCGGCTTCAACCGTAAGGTTGCAAGGTAAGTCAACTCCCCTCGCCTCAGTCCCTTCTCCAACTGAAGGGCTGATAATATTCTGCCCTCATCTTTCTATGTGGACATCTATATGATTGAGGGATTGTAACCAAAAATCCCTAAGGAGTTGAAGAACGGCATCGGCACTGCCTTATGGTAGTGAAGAAAGTCCATTCCCAAGATAATCTTAAAATCATCCAATGTCACAGCGAGAAGGTTAACCTTTCCACTCCACTGTCCCATCTTAACTGGAACCAACTTTACAACACCATGTATCGGCATTGCGGTGGAGTTGACAGCTTTCATCCGGCTAGAATCTTTCACCAAACGCAGTCCCAGACGATTCGCCTCTTGGATGGCAATAAAACTGTGGGTAACACCTGTATCAACCATCGCCAAAGTGCTCTGCCCATTAATACTAAGGTCTACATATATGAGTCCCTTCTTCGGCTTAACCTCTGGCAACCGTTATTATTTCCCTGAGTGGTGTCATCGGCTTGGTCCTCGTGCGACGCCATTAGAGCATTCAGGGTCGTCTTCTGAGGACACTGATAAGCTTTGTGATTCCCTCCAGAAAGAAAATACTTTAAGTTCCCAGGACGTCCTTGAAACCTAGACGAGGAGGATGCGCCGCCATTATTACGCGGCCTGTAGTACTCCCTCCCAGAATTGGAACTCGAGGCACCACCTGTACTTGCTCCCCCACTCTTGTTCTGGCCATGACCTTGGTCTCCCCCACTTCTAGCTTGGTACCCTCCATTCTTGCCCTTGTTGTAATTATTGGAGGATCCCGTTCTTTGTTGCGACTGGGAACTAGACTGAGACTGAGCCGGTCGTCGTTCACCCTGCATAGGGGTATAGTAATTGATACGCTCAGCGGAGGCCATTACGGAAGCCAAATCTTGAACCCGTTGCCTTTGCAATTCATTCTGGATATATGGTTTCAGACCTTCCAAGAAACAAAACAACTTATCCTTTTCAGACATGTCGCGGATATCTAACATCAAGGCTGAGAACCGCTTCACATACTCACGGATGTTGCCTGTCTGCTTCAGTTGCCTTAAACACCTCCAAGCAATGAACTCAACATTCTCGGGTAAGAACTGATTCTTCAGCTCTTTCTTCAAATCATCCCATGTTCCAATAGTACAGTGACCGCTCTGGATCTCAGCATACTTGGTGCGCCACCAGAGTTTAGCATCACCGGCGAGGTACATGGTTGCCATCGACACCTTTGCACCTTCGTTATCAGGCCTAACCACATTGAAGTACGTCTCCATATCAAAAAGGAAGTTATCTTCCTTCTTTGTGTCTCTCGCTCCCTCGTACGGGGACCTTGATCCTGGCCCGGTCTATACCGCTACCCAAAGGTGCTGGTTCTCCATTTCCAACAACCTTCACTAGGAGATTTACCTTCGAGGAAAGTTCAGCCACCTGATCCAGAAGAGTAACCATATTCCCTTCAACCACTCCCTCTAACGTAACGAGACGTTCGCCCATATGGGCCTGATCGTCTGAGAAACTGTCCAATCGTTCCTCTAGAGTCATCACTTGATCGATAATCCCCCCTAGAGCTTGCATCTTTTCCTCTAATTGGTCCAACCGCATTCTGGTATTCAAGGGCCGGGGATTAACGGATGGTCCTCCCACATGCGGGGCAAGGACCTGGGCGGGGTCAGTAGCATTCAGACCCTCCGCCATCGCTACTAGATCGCTTTCAACTAGATTGCTCTGATACCAACTGACACGAACCAACTTAAACTCAAGCTTGGCACGTGCGGCACTCGAGACACCTGTCCCAAGTAAGCCTAATTACTCTTTTCTATCAATTGTTTAGCAACACAACATCGCAAAACATCACATAATCTCAACGCATCACAAACACTGTACAAAGGGTCTTTGAAGGCATCATTTCATTCATATATCAACAACTATTACAAAGCACTATTACAAGCTTAAATTCCTTTTTGGGTGTAGTGGATACTAGTCCTCTACATATATAGCAAAATGGAAAACAACTAAGTTCTAAAAGGAAACATCAAAAGTGGAAACGAACCGTACTCCCCCTTTTTTCTAAGCTAACATTTACAGAAATAAATGAAAATTTGTATTATGCTTTCTTACAACCTAAGGATACTATTTACAAAGCCTGGGCGTCACACTCTCTCCCACTCAGCTTGGAGACGCCCTCGTCGACTTTTTCTTCTGCTTCCACATCTGCCAGTTTTCTTTCCTCTCTTGCTTGGCCTCAGTCTTCCTTAGTCGGACCAGAAGGGGATGAGAATCTTGGTGCTCCCAGCTGGCTTCAGTAAGGATACTATTTACAAAGCTTTCTTACAACCTAAGGATACCATTTACAAAACCTGGGTGTCACAATCACAGACTTTCTTCCATCCTGCAATGATAGGTGGTAGAGGACACATAGGATATTTTAGATCAATCGCAACAAAATAATTGTTTACTATGGCAACAAGACCAATACAAACAACTTTAAGATTACCTTCTTCATCAAGTGGATGCGCATCAGTTTTAGCAAGATTAGCCCTGTTGATCAGCAAAACTGTCAAGCATTGGACCTTACTAAGTGAACAACATTGTTTTCCTATCCTCATTCATGACAAGCTCATTGTACATTTCCTCTCTTACCATCCTCCAAGCTTCTTACCCCTGGCTTAATGAAAGAGCAACAACACAAAACCCATAACTTCCACTGGCTTCTACATTGTGTATGTTAGATATCAAATGCTTAAAGTAGAGCCTCGGGAAGAACTGTAGAAAACTATCAACACCTGCAATATATGAGGTGTGAGATTGACAACAACCTCATTTGAATTTTAGAATATGCATATTCCTAGGACCTAATAAGGTCAGGTACAGCCCTGGCTATAGGCGCAAGAGGTGGCCACCTTGGCCCCCAAATTTTGGATAAAAATGGAGGCCCCAAATGGCTAACAACTATATAGAATAAGGGCCCAAAAATTTAGGTAATGTAAGATAGGCTATTAGTTATAATGAATTGATAGGAAAGAAACGTTGGAGGTTTAATTCCTCACAATGGTTTTAGCAAAAGTTTTATTTTTTAAATAAAGAAATGCATGGCCAAGAAAAGTTCTTCGGCGTAGGGCCTCACAGTTAGGCCTTGCCTTGGGTTCCCTAAACCTCAGGGCCAACCCTGACTAAGGCTAATAAATAAAATTCATGTCTAAATGTGAAGTAGACCCCCTATCTCTCTTAGAGGACTCCAACCCAGGAAAGATCACTGAATCATATCCAGTATCTATACTCAAATGAATACCACTATTTCTCTCGAGCGAACCTTTCCACTTTGACTTGGAAAAAAACAAAATATATGTATTTAGATCAAATTTTATACTTTCCATGGGTGTAAAGCCATCACTATTATTCTCTTCATGTACATAAAAAATGGGTACATAGCAGCCAGTTGCAAGGATAGAAATACCTTAAATGCACTTTATTTCAGCATGTCAAACTGAGTTTTTATTGGTAAAACTAAGCATAACATCACTAAGGCAGTCCAATATTTTAGTCTTTCTTCATTCATACGAAGACTAGATAATAAAATAATGAGTAACACGTGATTTCCTTCATATCTACAGACATAAAATGTAATGTTAATACATACTAGTTCAGAGTTCTCAGATTTGAGTTTTGCAATCATAGACGTCATCAAACATGGATATAATGTCTGTATAAGGGATGGCCCCACTCGTGCAAGGGGATTGTAGACACGAGGGTACAAATCATAATCCCAAGATTTGACCACAAGTATTAAAAATGCCTCGTCAAGAATATGATTGAACCATACATTGAAGTTGTAGGATTGAGTCCAAAGTTTATTCTTCGAACCGGGGTTAACTTTAGACATTAAAGATTCCTTTGGGATATCTTGTACCTTCCTCAATTTCCTATCTGGCTGGTGAGCTACAAAGAATTTGAAACAACGTAGTAAGCCCCTATAAAATAATATTGGGAGTACGGGCCTCTCGTCGGACTCCATCTCATATGGATTCTACCAGACCTAAAATACTGTGATTCAATAGTATATAATCAAGTACGAATGAAATAATAATTAAGTTGTCAAATAAGGTGGGCATAATCACATGATGCTTACATAGTACGTGCTCATGTGTGCGCACTCATGTCATCCAATGCCTGTCTCTAGGTAATCAAAACTTCTTTAGTCTCTCACCCACTCCCGGGGCCAGTATATATCGTATGGCTCGTGGTGATTGTGGATTCCATACTAGACACGATGAACTGCACATGTACCCAAGCCTATACATATTTGTTTAGTACCATAACACAAACTAATGAATAAGTTAACGACTTGGTTAAACCATCTAACAGATACGATTCTTTGTACTCCAAATGTTAGATACCAGCGTTGGACACACTACCCAAATGATTTGGAAAATTTGTTATGACTACCTATATAATGCAACTAACATGGCATCTTTTGGACGGCGGCCTCTCTCCCACGTCAAATTCGAGCATCTTATTTCATGGATAAACTAGGCATGGCCACTGTTCGGCTATAGACTAGTGGCAAGGCTTTATGTCCTCCACTTGTATCCATTTTTGTTATATAAATAAAATCCATATTCGTTTAAAAAAAAAAACTAACATGGCATCAATATTTTAGATAAAGCATAAAATTGTTCTCTTATTGTTCAACTAGAACGCCATTAGTCTGGCGTTACCCTGCCTATATAAGATTTTTTGAATTCGCTGGCAAACCATACAGAGCGCCAAGATTCTAACGTTCTTTGTGCAGTTATTAGTTGTTCAAAGAGTTGTTAATGTAACTTGTGATTAAAGGGCGAAGGAAAATAATTAGAGTATGTAAAATCTTACCTCAAGAAGGCCCATAAACCCAGTGATGTATTTTCCATTCTGACGAGAAGTTGCTCCAAGCTCATTATACAGATGGGCCAGCAACTATACCCCAGGATTACTTGGGAATTTTGCATAAGTTGGTGAGGCAGTGTAAATACTTTACTGAGACTTGCTTACCCCCGATGTTGGGGAAATAAATGCAACCTACAAATACATAATAAAAACTTCATATGTTACCAAATACAATAATGACATTTAAAATACATATAAAACATGAATACGCTCATCTGAAATGCATAACTATTACATAGAGAATGTATGCTTTTACTGGGCACTCATACTATTAAGTACTGAGCACAGTAGGCCCCATAAAAAGTTTATGTGCATCTTTCACTGAAATACCCAAGCCAATATTAACTAAAGTTGCAGCACTAGTGTAGTTACTGATAAGCAGACCATTTACTACCATTCCTGTGACTAGAAAATCAGTAATATGCACCACATCGCTAAGAGTGATAGTTATCTCTCTAAAAGCCATGTAAAATGAACTTAACCCATTAACAATTGTTTTGTAAACCTGAGGGTATGTATTATCTTCAACCGTGTGGAATCGTTTCCAAAATGTTATGAAACTCGTCACACTTTTTTACTTAAGGACTACCTAGATATCATAATACTGTGTTGTCTCGGGAGAAGATGGGGAGGATCGTCACACCTCCCATATTAAGCGAGCTTTATGCGTTTTGTAGGAGCGAAGAGGAAACAAGTTTCTAGCCCCCCCCCCCCCCCCCCCCCCAATATCAGCAACAAATCCATCCTTATTCCTTTTATGGACCTCTTGTTGCCATCTTTCTGTATTACATTAGCATGATAAACATGATTTTTCACACATTTCACTTAAACGCTCAAATAGTAGCGTTGAAATAAAAATTGGGAAAATGAAGTTACCCAACTCACTGGCACATTTGTTATGCACACAAACCCTAGAAACAACAAATTAATGGGTACCCCAATTTGATTCTCCATGAAATCATGGCCAAAATTTCTCAATACTTAAAATTAATAGAATCAAGGGACAATTAAGGGCGACCAAATTGATTTCAGGTAGAGAGATTGAAAAGAAATTAGCATAATCAATGTATGTAATATTTATGGGGAGTGATTGAAGAGGAATAATATCTGTAATACAAATGGAGCGCAATTAAATAAGACACGAAAATGTTGCGAGTGCGAGGGAGAGATTGAAGGAGTGAGAGAGAGATAGATAGGTTTTTTGTGGTTTTCTTTAAAGATGAGAGTGGCGCCGTTTCAAAAACTAGAGAGAGGGTGTTCATGGAATTGTACTATAACTGAAATAGTGAGAACTACCTGCAACAACAATATTGGGTATTAAACATTGGTGGAAAACCTTTAAAGGCAGAGTTATTATGTAGGGTCAACTTTGGTAATAACAGGATATTAGTGGCAATACAAATTAAAAGGCTAAAATAAGGCAATATTAAAGCGAATGCAAACTCTTTCATTTCATGAAATTATATCGCGTGTCTGTTATACAAAATGAGGTGATACCTCGTATAAAAAACCAAAAGTGTTATATATATGCTTCAACGACACGATAATGAGTTACAAAAGAATTCTTTCAAGTTATCAATTACCAATTAACATGGTCATAGCCTCTTCCACTTCTTCTAAATCATAAAAGAGATGAATCCGACTGCCGACTTCATGACCTAGATGACCTACATTATCGCGATAGTAGGCAGCCCAGGAAGGATGCAATTTCGGCAAAGGACAGTTTTTTATAGGTTCTAAAGCCATAAAATGATCATTAGAGACATAACCTATACAAACAACGTCTTCCGTGCTAGAAACATCAGTTTACGACTTCAAAGGCAAGAAAGTCATATGTACACCCTTCGTCTTGTTGTATTTCCCACTAAGATAATGATTTTACCAAAAGCAGTAGCGGCCACATATAACATATCCGGAAAAATAAACCACTTGTTCAACGGGACTATAGTTGTCCTATCGTACCAATCCAAATGATATTTCAAGTCATTATACGTATTGAGGTTAAATATAAACATATATAATTTTTCATTCCTTATAAACTCGTAGGCCAAATATGTCTGAACCATGGCCCACTCATGTTTATCATTCGTCAGGACCTTAGCCAGGGCTCGGTACCAATAATTTCCATCCAGGGCGATCTCGTACACGCCCATTCAATTACCATATTATCATGAAGTTGTAAAATATATAAAGTACACCATTGATTGATTAAAGGTTATAAGTTTTGGATACCTATGATTATCAGAGTGTGGCTTCTTCTTCCTCATGGACGCACATTCTTTTGCATCTCCGACATTCATGGCATTGATTTTTTGGGCAAACGAATCCAAACCAGTACCAAAAGGATTAATAGCAATAACTTCTATTCCTGATGGAGCATCCGCCGACAACTTAATTTCTCATCGTTGTACTATGTCCAATTTTCTCAAAACCTTTATTTTCACTACCCACGGGCTACTCCAAAATTATTTGAGGTGGATTTCACTAATTTGATACATCAAAAAATTGGTACCTGCACAGGACTTACAATTGGAGCATTACCCTTTTCGGCAATTTTTATTTTCTTAACATAAGGTTTGGCAGATAGTTTTATAGCTAGTTTAACCCGAGCTTTCGCGGTAGTTTGGGAGTCTCTTTTGTAGTCACGCTCTCTTGGGATTCAAGTAGCTGGTACTTCCAACATGATGGATCCCTCTTATTGCTCATATCTGAGACTCATTTGCCTTTTCTAATCCTTATTCTCTTCTTCTGTTTTCTTAATCCACTAGCCGTACTTGGCTGAAGCAAGGATGTCAAGTCGAGATAAGCAAACTCTAATAGTTTTCTTACCATAGTCGTTTGTTTTATGGTGCTTCCTTAGGCTCACTTCTATATTATCATTGCCATAGCCAATTTAATGTCTACGATATTCTTCATTGCTTTCACTTCCTTTGGATTGGTATAAAGTTGAAACCAATAAAGGTAGATTTTTTTATTGGTATTAGGTAATTCAACCATGCAAATTCAACTAGTTCGTATGCGCATGGAAGACCTCACATCATTCAAAGAAGACGACCACATTCCTCCTTTGTCATATTAGGTCCAAACATTTCTTTTAGGATCTTAATTTCTGCAAGTATAAGTTATAATGTCACCCATGAAACCATTCTCTGCAAATTTGTAAACCACAAATTATTGTAACTGTACATTGTGACACCTAAACTGGCAGTTAAAGACCAATAAATGGCATTGTACTGTAAGTCAAGTAGCCTATTAACTATACTCTACCCCCAACTGTAGCATAAATTACGGGCTCTAAGGGCCTATTTCAATGTCGCATGCATACTCTCTGCCATATTGCTTGTGTAGTTGCCCAAGTGCATGAACCTATCGACATATGCAAAGACAAAAAAATTTCCATACTTTTAAACCTAATTCTTTAACACATACGCCACGACATCCAGGTAGCTCTTCTCCCAAGTCTTCTTAAAGTATGTGAAATCCATGTAAAAAGATCATATTGTCCGACTATCTTCAACACACAATCATAAATATTTCCATGTATCCTTCTCTTGTATTATATCTTTCCATGGGGTTTAGTATACTCACCCCCATACCCCTCCAAAATATGCAAAACCTGAACTTGGCGAGGAACATTCTCATATCGTATAGGCGCTGAACCATTGAGCATGCGCCTTCTTTTAAATACATATGGCAAAAGCTAAACGGTTCGGTGGTCACTAATTTGTTTCCACGAAATCTAAGCGCACTTTTGTAAAGCGCATAGGAGCTGAGTCCACCACACCTCCCCAAAGGCTAGTTATTTGAATTTCTTCAATAAATTACCACAAATTTTGATTCCTTTCTCTTTTAAATTAATTTTCACCTCTTTTACCCAAGCTACCATTATCAACTCTATATAAGCTCATGCTCCCTATCATTTCAAGTCCTATCAACTTCAAATGGGTAACAAATTTTCCTAAAATTCATACACTTAACTTGTTCTATCAACATAACTTCATGAATCACCGAACTACTCTATGCACCCGCCTTCCTACCCCATGCCCCATCATTCATTTTCCACACCACCCAATGTGCGCGTCAATGAAAAGAAAAATGATACTAGTTGTTGAACCAAACCTGAGAATCAAACACTTAACAAATATTGGGTCACACACTTTAAGATGCTCGAAATGGTAACCAACAAGATTAATCCAAGTTTTGGGGGGAAATAGTAAATGGATATGAAGGAACAAGTGGTGTGAAATCCCATAGAAGAACCGCCTTGAAACAACATTAGGGGAAAACCAAACGGCAAACCATATTTTTTTTGTCTTTCGTCATCAAAGTTTGCAAGGTGAACTATAGCGCGGTTGGAAATGAACTCCATGAGGTACGTTTTAATTTATTTAACATGTTTCTTTAAATTTGTTATATCATGACATTTTGTTAAGTGTTTAAATTTTTTTCCCCTTTATGCGTAGTGTGACCGTGTGGATACTATGTTTGAGAAAATGTTTAAAACTGAGAACAATCGAAAATCATAAAAGTTTGGTTTCAAACATATTTTGCATATTATGAAGAAGTATCCAAGATGGAATCCGAAGATCATCCATTGAAGCATCCATAAAATGCAAGTTGGCGGCGGCTCTAAGTCCGGCTCTAAGGCACCAAAGGTGTCTTCAAATGCAAGTTTGTGGGTTTCAATGGGTTTGAACTCTGAAAAAGTAGTTGACGATGATGATGAAGTAACGGATCCGGTTTATTCATCTCCTGGGTTAATGAGTAGGCAAACAGGGGAAAAAGGAAAAAAAAAACTGAAAATAACCTTTTGAGAAAGTTTGATATGGTGATCAAGGCCAATGAAGATATAACGAAGATGGTTAGAAATAGTGTTAAGCTAAGACAAGAAGATACGAAAATAAAGAAGGCCATGGTGGCAGAACACCTCGAGCTATAACAGAAAAAACAAGAAAGGGAACAACAAATTTGAGACATGGAGATTATGGATAAGGATTTGAGTGAAATGGATAGAGATACCGCCATGTGTGTGTTGGCAAATTTTGATGAATGATGTGATGACAAAGATGATGGCAAAATACAACGTCATGTGTTCGTCAACTACTAGTGGTGGTAGTGATAATATGCCTCATCAATGGATGTAGTTTAAATTTTAATTGTGGAATATAATGGTTTTAGTTTGGAATAAATTACAGCTTATAAAGTCTGGAATATTATTGAAATTGAAATAATACACGTAGACATGAAAAGAAACTACAAGTACAAATTATTAAAATTAAAATAACAACTCAAGCATTACGTCCAGTAAATTCCCAATAATGCTCCACGAGATCGGCTTGGAGTTCGAAGTGTTTGTTTTAAATTCAGTACTTCAAATACTCCCCAAGATATTTATAAAAGTTAATATCCGTTAAAATACCTCGAAATATCTTTGGTAGATACATGAATGGGTCATTCACATCATCATACTTGTAATCATGTGTCGCCCAATCATGTTCATCGTCGATAATCATATTATGCAAAATAACGCCTGTGTACATAATCAAATTTAATGTTTCAGGCTTCTGAAATAGTGCGAGATTCCGAACAATTGTAAAATGAGTTTGTAAAACACCAAAAGATTGCTCCACATCCTTCCTAACCCCTTCTTGCATAGCCACAAAAGAAAATTGCATTACCGTGATTGGCATTGAAATTGTCTTTACAAATATTCTCCACTTCGGGTAAATACCGTCCGCGAAATAATAACTAATATCGCAGTCATGAACTTCAACTACAAATTTACGGGAGGGGTATTTCCCATTGCTAGGTTGCTGAACAATTTGCCACGTTCAACAACATTGATATCGTTTTTGACCCTGGCATGTCAAAGAATGCATGCCAAATCTATAAATCATACGAAGCCACCGCTTCAAGTATGATTGCCAGTTTTTTACTCTTCTAACTAAAAGCCCCTTGGTTCACCTGAGGGTAATTCTTTCAACCTCAATGCATGCAATCGATACTCCCCAACATTCCTAAGAAACCACTCACCTCATTTTCTTTGAGAAACCTTGTCAGCTAGAGTAGGAGATCACAAGTACTCATCACGGTATAAATAAATAACCGCTTTGCTAAATGTATCCAATGCATCACCAGGCATGCCATATGAGGCATACAAAATACATATGTCATTTTTTGAAGACCCGTTAATCCTTCTATGTTTGATGCATTAGGCCTGTATACAAAATAAGAGTCGTACTCGAAAATACCTTAAAAAATGCGTAGAAATATATCACGTGATATACGGAATCTTCGTTGATTTTTTTTTGTATTGCAGGTCAATTTTGCTTCGACAAAGTAATCATCCAACAAAATTTAATTAATGATTTTGTGCTTGCGATTGACATTTTTCTGACTCAGTATCGATCCCTGACCTTAGCAACTAACCCGAATTTGAAAGATTCACATGATAACAACAAATTTAA
Organism: Kingdonia uniflora; assembly: GCA_014058105.1. Lineage (NCBI taxonomy): Eukaryota > Viridiplantae > Streptophyta > Magnoliopsida > Ranunculales > Circaeasteraceae > Kingdonia > Kingdonia uniflora. The sequence goes on from JACGCM010000622.1 coordinate 232,892, forward strand.
TTGAGTGCTTTGACACAATGTGTACTCTTCCAATAACTCATCATCTTCATCGGAGGAACTTGCCAAATAAATTACGAGGGGGCTATTAGTCGGGAACATGTTGCTTGAGAACTGGGAAATGGAGATAGAGTTAGTTATTTGAATGTGTAGAAATGTATGTGTTTGATAAGATATATAAAGTTAAATAAAAACATGAGATTTCAGCAGGAAATAAAGGCTGGAGATTTGAGCAGGAAATAAAGGTGAGAGCTTTAAATACAAAATAAAGGCAGGAGATTTGAGCGGGAAATAAAGTTGGGAAACTTAAGCGGGAAATGAATACGGGAGGGTTAAGCAGGTAATAAAGTCAAAAGACTTAAGGGAAATATAAGTGGGTGACATAATATACCAAATTAACAACATAATGGCATAATCCAAAATAGAAACATAGCGACATAGTTTAATTATAAAACTAAGAAGTCCAAAATTAAACCATAACGACATAGGTTAAATGTAAAACTAGATGTTCAAAATAAAAAAATAACAACATAGTCTAAAATAAAACTAAGTACTCCAAAAGATGAACATAACAAGATATGACATTATCACAGATGGTATCGATGAAGTTGCTTCTATAACACTGCAATAGATTCTTCTAGCTCCTAATTCTGATTGTAAAGCTCATGTACTTGGGCATCCTTCTCCTTGATCATTTTTTCTTTATCAGTGATCACACCAGTATAATACTCGTACATCAAAGCCGTCCAATCATGCGCAATCTGCTGGCCACCAATGTACATATGTCAAGACTCATTCAGATATAGTGTGTACTGCAATAATATAAGGAGTCATGAGAAGAACCTATATATGTAAATAAAATTATACTAAAATAAAATGACATGAAATTTATTATTTACCTCCGTATCATTATATAAACTAATAGTACTTTAGGGACGTCACTGGAGTAAGGTACGTCTAGCAACCTATCAGTACCATCAATATTAATGACTCTAAACTACCATGCTTGATCAGAACTTGTGTCCATGTCCTCCTGTGTGAACTGTCTCCTATGGCATAGAACATGCAAACCTCAGAGAAATAATCTGCCCACTAGCTGCTCTTAGATCAATCACATCAGCGTTGATCATCTGTAAATAGTCTGGTAAAATATAGGGAATAAAAACCCTAGCCTAATATATATTGTAGTAGATGTGATCTATGAGAAATTGCTTACCATCTACTCACCACTGACCTCTAAGACCATCCAAATGCCTATCCCCTAGCACCCGACAATCCTCAAACATATCCTGAGTGGATAAGGGGTCCCCTAAAATACATACAACCCCAAATGCCAAAGAGAACATTGATCCCACAAAGACCAAATATACGAAAGGCTAGGAACAGGAAGAAGTACCCTCTTCCATGAATACCACCGTGCAAATGCTAGGGGTGTATCCTCGTAACCCTCTAAAATTTTTATTCCTCTATATATGATTGTCATGGAACCATAAGGTTGTCTGACCTCTTAATCTCAATCTGAACCTTAGCAATGCTAACCTTGTTATGCATCTCCCGATTTACTTTTTCCATCAAATTCTCCCTCATCCATTGTGTCAATCTTGGAAAATTAATGTGTACATCATTGGTCAGATCATCTGGAAGTATAGGGTAAAGATTTGGTGAATATTTGTAATACCAATATTCAAGCAAACTCCACCAACCCACAAGCGCCCAAAGAGTAATTGTCAAGGGTCGTGTATAAATCTCCTAAAATGGTCGATCCCCAATCGAAGTCATGTAATCTTTCTAGGTTAGCAACCACAGACAAATACCACTAACTAATAGTACATTTGTTGTTAGGGAAATTTTTTTGGCCATTAGGAGCGATAAGAATGCACGGATTGATAAGTGCCTTATCACGGTACTGGTCTTATATTTTTTTTTAAATCTTTTAGCTAACTTATTTTGATAGCCCCTGAATCAATATCCTGTGGCCGTAGACTAGGAAAATATTCTAAATAAACGCTTCACTCCTCATATTCAAAATGATAGGGCAATGGATGTTTCTTCAGGTCCTCAATAGAAATGCCTGCTACCATATAAAAGTATAAAGGGGAAAAGCCTATCATCGTCTCTACTAAGTGGAACATATAGGTAGTCGACCGCCACCTCTCGCAGAGGCCTTAGACTAAAACTCTATTGCTTTTTCCCAGTGCCTAAAATCTTCCTAATTTTCCTTTAGATCGTTTAAAAAAATTATGAAATGGCGTATTCATTAACCAATTCTTTTACCTTTGTTCTAACGTCTCCCATACCTTGATGATCATAAGCATCCCCCCGCAGAAATTAGAAGATCTCTCCTACAAAACATCGGGTTAAAATTTAAAATATTTTATCAAGGCATTTTATCAAAAACATTGTAAAACATCAAAACATTGTTTAAAATTTAGGTTTAACTCACCGAGGAAGTCACGACATTCTTCGATATATGAGCTTTACCCTCTGTCAAGAAAACCACACTCCTCAAGTTTACAAGGTAAATATTATGGAGCGGAGGTTCATGTATAGGACTTTGGTCGCACGAGGTAAATCCTTCGCATACCGTTTTGCGGTTGTTGAGTCTAGCCTTTTGAGGAGAACAATTCATTGGGTGAAGGTGTTTTGTGATTGGGAGTAGGAGTGGGAGTGGGTATTTGGTGATTAAAAATCACCAAGGAGGTGTTGGGTTTTTAAGTTTAAGGAGTTGGGTGAAGTGTTGGGTTTCAATTTGAAGTGGTTTGGGAGAGGAAGAAAGTGAATTTTTCAATATGTTTCCACGTACATAACGGTTTAGCGCACATATTTTTTGACAAATAATTTGGCATTTTTGTTGAATTTATTTGTTTATTATTTTACCTAATGATTTAACACTTATGGCTTCGAGCTAAATGGTTTATCGCGTGAAAAAAAAGAGCAAAATTCTCTGTTGGACGAAACATTATACGATTCTGGAATACCGGCATGGTAAACCAGAATTGCATACGATTCTATTGGAGGTGCTCTAATAACTACGATAACAAGAATCAAAACGTATCAAACTATTTTGTCCCTGACATTCTCCTCTAATTTGAATCATAGCTCCAAGGAAAAGGTACTCCAAAAACGTCCACCAATAGAGACAAAATAGTCAGAATACCAATTATTCACAATCATGAGAAATCCTAAACTCCACAAAAGTATTCTATAATTCCCTGATAACTTAAAAGAAGAAATGTCATCTCCATAGATAATCTTTATGATGTTTAATGGAAGAGTACACTTTTTTTAGAATCAGTGCTCACCCAAACTATATATAAGCTAAGCTCAAGTACTTGCCTCAAGCCCTCAACCCAAACTCAATTGTGAAACTTTCATGGTAAGAGTAATCCAGTAGCCAGTTGGGGTTTGGGTGTGGGCTCTTACAGGAGGCCCACAAAAAACCTAACCCAAACCCAGCCTCTCCCCGCAGTAAGTTTTGGTTTGGAACGTGGCATTTTTTTAATTTAACTTGGAAGAGTTTTGACTATCGGGCGGTGTTCCATTTACCGCCACTTCAACTGTTATCATTTTTGCTTCCCAACTAGACTCATTTTCGCATTTTACTTCTTCCTCTCTCTCAACTCGAAGGTAAAAATAATTATTCCCCTAACAAATTTAAAATGGAGATGCCACAGGGAAACTCGTACGATAGTACATTACCTAGGTTTAGAGTGACAAGAAATCCAGAACGAGCTGTAACTCGGTCGAGGTCCAGAAGGAGGAAAAAGTGAGTAGAATTTGAAGATGTTTAACAAACCCAACCCATACCAAACCCACCCCAAGAAAACTACCCGCATAGGTTTATTACCCAAATCCCAGACGATGTCAATCATATCTATTACACTGGAAAGGAATTCACGATAAGTTTTGGTGTAATTGTTAATTTGTTATTTCCATAAATCAAGTGTTTGACAAAATACTCCAATGAACAGAATCGGGATTCAATGCGTCCGCATGGCACATTCACTACGGTGATCAAAGTTTGGAAAGATATTTCTGCAATTCCACCTGTAAAGGGACGTCGTGGTGAAGATATTCAGGCAGCTTATGGATATACGCTTGGGCAATTCTGATAATCGGCTAATTCAGGCACATACAGAGCGTTGGTGGCCGACAACACACACGTTTCAATTCCCATGTGCGAAGATAGGGGTCACTTCATTAGATTTGCATATGCTGACATCATTATCAATCGGCCAATATCTGACACAGGTGTCGTATAATGACGCATAAAGTATTTTACCCAATGCGAGGCAATTATACTGTAACATCTAATCCAGCAATATAAATAGTGTAAACGTCAGCATTTCACATTTGAGGATATACTTGACCATCGCAGCTGATCGTGAGGATGATATTACTATTGCTCGTACTTTTATCCTCTTCATGAAGAGATATTTGTGGTTCCAAATGGTCAACGACACCTCCCCGCTTGGATATCTCACGGCCGTGGCCGATTTGGATGACACTTCTGAATATGATTAGGGTTTTGCTATTCTTGCTTCCCTGTACCAGGATTTGGATACCGCAGTCACGACCGGGGGTGCAATAACTGGATTTTCCCAACTTTTTGAGGTACACTAACACGCTTTCCTTACAAGCTACAAATCAAATATATTCCAATAAACATCTTAAATATAATTTCTAATTATTTTTTATATTATTCTGAAATACAGTATTTGTTCTACGAGTATTATGGGGTTGGTCACCCTATAGTTAAGGAAGAGGTTATATTCTTGGCCTATCCCCACCTCAGAGCATGGGAGAGGGGGAACAGGAGGAAAACAAATGACCAGGCAACCAATTTATTTATTCTAGGAAGATACCACATTGACCACAAAACTATTGAGACGATCACCTGGCGACCTTGGTTGGAATCTGCGGTGTCTGAGTTAGATGACGTATGGACTGCGTCGCTCCTATCTTGTAAGAAGATGCCACTTCAAGTCCCAAATGGAAACTGTGAGTATTACTTGGGGGATAGATGCTGGAGGTAGTTGATAGCAACTGCGGGTATTCTTTTGGATCCTCTGATTAGCATGTCACTATATATTAATCTAGCAGATTTATAGGCAATAAGACATGCTGGCTTCCTTGAATGTAAGAAGTTTGTGATAGGGGAGGAGCGGGATACTTACTCCTCATACTGGGCTAACCAAACTGGGGAGGTAGGCCACCTATTGACAGATTCCCAAAGGATGGGGAATATAGATCTGTTCAGACCCTCTGCACTCATGGCTGGTATTACACCCGTGGTGGTTACATCAGCGTCAGTTCATAGCTTGTCCCAGGACTTCAGTTTGCCTGGAGATCCTGAGGGGCCAGACCCGGGGTTGCACATAGAGTGGACAGAGAGGCATGAGCTGCCCCCCATCCACCGTTTGAGGGACCCGCCATCCATGTCTGCCTTCTACGGCGTAGAAAAGTTGTAGCACATGACTCATGGTATGTGGCGAATTAATTTGCCTTGCAGAGTCTGCGCGGGACGCCCAGAGATTCTTAGAGTTGACTCATGAAAATGCTACTCTAAGGAGGCACTTGGACAGTGTAGACGACCAACTATATGCACATGTAAGTAATTTATTTATGTATGTATTTATTTATTTTCTTAATGTCATATTTATTTTGTCAAAATATTTATAAATTTTCTTTGTTCTATTCAGGACCTACATATGAGGAGGGGGCGTGACGTACGGGTGGTGCCGCTACCACCTGGAGGTGGCGCAAAGATGAGGCAGCGTAGATCTGGTCCGTAAACCATGGGAGCCGGTAGTAGCCGTAGTGGCCCATCTCAGTAAATAAGGATGTTTTTAAACAAATAAAGACGTAATCTTTTATTGTAAACATCAGTGTTGAATAAATTCTATTGTTAATTTTTGGTTTGTTTCTCTATATAAGTACTTGTACGACCTAATGTTACATTTCTTTATATAAATCAATATTAATCAATTTATTTTGAGTCTTTAATTTAAATATAATTGCAATTATAATTCTTAAAATAGTAGTTCTACGCACGAAATATGACTCAAAGCAGATACAATTAAATTTAATTTATCGTTCACGTCTGATATAAGGAATAAACTCGGACCATTCAGTAAGGTAGAGCAGATTCCGTCCAAAGTTTTATAGCCGATAATTAGCAGACGGATCAGGCGGGACATAGTTCCAGTAAATATATCGTATAGAGTCTCGAACGGAAATGACTGGTTGTATTTGTCATACCATTCATCTCTGGCTTCGTGGAGAATATAGGCTAGTGGAACACCTCTGACCCCTCTATTAATACTCATCCGTATCTTATAAAACTCATTACACTTATCCTTAATAATATTTCACCTGTTGTATAAATCTCTAGGAAGGTATCAAAGTTTCATGTCTATCTTGAATTGGACATGAACTCTATTCCATAACTGATTGAAGTTGAGTTGTCAGAGAGGTGGATTATCAATAAAATACTGTCAGGAAGCGGCAAGGGCGCAGTCTTCATTCTAGCCAAATACCACCTAAGAATCCCGCGTTAGAACAGAAAAACTCAGCATTGTTAAGTTCAAGTAGAGGAGTGTTGTTAGAGCATCTCCAACTTTATTTTTAGCAAAAAGTTGAGCTTTATATTAAACATATAAACATACATCAAAGGGGACCTTGCTTATCAAGGAAAGCCCAAAAGGGAAAGACCTATTATAAAGATGGATATGGAGAGAGACTCCGTTCATCTTAAAAGGTCATCTAGGTCGGAATCGAAAGTACTTAGTAAAGGGAACTTCAATTCTCGTGAGGAAAGTTGGGCGTCCACGAAAGTCTTCTTCAAAAGGTTCAGCATTATCGGATCCTCTCCTAGCCATAAGGTCGGCGGAGAAATTGCATTCCCTCCAAGTGTGGCCGAATCGGATTTACTGAATGTATTTCTTGAGTAGACTCCATTGTATCTTAAACCTCCACAGAATCATTTCAGTTTTGAATGCTCTAATTACTGTTTCAGAGTCGGAGAGCACCCATAAATAATGCCAACCTCTTGCAACAGCTTTCTAAATACCGGTAAGTATCGCTTTTATTTCTGCAACAAAACAAGTTGTGATGCCGATTGCCTTGCTATATCCCCCCAAAACAGCTCCCTCACTGTCCCAAAACACCACACCAATACCTGCAGTACCTGGGTTTCCAATACTAGAGCCATCACTGCATATTTTTACTTCATTCGGCATATGCAGTTACCAAAAATTGCTTTGTACAACTGCATAACCATTGGCCTTGCATTAAACTTTCATAATTTTTATGGTATGCAGTTCCTATGTACTGTTATGCATCTTCCCTTTTGACAGTTCACCTGTATACTGAATTTGTTTGAGAATCTCCATCTTCAGAGTAGGCAAGGAATTCGTTGTCTCATCAAAACGCAATCTATTCCTAGCTATCCAGATTGTTTAGCAGATGGAGAAAATAGTTGTGATCCAAAGGTCATTTATATAGCTGCTAGCTGATCGACATTTTTCCAGAATGGATTTCCATGTGTCTGTTCTAGATATAGAAGGCAAAAAGAAGGTATTAGTAGCTCATAACCAAATATTAGCAGCTGAAGGGCAGTGCAAGAGCAAATGTGTTTCAGACTCCTCTTGTAAGAAGCAAAGAGTGCAGCAGGAAGTGATATGGATTCCCTTTTTTTGAACAATGTCATCCATAGGTAGGATATGATTTACCAATCTCCATGCAAAACCCCCTAGTTTTGGGTGAATGCTTCCCCTCTACGTATACTTCCACCACCATGTTGTATTCACTTTTTTCCTTATAGTCTCATAAGCATTTATTACAGTGAAGTTCCCATAGCTATCAGGTTTCCAGATTCTTTTATCTGCTTCTCGTGGGTTGCAAGGTATTTCCAACACATTGATCCCAAGAGCCAACAGTAGAATCCTAATATCAATAGGTATATCCCATCCATCGGAGTTGAGAAAATCACTAAGTCTAGGTGTGCATCTTTTTTACAGGGATTGTGGCATATCAATGTATTCTCTCAAGGGTATCTCCATGGACCAAGTGTCCCTCTAGAAGTCGTTGTTAGCCCCATTTCCTGCTAATCATCCCATATATGGTCGATTAATACTAGCAGCTAGTTTAATACCCGGCCAAATCGTGGACTTCTTATGATATCGTATGAAGTCTCCTGCTTTGTTTGTGAACTTAGCTTGCATAAAATGAGACCATTCCTCTTACCTGTCACAGAAGGCCTAATGGAGTTTGCACAACATAGCATCATTAACTTCTTTCAAACTTCAGATACCCGACCCACCCTCCTTCAGTGGTTTGCAGACTTTCACCCATTTTATTGTGATTCCTTTTCGTTTGGATGGATCCCCAGTCCAGATAAAATTACATATGATAGAGTCCCCTTACTTTATGAGCAATCTTGGCCATTTATAAATAGTTATATTGTATATGGGGAGAGTATTTAAAACAGCCCTTGCTATGATTACTCTACCCTGGAACGATAAGAATTTTCCTGTCCAACTATTAGCCCTTTTTCGTATCTTTTCCACTAAAGGTCTTATAATATTTATGGTTACTCTGTCTTGACTTGGGGGAATTTCCAGGTATGTTTCAGGAAAAGTGCCTTCAGAGAAACCAAAAATGCTCAACACAATACGTCTCCGAGTTAGGGTAAACTACATTTATAAATTCAACACAATACGTCTCCGAAAACAAGATTACATTCTTCAATAGCAAAGTACATTATTCAAACGATTACCTTATTGGAAGGTAAACTACATTCTTGGAAAGAAAACTTTTATATACAATAAAGTTAAATTATATTTCATCACCACTTTAAGTTCTTGGTCTGCCCCTCTTGGCCAGACATTCCATGACCTCAGCTTACCTTTGCTAATAGTATTACAATTGATATCCAGAAAGATTACTCAGGTCTTTCACCATAATTTTGCGATCTTCTTTTGTTTGTTCCAAATCTATTTTGGCTTGCCATTGTTGATTTGCTTCCGCTCTTCTTCTTTCATTTTCTTCTTTCGCTTGTCTCTTCTCCAACCGTAGTTTATCCAACATTGTTTGGATACCGATACCAGATACAACAACACCATCGAAGGCCTTTTGTGTTGGAAGGTTCTTTCTAAAGAGTTTTTGGCCGATGGGCCTGCTTCCACCCTCATACAACGAACCATCTAAATTAGAATTTTGGCCTACGGATTGAGGTGTAGGTGAGCCGTTGGGGACCTCCGATAGATTGTTTGATCCGACCAAGTTCCCCAGAGAAGAATTGTCCGATGTTCTCCTAACTACATTTCTTGGTACATTCCCCGTACGGTTCAACCCATCATCCCTTAGGTTGGCCCATCACAGTTCTCGCGCCAGAATATTATACGCTTCACGGTATTTGAAGTCATTGCTGCCATTCAAGCCTTGATAGATCTTGTGTACATCGTCTTCCTACTATTCATAAAATTACCAAATACAAATAAATAACTTGTATATCCGCAAGAAATAAAGGAAATTGAGTTAAAATAAATTAGAACGTACCCGATCTTCTTTTATTTTCCTGCTGTCGTTCCTAAATCGTTCTTGAGCAACTATCCCCTTATACGCCACACATTACGCATTAAAGGTATACCACTGAGCTTTGGTCGACCCACTTGATCATCGTGTAGGGCACTCAGAATCTTTGTTAAAGGTAATGTTAACCTTTTGATAGAAAGTAAATCCCTTTATGCGGCCCACTGTCTGGACAGAAAATGTTACCCACACCCTTGCAAGACAAGTCAAGTCTGCTTTCGTCTAATGTAGTCCAGCATCATCCGTCTCATCCAAAAACTCAGTATCCTCTAGTACTTGTACGCTTTGTCATTATTTTGCGGGTGTTCTTTTCTTTCTTCCTTTTCCTTTTTCTTTATGGGGCGCTGCCGCTTTAATAGGTATTGATGCATTTGCGTTACTTTGACTGTGCTGAGTAGATTTACCATGAAATAGGTAAATCTAAAAGTAATTTGGAGGTTGAAAACCTTGAGGTTGAGTGAGCGGATATGGTTGATAGTACGGGTTAAGCACCTGAGGTTGCGAGAGTATAAATAAATTTTGATATTGTCAATAACTGGGATCCCCTTGCGATATGGTAAACGGAGGTGGGGTCTGTGATTAGAATTGAGGTTGGAATTGAGATTGGTTGTGGTGGAGGTATGGAGTGAATTGTGATGATTGGCATTGAGAGAATGGTGTTGAAGGTGTGTTATGGGGGGATGGGGTCGACGGTGTAGAGTTATTACTGTTGGTGTCGGAGTTCACCATTTGGAGAGAGCGTAGAGGTTTTCCTTTATGCTCTACAATTGGTTTTGGGGGAGAAGAGGCAGCTAGAGGGTGCAAAGGAAAAATAATTGAGTTTGAAGGTGTTCCTTTTACCACCTGGAAAATTCGGGCGGTAAAACAAACACTGCCAAACTCTTATTTTATGAGTTTGGGCTCCTCAAACTCGGTTGGGTTCTGACACATCTAGCTCAGCCAACCCACAGCCATTTTTTAGCTACTGGGAGGTAAATAGTTTAAGTTTGGGGTTGGGTTTGCAAACCCAACCCAAACTCTCACCCTGCTGGAGATGCTCTTAGGCCATCTCCAACATAGAAGTCAGTTTGTTAGAAATATAAACTTTGTTACCTCATTATTAGCAACTAATGAGTAATCCAAAAAGAGATAGTAAACCGGAGAAAGAATTTGCAGCAGCAGCAGTACTCGAGCAATGAATAAAACTAGAACAGGAGTAGAGCCAAGTTGCGGACAATATCACTTTCTTTAAGACGTTTCCGCGCACTACCCAGCAAACAGTTTATCGCCGCACGGTCGCCCTCAGGATAAAACGGCAATTTTATGATAATAGGCTTCCCTCTTGTAGGGAAAGAAGCCTTCTATATTTTGCACTTCTATAATTTACTCGGATTCGTAAACTTGTTAAAACCGAACTCAAAATCAAATAAACCAAAACTAATTTGTTCAATTTTGAAAATTACTGCAGGTTTGGTTTTCTTTTATAGACTAAAAAATAGCCGTTGTGGAAAAGAAAAATGGGGAGACGCGTCCTTCACAATGGCTAGTGGGACGAAGTAAATCGCATCAAAAATCGAAGTCAAAAACCTAATGGATAGATTTAAACCAAACCCAACTCTAAAGAACTTTTCAATAAAAAGAATAGGAAGCCCTTGGGATCTAGAGCTAGGAAAAGCAAATTGCCCAAAGTTGAGCCTGAGCCCATGCCGGCAGCCGGGCCACCCGAGGGGGTGTGTGCAAGTGTGTTGGAATAAAAGCCCACCACACACTTACATACTCACATGCTTCCCACTTACTCATGTCTACTACCAATGATTAAGTGAGAGGGTATATATCTCTTCATATTCTCAATTCCTTAGTAATGTGGGAATAAAAAATAAGCTACCCATACCAAGAGGTCATGGGTTCGAACCCTCATAGGGTTGGCTTTCGAATTTTAGAGATAAACCCAACAATCCCCCACAATATCGATAAAAACGTATACGAGAAAATATCTTTATAAAAATCCAAAATTGTGCTTAAGTAGAGGTGTCTTTCAACTTAAATATTTACTTTAGTGAATATAAAATCAAAGATTATAATATAGAATGACTTTCGTCTTGAACTCTAGCTCTTGAGGGTACAAAGAAATTATATTACACATAGTCAAATAGTGTAAAGTTCTCAAAGCCAACGCATTTATGACCTTGCGCTCGTATCTCAGTCATAATGAAAGCTCTAGAGAACCTGCTCAAATTCCCATAGGAAGCGGTTCTACATCCACAATCATCGAGGTGAGTCTAACAAAGGTGTTCATGTAGGCAACCCATTCCAAATGGAGTATAGTCCTCATTAAGAGTTAAATAGCTTATCCTTAACCTGTTACTGGATGTCATGCTCTATAAGGATGGACTATGAGTTTTAACTCTTTTATTTAATACATGATTCTCAGCAATCACTTTGTGACTTATTTTTCCCTTTGATCCTATTTCTTGAGATCCCCAGTCTATAGGTTGGGTTACCATCTCAGAGTGTCCAAATCTAAATGGGTTTTAGCCCCATCCCTTTCAAGGTGTTTCACACCTTCTCTCGCGCTAATTCTTTTGTAAAAGGATTAGCTAGGTTCGCTTCTGACCTAACAAAATCTACTCTTACAGCTCCTACGATTAGCTTGCCTCTAATTAAGTTGCTCTTATGATGAATCGCAAGTTTCATACCGCCGTAGTAACAGTTCTATACAAGAGCGATAGCAGCAATACTATCACAGTGAATAAGTATGACTAGTATTGGTTTATCCCATAAATGGATATCTAACATTAGGCTTCTCAACCATTCTGCTTCCTCACTAGCAGCTGCTATTGCTATCAACTCATATTTAATCGTTTATTAGACTAAGATGGTTTGTTTCTTGGACTTCTAAAAAACCGCCTCACCTACTATGCTGAAAACATAAGAATTAGTAACATTGGGATCTTCCGAAAGGGTATTTTCAGATAACGCATGACTTTCTCTATAGCATGCCAATGTTCTATAGTAAGTCTACTATTAAACCTACATTGTACCCCCACTACAAGGAATGTATGGTCTAGTGCAATCAGTTGCATATCAAAGACTACCGATTATGCTAACATACTCGAATTGTCTTACATTGTCTCCAGTGTTCTTAAACAACTTTACACTAGGGTCGAAAGGAGTGCATCCAGGCTTGTAGTCAAAATAATGATATTTCTTTAAAATTTTCTCAATGTGATGAGACTGATCTAATGAGATACCATATTTTGTCTTAGCAATCTTAATTCCTATAAAAATACTAGTCTCCAAGATCCTTCATGTCAAAGCTCTCACTCAGGAAATTCTTGCTCTTGTTCATAATTGATATGTTGGAACCAAAGATAAGTCATCCACATATAAACATATAATAGTGCAAATATTTTTAACTATCTTGTAGTAAATGCATTTGTCACTTTCGTAAATCTTAAAACCATATGAAATAACTAAGTTATCAAACTTTGCATATCATTGTTTAGGTGCATATTTAAGATCATACAAGGATTTAACCAATTTACAGACTTTACGTTTCTAACCAGGTACGATAAATCCTTCCGGTTGGTTCATGTATATTTCTTCTTTCAGGTCACCATTACATCCATCAGGTGAACTACTAAATTATAAATAGCAGCAGTAGCAATTAAAACTTGAATAAAAGTAATTTTAGTTACTAGAGAATAAGTGTTAAAGAAATCTATATTTTATCTCTGTCTGAAACCCTTAGCCACAAGCCAGGCTTTGAATTTTTCTACTGAACCATTAGGTTTAAGTTTACATTTAATGATCCATTTACAACATATAGTTCTGCAACCATGAGGTAAGTCAAAGAGTCTATATCATCATTAATGGCCTCTTGCCAAAGATCAACATGTGTAGAACTAAGAGCTTCTTGAAGGGTAAATGGGTCACCCTCCAGAGTGTTAACAACATAATCAAGACCAAATTCCTCCACACGAGTTCTCTTGCTCCTTCTAGGTTCTAAATCAGTATCTTTAGCCTCCACAATTCTAGGTTGTTCTATTCTTGGTATAGTACTACTAGAGGATGAGCCCCCATAATTTCTAGATTTAGAAAAGAAATTTATCTTCAAAGAAATCAGCATCTAAAGACTCAATAATAACTTTTTTTTGCAAGTCATAAAATCTAAACGCTTTACTGCTAATAGCATAACTAATAAAAACATATTCATATGCATGACTAGCAAGTTTAACTCTTTTAGGATCAGGAATTCTAACATAAGCTAAACATCCCCAAACCTTAAAATATAAAATATTTGGTTTTCTTTTGTTCCATAACTCGAGTGGTGAAATAAGTGTCTCAGAGTTAGGAATTAAATTTAATACATAACATACAGTAAAAAATATTTCTCCCCACCAATGTGGGGCTGTACCTGAACTAACTATAATAGCATCTGCAAGTTCAGTAAGGGTACATTTTTTGCGTTCAGTTTTACCGTTCATTTCAGGAGAATAAGGTGTAGTAGTTTCATGTATAATTCCTTTTGATTTGTAAAATTCATTGAAAACACCAAAATCATATTCAGTTTCTCTATCGTTACAAAAATATTTAATTTTCTTTTCAAATTGGTTTTCAATTTCTGCTAAAAAGATTTTTAACATTTCCAAAGTTTTGCTCTTATGTGCCAGTAAGCATAAGTATAGTTTAAATAATCATCGATAAAAGTAATAAAGTATCGTTTCCCATTTCTGGTTAAGACACTGTCCAGTTCATATATATCTGTGTGTATAAGATCTAGAGGTTCCATTTCTCTATGGACAAATTTGTGTGAAGTCTTTATAATTTTTGCCTGACTACAAGACTCACATTTATCGAAGTTGTCAAAAGAGTACTTAGGAATCAACCCCAGATTACCCATATTTTTTATAAATTTTGTATTAACATGACAAAGTCTAGCATACCAAAAATTTAAAGTGCAAATAGAGTAAGAAGAAGTAATTTTATTAATTTCAACATTCATCTTAAATATTTCATCACAGGCATATCCTTTGCCAACAAAAACACCGTGCTTAGTGATAGTGTAGTGATATGATTCTAAAGTCTACAAAAATCTAGCCTTATTGAGAAGAAACCCGAAAACCAAATTCTTCCTCATTTCTGAAGTGTGCAAAACATCTTTTAGCAGAAGAGTCATTCCAAAAGCTCAGCTCTATGTCCCCAGTTCTGTGTACCTTTGTGGTATGGGAGTCTTCCAACAACACATTCTTATCTTCAACCTCAGTATAGGTTTTTAACCAGGCTTTGTCATAACAAACATCGTGGGTAACGCCATAGTCAGCCCACCACCCTTTTCTTCTACTTATCAGACTAACCTTTGATATCATAGCAAAAAAGGGATCTTTAGTCACATGCGCCTGAGCCCGAGAAGGTCTAGGACTAGGGTTGTACACGGGTCAGGTAGGCCGGATTCAGGCCCTGGCCTGATCCGACCCGAGAAAATCGGGTTACCACATTTAGAAATCGAACTCGAACCGACCTTATCCAAAACCCGAGTAAAAACCGAACCAGACTATTTGGGTCAGCCCGGATCTAAAACTCAGGTTCTCCTTTCAGCTGATTTCTTCTCAAAATATACCGCAATCTTTAGAAACATCAGACTTTGCAATCCTCGAAATACCTAATATAAACTAACTAACAGATCTGAATGAAAATCATCTATAAAATCTTTGCCGATAAGATTATAGATCATTACCTTGATGAGCTTATAAGCCGTATAGATCTGCGGGTTTGTCATGGATTTGAGATCTTTTGAAGAAGAAGAAAGCGACTTTAAAACAATGAAACTTCCCACATAAATCTGCGAGTTTATAAACAATGAAACTTCCTACATAGATATGCGACTAACGTTTAATGGTGGACCAAGAACTTCAAAACAAAGTTGTTGTGTTGGGAAAAGAAGAAGAAACAAGTCCTCAGAAAATCTCTGGAGAGAGAGATACTTTGTAATTTTAATGAAGAGATAAATACTTTAGAGTTTTTTTGGGTTTGATATTACTAGGGGTGCACACATAAATCTGAAAACCCGAACTAGGCTGACCTGAACTGGCCGGTTCGGTATGGGTTTGGGATCTGCCAGTTCGATTTCGGGTTTAAATTTTAAAACCCGAATATAATCGGTTCGGGTTCAGGTTCTTGATTTGGTATATCTTAATACCCAACCCGAACCGGGTATATAACTATATTTACTAAGTAATCTCTCTCAAACTCAAATAATCTTTTTTATCCTCACTCCCTTTCCTCCTTTCCCTAAACCCTAACCCTAGCTTTCCCAATAGAACTACAAATTCGAGCTGTACGTACAAGAGGAGGCTCCATCTTCAAGTCCCACACTCACCAAATTGAGCACACAGAGATCTGTATTGTGGGAGTTATCACAGAGATCTGTTCGAAGCTATTGTGGGAGTTATCACAGAGATCTGTTCGAAGCTATTGTAGGAGTTGTCACAAAGATTTGTTCGAAGATTTTGAGATCTATATTGTGGGGAAAAAAAGCTTTAACAGATTGTGGGAGCATCATGTTGGAGATTGTTAGACTCTCGCAAGGGCTTCGGGTTGGAGATCACAAGGACTCTCCACCAATGATAAGAACCTCTTTCCTGGTAATCAAGACTATATAGTAGGTTTAAAGGTTGGTCTCACTGTCTCATTGCTGCTAGGAGGACTCTCCACCATTGACAAGTTGCTGCTAATGATGAGTTACAATTTTGGTATATGTTTTTTTTTTGTTGCCTGTCGTAGTTTGTTTTCTTCTATTGCTCGTTTTAATTGATTTATCACTCTCGGCGTTGCTATGGTCATCGCTGAATAGAGTTGTTGTGGTTATTTTTCTTGATACAATAATGGAGTTGTTGTGGTTATTTTTCTTGATTCATCACTCTCGACCACAGAAGATAAGAGGCTTAATGCAATAATATTTGTGGATAGACAACTTGGGCTTGATGTAAACTAGGGCTTGATGCAAACTACTTGGGCTTGATGCAATAATGGGTTGAAGTGGAAGTTCTTATTGTGGCTAAACTACTTGGACTTGATGCAATATTGTTTGTGGCTAGTTACAGAACCCAACTCATCAATACTTGGGTTTGATTAATTGTGGGTAAACTACTTGGGCTTGCAAAGAAAAAAAACCCGAGTTCAGAACCCGGACCGACCCGATCAATCTAGTTCGGTTTCGGTTCAGGTTTTACAACTATTCGGTTGGGTTCGGGTCTAAAATATTGAAACATGACCAACCCGGGTCGGCTCAGGTTTAGGGCTTAACTCAGGCTGACCCAACCCGTGAGCAACCCTAGATATTACTGTTACTGTGAGGTTGAAAACCTAAAGACTCACTCATTTTACAAGTATGCCATTTCGGCTCAGTTCGGCTTTTAAACGGTTTTCATTACTAAGAACAGAACCTGAACCGAATATATCGGGTTCTCACTTTTCATAAACGAACCTGGAACCAGGTACTTCAAAACCCGACAAAAACTGTAGGTTTGGCCCAGTTTCTTGGGTTTTTAGGCTTTGTTGTACAGCCCGCCCTATCCGGGACGCTTGGGGTTCTGGCAGAACTTAGCCATATAGCGAGGTTTGTTACAATTGTAGAAAATAAACTAAACAGAGTCAGTTACAGAGGCCACCTGAGAAGAGGTTCACCTTGGTTTTGGTTCCTATTATGATTCTGGTCATTCTTAATCTCGTTCAGTTTACGGTTCTGGTTCGGTTTCACGTTTTTCCTATTCACCTTGATAATAGCGAGACAATAAGAATTTATTCCTTGATATCTTATTTTTAAACCCTATCTTCAATCCTTAGCCAGACAATCAGACTTTTCATAGAAAACTCATTCAATTTTTGCTTGAGGGTATTCTTAAATTCTTTCCATCTAGGTGGGAGCTTGTCTATGAGGACACCCACCTGGAATTGTTTATCGAGCGGGAAACTCTCTGACACAATCTCATGAGTTATCTTCTATAAATTGGGAGACTGGGTAATTACAGATTTGTCATTGACCATCTAAAATTTGAGATAGCGGCTAACCGCATACTTCTTCGACCCAACCTCCTCAGTGTTATATTTCTTTTAAATTGCATCCCAAATGTCCTTGCCTGATTCCATTATAGCATAATAATCATATAGATCATTAGCAAGGTATTCAGGATATAATACTTGCAAAGGAAGTTCTGTTCGGTTTATTTTTCGATTGCTTCAACATTTTTATCAATTAGGGGTGGCTCAAATACCGGCTTAGTGGTTGCAGTAACAGAAGCAACCTTTTTAGTCGTATGGTAAAAGAATGTCTTCTGCTTCCACCGTTTGAAATGCAAACCTTCAAACTTGAAAAGTTTGTTTTGGTCGGTGAAAATAGACGTCTTAGTTTTATTGTCCTCCATAGCAGTACAGTGTACGTCTTAAAATTGTTGAAAATACAAACTTTGTTACCTCGCTTCCAGCAAGTAATGAATAAGCCGGAAAGAGATAACGTAACCAGAGAGAGAATTCACAGTAGCACTGGAGCAATGAATAAAACTGGAACAGAAGTAGAGTCGAGTCGCGGACAATATCGTTTTCTTTGAAATGTTTCCGCGCACTACCTAGCAAACAGTTTATTGCCGCACGGTATCCTGTAGAATAAAACGACGGTTTATGATAATAGGTTTCCCTCTTGTAGAGAAAGAAGCCTTATGTACTTTGCACTTCTATAATTTACTCGGATTCGTAAACTCGTTAAAACATCAAATGAACTCATAAAGAGAGAGATGAACAAAAACTCAGAACTGGTTTGTTTTGTGCTAAAAATTACTGTAGTTTTGGTTTTCTTTTATAGACCAAAAAATAGCCGTTGTGGGAGAGAAAAATGGGGAGACACGTCCTCCACAATGGCTAGTGGGACAAAATAAATCCCAGTGAAAATCGGATCTCGTTTGAGTCAAAAACCCAACGGGTATTGGTTTAATTAAAAAGCCCAAGCCCAAGCCCAAGCCCAACTCCAAAGAACTTTTTAGTAAAAGAATGAGGCACTTTGGCCCCAGATCTAGGAAGAGCCAATTGCCCACCGATCCCAAGCCTGAGCCGTCTGAGGGGGGGGGGTGTACAAGTGTGTTAAATTGAAAGGCCACCACACACTCACATGCTTCCCACTTACTTATGTCTACAACCAATAATTAAGTGAGGGTATATATCTCTTCATATTCCCAATTCCTTAGCAATGTGGGATTATGTTCAAGGAACAAAAAATAAGTTACCCATACCAAGAGGCCATGGGTTCAAACCCTTCTAGGGTTAGCTTTCGGTTTTTAGAGATAAACCCAACAAGTTCTAATGCCAATTCTAGAATTTGAAAGAAAAGGGTCTCCAAGACCAATAGTATAGTGTGCAAGGCAAGACTCATGAGAGAGTTTGTACCGTGGTTGATTGTAACATGGGCACCGATTGGTATACGGGGATCACTTTTACGAATCAATTTTTTTTGTTTATTTCTCTTAATCAGGCCATTGCTAATCATGGGTCAAAGATAATAAATAAAATTACTAAATTTATGGAGGTATAAACGGGATACCAAAAGGTCAATTTATTTATTTTTGTGAAGAGGACGACTGGTTTTTAATGTGGATTTGGATTCAAGTATATTAGTAGGTCTACTATAATTTAGATGATCGTGTTTTTATCAGGATGAGGTGCTCATTATCCAAGTCCTTTTTTTTGTGATAGTTAGAATAGGGCCTTAAACTTCATTTTTGATAGTTTGGACAATGAGAAATAGAGTACTTCTTTCTGCCTCGTGTTTCAATAAACTTCAAATCGCAGAGATCACTATGAATCAAATCTAGCGGTTCAGTTTTGCATTGTTCAATAGAATGGAATGGTTGTTTAGCAAATTTTGCTTCAACACACACTTCACATTTTTGTTTGCAATCAAGATTGAATTTAGGCAGCAATCCTAAATAGACTAATTTACGCAGCAAACCATAATTTACATGTCCTAATCGTTGATGCCAAACATTAAATGACTTAAGCATGTAAATAGAATTCTCATTCTTATTGATAATTGAAATTGGTTTACACAAGACTGCTAGTTTGAACAGTCCATCACACTCATAACCTTTTCCTATGAATACACCATTCTTAGTCATGATACATTTGTTTGACTCAAACACTAACTTGAATCCATTCTTGAATAGCAATGCTCCAGAAACAAGGTTCTTGCAGATATCAGGCACATACAACACTTCATTCAAAGTAACTACTTTTCAGATGTGAATTTCAGAACTACTTTCCCTTTTCCTTCGACCCTTGACGTCGAAACGTTGCCCATGAGCACTTTCTCTTCATGTTCAGTCTTATTGTAGGTAGTAAATAAACTCCTGTCATAGCATATATGACATGTGGCCCCTATGTCCACAAACCATCCTCTGGAATCGCTTGCCATGTTGATTTCGGAGATCACTGCACACATGTTCTCCATCTCAGCAATGTTTGCTTGAGTGCCTTTGCCACTTTCTGGTCCACTTTTACTCTTGCGACATTCCATTGACTTGTGCCCTGGTTTGCCACAAACATAACAACTCCCTGTGAACTTCTTAAAGTCCTTGCCCTTTGGGTCCAGGAAATTCTTCCCATTTTTCCCTTTCTTCCCATTTTTCTTATGGGGTTTAGGGTTTCCCTCGACCATATTAGCCTTGGCATCGTAAGAATGAACAATATCCTTCTTTTCGTTGGATTTGTTATCTTCTTCGATCCTTAGCCTTATGATCAGTTCCTCCAACTTCATTTCTTTCCTCTTATGCTTCAGATAACTTTTGAAGTCCTTCCAGGATGAAGGCAACTTCTCAATTATCGTAGCAGCCTGAAAAGATTCACTTAACCTCATACCTTCTGCATGAATATCATGCAGGATATTCTGCAATTCCTGTACTTGACTGATTACAGTCTTGGAATCCACCATTTTATAATCCAGGTATCTGCCAACTACAAATTTTTTTAGTCCGGCATCTTCCGTCTTATACTTATGGTCTAAGAATTCCCACAGTTCCTTTGCAGACTTCGTTGGACTGTACACATTATACAATGTGTTGTCCAACCCATTCAGAATATAATTCCAACACAGAAACTCAGAATGAATCCACGCCTCCACTGCTGCTACAGTTGTTAGGTCAGATTATTCCTCCTTCAACTCTGGTTTGTCCTCCTTGAGGAATTTTGCTAAGTTCAGAGTTGTGAGAAAGAATAACATCTTCTGCTGCCAACCCTTGAATTCAGTGCCATTGAACTTCTCAGGCTTCACCTTCAAAACGTGTGGGTTGCCCTTTTTACCCTCCTTCTCAGTGAGATTCACAATTACTGCAGTTTTTGATTACACAAAAAAAATTATTCTATCTTAAGATTGTACTCTTATCTGCATGAAAAACCAACACCTCTTAAGGAGATGATCGAGTCTAGTGTATACACACTATCTCCTTAAGACAAATTCGCCCCTGCCACAGTGCTTTACAGGAATATAGGCCCCTGTCTCCCAGGATACAACGATCAGTCGCAGAAAGAAGAAAACACTTCTATCTTTCTGCCAAACAAACTTTGATTGCGTCTGTTTTCTCTTTGTAAAAAGACTAAAGAAAACTCTGAAAAACTGATGATAATAAATGAAAACGAAATTGGGTTATATAGAGCATAGGTGACTCTTCACCAAGAGTCACACCTCAAGTTAGTGCCTCTTCACCAAGAGTCACACCTTAAGGTGCGTCTGTTGGAGACACCCAAACCCATAAAACGACTAAGTGTTTAAAGGAATCCCCATGAGCCCATGGCTCAAGGCCCAATCATAGACTTATAATAATAAGCGGGTTTCCTAGGTCGGGCAAGGCCATGGGTAAAACGACTAAGTATTTAAAGGAATCCCCATGAGCCCATGGCTCAAGGCCCAATCATAGACTTATAATAATAAGCGGGTTTCCTAGGTCGGGCAAGGCCATGGGTAAAACGACTAAGTATTTAAAGGAATCCCCATGAGCCCATGGCTCAAGGCCCAATCATAGACTTATAATAATAAGCGGGTTTCCTAGGTCGGGCAAGGCCATGGGTAGCCCATGCACCCAAGCTAGCTTGCACACATGGGCCGCACATGCCGCACATGCGCGTGTGACTCACCAACTCTCACACTCATTACAACAAGGTAAGTGTTTGATTTACTTATATAGGAGAGTTGTGATTCCCTCATATCCAATGTGGGACTAAAACCACTTAGTTCCACCATTCAAACTTAAAGAAAAAACAAATCATATTGTATTTTTCAACACATCCCATTTGACTCCGTTGGATGAAAAAGTGTTAGTAGGTCATGTGACTACCGTGCGTTGTATTTCCTATCCAAAATGATTTTTGAGAAGTAAAAGAGAAGAGAAGTATGAAAGATGATGGAAACTAACGCCATGGTTGGGAAGCCTTGTGGGTATGAGCATTGTTAATTCTCTCTCTCTTGAGGTGAGGTGAAAGCACTTGATACACAACTCAAGGCAACAAGAGCGCAATAAAATATAGCCGTGAAAGCGGCATTATTTAAAAGTTACATAATAGTTACGAAAGGATTGAAGACGAGGGATTTGGAGTTGTGCTTTAAGAAGCTTGGGATGGCTGGTATGACCTATTAGTTTAGAAGAATACTAATTTGCCCTGCTTAGAAGTTGTGCTTTAATGAGTAACCATGGCTGATTGGAAGAACCTTCATATGGAACTTCTATTGCTGATTCTTATTCTTGCAAATGATATGTCAGTGATCATGAACTTACTCGTTTCAATCTCTCTTGGTGCAACAACAACATGAACAACCTTATATTATGTCTGGCACCGAAATTCACAAAGTTACAGTCCTTATCTTTGTGTCAAATAAAAATACCAAAACTAGAGGCTAACGCCGTCGAGGCTGTTGCAAGATGGTGTCATGATTTGTAGGACTTGGATCTCAGTAGAAGCATTATGCTTACCGAGTTGTCATTGTATGCTTTAGCGCTCGGTTGTCCTCGCTTGACTAAACTCAACATTAGTGGGTGTTCGCCCTTCTGTGATTTTTCCCTTGTATACATGGCAAGTTCCTGCATTAACCTAAGAAGCTTAAATATTAGTGGATGTGTCAAAGCTGTTACGACTATACTTTGGAGGCTATTGTGGATAATTGTCGTCAAATGTAGTCGCTTAACCTGGGGTGTTGCGAGGATGTTACTAATGTGGGGGTCAAGAGTTTAACATTTGAATGCCCGGATCTCATGACCTTGCTGTGTTCTTATTACAGATAAAAACATCTACTTACATCGAGGTCCCTTAGTTTATGCTACTTTCAGAACATAACGGATAGGGCTATGTGCACTCTTGACATGAGCCGAGTAAAGAGCAGGCACGACCTTTGGAGGAAGTCTGTTAAATGTAGGTACAGTGAAGAAGGTATAGTGAACCTTAACACAAGCCAGTGCACGGATCTTACACCTACGGCTATTCATACACAGTTTAAGTCATACAATTGTAAATTCAAGCTATTTTGATGGAGAACAAGAGAAGAAACCTCTTTCTTTTTCTGGTGTGTATAACTACTAAGAGCATCCGCATCCGTTTAATCAAATTTTGGTTGCCAAAGTCAAACTAAACACTCGTTAAAAGCCAAGTAATCTTTCCCGCTCCATTTGAATCTCTAAAGTATATAGTCAAACCTTCCATGTCATACTTCCCTCTAAATTGTGAGATTTTGGAGAGTTGTCACGTTACTTGTTTTCAAATTGTTGGAGATTAGGTAAGTGATATACCCAAATTTGTCTAAAAAATTTAGCTTTAGCCATTTTGGCTTTTAATTGGCAAGTCGGATGTAGCTCTTATTTTACGTTTTTGGCTCTCTATATATGATTTCAAGTCAAAATGGCAAGTCGAGTGTAGATATTCTAATTTTTGGTTTTCTGTCACTATTTAGTTCAAGGGTATTTTGGATAGAAAATATAGCACAAGGTAGTAAGATGGCCTACTGACACTCTTTCTTCTAACGGAGTTAAATGGGATGGACCTATTTCAGGAAGTTTTCGGAAAAAGAAAAAAAAACCAATGTCAAATATCCCCAATTTTCATATGATTAAGGTCTAATTTTCTCTATACCTAAATACCATTAGTTTAATACAACGAAAGTCAAAACTGTATTGGCGCGGTATATTCTCAAGAACTTACTTTAAATTTCGTGCTCACTCAAAATACTTCAGGAGAGAATTTGATATATACCCTAATGTTTTTCGGAATATTTGACTTACACCCAACGGTTTGCAAAATATTTGGCATACACCCCACATTTGCAGTTTGACTACAGTCAACTGCAGTTGACCAGTATTTGAATTGTAGAAGTTTATTCATTGTCAAAAGTACCCTTAAGAGTAACACATGATCTTTTGTTCAAACTTACATAAAATAAAAATAAATAAATAACGTGCAATCATCCATGGGTTAAAAGTTGAATAATCCAACGTTCGTTCAAGATGTGAGCATCTCGAGGAGTTTTTGAATTTATTTCAAGAGGGTAGTTTTGTCTTTAAAAAAAATTGATTTAGGTTGACTAAAGTTAGAGCTGGTCCAATGCAGTTGACAGTAAATGTGGGGTGTATGTTAAATATTTTGCAAATTGTAGGGTGTAAGTCATATATGTCATAAAACATTAGGGTATATGTCAAATTCACCCTTGGTCGTTTCTGATTAAATTTCTTGTTGGATCCAACTGTATCTCTCTTACCTCCGGGCTCGATAAGCCAAGTTAACGGTAACTATTGGCAATAAAACTATGTGTTTTTTTGCAGAAATTATGAGAATAAATACTATTTTATGCCAACTTTACAAAATCGATATTTTAGCAAGCCTCTTCCAAAATTGATACTAAAATTAACAAATCGATTATGGTCCCACCTACTACCCCAAGCTGCTACCCTTATTCTCTAACATTAAATGTTGATGGGGAGTCTAATCTACTACAATAATAAATCTGCCATATAACAAAGATTACTTAACAAATGACAAAGCTATAACAAAATAATTACAAAGATATCCAAACGAATGCCAAAGTTCTCAAAAAAAAATGATAAATAATACAAAAAAATGAGAAACTATCCCTACTGAAGTTGTTGAGTAGTCTAATTTGCTACAGTAATAAGAATAGTAATAAGAGGAAAGATTCTCCCCAAAATACACTACCAACCTTAAAAAAAATCAAAGTTTCTTCTTCTTCTTCTTATTCTTCAACAACAAAGCTTCTACAAAAATTAAAATAGATTCTCCTTGATGTACTGTTTGTCTCCTTCATGTACCAAGTCTTCCAATTATCATTGTGCATTAACTAAAGTCCTCACACAGAGGTCATTGGGGGGGGAATTGATGTTATGCTAGGTTATTCTCGTTGCTAAAAATCGCTGTTATCCTTCTCTCCGACCGTTGAAGTAACCGTTACAGTAAATATCATCTCTAGCTCTGTATCCATCATCTCTAACTGCGTATCCATATCACTATTTGATAGCTTTTTTTTTAAGAAAAATGTTATGCAAGACGATACACTTTGTACATAATCATTTTTCTTTTGCTACTTTATCATTTGTCTTCTGCTACATTATCATTTGCCATTTTTCTTGTGTCATATTTTTAACATTTATTATCTGCTACTATATCACTAGAATTGTTCATTGATATCATTTATTTCAGGATTCCTATCATTTGTTTAAGGGATTGCTGGAGTTGAGTTTTACATCATTTATCTTCTACTTCGTTATCAATTTTATTGTCATTTGTCTCATTTGTTTTTTGCTACTTTATCACCGAAATTGTTTATTTATATCATTTGTTTTAGGGATGAATGGAGTTCAGCTTTATACCATTGTTCATTTTTTTTTTTGGGGGGGGATATCGTACGTTCAAAGATCGGATCAATCGTAAGTTATGTTGGAGGAAGTATGAAACTTACCCCACTAAGAGCGCACTCGTCATATGAAGATTTTGTTGCACTCCTTGAAGACACAAACGAAATCCATCGTGAGGACTGTTAGCTATACAACTTTGTCCATGGTTGTGCATGCACAATTTCATCAGTCCAGGACTTTACCGTAATGATCAATATGTATAAAAGTAATCCCGACACACCCTTTCACATATGGATTGTTAATGAGCTTATGGTACCTTCTCAGAACTCCCAAAACTATATTTTTGATTTCTGTTCTTCGGGTAAAGGGTTGTCCACCACCAAAGATACTGGTTCAAGTAAAGGGTTGTCCACCAACAATGCGGGGAGCCCTTTACGTTATAACTCATTTCCTGATCCTGAACCTAAATACAGGGGTTGCCCTGAAACAAATGGCAGAGGGCCTGATCCACGTAGGTTTAGACCTTTAGTAGATGATGATGATGTTTCTCAATCAAATGATTATTTTGAAACTATCCGTACCGATGTTTCTCCCTCAAATGAACCTAGTATTCCTCAACCAAATGTTTATCACTCAAATAAACCTATGTTAACTAATGTTCCTCAATCAAATGAATTTTTTCAAACTATCCCTACTGATGTTCTTCTTTCAAATGAACTATGTTAACTAATGTTCCTATTTCAATTGAACCCGAACCTATCATTGGACATACTAATCCTTCAGGTAAGCTCGTCGAATTTGTCATTTGTGAGATGTGTTTTAACATTTCTTTTTAAATTTGTATCATGCTAAGAAGCATATTCTTATTAAATTTGTATCATGCTAAGAAACGTATTTCTCATTTGTTTAGCTAAATTTTGGTTTGAGCCACAGCCCGAACAGGTGAAAGATCTCGTGAATTTTTGATTCAAATTTGCTGCGTACACCGAGGATCTCTATGACTTCAGTAAAGAGTTTAATATTGGTGATCTGTATTGGGATAGGATTGTACTCAAGAATCACATAAGAGCTTATGTAGTTGCAAACAAGTTCAATCTCATACACGTTCTGGGCAACAAATATAAAATTGTGGTACGCTGCAAAGGTCACAATTGCTCTTAGTGAATTTACACGATAAGGTTGGTCGGTTTTACCCTATTTAAAGTAAGTGCTTATTGTTGTGTGCATACATGCATCCGAGTAGAAACTGATGGTAGGAACACGTATAAAACGACGTCTAGTAGATGGGTTACTTCTATAATCAAGCAAAAACTAAGAAAAGACCCAAACTACAAACCTTCCAGAATTATTGATGATATGCAAATTAATCACAATATTAATGTAACATACAATCTTGCCTGGCGTGCAAAAGAAAAAGCCCACGCAGAGGTATCATCATCTTATATGTCATTTTATCCCCATCACCTATCATTCGTACAACAATGTTTATCATTTTATCGCATAGTATTTGGTCGACTCACAGTGTCATTTGTACTTCAATGTTTCTCATTTCTACTTGGATATTTATCATTTGATCTACGTAATTATTTTAGACGCGAGGCAGCTTTGAACACGTATACCAACTACTTACAAGCTACTTTACAGAAGTGAAGTTGGTTGACCCGAATTTGGTGTTTGACATACAAACAACGAGTTGTAAGGATAAGAGATTCACATGGTGTTTTTGGTGTTTTGGTCCTCCCAAAAAAACTTATAAACCATTGAGACCCGTTGTTGTAATTAACAGAACTTTTTTGAAAGGGAGATATTGTGGGACTCTACTAACAGCCATCGCCATTGACCCAAGCAGTCATATTTTTCTACTTGTATTTCCAGTAATATACTCAGAGACCATCGAAAGTTAGACATAATTGCAGGTGATGTTTGGGTTTAATTTCCACGGTTATGACACCCGATTAGTCATCATCTCTGACAGGAACAACGAAATTATTAATATTGTACCCAAGGTGTTTTCATTTGCAATCCATATATTTTGTGCCTTTTACATATCAAAAAACATTAAAACTACCCTCGAAAGTATAACGATCGCATTTAGGATGGCAGTAGAGGCCTTCACCAGCATTGATTTTGATAAACATATGAATGTTATCCAAAATACGGATCTAGCGGGTCCTCAATAAATACTAAGTATTCCCAAGAAAACTTGGCCTAATCTATACATTCTAATGAGTAGGTAAGTTATCATTCTCTATTGATGAACTTCTCATTTGTTATTTCAGGAATAGTCATTATTATACTATTTGCATACTTATTTGTCATTTTTTTGCCATTATTTGTCTTCACTTCACTATTATTCCTTTTGCAGTTGTTATGTTTCCATTTGTCATCAGGTTATTCTAATTTGGCATTTCATTTCAATTGTTTGTCATTTGTTCAGATACGAAGTGGCTTACACTAATCATGTCGAGATTTGGAATAACATTATTTTGAAAGTAAGAGATCTCCCTATCCGTGTGTTTATATTAAGAAATTGCGTAGAATCTTTTCGAAAATGTACAATACGTATAGGGAGGAAGCTGAGATGAGTCAAGCTCGCTTAACATCATGGGCTACGGATCACTCTGAGAGCAAAAGTTTATGGCAAATTCACTAACCTGCAGGGTTTGTACATCACGTCAACATTTTTAGATGACTAGTTATGGCAGAACCGATTCAGTAAATATTGAAGATGGTACTTTTTCTTGTTATTGGTGGCAAACAAGAGAGATACCTTATGAACACGGAGTACGTGCTCTCAGTTTTGCTAATGTTGATCCAACTACGCGTGTCTCTGAGTACTTCACAAATAATATATACGAAGTTATTTATAAACTGATATGGATTCCTATCAGGGGAATTAAGCAGTGGAAAATTTTAAAAACTGATCCACGCGTTCGTGTTCCTATACCAACAGTTTGAGCCGGTCGTCCTCGCACGCAAAGGAAGAGAAGGGAAAAAAACTCCTGCACCACCAAAAAAGTGGCTTTTGGCGACAACAATTATGCCTTTAGTGTAGAATTATGTTTGTCACCAAAACGTGACGGACAGTTTCTATTCCTGAAAGTATTATTGTTGTCACTAATTTTTTTATATATTTATAAAATAATTAATTATTTTAAATCTAACACCAACAACCTAATCATGTCGTGATTGCTAACAATTTTTTTTGTTTTACGTCACCTTTGGTCGTTACAAAATAAGTTTGTCGCTTTTATTATTTGTCGCCATTTTTTTATCTCAAATTGATCCCGTTAGTTTTGTAGTTTCCTTATTTCTACTCACATCTCTTTCTCAGACTCCTCTCAGGATACAAGTTTTGAGATCAAATCTCAACAGATTCAACAATGGATTTTCGAAAATTTTATCTTTCTCCCGCCTCAATTTGGCGCACGAATCTTCTCCATTATTTTCTCCCTTATACCAGATCATCAAATCTCACTCTAAGTCTCCTTCTCTCCCACTTTCCCACGAACCATCTTTCTCTCAACTACTATATCCATCTCGGACTCCAACTCTATCTTATTGGCGACAAATCTCTTTTTTCCCTCTTTTTTTTTTGCGATATATATATATATATATATATATGCATTAATTAATCTGGGTCCAGACTCTCTCTTTTGAGAAGGCTTGCAGGTATTCATTAAATTTTCTTTCTTAGATTCATCATACAAGGTTTTTTCTCTTCATCTATATACCAATTAGTTCTTTATTTCTCTTTGGGTATCTTTTCTAAATTCCCTCTTTATAATTTGGTTGAAGTACTGATTAAGAAGAAATTTGGGGGAAGTTAATTATTTGTAAGCTATTGATTGGGAAGGGGGATTTTTTTTAACTAAAATAAGATGAACATATAATTTTAGTTAAAGTACTATTTTTAGATATCTTTCATATGATTTTTGTAATTTTATGTGAAGTAAAATTTGTATGTTTCAAAGCCAAATGATATAATAGAGTTTATATAGTGATGCTACTGTATACAACCAAAAGGAATTCGATTCTATGCTTGATTATAAACATATATCCAAGAGTTGACTCAATAAAAATATAAATAACATATCCACTTGTTACGAAAGCCACCCATTACTATGTTTTATTATCTTGTCACTCTTGCAGGGTAGGACTTATTGGATTATATCTAGATTCCTTTTTCTTTTTATTAAAGTATTACAACCATGTATTTCAAAATTTGTAATAGCCTGTGCTATCGATGATTAAAAAGCTTGGATTTAGCCTGCTTCTGCTGGTATTATTTTAATTTTTTTATAATTTATGGTAGCCATTTTTGTAAATGACCTTTCTAATAGGTAAATGTCATCTCTGGTTAAGTGATGAATTTATCAATTATCTTTGAAAATGTTGGAAAACCTTATTTATTTGACTATTTTTCATATATCTCGCGATGTTACAGTGATTCGTTTAAGTAAGTGATTTTTACAAAAGTAGTTTTATCTTATATGCATCATGCATTAAAATATTGCGACTTAACCATCCTCTTTATGCATAATTTATGGATAATAAAACTCCCTAAAAGAGTTGGAAAATGCAACTGCTAGAGTGTACTATAGAGAGTAGTTTAAATCAATATAAAGGTCGAGACTGTCTGTAATGCTTTTAGTTCAGAGTTGTGGGTTATCTTTAGAATTGTGCTGGAAGAATTTTTTTTGTAAAACTGTTAGTGATTAGCACCATTGCCTTCGTCAAGTTTGGGATATTTATCAGATTTAGAGATTATTAGTATGGTCAACCATGAAGAAGGGAAGCAGGTGTTGAGGTTTTGAAATCCAGTTTGTTTATAGTTGGAAAGGGTAGTACTAGGTTTTTGAGAGGGTCTAAAAGGATACTGTAATGTCCCAGATTTTCGGGTTATTTTTTATTTATTTATTATTAAGTATTAGTATTGTTATTCTTATATGTTATTTGTTATGCATTCGTATTATTTCTATCGGCATGTTCTGTGTTGTTTCCTTCTGGTGGTTTCAGTGGTTTAGGGCAGATTAGATTATATGGTGACCTTGGGAACCCCTGTGTAGATTGGTGTTGGTGTTGTGTTGTGGTATTGTGATGACTCCTGAGAAGCATTGTATGCCTTTGAGTTTCTGTGTTTGCCCATTGGATGGTTCCTTTTACCAAGAAGAGCTGCTGCTGTTAGAGGGAGTAGAGGCAACAGTTACGGCTCAGTTGTTGCTGCCCTTGTGGCTGATCTGTTTCAGTCGTTGCCACCTTTGTTGTTGCTATTTTATAGTGTAGAGAGAGGCTATTTTAGCCGTATTAAATCACCGACTAATCGTCATCCATTCCCAATCGCAGCTGCCCTTTTTCTGTAAGTAATTCCCTATTTCTATTCCAACTTCATAATCTGATTTTCAATTTAGTGTAACTCTCTTGCTTGCTTGGTAATTAATTTGAGAGATTCTAAGGAGTTGGTGATGCCTCGAGATGCGCATTATGTTTTCCTTATAAATACCCAAACCTTTCCTCATTTGCAAATTATTTCTTTCTCAAAACCAACTATAACTTTCTTTCTCATAACCGACTCTCACTTTCTCTCTCAAAATCGACTCAAACCCTTCTCCTACCTTGCTCATCCGGCTCCATATTGGGTTTGGGTGATCATCTTTTGTTGTTCACGAGTGTGGTGGTTGGTGCTACTGATTTCGGGTATGGAGAGAGGGCTACGTTCCCCTCGTCCGTCGCCGTTCTTGGTCGCCATTCCTTGCCGAGCTCAGCCGTCCTTCCTCCGGCGAGTGATTTCCCTATACCCTTCCTCTATTGTCGATTTGATTTCGGAGTTGGTGATGGGCTATTCATGGACTAATTATAGGGTTTGTAATTATGGTTTTTGGGGTTTGGTGTTTATGAGCAAATGGGCATTGTTGGTGATTGGATTTTGTAATGTTTGTTTGCAGGTGTTGGGCCGATTTTGGGGTTGTGTTTGATTGGTGGATTGTGTTCGGTGGTGGATTGTTGGGGTTGTTTCGGAGAGGGCTGCCTAAACCGGCTATTGTTGCCATTTCGGTTCAGATGTTTGCTTCGCCTAGTTGCTAATTTTATCCGTGAATGTTTAGTGAGTTTCGCTAACGAAATTGCTGCCTTCGTTGTTGTTATTCTAGAGGAAAGGTTATGGCCGTTTTAACGCCCTTTGAACACCGGGTTCGTGATTATTAGGCGGCTGATTCGGTGGGCTTAAA
This sequence comes from Kingdonia uniflora, assembly GCA_014058105.1. Taxonomy (NCBI): domain Eukaryota; kingdom Viridiplantae; phylum Streptophyta; class Magnoliopsida; order Ranunculales; family Circaeasteraceae; genus Kingdonia; species Kingdonia uniflora. The sequence goes on from JACGCM010000622.1 coordinate 264,579, forward strand.
GTGGTATATCTTAATGCATTATGGGTGGTCAGAGTAGCGTAGCATAGTGTGGTGGATTGGGGGTTTTATTGCAGTTTGTGGTGCTGATTCGAATGTGGCGCTGATCTAAAACACAGTTTCGGGTGGGTATCCTTTGTTGGAATTGCGATTGGGCTCCGGTCCTTGATAGTGGTTGATGTTGTGGTGTTCCTGGTCCTTTCCGTGATTGATTTGGAGTTCCGGAAGTCGATTCGTGGGGCACATTTCCGTTGGGGTGCTGTTTGGACACTTTCGCCGAGATTGTCGTTCCGAGCGTGGTTTTATCAGGCGAGTTTTATCTTACTTAATAACTGAACCATTATATTGATTTGTAAGTTATTGTATCACATAGTATATCATGTTTATTACCGTGATTATGTTAGTATATGGGTTAATTGCTTAGGACACATTTACGGGTTATCCGTTTAGCATACCTTAGACGAGAGTATTTAAGGGTTTGATAAGTTAGTAAAACCCGCGACAATGTGAGTTTAGCTACTATATAGAACTTGTAGGTTATGGTTAGTCATAGGTAGTTATTTCACTGCTGTCGTCGATGTGACGATGACTCCTGAGATTCCTCTTAGACCAATTTCATCGTAGATGGTTATTGCGAATCTTTTCTTCGTTGAGGTTGAGAACAAAGGCATTTCTCGGTGTGTTACGACGCCTCAGCGTCGCTATATATATATATATAATATTGAGTATGGTATTGTTGGTTAGTTATTAGGGTGCCCAGTTTATTTCAGGGCACTAGTAACTAGGTTTGGCTATTAGTGGAGATGTATGGACGACATGTGGTTGAGCCGCTATCCTTATGAGATAGTGTAGTTCAGAGACTATAGTTCTCACCTTATAGTATAGCACCTTGGTTAGTTTAGTTGTTGGACCTGGTTCCTGGATAGTCTTTTGGGCGACATAGCTTCAGTAAGACATGGTCTTCGATTCAGAGCTCATCTTCTTGCCTGCTATTGTTTTGATTAGTCTTAGGACTAGTCTAGGTGTACTCTGTGTTCTCGAGGTCTAGTCCTTAAGCATTGTCATTGTGATTGATAGTTATTTGGAATGTTGGATTCCATGTGGGAGTGTGGTATCTCCTGGACTGCTACCTGTTGGTGGTAAGCATACGGCTTGTCCGTGGCGGTTGGTCGTGGATGTTGAACTTATGATAGTTTGCCTTAGGATTGTTTGCTTATCGTATTATGATACTTATTATCCTCATGATTCTTAGAGCTAATAGAGCTTACTCGTAACCCTTCCTTCCCCGGGATAAGGCTGTTAGGGCTGTGTTCCCTTCCGTCATCTAGGAGGCAGCAAGACAGTATGGCGCAGTGAGGTACACGGTTGAGTCAGGTGGTTTATGAAGTTGTACGTCACTTGAGATGTTGTAATACGGCCGAAACCTCCTGTTGAATCCGGTTCCTGTACATCCGTGTTGGAGACTTATGTACATGATTAGGAGGATTGTGAGGCAGTTTTATTATTGGGGATTGTTAACTACTTGTTGGACACTTGTAGGCCACCCCATGAGTACTAGTCTGTGTTGACAGCTAGAGTACTGTAGCATTTGATGGTAATCATATCGCTTTGAGGAATCTTAGAGACTGATGTTGTTTAGATCTCACGACGGTTAAGTTGTTGTTTCATCTAGGTTTAGATGGTGCAACTGAGTCACAGGAGGGCATCTGTGTTAGTTTTGGTTACCACACTCTCAAGCAGGTGGTTATCCTATTGTGCACTGGCTGTGTTAACAGCAGTTGCGTTTCGGTCTTTAGGATTTTTGCTCACATCCATAGATAATATATTATCTCCTTATCTTACTGCGATTGGATACATAAATAACTCCACATCAGCTGGCCCTAGAGAGCTTCAAGGATTCCTTAAATCGGGTTAAAATAGAAGGTGGGTCCAGGATGGATACTATTATACCTAGTCACCCATTCAGGAGTGTGGGATGGTATGAGACAGTATTTACTATCCGGTACAGGGCTTATCCAGGAGGTTAAAATGCCTCAGAATGTATATATAGTTTAAATGTTGGCTCTGTGGGATTTGATAGATTGAGGTAATATCCTTTAGTCTGGTCGAGCTAGTGCAGTACATCGTACCCTTGTATCTAACAATATCCAGTAAGGTAAATCTCTTTTTGGCAGTTGTCAGCCCACTTTAGTCATGGGGGCTAGCCCTTTGGGTTGACATCACTAAATCATTCTGCATCATCATCATCATCAAGCATATCATTGGATCTCTGCATACTTTCTTATTCGTAGGTTCTTCTGATAGAAATCCTTAACCCTTTCTGCATTACGTTTAAAATAGAATCTTCTACACTTTGGATAATCATAAGATTATCTCATTCCATCATATCATCATCATAACATATTATTGTATTGGGATAATTATGGGATTATCCTAGTTCCTCATATTCTTCTCCGCTTATTAAATTCCTCTTCTCCTAATTGATTTGCGGTGTAATTAGATTCATCTTTCTTCTGCATCGATTCCTCTCCTCTCTGTATCTATTCCTCCATCTTTTGTATCCAAGTAATTTATTAGGTTAATTATACTGGTTGGTTGCTTGAGCTTTAGGCTGGTATCTGGTTGTGGGCGATCTTGCTTAACTTGTGATAGCTTTGGGGTTGTGCCCGGTTGGGGTTTGGATAACCCGGTTGGATTCTAGTTGGCCGAGGGTTGTTTACCCTCGTGTGTGATTGTATTTATGGGGTAGGTTAGTCGTTTGTGGCGCTGCGGGCCACGGCAGTGATTAGAGTGTAGTTAGTAGTCCTTGGGACTGGAGTGTAGTTATAGTCTTAGCACTCCTTTGCTCGAAATGTGCATGTATAATTATAATATAGTTACATATAACCATTAGACTAGTTATGTACCTATTAGATACCTATTAGGCATCCTGTATATATTTAGATATATATATATTGTTTATCGTTAGATATTATTATATCCTATTATCATTATTATATCCATCTCATTGGTTAGTATAATCGTTTAGCTATTCTTGGGAGTTAGTGAGCTCGTTGTTTGCTCACTCTCGCATTCCCCTTTTAGTAGCAGGTTGTTTCAGGTTTTAGTCTATGTTGTGGTGATTTTTGGAGAGCTGAGTTGGAGGCTCAATCTCCAGTTATTGCAGTTGGGCTTGCTGCGTAGAGGTTTGCAGAATCTTACGTTTAGATTTTGTTATCTCAGTCTTTCGCTGTTACTATTTTTTCTTATTACTCTGTTGTGATACTATTGTGAATGACTGAGCCAGAATTTGTCTACGGCTCGGTTGTTCGTGGGGCGAATCTTTAGATTCCCCGATCTGCACATCCTCAAATCTCAGTAATTAGTCTAGCTACCGATTACTGGATTTTGGGGCGTGACAGATATAATAGAGTAGGACAGTTGAAGGGTTTTTTTTTTTCAGTTAGTGTGTAGTATTTCAATTTTAGTTTGAAACTTGGCTTTTATTGAGCTGTTGAGATGTTCTGGGCAGTGGGGGCTCTGTATAGTGGGCGTCCTTCCTTGGCTATTAATTATGTGGTAGTCGTGTTTTTTTTAGCTATGGTTTTGATGTGTACATCCTTGTTGGTTGTCTTTGTATCAACTGATCTTAGACATTTTATCTTTGTCATGGAGGACGGTGTTACTTGCTCAAGCTGTTAAGCTGATCTCTTTTTGGGCTCCTTGATTGTAGGATTTCCTTGTAGAAATTGTCTTTCATGAATGAGTTCTCTATATTTAAATCTTTGTAGTTTAGATCATGTGAGTCTCTTTGACATAGTACTCCAAAAGTCTAATTAAGTTTTTGTTGTAACATAACCAATAAGCTAAACCTTATATTCATAATTCATCCTCTGCTAGGCTTAGATTGTTGAGAAGCTTTTTAGTAGCTACATAACTTCCCAAGTAGCCATGTTAAACTACTCCATATCCACAAAGATATTTTTCTTTGCGAATTAGTTAGTTGCATGCACTACCAATATTAAAAAATTAAGGCAATCCAAGTATAGTAGAAGAAGCAGTTAAACGATAAGAATGCATATGTGTGCATGTCTTGAAATCACCATGATGTTAGTGTGCAGATATATTTTAGAAGTTATCTATCTTTCTACCATGTCTCTAAATGTCCTTATAGTTTAGATGTACTTCTGTGGAGGTTCCCACATATAGTTACAATTTGTTCGATGTACATGTTCTTCTAATTTAGTTAGTTTCGCATTTAGTTAAGTAGAGGATATGTTGCAATACGAGCTTACCTTATAAGAATGATGAAAAGGGAATCCCTAAACTTTTGTTTTTATTTTTGAAATTGAGCTTGGGGATAGCCCCCCTGATAACATAAACAAAAGAAAAGTAATTACAAGGTGGGGACAACTCTAAACCTTACAGACAAGGACAAAGAAAGCCTGAACACCAGAGAAAAGAAATACAAGGAAGATTCTAAACAACATAGATAAAGAAGGCCTAGAAAGCCTAGGTCTAAGATGAAAGAAGTAACTCTCAGACATAAAGAGCTCTTTCTTCAAGAGATTCTCACGAGTGTTTATTGTCATTGCCTTCCATCTTATGACAGTTACTCTTCTTTATAGATTTGAAAACACAACTAACTTTTAGACCACCTGTGAAAGTATCCTTGGCTGTTTTGTGAAACTGTTTAGTCGTATCTCTTATAGTCTGTTCCCAATTAAGAGCTTGAGCCAAAAGAAATACCTCTGCATTTGTAGTACCTTTCCCATTCATAATCAAAATCTGGATCTCATTTTTGATAAGATTTTGAAAAATATTCCTATGCACCGTAGTGAAGGTTATTATTGTATCTCTTTGCCTCTGCCACCCAAAGGATGCATGCATCAGATGGAATGTCTCTTTTGTGTCTTCCCCATCTATTTTCTGAACTGTTTTACTTCAATTCCAATCCATTTTCTAAGCATACTGGATCTGCTCGTCACCCATTTTTTGAACAGTTTTAGTGTCTTTCCCATCTATCGTCTCTTTTGTGTTTTCCCCAACCATTTTCTGAACAGGTTTGGTTCTATTCACATCCATTTTCTATATAGTATGGACCAGATTCTGAAAGTGATTCCTTTGCATCCACGTGTGTATAGTTGTTATAGTTGTGAGCTTCTTCCACCCATGCGGGGCCCACATCAGATGGAATATATTTTTAACATCTTCTCCTCCCATTTTTTGATTGATCTGACTGATCTAGACAGCTGGTCTAAACTGAAATTGTTATGTAATAGGTCTTACCATCTGCATCATCTTTTATAAGGTCCTTTCCAAATTGCCTATTTACTTATATGCAGCAGGTCTGTTATCTGTTATAAATATAAGAAACCAATCTTTAGGGAATATGAAGTAATATCGATGGCTATGAATTGAAGTTGTTAAAACACATCTTGATGACCAAGTTTGCCTAGTGGTAGTTACATGTTGCAGTTGCCTTTTATGAATTAGATTGTGCTGTTATTTGTTCTTTTATTGATTTAAAGTCAGTAGCCTATAATCATAAACATATTATGATATTCTTTTCATTTAGTGAAGTTTAAGTAGCTCAATCTAGAAGGTTCTAATCCACTTGCTTAATGTGACACAACATAAACTTGGCATACTGTTAGTTTAGTATGATAAATATTTTTCTTCAATCCAAATTGAACATTGATTCATATAAACTGTGGATAAGTTACATGGTAAAACCAACATCGAAGATTAATTTATTATCTAAATATAACTTGAGAAAATCCTATTGATTTAATTATCAGTGATCTTAAGATTATTTTTTAATATGGTCTGATTTGACGGCTGGAGTAGTATTAGAGAGTGACTCCGCCCTTTTGAAATTTTTCTTCTTGCAGAAGACAAGATTCTTAAGTATGTACCAAACTATAAACTCATATAATCTAGAAATTAATTCTATCATGATAACTATTGTTTAGGGCATTAGATAATCTTTCTTTGCTAGCTATGTCTAAGTTTGAACCTGAATGACCTATTAGGCTACTCAACCATTTGATATAGCTTTATATTCTTCTCTTTCTTGATCATTTTTCATCCAATATTGCCTTATCTAATATATTACATGATTAGGTGTCGAACTAGAGGTTCATATATGATGAATAGGGACTGAATTTCACTTAGCTTCCTTGATCAATGATATACAGTCGGTGTTGACTTTTTCTTAAGCTCTGCGCGAAAGCATCTTCCTCGTAGACTTTCTATTTTTTGTCCATGCAATCTGTGTGGAAACCAACGCACACCCCTTCTTTATAATGAAGTAAAGTGTCATCTTCTTAGATATGGCTTTCTAATGACGTATCGAGTTTGGAACTTTCATGGTGAGTATCCAACATATAATGAATCTGGAATAGCATTACCAAGTTCCAATCTTCCCCAAGATGGGGTGGTGGTGGCTGACTCCCCCAAGGGTTCTAACTCGGCATATTACGTCTTTAGTGATGAGTTAGATGAGTCTGTTCAAGATGAGCTAAATACAATAAACAATCGTACTGAGGATAATGAAGACAACACCATAAAGTTCAATTCAAAGGTACAAGAGGCTATGACAGCTTTGTACCCAAGCTGCAAGAATTTTATTGTGCTTAGCTTCATCTTAAAACTATACAACTTAAAGGTAGACAACGGATGGAGTAAGAAAAATTTTACAGGACTACTTTAAACTCTCAAGCAGGCTTTACCACCGAGAAACAAAGTACCAGATAATTGTTATCGTGCGAAGAAGATTGTAACCGGCTTGTCCCTTGATTGCAAAAAAATTCACACATGTCCCAATGACTGCATATTGTATTGGAGAGAGAATGCATCTAGGACTAGTTGTCCAATATGTGGTCTTTTAAGGTACAAAACCGTGACTAAACGTGGTTTAAATCCAAGAAGAAAAATGTTGATAAACAAAAAAGTTGTTGCGAAGGTGTTGAGATACTTTCCAATAACACCTCGACTGCAAAGAATGTGCAGGTATGCTTATTTACAATGTTCAAAGTTGTTTTACTTTAACATGTATTACTCCTTTACTAAGGTGCATAAACTAAATAACTTCTGTAATTTGTACACCTAAAATACTACTTCTTGTACAGTGTGACATGGGTCACAAAAGAGATGCCTTGGCACTTAATCGGGCGTATGCCGGCAGGAAAGATGACACATCCTATTGACTCACCTATGTGGAATTATTTGGACGATAAATTCAAAGAGTTTTTAGATGAATCTCGTAATTGTCGACTGGAACTAGCCACAGATGGTTTTAACCCCATTGGTACGTTTAGCACATCACATAGTTGTTGGCATGTGATGTGCGTGCCTTATATTCTTCCACCTAACTTTTCTATGAAACCACAATTCACGATGCCCGTTTTACTCATTGAAGGACCCAAACAGCCAGGGAAAGATATCGATGTGTTTTTGCAGCCGTTGATTGCAGAACTACAAAAACTGTGGCATAAAGAGGCCAAAACATTTTATGTTTTCCATAAGACAAGATTTAACATGCGTACTACCTTATTGTGGGCAATCCATGATTTTTTAGCTTGTGGTAACATATCCGGTTGTCGAACAAAAAGTAAATTCGGATGCCCCCCTTGTGGCCCGAATACTAGTTCTTTGAGACTTACTCATGGGCATAAAGATGTATATATGGACCACAAACATTTTTTGCCATTGCTGGATGAGGCTCGAAAAGATACAAGTGCTGGTACTTTCAATAAGAAAGAAGAGCTTTGACGACCACCAATACCATTGACAAGGATTGAGGTTGAAAATGAGGTTGCCAACTTGAATACGAATTAGGGGAAGAGAAAAAAGAAGAAACAAAAGGTTGGTGAAAATGGTGAAGAAGATGACAGCACAGAGTCTTTGTATTTCTCAAAGCGATCAATATTTTTTGATCTTGAGTATTGGAAACATCATCTGGTACGTCATAACCTTGACGTCATGCATATTGAAAGCAATGACTATCAAAATCTCATGGCCTTAATGTTAAATACAAAGGAGAAAACAAAGGATTAATCAAATGCTCGCAAAGACTTGAAAAAATTAAAATTAAAGAAGCGAATATGGGTAACTAACCAAAATGGCAAGGAGGTTATGAAGCTGGGTCTGTATTGTTTACGAAAAGAGGAGAAACAATTTTTTTTCAAGACATTACGTGATTTACGTGTTCCATTTGGGTTCAATAATAATTGGAAGAATATTGTTAAAGAAGATGGAATGGATTGGAAGGGGGGCATGAAGTCTCACGATCACCATATCTTAATGCAACATTCTCTTCCCATTTTAATTCAGTATGCATATAAGGATCAGAAAGAAATTTGCATGATAATTACAAGTATGTGTACTTTCTCCAATGCATTGTGCTCTAGTGTAATTGATGTTGACTTAGTTACGACATTGGAAAAAAAATATGGAGAAAACCTTTTATGAGCTAGAAAAGGTTTGTCCTCCCTCCGTATTTGTTGTTATGGTGCATCTACAAATCCACTTAGCATACGAGGCTCGTCTATGTGGTCCGGTTTTCTATAGATGGATGTATCCATTTGAAAGGTACGTTATGTGGTATGATTATTTAAACTTATACATTCTTAAGTTTGTAACATTTATTTTCTACCGTTAACTACACAAGGTTTATGAACACTTTCAAGGGGTATGTTGGCAATAAAGCTCGACCTGAAGGTTGCATTGTTGAAAGGTACAAACACGAGGAGACTTTAATATATTGTAATAATTACAAAGGCAGGGGTGAGGATAGCCTCTTAGAAGGATTGGATATTGCATTAGATGATTAGTCTCCACTTCCACCGATAATAATGGATGATAGTGACTTCTGGCCCACTTGGCCTTGGTCATCGGTTCATCCTATCCGGTGTTGAATATGAGCAAGCTCATAAATAGGTATTGAGCAACCATCCTGATTATGACAAGTGGAAAAAGTATGAAAACTAACACATATTTTAAATTTAATAATATAAAAGTTGTATATAACAATGCCTGAACTAATATTTGAAGATGACATAGCGATTTCATTGAAAGGTGTAAGGCAGTTGCTAAAAAGAAGAAATCTGTGAACTACAAAATACCAAAAGAAGAAGAATTTATACCTTGGATGAAAAGCCAGGCATTATGAAGAATATATTGTATTAAGTTACTAATTTCATGTAGATTTTTTTGTGATTATATTTTATTATGATTTGTTTTCAGCGAGAGTTGAAAGAAATGAATGATACTAATTTTAGTGATATTGCGAGAGGGCCATTAGCATTGGCTACGTGGCATAATAAATATTGTAGGAACAACTTTTTATTTGTCACTGAGGATCACGAGGCAACTGAGACAAATCGGAATAGCGGGCTTAACACGGATTGCTTGACTACTTTTCGATCGAGTGCTAATTATCAGAATACAATGGATGAGTCTATAACATGCTATGGAGTAATAAGGGATATCATCGAACTAGAGTATTAACAAGGCTATAAAACTGTTTTATTCAAGTGCGACTGGGTCAAGGTGACACAAGGTATTAAACTGGACAAGGAAGCAAAACTAAGGCTGGTAAAATTAAATAATTTGACAAGTTCAGACAAGGTGGGAGATGAGCCTTTTATTCTAGCCGAGCATGCTAAACAATTATTATACTCGAAGGATCCAAAAGATTGTGATTGGCATGTAGTTTTGGATGTTCCAATAAAGATTTAAGTCGAAGATGAACTACCAATTTTATTAGAGCCTCCAAATGTAAATGATATAGACATAGGGCTTAGCAATATCGAAACCACTAATGAATATGATCCAATATTTGACAACCCGGAGGAACTTATTGTGGTTATTGAGAAAACCAAGAAGCGAAAACGAAGAAATAAAAATTAGTAAACACTTAAATGGTTATTTATGGTTATTGTAGTTATTCAGAGTGTTGAATTAGTTTGGTAGGATTTGTTATCCGATTGTCTTTCTATTTGGTCATTATAATCAAGTAATGTTTACCTATTGGTTGCTCACTGAGACCTTTAGATGGTTCTTTATATTCCCTATAGTAGGTTAAATTGGTCTTTCTACTTTTGATGACATGAATTTTTACTTCGAAATAACTATCTTTACTTTCATTTATATACTCATCGGTTTATGCTTGATATTATTTGTTAAATGTGACCCTAGATTGGTCTTAGCTTGCTGGCTTCCCAAAACACGCATGCAACTGGTACTAACGTCAATGAAGAACGAGGTAATTCATTTCTAATATATAATAAACTATTAATGTTTAGTATATGCAATTCATTGAATAAATAAGTTTTAAGTTAGAATGCCTACTTTTACTTTCAATAATATTAATTAGCAGGAAGCTCAAGTTCATCATCAACCACAGTGTACAGGAAGAGGGGCCGTACTCGCGGCCCAACTTTACTTTTACCCGATGGTCAAAGACAAGTAGTGAGCATAAATCATCTTGGGCAACCGAATAATGGGGATGTTAATCATGCTGACTTAGTTACGTCCATTGGTGTTCTATCCCGTGCGCATATTCCAATCAATTACAAGACCATTAAAGATGTGTCATCTTCAGATATGAAAGATATAAGGAATAAGTTGAATGTAATACTAATTCAGTCATACATATTAAATTGATACATCTTTTTTAGCGTTATTAACATACTTACCATTTTATTTGCTCAATGTTCTTACAATTTTTAGGATGGTTTTGAAATACCACATATCTCCGAGGATTACTTGAGAGAGAGAATATTATCATCTTGGAGGAACTTTAAGACACGTTTGTACAATAAACTTGTGAAGGACAAGAATCCCGACGAGGAGAAAGAAAAATTAGATGATGTACTAGACTTTGCCACTCCATAAGAGTAGAATGAGTTTGTAGACTATCGTAATACTCCAGAATTCTAGGTATGTTTAGTGGAAAATAAATTTGTTTGCAATATCTTTTGTGAAGTTGGTAGTTTAGTGATCTTTGTAAGTTTTTTTAGGCCATAAGTACGCGTAATACTGCCAATCGAAGTAAGTTGATATCACCGGCGTGCGTAGGGAGAACTAGATTGGCCATGATTCGTCATAAAATGGTATGTTTTAATACTTATGTACCACTTTTTCTGCCAAATCATAGTTTTTTCATATGATTTTTTATCTTTTTTGTAAGAAGTTCGAATACTCCATTGAACTTTTAAAACCCATGGGAGCATATTTGTTTTAAAAGCACTTTTTTTTACAAGATAGGAGTGACTTATAGGTTACAATCATTTAAAAAAATTACAAGAATACAGAAAGCAAATAGCTTAGATTTATTGCATGAAGATAACATGAGGCAATCCTTAAACAATAAATGAGAAAAATACATCATAGAGGTTGTATAAAAGAATTCAGAATCTTCATATTTTGTACTATCTCACTCATACTATGTCAAAGTTAAAAGCACTCAAAATAGAATCATAATATGAACTGATATGTATGTCTTTAATGTTATAGACCGCAGAAAGAAACTTGGAGTCTGATGCCTTAGTGCCGAGGTCTGATGTGTATATCAAAGTACATGCAAAAATGGATGACACCATGCAAAACCCCGACTTAGTTGTCAGTCTATCCCATATAATCTTCTTATTTTCTCACTGTACGCAATTTCAACTTTTACTTTACCTATTACTCACATTATCTTTAATTTATTGACTTCTACAGGAAAAAATAAGACAATATGAAAGAGAAAATCTTGAGTCTAAGACGACTGGTGTAAATGATTTTGTTCATAAGGTTAAGGCTTGCTTGTCATAAATATGTAATATGTCTTTTTAAGATCGACTAATGTATAGTTTAGAAATTCTCCTACATAAAATTAACTTCTGATTTGGGTACAGGAAGTTCGAAAGCATTGCAAGGGGCGCATGATAGGAATTGCAGGAGGTGTTTGCCTGATCTTAATAAAGAAGTCTGGACACTTGTTAAAAAAAATAAGGATTTACGAGTCAAAAATATGGAGCTGACTGATAGGTTGGACTTATTAGATGCGAATATAAAGCAAGTGAATGAAACCTTAAGGGGTCTTAAGGTAACTTCAATTCAATAAATTATGTACATCGTTTGATTTCCAAAAAGATGTGATATAGTATTATTATCTAAAAAATTTATGCACTATCCATGTATAGAGTATGCTTCAGGAATCAAATGTGACTACCTCACAGTAACACGTGGAACAATTTCAACTGCCTTCCTTAGTATGTATAATACTTCAAATTTAGAATATACTTATAAACTTGTATATTGATGTCTATAAACTAATTTTGTATTTCTATTTGCAGTCAACTAACCATCATCTCAATAAGAAATGTACTATAACTTCGTTTACTTTACCTCGAGTTACTTGTGGTGAGGTTGCTGTAATTGATCCTACAAGTCTAATCCATAATCAAATATTGGGAGAGGGCTATTACAAAGTTATAGTGGCTGACATTTTAGAACTTTAATGTCCATTACGTAAGCCAGATAAGTTCGTAGATACTATTGGGGATGTTGGTATTGGAGGTTATATTGCGTGGCCTGTGTGGTATCTGTAGTTCTAGTACTGACAGTTGCTTATTAGTTTATCTTAAGTGGAAACTTTGTTATGATCAGTACTTTGGTTAGAAGGTAGTTTGTGGGGTATTTAATTTTGAAGATTTTAGATGGATTGTGTCTCAATATTGATTTGTGACCTATCTTTTGATGGAATGGTAATAAGTACTCCAAAGGATTGTTTTTATGTTGTTAAAGGCCTATGGGATATTTTATTTTTTACTCCAGTTTATGTATTTGTTCTTGATAATTATTTGTGAAGATTATCCAGGTCCATGCATCTACAAGCTCAAAGACATTGAGAAGAAGGCATGTTTTAGAGGATAGGCTGAAGAAAAATAAGTGCTTAGTTTCCTTTCAAATCTAAGTTATTATTACATTAACTTAAATAATGTCACTTGACATATTTTTTGTGCTTGTATATATAGATTTTGTACTACTGTTGGGAAACTGTAATATTGTCTACATATCCGAACCAGCTTACAGAAAGATAAGCATCTCTTAAAAATTTATTTATATCGCACAACACATCATCATTTCATTCTTATTTCTTAAGCTTACTTTATGTGTTGGTGCCTTTTGGGGGTTTTTCAAATTTTTTCACATTTAGATTAGTCTGGCTTGAGAGCTTTAAGTATATTGATGGACCCCTCCAGAATTCAGACTTTATTTGTATTTTATGATTAATCTTTTTGAATTCACCCTATGCAGTATATGATTATGATTTCTGATTTGTCAAAAACATGTTTAAAGTTAATACGGGTTCATATCTGCTTTGTCCAAATTCCAATTGGGATTCTGATTAGCTTAAGGTTTTTGAGATCTTTTAATTCTTCCAATGCAGGTTGAGGTTGCTTTGAGAGATCTTATACTCTCAGATTACGCGAAGAAGAATAATGTAAACTGATCCAGAAGGATCTAGGGATGTTTTGATGTGAACTCGAATGTGAAGAATGGAATTGTCGAAGTCGTTCGAATGAGCTTGGATGACATTCGAACGAGTGGTCAAGTATCTAGGGATAAAGACCAACTATCGCAAGGTCGTTCAAACGGGCTTGGATGCCGTTCGAACGAGAACTTTGATTTCGCGGTTTTGAGCTATGTTCGCCAAAGTCGTTCGAACGAGCTTGGATGCCATTTGAATAAGCTTATCGTAGGTTAGCTTTAGATGTTATTCTGAGACGTTGGGTTTGCCTCATGATCTGTTCTACAGGTATTTTTGATTCCCTCGTTTATAAAGGGGACTTAGTTTTTTTTTTATCTGATGTTGGTCAATAAAAGTTCTGAGAGAAAAGCTTAGGGCTTGAGAGTAACTCCATTGTAATCAATTAATTTGAGCAATTAAAGCTCTTAAAATGGATTTTCCCAACCAATTTCTGCGTTCTTCGTGCAATTCTTTGTACTAGGGTTTCTTTATTCGTATTGTGGATTAAGTGGTATCAGTTTTCCAGTTACGATTCTCAGGGGGTGGTTATGGTTTATGGTCTCTACACGTGACCGTCTCAAGCAAACGAAGGAGAAGCTAGTGAGTCTGTTGAAGATTCATCGAAAACCTAATTCGAAGAAGAATGACGATTTGGAGATGGACGATTCCAATGATTGACTCATGACTTTGGAAACGACAGTTTTTGACCTAACTTCTACTGTAGGGGAGTTGGTAGAATAATTGCGTCTCACGAATCACGCGATGGCTTCCACTTTGGCGATACGGTGAGGCCACTCTCATCGTTTAGGCCGCCCGAGGAAGAAAGGGTTTATGGAGGTGGATGGAAACGAGAATATTACGGAGATAGATACCAATTATAGTGATGCCGAATTAGTCAAGGAGTGCTCGAGTTTTGGTAAGTCACCGAATCCTATGTGTAATTTTCGTATTGACTTTAAGATTGAAATTCCAGTATTCGATGATTCAGTCATAACCTAACGTGGTGAAAATCCTATCAGAAATGCCACGAAGTAAGAAGTTTGTGTTAGAAAGAATTCAAGGTTTTGGTGAGGAAGCAATTTTATCCAATTGAGTATGAACATGAGCGATGGTATAAATGGCATAATTTGTGCCAAAGGTTTGGGCAATTAGTACAGCAATTCACTATAGAGTTTCATAACCAAGCGTTGGTTTTGGATATTGATGTGGATGAGTACGAGGTATTTATGAAATATACAGGAGGCTTGTCAGAGTCCATTAGAAGAGAATTAAAGCTCATTAATGTGGAAAATACCGAAGATGCTACCGTTAAAGCAATTTTTATTAAAGGCAAGTACTTGAAGAGTGCCAAAAAAGATGACAAGAGCAAGTCGGGGTACAATTCTACTTGGAAGTATGATCAGAAAGGGGAGTCCAAGGAGTATAGTCTTTATCCAAGGGGAATATTTGTAGTCATTGTAAGGCTAATGGGCACATTTCAGATAAATGTTATAAACTTCACCCAGAGCTTAGGCCGAAGGAGGAGAGGGGCAAGAAAGAGAAATGTGCATTGGCCACAATGATTATGGATCTTCCAGATTTAGATAAGCCAAATCCTAAGCTTACTCTAATGTTCAAGCAATCTACAGTTCTCGACGAGGCGAGTCGGGAAGAACTTTTTTATGTCAGGATTCAAGTGAAGCAGAGCCTAGTCGAGGCCATCATTGATCCGGGTAGTCAGAAGAATATAATTTCTGAGGCGGAGGTGAAGAAGATGTGTAATGTCCTGGATTTTTGGGTTATTTTATTTATTTATTATTAGGTATTATTATTATTATTCCACCACGTTAAGTTCCGCACATATATTCCATATATATTCCGCATGTACTATTTCATTCGTTATGCATCCATTTATTCCTTTCGGCAGGTTATGTTAGAATCCTTTTATGTAGTTTCGGTGGTACGGTAGTTATTCGGAGGAGGAGATGGTGTTGCGGCCTTGGGAACCCCTAGATGGGTTGGTGGTGATGTTTGTTTAATGTATTTGTGGTTTGGTGTGGTTCCGGTGAGCCGTTGGATTGGCCGATAGGTTATCAGAGTTTTCTGAGCAAATATTCTTTTTCGGGGTCTTAGGCGTTTTGGTGGCCGTGAGGCGGTGGAGGTGGTGTTTATACCTTGGGAAACCTTTATTGGGTTTGTAGTAGTGTTTGTGTGGTGGTGTTGGTGGTTTGGTACAATTCTAGGGTGTCTGGGTTTCCTTCTTACAGTTTCGATTCACTGTTCAGAAAAGATTCCCTATATTCGAATATTTTTTTATCTTACTCGAATATTTTTGGCAGGGGAAAAATATTCAAATATTTTTGGAAATATTCAAATATTTCTGGTGAAAAAAAATTCAGCTTTTCCTTTTAAGCCTAAAAACGGGTTTTGGTTGTTTTAAAAAAAAGTTTTTTCTCTCTCTCCTCTCCCAAAATCATACCCAAATCCTTCCCAAACTCAAATCCTCCCCTCTTCCCCAAACTCTTATCAAATTCGTTCCCTCGCTTCAGATTCCTTGCAAAGCTTCGTCGCGATCTTCGTCATTATCCTAGGTGAGAAATTATCTATTCCTTTCCGTCCATTTTCGTTCGATTTGTCGTAGGGTTTTATTTATAGGGTTTGTGATTGTGGGGGTTTGTTTGGGTTCGCATTGTTAGTGATTTGGGGTTTGCGGCGTTTGCGATTATCGCAGGTATTGGGTTTGATTGTGGGTTGTGATTGCTGGAGGATTTGAGTGTTCGGTGGTGGTAATTGGTTGGGTTGTGTGCGATGTCTGTGGCGTTACGGCTGAGTTATCCTATGATTCGGGTGATTTGTTCCGATTTCAGTTTCGGTGGAAACCCTCAGTTTTAGGGTTTGTGATCGTGGGGTGATTTTAGGGTTTGTGGTTATTGGGTTTTGGTTGATTTACAGAATTGTGATGGCTGCAGGTATTGGGTTTGACGGTGGTGGTGTTGTTTGGGTTGTTGTGATGGCTGCGGTGTTGCGGTTGGGTTGTTCCATGATTCGGGTGGCATGTCTGCGAGATGTTGTCGTTGGAGCTTCGGGTTGCTTGCCCGGATTGATTCTGTTGGAGCATTTCATCGGGTTACAGGCGAGTTTTATCTTCCTGAATAACTAGATTATTATGATGATTCGTGAGTTATAGAAATGCATAGTTTAGTACATTATATCTGTGACTAGGTTAGTATATGGGTTAATTGCTTAAGATACTTTACTGGTTATCCGTTTAGCATTATCGTCGACGAGAGTATTTAAGGGTTTGATAAGTTAGAAAAGCCTGCAATAATGTGAGTTTAGTTACTAGCTAGAATCCGTAGGTTATGATTAGCAAGAGGAGGTTATTCTCGGTTGTCGTCGATGTGACAATGACTCCTGAGATTCCTCTTAGACCAATTTTATTGAGGGTGGTTTTCACGAATCTTTTCTTCGTGGAGGTTGAGAACAAAGCATTTCTCAGTGTGTTGCGACGCCTCAGTGTCGTTATATATATATATTATATTAAGTGTGGAATATATATATATATATAATATATTGAGTATGGTATTGTTGGTTAGTTATTAGGGTGCCCAGCTTGTTTCAGGGCACTAGTAACTAGGTTTGGCAATTAGTGGAGATGTATGGACGGCAGTGGTTTAGCCGTCATTTCTCTGAGATAGTGTAGTTCAGAGACTATAGTTCTCACCTTATAGTGTAGCACCTTAGTTAGTTTAGGTTGCTGGACTTGGTTCTAGGGTAGTCCTGGGGCGATATAGCTTCAGTAAGACATGGTCATCGATTTGGAGTTCGTCCTCTTACCTATTATTATTTTGATTTGTCTTAGGATTAGCTTAGGTGTACTCTGTATTCTTGAGGCCTAGTCCTTGAGCACTGTCGTTATGATTGGTGGTTGGTTGGAATGTTAGATTCCCTGTGGGAGTATGAAATCTCTTGGACTGTTAGTAGTTGGTGGTGAGCAGAGGGCTTGTCCGTGGTGGTTGGTCGTGGATGTTGAACTTCTGATAGTTTGCCTTAGGATTATTTGCTTATCGTGTTGTGACACTTATTGTCCTCTTGATTCTTAGAGCTAATAGAGCTTACTCGTAAGCCTTCCTTCCCTGGGATAAGGCTGTTAGGGTTGTGTTCCCTTCCGTTATCAAGGAGGCAGCGAGACAGTATGGCTCAGTGAGGTACGCTGCTGAGCCAGGTGGTTTATGAAGTTGTACGTCACCCGTGATATTGGAATCTGCTGGGGGGACTGTCACATCAGTGTAGGGAAATTGTCACCGTTGAGCATCTGTTCGCAGAGATTGTCACCTTGGGTGTAGACAGACCTGGTGGGTTCCTGTACATCTATGCTGGTGACTTATGTACATGATTAGGAGGATTGTGATGCGGTTCAGTTATTGGGGATTATTGGCTACTTGTTGGACACTTGTAGGTCACCCCATGAGTAGTCTGTGTTGACAGGTAGAGTACTGTAGTGCTTGATGGTAATCATATTGCTTTAAGGAATCTTAGAGACTGATATTGTTTAGATGTCGTGACGGTTAAGTTGTTGATTCATCTAGGTTTAGATGGTGCAATTGAGTCACAGGAGGGCATCTGTGTTAGTTTTGGTTGCCACGCTCTCAGGCATGTGGTTATCCTATTGTGTGTTGGCTGTGTTGGCAGCAGTTGTGTTTCAGTCTTTAAGATTTTTGCTCACATCCATAGATAATATATTCCCTTATCTTATTGCGACCGGATACATCCCCTGACCCGTATTATATGTGACATGTGTGTGGTAAGGCCTGTAGTTCCTTGTGTGTGACTGAGAATGTGATTCTTTAGGGTGCTCGTAATGCCCAGTATAGTTCCCCCAGCCTGGTCAGCTTAGAAAAATCGTACCTGTATGCATAATGGTCCTTTAAGGTAATCCTTCCTTAGCAGTTGTCAGCCCACTTTAGTCATGGGGGCTAGCCCTTTAGGTTGACATCGCTAAATCATTCAGCATCATAACGCATCATCATCATCAAGCATATCATTGCATCTCTGTATGCGTTCAATTCGTATGTTCTTCTGAAAGAAATCCTTAACCCTTTCTGCATTATGTTTAATATAAAATCTTCTGCACTTGGGATAATCATAAGATTATCTCATTCCATCGTATCATCATCATAACATATCATTGCATTGGGATAACTATGGGATTATCCTAGTTCATCATATTCTTCTCCTCTTATTAGAATTCTTATTCACCTAATTGATTTGTAGTGTAATTAGATTCATCTTCCTTCTGCATCGATTCCTCTCCTCTCTGCATCTATTCATCCCTCTTCTGTATCTAGTTAATCTATTAGGTTAATTAGTCTGGTTGGTTGCTGTGAGCTTTAGGCTGGTATTTGGTTATGGGCGATCTCGCTCAACTTGTGATAGCTTCGAGGTTGTGCCTGGTTGGGGTTTGGGTAACCCTGTTGGATTATTGCGAGCCAAGGGTGTTTACCCTCGTGTGTAATTATATTTTGAGGTAGGTTAGTCGCTTGTGGCGCTGAGGGCCATGGTAGTGATTAGAGTATAGTTAGTAGTTCTTGGGACTGGAGTGTAGTTATAGTCTTAGTACTCCTTTGCTCGAGATGTGTATGTATAATTATAGTATAGTTACATATAATCATTAGACTAGTTATGCACCTATTAGATACCTATTAGGCATCCTATATATACTTAGATATATATATATATATATATATATATATATATATATATATATATTTATCGTTAGATATTATTATATCCTATTATCATTATTATATCCATCTCATTGGTTAGTATAATCGTTTAGCTATTCTTGGGAGTTAGTGAGCTCGTTGTTTGCTCACTCTCTCATCCCCTTTTCAGTGGCAGGTTATTTAAGGTTTAAGTTATTGCTGTGGTGATCTTTGGGGAGCTGAGCTGGAGGCTCATTCTCCAGTTATTACTATCAGGCTTGCTGCGTAGAGGTTTGTAGAATCTTACGTTTAGATATTGTTATCTTAGTCTTCCACTGCTTCTGTCTTTCCTTATAACTCTGCTGTGATACTATTGTGAATGACTGGGCCAGAATTTGTCTACGGCCCGGTTGTTCGTGGGGCAAATCTTTGGATTCCCTGACCTGCACATCCTCGAATCTCAGTAATTGGTCTAGCTACCGATTACTAGATTTTGGGGCGTGACAAGATGGGTTTAGCTACTGTGGTTCATCCTAAGCCGTACGATTTGGGTTAGATTTAGAAAGACGTAGAGTTGAAGATTACTAAGCAGTGTACATTCAAGTAGGCGATTACTGAGAAGTTTATTGATGAAGTGACATGTGAGGTGGCTCCGTTGGACATGTGTCAAGTCATCTTGGGTAACCCTTATCTTTGGGACCGAGATACAATCCTTTACTGTAGAGCTCGCAAGTATCATCTTGTGAAGGAGGGGACGGAGTTTCATATTAATGCGTGCAAGGAACATATCACTACTAGTAATTTAGTAACGGCAACTCAGGCGAAGAAGTTGGTTAATGCGAACGGAAAATTTGTATTATTGTTGGTACGACCGGTTCAAGAGGGACCGTCGGTTAAGGTGTTATCTACTTTGGCAATGTCTCCTAAGCAACAAACTGATATAGGGAAGTTTCAAGAGGAGTATGAAGACTTGTTTCTGGGCATAGAAAGGATGTCGCGCAAGAAGGATATGGAGCATGATATTACCTTGGTGAATGATGAGCCACTACCCAATATTGGGTTATATCGAACTTTTATTACAGAGTCTGATGAAATCAAGAAATGGGTACATGAACTCTTGAAGCAAGGAGTTATTAATCCAAGTTGTTCACTTTGTGGTTCACCGGTGTTATTGGTGCCGAAGAAGGATAGGTCTTGGATGATGTGTATGGATTATTGGGCGCTGAACAAGATTATTGTGAAGAATCGTTATCCACTTCCACGGATTGATGAGCTTTTAGATGAGTTGCAGACGGCTCGGTTTTTTACCAATTTGGATCTTAAGTCGGGTTGTCATCAATTTAGAATCCGGGAAGAAGATACTAGGAAGACAACATTCAAGACCAAATAGGGCCTATTTGAGTGGTTGGTGATGCCATTTGGGTTATTCAATGCTCCGGCAACGTTTATGCGTTTAATGAATGAGATACTTCATGCTTTTATTAATGTTTTTGTGATTGTGTATTTGGATGATATTTTAATATATAGTCGTACATGGAAGAAGCATCTCGGGCATTTACGCAAAGTATTGGGCATTTTGCGATCACAACAACTTTTTCTAAACAGAAAGAAGTACTAGTTTGGGATGAGGGAGCTAGTCTATTTGGGATTTATTGTTGGTGGCGGAGAGCTTAAAGTTGATCCATAGAAGGTCTCGGTCATTACTAATTGGCCTAGACCCCGTATAGTGATGGAAGTGAGGAGTTTTATGGGTTCTTGTCAGTAATTACAAAAGTTGATTCGACATTTTTCATAAATAGCCGCACCTTTACATTCTTTGACGAAGACCGGAGTACAGTTTGTATAGGAAGAGCACCATTAGAAGACTTTTCTATTATTGAAGCGTAAGATTAAGGATGCACCAGTGTTAGCATTGCCCAATTTGTAGTGGCCTTTTGAGGTCGAGACAGATGCGTCAGACTATACATTAGGGGCAATCCTTTTACAGGATGGGAAGCCGGTTACTTATCATTCTGAGATATTTACAGGAGCAGTACGCAACTATCCTACCTATGATAAGGAATTCTACTCGTTATATAAATTAGTAAAACATTGGCAGAGTTACTTATTAGGGAAGGAGGTTGTGGTGCATTCCAATTACAAACCATTACAGTCCTTATCTACGTAGTCCAAGCTATTGCAAGCTCGCCATATGAAGTGGATCTCGTACCCTCAGCAGTTTACCTTATTAATCAAGTATAAGAAAGGAGTGGACAACAAAATGGCTAATATGTTATCCCGACCCCCATTACCAACTATTTCCGCTATGTTGGTAGCTATGCAGATCTAGCCTATTGTTCCTTCTGAGTTCATTTTGAGGTATGATGATGACAAGGAGCTCAATGTGATTCACGAGAAGTTGTTGTAAGGCAATACATGCGAGTATATTTTGAAGGATGGTTTGATTTACAGGGGAAGTCTATTATGAATTCCAGAGGGTGGAAACCGTTTACCTTAGATTTTGAGAGGCACATTGTTCCCAGGTGGTAGGTCATTTATGGGTTGAGAAGACTCTTTTAAATTTGTGGTGTTATGTTTATTGGCCGAAGATATAGGTGAATGTTGCTTATGTGGTTCGTGGTTGCGTGTTATGCAACACATCGATGGCTTCCAATCGGAAGATAGGACTGTACTTACCATTGTCATTGCCTAGTTGACCTTGGGAGAGAATTTTGATGGATTTTATGGGTGGTTTGCCCATGACCAAGTGTAAGAATGACTATTTGTTTGTGGTGGTGGATCGATTCAGCAAGATGATTGTTCTTTTTCCATGTCAGAAGACGATCACCCGGGAAGGGGCAGCGCGATTATTTTTCAGAGACATCTGGAGGTATTTCAGGTACCCATCTTCAATTATTTTTTATAGGGATAGCTGCTTTTTGAGGTATTTCTGGAGATTGTTATGGGGTATGATGGACACTAAGTTGAAGAGAAGTACCACTTTTCATCCGCAGATTGACAGGCAAACAAAGGTAGTTAATCGCACTTTGGTACATTTATTACGGGGAATCCATTCTAAGCATCCTGAGACTTAGGATGAGAGTTTATCGTATCTTCAGTTCGCATTTAACTGGGCGATTCATGGTTCCACTTTAAAGTCTCCATTTGAAGTTTGTTTGGGGTACTTGCCGCAAAGCCCTTTTGATTTGGCATTTAGTTTTGGCGATAAAATGGTGTTAGGGAAGGAGGAAGAGGAGCAGGTTAAAGCTCAATATTTCATTAAGAGGATACGCAAAGTTTATGAGGCGGTTAAAGCACAATTGAAGAAGACTAAAGAGAAGTATAAGGCTCGCCATGACAAGCATCGGGTTGAGTACACTTTTTAAGAGGGCGACCTAGTTTGGTTGCATTTAGGCAAGGAAGGGCTTGAGAGGGAAGGTAAGAAGCTCAAACCTATCTATTATGGTCCGTTTATGACACTCAAGAAGATTGGTGATAATGCATTCCAGTTGGATTTGCCACCTTTCATGAAGATGTATTCGGTGAATAATACCAAACATTTGAAGCTATTTGAGCCATCTCTGTTAGATAAAAACTCTACAATCGACACTCCCCTACCGTTAGTTAATGACTTATGGATGGAAATAGAAGATCTGTTACAAGAGGATGGTATTCTAGAGAGAAAAATTCATACTACAAGACGGGGTGGTATTGAATCATTCTAAGTTGGGAAGAAGGGTCAGCTACCTAGTAAGTCGAAGTGGTACAGCAGGGAAATGAGTAACGCCGCATTCCCACATCTTCAATTCTAGCTTAAGCAGCAGCTCAAGGCTCCTAAAGAGGGGAGCCATGATCCAGGAGGATCTAGGGATATTTTGATATAAACTCGAATGTAAAGAATGTAATTGTCAAAGACTAATATTGTCGAAGTCGTTCGAATGAGTGGTCAAGTTTCTAGGGCTAAAGTCCAACTATTGAAAGGTCGTTCGAACGGGTTTGGATGCCGTTCAAACAGGAACTCTATTTTTGCGGTTTTGAACTTTGTTCGTCAAAATCGTTCGAACGAGCTTGGATACCGTTCGAACGAGTTGGCATGTTTCTAGGGTTGAAGACCAATTATCGTAAAGTCGTTCGAATGGGCTTAAATGCCGCTCAAACGAACTTGGTGTAGGTTTTCTTTAGATGTTATTCTGAGACGATGGGTTTGCTTCGAGATCCGTTCTATCGGTATTTTTGGTTCCCTCGTATATAAAGGGGACTTAGGTTTTTTTTATCTGATGTTGGTGCAATAAAGTTCTAAGAGAAAAGCTTAGGGCTTGAGAGTAATTTCATTGTAATCAATTAATTTGAGCAATTGAAGCTCGGATTTTTCCCAACCAATTTCTGTATTCTCCGTACTAGGTTTTTTTATTCTTATTGTGGATTGTAAACACTTCAGCTCTAACGCAGTATGAGATTCACAATATTTTGGAGCTTAGATTACACCACCGTCACTACAGAGGCAACAGATAGCAGAGATCGAGAAACAGGCCAAAGATGCAAACCAGCTAACAGTAGTGACAACTAAAATGACAAATATGTACGGTGATGAGCTAATTTTAACCACCACAAGTCCCTATGAGCAGGATACAGTTGTGTCTAAAACTGTTTGGTGTTTGAGAGCTATATCAGCGACAAACCTTTATCTTCGAGTGAATCACATTTATGTGAACTCAGAGGACATTAAGGTATATGTTATTCTTAACCCCCTCTTTAGGTGATCAAATTTTAGTTTCTATACTTACTAATCTCGAAGTTTGTTTATGTGAACAGGAAACAGGTTTCACATACATTATGCCCAAAAATATTTTGAAGAATTTTATTTGCATTGCTGATCTACGGACTCAGATTGCAGGTTACATATATAGAATTAGTCCCCCAGATAATCCTCAGGTTAAGGAGATTCGTTGTATTGCCATGGTACCACAGTTGGGGACTCACCAATAGGTCCATCTTCCATCAACTTTGCCCGAGCACGATTTCTTAAACGATTTGGAGCCATTAGGATGGATGCACACACAATCGAATGAACTTCCTCGGCTATCACCTCAGGTATATTTATAGCCTTGTGTGTTTGTTTTTCTAAGATTTTTTTGTACTTGGACCCTAGAATACTGTCTAATATAGAATTTGACTCTTTGTTTGCAATTCGTTTTCTTAAAATAATTTTTATGTAACAATACATTTTGAAAGCACATACTCCAAAATCTGTTTTTTAGGGAAAAACTTTTTTAAGTGCTATAATTTGACTATTCTGAACAAACTTGCCCAAAAAATTGTGTGAGCTGCCATTTTTTCTTGCAACTTCACATTCATAGTTGGGATGCTTGTAAACTTCAATATACATTTATTCTTTTTTATCATTTGCTATATACTTACAAACTTCTGCGATTGGTTCTTGACCACAACATTGCCAATTATGTTACTACGAAGAATAATGTCGTGTTGTCTTATAAGGATATAAGTCACACAAACTCATATGATTTAATCCGCGGACTTCCGTTTGCCTCATTCGTTGTCTAGTATTATGGACTTGTGTTTGATCTCTTACTGCTTGGCTTGACTCGAGGGAGTGAAATTGTGGGTCCTCCTCAGATGTTGAATGAGTTCATTACATTTTGGGACACCAAATTTGAAACACGACATCCAATTCGATTATATTCAAGGTACATTGATAGGGTGTACATAATGTTCCGGTTTACTCATGAAGAGGCATGTGACCTTATACAGAGGTACCTTACCGAACATCCTGACCCCAATAATGAAAATATGGTTGGATATAATAACAAGAAATGTTGGCCGCGAGATGCGAGAATGAGGCTCATGAAACATGATAGTAATATTCTTCTTATCATAATTTCCGGTTTAAAAAATAATAATATTATAGATATAGAATCTCAAGTGTTTTATTTGTCGGGTTGTGACTTTGTTACTAATTTGTAACTTTCCTTTTTTGTAGTTAACCTTGGGAGTGGCTTTTGGTATATGAAGAACCGACTCCAAAGAAGTACCACAACACTGGAGTGGGAGAATAGCTTTGTTTCTATTTAATTGCAAAGACAATCCGAACTAGCTATTTAGCATGTGCGTATACTTTTGTTTTCTTTTTTGTCTTGTATATAAATATATTTATTTATATATTCGACTTGTGTACTTCAACTGTTATGTGATAAGCAAGTCTATTATTGTAGGTGTGAGTTTGAAGTTTGAATATTGCCTAAAATAAGGATGACCCAAGAAGCCTTCTGTAACACAAAAGATGGAGTATGGAATCTCCAAAATGAGCATACCAAAGAGCGAATTGCAGTAGCCTTCTTGTGAGTTGATGATGAGCACATGAAAGTATTCGAGAATCGTGTGAGGTAGATTTTGATGTCATCAGAATCAACAACGTTTACAGAGATTGTCAACAAGTGGAACACAACTCTTATAGGTCTTATGACATATTTTTGTGAAACGACTGTACATACACAGGAACTGTTAGATCTACTGGTCAAATGTGAAAATAAAATTCAAACCCGAATAAAGATTGGATTAAACTCAAAGATACCTAGCAGGTAAGTTTTTTTGGTTATTGAAGCAACGCATCAACTGTTAGAGCTCAATTCAATTTTGTTGTTAAATCATGTTTTCCTATTTAGGTTTCCCCTTATCATATTTTACACTCCAAAGGAAATTGGAGGACTTGTCATGTTGTTAATGGGTCACATATTGATTCCACAAAGTGACCTCAGATATAGCCAACACATAGATGTTGGGGTTATTCATTTTCAAAGTGGTATGAGTCGTAAAGAAGACCAACTGATTCCTAATCTTTATCGCTACATTGAGGTACATAGTTCTCTCATTTTGCATGAGTTTATTTCAATGTGACATCAGTGTTGTAATATTTTTGTTGGTATCTTAACAGCCATGAGAGAGTGAATTCATAGATTCTCAGCGTGTTTGGGCAAAATATGCTGAGAAGAGGCAAGAAGCACAGTCATAGAATAGGCACTTGACCCTTGAGGATCTCGAGGTATCTACTTTCAGAACTATTCCAGTAAAGTTTTAAACTGTTGTCTTAATGACTAGTAGGATGGTAGTTGATTTTATGTAATTGTCAGCATATGCTTGAAATTTTATTGACTTATTCATATTACAGGATTCTTGGGATAGGGGAATTCCATGAATTAACACTCTATTTCAGAAGGACAGACACATGTTGGTGTATGACAAGGGTTGGAGGGTGCGTACTGATTTTAAACAATATCAAGTCCTGAAATAGAACCCATTTTGGTGGACCCACCAACACAACGATGGTAAGTTGTGGAACTTGAATTACTACCGCTTAGAAAGCATATAAGGGAGGCGGGAGATAGGATGCATAGATCTTAGTTCATGTCTGCCCAATACTAGTTTTGCAAAAGGAGAGCATAGCCTAGACTAAAGACTATTACCAAAATAATACCTAGGAAGAGTAGCAGCCGCAGGTCCCGGATAGGAAAGATCAACACCACAAGTAATACTATTTTTCCATGCAAATATAACCACTAAGTATATTTTGTTATGTTCCCAGATCTCTGCGTACTTTTATTTATTATATGGGGAAAAGTTGCGATGTTGTTTATGATCTGGATTTAAGAACTTATACACTATTATTTGCAACTCTTTTTTCTTCATGAATGAGACATGTTTTAGTGGCAAAATATATATTTTATAGCGCAGGCAATATATTTTTATATTATTTAAAAATATTATATATTTTTTTTGAATAATAATAATTATTTACGACGGATTACATCCATCCCTAAATCAGCGTCCCAAAAACTGAATGTTGGGATCCGTCGCTAAAACAATATGAGTTGGCGACAAAATTAGATATACACAACCAACCTTGCCTGACGCCTTCGAAGGTGTCACTAAAAGTCTGGTGTCAAATGATGTCTATCGCCAATGAGTATTGTACAGTGACAAAACACATCCGTCACTAAAGTATACTATTTCATACACAGATTTTGTCAGACTGAAGGCTTTTAGTGACACCCTCATTAGCGTCAACTATTTAATGGACTAACACCGTCACTATATGTTTTCCGCGATGGACAAAATCCCTTGCTAAAAGTCAATTTTTTGGTGGTGCTGGTTTGGTCACATAACTAAGATTTTCCAGTAGGTGTCGAAAAAATAGACACAATCGTCTTTCTTGTAAGCTTTTGCCAATCCCATCTGACGACAATACAAGTCCGACAATGGCACCGTTTTTTACGATGGCACTGAGCTACCTGTCATCCTTGATGAAGATGCTGCAATTAGTTTGCGCTGATGATTTGAGGTACTCTATGTATCATTTGTTTGTATGATCTTTATCGTCAGTTTTGTTAAAATCATCATTTATCTATTTATAACTATCATTTGTTTGTTTTCATTATATCATTATTTGCTTTTGAACTGTCATTGGTTCACAAAGAATTTCTCATTTGCTTGTTTCCATTATATCATTGTTTGCTTCTGAACTGTCATTTGTGCAAAAAAATTCCCATTTGTTTGTTTCCATTATATCATTGTTTGCTCAGAACTGTCATTTGTTCACAAAGAATTTTTCATTTGCTTGTTTCCATTATATCATTGTTTACTTCAAAACTATCATTTGTTCACAAAGAATTTCTCATTTGCTTATTTCTATTATATCATTGCTTACTTCAAAACTGTCATTTGTTCAGAAAGAATTTATCATTTGCTTGTTTCCATTATATCATTATTTGCTTCTGAACTGCCATTTGTTCACAAATAATTTCTCATTTGCTTGTTTCCATTATATCATTGTTTGTTTATGAACTATCATTTGTGAACAAAAGAATTTCTCATTTGTTTGTTTCCATTATATCATTGTTTGCTTCTGAACTGGCATTTGTTCAAATATAATTTCTCTTTTGTTTTTTCCATTATGTCATTATTTACTATTGAATTGTCATCTATTTTCTTAAGTTCATCGCTAAACTTGACTCCCTTATATCATCCTTTTCTTATGGAGTTGATTAAAAGCAAAAAGCAAACGAAAGAGAATAAAACATAACAAAACAAATGTTCATACAAGGCCAATACCACAAAAAGCTAATAAAAAACTTAAAAATAAACTAAAAACCCTAAATACCAAAACAAACGTTCACAACTCCTCACTTGAGGATTCCAGATCACGCTCCAAAGCCTAGATCTTCTGCCCAAGACAGCTAATCTTAGAAGTCGACTTATCCTACAGTTTCTTGTACTCATCCCGATCTAACTTTTTGACACAGAGCTGATCTTCCAAGAAGTGCATATGGAACTTAAACTCTTCAAAATTTTGATCTCTCTTTGTTATAACTTGATACAGTTCTTCCTTCATTTCATCAAACTTTCCTAATTTCCCCCTGAAGTCTTTGTAATTCTCTTTCAGCATTTGCCTCCATTAGGCATAATTAATTCAACTTGTAAAGACATTGGTTACGCTGATCTTCTTGCATCCCTATCGACCCAAACCAAGTGTTCGAAGAGACATGGCTAAATCGAGTAGAGTGTGACATTTGTCTTGAGAAGTTGAAAAGAGTTTAGGGCTAGGGTTTGAATAGTTGAAGAGTTGAGAATAATTGATTTGAAATTAGGGTTTACATAATGGGGAATTGAATGCATTGGGAAGGGACGCGTGTTAGGGATTACACGATATTTAGGGTAAAAAGTATTATTACTTCGGCAACGTCGTTACTTGTTGTACACGTAAGTCATAATCAATGAAAACTTAAACTGAGTTGTCTAATCAAGTATCATTACTTATCCCATCGACCTGTCATATGTTCAAGAGAATTTTGCATTTGTTTGCATCCTATATATTATTTTTTTCTTTCCAGAACTATCATTATTTTACAGATAATTTATCATTTTTCTGTTAAAATGTTATCATCAGTTTTGTTAAGTTCAACATTTATCTATCATTGTTCATGGAGCCTTAATCATTTGTTTGCCTCCCTTACATCATTTTTTTCTAACATAATTTTTTAGCTATTTGTTTCCCTCATATCAAACGGAAATTACTATTTAAAAACGAAAAGGCGAATGAAGCAAAACAAAACAAATGTTCATATAAGGGAAACAATAACAACAACAAAAACTAAAACCTAACTATAAACAAAACAATACAAATATTCACAACTCCTCACTTAAGGAATTTTGATCACGTTCCATAGCCTTGATCTTCTGCTCAAGGTAGGTAATTTTATAGGCCGACTCCTCCTGTAGTTTCTTATACTCATCCTGGTCCAACATTAGAGCGCAAAACTAATCTTCCAAGAAGTGGATATGGAACTTGAACTCTTCAGAATGCTCTTTTTTATTTTTTATAATTTTATCTAGTTCTTCATCCATTTCATCGAGCTCTTCTAATTTTTCCTTGAACTCTTCATAATCTTTTTTCAGCAGTTGAGCCATCTCACCGGAGACATCCTTCTCCAATAGGCAAATTCTATTCAACTTGAAAAGACGTTCATCATCCTGTTCTTCCTCAATCCCTACCGCCTCAAACCAATCTTGAGGGGTGCTGGAAGAGGCACGACTAAATCGAGTAGAGTGGGAGTGCGACATTTCTTAAGAAGTTAAAAAGATTTAAAGGTTTGACTAATCGAGAAGTTGAAAAACAAATGTTAGGGTTAAGGGTTTGAATAGTTGACTTGAGAATATATAGCTGAAAATAAAAAAGTTTAGGATTTTTTATATTTGGGAGAATTGCATTGGGACTTTGAATCACGTGTGGCAGGGTTTAGCGCTTAAGGCTTAGAGTAGTGAAAACCACATGGATGTTTTGGATAGATAGCTTGTTCTAAACGTAATCAAAGTTGACTTTAAGCTAAGTCGTCTAATCAAGTAATAAAGATTGATTTGTCACATCGACTGTATAGGAAAGAAGCTCTTGAAATTTAAACAGCTTATTAGCCATTTGTTCTTACAAAGAGTATTATTGAAGTGTAGTTAATTGTCACCGTAAATTCAATGTCATCTTCCCATTAGTATTTGTCATTTCTTTTTAAATAACTTGTCATTTTACTGTTGTGACTTATCAAGCATTACATACTTCCCACGACCCAACCTAACCCTATATCTGGCGGGTTTGGGTTTGGCCTTAAGGGGTTGCGGGCCATTTGAACGGAATCCTCCTAAGCCATTTAATAATAAATCGGGTTAGGGTTTAACCTAAGTAGTTCAGGTTTACCCGTGACCTGTTTAAGTAATTTGGTTTAATTATAATTTTCTATATTGAAGCTACCATTTAAGTTTTTAAACCTTTAACCACAAGTTTTTTAAGTTTCAAAGTTCAAATAACGCCTCCTCACTTCCTCACTTGGTCTGGTCCACAGTCCTCACCTCAGCCTTTACTCCTCCACATCTCTACTCTTACCACCACGACACCATCCACAGTCATCTCTCGCCTAAAATCTAACACCGAGTACTTAAGCTGCCTTTTGTCGCCATCTTGATAAACTCCTTGTCATCTAACCCCCCAAAGTAAGAACTTCCATATCCATGAAGCAACTCCCTAAATATCGGCGGTTGAGGGGGTAAGTTGTTCAAATGAAGTGGTGGATTATACAAAACACTCGACGCATAATCGGTCACCACAGACGAGATTTCCCTGAATATATCCAACGAAGTATGGAAATTATTCCCCAGTTTCTTATTCAGATTCGTAAAAGATATTGATGAATTGGGGGGCATCAAAGAAACGAAACATATTTGTAGGTGTAATAACTTGAGAAAGTCTGACATTGGTGCAAGGTTTAAATTAAGGAACTGCAGGTCGTGGTGGTGATAATATTGTTGGGGTTTTTGTTGAGAATATATATCTTGTACTCAACTGTTTTTATGCTCTTGGAATTAAAATGGCTAATTTGTCATTTGTTCTAACAAAGAATATTATTTTAGTGCAGTTATTTATCACCATAAATTCAATGTCATCCTCCCATTTGTATTTGTCATTTCTTTATAAATACATTGTCATTTTACTATTGTGAATTATCAAGCATTATATACTTCCCTACCAACGTGGATGTTTTGGATAGATAGCTTATTGTAAACGTACTCAAAGTTGACTTTAAGCTAAGTTGTCAAAATCATGTAATAAAGATTGACTTGTCACATCGACTGTGAAGGAAAGAATCTGTCAGATTTAAACCGGAACATTTGGCATTTGTTGTGACCAACGGTATCATCAAAATAAAAATTAATTGTCACCGTAAAAATATCGTGCAGTGATAAGTTGTTATCATTTCTTTATAAATAGCTTGTCATTTTCCTGCTGTGAATTATCACCCTATAGAGTGTTAACTACATAACCTGCACACTTGCTTTCAGTTCTCAAGCATTACATACTTCCCTACCAATGCTGCATTCTTTTGTTTGCTGGTGCGGTGAAAATTATGATCTTCGTCTCTCACGTACAAGCCTCAACCCTAACCGCTGGTTCTACCAATACGCTCGCAAAATTAGTGGGTATGGTTTTTGGGCGTGGGTAGATGAGGTAAAAAAGTGCGATTGTGGTCTCATTTGCAGAGTTTCTAAACCGCCTAGTAGGAGATTTTACCATTGCCCACAATACCATTGTCAGTTCAAAACTTAGTTTCGAGAATCCTTTACCCCAATGCCACAATCGTCAGCAGCGAAAGAAATCACAAATTCTGGTCAATGGAGCAATCAGATCATGTACACTATTACAAATGAAACTTACACTCAACTAAGGATCTCCAAAGTCAGAATGGAGATCCTGCAAGATTTTTTGTCTAAATTAAAATCTCTAGATCTTAACAAGTAGTCAAATATGTAGGAGTGGAGTGCAATATTCATGTGTTTGAATTCATTCTAACATTGGGAATTTGGAACTCAGCATTAATGAAGGTATGGTATAAATACTGTTATGGTTTATTCGTCAAGTACTTAATGTATTCCATATCTTCTGCAACTATTCCCTCTATGACTGTTATGTGAAGAAGATGGTAACTACCAGACACCAAGCGTACGAGTCTAGGGTTCTTGCCAAGGTGCAGAAGCTGCGGCTTCGATACTTTGAGACTCAGTCCCTTGACCTTCCTACTCCTATTTCAGTACGTCCTACCTTCCATGGCATGACGTATAAAGAGGTAGAGGAGGCGGATGACGATTATTATCAAATAGTCCATTTTCACTATATGATGACGTCAGAACAGGGGCGGAGGGATGGTCTGCTTTTACTAGCAGAGGATGTTATTAATGCGATGGATGAAGTGGCTGGTGTATGTCCGATGAAGTCTTGACGGTATCCTGAGGTGGTGGGGGTTACGAAAGAAGAGACAGTGGTGGTGGTGGGGGAGACCGATCACCACCACCACCTCCAAGGTGGTGGGGGGATGTAAAGTGTTTCAGTACGTAAACTGTAGGAAAGTTCTGGAACTGTGTTCAGTAACAATATTCAAGATAATGAAATTTTCTTTTTTTTGTGCCCAATGAGTATGAGTATTGCAATTTTGAACTAAAAATATAATCTTAGCATGCTGATGATGATGACAAATAATAGATAACAAATGACAAATCATATATAGCAAATGACAAATGATATTTTCACAAGACATATCAAAAGAGAAAGTTCTTTAAAAAGATAGTAGGAAACAAAAATAATGATAAATTATGAATAAGAAATGACAAATCATATATAACAAATGACAAATCATGAATTACAAATGAAAAATCATAGGTTCTCGAATAAATATGTCTAAACTGTGTAGGATCTAGGAACGGATCCCTAGGAGGTTGGTTGGGAGAGTAATTGCTATCTTGACTCTTGGGAGTTGTGATTCATTGGATTCAAATACTCTTTGAATTAAAATATAACGAATGACAAATCATATATAACGAATGGCAAATCAAATATAACGAATGACAAATGATATATAACGAATGACACATCATATATAACGAATGATAAATCATATATAACGGATGACAAATAAATAATCGTGTTTTTAAGTATAAATATTATCTACTTATAAACAAATATTTTATTATAACAAATAACCAAATAGACCAATTGACTTACATCAATTGCCTATCTACAAACCATATATAACGAATGACAAATTATATATAACGAATGGCACATCATATATAACGAATGACAAATCATATATAATGATGACAAATCATATATAACAAATGAAAAATCATATATAACGAATGATAAATGATATATTCATCTCAGAACGACTTGACAAAACAAGAACAAAAGAGCTAATTCTTTAAAAAGATAGTAGGAAACGAAAATAATGACAACATTGTGATAAGCCCATGACATAAGATGGCAAATGAGAAAAAAAACAAAAATAAATTAGATATGATTAATAGTTGGATGACATATATTTCATAAAATGGAAAATACATTCAACTACACAAATACTACAATGAACAAGTTTTGGCCTTCTTGGCTCTTGGATCATCAGCACCACCTTGGTTGTCATCACCCCCAATATCCTTATTACCACCATCACTATCAGGGTCACCACCATTATCAGAGTCATCATCATCATAAGAGTCACCATTTCCATCAATTTTATCAGAGTCCCCATCACTATCAGCGATACCATCATCATCAGAGTCACTATCACCATGAGAGTCAGCGTCCTCATCTCTATCTATTTTAACAGAGTCATCATCCTCACTCTTCTTTTCATCAGAGTCATCATCACCAGCAGAATCATCTACGGGATAATCATAATCCCTTTCTTCTTCTTCTTCTTCATCTTCAAAGGTTGTGTAATATTTTATTGCTCTTGGACTGTCATTATCCATTGTAGAAGATGATAACAAGGAGGTTGTGTTATGATATATTTGGGGGTACCAATATAGGCTTTTATAGATTTAATTTCAATTTTTAGGATTAAAAAAATATAAGTAATACTCTTAAACACATTTGTGTTTTCCATAAACCATAGTCAAATAAAAAAAAAATGAAATACCTGTAAATTTATTCCATACAAATTGATTCCATACATCATGCATTCTAATTATGTTATTCCCCCATGAGTAATATTCTCATACCTGTACATGTTTCACACAAAAACTTTAGAACTGTATGACAACTATTGCATTAAAATGTGACAAAAGATTGCTAACAAATGACAAATGAGTATAAATAGATGACATATAATTCATAAAATGACAAATACATTCAACTAGACAGACTACATTTTGACTCCATTCTAACAAATGAAATATATGTCATATATGAATGACAACGAAGATATAAAAAATGAGAAAGATCATATAAATGAATGATATTCATAACTGTTTATAACTTTACAATAAAATGGATATACATAAATTATACTTTGCAACAAAATGGATGTCAAAGTTTACAAATATCCTCCGGCTCAACTCCCAGCCTCAATATGTCATAAGCAATTGTGTAACGACATTCATCACCGTCTATCAGACCTGGAAATTTCATCCCCCTTAGGATATTGTCCATAAAGATAAGCATATAGATCTCATAGTCACTACTATTTGTCTACATTGGACACTCCTTAAAACGAGTTGTCCATTTGGAATTAATACCATATTGTCTATAAAGATAAGCATATAAATCCCACAGTCACTACTATTTAGCTGCATTGGACACTCCTTAAAACGAGTTGTCTATTTGGACTAAATGTCATAAGTTTTTACCTCTAAACTAGTAGGTGGCCTACGACAAGTAAAATCTGTCCATATCAATATTTTCGGGAGAATCGTTGATAGCTGATCATAAATACGCTGGTGTCTAAGAGATAACTTCTTCTTCTTCTTCTTTTCATTTATAATTTTTGTATCCACCAATGAATCTTAAATACATATTTTTCTTCCCTTAAAGGACATAGGACAAATGAACCAGTGGTTGTTATTAATATTTTAGGGAAGGAGTATTAATTTTGAATTCATTACTTTCAAATCTCCTCGATCGAAGAAACGCGAAACTATATAATCTCATCCCATAAAAGTAATTTGTTCCCAAATTGATTTCTTCTTCAATTTCACACCTTCTTGAGATGACATAATATGAGTCCAGACATAGTAATCCATGTCTATAATTTGACAAGAATAAACATTCGTCAACACAATCTTTTCTTTAGCTTGGCGGGCACAATGTAGTAAATCAAAATATTGAATCAAGGTTTTAATGTAAACATTAATGACCTGAACAAAAAATACAATGACAAATTATAAACCATAAATGATAAATTTCAAAAATACAAATGACAACAAAATCAAAACAAATGATAAAGTTTAAGGAAAACAACTTCTGTATAAAGAAATGTTAAAGTGCAATAAAAAAAGGACAGACTAT
Source organism: Kingdonia uniflora (assembly GCA_014058105.1). NCBI lineage: Eukaryota > Viridiplantae > Streptophyta > Magnoliopsida > Ranunculales > Circaeasteraceae > Kingdonia > Kingdonia uniflora. The sequence goes on from JACGCM010000622.1 coordinate 300,136, forward strand.
TTGAAAACAAATGGTAGAGTCTCTTGAACAAATGATAATTTTCTAAAAGAATGACGTATATGACAGGGATAACTCAATAAATGACATAGGAAAATAAATAAATGATCTAAATACCTCATTATTCAACTATTGGTTTGGATGTAAGGTGTAGAGAGCGTTAAAGCAAACAATTTCTTTACTTATCCTCCTATAGGTACTCGTGTTGTAGTCCTTAGCTTCAGGAGATAATTCATCCTTCCTCAGTGACCAAACTTGGACCACCTAGTTTTTTTCATCTTGGGAGATGTGTCCTTCAATAAAAGATTGGAATAATACACCAGAAAGAAGCTTTTCAAGGTGACCATGCAATAGGTTCATTTCAATAGCAAATTTCGTAGATCTCTCAGTAATATCTTCGTTAGTAAGTTTATGCATCTTCTTTAAGGTGACATCCACTTCTGACTCCATTAAAAGAAGCTGGAACAGATATGTCATGAAATAAGAAAATGAAATATAAATGTACATATTACATGATAATGAGTAATAAACCAGTTGTTTGGTTTAAAAGTACTTCATACATTGGTCTGGTCAATAACCATTTTTATTTTTATTTTCACAGGGTCTGGTTTTTTTTTTGTGAAGTTCTATCATCATCATCCTTACCATCAACCATCTCCTCTTTACTCTATTCCTAGATAGATAAACCAGTTGTTCGGTTTATACTAGTCTGTAAATAAATAGACTACAAGTGATAAGAGTGAGATAAGATATGAGAAAATAAATCGAAGAAAATGAGAAGTTACCAGCAAACAAATGATAAGTTACCTGATTAGCTTCATCAACCTCTTCCTCCTGGTGGGAGAATACTACTTTTATTTTTACAACCTCCATAGTCTGTTCCTCAACAGATACAATAGTTGTTTGGTCTGCACTAGTCTGTAAATAAACAGATTACAAATGATAAGAGTGACATAAAATATGGTAAAATAAATAGAAGAAAATAAGAAGTTACCAGCAAACAAATGATAAGTTACTTGATAAGCTTCATTAACATCTTCCTCCTAGTTGAAGTATGCCAATTCAGTTTTTCTTACCTCTGGAGCCTCCATAGTCTGTATAACAAATGGTAAAGAAGAAACAAATCAAAAATGGTATGGATAGGTGATGTTAATATTATGGATAACTCAATATAAACAAATATTAGTTAAATATCTCATTGGCTTCTTCCACTACATCTTTTTTTCCATCATAATACAACACTACAGTTTGCTGCTTTGAATCCTCCTTCTATAAAATAGGATATACATACTACGAATGGTAAAATAAATGAACAAACGACAGGGTAGTAACAAATATGATAGATAGCTCAAAATAAATATTTGATAAATACCTCTTAAACTTCATCTTCTTCAACAACTTGAGGTTGCCCTTCTTCACCAGATTTAGCTTTCTCCTCGCCATCTTTTTCATTATCGTCATATTTCTCATCCTCATCACCTTTTTCATCACCCTTCTTCCACTTCACATACAAAAATTGAAATAAACAAAGACTTCAGAACAAATAAAAGTTCTGAAAAATATAATAACAAAGACATCTGAACAAATGACAAAGTTCATAAAGTAAATGTTAATTTTCTGAAAAACAAATGTCAAATAAAACCAAATAAATTATAAGAAGTTGTAAACATATGATACCTCTAGACGATCACCACCATATTCAGACGATATCACTTCCAAATTTATTTCTCTCTCAACTTCAACTTCATCCTCTACCATTAAATCTTTTACCACCTCCAATCCCTCTCCAGGGGCAACTTGTTGAATCAAAATTTTTGCAGTTGATTGAATTTCATCATACTTAAGTTCTAGGAATTCCCCCCACCTCTTCCTTGGCGCTCTATTACCCAAGCCTTTTTTGGGGATCTTGGGGATTAAGGTTTTTAAAAGGATCAATGGGACATGATCCAATTGTTTATCAATGAGAGCTTCTTTTTTCGTGCCTTTAACTTTTTTCTCCAAGGGCACATTAGCTTTTTCTGCCTTCTTGTTCTTCTTGTTGACATTGGTCTTGCGTTTCTTTCCAAGTTCTTCTTTTGCCTTCTCCCTTTCTCCCTTACCTTTTTTCTTTTCTTCAATCTTTTGATTTTTTTGTCGGAGCTCTCTTTGCCAGGCTCTCAGCTCTGCCTTCTTCTTTTTCCCATCTTCTTTCTTATTACTATCTTCTTCTAGCTCGCGTTTCATAATTTTCTCAGGAGTAGAGAACTGGTACTACCTAAGGAGTAAAGTACCATCTCCAAGTGGTAGAATATTGTCTCTAACTGTAGACATCAATTTTTTTCTAACATTTTACCATGGTTTTGCAACATTTTATCATGGCCCACCAACTGGGAGCATATCTTAACCACTATAACTCTAATCTCAGTGGCGGAAGAACTGCTAGCGACTGTAAGTGTTTCAATTACAGGTGCTTCGATATAATTTCTCTGAAATATTCAAACAGATGACGATGACTAATGGAAATTTAAAAATTATAGAAAAAGTCTAATAATGACAATAGGTATAAAATAAATGACAAAAGGGACTTAATAATAAAAGGGGAAATGACATAGAAAGAAATCAAACAAATGACAAGAATAGGATACCAAATGCCAAACCTAAACAAATAAAATGATACGAAACCTAAACTAAATGACAAGGAAACAATAAAATGAATTATTCATACAAAGAATGAAAGATTACAATGGCCTCTTGCACAAGTTCTTGCTGCATGCCAGTCTCAGACGCCTTCATGGCTATTACCAACAATTTGGGGTTAGCAAAAAACTTTTGAAACATCATAATTTGGTGACGCTTAAAGGATGTCATCCTTCATCCTTGTAGCTTAGGGAACAAATGTTTGGATTCATGAATTCTTAGAAATTTCAAGCCATGAATAGAGAGGAAAGTCCATATCATCAACACCCAAGTACATATGTGCATTGATAAAGCTTTATCCAATTTTTTATCAACGGCCGATCGATAATTGACAAACTTTACTATTTGAATCCACAAGAAATTATAGACTTACTCACCCTAGGAGAATCTGTTGAACTCTACTAGATCATCTACCAAATCAACATACTTCACCTCAACATTTCTTGCCTTGTTCGGGAGGAGAAATGATAGTATAATTTTTAACAAATTTAATCAAAGAACATCGTCTGCAAAGCAAAATCACACACGGCAAAGAATAAGAATGGGTAAAAAATGCCAAAGAATACACAATGTAATGATAAGAAGCTTAAAAAATAATGACCCAAAAATGGCAAATACAATACATCAATTTTTGGGGTGACAAATACAATGAAGAATGATGATAAAGCAGACCAAACAAATGAAAAATTAGAATCTTATCATGATGTCTTTTCAATTTTGCGTGTTTTAAAGCCCCGTCAATTTCCTTCAACCCATATGTATTCTTCTTCTTGGGGAATTGCCTCAATCTAAAATTTGTTATATGCTCAGGATCAACAAATAAGAACTCATCTGCAATAGAAGAGGCACGTAGCCCCAAAATCAGGCAAACATGAATATGTTTTATCTGAATTATCGTCCCCTCAAATTGGAACTTCATATCACTGAGATGACGATCGAATATTTCCATAACTAATGTCGACATTGTCGCTATTGGATCAATCAACAGTAACGATACAAAGTAGGTGGTACGAAGATCACATTTCTCCTCTTCAGGCAGAGCTCCAAATATTTTGTGAAGTCCCACACCTGTACACCGAGAGGTATAAATTTTAGCATTAGAGGTGCCTTTCTTGGCTTTGCACCCCTGTGTTTGATTATATTCATCAAATTGCTCATTCACTTCTTTATCAGACTTCATCGTAAAAGAAAAAATAGACTTTAATCAAATACTTGGTAGGCAGTAGTTAACCAAACTTTAATCAAACACTTGGTAGGCAATAGTTACACAAACGATTTGCCACTGAAATCACACACACACACACACACACACACACACGATGTTTAGAATCACAACGATTGTGAGAAAACAGTTTGTGCGACCGGGACGGTTTTTGAGGTTGTAAATCACACACACAATGTGTAGAATCGGGATAGTTTTTGCAGTTTTTGTGGTCTTTGCAGTCGTCATGTAAGAAGAAAGTGTTTGAGGAATGGAGATGGTTTTTGGCACCAAAAGCCAGATAAACTCTTGTAAATCCCACGTGTTACCTAACCCTAAACAACAATAAACAAATGCCAAATAATATAACTGATGGTGGCAGAGTCTACATGATTCAATATAACTGATGGTTAAAAGTGCGACAAATTGGCCTGCAACAAATGATAACAAATGCATGAAATGGTGACAGTGTATGTCGTGCACGTCTCGAAATGTAATGACGTGTATATATCGAGGAATTAAATTTGAACATGTGGCGTGATAATAAATTTTTAAATAATTTGAACTTTTATTATTATTATTTAGGAAGTGACATTCGTACTTGTGGAGCCCACAACCTTACTTATGGAGCCCACGGCCTACAAACCTACTGTAATATTCAAGCAGTTGATATTTTTTTGAACAAATGGCAAAGTTATAATAAAACAAATAATAAAAAAGACTGAACAAATGGGAAAGTCAGTATTAATAATAACAGCTAGTTGTTACCAAATGACATAGGTGTTTGAAAGAATGCCAGAGTTTTACTGAATAAAAGGAAAATAGTTTGGTTAGCAGTAGATGCGCAGACGATTTGTCATTATTTGTTCTATGAGTAGAGTAAAGTAGAGTACCATCATTTCCTCCATGCCTAAGGAGTAGAATACCAGTCTTTAATCAAATACTTGGTAGGCAGTAGTCACACAGACGGTTTGTAACAAATAATCGGGACGGTTTTGCAGTTTTTACGGTCGAGTAAGAAGAATAAATTGTTCGATGAATCAGGATCGCTTTTGGCCCCAAAAACCAGAGGAACTCATGTGAACCGCACGTGATACCTAACCATAAACAATGAGAAATAGTAACAAAATTGGTGACAGAGTTTGCCTTTTTACAAATAACAAATTTGGAATAAGGCAAGACAAACTGTCTTGAAACAAATAACAAATAATGTATGAGATGGTGACAATGTCTGCCTTACACGTACATAGAGGAAATAAATTTGAACACGTGGCATGATAATATATTTTTAAATGATTTAATTTTTTTTAATTATTTCGGAAGTGACATTCGTACTTGTGGAACCCACGTGCCTGCAAAAAACAGGTGACATTTTATTGAACAAATGACAAAATCAATGGTACAAATGACAGTTAATCCTGAACAAATGTGAAACTTGCGGGAATATAAATGACAAATTTCTGAGCAGAGAAGAAAGTTTGGGGAAAAAAATGACAAATATTTCTTAACAAATGACATTGATTGTTGGTGTTATAATGACAAAGTTTTTCTTAACAAATGATAAAGAACAAATGGTAATAACACGTGGCTTAATATAATAGTTTTAAATGAGTTTTACAATTTTTTATTATTTCGGATGTGACATTCGTACTTGTGGAGCCCAAAAATAGGTGGTTGTCTGCTGTTAGAGCATGGGCAGCATGATAGCTATAACGATCCAAATTTAGAAAAAAAACCTCTTTTTCAGGATAGCTATCGCTCAAATTACGCTAAGTTTAAGAAAATCAGTGGCTATCTATGGCGAGCCCGCTCATGTCAGCGTGTCAGTGGGCCAACCAAAATAAATTATTAAAAAAAAATATTATTAAAAAAATGTTTTTTTAAAAAAATAACTGCGCCAATTGGCGCAGTGTATATTTTTTTATATTAAACAAAATATTTAAAAATGTTGGTTGGCCACAATTTTTTTTAAATTTTTTTAAAAAATTAAAAACTGATATCCATTCCCACTGTGAAAAAGACAATTTTTTCAGCTCTAGCTACCTGTCATATTTTTCCTGAATTTATGTCTAAGTGGCTCTCTAACTTAGTGAAGCTGTTGCCCATGCTTTTATATTGCAACTTTAGTAGAGGCAAAATTGGTATTTCCTCTTACGATTTTGGAATTTATTGTTCCTTTGATCTGATTTTGTAAAGTTGGGGTAAAATAGTATTTATTCTCGTAATTTCTGGGTTTTTTTTGTTTGTAAATTACAAAGTCATGATTTATTTCATGCTCTCACCCACTCTCCCATTTAAGGGGAGCTTTATAAGCGATGAAATATTTTTGTAACTACAAGGAGATATAAAAAATTGCAATTTTTTTGGAGAGGCAAGGTGAGGGCCCGACAGTGAAAATAGAAGTCTCTCTCCTCTTTGTTCTTCTCTTTCATCTCACTGGGTCACCTTATGTGGCATTATCCATGACGTCATATGAACATGCCCACCACAAACAAGAGAAGAACAAAGAGGCGAATGTGGTGTCATAACAAGAGGAGAGTGAGGCGACCCCATCATCCGTGATGTCATAGCACATTTTTCGAACCTCTGGGATGAAAAACTGAGACGTAAATTGCTTCGCCGCATCATCTGCTTCTTCATGAAAACCTTAATCCTCCAAGCGCGACTTCCATAGTCTCATCGTTCATGTTCGCAAAACAAACCCTAAACCAACCGGGCTCGGTACAATGGAAAGATGAACCCGGAGAAACATTGAGCTTAACATCTTTGATGATCATACGCCACAATGTCATCTCCACTTCGTAAGTCGGTTCTTTCAGAAGCCGACGTAAGTCCATCCAAAAAAATAGCCCGGCGTTGCTCTTTAAGCTACCGATACCCAATTGAGGTGAGGATCTTGTGCATTTTAGCTAGTCTTCGAGAGCTCTCGCTGATGAAGCAATCAATGAACTCGTCATCGGATAACATGGACGCGATTAGATGCTGGGTTTGTGTTGAGACTAGCCCAAGACTCGACATTTTACGTGCGCAATTTACGACGTTTTTGTTGTAAGAGTAAATTATCCCAACGCAGAACCCCGGAAACCCCATATCTTTTGAGAGACTGGACAAAATATGGATGAGATCTTGGTTGCATATCACATTTTCTTCCTCGATAATATTAACAATGCTTACGAAATTTGGTTGGCTGAAGACCGTAGCCGCGTAAATTTCGTCGCAAATTAAGTGGATGTTGTTTTTGTTTATAAAGGTCACTATGTTTATACACTGAGATGAAAGAGAAGAACAATGAGGATAGAGACTTCTATTTTTTACTGTGGGGCCCTCACCTTGCCTTTCAAAAAAAATAGTCATTTTTTATATCTCCTTGTTATAAAAATATGCCCCCCCCCCCCCCCCCCCCTCTTTTAAACCCCAACAAATTCTATGATATTCTCTCACAATAAAACCATGATATTCTCACTCTTTTCCAGATATTTCTAGCATATCTCCTTAATGTCCTTCAATTCTCACATATACCCATCATCACTGAGACCTCCAAACTCTGAAAGAGAAGAATGTACAAGTCTAGACTCCAAGAGCTTTGTCATCAGAAGCAATGGAGATCACCAAACTACTCATGCAACAAAGATGGGTTTAATCATAACTCATCTTTCAAAGCTTCTGTAGTTGTTAATGGGGTCTCTTTTGATACCCCCATCTCATGCAAATCATCGAAAGAAGCTCAGAACGAAGCTGCGAGGGTTGCGATCGAGCATTTGAGTATTGCCGCGGAAAGTGTTTGCGCCTCAATTGGTAAGTTATATTGAGATTGATTGGAGAATTGGTATTTAGTATTGTTTGATTGCTTAGATTATTTTGATTTAATTTATGGATTATGGGAATGATCAAATGTTGGGGTTTTATTTATTTTAGGCCCTGCTTGATTTCCAGTAAATAAGCGCGAATTATGTTTATTTTCGGAATTTGGGTGTAGTATAATTATACTTATACATCTTTGTGATCATAGAAATTGGGTGGCAGTTTTTTAGTTACATATAGCGCTTAGTGTTTTATTTGATGGGAATAGTGTGTAGAGCATCTGCAGTCGACTCCTCAAATACTAGCCACCAAATTTGGCTTTATTGGGTAATAAAAGTCAAATAGTTTTTTTCACTACATTGTACTCCTCAAAAAGTAATCGTCATATGCCACGTGTCAATTTTTCCATAGAATCTTTAATTTTTGAGTAGATTTTGTTTTAGTTCTAGCCAAATTTGATTGCCACGTAAGCATTAAATTTGGTTTGAAGAGTGAAAAAAATAGTCATATTTGATGACCCAATATGACTTCAGGCAATTTGACTTTAATTTGGTGTGTCGGATGTAGGTGTTTTAGAGGGATTTGGCTCTCAAAATTTGACTTTAAGCAAATATAGAGAGTCAGCTGGTTAAGTAGGCTCGTCCCATTTTTTTTAAGTTAAGCTTTGACTATTCCCTTTAAAAGGGTAATTGGGATAAATCCTAATTTAGTATTCGTTTGCGGTAAGTTTCTTACTGCAAGAAATGCGATGGAGTTGTCCGAGCACCCTTTTAAAAGGGAATTGTGGCTTTACTTACTGCTACCCACGTTTGAGCGTGAGGAGTTGTTACTAAAGCTAAGCTGCGGATGGTTAACCTGCTGCTAGGTGTTTATTGCATTTTGTTTTTCTTAAGTGCTTTTAGAGAGCCTACTGTAGTGGTGTAGTGCTCTAAATAGATATCACTAGACAATAGGTACAGTTTTGTTTGGATTTAAATGAAAGAGTGATTGCAATGACAATGTATATGAGAGATGCATCTGCACGCAATGCCAATTATGTAATGTGGGGACTTACATACACTAAGGCGTTTCTGCAGTTTCCAACTTTATTGCTGATTAATTTTCAATCATATACCATATATCTTCTTAGTATACGTGATTAAGGATATAACCTGGACATTTGAACCGAAATATGACCACTTTTCCAGGTGGGCTTATCTCGTTATACTAGTAGTTGTTAGTACAATAGTACGTATAGAATGATTTGCTGCTTGTTACATGTTAATTCACCCGGGTGAAAGTTATCATCTTCTTAGCATGTAGTGTATATTGTCAATATGTGTCATTCACCGGCTCATACGTTTGTGATAAGGCTTTGAATCATTTATATACTGTGAATGAAGTGTCTAGAGTAAGATTCATAGAAGTCCAAATGTTCATATTTATCTTCTTCAGGGTTTGAAGAATATATCGTGACATTTAATTGCGGTTTTCGAATGCTGCCTCTTAATTCCCAAAGAAGGGATAGCGGAACATGATATAAAATATTTTGTGATATTTTCTTATCAATTTTTTTCTAGTCCTACACATGATTTTCAGTAAGGTAACTTAAAGTGTCTGTTGTTGGATGAGTATAGGGTCTGCATGATTATGTTAGGGACTTGAAATGCTCTTATTCCAAAATGGTGCTATTATCAACTCATTGTATTGCCTTTTGAGGATAAGATGTAAAGCTTTTGTTGCCTTATATTTAATTATCATGTTTTTCATCCCAGGTCCTTCAACTGATGCTAATGACAATCTCAGTGGAGAAGAAGCTTCATCATATATTTCTGGAAATTCTTTAGGCGTCAAAAACGGTAAGGAATTTGGAGATATGCACTTTTTATTTGCATTCACCAGTTCTGCTCCCGAACCTTTTTTTATTTTGTTTTCAAATTATATGAAAATCTAAAGCATGAGTTTAATCAGGTCGATTTTCACTTAAGCTGAAATAATAAGAATTTACAATTTTTGGTCGCTTGTGACCATTATCTTTGACTTACCGATCTCATAAAAAAAGGGTTACCTACTACAGAAAGTATTTCGAAGGTACCAGCTTGGTGGAGAGTTGGTAAATATGGGAGTACGGTACCACAGATTTAATAACTTCACTGCGAAAGGAAAACAAAAACTAAAAGAATGAATAAAAGAAAATTGATTTTTTTTGGTCGATTTACTACTGGATAATGTTCTCGCAGCCCTGTCCCTTGATACTATAAGCTAAAGTTGTGTATTTGCAAAATGATTGCTTCTCTAAATTTTTGTTAAACGGAATATGATATGACTTTGAATGCTACATTATTGCTTTTTATTGCTTATACATAAAATGATATGCTCATAGACAGACTAGGTGATATAGTCTTTATTGCTTACTATGTAACAACATAAATGATATGCTCTTTATTGCTTATACATAAAATCGCTAGTTAAGTGAAGCCAATTGTCAGTATAGAAAGACTAGTTTTTTTATAAGCTCATAGACAGATTAGGTGTCAGTACAAGTCATGATGATGTTTCCATATATATAATATACTATGATACCTTATCGTCATATATTTTATACATAGTTCTTGCAATTTATCTTTGTTTACAGATTTAGAATCTTTTCTCAAGAACCAGCTGCATAATTATGCTCGGAAGAAAATCCTCGGCTCACCAGTGTATTCCTGTATTCATGAGGGCTCACCTCACGCTGTTCTTTTTACAGCAGAGGTCAGAGTTGCTGGACACACGTTTGGATGCCCCAAATTCTTTCGTACATTGAAGGAAGCTAAACTTTCAGCAGCAGAAGTTGCATTGTCTTCATTGTCAATAGATGATATGCAAGAGGCAAGTACTCTTGTTACACTCTTCGTATTCTTCTTTATAGTTGTATCTAGTTCTTGTGGAAATTGTTATGCTATGTAAGAGTATATCATGTAATGTAGCATATTAGTGTGGGTTTTTTTTTTAATCCATATTAATGTGTAGTTGGATACACTGTATCATGATCTAATATTTCTCATCCTTTGTTCAGAATGATTCTGCTTTCTACAATAACCTTTTACATGAGTTGATTGTGAAAGAAGGTTTTTCTTCGCCAAGATATGACACAATCACATCAGGTCAATTGCATTTGCTCACATTTGTTTCCACTGGAAATAGAAGTTGAGGTTTTTCCGGGGGTTGCAGCAAATACCAAGAAGCAAGCTGAGATAAATGTTGCAAAGGTTGCTTATTCTTGTCTTAAAGAACGTAAGTCCTCGGCCCCTCTTCCACTATTGTTCTTTCTTTCTAGTTTACATGTCTCTTCGACAGCTATAAACAAACTCGAGCTTATATAACTAATCAAGGACAAGTCCCTAGTCAAAACAGGGTTTAGAGTCTTGGATCTCTTTCTCAAATATCGCGCTATTAGTTATTTTTTTACTATTTTTAGAGAGTAGTGATAATACAGTGAGGACTGAACAGTTCTTCGTGTGTCTTGCTCAAAATATGTAGGAAACATTTCCTGTTAGAAAGAAAGCAGTTATTAAAGAGCCTTTTCAAGATAGTTAGTTTCTATTATCAGTTCGATTTAGTCTCCAGAAAAATTTACTGAAATACCAAACTTCTTAAACTGTAGTATCTGCTACTTTTTTCATCTCCACAATTCTGCACAGCTGGGTATCACCACATATAAGATATTGTTATAAATAAGATACTATAGAATGAACCTATTTGCTCCCTTGTGTTAAATAATGTCACTAGAAATAGTCATAACTCCTTGCTGCAAAGAATATTTTTGTGCTAGCTTCCTACGCTGGAAACATGTCTAATCACAGATCTGGGTTCAAAGATCTAATCGTTTTAACTCAAGACATATCAACTGCTTAGCTTACCAGTGAACTGTAATTTAGTGGTGATGTCGATTCATATAGGTTCTCATAATGCTGTGTATTTGCGTTTTTTTGTTTTGTTTTGCATATATCTTCTATATTAACTAAGATGTATATTCTATAGGAATTTGACGTTCCAAGAACAATTTCTGTATCTATTGAATTCACATGTATATACCAACACAACTCTTTTAATGGGAATTATTTTGGGCTGGATTATTTTCTTGCAACTTGAAAAAAATATATACTAAAGCATAGTTTGCTTTCAGTGTTTTTTTTTTTTTTTTTTTCATCTAAAATTTCCTTGTCAACTTAAGAAACTGATTTAAAAAAATCAATTACCACTATAAAATTTAAGCTCTTCAAATTCGAAAATCATCGTATATTGAAGACGGAACAGCTAAGATTATAATTAGGGTTTGAAATTTCCACTAATTTAACAATCCAAAAATTCACTACTTAATTCATCTAATGGCAAGAACCCTTGAAATCTGATGTGGAAGGTGAAGAAAGAAGGGTTAAGGAAAGGAGAAATTGGTAAAAAAAGAGCTTGCAGATGGCAAACGAGAGGAAAAGGGAGGGGAGTGGTGGTTCTGATGAGAATTGCTCTGATAAGGGAGAAAGACGAGGGAAGGAAATGGGAGAAGGATTTGTTTTTTGTTTGGTTGGGAATGACAGAGAGATGACGAACACTTTAAGTGTGGCATCTTTTGTTTTTGCCTTTGCCTATCACATAAACATTCTTCGGTCGTCTGGTTATGGTTGATACTTAACCACATGGAGATAAAATGGTAAAACTAATAAACAACATTTAAAAAAGAGCACTGTGAAGTTCTTTTCATTCATGCCACGTGTTATGTAATCAGGGTAGATGGATCAATTTTTAGTCTCTCTGGGGACAAAAGTTTCGATGATAAACTCGACAACTGTGGTATATACTACTGTTCTAACATGTGCAAGTAAACTATGATGTCGTGAGACACTAGGAAGTAAAAAAATGTTTCAATTTAGCATCCAACAGAAAACGTTCATTAGTAAAACAATTATCCCTCAAAAGAAGGATTACCCAAGAGATTTTGGTCATGGCTAGATTTAATGTTTGAGCTTCAAATAATCTGAAAATTGACATATTTACTCTACTGGAAAACCACAAATCAACAGTTTTTCTCCTACTCAAAGAAAGGTTATGACCCCAAGGTTTGTAAAATAGCAAAAAAAGATTGGGAGTTATTGTTGTCAACAAGTGGATGTATTATTATTCTTGTATAACGCGAAGAATTCTTTTCAATAGAAATGACTTCTTGGAACAAAATGTGTTAGAAAAAAGGAGGATGATTCAGAGTACAAAGAGTCTCATGGAAATGGTAAGATGGGTGTGGATTCTAGTGACTTCAAAGCTGGCAATATAAAGTGTAATGTGATTTCACTAGGTGATAGTGAGGATGATGATATAGGAATGAAAAATGTGAAAAGAGAATATTTGTTTCTCCAACTATAGAAAGAGATTGGGGTAGAAAGAGAGAAAATGACGTCGTTCCTCACACTAAAAATGGATTTAACACCAGGCGGTCAAAAAAAGAATAAGAAACCGTGGGGCCATAAACCTTCCTCGAGTAGGAGAGAACAGTTCATTTCAAGTTTTTCATTTAAAGCTCAAATGTTACAACTAGCCATAATCCAAAGTTTTTTTTTATCTTTGGAAATCATTAAGCTTTATCGGGATAAGTGTTTTCTTAATGATCAGTATTTTATTGGATGCTAATTGAGACATTGCTTACTTTCAAGTGTTTCACAACAACATATCTTACCATCAATGCTGAGGTTAGTTACTAGTATGTATCATAGTCGCTGAGTTTATCATGAATTTCCTATAAGTCTTTGGAGAAATCCAGTGTGACACGTGGCATGAGTGAAATGAACTTCACAGTGTTATCTTTAATCCCTTTTACAGGTTTTCCCATTCTTTCTCCATATGGTCAACTATCAACCATAATGAAATGACCGATATAATATTTTTGTAAAAAGCTAAGGCAAAAACAAAAGATGTCATACTTAAAGTGTTCGTCTCGTCAATCTGTCATTCCCTACAAACACAAAACAATTCCCTCTTTCCATCATCATAATGTCACCATCAGCACCCCTCCCATCCCTTATGTGATCTCCCATATGTTAGCTCTTGATATGCTCATTTTTCCTTTCCTTTCCTAGTTAAAGGTTCTTTTCATTAAAGGTGCTTAAGCTTCGATAATGTTTTTGTAAAAAGCGAAGGCAAAAACAAAAGATGTCATACTTAAAATGTTCGTCTTGTCAATTTGTCATTCCCAACAAACACAAAACAATTCCCTCTTTCCATCATCATAATGTCACCATCAGCACCTCTCCCATCCCTTATGTGATCTCCCATATGTTAGCTCTTGATATGCTCATCTTTCCCTTCCTTTCCTAGTTTAAGGTTCTTTTCATTAAAGGTGTTTAAGCTTCGATCTCACACCTTTCCCGTTAAGATACTACTAGTTCTATCTAGGGTTGTAAATCCTATTATTTTCATTAACTCTAAATCTAGTTTCCTTTGTAGATTAGGAAACAAATAAAAAAAATTAACTTCTGCAACATAAGAAAATTATATATTCGGGAGACTCCGAATTCTTGGAGTACAAATGTTGCCTCAGGGTTCCCCGTTATTGAGATGGTCTTCATCATACTCCCCAACTTTGAAAAAGTATGACTATGAACTTTTGTTCGGTATCAACTTTTATTGTTGAAAAAGAAAACAAAAAACCCAACGAACCCTTCTTTACAATTAGCGGTAATTCCCAGATAATTCTCTATGAAAATTGCAAACATTATCGATCCTGATAGTAGTCTCCTTATTTTAGGAATCACCCATTCGTAATAACAAGTTGTAAATTCCTTCCGATGGAAACCGATAAACTCTGAGAACTGTGTAAGTTTGAACTTCACTTCTTTTGGCTAGTCGTTATAAACTGGCTTGAAAATCCCAAGTACTTATAGTTCTCCAAATATTTTCCAAAATCGGGGGTTTCCCAATTGGTTGGGGTGTGATTCATCGTACGTGATTCTGGCCAGCGAGAAGAGTCTTCATCATCTGTTTTAAACTATTAAAATCTACATGAATTCTCTAATCTGATCAACAGTTTTAAGTTTTCATTCCGGTCGCCAATCTTTTCGATCTTATCGAGTCGAGTTTCGAGCGGTGAAGGTTTTCCTGCTCCCCTTCTCTTTGTTATGAAAGAAAAATAATTATATTAACTTTTTTATATATTGTAAATAGTAGAGAAACATTGACTGAACAAAAAGCATTAAATCAAGCTCGAAAAAAGCAAAATTACACCAATTTAAGATCCTTGAGTGAAATATAAAACTATTATTTTAAATAAGAGAATTGTAAGGTGAAATGGTAAAGTATGAAGAAGAAATCGCAAACCCTGACTTCCAAATGATCAACTAAAAATTCCAACTTCAAAATACAAATAAAAAAGTTACAACTTCAATTGAAGTAAGAGTTGCACGAGCAACTTCATATTTAAACTTCAACAAATAGTCAAACAAATCCACCTCAAAATTGTAACTCAAATACGCACCTAAGCAAAAAGCGATAACCTAGAAAAGAAGATACCATGACACTAATTTTGATCTCACGGAAGCCTAAATATTGAAGATGCAGCACTTAAAAATCAAAATTAGGGTTCAAAAGTTTCCACTAATTTAATAATATGAAAATTCACTAATTAATTCATCTATAAATCTTAAACTATGTAACATTGACACGGGTACGCGTGCCGGTGTCCAACACGGGTACGAGGTGTCGGACACGGCGGTTGCAAAATAAGTGAAAACGCGGACACGACTTATACGTAAAAAGATAGTATCAATTTTCATGTTTCCTATATTGTGTCTTATTATATGTGAATGCATTATAAATATATAATTACGATAGTTACTTATGGGTTGATTTACAACTAATAACAAACATAAAACAATGATATTAGTTAGTAGGGTTGATTAACATGAATAAGAATTGGAAAATTTCTAAAAGTTGATGATCTAAGCAAGAAGTACCTGTTGGAGTGTCCACATGAGTGTCGGTGTAGCCGACACGTTTGGACACAATTTTTTATTTTAAATATGGAGTATCCTTGTTACATAGATCTTAAAATAAACTCAATACAAACTATCAAGTCATTTTAAGGGTCCAACCTCTTTATATAACAAAAATACTAATTCTACTAGGATTGTAAATCATATTATTTCCTTAAACTCTAAATTCTGAGATATTCTCCAAACTCGGAGTGCGGAAATTTCCTCGGGCATATGAGTTATTGATATGGTCTCCATCAAGTATACTTTGGGATGCATTTCTACAACTTATTGTCAGGTCTAATTTAATTACTGTACTCAGCTTATAGTAGTTAGTTGCGCTTTAGTCCGTCAGTCAATAGTAACTCGAGCCCACTTTAAGCAAATCGATTGAGTACTTGCGAAACCAATAGAGTTGATTGATCCAGCTTGCTACCAATATGAGAGGCGATCTTTTTTTTTTGCAAGGTAAGCTGGGGCACTTGCATTCTTTAGCTATTTTAGTTTTGAAGGTGAAGCTAACACCCCAATCTCTCAGCATAACTTTTGAACTAATGTTCTCTCCAATAGTTCTGAGGTGCATCAGCAGCTTTAACTTAGTTTCATTGATAATGCTCTTCAAGATGCTTTCAGGGGACAGAATCTTCAGATTAAAAGCTTTGTCATTCCTTGAGATCCAAATCTGATAAATCATGGTAGTCAAAGCAGTCTTCAGGATGACAGCAAGGGGATCAAACTTGTTGAGAGAACAAATTCATTCTAGCTCTTCTCCCAGGTTACCAATAGCTCTGGAGCACTTACAAATCTGTAAAACAGAAGACCAACAACCTTTAGCAAGAATACAATCCATGAATAAATGATCAACACTCTCTCCACGCTGGCCACAGATAAAACAAAAAGATAAACTGAAAATCTTTTTTTGGACCAGTCTATTCTGGGTATTCAAAGCTCCCTTAAGAGCTTTCCACATAGTGAATTGGCTCCTAGGGGAGCTTATTTTATTCCAGACCACCTCACTCCAAGCCACTCTATCTCTTTTAGGCCTAACAATGTCATAGGTGCAAGCAATATTGAAATCACCAGTGGTAGAAGGTAACCAGAATACCAGATCACCTCATCCTCACTATAAGGCTGTAAAGAGACTCTTATCAATAAGTCGAAGGATCTCATTACTAACAATGTTCCTATTATGAGTAGGGATCATGATAGAGTTATTGGTGATCACATTAGACACCAAAGCATTCACAGAAAGGGTAGAATCATACCTTAAACCTGGAGGAAACTTGTCAAGTAAATACCTTCTTTCACCTATGGATCTATGGATCTTTCCAGAACATAGTTTTACACCCATCACCCACCAAGTGTAACACCTTGGACTTAGCAATTTCCCTGGCTTTTAAAATATTTCTCCATCCCCATGAGCAGCTTTCTGGGATGCCAATAGCCCAGAAATTTCTGCCTCTTAACAGGTTCTTGTTAACCCATTCAGTCCAGATATTGATGCTCTTAGAGGCCACCCTCCAGATGTGCCTAAGAGTAGCAGCAATATTCCATTCTTTAATAGATCTTATACCTAGCCCACCCTCAGATTTAGGGTAACAACAGTCCAGCCAAACTATGGGGGAGGCTCTATTGTCACCACCACTCCCAAACCACAAAACTTGGTACAAACTTTGTTAATAGCATCAATAGCATGCAAGGGGAAGACAAATATACTCATCCAATACACAGAGATACTTTGAAGGACTGAATTAACTAACTGAAGCCTACCTGCCCAGAGAGGAATCTATTCTACCAAGAGTAGATCCTTTTAGTCATCTTGTCAACAAGAAACTGGCAGTCTCTTGCTCTTAATCTGGTAGAGAGCAATGGAACACCCAAGTAATTAAAAGGTAGATCTCCAGCCTCAGACCCCAAGGTTTTATAAATAGCCAGCTTACTAGAACCTGGCAGTCTCTTGCTCTTAATCTGGTAGAGAGCAAAGGAACACCCAAGCAATTAATAGGTAGATCTCCAGCCTCAGACCCCAAGGTGTCAAAAATAGTCAGCTTACTAGACTCCTCAACACCTGCAAAATACAACTTTGACTTAGTATGGTTCACTTCAAGGCCAGTGAGCATATTAAATTTATAGAGACAATCCTTAATACTACTAGCGGACAAAGTATCTCCTCTAAAGAACACCCACAAGTCATCAACAAAAGCCAAGTAAGTGAGAGAAGGGTCTTCACACTTCGGATGCAACTTTATGGTTTTCTCAAGCATTTTGTGATTCAACAAAACCCCAAAAATCTTTGTAATGTTCACAAAAAAGTAAGGTGAGAGGGGGTCTCCCTACCTCAGCCCTCTTTCACCTTTGAAATACCCTTCAAGGGCACCATTAATGGATATGGAGTAGCTAGTAGTACTAATACATTGTTTAATCCAATTAACAAAAATAATAGAAACATTAAGAGCTTTTAGGGTAAGAGTTACAGCCTTTTCCATTGAACAAGATCATAAGCTTTCCTTAAATCAATTTTGAAGGTGCTCCTTTTAGCTCCACTATCCTTGTGGTAATCCTTCATCATCTTATGGGCAATTAGAAGATTATCTAAAATGTGTCTTCCTTCAACAAAGGTAGTTTGGTGATAACTAACAGGGGGATCAAGCACAAGTTTAAGTCTATTTGCTAAAATCTTAGAAATTATCTTATATACTACATTGCAACAGGAGATAGGTCTATAATCTCCAAAGGAGCTAGGATTGGGAATTTTGGGGATTAAAGTAATAGCAGTAGAGTTGACTGTAGTGAACACCTTGCTACTCCTAGAAAAGTTTTGGACAGCTAACACCATGTCCTTCTTAACAACAGTTCAATTACTTTTGTAAAAGTGGGCATTAAAGCCATCAGGACCAAGATATTTGGAGTCCCCCATACTAAACAAGGCACTCCTAATCTCTTCTTCCTCAACTTCCTTAACAAGGAAGCAATGATCACTAATATCAACTCTATTTCTAAAGTTAATATTCATAATACTTTCTTGATTAATATCCCTTCCACCCTGACCAAGGATACCCTGAAAATAATCAACAGCAGTCTTACTAACAATTTTAGGTTCAAAAACTGTTACATTCTCATTGTTGCTGATGGACGTGAGCGTGTTCCTAGTTCTTCTAGTCTTGATGGATCTATTATAGAAAGCACTATTATGATCCCCATAAAGTAACCAGTTGGTCTTAGATCTTTGTTGAAGCATTTTTCCTTCTTTTCTAGCAATCTCAAGGTAACATATTAAGGTTAGTTGTGCTCAATAAGCACCAGATTATCATTCAAGGGATTAGCTTGAAGGTTATCCTGGGCTGCAGTGAGAACATCCTTGGCCACATCCTTGGCCTTAATAACTTCCTTAGAAAGCTCATTAACTTTGTACTTACTCCAGGTTCTCATATTATTCTTAGTATGGGCCAGCTTCTTGTAGAGCCTTTGCATAGGGTTGCCAAAAGGGGCCTCTAGTCCCAAGTATCTAACAACATATCTTTGAACCCCTCATCACTACCCCAGTAATTATAGTATTTAAAAGTTCTGTTATTACAAAAACAACTTTAACCAATCTAACTATAGCAGGACAGTGGTCAGAAGTTCCAGGAGCAAGGAACTCAGTTTCGGCCATCTCATAAAGGTCTTTGAACTCTTCATTCACTAAAACCTTGTCAATCTTAGAGACAATCATGTCTCTACCTATTCTTTTGTTGCTCCAGGTGAAGTTGTGACCCTTGTATCTGAGATCAAAGAGCTTAGTCCTGATCAACCAGTCTTGATACTTATCAGTAATCCTAGTATTGACCACTCTACCCCCTAACTTGTCCATGCTGTTCATAGGAGAATTAAAATCTCCTAGAGCAATCCTGGCTTTGTTATAACTGCTAGCAAAATTGAGGAGGTCAATCCACAACAACTCCCTTTCTATCTCCTCAATAGAAGCATAGATAAAAGAAACAAGAAAATGGTCCCCTTTTATAACAACATTGCAATGAATAACTTGAGCATCTTTCCTAAGTATAGTCAAATCAACAATAAGGGGGTCCTAAAAGATCATAATTCTTTTCTTATTAGTATTATCATACACCACCATATCCCGAGAGGAACAAATAGAATTTCTAATAACATGCTCCCTACCCAGTCTCACTTTGGTCTCCACCAGCCCTATCAGAGACAAGTGGTAAGTTTGAATGAGATTTCTGGCTTCTTTTTGCCTGAGGTTATCATTAATACCTCTAGTATTCCAAAAACCAATGTTATACATCACGAAAAAGGGGGAAAAATCTCACCTCCCATACATTTATGAAGACTGTACCTGCACAGGCTGTCAACCTTGCCTTAACCTTGCCTTCTTCAGTAACCAAATTGCTCCAACTCTGCTTATAACAGGTTTTAAACCTCCATGAGAGAAAGACCATTCCTCCAAATATCTCTTATGTGCCTGAGCAATCAAGAAAAAAATAAGTAAACAAGGAAATCAAAGAGAACCCCCCACCCAAACACTCATGTTTATAGTTGGTGGTATGTCTGCATATAGGCTCTCTCAACTCAATCTTACTAGATTGTAGAAGTCTTTGTATATGCCATAAAAACATGACAACAACCAAGATATCCCTGTCGATAGGAAGAGTGGCAGTGGTAGCACCCCTCTCATAGCTCAATTCTCTTCTGGGGATAAGTCCCCAAAGGCTTGAACCTCCATAATTGCACTCCAGGCACACCAACAATATGCAAATAAGACCATTAGTAGGTTGATAAAAGTGTGTCAAAGATGAGTGTAAAACCAGCCTGATATCCTCTTGTGAGGGAGTAAGGAGCCTAGCCCAGCTATTCTCAGATGTCAAAGGTTTCACTTAAACCCAGATGTCACTCCTCTAGCTCTAGAAGACCAATAGCACAGTCAGATAAGTTGTGCTGTCTTTAGAAGAGGGAGTAAGGAGCCTAGCCCAGCTATTCTCCCTTCCTAAGTAACTGCTCAAATTACAGAAGGTCCTAGTGTTCAACACATTAAGATTGAGAACCTTGATGTGAACTTTTTGTATCATTTAGGGCCAAGATATGCTTGAGCTAACTTTGTAGTAACTAGTAAGGAGTAAGGAGCTTAGCTCAACTATTCTCCTCACCTAAGGTCCTGCTCAAACTAGAGCTGCTAATGAACCAACAAAGAAAAAGCTTCCTAGATTTGAATTTGATTTTTGAGATAGGAACCAAAGGGTTTGTCTCAAGAATTAGGTTTTTCTTTAGGGCATCTTTAAAAAATTTGATAGCCATACAAACTCTTGCTCAAAGGAGCAACAAGGTTTCTGTTGGTTACTTCTCTCATAGGATGCATAGAAAGACTAGTACTGTGAGTGTTTTTAGTTGTGATTGCAGAGCAATACCAAGTATTGCCCCACAAAGCAATCCCCAAAACCTTTTTCAGACTAGCCTTACTCTCACCCTCAATAAACACAAAGAGACTCACTAAGATTTTTGGCACTTGCTCCTGAATAGCAAAAATATATGCACAAAAAACTGAGTTAGTATTTGCTATACCCAGCACTCCCTCAAAATAAGAAAATGACTTCTTAGTTTTAATGGGAGGACTTTTTGCTGGCTCCCTCACTGTTACAGGCTCCCTCACTGTCACTGGCTCACTCATAGTTACTAGCTCTATCACTGAAACAATGTCTCGGTTGTGATTCATCTTAAAACTTTGTGGTTTTTATGCATCCCCTCCTTAGGCTTAGGGGTACTCCTACTTGAGCTAGCCTGGTATTTGCTCACGGATGGGACCCTTAGATCATCTTTAAACTTCTGTTCCTTCTCATCTTTCTTCAGTTTCTTTCTTTGTCTCTTCAAAGCACTTTTAAAAGGCTGAAAACCATTACTAGGGTCCTCACTTATGTCATCTTTATTCTCTTCTTCTTGTTTACTCTTGCCTGAACTCATCTTAGATCTCCCCCTCATTTTTTTCTTGTTTATTAACTTCTGAAGGTACTCTTCCTTATACTTAACTGAAAGAGCTGCAAAAAAATTATGATTTTCCTTTTTCTGCTCAACCAACTCCTTTTCCTGGTTACCTGAGTTAGAATCATTTGTATTAGTGCCACTCTGGGCCCCTTTACTCTTGTTGCCATCTCTCTTAGGATCTACTATTCTGGATTGAGTTTGTTCCTTCTTACTTGGTTTAATAGGACAATTATGGGCTCCATGTCCAAGCACCCTATAGTGCACTTGGGGGGCACTCAGTTGTACTCCACTCCTACTACAATATCATATTTGGCATCCACTTCAATAGTAACATGGCCAAGAAGATCTTCCATGACATTAACTTCAATACACACTCTTGCAAAGGGCCTTTTATTTTTTTCCGTTGCCTTATCAGTGTAAAGAGGCTTCCCAATCAAACTAGCAATCTGGCCAAGCCCTTCTCTATTCCAACATTGTTTGGGGATGTTATGAAACATCACCCAAAGGGGCAATGTTGTTACTTCCTTAGGTTCATACTCTAGAATGCTCTTCCACTCCCTTTTGAAAAAAATTCTACTTGCTAGTTGCCACATGCAAGTGCCCCATCTCCAAGGCTGTAACTTTTTCAGCTAAGTTAGAGAACTCAAGGAAGTAGTGGCCCAAACCCTTGATAGACATAGACATCTCACCCTTAAGTTTCCAAATCTGGGTTAGTTGCTCATTGAGAAACTGAAAAGCAACATTCCCTCCTATAAAATTCCCAACTAAAAGATTCTCCTTATTGTCTCATTGTTTTACATAATCTGCAGATTTGGTCTTTATAACCTTTCTCCTATTAGAAATAGTAGGTGGAATATAAGGTAAGTCTTCCAATCCTTTGTGTTGTGGAGGAGCTGCTATAATAGAAGCCCAATTAAGAAGGGTAGTACCTGCAACAGCCTTGACATTATTGACACATTTGCATAGACAATCAAAATGGTGCACAATCTCTCTGCTCTCAACTTCACAACTGGACACACAAGTGTCACTGTACTTCTTAAGACACCCAAAGCTACTTTGCTTCCCCTCCTCACAAGATTCACTCTTATTTTTATTGTTATCTTTTTCCTCCTTAGGCTCACCACAGGATCCTTTATGACAATCCAGAAGGCAAATACCAAGCCTCTCAGCACTATTAGGGAAATTATCAGTGCAAGTGTCAATATTGCAGCTCCTGAAAGGGCAAGGTGTAATGGTGGATTTTCCGGTGGGATGATCCTGGCCAATACTTTTAATAAAGAAGAGAAGAATAATTTAACAAACGCACAAGATTTTACGTGGAAATTCAGAGAAACTGAGAAAAACCACGACCTCGGTGAGGATTTTTGGGGCAAAAATCAAGTAGGTTGCGAGTTATTACTAATTTGTGAGTGTAAAGAGGTAAGAAAGATAGAGTGGTGATTCGGGGGATCTCCCTTCTTTCTTGTCTCTCATACCCTACCTGTATTTATAGAGATACAGACAGGGTTTACAAATTTTGAAAGACAGTTTCCTATTCTGAAGGATGTGGGCGAACATTGAGGATCTTCAACGGCTCTTTGACTGAGTGCAACGACTAGTTCCAAGGTCGAGAACTTAGTTTTGATCGCTGAAGTATGAGGTCGAGAACTGTGCTTGAACTGTACATGTTTTGATCGAGATTAGCCGTCTGCTACCATTATGCTTTTGATGCTGTGATTCGAGAATTTCTATAATGGCTTCAGTATGTCGATGTTGGGAAATATGCTACTACAATCGCCCCATTCTCGACAGAAGTACTTGTGGTTGTGTCGAGAAGAAATGTCGAAGCTTTGAGAAAGATGTCGACTATTGTAGACCGTGCAGATGTCATTACCGAGGTTCAATGTATCTGGCCACATCTGTTCCCGAGGTCAATAAATGCTGCATTAAATGTTGATCTATAAATAGGCCGACGAGTAGCTGGTTATTTTATGGTTTGGAAATTTTTTGAGAGGGGTCACTCTGCGTCAAGGAGGGCAGAAAAAGGTATGATTGATCTGAACTTGGAAGATACCGGTGTGTTAGAGGTGATAACCATGGATGTATATGGGTGGAAGGTAGTTTTGGTTGATGGAAGTTGTATTGATTTTATATGTGGTGAAGTTGCTATTGGAATTCATGGACCTGAAGATGAACCAAAAGTGGTTGTTCTGCTCATGAAGTTAGTCCTCAAGGCAGGCATCAGGCGAGTATCATGTTGTTGTCCGAAGGCATCTTCGGACTTCAAAAATCGGTGACTTGAGATTCATTCAGTTTCTCGAAGAACGTGGCTCTTTCATCAGATAAAAGCTTGCGGCTGTTCTTCAAGTTAATGCCAGACTCTGGTGAAAAGACTGCTTTTGAAGTCTCCTGATCTTCTCGAAGTTATGGAACTTCTCGAGCTCCCAGAAGTTGTGCTGCATAGATAGATTAAAATATGAAGTTAATGTAACCGCTGTAAAGTAGTTGTCGAAGAATGTAATGTGATTGAGATGTCGAATGTAAAATGTACTTCATATGTCAAATCAATAAAAATTATTTGTTATCTTCCATTACTTTTATTGTCGATTTAAATTTGTTGTATTCGATGTTGAGATATCTCGAATGTTAAAGTATTATACTTTAAATATGTCCTTAGTATATGGTACGGAGTAATTATAAGATGTAGGTTGTAAACGTTTAAGTATAAACAAAATTTGAGATGGCTAGGTGTAGCCTGTAGGTGATGTGATTAAGTACAAGGAAATAGATATTCGATGTCCTTTGATGAAGATTAGGTTCTCGTTATCGAGGATTGATGTTCCACAAGAGTTGCATAGAAACATTGAAAGTTTGCAGCAACAATGTCTTGGGTTGCTTGCTCACAGAAGGAAAAGTATGGAGGACTTCGAGAAGGTTAGAAAAGACGTTATGCTCGAGTTGTCGAACGGTCTCGAAGTGGTGCTATGAACAGTCGCCTTTGGTCTATAAATTGGCCTGTGGCAGGCGACTGTTTACATTTCAAAATTTTTGAAAATTTTTCTTCCTCTCTTAGTGCTGTCCATTTGGAGTTGGAAACATTGGCAACGATTGGTAGAGAGGAGATAAGTGTTTTGATAGAGAGGGCCAAGCAAGCTAAGGCAAGGGATACCAAAGCAGCGCGCGTCTTTTTGGTAAGTAGTTGCTCTTCCATGTTGTAGTATTTTTGATTTGTAATCAATACCCATTGTAGATATTGATAGGTTGGATAAAGGGTTTGAAGGAATTGAATCAAATCTTAGTGTGTTTAGAGTAATTGAGAAAATATGAATTTGGGCATTTTCGTGAATTTAGTCGAGTTGTTGATGCGTGGGGTGTTGTGATGGGGTAATCATTGTTGTGAGTGTATTTTGGTGAAGTACTGGAGTAGAGAGCATGATCAAGGGCTTGGTGGTGGAGATAGACTAAGTTGTTGTTGTCGCTGCCGTTACGGCGCGATTGTGGGGGTGACGGGTGGTGATGGTGCTACTGTATGGTGTTTTTTTTTTAGAAGTTTGGCAATAGGATGCCGGAGGATGGATGATGTTGTCGGGAATTGCGGCGAGGAGTGTGAAAATTTGAAAAGATTTTCTGACTCGATTGATTTTGGCGGGAAATATCTTTCTAAGCAGATTCTTCGAGAAGTGTCCCTGCAAATACGTACAAAACGGGGAAATTTGTTAAGTATTTTTTCGAGAATAAAAATGATTTAGCTTATCGATTATTGAGGATTATCAAACCTCGTAATGATAATGACTGGTTGTTGGAGATTCTCGACAACAGAGTGATTATAAAAATGTCACAAAAATGTTATTGTGTTGGAGACTTGCTCGACAATTATAGCATTATGAAATAGCTAATGTATGAACTTATAAATGTTAAAATTTATGTGATATATATATATATATATATGTATCAGTTGTTAAAAGAATTTGCTAAAAACTGGAATCTGGTTTTAGGCTCATAAAAATGGCTGAAACAATTGACAAAACTGGTATAACAATAATGGATAATCCAGAAGATGTTACGCCTCTGGCCGTGGATGTTACCACATGCGTCCAGAGGCTGGGAGGTGAGTATAGGGTGGGGGGTTCCCGTAATGTCGAAGAATCTGTGGTGTCACCCCTACAGGTCGAGGTATCAGATAATGATGATTCAGAGACTGATATCGATCACTCGCCACAAGGTAGTGGTCGAGAAGGTGAGGGTGATGGTGAAGGTGTTGCCGAGGAAGATGAAAATGAATGTTATGGTGATAAGCCTGAGACGAGGGAGATTCTCGGGTTTAAGAAAACATATGGAATTCCTGATGATATCAGACTAGAGGAGTTCGAGTATGAGATGACTGCACATAGGATCCTTCTTGATGGGATTCTTGTGCATCGAGAACAGATTAGGAAGGGGTTAAAATTGCCTCTTTGAGCTGATCAGAAGAAGTTGATGAACTTCTTTGATGTAGCTCCTGGGCAGTTTAATCCGAATGTGTATGATTTGTTCCGAGTCTGTGGTGCCATAAACCATCGATTACAAGCGAGAGGGGAGGAGTTGATTACAGTAGATGACATCTGTGTGTACTACTTTTTGAAAATCAACCCTGCGAAGCAGGGATACCATTATCTGGCGAGGTTTCAAAAGAGGAACCTCTTGTATGACATGGTGTCCACTGGAGGGCAGTATGGTGATGAAAGGTTCTTGGTATCAGGGAACTATGAGTTTGATACGAGCAATTCTGGGAGCTTTTGAAAAAGAAGGCATTCCATCTAGGTTTGTGGTTAGGTAAACTGTTATCGAATTGTTGTATTTATATACTATTGCAGTGTGGTTTACTAACATCTTGTTGTTTTTGTGCAGCTTTGAAGGAGATCGGTAGGAGCTCGAAGGTGAATGAGCAGCTGTACAATAGAAGGAAGGATTGTTTGGGTCGAATCGACTCTTTAGTTGGGGATCAAGATAACCTGAATACTTTGTTCGAGAACGCAGGTGTCAAAAGATTTCGAAGTAAAGGAGCAGAAGTGTCTACCATTGACGGGAAGATGTCTGCAAAAAACAAGAGGGAAGTCGAGGCAGCTTTGCCATTGGACAATCCTTCTTTCTCTGGATATACCACCGAGGGTACAAGTGGAATAGATGCTATGCTGAAGCGGTCTATGAAGAAGGGGACGAAGAAGATCTGGTGTGCCTGAAGGTTCGAAGGTGGTGACTAGAAGCGCCATTGGGGATCGACCACTGTTGAGCTCGACAAGTACCTCTTCGAGAAGTAGTCTGCTGTGGAGGTGAATGTGAATTTGGATGCTTGTGTCGTTGGAGCAACATTGATGGAAGATAAGCTGGGGGATGCCAAGGTGAGTCTGAGAAGTTTGGTATCATTCTTCAGCGAGGGGCAAACAAGTTTGTCGAAGGTGAGAAATTTATCTGTACTATCGAGATTAAAGCAATTGGTTCCTCATTCAAATATTGATAATATGTCATTGATGCAGATTTTGGGAGTTATCGATGAGGTGACGCCTCTCATTGCCAGCTCGAGCTCATTGGCCAATCAGTTGAAAGGCTATTAATCGATTGAGAGTGAGCTGACGAAGGAGAAAGAGAAAGTGATCAGAGAGAAGGAGAAGATGGAGTCGAGGTTGAATCGCTATAAGGCAGATGCTGAGAAGGCGAAGGACAAAGCTGTGGCCGAGGCTAAGGAAAATGTTGTAGCTGAGGCGAAGAAGGATAAAGACGAAGAAATCTCGAGGTTGCATGAGGAATTAGAGACCGAGAAAGCTGCGATGAAAGAGGACCGGAGGAATGCTATTGCCAAGGTCGAGAAGGATCTGTATGAGAAGTACGTGTTGATTGAACAGAATTTCTCGAAGGAGCTCGATGATTCGATGGCAAGGAAAGAATACTATAAGGGGATTGTGAAGGATAATATGTTGTCCTTCATCGAATCAGAGGATGAGTCGACGGTGGGGATACCTTACGTCGAGGATGTAGAGGAGGAGGCGAGGGAATCTGTGTTAACGATTTCGGAAGGTGTTAATGTCGATGATGTGCTGAACGATCTGAATGACGTTACTGTTGGCGATGGTGAGCGTTCTCCTGATCCTCCTGTAGAGTAACCTAGGAGAGAGAACATTTGAGATAAGTTTAAAAAGTTGTAAAAATGGCCAGTGGGGCCGAGACAATTTTGTTAATTGCTTAATATTTATGTCGAAGTAATTTAGTAAATTATCTTCTTTGAAAAGATTAAATACTTAGTATTGTTGATTGAGAATATGTGATCATTGCAAATGATATGTACTTGAAGTGGATATCATTTGTTCAGATATATACGTTTGATAGTATAAATCAAGATGAATTGATATACCAGGTATATTCCTCGATGGGGTACCTGGGTTTGATGAGAGCAAAACAATACATGTTTTGTTCTAGAAGTAAAGATTGCAAATGATGTTATTCTTGTAATGGAAATCATTTGTCTTGATAGAGTTCAGATGTATACATTTATAGCATACATCAAGATAAACTGATGTACCCGGTTTTTCTCAATGGAATACCTGGGTTTGATGAGAGCAAAACATGATATGTTTTGGTCAAGAAGTAAAGATTGCAAGTTGCTTTTCCTGTAATTGGAAAGAACTTGTCGATGGATATTGTGCTAGTTGAGATTTATACTTATAAAGTATAGATCGTGACTATGCAAATTGTAAAGATAAGTACGCGTTGTCTGAAAAGATGTTCTGTAAAGATGATAGTAAAGATGAACTTTATTTGATTTGTCGAAGGAATATACAGTCTCTATCTGTAAAACATTTTGAGCTGCATTGTATTCTAGGGATATTCGAGCTGAACTTCGTCCTCTGTCATGAGCCAGTAAGTTCCACTCTGGTTCCACTCTGGTTCCACTCTTGTTTTTGTCACTGACAATATACGGTCCTTCCCAATTTTTAGAAAGTTTGCCGGAGCGTTTTGGTCGAGTATGATCCTGTACTCGACGTAGGACAAGATCGCCTATGTTGAATTTTCTTTCGCGGACTTTCTTGTTGTATGCTTTCTGTAGCGTGTCATGGTATCGCCCCAAGTTTGTGATGGCTTGATCACGTGTTTCTTCGATCCAGTTGAGATTGCATAGTAATCCCAATTCGTTTTCTTCATCTGTGAGTTTCCTTCGACCAGTGGGAAGGTCGAGGTCAGAGGGGATTATTGCTTCGGTGCCGAAGGACATCATGAATGAAGTGCAACCGGTGGATGTTCGAGGTGTTGTTCTGTAAGCCCAAAGAACATTGAGTAGTTCGTCTGCCCATCTTCCTTTCTTGTCGTCGAGGCGCTTTCGTAATCTGGACTTGATACTCTTATTGATTGCTTCGGCCTGGCCGTTTCCTTGAGGGTAGTAAGGTGTCGAAGTAGACAGTTGGATCTTGTATTTGTGGAGGAAGTTTAGGACTTTCGCACTGATGAACTGTTTTCCATTATCTGAGCGTATCATTTCTGGACAACCAAACCTCGTGATGATGTGCTCCCAGAGAAATTTGATTACTGCATTTTCGTCGGTGTGGCTAAGGAGTACTGCTTCGACCCATTTGGTGAAATAGTCTGTGGCGACTAGGACGGATTTTTGATTTCTCGATGCTGGGTGAGAAGGACCAATGATGTCTATTCCCCATCTCTTGAATGGCCAGAGGACATTTTTAACATCGAAGTCGAGGGTTGGGCTTTTGATGTCTCGAGCGTGGATTTGGCATTTATAGCATTGACGAACATAATCTTCGCAGTCTTGCCTCATCCTTGGCCAGTATAATCCTTGTGTGAATGCTCGTTGTGCCAATGATCTTCCTGATATGTGTGCAACACAGATACCTTCATGTAGCTCTTTGATCCTGATTTGCGCTTGCTTCTGTGAGATACATTCGATAAGGGGTCCTCCTCCTGTTTTACGATATAGTTCGCCATTCTGGATTTTGAATCGAGGACATTTGGCCAAAAGTGATATGGCTTCTTCTTTGTTGCTTGGGAGAATGTTGGAATTGAGATAGGCAAAGAAGGGCTTTCTCCAATCGTCGTCATCTTCATCTTCAGCAACTGTGATTTGCATTGTATGGGTGATATCAAGGCTGGAGTGCTCAATAACCTCAATATCTAGCTGTCTTTTTTCACTATCTTCGAGCATGGCTGCTACATATGTTAAATCGTCTGCATGTCTGTTTTCTGCTCGAGGGAGGTAAGAGATCGATGTTGTTGTGAACTTGAGTATTTTTTCTTCGACTAAGGCGGCATAATCAACCATCTTCCCTGAAGTTTTGAACGTTTTGTTATAGTGGTTGGCGAGAAGTAAGGAGTCGACATATACTGCTATATCTTTCGCCCTAAGTGTTAAAGCGAGATCGAGTCCATGAAGGACTGCTTCATACTCCGTCTCATTGTTCGTGGCGTAAAATTTCAGTTTAATGGCCTTCTCGATGCGATGGTTGGAAGGTGTCACCAGGACGATGTTAATTCCTGATCCTCGTGGTCCTGCGGACCCGTCTGTAATTAGTCTCCATCCCGTGCTTCGGGACCATGCGTCTGGTTCGGCAATTGAGTCATCTGCATGTACGTCTTCAAATTCTTCCCATTCGGGGTCTTCGACTGGAAAATCTGCTAGGAAATCTGCAACTGCTTGCCCTTTGCAAGATATTTGAGGCTCGAAAGAGATGTCATACTCCCCAAGGAATACATACCATTGTTGAACTCTTTTTGAATTTTCCTTCTTTGATAATATGAGCTTGAGGGGTACTTCGTTATAACTTTGATTGGATGAGCTTGGAAATATGGGCGGAGCTTCTGAGAACTGTATACCAATGCAATAAGCTATTTTTCCGTCGTTGTGTATCTTCATTCTGCTGGTGTGAGAGTTTTGCTGATGAAATAGATTGGCTTTTCTATTCCCGTATTTTCTCGAATCAGGACAGAGCTAATAGATTCGTCTGTTGTGGAGAGGTACATAGTGAGTGTTTCGCCATCGACTAGAGTGTTCAAGATTGGGGGGCGCCCCAGGTATCTTTTGAGATCCTGGAAAGCCAGCTCGCAATCTGTGCTCCAAATGATGTCGTTTGGCTACTTTTTATGATGAGTGGGATTTCCACGAAGAAGAAGGTACAGAAGTTTGCATCTGTCTGAGGATTTGGAGATGAATCGGTGTAGGGCGGCAATTTTGCCAGCGAACTTCTGGGCGTCTTTCTTTGTTCGAGGAGATGGCATTGCCATGAGAGCTTTTATTTGTGCTAGATTGATCTCGATGCCTCTTTTACTGACCAAGTGACCCAAGAATTTGCCGGATGCAACTCCGAATTGGCATTTTTCTGGGTTGAGCTTCATCTGGTAAGTACGAAGGATGTCGAAGATTGTTTGGAGGTTGTGACAATTATCTTCTCGCTTCAGGCTTTTGCAGATCATGTCGTCGATGTAAACCTCCATGATTTTTCCCAAATGATCTTTGAACATTCTGGTTACGAGCCGTTGGTAAGTAGCTTCAGCATTCTTCAGTCCAAATGCCATAACTGTGTAGCAATATAGGCCTCTTTCTGTGATGAAGGTAGTTTTTTCTTGGTCTTCTTCGGCAAGAGGGACTTGATTATAACCAGATGCAGTGTCCATCATGGATAGAAGCTCATGCCCTGCGACAGAATCGAGCAGTTGAGGGATCAATGGAAGTGGGAAATTGTCCTTTGGTGTGAACTTGTTGGGTTTTGTGAAATCGACACAGACTCTGATTTTCCCATTCTTCTTAGGGACCGCCACGATGTTAGAGACCCATTTTGGATACTTTGCTTCTTGAATAAACCCGACACGCAGGAGTTTGTCAATTTCTTCGTTTACAGCTTCACGAAGTCGGGGAGCAAGATTACGACGTTTCTGCACAACGGCCTTGCTATCTGGAAGGGGGTTGAGTTTGTGGCAAGCAACTGAAGGATCAATTCTGAGCATTTCTTGGAATGACCATGCGAAGATGTCGACATTTTTCTTCAGTACTTGGATCATTGTTTCCTTTTCGGTAGGTGATAGCTGAGAACCGATAAATGTATTGCGTCCAGGACCATCGAGCTCAATTGAGTCGACAACTTCAGTATCATGCTGCTCGAATGTAGGTGTCGGTTCCAGCTGTAGTTGTTATGCTTTAAGAAGTTCAGTTGTGTGGGAGTTCGTCGTGGTGTTTTCACACGTGCGGGCAACTGCTTGGCTGCTTTGATTTCGTAAACTCCATGATCTGTTGGGAAGCGAAGGGCGATATGATAAGTCGAGGGAATTGCTTTAATGGAGTGCAGCCAGCTTCGACCTAAGATGCCCAAGTATTTTGATTCTACGTCGATGACCAGGAATTTAACGAATGTTGTCTCGGGACCTGCTTGTACCAATAGTGTGATCTTTCCTGTAGCTGATTCCTTGGAACCATTGAATCCTGTGATGGTTGTGGTCGATGCTTTCACTGAATCTCGAAGTCCGAGAACTTTTATGGCTCTGTGGAACAGAACGTCTGTCGCACTTCCTGTATCGACTAGGAGGGTGTGCAGATAATCCTGTCCAACTTTCAGCATGATGACCAGTGGGTCGTCATGAGGGTACTTGACATGGTTAGTGTCACAGTCTTCGAAGGTTACCGGGAATGGGCGTGTTGACTTGCTGGAACTGGGGAGAAGTTTGGCTGATTTGTCTACTGTAGTCATTTTGCAGCAAGAGGTGATTCTATCATCCTGCTTCCTTTTCTTGCTTTTTTCTATCTCGGTCATATAAAGATGTCGAGCTTCACCTTGTCCCTTTGTTTGATCAGTATCTTTCTTTTTTGCTTCGTCGTTGACGAATTTTTAAAGATCAATCACATAATGTTGAAGTCTTCCAGCCAGTACGATGCGGTTGAATATGCGGATCAGAGAGTAGCAGTGGTTGGTTTCGTGGCTGTGCACGTTGTGTTACTGACACATTGGTTTTCCAGGGATGTCAGGGATTGGCTGTGATTCTCGATATAGCTCGTCTCCTTGTATCTCTGTCAGGATAGCGGAGAGGTTTGTTGTCATCGGTGGCAAAGTTGGGACTTGTCTGTCTGGCTTTCCACCTTGTTTTTTGTTGTTATCATTGTTTCGACCACGAGGTTTTTGAGTTCCCGTGTTTGTTTGTTTGCGAGGCTGGGATGAAGATGTTTCCGTGGTGTGAATGACCGCTTCATCTTGTCCTTCTTGGACCGTTCCAATTATATGTAGTTGTTAACTACATCGATCATTTCCGTGACTATCCGAGGTTTGTGAAGGGTTAATTCTTCTCGAACCTTGGAGTCGATGTGCAACGCTGAGGTGAATGCTGGTACTACAATTTTGGGGTCTGAGTTCCCAATTTTGCGAGTCTCTTGCAAGAATCTCTTGTAAAAGCTCGCCAACGTTTCCTTCGCTCCTTGTTCGAAGAAGAATAATGAGTCTACAGTGATCTCACGCTCTTTGGCATGAGCATAGGTTGACTCGAAGAGACGTTGAAGCTGCTGGAACGTTGTTATCGAACCTTCGGGAAGAGTGTGAAACCACCGGAGGGGATCTTCTTTGAGGCTCATGTTGAAAAATCTGCAGAGCATGTGGTCGAGTTTATAGTATAACCCGACTGCAGCTTTGAAGTGTCGGACGTGAGTGAGAGGATCCGTGAGGCCTGCATACTGGATCAATTTTGGCATATGAAAATTTTCTGGAATATGCATGGTCTCGAGGTGAACAGAGATTGGATTGGTCTCGATCCTATCAAGTACAGATATTCGGCCTGGTACCTCTGCGTTGATAGCTTGGATTCTGGTGTCAAGATCATCTAATGTAACATAATGTGGCTGAGGAGCTGGTGCGACTGCGACTTGGGGGTCAAAATTTCCTTGGCCCTCAGGTCCCAGACGCTCTCTGATTGGTCATCGCGGTTGTGGAGACTGATGACGAGTGTGTCGGCTTCCAATGGTCGATGAGGAGGAGGTTGTGAGCCCAAAATGGCGAGAGGCTCTATCGGGGTTTCGTGACCTAGATCAAGATGTACGGACTTGGCCACGAACTTGATCTCCCCTTGGTTGGCTGTCTCTTCGAGTTGCTCTGGAACGGTGTTCGCTTTGTGCTCGAGGAGGGGATGTTCGTGCTCTACGCAAATTGTCCATTTCCTTCTGGTAAGTCCTGCTTTGTTGATCCAGAGCTTTTCTCCTCCCGTCTCTTTCGACTTGGATATCTCGTTCATGATTATGTTGATCCTTTAAACGCTGGGCTCGATCTAACTCCATTTGTTTTCGAAGTTCGGCCACAACGTTATGTAGATCTGCAATTTCCGGTGTAAGAACAACTTTTTGGTTCCTCCGCGTGTTTGAGGTGCTTCGGAGGTTCATTCCTGTCATTCTTTTGCTGGAGGCTTTTGGCTAGGAGATAGAGAGGGTGTTCGATGCACAGACGGCGCCAATTGTAATGGCAGATTTTTCGGTGGGATGATCCTGGCCAATACTTTTAGTAAAGAAGAGAAGAATAATTTAACAAACGCACAATATTTTACGTGGAAACTTAGAGAAACTGAGAAAAACCACGACCTCGGTGAGGGTTTTTGGAGCAAAAATCAAGTAGATTGCTAGTTATTACTACTTTGTGAGTGTAAAGAGGTAAGAAAGATAGAGTGGTGATTCGGGGGATCTCCCTTCTTTCTTGTCTCTCATTCCCTGCCTGTATTTATAGAGATACAGGCAGGGTTTACAAATTTTGAAAGACAGTTTCCTATTCCGAAGGATGTGGGCAAACATTGTGGATCTTCAACGGCTCTTTGACTGAGTGCAACGACTAGTTCCAAGGTCGAGAACTTAGTTTTGATCGTTGAAGTATGAGGTCGAGAACTGTGCTTGAACTGTACATGTTTTGATCGAGATTAACCGTCTGCTGCCATTATGCTTTTGATGCTGTGATTCGAGAATTTCTATAATGGCTTCAGTATGTCGATGTTGGGAAATATGCTACTACACAAGGTTTGAGGTCCCTCTATCTAATGGGGTACTGATGTAGGAGGTCAAGCTATATTGCCAAATCCGGCAATTCGAAATATCTTCTATTTCATTACAATGTATTTTGGTTTGTTACCTGATGCTCGTGAGCTATTAATTATTTCATATTCATTGGGAGCCAATTAATAAGGGGATGAGGGGATACAAGAAGACATTATTATTTATGTTTTGCTGGAATTTTGAAGCATAACAAGTATCATTCTCAAATATGATTTCCTTTAGTATCATTTTTTATGATTTAAATGTTTGATCAACATTGTTGGGTACTTCAATTATCATGGTGGCGATTAACTTGAATAAAAATTGAATAATATTGATTTTTTTGAATAATTTAGGTTCTCTTGATTTTTATGAAGTCCTGAAATGTTATTAGATATGAATAATGATCCATTTTTATGAAGTCCTGGCATGTTTTTATTTTTTCAATTCATAGGCATGCTTGCTGGGTGATGTGTTTTGTTGCTGTAAATCAGTTGTTGATGCACCCTCACATGCCAGGAGAATTCTGACTTCCCATTAGACGTGCAGTGCAATTTTGGTAAGTGTAGTTTTTGTGGTGTTTTACGCGTACCATCTACCAGCCTGATCAGTAGATGTTATTTGTGGGATGGAGAAATCCCTGACTTTGGGTGGTCACAGGATGCCTCAGGGACTGGTCAGGCAATACATTATGATTATCCCTTGCTTGCCAGGAGAAATATGGATCTGCTTATGCATGTTTTGCTTTGTATTTCACGTCTCATGAGGGACTAGTCAAGCAAAAATATTGACCATGGCTCATTTTCTCAGGGGACTAGTCAGGGGATTAAATGACAACGGTGCCTTGCTTGCCAGGAGAAGTCCAGACTAACCGCACATGCCTTTTTGCGGCATATTTCACATCTTTAATGGACTCAACAGAAGGGGACTACTGTTTTGCAAATTGCGGGATTTAAAACCGAGAAGCTATAGAATGCCATTAAATGAGTAGTCCCTTCGTAACATGTCGCCATCTCTTACAAACACAAGTACACGACACGATATCCTTGCAAAGAGGCCAATAGAGATCACTTGATTCGACTCGTTGGATGATATCAGCGAGGAGTTCTGGGAGAACTGTAGCCCATGATGAGGTCTCCTCCTCCAAAGAGGTTTCTTCGATTGAATCATCAAATCGATCCACATTGTGTTGTTGTTGATGGTGATCGATCTCTTGTTCTTCTGATGAGTTGTGATTTAGGGTTTTGAGTTCTTGAAAACGATTTCGAGAGAGAAATTGTCCAATTGTAGACAAGCAGCAAGAAAAAGTAGAGAGAGAAAGACGTTAAACTGAAGGGCACATTATTAACATTTGGGAAGAGAGGAGAGAGAGAGGAAGAGAGAAGGAAGCTTCTTTTTGTGGAATAGAGGAGAGAGAGAGGAAGAGAGAAGGATTTAGAATTTAAATAAAATAACTTATTTATTAACCCTTTGTTAAGTCTCTAGCCAATGAGAGAGAGGGTTGTCACAACCCTCTGTTAAGGAGGGTTGGCAAATCCGGACTCTATGATGTTATAGCAATCTATCAATCAATGAAATTTCTTCAATTTATGTTATTTTAATTAGTTTCCTTCTCTAAATTCTTATCTTGAGGAATCAAGATCTAGATTAGAGCTTTTCTTTGTGGAATCGAAGCTTTTATCGTCAGCCTCTGCCGCCAAAACCCGAACCGAACCGGTTTATTATTGCATTTACATAACTACCATTTATATATTATGTTCCCACCTACTTGGATGTAAAACCTAACCAAAATCTCTTTCTCTTCAACACAGATCTTCATCCCTTGCAACAACAACAATCCCTTGCACTTTTTCTCCACTTCAAACCCTAATGTCGAGTTCTCCACTTCAAACAACACTAATAAAGAAGAGAGAGAGAAACCCTGAGCCTCCTTCGTGAAGAATCTATCCCCCTCTTTCCTTCGTGATTCTCTTTGTTCGATCTGATCTTGAGAAGAAGTCCCAAGCCTACTTCCTGAAGAATCTATCCCCTCTCTTTGTTTGATCTGATCTTGAAAATAAAACTTCAAAAAATCAGAAAATTAAACTCCAAAGATGAGAAGCAACCGGAGGGATTTTGGGAAGAACAACTGAAAACGGTTCGGTTTCGGTTTCGGGCCGGTTTGCCATTTAACAAATCGGTTCGGTTCGGTTCGGGTCTGAAATCGACTCAAATCGGTTCCTAGAACTGGGAACCGAAACCGAACCGAAACCGAACCCCCGTGCTCAGCCCTAGTTCTAGATGAAGTCTCCGAACCTAGCCTTCTTGGTCATTTGAGAAAGACATTCTCTTGTGAAAATTGACTTCCTGCTAGTTTTGACTGTCACTCTGCTTTGTCCTAATATGTGTATTGCAGCTTCTGAAAGCTGCACAGTGATATTATTTACTCAATTTTAATTGGCTAGGATAAGTTGTATTTTAGTGCTTTGACAAGAGTCAACCCTTCTTCTTTCAGGTAGATCGAGTAGGATTGAGGCATCTGTGTTCCAGAGTGATAAAGGTGACATTTGTACTTCCTCTGTCTATTCTTTTAGCACTAGTTATGCTTATTTATGTAAAATATAAACTGTTATGAACGTTATGAATTCCTACACTATATTCATGTAATCCGTGTTTCTCAGATAGAGATCAAGAAATCAATTCAGCAAGAACATCATTTCCCGTAAAACAAGCTTCGACTTCCAAACCAAAAATGTAGGGAGCACCTTCTTTACATGGCATGATTTATGCCAATTCTGGGGACCAATTCCCCATGAAGGATGCGCTATTATCATTAACATCAGCTACTACAGAGTACTCCGATTCTTTAAGCACAAACATAAATGACGAGCACACAGAAGCAATGACATCTTACCTCTGCAACATGGTCAGAGTGTTCCCTCGCAAACCAGACATGACATTCCCCTATGGCGTTACTGTTTTGCCTGTCAAGTGGGTTGCTGTGCATTTGGATTACCCATTCTAAGGGCATCAATGTGTTGCCTAGTCATTTTTCAAGAAAGATAATTTAGAACTAAATCATCACAGCTTATACTACTGAAAGAACCTAACTTTATGAGTTACAAAATACAGACTGCCTGATATCTTTGAAGCATAGACTATCTGTAAAACTTATTATAACTTTCATTGGCATTTACTAGAACTGTTGTGTTGTTTCTTCTTGGTCATTTGTTATCTTATGTTCTTATCTTTCTAAAATAGAATTGTGACTGCTTTTTGATAAAAATGAGTTGGCCCCGTATCAATCAACGCCCTCAACAATATGTTACGACTTAAATTTGTTCTCATCTGCCAATTGATACGCACACTAATAATTGATGGGATAATATATTTTACTTGCTATGGAGTAAACACATACGTTCATTGCCAGTGTTGTATATAGTTCATACCTAGGTGAACAGCCAGGCCAAAGGTAAGATTAAGACCTCGAAATGGGGTAAGTCTGACTATTTATTTTAATTTCTTCAGAGTTAAGTCAGGGTTTAGTCTGGTTTCCTTTGTATGACAATTATTTCCCACTTTGCTTGTTCCTCCCGTGTTGAGATTTTTGTGACTGCAACAGCTGCAAAATCTTGTGATAGAAATGTGTTGGCAGCCCATAGCTATAAACGGTTTATTGTTGTAGTTCCTTCGGATTTTAATTCTTGTAAGCTTCTGTCAATTTCATCTGACGACAATACACGTCCGAAAATGGCACCGTCTTTTACGATGAGCATTGAGCCACCTGTCATCCCAGATGAAGATGTTACAATCAGTTTGCATTGATGATTTTGGGTATTATATGTATCATTTGTTTGTATGACCTTTATCGTCACTGTTGTTAAAATCATCATTTGTCTAAATATAATTATTATTTGTTTATTTTTTTTCTTATTTGTTTGTTTTTGTGATATCATTATTTGCTACTGAGCTTTTATTTGTGCATAGAGAATTTCTCATTTGTTTGTTTTTATGATATCATTGTTTGCTTCTGAACTGTCATTTGTGCAAGAAGTATTTATTATTTGTGTGTTTCTATGATATCATTGTTTCTATCTAAATTGTCATTTGTTCTCAAAGAATTTCGCATTTGTTGGTTTCTTTATATCATTGTTTGTTTCTAAACTGTTATTTGTGCGCCAAGAATTTCTTATTTGTCTGTTGAATTATTATCATCAGTATTGTTAAGTTCATCATTAACCTTGTCTCCCCTTATATCATAATTATTTTCTTGCAGAACTGTGATTGTTTTGTTCACCACATATCAAACAGAAACTACTATTTAACAGCAAAAGGCAAACGAAACAGCACAAAACAAAATAAAACAAATGTTCATTCATGCAAAGGGAAAGTACTAGTTACTACAAAAAACTAACAAACTAAACAAAAAAAACCCATATCAAATGTTCACAACTCTTGATCACGTTCCGCGCATTCCAGATTGCGCTTCAAAGCCTGGATCTTCTGCTTGAGACAGCTAATTTTAGAAGTTAACTCTTCACACAGTTTCTTGTGCTCATCCCGATCTAACTTTACGGCGCAGAGTTGATCTTCCAAGAAGCACATATGGAACTTGAACTCTTCAAAACACTAATCTCTATTTGCTATAACTTGATACAGTTCATCCCGGATTACATCGAACGCTCCTAATTTCTTCTTGAAGTCTTTGTAATGCTCTTTGAGCATTTACGCCTTCTCACCGGATGCATCCTTCTCTATTAGGCATAGTCTATTCAATTTGTAAAGACGTTGGTCATGCTAATCTTCCTGTATCCCTACCGACTCAAACCAATCGTATGGAGTGTTCGAAGAGACATGGCTAAATCGAGTGAAGTGCGACATTTTTCTTGAGAAGTTGAAAAGAGTTTAGGGCTAGGGTTTGAATAATTGATTTGAGGTTAGGGTTTTTATAATGGGGAATTGAATGTATTGGGAAGGGACGCGTGTTATGGATTATACGATGTTTAAGGTAAAAATTATTATTACATCAGTTCGGCGTCGTCGTTTCTTGTTGTATACGTAAGCCATATGAGTATTTAAAATAAGTTGTCTAATCAAGTATCATTACTTGTCACATCGACTTGTCATATGTCCAAGAGAATTTTGTATTTGTTTGCATGCTATATATCATTTTTTCTTTCCTGAACTGTCATTCTTTAATGATAATTTATCATTTGTTTGTTCAAATGTTATTACCAGTTTTTTTAAGTTCAACATTTATCTACCATTGTTTATGGAGTCTTTATCATTTGTTTGGTTCCCTTATATCATTTTTTTCAGATAGAACTTTTCAGCAGTTTGTTTCCCTCATATTAGATGTAAATCACTATTTAAAAGTGAAAAAGCGAAATGAAACAAAAAAAATGTTCATACAAGGGAAACAATAATAACAAAAAAACTAAAAACTAAAAACAAAACAACAAAAATATTCACAACTCCTCACTTGAGGAATTCTAATCACGTTCTATAGCCACGATCTTCTGCTCGAAACAGCTAATTTTATAGGCCGACTCCTCCCACAGTTTCTTGTGCTCATCCCGGTCCAACTTTAGAGCGTAGAGTTGATCTTCCAAGAAGCGGATATGGAACATGAACTCTTCAGAGCGCTCTTTTTTCTTTTTTATAATTTTATCCAATTCGTTCTCCATTTCATCGAGCTCTCCTAATTTCTCCTTGAACTCTTTGTAATGCTCTTCTGGCAGTTGCGCCTTCTCACCAGAGACATCCTTCTCCATTAGGAAAATTCTATTCAACGTGAAGAGACGTTCGTCAACCTGATTTGTCTCAATCCCTACGGGGTGCTGGAAGAGGCACGACTAAATCGAGTGGAGTGGGAGTGCGACATTTCTTGTGAAATTGTAAAGAGTTGGGGGTTTTAATAGTTGAGGCTTGAGAATATATAGCTGAAAAAAACTTTAGTTTAGGGTTTTTTATACTTGGGAGAAATGAGACTTTGAATCACGCGTGGCAAGGTTTAGGGCTTAGTGTTTAGAGTGGCGGGAATCATATGGATATTTTGGATAGATAGCTTATTCTAAACGTAATTAAATTTGACTTTAAGCTAAGTTGTCTAATCAAGTAATAAAGATTGACTTGTTACATCGACTGTATAGGAAAAAAACTTTTGGAATTTAAACGGCTTATTTGTCATTTGGTCTTACAATGAGTATCATTTTAGTGCAATTAATTGTCATCGTATATTCAATGTCATCCTCCAATTAGTATTTGTCATTTGTCTTTACATACATTGTCATCTCATTGGTGTGACTTATCAAGCATTACATACTTCCCTATAGAGCTGGCAAAGTGACCCACGCCCCGCCAACCCAACCATGTTTCTGGCGGGTTTGGGCTTGGCCTTAAGGGGTTGCGGGCCATTTGACCCTAACCCGCCTAACCTTTAATAAATAGATCGGGTTAGGGTTTAGCCTAAGTAGCTCGGGTCGACCCATAACCTGTTTAAGTAATTTAGTTTAACTATAATTTTCTATATTGAAGCTACCCTTTAAGTCTTTAACCTTTAAGGTAACAAGTAACAACAAGTCTTTCAAGTTTCAAAGTTCAAACAATGCCTCCACACTTCCTCACTTGGTCTGGTCCACAGCCTCCACTCCTCCACATCTCCACTCTTACCATCACGACACCACCCACAATCATCTTTCGCCTAAAATCCAACACTAGGTTCTCAAATTATCTTATGTCGCCATCTTGATAAACCCCTCCAGTCGGCCCTCTCATCTAACACCCGAAAGTAAGAAGTTCCATATCCATAAAGCAACTCCCTAAATATCGACAGTGGTGGATCATACAAAACACTCGACGCACAATCGGTCACCACAGACGGGATTTTCCGGAATATATCCAATGAAGTATGGAAATTATTCTCCGGTTTATTATTCGGATTGGGAAAAGATATTGATGAATTAGGGAGCATCAAAGAATCGAAACATATTTGTAGGTGTAATAACTTGAGAAGGTCTGGTGTTGGTGTAGGGTTTATATTAAAGAATTGCGGGTCGTGGTGGTGTTAATATTGTTGGGGTTATTGTTGAGAATAAATATCTAGCATATCTTATACTCAACTGCTTTTATGCTCTTGGAAACATTGATTTGTCACATCGACTGTATAAGAAAGATGTTCTTGGAATTAAAACACCTAATTGGTCATTTGTTCTTACAAAGAGTATCATTTTAGTGTAGTTATTTGTCACCATAAATTCAATGTCATCCTCCCAT
Source organism: Kingdonia uniflora (assembly GCA_014058105.1). Classification (NCBI taxonomy): domain Eukaryota; kingdom Viridiplantae; phylum Streptophyta; class Magnoliopsida; order Ranunculales; family Circaeasteraceae; genus Kingdonia; species Kingdonia uniflora. The sequence continues at coordinate 342,017 of JACGCM010000622.1, forward strand.
TAGTATTTGTCATTTCTTTATGAATTCATTGCCATTTTGTTGTTGTGAATTATCATGCATTACAAACATCCCTACCAACGTGAATGTTTTGGATAGGTAGCTTGTTGTAAACGTAATCAAATTTGACTTTAAGCTAAGTTGACAAAATCATGTAATAAAGATAAGATTGACTTGTCACATCGACTGTAAAGGAAAAAATTTGTCAGATTTAAAGGAGAGCATTTGGCATTTGTTGTGACCAATGGTATCATCGAAATGAAAGTTAATTGTCACCGTAAAGATACTGTGCAATGATAAATGGTTCTCATTTCTTTATAAATAGCTTGTTATTTTCCTTCTTTGAATTATCACCATCATAGAGTGTTAACTACATAACCTGCACACTTGCTTCCAGTTCTTTTCAGTTCTTAAGCATTATATACTTCCCTACCAACGATGCATTCCCTTGTTTGCTGGTGCAGTAAAAATTGTGATCTTTGTCTCTCACGCACAAGCCTCAACCCTAACCGCTGGTTCTGTCAATGTGCTCGCAAAATTGGTGGGTGTGGTTTTGGACGTGGGTGGATGAGGTAAAAAAGTGTGATTGTGGTCTCATTTGTAAAGTCTCTAAGCCACCCGATAGGAGATTCTACCATTACCCACAATACCATTATCAGTTCAAAACTTGGTTTTGAGAATCCTCTACGCTCGATGATTTTAAAAGGCCACAATCGTCAACGGCGGAAAACATCACAAATTCTGGTCAAGGGAGCAATCAGATCCTCGAGACTATTACAAATGAAACTTATACTTAACTAAGGATCTTCGAGGTCAAAACAGAGATGTTGTAAGATTTTTTGTTTAAGTTAAAATCACTAGATCTTAACAAGTAGAGAAATATGTAGGAGTGAAGTGTAATATTCCTTATCTTTAGTGACGTTAATTTCTGGCTTTAGAATGTTAAACTCTTAAGGAACAAATATTTAAAGCTGCAATACAAATGATAAATAATGATAATCAAACTACAAATTTCACTGAACAACAACATTACAGAAGATAGGCAAATCTATGGTTCAAGACCGGACAACCTCTCTTCTATTAGATCTAACCTCTCCTCTGGCGATTTAACTATGTCAACAATGCGCTCAAGATTCGAATATATGGTTGTAAGACTGACAGCCATCCTATTGCCAATGTCTTCGACAACTGATTGATGCTTCGTAAAGAAATTTAATGATAAATGTTGAATGGGAAATGATAAATAATATATAGTAAATGGCAACATTTTAATAATACTACGACATAAGATGGTAAATGACAAACACACTAAAACAAATGACAAACGGCTAATTGATGGATGACATATATTTCATTAAATGACAAAGATATTCAACTACACAGACACTACATTTAGCACCCGGGGATCATTTTTCAATGTTCCTTCATTTCCAATGGGTTTGGTCAAGATTGCTGTGTTTGAATTCATTCTGACATTGGGAATTTGGAACTCAGCTGATAAGAGGTTTTTAGGGCCTCTATAAAATACCCGCTCAAAGTACGGTTATCAAATTGTAGCACGGATGAGTGAGATTAAATCCACAAAGAGGTTTGGGAAAATAAATACTTTCTAGGCCGAATAACGATTATATACGAGATAAATCTAAGAAGAATAAATACAAACTAATTATAAAACTTAATGAGGGAGAAAGCTAAGGTTCGCACTTGGCCTCTACATTTCAAAGCACTAATCGATATATAACTAGATCCTAATATCTTCATCCATCATATGTTTGTGTTAAGACACATACGATGTTGTAAAATAAACCACTAAATATATGGTCAAGCATTTAGTGGTTATGCTTTTAAAAGATGGTGAAGAGTGTCTTAGAGACTTATCAACTCAACCATGGCTAGGCTTGAGTGAGTTCTCTAGTGTTTTCTCTTGTTTAGATCTCCAAATCAAGCCTACCGTTAGTAACACTTGTTTGTATCCAAAGTTATCGTACACCAAATCGAAGCTATGGTCAAGCCTTCGATATGATGCACTAACTTATCAATCATGAAGTACTAAGAAAAAACTAATTAGAACCTAATTAATACCAACTATTGATCATTCAGGAAGAGGCCTCATCCTAGCCTTAGCTAGGAGATTAGCCGCTCATCCCGGACTTCATCGCATTAACAACTAAAAAAGACATTAACAAAAATTAAACTAAAAGAGAAGAAGAGACAATTAAATAAAACTTATGACTTTATTTCTTCTAAACTTGCTCTAATATGAGATGCCCAATTACAATAGGGGGAGGGTTCTTATTATAGGAGAAGAAACCCAAATTTAGAAACTATACATTAAATTCTAAAAAATATTTGCACAATAATATCTTATAATATTACAACCAATTACCTAATATTATTGCATATATTTTCCTTAAGTGATGTAGAGATATTTCTTCATGGAAACTCTTGCATATATCTTCAATATAAAATATCTTCAATGATCTTGGATATAATATATTCTTTGATCTTATTCTCCAAGAATATTTGTGTATATACTTCTTCAATCTTGAGACCAAATATGTTGTCTCTTTGACTTTTTGTGCTATGAACTGCTGGAGACACTTTTATTTGACTTTAAAAGCTTGGTTTCAAATATCCATCTCCAACAGCTACAATCAAGCAAACGTGCATAAGTACCCAAAATTAAATATAATGCAATGGACGACTAAAATACATGTTCGGGTATTAAAAATGTCATAATTACACCCTCATCAAATACCCCCAAACTTGTCTTTTGCTCGTCCCGAGTAAAATAAAATAATAACCACTTTCGCAGGCAATGGATGACTAATAATAGCCACTAGCCGTTAAACCCCTAGGTTTAACCTAGTGGACGAGTGCTGTCTCGTGAGGGTTTACAGTGACTATACCCACAAAAGTCAATAATGAGATTTTAAACAATTCTTGAATACACATGACTTATTTTCTGTGAACTTATCCTTAGTTGTGAAAAAAATATATCGATGGGAAATCCTTAAACCTACTATTCTCCCAAGTATATCAATGAATATTTTAAGCTTATCCAAAACTAGAGGTACTATCTCAAGATTAGAAAGAGATTCAAGTATTTTTCTTTAGCTATATTTGAGTATACAGTGAAAATAGTTTTATCGCCTAATACGTTGTCTAGAATAATTTACTCAATTTTGGTAGTCTAATTCTTACTGGAATAAATTCAACGATCAGTTCGACAAGTGTCTTAGTCAATTCGTCTTCCTATAATTTTACTTTTTTTTTTCTTTTCTTTTGCAAGCTTTTTCTTTTGAGTACTTTGTTTCTAATTGAAGCCTCCGTAACATGGAGTTTTCGGTTGACAATCCCCGCTAGTTGGCTAAGGTTGCCAGGGTGTGGTTCCCCATCATCACTGATAATCTTCCAATCTTCAACTGGCAGGGATTACTATTTGAGCTTCAGGCTCGATAATCAATTTGCGGAATACCTTACACCAAAAATGACGATTAGCCTCATTCTCCTGCGCCCTTGAACTCAACCCATCCAACTGTAGTATAGATTCAGGCAAATTGGTATCATAATCAAGCTGTCCAAATATCCGTTCACGAACTTCAACAACCTTTATCGCTAATCGCTCTTTCGCCGCATATCGGACTCTCTGAGAGCGAGTCCTTACCATATTTACTCATTTCACGTCTTCATCTACCACTTATTTATAAAAACAAACCGTATCATCAAATCCCATCTTGTACGCCTCTATGATACTACCTGATAAATATCACAATTGTCATAGTAATACATTCTAACAAACAGATCCTTATCTTTCCGACCTAGAATGAAAAACACACACTACTGGGTAAAATTTTTGTTCATCTATTTTTCAAACTATAAGTTTCTAACAACACTTCAAGCGCTGCACGCTTATTCTTATTATACATATTTACTCAGTTTAATACTCAAATTTGCACATTCAGCAAATACACAGTCCAATCGACCTGTCACTTACAGTTCGACAATTATTTCATATTTCCATCTACAATACTATATTATGTAGTTCGATATAGTCATTTTTATCTACTAATATAGATTTCAAAAATTTGATGTCACAACAACCTTTTTCATTATCTTGAAATTGCAGATTACAGATTATAGGAAGTAGTTAGTTACAAATACTTCCTACAGATTTTTATACATGTTACTATCAAATCTCGGCAAGATCTTTATGTACAAACACAAACAGCTTCGTCTACTTTTGAGACTACCACTTCTACACGAAAACACAGATGGTTGTAACAGAAGCATAATTTTGCCATTTCTGAAACCACTAACACCTCCGCAAGAAAGTGATGATGGTTGTAACAGAGATCTTCTACCACCACCACCGCCTAAAGCACCCGGTTACTCACAAGATAATGGCGAGATTTCCTGACATGGACGCCAACATCCACATCCTCTGCAGCAATAACATTTTCCATAAGAAAGTAAAGATACTCCTTACGGCGCTGCCCCCGATGTATGGATACAGTGTAGGCGGTACATATGGAAATACACCTCATCAGCCTTCTCTGCCTCATAAATAGTCATACCTAGGAAGGTAGGGCTAACAGTGATAGGAGTAGGCAGATCGAGGGACTGGTTCCCAAAATAATAAAACTGTAGTTCTTGCACTTTGGCAATCACTCTAGCCTCCCTTGACTTCTGGTGGTCACCATTATTTACATTTATAACAAGTCTACAAGAGATTCGAAGAGATAGGAGTACTGAAAGAAGAATAACCAGAGGTACAACATCAATAGTATTTATACAGATACATACATCCAATGTAGGGAAGATTTTAAAAGAAGTCATCATTCAAAGACTACTAATGGGTCCAATACCCAATACCTAACTAAACGCAGCTAAAATCCTAAACAACATTCCAATTCCCAATAACCAAGTACATCATTCAATTTAATACCTTAAACACAATTAATACCATAACCTAACCTCCAATAAATACTTCACAATTCCAAGACAAATCCACGTCAGTACAATACATCATTCAATTTTTACAAACCATTCCAAAGTTCCAACTCAAAACATCGATGGGCACTTCTTAATTAAAGCCACATATGCCTTTAGTTACGAGGGGGCGATTGTAGGAACCTGTCCCTCGAGCTGTGATAAACTTGAACTGATTCAATACCAGATTTACTCAATATACATGTGACATACACCATCATCAATAACACCTAGACCACAAACTAATAAAAAGCATGGCTCAAACACTAATTATGAAATTGAACAAGTCAAAGACACATGTCTCCCACGATCTAGTAGCTATAAGTCTAACTACCACTTGCCCCTATTTTCAAGAGAACATGTTTATACACAATAACAAAATGAGAGTGAGGTCTATAAAAGGACGAGTTCCAGAGGAGAAAGAACCAAGTTTTTCTAGCTCAAGAGATCATAACTTGTAATCAAAATATCGGCCTCAAGAAATAAAGTTATAATTACTAAATCCTCAAGTCGAGGTCGTGGTTTTTACCTATTTAAAGGTTTCCACGCTAATCATCTGTGCCATTTCTGTATTGGGTTATACTAATTTTTGTCGCAAGTACATTTGGTGTAAGAACTATTTTAAGCTACTACGAAATTAGGCCCTTACAAAAATCGTGGTTGATTGTTCTTGAGTCATAGGTTCTTAAATGCTATTGTTTCTTCGATAACAGAGATATATGGTGCTACAAAGAATCATTGGTTCTCACTACAACAAAAAGGCTAAAAAATGAGGGCAGTAGTCCGTCGTTTTTACTTAAAAATGAGAGCAATTGCCGTCGTTTTACCCGTCGCCGTTTGTTAGCCGCATTTTTTTACGTTGTTATTTGCCGTCGTTTTTTAAGGGTAATGCGAATACTCACACCCGTCGCTAAATTGTGACAATACGAACCATCGTTTTTTCCCTAGTCGAACAAAGCATTAACGACCAAGCTAGTCCGTCATATAAATGCGACTATAGTATGCTGTCGTTTTTTCCCCTCCAAAATCATGTTACTTGAACAATTAGCGACGAACTACCACCCTCGATTATCTAACAACGTCAGCCACAACAGTCGCCAAAATATGACTAAGCGAACTCGTTGCTTTTGTGGCTAATATTAAGATAAAGAAATGATGTCTGAAGCTGCCGTAAATATCAAAAATAATTTCAAAAAAAATTCCTATTTTGATTCATTACAAAAATGTAATATTATATTTAAATACAAATTTTCATTCATTAAAAATTATTAAATATTATTATTCAAAAAATATTCGCTCTCAATATTTTACAAATTGTTAACAATACATAAGATTGGATTCAGTAATAGAACAGCTTTCTCCATCCAAGCCATGGTTGTACAACAGATTGTGCCATATGAATCCTTTGTCCCACTTCAAAAGGTGGAACTTTTTCCATGTCAGTCACAAAACAACTTTGGTGGCTTTGATTGTAGGCAAAAATTGACGAATTTCTTCCAAGAGGTGCAAGTCTTCATAGCTGCATGAATCCTCATGGTTCTGATACCAATACATTTGAGGTACATAAGTAATGGTTAACTAACTCCGTGTGTGCGGCTCCGTTAATGCCTTTTATTTCTTTTATGGACATGCAACAGTGGCAAAAGGGGAGGACCCTGGACCATTTCGAATCACTGACATAATGGCTTTTATGTTTGAATCAAGTCTGATCCCCCAAGTCTTCCCGTGGGCTCTTGAGTCTCCTTATGTGGATCACAATTACAACCAGTGCTGGATTGGCCTGAAGTCCCATTTCTCATATGAAGAGAAAAATTACAAGAGTGAAATCCGAATCAAAGAAGATGAGACCTCTAATTGATTAGCCCTTGTTCGAATAAAACTCTTGAAATAAGATAATTGGTAATACAATCTGTACATATGATCAAGAAAATAAGGACTATAAATAGGAAGTCTAGGTTAATAATAAGCTCCCGGCTTATCACAATTAGATGATGTGTATATATAGTCATCCCTTTGTATATACAGTTTAATTTCTGTATAATTGCAGTAGGTATTTATGTATTACGGTTTAATGATATTTGTAACTTGTAAGTTAGTCTTAGCTCAAAACTTTTATTTAAATTCTATTTAATGGTCTCTGACTCTCTGGAAAATGATTAGCTGTTGCCCAGTGATGTGCATACTTGCAACTCTCAAAACTTTTGCTATATGGGGACTTGGGTTATTATGGTCAGATAATGGATGCCTTTGATTACTGATGTTGGACAGGTATCCATTTAATTTATCATGTTTCATGGACAGGTATCAATGTTTTCAGTTTCAGGAGCTTATCAAATTGGGGCAAATGGGCAACAAAATTACTGCCTTCCAGCAGTTCCAGTTTTGATCAGAAAATGGATAAATAAACACTCTATAACTGTCTTTTCTAAGTCTAGAAAATGGATGAATTAGATCAATAATTTTTTTATTGATATAGCAAAGCTAAATTAGATCAATAAAGTACACACGAATGCAAGATTTGAATAACTTACCTTTCCACTGAACTTCTTCTCCAATTCCATCGTAAGCCTCACATGAATTTTACGGAAGGCTTTCTTTAGTCTGAAGGAACATAGATAATAATAGCCTTCTAGAAGCAATCCTTTGTTATAACTCTACTGAATTTCCAAAAATCAATTAAATCATTAGTACATACTACAGTTCCGAAACAAGACAAGTATAACTCCATCAATATCACTCAAAATTTTACTTACCACTGGTGTAGGTGGAATGCGTGCTTCAATTGTAGCAAATTTGTTGCTGATTTTAAATCTAAACTCCTTAGCGTAAGGATCCTCATCATAATCATTGTGATGAACTTCCTGCAAGAATGTAAGACAGAAAAATGTTTGTACAATATGTTCTTGTAAATGGTACATGAATAAGAGATTGGAAAATTCTCAAACAACAAAGGCATGCAAAGAAGATGAACCTTTACGATGTCACGCTCTCTATCATAAGGACGTTGACAGGTCACTTTTAACAAAGAAGTTACTTGCTTCTCACTCAAACTCTTGGAATACCTTTGCCCTTTAACAATTCTGCATACCTGGATTTTAACTTATATTAGACGATCAATACGTAAATTCATTCAAGAATATCCCTATCACTAGTAAATATTTCCATTGGACGCAAAGCCCTCTTCGTCCCACTAAACACTTACATAAACAACCATCTACGGTACACTGATTTCTTTTTCGAAACGCCCCCAGCATAGAAACAAGTCAGTTTTCCATTCTCTCGACGCGGTATTCTTACCCAAAGCTCAAAGTTCAAACCTTTTTTATTATTATCTCAATCTAGCAATGTACTAGCTCTAAAATTACACCAATTCTATGAAATCTAACACCAATACAAATTAGAATCAGGAGAGAAATACTAGAAGACGAAACCCATTGATCTTAATTAGGTTTCAATGCAAATCAAAAGCTATAAAACATGAAGATTAGGAGAAAACAAACCAATTCAAATCAGAATCATGAGAAAAATGCTAGAAGATGAAACCCATTGATCTTAATTAGGTTTTTATGCAAATCAAAATATATAAAACATGAAGATTGGGAGAAAACAATTACCTAATTTCGGCTCAAAACAGCAACTACGGGAGAGAATAACTGTGAAACTGATTTCGGCAAAAACCCTAAGAATATAAAGACTACTCTTAGCGATTTGAAGCCAAATAAGTTGGAGAGAATCATGGGAGAGAGGGAAACCCAAAAATGTTGGGTGCACATCGCGGGAAACTGAAAGGGAGAAAAGTCTGAGATGAAAAAGTGAAACCGTGTTTGAGTTTGGGCTGATTACGGCTATCGTATAAATCGTGTGCTTCAATTATCGTCTTTTAACGTCCAAAAGATCCCTCGTTTTTTTATGTCGTATTTTGTTGTTTTTGTTGTAGTGTCTTGACCACCATTGTTTCTTCTCTGCAGTAGAGGACAATGAGAGAATAAGAGAGACAAAGAAGAGAGAGATTCGAATTTGAAATGGTTTTAGAGTGAGAGAGAAGGAGAAGAAAGAGAGAGAGAGATGACAGGTCTGCGACCCACGTAAAGAGGTGATGAGAGAGATATTTTGAAACCATTGATACCTAATATTAGATTATTCACATCATTTACCTATATAGAAAGTCCTAGTTTTAAGAGCCACTCGCCTAATAGAGATGAGTGGTTCCTATTGAGTGAGACTTGAGTATCTCATTTTTGAGTATCCACAAATCCGCTCATAAAATAGAAAGACTGAAAAAGGAGAAGAGAAAGAGATACAAAAAACTAGTATCTGTCTATTTTTATTAAAGGAAGGTAAAAATAAGTTGTGGGGCCCGTTAGCTACCTCTAAAATGGAGAAGAGGAGTTAGGAATTTTGATAGCTAAATACATTCCACAATACATATCACCACCCAATTGGAGCAATGAAGAAAACAGTTTAATTTTGCTGACCACCCAATGAAAGTGGTCCTCATGACCGAAAACTCTTAGTGGTCCACGTGTGTTACCAAGCTGTCACACCTCTATTAAGAAAATATGTATGCAACTTTCTATTTTTACCCTTATCTCTTCACCCTCTTCTCTACAACAATCAAAACAAAAAATATAACTTCACAAAAATTTTATTCTCCAGAAAATCTTACATCAAAAAATTTTCTTTGAAGATATTGTACTATTAAAATCCTATTAGTAAAATAATACTCTTCATTAAATTTAGTGATGATGGGTTTCATATAGTTTTCGATAAATCTTGAGAAGTTGAAGAACTAATTAGATTATCTACAAATAGGGGTAGAGGTGGCAAACGGGTCGGGTTTGGGTTACACAGATCGGGTCATAACGGGTTCGTGGGGTCAAAAATACAAGCCCAAACTTAACCCGTTTAGTTAAACAGGTCAAAAATACAAACCCAAACCCGACCCAAATTTAAACAGGTCAACCCAACCCAACCCTTTTGACCTATTTAAATATTAGTTTGGGTTTGTGTCGAGTCAGGTCGGGTCATGTGTTTAAATGTTATCAAAATTTCTCAAAATTTCCCCTGGCAGTTCACCAAAATTATTATGAAGTATCCACGTTCATTAAGCACGTATTGATATATGGGTTAATAGAGAATTTGTGTCAAGGATTTAACGTTGTCTAGCTAATCATTTGTGTATGTTCAGAAGAAGAAGAAAAATATTGCCAATATCAGACTATCTCCAGCAATGCTTGAGGCTCTGAGTTAATTAATGCTTAATGCTCCTTAAATGAGCTCCATGTAGAATAAATTTTCTTTAGCAATACTTCAAGCAGCCGTAAATTGGGTTCGTCCTGCAACCTTAGTCACATGCCTAAGGGTCCTAGTTCTAGCTTTTCGATTTTTTTCACCTATTCTTTTTTTCTACTAAGAAATTGGCTTTTAGTACATGATTCTTAGGCCCGTCTCTCTTAAAGAGATGTGATAAGCACATAATGTATTTATTTTAATTCTAAAGAAGATAGATGTATAAGTCTTATACACGCCTTATCTCCATTTTAAAGAAGATAATGCAGGACCATTTATTGAACCTTTCTGGTCCTAAACCCCCTTGACAAGCTCTTGTATTAAGTTACTTACATTAATGCTTTAAGCCGAAAGGTGTTAACTTTTGGCAACACCGAGATAATTCTCAAGCATAAAGTCCATGAAAAGTTACAGTAAGGCAATTTGCTTGGTACCTCGTTTATTCTCAAGAATAAAAAACATAAATTATAATTGGCCCAAATCAAACTTTAACGGGTCACGGGTCAACCCGAACCGTTTACGGTGAACCCTAACCCAGCCCATTTATTAAATGGCTTGGACGGGTTCGGGTTAAATGACCCACGACCTATTAAGGCCAAACCCAAACCCGCCAAAAGTAGGGTTGGGTTGGGTCGGGTTCGCGGGTTAGGTCACTTTGTCGGCTCTAAGAGCATCTCCAACAAGGTAAGGGTTTGGGTTGGGTTTATCAACTCAAATCTAAACCCAAACCATTTGACCCCCAGTATCTCTAAAATGAGTTTGAGTTTGCCAGTTGGCACTGTCAGAACTCAACCGAGTTTGAGGAGCTCAGACTAAGAAAAAATGAGTTTGGCGGTGTTTCTTTTACCGCTCGGATTTTCCAGGTGGTAAAAGGAGCACCTCCAAACTTAATTATTTTTCCTGAGCAATCCCTAGCTACCTCTTCTCCCCTAAAACCAATTGCAGAGCATAGAGGGGAACCTCTACTCTCTCCCCAAATGGCGAGCTCCTGCACCAACAGTAATAACTCCACACCGTTGACCCTATCCTCCCATAACCTACCTTCAACACCATTCTCTCAACACCAATCATCTCAATTCACTCCATACCTCTACTACAACCAATCGCAATTCCAACCTCAATTCTAATCACATACCCCACCTCTGTTTACCATGTCGCAAGGGGATCCCAGTTATGGACAATATCAAAATCCATTTACACTTTCTCAACCGCAACCTCAGGCGTATAACCCTTACTATCAACCCTATCTGCTTACTCAACCTCAAGGATTTCAACCTCCAAAATACTTTTAGAACTACCTATTCTATGGTGTATCTACTCAGCATAGTCAAAGTGATGTAAATGCATCAATACTTATTGAAGCAGCGGCGCCCCAGAAAGAAAAAGGAAGAGGAATAAATAAAAGAGCACCCACAAAACCCAAACTAAGCGTGCAAGTGCCTGAAGATGCGGAGTTTTTGGACGAGACGGATGATGCTAGACTGTATTGGACGGAAGTAGACTTTACGTGTCTCGCAAGGGCGTAGGTAACAACTTATGCCCAGACAGTGGGCCATCAAAATGTTAATATTGCCTTTAACAAAGACCCCAAGTGCCCCACACGACGATCATGTGGGTCAACCAAAGCTCAGTGAGATGCCGTTAATGCACAATGTGTGGCGTACAAGGGGATAGTTGCTCAAGAACAATTTAGGCACGATAGTGAGAAAACTGAAGAAGATCGGGTACGTTTTAATTTCCTTTAACTCAATTTTGTTTATTACTATTGGATATACACGTTATTTACATTTGGTTATTTTATGAATTATAGGAAAATGATGCATACAAGATCTATCAAGGCTTGAATGGCGACAATGACTTCAAACAACATGAAGTATATAAGACTTTGACGCGAGAACCGCGATGGGCCAACCTAATGGATGGTGGGTTGAACCATGCAAGGAATTTACCAAGAAATGTAGCTAGGAGAGCGCCGGACGATTCTTCTCTGGGGAACTCGGTATAGTCAAACATAGCGGAGTACCCCGATGGCACACCTATACCTCAATCCGCAGGCTAAAATTAGGAATTAGATGGTTCGTTAAATGAGGGTGGAAGCAGACCCATCGGCCAAAACATCTTTAGAAAGAACCTTGCAACACAAAAGGCCTTGGATGGCAGTGGTGATGAAATATAATTTAACTTTACTGTATATATAATTTTTTTTTCTAAGAATGTAGTTTACCTTCCAATAATATAATCATTTGAATAATATACTTTGCTATTGAAGAATGTAATCTTGTTTTTGAAATGTTTATTTCCGAGAATATTGTGTTAAAACAAATACAAGATTAATACAATATCAAAAACTTATTTAATAAAATTGTATGACAAGAAGCATTAAATTACATCAAGAACACTTAGATAATATAAGAAATAGAGTACTAGGTTTGAAGATTTCCCTTCACAGCCCGCAAATGCTCGATTAAACCCTTTAGATCAAAGTACAGTTCTCGACTTTGAATGAGGTTCATTTTCGATATAAAAGATTCTTTTGTTCAACGTTTGTGTACAATATTGAACTATTCACCTTCGATAGTTGAGGGATCAACAAGATTGTAATCTAAGTATGATGGGAATGAACCTCGTTCCTCTTCGATGATCATATTATGCATTATCACACACGGCTTAATAACTGTAGGGACTTAACTCTCGACCTCATTCATGATCGAGTTCACTCAGTTCGATCCACCTCCATCTCAGGCTTACGCAATTTTAGGACTTACCCCCCCCCCCCCCAGTCAACATTTTAACCAACCCCGCGAACTACTTAAGAGCGTGGGTCGAGCTAAACCCAGAAAATGTTATTCAGTCAAAAATACCTGTCTCCCACGAACTTGTCAGTTATTCAGTCAACAGCCACTAACCATATTATTCGAAAGACATGCTCTTGCACGACGAAGAGTTGTGGGAAAAGCCTATAAAAATGAGAAGTTCCAGAAGAGACAGGGACCAAAAATATTACTCAAACTTCTTATTTACAAGATTAAAGGCATTTCTATATTCTAGAGATCACTTGTAATAAAGATATCCACTCCAAGTAATAAAGATACTTTTACAAAAATCCTCCATACGAGGTCGTGGTTTTTTACCTATTTAAAAGTTCTCCACGCTAAAAACACCTACTTCAATTTCTTGTTTTATATTAGCGTATTGTTGCGGGATCATTGGTGTGATAGCTAATTCCTAATCATATCGAGCTACAGAATTTCGCCATTACATTTGGTACCGTCTGTGGGAAAGATTACATTTCTACAATACCCTAAGGCAATCTTTCATTACAATTTTCAACTATGGTTTCTTCCAGACGACAGGCCGTAGGAACTCAGCTAAAAATTTTATGGATCCGGGACAACTCACCGAGTTATGGGAGAATCTCAACGTAGAGGCAGAGAAACGCACTGAGCTCGAGCTTCAATTGACAAAAGATCGCGAGCTCCGAGAGAAAGAGCTCGATGATGAACGACAAGCTCGTTTGATAGCACTCAAACGACATGAAGATCAGATGACGACGATGCAGACTGTACTCGTGGCTCTATAAAATACTCAGCAGGCCCCTCCTTCCAGAGGTCCCGATTAACTACCAAAGACCTCCTGTATTTCGGCAAGGGAAAGGTTGGGACCTAGGGGGGTCGCCAGTAAAGTAATCTCCAGAAATCTACCACATGGGCAGAATCTTTCTATCCATTTGGGAGGAGAAGTCCAATCAAAAATCAGTCAGGGTCACCAGATCCCCATTCATCAAGAGAAAGACCAGCGACCTCTCTGTCAGATTCTAGCATGAGACCGTTTGAGTGAAGGTACGGGGACTCATAGTCCTCAGCCAGCACATCCAGCAATTCAACCAACACGTTATTACGTCACAAAAGAGAATATGGATCAACGAATTAAGGAGATGATCGAGGCACAAGTTTTGGGTACTACCGGCAATACCGCGACGCTACAAGGAAGTCTGATTGCTAAAGAACTATTCGATATGGAAATACCGAATGGTTTCCATACTCCTTAAATTTATAATTACAAAGGTGCAGACCCGAAGGAGCATATCCAGTAATACTGCGATTCATTGGGGTTGTACTCCAATCTCAACCACATCCTCTGCCGATTGTTCACCACAAGTTTACAGGAAGAGCCACTCTGATGGTTCTACTCTCTTCCTGAGGAATCTATCTACACATTTGATCAGCTGCAGAAATAGTTCATCAAAACATATGCCCACAACATAGACAAAGAGGAGAACTTGTATTCTCTAATCGATCTTAAGCAGTCACATGGAGAAAAGCTTGAAGATTTTTCAAAGAAATTCCTAGAGCTCGCAAAAAAGGTGGATAACCTCGACCAAAAGACAGTTGTGACCGCATTCACCAATGATCTCCGGCTCAATTGCAAAGCCAAGGAATACTTCTTCCTCAACAAGCCTATGACATTGGAGGAAATGATCACCAAGGTCAACGGTTACGTCGACTTAGAGAGGATGATGTCTAAGCGACAAAAGTTTACTAAGTCTGTCCTCTTCACCAAGTCCACACCTGCAGAGCGGACCAGTGAGCCTAGAGAGGAACAAGGGGATCATAAACGTACCAAGGGGAATACTGAGTACCCTCGGAGAAGCAGTCTGCAAAACAAACCTGTCCTCCCAAAGATGAACGTCCTAGTCTTTACACTTTTTACGCTACTGTTAAAAGACCCGCTCTATCGCACTTCCTGACCACTGGAGCCCATCGAGGGTCGACCATTTTGCCTACATCATAAGGTAAATCATCATTCTACTGACAATTGCTATGCTATACAATAGATACTCAAGCTCATTTTTAAGGAAGGACGGATGCTCGAATACATTGTTGACCTGAAGTCGTACCAAGATGGCAACCATAAGAAACAACTCGAAGTTGTTTAGGTCAATGACAAGGCTGAAGAGAAGCATCTCTACTACATGCACCTTAGCAACATGATCGAAATTAACCAGATAAATGATTCCAACTGATCAAAGCGCAGAAGGCTCTCCAAATGCTGTGATCTAACACCTCAAGACAAAGAAGCCAAGCTTCTTCCTGAGCCAAGCAATCGCCGGCTAGTAATCTCTTTTTAGGATTGCGATACTAGTCATATCAAATTTCCACATCATGATGCGTTAGTCATAATGCTCAAGATGAAGCAGTTTGTCATGCACACAATGATGGTCGATCCTGGAAGCGGTATTGAAATTTTTTTCAAGAGTACAATCAACCAGATGGGTTTAGTCGACCAAGTCATTCAGAGCGACAAGGATATCAGTGGGTTTAATGGCTCCAGGGAAGAACGAGTAGGCAAGATTATCTAACCTATTACTGCAGGACCAGCCACTATCGACGTCGTTTTCTACGTCATCAATGTCAAGTCTCGCTATCTTGAGATTATGGGCCGCTGTTGGATACACAACATGGAAGCAATCGCTTCCATCTATCATCAACCACTCCGGTTCAAGCACGACAACAATATTTACGAGATCAGAGGTAGTCAGAAACTCTCTTGATCTTGTGAAAATACTGTCTCTGCCATCTTAGATACTTCAGACAGATAGGCCGTCTAACAATTACATAAAATTGATCACCTCGACGACCGATCACCTGCAGAGGAGCCCACAGAATATGTCAACATTGATGGACCTAGCAGAGGCACATTCATCGGAACTAAGCTGGTACAACACGAGAAAGACACTCTCATCCAATTCCTGGAACTCAATCAAGACGTCTTTGCCTGGTCTTTCGAAGAAATGCATGGAGTCGATCCAGCTACGGCTTGCTATAAGTTAGCCATCAACATCAAAGCCCCAGCAGTCAAGCAGAAACAGCGACGACTCTCACCTCGCCTTTGAGATGAAGTTAACACCGAGATCGAGAAATTGATCAAAGTGGGATTCATTCGAGAGGCTAAATATCTGGACTGGATATCCAACATTGTCGTTATCCCGAAGAAGAACAGAAAAGTTTGCATTTGTGTAGATTTCACAGATCTAAATAAGCACACCCCAAAGGATAGTTTCCCTCTTCCCAACATTCATCAGATCTTTGACTCTACTGCAGACCATAATCTCCTATCTATGATGGACGCTGCTTCAGGATATTACCAAATAACACTCCTTGAAGAAGATCAAGAGAAGACAACATTCATCACCGAGAGTGGCCTTTACTGTTACAAAGTCATATACTTTGGGCTCAAGAATGCAGGGGCCACATACCAACGATTGATGACTGCTATGTTCAAAGCACACCTGGGAAAGATCGTTGAAGTCTACATCGATGATCTCTTGTGCAAAAGCATACAGTCAGAAAATTACCACTCATATCTCAACACAATAATCAACAACCTTCGGTCTTACAGAATGCGTCTTAACCCAGATAAATATCAATTTGGGGTACATTCAGGCCACTTCCTAGGCCACCTCATCAGCAATAAAGGAATTGAGGACGATCCAGACCAAATCCGCACCCTCCTCAACATGCCTTCCCCAAAGATAACAAAAAACGTTCAAAAACTTGCTGGCAAGATTGCCGCGATCAGCCGTTTCATCTCCAAATCCTCAGACCGCTGCCGTTGGCTATTCCTGTTACTCTGAGGATGTACCAAACGAGGAAAGGTCCAGCCAACCGCAGAAGTCACATGGGCACCAAATTGTGAAGCAGCTTTTCAGGATCTCAAAGTCTATTTGGGGAGGTCTCCCATAATGAACACCCCAATAGGTAATGAGGAACTGAGAATCTACCTAGCAGTCACGGACACTTCTCTCACCTCTGTTCTCATTCGCCTGGAAGAGAAAATCGAGAAACCAGTCTTCTTCATCAGCAAAATACTGACACCAGCAGAAACAAGGTACTCTAAAATTGAGAAACTTTATTTCACCCTTGTTTACACTTCGCTGAAACTCAAGCATTACATCCAAGCGCATTCAGTCAAAGTAATAATGAACTACCCACTTCGAGTAGTCCTGTCCAAAAAAGAGAAGTCACGAAGAGTGCAACAATGGTCAGTCAGTTTGGGGGAACATGATATAAAGTTCGAATAACGTTATTCTGAGAAAGGTCAGGCCGTTACCGATTTTCTTCTGGATTTTCCAGTGGGAGGAGCACGACCCAAACCTTACCGAAAGTACGCCAGAAGATCCAACTCCCAAGCCATTCGACGAACGACTTGACTGGATCACTACGTCAGGGTGGAGACTTCACACTAACGGATTAGCAGGACCCACAAGGTCAGGAATCGGGATCGTTTTGATTACGCCTACAAATGATAGAATTGAGAAATCAATCCGCTTGGATTTTGAGGCCTCAAATAATGTCACCGAGTATGAAGCTCTCATTTACGGACTCGACCTCGCGCTTGAGCTCGATGTCCCCGAACTCTCAGTTTACACAGATTCGCTGCTCACCGTTCATCATTATTCCGAGCAGTACAAGAAGAATGGAAAGATGATCGAATACGCAGCCCTCGTCGCAGATAGGATGAGTAAGTTCGCGAAAGCAACCCTCGAATATCTTCCTCGAGGCAAAAGGAGACACGTCGATTCCTTGGCATATTTAGTCGGGATCTTGGGAACAGAAGCTCGATATCTCCAAATCAAAATCATTTAACCCCGAACAATGATTGCATAACTGTATACATGATCAATACTGGGGGTAATAAAGGGGGAAACGACGATTGGTGAAAGCCTTTCTTAGATTACCTCGGCGCCGACAACAAATGCAACAGACCACTTCCAACAGATCCGAATGAACGCAGACAGCTAATCAACAACACAGAGCGTTACATGACTCAAAATGGCATGCTTTACCACCTATCCGTTATAGGGCCTTACCTCAAGTGCCTCTCAAAGTTAAAAGAAGACGAACTGCTCCGCGAACTACACGAAGGAACTTGTGGCTCCCACGCCACAGGTAGATCATTAGCAAACTAAGTAATAACTCAAGGGGTGCTCTGGCCCGGCATGTGCAAGCAAGCATAAAAGTATTCCTGCAGATGTGACACCAGCCAGAGACATGGAAATATGATACGCTCCCCTGCGCTCGAGCTCCACGCAAACAAGGTTTTCTGGCCATTCAAAAGATGGGCACTAGACCTCGTCGGAAAATTCCCTAACTCTCCAGGTAATTGCCGCCACCTACTCGTAGCTACCGTTAACTTTACAAAATGGATAAAAGCAATTCTATTATGTCGAACTAGAGAACAAGAGGTAATCTCTTTAATCTGGAACAATATAATCACTCGATTCGGGTGCCCCCACCTAATTGATATCGATAACGGGCCCCAGTTCGTGGGAGATAAGGTCGTCACTTTCCTAAAATACCATAATATCATTCATTACCATCGAATCCATACTATCCTCAAGGTAATGGCCAAGCCGAAATCACCAACAAAACCATCGTGGATGGACTTAAAAAATGGCTTCACTCACAGAAAAAAGGAAATTGGGTCCGGGAACTACCTCACGTCCTGTGGGTGTATCGAACTACCCCCCGAAAGTCTACGGGGTGTACCCCATTCCTCCTTGCTTATGGTACTAAGGCAGTTATTCCTTCTGAATACCATCATCCAGTTCGGGATCACGAGCTAACTGACGAGGAAAATGAGTTTGAATTAGCTTGCAAGCTCAATATAATAGATAAAACAAGGGAACGCGCTATCGCTAACCTAGGTCGATACCATCGTATGCTTGCTAGATCTTATAATAACCGAGTCAGGAGCCGCACCTTCCAAATCAAAGATCTCGTCCTACGAGAGATTTCTCAACATCGCAAAGAGCCTCACGCTGGAAAATTAGCCAACAATTGGAAGGGTTCATTTATTATCACAGGTCTTTTAGGCCTGGGATCATACTATCTCATGACAGAAGAGGGAGTCCCCATTTTAAATCCTTGGAATACTAGACGACTAAAGCGATACTATTGCTAGTCATCTTACTACTCCATTTTCATGCTTCACTGCTTGTTATCAATTCTAAAAGTGAGATTCCTATCTCCATCTAATGTAAATTCTGAACTTATGAATGAAAGTTTTCTTTTACTTAATGTCAATCCCTTTACGAAATAGTCGTTCACATTCCACAGATTCAGGCATAGATAATACTAGCTTGCAATCCACATTCCCTAAGTTCGATCAAGGAACTTCGCTGGCTTCTGCCACTACATATTTGGGAGGGTGGCAAGTGTAAAAACTTATTCCACTTCAAAGAGTCAAGCAAGAGATAAGACATAGGTAATCCTAGTTTTCATCTTTTACAGCTTGTTTGGTCCACATCAGTAGGCTAGATCGAAGATACTACTTGGTTAAGCTGAATCTCTACATCTCTGCGATTGTGATAAGTATAAAAACTCGCCTTACATCAAAGGCACAACCAGACATAAGATAAGGCAAAGGTCATACTAGCTTTCATCTCTTTCAATATGTTTGCGACATTTCTATAAGTCTAGATCAAGGATAACACTTGGTCTAGCTACCCCTCTACATTTCTACGATTAGAACGAATGTATAAATTTATTTTATATCAAGGATCCTACCAGACATAAGATAAGGTAATGGTCATACTAGCTTTCATTTATAATAATGTGTCTGCAACAATTCTACTTATTTTAAGGTCAAAATCATATTACAGAAGATTCTTTTCTGCCGGTGGAGTGTCAACAATGCTTTCCCCCACATCATTAAGAGGTCTATCAGTCAGTTCACGAACCACAACAGCCCTACCTCTTTCTAAAAACTCAACAGTTCGAGGGCCCAATTGGGTCTCCATGACGCCCAGACAATTACCTCGATCTATCTTAGCTCCACAGGTACATCCCTTATCTGACAGAGTTTTGAGCAAAGTATCATGTTCTGACTCAAGTCTTTTAACTTCCTCTACAAAATATGCAACAATCACACTTAACAGGGTAGATCGAGATACATCAGGTGCTACTACTTTTGCAAACCTAGCCTTCAACCTCTCGTGACGTACCTTTACACTAGCATAAGTATCCTTCCATACATTTCTATCCGCATCAACCCTATCATGATAAATGACATCTTCTTTCAATTTGGAATATACTGCGCTGACTCAGCCAGGTTCATGGGTTGTAATTCTACAACCCGAGCACGAAGCACCCCAAGCTCAGCGTTCAACTCCTCTCTCGCATACAGATCCTTCAATAATTTATCCTTTCTCTTCACTAGCAATTCCTTTGCTTTGATCTCTCCTTCTAGAACTTTCTCCCTAATAAGAGCAGCATCCAACTTATGCTGGCATTCCCTCAAATCCGCATTTCCTCTCTGAACATGCCCTTGAATTTGAGATACATCACTTTCTAGCTCTCTAATACAACCGGAGAGACTAACTACATCCCCTTGAACTAGAGGAGCCTTAATCATAGTTCTACTTCCCCCAGAATGCTTTCTAGCCTCAGCTTTCTTGGCACGAGCAATGGCTTGGTCCCTTTCGGCTTTAAGTCGAGCGACTCTCTCGTTTAAGCCATCATACCTGCGCTGTATTTCTCAGAATTCCATATCCTAGGCGGGGAGGGTTGTTTGCAAATGTTGAGCTGCGGCCTCCGACGCCGATAGATTTTCTTGAGCTACCCTCAACTCGTCATCTTTTCCAATAAATTTATCTCTCATTCGCTCCAGCTCGATCCTACAACTATTAAGATCAGATCGACATAATTCCTTAGTTCGTTCCAACGCCTGAATATGGTATTGAGCCATATCTGCCTGTTTACCCTTCATAGCCAACGCACCAACCTAACGTTGAAGATTCTCAGCACGCTCTGTTGCCTCAGATAAATCTTCTAATCCCTTCTTAATCCCAGAATCTTTCTCCTCGACCTGGCGAGTCAGGCTAGAGGCGACCTAATTCAACTTCTCAAGTCTGAAGTGTGCTTTTACGTATTGATCCTCCCAGTTCTCATTCGCCTCCTTCATCCTATCGAACTGCTTCGCAAATTCACGATTGCACATGAGTACGTGATCCTCACGTACGCGAGATGCATCAAATTCGGCCTGAGACATATTACGACGATATAGTACAGTTCGATTCAGAAAGTATCATTTCTACATATACATACAACATTTTAAGAGACTACGTGATTTTTAGGCATCTGTTTCCAAATACTTTTAGATTAAAAGTTTAGAGTCCATTCTCAGATGAACACTTCATGAATATTCTTTCGGCATACAAGGTATACACTTACGATATCCTACTCGATATTAATAGCGTTGGATTTTTGCTATGCATTTCTATCCTATTTACTTAATTTAGCGCTGGTATAACATAAAGATTGAGCAACCTATTCAAATCTAACCTGCAACTCTGCTTGCGTAGACAACAGGGCTTTTGAGGTCTCTCTTTCCCTGGCAAGTCCAGATTCTAGGTCATTTATCCTGAGACTTATCTATTTAACTACCTACAAAATATTTATAAGCAAAGTCAACATACAGAAGTTCCTTTCCCGTACAGAAGTTTACAACTTACAAATATTCAGACAAAAGACATGTCTACCCTACCTTCTCACTCCCACCTTCCTGGAGCTCAACATCATCCCTTTGGTTATCAAGCACCGTTTGGGGGGAGACACCATCCAGACCGTCCACAACCTCCAGTACTTCTGTTTCCTTCTCTTCTTCCTCAGCATAGGTGAGCATCAAGTGATAACCTAGTCTATCATGCTCCTCAGCCGTCTCGTCTAAATTAGGCTTTGCCTCGACCTGTAACTGGCCGATCGCCATGGCATGAGCGGCCTTCAGCTGTTTAACTTATTTTAGGGAATCAGTCTTGGCTCGAGCCAGGTTTTTCTCCAGCTCACTCTTCGCCTTCTTCAGCTCGAATTACTGTTCTTCTATACCGAGCCAAATCCCCTTGACAAGACGAGCAACCTGTAAAAATTATATCGACCCCAGTTACTAGCTTGAAGTATATTAAACATTTCTACCTGATAATATAAACTTACCATCTGGCTCGTATTTTCCTTTCCTTGTAGAATCGCTAACCTAACCCTTTTCTCGACCTCTTTGAGGTCGTCCACTGAAGCAGATCGTACCTCAATGACCTTCTCTCCTGAACCCCCCAAAGGCTCAACCCTCCTCCTCTTCCCTTGCTCGACCTCACCACTTACAGCGGTACCAGAGGTCGGCAAAGCCTTTTTTATCTATCTATTCGGAAACTTGTGGCCTATCTTGCTCGTCGTAAGGTTCGGTTGAGCTGAACTGCCCGACCCAGGAGTCTTAGCTTGAACCTCTTCTCCACTTGTTTGCCTTGTTCCTTCGTCGACACCCGTCATTGACCTAGTAGACTTAGCCTTTGCAACCTTTTTCGACCTACTTTTAACTTTCTTCTTTCTACTCAAGCCGAGTTCCCCCAAAACCAGTTCGAGTTCAGTCTCCTCCTCCGCAACCTTGTCCAAAAAAGACTTTATCCTTTCCACTGTTGACTTCACACCTGTAATAAACACATTTTTCTATCAACTACACTTGTCAAAGAAAGATAACAATAATTTTATCTATGCATGTCTTTACTTACTTTACTTTACAGATCTAAATCGAAGGTCCAAAAGTTCATCGTCATCTCTTTGAAGGCAACCTTTCACCCATATGATGTTGTCATTCCAAGTTCGACCTGCTGAATTCAGATCAAAAAAATGACGCCGAGTAACGCTCGCACAGAAATACGACCCCCCACTGGCCTTAAAATTCTTCACCCCATAAAATTGTAGAACGCCCTCAGGTGTTATCCTCCTCATTTTTTTCTCCATTTCCCACCTATCATTCAGATGGTCACATACAGCTATGACCTCCCACATATTCCTATTCATTTGAATAGGACATGCCCCAATTTTATTCATTACCCCCTTCGCCAAATTGGTAAGGGGAAGGCTCAACCCATACTATGATTGAGATAGGTGATACTAAAAACCTTCCGAAAGGTCACTTCGAACATCCCCATCGAAATACTCTAACGAGATCGATTCATCTATACCTCTATCTTGCTTTTCTGCTTCCAAATCTGCCAAGAGATAAAAATATTCTTCCCCCTCCGCTACCGTACAACCCCTAAACTACCTGTCGGCAAACTCTACACATTTATCCCACTTCCCTCCTATAGCCCCTTTGGCTTTACAGAATTCTCTGAAAGCATCAGAACCCAGAGGGTAAAACACCAACTGGCAAGGGAAACCCGGGAATTATTCCAATCCTCCTTCCCTTTCCGCTATCAGTCTCATTCGTCCTACCAGAGGTCGAAACCTCATCAACAGACGACTTACCCATCTTAAAAACAGATTCTACATGACTATTTCGACCAACACAGGTGCTTCTCACGCTCGGCCTACATACAGGTTAAAGTATTTATCATTCTTCCATATATATATATATTCAACATATATCTCTGACGGTCATTCACGTATAACACATATCCTTATACTATAAATATCAAAGTATATTGCATATATCTCTACTAACCTTCAGTATCTAGATGCGAATTGGCAGAAGAATCAAGCTTTCCCCTCACTAAGCTGCTATATTCCCACCTACGAGATCCCGAACCTTTTGCCCTCTTTAATCCTTTATCGTCTTCAGATAACTATTGAGTGATTCCACTGATTTTTTGCCTTTCTCTGAGTGCTCTCCAAGTTTTTTGTGATGAAACGATTGTTTGGAGATGAAGAAGAATTATTAATCCTTTCTCTCTCATACGGTTGCATTTATTGCTCCTCGCACGAACTGTCCTTGATTCCAGAACCGAGGTGTCCTTTCCACTCTCCATGTCAGACGCCTTGTACCTTTTCGATAAAACCACTTTTCCATCATTACAACTGCCCTCATTTTTCAACATATTTTTTTCCCCTCTTTCCATATCTTTTCTTGACCTCCCCTCACTCATGATGACTCACAGTGTGAGATGTCAGAACTCTATTTCCTTTTGTCTATAAAACAAAACTAGAAGTTTTTGTATTTACGTATTTTTGTTTTACAGTCCTTGTTTATCATACTTATAGTGATTGACTTCATTTAAAAAATCGTACAAATATTCAAATTTATTCAAAATGTTTGCTGAACAGTCTCAAAACAGATTCGCCTCTATTGAGGATCTGATTGACTTATATTATTTCTGTTACATTTCGGCATTTAATTTTATTCATAAGAAATCACTCTGCACAACATATCACAACCTTGGCAACAACATCAAATTACATCATTCACCAATCCTCGTATCTTCAAAATCGATCTCCACTTCAGCGATCAAACCCACCACCCTTTTTCGTTCTGCCGAATCCCTTATGAATATACGAAAAAATGACTAATAAAAGTAACGGGCATACTCAAGCTCTCTACTCCTGGTATCTAACCCTTCGAGCTGACACACTATCATCGGTAACTCATCATCGTAACCGAGCGAGCCAAAAATTCCCTCCCGCACCTCAATAGTTTTTATGGCTAATCGATCTTCTGCAGCATGACAAATCCTCTGAGATCGAGTCTGCACCATCCTAACCTTCCCCCGAGCTTTTGCAGGTCATCATATCAGTATTTATATGATTTCTCAATCACTTCCTCCTTTTACTAAGTTTTTATCTAGTATCGCGTAACAGGAACCCATGATCTTGGACTCACTTATTATAACTTATCCCCTCATTAGTATACTCACTGGTTACTACAATCGACCTTATGAGTAGTATCTCTATCGACCTTAAAAAGCTCGAATTAACATATTTTCTACAATTTCTATCCATTTCTTATTAAAACATAAATCTTTTATAACAAAAGATATTCATCTCAGTTTGAACATTGCTTCAGTATTTATCAAACAGTTATTCACCTAACACATTTCAGGTCTTTTCAAGAAATTTTTCTATACAAAAAATTCATGAGAATCAACTTTTATTCATATTATACATAGTACATACGATTTACAGATAACAAGTTTTCACATAGGAATACACCATAATGTTATCCGTCCAGCACCGAACTTCAGGTACTTTACAGATAACAAGTTTTCTCTGTTTGTTCAAAGCTACAGCTCACCCAGGCACAGTGAGGCATCATGTTTTCCAGTTCTTCTTACTTCAGTAATTTTTTATCCTGACGCAAAGAAAATAGTGGAACCAACAAAAAGTCCTCACATGGCTCGGTTGAAGCATAGTCGAACTCCAAGAAAGAACTATGTAAGCAGTAGACTCAGTGTGGCATCCACAAAATAAGATGGAAGGTCCCCAGAGCACAAAACCACGATGGAAATGGCTCAGCAGAATCTTCCTACCAGCTCTCCTCCTCCACGGCCATCACCGTTTCTTCTATAACCACCACCACCGCAGAGTTGGCAGAGATGAAGAAGGCCCAACCTTAGGATGCTTGGCACCACAGAAAATCAGCGTATCTGCCTCACAGATACACATTTCCCTGTATATGAACCCCTAACCCTATCTTCCGTAAGAATGCGGAGACAGGCCCAACGTTCCTCGCTTGTCAAGACGAATACATGAAATCTCCACTTATAGTAGAAATCTTCCTCACCTTCAACTGCTTTCTCTCCCAACAAGCCTCGATACGTCGGAGGAACAGGCGCTGGGATTACCATTTCCAAGGACTGGTCACCAAAGTACATCAACTTCAATCGCTGCGCTTCAGACGTAATTCTCTCTTCAAGAACCGTACTCCGCATTTTCACCATTTCCGAGAGAGTAAAACATGCAATAATTGACCCAAACAAGGTGATCAAGGTACTCTTTATATAACCCTGACTTTATTGTACAGGTACATTTTCCCAAGTGCCATAATTTATTACGGATACAACTTTTCAAATGCAAACCGTCACATATATCCGCATCATCATTTAATACCCATCACTTCCTAATATTACGTAACTTCCACCCAGTCAAAATGTCATCATTGCTCTGTTTCGAAATTATAATTTTTTACATATTCTTTCTCAACCAAAGCCACTCGTGACTTCAGTTGCGAGGGGCAATTGTAGGGACTTAACCCTTGACCTCATTCATGATTGAGCTCACTCAATTCGATCCACCTTCATCTCAGGCTCACACAATTTTAACACTTACCCCTCCAGTCAACATTTTAACCAACCCCGCGAACTACTTAAAAACGTGGGTCGAGCTAAACCCAAAAAACGTTATTAAGTCAAAAACACCTGTCTCCCATGAACTTGCCAGTTATTCAGTCAATCGCCACTAACCGCATTATTCAGAAGATGTACTCCAGCACTACGAAGATCTGTGGGAAAAGCCTATAAAAAAGAGAAGTTCCAGAAGAGGCAGGGACCAAAAAAATTACTCAAACTTCTTATTTACAAGATCAAAGACATTTCTATATTCTAGAGATCACTTGTAATAAAGATATCCACTCTAAGTAATAAAGATACTTTCACAAAAATCCTCCATACGAGGTCGTGGTTTTTTACCTATTCAGAGATTTTCTACGCTAAAAACACCTGCTTCAGTTTCTTGCTTTATATTAGCGTATTGTTGTGGGATCATTGGTATGATAGCTAATTCCTAATCATATCGAGCTACAGAATTTGGCCATTACAATGACATTGTTCAAAACCTCAGGTTTCCACAATTTAACCATATTTTTTACAATATTGAACCGAGATTATAAAATCCCAAACGCCCGTTCTACGTCTTTTCGACAACTTTCTTGTTATTGAGCAAATAATTTTTGTTTTGCTGTAACCGGATTGAATATGATTTGGACAAGTGTTCCCCATTTGGGGTATATGTCATGCGCTAGGTAATATCCCATATCAGAAGCTTTTATGCAATTATATAATTACAAGGAGGGGCGATACTATCGGCCAGGTCAGTGAAAAGATGTGATTGTTGCAGGACATTGATATCATTGTTAGACCTTGGTAACCCAAAAAAAATGCCAAATCAAAAGGTCGTGTGAAGCTATTGCTTCGAGAATCAGTGTTGCCTTGGGGTAATGACCAATAAATTGACCATTTCAAGCTATGGGACAACTTTTCCATATCCAATGCATGCAATCAAGGCTTCATAACATGTCAGGAAATCCCCGTGACTCTCCGATCGCTTTTAACCTTTCGACGTCGGTCGTGTTTGGTGCTCGAAGATATTTCTCACCTAAAATTTGTATAACTGTAACACAAAACATTTCCATACATAACAAGGTTGTGTTTTCTCCTATTTGGATATACTCGTCAAAAAGATCTGCCGTAATACCGTAGCTTAGGAAACGTAGTGCTGCGACTGCCTTTTGGTATGGTGATAACCCCATAGTACCAGCGTTGTTGGGTTTTTGGACAAAGTAATGATCATGTGCAACGACTGCATCGAATATATGCATAAACATATCTCTACTCATACAAAAACGTCGCCAAAATTCCCATGGTTCATATTTGTACTCTGGCTTGAAGTAGTCCTGTATAATGCTGTAATGCCCCAATCGGTGATCTCGCTTCTTTCTCTTATCCTTACGGCCCATGACACTCCCGTCGTGACTTGAAGTTGCATCATGTATTACTAGGTTTATTGTAGTTTAGTGCAGAACGTAAATTACCGCCGCACAATCAAAGATAAGATCGTCAAAGGAGGACGACGATACACCTAGAGCATCATCAATGGATGAATAGGATGATGAAGAAGACATTTGAGGCTGTGGAGTTAAGAGAAGGGTATTGACGATGAAGGGGAACAAGTTTCAAATCGAAGAGAGAAGTATAAAAGGGGGAAGAAGAAGAAGCAGGTCTTGGAAATTAGATAATTGATGGTAAAAAGAACACCGCACGGTATTCTTTTCACCCCCAATTACAATGATTTCTAACAACAATGGCTACATCCTATGGTGGGTCCTTCACAATGGCTAGTTTTGGATTATAACGGCTAGTTTTGGATCATAATGACTACTTGTTTTGGATCACAATGGCTAGTTTTGGATCGCAACGACTACTTTTTACTTTATATATATGTTGGCTGAAGATGCTTTAACAACACTCCTCTACTTGAACTCAACAATGCTGAGTTTTTCCGCTCTAACACAGGATTCCTCGGTGGTATTTGGCTAGAATGAAAACTGCTCTATGGCCGCATCCTGGCAGTATTTTGTTGATAATCCACCTCTCCGATAACTCAACTTCAATCAGTTATAGAATAAAGTTCATGTCCAATTCAGGATGCACACGGAACTTCAATACCCTTCTGGAGATTTATTCAATAGGTAGAATATTATTAAGGCTAAATATGATAAATTTTATGAGATACGAATGAGTATTGATAGACGGGTCAGAGGTTTTCCACTAGCCTATATTCTTCGCGAAGCCAGAGATGAATAGTATGAGAAATACAACCAGACATTCCCGTTCGAGACTCCATACGATATTTTTTACCGAAATTACGTCCCGCCTGATGAGTTTCCTACAAATTACCAACTTTCCAACTATGGACATGATCCTCTCCCTCTTACTGAATGGTCTTGGTTAAATTCCTACATCAGTCGTGAACGATAAATTAAATGTAATTGTATATGTTTTGAGTTTCATTTTGTGCGTAGAACTACTATTTTAAGAATTGTAATTGCATTTCTATTTAAATTCAAGACTCAAAATAAATTGATTAATATAAAGATATGTGACATCAGGTCGTACAAGTACTTATATAGAGAAACAAACCCAAAATTAACAATAAAATTTGTTCAACACTGATGTTTACAATAAAAGATTACGTCTACAAAAACATCAAAAACACCTATATCTACTAAGACGGGCCACTATGGCTACTACCTGCTCCCCTAGTTCGTGGACCAGATCCACGGCTCCCCTGCCTCGCCCTTGCGCCACCTCCAGGTGGTAGCGGCACCACCCGTACGTCACGCCCCCTCCTTAGATGTAGGTTCCGAGCAGGACAAAGAAAATTTATAAATATTTTGACAAAATAAATATGACATTAAGAAAATAATAAATACATAAACAAATTACTTACATGCGCATATAGCTGGTCGTCTACACTGTCCAAGTGCCTCCTCAGAGTAGCTTTTTTATCAGTCAACTCCTGCAGCCTCTGGGCATCCCATGCAGACTCTTCAAGGCAAAGTGACCGCATACCATGAATCAGGTGCCACAGCTTCTCTGCGTGGTAGGAGGCATACATGGGTGGCAGGTCCCTCAAGCGGTGAATGGAGAGCAACTCATACCTCCCTGTCCATTCCATGTGTCACCTTGGGTCTGGCCCCTTAGGCTCGTTAGGCAAACTGAAGTCCTGAGACAAGCTATGAACCAACGCTGACGTAACCACCACGGGTGCAATACCAGCTCTAAGTGCAAAGGGTCCTAACAAATCTATATTTCCCATCCCTCTGGGAATCTGTCAACAGGTGGCCTAGCTCCCCAGTTTGGTCAGCCCAGTATGAGGCGTAAGTCTCTCGCTCCTCCCCTAACATAAACTGCTCACAGTCAATGAAGTCGGCCTGTCTCATCGTCTGTAAATCCGCTGGACTAAGATATGACGATATGCTAAGCGGAGGATTCAAAGGAATACCCACAGTGCCAATCAACTACCTCCAATATCTATCCCTTAAGTAATACTTACAGTTTCCATTTGGGACTTGAAGTGGCATCTTCTTACGGGACAGGAGCGACGCAGTCCATACGTTATCTAACTCAGACACCACAAAATCTAACCAAGGTTTCCAGGTGATCATCTCAATAGTCTGGTGGTTAATGTGGTATCTACCTAAAATAAACAAATTGGATGCCTAGTCATTTGTTTTCTTCCTGTTCTCCCTCTCCTATGCTTTGAGGCACGGATAGACCAAAAACTTAACCTCTTCCTTGGCAATAGGGTGACCAACCCCACAATACTCGTAGAACCAATACTGCATTTCGAAACAACATAAAAAGCAATTAGAAATTATATTTAAGACGTTTATTGGAAGATATTTGATTTGTAGCTTGTAAAGAAAAAATGTTAGTGTACCTCAAAAAGTTGAGAAAATCCAATGATGTCACCCCCGGTCGTGACTGCGGTATCCAAACCATGGTACAAGGAAGCAAGAATAGCTGAACCTCTGTCATATTTGGCAGCCTCGTCCAAATCGGCCACGACCATGAGATATCCAAGTGGGATGGTGTAGTTGGCCGTTTAGAACCACAAATGTCCCATCATAAAGAGGATAAAAGCACGAGCAATGGTAATATCATCCTCTCGATTACCTGTGATGGTCAAGTACGTCCTCAAATGTGAAATGTTGACGTTCACACTCTTTATATTACTAGATTCAATGTTGGGGAGCAATTACCTCGCATTGGTTAAAACACTCCATGCGTCGTCATACGACACCTATGTCGGATATCGACCGATTGACAATGATGTCAGCATCTGGAAATCCAATAGAGTGACCATTATCTCCGTACACGGGAACAGAAACGTGTGCGTTGTCGGCCACCAACTCTCTATAAGCACCTGAATTAGCCGATTATCAGAATTACCTAAGCGTTTATCCATAAAGCTACCAAAATATCTTGACCACGGCATCCCTAATTATCGAAATTGTAGAAATCTCCTTCTATACTTTGATCACCGTAGTGAATGTGTCGTACGGACGCATCGAATCCCGATTCTGTTCATTGGGGCATTTTGTCAAACACTTGATTTATGAAAATAACAAATTCACAATTAAATAAAAACTTGTCGTGAGTTCCTTGCCAGTGTAATAGATATGACTGACGCCATTTGGGAGTTGGGTAATAAGCCTTTGCGGGTAATTTTCTTGGGGTGGGTTTGGTATAGGTTGAGTTTGTTGGACATCTTCAAATTCTACACGTTTTTCTTCTTTCCGGACCTCGGCCGAGTTACAGCTCGCTCTGGATCTTTTGTCACTCTAAACCCAAGTAATGTACTGGCGTGCGGGTCCCCCTGTGACTTCTCTATTTTAAAATTGTTGGTGGAATAATTTTTTTTACCTTTGAATTGAGAGAGATGAAGAAGTAAAATGTGAAGAATGAGTCGAGTTGGGAAACAAAAATTATAATAGTTGAAGCAGCGGTAATCAGAACTCCTCCTAGTTAAATTAGAAAAAAAAAACACGTCACAAACCCAAACTTGCTGTTGGGAGAGGCTGGGTTTGGGTTGGGTTTTTTGTGGGCCCCCTGTCAGAGCACACACCCAAACCCTTGCTGCAAATTTGCTACTAGATTTGGTGTAAATAGGGGGTTGATTGTGAGATGGACAGATGAGGAATTTTATTCTTAAATAAGTAAAAGGCCACGTGTAACAATACTAGTGGCTGTTGGTCACGAAGACCTCCCAGAGAGGGTGGTCAGCAAAATAGGACTCAAAACAAAAAAAGATTCTTATAAAACATTAATCAAGATCTAAGACTCTTTCTCTCCCAAATCTCTGCTACAATTTCCCCCAATTGAGTCCTAAATGTACAAATCTCGACTCAACGAACTCTGTCATCAAAACCAATGGGGTTTACCGCACTATAAACCCACCAAACATGGACCTGATCATACCCCATCTTTCAAAGCTTCTGTAATCGTTAATGGCTTATCTTTTGATACCCCCATTTCATGTCAATCATCTAAAGAAGCTCAAAACGAAGCTGCAAGGATTGCTTTCCAACATTTCACAGTTTCTGTACAAGACCCTCTTACCCCATTTCAGCAATTTGGTATTGTAGATGTTTTTTAAGTTTCGCGGTATTTGTGGTAATAGTTGAAGCATTAGATTGTAAGGAGAACTAGGTGTGATATATTTGAACAAGTGTATGAGAGATGAAGTAGGGATATGTGCAATGTAGTTAACGACTTGGGTTTGTGTAGTCGCAAATTCTCTAACGTGTTAAGTTGTCAATGTGTTGCATCTTCTAAAATTTTGTCACATTTGAAAAATATTGCAATTTTTTAACTGAGATACGCTGCTTACCGGAATTCTCTTGTTATACATACAGAAGTAGACACAGAATAATTTAATGCTTATCATTTATCTAAATTTGATACTGCAAATGACTTCAGTTATTATATATTTTCTTACGGCAACTTAAAGTGTCTGATGTTAGAATATTATGGACTTGACATTCTTTTGTATTCCAAAAGTGGAGCTTCTGCTATTATTTCTTAGATGTAGTGTGGAGCTTCTGCAATGACAGTTCAGTAATTCATAATTACTCTTTTGAGGATGCAATGCGAGGCTCAGTGTGTTGTGGATGTATGTTGTACACATTTAATTTTCATTTTTATTTTCCAGGTTCTTCAAGTGATAGTATTGATAACCCAAGGGGTGAAGAAACTCTGTCAAGCAATCAAGAAATCTCCATAAATTCTTCAAATTCTGGAAATTCTTCGGACGTCAAAGATGGTTAGGAATATGGATTTAGGTGGAGCTTGCTTGTGTTCCTATTTTTTTTCCTGTACTTGAATTGTCTCTCCTTCAAATCCTATGGGAATTTGAAGCATCATTCATCAAGTTGATGCCATGGATGTATGTTATATCAGGGCTGCCTCACGTTTGATTTTCATGTTTATCCTTTTCAGGTTCTTCAAGTGATAGTAATGATAAGCAAATGAAAAACATACTGAATGTATACAAGTCTCGACTCAACGAACTCTGTCATCAAAATATATGGACTTTACCGAACTATAAATCCAGCAGAGAGGGACCTGATCACAACCCATCTTTCAAAGCTTCTGTACTCGTTAATGGGG
Organism: Kingdonia uniflora; assembly: GCA_014058105.1. Lineage (NCBI taxonomy): Eukaryota > Viridiplantae > Streptophyta > Magnoliopsida > Ranunculales > Circaeasteraceae > Kingdonia > Kingdonia uniflora. The sequence continues at coordinate 375,012 of JACGCM010000622.1, forward strand.
TCTCTTTCGGCACCCCCGTTTTATGCAAATCATCTAAAGAAGCTCAAAACGAAGCTGCAAGGATTGCTTTCCAATATTTCACCACTCCAGCATCAGACCCTCTTCCCCCACCTCTACAATTTCCCTCAATTGGTAAATATTTGTAAACCCATGGTTCGATTGTGTAGATGTGCTTTAGTTTCCATTCTATTTGTGGTTATAATGAAACTATTAATTTTAAGAACTTAAGGATATGCATGTTTGATGAAATTATGTTATCTAGCTTTTTTTGTAATTTTTATTGTACAAGTACTAAAAAAATATATATGTTTTTGCTAATTGTTTGTATGCTTGGTGTAAGAACATTTACATCATTGATGGCAGGTTTCATATACACATAGCAATAGCTCTTTATTTGATCGAAAATAGTGTGAAAAATGAAGCCGGCTAGTCCTTATTTTCAACTATACCTTGACTATCCCCTATGGAAAGATCGATTTTCTATTTTACTGTTTGTTTTTGATTATTTATTACCGCAAGAAGTGCGACAAAGGGGCCTTGGCACCCTTTAAAAGGGCGTTGTTGCTTTAGCTACAGCTACCCGTGGTTGCTACATTAATATGCAACCGAAACTAAGTTCGTGATAAGTAGCCTGTTGCAAGACTTGTTTCGTATTTTTGCTCCTTGTTAACCCCTTTTAGGGACCTGCCTAGTGCAGTGTCGCCCCAAATCGACGTCAATAGATGTAGTTTATTCTGATTCAATATTAGGTTTCTCAAAAAGTTTCCATAGTAAATAGGGGAAACCCACAGTAAAAATAAAATAGAGAAACTGAGGGGATAAGTTCGAATACTGGAGCAAATATGATCTTCACTTTCTCAAGCTGCTTCTCTTATTATATATAGTAGTAGGTACATAATAATTTACTTTTTATCGTGTATTAAAATTTGCGTCGTTCATTAGGCGGTTATGTGTATATTGTAAATAAATTAAATTTTGAAAGGAAGATAATTATATTTTTTCATACAGTAACTTAAATTGCTTTATGTTAGATTATTATAGGGTCTACATTATTATTTTAGGGACTTATATTCGAAAATGGAGCTTCTGCTATTTTTTGATGTAGCATGGAGTTTCTGCAATGATAGTTCAGCACTGCAAAGTTACTATTTGGAGTATGCGATGTGAAGCTTAGTGTGTTGTAGAACGGTTGCCTGACACTTGAGTCTCATGTTTATTTTTCAGGTGCTTCAAGTGATAATACTGATAACCCAATGTGTGAAGGAACTCTATCAAGCAATCAAGAGGTTTCTTCAGTTTCTGGAAATTCTTTGGGTGTCAAAGATGGTAAGGATTATGGATTTAGGTGGAGCTTGCTCGTGTTCCCATTTCCGTTTATGTACTTGAATTTTGTCCCTTTCAAAAATACTATGAGAGTATGAAGCGTCATTTATTAAGTCAATGTCATAGATGTCTGTTATATCAAGGCCGCCTCACATTTTATTCTCAATTTTATCCTTTTTAGGTTCTTCAAGTCATAAGCAAATGATAAACATCCCGAATGTGTACAAGTCTCGACTCCACGAACTTTGTCTTCAAAGCCTATGGAGTTCACCAAAGTTCGATTCCAGCAAAGATGGACCTGATCATAACCCGTCTTTCAAAGCTTCTGTACTCATTAATGGAGTATCTTTCAACACCTCTATTTCTTGTAAATCATCTAAAGAAGCTCAAAACGAAGCTGCAAGGATTGCTTTCCAACATTTCACCACTCAAGGAGCAGACTCTCTTCTCCCACCTCAACAATGTCCCTCAATTGGTAATGGTAAACTATTTCAAGTTATTTTGAGGTTGATTGTAGAAATGATATTGAACATGGCTTGTTGTGTTGAAGCACTTAAATATCCTCTGAATTATGGGAATGGGGGTATGCATCTTTTATGAGATTATGGTATGTAGCTATACTTGTAGTTTTTTTGAACAAGTATTTTTATATTTAGGTAGTGGGTCACTCCTGCTCTTGCTTTCTTAATGAAAAGCAGAATTTCGTGGTTTCCCCTACCTAAATAATAAGGGTCACCATGCCATTTCATTGGACCAAAGAATGCATCCCAGTTCCCCGCACCTTTAAAAAAATGGTGTTGAATTTTGCTATTATGTGTGTGTTTGGTGTAAGACATCTGCATCTACATGACTACATTATTACTGGAATTTTTCATCTACATATCGCAGTAGGACTTTATTTGACTTAGTATGTGTGTAATATGCATTGAGCTAGTCCCAATTTTCAGCTAAACCTTGACAAATTCTCTTTTAAAAGGGGCTTAGATTGAAGCCCATTATAATGTGTGAAACATGCTCTCATGTTGACTTTTCCAGGTTCTTTGAGTGATATTAATGATAACTCCAGGCTTGAAGCAATTTTATCAAGCAATCAAGAACTATCAAAATTTTCTTCCATATCTGGAAATTCTTTGGGTGTCAAAGATGGTATGGAATATGGAGTTAGGTGCAGCTTGTTTGTTTTTTCATGGCTGCCCCTGTAATTCATTTGCATATTTTTCAAATTCTGTGAAAGATCTCAAGCATCATTTCATCAAGTTGATATTATGGATGTATTCCATACAAAGGCTGCCATATATTTTTTTTTTTTTTTTTTTTTCCAGGTTCTTCAAGTAATAGAGATGATAACCCCATGGGTGAAGACAATGTGTTAAGCAATCAAAAAATATTAAAAAGTCATTCAATTTCTGGAAATCTTTCGGATGTAAAAGATGGTAAGGAATATGGAGGTGCACGCAGTTTGTTTGTATTACCATTTATTCTCCTGTACATAATTTGTTTCTCATTCATAAATCTATGAGAATCTGAGGCATCATTATCAAGTATATGCTCGTAAATGTTGAATAATGAATTATAATTTTGAAGTGTTGATTGCTCATCACCAACTTTGACATAGTGATCTCATCATAGAAAGGGGGCATGCCTGGTGGGAACAGATGAATTTACTTGACCACATAAACTTGACCACAATAAATAAAAAAAGAAGCAAAAAGTAACAAAAGAAAAGGAAAACAGGCTGTCTATTTATTACTAAAAAAATACTCTCATAGCTCCTTGATTTTGTAAGTGATAAGCTGTGTTTGCACAGTATAAAATTTTCTTTAGATTTTTTTTTTCATTCAGTGAATTATATTCTTCAGAGTTGAATGGGTGCTATATTGTTTAGACTAAGTAAATTATATGCTCCTGGCTTAAACTTAAGTGACTAGGTAAGTGGAACCTATTGTACATATAGACTAGATGATTAGTAGAAACAGAACTGATCAGGTGAAAATGTTTCTACATGCAAAGTTCACTTGAATTTGTTAAGTTCAGGTATCAAATAGAAAATCTTGCAGTACACGTGGGATCATTTATCATCTGGAATGTATGATACTATATTATTTTATAGTTTATTCTTAATTCTTAGAATTTTTTCTTGCCGACAGATTTGAAATCTTTTCCCAAGAACCAGCTGCAAAGTTATGCTCAGAAGAAAAACCTCAGTTTACCAGTGTATTCCTGTACTTTTGTGGGCCCATCTAACGATGTTCTTTTTAAGCCTAAGGTCACAGTTGGTGGACAAACGTTTGAAAGCTCTGACTTATTCTGTACATTGAAGGAAGCTGAACATGCTGCTGCCGGAGTTGCATTGTCTTTGTTGTTGATAGATGGTATGCAAGAGGCAAGTACTTTGACTCCAATCTTCTTACTCTTCTTTTCACTTGTACTATTTCCTTATGAATATTGTTAATTAGTCTTTGTAAGAGTATATGGTGTGAAGTAGCAGTGTCTCATAATGTAACTGCGGAAGCCTAAAGATTGGAGATGCAACAATTAAAACCAAAATTAGGGTCTGAAAATTTCCACCAATTTAATGACACGAAGATATCATTATTAATTCACCCTAAAGCAAACTCAACATAAAGAAAATAAATCCTAACATGGGCTTTGATAAGAGAAGCCTTCTAATTCTTCTAAAACTCTCATTAAGGAATTATTTTTATTCTTAAAACCTCTTAAATCAAATCTATCTAAAATAGAAATACGAATAAATTAAAATACTGGGAAATAAAACAAAATAGCACTTTATGAAATCATGGGGTATCTTTGTTTCCTCGAGGTCTGTGTTGGCGAAATGGTCTCCATCAGTGATAGTCGTCATCCTTAATTGTAATAAGTCCTTATTAATACACAGTAGCATAATCTAACAGTTTTCGTCTTTGTTCAGATTGATTCTGGTTTCTACAAGAACCTTTTACTGGAATTGGTTGTGAAAGAAGGTTTCGCTTTGCCTAAATATGACACTGTCATATCCGGTGAATCACATTTGACTACTTTTATTTCCACTGTGAAAATTGAAGATGAGTTTTTTCGTGGGGTAGCTGCAAAAACCAAGAAGCAAGCTGAGATAAATGCTGCAAAGCTCGCTTATTCTTGTCTTAAGCAGTGTAAGTCCATTTGGCCCCTTCTACTACTCTAGATCCTTCTTTCTGTCTTCTAGGCAGTTATTACCATTTGTCTTGCTCCTGAACATGGTTTAAAGTCTGGGAGAACGGATCTGAATGTGATCCGCCTGGTGAAGTTTGGTATGACGAGCCAAGTTGGTTTATTAGTGATAGGTTTATGTTTTACCAAACGTGGGTCAAATTATTGATTAATATATTTAGTGATTGCTCGTGCGCAGTTGGAATAGAATTTCCACGAGTCAAATGAGCTTGAATTTTTTATGTGGTGGTTACTTTAGAATGCCGTGTCGTCTTGCGGTGTAAATCAGTTGAGAAATTATATGTTCTTATTGCTTTTAGACTTACAAAAAAGTCTGGAGTTCAGTTCCAAGGGCTAATCTACTATTTTTTTTTTGTGTGTGGAGCCGGTTTGTGTAAATCAGCAGTGTAATTAATGATTATTGGTCCATATAGTCGATGAGGTCTTGTTACTTTTGTTTTCGGGTTATAATCCAAGTTTGTTTGACAAGAAATTACTCCTGTTATTCAGGTAGATTGAGTAGAATTCGTGCATCTGTGATCCACACGGATCAACCTGAGGAATTAAGCAGGCTCACCTTTTCAAGCTCTACCGCGGTCGTAAATGTTGATGGAAGGACCAAACGTGAGGAACAAATCTGTGGAGATCCTTTAATTTCAATGCAAAGCATCAGATGTGAGGACTATAATAAAGAAACCAACAGTGAGTATTTTATCTATTCCTGTCTTGCTTCTCAGACAATTTATGTTTCTTATATCCAATTCAGAACCACCATGACTGTTATGAGAATCTATTATGTATTTATATGATCTGTGTTTTACAGGTGGAGATCAAGAAGTCAGTTTGACAAAAACCACGCCATCTCCCCTAAAACTTGACACTACTTCGGCATTGGAAAACACGGAATCTCCTTCCATAATCTTTGACAATTCCCGGGACCCAATTTCCAAGGAAGATGAAACATCATTATCATCATCAGCTACACGGGATCAAAAAATCAGTTTGACAAAAACCACATCGTCTCCCCTAAAACTAGACCCTACTTCAGCATCGGAAAACAGCACAGGATTTCCTTCCATAATCTTTGCCAATCCTCGAGACCCAATTCACGAGGAAGATGAAACAACATTATCGTCATCGGCTACACGGGATCAAGAAGTCAGTTTGACAATGACCACGTCGTCTCCCTTAAAACTAGGCACTACTTCTGCATCGGAAAGTACGGTATCACCTTCCATAATCTTTGCCAAATCTCAGGACCCAATCTCCAAGGAAGATGAAACGTCTTCGTCGTCATCAGCTACCAACGTTTCAGAGTGCTCGGATATCTCAGTCACAAATGTAAATGCTGATGTGCTCACAGGGACAAAGAGATCTAACACGGTTAGAGTGTGCCCTCGCAGACCAGACATGTCATTCCCTGAAGGCGCCAGTGTTTTGCCTTTCAGTGATGAGAAGTGGGTGGCTTTGAGTTTTGATCACCCAAAGAAACGAAGTAATAACTGACTTCTCAGTTATGGTTACAATCATTATTGCTCTTTGAAATGGAATAAAATTTCCTGGTACTAGTCACTTCGTAAAGAAAGTCAATTTAGAAGGGAAAACCAGGCATTTTAGTCTGAAATAACCTTTATTTTCTATTTAAAATCTTTACGGTCTAATGCTCTTTCAAATAGAATTACTACATTGGTCTTGGCCTTCGTCCTTTTATTAATATCTTGGATTGTTTGTTCTCTCTATGGTTAATTATTTCCTTCGTTGTATTTGATCGTTTGTTCAACCAGAAGTATTTCTTTTACATGGAATGAGATCATCCTCTGATCCCATTCCTTCTTTCAATATGTTACCCAATTGTTTAAAGTAGGCATGTTTTAAAATCGGATCGGAAATGGAGGCGGTCGGAATTTTTTCAAAAATTGTCGGAAACGTAAAACCCGTTCCAATTTTTTTTTTGTCTTCGGAAAAACGAAAATAGATCCGAATTTGAAAAAAATTGGATTATTCAGAAAATTTTAAATTTTGATCATTTCGAGAAAAAATTGGAAAATTTGGGGAAAAAATTGAAAAATTTGGATATTTTGATAAACTAATTTTTTTTGTAAGCTTGATAAATGATACAATCATAAAAACCAAAATTACTTAGAGAGAAATAAATCAAACCAAAAGTACTTAGAGAGAGAGAGAGAGAGAAAAGAGAGAGGCAGGCTTAGATTAGAGTGGAGAGGCAGACCTAGAGTGGAGAAGAGAGACCTGTTGTTAGGTTTTAAACTTTTAATGTTTTATCAAACTTCAGATTAAATCGGATCGGATGTTGTTCGGATTAAATCGGATCGGATACTATTAAGAAAAATCGGATATAATTTTATTATAAAAAATCGGATCGGATCTTATTCGGAAAAACTGGATCGAAAAATTCGGAAACATAAAATAGGATATAATTTTATTATAAAAAATCGGATCGGATCTTTTTCGGAAAAATCGGAAATCGGAAACATAAAATAGGGTTCCAAAATCAAAAAAATCGGATCGAATTTCGGAAAAAATTAGAATTTTGGACAAAAGTTCTAGCCCTAGTTTAAAGATCTTAAACGAAGAAATCGAACTTCTAGTTTATTCTTTTGAGAAAAAGCAATTGGAAATGATGTTTTGAAGAATGTCATTCAACTAAATAGAGATGGAAAGATCCATGGCACAAAAATGGTGTTCTTAAAGAAAGGTTCCCTCTATGCTTCTTTTTTAACACTTTTTCTGAAATAATACTCTCCCCAAGCTCATTACCTGATGAATTATGCATCATCCTTGAAAATGATGCTAGAGGAAGGATGTACAAGATGTAACTTTTGCAACTCTTACTCATTTATTGATTATGGTTGGGGTCTGCCTATACCCATACTTGTTAGTCTTATTTGTTAAGAATTCAATCTTCTAGCAAGCAATCAATCAATACATACACATAAACATAATATGAAAGAGAAAGAGAGTCTCTTTATTATGATCAAAAACCTTAGTTACAACTAGGGAGAACCCTAGATATATATATAAGTAGCTCTTACTAAAACTCTCTCCAGAGACCTAGCTTGTAGGTTAAGTTAGGAGGTGGGACACCCCAACCCAGTTCTGGTCCAACAAAGGCCGAACCTCTCCTAACACTCCCCCTTGGGGTGTTCTATACCAAGACAACTTGCCTCGTCAAAGCCTGTGCCTAGCAAAAATCCCTTGGGCAAAAAGCTATGCAAGGAAAGAGTACAATCATATGCCTTGTATGGGTTGTGGACGCATATATGTTGCCTCATCAAAACCTCTAGTAAGTAAAAACCCCAGAGACCAAACACTGTACTATGAGGGGGAAAAGTGCAACATGCATGTGTCCATGTCTAGACAGGATTACTCCCCCTAACGTCGATCTCTTCGAGACCTATGTCCCTGAGATAATAGTTGATGTAAACTTTGCATGCCGATTATGTGTACCAACTTCTTGAATGTAAGATGTGCAAGAGCTTTAGTGAAGAGGTCTGCTAAGTTATCTTTTGAACGAACTTGAACGACTTCAATCTCATTCTGCTTCTGTAACTTATGTATGTGGAAAAATTTAGGTGAAATGTGCTTCGTTCTGTCACCCTTGATAAATTCGCCTCGGACTTGAATGATGCAAGCCGCGTTGTCTTCATAAATAGTCATAGGTTTATTTTGGATAGAACTCAAGCCACAACTTCCGTTGATATGATTAACCATGGAGCACAATCAAAAATATTCTCTGCCAGCTTCATAAAGTGCAAGAATCTATACGTGGTTCGAGGATGTGTAACTATCATCTGCTTCACCGATCTCCATGAAATCGTTGTATCGCCATACAAAAATACATATCCCAATTGTGATCGATCTCTATGTGGATCTGACAAATTTCATGTATCGGCTTACCCTATAATTTTAGGTTTACCATTTTTTGGGTAAAGCAGACCCCAATCTTTCGTGCCGATCAAATATTGCAGAACGTGCTTGATCCCATCCCAATGCCTTTGGGTAGGTGCATAATTATGGCGAGCCAAGCAGCACTAGTTCACTGCGAATGAGATGTCGGGTTGAGTACACCCTGTTAATTATATCAAAGCACGAATAGCTCCTAGATATGATACCTCGGGCCTTAGGAGTTTCTCCCCTCGTCTGGAGGATGGAAGATGTCATTGCTCACGTCCAATAAACATACAAACATAAACGTCTTGGCACTATTTTCCATATCCATACCGAAATGTTTAATGATCCTTTCGGTATATGTCGCCTGGTGTACGAGTATGCCACTTTCAAGATGTTCAATCTGCAAAATGAAACAATACTTGGTTTTCCCAAGGTCAGTCATTTCAAATTCCTTCCTAAGGAATTTGACGGTTCTCGCGATCTCCTCCGGAGTTTCAATAATATTCAAATAATCTACGCATACTACATTGATGGCGAAGCCAATATCTATTTTCTTGATGAAAACGCATGGACATACAAGACTATTTGCAAAGCCCTTGGCCTTCAAATATTCAATCAACTTGTTGTGCCACATGAGCTCTGACTGTTTCAAACTGTACAATGACTTATCAATTTTATTACGTAAGCACCCTGTGTGCCGGGCTTCGATGCTTCCGTAAGCTTAAACCCTTCGAGTAGCTTTACGTAGATATCCCTATCTAATTTCCCATATAGATGTGGGGTAACTATATCCATAATACGTATGCCTAGCTCGTTCTTAACGACTGACATACTGATCAAGTACTGGAACGTTATAACGTCTATAATTGGAGAGTAGGTTTCATCGTAATCGATGTCAGGTCTTTGAGAAATTCCTGGGCAACTAATCTTGCGTTGTACCTAATAATATTTCCGTGTTCATTACATTTACATACCAATACCCATTTATACCAACATGCTTGATGACATCATGCCTACAAACTATTGGTCCAAACACCTCACGTTTAGCTAGCGAACTAAGCTTAATATTGATCGCAGACTCCCACTCTGACTAATATGTACAATTTCTACATTCGTCTACAGTGAGTGGTTATGGATTATCATCCTCGATGGCAAGCGTAGTAATGAAGGTGAATATGTTGTTGACACTACTTCTGAAAGATCCCACGTGGTGCCATTACTGAAAAAGTTAATGGAGATCTCTCGATTATGATGTACATGTGCAGCGATGGGCTTGTTACGCAATGTGTCACGTGGATGCGCGGCTACTATAACCCTGTCAATGGGGGGTTCCATCCATGATGAACCGACTACACCATTACTCTTTTCGTTTCCTGTACGCTATTTCTTAGGCCCTGGCTCAACGTTCCTCTTTATAACGGGGCATCCTTTCGTGATGCGCAATTTAGATTCATTTGTGGGGTGCACACTAGTTCCCTGAAAATTCAGTCGTGCGGGTTCATTACTTGCAGGTACATGCACATTGGTTACTTTCACAACATTGTTGAATGTATCTAGAAATTCATTTACGATCTGTTGCAGGTATAGAATCCGTTGTACTTCCTTGTCACCCTGGTTGGTCATGGGATATAGATAAGACAACGATGGTGTTTTCCTATTAATCTTAGAAAAATCCTCAACATTGACTGTCATATCTCCCCCAATACTGGGAGTATCGTCTCATCAAAGTAACAATCCGTAAATCTCGCAGTAAATACGTCGTTAGTCATAGGTTCCAAATATCGAATGATAGATGGTAGATCGTAACCCACGTAGATACTTAGCCGATGTTGGGGTCCCATCTTCGTACGTTGTGGTGGTGCGACCGACACTTGTACGAAACATCCAAATATTCGCAGATGAGCGACACTGGGCTCGGTTCCAGTTACTAGTTGCTTTGGGAAATATTAATTATCCGCTGTCAAACAAATTCTAATCAGGGTGGTAGCATGCAGAATTGCATGACCCTACGCAGTTGCTGGAAGCTGAGATCGTAATAATAGTTGTCTAGCGATTAACTGCAATCGCTTGATTAGATTCTCCACCATCCCGTTCTGGGAATGGACATGGGGTACTGGATGCTCGACATCTATCCCATTAGCGGTACAATAATCAACAAACCCTTTGGAGGTAAATTTGTAAGCTATGTCAAATCTCACAGATTTGATCGGGTGATTCAGGAAATAAGCCTCGAATTGTATAATCTGAGCAAGTAACCGTGGAAACACCATATTCCTAGACGATAATAGGCAAACGTCTGACAAACTCACAGATACGTCAATTAAGACCATATAGTATTTAAATGGGCCACTTTGTGGATAGATAGGTTCGCATATATCTCCATACATACATTAAAGAAAGGTTGGAGATTCCAATTCCACCTTCGTCTTACTATGTTGGACAATAAGTTTTCCCTGAGAGCAAGCGTTGCACGAGCAATCTTGCAATATTCGAATCTTCTCTTCTATCAATAAATGTTTAGAGGTACTATTGATAATCTTCCTTATCATCTATGTTATAGGATGTCCGAAACGATCGTGCTAAAACCTAAACGTTTTTTCTTGCAACGGAGAAAAATTAGTGATTGCATATGTTTCGACATGTCTGAAAGCTGTAGAATAAAGCCCTGAGGTATGCATTGGATACCGTTCCAATATGATCTATTGACCTTTAGGTGAATAGGTGATGCGCAGAGCCTGGCTATCATCCTCCCCTATTATTTTTACTTGATAACCATTATCATGTATATCCCTAAAGCTAAGTAAATTCTCAGGGGATTTACTTGCATATAAAGCAAACTTAATATATAATATTATACCGTTAAGGAGTAATAACATAGCGCTCCCCGGGCCCTTTATGATATTGGTCTAACCAGTCACAGTTTAATGTCCCCAACATACGAGGTCAAAGACTAGAAGTATTTTTTATCCCGTAGGATTGAGTGCATTGTAGCACTGTCTATAAGATAAGTATCGCGACCCATTCGATTATCAATCAGTGCTCTATGGGCAGATAGATCCATTGGGCTACCTGTATATAATAGATATAAACTATCATGCAACAAATTAACTACTATCTCAAACAATAATTTGAATAATCTTTAGAACAAAAATAGACTATCTCATAGATGGATACTAAAATAATGTATGCCACAAGTACTTATTAAACTTAATCATCACTGATTTGTTCTCGACACAATTAGGAGAAGTACTAATAAAGTAAATCAAAGCTAATAACTAAGAAATGAAACTACTAGTGTGCTTATAATGTGACATTACTCATCTACTGAGATGTAACCACTACTGATCATTCCGTATGTTGATTCATGCCTGCATCAGTATTCCCGAAGAAGTTGGTAACTGCAAGCTCCATAGTCGTAGTGTTGACGTCAGTTATGATATGGTGAGTGTGAACATCATTGTCTTTGGTCACACTCGGTGCCTAGCAGTCCCGCGGCCAATGTCCTACTCCACCACAGTTAAAGCAAAGAGATCCCAGATCTAGCTTCTTCGCCTTCATCTCTTTCCCTGGTTTACCAACTTTCTTGAATCTTTCACCTTTCTGAGGGCTCTAAAATTTTTGGTTCCCGCCCTTATGTTTGCGCTTGTAGCTCCCTTTGCCCTTTCCATTCATGCGTCCCTGACTACATTTGTTGTGTCCCTGAAACTGAACATTATGAGACTCTAGTAGTAGCTTGCTCCCAACGGGCCGCATCTCATATTTTTTATCAGGAGTTCATCATTCTGCTATGAGAGGAGCAAGGCATGAATCAAGGCTTCATGAGTAAAAATGTTATCTCGCCTATATTGCCTCTGGAACGCAACATTACTAGTGAGGAAAGTAGATAAAGTCTTCTCAATCATTTCAGCATCAGTGACTTTCTTTTCACACAACTCAAGTGTTGAAGTGATTTTATGGACCGTTGAGTTGTAGTCAGTCACAATCCTAAAATCTTAAGGTTGTTCTACAGGTGGGTTGCTCTAGGGAGCATGATGCTCTTTTGTTGACCAAAATGTCCTCTTAAGCTAACCCATAAGTCAGCTGGTTCAACCTTGTTGAGATATTATTTCTGCAAGTCATTCTCAATGTGATGATGGAGATAGAACAAAACTTTTTCTTTGTCGATTGGAGCTTCAGTGTTGTCAATGATGATGGTCTTCTCAAGACCCTGAGACTTCAGGTACAAGTCAGTGTCAATGTACCAGGTAAGATAGTTGGCTCTGATAAGCAACAACGAAGGAAATTCAACGTTCTTTAGCTTCGTAGACATATGTTATACAAAAATGTAGATCTGAATTAGTAAAAGTTCTTGATAAACATTTTATATGCATATAAGGCAGTTCATAGTACTTATAATAAAATAAAGTAAATGATTTGCAATCATACTATAAGTAGAACCTCATTCATTATTCTAAAACTCATAAATTTCTTTATAAGTGTTAAATCTCACTTTTACCATAGAAATTGGCAATCTTAACCTTGGAGGGGCGTTTTAATAGATTCTTAGCCAAGATTCATATTCAAAACCACGCAATGCTGCGATCCTTATCAAACTACTGAAGTGTTCTAATTCCCATGGTTATATAAGGTTTGTATATTCTAGCCAAATGATCCATTTGCTACCAATATAGAGGGGTATTAGATGTTTAACAAACAAGTGGTCCCTTGCCCGAAGTTTACAGAGTTCCAAAGATAGGTAAGATTAAGCCTGTCTTGAACTAACCATTTAGAAGGGTAAGAGATTACTATTAGTGTCTTTGTAATTCTGAATGTTATCAAGTAACATCTAATTGCACCTAGATATGAAAAACTGGTTCCTCAGAATCCGTGTTTTTAGAAACAAAACTATATCAATTCCCAATTGATCCCCAAGTAGTAACCTAGACATCAGTGCTATTCATATATGACTCTTAGTCGTATCTGAATTAGTCTTATAATTTCATGTTATTTCAGATCCTTGATCTGAATAACTGGTATCCTAGAGGCATATTGCTTTAATATCCTATGTAGCTATTGTAAGATACTATAAATATGTATTAACCAGAGTTACATATATCTGATATATGTAGGGTCATAGAAAAACTAGTCGACACCCTTCCCAAATTAAAATAAATAAATATATTTTCTAAAAAAAATTGGGTCCCCCCCCCCCCCCCCGATAAGCCCTAGAAGAAAAGAAAAGAAAAAATAATTCTTTTTTTCTAAAATCGAACCTAATATAATCGGGGCTAGATAAGATTTGATATGCCAAACCAGATCAGGTCTGATCTAGTTTAGGTCTGGCACCAAAGCATGTGGTCCACATACCCTGGATCATGTGACATGCACGTGCAGTCATAAAACCCTCGATCGTGTAACGTGCACGCCCTCTGGGCACGTGGGGCACAATGGCATAGGTATGTGCCCTTGGCATGCGTGACCATGCCCTCGACACGTGTGACTCGTGTGAATGGCATGCCAGTCCAATCGTTGACTGATACGTGTCATGCATTTGTCAGTTACAGTAATGAAGTGTCCTTGACACGCTACGTCATACGTGGGACCTGTCACATCATCAGTGGGATCCACTACCATATCAGCAGTGGGGTCCACTACCACGTTAGCATGGTGGGATCCATGCCACGTCAATAGTAGAGTTCACAATGACATGTCAACATTGACTGGTTCATGCCACGTCAGCAACCCTTGCCATGTCAGCGCCATGTCAGCACCACATGTCCTCGACACAGTGGGCCACGTTGACAAGTGGATCTCATGCCACGTCAGCCTCCTCGTTACGTCAGAACCACGTGTCAGAGACACATTGGTCCATGTGGTCAAGGTGGGGTTTGCTGTGGTGCCATGTGTCATAGATACGGTGGTCCATGTCAGCTGGACTGACACATCAGCCCTCGCTGACCAGGTCAGACTTGGTGACGTCAGTCCAGTTGACTGTGACGTCAGCTATCGGCCAAGGTCTAACCCTAGTTGTTGCGTCAGCCGCCCAGGTCTAACCCTACCGATGATGTCAGCGTTACACCGGCAACGATTAACGCCACCAGCCGGTTTCCGACGGCAAGGACAGCCTCCTTAGTCTAAGAAAACGACAAAAAAATACCTCTCCCCTCGGGAGAGTATAATGAATCATAATTACGTTTTTTTTTTTTTGATATTAACGGCCAAAAAGCGTAAAATCTTGAAATAGGGAAAAATATACAAAAATAGACCTTTTAATACCCTATATTTTTCAAATCAACATTTATAAATCTCTAAAAAAAACCTTAGATTAGGTCTAAAAACATAGGATTTAACATGTTTTTCTACATCAAATCACTATTATAAACATAATAAAGAGATTTAACATCCTAGATTTAGATTTAAACATGGAAATCTATGAACTTTGATGTAGTTTAGGGTTTAAAGTTACACCTTGATATTGAAGAAAAGGAAAAAAAACTACAAATCCAATATAGAAATCCCACTAGCTCCTTAGTCACCTAGCTGATAACATGTTAGAAATTCAATCTTCTAGCAAACAATCAATCAATACATACAGACATAATATGAGAGAGAAAGAGTGCTTCTTTATTATGATTAAAAACCTTAGTTACAACTAGACAGAACCCTAGATATATATAGAAGCTCTTACTGAAACTCTCTCCAATAGAGACCTAGCTTGTTGGTTAAGTTAGGAGGTGGGACACCCCAAGTGGGGTCCCCAACCCAGTTCGGGTCCCACAGTGGCCGAACCTCTCCTAACATTATTTACTTGAAAAACATTGAAGGACTTGCTGCTGTGTTAAGTGAATAAATTTGCATTTGACATTCCCAAAGGGGAGACACTAAAAATGGTGTTGGCTGCTACCCTCTATTATATCTGGATTGAAAGGAATACTACGCATTTTCTGAAAATCCCAGCTTTGAGCCATACTGAAATCATTGAAAGAGAGGAAGGTTAACAAGATGGCAGGTCACATTGCTTCTCCTATAGGGTCAGGTTAATCCCAGCTTCTTCCTCAGAGAAAATTAAAAGCATTAACAAAGAATTACACTATTATTTCCTTGGAAATCTTTTTAATAAAAAATATTTTGCAGATTCAGAAATTATTGCAATAGTATTAAATCACCACAAAGATTAGTTAAACGGAGAAATTGTATTGAAAGAACTTTAAAGAGGTACAGAGCTAGCAATCTGGCTTTCTCATTAAAATCCTAGTTGAGCAACCAAGAGAATACTCAAACCTCAGCCATTTTAGAATGTAGGCATCCAAAATTTTCCCTCGAGTGGAATTCAACAAAAAAGGATGTGTACAAAATCCGTTTCACATTACATGTACCGACTCACCTAAGAATTTCTTCCATATTTTTGAGGGCCTCTTTTGCAATCTTGAATTTTTCAGAGATGGTTTTGTCGTTCGTATTTACGACATACTGCTTGATGAAGAACACAAGACCATCTCTGAGAATTTCAAGGTCGGGGTCAACAGCTACACGCGTGAAGATGTTCCATACAACTGCATCTGTGTTTTTGAAAATGTCCTCGAACAGCATCCGGAAATGCATTATCTTCTTTGGAGTGAGTTCCTTCAGGTTACTCAGACCGACTGTCTTCAGAACAGCAAGGGAGAGGGAAAAGGAGACGAGCATCTCTGAAATAAATCTTGCTAGGTTCTTCGACTTGATCAGCTCCATCGACTCAATTTCTTTGAAACGATCCCAAAGGCAATACTGAAAGTAGAAAGAAAAAACAATAATTAAGAATTGGTAAAGGCGTGAAGCTATAAACAACTTTTTCTTTTTTGGAGAAAAAGTTCACTCCATAAACCAGAGAGGGGTTTCGAATAGTTCTTGGTGTACATTTTGAAAAGCTACAAATGAAAGCATCAACCACCCATTTATGAAGTGCATATTTACACATGATATTTGGATAAAAATTCTCTAAATTGGGCTGCCCACAAGCTTTGATGATGATGGTTATCTACCTTCAGCAGTAGAGAGTTAAAGACTAAGATTGTGTGGACTGCTTTTTGTGCCTTTGTGTTCAACATTTGAAAGGAGAGAAATAATAGAATCTTCACTTTCTCAGGTGGAGGTTCTCAAAAGTATTATAAGGGACACTAATGACAGAGGCAAAAGTAAAGATTGATAAAGTGTAGGCAACCCCAGAAATAGAGCCATAGTAATGTAAACGCACGACGCGGAAGAAAGATCGTGTTACGTTTAACACTAACCTAATCTCAATTAGGGTTTTCTTCTAAACTCTAAAAACAAATGAATAAAGATGGAACTTATTCTTAACTTAAATTTCAACTCAAACAACTTAATTAAAACATAGAATTAGCCTCCCCTTTTATAGAACATAAGGGGGGTTAGAATTAGCAGCCCTAATTTTAATCTAAATAAAAATCTACTAAAATTGGGAAAACTTCATATTTAATCTTGTGTTGGTTAAACAAGCAAGTCCCTAAATTCTACTTAGCATCTCCAGCAACGGTAATCCACAACAAGATTGAGAAACTTTTAGTTAGTAGAAAAAACACGAAGAACACCAATTGGGAAAAATAAAGCTTCAATTGCTTAAAAAAAACGAAGTAAATTACAATGAATCACTCCAAAACCCTAGGCTTCTCTCAAAACTCTTTCAGATCTAACATAAGAAAAAAAGATAACCTAAGTCCGCTTTATATAGAGGGAACTCGAAATTACAAAATAGAACGCATCTCGAGGCAAAACAATGCCTAAGAATCAAAACACCGCCAGAGTCGTTCGAACGACTTTACGACTAATTGGTCTAAACCCTAGAAAAGTTGCCTGATCGTTCGAACGAAACCCAATTCGTTCGAACGAAATATGGCTTTGGGCCAAAATTCCAGAGGACATGACAACTCGTTCGAACGACACTCAACTTCGTTCGAACGACTTTGACAAATCTTCAAATAACTCTAGATCGTCCTGGAACAAACGGAGAGGCTTAAATCAAAAGAGCATAAATATAAATAGTCCGTTGACGGTGAGAACGACAATTAGAGGACAATTCACATCACTTAGTGTGACAATTGGGTTTTATGAGATGGAGGTCATATGAGAGGCTTGCACTCATGCCTTGAGAAGGGTTTTGATAGAACATTGATTGCTACAGATTCAGAGCATTTGATACTTAATATCACCAAGAAGAAAGCTCCCCTTGGCAATACAGGCATATGATAGAATATATAGATCTGGTACATGGGAGTCTTTTAGTGTTCTTTTTATATTTTTTCCATGTTTACAGAGAGACAAATAGGAGTGCTGATCTACTAGCCTCCTATGCTCCAACTTTTTGTGAAATAGTATCCCTAGCTTCTTGCCTCCTGACTTTTATGTTATCATTGAGGAGGATATTAGGTAAAACTCTACTTAAGGCTGTAATCTCGTATTCATTAATACAAACAGTGGTTCGTGGAGGGCATACTAAATCCCAGCTTTCCTAGTGAAAGAAAAAGGTATGAAGAAAGAAAAGAAACTAAGGTTAGAAGCCTAATTGTTCATCCTACAAACCCGTACTCTTCAACATATGTTTTTGGTGCTACTACCTACATCTGATCTCCAAAATTAATAATTAGAGTCTTTAGCTGACTCCAATTCCTAATGCTTGAAATTATGGACCAAATAGGTTTTGTAGAGATACTACAATATTTATAGCTTAAATTCGAGGGAAAAACAACTCGAATTCTCAAACTGTAGCTTGATAAATAGTGGTCTCAAGATGATAATAGAAAATTTTGTGTTCCTTGATTATTTTTTCTAAACGATTTCTTCCAAAATTAGTAAAGATTAAATATATGGAAAAAAAAAAGGGATACCTTCAAAGTAATCTTCTGACTCTTGTCATGGCTACATAATTTGGAAGCCAAAATGGTATAATACTTGTTGAACACCTTCTCTTGTAAGCAGCAATCCAAAAGGACTCGTATAATCTCTCTATCCTGCAAGCATACAACAAAGTGCTGTATATGAAGAGAGCTAGAAGTAAAAAGTAAATGAAAACGAGGTGAAGAACGAGATTCAAACCTGTTTTCCAGGCAAATCCAAACTCCGAAGCTTCTCAAAAGAATCTAAATAGTCTTCCCCGCTCATTATTATACAAAAAATTGCTCGCCTGATGTCTGTGTTCATCCTCTGTGTGGTTGCGAGCTGCAGTAACTTTTGGGCTTCCGTAACTTCTCTGTCAATTTTTGTGGCGAATACTTCAACATCATCTGTCGTGGGAGCAGTATCCTCATATAGCCACCAGTGGTCTTTCTTGCTTGGGTCAAGTAATTTGTTCCATTTAAGCCCTCTAAGTAAGATCTGGTCCACCCCCAACTGCAACAATTGAAATCGATCAGCTAAATGAAGATAGGAATTCCTGACTAAATGATTGGGATTGCCAATGAGTTCTGGAAGTTAAGAGGCCCTAAATTATAACCAGGTATAGAATCAACATGGCATGTTAAATAAATAGGAAAAATTTACCAGAGCCGGTAATACATGTCTAACAATTAATTGGAGATACTTAGGAAGTTGTTTGTGGTTTTGTAGTAGTTACAATGGATTTGAAAAGGCAATTGAGAAAATTCATTTTCTACTAAATTAGCAGTGTTCGACCTAGTAAATCATTCCTCTGTATCACACTATCACTACTCTGCTTTTCTATCTTCTTTTTCTCCAAATTTAAAAGGTTAGCTCCTATTACTTTTGTTTCTTATTTGTTTCTCAGGATATTACAAGACTCATTAAGGAAACTAAACAAACTCAATGTTTCAAGACACAATTACCAATGATGAATACCAAAAACAGAAAAGGGATATAACTCCATCCCAAAATCCATGAAAAGGACAGTGACAGCAGTTTTATTTTATATCTTGGCATGGTGGTAATTCCGTATACCTCATTACTTTTACAAGTTGTTATCATATTCTGCTTCTTTTGCTTTCAGTTTTTTTCTCCTCTTTTGATAGGTAAGTTCATATTTCAGGAAATCGGTGAGTCGTAGTGTTGACAGGACTTGATGCCGGGTTCCTGGTAACAGCTTCCACCAACCGTACCAGCTACGCAAGCTTGGCACCTCAAGCTAATATATATTTTTAAGAAGTCATATCTAATGTGTTGACATTACCTTTTTATGTTCTGATGGAGAGAGTTACGGATTTTGTGTTAACAGTAAGAAAAACCAATATTACAGTTATGAAAGTAATTAACAAGGCACCTATAGTGGAAATATGAAGGATCTTGGAATAAGAATAAGAAACACGACAGTCCAAAGGTGAAGAAATGTTGAGATTGTCTAAGGATTAAAGAATAAACAAACAATGTAAGAGAACCTTTTGTAGCCATTTTTTGATCTGGGTGTGCTTAGCAGAATCATCTGTACTCTTCTTCTTATTGTTTTTGATATCCAATATGGTTTCGAGCATAAATTTCATCTGCAAAGAATGTCCATTAAAACAAGAGCAAGAGAGAAGTAAAGAATACACATCATTTTTCTTTAAGACAGGATAAGGTATAAGTTTTTACTCGTTTATTATTTATCTTCAGCTTGTTGTCAAGTGCATCACCAGAAGTAGACTTCAATTCATTCACTCTGTTTTGAACACTAAGAATAAAATCTTTCATGGCAGCTGGATCATCGCTCCTTAGTTTCATCCCACAGCCTAAATCAAGGAGAAAAAGAACATGTTATTTCAATTACAGATGAACTAGACATGAGATGTATAGGACTAGTATGTAACATTAAAATCCTAGATTGTATGGATCTTGCCGAAAGGGTTGAGGGCCTGTGTAGCAAACAGCTTCAACTTTTGCTCTCAACAGACTCCTGTGTAATACTTATTCATTTCTTCATGGGAAGAATTGACTAGCATTTAGAGAGGTAAATTTTCTTCCCCTTTAGGTTTGAAATTTATATATAGCAAATACAATGTTAGATATAGATATCTCTTATCTATAAATATCTTGATACATAGCGTATGATATTCCATCGCATTGTCCATGTTCTAGTACTAATATACTGGGTGGAGTTGTATGGCAAACAAGGCCTTACACGCTCAGATCTGGATTCTAGAACTGGACTCTATTAAGACCTTAAAAGCTGAAACCCATAGGAAGCAGTTTTAACTCTTTTGCCAGTCTGCGTTGGTTGCCACCATTCATCTTATGCTGCATCGTAATTCTCTGAGATGTCCTACTTTTATTTTCCTTTTAAAAATAACAATTTATTTATGAAAAAAAGAGTACAAGGGGGATGAATAGACATGTCCCCGCCAAAAGACAAAAGAAACTACTGTCTTACAAAGGTAAAACCAAGCCTACCCATAAAATGGGAGCTCTAATTTCTCTAGACAGTCTTCCTATCTCAGCAAAGATTTCATTATGTTGACTGTTACCCACTTGGACACATATTTGAAATACAAGGAACTTCAGGATCTTTAGGAATGAAACCAAGCCTGCTGAAGTGGTCCTTAAGTCTATACCATGAAATACTTATCAGGTTACACGAGTCGATTGTTAAGGCAGTCGACAATCCAGTAAACAGGTTTCTTTCTGATACTTAAGACCTCCACACCGTTATCAAGCTCCATCAGTGCAGATGGATTTCCTCCAACAGATGATTGTTGGATGTTACACATTGATGGCTCTTACACTGTTGAGAGGGGTGGGTATGGTGGGTTGATTAGAGATAAGCAAGGAAAGTGCGTCCTTAGTTATGCTGGTTATACTACTACAATTAAAATCACTGTTCATAAAATTCAAGGCAATGAATGTGGTTAGAGACATGCTCTGAGCAGAGGTTTGAGGAAAGTTAAAGTGTGCACACAAAGATTCACAAACAAGAGTAGCATTCGTCAAGAAGATCTAGGAATATCCCTAGATTTGTTACTATTTGATCAAACACTATTAGGTGAACAATAGGACTTTTTGTAGGAGAACTTCTACAGAGAGGTTGACAGCTACGCTGAACTGTCTTATGCCCGGCCACTTTCCTCGGACTGAACAGGATTTTATGTGGATTATTCGTGCATCATTTGCTATATTCCACGCGTTTGCATCCAAGTTGCACGACAAACTGAAACATATGGGCTTATATGTCCAGGGTCCACATTTGCATCACTTTACTTAAAATCATATTTATCATAAGGGTTTTCTATTCTTAGAGTTTAACCACTTTTAAGTGTGAATAGAACGATCGTACCATTCGTATTTGATTAGTTTAACCCTTTAGAAAGGTCAAACCACTCGTATTGATTTCATTGACACAACAATTTTTCTATGTTTATCCTGAATGATTTGTATATCAACAGCCCCTATGAGATGTCGCACCTCGGGTATCTCCCACCGTCTCACGGTCTAGTGGGTATCACACGTGCTTGGGACGCTCTCTCCTTTTCTAGAAGATTCTTCTATTTTTTATTTATGTCTATTTATTTCTAAGTAGTATTTTTTCCTACAAGTATTAGGGTTTCTAATTTTATTAGGTTTCTAATTGTGATGAGTCTCGTTTCTCTATAGAAGAAGAGCTCCTCTAGCATTAATTCTTAGTTGGTTTTAGTAGAAATGTTTTCTAGGAGTTATGCTAAGTTTGGGAGAAAGCTAAAAACCCTAGATCTTTATATCTTACTTCTGGTGTTCTAGAATCAGCAGCAGTAAAGTGAGCTTTCTAGTTTCAATCAAGCATGTTTATTAAAATCCCTTGACTACGAAACAATCCCTTGCTTATGCGGGTGGTTCGTGCAACCCCATTTTGGATGATTAATCTATTCTATATAGATTCATAATTTTTTTTAATCAGATGGATTGTGTTGATTGAGTCTGGAAAATTTGATAAAAAGAGCCATGTGGATAGTTAAAATCGATACATATTCACTTTCTGTAATCTAATCAAATTCAAAGTTAAAGATACACACATGTGAAAGAAAGAAAATGGTTTTCATCAATTCGAAAGGTCCCTTACTTCTTCAAAATACGAGAACGAAAAACACATGGAAAACAATTACGAAAGACACAAAAGAACACAGAAAGTCCAATTAAAGTTTGCACGTATTACACCATCATCGTCCACTAAACTAAAACATTAGATAAGACAATTTTAGACAGATAGAGGCTTTCTGCACCCTAAGAATGGGAAACCTACTTAAGTATGTTTCTCCCCCAAGATAAATAGCAAGTAATTAATGGTTACAAGTTTTCGTTGAGTCTTCCTTTTAATGTTTTGTTCCTACCTGTAAAAGAGAAATTCTCCCCTTTCAAACTCATGGTCTCCATTGGCACACTACATATGCTCATTAAAAGAAAACCATATGTTCTCCATGTAACTTTCTTTCGGGCCATTGAACCAATAATGATCTCATCATGCTAAAGAAAAACTCTTACCCTTACTCTTTGCTCAAGTTTTTTACTCCATTCTAATGTGAGAGGGGGGAATTAAAATTTTTGAAAAATATGAGGGAGGTTGAAGGTTTAACTACAGTTCCATTCCATTTGAATAATTTGGATAAGAACAACGCGTTTAACTGCAATCAAAACGTACTAAGACACACTTCACTTTACTCAAGTTGTTAAAGGGAATGGTAGGTGCAGATGAGACCTTTATTATTCATTTATATTTATATAGCACTCCGTTTCAATCTCTAACAAAGTCAATGAAAGCCATTAAGCAATATTTTTGCCCCAATTATGTGTACGAGAAGCTTTAAGAAAACGGGAGACAAAAATAAACATTTAATGTTGTGGCATCTCCTCGTAGTGTTGAGATTTGTGATCTGATTAATGAACGATTCGGTAAAAAGTTGGCTTTGTGGAAAAGAAAGATGTTAATAAAGGGGGGGCCTTATACTTGTCAAGAGCACACTCTTAAGTTTACTAGTTTATTATCTTTATTCCATTTATCAGCATTTATAGCCACAAAGTTGGAGATGATTGTTACAAATTTTCTTTGGGATGACACCGAAGTAGCTTGTGAACTCCATTTACTAAGATTAGAAGTAGTTTGGATGGAAAAAGAGCAAACCGTTGGGACTACTAAGATTCTTTACTGAGATGAATACATTGCTGTTTGGAAAGTGGTTATGGAGATAAATAACACGGATGACTTTTGGGCCGAAGTAGTTAAAGCTAAGTTTGGGATTGGGGATCATGCTTGGTTTCTAAACAAGCTTTAATTTCCAGTTCATGGGTAGTAGGTACAATCCTCAGTTATGAAAAATTGCAGGGGAGAGCAGAAAATTGAAGAATTTGGCTACAATTCAGGAGAATTCATAAAATAATCTTAGATCTTAAGGCATCCACGACATCGCGGGAACCTACAAAATTTTGGTCGATTTTATTTTTAACAAAAAAGGAAAGAGTTGATAGGTAACATGCGTTCCCCACCTTCGTAGGGACGTCCCAGAACCTACCCAAGTCCTAGTCAACTTCCTATCTCTCACTCTCTCCTCTCTAGGAAATTTGTTTCCCTTTATTTTAGCAAGTTTAGAAACTAAAGTTCTTTTTTAATTAGTATTTATTTTAATTTAAAATTGCTTTCCAAAAGGGACCCTAATAAGTTTTTAATAATGTAAAAGCCTTTTTCTCCAATAAAAAAAACTTAATATAGGGTTTTTTTTTTTAAACTGAGCTGGGGTTGTTTAAGAGAACCCTTCTGCTTTATTGAAGAAAAAAGAAGAGAAAAGATACATCCAAAGTCGTAAGCCCCAGGCCATATGATCAAACAGCAAACAAAGGGGAGAACAGAAAAGAAAATAAAAACATACAACCTCCCACTAAGCCTAAAGACAAGGACAACCCCAATACACTATACAGCATCACCATCTAACCAAGGCGGCACAGCAAAAGCCATCATACTCTCATATATTGTTCCAGCTCCATCTTCAAAGACAAACTTCTTCAGGACTTCAGAAAAGGTGCTAGGCACAACTTCGAAGAACTTCAAATAAGGGTTAAGGTCAGCAAGAGAGTCAGCAGCTCTATTGGTCTCCCTAAAGATATGCTTGATATCAAAGAACTCTAGTTTTTGAATGTGTTGCCTGATATCATTCAATATATACCAAGTGTTCCAAGGAGCAGTGCTCATTTGTTTTATGCATCCAACATCAGTTTTTGAGTCAGTACCAACAAGGATCTTTTTATAGCCTTTGTTTCACAGCAAGCCTTAGACCAGTTTCAATTGCCTTGAGCTCTAGGACATGCACAAAGGATGTATTCAGGTTCTCAGCTGCGGCACCCTGAACATAACCTGTATAGTCTCTAATAATAGCTTCAACTCCTCCTTTGCCATCTTTAAGAGACCCATCAGTATTAAGAGTATAAACATCTCCTAGGGATAGTTTAGGTTTTATTTAGAACTAGTTTGTAAAAAGTAAGCTACAGCTCTGTTTCAAGTTTATGATATTGAATACAAGTAATTCGTTTCGAGTTAATTAATTGTAGTTAGCAAATGATTTTACTTCTACGTCTTGGCTACATATCAGCTATTGAACTCATTTGTTGAAAAAATTATGATAAGTCCATGAATCCTATGTGTTTAGATCCTGCCAAACCCGGTACTCCATTCAACTTTAACACAACTACCCATGCAACACAGCTAAAACCTACTATGCTACAAGTAATCTTCCTGGAAGATATTGGGCATAAATTAATTAATAAAGCACAAGTATAGAGAAAGCACACAGAAAATACAGGTTACATATGTACCATAATGATAACAAACTTAAGAAAGAATAAACTGAAGAGTTCTCAATTAAACAAGAATGATTAAAATAGATTGCCTTAGTAAGCATTTCAAAAGGAGTCAAGTAAATGACGAAGATTACAAATAAGTTAAGCTAATAGATAAGACGACTTACATTTAAGAATTGTCAATATAGTGGAGACATCAACCTCCGTCAAGCGCTTGCTCAATACAGCAAGGAAGTCATATATCAAGTCACTGGAGATTTCAACCATAAGAGTTGTGATAATAGAGAACAATAACAGTGAAAACCTTTATGAGCTTCAGGCTAGAAGTTCACATAACTACGTTAAAAAACTGCGCACCTTGCACAAACCCCAAATATGCAGAGATATGAAAGCATAAGGGTCAGCTTTCGCAAGGAAAGGTTGTCTTCTTTCCTATATTCACCCTGAAAGCAACACAATTGGTATCAGAGAGAGATCTCAAGGGCAATCAGTAAGTCTGTGTGGAGAATAGGGAAAAAACAAATAAAAGGCAAAAAACATGGCACGGAACTGTTCTAGTCAAGCGAACATTGTAGTTTCATCGCTCTAAGAAAACAATGCACATTGTATAATTGGGTTATTCGAGCAAAAATTGACTTTTATAGGTCAGATAAAAAAACAGACTGCACTGTGTGAGCCAAATAATGCAGAGACTTCTGAATCGAGGTACAAGGTATTGCAGGAAATTCAAATTGAGGAGTTGAATCACCAAACAATGCTTAGCTTTTATGATGTGTACCACAAAAAAGATAGATGCCGGGGAAGATGTACCTCAAAACAAGTAGCAAGTGAAACGATAAGTTTTGCGCCAAAGTCAATCCCAACTGAACATGCCATTCCTGCAACGAAAGCTGCAAATACAGCAGCGTGCCTTCAAGAAGAAAATGAAATGCATACTGATCAAATTATGACCAAGAGATAAGTAAGAGAAGAATATTTATAATTATTAAGAAAGTATCTTCACGGAAAAGAATAGAATTCATACTGATCAAAATATGACCAAGAAAGTATGTGTGAATCTATACTGAGGTTTCACAACAAAATGAAAAAGAGTATTCCAACATGGTAAAAATCTCAAAATGAAATTACAAATGTTGTGTACTGGTGGGATTTTCCAGTGCTTACAAAACTGCCCCTCCTCCATGCCATGAGGCGCTCTACAGGATGGGACGGGTTTCTTGATGTTTACGTCAAAAATCAAGAGCAAAAGCGCTGAACAACAGAGCAAATAAAGACATGAAAATCGCAAAACCTAAATCGTTTAAGAGTTAACAGTCAAACAATCTCAGACAAGTACAAGGGATTCTAGATGAAAATTCCAATTGCTATGAAATTTCAAAAACGATATTATATTCAATTTATTCTTCCCTTTACTATGTGGTTTATCTGTCAGGTTCGGAAGGGACGAACACGTACTATGAAGTGTTAGGCAGTTTTGGCTGGCTTGTGATTCTGTAAGCTTAGAGTGTTGCATCTGGTGATCAAAGTGGACTCTAAAGTTTAGATCAATTGGTGTAATTGACGATCCCAGGTCCCATGGGTGTTAGAAAACATTTGGAAAGAAGTGATGCTACTCAAGCAGGAATACAAAGCTACTTTCATACATACAATAAGAGATTACTGTGCAAACTTATGGGTTGGAGCCTAAAGAACGAAAATACTATTAGCTTGGTTACTGGAGAGTTATTCTTATGCTAAATCGAAAGGCCATTGCCACACAAGTGTATTGAAGCATGAATAAGCACAGCATTAAATGAACAGGAGGTGTGCATCAAGATAACGAAAATAAAAAGAATAAAATGGGGAAAAGATTCTTAACTGTTCGGTAACTGATGATACAACTTGCTTACTTAGAATCTCAGTACCAATGCTACGACCAACCTCCTGCAAATGGGCCAAATTAAATGTTTGATGTTACCAAAGACAAATAGTACAATGTATACCATCTAAAAAAGTTATGAAGATACAGATAAATCAAATGAGCTTATGAGACAAATATAACGCACTTTGAATTTGTCGCAAATCTCCATTGTAACATGCTCCACATTTGAATCAGAAAGCTTGTTCAGAAGGCCTGGGTAGAGTATATATATACAATAGAAGTCAATCTCATTTTAAAAATAATATGAATTCCAAAAAAAAAGTTGGAATTCCTACCTCGGATTAGTCGGCAAGTTTCAGTATAGTCTCCAGATTCATTCCTTGCATGGTCTCTCAAGCGAGGTGGTATGTATTTTACATTTCCCCCCTGCGCTGGTACATTGATACAAGTTTCTTCAACTTTCACCACAGCAGTTCCACTAATGACCGTCTCGGGTCCTGTAGAAGTTATATTATCTGAGGGCTTGTCTTCTATTCTTTCCTCATTTAGCACTAGCCTTTTTCTCTTTTTTGGCTTCTTACTTGAACTACGGTCAGATTTTTTTTCTTCATCGTCTGGAACTTGTTCATCTCCTAAGGACCCAAGAACCGAGGGCATATCATCAAACAAAGAGTTCATTTCATCTTCCTCTCCTCGCAATTTTCCTTGCTTCACCTTGAGTTTCTTTGCAAGCTTCCTTTCTATTCTCAAATCCTCTTCGGCAGATACCAGACCACCCTTATTTTCCATTTCAATTAACTGTTCAAACTTTGTCTTCTTTCTCTTTGAATTCTTCTTTTCCATATTAATTAACTCTTTCGAAACCAAATTCTTTGATGGCTTATGCTTTAACTTAGGTACATCTGAAGAAAAGGGTTGTTCTTCAACTGTATCTTCCTTACCACTACCGGCAAAATCCTGAGACACTCCCTTTTCAGGAATTTCATTTATTGGAGATTCAGGCCCTTCCATAATGCTTGATGATTTTTCCGCGACAAGTGGTGATTTTTTGACAAACTTGGCCCTTTTCAAATCTACGACACTTCTCTTTGTTTTCTACATTAAGTCCCAAAAGAAATATTTTTCATCGCAGATTTTCGATTATATATAACCTACTAAAATGCTCACAAATACTGAATAAGAAAACGGAAATACCTGGTAATTAATATGTGATACGTGACGAGTTTGTTTTTTTGTCGATCGAGCTTCTTTCCGCTTCTCTTTTCGAGATTTCTCTGTCGTTTTCGCTACAGAGACACATCAAAAAAAAAAAAAAAGTAAAAATAAATTAGCTTAAGCCAAGTTTACCGAAAACCCAAATAAAAATTAATGAACTGGGAAAAATAAAGAAGTATTACCCATTTTTCAAAACTATATTCCGAACACTAGAAGTTTCAACCACTACAAAATCCAAGATATATCTTCTTATTGAGTTGTACTTGTATCTGCATATTAAGAGGTAATTGAACAAAGCACTTTCATAAAAACAAAAAACAAAATGTAAACTGAATGCAAAGACATACAAAATTGTGGGATATATTCTTTCCGTCGCATATTCTCTTTTCTTCTCCACTGGTTAAAATTTAGCCCGGGTATTCTGATTCTCTGAATACATGTAAACCTGAATTACTTCTCAGTTTCATATTTTGTAAGGCAACTAATGTCTAATGCTGCCATATATTGGAGTTTCAATTTCTCCTAACACTGTTTTTCCCACTCTATATTTGGATGCTGCCAATGTGACAACATTGAATTCAGGTTTATTAAATTCCCTAACAACACCTATACCTATTCATGCACGATTACAAGTAACAAGTAAAAGTTCGCATAAAGCGAAAGCGCATAAAATAGGAAATACAAATATTTACGCAAAAAACTGACCTTGCTTGAGAGAGAGAGAGAAGTGCCAAGCTCTAGAGAGAGAGAGAGAGAGAGAGAGACGGTAGAAACTAGAAACTGAAGAAAGAGGGGGTGAAAATATGGGCCAAAACCCACGGCCCGCCCAATCTTTTATCTTGGCCCGGCTTAAGAAATAATTTAGGATGGCAATGGGTGTCACGGCCCGGCTCGGGGTTGGCATTATAGTGCCCGAAGCACATCGGAATATGAGGATGTGTGGCGTACATGCACGTGCGCCCGGCATGCACAAGCCTTCTTCACTGGGCGCGACGGCACCAGTGGAATATACATGCAGATTCTAGAGCGACATCTTAATAATCTTGGATACTCGTGAGGGGTCGTCGAATATGTATTCGGAATAGGCGGCAACGCTGAATGTTCCCTCAATAATCCCTACAGTGTAATCTCTCGCGACTGGGCACGAGGTACGGATAACACACCTGTCCTATAACGGATCAGGGTAGCTCAATATGTCGGGTTCCAAATATATGATATATATAAAGTGGCGACGAGTCTGGATTAGTTACATAGTCCATCTATAATGGGCGGTGTGTCTCGATTGGCTCATGGGGCGTAGCGGTGCCCTATTAAGCCCTATCTGGGAAAGCGGCCCGCATTGCAAGTCAATGTCTCATTGCCCTTTCTAGGCCAATGAGAACTCATGAACATCCCTTGTGGATAGCCCATGGGGCGAGGTCCAAGATGACCAAGCTATAAAGCTTACTTTGTCATATGGAGGTTTGTACTAACTTCCTCTTTAATATAACTACTAAGTAAATAGCTAGTTTCCAAAAGAAAACATCAAAAGTGGAGACGAAGCGTACTGGCACTTCTCGCCCCCTTAACCAGTTCCGTTTTTAACAAAACTTGGCGTGGAGCTATATTAAGATATAAAGAACATATATCCAAGATCAGAACTCAAAACATTTGGGTAGAATTGCTAGACGTTTGCTAGGGCGTCACACCCTCCCCCACTTAAAATAATCCCGACGTCCTCGTCGAAACCTTTCCTTCAATACGGCTCTGCAAGGATTTAATCTTTTGCATCTTCAAGAAACTAACACTCTCCCGCACTCAATTCAGAGTACTGCATATTCTTTTGCACTGGTGGATACTGAACCCAACTACTAGTCTCGATGCTGGCAACTGTGGTCTTTACGATTGAACCTTGATATTTGGCCTTTCAACTTGGGAGTGCTACGGTGACATTCAAATTATGGAGTCTGCCTCTTCTTTTGTATAATGTCCTATGGCCTTTAGCCTTCTGGTATGTGTATGGGCGGTGCTTCTTGCATCATGCCCTCTGAAATACGCAACATCCTGTTGTAAAGTGCCTTCTGAAATGCGTTGCATCCTGCTGCAAAGCGCCTTCTCCTCTGACAAACCTGGCATCTCCTTCGGATAGCCCGACGAGGATATCTTCAATCCCATCTAAGAGGTGTGCTTCCTTATGGGTTACACCGGTGCGTTCTTCCTTCGAGTCGTACAATGCCTTTGCTGCTTGAGAGTCTAATCTTCTGTGAATCTCGGCTTCAAACTACTCTCTTCTTCTGCGAGTGGTAAGGAGCAAGTCTACTAAAAACATCGGGTAAACTCCCCCTATCTGATATGGAACACCTGTCACGCTCTAAAACTGCATGACTGCTCTTTCAACTAAATCTACAAAGGTCTTTAAGCCGCATCTGCCTTTCTTACAGAACATCTGGGACACAAGATCAAGATGCGACACCATTGCCTTACTAGTATGGAACTAAACTGGTACTTACTGTTCACTTGGGCGAGGGAGGGTAGCTCCTAGAAGGTAGCATACTCTCAACAAAACAAAGGTGCGAACACTTTGTCCTACCGCCAACAAACCATCGAGGTGGGCACGGGACACTGATTGACCCTACCACCAGTAAAACCATCGAGGTTCGCCATAAAAGTGTTCAGTGTGAACTTGGAAAACCCATGAGACATCTATCTGTGTGGCAACGTTGTGTTCTATCATACTTCGTGGTACCCATCATCTAGCTATTGAGCGATAGATGACATCTGCAAGTTTGCATGCATCTGCACCTAACTCGGCTGCAGGAAAGAGTGATCGCTACTCCAAAATCACCAAGATCTCTCTACTTTAGATTTTCTTATTTCCTCCCTCCTGGCAAAAACTTAACACTGGTACCTTACGTACCTTACCAAACTTTGGTGGTGATGACCCTGCTAGAATCTACGTACAACTGCGTCACAACTAACAGCTATTCCCACACTCAATAAGCTCAACGTCCTCGTCGAGAACAAAGTGTATGGCATATATCTGATTGACTACTAAAGTGTTTCTCCATTTGTTCATCCCTACTCGAACCTGATTAACTTGGGGAATTTGGGAACAAAATACTGCCACTACACCTATCGCCCTAAGCTCGTTGGCTTGCCACTTCTAACGGCTATCAAACTCGTGGAGATCGATCTTCATATTGTCGCAATCATTTTTTAACTAAAACGTAGCCACTCTTTATCTCTAAACTACCTTCTACAAGCGTAGCCAACTCTTCTCGGTCATGTGGATGCGATCTTCTGAAGACACTCTATCAATACAAAGAGGCACGGGAATCCTAACCTTATCGTCAACCACCATGTAATAAGAAATTGGGAATTAACATCTAATTATGCTCATGATCTTTTATCCTAGAGCATTGATCCATCTGAGATCATGTCTGAGGTAACCTGTACAATAAATTATAGCTCAACTCTGTTCTGCGACAACCACGTAACTTACTCTGATTCGGAAACATGAGTATTCACAATTATGTAACCTTGAAATGATCCAGAACCATCTTGTAGAACAACACAGATCAACTCGGCTAGAGCACTCATACGACGACAAACCTGAAACTCAACTATAGAGCTGGAGAACAAGCATCACTTGGCCTTTTTGCCTTCTTAGAGTAAGCAAAACAGTGTCATGTACTACTGTGAAACCAACTGCGGATAGGCGACAACCTAACTTGGGGGGTTACGGTTCATGTCGCGTAACCAAAAGAAACCCTGCCCTTAACATCAACACTGGCAAAAATCACTGTGTGCAAACTTGGGACTCAAACTATGCCTTCATCTTCTAGCCACTTCACTCTTGGATCATAACGTTCAACTCCGGAATGTGTCGGTGTCCAACTTGGGACAATCAAAACGAGTATCAAACTAGAATTCGTCAATCTTCTGTAGACACTAAAGAATAGGCGACAACCTAACTTGGGGGGTTACGGTTCATGTCGCGTAACCAAGAGAAACTCTGCCCTTAACATCAACACTGGCAAAAATCACTGTGTGCAAACTTGGGACTCAAACTATGCCTTCATCTTCTAGCCACTTCACTCTTGGATCATAACGTTCAACTCCGGAATGTGTCGGTGTCCAACTTGGGACAATCAAAACGAGTATCAAACTAGAATTCGTCAATCTTCTGTAGACACTAAAGAATTCCAACCTAACCAAGCTTCACGGCTTCCATACATAAGTACTTGGCATACAACATTGACCATATCGATCTCTACTGAGATGGGCATCATCCTTGATCACAACAGTTACTATTCTTCGTAGTGCGTAGGCAGATTCAATACAATTTACAACCTGCTAGATTGCCCTACTACTATTCTTCATAGAACATCCACTATACTAACTAGCTTTCTTGGGACAACTAACGATATAGGTCACCGCGCCCAACTCAAATATCAGTCCTTCCTTTTAGCGTCATTGTCCAAAGCATATTCAATTTGTGCAATCTCACACTCGGATATGGAGCCTTTATTTCATTTTCAATATCAACTAACATGTAGGCAACTCGCTCTACAAACATTCATAGCAGTGCTTGGATCATCTAGCATGAGCAACAATGGCTCTGAAGATAATAATTGTCAAATAGACATTCCTTTGAACCAACTTGGCTCGCTCTGATAAGTCTAGACCAAACTGGTCTAACTCTGATAAGCGTAGGCATAACTAACCACGCTCTGTTCTATTATGATACCAACTATCACAGCCTGGCTTGGGGTCGGCACTACAACACCCGAAGCACAGTGAAATATGTGCCCGTACGGCGTACAACCATGCACTGTTCTACTTTGATACCAACTGTTACAACCCAGCTCAGGGTCGGCACTATAGTGCCTAAAGCAGAGTGGAATATGAGGCCGTGCAACGTACATGCACGTGTATCTAGCATGCATAGGCCTTCTTCATTAGGCGCTACGGCGGTAGCGAAATATACTCGTAAATGCCAGAGCGACATTCAGATAGGGGTCGTCGAATATATATTCGAAATAGGCGGCAACGTTGAAGGTTCCCTCAATAATCCCTATATCGTAATATCTCGTAATTGGGCATGAATCCCTATTCTGTAGCGAATCAGGATAGCTCAATATACTGGGCTCCAAATATATAATATATAAAGGGGCGACGAGCCTAGACTATTTACATAGTCCATCTATAATGGGCGGTACATCTCGATTGGCTTATAGGGCATAGCGGCGCCTTATTAAGCCATATCTAGGACAGCGGCCCACATTGCAAGGCAATATCTCCTGACCCTTCCTAGGCCAAGGAGAACTCATGAACATCCCTTGTAGATAACCCATGAGCTGAGGTCCAAGATGACCAAGTTATAAAACTTACTTTATCATGGGGAGGTTTAGACCAACTTCCTCCTTAATATTTATAATACTAAAGGAATAACTATGCTATGAGAGTCAATCTCAGCTGTTGATCATCCTACTCTACACATGTTGAGGAAAATATATGGTTTAGTTTATAGCACATCATGAGGGTTATTTTATCTACTATCGCAATTTATTTAATACTAAAATACCCCTATTTCATATGTACCAAATCCCATCCAAAATAGACTTCTCAATCGTAATTACGTGATGAAAGAAGGGGTATAAATGAAAGTCCAGCGCACAACTTTTAGTATATACAAAATTAGGGGTATTTTGGGAAGCCTAAATATAAAATTAGGGTAATTTCTGTAAATCTTCCTCTAACATTTCGTCTCTCCCAAACACATCAAACTCCTCTCTCCTCTCTCTTCTCTTCTCTCTTCCAAAGTAAACCCAACAAACTCCTCTCTTCCAAACCCAAACAAAGCCTTTTCTACATCACCTCCAATTTCTTCTAAGTTTACTCCACCCCTATTCCTCAAGCCCTAGCTTGTAAGTGGATTGTTGAATTCGAGAACATCATAATTTTTTTGTAACTATTTTTTATGCTAGATTGGAGAGCCGAAAAAATACATGTGAGATATCAAACCCTATTACCTCTTTTATTGTTAATCTATAACCCTCTCTCAGTCTCTATGAAATCTGCCTATCTCTGCTTCAAGCTCTTCCCTGAAGAAGAATAGATTTTTTTTTGGTATGTATTGCTAATTAAATTATTTTATGATCTGGGTTTGTGTTTTTAATGGTGGGGTTTCTTTGTTTTGATTGAATTTTGAGTCTTTATTATCAGGGTTATATTGGGTTGGTTGGTTGGTTTTTTTGTTTGTTTGTTATTGTGTAGGTCTAGAATTGAGCCTTGTGTACTGGGTTTCAAAATGAAAATCTGTACTAAAAGATAGTTTTTTTGAGGTGGGGTTTTCATTTTTCTCCATTTTTTATTATTATTAACTGGCTCATAACAAAGACTTTTCAGCCCTACCACATAGCAACTTCAAAGGTCTGTCTAGAATTATCGAAAAATCTTATGTACTAAACGGAAGGTTTTTTTTACTAAGACAAAGACCAAAAACAAAACTATCCTTTATTTTCTTAAGAGAAAATGAGTTTATAAATAAGATATAACCTGAATGCATTCCTTTGTTGGAGCAATAGGTGCATGAATCCATAATCCTCCAGACTTGAGCTTAATTATTGTCATTCGGGTATTTGTAGAAATTATGCTGAATCCCAGAGCCTGCTCTTGTTTGAACAACCATATGAAATTCTTGACAGCCTTCAACAATTGAGAGATGTCAATTTCTAAATATACTAAGATATATGTTCAACTACTTAATCATATGAGGATACTAACATCAAATACATCCGTAAGATTCTTACAAGGTCCCCAATTCAATTCTTTCAATTAACCAACACTTCTTCCCAAAATGAGAAACCAAACTGCTTAAAAGACTTGATAAGTATTCCAATTTAAAGAAATCAGACATAGTTGCCATAATATAATTTCAGAAAGCACATGGAAGAAACAAAATGATTTTACCTCAGTCCTTACTGTGCTCCTATTGAGGAAGAGGCCAAGAGGGAATGGAAACCCAGTAACGTTAAAATAAAACCTGCCACCACCATTACTACTACTATCATTGCTTGATGAAGCAACCACCAAACTGTTGAAATCTTTTATCTTACTTATGGGTTTTAATTCTAGACAAAAACCCTTCAAGAATCCACCATTAAAACCATAGTTGGTATTTTTATAGGGGCAGCAGTTCTACAAAATACTAGATTTTGGAAGAGAAACAACAATGTTTTCCACCATTGTTTAGCTCAAAACTTCACCAGTAAAAACATATCAATCTGTCCTGTTCTTTTTAGACCAGAATCTATATTTCCCAAGTCCCAAGTTAGATTCATGACACTTAGGAATTTATTTTAGAATAACATATCCTATTAGGATTTTCAGTGAAAGTTCTTGTGGACATAATAAAAGATAATAGGGGTGGAGTAATATTGAATTTATTTTGTGTGTATGTCATCATGTATAGAAGATGAGTATGAACTACCATCTTTAGGAAATAATTTGACCAGACGCCTTCATCGATCATTCAAGTAATGCTTCTACCTGAGAGATATCAGAAGTTGGTGGCACTGTCATGAACAATGAGAGTTAATCAATCTTCTAGATATTGGATGTTCGTGGCATCATCGTGATTCATGAACAATGAGAAAACACATGATTGATTGAATGGCTACAATTAAATTTTCACTTTCTTGGTAAATATAACTCCTTTCCAGGATTTGACAAAACCCTCAAAGCCCTTGTGTTAAAAGCTTTCTATTACTGTATATACATTTTTTTCATCAAAGATTGGGATCTTCTCAATTCCATGTGTTGTAATTCCCCTATTTTGCTTCAACAACTCCATGAAGTATCAATGTCAGTAACAGGGTTTAGGGCACAATTTTTACTAGAAAGTAGACTAGACGTTTCGCAAATAATGCCAAACCATAAATAACCATAACATAATTTCATACTAAAAGTACTCATCATGGTCTAAACTTGAGATCCGCAATTCTGCACAATAGGGGCTACTGTTTAGTTGGATCAGATGCCGCTATCACAGATTTAGTATCCCATGGCAATATACCAAAAACAATGGTTTACGAAAAGATCAGAAGATAGATTCATAAAGACATTTTTGCAATATTTGCAACAGGTATGATATGTCTACAAGGTATAATCCAGATGAACGAATTCATAAAGAAACAAATTCCTGGGCACAAAGAATAAAAGTTCAGGACAAGATCAAAATCAACTTATAAATTTCGTCTCCATACAGAATAAGATCGTAGATTCACCAAACACGTAGTTTCTCAATCAGGCAAGAAAACATATCAACCAATTGTAAATGGATAAAAGATACGATCTTTAGCTCTTTTTCACCACTGCCACACAAATTCCTACATTCAATCCCAGAGAAGAAAAAGCCTTGTAGCATTGGAACAGGTGAAGTCCTCAAATTATACATAATTTACATGGTTTTTAAGAACAGGAAAACCCAACATATCAAGTAACGATTTCTCTTACCTGCCAATCCAAACTTGGGTATGCAAAACATAATATGAGAGTGGACGGAAGAGAAAACAGAACAATGATAACAATGTACAAGACCAAGATGGTAGCACTGGCAGGAGTTGCATACAAGATGATCAAAAGAAATATGAAAATAAGTGGGAACTTGGATGTTTAGACTTGACCAATACTGTCTGTTTTACGTTTTCCATCTTTTGTTAACGATAGCTAATTTGAAGAGTCAATAATCTACTACAGGGCTGCAACATCATTCTGATTATCTCATGGTCGATGTTTGAAAGACATCATTTTAGTAGATGTGTTTCTGATTTACAAATATTGTAGCCATCTTTATTTTGTTTAGTTTAGGACAATAAATTTCAAATTCATGAACTATTTCTCGTTCGACAATCTAATATACGAAAGATATGCAGTTTGTGTACAAGCATTCATTGCTGGCAGATTGGGGCATGGCCATAAATGTTTTTATGACGCAATCAATTATTTGATTCATTTTTATATAGCTCTTTTTCTAGCCTCTTTAGGGTTGTCACTTCTTTGGTTTCTCAAAAGATGCATCTAATGCTAGAACTATAATCTAGTGTCTTGCCACATTCTGTTTTGTTGCCCACTATTTTAGTTCCATTAATCCTTGTGAACAAGCCTGTAATAGTAGTTAGTACTAGTACTACCCGTGGCTTGCCACGCTGGATACGTTGATGCACCTTCGGTGTTATAAAATATGCTCATTATCGCGCCTTTGGCGCAAAAAAATATTTTCGTTTACATTCGATGACATAATTATGTAAGGAGTCAAATATTTTAAAATTAAGTATAATGTCCAGAAAGAGCCTAATATTTCAATATCTCATTTTTGAGTTGCCCCCATACTCAGTGGTCGATAATAACTGGAAGCCTGAAACACAACATTGAAATGCCCTTTTTCACAATTCAAATGAATAGCAAGAAATGACTTTTTTTAACTAAAATCTGCATTTTGTGAGTAACTTCCTGAATGAAAACTTACAACTCTAATGTGAATTCACTAAAATATGCACTTTATATTATTCCCGCCAAAAAGTTCGGTTCAAAAAATAGTATTTTAGAAGCTGTTTAAGGTTCTTTCTGCACATATTAAAGAGTCGGGTTCTTTAACTCCATAAGGAAAATAATGGCTCTCACATTAGTAGACTCTATCCACAATGATGGAAGAAGCAATGAAAATATCAAAATCTGTAACATGCTGTCTGTTATTAACCTTCCAAGGTTAGGAATACTAGCAGATATAACATCACTAAAATAATATAGGTAATCTTCAATCTCATCTACTGTAGCCAAGATATAAGAACTTGACTGAAGGCTTGGCTTTTGGATTAAGACGATAAATATTAGCCGTTTGGAGATAATAAGAACAATGAATACATAAGATGAAACTAAATAAAATTTAAGGCAAAAATATTTTCCCAAAACTGCCAAAAACAACTCAAAGCCTTAACCAAACCATGTCTAACATATGAAATGCTTTGATTTCTCTTGATTCTGAGAAAAATGTCAGAACGTATGAGGTTTCAACGTTTCAGTGGGCAATAAGATTGGCTTTTTAACTTAAAATCATTTATTTTGCTAGATAGCAGACGAAACGAAGTTTTCAAATTAAGACAATCTGGCTTTTGACATTTTGAATTGTTTAGACAATTTCAGAAAATGGGTTTCATAAAAATTTGTATGAAGTCCAATATGATGGTTGGATGTTAACTTCTACAGGCATTACAAAGAATGTAAAGGGTTACTGATAATACACAACAATCTCTAAGGTCGTAATTATTACCTTGAAGCTTCGGAGACACCTTAATCCAAGTTTATATACTTTTTCCTAAAGCCCCTTGAAATTCTATGTGCTCGTAATTAATGTATTTCGAGAAAATAGGTCAGAACAATTCCTATCAATCAATAGTCTAAGGTTAAACAGAAACAATCAAAAGCAAAGACAAGGAATTAAAAGACACAAACAATTGTTCACCCTGTGGAAACTCCTTACTCAGGAGAAAAATCACAGGTCATTGTCAAAGATCACGACAACCAAAAGTTTCACTAATCAAAAAGAGTTATACTGAATTACACTTACAAATTTAATAACCTATTCTCAGGATTATCACTCTTCAGACTAAAGCTTCACGCTCCATCTTCTTGTTCTCACAACAACTCTTCTTGATCTCTCACCAAGAAACTTCTTCTATTCTCGCAACAGCCCGTCTTAATGTCCCACCAAGAAACTTCTTCTAGAATTGCTCTTGAACAAATAATTGGGAAGTCTTTAAAGCCCTAACTCAACATCAATCTTGTGATAAGAGGATGATTGATTGATCTTGAGTTCTTCTCTCTCTCTGATAAAGTCTTTTTGAGCCCTTAGAAAGAAAATCATTTTGCCAAAAAGCAAAAAACAAAAAGAGAGTGAAAAAGAAACTAGGGTTTCTTTAAATAGTAGTTTTATTTCTCTCGATATTCGTTCGAACAAGAACAAATGTCGTTCGAACGAATCACGTCTAATTTGGTCAAACCCCCTAGAAAGTTTACAACTCGTTCGAATGAAAAGAAGTCCCGTTCGAACGAACGATTGCCTATGGGCCAAATTTCGAGGAGACATGACACTTCGTTCGAACGACAAGAAAACTCGCTCGAACAAAAATTGCCTATGGGCCAAATCTTCAGGGGACATGACACTTCGTTCGAACGTCAAGAAAACTAGTTCGATTTTTTTTGCCTATGGGCCAAATTTCCAGGGGAGATGACACTTCGTTCGAATGACAAGAAAACTCGTTTGAACGACAAAATAGAAAAAGGCTCCTCCCTTTTATCAAAGAGTAAAACTTACCTTCTGTCCAGTGATCTGTATCTTCGATTGAGACAACCAAAAACTCCACAAACACGAAATGAGATAAATAAAACCTTTCAATCTCCCCCTTTGGTTCATTTCGTGACAAATAAAAAATTAAGTCAGACACCACTCCTTCCTTAAATAGGTTCAATCTCTAGACCTCTTCTATAGATAATATCTTCTTACAACCCTGTACTCATCAGATAGAATGTTTACTAAATATCTGCGTACTCAGCAAACTCGTTTATAATATATGTGGAAAAAATAAAACTTAGAAAATAGTCACATATATAGAAAGAAATAAATCACAAACGGAGAAATCCAAAGAAGCATATACAAACCAGATAAGTAGATGCATCTCTCCATTGTCACGGAAGAAATAATCAAACAACTGTAAACCAAATATCTGAAAGAAAAGTAATTAGAAACAACTGATAACTATATAAGCGAAAGATAGTACTAGCGTACAGGCAGAGTTAGAACAGAGATTCCTGCCTCCCAAACGATCAAAATATAAAAAATAAAAGTCTCAAAGAAGAAATAGACTAATGAAAACAAAACACAGAGGAACAGTCACAGCTCTCCAGAATCAGACACGTAATCACCATCCTCTGTCTCCTGACCTGAATGACGACTCTGAACCGCTCTCTCAATAGACCCCAATCGACTCTCTATATCACCAGACGTGTCTCCATAGTACCCATCCTGGTCGACATCAACTGAAGCATGTTCCCAATACTCTGAAGGGAAAACAACTCCTGAGGCGCCTGAACAGCCGAGCTAGAAGTACCAATGTGTTGATCTGGAGGGGCTGTCGCAGAAGGTAGCACATGAGGAAGATGAGAGGATCTCTTATTGTAATTGCTCAAATCCAATCAGTCTGTTTTGGTATCTTTAGGTTCAGTTAAAGCTACCGCATAGCTAGTATCTGTAAGAAGCGCTGTGATCAGCCTAGCAAACGGTAATGAGCTCCTGGTCGCTGTTTTGGAGCTAGCCTCAAGCATCTCCTCCATGATGATGTTAGGTAGATCAATCTTTATATCATTTTTGAAGGCATAAAGATAAACCTTCATCCGCTTAGAAAGTTAATTCTTTTGGGACCGCGGGATGATATTCGTAATAGCAATGCTATGTACGAGACGAGACTCATCATCTAACATTTTGCGGGATACAATTCCCAATCCAGTATACAACCGACTCTGAGTCGTGATATCAAGCACCATATCTCAAAACTCAGGAAGAATAGGCTCCTCCTCATCCTCACCGTCAACGAACCCACCCCTAGAATTAGCAACCGGCCAAGGATAGGATGTCGGTGGCCAAATACACCATGAAAAAGCAATACGTTGAGAAGAAGCGAAACCCAAAATATCATAGATTCTCTCCCTATTAATAAGGTACTCTGTGCCATCAAGAGTTACTCGAAAAGAGCGACTGGACATGTTCCGGGTGGGCATAAGTTTCACAGTAGCATAAAAGAGACGTCCAATCCGCGGATATACTTTTCCCGTAGGAGTCAGAATCTTAGACGTCCAACACCCTACAAGAAAGAACCACCTCTTCCCCAAACTCAATCAACACAATTGAGCAGGGGAACCCAAGATAATACAAATACCAACAATCATAATCCACCACCCCCAAACAAACCAATCCCCAATTTAATCTAAGTGCAATTTCACAAATCACAACACAATCCTTCCCAAGCATAGTAGAATCACAAGCATAAAGGCAATGAAATACTTGTAGAAGAGCAATAAAATCACAAACCAACCTTGAATTCGAAATAGAACCGCAATTATACGAACCCTAGGTCAAATATGCCGTTATCAAGAGCAAAATTGGAAACCAAAGCTCTGAAATTGTGATGCTAGAGAGAAGAGAGAGGATCAATCAATGAAGAAATGGACTCCACCAAGCTTAATCCAACAAGAATTCGAGGTAGAGAGAGGGTGGAGAGAATTTTGGAGCGTAGAGGAGAGATTTGAAAAAAATGACCAGACGCAGTGCTTTATACACCCCACTCGAAAGTCGTTCGAATGACTCGATGATTCGTTCGAAGGAGAGAAAAATAACAGAAATAAGAAAAAGGATGAACCAAGGCA
The DNA here is from genome assembly GCA_014058105.1 of Kingdonia uniflora. NCBI lineage: Eukaryota > Viridiplantae > Streptophyta > Magnoliopsida > Ranunculales > Circaeasteraceae > Kingdonia > Kingdonia uniflora. Next base: position 416,680 of record JACGCM010000622.1, read on the forward strand.
AATACTCTCCCTAAAACATCAGATTGCCATAGACAAACACAGAAAACAACAACGATAGGACACATATATACTCCCCCTCAAAACCTGCAGAGTCAAATCTATAAACACATGAAATACACAGTATAGAAAAAATTATTGAGATATAAACGAAATAATGCAAAAGATCTCGGTATGTGTATGTGTAGTCCAAACAAGTTCCTGACAAATAAACATATGAAGAGCACTATGTTGGACATATGAGTTAACTTAGGCCTCTCATGGTTGGTCACTCAAAAACACTGAGAATTTACTAGATATCACTCTAAGGACTTGAATATGAGTAAATGAAGTAAAAATTCATAATCCAAGAAAGCAGTGCTATTGTACTGAAGATCTCATGAAAGGAATATCAATTGTGTTTGGTGGTGTCAAGTTAAATACCATAGACTTTCAAACTATCATGTCTACTAAACTGATTGTATTAAGCTTAAAATCAACTAGGTCTTTTAAGGTAATCATTAAAGCAAAGGTAGGCTAGTGAGGAAATAGGTGTTTTGCTGGTATTCTGAGGACAAAATTAACTTCCACCTCCATTGTTGTAATCAAAACTCCTCCATTATTGTTCTTAACAACGCTCCTAGTTTTTTTTTTACTAGACATTCTCCCAGCAACACTCAAACACACATTCTTCTTCAGATTTTCTCACTTTGAGTCCTCATATCATGGGTTTAAACAAGAATTTAGCGAATACAAAGAAAAGGCTTATTTTTAGGCTCAACGGGTAGCAAGTGAATACATGATTTAGGTTAAAAATTGAAAGGCCAAAACAGGTTCAAAAATGAAAATGCCTAGAATCATGTCCTAAGACTTATACAATTTCTTATTTCGCCTCGAATCAAGTAAAGAAAAGGTTATAGTATTTTAACTTGAATTTTATGTCACCACCAGCAATCGACTAATGCGGAAAATAATGAGATCAGAAACAGAGAGAGATTTTGCTGGAAAGAATTTATTTAATAACACTCAGCGCTAGAACAAAAGGTTAAATCCTCACATAATGTTAGGAATGAAGTCTCTGCATTTACCCTCAAGATTTCTACTTATACCTAGAGTCAGGGACAATTGAAATTTGTGACGAATAAGTAAAACCAAGAACTCAAGCATTAAATGAGTATATAACACATAAATAATTTCCATATATGCATATGCAACGCAATAGTAGACTAAGCTCAAAGGAAAAAATAGGGGAGACAGTACCTGATAATGTCCACAAGAACTACACCAACACCAGAAAGTCTTGAGAGATCTAGGAAATAGAACAAACACCAATAGCGCATCGAAGATTTTCAAAACGAATAACATCCAAAGGCTTGGTGAAGAGATCTGCAAATTGGTTCTCCGTACAGACATACTCCACAATAACAATCTTCTTCTCAACAAGGTCTCGAATGAAGTGAAATCAAATATCAATGTGCTTGGTCCTCGAATGCTGTTCAGGATTTTTGGAAATGTTGATTGCACTTGTATTATTACAGTAAAGTGACATTACTCACTGATTCACCCCATAGTCATGTAACATTTGCTTCATCTAAACTAGCTGTGTACTACAACTTCCCACAGTAATGTACTCTACCTCTGCAGTAGACTGTGAAATACAGTTTTGTTTTTTACTTTGCCATGTAATGAGATTGTTCCCAATGTAGTAACATCCCCCAGAAGTACTCTTCCTTTTATCAGAATTTTTAGCCCAATTAGCATCTGAGTATCCAATAATATTTGATGTAGTGTCTCGAGTATACCACAAACTAAACTCACAAGTCCCAGACACATATCGAATAATCCGTTTAACAGCATGTAAATGAGACTCCTTAGGACTTGCCTGATAACGTGCACATATGCAAACACTGAACACGATGTCTGGACGACTAGCTGTAAGATACAACAAGTTTCCTATCATGGTCCTATTCACCTTTTGATCCACATCAGTACCTGCAGAGTCCTTACTCAATTTTGTAGTAGTGCTCATTGGCGTCCGGGGGCATGTTTTGAAGAATCAAGACCAAACTTTTTGACAATATCTTTGGCATATTTAGATTGAGAAACAAAAATGCCATCTTCCCGTTGCTTGATTTGAAGACCTAAGAAGTAGGTCAATTCTCCAACCATGTTCATCTCAAATTCGCTTCTCATTAACTCACCGAATGCTTTGACACGAGAGTTTGACATTGAGCCAAAAAAAATATCATCCACAAAAACCTGTGCAATAAGAATTTCATCACCTTCCCGCTGAATAAACAATGTCTTATCAACTCCCCCTCGAATGAACCCCTTTCCAAGTAAAAAGTTAGAGAGTCTATCATACCATGCTCGAGGAGCTTGTTTTAGGCCATAAAGTACTTTCTTCAAACGGTAAACATGCTCTAGATGATGAGGATCTTCAAATCTCTTTGGTTGAGCTACATATACCTCTTCCTCAAGTAGCCCATTCAAGAACGCACTTTTCACATCCATCTGATAAAGCTTGAATTTTTTGTGACACGCAAAAGCCAAAAACATTCGAATAGATTCAAGTCTAGCTATGGGAGAAAAAGTTTCTTCTACATCCACCCCTTTTATTTGATTGTATCCCTGAGCTACTAACCTTGCTTTGTTCCAGACAACATCACCGTTCTCATCAAACTTGTTCTTGTAAATCCACTTAGTGCCAATAATATTAGTATTTGCCGGTCGTGATACTAAGTCCCACACGTCATGTCGCTTGAATTCATTAAGTTCATCTTCCAAAGCGTTAATCTAATATTCATCAGATAAAACATCTTTGACGTTGGTTGGTTCAGTGATGGACACATAACACACACTCTCCGCTGTCTCATATAACGTAGAACAATGATACCCTACACATCTAGCGGACTCATGAAGTGTGGAACACTCATAATCATCAAGGTATCTAGGAGCACCACAATTCCGAGGAGGATTAGTACGAACAATAACATTTGGTACTAAAATCTCCCCAGAAGATGTTGGAATAGTTTCAGCAGGAGGTTCTTCTTGAACATCTTGTGTCACACTAGATGAGGTTGGTAGGGAATCTTCTTAAACATTACTATCTCCATCATCTGTTTGTCCAAGAATCGCCGAGTCATCAAATACCACATTAATCGATTCCATAACCATTTTGTGCTTCAAGTTGCACACACGATAAGCTCTACTGTTTGTGGCATATCCCAGTAGAATACCTTAATCCCTTTGAGCATCAAATTTTCCAATGTTCTCCCGATCGCAAGTAATATAACACTTACTTCCAAACACACAAAAGTATTTCAAGTTCAATTTTTTTCCAAACCAGAGTTCATAAGGCGTATTAAGCGTAAGAGGACGCAGATAAACCCTGCTGATTACGTGACAAGAGGTATGAATAGGTTCTCCCCAAAAGTGACTAGGGACATTCTTTCCATGAAGTAAAACTCGCCCCATTTCCTGTAGGACTCGGTTCTTACGTTCAGCTACTCCGTTCTACTGTGGTGTGATTGGTGCTAAAAATTTATGTTTGATTCCATTTGCCTTACAATACTCAATCACATCACTATCCTTGAACTCTCTTCCACGATCGCTACGAATTCTGTCAATAGAACAGTCCTTCTCATTCTGTATTCGCAGAGCTATGGCATGAAATTCTTCAAATGTGTCTTACTTCTGCCTTAACAGAGCAATCCAGGTGAATCATGAAAAATCATCAACCATAACCAAAATGTACTTCTTTCCTCCCAAAGTACTTACTCTCATATGACCCATCAAGTCCATATGAATCAACTCCAAACTCGCGTAGTAGCAATGTTGGTAGATTTTTTGTGTGGACTCTTGGTTTGCTTTCTAATTTGACATGGTCCACACACTGCATCCGTTAGTTTGCTTAGTTTTGGAACCCCTCGAACTATTTCCTTACTTGTAATCTTCGCTAGATCACTGAAATTCACATGTCCTAACCGTTGGTGCCAAAGTTCCACATTGCTTATTTTAGCAACTTTACATAATATCTCCTTTTGCGATACAGCATAGCAGTTATCCGAAGTTCTATCCGCAGTTATAATGCATTTCCCAGTATTATCAAAGACACGACACGTTTTCTTATCAAATGTTACTGTATTGCCTGCATCACATAGGTGACTCACACTCAGAAGGTTTGCAGTGAGTCCCTTGACATAGAGTATATTATCGACTGCCGGGCATCCAATTCCTTTTACACTCCCCTTTTCCACAATCTTTCCACTCATTCCTCCTCCAAAAGTAACATCACCTCCTTGAATATCTGTGACATTATTTAGACGTGTAGCATCCCCTATCATGTGTCGAGAGCATCCACTATCTATGTACCACTGTGTAGAGTTAAATGCATTTAGATCCATTACTGCAACATTGGACCTTAATTGTGGTAAAAGGTCCTTCTTCTGAACCTAAATAAATCTCACTTTCTTTCTTTCTTCTGTTGCTTGAGTCACATTCTTGAAACCATTAAAAGACTTTTGGACAAAAAAGGAGTTAGCAAACGATTAGGCATATGATCGATGGGGTTTCTCTCTTTCCAAAAGTAAATTATTCCTACCACAGAATTGAGGAACATATCTACAATAGGGAGCAAGATGACCCTTTCGACCACAAGCCTCACAGTAAAATATATGAAAGACAAAAGGCTGCTCAGTCTGCCTATGAGGAACATCAATAATACTAGGTTTGGGCAAAAATGAAGTTGAAGTAGCTTTGACAAACTTAGTGACTTGAGATGAGGTAGACTTGACGTTTTGCTCATCAAATCCTAATCCTCTTTTGTCAGATCCATTTTTCCTCATACTTAGTATTTTGTCAATATTTTTAGCTTCATGATAAAGCACTTCAAGTTTTTGTTGAGTAGAGGTCAACTCGAGTCTAAGTTTCTCAATTTCTATTTCCCCCAATTTCATCTTTTTTACAACAATGAGTCTGTTCTGTTCACACGTCTTAAGTTGACCACTGAGAGATTGTTTCTCATTCTTAAGTTTCTCAAGCTAAGAAATATGTTGAGAGTACACCTCTTCAAGACTAGGCTCTTCACAGTTATCACTTTCATAGTCCTTATGATCATCTCCGTCAGTTTCAAGTGCAAACACATCAAAGTGATCACAACCTGAGGAAATAACAACAATATGAGCTCTTAAACCATTTCCTCCTTCTTGGAAGGGATCATCATGGTCATTAGAGTTATCATCACTATCATCCCACGTAGCGGTAATGTTCATAACTTTGTGATTCTTGTTAGAGATCTTAGTGGGATAGCTGTGAGCATAGTGACCATACTTATGACACCTATTACATTCAACTTTATTGAGGTCTTGGTCTGAGTCATTATGAGAATGAGTACTTGAGTTAGTTTGTTTGCCATAAGACTTAACACGGTCATGAGAACGATACTTGTAATTCACATTTTGCCCTTGTTTATCAAATTGCCTCTTTTTCAAAAGTTTTCTAAATTGTTGACTTATAAGAGCAATCTAAGAGTCAGAGTCAATTTCCTCATCATTGTTAGAAGCACAGTAGTTTTCAACATCTCTAGTTCCTTGAGAAGATGAAGAGTTGGAGGAAGACTTAAATGCCATACTCTTACTCTTCTTAGGATTTTCCATTTCCATTTCGATTTCAAAAGTACGTAATTTTCCAGCAAGTGAGTCAGGTTTCATAGTATTAAGATTTTGTACTTCCTCTATAGCATCACGTCTGAATCTAAAACTCTTAGGAAGAGATCTTAAAATTTTATGTACTATTTGAACATCGGTGTATCCAGCTCTTAAAGAAAAACTGTTGTTGACAATGTCACTAAGCTTGGCATAAAACTCACTAAAGGACTCATCCTCACTCATCCAGATGTTTTCAAATTGAGATGTGAGCATTTTGAATTTACTTTCTTTAACAGTGTCATCACCTTCGTGAGTACGTATTAAGATGTCCCAAGCTTCTTTCGAAGTGCAACACGCGGATATATGGCTATACTCACTATGGCTCAGTGCATTAAAGATAGCATTAAGACCTTTAGAATTATACCCAAATGTTTCTTTTTCTTCCTTGGTCCATTGATTCACCCTGCATAACAGTCGGGGGAGTCCATCCATCTTCAATGGAAACCCAGACATCCTCTCCCATGGATTGCAAGAAAGCAACCATTCGAACCTTCCAGTAAGGATAGTTCGCGCCATCAAGGAGTGGTCGACGGTTTATAGGACCTCCAAATTTTTTAGAATCCATTAAATCAAGCACGTACATAAACAGGATCACCGCTCAGAATATAAAGCCTACAAGCGATTCTGCTCTGATACCAATTGAAATTATATGTGCTCGTAATTAATGTATTTCGAGAAAATAGGTCAGAACAATTCCTATCAATCATTAGTCTAAGGTTAAACAGAAATAATCAAAAGCAAAGACAAGGAATTAAAAGACACAAACAATTATTCACCCTATGGAAACTCCTTACTCAGGAAAAAAACCACAGGTCATTGTCGAGGATTACGACAACCAAAAGTTTTACTAATCAAAAAGAGCTATACTGAATTATACTTACAAATTTAATAACCTAGTCTCAGGATTATCACTCTTCTGACTAAAGCTTCGCGCTCCATCATCTTCTTGTTCTCACAACAACTCTTCTTGATCTCTCACCAAGAAACTTCTTCTATTCTCGCAATAGCCCATCTTGATGTCCCACTAAGAAACTTCTTCTAGAATCGCTCTTGAACAAATAATTGGGAAGTCTTTGAAACCCTAACTCAACATCAATCTTGTGATAAGAGGATGATTGATTGATCTTGAGTTTTTTTCTCTCTCTAATAAAGTCTTTTGGAGCCCTTATAAAGAAAAACGTTTTGCCAAAAAAAAAAAAAAAAAAGAGTGAAAAAGAAATTAGGGTTTCTTTAAATAGTAGTTCTATTTTTCTCGATATTCGTTCGAACGAGAACAAATGTTGTTCGAGCGAATCACGTCTAATTTGGTCAAAACCTCTAGAAAGTTTACAACTCGTTCAAACGAAAAAAAGTCTCGTTCGAACGAACGATTGCCTATGGGCCAAATTTCCAGGAGACATGACACTTCGTTCGAGAGACAAGAAAATACGTTCGAGCAAAAATTGCCTATGGGCCAAATCTCCAGGGGACATGACACTTCGTTCGAACGTCAAGAAAACTCGTTCGAACGAAAATTGCCTATGGGCCAAATTTCTAAGGGACATGACACTTCGTTCGAATAACAAGAAAACTCGTTCGAACGATAAAATGGAGAAAGGCTCCTCCCTTTAATCAGGGAGTAAAACTTACCTTTTGTCCTGTGATCTATGTCTTCGACTGAGACAACCAGAAACTCCACAAACACGATATGGGACAAATAAAACCTTTCACCCCTAACCAAATCTAAAAAATAATATGCTAGAGGGGACTCTGTGACATACTTATTCACACATTTATCTCCAACTACATGACAAGAAATGAAAGTGAAGAACTGAAATCTGACGTGATTGTCCAAATATACAAAAACTCACATAATATAGATTAGATAAATAAAACTGAATTAGAAATGAAATCCCGCATTTTTACCATGATAGACATTAAGTGTCAAAGCACGTATAGCAATGCGAATCATGCTCTTTACGTGAAAAGCAAACTTTATCGCCTCAGAATATAATAGGAAGGAAATCGCATCATCCTGCAGGATTGTTTTTCTAAATCAGAGTGTGAAATACATGTGGAATAAACATGTATATATCTATATTTGTTAGGATCTGGTGAGAAAAACTTTACAACCAATTTTAACTGCCTACTTTTAAGAAGAATTAAGTTCTGGCGAAGATGAAGGTGGTGTTCACAACATTTGGAAAATTTCCTCATTAAAAAATCTCATCATTCTGAATAACCACATACAGATTAAATCAATACCTTCATAAATGAAGGATCGAAGAATCTAGAGAAGGAACTCTGAAATGCCACCATCCATTAAATTGTAAATAGAGAAAAATGAGCCGATAACGACCAAAACGGACAAACAAATACAACAAATAATTCAGTAAAATCGTAATCAACCAACATTTATTTTTAAGAATAAATTAAAATGCAAAAAAAATTCAATTACAACATTGGATATATATATATATATATATAGAGAGAGAGAAGGGCAACTTACATAAATCTGATGGAGAGGGAGAGAAAAAAAAGAGGAAGAAAAAACCCGCTCGCTCGCTCTCCGTCCTAATCTTTATAATCTTCGCTTGATTCGGAATCGAACCATTACCCAAATCCGTACCTTTCTTCCCAATCCCTAATTTTGCTAATCCCTATTAATCTCACTATTACCAACATTAGGGTTCTTCCCTCTTATCTCCAATTCATCCCGATCTCCAAAATTCTCTGAAAGGGGTTTCACCAAACCCTTCAATACGATGATGGGTTGTTGTTGGGGTGTTGCGGTGAAGCGAGAGTTAACGAGGGTTCTTGAGGGAAGCTCTTGAGGCCTCTCCTTCATGTACTCTCCGACTTGAGGGACTATGTTAGAGACATTGGGGTTGGTTACAGAGAGATGTCCTTTCGTATATAGACAGTCTTTCGTGTAATCTCTGTTGTTCTCAAACCCTAAATCATTCTTCATGTTTCACACTATAGTAAACTATGGGGAGAGAGTACAATAGAACTACAAATCCTAAAATACGCAAAATCACAGATGAAACACTTAAATTAAGCCCAAGATCCTAAAAATAATTAGTAAAATTGGGAATTGAATCTCAAAGATCGATAGAATGCGCAATGGTAAAGAGAGAGAGAGAGAGAGAGAGAGAGAGAGAAGTACCTTGCTTAGAATGTGAGAGAGGCGCTGGTGGGAGAAATAGATCGTAGGTTTTCAGAGATGAAGAGACGGATTTGGGAGAGATGAATAGTCGGGCTTAAGATGGGAGAGATAAAGAGAAGCAGTACGACAAAACTATCCATTTCCATATTTGGTCCAAAGTACCCCCTATGTATGAGAGTAAAATAAATCTAGGCCGTCTATCTATCTCTTTCTTATAAATCCCAGCCCCTTTTTATCTTTGAGATAATGACAAATTTTTCTATTTGAAAAACACCATTCTCTAATGTATAATAGACTTAATGTTTTTTTTTTGATGTAGGAGATGGAAATTCAGTAATTGGCCAATGGTTAAGTGCCAACCAAAGTGTTTTATCTATAAGTGCGCAATCTGAAGAAGGTCATGCTTTTGAGGAGGGTACAACTCAGGGTACTCAATAGTCATTGTTCCTTACATAGTTATGTAAAATATTCAAGCTTAGGGGAACTTTTATTTTATTGTATTCCCTCAATTTGAAAAACTTAATTCAAGTTTTCCCTCGCTGATGGTTTGCTTCTTTAACAGTTGTACATAAATGGCCCAGTTTGAGCCTACAAACGATAGAGTAGATATAATATCTGCAGATTCTCCAGCAGAGACCTTAATAAATGTTCCTTTTCCCAGTAAAGGATTTTACTTCTTTGTGAGATTTAGGTCTGTATAATCCTCGATGTTTTACTTTACAACTTTTGAGTTGAGGTGAATAACTGTAAATGCTAATGATAATCAAGATTACGAATGTAACGGGAACAATAAAGAATTATTGCATGATAGTATTGTATACCCACCTTCTGTTGGGTATCTTTCTCTTTTTAACTTGTATGCGTATGAAACTATGAACTTATAAATGTATGTACTGATTTCTTTTGACGGTCTTCAGGTATGCAGAACCATGGAGAGATGCGGAAACTGGCAACTCATTTTGTATTTTCATCCCTTGCTTCCCGGATTATTTGGCACATTCCATTTCCAAGTCAAAAGCGTTAAGACATGAGATATTTGTTTCTGTTAATACATCTATTAGGGAAGATGAGCATGTTATGGGATCTTTGACTTCACCTTTTTTTGGAGGATTCACAGTTCTAGAAATGTGCAAGGTAAATATGCTAAAACATCTAGAGAACTAATAAAAATAGCTATTTCCCTCGATATTATGTTTTTTTTTCATGATCAAATTTAATTTATTAAATATCTGTTCTTATTAGCTAAAGGACATTGCAGTATTTTAAGTTTTTGTTGCTTGCTTATTGCAGGAATTGTTGAGCCGCGCCGCGAGTAGGGACCTATCCCTCGACCTAATACAATTCAAACTAATTTCTACATGAACTACCTCCATGTCAGACTCACGCATTTAAATGTGACATGAACAGTCGGCATTGACACCTACACAACAAACTGATGAAAAACGTGGATCAAGCACAACAGAAAAATATGAACAAGTCAAGGACACCTATCTTTCACGAACTCAACAGTTATTCAGTCAACCACCACTTACCTCATTGTTCGGAGAACGTGCTTGACCACGATAACGAACTGTGGGCAAGGCCTTTATAAAGAAAAAGTTCCAGAAGAGACAAGGACCAGAAAAATATATGAGAAATCACCAAGAAAACCAAATTTTCTATATTCTTAACCACAAAACTTCTTATTTACAAGAACAAGTATTTATAGTTCGAGAGATCACTTGTAATAAGATATCAATTTCAAACATTAAAAGTTACTGTCAATAAAACCATAAACTTGAGGTCATGGTTTTTTACCTATTCAAAGATTTTTCACGCTAAATCACCTGCATTATTTTTTGCTTTACATTTGTTTTTGCCGCATGTACATTGATGTAAGAGCAAATTCTAAGCCATTTTGAAGTAACGGAATTAGGCTATTATATTTGGAGTTGTCTATGTGAAAGAAAATATTTACATGATGCCCTAAGGCATACATTCACTCTATCAATCTCCAATCATGGTCACTTTCAGACGACCAACGGCCAAAATTCAGCTCAATCTTTCAGTTGAGCCAGAACAGCTTACAGAACTACAGGCGAATCTCCACGCCGAAATTGAGAAATATATTGAGCTCGAACATTAGTTAACTCTTGACCGAGAACTTTATGAGAAGAAGCTCGAAGCTCAGAGACAAGCTCGTTTGACAGTGTTTAAACGACATGAAGACCAGATGGAAACCATGCAGACTGCACTATAGGCTCTTCAAGAAACTCAACAGGCTCCTCAAACTAGAGATCATGATCAAGTGCCAAAGACCTCCCAGGTTTTAGCATGGGAAAGATTGGGACCTCGAGGAGCCACTAGCAAAGCTATTTCCAAAAATATTTACTACGAACATTAACCTTCAATTCCTTTGGGAGGTGAAGTTCAGTCTAAAATTAGCAGAGGTCACTGACTTTCCAAATGCCAGGAGGAAGAATAACAATCTCAACCTTGAATTCCAGCATGTGATCATTTCAGTGAAGGCACCAGTACTCATAATCCTCAGCCACCTTGTCAAGCCACTCAAGGAAAATGTCTATACATTACATAAGAACATATGGATCAACGCATCAAAGAGTTGATTAAAACGCAAGTTCTAGGCACTAGAGATGATCTTATCAATTTACAAGGAAGTCTAATTGTCAAAGAACTATTCTATATGGAAGTATCGAAAGGTTTCCATACTCTGAAAATTCGAATATACAAAGGCACCGATCCAACGGAGCACATCTAACAATACCATGATTCATTAGGATTATATTTCAATCTCAACCACATCATCTGCCATCTGTTCGCAACAAGTTTCCAAGAAGAACCACTCTGATGGTTCGATAATTTACCTGAAGATTCTATACTTGCATTCGATCAGCTGCAAAAATAATTCATCAAGATGCATGCTCATAGCAGAGACAAAAAGGAGAATTTATATTCTCTTATTAGTCTTAACCAATCATACGGAGAGAAGCTCGAGGCTTTTGCAAAGAAGTTTAATGAGCTCGCGCGTAAAGTAGATAATTTCGATTAGAAATAGCTGTTACTGCTTTCACAAACGCGCTCCAGCTCGACTACAAGGCCAAAGAGCACCTCTTCCTCAACAAACCTGCGATCTTGAAAGATATGATTACCAAGGTCAATGGAGATGTCAACCTGGAAAGAATGATGTCTGAAAGGCTTAAATCTACTAAATCCGTCCTAACTACTAAAGGTTCATCCACAAAGCGAAGTAATGAACCAAAGGAGGATCGGGGTGATCAAAAGTATTCCAAGGGCAACACTGCCAACCCTCAGAAAGGCGATACATTACCTTAACCTGTCCTCCCAAAGATGAATGTTCAAATCTTCGTAATTTTTTTTATTCTACCAAAGGATAAGCTGTACCGTCCATCTCAACCATTATAACCAATCGAAAGCCGCCCGTACTGCATGCATAACAAGGTGAATCATCATGCTACTGACAGTTGCTATGCTTTATAGAGGCTGCTAGAGTTCATTTTCAAAGATGGACGGATGTACAAATACATTATTGACCTGAAGTCCTACAAGAATGGAAGCTATAATTAAGAAGTAGCTCAAAGTCGTCCAGGTTGAAGATCAAACTGAGGATAAACATCTCTACCATTTATACCACAATAACATGATCAAAATCTATTAGATCAACAACTCTTGTAGATTCAATCGTAGGAGATTATCATAATGTTCCGATCTCACACCTCAAGATAAAGAGGCTAAACTTCTACCTGAGTCGAGCAATCGGTGGCTTGGGATCTCATTCGAAGATTACGACATTAGTCTTGTCAAATTTCCACATCATGTATGATGCATTAGTCATAATGCTCAAGATAAAAAAGTTTAACATGTACACAATGATGGTCGATACTGGAAGCGGTATTGAGATTCCCTTTTAAAGCACAATCGACCAGATGGGGCTGGCCGATCAAGTCATTCCAAGCGATACCAATATTGGTGGATTCAATGGATCCAAAGAAGAGTAAGTAGGTAAGATCATCTTACCTATTACTACTGGACTAGCCACAATCGACATCATCTTCTACATCATCAACACTAAATATTATTATCTCAGTATTATGGGTCGTTGCTGGATTCACAACATGGAAGCAATCGCTTACACCTATCATCAAGCACTCTACTTCAAATACAATGATGGTATCTATAATATCAAAAGCAGTCAAAAGATTTCTCGAGTTTATGAAAATACTGTCTCTGCCATTCTAGATACCTCAGACAGATACACCGCATAACAATTACAGAAAGCTGATTACCTTGATGATCAGCCTTCCACAGTAGAGCCTACAGATTATATCAATATTGATAGACCTAGCAAATGTACTTTTATCGGTACCAAGCTAGTCCAGCATGATAGGGATGCTCTTTTTCTATTCTTAGATCTGAATCAAGACGTCTTTGCGTAGACTTTTGAAGGGATGCCTGGGGTCGATCAAACCAAGAAATGTTACAAATTGGCCATCAATAACAACGTCGCGACAGTCAAACAGAAATAGCGACGACTCTCACTTCATCTTCGAAATGAAGTTAACATTGAGATCGAGAAATTGATCAAAGTAGGATTCATTTGAGAAGCCAAGTATCCAAATTAGATATCAAACTTTGCCGTTATCCCAAAGAAGAATGGAAAAGTCTAATTTTGTGTAGATTCTATAGATTTAAACAAATACACTCCAAAAGACAGTTTCCCTCTTCCCATCATCCATCAAATTCTTAATTCCACAACAGATCATGAACTCTTATCTTTGATGGACGCTGCTTTTGGTTACAATCAAATTTCTCTCCTTGAAGAAGATCAGGAAAATACCACTTTCATTACTAAATGAGGACTTTACTTTTATAAAGTCATGCCCTTCAAACTCAAAAATGCAGGCGTAACTTATCAATGATTGATGACTACTATGTTCAAAGTATATCTTGGGAAAATTATAGAAGTCTAGATTGATGATCTCTTAAGCAAGAGCATAAAGTCACACAGTACTTCACCGATCTCACCACAATATTTAACATTCTCCGATCTTACAGGATGCGACTCAATTTAGATAAGTGTCAATTTGAAGGTCATTTAGGCCATTTCCTCGGCCATCTCATTAGCAAAAAGGGGATTGAGGTCGATCCAGATCAAATTCGAGCCCTCCTCAACATGCCATCTCCACAAACAACGAAGGACGTACAAAAACGTCCCAGCAAGATTGCCACTATCAACCGATTCGTTTTTAAATCCTCAGATCTCTATCCTTGGTTGTTTCAAGTACTCTGAGATTATACCAAATAATGAAAAGTTTATCCCACTGCAGAGATGCAATGGACAACAGAATGCGAGGCAGCTTTTCAGGAACTCAAAACCTATTTGGGGAAATCTCCCATCATGAGCACCTTGATAGATAATGAGGAACTGATCATCTACCTGGTAGTTTAGATACTTCTCTTAGCTCGGTTATCATTCGTCTTGAAGGGAAAATTAAGAAGCAGTCTACTTCATCAGCAAAACCCTCACTCTAGTAAAAAATGAGGTATTCTAAAATTGAGAGACTTCTTCTAACTCTTGCTTACACTTCACAGATGTTTAAGTACTACCTCCAAGCTCATTCAGTCAAAGTCATGACAAACTATACACTCTGGGAAGTGTTGTCGAAAAAAGAAAAATTCAGCCGAGTACAACAATGGTCAGTCAATTTGGGTGAGCAAGATATCAAGTTTGGACAATGACATTCAGAAAAGGGTCAGGCCATTGCCAATTTATTCGTAGATTTTCCAGTAGAAGATCCTGAGTGGGAGGAGCACGATCCTGATCTTTCAGACGACATTGCAGAAGATCCACCACCCAAAGCATATGATGAGCGAGCTGAATGGATTGCAAGGAAAGGGTAGATACTTCTTACAAACGGATCAGTAAGACCCGCAGGGTCAAGAATTGGAATTGCATTGATTACCCCTTCTAACGAAAGAATTGAGAAATTAATTCGCTTAGATTTTGAGGCCTCCAACAACGTCACAGAATACGAAGCTCTAATTCATGGACTCGAGCTCGGTGCCTTGAACCTTTTAGTCTGCACAGATTCTCTACTCATCGTCCACCATTACTCTGAGCAATACCAAAAAAATAGTAAGATGATCGAGTATGCAGCCTTGTTGCAGATAGGATGAACAAGTTCGCAAAAGCAACTCTCGATTATCTTCCTTAAGGTGAAAATAGACACGCCAATTCCTTGGCTTATCTAGCCGGGGTCTTGGGGTGAAAAAGCTAGATATCTTTAGATCGAAGTGTTATCTTTTGTATGCACGATCAACACTAGGGGCGATGAAGAGAAAGATGACAATTGGCAAAAGCCCTTTATTACCTACCTCAGCCCAAAGAACGAATACGATGGGCCCCTTCCAGCAGATTCGAAAGAACTTCGACTGTTGATCGAAAACTTAAAACGCTATACAGTTCAAAACAATTTTTTACATCGCCATTCAGTCATGAGGCCTTACCTCTAGTGCCTCTCCAGAAAGAAAGCAGGCAAACTGCTTTGAGATTTATACGAAGGAACTTGTAGCTCCCATGCTGTAGGTCAATCACTTGCTAGTAGAGCAATTACACAAGGAGTATTCTGGCCAGGTATGCACAATCAAGCAGACTTATGCAATTGCAACACATGTCAGCGACATGGACACATGATCTTTACCCCTGTGCTCGAACTCCATACAAGCAAGGTATTCTGGCTATTCAAGCGATGGGCACTTGATCTCATCAGAGAATTTCCTAATACTCCAGATAACCGACGACACCTTCTCATAGCAACAGATTATTTTACGAAATGGGTGGAAGTTGTTCTACTTTATCGAACTAGAGAAGAAGAGGTCATCTCTTTTATCTGAGAATAAATCATCACTCAGTTTGGATGTTTCCACCTAATTCGGATCGATAATGGGCCATAATTTGTTGGTGAGAAAGTCATAGCCTTCATCAACAAACACAATATCATCCACTCTCCATCCAATCCATACTACCCTCAAGGCAATGGTAAAGCTGAAACCACCAACAAAACCATCGTGGAAGGACTCAAGAAAAGGTTTCAATCACAGAAAAAAGGAAATTGGATTCGGGAACTTCCTTATGTCTTATGGGCATACCGTACCACTCTGCGTCAATCAACCGGCTGCACCCCATTCTTCCTCGCTTATGGCACTAAAAATGTCATTCCAACAGAATACCATTATCTAGTCAAAGACCACGAGCCTACCGATGAAGAAAGTTAGTTCGAACTGACTTGTAACATGAATTGGATTGAGAAATTAGGGAATACACTATTTCCAACTTAGGTCGATATCACCATATGCTAGCCAGTACGTAAAACTGACAAGTTCGAGGCCGTACCTTCTAAATTGACGATCTCGTCCTCAAAGAAATCCCTCACTATAGAAAAGAGGCACATGCTGGGAAATTGGTTGAAAATTGGGAGGGTCCATTCCTAACCATTGGCCTAACTGGTCTGGGATCATTTTATCTCATGACAAAGCAAGAAGTTCAAATCCCAAATCCATGGAATACTAGGCGACTAAAATGGTACTATCGTTAAGTCCCTTACTTCAAAATTCTTGTTTTTTCCATTTAAAAAGTGAGATTTCATCTCCATACAATGTACATTCTATTCAATGAAAACTTTCAAGTTTTTTCCCACATTACTCTTAATATTACAGATTAAGGCATAGGTAATATTAGCCTTCAATCGACCTCTATACAGGTTAAGGCATAGGTTATACTAGCCTTCAATCGACCTCTATACTTATTAGGGTATAGGTAATACTAGCCTTCAATTAACCTCTATACCAATTAAAGAAAAGGTAAAACTAGCTTTTAATCTAACTCTATACATACTCTACGATTAAAATGAAGGTAATATTTGTTTTTAATCAAAGAACTCTACCGAACATAAGATTAAGCAAAGGTAAAACTAGCCTTCAATCAAACTCTATACATACTCTATGATTAAAATGAAGGTAATACTAGTTTTCAATCAAAGAACTCTACCAGACATAAAATAAAGCAAAGGTAAAACTAGCTTTCATCTCTCAATATGGTTATGACAATTATACCTATTAAAGCAAAGGTAAAACTAGCTTTCAATCGAACTCTATACATACTCTGTGATTAAAACAAATGTAATACTTGTTTCTAATCAAAGAACTCGACCAGACATAAGATAAAGCTGAGGTAAAACAAGCTTTTATCTCTTAATATGTCTACGACAGATACTTTTATAAGTTACATTTATAAACTTATACTAAGGATTTTTTTTTGCTGATAGGAGGTTTGCTACGCTTTCACCTACAACAAGAGAATGATCAACCATAAAATCTTGAGCTGGGGCAGCCATAGTAATCCTACCTTACTCTACCAATTCTGTAAGTAGAGAACCTAACTCTATTTCCATGGCATTTAAACAGTTTCCTCGATCTACATCAGTTGTACAAATACATCCTCTACCCGATAGACAGTCATACAAGGTATCCCTCTCTAACTTTAGTCTTCTCATTTACTCCTCAAAATAGACAATAACAGCCATGAACATCTCTGAGCGTGATGCTTCGGGCATCACTGCCTTGGAAAAATTCTCTCTCACTTTTTGATGATGCTCTTACAATTTTTTATACCGTACCTCATGCCACTCCATGTAACTTTTTGCTTGGGACATAAGGTTGATATGCTCCTTCACTTTCTCCTCTGCTTCATCTGACTCAGCTTGGTTCATTGTCCTCAGCTCAACTACCTAAGCACAGAGTTCCTCGAGCTCCTTGTCTGCATCTTCGCCGGCAGGAGACTCCTTTAGCAATTCATCTTTTTTCCTTATCAAGTGATCCTTACCCCTAATCACCTGCTTGAACTCCTGCTCCCTGGTATGAGATGCATTCAACTTACTTTGACACTTCCTTATGGGCTCATTTTCCCTTTGTACGTGAGCTTGAATTCGAGTTATATCTGCCTCTAGTTCCCTAATTCGAGCTGATAGGCTAACCACATCCCATCTCACAAGGGAGACCCCTACATCATCTTTACTTTTCTTTGACCGCTCTCCAGCCTCAAAATTCTTAACACGCAAGTTGGCCATGGCCAGATCCGCCTTAAATTGGGCCACCCTTTCATTCCATTCATTATAACATTTTTGAGCCATCCAAAAATATAAATCCTTAGCAGATAAAGCCTCACTTAACTGATCAACAACAATTTTGGAGTTAGATAGGTCATCTCGAGTACTCCTCGGCTCACTATCTTTCTCTGTCATTTTACTCTTCAATCGTGCCAGTTTACTTTTGGAATGTACTAGATCAGCTCGAGTCTACTCTTGTTCAATTGTCTTGCTAATCATTTAATCTTTCAGACTATCCACAAAAACCTACAATTCTTTCTCCATCCTTTCTAGCGACTGCATACGGTATCGATCCATGTCTGCCTCCTTATTCTTTATCATCAACCCCATCATTTTGGCTTTTGAGCTCGCTAACTCTTTCTTCGCCTTCGCGAGCTCATTTTGTCCCTTATTAATTTCGGCATCTTTTACCTCAATCTTCCGAGTAAGGTCATAAATAGTTCATGTTGCCTCGACAAACTTGAAATGTACCTTCACATGTTTATCTTCCCTATCTTTATTTGCCTCTATCATCTAATCAAACTCTGCCACAAACTCTTAGTTATATTGGTGCTTCTCTTCTTTGCTCAAGCAAAGTGACACTAGTTCGACCTACATCACAGATGCAATACATCAAGTTCAATTCAAGAACATTCAACCAATACATTCAATCAAGATACAGGAATCTTATTTTTATCAAATTTCTATTTTTGTTGACATCTACTGTGTGAAACTGCTTATGAACTTAAGGTCAAAGCATGATCCCAGTTCGATAGAACATAAACGTGTACGTCCAATTTCATGGTACACCTTCACTATGTTATAATTTTTTAAATACTTTGATATCATCTATACACAATCGAGTACCATCACACCTAAACTATTTATACATTTTTGGTCTTCGCTATACTTTAATTTTTTACTCTGTAGCTCTAAAGTAATGCAGTATACAAGTCAAATATTTTTTTCTCTTCTCTAACCTGTAGCTCCGCTTGTGAAGATAACAGGGACGCTGTGGTGCCTTTTTCCTTAGCAAACACAGTCTCTAACTCCTTAATTCTTAGGCGCATATCCTTAAGTTCCTACAAACAATTTTTACAGACATCTCTTAGCCTATATAAGTTAACCAACAAAACAATTTTCCATACAGTTACACTTCTCAAGCCCCACATATACACACAACTAAAGTTCAAACAATTTTACTCTACCTTCTCATTTTTATTTTTATTCCCCGAAGTTTCCTTGTTATCTTCTTGGTTCTCTAGCACAGTTTGGGGAGAGACACCATCCAGCCCTCCTTCCATACCAACTTCCTCCTCTTCCTCTTCAATAAAAGTACCCTCCAGGATCTCCTTTACCTAAGCTTTGGAGTACCCCACTCTGAGAAGTTAACGCCCAAGTCCGTCGCGATGGACAACTGCCACATCAGGGTTTTCCTGTACTTCTTCTGTCACCTCACTAATCTCCACCTCCCACACAACCTTCACAGAATCAAGTCGCCTCCCCTCCCGAGCTAAATCAAACTTTAGTCGAACTACCTTATTCTCGAGCTCCACCTTCTGAGTTTCGAGCTCAGCTTTTTCCTCCTCTATCCCGAGGTAGATTCCCTTCATTAGGCGAGCAACCTACACAAAATAAGTCAAATATATTTTAAAGCTCAAATCGCAAATACAAAATTCAAAAACATACAACTCGCCAAAAATTTACCACTTTGCTCATCTTATCAGCCCACTTTCGACCTGCACACCTCGCCCTATCCTCAACAGCCCTTAACTCATCCTCCTCCTCAGGTTGATTCTTAACAACCCGAACCCCAGTGACTCTAGAAGGAGGAGCCAACCTACTTTTTTTTGCTTCCAATTCGACCTCACCACTTCCAGTCGTTCCTGAGGCCAAACTGCGTTTCAGAGTTCTCTTCTTCAGAAATGCCCTAGCTAACTTACTCGACGTAGCAGAATCCGGGACATCCATAAAATCTAAATCGGTGACCTTTGGCATAGACGCACGCTTCTCTCCGTCTGCCCCTCTCTTCTGGTTACCTACATCCCCCATCATTTATCTCATCGGTTGAGACTTCTGAACCCTCTAAGACCTACTGTTAGCTCTTTTACGTCGATTAATACTGATAGACATAAAATATTTACGTGTACAACTCCAAAATTTATATCCACCTAGTCATTTATTAAATAAATGTTGTATTTACAGAAATCGGTCACATGATAAACAAGTCATACATTTTTTCAGTTTTTGAACAAAGATCAAGGGTGATGCACTCCATCAATGATTCTCACTTGAAGTTGTCAACCAAAGGCCCATGCATGGAAGCCCATTAAAGATAATTAAATATTAATATTATTCTCATGAGTTGTAATATATATGCATGATTTTAGGAATTGTTTAGGGGATTTTATATTAATGGTAATATTTTGTAACCCTTCCTATACTCTATAAATAGGAGAAGAATCCCACCCATGAAGGATGATCTTGGAGAGTGTAAATATCAAGGTTCAATAAGCAATAAAGTTCTTGTTCTTCTCTTTTTCTTGTTTTTTACTTTTTTCGTAGTAATAGTAGTATGGCGATGATCAAAGGGATGAGTAGCTAATCTTCTTAGCCAAAGCTAGAGAAAGCTCCACCCAATGTAGCATTAGTGTAGATTGTGTAGCTTAGTTAAAATAATTACTTTCTCTTTATCCCGGAATATTGCATATTCGTATTCCTTTGTCCTATGCTTGGCCAAAACTAGGATTAGGAGGAATAAAGAATATAAGTAACCATCTTTTTTGACCATAACAAGATAGGTTAGGAACATGGAGAAGAGAACATAATCTATGCTTATCAACCGGACCATGGTTGAATAAGTTGGTTTATGGGTAGTTCCCAATCAATAATTATTTTATCTCATGATGTATTGCATATACCCGACCAAGGATATGCGATACGGGAATTCATGAATACTCTAACTAGGTACACTATCTCAAGGTTACAATGGATGGAGTGGAATCTCGCCTTGATTTCTTCTCTAATCGTATAAACACCTTTTCTAGTTTGGGCTTTATTTTAATTTCTTTACTTATAAAAGCCTAAAACTCATTTTTATTAGATAAAATTAGTAGCTAGAAACGTAATTCATACCACAAGTCTCTTGGGATATGACCCTGGTTAACCTTGTATTTAACGGTATACCATGTGCTAGCGGGTCTTTTAAGACGTCGGTTTATCATCGATCAAGTTTTTGGCGCCGTTGCCGGGGATTTGCAAAGTTGTATTTTATTTTTGAGTTATTTTATTTTAAGCTAATTTTTCTTTCTTGTTTTTCTTTTCTTTTCTTTTTTCTTTCCCTTTTTGGATCCGGAAACAAAGTGATTGAGTGATTGGCTCAAACTCTCTTGACGTTACTGTATGTGTAAAGTCTATCCCTGAATATTTTATGGGTTTTGATTATCTATACTTCACAATTTGGAAATACGTTTGCTAAAAATTTTTAGATAATTCAAAAGCCTTTCCGAATTGTTATATATCATATTTTTCTGTTTAGTCGTTTGAGAGTTACAGCCCTTTGAAACAACAGTAAAAAGTCTCAGTTAAAGACGCCGCTGTACATTCATTACCTATTTTGAGCATTAGGGAGGATAAATTCTAGAGAATTTCCTTCTTGAATATTTATCCTTTCTGAATTATCTTTCCAAATTGATATTATTAAATGCTCTCTCTCAACCGTGTCGAAAGATATATGCATTTGAAAATCAGGACATCATAGACTATAATAAACTTAGAAATTGAATTAATATTGTTTTCACAAGTTCACTAATCCTTTTTCTCTTGTTTTACAGAATAGTCACAAAGTTGGAAACGAGACGGATAATGCGCAAAGCTAAAAGAATCATCAAATCCATCCTTCTTGTGCCCTCTAAGTGAAGGGACACTCCCTTCTTTCGCCTCCTAAGTGATGGGGCAGCGACAACTTCGCCGGGAAACACTTCCCATTTGTTGGTACCTCTCTAAACTTGACATCTATAAGGGGTTCATATCCGCTCGGCCCCAACACTAGGAACATAAAGTCGTGTGGACTGTGCAAATATACACTGCTCTAATAAAATATTTGCTGTGATTGGATTGGCCTATTGACGTGTTTAAATTTCTTTTATTCCAACATTAGTAAATGTAAAAACTATTAGAGACTTGTGGGATTTTATCACCCAAAAAGCTTTCTAACAAGTGGGACCACCCATTAGGGATACGAATAAATTTGTATCACGCGAAAATTGAACGTCTCAGACCTAAAAATAAAAAAGAGTAGCAAGATTCCCACGAGATTTTATCACCTAACGGATTGGTGTTTCGGACCGGGGTACAAACACGGGTTCGTAGGATACGGCCCTAGCCTAGCATCGCAAAATACTGGTCGCAGGCTTACAACGTCACCGTTCCGAGTGCTGACGTACGATAAGGCGACTAGTTCGGGCGTGAGGACTGAACATCTTCTTTAAGCTGGTACTAGCATAGTAACGCAGGGGAGTATAGGAACAAAAACCTTTTGACATCTTGCCCATTTTGAACATAGAATAATATAGGGGTCCCCTAATTATTACTTTTAAAAAATATTGATGTACTAGAGTTTAGGTTTGATTGGTTGTTTATTGCATTGGGTGTTGCTTTTATTTTAAAATGTCATACATGCAAGAACATTGGAATCCGTACAACTCACAATTCGATATCCCGCAACAACCTCAAAATCATTTTCAATCATGGGATCACCAAAATTCTCAATACGTGGAACATTTCCAATCTTATTCATATATGCAGGCCCATCAGTCCGTCCAGTCATCCAATCAGTTCCTACCCGACCCACCCAAACCTTCTTTAGATGATACCTTTACTCTCTTCATGCAATAATCAGTACAATTTCAACAACAAATGATACAATTCCAACAATAGACATTGGTGAATCAAAGTTCTATGACCCAATCTATCTCTAGATTAGGGACTCAGATAACTCAGTTGTCAACTACGTAGAGTGAAATAGAGCATGAAAAAATTATAAGCAATAAAGAAGAACAATCTGAAGTTAAATCCCCTTGTGATTTAGAAATGAATGAATTAAAGCGTAATCAATGTATGTTTTCTCCGTTGGGTGAATGGATACCATATTGTGAGACAGATTTAGAAGATGAGTATTTTAAGGTCGACAATCCTATGACACAAGAAGATCTTGAAGAAGCCCTCCCAATTCAACCATCGATGTCATCATCCATTATTTTATTTGTCAACCCAATAAATTCATTCGAGGAAACTATGACTGAGACAAAATATTTTTCTCTCTACTCTAATGATTTTTCTGACGATGATGATGACGAGATAAAATATGAATATATGGAATCACCGTCTCATTATACGATAATATGCGAGGAATTTATAGATGATGATATTTGTACCAAAGTACAGAAATTGGAAATTGCCGAACCTGTTGCAGATGTTATCAACTTGTCATTTCTTTCTCAGTCTCTTTATAAGTCACCTCAGCCTTGCCTTGAGCCGCGTCCACCTGACATAAATTACGATGTTGTAAACCAGTGGGTGGACGAATCTTCTTTACAGGATATATC
Organism: Kingdonia uniflora; assembly: GCA_014058105.1. Classification (NCBI taxonomy): domain Eukaryota; kingdom Viridiplantae; phylum Streptophyta; class Magnoliopsida; order Ranunculales; family Circaeasteraceae; genus Kingdonia; species Kingdonia uniflora. The sequence goes on from JACGCM010000622.1 coordinate 440,279, forward strand.
ACTATTATTGGGGGTTGATTGTATTTTGGTACTCCTTCACCAACCCTCCATATAACTATGCCTACATCTTCATTTCACAAGCCACTTGGGGGTACCATAATTGTTAATGAATTTGAGGATTTGTTGTACGATAACTATAGTTGTACCTACTCTATTGATCAATGTTTGAATTATTTCAAGTACTGGGATGACCTCGTAATTCTTAAAATAGTATAAGCATTATCACCTGCAACTAAGTCATACCAACTTGAGCCCGACCTACAACTACTCGATCGACATCACTTTAATGGTTCTTGTCACCTTTTGGAAAATGATGAATATCAAGATATATTTTTGGTGTATGGGGGTATACATTGTAAAATATCTCAAAGTGAGACTCTCCATAAATTAAATAAGGTAAATCTTTATCCTGGGGGATTAGACTTTGAGTTATTTTTATGTATCATGATTACATCAGTACAATTAGGTACAAATAAGGAGAACCACTATTTTTCTATTATCTGGTTATTCAAGGATAAGGACAATTTTGGTGTCCTCGGTTATTTAAGGAGAACTTGCAACCTGGATAGTTCATCAATTATTGTACTTTGTACCCCTTTAGACTTATATCATGAAATTCAAGTTTGGGGGTACATTCGTCTGGCTAAAGACGGTAAAACTTAGTACTTCCTGGGAGGCAACCCAAGGCACAATCAGGTGAGAAGTTCTAATTTTTTATTTCCCATTTCATGTATTAATTTTTTTTCTCAAACTTAGAGGATAATGTTTTATTCAGGTTTGGGGTTAGAAAAACCATTTCCTTAAATGCTTTTTGAAGAAAAGTAAAATAATGGCACTTTAACATTTTATGATATATTTTTGACGAATTTCCAAATACTTAAATTGATTTTACCTTGGCATAAATATTATGGAAAAACCTAAATTTTGAAATTATACCAGGTATACACTAGAATATTTTGGAATATCTTAAGCTAGATGTACTATCTTTTTATTAGTGACTAATTCAAGTTAACTTGACATATTTTGAAAACGTGCACTTCACACTGGTTTTATAATTAATACCTTCAATAGATTTTTGCTAAGTGTAAGGGAAATTTAGTATTTATATTAGGAATAGTTAGCTACAAGGGAGACAACTGCCTAAGAATAAGTTCATTCCTAAGAATAAATAATAAACCAAATATGTTCTAAAAAAATTTACTCTACAAGGCTACTCACATGATTAAGAGCTGAAAGAGGAAAAATTATCTATAATCTCGAGTTTGACCATGAACTATGTGAAAGGAGCACAAGAAAATGTTACTTCTGAGAATCCTGAGTCTAGGTCATGATGGGGTACCTCACCCTAACAACCTTCGCTAACTGGTAGGGATTGCTGACCAAAAACTCCTTATAACGGAGACTTCACTAAGAAATAATGTACTCAATAAGAAAAGGCTTGCAAAAGAAAAGAAAAAGTTAAATTCTTGTAGGACGAATTGATTAAGACATTTGTGAAGCTGACCGTTAAATTTATTCCAGTAAGAACTGGACTACCAAAAAACTGAGTAAATTATTCTAGACAACGTATTAGGCGATAAAACTATTTCCATTGTACGCTCAAATATAGCTAAAGAAAAATACTTGAATCTCTTTCTAATCTTGAGGTAGTACCTCTAGTTTCGGATAAGCTTAAAATATTCTTTGATATACTTGGGAGAATAACAAGCTTAAGGATTTTTTTTATTGGTATATTTTTGTCACAACTAAGTAAGGATAACTTAACAGAAAATGAGTCATGTATATTCTAGAATTATTTAAAATGTCATTATTGACTTTTGTGGGTATAGTCACTGCAAACCCTTACGAGACAACACTTGTCCACCAGGCTAAACCGTGGGGTTTATTGGCTTGTTGCATACGCTAAATGCAACCGCGTGACATGCAAAAATAGTTTTTGTTTACTTTTACTCGAGGACTAGCAAAATATAAGTTTGAGGGGTATTAGATTGACACATAATATTTACGTGTACAACTCCTAAAGTTATATCTATCTAGTCATTTATTAAGTAAATGTGACACTAATAGTACTTTTGTTTGTATTTATAGAAATTGGTCACATGATAAACAAGTCGTACATTTTTCCATTTTTAGATGAAGAACAAGGGTGATGCACTCTAACAATGATTCTCACTTGAAGTTGTCAACCAAAGGCCCATGCATGGAATCCCATTGAAGAAAAATAAATATAGATATTATTCTCATGAGTTATAATATATATGCATGATTTTAGGCATTGTTTAGGAGATTTTATATTAATGGTAATATTTTGTAACGATTCCTATACTCTATAAATTGGAGGGGACTCCCACCCATGAGGGATGATCTTGGAGAGTGTAAATATCAAGGTTCAATAAGTAATAAAGTTTTTGGTTTTCTCTTTTTCTTGTTTTTTACTTTTATCGTAGTAATAGTAGTATGGCAATGATCAAAGGGATGAGTAGCTAATCGTCTTAGCCAAGGCTAGATGAAGCTCTACCCAATGTTGTCTTAGTGTAGATTATGTAGCTTAGTTAGAGTAAGTACTTTATCCCAGAATATTGCATATTCGTATTCCTTTGTCCTATGCTTGGTCATAGCTTGGATTAGGAGGAATAAGAAATATAAGTAACCATCTTATTTGACCATAGCACGATAGGTTAGGAACATGGAGAAGAGAACATAATCCATGCTTATCAACCGGACCATGGTTGAATAAGTTGGTTTATGGTTAGTTCCCAATGCATAATTATTTTATCTTATGATGTATTGCATATACCTGACCAAGAATATGCGATACGAGAATTTGTGAATACTCTAACTTAATACACTATCTCAAGGTTATAATGGATGGAGTAAAATTATGCTTTGGTATCCTCTCTAATCGTATCATCACCTTTTCTAGTTTGTGTTTTATTTTAATTTCTTTACTTATAAAAACCCAAAACTCATTTTTATTGGATAAAATTAGTAGCTCAAAACATAATTTGTACCACAAGTCTTTTGGGATACGACCCCGCTTGCCCTTGTACTTAACGGTACACCGTGCGCTTGCAAGTCTTTTAAGACGTCGGTTTATAATCGATCAAGTTTTTGGCGCCGTTGTTGGGGACTTGCCAGTGGAGGGGCTTATTTATGTACAAGCTCGATTCGGCCTCCCTTCTTCGATCTGAACTCAGTAGGTCGACCATGGAATGATAATGTGATATAGGTGAAGGGTGATTATCTTCAGAGAGATGATGAAGAACCAATGGAACTTCTTTCTTGAACTGTAAAATAAAGTAAGTATAACAATGTATAATGTCTGAAATTGATAGTTAAAATTATATGATGTTCTGCTGATAATAATGCTTTGTGAATGACAGCTCCCAAATCTTAGGTGGCTACGAAAGAGTCATTGTTGGATACAGTTGCTCAGGAAGAGGCTGAGCTTGAGGTTGTATTAGAGGATCTTGGCATTAACAGAAAGATGCGTGTTAAGAGTCGAGTTAAAAAAGTTGAAAAATCTCAGTCAACGATACTTACGACGAGCATTGACGGTAATAAAAAGAAGTAAACTGATGGGGAAAGGTGAGTCAACTCGTCCAAGCCCCCTAGAGTGAACTGTACAGGGTTACCTGAGTTTATAATGTTGAGCGAATTAGCTCAAACGCTTCCAAAGAAGCAGATGTTGAAGAGCCCTTCGACCTCTAAAACTACAGAAAGTAGTAAGACCATGAAAAAGAGAAGGGTTGAACCTTCTAAGAGGTTCGGGATGATGGTCATAGAGGATTGACCTGTTGTGGAGGACGATTTGAATGAGGTGGAGGAAAAAGCCAGGTTGGCAGCTCTCCACGGGGAGGAGGAGATGAACAAAATGGTAGGTTCATATGCTTGAATGTGTATTGTGATGACTTTTGTATTATGATTCGAGCTAATTAATGAGGTCGATTTGTTTTTTTTTTTATAGGCTGCTCGTCTGATGAAGGGAATATGCCTCGGGGTTAAGGAGGAGAGAGCAGAGCTGAAGAAGAAGAAGGTCAAGCTAGAAAGGAGCGTAGCTTGATTAAAAACTGATCTGCTCAAGGAGGGAAAATGGGTGAAGGCTCTGAAGGCTTCGCAAGTGGTGGAGATAAATAATCTACATGCGGAAGCAAGAACGAACTTGGAGGAGGTGGTACCTGAGCTAGACAGACGCCTATGTCAAAAGGATATTCCAAGGATAAAATGGATGCCATTAGGGTAGATACCTATGTGGATGAGGAGGAAGATAAAGAGATTGAAGATGTTGTTGCTGGCATTGTTGATGGGTTGGATGGTGTGTCTCTTCAGACGGTGAGAAATATTCAAGGGGATGACAACGAGCGTTCGGTAGGGGAAAATGAGAAGGTAGAGTAGTGTGATGGCTTTCTGATTGTATGAATATTTGGAAATGTTTGTAAACTGATTGGATATATTTTTATTGGATAAAATTATGTAGGCTAAGTCGCGTTTGTAAACCTTGTTATATGAACTTAAAGACATATGCCTCAGAATAAATGATTTGGAGGTAGTGCTTGCTAAGGAGAGAGATGCCTCAACGTCCCTGTTGTCTTCACAAGCGGAGCTACAGGTTAGAATAGAGCAAAAATTATTTGATTTGTATGCTTCATTAGTATAGGGCGACGAAGTTATAAATCGAGTATAGAGAGGGACCAAAAACCTGTTATCGGCTTAGTGGCAATGGTATTGAAATGGCACATAGGAAATACCAAAGTATTAATAACTTTAAAAAATAAAGAATGTGTACCTTAGACTTGGGAGTATATGTTATGGAGCATCCGCCTGAGATTGTACTTCGACCTTAAGTTTAGAAGTAGTCTTATATGATAGATGGTAAGAAATAGATATCTTGTTAGAAATGAGTTATATGTGGTGACTGAGTATTCTGAATCAAACTTGATATAATGTATTTGTAATGTGCAGGTCGAATTGGAGTTATCTCGCTTACACGAAAATGATGCTCGCCAATATAACCAAGAATTTACCGAGGAGTTGGATAGGATAAGGGAAGCGAATGAAGACAAAGAAGATCAACATGTAAAAGTGTACTTCAAGTTTGTTGAGGCAACACAGACTGCTATCGACCTAGCTCAAAAGATAGAGGAGAAGGACACTGAAATTGAGAAAGGGCAAAAAAAGATTGCTGAGTTAAAAGAACATACAGCAAATCTTAAAAGCCAAAATGATACGTTGATGGTAAAGAGTAGGGAGGCTGACATGGCCCGTTACCGTATACAGTCACTAGAAAGATCGAAGGAAGGTTTAAATCGGTCGATGACCGGTTTGAAAAATGATTTGATCAGGACGAATAACAATCTGGAGCAATCTTGAGCCGATCTAGTAAATAGTAGGAGCGAGCTTGAGTGATTGAAGAAGAAATTGGCTGATAAAGATAACGAGCTGAAGAGAGCTTTGCCTGCCAAATTTTTTAAATTTCGGACGGTGCAGTGTAAGTGTAATGAGTTGAATGGGAGAGTGGCGTAATTGAAGACCGAATTGGTAGAGGCCAATTCATGTGTTAGATATGCCAAGGCCGGAGAGCGCTCGAGGAAGAATAAGAAATGATGCCAAGGTCTCCCTTGTACAAGGAGATGTTGTCAGCCTATCAGGTCAAATAAGAGAGCTAGAGGGAGATGTGGTACGAATTCAAGGTCATGTACAAAAAGGAAACGAGAAGTTAAGGGAGTATAAACAAAAGTTGGATGCTACTTTTTTCAGGGAACAAGGGTTAGAGCAGACTATTAGAGGTAAGATTATTTTGATACAACAAAAAGATGAAATGTTACAAAAGATTCCAGATGTGGAGGAACTGAATAGGGAGATTAAGGTACTTCGTGCTCAGGTGGCCAATTTAGAAGTGATTATTCGAGCTGAATCAGCAAAAGCTAACAAAAAATTAGAGGAGAACATTGCTTTTATAGATTAGGTAGATAGAGAAATGATATGGCTAAAAGAATGGTAAGCGAGGTCGGATGAATGTCTTCAGAAGGTTAGAGCAAATTTCTCTAGGTCTGTTGTAACCGTGGCATCGCACTCAGAATTGTTGAGGGCAGTTATTGCCTATTTATAGAGGAAGTAAAAAGGATTAAATCAGAAAGAGATACCTTGTTCAACAGTTTATTAGAAAGGGGATACATTTATAGAGCTGATGTAGATCGAGGAAATTGTATGCAGTCCATGGAAACGGATCTAGGCCCTCGACCGGCTGAATTGATAGAGCATGACAAGATTATTGTGACTACTCGAGCTCGAGAATTTATGGCTGATCGAGCTCCTGTTGCATGGGGAGCTCAAGAATTTATGGCTGACTGCCTCCTGTTTCTGGGGAAAGTGTAGCTGACATCCCAAAAACAAAAAGGGATCCATTGCAGAGGTTATATATATGACCTCAAATAAAAAGTAGTTGTTGCAGACAAGTTGAGAGATGAAAGCTCATATTACCTTTGCTTTATCTTATGTATGTTAGAGTCTTTGATGTAAAACAAGTGTTACCTTAGTTTTAATCGCAGAGATTTAGTAGACTCAGCCAAACCAAGTATTATCCTTGATTTAACTGGTATGATATCACAGCCATATTGAGGAAGATGAAAGCTAGTTTTACCTTTGCTTTATCTTATGTCTGGTAGAGTCTTTGATGTAAAACAACTATTACCTTAGTTTTAATCGTAGAGATTTAGTAGAGTAAGCCCAACCAAGTGTTATCCTTGATCGAACTGGTATGATATCGCCGCCATATTGAGGTAGACGAAAACTAGTTTTACCTTTGCTTTATCTTATGTCTGGTAGAGTCTTTGATGTAAAATAAATATTACCTTTGTTTTAAACGCAGAAATTTAGTAGAGTCAACCCAACTAAGTATTATCCTTGATAGATTTTGTATAGAGGTCGATTAAAAGCTAGTATCATCTATACTTTAATCTATCTAATGTCTATGAAGTAGAGAGATGTATGGGAGAAAAACTTGTAAGTTTCATTGAATAGAAAATGATACGCATTGGATGGAGATAAAAATCTTACTTTTGGAATGGAAAAAGCGAGAAAGTGAAATGGAGCTGTGAGGGACTTAATGATAGTACCGCTTTAGTCGCCTAGTGTTCCAAGGACTTAAAATGTGGAATCCCTCTTTTGTCATGAGGTAATATGATCCCAGGCCTAAGAGACCTGTGATAAGTAATGGACTCACCCAATTATCTGCTAGTTTCCCAACATGAGGTTCTTTGCGGTGTTGAGGTATTTCTCTGAGGATGAGATCATCGATTTGGAAGGTACAACTTCTGACTCGTTTGTTGTACAAACTGGCCAGCATATGGTGATGTCAACCTAGGTTAACGATGATGTGTTCCCTAGTTTTATCGATCCAATTGAGGTTGCAAGCCAATTTGAACTTATTTTCCTTGTCAGTTAGCCCGTGATCTTTGACTGGATGATGGTATTTGGGGGAAATGACAGCCTCGGTGCCGTAGGCAAGGAGGAATGGAGTATAGTTTGTTGACTATCGTGGAGTGGTACGATATGCCCATAAGACATGACGAAGTTCCCGAACCCAATTCCCTTTTTTCTGAGAGTGTAGCCTTTTCTTGAGTCTATCCACAATAGTTTTGTTGGTGATTTCGGCTTGGCCATTGCCTTGAGGATAGTATGGATTGGATGGTGTGTTGATGATGTTGCGTTGATTGAGGAAAGCTATGACTTTTTTTTTAACTGATTGGGGATCATTATCAATACAAATTAGGCGGGGGTGCCAAAACCGAGTGATGATGTGTTCCCAGATAAAAGAGATGACCACTTCTTCTCTAGTTTGACAGAATGGAATTGCTTCTGCCTATTTTGTAAAATAATCGGTAGCTACGAGTTGGTGGCGGCGGTTACCTGGAGAATTTGGAAATTTGCTGACAAGATCGAGTGCCCATTGTTTGAATGACTAAAATACTTTGCTTGCATGGAGTTTGAGTGCAGGGGCACAGATCATTTGTCCATGTCCCTGACACGCATCACATTTATGTGAGTACTCTTCTGCTTGCTTCCGCATGTCAGGCTAGAATACTCCTTGTGTAATGGCTCTATTTGCCAGTGATTGACCTGCAGTATGAGAGCCACAAGTCCCATTGTGTAGATCGCAGAGCATTTCATCTGCTATCTGTTTGGAGGGGCATTTGTGGCAAGGCCCCATGACTGAACGATAGTATAAAGTACCGTTTTGATTAATGTATCGCTTTTAGCTATCTATCAGCTGTCAGCGCTCTTCCAAATCTGTTGGAAGTTGACCTTTGCATTTATTATCGATACCGAGATAAACTAAGAAAGGCTTTCTTTAATCGCCGTCCCCCGCTTTATCGCCCCCAGTGTTAATCGTGCATACAAAAATGCGAACAATGCTGGGGGTTGAAATCACTTTGATCTGGTGATATCGAGATTTTGTGCCTAAGACCCCTGCTAGATATACCAAGGAATCAGCGTGTCAATTTTAAGCTCGAGGAAGATAATCAAGAGTTGCTTGCGTGAACTTGCTCATCCTATCTGCAATGAGGGCCGTGTATTCAATTATCTTGCCATTCTTCTTGTATTGCTCAGAGTAAAGGTGGACGATGAGTAGCGAATCAATGTAAACTGAGAGTTCTGGGACGATGAGTAGCGAATCTATATAAACTGAGAGTTCTGGGACATCGATCTCAAGAGCGAGATCGAGTCCACGAATGAGAGCTTCGTACTCGGTGCCATTATTTGAGGCCTTAAAATCCAAGCGGACTAATTTCTCAATTCTGCCGCTGGAAGGGGAAATCAATACGATTCCAATTCCTAACCCTGCGGGTCCTGCTGATCCATCTGTAAGAAGTCTCCACCCTTTCCTTATAATCCAATAAGCTCGCTCGTCAAATGCTTTAGGGAGTAGATCTTCTGTAACTTCCTCTACAAGGTTAGGATTGTCTTCCTTCCGCTCAGGATCCTCCATTGGAAAATCCATGAGAAAATCGGCAACGGCCTGACCCTTTTTGGAATGACGTTGTTCGAACTTGATATTATGTTCACCCATTCTGACTGACCACTATTGTACTCTTCTTGATTTTTTTTGAACAGAGCCTCCTGAAGTGGGTAGTTCATCATGACTTTGACAGAATGAACTTAGAAGTAGTGTTTGAGTTTCTGTGAAGTATAAACAAGAGTGAGAATAAATTTATTAATTTTAGAGTACCTAGCTTCTACTGGAGTGAAGGTTTTGCTGATGAAGTAGACTGGTTTCTTAATTTTCCCTTCAAGTCGAATGAGAAGCGAGTTGAGTGAAGTATCTATAATTGCTAGGTAGATAATTAGTTTCTCATTATCTATTGGGGTGCTCATGCTGGGAGACTTTCCCAAATAGGTTTTGAGATCCTGAAAAGCTATTTCGCATTCTGATGTCCATTGAACCTCTGTATTTGGTTAAACTTTTCCTCGTTTAGTACAACCGCAGAGTAATAATAACAGCTAGTGACGGCGGTCTGAAGATTTAGAAATGAAACAGTTGATAGCGGCAATCTTGCCGGCAAGTTTCTGAACGTCTTTCATCGTTCTTGGAGATGACATGTTGATAAGAGCCTAAATCAGATCTGGATCGGCCTCAATCTCCTTTTTGCTGATGAGGTGGCCTAGAAATTGACCTAAATGTACTCCGGATTGACACTTATCAGGATTGAGACACATCCTGCAAGATCGAAGAATGTTAATTATTATGTTGAGATCTGAGATCTTGCTGATAGACTGCATGCTATTGCACAAGAGATCGTCAATGTAGATTTCCACGACTTTCCCAAGATGTGCTTTGAACATAGTAGCCATCAGCCATTAATAATTTGTACCTATATTTTTGAGTCTGAAGGGAATGACTTTGTAACAGTGAAGTCCCCTTTCAGTGATGAAAGTGGTCTTTTCCTGATCTTCGTCCAAGAATAAAATCTGATTGTATCTAGAAGCAGCGTCCATCATAGATAGAAGTTCATGACCTTCTGTGGAATCAAGGATCTGATGAATGTTGGGAAGAGGGAAATTATCCTTTGGAGTATGTTTGTTTAGATCGGTGAAATCTACACAAACTCGTACTTTTCCATTCTTCTTTGGGACAACAACAATGTTAGTTATCCAATCTAGATATTTGGCTTCTCGAATGAATTCTACTTTGATCAATTTCTCGATCCCCATGTTAACTTCATCTCGAAGTCGTGGTGATAGGGATTGCTATTTTTGTTTGACCACAGTGGCATTGATGTTGATGGCCAATTTATGACATGCCTTGGCTGGATCGACCCCAGGCATCTGTTCGAAAGACCACGCTAAAATATTTTGATTTAGTCATAAGAATTGAATGAGAGCATCTTTTTCATGTTGAACCATCTTAGTACCAATAAAAGTACCTCTACTAGGTCTATCAGTGTTGATGTATTCAGTGGGCTCCTCCATGGAAGGCTGATCATCAGGGTGATCAGCTTTTTATAATTTTTATGCAGCATACTTGTTAGAGGTATCTCGAATTGCAGAGACGGTATTTTTGCCAGTTCGAGAAAGCTTTTGACTACCTCCGATTTCATAGATATTATCGTTGTATTTAAAGCGAAGTGCATAATGATAGGTAGGAGCGATTGCTTCCATGTTATGATTCCAGCAGCGACCCATAATCCTGAGATAACAAGATTTGGCATTGATCACGTAGAAGATGACGTCGATTGTGGCTGGTCCTACGATAATAGGTAAGATGATCTTTCCCACTCGCTCTTCTTTAGAACCATTGAATCCACTGATATCAGTGTCGCTTTGAATGATTTGATCAGCCAAACCCATTTAGTCGATAACATTTTGAAAGAGAATCTCAATACCGCTGCCAGTATCGATCATCATTGTGTGCATGACACATTTCTTCATCTTGAGCATTATGACTAATGCATCATGATGTGGAAACTTGACATGGCTAATATCGTAATCTTCGAATGATATCCCGAGCCGGCGATGGCTTGACTCAGGCAGAAGTTTGGCCTATTTGTCTTGAAGTGTGAGATCGCAGCATTCTGACAGTCTCCTATGTTTGAGTCTATTGAAGTTGGTGATTTGATTGATCTCGATCATGTTGCTATGGCGCATATGGTAGATATACTTCTCCTCAGCTTGATCTTTGACCTGGACAACTTCAAACTGCTTCTTATTGCTGCCATCCTTGTATGATTCCAGTTCGACAATATATTCGAACATCCGTCCCTCCTTGAAAATGTATTCGAGCAACCTCTGTAAAGCGTTGAAATTGTCAGTAGAATAATGGTTTACCTTATGATGCGTGCAGTATGGTCGGTTCTCGATTGGTTCTAATGGTTGGGAGAGACGGTAGAGCTTATCCTTTGAGAGGATTAGAAAATTTATGGAGATTTAAACATTTATCTTTGCGAGGACTGGTTTGACTTGCGGCCTGCCTTTCCGAGGGTTGCCGGTGTTTCCCTTGGCGCACTTTTGGTCACCCTGATCCTCCTTCAGTTTAGTGTTTAGGCCTGTAGATTGACCCTTCGTGGTAAGGATAAATTTAGTAGATTTATGCCTTTCAAACATCATCATTTCCAGGTCAACATAACTATTGACTTTGGTGATCATATCCTCCAAGGTCGCTGGTTTGTTGAGGAAGATGTGCTTTTTGTCTTTGTAATCGAGCTAGAGTACGTTGGTGAAAGCAGTAATAACTATTTTCTTATTGAGATTGTCTACTTTACGCGCGAGCTCCAAAAACTCCTTCGCAAAAGCCTCGAGCTTCTCTCCGTATGACTGTTTGAGACTGATAAGAGAATATAAATTTTCTTCTTTATCTCTCTTATGAGTATATGTCTTGATGAACTATTTTTACAGTTATTCAAATGTGTATATGGAGTCTTCAGGTAGAGAGTGGAACCATCGGAGCAGTTTCTCCTGCAGACTTATGTCGAACAGACTGTAGAGAATGTAGTTGAGATTGGAGTATAACCCTAATGAATCAGGATATTATTAAATGTACTCTTTTGGATCGGTACCCTTGTACTTGCAAATTTTTGAAATATGAAAACCTTTCGGTATCTCCATATCAAATAGTTCTTTGGCAATCAAACTTCCTTGCAACTTGGTAAGGTCATCGGTAGTTCCCCAAACTTGTGCTTTGATCAACTCCTTAATACGTTGGTCTATATGTTCTTGTGTTACATAATGACGTGTCGGTTGAGTGACTTTACGAGGAGGTTGCGGATTGTGAGTACCGGTACCTTCATAATCTCGTGCTGGAACTCGAGGTTGAGGTCGTTGTTCCTTCTCCTGACGTATGAAACATCGGTGGCCTCGGCTAGCCTCAGACTGAACTTTACCAGATGAATAGAAGGTTGAGGTTCATTCTGAATATTTCTGGACACGGCTTTGCTTGTGGCTCCTTGAGGTCCTAATCATTCCTGCGTTGAAACCCATGATTCTTCTGACACCTGATCGCGATCCCATGTTGGAGGTGCCCGCTGAGTATTCTGCAGAGCTTGCAAGGCTGTCAACATTATTGTCATTTTATCTTCATGGCATTTGAGTACTGTCAAGCGGCGAAACTCTCGGTCGAGAGTTAATTGTTGTTTGAGCTCGTTGCGTTTCTCCTTTTCAGTATTGTGATTCACCCGTAACTCTGCTAGTTGTTCCGGCTAAGCTGAAAGAACGAGTTGAACTCCGGTTGCTGGTCGCCTGGACGTAACCATGATTAGAATTTGAAGTAAAGTGATTAAATGCCTTAGGATATCGTGTAAATAATTTCTTTCCCACAGACAGCGCCAAATGTAATGGCCTAATTCTGTAAGCTCGAAGTGGCCTAGAATTAACTCTTACACCAATGTACCTGCGACAAAATCTAATATAAAGTTAGAAATGACACAGGTGTTTAGCGTGGAGAACCTATGAATAGGAAAAAAGCCATGACCTCGGGTTGAGGATTTTTATAATAGTGACGTTTATTGCTTGAGGCTGATATTTTATTACAAGTGATTTCTAGACTTAGAAATGCTTGATCTTGTGAATAAGAAGTTTAAAGTTTTGAGAATCAAAAAAATATAGTTTTCCTGGTGATTTCTCGTATGATTTTTCTGGTTCCTGTCTCTTCTAGAACTTTTTCTTTATATATGTCTTTTCCGCAGTTCTTTATCGTGCTGAAGCATATTCTCTGAACAATATGGTTAGTGGTGGTTGACTGGGTAACTGCTGAGTTCGTAAGAGACAGGTGCTTTGACCTCATATGGTTTTTCTGTTTGAGCTTGAACCATATTTTTTATCAGTTCGTGGTGTAGGATGCAACGCTGACTGAAGAAGCCATGTGGAGGATGCGTGGGCCTGACATAGAGGTAGATCGAATAGTAGACATCTCGAATTAGGTAAGATCGAAGGGTAGGCCCCAACAAGCAACATAATCTAGCAAGCCAAAATCCGTTCTTGCACTTGAGCTATCTTTATCGCCAATCGTCCCTCAGCGGTATAGGGAATTCTCCCAGATCGAGTCCACATCATTTTATCCTCCTATTTAAACCTTATTTTTCTCTCTTTATACAATTATCTAGATCACTTCAAATCCCCCACATTCCGTATACATATATTTTATTTATCCACAACAACAAACCCTAATATCATGATAAGAAAGCTATTTGAACTTATCTATCCACGTCGACCGCTTTGGATTCGCCTTATCTCATTTCAAACTTAATTTCTGCCAAATCTAATATTTTAAGAAAAATCTCTCTGAGCTCGAATTTTTAAATCCTAAAAATTCTCTCTTTTACAATATTTTTCCCCCAAGATTTTAAGTTATTCTGTTCAAAACAAATTTTTGCACATCTTTACTTTCCTAACACATTTTTCCAACTCGATTGTTATGATATACTTTCTAGCTCGATCTTATACATTACATATCGTCCTCAATTCGTATTCTTTGAATTACTCATAGCTTGATTACAATCACAAGAGTTAATTCTATCTAACAAAACAGAGTTCGAATGACAATTTTTATTGAGCTCAAATTTAAATTATAGGTACTTTACAGATAACAACTCTTTCAGGTACTCCGGTGCCAACAAATCCTTTAGTTCATCTGTCTTCAGTGATATTTTACTCCGAGAATCTTCTGAAGCAAAGTAGGCATTGATAAATACTAAATATTCTCCTTTTTAAAAGTTTGGTCGAAGTCTAGACATGGAGCCGAACTTCAAATGGAAACTATAGAAGCGAATGAGTTAATGCTTGAACCAACTCTTCAAACAGAATGCCTTCTTAGAGCCAAGAAACGATGATTGTACAGGGGCAAACTTCCGATCTCCGTCTCCCTTCTCTACTACCACCATTGCCTCCTCTATAACCACCACCATCAGAGACTTGGTGGAGATTAAGAAGACCCAACCTTGGAATCCATTCCTGCGTAAGAAACCGATGATACTGCCTAGCAGATACACCAGTCCTTGCGTCTGTGTCCACAACCTTATCCTCTGCAAGAAAATGAAGACACCTCCAACGTTACTCGCCTGTCAAGACAACGTAGTGAAATTGCCACATATGGTAAAAATCTTCTTCAACTTTAACTGCTTCTTCTTCCAACATACCTTGATATGTCAGTTGAACGAGAATAGGGGTGGGCATCTCCAAAGACTGATCCATGAAGTATCTAAACTTAAAATTTTCCATCTCCACAAAAAATTTCTCTTAATAAACCATTCTCTAGGGCTTCACCATTATCAATCCAGATTCCCAGAATTTTTTTTTAAACAGTAGCATACTTTGCCAAAATCTACGGTACAGGTACTATTTATATAATACTTGCATTTAATGCACAAGTACATTTCCCAGGCAGTTATCATTCAAAATTGAGCCACTCTCATAACCCCTGGCATCGCGTACATCAATACTTCCTATCATCATTTACTGCTAATACATCCCTCCATAGAAAAAACTCATTTCCTTTCTAGTCAAATCAAGATTCAATGCATCATTTCTTTTCAACTTCCAAAATCAAACTCCACAGATTCTTTCTCATCCAAAGCCACTCGTGACTTCAGTTTCGAGGGGGTGATTATAGAGATCTATCCCTTGACCTAACATAATTCGAGCTAATTTTCACTCGAACTACCTCCATTTTAGACTATCTTTTACATCATCAACGCTAAATCACGTTATCTCGGCATTATGGGCCACTGTTGGATTCACAACATGGAAGCAATCGCTTCCACCCATCATCAAGTACTCCGCTTCAAATACAATGATAGTATCTATGAAATTAAAGGCAGTTAAAAGCTTTCTCGAGCTTGCAAAAATACCATCTCTGCCATTCTAGATACCTCAGAAAAATACGCAGTATAGTAATTATGGAATGCTGATTACCTTGATGATCAGCCTTTTATAACATAGCCTACAGAGTACTTCAATATTGATGGACCTAGCAGAGGTACTTTTATCAGTACCAAGCTGGTCCAACACGATAGGGATGCTCTCATTCAATTCTTACGATTGAATTGAGACGTCTTTGTGTAAACTTTTGAAGAGATGTCTTGGGTCGATCTGACCAAGGCATGCCACAAATTGGCCATCAATAATAACACCACGGTAGTCAAACAGAAATAACAACGACTCTCACTCGACTTCGAGATGAAGTTAATATTGAGATCGAGAAATTTATCAAAGTAAGATTCATTCGAGAAGCCAAGTATCCAGATTGGATATCAAACATCATTGTTATCCCAAAGAAGAATGGAAAGGTCCGAGTTTGTGTAGATTTTACAGATCTAAACATACACACTCTAAAGGATAGTTTTCCTCTTCCCATCATCCATCAAATTCTTGATTCCACAGCAGGTCATAAACTCCTATCTATGATGGACGCTGCTTCTGGTTACAATCAGATTCCTCTCTTGGAAGAAGATTAGGAAAAAATCATTTTCATCACTGAAAGAGAACTTTACTTCTACAAAGTCATGCCCTTCGAACTCAAAAAATACAAGTGTAACTTATCAACGGTTGATGACTACTATGTTCAAAGCACATATTGAGAAAATCATGGAATTCTATATTGATGATCTCTTGTGTAAGAACATACAATCACACAACCACCTCACCGGTCTCACCACAATATTCAACATTCTCCGATCTTATAGGATGTGACTCAATCCAGATAAGTATCAATTCAGAGTACATTCTGGAGGATGATTGCAGGGACCTATCCCTCGACCTAACATAATTTGAACTAATTTCTACTCAAACTATCTCCATGTCAGGCTCACATATTTAAACGTGACATGAACAATTAGCATTGACACCTACACCACGAACTGATGAAGAACATGAATTGAGCACAACAGAAAAACATGAACAAGTTAAAAACACCTGTCTCTTATGAGCTTAACAGTTATTCAGTCAACCACCACTTACCTCCTTGTTTGGAGAATGTGTGATAACGAACTGGGGGCAAGGCCTATATAAAGAAAAAGTTCCATAAGAGACAAGGACCAGAAAAATATATGAGAAATAACCAAGAAAGCCATATTTTCTATATCCTCAACAACAAAACTTCTTATTTGCAAGACCAAGTATTTCTAGTTTGAGAGATCACTTTTAATAAGATATCAGCCTCAAGCAATAAAAGTTACTGTTACTAAAATCCTCAACTCGATGTCATGGTTTTTTACCTATTTAAAAGTTTTCCACGCTAAATCACCTGCGTCATTTCTTTCTTTACATTGGTTTTTATCGCAGGTACATTGGTGTAAGAGCTAATTCCAAGCCAATTTGAGCTAACGGAATTAGGCTATTACACTACAAAAGCTGATCATCAATTTAATCTGATTAGGGATGAACAAACTAATGAAATATATACAATCAGAGGATAATACATATTTATCGTGGTTCGGCAAATTGCTTACGTCCACACAAAATAGAGAAAAAGTTTTATTTAATGATCCAAGGTTATAATCACAAACCAATTTGAGGTATCTCAAGGTTTTCTCTCAAAATATTCCTCACACAAAGATTTCACACAGGGTGGCTACCAAATGCCCTAAGTCTCCCTTATATACTTGGGAGACTAATTCCATCAGCACAGATCTCGAGGCAAAACCAATATCTTAAAATCAACACTCAAAAAACTGAGTTTACGATGTCTGTTCGAATAGATATTATGTCTTATTTGAACAGAAAACATTTTGTATGTTCTATTCTAATAAACATTCTGTCCTATTCGAACATAAAACATTCTGCCTCTTCTATTAGAATAAACATTGTATCCTATTCGAACCTATTCGAACAGAATGCATTCAGCCTCTTCTGTTAACTCGTTTGGAAACTAAGAATTGAAGAATTTTAATCTGCCAATTAAGGAGTACTTTTTCTTTAATTTCATTTTTAGGTTAAGGCTTTTGGAAAAAAGAAATTTAAAAATAAAATCATCATCTCTCTCCCAACCAACGATATATCTACTTCTATCCAAAATTACCATGATCTTTGTATGATTTATATTATTCACGTTTCTTGTTTTTCTATGTTATAGGTCAAAGAGTGGAGTTGGGTGTTAGCTATGATCTTGTGAAGCATCCATATTTGGGGTTGGTTTCATTTTACGTCTAGAATAAGTGTTAGCAATATCTCATGGTTATTCATCATCAGAGAGTATACATGAAACGACAACAACTGGACTAACACTGAACAAGTACTGATCGATTATAAAACTGACATCTTAAAAGACCCAAAGCGCACGGTGTATGGTTGAGTACATAGGAAAGCGAGGTCGTATCCCAAGAGACTTGTGATAGGAATTATACTTTCAGGTGCTAATTTTATCCAATAATAATGAGTTTTTATGTAGGTTTTGAAATGAAGAAAGCAAATAAATAAAAGTAACAAAGTTTTGATACGAATCGGAGAGGAAACCAAGTCGTGATTCCACTCTATCCGTTGCAACTGTGAGATATTATAACTAGTTAGAGTATATCACAAATTCCCGTATCGCATATCCTTGGTCGGGTATATGCATACATAATAATATGAGAAAATTAATTATTGGGAATTACTCATATGCATGCCAACTTATTCAACCATGGTTCAGTCGATAAGGATGGCTTATGTTCTCTTGTTCTTGTTCTAAACCATCTTGTAATGGTTAAACAAGATGATTTTCTTAAACTCTTTAGTCCCTCGAATCCAAGCTATGGTCAAGCTAAAATCGTAGAAATAAGACGATACATTAAATTGGAAAAAGAAAAAGGAACTACTCTTAACTAAACTACACTATTCTACACTAAGGCTATATTGGATGGAGCTTCTTTTAGCCTTGGCCAAAGGGTTTAGCTATTCTTTTCTTTGATCATTGCCATATTACTATTATAACAACAAAAGTAAAAGACAAGAAGAAAAGAGAAAGAAAAATCTGTATTGCTTCCAACCTTGATTTATACTCTCCAAGATGTCCCAAATGGGTGGAATTCCTTTCCTATTTATTGAGTATATATATGAGGGGTTACAAAATATCAACCTAAATGTAAAATCCCATAAACAATGCCTTCCATTATGCACAAAATATAAGAGCTTCAAAACTCCATACTCTATGCCTTGGCCCAAGCATAAAATATATGACTTGATAATCTCCATCAAGGCCTCTTTATATCTTCTCATTAGAATTTTGGTTAATAATTGCTATGGGAATAAACTCTTGGAGTGTACAAGACATTCTTCTTTGTTGAAAACCGCAAAAGCGTACGACTTTTTTATCATGATACCGATTCCTATAAATACAAGCAAAAATACTATTAGTATCACATTTAATTAATAAATGACAAGTTAGATATAAATTTAGTAGTTGTATACGTAAATATTACATGTCTATCAGGTACGTTGGTTTTGTCCATCTTTGCTCAAATACTTTAGCACATTAGTATTTTACAAAAGTTCAAAAGAATTATGTTTTTTTGATGAAAATAGGTTTATGCTTGAATATACTTTTTGTTCTGTTCGAATAGACCAAGCAGAACCCTTTCTATTCAAATTGACTTTTTCTCTGTACAATTTCTATTCGAATAAACTTGGCAGAAGCCTTTCTGCTCAAATAGGCTTTTACTCTGTTCGAACAGAGTATGAGATTTTAATTTTCTATAAAAGGCTTCTTTTCTATTTTGAACTTTACATCTCCCAAAACTAATTTTTAGGGCTTAAGATTTTTGAGAGAAGAGGAAATTCAAAGAAAGATTCACTGAGAATTAACCTTCAAGTTGAATCGATCTAAGAATTACAAAAACCTAATTTTAATTTGTTCTTAGAGAGCTTGAGGTATTTGAGCTTGAAAAGCTTTGGTACATAATTCGAGGTGAGGCATTGCGAGAATGAAAGATTGATTGTGAGAATAGTGATTGAAAATAAATAACCACGGGATGTGCTCATCGAGTTTGTAAATGATTTAGATTCTTGTAAATCTTTATTCATATTGGATTTTAGTTGTCGAGAACGACCTATGGGTTTTTTTCTTGAGAAAGGATTTACAAGGTTAATATCATGTGTGCTGCTTGTTGATTATTGTTTATTGCCATTAGATTATAGAATTAATTTGAATTAGATTAGGATTTCGTTATTTGATAGACATGAAATATTTACGTGTGCAACTCCTAAATTTATATCTAACTTATCATTTATTAATTAAATGTGATACTAATAGTGTTTTTGATTGTATTTATAGAATTTGGTCGGATGATAAAGAAGTCGTACATTTTTGCGGTTTTTAACATAGAAGAATGTCTTGTACACTCCAGAAGTTCATTCCCATGGCAATTTTTAACCAAAAGTCCAATAAGGAGCATTTAAGATGCATTGATGGAGATCATCAAGTTATATAATTTTATGCATGGGCCAAGGCATAGAGTATAAAGTTTTGAAGCTTTTATATTTTGTACATAATGGAAGGTATTGTTTATGGGATTTTACATTTATGTTGATATTTTGTAATCCCTCCTATAATCTATAAATAAGAGGGGAATTTCTCCCATTTGAGATATCTTGGAGTGTGTAATATCAATGGTACATATCAATAAAGTTATTTCTTCTCTTCTTCTTTTGTTATTGTCATTTTGCTCTTATTTTATAATCAAGGATAACGGTAATGATCGAAGGGATGAGTAGCTAGACCTCTTAGCCAAGGCTAGAGGAAGCTCCATCCCAATGTAGCCTAGTTATAATAGTAGTATTTAGTTTGAGTACTATTTTTCTCTCTCTGGGCTCAAGTTTGAACCCTTTGTTCCTTCGTCCTATACTTCACCATAACTGGGATATGGAGGAATGAAGAATCCAAATAACCATCTTGTTTGACCATTACAAGATAGGTTAAAAATATGGAGAAGAGAAAGTAAACCACCTTTCTTAACATGACCATTGTTATGCAAGGTGGTTTATAGAAAATTCCCAAATGCTAATTTCTCATTCATTGTGAGTATCGTGTATACCCGACCAATGATACATGATGCGGGAATTATTACTTACTTTAATTAAAGATTACTCTCTTACTGATTACAACAGGGTGGAGTAGAATCGATGCCTTGGTTCCCACTCCAGACCAAACTCACAATTAATTTTATTCTTCTCTTTATTAGATAAACAACAAAACAAACTCATTTTCATTGGATAAAATTAGTAGCTCAAAGTTAGTTCGCACCACAAGTCTCTTGGGATAAGACCCTGCTTTCCTTTATACTTAACGGTACACTGTGCACTTGCGGGTCTTTAAGACGTCAGTTTTATTATCAATCAAGTTTTTGGCGCGGTTGCCGGGGAGTTGCGATTCTACATTTTATTTTAAGTTATTTTTTTAAGGCAATTTTTTTCTTTTTCTTTTTTTTCTTTGGGTATCAAGAACGCATGGGACAAACATTAATCGTTGTTTTGTGCTTAAGGTTGTCATTGATTGGCTCACAGGACTTCATAACAAAGCGATAGTTACAAAATTTCAACCATTACTGTGTAGCTTTGATTGTTTTTGTGGGACTGTTATTGTAGAGTGTGATTTTAATAATATGTGGTTGTCAAATTATAACGTAAGTGGGGTTACAAGTTTGAGCTCATTTGGGAGCAACAATGCCCCATCTTTAACTTAGTTTCGCATGTGCCATTTACCATTTAAAGTTAACGTGCTTGGTAATTTAAAGATTGTATGCATGTGCTATACTCATGTTATATACTCTTGTAACGTCTCCTGCTTTAAGCTATGCTTGAACCCTTCCCAATTTATTTTTTATATTGGATCTGTAATAAGGGACTATTGTATTTGTTCATTGTTCATTGTTCGTTAATCTCTGATAAACACTCCTCCAATTCTGCTTAAACACATGCCTATTAAAGTTTGGCTATTTTTGGCATCGATAAACAAGATAAAGGCATGCAGAAACTGGGAAAGACTTTATGTGGGGATATACGTAAAGCTTAAAGCGTGGGAAATCTCTTACAAAATCCTTCTTGTAGCCCTTAAGTGAAGGGGCACTTCTTTCTTCGCCCCCTAAGTGAAGGGGCGACCACAACTTCATCGGGAAACACTTATCGTAGGTTGGTATTTTTCTAAACTTGACATATATAAGAGATCCTATCCGCTCTGCATCAGCACTAGGATATATAAAGTCGTGAAGACTATGCAAATACACGGTATTTTAATAAAAAAAGTATTGTAGTTAGATTGACCTATTGTTGTGTTTAAATTCCTTTTCATTCCAACATTAGTAAAGGCAAAACTATTGAAGACTTGTGGGATTTCATCACCCAAAAAGTTCTATAACAAGTGGGACCACCCATTAGGGATACAAATAAATTCGTATCACATAAAATTGAGCGTCCCAAACCTAAAAATAACTGATAGTAAAAAAGAGTAGTAAGATTCTCTTGGGATTTCATCACCCAACGAATAGGTGTACCAGACCAGGGTACAAATACGAGTTCATAGGATACGGCCCCAGCCTAGCGCCGTAAAATGCTGGTTGCTGGTTTATGATGTCACCGGTTCGAGTACTTACCTATGATAAGGTGACTCGCTCGGGCGCGAGGGCCCAACATCTACTTTAAGCGGGTACTAGTATAGTGATGTAAGGGAGTATAAAAACCAAAGCCTTTTGCCATCTTACCCCTTTTGAAAATAGAAGAATATAAGGGAGACCCATTTATTACTTCTAAAAAATGTTGATGTATTAGAGTTTAGGCTTGATTGGTTGTTTATTACATTGGGTGTTGCTTTTATTTCAAAATGTCATATATGCAAGAACATTGGAATCCATACGGCTCACAATTCGACATCCTACAACAACCTCAAAATCATTTTCAGCCATGGGATCACCAAAATTCTCAATACGTGGAACCTTTCCAACCTCATTCGTATATACAGACCCATCAACCCATCCAGTCATCCAATCATTTCCTACCCACTCTACCCAAACTATCTTTGGAAGATACCATTTCTCTCTTCATGCAACAAATGATATAATTCCAACAATAGACTTTGGTGAATCAAATTTCTACAACCCAATCTATATCTAGATTAAAGACTCAGATTACTCAGTTGTCAACCACATGGAGTAAAATAGAGTACGAAAAACTTCCAAGCAATAAAGAAGAGTAATTTGGAGTTAAATCCTCTTATAATTTAGAAAATGATTTTTCCCCGTGGAGTGAATAGATACAATATTACGAGAAAAATTTGGAAGATGAACATTTTAAGGTCAACGATCCTTTGTCACAAGATCTTGAAGAAGCAGTTATCATGTCTTATACAATTTTTTCTCAATCACCTCTAAATTCAGCCCTCAACATTCAACCACCGATGTCACCATCCATCCTTTCATATGTCAATTTTTTTTTTTTTTGAGGAAACAATGGCCGAGACTGAATACTTTTCCCATTCCTCTAATGATTTTTTTGATGATGATGATGATGAGATAGTATATGAATATATGGAATCACAGTCTTATCTTGCGTAAATATGCTAGGAATTTGTAGATGATGATATTTGTATGAAGTTCAATAAATTGGAAAATGCCAAACCCATTACAGATATTATAAAGTTGTCATTTCCTTCCTAACCTCCTTATTAGTCATCTTAGCCTTGCACTACAACAAATAAGGGCTACGACGTCAGCTAATCAAAGTCATTATTTTGAATAATGACGTTGATTGTTATATTTTTTGTTTTTCTCCGTAACTTAAGAGGTTCAATAATGCATCAAAGTCATTTATTAAAAACTGACGTTGTTTGCCATTTTCCGTAAAAAAAACTTGTAATCTAAAATACTATAATAACGTTATTAATGGCTTAAATGACCTTGTTTCTATTAATAAAATTGAGGATAATACGAGAGAGGTTGCGGGAAATAGAAATTAGGATGCAATTTTGTGGAGAACTTTGTGGGATCACCATGATAATCAACCTAATACGAGAGAGGAGATTTAGGAGGCACAATCGAAAGTGGAAGTTTTTCAATGAAGAAAATGTGAGCCGCCGTGCAACCGTAACTTCAGCCAATCTCCATAACGTTTTAACGGTGCAATTCAATTCTAACTTCATTACTAATCTGCAAGGATTAATCTTGGAGCAGGTATGAACTTCCCCCTTTAGCAGAAATTTTCAATATTTTCAAGGATTAATCACGGAATCGTATCATACTTCAGGCCAATTTTTAATATTTTCCCCACAATTTGGTTTAGATATCCCAATTAACGATACAACCACAAATTCCCACTATTTTTAATTATTGTAAATTTTTATAAGGTTTTGGGATAGCAGAAATTTGTTAGTTGAT
This sequence comes from Kingdonia uniflora, assembly GCA_014058105.1. Taxonomy (NCBI): domain Eukaryota; kingdom Viridiplantae; phylum Streptophyta; class Magnoliopsida; order Ranunculales; family Circaeasteraceae; genus Kingdonia; species Kingdonia uniflora. The sequence goes on from JACGCM010000622.1 coordinate 464,104, forward strand.
TCCGTTTGGAGTAATTTAATATTTTTAGCAATCTCTTGTGATTCTTAATTTATCTCTGATTTTATATTTTGGTTTTATAATGTTGCTTCTGTTGTAACTTGAGTTATATAGCTATATGAGCAGAAGAATGGGAACTGGAATTAGATGATTTGGATGGGTGAGGGTTGTTTAAGAATTATTGGGGGAGCTTTCAATCTTTAAAACTGGAGTGCACTTTCGGCTTCCTTATTTCAGAACCTTGAAACTTACTTTAGTAATAAGTTTGGGTGCTTGAAACATTAATATTGAGAATTATACGATACAGTCCATGCGGGTTAGACCATAATGGGGTCCATTTTGTTTTATTTTTAAGGGGAGACATATTGAAATGTGCAGAAATTTGATAGCGATTTTGAGTTAAAACGAGTCGATGTTGTTCATTATGATGGATAGCTAGCTATCTCCGTTGCGGGTGTGCTAATCGAAGTTCTTGCAGTAGCAATGCTTCTTTTTACTTTAGTTAAAAGTTTAAACAGCGTGATTATAGTTGTTAGCCGACATCACGTAAAGAAAAATTCCGCTTACCCTGTGATATCTCCATAACATATTTTGTTTTGGCTAATAGTCGTTTGAAAAAGAATTTGGGTTGGGGATGTCCATTGATAAGAAGGATGGATCGTCCATGTTAGTTAGGATCTTCGCCTGAGCTAATGCTCAAAATTTTAGGCTGGGGAGATTCAGAGCCTGTACCAGAAATCTATATCTTCTTTCTAGGTTCTACTGAAAATACGCTAGACTTTTTTTTTTGGAAGGCAAAATACTGAAAAATACGTTAGACTCATCAGATGGGCTCAATACGACTGACTTACAATCTACCTATGACCTCTCGAAATATCTTAAGGCAGTGTAGTTCTATAAAGCGTAAAAAATCAGTAAGAAGGATAAATTGGGTCTGTTTAGGGGTATTTTTTTAAAATTAGAATCACCTGTTTTATTAAAAGACTCCAAATATCATAGCTCAATTACAAAATTCTGCAACAAAAATAGGAAGCGAAGGAAAAACAAACTGTAAGTATAAATATTCTCTGTTATGCTAATAACTGATGTATGATTCCCATATATGATGGTCAACATCCTCTTCATTGCCGATAACTTCAACTTCAACTTTATGCTGGTCAAAGACCGGTTCTTTGACCACGTCATCTTGTTAATCAACTTGTTCCTCTGACACTGATGTATTCCCATTTGTAGAATGGGTTTATGTTTCATTAACCACAGTTGCCAGCTTCTCCATCATTCTTAACAAAGCCAATCTCAGAGACCACTCTAGGACATCATCAATAATGTTAGAGACCCGTTTCTAATACCTGGTTCTAGCAGCCTCATCAGGCGCATGATGCCTAAGCAACAATATGAATAGAGTAGCCACTATCGCATAGAAAAGTCTTCCTGCCCACTTTGGTCTCTCCTCTTCATCTTTCTGGGGCCAAAACTGAAATAATTCAGACAGTGTTGCCTCCTCCCCAAAGATATTCAGGATGACCCAAACAAGCTCTCTGAGAATAATCTACATAGAACCAAAGATTACACATCTCAAGAAGAGCAGGCTGAATATAACTAGCAGGAGTCCCGCGCAGGTATACAATACTATCAGCTTGCACCCATGAGGAAATAGCAGACAAATTGCTAATGTCACAATGAGCCAAACAAATGAGAGAATTGTCTGCCATAGCGGTCGTCTTTTGACAAATGTTCATGCAAAGAAAGCATCATTTTCAGAAAACTCTTGATCAGGAAAGATTTCCAAATGTGCTGGCCAGGTTGATAACTTTTGTTTCCCGGGACGAACTATTTTAACCACTCGATCATTTCGTACTAAAAGATTATTGCTTAGTAGAACATTTGCAATATCTTCTGCCCCTAAGCTTTTATCTGACTCAAATATGTCTTTGAGCTCTGGGTGGTTTTTCAAAAGGCTAACAAAACCTTTTCCCCTAAAATATTCCACCCTTGTCTCCTGTAAAACCGCCCATCTAGATTTTAGATCTTTATGGTCCCTTATCTTATCTGCAAACAACTGAAATAAATATTTCCCTGGCTTCTTCCAAGGAGGAGTGTCGTTGTTGAGATCCGTGGAACTGTTTTGCACACAACGAACCCTCATCTTCTCTGCCCCAAATTTGTCTATTTAGGAGTTGATCGAGTTTATAGGCCTGCCTAATCCTATGGGTTCAAACAGGGCTGCCTAATTTGAGTTGAAAATATTGCTTAAACTTTTATGTTTGCGGTATTATGTATTATGTTTAAGTATTTTTCTTGCTATAACATGAATATTCTTAATACCCATGCTTAGTAGCTGTATGTGTTAGTTGTTATTATTTTTTCTATTAAATGAAAATTTTAGTCTATTTCTTTTCTAGTTATATTTTTGAGGGAATAAATTTTGTTGCAAGAGGCTGGATAGAATGTTTGAACTTGATTTGATGGTAACTATATCAAATAACAATGTACTTGAGCATGAAAATTACTTAATTTAGGTATTTGAAGAAGGTGTTCACCTCTAGTCCAAAAATATCTTAAATATAATTTGGAGTTTGAAGGTTAGTACCTAACTTCAACTTCATAGTCATTAGTACATTAGTTGGTTGTATTTATCATCTGCTTGTGACCTAACTTTTCTTTCCTTTACATGAGAAGTGTGTGGCCTAACTGTTGTTAGTATTGCTTAAGTGCTCAGATTTACTGGATACGAATAAGGCCCTAATTTAGTTTAAAGACATCAAAACATGGATGGTTTAATGTTGTTGGTATTTAATATGTAAGCCCTTGCTATGATTTTTAAGATTATCCCATATGCGCTAATTCTAGCATAATATCCTAAAATTTTGGGCAATGTTATCATAAGAAGCCAACACTTCATTATTTTGTATATCTATGAGTCTAAAGGTGCTTGCTTTTAAATTGTTGGTGTTTGTTATTATATCTCAGAATAACTCTAGATATATTCATAATTAACTAACATATTCCTTATTTTTTTTTTAAATTTATGAATAACATTTAAATGTAATTTTAAATAAAAGGTGTCCATGGATAAGTCATGGAGGTTTTTGCCAAGAGCTAGTCAGGAGTACCAAGATGGAGTTGAAAATTTTCTAGAGTTTGCCAAATTAAACTCTGATGGTTTGGCCTTGAGAAAAATTAAATGTCCATGCAAAGATTGCAGGAACTTAAAGTGTTTGTCACATGGAAAAGTGTATGATCATTTGATAATTCGAGGTATAGACATGACTTACGATCCATTTATATTGCATGGAGAGGATCTACCAGAGTCAATATCTCACGGTCAACACGAAGATATAATCTTTAATCCAATAGATGCGGAGAAGAACTTATACAAGGCAGTATATGCAACAAATGCAGGAGATGAATATAATAGTGATGCTAATGAACTTTTAGACTTTGATAACTTGTTACAAGATGCACAAAAGCCATTGTATCCGGCCTGCACGAAGTACACAAAGTTGACTGCTGCTGTTAAACTATTTAGCATAAAAGCAAACAATGGTTGGTCTGATAAAAACGAACAATTTTTGATTTTTTATTATTTTTATTTTTATTTTTTGAGGTATTGACGTCATTTTAAAAATGTCATTGTTGATATATGAAAATGCTACCACGTCACTTCAAATATGACGTTAAAATATTTCAACTACGTCATTTTCTAATGACATTATTTAGTGACGTCAATAGAATATATTAGCTGGCCGGCCACCAGAATTTGTATCAATAACGTCATTTCACTTAATTAATGACGTTAGTGCCTATCTTTCCTCGGTACTTATTTAATGACATTGTTAGTCCCTACCTTTCCACATCATCGCCTTCGACGTCATTTGTACAAATGACATTAAATCCCTTTTACGTCATTTTTTTAATGACGTAAAAACCCGTATTTGTTGTAGTGTTACCTTGAGCCGCGTCCACCTGACATAAATTACGAGGTTACAAATCAGTGGGTAGACAACCCTTCTTCAAGAAATATATCACTATTATTGGGGGCTGGTTTTGTATTGGGTACTCCTTCACCAAACACACCTATACCTATCCCTACATCTTCGATTCACAAGCCACTTCAGGGTACCATAATTGTTAATGAATTTGAGGATTTGTTACGCAATAACTCTAGTTGTACCTGTAGGGACCTATCCCTCAACCTCACTTGTAATCGAGCTATCACCAGTTTGAATAACCTCTATCTCAGGCTCACGCATTTTTCAACATAACTTCTCCAGTCAACATTTCAACATACTCTGCGAACTGGTCAAGAACAAGGGTCGAATTTAAACTAGAAACCCAGAACCTGTCAAAGACACCTGTCTCTCACGAACTCATCAGTTGCTCAGTCAATCGTTACTAACCACATTGTTCGAAGAACGTGCTCCAGCACGATGAAGAGCTTTGGGGAAGGCCTATTTAAGGAAGAAGTTCAAGAAGAGATAGGGACCAGAAAAATTACACAAGAGATCACCTAGAAATTACATATTCTAGATTCTCGATCAATCATTAAAGTATCTTAGTTACAAGGCTCAAGCATTTTCTATTCTTAGAGATCACTTGAATAAGATATCCGCCTCAAGCAATAAAGATACTTTCAACAAAACTCCTCCACACGGGGTCGTGGTTTTTTTTACTTATTCATAGGTTTTCCATGCTAAAATTACCCGTTTCATTTCTTAATTTCCATTAGAATATTGTTACATGTTCATTGGTGTGATAGCGAATTCCAAAACCATTTTGAGCTTACAGAATTTGGCCATTACATTTAGCGCCGTCTGTGGGAAAGATTGCGTAGTCTTTCACTACAACTTTCAATCATGGCTACTTCTAGACGACCGACTGCAGGAACTCAGCTCGAAGTGTCCATGGAGCCGGGGCAACTCATAGAGTTACGAGCGAATCACAATGCTTAAACGGAGAAACACGCTGAGCTTGAACTTTAGTTAACTAAGGATCAAGAGTTCTGTGAAAAAGAGCTCGATGCTGAATGACAAGCTCGTTTAGCAGCGTTCAAATAACATGAAGATCAGATGACAACAATGCAGACTTCCCTGGAGGCTCTACAAAATATTCAGCAGGCTCCACCAACCAGAGGTCACGATTAGCTTCCCGAGACCTCTCATATTTTTGCAAGGGAAAGGTTGGGACCTTGGGGAGTCGCCAGTAAACTGATATCCAAGAATCTACATCGTGAACCCCAACCCTCCATATATTTGGGGGGTAAATTTTAGTCTAAAGTCAGTCGAGGATACATAATCTCTGTCCGCCATGAGGAAGAACAGTGACCTATCAATAAAAGATGTTCAGAAACTTGTCGGCAAGATTACCGCGATCAACAGTTACTTTTATTGCTTGAGGCTGATATCTTGTTATAAGTGATCTCTCAAACAAAAAGTACCTAATCTTATAAATAAGAAGTTTTATGTTAGAGTAAAGAAAATCTAGTTTTCTCTTAGTAAATTTTTGTATGTGTATCTTCAGTCCTTGTCTCTTCTAGAATTTTTTCTTTATATAGACCTTACCCGCAGCTCGTTATCGTGTTGACGCGCGTTCTCCGAACAATGAGGTAAGTGGTGGTTAACTGAGTAACTGTAAAGTTTGTGGGAGACAGGTATCTTTCATATGTTCTTATTCATCTGCTGTGCTCGATCCATGCTCTTCATCAGTTCGTGGGCTAGGTGGCACTATTGACTATTCACGTCATGTGTGAAATGTATGAGTCTGATATGGAGATAGTTCAAATTGGGTTAGGTCAAGGGATAGGTCCCTACAATCGCCCCCTCACAACTGAAGGCACGAGTGGCTTTAGTTGCAAAAGAATCTGTGGAAATGTTGTATTGGAAGTTGAAAAGAAATGATGTATTAATGTCGATTTGACTGTTTGGGTATATTGATATTTTTTTTATGGAGTGATGTATCTGCATTGAATGATGATGGAAAGTATTGATGTACGCTTGGAGCTCTGAGAATGGTTTTGCTTTAAATAATGGTTGTTTTAGAACCATACCTGCACATTAGATACGAGGGTTACATAAATAGTACCTGCACTGTAGATTATGGCCAAGTACGCTGCATTTTGAATAATTTTCTGCAATTTCTAAGTGATAATGGTGAAGACCCAGAGGATGGTGTACGAAGAGAGAGTTGCTACTGAAATACAGAGAATCAAACTGAGATACTTCGGGGATTAATCTGTGGAGATGCCAACTCAAATTCCCGTTCTACCGATATATCACGGCATGTCGGAAGGAAAAGTGGCTGAAACTGAGGACTTTTACTATATGTGGGGATTTTATTACGTGGTCTTGACATGCGAGACACATTGGAGGTGTTTCCACATCCTTGCGGAGGACAAGGTTGAGGAGACAAATGGGGGGGCCAGTATAACTGCGATACAGTATCGCCGGTATCCTGCGAAGGATTGGATTCTAAGGTAGGACTCCTTTAGTTTCCACCAACTCTTTGATAGTGGTGGTTATAGAGGAGGTAATGGTGGTAGTGGAGAAAGGAGAAGGATAATGAAAGTCTACCCCTGTACAATCATCGTTTCTTGGCTCTAAGAAGCCCTTCTGTTTGAAGAGCTGGTTCAGGCACTGACTCTGTCATTTCCATTATTTTATTTGAAGCTCGGCTCCATGTCTAGACTTTGACCAAACTTGAAGAAAGGGGAATGCGCTGTGATGTCTAGTTCTAGCTTTGCTTCAAAAGATTCTCGGAGTGAAATATTACTAAAAACTTATATGATTTTGAGAATGAAGTGTAACATCACCTGAAAGACTTGTTATCTATAAAGTACCTAAAAGAGTTGTTATTTGTAAAGTACCTGAAAGACGTGTTATCTGTAAAGTACCTAAAATTGATATTCGAGCTTAATAAAAATTGCCTTTATAAAAACTTTTTGTTGATAGTTAGAAATAAATCTTGTGATCGAAATTGATCTGCAAGAAATAAATATATGCATGAGTAGAGAAAAAAATGTAATATATAAGATCGAACTGGAAATGTATTTACCAATCAAGCTGAGAAAAATGCATTTGTAAAATAGAAAATGAGTAAAAAATATGTTTCGAACAGAATAACTAAGAATTATGAGGGGAGAAGATTGGAGAAGGAATTAGAATTGGATGTTCGAGCTCAGGAGTATCTCTCTAGAAATGTTGCATTGGAGGGCAGATAAGCTCAAAATGAGATATGACGAATTTAAAGAGGTCAAATGGATATATAAGTTTAAATATCTTTTCTATCAGGATCTTATGGTTTCTTGTTATGAAAAAACATAATTTATGTACGAAATGTAGGAGGATTTGAAGTGATCTAGAAAAGTATATAAATATGAGGAAATGTGATTTAAAGAGGAGGAAAAAAGGAGTATATGGTGAGGACTCGATCTGTGAGAGTTCGTCAAGCTGCCGAAGGACGGTTGGAGGTAAAGATTCCAGAAGTATGGAAGCGGATTTTTGGCTTGCTTGATTATGATGCTGACTTGCCAGAGTCTAAATATCATTTTAAAGGTTTAGATGTGAAGGGTCGGGAACTTGAGTTTGGATGTCGTTTCTATGAGGAGCTATTCCGGGAAGTGATTCTGGAGCCTTCAGCTCAAAAAGTGACTGTGAGGCTAATTGCTGAGGAAGAGATCAGAAAAGAAGATGTGAGAATTGCTGGGGGCGAACTGATCAGGTGTGGCTCCCCAGGACATCTGGGATGCTTTGTGCAATTATATGTGAGGGGATGAACTGTAAGAGGTCAAATAACTGTAATCAAAATGTTAGAATGATGTTTTGAATCTGTCTTTTTTTGCTGCAAATGCTGTTTGTGATTGCTGTGAATAAAGATTTTGAATTTTGAAAGGTAAAAGCTTTGGAAACGACGTCAACAGTACTATAAGTAGTAGAAGCAAGAATAAATAAAAGCAGGTAGCTTTGATTTTTTGTCTCTTGTATATTTTGCAGGGAAAGTTCAATTGCGTGTAAGTGTTGAGTCATCATGACTGTGGGGAGGCCAAAGGGAGATTTGGGTGGGAGGGACGAGAATATATTAAAATATAGGACAGGGGGCAATAATGGGAAGGTATTTTCACTGAAAAGGTACAAAACGTCTTACATTAATTATGGAAGGGACACCTTAATTCCAAAACTGAGGGAAGCTCATGCGAGGCCCAATAACTGCCAGCAGTTAGAGAGAAAAAATATAAATAATGCTTTATCTTTCGCGTTAAAATGTTTATCAACTTCTAAAAAATTGAAGAATAGTATAAGAGAAAAGATAAAAAATAGTAGAAATTCACGTAAGAGACTAGACGAGAGTGATCAACAATCAAAGTGAGAAAAAGTTACAAAGACTGAGCCATGACAGTAATTGTATAGAAGCATTATGATGAAAGGATTTGGAGCTGCTTCAAATTTTTTTATAGATGTTGAAGGTTAGTAGATGATTTGTTATATATGAATGTGTGCTTTTGAAAGTTTTATGGTTTTTCAAATTTCAAAAAATTACTATTTATAGTTATTTTTGCAAAAAAATTATTTGATTTATACGTGAGAAAAAGATACGATATGAAATATGTATATGTATGATGGATATGTAAAAGATAATGATAGAATACCTGGACCTATATATAGGCCGAGCGTGAAGAATATCTGTATAGAATCAAACCTCGTGCTTAGACTTGCAGTTAAGACGGAGACTTTACCTGTGATGGGGGTATCAACCTTTGGCCATTCATCTGAGTCTGATAATATAGAGTTTGATAGGGAGGACAAAGTAAGAGTGGTTCAATTTTTAGATTTCCCTGGACAATTGGTATCATACCCTCCAAACTCTGATTTGTTTAGAGAGTTTTGTAAATCTAAGGCATTTATAGGGGGAATATGGGGTAATATTGTAGAACATACTGGTAGGCAATTCAGAGGTTGTATTATAGAATATGGGGAGAAGCATTTCTTTTTGTTGGCTAATTTAGAGATGTAAAAATCGAATAGGGGGTAGACGAGTCGATCTCCTTGGTGTATTATGATTGAAATTTCCAGAGCGGCCTGTCTTAGTTGGAGTATGGGTTGAGTTTTCCCCTTAGTAATCTTGGGAAAGGGATAATGAATATCATAGGGGCATGTCCTGCCTAGTTAAACGGGAACATGTGGGAGGTGATCAATGTCTGTGAGAGTTTAAATATATTATGGGAGGAGAATGAGGTAGAGAGGAGAATATCTTTTGAAGATGTTTTACAGTTTTATGGCGTGAAAAATTATTCTGCATCTAGAGAGGCATATTTCTGGTCGAGCTCATCTCGACTTCGCTTCTTCGATCTGAATTCAGCAGGTCAAATTTGGAATGATAATGTGATATTGGTAAAAGGTGATTACCTTCAGGGAGAAGATGAAGAACTCATAAAACTTATGTATAGGACTGTGAAACAAAGTAAGTAATATTGTATAATATCAAACTGTTGTTATTGAAGGTTGCCCCATTGTTGATAACGTGTTGCATTTAATTTACAGGTCCTCAATTAAGAAGGGGTTGAGTTTGAGGTAGTTCTGGAGATCCTGAGTATTAATAGAAATAAGCGAGCTAATAGCAGGTCTGAGAAGGTTCGAAAGTCTCAAGCAAAGAGACTAATGATAGGGATTGGAGCCGGCAAGAAAAGAGGGGGTGATGGAGAGAAATGCACAGTTTTGCCGAAGGCCACTACGCTGGATTTTATGGATGTTCTGGAATCCACTATGTCAAGCAAGTTAGCTCGGACATCTCCGAAGAAGAATGATGTGAAGTGTGGCTCAACCTCTTGAACCACAAGAATTGGTGAGGTCGAGGGAGAGGCAAAAAAGAGGAGGGTAGATCCTCTTTCTGAATTGATTGGGGAGAAGGTCATAGGGAATTGACCTGTTAAAGAAGACGAGCTGAGAGCTATGGAGGATAGGGCGAGGCTAGCAGCCCGCAAGGGTGTTAAGGAGATGAGCAGAGTAGTAAGTTTGATGGTTTATATGTTTTTTATATTTGTATTGTGCTTCGAGCTAAAAATATGTTGGATTTTTTTTGTAGGATGCTCGTTTGATGATGGGGATCTGCCTTGGGATAGAGGAGGAAAAAACTGAGCTCGATAAAGGGAAGGTAGAGCTCGAGAAGAAGGTGGCTCGGTTGAAGTCTGACTTGGTTCGAGAAGGGAAGTGACTGGGCTCTGTGAAGGCTGCGCAGGAGGTGCAAATTTATGAATTGACAAAAGAAGCACAGAAGAACTTGGTTGAGGTGATAGTCCAACACGATAGACTTGGGTGCCAACTCCTAAAATTGGGGTACTCTAAAGCTAAAGTTAGAGCTATTACGAAGGATACTTATGTTGAAAAAGAGGACGAGGCAGAAGATGACGCGGCTGGAGTTGTAGGAGGGTTGGATGGTGTCTTTCCCCAAGCTGAGCGAGAGAACCAAGGGGACGAAAATGAGAACCCAGAGAATGAGAATGAGAAGGTTGAGTAACATTGTTGACTTTATGGTTATATGATTTATGGGGTTTGAGAATTGTAACTGTATGAGATTGTTTTGTTGGATAAACTTTTGTAGGCTAAGAGATGTTTATAAAAATTGCTTGAAGGAACTTAAGGATATGCGCCTCAGAATTAAGGAGTTAGAGATTGAACTTGCTAAAGAGAAAGACGCCCTAGCGTTCCTGTTGTCTTTGCAAGCGGAGCTACTGGCTAGAGGAGAATAAATTTTTTTTGACTTGTTTACTGCACTACTTTAGAGCTACAAAGTATAAATTATAGTATAGAGATAGACCAAAAATGTGTTAACAGTTTAGGGGCAATAGTAATCAAATGTGTCCAGATAGTGCCAAAATGGTGAGAAAGTTAGAACATAGAAAATGTGTACCTTAAAATTGAAAGTACATGTTATTGTCATCGAACTAGGATCATACTTTGACCTTAAGTTTGAAGCAGTTTCACAATAGTAGATGTCAAAAGATAGAAATTTGTTAGAAATAAGATTCCTATATTATGATTGAATGTGAGTGTTCTTGAATCAAACTTAATGTATTGTATCTATAATGTAGGTTAAACTGGAGTCAACTCGCTTGGTAAACAAGAGACACTCAAATATAACCAAGAGTATGCGGTGGAGTTTGAGAGGATGAGAGAGGCAACTGAAGATAGGGAGGTTAAGCACATCAAGGTACATTTCAAGTTTGTCGAGGCAACACAAACTGTTAATGATTTAACTTAGAAGATTAAGGGGCAAGATGTCAAAATTAAAAGATGACAAAAGGAGCTCGTAGGAGCAAAGGAGGAGACAACAAAGCTCAAAAGATGGAATGATGCATTGATGGTAAAGACTAAGAAGGCTGACATGGCTCGATACCATATCCAGTCATTAGAATTGATAGAGAAAGAGTTACAACATTTTATGGCAAGTGTGAAGGGCTAAATGACCAGCAAAACGATCAAGCTAGAGCAGACTGTAGCCGATCTAGTTAGTTCCCAAAGCGAACTAGAGCGTTTAAAGAGTAAAATGATTTAGAAGGATAACGAGCTGAAGAGATCTCGAGACGGCCTATCCAAAGCTGAAATTGCGGTTGAGCAGTTGAGTAAGGCTTTTTCCTGCGAACGATATAAATTTTTGGCTAGTACAAAGATGATGTAATGAATTAAATGAGAGGGTGGCTCAACTGATGGCATATTTGGCTGCGGCCAATTCGTGTATCAAGAAGGTCGAGGCTGAAGAACGGTCGAGGAAGAATAAAGGTGATGTCGGGGTCTCTATTGTAAAAGGGGATGTGGTTAGTCTATCAACTCGAATTAGAGAGCTAGAGGAAGATGTAGCTCGAATTCAAGCTCACGCACAAAATTGAAATGAACGCTTAAGGGAGTACAAAGGTAAGTTGGATGTTGCTCACGACAGGGAGTGGGAGTTAGAGCAGGTGATCAGGGGTATGGATCAATTGATAAGGAAGAAAGACGAATTGTTAAAAAAGTCTCTTGTTGGAGGAAGTATAAGTAAAGATAGGGAGATCGAGGAACTTCGTACTTAGGTAGCAGAACTGAGGATGATGTATCAGGCTGTATCATATAATGCATCGAAGAAGGCGAAGGAGCATATCAATCTTATGTCCCGCACAGATAGTAGCATAGAATGGCAAGATGGATGGTATAAAAAGTTACAAGAACGTCTTCAGAAAGTAAGAGAGAATTTTTCTAAGGCAGTTATGCCTGAGGTATCATGCTCAGAGATGTTAATGGCTGCTATTACCTATTTTGTGGAGGAAGTGAGAAGACTTGAGTCAGAGAGGGATACCTTGCACATCTGTCTGTTGGGTAGAGGATATATTTGTAGAGCTGATGTAGATCGAGGAAACTGTATGAACTCCATGTAAACAGAGTTAGGTTCTTGACCTGCTGAATTGGTAGAGTAAGGCAGGATTACTATGGCTGCCCGAGATTGAGATTTTATGGCTGATCATCCTCCTGCCGTAGGGGAAAGCGCAGCTGATCACCCATCAATATAAAATAATCCTTAGAAGTGGCTTGCAGATAAAACCAGTAAAAGTATTTGTCGCAAACTTATTGAGAGATGAAAGCTAGTTTTACCTTTACTTTATCATATGTTTTGTAGAGTTCTTTGATTGAAAACTATTATTATCTTTATTTTAATTGCAGAGTATGTATTGCAGACATATTGAGAGATGAAAGCTAGTTTGACCTATTCCTTATCTTATGTCTAGTAGAGTTCTTTGATTGAAAACTAGTATTTCCTTCTTTTTAATCGCAGAGTATGTATTGCAGCAATATTAAGATATGAAAACTAGTTTAACCTTTGCTTTAACTTATGTCAAGTAGATTTCTTTGATTGAAAACTAGTATTACCTTCATTTTAATCGCAGAGAATGTATAGATGGGTGATTGAAAACTAGTATTAACTTTGCTTTAATCTGATTGAAAGCTAGTTTTACCTTTTCTTTTACTGGTTTAGAGTTCAATTGAAATCTAATGTTACCTTTGCTTTAATCAGTATAAAGGTTAATTGAAAGTTAGTATTACCTTTGCATTAATCTATGTAATATGGTAGAGTCTACGTAAGTAGACAGTAATATGGGAAAAAACTTGGAAGTTTTTATTGAATAGAATAGAATGTATAATATATGGAGTTCGAAATCTTACTTTTTGGAATGGAAAGAACGAGAATTTGAAGTGGAGATATGAGGGGCTTAATGATAGTACTGTTTCAGTCGCCTAGTATTTTATGGATTTGGGATTCAAACTCCTTGCTCCGTTATGAGATAATATGATCCCAGACCAGTTCCACCAATGATGAGGAATGGACCCTCCCAATTTTCTGCAAGCTTTCTGGCATGGGCTTCTTTTCTGTATGGAGGGATTTCTTTGAGGACGATATCATCGATTTAGAAAGCATGGCTTTAGACTCTTCTATTATATGAGTTGGCCAACATATGGTAATATTGACCTAGGTTGGCAATAGTGCGTTCCCTAGTTTCATCAATCCAATTCATATTGCAGGTTAATTCAAACTCATTTTCTTCGTCTGTAAGTTTGTGATCTTTGATGGGATGGTGGTATGCTGCTAGAATGACGGCTTTTGTGCCATAGGCGAGGAGGATGGGGGTACGGCCAGCTGGTTAACGTGGAGTGGTATGATACACCCATAAGATATGAGGAAGTTCCCAAATCCAATTTCCTTTTTTTTGTGATTGAAGCCTTTTCTTGAGTCTATCCACGATGGTTTTGTTGATAATTTTGGCTTGGCCATTGCCTTAAGGGTAGTAGGGATTGGATGGCGAGTGAATGATGTTGTGTTTTATGAGGAAGGCTACGACTTTCTTACCAATGAACTGTGGCCCATTATCAATCCAAATTAGGTGGGGGCACCCAAACCGTGTGATGACGTGTTCCCAGATAAACGAGATGACATCTTCTTCTCTAGTTCTACATAGTAGAGCTGCTTCCACCCATTTCATAAAATAATTTGTTGCTACTAGTAGTTGTCATCAGTTACCTCAAGTATTAGGAAATTCTCCAAGGAGATCAAGCACCCACAGCTTGAATGGCCAGAATATCTTGCTTACATATAGTTTGAGTGCAGGGACGCAGATCATGTGTCCATGTTATTGACATGTGTCATATTTTCATGAGCACTCTTCTGCATGCTTGTTCATTCCTGACCAGAATACTCATGTAATTTCTCTGTTAGCGAGTGAACGACCCGCGGTGTGGGAGCCACAAGTTTCTTCGTATAAATCTTTGAGCATTCCATTGGCTTTCTTCTTGGAAAGGCATTTGAGGTAAGACCCCGTGAATAAATGGAGTTATAAAACCTATTTTCAACTGTATAACGCTTCGAGTTCTCGATCAATTGTCGGCGCTTTTTCAGATCTGTTGGAAGGGATCATCTGCATTTGTTATCAAATCCAAAATAGGCAATGAAGGACTTTTGCCAATCATCATCCTCTTCTTCATCGCCCCAAGTGTTGATTGTGCATACAAAATGACGATCAATGCTGGGGGTTGATATCACTTTGATATGTAGATATCTGGCTTCAGCACCCAAGACCCCGGCTAGATAAGGTAAGGAATCAATTTGTCTATTTTCACCTTGAGGTAGATAGTCAAGAGTTACTTATGCAAATCTGCTAGTCCTAACGGCAACGAGGGTTGCATACTTGATCATCTTACCATTCTTCTTATATTATTAAGAGTAATGGTAGACGATGAGTAGAAAATCTGTGCAGGCTGAGAGTTTCAGGTCACCGAGCTCGAGTGTGAGGTCGAGTCCATGAATTAAAGCTTCGTATTCTATGATATTGTTGGAGGTTTTAAAATCTAAGCATATTAATTTCTCGATTCAATCGTTGGAAGGGGTAATCAATACGATTCCAATTCCAGACCCTGTAGGTTCTACTGATCCATCTGTAAGAAGTCACCACCCTTTCCTTGTAATCCATTCAGCTCTCTTGTCAAATGCTTTGGTGGGTGGGTCTTCTGTAATTTCATTTGTAACGTAAGGATCGTGCTCCTCCTACTCGGGATCTTCCACTAAAAAATCTGTGAGAAAATTGGCAACGGCCGAACCTTTTTCTGAAGGTCATTGTTTGAACTTGATATCATGCCCACCCAAACTGATTGACCATTGTTGTACTCGTCTGGATTTTTCATTTTTTGACAATACTTCCCGGAGTGGGTAGTTTGTCATGACTTTGACTGAATGATCTTGTAAGTAGTGCTTAAGCTTATGTGAAGTATAAATAAGAGTTAAATGGATTCTTCTTATTTTAGAATACCATAATTCCGTTGGAGTTAGGGTTTTTCTGATGAAGTAGATTGGTTTTTCAATCTTCCCTTCAAGTCGTATGAGAATCGAGCTTATAGTGGCTAAATTCCGTAAGCTCGAAATGATTAGGAATTAACTATCACACCAATGAGCCTGTAACAATATTCTAATGGAAAGTAAAAAATAGAAACATGTGTTTTTAGCGTGGAAAACCTCTGAAATAGGTAAAAAAACCACGACCTCGTATGAAGGATTTTTATAAAAGTATCTTTATTACTTGAAGCAGATATCTTTATTACAAGTGATCATTAAATATAGAAATGCTTTTGATCTTGAAAATAAGAAGTTTTGAGCAATTTTTCTAGTCCTTGTCTCTCCGGGAACTTTTTTTTTAAATATGCTTTTCCCATAGCTTTTCATCGTGCTGGGACACGTTCTCTGAATTATATGGTTAGTGGTGGTTGACTGAATAACTGACAAGTTTATGGAAGACAGGTTTCTTTAACAGGATAATGTTTTCTGGGTTTAGCTCGATCCACGTTCTTGAGTAGTTCGTGGGGCTGGTTGGAATGTTGACTGGAGTGTTAAGTGTTAAAAATGCGTGAGCCTGAGATAAAGGTAAATCGAGCTGTTTGAGCTCAATTTTAAATAAGATTGAGGGATAAGTCCCTACAATCGCCCCCTCGCAGCCGAAGTCATGAGTGACCTGGTTAAGAAAGAATGTGTAAAAAGTTTGAAATTCGAAACGGGGTAATGATGGCGTTTGACTGGGCGGAAGTTATGTGATATTGGGAAGTAAAGGGCATTAAATGATGATGCGGATGTATGTGACGGTTGCGTTTGAATAGTCACGTTGGTAATGAATGATGACGCTTGGGAAAACGTACCTGCATAATAAATTTAAGGTTATATAAAGAGTACCTGAAGCAAATATTTGAAACAATTCCTGCATGCGTAACTTTTTCTGAGATGGTGGAAACTCGAAGGATGGTTCTTGAAGAGATGATTGTATCTAAAATACAGAGGTTGAAGTTAAAATATTTTGGTGACCATTCCTTGGAAATGGGGATAACCGCCCCAATTCCTCCGACCTACCAAGGCTTGTCGGTAGAGGAAGCGGTTGAAGCTGAGGAATATTTCAACTATAAGTGGAGATTTTAAATCTTCATCTTGATAGACGATGAATGGTGGGTCTGTCTCCGTACTCTTGCGGAAGACAGGGTTAGGGCTTCATATGCAGGGATAGGTATATCTGCGAGGTAGATATGCTGATTTACTGTATCGCCATGGATTCTAAGATCGGGCCTTCTTCATCTCTACCAACTCTTCGGTGGTGGTGGTTATAGAAGAAGCGATGATGGTAGTGAAGGAGGAGGATTAGAAGGGGGAGTCTGCTGACGCATTTCCATCGTGTCTTTACGCTTAGAAGACTTTCATCTTGTTTTGTGGGGGCCAACACTAAGTTTACTGCTTGTGTAGTTTCCATTTGAAGTTCGACTGGACTTCGACCAAACTCATGTGAGGGAAACTTTTTGTTGTATCCAATGTCTTCTTTGTATCAGGGTGAAGAATCACTGAATCAAGAAGAACTAAAGACATGATGCCTCGGCTGCCTGAATGACCTGTGACTTTTAATAAACAGGGAAAACTTGTTATCTGTAAAGTACATAGAGTTTGGTACTGGATGGATAACATTCTGTTGTATTCCTGAGGTTGATGTGGAGAAAACTTGTTATCTGTAAATCGTATGTAATATCTTTGACATGAATAAAAATTGATATTTAATAATCTGTATATAGAAAAAAAATGAATCGAACTGAATTGTGTTGGGTGCTGGTAAAATAACTGCTTAGAAGCAATGTTGTAATGTTGTAATGCTCCTCGAACTGAGATGAGCTTGTGCTAACAATGTCGTGCTGATGTAAAGTTGATTTATATTTTTAACAGGTAAGGGAAATAAATTATGGAATATATGTTACCGTAAAAATTCGAGCAGCTAAAGGTCGATTGGGATACTACTCGTGGTAGCGTAAGGTCGAGTATAGTAACTAATGTGTGTACTAGTGAGGGGATAAGTTTAAATAATTTTATTTCAAGATCGTAGGTTTTTTGTTATGAGATACAAGGTAAAATACACGCATTTGAGGGGAAAGTGTGTGAGAAATGTATAAATATGTATAGGATGAAAGAAAAATGGAGGAGAGATTAGGATGGTACTGCTCGATCTCATTGGATTCTTATTTCCATGGAAGGACCATTGACTATAAAGATTGCTGTAGTATGTGAGAGGATCTTTAGTTCGTTTTGTTACGATGTTGAGTTATTGGGGAGGGAATGTGAGCTCAAAGGTTAGATGTAAGGAGTAGAGAGATAGAGTATGCTTGTTATTTCTATGAGGTTGTGTTTGTGTATTGGTGAGAGATTCAGTAGATCGAGAGAAATTGGTTAGTTCGGTTGCTGAAGTTGAGATCGAATTCGAAGATCTGAGGACCGAGGAATACTGTGATTGGATGTTTGTGTAAAGTGTTTCTTATGAATAATATAATTGTTTTGAATGTAGCATAAATAATATAAATCAATCGGATCCACTAATAAGGGCGAATCTGTTTTGAGACTGTTTTAGCAAATACTTTAAATAATTTTGAAATTTTGCACAGTTTAGAAAATGACGTCAATCACTATAAGTATTATAAACAAGGACAGAGAATCAAAAATATGAAAATGCAGAAGCTTCTAGTTTTGTTTTGTATGCAAAAGGAAATAAAACTTTGATATCGTATAGAGTGAGTCATCATGGGTATGGGAAGAAGGTCAAGAAAAGATGTGGAAATAGGGAAAAAAATGTTAAAAAATGAGGGGAGTTGTAATGATGGAAATGTGATTTTATTTAAAAGGTACAAGGCGTCTGACGAGAGTGGAAAGGATGCCTCAGTTATATAATCGAGGATAGTTCGTGCGATGAGCATTAAATGCCAGCCGCTTGAGAGAGAAAGGATAAATTGTGCCTCTTCGTCTCCAATCAAACGTTTTACAACTTCAAAAAATTTGGAGAGAACTTAGAGAGAGAGAGACGAAAGATCAGGTGATTTGGTAAAGAGTTATCCGAAGGTGATAAACGGCTGAAGAGGGAAAAAGATTCTGGATCTCGTAGGTGGCAATACAACAATGTTGTGTGGGGAAAGCTTGACTTTGCTGCCAATTCTCATTCGGATACTGAAGGTTAGTAGTGATGTATACAATATATGTTGAGGCATTTATATATGTTAAAGATATATGTTATACGTAAATGATTAATCAGAGATGTATATATATATATATATATACATAAAAGAATGATAAATACCTTAACCTGTATGTAGGTCGAGCGTGAGAGGCACCTGTGTAGGTCAAAAATGTGCCTGTAGAAATTGTTTTTAAGATGGGTAGTTCGTCTATTAATGAGGTATCGATCTCTGGTCGGACGAATGAGTCTGAAAATGAAGGGGAAGAAGGATTGGAACAATTCCCAGGTTTCTCTGGTCAATTGGTATCTTATCCTCCGGGTTCTGATGTCTTTAGAGAGTTTTGTAAAGCCAAGGAAGTTGTAGGAGAGAAGTAGGGAAATTGTGTGGAGTTTGCCGGTAAGCAGTTTAGGGGTTGTACGGTAGCGGAGGGGGAAGAATATTTTTATCTGCTGGCAGATTTGGAAGTGGAAAAATGAGATAGGGGCATAGATAAATCGATCTCGCAAGAATATTTCGATGGGGATGTCCGGAGTGGCCTCTCAGACAGATTTTGTGCTACCTATCTCAATTATAGTATGGGTTGAGACTTTCCCTCACCAATTTGGCAAAAAGGATTATGAATGTAATTGGGGCATGTCCTGTTCAATTGAACAGGAACATGTGGGAGGTAATAACCATGTGTGACCATATGAATGAAAAATGGGAAAAAGAGGAAAAAGTGAGGAGGATAACCCCTAAGGCCATTTTACAGTATTTTGTGGTGAAGAATTATAAGGCTAGTGGGGGGTCATACTTCTGTGCGAGCGCAACTCAGCGTCACTTTTTCAATTTAAATTCAGCAGGTCGGACCTGGTATGAAAGCATCATATGGTTGAAGGGTAATTGTCTTCAAAGAGATGACGAAGAACCTTTGGACCTTTGGCTTAGATATGTAAAGCAAAGTATGTATATACATGCATAGATAAAATTATTGTTACGTGTTGCTGACAATCGTAGTTGATAGTAAAAATGGTGTTATTACAGTTATGAAGTCTACAGTGGAAATGAAGAAATCCCTGTTGGGCGAAGTTGCAGAAGAGAAGACTGAACTCGAACTTGTGCTGGAGGGACTCAGTCTGAGCAGAAAGAAGAGGGTCAATAGTAGGCCGAACAAGGTTCGAAAAGCTTAGTCTATCAGGTTGATGACGGGAGTTAATAAAGGAAAAAGGCAAGTAAGTGGTGAGGAGGCTCAAACTAATCTTTCCAAGACTCCTGGAACTTGCAGTTCGGCTCAGCTGAATCTTGTCAAGCCAAGCAAAGTAACTCTAAAATGCCTGAAGAAACGGATTTTAAAGGCTCTGCCAGCCTCTGGTACCACTGGAAGTGGTGAGTTCGCAAAAGATAAGAGGAGGAGGGTTGAACCCTCGGGGGAGTCAGGAGAGAAAGTTGCCGAAGGGCGATCTGCTACTGTGGACAACTTTAAGGAGGTCGAAGAAAGGGCCAGGTTGGCGGTTCTCCACAGAGAGGAAGATACGAGCAAGATGGTAAGTTTATATTATCAGAAAGAACTGCTTAATACGCTTCGAGCTAATCGCTAAAATCGCCCTTTGGCATAATTTTTGCAGATCGCTCGTCTTGTTAAGGGGACATGGCTCGGTATAGAGGAAGAGAAAAGTGAGCTGAAGAAGTCAAATGTCAAACTGGAAAAAGAATTAACTCGGTCTAGGACTGACTCTTTGAAGGAAGTCATGCAACTGAAGGCTTCTCATGTCGTGGCGATTAGTCAACTGCAGGTGGAGACCAAGGCCAATCTTGACGAGATGGTTGTGGAGCGGGACAGGCTAGGGCGTCATTTGATGTTGAAAGGTTATTCTGAGGAGGTGGTGGATGCCATTAAGGCGGACACCTATGCTAAGGATGAAGATGAGGAGGAAGTGGAAGTGGTAGGGATTGTGGACGGTCTGGATGGTATTTCCCGCCAGACGGTGCTCGACAATCAAGGGGTTGACATCAAGCTCCCAGAAGGTGGTAGTGAGAAGGTAGGGTAGGCACGTGTGTTTGTATAAATATTTGTAAGTTGCTTAAACTGTATGTCGGGCAGAAACTTTTGGAAGGGGAGATCAAAGCAAAGGAATCGTTGTTGAAGAGGAAAGAAGAATTATTAAAAGATATACCGACAAGGGAAGAGTTGAACGCAGAAACTGGGAGACTCATGCTCGGGTAATAGAGTTAGAAACCATGAACCTTGCTGAATCAACAAAGTATATAGAAAAGTTGGAAGAAAATGAAATCTATCATGCTAAAGTCGACGCGGAAATGACTGAACTGAAGAATGAGTACGCTAGGTTAGAGTCATGCCTCGAGAGGTTGAGAACGAGATTTGCAATAATGGTCATACCTGACGCGTCACAATCTAACCTGTTAAAGGCGATTGTTACATATTTCATAGAGGAAGTAAAAAGACTTGAGTCAGTGCGAGATACCTTGCTCAAAGCTCTGTCGGATTAGGGATGAATTTGTGGAGCTAAGATAGATCGAGGAAACTGTATGGGCGTCATAGAGACCCAACAGAACCCTCGAACTACTTAATTGATAGAATTTGGTAGAGCTGCCACGACCCGCGAACTGAAAGTTCGACCTCTTGATATAGGGGGAAGCACTGCTGACTCTCCATCAGTAGAAAGTAAACCCTTGTAATATGAATTTGACCTGAAAATAAATAGTATTTGTCGCAGACACATTGAAATAGATGAAAGCTAGTATGGCCATTGCCTTATCTTGTATCTGGTGGGGTCTTTGATATAAAACAAATTTTTTGTATTCGTTTTAATCGCAGAAATGGGTTGAGTTAAACCAAGTTGAAACTTGATTTAAACTATAGAAATTTCGCAGACCAATTGAAAGAGATGAAAGCTAGTATGACCTTTGCCTTATCTTATGCCTGGTTGAGTCTTTGCTATGAAACAAGTTTTTTATACTCGCTACAATCGCAGAGATGTAAAAAGTCAGCTAAACCAAGTGTTATCCTTGATCCAGTCTATGAAAATGATCCAAACAAGTTGAAAAAGATGAAGACTAGTATTACCTTTGCCTTATCTCTTGCTTGGCTGAGTCTTTGATATGAAACAAGTTTTTACACTCGTTACAATTGCAGAGATGTAAAGAGTCAGCTAAACCAAGTATTATCCTTGATCCAGCCTATGTAAATGATCCAAACAAGTTGAAAAAGATGAAGACTAGTATTACCTTTGCCTTATCTCTTGTTTGGCTGAGTCTTTGATATGAAACAAGTTTTTACACTCGTTACAATTGTAAAGATGTAAAGAGTCAGCTAAACCAAGTATTATCCTTGATTCAGCCTATGTAAATGATCCAAACAAGTTGAAAAAGATGAAGACTAGTATTACCTTTACCCAGGTTAGCAATGGTACGACCTGGCAAGCATATGATGATATCGACCAAGGTTAGCAATGGTACGTTCTCTAGTTTCATCTATCATATTGAGGTTGCAAGCCAATTCGAACTCATTCTCCTCGTCAGTTGGCTCGTGATCGCGAACTGGATGATGATATTCAAAAGGAATGACAACCTCAGTGCCATAAGGAAGAAGGAATGGGGTACACCCAGTGGATTATCGGGGAGTGGTTCAATACGCCCGCAGGACGTGAGGTAGTTCACGAACCCAATTTCCTTATTTCTGTGAGTGAAGCCGTTTTTTGAGTCCATCTACGATGGTTTTGTTAGTCATTTCAGCTTGGCCATTGTCTTAAGGGTAGTATGGATTTGATAGTGAGTGGATGATATTATGGTGATTTAGGAAGGTTACGACCTTATCTCCCACAAATTGGGGTCCGTTATCGATACGAATTAGGTGGGGACACTCGAACCGAGTGATTATGTGGTTCCAGATAAAAGAGATGACCTCTTCTTCTCTGGTTCGACATAGTGGAATTGCATCTACTTGCATGGAGTTCGAGCGCAGGGCGCGTATCATATGTCCATGTCTCTGGCAGGTGTCGCACCTGTGGGAAAACTCATCTACATGCTTACACATGTTGGGCCAGAATACTTCCTAAGTTATAGCCCTATTCGCTAATGATCTACCTACGACTTGGGAGCCATAAGTTTCCTCGTGTAATTTGTAGAGCAGTTGGTCTGCTTTTAACTTGGAGAGGCACTTGAGGTAAGGCCCTGTAACGAAAAGGTGATAAAGCATGCCGTTTTGAGTAATGTAACGCTTCGAGTTGTTGATCAGCTGTCAGCGCTCTTTTGGATCTGCTGGGAGTGGTCTGTTGTACTTGTTGTCGACACCGAGGTAGGCTATGAAAGGCTTTTGCCAATCGTTGTCTCCCCCTTTATCGCCCCCAGTGTTGATCATGCATACAAATATGCGATCAATGCTAGGGGTTGAAATGATTTCGATCTGGAGATATCGAGCTTCTGTGCCCAAGACCCCTGTTAGATATGCCAAGGAATCAGTGTGTCTATTTTTATCTCGAGGAAGATATTCGAGAGTTGCCTTCGCGAACTTATTCATCTTATCTGCCACTAGGGATGGGTATTCGATCATCTTTTCGTTCTTCTTGTACTACTCAGAATAATGATAAACGATGAGTAATGAATCTGTGTAAATTGAGAGTTCGGGGACATCGAGCTCAAGTGCGAGGTCAAGTCCATGAAAGAGAAATTCATACACGGTAACATTATTTGAGGCCTCAAAATCCAAGCGGATTGATTTCTTGATTCTGCGATTGTAAGGGGAAATCAAAATGATCCCGATCCCTGACCCTGCGGGTCTTGCTGATCCATCTGTGAGAAGCCTCCACCCTGACGCAGTGATCCAATCAGCTCGTTCATCGAATGGCTTGGGGGTTGGATTCTTTTGTGTGCCTTTGGTAAGGTCCGGGTCGTGCTCCTCCAACTCGGGATCCTCCACTGGAAAATCTGTGAGAAAATCAGCAACGGCCTGACCTTTCTCGGAATGACGTTGTTCAAACTTGATATCATATTCTTCTAAACTTACTGACCATTATTGCACTCTTCCTGACTTCTCTTTTTTAGACAGAACTTCCCGAAGTAGGTAGTTCGTCATAACTTTGACGGAATGTGCTTGGAAGTAGTGCTTGAGTTTCTGCGAAGTGTAAACAAGGGTGAGAGAAAGTTTCTCAATTTTAGAGTACCTTATTTCCGCTAGTGTGAGTGTTTTACTGATGAAGAAGACTGGTTTCTCTATTTTCCTTTACAGGTGAATAAAAACTGAGCTGAGAGAAGTATCTGTGACTGCTAGGTAGATTATAAGTTCCTTATTACCTACTGGGGTGCTCATTATGGGAGACTTCCCCAAATAGATTTTGAGGTCCTAAAAAGCTGCTTCACATTCTGGTATCCATGTGACTTATGCAGTTGGCTAAACATTTTCTCATTTGGTACATCTGTGGAGTAAAAGAATTAGCCAATGACAGCGGTTTGAAGATCTAGGGATGAAACGGTTGATCACGGCAGTCTTGCCAGCAAATTTTTGACCGTCTTTTATTGTCTCTGGAGAAGGCATGTCAAAAAGAGCACGAATTTGATCCGGATCAGCCTCAATCCCTTTCTTGCTGATAAGGAGGCCTAGAAAGTAGCCAAAATATACCCGAAATTGACATTTATCAGGGTTGAGATGCATTCTGTAAAATCAAAGGATGTTGAATATTGTGTTGAGATCTGAGATATGATTATCTTACTGTACACTTTTGTACAAGAGATCGTCGATGTAGACTTCAACGATTTTCCCTAGGTGTACATTGAACATAGCAGTCATCAATCGTTGATAGGTGGTACTTGCGTTCTTGAGCCTGAAAGGCATGACTTTGTAATAATAAATGCCACTTTTGATGATGAACGTTGTCTTCTCTTGATATTCTTCTAGAAGTGGGATATGATTATACCCTAAAGCAACGTCCATCATAAAAAGGAGATCATGGCCTGCTATGGAATCGAGGATCTGATGAGTATTCGGAAGAGAAAAACTATCCTTTGGAGTATGTTTGTTTAGATCTGTGAAATCTACGCAAACGTGAACTTTTCTGGTCTTCTTTGGGATAACGACAATGTTGGATATCCAGTCTGAATATTTGGCTTCTCGAATAAATCCCACTTTGGTCAATTTCTCGATCACGGCATTAACTTCATCTCGAAGATGAGGTGAAAGTCGTCGCTATTTCTGTTTGACCGCTGTGGCATTGATGTTAATGGCTAACTTATGGTAAACCATAGCCGGATCGACTTCAGGTATTTCTTCGAAAGACCATGCAAAAACGTCTCAATTGAGTTGCAAGAACTGAATGAGAGCATCTTTCTCATGTTGAACCAGCTTGGTTCTGATGAATGTACCTCTACTAGGTTCATCAATGTTGACATCATCTGTGGGCTCCTCTGTAGGTTATTGATCATTGAGGTGATCACTTTTCTGTAATTGCTATGCGGCCAATCGGTCTGAAGTATCTAGGATGGCAGAGATAGTATTTTCACAAGCTCAAGAGAGTTTCTGACTACCTCTGATCTCATAAATACCATTGTCGTGTTTGAATCGGAGTGCTTGATGATAGGTGGAAGCGAGTGCTTCCATATTGTGTATCCATCAGCGGCCCATAATCCCAAGATAGCGATATTTGGCATTGATATAGTCTTGCCTACACGTTCCTCTCGGGAGCCATTGAACGCATTGATGTCTTTGTCTCTCTAAATGACTTGGTCGGCCAAACCCATCTTGTTGATCATACTCTGAAAAAGATTTTAATACCGCTTCCCGTTTCGATCATCATTGTGTGCATGACAAACTGTTTCATCTTGAACATTATAACTAACACATTATGATGTGGAAATTTGACATAGCTAGTATCGCAATCCTCGAAGGAGATTTCGAGTCGGCTATTGCTCGACTCGGGAAGAAGTTTAGCTTCATTGTCTTGAGGTGTAAGATTGCAACATTCCGACAGCCTCCAACCCTTTGATGTGCTGGAATTAGTGATCTGGTTGATTTCGATCATGTTGCTGAGATGCATATAGTAGAGATGTTTCTCCTCAGCTTTATCGTTGACCTAAGCAACTTCGAGCTGCTTCTTACAGTTGCCATCGTGGTATGACTTCATGTCAATAATATATTCGAGCATCCATCCTTCCTTGAAATAAGCTCGAGCAACCGCTACAGAGCATAGCATTTATCAGTAGCATGATGATTTACCTTATGATGTAGAAAAAATGGTCGATTCTCGATGGGCTCCAATGGTTGAGAGACGCGGTAAAGCGGGTCTTTCAACAACAGTGGAAAAATTGTAAAGATTCGGACGCTCAGTTTTGGGAGGACAGGGTTGTTTTGTGGACCGCTTCTCCCAGGGTATCCAGTGTTCCCCCTGGTGCATTTTTGATCTCCCTGTTCCTCCTTAGGCTCGTTGTCTCGATCTGTAGGTAGGGCTTTGGTGAAGAGGATAGATTTAGTAGACTTTTGTCGTTCAAACATAATCCTCGCCAAGTCGACATAACCATTGAATTTGGTGATCATCTCCTCTAATATCACAGGTTTGTTAAGGAAGAGGTGTTTTTTGGCCTTGCAATCGAGCCGGAGAGCATTGATAAAAGCGGTTACAGCTATTTTTTGGTCGAGGTTATCCACTTTTCTCGCGAGCTCTAGGAATTTCTTTGAGAAGTCTTCAAGATTTTCCCCATGTGATTTCTTAAGACCGATAAGAAAATATAAGTTCTCTTCTTTATCTCTGTTATGAGCATATGTCTTGATGAATTGTTACTGCAGCTGATCAAACATGTAGATTGATTCCTCAGGAAGAGAATGGAACCATCAGAGTGGCTCCTCCTGCAAACTTGTTGTGAACATACGGTAGAGAATGCGATTGAGATTGGAGTACAACCCCAATGAATCGCAGTATTGCTGAATATGCTCCTTCGGGTCAGTACCTTTGTATTTGTGAATTTTGGGAGTATGGAAACCTTTTGGTATTTCCATATCGAATAGTTCTTTGGCAATTGGACTTCCTTGTAACTTCGTGATATCGTTGGTAGTACCCCGAACTTGTGCCTCGATCAGCTCCTATATCCGTTGGTCCTTGTCTTCTCTTGTGACGTAATGATGTGTTGGTTGAATCATCGGACGTGCTGACAGGGGATGATGAGTTCCCGTACCTTCACTCAAGTGATCTCGTGCTGGAACTTGATGTAGAGGTCATTGGTCTTCCTCCTGACGAATAGAAATCTGATGACCTCGACTGACTTCTGATTCAACTCCCCCCCCCCTAAATGGATGGAGGGCTGTAGTCCGTGTGGTGGATTTCAAGAAATGGCTTTACTGGCGACTCCCCGAGGTCCCAATCTTTCCCTTGCTGAAATGCGGGAGGTCTTTGGAAGTTGATCGCCACCCCTGGCTGGAGGAGCCTGCTAAGTATTTTGCAAAGCTTCGAGTGCAGTCTACATCATTGTCATATGATCTTCGTGCTGTCTGAGCGCTATCAAACGAGCTAGTCGTTCTGCATCAGGCTCTTTTTCTCGAAGCTCATTATCCTTTATCAATTGAAGTTTGATCTCGGAATATTTTTTTGTCTCGACGTGGAGGTTCGCCCGTAACTCGATGAGCTGTCCCGGATCCACAAAAAAGATTAGCTGAGTTCCTGCGAGCTGTCGTCTGGAAGAAACCATAATTAAAAATTATTGTAAAAGACTGCCTTAGGGTATCATAGAAATAGAATCTTTCCCACAGATTGTGCCAAATGTAATGGCTAAATTCTTTAAGCTCGAAATGATTAGAAATTAGATATCACACCAATGAACCTGTAATAATATTTTAATGAAAAGTAAGAAATGGAAACAGGTGTTTTTAGCGTAAAAAACCTCTGAAATAAGTAAGAAACTACGACCTTGTATGGAGGAGTTCTGTAAAAGTATATTTATTGCTTGAAGCGGATATCTTTATTACAAGTGATCTTTAAATATAGAAATGTTTTTGATCTCGCAAATAAGAAGTTTTGAGTAATTTTTCTGGTCCTTGTCTCTCCTAGAAATTTTCCTTTATATAGGCTTTTCACGTAGCTTTTTATTGTGCTGGGACACGTTCTCTAAATTATATGGTTAGTGGTGGTTGATTGAATAACTGACGAGTTCGTAGGGGACAGATGTCTTTGGCTGGATAACTTTTTCCAGGTTTAGCTCGATCCATGTTCTTGGGCAGTTCGTGGGGCTGGTTAGAATGTTGACTGAAGTGTTAAGTGCTAAAAATAGGTGAGCCTGAGATGGAGGTAAATCGAGCTACGTGAGCTCAATTTTAAGTGAGAACGAGGAATAAGACCCTACAGAGCTTATAGAAATATCTGTGTAGATGATCAGTTCCTCATTATCTACCGGGATGACAGACTTCCACAAATATGTTTTGAGTTCCTAAAAAGTTACCTCACATTTTGATGTCCATTGAATCTGTGCATTGGGCTAAACTTTTTCTCGTTTGGTACAACCTCAGAGTGGTAGGAATAGCCAACGACGGCGATCTAAAGATTTAGAAACGAATCGGTTGGTAGCAGTAATCTTGCCGGCAAGTTTTAGTACCTTCTTCATTATTTTTGGAGATTGCATGTCAAGGAGAGCTCAAATTTGATCTAGACCGACCTCAATCACATTTTTGCTGATGAGATGTCAGAGTAATCGACCTGAATGTACTCCAAATTTACACGTATCGGGATTGAGTTGCATCTTGAAAGATCAAAGAATGTTGAATATTGTGGTAAGATCTGTGATGTAGTTGTGTGACTGTATGCTCTTACACAAGAGCATCAATGTAGACTTCTACAGTTTTCTCAAGATGTGCTTTGAACATAGTAGTCATCAACTGTCGATAAGTCGCGCCTACATTTTTGAGTTCAAAGGGCATGACTTTGTTACAATAAAGTCTTCTTTCAGTGATAAAAGTATTTTTTTCTTGATCTTCTTCCAAGAGAGGAATCTGATTATATCTAGAAGCAACGTCTATCATAGATAGGATTTCGTGACCTGCTGTGGAATTAAGAATTTAATGTATGATGAGAAGAGTGAAACTTTTCTTTGGAGTGTGTTTGTTTAGATTGGTGAAATCTACACAAACTTAGACTTTTCTATTCTTCTTTGGGACAGCGACGATGTTGGATATCCAATCTTGATACTTAACTTCTCAAATGAATCCTACTTTGATCAATTTCTTAATCTTAATATTAACTTCATCTCGAATATAAGATGAGAGTCGTCGTTGTTTCTATTTGACCGTTGTGGCGTTGATGTTGATGGCCAATTTGTAACATGCCTTGGTCGGATCGACCCAAGGCATTTCTTCAAAAGTCCATGCAAAGATGTCTCGATTCAGTCGTAAGAATTGAATGAGAGCATCCTTATCAGGCTGGACTAGCTTGGTACTGATGAAAGTACATCTGCTTGGTCCATCAATATCGATGTATTCTGTAGGCTCTTCTGTAGAAGGCTGATCAAAGACGTGACCAGCTTTCTGTAATTTCTATGTAACATACCTGTCTGAGATATCTAGAATAGTAGAGACGGCATTCTTGCAAGCTCAAAAAAGCGTTTGACTGCCTTTAATTTAATAGATACCATTATTGTGCTTAAAGCGGAGTGCTTGATGATAAGTGGAAGCGATTGGTTCCATGTTGTGAATCTATCAGCGGCCCATAATCCTGAGATAACGATATTTGGCATTGATGACGTAGAAGACGATGTCAATTATGGCTGGTCCAGTGGTGATAAGTAAGATGATCTTGACTACTTGCTCTTCTTTTGATCCATTGAAGCTACAAATATCGGTGTTGCTAGGAATAACTTGATCAGCCAATCTCATCTGGTCGATCTTACTCTAAAAGAGAATCTCAATACCGCTTCCAGTATCGATCGATCATCATTGTATGCATGATAAGCTTCTTCATCTTGTGCATTATGACTAATACATCATGATATGGAAATTTTACATGACTAATATCGCAATCTTCGAATGAGATCCCAAGCCGGCGATTGCTCGACTCAGGTAGAAGTTTGGCTTATTTATCTTGAGAAGTGAGATCATAACATTCTGATAGTCTCATGCGCTTGAATCTACAAGAGTTGCTGATCTGATGAATCTCGATCATGTTGTTGTAGTACATATGGTAGAGATGCTTCTCCTCAGGTTGATCTTCGACCTGAACTACTTTGAGATGCTTCTTATAGTTGCCATCCTTGTAGGATTCCAGGTCAATAATGTATTCTTACATCCGCAATTCTTTAAAATTGAACTCCATCAACCTCTGTAGAATATAACAGTTATCAGTAACATGATAATTTACCTTACGATGCATGCATTACGGGCGGCTTTTGATTGATTCCAATGGTTGAGATGGACAGTACAGCTTATCGTTTAATAGAATTGGAAAAATTATGGAGATTCGGATATTCATCTTAAAGAGGGCCAGTTTGGGAAATGTGCCACTTTTTCGAGGGTTGACAGTGTTACCCTTAGAGCACTTCTGATCACCATAATCCTCCTTCGATTCAATATTTCATTTTATAGGTGGACCTTTATTGGTTAGGACAGATTTAGTAGATTTATGCCTTTCTGACATCATCCTTTCCAAGTCGATATACCCATTGACCTTAGCGATCATATCTTCTAAGGTCGCGGGTTTGTTGAGGAAGAGGTGCTCTTTGGCCTTGCAATCGAGCTAGAGCGCATTGGTGAAAGCAGTAAGTACTATTTTCTGATCAAGATTATCTACTTTTCACGCGAGCTCCAAAAACTTCTTGGCAAATGCTTCGCTCTTCTCTCCTTGTGATTTTTTAAGACTAATAAGAGAATGCAAATTATCCTCCTTGTCTTTCTTGTGAACATATGCCTCGATGAATTGCTTCTGTAGATGATTGAATGTGAGGATGGAATCTTTAGGTAGAGAGTGGAACCATCGAAGCGGTCCTCCCTATAAACTTGTTGCAAACAGACAACAAAGAATTGAGCTGAGATTGGAGTACAATCCCAATGAATTACGGTATTGTTGAATGTGCTCCCATGGATTGGAGTTCGAAATTGCCCTTCGAGAGCCATCGCTCGTCACCACAAACTTGTTACCCTCACACCTTGCATAATTGCCAAACCATGCCTTGTGTGCGCATACATGCGTTGTAGCCGCACTATCAAATACCCATCCTCTATCCTAGAGAGAACCATTCGCGGCCACCACGAGAAGTGCCTCATCACCATCATTAATATTAACCGTTGCCAGTTTGTTAGTGTTACTTTCGGAGTCTCTTGTTGAACTTGCCCTATTACCTTTCCCCGCTTTGCAATATGATCTATAATGATCCGAATGACCATAGCTCCAACAAGTTCCTTTTCTGAACTTATTAAAGCTTCTCTTCCCACTAATCACCATTGCAGAGTTTTCCCCCAAGGATTCGCTACCCTTAAGCCTTCTCTCCTAACCACCCGAATGACGACCTGCTCAAAACTCAAGGTTTCCTTCCCTTATATCAACGTAGGCTGAAGATGCTTGAATGAAGACGAAAAAGACCATATGAGTTGAAGCGCCTTATCTTTATCCTCATCTTTAACTCTGATCGATTCCAATTTTGAAACTATCTCGTTCAAAGAACCTAGGTAATCACCAACGCTCGTACCCTCATTCATCTTAAGCATATGAAGCCGCTTCTTGAGGTATAAGCGATTCGAAAGAATCTTCGCTTGGTACAAAATTTCAAGCTTTTCTCAAAGGCCCTTTACGGTCTTCTCTCCAACCACGTTTGCCAAAACGTTCTTAGCGAGATAAAGACGCATCCCACTTGCAGCCCTTGAATCTAGATCTTCCCAGTCTACTTCTTCTTCGTCGTTCGCTTTCTAGACCGCTATACCTTCAACCGGAGTTTTAGGTATAGGTTTCCTTTCAGTGCCTTGTGTATCACACCTTGAGTCAAGATATCTTAGACTTGAATTTTCCACAGTCCAAAATTAATCTACCAAACGAACTTCTCCACATCAAACTTGATCATGTTAGAATACTTAGATATTTCCATCTTGCTACTCTACTTGCCCCAAATCTCGCTCTGACACCAATTATTGGGAAACCGAGGGGACAAATCGCAATGCAGAAGCACAATGCGATTAACAAGAACACGGGGAACTAAATCTGACCAAAGAGAATTCGAATAAAGGCAATACAAACACGACACACGATTTAATTAGGTGGAAACCCTAAACAGGATCAAAACCAACCCCGACAAGCACGACGAATATATTATCAAACTAAGGGTTACAAGAAGTTATAGAGATCACTCAAACCTCACCTCTACCCTTACAGATAATCCCAGCATGAAACCCTAGAAAGAAAACCCAAGAAACCTCTTTAAAGCTAAACCCTAAATTTCTTCATTTTCTCTCTCTAACTCTTTCTCATCGTACAGAGGCCTTTAACATATACACTTTATTTATAGGCTTTCCATTAAGTTATCTCCAAAATACGCATCACGAGATAATCCATCGCCATGGATCAAAACCCCTTCAAAACGAACTTAGAAGAAAACAAACAGAGCCAAAGTCGCTCGAACGAGTCATGAGGTCGTTCGAATGACCATCACAGTCCTCTGGAATTTTGGCCCAAGAGCAATTTTAGTCATTCGAACGATTTCAACAGTTTTTGAGCCGTGCTCCTAATAAGATGTACTGAGAGTTATTGAGGAGTGATCCTAGAAACCTATGTTATAAGGAATAGGGTGTTGTAATTTTTTAGTTGGTTGTTAATGAATATATTTTGAGTTATCTCTAAGTAAAAGCCCTAGTTTCATAGATCTTGATAAAACACGTGATTATTATTGCGAATTAAGATTTCGCGTTCGTAGATTCACGTTAATTTTGATCAGAGCTGGCAGGCAGCTTTTAACACATTTGTAAATTAAACTTGTACAGTATAGAACACATAACCACTAATCATCATACTATTATAAAGAGTAAATTTGAGAAAACCCTCCATATTTGTACACCATTTTGACATTAACCCCCACATTCGCTAAAACTAGTCTTTGCCCCCTATTCTTGCCTGAGCAGTCTGTCCACCCATGTTGACTTTGATTGACTAAAGTCATTTTTTTGAAAAACTCAGTAGTACCCAAAATAAAATATAACCGTTGAACGTGCGACAGTTGCATCTCTTCCTCTGTCTGCTTCTCTACTTCTATCCTCCAACACTCTTCTTATCTCTGCTCTCATTATTTTATTTTTCCCTCTAATTTTGGTTTGAAGTTTGGGTTACAAAGCATCTAACGTAGAACTGAGAAATGGGAGGTGAAAAACATCAATTTCTCACCAATGTGGATACAATACTCCTATAAACTCTGTTAATTTAATGAAAAACACTTCAATTTGATAATTGCAAAAAATGTTCATAGTGAGGTAAGGAGACGAATTGCAGTTGTAAATGTTGGGGATTTAAGCTATTAAGTTTTTTTGGATTTTATTTTAACAGTCAGCCCAATGTGTGATTAAGCTGGCCATAACGTAAGTTCTTGCCCATAGATTTATTCAAAGTGCAGAATGAACAATTGCAATGGCATTAGGAAGTTGCTTACATCTAGAACCCCGAGTAACCGAAATAGGAAATTTCTCTCAAGTCAATTCAGACACCCTAATTCATTTAAGTGGCTATCAGATGTAATTAATGAGTTTGAAAATCCAACTAGTTCCTCTAGCCTTACAGGATGCTATGGATGTGAGGGGCTGAACCACTAGGTGAGAGGGTGTCCATGGACACTGTCAAATTGCAAAAGGTTAAGGCTCAATGATGTGATGATGCTATTTATATCAACTAAGGCAAGTTCATATGGCTTGAAGTTCTTAAAATGCCTCACTACCTTGGAATCCAAGGTGCCACCTAGGATTTTTGTCCACCAACAGTGCCTCACTGACTTGGATTTGTGTCTCAAAAGAAAGGTTGAGTCTAGGAATCCAAGACTCAACCTTTCTTTTTTACGTCGCGATTGGGGCCCCAAGTGTTGGGCGCCTATTTGTTTTATAATCGGGCACCTAAGACTTAGATGCCAATTTTTTTTTTTAATTCAAATCGATCACCCAAGTTTTATCCACCTGATAAAATTTATTTTTATTTTTGTATCCAAAGAAAATGAAACAGGTGCACAAGTCTTGGGCACCTGATAAATATGAAAGTCAGGGACTGTTAGAGGAAATAGAGCCTCACAGACTTGGATTTGGCTTTTTTTTAACCATGTTAGTGAGGCCATTTAGGAGATGTATTGGAAATCGAGGGGACAAATCGCAACGCGGAAGCACAATGCGATTATCAAGAACTCGAAGAACTAACTCTAACCAAATAAAATTTGAATAAAGGCAATAAAGCACAACACAAGGTTTAATTAGGTGGAAACCCTAAATATGATCAAAACCACCCCCGACAAGCACAACGAATATATTATAACACTAAGGGTTACAAGAAGTTATAGAGATCACTCAAACCTCACCTCTACCCTTACAGATAATCCCAGCTAGAAACCCTAAAAAGAAAACCCAAGAAACCGTTACAGAGCTAAACCCTAGATTTCTCCCTTTTCTCTCTCTGACTCTTTCTCACCGTACAGATGCCTTTACCATACACCCACTAATTATAGGCTTTGAATTAGGTCATCTCCAAAATACGCATCAAGAGATAATGTATCGCTTTGGATCAATTCCCGTTATATACAAACAAACAGATCCAAAGTCAATCGAACAAGTCATGAGGTTGTTCAAACAACCATTATAGTCCTCTAGAATTTTGGCCCAAGAAAATTTTTCGTTCGAGCGACCTCAGAAGTCGCTCGAACGACTTCACCTAATTTTGGGCCGCATTCCTAACAATCTCCACCTCGGCAGTTAAACTATTTACTCTACTGCATTCGTCGTGTATCCTTATCGCTTCTCAATTAAGAGAATTACCCGAGTCTAGGCTTTTCCTAGACCCACCAATCGGAACCCACTTTCTGATCATCTTTGTAGACCGTGACATTGCTTTACCTGGACCTAAATTTCCTTTTTGAGAAATCACTATAGCACCCTTTGTATACGCAACCCTCACATCTCCACCCATTGATTTACTAACCAATGCATGCAAGTTCCCGCTTAGAACTCACTTCATGATCAAAGATTATTTTCGACAAACTTTTATTACTCTACCCCACCCGGAATAATTGTAACCCTCATTATCTAACTTGGAAAGTAAAATTAGATTATGAGTCATGCACGGTACATGTTGAACATCATGAAGAACTTCGATGCATCCATCGAACATCCTCACGCGAATATCAACCACTTCCAAAATTGCCCCTTGAGAGCAATCGTTCGTCAACACAAACTTTCTACCCTCACACCTCACATAATTGCCAGACAATGCCTTGTGTGCGCATATATGCATTGTAGCCGCACTATCAAACACCCATCCTCTATCGTGGTAAGAACTATCTGCAGCATCCAAGCGGAGCGCCTCATCACCATCATTGCAAGTAGCCGTTGCCAGTTTGTTAGTGTAACTTTCGGAGCCTCTTGTTGAACTTGCTCCATTACCTTTCCCCACTTTGCAATCCGATCTATAATGACCCGAATGACTGCAACTCCAACCAGTTCCTTTTCTGAACTTATAAAACTTCTCTTCCCACTAACCACCATTGCAGAGCTTTCCCCCAAGGATTCGCTACCCTTAAGTTTTCTCTCCTTGGAAAGAAGTGTACTTGTAACATCCACAAAACTCAAGGTTTCCTTCCCATACATCAACGTAGATTGAAGATGCTTGACGGAAATTGGAAGAGACCATATGAGTTTAAGCGCCCTATCTTCATCATCAACTTTAACTCTGATCAATTCCAATTTTGAAACTATCCCGATCAAAGAACCTAGGTGATCACCAATGCTCGTACCTTCATTCATCTTAAGCATATGAAACCGCTCCTTTCGGTATAAGCGATTGGAAATACTCTTCCTTTCCTACAAACTTTCAAGGTTTTCCCAAAGACCATTTGCGGTTTTCACTCCAACTGCATTTTCCAAAACGTTCATAATGAGGCAAATACGTATCCCGCTCGCAGCCCTTGAATCCAGATCTTCCCAGCCCTCTTCTTCATCGCCGTTCTCTTTCTAGGCCGCTATACCTTTAATAAGAGTTTTAGGTATATGCTTTCCATTCAGTGCCTCGTGTAACCCGCCTTGATTCAAGATATCATAGAGTTGAATTTTCCACACTCAAAAATTGATCTTCCCATTGAACTTCTCCACATCAAACTTGAACATGTTAGAATACTTAGATCTTCCCATCTTGCTACTCTACTTGCCCAAAACCTCACTGTGACACCAATTATTGGGAAACCGAGGGGACAAATCGCAACGCAGAAACACAATACAATTAGAAAGAGCTCAAAGAACTAACTCTAGCCAAAAAGAATTCAAATAAATGCAATAAAAAAACGACACACGATTTAATTTGGTGGAAACCCTAAATAGGATCAAAACAACCCCCGACAAGCACGGCGAATATATTATCACACTAAGGGTTACAAAAATATACAAAGATTACTCAAACCTCACAACTACCCTTACAGATAATACAACAAGAAACCCTAGAAAGAAATCCCCATAAACTTCTCCAGAGCTAAACCCTAGATTTTTCCCTTTTCACTTTCTAAAATTTTTCTCACCGTACAGAAGCTTTTTAACATACACTCTCTATTTATAGGCTTTCCATTAGGTCATCACCGAAATACGCATCACATGATAATCCATCCCTTTGGATCAAATCCCGTTCAAAGCAAACAAAAAGAGCCAAAGTCGCTCGAACGAGTCATGAGGTCGTTCGAACGTTCATCACAGTTCTTTGGAATTTTTTCCCAAGAGAAATTTAAGTTCGAAAGACCTCAGAAGTCGTTCGAACGACTTCAACAGTTTAAGAGCCGTATTCCAAACAAGATGCTCTGAGAGTTATTGAGGAGTAATCCTAGAAACCTATTTTAAAAGGAATAGGGTGGTATAATTTTTTAGTTGGTTGTTAATGAAAATATTTTGAGTTATCTCTAAGTAGAAACCCTAGTTTCTGAGATCCAGATAAAACTTGTGATTGTTATTACGAATTAAGCTTCCACATTCGTAAATTCGCGTTAATTTTAATCAGAGCTGGCAGGTAGCTTTTAACACCTTTACGAATTAAAGTTGTACAATATAGAACACATAACCACTAATCATCATACTATTATAAAGAGTAAATAAGAGAAAACCCTCCATATTTGTACACCATTTTGACATTGTCAGCCACATTCGCTAAAACTAGTTTTTGTCCCCCTATTCTTGCCTGAGCAGTCAGTCAACCCCAGTTGATTCCGATTGACTAAAGTAATTTATTTAAAAAACTCAGTTATACCCAAAACCAAATATAGTCGTTGAACGAGCGACAGTTGCTTCTCTTCTTCTTTCTGTTTCTCTTCGTCTATCTTCCAACACTCTTCTTATCTTTGCTCGTATTATCTTAACCTTCCCTCTAGTTTAGGTTTGAAGTTTTGGTTCCGAAGCATCTAACGAAGAACTTTGAAATGGGTGGTGAAAAACATCAATTTCCCACTAATGTGGAGGCAATACTCCTATAAACTCTGTTAATTTAATGAAAAACACTTCAATTTGATTATTGCAAAAAATGTTCATAGTGGGGTTAGGAGACAAATTACAGATGTAAATGTTGGGGATTTAAGCTAATAAGTTTTTTGGATTTTTCTTTTAACCGCTATGCCAAATGTGTGTTTAAGCTGGCCATAACGCAAGTTCTTGCCCATGGATTTATTCAAAGTGGAGAGTGAACAATTGAAATAGCATTAGGAAGTTGCATACATCAAGAACACAGAGTAACCCCAAAAGAAAATTTATCTCATGTCTATTCACACACCCTAATTCATTTAAGTGGTTATTTGATGCTATTAATGAGTTTGAAAATCCAACTAGTTCCTCTAGCCTTGCAGGATGCTATGGATGTGAGGGGTTGAACCACTAGGTGAGAGGGTGTCCATCAACACTATAAAATTGTAAAAGGTTAGGGTACAATGATATGATGAAGCTATTTATATCCACTAAAGAAAGTTCATATGGTTTGAAGTTCTTAAAATGTCTCACTACCTTGGAATCCAAGGTGCCACCTAGGATTTTTGTCCTCTAACAGTGCCACACTTACTTGGATTTATGTCTCCAAAATCAAGGTTGACTCATGGAATCCAAGAATCAACCTTGCTTTTTTACGTCGCGATTGGGCCCCCCAAGTGTTGGGCCCCTATTTGTTTTATAATCGGGCACCGAGGACTTAGGTTTCCAAGTTTTATCCACCTGATGAAATTTATTTTTATTTTTGTTTACAAATAAAATTAAACAGGAGCTCAGTGTGTTGGGTGCCTGTTAAAATAGTAAGTCAAGGACTGTTAGAGGAAATAGAGCCTCACAGACTTGGATTTGGCTTTTTTTCAACCAAGTTAGTGAGGCACTTTAGGAGATGTGTTGGGAAATCGAGGGGACAAATCGCAACGCGAAAGCGCAATTCGATTAACAAGAACTCGAAGAACTAACTCTAACCAAATAAAATAGGAATAAAGGCAATAAAAACACAATACATGGTTTAATTGGGTGGTAACCCTAAACATAATCAAAACCAAACCCGACAAGTATGACGAATATATTATCATACTAACGGATATAAGAAGTTTCAGGCATCACTCAAACCTCACCTCTACCCTTACAGATAATACCAGCAAGAAACCCTTAAAAAGGAAACCCAAGAAACCTCTCCAAAGCTTAACCCTAGATTTTACCATTATATCTCTCCAAATCTTTCTCACCGTATAGAGGTCTTTAACATACACTATCTATTTAAAGGCTTTCAATTAGGTCATCTACGAAATACGCATCATGAGATAATGCATCGCTATGGATCAAATCCCGTTTGTAACAACAAACTGAGCCAAAGTCGTCCGAATGAGTCATGAGGCTGTTCGAACGACCATTACAGTCCTCTGGAATTTTTTCCCAAGAACAATTTTCGTTCGAACGACCTCAGAAGTCGCTCGAACAACTTCAACTGTTTTTGATCCGTATTCCAAACAATCTCCACCTCGACGATAAAGCAATTTCTTCTACTACATTCGTCGTGCATCCACTTCTCAATTAAGAGAATTACCCGAGTCTGGGCTTTTCCTAGACCTACCAATCGGAACCCACTTTTTCTGATCATCTTTATAGTCTGTGGCATTACTCCACCTTGACCAAAATTACCCTTTTGAGAAATCTCCATAGCTCCCATGGTACACGCAACCTTCACATCTCCACCCATTGATTTACTAACCAATGCATACAAGTTCTCGCTTAGAAGTTCCTTTATGATCAAAGAAGATTTCCGATAAACTTTTATTACTCCACCTCGCCCGGAGTAATTGTAACCCTTATTATCTAACTTGGAAAGAAAAATTAGATTATGAGTCATACTCTGCACATGTTAACCATCATGAAGAACTACGATGCGTCCATCAAACATCCTCACACGAATTTCACCCACTCCTAAAATTGCCCAATGAGAGCCATCGCTCGTCAGCACAAACTTGCTACCCTCACGCCTTGCATAATTGCTGAACCATGCCTTGTGTGCGCGTATATACGCTGTAGCCACACTATCAAACACCCATCTTCTATCGTGGCGAGATCCATCAGCGGCCACCACGAGGATCACCTCGTCACCATCGTTACTTGAAACCGTTGCTAGTTTGCTAGTGTCACTTTCAAAGCCTCTTGTTAAACTTGCTCCATTACCTTTCCCCGCTTTGCAATCCGATCTATAATGACCCGATTGATCACAGCTCCAACAAGTTCCTTTTCTGAACTTATTAAAGCTTTTCTTCCCACTAACCACCATTGTAGAGGTTTTCCCTAAAGATTTGCTACCCTTAAGCTTTCTCTCCTAGGCAAGAAGCATACTTGTAGCCTCCTTAAAACTCATGGTTTCCATCCCATACATCAACGTAGGTTGAAGATGCTTGAAGGAAGATGGAAGAGACCATATGAGTTGAAACGCCTTATCTTCATCCTCAACTTTAACTCCGATCGATTCCAACTTTGAAACGATCCAGTTCAAAGAACCTTGGTGGTCACCAATGCTCATACCCTCATTCATCTTAAGCATATGAAGCCGTTCCTTGAGGTATAAGCGATTCGAAAAGCTCTTCATTTGGTACAAATTTTCAAGATTTTCCCAAAGACCCTTTGGGATCTTCTCTCCAACAATGTTTGCCAAAACGATCTTAGCGAGGCAAAGGCGTATCCCGCTCGCAGACCATGAATCTATATCTTCCCAGTCCTCTTCTTCATTGTCAATCGATTTTTGGGCCGCTATACCTTCCACCGGAGTTTTAGGTATAGGCTTTCCTTTCAGGGCCTTGTGTAATCGGCCTTGAGTTAAGATATCTTGGACTTGAATTTGCCACAGTCCAAAATTGATCTTCCCATTGAACTTATTCACATCAAACTTAAACATGTTAGAATACTTAGATCTTCCCATCTTGCTACTCTACATCCCTCAATCCACGCTCTGACACAAATTATTGGGAAACCGAGGGGACAAATTACAATGTGGAAGCATAATGCGATTAGAAAGAGCTCGAAGAACTAACTCTAGACAAAAAGAATTCGAATAAAGGCAATAAAAATGCGACACACGATTTAATTAGGTGGAAACCCTAAACAGGATCAAAACAACCCCCGACAAGCACGACGAATATATTATTACACTAAGGGTTTCAAAAAGATACAGAGATCACTCAAACCTCACCACTACCCTAATAGACAATCCAGCAAGAAACCTTAGAAAGAAAACCCCAGAAACCTCTCAAGACCTAAGCCCTAGATTTCTCCCTTTTCTCTCTCTAAGTTTTTCACACCGTACAGAGGCCTTTTAACATACACTCTCTATTTATAGGCTTTCCATTAGGTCATCACCAAAATACGCATCACGAGATAATCCATCCCTTTGGATCAAATCCTGTTCAAAATGAACTTTAAAACAAACAAACAGAGCCAAAATCGCTCGAACAAGTCACGAGGTCGTTGAAACGACCATTACAGTCCTCTAGAATTTTTGCCCAAGAGTAATTTTAGTTCAAACGACCTCAGAAGTCGTTCAAACGACTTCAACAGATTTTAAGCCGTATTCCTAACAAGATGCTCTGAGCATTATTGAGGAGTGATACTAGAAACCTATGTTATAAGGAAGAGGGTGGTGTAATTTTTTAACTGGTTGTTAATGAAAGTATTTTGAATTATCTCTAAGTAGAAACCCTAGTTTCTTAAATCCAGATAAAACACGTGATCGCTATTACAAATTAAGCTTCCGCATTCGTAGATTCACGTTAATTTTGATCAGAGCTGGCAGTGAGCTCTTAACACCTTTGCAAATGAAAGTTGTGCAGTATAAAACACATAGCCACTAATCATCATACTATCATAAAGAGAAAAATTGAGAAAACCCTCCATATTTGTACACCATGTTGACATTGACCCCCATATTCGCTAAAACTAATCTTTGCCCCCTATTCTTGCTTGAGAAGTCAGTCCGCCCATGT
The DNA here is from genome assembly GCA_014058105.1 of Kingdonia uniflora. Taxonomy (NCBI): domain Eukaryota; kingdom Viridiplantae; phylum Streptophyta; class Magnoliopsida; order Ranunculales; family Circaeasteraceae; genus Kingdonia; species Kingdonia uniflora. The sequence goes on from JACGCM010000622.1 coordinate 505,263, forward strand.
TGACTTTGATTGACTAAAGTAATATTTTGAAAAGCCCAATAGTACCCAAAACAAAATATAGTTGTTGAACGAACGACAGTTGCTTATCTTCTTCTCCTTGCTTCTCATCTTCTATCTACCAACACTTTTCTTATCTCAACTCGCATTATCTTATTCTTCCCTCTTGCATTTGTTTGAAGTTAGGGTTCCAAGGAATCTAACGAAGAACTGAAAAATGGGAGGTGAAAAATATCAATTTTCCACCAATGTGGAGGCAATACACCTATAAACTCTGTTAATTTAATGAAAAGCACTTCAATTTGATTATTGCAAAAAATGTTCATAGTGGAGTTAGGAGACGAATTGCAGATATAAATGTTGGGAATTTAAGCTAATAAGTTTTTTTGGCTTTTTCTTTAAACAGCTATGTCCAATGTGTGATTAAGCTGGCAATAATGTAAGTTCTTGCCCATGGATTTATTCAAAGTGTTGAGTGAACAATTGCAATGGCATTAGTTGGTTGCTTACATCTAGAACCCAGAGTAACCCAATTAGGAAATTTCTCTCATGTCAATTCACACATCCTAATTCATTTTAGTGGCTATCTGATGCTATTAATGACTTTGAAAATCTAATTAGTTCCTCTAGCCTTGCAGGATGCTATGGATGTGAGGGGTTGAGCCACTAGGTTAGAGGGTGTCCATGGTCACTGTCAAATTATAAAAGGTTAGTGTGCGATGATGTCCTGAAGCTATTTAAATCTACTAAAGCAAGTTCACATCGTTTGAAGTTCTTAAAATGCCTCACTACCTATGAATCCAAGGTGCCACCTAGGATTTTTGTCCTCCAGCAGTGCCTCAATAAATTGGATTTATGTCCCCAAAAGCAAGGATGAGTCTTGGACTCCAAGACTCATCCTTTCTTTTTTACGTTGCGATTGGGCCCCCAACTTTTGGGTGCCTATTTTTTTTATAATCAGGTGCCCAAGACTTGGGTGCCCAATTTTTTATTTTATTTTTTAAATTCAAATCGGGCGCCCAAATTTTTTCTACCTGATTAAATTTATTTTTATTTTTGCTTCCAAAGAAAATGAAACAGGTGCCTAAGTGTTGGGCGTCTGTTAAAAATGTAAGTCAAGGACAGTTAGAGGAAATAGTGCCTCACTGACTTGGATTTGGCTTTTTTTCAACCAAGTTAGTGAGGCACTTTAGGAGATGTGCTGGGAAACCGAGGGGACAAATCGCAACGCGGAAGCACAATGCGATTAACAAGAACTCGAAGAACTAACTTTAACCAAAGAAAATTTGAACAAAGGCAATTAAAGCACAACACAAGATTTAATTAGGTAGAAACCCTAAGCAGGAACAAAACCACCCCTGACAAGCACGACGAAAATATTATACCGCTAAGGGTAACAAGAAGTTACAGAGGTCACTCAAACCTCACCTCTACCCTTACAGATAATCCCAACAAGAAACCCTAAAAAGAAAACCCAAGAAACCTCTCCAGAGCTAAACCCTAGATTTCTCCCTTTTCTCTCTCTAACTCTTTCTCACCGTACAGAGGCCTTTAACATACATTCTCTATTTATAGGCATTCAATTAGGTTATCTCCGAAATATGCATCACGAGATAATCCATCGCTGTGGATTATATCCCGTTAGAAATGAACTCAGAAACAAACAAACAGAGCCAAAGTCGTTCGAACGAGTCATAAGGTTGTTCAAACGACCATTACAGTCCTTTGGAATTTTGGCCCATGAGTAATTTCGTTCGAACGATCTTAGAAGTTGCTCGAACGACTTCAGCCGTTTTGGAGCCGTATTCCAAGCAATCTCCACCACGACGATAAAACTATTTCTTCTACTGCATTCGTTGTGTATCCGTGTCGCTTCTCAATTAAGAGAATTACCCATGTCTAGGATTTTCCTGGACCCACCAATCGGAACCCACTTTTTGATCATCTTTGTAGACCGTGCCATTACTCCACCTTAAACTAAATTCCCCTTTCAAGAAATCTCCTTAGCTCCATTGGTGCACGCAACCTTCACATCTCCACCCATTAATTTATTAACCAATACATACAAGTTCCCGCTTAGAACTCCCTTCATGAGCAAAGAAGATTTTTGATAAACATTTATTACTCCACCTCACCCAGAGTAATTGTAACCCTCATTATCTAACTTGGAAAGTGAAATTACATTTTGAGTCAAACTCGGCACAAGTTGAACATCATGAAGAACTACGATGTGTCCATCGAACATCCTCACGCGAATATCACCCACTCCCAAATTGCCCTTCGAGAGCTATCGCTCGTCAATACAAACTTTCTACTGTCACACCATGCGCAATTACGAACCATGCCTGGTGTGCACATACATGCGTTGTACCCGTACTATCAATTACCCATCCTCTATCGTGGCGAGAACCATCAGGGGCTACCACGAGAAGTACCTCGTCACCATCATTACTGGTAACCGTGGCCAGATTGGCCTCTTGCTGAAGTTGCTCCATTACCTTTCCCCACTTTGTAATCCGATTTATAATGACCTGATTGACCACAACTCCAATAAGTTCCTTTTTTGAACTTATTAAAGCTTTTCTTCCCACTAACCATCATTGCAGAGTTTTCCCCCAAGGATTCGCTACCCTTAAGCCTTCTCTCCTCTGAATGAAGCATACTTGTAACCTCCTCAAGACTTAAGGTTTTCTTCCCATACATCTACATAGGTTAAAGATTCCAGAAGGAAGATGAAAAAGACCATATGAATTGAAGCGCCTTATCTTCATCCTCAACTTCAACTCCGATCGATTCTAATTTAGAAACGATCCCGTTCAATGAGCCTAGGTGATCACCAACGCTCGTACCCTCATTCATCTTAAGCATATGAAACCGCTCCTTGAGGTATAAGCGATTCGAAAGACTCTTCATTTGGTACAAATTTTTAAGCCTTTCCCAAAGATCCTTTGCGGTCTTGTCACCAACCACGTATGCCAAAACATTTTTAGTGAGACAAAGGCTTATCTGATGAGCACATAAAATGATCACTATTCCCCTATGACTTAATGTTTATTATCCTTAATTTTATTATTAAACATGACTTATAAAACCAATTTTTATATTTTAAGTCTCATGGAGCTCAGTTACCAAATATGTGCAAATAACAGGATGTATAGCTCAAAAGACTAACTGCTGGAGAAGGATGTAGAGTTGTCAAACACAAGGGTCCTACATGGGGAGGTTACAATTTTGGAGGATAACTCTTGGAGGTTACAATTTTATGTACATTCATGACATAGGTTATAAATCTTATATTATATGTAAGAATCCTCTCCTTCATCTATAAAAGGAGAGGTGGTAAGCTCATAAGAGGTATCCAATTTTGAGAAAATCATTCTTGTAGAGTGTAAGAGAGCATTATTGGAGTAAGTTGGTGCAAGTCCTTTAAGCATTAGGAGCATTTCATTTTGTAAGTTAATAAAATTCATCTTTTTGTTATTAGTTTATGTTCATTTCATTCTCATATCATTTATATTTTATAGTTGCTATAATGGCCGGCTAAGTCCTCACTAGGGGTGAAGATGGATCCGCCATAAGCATATGATATCATGAAGTAGAATGTATTTTTCTCCAACACAATATGAGCATATTATCACAAATTCAAAAACTATACTGTTGGAGACATCCATTATCATCCTATGATCTCTTTAAGTAGAGATATGTGAAGATTTTTATGATTCACAAATGGCATAATAAAATTGTATTAATATTGTATTTTTCTAAGGTATAATCCTAATTAACATTTCATATTTAGCATTGCTTTCATGGAATGTGTTTTTAGTACATACTTAGTTCATATGATATATTCTACTTGAGTTATAATCATGGGATTACATCGACAAAAGGTCAAAGTTTGTTATTTCAATTAAGTGGAGAATTTAATATACGATACTATGCTGTTATTGTATGTAAATGGTGGTGAAATCCAAAGCCCCTAGACCTTTATTCTTGATTAAAACCATATCATTGATTTTTACGGTTTTCAACCTTAGATTGCTAAAACACAAAGACCAAAACTAATTTCTAGTTCCATTCGAAAGTGAACGACACTCTAATTTTTACCCATACTAAACACAGGATTTTGACTGTTATCAAATGGCGCCGTTGCCGGTTTCGTTCGGTAACTAGAAACGGTTTTTGATTGTGTTTTCTTTGATCTATTGCTTTTGATTTTTTGATTTTTTTTATCATTTCTTTGAAAAAATTAGTTCACCATTACAATTATTTATTTTACATATTTATTCTTCCTTTCTCCATTTGAGGTAGTTTGTTTGCGTTTACATAGAAGGAAGAAGCGAATACCTCAACGTATTTCAGTTTGTGTTGAAGTGTTGACAAGTGCATTAACGTGGTAAAAGACAATCAAAGAGAATAATTTCTTAAGATTTTTTTCATAATCAGTTTTACTTGTGGACAGTTAATGACTTAGACTTAAAGTCAAGGCTTGAAGTAAGGCTTGATTGGGGTTAGTGCATTGTATAAGACATAAACATAAGGTGGGGTTGGTACATAACACAAGGAGGCAGTTACAAATAACTAATTTAAGTGGGGCAGTTTCAAAAGAATAATAAAAGGCTTCACAAGTTACAAGTACTACTCAAACACTCAAGTCTTTATGGGGCCGTTACAAAGTGATCACTTCACAAGGATTTGACGTCATCAAAGCCATAAATAAGGAGTATCAATCTAATGCAAAGATCGTGAAGTGTTGCAAAGTTATGTTGGATGCACTGTTTCAATTTTTGATTTCTCTTGTAATTTGATCATCGTCATTTAAGAAAAAAAAAACTAGATTAGTATTTTCTTTTCTTTTCTTTTTCTTTGCCCTTTGAGTGACTTGTAGTGAGGCAAAATATTGTACTCTTGAGCGAAGAGTGTGTAATTAAAGTGAGGATAAAATTATACTTTTTTTGCAGGGGCAATATTGGAACCAACATCCAGAGAGGACCTCTCTACAGCGCCTACTTGAGCCAGAGAGCCCGGGTGTGCCATCTCAGCAGTTTCACCGGTGTAAACAACGAGCTCCTAAAAAGGCCGCCCCACAGTTGCTTTCTTCCACTGCGCCCTCCTGCGAAGCGGTCAATTTTTGTTCATGTACCTGATGTTTGAGCACTTTTAAATTCTAAACATTAGATAAAGGGCAAACAAAAAACGCGATTTCATCACCCATGTGTGGCACCGTACACTAAGACCCCGGGAGGTCACAACCCTGCTTAACATTTTTTGGAACAGAACATTGACTTTAAATGAAACCAAGATTAAGCCATAAAATACATAGATAGACAAAAAGGCTTATAGACTCGGACCGGGAGCATTAAGAACGCGCTCATTAAGACCCCTGATAGTGGCTACGTTTGTCTGGCAAAAGTACGTTCCCTGGCATAACTAGTGCGGAAAGGTGATTCTAAGCGGTTTGCCCCACCTTCCAGCACAGGTGCTTCTAGGTGACTAGAACTGTACGCTAGTTATTGCTAAAGCGAGTATACACAACTCAACGTGCGAGCCGATCCATTGTCAGGAATAGAAGCAACCGAATCCTGAGACCGGGTTCACAACTTGGCCTTAATCAAGGCCAATCTAAAAAGGTTGTTGTGTTTATTTTTGTACACCTCATTATTGTGAGATCATCATAGTGCACACATCTATTAGTGTATGAAAGAATGGTTTCGAGGGCCTAAGAGTCGTCTTGAGAGGCTTAGAAGATCTGATTTGATAGATATTCTGATCTACTTTGAGGTAGGCGAGTCAACCCAACTAGAGATTCTAATCTATATTGATACGAGAGACCGTACAATCCTTACTCGTAGGGAACTCTTCCCTATTGAGGGTGATTTAGAAACTTTTAATTTCCCTGTCTCTCCATTGAGACTCAATCCGAGTCCAATTTTCTCATTCACTCAGTTTAGTGTTCTACCCCAATCACTTGATATGGGAGATGCCAATGATAATGAAAATGGTCAGGGACCCGTGCGAATTCCTCTTAAGGATCACATGTTCCCAAAAATGGCAAATCGTGCCCCGTACATTGTTTTACCTCCTTTAACTGGGTAATTTGAACTTAGGAATGCGCTCATCAATTCATTGCCAAAATTCTCAGGAGGAGAAGATAAGAACCCATACGCTCATGTTAGGGATTTTGATGACTTAATGTTCCTCCAAAAGTATAGGAATGAGAGCGAAATTGAGGCCATGAAACTCGTGTTGTTTCCCTTTTCTTTACTAGGGAAAACTAAGAGCTGGCTTCAAGCTCTGCGACAAAAATCAATCACGAGTTTTTAAATGCTTACTGAAGCCTTTTACAAGAAGTTTTTCTCTCTTGAGAAAACTGAGACCCTTCGTAGGGCCATTCTTAGGATTACCCAACTTCATGGAGAAAGCTTAAAGGATTATCTTGAGAGATATAAGGGACTGATCCTACAGTGCCCTCATCATGGTATCGACTCCTGGGTCCTAACTAGAAATCTTTATGATGGATTAGATGCTGAAACCAAGAAAACTGTAAAATCCTTTTGCTTAGGGAAATTTACTGATAAGGATGATATAGAGGGTTTGGACTTCTTAGAAGAGATGGCTGAAAAATTGCAAACCTGGGGACCCATGAGAGAAACTGATATTCAAGAAAATGGGGGTAATGTCTTTGGAGTTGGATCTAACTCCAATTCAAAAGCTACGCTGACGACCATCTTGCGTAAGATAGAGTCCTTAGAAATAGGGGAAAATAAAATGTCTGTTAAAACACTAATTTTTCATGCTAAGATGCAAGCTTGTGCTGTGTGTAACGATGTTGGACATTATACTCAGGATTGCCCTTTTATTCATGAAATTATAGAAACCAGGAAGGATCAGGTCAATATGTTTTATCAAAAACCTTCCTTTTTTCCTTATAACCAGTCACATCATCAAGGGAATTCTTCAGGGAGGAATAATTCGAATAACTTTTCTGGCAGACTGTATTACCAAGGGAGTAATTCAAATCAAAATCAAGGTGGTGCGTCCTTTACTCCCAATCACTAACCTTTTCAGCTAAATGCTCATTACGTTCCTCCTCAGAATAGGAAACCATCATCAGATGATCGCATCCAAGCCCTATTGCAATCCAATAACCAGTTGATGCAAAAATTCATGCAAATGAATCAGCAATCCATGACTCGAATAGAAACATCAATTGCTCAATTGGCATCTGGGTTAAGTACTAGAGACAAAGGTACGTTTCCAAGTCAAACCCAACCCAATCCGAAGGATCAAACCAAAAGTTTACACTGCGATCAGGCGAATGTGGTAATTATACTTAGAAGTAGAAAGACTGTAGACAGCAAAGTTAGGATGCCTGAGGATGAATCACGTGAAAGTCCTAATCCTAGTACTGAGAAAGTTGTAGAAGGAGGTGAACCTATATGTGAAGAAACCCCAACGGTTTCCCCAACGGTTTTTAGTCAATAGGAAGAACATTCCCGATAAAGAGGTTAAGGAAATGCTCAAGAATCTTAAGATCACTATTCCTTTCCTCGATGCATTACGACAGATTCCTTCCTATGCAAAACATCTCAAGGACCTCTGCACGTTCAAGAAACGTATGAATGTTTCTAAGAAAGTTTTTAATGTCCATGACAGCGAAAATGTTATTCAATTGGATGCTCAGGTTAGCTCTATAATCTTGAACAAAACACCCATGAAATATAATGATCCAGGAATGCCGAATATTTCTTATGACATAGGGATAAATCGCATCGGGAAAGCCTTACTTGATTTAGGTGCCAGTGTCAACTTGATCCCTTATTCGGTATATGAGCAGCTAGGTCTAAAAGGACAAAAACTGACATATAGAACCTTGCAACTAGCTGATCGATCCATTAGAATTCCTAGGGGAGTTGTGATAGATGTTCTTGTCCAAGTTGACGAGTTTTTCTATCCTGTCGACTTTGTGGTCCTTGACACAAACCCGGTAGAAGACCCAAATACTGAGATACCTGTTATCCTTAGCCGACCTTTTTTGGCCACTGCTAATGCATTGATCAATTCCCGTAGCGGAGTTATGAAGTTGACTTATGGGAATAAGACCATCGATCTGAATATCTTCAATGCAACTCATACTCCATTTGAAGATGAACCCGATGAGTGTAACATGCTTGGTACTGTTGTAAACAGTACGTTTTATAGTTCCAATCCTAGGGACCCGTTAGAAGCTTGTCTTACACATTTTGGAGAAAATTTAGATGTTGATGACCTTATCAATGAGGTCAATGCCTTGTTGGATTATGTTCCTATTGTGGATAGCAATGATAATGTTAAAATGCTAAAAGTCAAATAACCTGTTCCAGAAGCGGAGGAAGTGCCCGCTAGGTTAGAACTTAAACCTCTCCCTGAAAATCTCAAATATGTCTACTTAGGTGCTAATGAGACTCTTCCTGCTATCATAGCACCCAACCTTGAACCTGAGAATGAAGAGAAATTAATGCGTGTATTAAAGGGAAACACAAAAGCTCTTGGATGGAACATTTTAGATATTAAGGGTATTAGTCCTTATGTGTGTATACACAAGATAAAACTCGAGGATAATGCCAAGAAGTCCAGAGAAGGACAACGAAGGCTTAACCCGACTATGGCTTAGGTTATGAGAAAAGAAATTTTGAAACTGGTTAACGCTGGGATCATTTATCCTATTTCTGACAGCCCATGGGTAAGCCCAATTCATGATGTTCCTAAAAAGTCTGGAATCACTGTTGTGAAGAATGATCATAATGATTTTGTCCCCACTCGCATGACCACAGGGTGGCGAGTGTGTATAGACTATAGAAAACTTAATTCGGTCACTTGAATGTCTCGCCGGTCATGAATACTATTGCTTTCTTGATGGGTATTCGGGGTACAATCAAATACCAATTGCTCCAAAGAACCATGAAAAAACCACGTTTACTTGTCCTTTTCGAACCTTTGCCTATCGTCGTATGCCATTTGGGTTATGCAATGCTCCAGCAACATTTTAGCGATGTATGTTAAGCATTTTCTTTGACATAGCTGAACATTTCCTTGAGGCCTTCATGGATGACTTTTCCCTCTTTGGAGATTCGTTTGGACAATATCTCTACCACTTATCTATTGTTCTTGCTAGGTGCCAACAAAAAAATCTTGTTCTAAATTGGGAAAAATGTTACTTCATGGTGAAAAAAGGCATAGTATTAGGACATGCCATATCAGCAAAGGGAATCGAAGTAGATAAAGCCAAGATCGATGTCATATCTAGTCTCCCAACCCCACGAACAGTCAAGGACGTTCGTTCATTCTCGGGGCATGCAGGATTTTATCGATGTTTTGTTCCTAAGTTTAACAAAATTGCTCAACCCCTCAGCAATCTCCTCGCCAAGGACACCACCTTTTTATTCGATGATTCATGTCTTAAAGCTTTTGAGAATCTCCGAACATGTCTAACATCGTCACCCATCATCCAACCTCCAAATTGGAACAAACCTTTCGAGTAGATGTGTGACGCATCTGACTATGCTGCTATCAAACACCTTCTTACCAAGAAGGACACCAAACAACGCTTAATCCAATGGATATTATTACTTTAGGAGTTTGATATCGAGATTCAGGATATAAAAGGTGCCGAGGATGTGGTAGCTGACCACCTTTCTCAAATAGACAATGATTCTTCAGATAGGTCGTTACCTATTCATGAGTCTTTTCCTGATGAGCAACTCATGTCCATTCGCTATATGTCTTCTGTACCATGGTTTGCAGACATAGTGAATTATCTTGCTACAGGGTACTTTCCTAGTTTTTGGACCAAGCCAGATAAGAATAAATTTCTTAGTGAGGCCCGACACTTCTTCTGGGATGACCCGTACCTGTTTAAATATTGTTATGATCAAATCATTAGAAGATGTGTCCCAGATTTTCAGCATACCAAAGCCATAGAATTTTGTCACTCCCAATCTTGTGGAGATCACTTCAGCTCCAAAAAGACCTCTGCAAAATGTTTACAGTGTGGATTTTATTGGCCTACCTTATTTCGTGATGCTCACAAATTTTGTAAGGCTTGCGATAGATGTCAAAGGATGGAAGCCTTGTCCCGTAGGAATATGATGCCACAACACCCAATCTTAATCGTTGAACCATTCGATGTTTGGGGCATAGACTTTATGGGTACCTTCACCCCATCTTCTGGATTCACGTACATCCTTTTAGCCGTTGACTATGTGACTAAGTGGATTGAAGCTATTCCTATCAGGACCAATGACAGTTCGGTTGTTATTGAATTTATTAAAGAGAATATTTTTTTCTCATTTTGGTACGCCGAGGGCAATAATTAGTGATGGGGGGTCACATTTTAACAGTCGAATGTTTACGAACTTAATGAAAAAAATTGGAGTAACACCCAAGGTTGCTACACCGTATCATCCGCAGACTAGTGGGCAGGTGGAGGTTTCCAATCGTGAAATTAAGAATATTCTTCAAAAAATGATAGGACCAAACCGTAAAGATTAGTCAACTCGACTAAACGATGCTCTTTGGGCTTATTGTACTACTTTTAAGACACCTATTGGAATGTCCCCTTACCGACTAGTCTATGGAAAGGCTTGCTACCTTCCAGTTAAGTTAGAACACTGAGCATATTGGGCAATAAAGGCCTTGAACTTTGATATTGGGAATGCCGGTTTGTATCGCAAGCTTCAACTCAATGAGTTAGAAGAACTACGGAACGATGCATACCATTTAGCAAAGACTTACAAGGAGCGCATGAAAGCATTTCACGACAAAAACATTTTGCGAAAATCCTTTGAACCAAACCAAAAAGTCTTGTTGTACTCTTTTAGGTTACATTTATTTCCTGGCAAACTACGATCACGATGGACCGGGCCTCTCACTGTTAAAACAGTATATCCACATGAGGTGGTTCAGGTTGATGAACCGAGTACTGGCAAAATACAAAAAGTAAATAGACAAAGGCTTAAGCCTTATTATGAACATTTTTGCTTCACCAATGAAGACTTGAGGCTTTTGAACCCAGTTTATGAGGAGTGATATTCATATCCTTTTCACCCAACTTTTACTAAGTTTGGGGGTTCTTCCTTTCATCTGGCTGAAGACAATAAACTTAGCGCTATCTGGGAGATAACCCATGTTATATCAGCAGGTACTATGTTTCAATTTTCTTTTTCCCTTCTTTTAAGGTATGCTTTCAAATATTAGGGACAATACTTCTTTCTAGCTGGGCGTGGTAGAAAATCGTTCACATTTTTCACTTTTTTAGAGAAAAGATAGGTCATTATGGTAATTTGTGAGACTCTTTAGTAAGTTTCTGCAAGCTTAAAAGTATTTGATATGGTCAAAATATTTTGGCCGTAAAAACCGTAAAAGTTAAAATTTTCATCAAATACATGCTTAGAAAATTTTGGAACATTATCTTAAGTTAGATGTAGTACCCTTTAATTAGAGGAAATTTCATGTTGACTGATATTTCACAAAACAAATGCACTTCACAGTAGTATTACATTTATTACTTTTGCTAGAATTTTGATCAATCAAAAGGAATCTAGTATTTGAGGTAGGAATGATCCACTATAAGGGAAACAACTGCCTAAGAATAAGTTCGATCTTGAAGTAATATAATAAGGATTTCTATAAGCCAAAATAGCTCTAAAAACTTTCACGACACAAGGCATACTCGCATGATTAAAACAGAAAGAGGAAGAATTATCACCAATCTCGAGTATATTCATGAACTATGTAAAAGGAGCAAGGAAAAAAGTTTACTTGTGAGAATCCAGAGCCTAGGTCACGAAGGGGCACCAAACCCCGGTAACCTAAGCCAACTGGTTAGGATTGTCGACCAACGACTCATATTATGGAGGCTTCACTAAAGAAACAAGTACCAAAATAAAAAAGCTTATAGTTATTCCCCAAAAATAAATAACAGGATTCAAATTAATTATGGCACTTGTCAAACTGATCGATGGATTTATTTCACGAAATACAAAATGACTGGATATTGACTCAAGAACCTCTAAATAAAGTTGTACGTGCAGTAACTATTTTCACAACACTTGAGGATATTAAAAAAAATATGCGAAATCTAATTTAATTATTGAGAAGTATCTCTAGCTTTAGATAGTTCTCCAAGTTCTCTGATTATATATATGTGAAAGAATTAAATTTTAAGGGGTTTACCTTCTTAATGTTTTTACCATTATCATATGTCAATAAGTTAGTTGTAATGACCTAATGAGTATCTAAACTACTATAATTCCCTTATTAACTTTTGTGGGTATAGTCTCTGAAAACCCTCACGAGAAAAAACTTGTCCTATATGGGTAACCTATAGGTTTAACTGTTTGTTGCATACGCTCAATGCAATCGTCTTAACCACAAAGAGTTATGCTTTTATTCTTTTTTTTGCTCGAGGACTAGCAAACTTTAAGTTTGGGGGTATTTGATAGACACATAAAATGACCACTATTCCCCTATGACTTAATGTTTATTATCCTTAATTTTATTATTAAACATGACTTAGAAAACTAATTTTTATATTTTAGGTCAAATGGAGCTCAGTTACCAAATATGTACAAATACCGGGATGTATAGCCCAAAAGATGAACTGCTGGAGAAGGATGTAGTGTTGTCAAACACAAGGGTCTCACATGGGGAGGTTACAATTTTGGAGGATAACTCTTGGTGGTTACAATTTTATGTATATTCATGGCATAGGTTATAAATCTCATATTAAATGTAAGAATCCTCTCCTTCATCTATAAAAGGAGAGGTGGTGAGCTCATAAGAGGTATCCAATTTTGAGAAAATCATTCTTGTAGAGTATAAGAGAGCATTATTGGAGTAAGTTGGTGCAAGTCTTGTAAGCATTTGGAGAATTTCATTTTGTAAGTCAATAAAATTCATCTTTTTATTGTTAGTTTATGCTCATTTCATTCTCATATCATTTAGGTTTAATAGTTGTTATAATGGCCGGCTAAGTCCTCACTAGGGGTGAGGATGGATCCGTCATAAGCGTATGATATTATGTAGTAGAATGTACTTTTCTCTAACACAATATGAGCATATTATCATAAATCAAAACTATGTATTTTTCATAGTTAGCATTGCTTTCATGGGATGTGTTTTTGGTTCATACTTAGTTCATCTGATGTATTCTACTTGAGTTATAATCATGGGATTACATAGACAAAAGGTCGAAGTTTGTTACTTCAATTAAGTAGAGAATTTAATAAACGATACTATGTTAACATTGTATGTAAATGGTAGTGAAATCTGAAGCCCCTAGACCTTTATTCTTGATTAAAACCATATCATTGATTTTTACGGTTTTCAACCAAAGATTACTAAAACACAAAGACCAAAACTAATTTCTAGTTCCGTTCGAAAGTGAACGACACTCTAATTTTTACCCATAGTAAACACCGGATTTTGACCGTTATCAGTATCCCGCTCGTAGCCTTTGAATCCAGATCTTCCCAGTCCTCATCTACATCGTCGTTCGCTTTCTGGGCCGCTATACCTTCAACGAAAGTTTTTCAAATAGGCTTTCCTTTCAGTGCCTTATGTAACCCGCCTTGAGACAAGATATTTTGGACTTGAATTTTCTAGAGTCCAAAATTGATCTTCCGAACTTTTGCACAACATTCTTGATCATGTTAAAATACATAGATCTTCCCATCTTGCTACTCTACTTGCCTAAAACCTCGCTCTGATACAATTATATTGAAACCGAGGGGACAAATCGTAACGGGGAAGCACAATGCGATTAACAAGAACTCGAAGAACTAACTCTAACCCAAGAGAATTTTAATAAAGGCAATAAAAATACAGCACAAGATTTAATTAGGTGGAAAACCTAAACAGGATCAAAACCACCCCCGATAAGCACGACGAATATTTTATTGCACAAAGGGTTAGAAGAAGTTACAGAGATCACTCAAACCGCACCTCTAACCTTTCAGATAATCCCAGCAAGATACCTAAGAAAGATAACCCAAGAAGCCTCTCCAGAGCTAAACGCTAGATTTCTCCCTTTTCTCTCTCTAACTCTTTCTCATCGTACAGAGGCCTTTAACATACACTCTCTATTTATAGGCATTCCATTAGGTCATCTCCGAAATACGCATCACCAGATAATCTATCTCTTAGGATCAAATCACCTTCAAAATGAACTTAGAAGCAAACAAACAGAGCCAAGGTCGCTCGAACGAGTAATGAGGTCGTTCGAAAGACCATCACAGTCCTCTAGATTTTTGGCCCAAGTGCAATTTCCGTTTGAACGACCTCAGAAGTCGTTCGAACGACTTCAACAACTTTTGAGTCGAATTCCTAACAAGATGCTCTGAGAGTTATTGAGTGATCCTTGAAACCTATGTTATAAGGAATAGGGTGGTGAAATTTTTTAGTGTGCTGTTAATGAAAGTATTTTGAGTTGTCTCTAAGTAGAAACCCTAGTTTCTTAGATCCAGATAAAACACGTGATTGTTATTTCGAATTAAGCTTCCACATTCGCAGATTCACGTTAATTTTGATCACAGCTGACAGTGAGCTTTTAAAACCATTACAAATTAAAGTTGTGCAGTATAGAACATATAATCACTAATCATCATATTATTATAAAGAGTAAAATTGAGAAAACCCTCCATGTTTGTCCACCATTTAGACATTGACCCCCACATTCGCTAAAACTAGTCTTTTCCCCCTATTCTTTCCTGAGCAGTCAGTCCACCCCAGTTGACTTCAATTGTCGAAAGTCATGTTTTGAAAAACTCAGTAGTACCCAAAATAAAATATAGCTATTGAACGAACGATAATTGCTTATCTTCTATCTTCCAACACTCGTATTATCTTATTCTTCCCTCTAGTTTTGGCTAGAAGTTAGGGTTCCAAAGCATCTAACGAAGAACTGAGAAATGGGAGGTAAAAAACGTCAATTTCCCACCAATGTGGAGGCAATACTCCTATAAACTCTATTAATTTAATGAAAAACACTACAATTTGATTATTAATAAAAATGTTCATAGTGGGGTTAGGAGACGAATTACAGATGTAAATGTTGGCGATTTAATTAAACAAGTTTTTTTGGCTTTTTCTTTTAACAACAATGCCCAATGTGTGATTAAGCTGGCCATAACGTAAGTTCTTGTCCATAGATTTATTTAAAGTGTAGAGTGTACAATAGCAATGGTATTAGGAGGTTGCTTAGATCTAGAACCCAGAGTAACCCAAATAGAAAATTTCTTTCATGTCAATTCACACACCCTAATTCATTTAAGTGGCTATCTGATGCTATTAATGAGTTTGAAAATCCAATTAGTCCCTCTAGCCTTGCAAGATGCTATGGATGTAAGTGGTTGAACCACTAGGTGAGTGGGTGTCCATGGACACTGTCAAATTGTAAAAGGATAGGGCACAATGATGTGATAAAGCTATTTATATCCACTAAACGAAGTTCATATGGTTTGAAGTTCAAAAAATGCCTCACTACCTTGGAATCCAAGGTGCCACCTAGGATTTTTGTCCTCCAACAATGCCTCACTGACTTGGATTTGAATATCCAAAAATAAGGTTGAGTCTTGGAATCCAAGACTCAACCTTTCCTTTTTTACGTCGTGATTGGGCCCCCAAGTATTGGGCGCTTAATAGTTTTATAATCAGGCGCCGAAGACTTGGGTGCCAAATTTTTTATTTTTTTATTTAATTTAAATCAGGCGCCCAAGTTTTTTCTACCTGATGAAATTTATTTTTGTTTCCTAAGAAAATGAAACAGGTGCCCAAGTGTTGGGAGCCTGTTAAACAGGAAAGTCAAGGACAGTTAGAAGAAATAGTACCTCACACACTTGGATTTGGCATTTTTTTCAATCAAGTTAGTGAGGCACTTTAGGAGATGTGTTAGGAATCCGAGGGTACAAATCGCAACGCGGAAGCACAATACGATTAACAAGAACTCGAAGAACTAACTCTAACAAAAGAAAATTTAAATAAAGACAATAAAAAGACAACACAAGGTTTAATTAGGTGGAAACCCTAAACAGGATCAAAACCACCCCCGTCAAGCACGCCGAATATATTAGCACACTAAGGGTTA
Source organism: Kingdonia uniflora (assembly GCA_014058105.1). Classification (NCBI taxonomy): domain Eukaryota; kingdom Viridiplantae; phylum Streptophyta; class Magnoliopsida; order Ranunculales; family Circaeasteraceae; genus Kingdonia; species Kingdonia uniflora. The sequence continues at coordinate 521,380 of JACGCM010000622.1, forward strand.
CAAGAAGTTACAGAGATCACTCAAACTTCACCTCTACCCTTACAGATAATCCCAGCAAGATACCCTAAATAGAAAACCCAAGAAACCTCTTTTAAGCTAAACCCAAGATTTTTCCCTTTGTTCTCTTTAACTCTTTCTCAGCATACCGAGGCCTTTAACATACACTCTCTATTTATAGGTTTTCAATTAGGTTATCTCCAAAATACGCATCACGAGATAATTCATCGCTTTGGATCAAATCCCGTTCAAAGCAAACTTAGAAACAAACAAACAGAGCCAAAGTCGTTCGATCGAGTCATGAGGTTGTTCAAGCGACCATTACAGTCCTCTAGAATTTTTGCCCAAGAACAATTTTCGTTCGAACGATCTCAGAAGTCGCTCGAACGACTTCAATAGCTTTTGAGCCGTATTCCCAGCAATCTCCACCTCGGCGATAAAACTATTTCTTTTACTGCATTTGTCGTGTATCCTAGTCGCTTTTCAATTAAGAGAATTACCCGAGTGCAGGATTTTCCTAGACCCACCAATCAGAACCCACTTTTTGATCATCTTTGTAGACCGTGCCATTGCTCCACCTTGAAATAAATTCCCAGTTTTGAGAAATCTCCATGGCTCCCTTGGTACACCGAACCTTCACATCTACACCCATTGATTTACTAAACAATGCATACAAGTTTCCGCTTAAAACTCCCTTCATGATCAAAGAAGATTTCCGATAAACTTTTATTACTCCACCTCGCCCGGAGTAATTGTAACCCACATTATCTAACTTGGAAAGTAAAATTAGATTATGAGTCATACTCGACACATATTGAACATCATGATGAACTACGATGCATCAATCGAACATCCTTACGCAAATATCACCCACTCCCAAAATTGCCCTTCGAGAGTCATCGCTCGTCAAAACAAACTTGCAACCCTCACACCTAGCATAATTGTCGAACCAAGCCTTGCGTGTACATACACGCTTTGTAGCCGCACTATCAATCACCCATCCTCTATCGTGGTGAGAACCACCTGCAGGCACTACGAGGAGTGCCTCATCACCATTATTACTAGTAACCGTTGCCAATTTGTTAGTGTCACTTTCAGAGCCTCTTGTTGAACTTGCTCAATTACCTTTCCCTGCTTTGTAATCCAATCTATAATTACCCGATTGACCACAACCCCTACAAGTTCCTTTTCTGAACATTTTAAATCTTCTCTTCCCACTAACCACCATTGCAGAGTTTTCTCCCAAGGATTCGCAACTCTTAAGCCTTTTTACCTCAGAAAGAAGAGTACTTGTAACCTCCTCAAAACTCATGGCTTCTTTCACATACATCAACGTAGGTTGAAGATGCTTGAAAGAAGATAGAAGAGACCATATGAGTTGAAGTGCCTTATCTTCATCCTCAACTTTAACTCCGATCGATTCCAATTTTGAAACGATCTCGTTTAAAGAACCTAGGTGATCACCAGCGCTTGAACCCTCATTCATCTTAAGCATATGAAACTGCTCCTTGAGGTATAAGTGATTCAAAAGATTCTTCGTTTGGTACAAACTTTTAAGCTTTTCCTAAAGACCCTTTGCGGTCTTCTTACCAACCACATTTGCCAAAAAATTCTTAGCAAGACAAAGGCGTATCCCGCTCGCAACCCTTGAATCCTGATCTTCCCAGTCCTCTTCATCATCGTCATTCACTTTCTGGGCCGCTATACTTTCAACCGGGGTTTTAGGTATAGGCTTTCCTTTCAGTGCCTTGTGTAACCTGCCTTGAATCAAGATATCTTGGACTTGAATTTGCCGCAGTCTAAAATTGATCTTCCCATCGAACTTTTCCACATCAAACTTGATCATGTTAGAATACTTAGATTTTCCCATCTTGCTACTCTACTTGCCCCAAACCTCGCTCTGATACCAATTGTATGGAAAATGAAGGACAAATCGCAACGCGGAAGCACAATGCGATTAACAAGAACTCGAAGAACTAACTGGAACCAAAGATAATTCAAATAAAGGCAATAAAAATGCGACACAAGATTTAGTTAGGTAGAAACCCTAAACAGGATCAAAACTACCTCTGACAAGTACAACGAATATATTCTCACACTAAGGGTTACAAGAAGTTACAGAGATCACTCAAACCTCACCTCTAACCTTACAAATAATCCCATAAAGAAACCCAAGAAACCTCTCTAGAGCTAAACCCTAGATTTCTCCCTTTTCTCCTTCTAACTCTTTCTCATCGTACAGAGGCCTTTTACATACACTATCTATTTATAGGCTTTCCATTAGGTCATCTCCAAAATATGCATCACGGGATAATCCATCGCTTTGAATCAAATCCCCTTCAAAACGAACTTAGAAGCAAACAAATAGGGCCAAAGTCGCTCAAACGAGTTATGAGGTCGTTCGAAAGACCATCACAGTCCTCTAGAATTTTTGCCCAAGAGCAATTTTTGCTCGAACGACCTCAGAAGTCGTTCGGACGACTTTAACAGTTTCTGAGCCGTATTCCAAACAAGATGCTCTGAGAGTTATTGAGGAGTGATCCTAGAAACCTATGTTATAAGGAATAGGGTGGTATAAATTTTAAGTTGGTTGCTAATAAAAGTATTTTGAGTTATCTCTAAGTAGAAACCCTAGTTTCTTAGATCTAGATAAAATACGTGATTGTTAACTTTGATCAGAGCTGGCTGACAACTTTTAACACCTTTGCAAATTAATGTTGTGCAGTATAAAACACATAACCACTAATCATCATACTATTATAAAGAGTAAATTAGAGAAAACCCTCCATATTTGTACACCATTTTGAAATTGACCCCCACATTCGCTAAAACTAATCTTTGCCCCCTATTCTTACCTGAGCTGTCAGTCCACCTGTTGACTCCGATTGACTAAAGTCATTGTTTTGAAAAACTCAGTATTACCCAAAACAAAATATAACCGTTAAACGAGCGACAGTTGCTTCTCTTCTTCTCTCTGCTTCTCTTCTTCTATCTTCCAGCACTTTTCTTATCTCTGCTCGTATTATCTTATTCTTCCCTCTAGTTTTGGTTTGAAGTTTTGGTTCCAAAGCATTTAACGAAGAACTGAGAAATGGGAGGTAAAAAACATCAATTTCCCACCAATGTGGATGTAGTACTCCTATAAACTCTCTTAATTTAATGAAAAACACTTCAATTTGATTATTGCAAAAAATGTTCATAACGGGGTTAGGAGATGAATTGTAGATGTAAATGTTGGGGATTTAAGCTAATAAGTTTTTTTGGCTTTTTCTTTTAACAGCTATGCCCAATGTGTGATTAAGCTGGCCATAACGTAAGTTCTTGCTTATGGATTTATTTAAAGTGTAGAATGAACAATTACAATGACATTATGAGGCTGCTTACATCTAGAACCCTGAGTAACCCAAATAAAAAAAAATTCTCATGTCTATTCACACACCCTAATTCATTTAACTGGCTATTTGATGCAATTAATAAGTTTGAAAATCCAACTAGTTCCTCAAGCCTTGCAGGATGCTATTGATGTGAGGGGTTTAACCACTAGGTGAGAGGGTGTCCATGGACACTATCAAATTGTAGATGGTTAGGGTACAATGATGTGATGAAGCTTATTATATCCACAAAAGAAAGTTCATATGGTTTGAAGTTCTTAAAATGCTAAAATGTCCAATGTGGGAAGTTTATGTGGTTGAAGGATGCCATTGATGTTGATGAGAAGGCAAAGGAAGAAGAATGGAAGAAGGTGGTAAAAATTTGAAAAATACAATTAAGATGAACATATATGATTTCATTTGGGATTTTAAGGGGAAGACTACCCTATAGGGTAATATTGGCTTGTGTATCACTTTAACAAAAAGATTTGTTATTTTCTAGTAATGTTAAATATTTGCTTTATTTACCTCTTTAATCCTCAAGGTGCTCTATATTTGAATGGTTTCTAATGATAAACCCTGCACAATAAAGAAAAAAAATGTTACTTGAGTACTATAAGCACTGCACTGCACTGTGCCATTTAACTGGATAATGTCTAAGTTAAACTGGAGAATTAGGGTAAACACAAATCTGCACCATAAACGACAAACTCACATTTTTTTTAATTGGACAATAAACTACACGGCCATGCATAAGCACACAAAGACAGAACAAACAGAAGAACAAAAAACATTTAAAAGAAAATTGAGAAAACTTGATACACCATTAACATCACATTCACAAAAAGGAAAAAAATATAGCCTTGAGAAAACTGAGAAAACTACTCAGGCACACCATCCAGCCATATCACCCCCATCATCATCACTTCCTTCATCTTCATCTCCTGCTTCCCAGCCATCACCACCATCATCATCACTTCCTTCATCCTTACCAGAGCTATCCTTCTTTTTCCCATCCATTTCAGGATCATCCTCTTCCTCCACCTGCTCAGTGTCACTTTTAGACTCAGAGGAATCATCATCAGCACCTCCAGACACATCATCTTCTTCCTCTTCGTCATCACTAGTTATATACCTAGTGACTTTGGGAGAGTTGCATCCTTCACCATACATCCTTTCCTCATATGAGTCCATTACAGTTTTTCTTTTGATCTTGAGAATGTAGAGGTGAATGTGTTTAGGGTTCTAATGGGGGCAGTTATAGATAAAAGCTAAATACTTGGGGGGTTAAAAAACATTAACTCCTAAATCTTCCCAAAAAAAACTGTCAATATAAGGTGGTTGGGGGTTGAATACCTGCTTGGATTCCATACATCATAATACATATTTGCACTATAGTCCATACCTGCACAAGTTACATCTATATAGTCAATAACAGTTAGAATTAATTATTTTTAATAAAATAAACAATAGGGGAAGGGGACTTTACCAGAGTAACCATTATCATCTTGAAAAATAAGCAATACATTCACATTACCAGAGTGCATATACACTTCTAGACCAGACCATATTCAACATACATAAATATAAAGATTCACCAATATATCATAGTATATATTCTCAAAAAAAGGCCATTCAAGTCTAAAGGTTTTCCCACGATCATTATATAGGTTAGCATTCTCTAAAGTTACATTTCTAGACATATATATGCCAAAATTCTCTCAAAATTCTCAAAAAATTAAAAATATAGCTCTACATAATCAGCAGAATTCTAAGATTTTACACTAAATCTGTACATATTCATAGAATTCTCAAATATGATTGTGGAGTCTATTAGCTTATATAAGTCATTTATCCTTTTCAGGTCTGAACACCTTCTTTTAAGGGTTCACATTCTTTGAAGCTAGAGTGATGCCTAAATGTTGACTTGGTTGACTAAGCCTTGGATTGTTGGCTGATAGACACGTAATATTTATGTGCACAACTCTTAAATTTATATCTACCTAGTCATTTATTAAATAAATGTGATACTAATAGCACTTTTGTTTGTATTTACAGAAATCGGACACATGATAAACAAGTCGTACATTTTTCTAGTTTTCAACAAAGAACAAGGGTAATACACTCCAACAATGATTCTCATTTGAAATTGTCAACCAAAGGCCCATGGAGAAGCATTGAAGATGCATTAATGGAGATCATCAAGCCATATAATTGTATGCATGAGCCAAGGCATAGACTATAGAGTTTTAAAGCTTTTATATTTTGTGCATAATGGAAGACATTATTTAGGGGATTTCTCATTTATGTTGATATTTTGTAAACCCTCCTATACTCTATAAATAGGAGGGGAATCCCACCCATGAGAGGACATCTTGGAGAGTGTAAATCAAAGTTCATAGCAATAAATGTTATTCTTTCTCTCTTTATCTTGTCATTTCCTTTAAGCAAGTAATATGGCAATGATCAAAGGGATGAGTAGGTAATCATCTTATCCAAGGCTAGAGGAAGCTTCACCTAATGTAGCCTTAGTATAAAATAACATTGTATAGCTAGAGTAGTTACTTTCTCTTCTTTTGTTTTAATACATATTCTTCTTCCTACAATCCTAACTTGACCATAGCTTGGATTCGAGGGAGTAAAGAATCTAAGGAAACCATCTTGTTTGACCATTACAAGATGGTTTGGAACATAAAGAAGAGGACATAACCCGCTCTTATCGACTGGACTATGGTTGAATAAGGTAGTTTATAGGTAGTTCCCAATCATAAATCTTTTTTATCTTTTGATGTATTGCATATGCCCGACCAAGGATATGCGATACGGGAACTCATAATTTACTCTAGTTATTTATGTTATCTCACGGGTACAAAGGGTGGAGTAGAATCTAAGCCTTGGTTCCCACTCCTACTCATACAACTCATATTTTCTAGCATTTGTTTATTTATTCTTTTTAGTTCGAAACCTACTCAAACTCATTGTTATTGGATAAAACTAGTAGCTCAAAGTATAATTTCCACCACAAGTCTCTTGGGATACGACACCGCTTACCCTTGTACTTAATGGTACACTGTGTGGTTGCGGGTCTTTTAAAACGTCAGTTTATAAATCGGTCATTGGCACCTCTTGCAGCTTCACCCCTTGCTAATCTACCTCTAACATTGTTTGTACTTTGCTGACTAGCTTGAGTATGAACTCTTGCAGCTCTGCCCCCTATTAATCCACCTCTAGCATTGTTGACCCCACCTCTAGATGTATTGTTAACCTCACCTCTAGGATTTTTTATTCTTTGTTGTCCAGCTTGAGTATGAGCTCTTCCAGCTCCACCACCTGCAACACTACCTCTTGCAGCTCCACCTCTTGTAACACCACTTCTAGCAACACCACCCATTGTTCCTCTACCCCTCATACCAACTCCAACTCCAACTCTAATGCCAACTCCAACTCTAATTGGAGGGTCATTTCTTGGTCTGGACCCTCTAAGTCTACCTCCTCTTCTATTAGTTCTAGTTGCTGGTTGTGAATTTCTAGGTCTTAGTGCAGCTGGTGGCCCCTTGCATGTCTTCTTGTTATGGCTAAAAACCTACATTTCCCACATTTCTTTTGGCTGTTGAGTTGTATTCTCATCTGCACTCTTCTTTCTAACCTTTCTAGGTCTACAAGTTCCTCTTTCTAGTGGTGGGAGTAGCATATCACTGTTGGGCTACAAAACACACAAGTATATGTGAGGTATCTATGAAACTTTCAAAACAAGAATGCAACCACAATATGATATTTACTAACTTACCTTTTTCCCACGGTGATGGATCACTTATAGGTAACACACTCTCTTTATAAGATCTCTTATATGCAGCTCCCATATGATATTCACTACAAAACCTGCAAGTTTGAGAATAAAAGAAAATTAAGTTGCATCAATAGGGAGAAAACATAACAATCCCAAGAATAATACACTTACCCCACTCAATCCATTCTCATCTCCATTATGATACACAAGGCATGCACACATAATAAACTTGAAATCGGCCATTCATAACAATTACAAGTTTTCCCTACAAGATCAACTCTCCATTTCTTACCCTCTTTTGAAATTGCTACCCACTTGTTTGCATCAGCACCTTGGGGTGTATATTGATTGCAGCACTTCTTCATCTCTTCAATGTATATTTTAGCTCTTGGTACCACAAAATTCACATTCAATTTTCTGCCTTTTTCTTTTTATCATAGGTTAACTTCATCAACATCAGGTTCATACCTTTTATAAACTTGTGAAGTGGTTTATCCCTCAACCTGATGATCCAGTTGTTATAAGACTCAGAGAAGTTATTAGTGATATGCTCACATTTTGCAGTTGAGTTAAAATGTGACCTGACCAATATTTTGCAGGTTCCCTATCTAACCATGCTTTAGCATCAGACTGATCTCTTTCAAGTTAATCTAAAAAGATTTTTTTGTCAGTTTTTACAAATGCCTTTGTTGCACCCCAACATAACCTTTCAAGGTGTAAACCCCAAAATTCCTTCTTGAAATTCTTCCACATGCAGGGAAAATCTGTTGACAATAAAAAATAAAAAAGTGAAATCATTAGATGGTAAACCCTAACTTAAAAAATAAATATAACTCAAACTTTGATTAATTAATAATACAAGTACAAACCTGAGAAATTGATTCCACTAATCCCTTTTGTTTGTCTGAAATGAAAGTTAGCTTGCTTGGATGCATAGTTAGAAACAGAGCTACCATCTCCAAAAAGGTAGTCTATGTCTCAGTACATTCAGATCTACACAAAGTAAAAAGCCACTGGAAACAATCCATTGTTTTTATCCAGACTCACAATTGCTAAGCATTGTCCACCACATTTACCTTTCAGAAAGCATCCATCAAGACCTACTATAGGTCTACACCCTTGCACAAATCCATCAAGGGATGCCTTAAATTCTATACAAGTACCAGTCCACATTTTGTTGTGAGGGTCACAACTACATTTTGCTATACTTTTAGATTTGATAAGAGCATTTGTCTACACAGCTTTTGCATGATGTTATATCCTTCATCAAAACAACCGGTGTAATAACTTATGTTAACCCCATATGCCCTCCTGATTCTAGTTATAATATTAGCTAGTGTAACTGTCTTTACATCCCTCACCATTTCCTCACAGTCATTGGCTACCCATTGAGCATTAGCCAATTTGTTTCCATAATCAAGCTTACCTGAACAACTGTGATGAAAATTTCCTCCTCTTAGAATCATAGTATGCCCATCATTAGTCCCCCTAAAATACACATACCAACTGCATTTTTCTTCTTCACACTTAAACCTTAATCTGTAAGACTCATTTTTAACAGGGAGAAAACATAATTTGTTGATAATTGTAAACTTCTTCAGATACTTTCTAGCTTCATCTATTATGGGCCACTCTATCCCCAATACTAACTTGTCATAACCACTTTGGGGGTTGTTTCTTATAAGCTTCTTCTTCCTCTGCTTGAAATATGTTTTTAGATTCTTAGGTCAATTCTTCAAACTCACCACATCTCCTAAAGTCTTCTACACTGGATATGTCATCCCCATCCTATGAACTATGAGTACTATAATACCCTGATTCAGCATCTAAACTGTATATATTTAATTGAGCAAATTGAATCCAATCCTCAACCATCTATACAATATTTTCATTATCATTTTCTTCATCAATCTCTATATCCATACCATCACCTTTCATGTCATCACCATGCATAGCATCAACAATTATAGGTTCCCCATCCCCAGTATCACTACTTATATCACCATCCCCAGCATTACCATCCATGTCACCCCCACTAAGACATACTTCATAATTACCCAAGAAATTTGAGTACTCTTGTAGCCCTTCTTCCCATATAGGAACCTCAGCATGCCCCCTCTACTTCTTAAACTACATCATCATCACCACTAATATAGAAGATAGTAAAGTCATCTAGTTTCTCTTCAGGAAGTTCACTTGGCCTTACCCTTTTCTTTTTTAGCTTGATAGGCATCTGCTGGTTCTTCCTCTTGGTCTGTTTAGAGGGTGATTTTCTAGTTGCTTTCCTAGATTTATTCTTAGCTGTTTAAGTGACATTCTTCACATTTTGGGATAGATTCACATTACCCTCACATTGTGTCACTTTGTCCACCTCTTGTGACACATGCACATTACCCCTACCTTGTATCACTTTGTCCACCTCTTGTGACACATGCATATTACCCCTACCTTGTGTCGCTTTGTCCACCTCTTGTGACACAGACATTCCTCACGGTTTGTGTCACATTCCCTACAGTTTGTGCCACATTCACATTCACCTTTGATACTGTCTTCTTAGCTCTTGTTTTCCTTATAGTCTTCTTGGCCACATTCAAATTAACCTTAGATGTACCTTCTAAGCATCGTGTTGGTCCAACTGCCACTGAAGTACTCACAAATATGTGTACTGTACCCTTAGGCTCTTCATCACTCAGTTAACAAAAAAAATATTAAAAAAATATTAAAAAAATATAAAAAAATATACACAACACCAATTCAATTGGCGCAGTAAAGTTAAAAAAATAAAAATAAAGTTAACAAACCATTTTTTTAATAATAATTTTTTTTATATAATTTCTCTGACTAAACTGGGCTCGCCACAGATAGCCACTAACTTTCTCGAAGTTTACATAATTTGAACGATAGCTAGCCTGGAAAACTGATTTTTGCAAGATTTGGATCGCTAATATAGCGATACCTATCCTGCTGCCCATGCTCTTATTGACTCCCATCTTTACGCAGACTATATATCAGTTCATTTGTTAAAAGGATCTACTCATGGAAATGTTACCTCAAGTACTAGGCTACTACCATAGAGTTCTTGGTGAATTTGTAACGTAAGCAGCAGTCCAGGTATTAGAAACAGCTACATCTTCATCTTGTCTAATCTTGTTCTTTGATTTTTATTTATTACTTATCAATCAATTAATTACTTCATGTTAGGATTCGAAGGTATGCTACACATTCATATACAAGCACGACAAACAAAATAGTGTAGAAAGCCAACCTCCAAGAAAACTCAGTAGGCAACTCCATTAAAAAGATCCCAAATGTTTTTCCAAGGACTATTTCCAGGTTTTCAAGCCTCGGTCCTACCATTAGCCCTGCACCGATGCAATCATATGCAAGCGCTAATTCTATTTATGTTGGCAACTTTTCTATGACTGCTCTTTGTTACATCTACTGAATATGTGGCTATGTGAACCAACAATACATGTTCACGAAATCCACAGTAATTATGCAAGATCCCAGGGCTGGCCCTGACACTCACACCAAACCATTGGACGTGTTTTAGGCTGAGAGTTAAGAGGTGAACAAGGAATGAGGACTTGACATTCTCTATTTTCTTTTTTCTTCTTAAAATGTCCGTCCAAGAACTCATGCATTCCATTTTTGCCTATGTTGAAAGGGTCAAAATATAAGAGTTGCTCCCTTGCTATTTCCACCTTCTTTTCTTTGTCTTTCTTACTTTCTTTAATCTATTAGAATTGTGTCCATTTCAGCCGATCACATCTCCGAATTTTGTTATTAGGGTTTAGTATGAGGTACCTACTCATGCATCTCTACACGATACCCTGCCTGCAACCATTAATATGCCTTTAGATTCATGTTGTCCTTAATCTCAAGGATATTTAACAGTTATATGCATGGTCACAAGCAGTAACTACATGACTAACCGGCTAAAAATGGTTGAAAGCGCCACCTGATAGGATCAATTTATTTCGGCTACTCAAGCTTGTTTTGGTAAGATTGTTCTACACGAGGGCCCCGCACAACGAGTGGTAAACTCGTTTTTTCCCCCATGTTATGTTTAACTTTATAAATGCACTATTTGCGCACCTTTGAAACATTTATTCTTTCATAGGACAATTAAAAGTCACTAAAAGCTTACTAACAATACTTATTGAGTTAAACCTCAATGGCTTCTAAACATACATTCTTCCTTCTTGTGGCTGCTATTGCTCTTCCGATGATCTCCACAGCAAAGGAGTTTACAGTTGGAGATGGTAAAGGATGGACAGCCGACTTTGATTACCAAGCTTGGGCTAACGGGAAACGTTCAAAGCCGGAGATAAACTTAGTAAGTTCACCTTTCTACTACACAAATTTTAGGTTATTTATAGAATTTATACCAAAATTAGGTGTTCTAACTGTCTGCATTAAATTATGACAGTATTCAAGTACCCAAAGGGAGCTCACACAGTTCAAAAAGTAGACGAAGATGGCTTTGCCAAATGCACTAAACTAAATGAAGGAGTTCTTTCTACTGGAAATGATGTGATTACCCTTTCTACGTCTGGTAGAAAATGGTACACTTCTGGTGTGGGGCAACATTGTAAGGGAGGCCAGAAGCTTGTTATCACCGTGGTTTCCAAGTCCAGCCCCAAGAACGGCTCGAAACTAGGCAAAAGCTTCGCAAATGGACTCATAGTGTCTTGGATTCCAGTGCTAATATCAGCTACGATCACAATGGTTACTGTGCTCATGGTTTAATTACATACAGGAAATATTGTATACATAAGTTTTCTTGTTAAGTAATAATAAGGTGTAAAACTTTTCCTTTGAAACCAAGATGACAATGAAATGCATTTGAACTATGGGTTTTTAATTTTGTGAAACATTGGTTTCTCATTGAATTTCGGATACTATCGACATTTCTTTTACTGAAACAAGAGGGCTTTAAGCATAAAAACCTGTACTTTCCGTTGAAACTTCAACGGAGGTTATGTAAATTCCAACAAATGTTGACAAATTAAGAGAAACTTTGTTTGATTTTTCTGAATCCAGAATGTTTGAGGCACAAAAAGTTCGTCCAAAACCCTGTGAACATATAGTCCAAAGAAAAAATCGTAGATTGACCTGCAGTACTACCTGCAACTTCCCCCCAATTCAATCAGTTTGCTATGAGTGGGGACTCTGACCAATTAATTTTTTTCTTACTGCCAAAAGTAAGAAAAAAGAAGAAGAAAAAGAAACCTCCGAATAACAAGGGAACTTCCAGTGCAAAATTAAGCGCATTTGTTATTTGGAGTGAATTAAGACTGGAAATGCGCTTTCTATAATGACGAGACGTCTTTAAGTGTTAACTAAAGTTAGAGTGCTAAAGCTACATGTTCACTTCAAATCAAGATTTTTAGTCCCCCTTGTGTGTAATACTATTAGGGTTCCAATGTGGAGACAAAACACAATATCCAATCCCATATGATAACATTTTTAAGAATCTCTTTTAAAGGCAGATCAAAGGCGCCGTTTAAGGAATAATCCACGGATATATATCATCTATCTATTCAAACAAATACAGTTTTACAAATATATGTATTTTCTAGGTTTATTTTAAAGTTAATAAACAGAGAAAAATCTTTCAATAACTTTTTAATCGATGGGGAACGGGGAAGGCGAAAACTTCCGAAGAAGTGTCATAAAGTTAAAAGATATGATGGTGTCATGATTCCGTACTTACACATTATGCCGCGGGATCAGTTGGGCTAATAGTTGACCACGGATCACTCTCGAAGGCAAACAAACGAACACACAAATTTGAAGTACGTAAAAAAATAGTAAAAAAAATTCCTTGATGCTGGCTAACATTATCTTTCATTTTCGATGCAATCTGTACTCGAATAACACTTCCTCATGTGCCGACCAAAGCCGGTTAACTAATTGGCATTCTAATGGACAAAAATTTATATAGTTAGTCATCTTAGGTGCCTCCTAATGCCATCCAGAGTCGAGCATTAAAGCCAATAGGAGCTATTTGAGCTTAAGAGATAATAATCAAAGTTTAGCTCCAATGGCTTTGAAGCAACTACTCATCACTCTTGCCATTGCTGCGGTCGTCCTTCCTCAAGTCACTTTAGCCACTGAGTACGTGGTTGGAGACGACAGCGGTTGGACCATCAACTTTGATTATGCAACTTGGGCCAAGGATAAGGAATTTTATGTCGGAGATAAAATCGGTATGCTTCGGATAAATCCTCCCCCCACCCCCCCACCGTAATTTCTTAGTATATTCGTGAATGACCCCTTGGTACTCACTAATTCAATTTAAGTCCATTTTCAATAGATTACGGCCAATCAAAGTCAAGTGACTAACGATTGACTTGTACAAACCCGATATACCCTTACAAAAACCTGAATTTTTATTTTTAGCTTCACACCCGTGTTGGTTATTCCCCCCCCCCCCCCCCCTTAATAAAGACATTAATATTTTCAACTCTAAACAAAGGTAAAATCGCAAAAATAATCCAAAGAGTTAAAGATACCTTCGTTCGACCTTCTTGTAAACCGCCTATTTTATCTTCTTCTTTTTTATTGATTTTTAAAAAAAATTGACTACAGTTTCCGTTAGTTAATGACTTCGAATGGCCTAATCAGTTGAAAAAGGACTGATATTGAATAAGTGAGGAACAAGGAGTCATTGGTGAATATGCCAATAAAACGCGGGTTTTATCAAATTTGCTCTATATAAAACGATTTGTGTGATTTGTTTTTATTTATATTTTTGAACGCAAAGACAGATAGAATAAAATAGAGAAAGGACCCCCCTAAGGGCTAGGGAATACAGAGTGTACAAAATTGGCAGCCTCAGAAGGCTCCGAACAAACAAAAGAGGGGAAGATAACAGCCTGGCAGCAAGAATTTGTTTTTCTCAATTAGCCAGGTATATCGATCAAAACCATGGTACTGACCTAGTCTAAATAATCTGTTGCAGTGTTCAAGTACCCGGTGGGAATACACAATGTATTCAAAGTGACCGGTTCCGACTTTCGGGACTGTGTTGTGCCAACTGTAGGCAATGCTCTCACCACTGGAAACGATGTAGTCACGCTTGCAAACCCAGGGAACAAATGGTACATCTGTGGTGTAGGAAAGCATTGTGAAGCCGGAGGAATGAAGCTTGCCATCACCGTGTACCCTGCACAAGTTTGGACTGTACCTGCACCTGCTCCTGCATCGTATGCATGGGTGCCTACACCTTCACTTTCATCTTACACCTGGTTTCGAAAATAGGGAATTATTATCGATGTAGTAAATGGTCTCTATCAAATAAAGAGAGCTTTACGATTTGTTATCAACGAATTTGTTTCTAAGATTCTAATTTTCAGTTCTCAAAATTCTATATTTATCATTAGAAGGTGCATTTAACTAAAAGATTTGTCTCAAGTATACTTGTACTACAAGCTTAAGAAGAAGAAAAAAGGTTTGTTCTAGACAAATATGAGAACTTTAAGGAGTAGCATTCATCCTGATTTAAAATAAAGCAACGCCTAAGTGAGGGAGTAATTGTGGCGCATGAGCACCCCCATCCTATTGCAGGATGTTCCGTTCCACGCTGCTAAAGAGTAGCTTGATTTGGCCAGTCCTGGAGATCTTACTTGAAAAAGCAAAAGCTTTGACGTGATAAAAAGCCTTTCGCACGAGAAGACTACAGGAATCAGAAGTTTCGAACATTCAAGTAAAACCATGAAATTATTATTGACTGAAATTTGCATTACAAGAAAAGAAAAAGCTGATCAAAGCACCAAAATATAGCTCAATGCCACATTCCATTTGAACTGTAACACCTGAAGACATAATATAATCGAACTGAAACAGCCTGCCCCAGTTTTCATTCGTCAGTTCAAACCAAATATGTTTTTCTTCCTTGCCACTGTCCTAATACTTGTTTTAACACAAAGTGAAGGTCCTGAAGTCGATCCTCTATCACCAAAAGGGGTCACCCCTATTAATGTTGTTGACGTGGATTGCACGCGAGCATCATGCATCATACTGAAAGAAAGAGAAGACGCAGTTTCAAGTATATTTCTCCCAAACTGATAAAACAAAAAACATCCAAGATCATGTAGGCTGACCACATTTTTGATTTCTTAATGAAGACAATAGTAAAATAATTCTCAATACCTTACCCAATTGCCTCACAGACTACTCGAAGCTTTATCCGTATCTTTCCTAATGTGTCGCCAAAAGCCGGTTACTTGTTATGTTTAGGGCAAGATCAAGTTTACAAATCGAACCCTTAAGTGCATCCTAGTAGTTTCTGCAATCATTTGAAACTTCCAATGGCTTTGAAGCAACCACTCATCACCCTTGCCCTTAACGTAACCGTCCTTCCCCAATTCACTTTGGCCAGTGAACATATTGTTGGTGATGAAAGCGGATGGACCCTTAACTTTGATTAACTTTGATTATGCAATTTGGGCTAAGAATAGAGAATTCTACGTCGGAGATAAGCTTGGTATGTTTACATTCTATGCCTTTACGCTTTACATCTGTAGTGTTTGATCATTATTTGATAATTGAAGAGTACCAGTGTTGGTAATTTAATATTGTTGCACTATTTAAGTATCGAGTGGGAAAACAAAATGTGTGTAAAGTGACCGGTTCTGACTTCGCGGACTGTGTTATGCCAACTGTAGGCTGGACTCTATCCTCAAGAAACGATATAATCACACTTGCAACAGAAGGGAACATGTTGAGTGATGAACTCGAATTATGTTCATTGGAGTTTGTGGGACGAACGAGGGGCGAAGAACGAAGAAAAAGATCACTCGGATGATTTTTCGGTGTTCTGTTGGAATAGGACTTTAGTCTGTTCAAACAGAAGAGGCAAAAACCTCTATGTTCGAATAGATTTTAGTGTTTGTTCGAATAGAAGTCTCAGAACATGGTCTGTTGGAATAGACTTTGGTCTCTATTTGAATAGACCTCGTATTCTCAGTTTTAGAATTTTAAAGCTTGGACGTTTTGCCTCGTGATCCGTACTTTGAGCCCTAAATTATATAATGTCCTCCCAAGTATATAAGGGATAATTAGTGTGTTTCTTAAGTTATATTTTGGTAAGTTTCATTCAAGAGAGAACTAGGGTTTGAGAGATTTATTAAAGTTTCGGGGAAGCTTGAGAGATCAATTGTAAAATGTTTGATTATAGCGGATTGTTCGTGGGGAGTAAATTTTTATCTAAAAAGATTTTCCACTTCCCTCCTCCGGGTAAATCCTTGTTTTGTTGTTTTGTTCTTTGTTGGTTAATTTCTTGTTTGGCAATTTCCACATTTCGTTCTTGTTGTAGAAGAAAGATTAACTACCTCTATTCTCAACAGCTGGTATTAGAGCGCTTGGTTTCGGGCTTGTATGGCGAAGAATGATGACCGATGAAGAGAAATTAAAGATCGCGAAGTTCAATGGTTTTAATTTTAGAGTGAGGAAGATGCAGATAGCTAGCGAACTATCTCTATCAGAAGGATCTTGACTTACCACGGGGTGGGATTGAGATGAAGCCCGCAGTTTAAGATACTGCAAAGTGGGTGCGCTTGGATCGCAAAGCGCTTGAAACTGTTAGATTAGCGCTATCATCTCAAATTCTACATATGATCTCCAAAGTTGTGACAACGAAGGAGTTGATGGGGACATTATCCTCTACGTACTTAGAACCGTCTGGAGCAAATAAGGTACATTTATTACGTTGTTTGCTAACTTTAAAGATGAAAGAAAATGGTAGTGTCTGAGCTCATATTAGTAAGTTCAATACAATTCATGCTCAGTTAGAATCCGTGAAAAATACTTTCACCGAGGAGATGAGAGCGTGGGATCTTTTGAGGAAGATGCCTGAGAGCCGAAAAGGGTTTATTACTGCAGTGAGCAATTAATCGGGGAAGGAAGCAATTAAATTTGACACTATAGTCTCGTTGATTATGAGTGAAGAGAATAGATGTAAATCTCAGGAACCCTCTTCGAGTTCAAACGACAATGCGTTGAATGTCGAAGAAAGAGGTGAAACAAACATGAAATATGGATGTTTCAATCGAGTTGTATTTTTTATTTTTTATAGTTGTAGTTTTGTCACAAAATGAACCAAAGGTGGAGATTGAAACATCCATATTTGGAGTTTATTTCATTTTGTATCTAGAATAGGTGTCAGCACTATCTCGTGGTTATTCATCGTTAAAAAATGCATGTGGAGTGACTATAATTGGACTAATACTGAACTTGTACGTTAGTTTGTACCTCTTCGCTCAAAACCTCAAGCCGTTAGTATTTTAAAAAAAATCAAAAAGAAATTATGTTATTTTTGAAGAAAATAAGTTTATGTTCGAACAAACTTTTGTTTCTATTTGAGCATTTTACTCATACCACTATTTCTTTAAATAGGATCTTTTCTTCTGTTCAAACAGAGTTTGGGTTTTCAGTTTTTCGATAAAAGATATCATTTCTTATTATTTTTTTCAACTCTTCCAAAAAAACCAACTTTTCTAGGGCTTAATATTTTAGAGAGAATAGAGATTTTGACAAGCGATTCAATGCAAAGTAAAACTCAAATTGAATCAATCGGATATTTAGAAAACCTAATCTTAAATGAAAAATCTTGTGATTTTTAAACTTGGATGCTTGACGGGAGATTGAAGCGAGGCATTGCGAGAATGAGGAACTGATTACGAGGAGTTCAATTAGAAAAGAGGTAACCACGGGATGTGTTTATCGAGTCTGTAAGTAATTAAATTCTTGTAATTTTGTTTCAATAGTAGATTTTTAGTTGTGGGGCAATTCGATAGTAACCTGTGGGTTTTCTCCTGAGAAAAGTTTCTCACAGAGTTAAAATTGTTTCTCATTATGTTTTTAATTCCTTATTGCTTATCATATCGAGTTGAGCTAGGTTAGAACTAGACAGTTAGTTTCAAAGATTGTCCGCCCTTTCAATTTTGGCCTAAATTACTCAAAATTGGTTAATCTCTATTAGTTTAAAATTTTAATTGGTATCAGAGCGGTTGCGCTCCAAGGCTTAACAACCTAAGCGTGGATCCTAACTCGATTATTTGAGATTAATGAATTCTAGAAGATTTAGAAGTCTCATAAATCGTCTGCCCCTCTTCAATTGCAGACTATTCTTATTGGAAAGTTCGAATGGTTGTCTTCTTACAATCACTCGAAGATGATATCTAGATTATGATCGAGGATGGATGGACGCACCCTACCATGATGAAAGGAATGGGTAATGAAGCTGACGAGGTCCTTAAGCCTAAGAATCAACGGTCTAAGGATTAAAAGGAAGTTGCTGGTTATAATAATAAGGGTCGCAATGCTATTTTTATGGTTGTGAGCCCAAGTAAGTTTTAACACATATCTGTTTGTACCACCTCGAAAGAAGCTTGAGAGATATTAGTTTGAACTCACGAAGGCGTTGATACAGTTAAGGAAAGCAAATTGCAAATGCTCACCTTACAATTCTAAAATATTCGAATGGATGAGAATAAACCTTTTGATGAGTTCTATGTGAGACTAAGTGACATTGTCAACACTAATACCGTATTAGGTATAACTTACTCAGATGTTCAAATTGATCGCAAAGTCTTGAGGTCTCTTCCAAGAGCTTTAGATCTAGACGTGATGCTATATAAGAAGTTCAAGATCTTAAAAAAAAAAAGCCAGACACACTTGCTGGAAAATTACAAATATTTAAACTCGAGATATATATGGAAAACCCTTAAAAGAATACGGGTGTTGCTTTTAAGTCTTCCACTACCTTGTCACCTTCTACGGGTACCAAAGAAGCTGATAACTCTTGTGATTTAGATGATGATGATGGGTCTGATATAGATTCACAGATTACCTCTATAAGCAACCAACTTTAAAACCTTGTAAAAATATGTCAATTTCAAATTAAAATAAGGGCACTAAATGAATTATAAGTCACGAACTCATGATCAAGTTAAATCAAATAATTGACAGACCAACCTTGACACTGACATAAGTCAAGTTGAATGTTGTAAGTGTCATAAGTTTGTTCACTATGCACATAGTTGCCCCAATAAAAAATTTGGTAGTAATAACATGGCTATGAATATTATTGTTACTTGGGATGATAATAATGATGAATTTGATGCTAATATTAATAATCATTTCCAAGAAAATGGAAATGATAACTATTGTGCATATCCTGCTATAATAAACTCTAAGATTGATCATTTTGATCCATTTAAGCTTGAAAACCATGCTAAAAGTCAGAGTGATCATGAAAATAGTAAGTTTGAGGACCCTAATCTTGAAGATTTATATGCTCAGACATTTGTGATGCGCGTTAAACTTGGCAAATCAAACAAGGTATTGAAAAATCAAGTTAACACACTTACGCTTGAACTTATGGAAAATACCAAGAATATAAGTCATGAGATAGAAAGGCTTGAAGGTGAGAAACAAGGTCTCCATGAGACGATGAAATTCAAAAAAGAAATTCATGATGCTAGGGAGAAAATGAAATTAACTTTGGACGAATTTGATAAGTCTAAGCTTGATTTAGTTTGCTCTTAGCAGAAACTTGAAAATTTTTGTCATGGAGCAAAAAATATTGATAAGATGCTATGTATTGTATGGAGAAAACCGCTAGTGACAAAAAGGGTCTAGGATATGATAATCATGACTCTAATGCCAAAACTCCTCCAAGTTATAAAATTTGTCAAAGCAACAATTGCCCTACTTTTGCCCAAGCATAATGTAATATTCACCCCTCACAATCATGCCAAGTGGCTTTCCTTCACTCAATTTTTTTATTGTCAAGTATGTGGTCGAGAAGGTTATGTTACTTCTTATTATAGATTTGTTGAGCCCTATCGGTCATATGTGAGACCATCTAATTGGCAAAGATATAACCCAAACATGAATTTCTCTAATGTGAAAAGTAAGAATGTGAGGAGGTGGTTTGCTCAAGAAACATTACTTCGAAAGGTTGTTTGGGTGTGAAAGGATGACTTGTCACCATAGATAAGATAATGAATCTAAACTAGGATAGGTTATTAGTGTATACTCCATTGATTAGGTATATTTCTTGCACTGTCTCATTTTCTTTGTTTTTTGTCTTTTAGTTTTTTTTTGTTTATGTTTAGGACAGCAGGGTATTGTTTTGATTTTATTTGCACTTTGCATTTTAGGTGCTTTTGTATGTAGAATATTCTTGCTAGACTTAGACTGCGCTTTTTTTTTGTTATATTTATTCATGGAATAATTATTTGGTAAAATTACTATGCACAATAATCTTTGACCCCCTAGTTTAAACTAAAAGCTCATCATGATTATAACCATGGGAGGATAACTGTAAAGACTTCGCACCAAATGCTATGTGAGGATCTAGCTAAATTTGTAAGCTTCGAGAATTATTTCATAAATTCTTTCCAGATTCAGCATTTTTTTTTTCATGATCTCATTTTTTATAATTAATTGTCAATGGTAACTTCAAGTTCAAGTTAGTCTAATAGAGCATTCCCTATATTTGATTCGAGACAAAAAATATTATGTGAGACAAAAGATATGATAATTGACATTTTTATTGTTACACTTTTTTTGGCCTTCATCTATGCTTACCCAAAATTTCATTCGTTTGCAGTCCTTTGTGCTTTAAAATATGCCACTCGTTCAATATCCAACTCCTTTTAACCCATTTGTTCTGAGACTTTTCAGTGAAATACAAATAAAGAAAGGAGTGAAACCATATGGTTTTAATGGTAGAGATGAATATAAGAGGAGAGTATTTCCAATGAGTTTATGGTACATCTATATGATTCAGTCTATAAACAATATATTATATATGTACTCATTAAAAGAAAATAATGAAGGGAGGTGAAAACAAAATGAAGGAGGGGGAATAAGAGTAACTGTTACTTACTAAGGAAAATAATGAAAGAATGTGAGCTCAAAATGGAGAAAGAGGTAAAGTAAGTGTAACTGTTAGTCTCAGAATGTCAGCAAAACACCTACTTCATCATGTGCCTACCCTTGCCTATATTATCACATTTTCAAGACCTATTTGATCTTGAGTTTAGCATAGTCAGTATAGTAGAGATAAGAGATAGGGATTTTATATTAGTTAACTTGACACTATTTATGGCAATTGATTTCTTGTCTATGAGATCTTTCAGTCCACATTACGTTATTTATTTGATGAAATATAAAGTTTTCTTTGCATCTACTCATATTCATATTTCCACATAATGTTTGCCAGTTAAATATCAATGATTTTTGAGTTACCACCCTAGTGAGGCCTCAGTCAAAGCAAATTTCCAGCATAGTATTCTAACTGTGGCTAAGTAATACGTTAAAAACTAGATATCACACACACATACATACCAAGTAATTAATTTAATGATTATTTTATAACATATGGGAGATGTCTTGGTCTTTATAGAATATTTTAGATTCATTGTCTTTTTATAATGCCTTGTGTTATGGGGAGTGTTGTCTTTTTTTGGCAACTTATTTCAGAGAAACTCCCCGTGTGTGTTTTCCCATTGTTTTCATTTTATTTTTTTGCGTTATTAAAAAAAAAAAAACTTAGTTTTTTTTATTTCCTTTTTTTTTGGATGCGCAGTCTAAAATATTTTTGTTTGAATATACCTTCTGTGTATTCGAATAGACTTCTTCATGTTCAAATTGAAAAATTTTGTATTCAAATAATTTACTCATATGCGTATTTCTTCGAACAGACCCGAGGGTTATGTTTGAATGCATTTTTGGCAAAATATTTTTTTTCTTTCTTCACTCACTCTCTTACACTGACTCCCAACTTCTCTCACCTTGCTTCTCCTTTTTTAATTTTTCTCACTTGGTGATTGATTAAGGGGGGGATGGGTTCGAGCTTGCTTTCTCTTCCCTTTATGTTAGGGTTTCGATTTAAGGTTTTGATGATCCAATTTTATGAATTGTTTTTGGCAGTTTCGTTCTAGTGTTCCCCAACTTTGCACCTTTTGTCTAAGTAAGTTCAATCTTATTATTTATATGGTTTTTGTACTTTGATTCTCTCAGGTTCTTTATGTTTCATTCCTTGTATATTGCTCAAAAATCATAATATCGAATTCCTGATTAAGGGCAACAATTGGTGTTTGTTGATTAAACTGCGTTTGCTTGTTGAATTTTGATACTGCAATTGAGGTATTGGTGGTTGTAGAAGTGTATTCCTATTTCTTGCAGATGTTTGGGTTGGTGTTTATGCCTGTTATTACTGAAATTTGTGATTTCTTGGGTTGGTGATATTGGGGGTTTGTATTCTCATATTGGCTGAACTGGGTGATTGTCTTGTGGTTCTTGGGTTCTAGTTCTCGATTATACATTGTTGGATTGTGGGGTAATGATCGGCTTTTACAGGTGGTATTGATGTGTGTTAATTTATAGTTGTTGAACTGATTATGGGAGTTTCATGGCGGATGTGATTGATTGTTGGGTTTGATTATTTCATTGGGTTTGATTGCTGGAGAATTGGGGTATTGGTGTTTGGTTTATTATTTGCAGGTTGTGTGTTTTCAGCCTAGTATCTATTTCTCCTTTTATCTACTATAGTGTATTATTTACCCTTTGTCCATCTGTAACAAAAAGGGGGAGAGATGATCCTGACAGGTATGCCAGGTAAGTTATGATTTCTTACTGGATCCTTTTTTTTTAACGGTTACGCGTTGTATCTTATTTAGTGTACAGAGTTTCCAGTATATTTGTTAGATCCTGACAGGTGAGCCAGATAAATTATGATTTTTTACTGGATCCCTTTTTTTGAATGGTTACGTGATGTATCTTGTTTAGTGTGCAGGGATTCTAGTGTATTTGTTATAGGATGAAAGAGTAGCTTTGAGTATGGATGTTCAGTGATTAAGTCAATCCATCGAGTTATATTTTTTATTTCTTATAGTTGTAGTTTTATCACAAAATGAACCAAAGGGGGAGATTGAAACATCTATATTTAGAGTTTGTTTCATTTCGTGTCTAGAATAGGTGTCAGCACTATCTCATGGTTATTCGTCATCAGAGGGTGTACTTGGAGTGACTACAGCTGGACTGGCACTGAACATGTATGTTGGTTTGTACCTCTTCGCTCAAATACTCAAGTCGTTAGTATTTTAAAAAATGTTAAAAAGGAATTATATTTTTTTGAAGAAAATAGGCTTTTGTTCGAATAAGTTTTTTTGTTATGTTCGAATAGACCCTGCTCGAACAGACTTGTTTCTCTTTTCGAACATTTTACTCAAACTGCCAATTTTTTAATAGGATCTTTGGTTATGTTTGAATAGACTACTTCTCTATTCAAATAGAGTTTGGGTTTTCTATTTTTTTATAAAAGACATCCATTTTTTTCTATTCAACTCTTCCAAAAAAAACCAAATTAATTTGCAAGAGCTTGATATTTTAGAGATGAGAGATTTCAACAAGCCATTCAATGCGAAGTAAAATTTAAATTAAATCAATTAGAGATTTAGAAAGCCTAATCTTAAATTGTAAAGCTTGTGAGTTTCAAGCTTAGATGCTTTGACAGGAAATTGAAGCGAAGCGTTGCGAGAATGAGGAATTGATTGCGAGGAGTTCAATTTAAATAGAGATAACCATACGATGTGCTTATCGAGTCTGTAAGTAATTAAATTCTTGTAATTTTGTTTCAATAATGGATTTTTCACTGTCGGGCGATTCGATAGTGACCTGTGGGTTTTTCTCCTGAGAAAGGTTTCCCACATGGCTAAAAATGTTTGTCATTGTGTTTTCAATTCCTTATTGCTTATCATATTGACTTGAGCTAGGTTTGAACTAGACAATTAGTTTCAATGATTATTAGCCCTTTTAATTTTGACCTAAATTACTCAAAATCTGTTAATCTCAATTAATTAGAAATTTAAAGAGGGAGGTCCTATAGAAATTGGGATAGAAGTTGTCGTTCGTAGTTAAGGTAAAAGTCTAGCCCACCCAGTGCGTATTGGACCTGTGGAAAGAAGGGTCACTTTTGGTATGATTTTAATTATTCCAAGAAAGATCATTGATTGACAAGTAATATTTACGTGTGCAACTCCCAAATTTATATCTAACTTGTCATTTATTAATTAAATGTGATACTAATAGTGCTTTTGCTTGTATTTATAGGAATCAGACGCATGATAAACTAGTCGTACATTTTTTCAGTTTTCAATAAAGAATAAGGTAATGCACTCCAACAATGATCCTCATTTGAAGTTGTCAACCAAAGTCCTATGGAAGACCATTGAAGAGAATTTAATATAGAGATTATTCTCATGAGTTGTAAAATTTATGTATGGTCTAAGGCATTATTTAGGGGATTTACATTAATGGTGATGTTTTGTAACCCCTCCTATATACTCTATAAATAGGAGGAGAATCATACCCATGAGAGATATCTTAGAGAGTATAAATCAAAATGAACAAAGCAATAAAGGTTTTTCTTTCTTCTCTTCTTCGTATCTTTTACTTTTATTGTAGTAATAGTATTATGGCAATGATCAAAGGGTTGAGTAGCTAAACCTCTTAGCCAAGGCTAGGGGAAGCTCCATCCAATAAAAGATACACGAACTCCAAAAATTGGTCGTCCGATGATTTTGTCAATCTCGCATGTGCTTGGTCCCAAGTGTCTCAAAACCTCACTACCACGAACAATCAAAAAGCCGCTATATTTTGGTTCAAAGTGCGTGACCAATTCAACTCATTCTATAATGAACAATCGATGTGGCAATCATACAACGGTTTTAATTGTGCGTATAAGGGACAGCTCGATAAGGAATGTTTAATTTTTAGAGGCATCATTCAAGACCTCGAAAGCCGATATTTTATCAGCATTGGAACGGGTGACGTCGTAAGTAATTTTTTTTCTCATTCTATTAATTTTGTTAGGTAAATTGTACTCATTAGAATTTCAAACTTGATTTCTAGTAACGTATGACATACGAGAGATTCAAAAAACTACAAAAAAACAACCATTTATATTGGGGGAGGCTTACAAAGTTTTAAAGCATTGCACAAAATGGTCACAAATTAAGAACATTAGGCAACCCAGTCACAACGTCGCTAGGAAATTAAATTTTAGCGATAACCCGAATACTTTTAGTATCGATCCTTCTACACCTACTTCCAGCACTCCAAATGCCATAATTTTGGATGATTCTATCGACTTGGATACACCACTATATGCTTGTGGGGAAGTACGACCGAACGGCCACAAAAAATACATGTCAAAAGAAGCGGTAAACTCAAGTATAGGTTTTTGGGGGAAAAAGATGTTTGAGACGACGACAAACATGATGGCGGCATGGAATACATAATATGAGCATACGAAAGAGGAAAATGAAGTTAGAGCAAGAGCACGAGAGGAACAAAAGTTGACTAGAGGGGCAAAGATTCAAACGAGGCGTGAAGCAGAACTAACTAGAAAAAAGCCATCGAAGATGTGCATTTGGTTAAGGTGATGACAACGAACCCAAATAACCTACTATTGGCACAAAGGCATTGGATAAAGATGTAAATTAAACTTTATTCAAAGAAGTTGAAGGAGCAGTGTCCAAGTGATGACGACGTTTCTAGTCATACAGATTAATATAATCATTAGCATTAATAGTAGTTCTTAAGTTCTATATAATTTCATTATTTCAATAAAATTGTTATCAATTGTTAGTATTCCGCAAAACATACTTCAATCAAGTAGACAAAATATATTATAACTTCAACATAAAACTACAAACTTTAAAACAAAATACATTACAACTGTAACACAAAACTACAAAATTCGAAACCTAATACATTACAACTTCAACATAAAACTATAAACTTAAAAAAAAATACATCACTTCGCCCTTTTTATATTCCACAAATTCGCGATAAGTTTATTTCGTAATTTGAAATAAGCACCATCATTTTTAATTTCATGAATCTTCTCGATGTACTATGCCATAGTGTTGATCGCGTGTCTTGGATTTAATGTCCACTTGCCGGATCTAAGTATGACGTTCATCTTTGACGATCATGTTGTGCATGATTATACATGCGTATATAACATTTGCTAGATTACTAAGCCTCTAAAATTGTGCACCGTGCACCTATATTTGGAACCTAGCTTATAATACCTCAAAAGCACGCTCTCCGTCTTTCCGGTATGTTTCTTGCATCTTTGCAAAATATTTTTCGGTATCATTTTGGATAGACTCTGTCCACTAAATAATAGCCTATAGTGTGTGGGACCGTGCCTATATTGTAATTCCATGGCGGCGCAACTTATTTTGATAAGTTGTTGAAAAGCTACCCTTGATGCAAGACGTTCACGTCGTTGTTAGAACCGGGTACCCCAAAGAATGCGTGCCATATCCAAAGATCTTGCGATGCAGCCGCTTCCAAAATTACCATCGGGATTTTCTTATACCCGGTATATTATCCTGTCCACCCGGTAGGACAATTCTTCCATTTCCAATGCATATAATCTAAACTACCTAATATGCCTGGGAAGCCTCGCGATCCATTCACTTCTAACAAGTGTAATGTATCATTTTCATCGGAAGATCTAAGTTATTGAGCTTTGAATAGTGTTATAATTGTTTTGCAAAATTCTTTTAAACTCAAATTACCCGTAGACTCCCCAATCCGAACATATTCGTTTTAGGCATCTGCGCTCGTACCGTAACATAACATGCGGAGTGCGCACGTTATCTTTTGGTGCGACGATAAGCCCATCGTCTTAGCGGCATTTTCTCTTTGAATAAAATAGGGGTTTATAGAAATAACTTGATCATGAATACGTTGATGCACACCTTCGCTCATATGGAATCGGCGACGAAATAGGATACCGGCAAAAACTGGGTTGGCACCAAAATAATTACAATTAAGGCTAAACTCATCCAATTTATGATTACAACCTTTCCACTTGTCAATCCTTCTCATTTTACTATCGCCCTGCTATGATGATGTCCCATCTTGCTCTTTTCCTTCGGCTTTCCCCATCTCCATGAGAACCTTGTTGTAGTCATGCATCATCATAATTTGACATCAGAAAAGCTCTTCGCTTCTAGATGATGATGACAAGGATGAAAGTGATGGGTCAGACATGATTAGGTCCTCTAAAATTAGGTTAGACATAATTAGGTGAAATTGATAACAAGAGAATAGAGTAGAGTTTAGAAGATAAATGGCTTTTAAGATAATAGAGTTGAGTATATAAGAGTAAGATAATAGAGTTTACAAGATGAATGGTTTTTATAGATGAACAAAACTAGTTGTTGAGCTTCTTATCAAACAAGTTTGCTAAAAAACTAGCTATTGAGCCTATTGTCAAACAAGTTTGGTCAAAATGCTAACCGTTGAGCTTCTTATCAAGCAAGTTTGGCCAACAAACTAGCCGTTGAGATGTTTGCCAAATGAGTTTACCCAAAAATATAGTCGTTGAGGTTCTTGTTAAACAAGTATGCCCAAAACTAAGTATATTTTTGGGCATACTTGTTTAAACTGCGCTGCAAGAACTAGCCGTTAGGCAAGTTTGAATCCCAACCATCTACGTGTCTCAATCTTAAGTGTACACACTACATACAATTTTGAAGTGCGTGATCGGGGAGCTACTTACAACTTGACAAGTGTCATCATTCTATTGGCTCAAAGTCTACACGCAGTTCGAAACTATAAGGCATCAATCCACCAAAAATCTACTCAGAGAGTGGTGAGACCACCCTCAAAGTAGGTTTGGGGTCGTCACGTCAGCTCCTCTACCGAGCTGCTATGGGGTGGATTGGAATTTTAGAGGGTGGAAAAATCAATCCACCTCGCCACCTTATAATCGACCTAGAAGTTGTAGGTACTCTCATAACCTTATTCTCTGTCATGGATTTCGCAATTGAGTTCTCCCTATTCTTTAAATTAAACAGTAACTAAGATTACAAAACCCTTTACAAAGATTTCTCTTATTATTTAAACCCAATCTCAGATTTTATCCCTTTCCCAAACACCACCATTAATTCAACTAATACTATTAAGAAGAGAAAAAGACCTATAAAGCTAAAGGTGAATAAAGCCTTAAGAACATCTCCAGCAGGGTTTGGGTTGGGTTTGTTAACTCAAACCCAAACCCACACTTTTAGCCTCTCAGCAGCTCTATTTTAGGTTTGGGTTTACTGCCTGAACATGTCAGAACTCAACTGAGTTTGAGGAACTCAAAATTTTTCGGATGGTAAAAAGAATACCGTGCGGTAAAAAGAACACCACCAAACTCAATTATTTTTTACCTAGCACTCCCTAACTACCTCTTCTCTCCCAAACCCAATTCCAGAGCATAGATAAGAACCTTTACTCTCTGCCCAAATGGCAAACTCTGACACCAGTAGTAATAACTCTACACTGTCGACCCTATCATCTCATAACTCACCTTTAACACCATTCTCTCAACACCCATCATCACAATTCACTATATACCTCTACCACAACCAATCTCAATTCTAATCACAGACCCCACCTCTGTTTACCGTGTCGCAAGGGGATACATTTGGAAGACAGTATCAAAATCTATTTACACTCTCTCAACCGTAACTTCAGACGTTTAGCCTGTACTATCAACCCTATCCGCTCACTCAACATCTAGGATTTCAACCTCCAAATTACATTCAAAACTACCTATTTCATGGTCAATCAACTCAGCACAATCAAAGTGATGCAAATGCGTCAATACATGTTGAAGCGACGGCGCTCGAGAAAGAAAAAGGAAAAGGAAGAAAGAAAAAAACACCCACAAAACAAAGACAAAGCGTGCAAGTGCCAGAAGATGGTATGTTTTTGGACAAGACAAATGATGCTAGACTGTATTGGACGGATACAGACTTTACGTGCCTCACAAGGGCGTGGGTAGCAACTTCTGTCTAGACTGTGGGCCGCATAAAGGGTTTCACTTTTTATCAAAAAGTCAATATTGCCTTTAACAGGGACTCCGAGTGCCCCACATGACGATCAAGTGGGTCGCCCAAAGCTCAGTGGTATCCCCTTAATGCACAATATGTGGTGTACAAGGGGATAGTTGTTCATAAACAATTTCGGCACGACAGCGAGAAAACCTATGAAGATCGGATACATTACAATTTCCTTTAACTTAATTTTGTTTACTTTTCTTGGATATATACATTTTTTATTTGTATTTGGTAATTTTGTGAATTGTAGGAAAATAATGCTCACAAGATCTATCAAGGTATGAATGGCGGCAATGACTTTAAACACTGTGAAGCATATACGATTTTGGCGCGAGAACTGCGATGGGCCAACCTAAGGGATGATAGGTTGAACCATGCGGGGAATGTACAAAAAAATGTAGCCATGAGAATATCAGACAATTCTTCTTCGGGGAACTCAGTTGGATCAAATAATCTATTAGAGGACCCCAACGGCCCACCTATACCTCAATCCGCGGGCTTAAATTCTAAATTAGATGGTTCATTGTATGAGGGTGGAAGCAGGCCCATCGGCCAAAAACTCTTTAGAAAAAACATTGTAATACAAAAGGCCTTAGAAGGTATTGTTGCATCTGGTAGCGATACCCAACAATGCTTGATAAACTACGGTTAAAGAAAAGACAAGCGAAAGAAGAAAAAGAAAGAAGAAGAGCGGAAGTAAATCAACAATGGCAAGCCAAAATGGATTTCGAACAAGCAAGGGAAGATTGTAAAATTTTGGAGAAAGACCTGAGTAATCTTTCTGGATATCAATTGCAATACTATCTATAAAAGCAAGCTGAGGTCATGGAATGTCTGGCCAAGAGGGACGGACCAGGTACTTGAAGTGGTGATGAAATATTGTTTAACTTTGTTGTTTATAGAAATTTTCTTTCCAAGAATGTAGTTTACCTTCCAATAATGTAATCGTTTGAATAATGTACTTTGCTATTGAAGAATGCAATCTTGTTTTTGAAATGTTTATTTCTGAGAATATTGTCTTAAAACAAATACAAGATTAATGCAATGTCAAAAACATGTTTAATAAACTTCTACGATAAGAAGGATTAAATTACATCAAGAACACTCAGATAATACAAGAAATGGAGTACTAGGTTTGAAGATTTCCCTTCACGACCCGCAAATGCTCGATTTGATCATCCTTTAGATCAAAGTATAGTTCTTGACTTAAAATGCAGTTTATTTTTTATATAAAAGATTCTATTGTTCCACGTTCGCGTACAATATTGAACCGTTCGCCTTCGATAGTTGAGGGATCGGCCAAATTATTGTATAAGTATGATGGGAATGAACCTCATTCCTCTTCGATGATTATCTTATGTATTATCACGCATGCCTTCATGAAATTGTTCAAAACCTCGGGATTCTAGAATTTAACCAATTTTTTTATAATATTGAACTGTGATTGTAAAATCTCAAACGCTCGTTTTACGTCTTTTTGGCAACTTTCTTGTTATTGAGCAAAGAAATTTTGTTTTGCTGAAACTAGATTGGATATGATTTGGAAAAGTGTTCCCTATTTGGGGTATATGCCATCCGCTAGGTAATACCCCATATCATAAGTTTTTCCGACAATAGTATAATTGTAAGGTGAGACAATACCATCGGCCAGGTCGATGAAAAGGTGAGATTGTTGTAGGAAATTGATATCATTGTTAGGCCCTGGTAAAAAAAATGCTAAATCAAAAGGTCGTGTGAAACTACTGTTTCAAGAATCAGTGTCACCTTGGGGTAATGACCAGTAAATTAACCGTGCCAAGCTATATGACAATTTTTCCATATCTAATGCATGAAATCAAGGCTTCTTAACATGCTGGGAAATCCCCGTGACTCTCTGATCGCTTTTAACCTTTAGACGTCGATGGCGTTTGGTGCTCGAAGATATTCCTTGCTAAAAATTTGTATAACCGCAACACAAATCTTTTCTATACTTAACAAGGTTGCATTTTCTCTTATTCGGATATACTCGTCAAAAAGATCTACCATAACACCGTAGCTCAAAAACCAAAGTACCGCGACTACCTTTTGGTATGGTGATAACCCCATAGTACCAACGTTATTGGGTTTTTGGATAAAGTAATGATCATGTGTAACGACTGCATCGAATATATGCATAAACATGTGTCTACTCATACGAAAATGTCGCCAAAATTTGTCCGGCTCATGTGTGCACCCTGGCTTGAAGTAGACTCGTATAATACTGTAATACCCAAATTCGTGATCTCGCTTTCTCTTATCATTACGACCTATGACACTCCCGCCGTGACTTAAAGTTGCATCATGTATTACTAGGTTTATTGTATTTTGGTGTAGAATGCAAATTGCCACCGCATAATCAAACATAAGATCGCCAGAGGATGACGACGATACATGTGAAGGATTATCAATGGATGAAAATGATAATGAGGAAGATATTTGGGGTTGTGGAGTTGAGAGAAGGGTGTTGACGGTGAAGGGGGAACAAGTTTCTTGAGAGGAAAGAAGTATAAAAGGATAAGAGGGAAGAAGAAGTGGTGGCTGTGGGAAATCAGCGGAAGCGGCGGTAAAAAGAGCATCGCGCGGTGTTTCTTTTACCGTGCGGTGTTCTTTTTACCACTGCCTCTACTAATTTCCAACGACTAGTTCCTCTGGTGGGTCCTTCACAACGGCTACTTTTTGTTATATATATGTTGGTTGGAGATGCTTTAACAACAGGTCCTCTAATTGAACTCAACAATACTGAGGTTTTTAGCTCTAACACAGGATTCTTCAGTGGTATTTGGTTGGAATGAATACTGCGCCCTGGCCGCGTCCTGGCAGTATTTTGTTGATAATCTACCTCTCGGACAACTCAACTTCAATCAGGTATGGAATAGAGTTTATATCCAATTCAGGGAGCACACAAAACTTCAATTCCTTCCTGAAGATTTATCAACAGGTGAAATGTGCTTAAGGTTAAATGTGATAAGTTTCATGAGATACAGAAGAGTATTGATAGACGGGTCAGAGGTGTTTCACTATTCTATATTCTCTGCGAAGCCAGGGATGAATGGTATGAGAAATACAACCAGCCGTTCTTGTTCGAGACTCCATACGATATTTTTTACCGAAACTATGTTCCGCTTGATGAGTTTCCAGAAAATTATTAATTTTTCAACTATGGACAGGGTCTGCTCCCCCATACTGAATGGTCTTAGTTTAATTCCTACATCAGTCGTGAATGATGAATTAAGTTTAATTGTATCTGTTTTGAGTTTTATTTCGTGCGTAGAACTACTATTTTAAGAATTGTAATTGTATTTCTATTTAAATTCAAGACTCAAAATAAATTGATTAATACTGATTTTTATAAAGAAATGGGACATCAGGTCGTACAAGAACTTATATAGAGAAATAAAATTTTATAATAAAAATTATTCAACACTGATGTTTACAGTAAAAAATTACGTCTACAAAAACATAAAAAATACTTATATCTACTGAGATGGGCCAATATCATCTCCAGTACCCGGCCCCTTACGGCGACTACCGGCTCCCCTGGTTCGCGGACCAAGTCCACAGGTCCCCTGTCTCATCCTCGCATCACCTCCAGGTGCTAGCGGCAGCACCCGTACCTCAAGCCTCCTCCTCAGTTGTAGGTTCTGAACAGGACAAAGAAAATTTATTTAGATTTTTACAAAATAAATATGAAATTACGAAATAAATAAATAAATACATAAATAAATTACTTACATACGAATATAGCTGAACATCTATATTGTCTACGTGCCTGTTAGCAGTAGCAAGCTCATCAGTCAACTCCTGAATTGTTTGGGCATCCCTCGCAGACTCTGCATGCGCGATTCACCGCATACCATGAGTCAGGTGCCACAACTCCTCTACGTCGTGGGAGGAAGACATAGTTGGCGGGTCCCTCAAGTGGTGGATGGGGAGTATCTCACGCCTCCCTGTCCACTCCATGTGCCACCCTAGGTCTAGCCCCTCCTACTCATCAGGAAAACTAAAGTTCTGGGACAAGCTATGAACCTTTATTGACGCAACCACCACGGGTATAATATCAGCCCTGAGTGTAGTGGGCTCAAATAGATCTATATTCCCCATCCTCTGGGAATCTATCAATAGGTGGCCTACCTCATAAGTTTGGTTAGCATAGTATGAGGCGTAAGTCTCTCGCTCCCCCCCTATCACGAACTAGTCAAAGTTAACGAAGCTGGCCTGTCTCATCACTTATAAATCTGCTAAACTAATATATTGTGACATATTAAGCAGAGGATCTAAAGGAATACCTGCAGTGTTACGCAACTGCCTCCAACATCTATCCCCCAAGTAATACTCACAGATTCCATTTGGGACTTAAAGTGGTATCCTCTTACGGGACAGAGCAACGCAACCCGTATGTCATCTAAACTAGACACCACAGAATCTGCCCGAGGTTGCCAGTTGATCGACTCAATAGTCCGGTGGTCAATATGGTATCTGCCTAGAGTAAACATATTGGCTGCCTGGTCATTTTCTTTCTTCTTGTTCCCCTCCTCTCATGCTTTGAGGTACGGATAGGACAAGAACTTAAGCGCTTCCTTGACAATAGGGTGACCAACCCCACAATACTTGTAGAACCAATACTGTATTTCAGAACAACATAAAAAATAATTATAAATTCAATTTAAGACGCTTATTGGAAGATATTTGATTCGTAGCTTGTAAGAAAAAATGGATAGTGTACTTCAAGAAGTTGTAAAAATCTAGTTATGGCACCCTCGGTTATGACTGCAGTATCCAAACATGGTACAGAGAAGCAAAAATAACAAAACCCCAGTCATATTTGGCAGCTTCATTCAAATCGGCCACGGCCGTGAGATATCCAAGCGAGACGGTGTCTTTGGCCATTTAGAACCATAAATGCCCCATCATGAAGAGGATAAAAGCACGAGTAATGGTAATATCATCCACCCGATCATCTATGATGGTCAAGTACGTCCTTAAATGTGAAATGTTGACGTTCCCACTCTTTGTATTGCTGGATTCAATGTGGGAGAGCAATTGCCTCGCATTGGATAAAACACTCCATGAGTCGTCATATGACACCTGTGTTGGATATTTGCTGATTAAAAATGATGTCAGCATATGGAAATCTATTAGAGTGATCCCAATCTTCTTACATGAGAACAAAAATGTGTGCATTGTTGGCCACCAACGCTCTGTTAGCGCCTGAATTAGCCGATTATTATAATTACCCAAGCGTATATCCATAAAGCTACCGAATATCTTTACCACGACATCCCTTATTGTCAGAATTATCAAAATCTCCTTCCAAACTTTGATCACCGTATTGAATGTGCCATGCGGACGCATCGAATCCCGATTCTGTTCATTGGAGCATTTTGTCAAATACTTGATTTACGGAAATAACAAATTCACAATTAAACAAAAACTTACCATGAGTTCCTTGCCATGGCAATAGATATAACTGACGCCATCTACGAGAGTGGTAATAAACCTGATTGGGTAGTTTTCCTCGGATGGGTGTGGTATAGTTTGGGTTTATTGTACATCTTCAAATTCTACTCTTTTTTTCTTCCTTCCGTACCTCGACCGAGTTATGGCTCGCTTTGGATCTCTTGTCACTCTAAACCCAGGTAATGTACTGGCGTGTAGGTCTCCCTCTAGTATCTCCATTTGATTTTGAAAGGAATTGAATTTTTTTTACCTTCGAATTGAGAGAGATAAGGAAGTAAAATGTAAAAATGAGTCGAGTTGGAACTGATGAAATCAAAACAGTTGAACCAGTGGTAAAATGATTACCACGCGGTATTTTGAACTCCTCTTAAAAAAATAAAAAAATACACGTCACAAACTCAAACTTGATGCTGGGAGAGGCTGGGTGTAGGTTGAGTTTTTTGTAGGCCCATGTAGAGCCCACACCCAAACCCAAACTTTCTGCTGGAGTTGCTCTAACCAATGATTTCATAACACGATTCTCTGAATTCATTTATCGTTCTCTAGTTATCTTGCACGATCACCTCTCCCAAACCCCAAAACCCGAATTTGAAGAGATTATAGTCCAGTTATTTGATATTTATAAGCTTTGCTTGGATTGCTTAGCTTGTATTTCTCATTGTCTAAGTAAGAAATATTTTTATTTACATAGTCGTAAAATGAAATTGGTTCATTGTTTTGAGGTTTGGGGATATCACAGTAAGGCTGAAGTAGAGGCGAGATCGATTCTCGAAAAGCTTTGTATCCCCGAGAATCCCTCAAATTGCTTATTTAATCGTGGATGTTGTTGTAAGTCTTATTTAAATCGTAGATGTTGTTATAAGTCTTGTTAAGTGTATATGTAAAAAAGGAAGGAAAATGCATATAGGGGGTTACTCTGTCTGCTCGATATGGTCAAGCCATGGTTCAGGTGCGAATGTCTATATTTACAATACATGTAGGGTTTCAGATACGAAGAAGTCAATGCCATTGCACCATGGAATTGTGTCTTATCTATACAAATGTACACTATTCATGTTGGGAGAGAGAATGTTGGGTTTTATATCTCAAAAAATCTATGTGGCTTGTTAGTCTCACATTGCTTATAAGAGTAGTTTGTTTCCTTGATATAACCTATATCTTTTATTCTATAGGTTAGGCGGGGGCGGGCCAAAAAAATAGGTTTAAGACTTTGTTTGGCTTATAGGGCTTGAGCTTCGAACTTGGGCTTCTATGAAAGAATTGATTTTGTCAAAACCAATTCTATTCGACCTGGACCAACTGGACCAATTCGAACTGAGTCCATTCAATCTCGACCAGGATCATTTCGAATCAAGTCCTTTCGACCTGGAGTTACCAGGAGACCAAATTCGAACTGAGTCTATTTCGATCTGAAGTTACCAAAAAACCAAATTCGAACCGAGTCTATTTCGAACTGAAGATTTTAGTTTTGAATTTCTCAAACGTAACTGTTTCAAAATTAAGTCTTAAACGTTTCATTTCCGTTTCGAACGTTTTTGATGACGTGTCCCACCATTAACTTTTGTTACCGTTTCGAACTTTCCCTATATAAAGAAAAATTGTGCCTCATTTTTATCAATCCATCGAATACACAGTTCATCTCTTCTCTTTGATACATTCATGAGTCTAGAATCCGAGTAACATAGTTTGAAAGTGCAAATCATTCGAAGGTACTTCGTCCTTGTAAGAGAAGTTCCCACTCTGTTGTTTTATCCTGGAGGCGACACAACAATTAACTGCTTTCAAAGGGCAGTGCGGCAAAACATCTTAAAGATAGAGACCTAGTCCTTGACTCAGCATCTGCAATCATCACTTTGGTACCTCCAGTTCATCTTACAACTGTTGTTGGTTTAATTCTATTAATCTTTGCTTTCAAAATTTACTGCAGAGGTAACATAGTATAGATTTTCTCTAACAATTTTAAGACGTTTTTAGTATCTGCTATGGATGGAGATAGTGATATCTGATCTGTCTTCACCAATAGCAACAAACCTTTCAAATTTGAAGATAAGAACTTCCGTCGGTGGATGGAGAAAATATTTTTTTATTTGACCACTAAGAAAGTAGCTGAGTTGTGTGTCACTTCTAAGCCTAAAGAAGTCAAACCCATTTCCCCTAAATCTGTATTGGCCCTAGAGAAATGGATTGCAGATGATTTTCTTTGTAAGAATTTCATCCTAAATGTACTTAGCAATGATCTGTATGATTTCTACTCTGTATTAGAATCCGCTAAGGAAATTTGGGACGCTCTCCAAAAAAAGTATGATACGAAGGAGGCTGGGTCAAAAAAGTACGTGGTTAGCCGCTAGTTGAATTTTAAGATGCACGACGATAAGTCAGTCATAACCCAGTCTCACGAACTCCAAAA
Source organism: Kingdonia uniflora (assembly GCA_014058105.1). Taxonomy (NCBI): domain Eukaryota; kingdom Viridiplantae; phylum Streptophyta; class Magnoliopsida; order Ranunculales; family Circaeasteraceae; genus Kingdonia; species Kingdonia uniflora. The sequence goes on from JACGCM010000622.1 coordinate 558,349, forward strand.
GATATCTCATGAGATTATTTCTGAAGGTATCAAATTGGATAAACAATTTTAGGTTACTGTCCTTATAGACAAGTTACCTCCGGCTTGGAAGGAGTTCAAAAAATACCCTTCGACATAAATCAAAAGAGTTTTCTATGGAGAGTATTATCGTGTACCTCCGCATGAGGAAGAAGCCAGAAAGCAAGACATTAATGAAGAAGTTATATTTGTGTCTAATCACAACAAGAACAAGATTACCAATGCTTCTCTGAAGCCGGTGAAAAAGGGTATAAAAAACCAGTACCGCAAACCAAACAAGAAGCCTGGCTCGAACAACTCTGTACCTACCTCGAAAACAAACAAACAAGAATCTGTCCTGTTTATTTGTTATAACTGTAGTCGACCATGACAGATGGCTCGGAACTACCGTAACAAGTCGAAACCTGCAAAGGTCCATTTGACTGAGCATGTATCTAAAGAACATCTGGTTGCTATGATATCTGAGGTTAATATGGTCAGTGGCTCAAAAGGATTGTGGATGAACTTTAGGCAAGAACGTCTGTTATGATAGGGAGCAGTATAAGACTTATGTTGAAGCTGAGGGAAAGAACGTGTTGCTAGGGGATACCCACACCACAGAGGTTGCTGGAACTGGAAACATTGAGTTAAAGTTTACCTCTAGGAGGACTCTCATTCTGAAGGATATGCTCCATACCCCTCAAATGAGGAAGAATCTTGTATCTGCTTTTCTCCTGAACAAGGCTGGGTTTACGCAAAATATTGGAGGTAACATTTATACGATCACCAAGAATGGGGAATTTGCTGGTAAGGGCTATGCATGTGATTCTATGTTTAAGCTTAACATTGACATGATTAATAAATAATCTTCTTCTTACTCTGTGTGTACTTTTAATGTTTGGCATAGTAGGCTTTGTCATGTTAACAAAAAGCTCATTAAAAATATGTGTAAACCGAGTTTGATCCCAAAATTCCCTTCAAACAGTTTTGAGAAATGTGAACATTGCTCTCAAGCAAAGATCACCATGACCCCTCACAAATTCGTACAAAAAGAATCTGGAACCTTGGATCTTATGCACTCTGATATTTGTGAATTTGAAGGGATCTTAACAAGAAATGGGAACGTTATTTTATAACTTTTATTGATGACCATTTTAATTATACTTATGTATATCTTATGGCTCACAAGAGCGAAGCTCTGAACATGTTTAAGATTTTCCTTGCAGAAATTAAGACTCAATTTGAAAAGAAAAAAAATGTTTTGGAGTGACAGAGGAGCTGAATATGACTCAGGAGCTTTCCACGAGCTGTATCAGTCTCCATGTATTATTCACGAGACCACAGCTCCTTATTCACCTGAGATGAACAGTAAGGCTGAACATAAGAACCGTACTTATACAAAGCTAGTATTTGCAATAATGCCAAGTTTAGGAGCTGCTTCCCATTTGTGGGGAGAGATATTATTAACCGTTTTTTATGTGTTAAACAGAGTTCCTAACTCAAAGACCTTGGCTACACCTTTAGAATTATGGAATGGCAGAAAGCCGAATGTCTCATACTTTAGAGTTTGAGGATGTTTAGCATATGTCAGGATACCTGATCCAAAAAGGTCGAAACTTGCTAGTCGTGCTTATAAATGTGTTTTCATTGGTTATGCAATTAACAGTAAAGCCTATAGATTTTTTGATTTGCAAAACAAAACTATTATTGAATGTGTTAACGCTAATTTTTATGAAGACAAGTTTCCTTTCATATCTAGAGATAGTGGGGGATCCTCATCTAGTTTAGTTGCACCTAGAAGAAGAGAACCTAGAAATTTGGTAACTATAGATATTATTACAAATGTTAGAAGGAGTAAGAGAGCTTGAGTGGAGAAGGATTTTGGTCTTGATTTTGAAGTATATACTCTAGAAGAAGATCCGTTTACCCTCAAAGAGGCACTTGCCTCCCCTAATTCAGATGTTTGGCAGGATGCTATCAATAGTGAGATGGACTCTCTGGAGTCAAATGGAACTTGGACTCTTTCCTATTTACCTCCCAGTTGCAAGGCAATTGGTTGTAAATGGATCCTTAAAAAGAAGTTGAGGTCTGATGGGTCAGTTGAGAAATACAAAGCTAGGCTTGTAGCTAAAGGATTTAGACAGAGAGAGAACATTGATTTATTTGACACTTATTCTCCTATTACTAGAATTACTTTGATTAGAGTATTACTTGCTACTGCTGTTGTACATAACTTAGTAGTTCACCAAATGGATGTTAAAACTGCTTTTATGAACGGTGACTTGGATGAAGAGATCTACATGGACCAACCTGAGAGATTTATCGTGCCTAATCAGGAACGTAAAGTCTACAAATTGGTAAAGTCCTTATATGGTCTCAAACAGGCATCAAAACAGTGGCATGAGAAATTTGACAACTTAGCCATATCACATGGTTTTAAAATTAATAAAAGTGACAAATGCATTTATTACAAGGCTGTATATAATGTTTGCACTATTATATTCCTATATGTGGATGACTTGCCGATTATTGGATCTAATATCTCTGTTGTTAATGATGTCAGGGTTCTACTAAGTTAAAATTTCGACATGAAGGATTTGGGGGAAGCTAGTGTAATTTTTGGAATTAAAATCACTAGGACTGAAAGTGGTATAACTTTAGGTCAGTCTCATTACATTGCAAAGATCTTAAAAAGGTATAACTATGACTGTAAACTTGTGTGCACCCCTTACGACCCTAGTCAGAAGCTATTCAGGAATATTGGTGACAGTATTAGATAAACTGAGTATGCTAGTATCATTGGCAGCCTTCCGTATGCTACTGATTGTATTAGGCCAGACATTGCTTACGAAGTGGGGATGTTATGAAGATTTACTAGTTATCCTGGTATGGAGCATTGGTATGCTATAGAAAGGGTCATGCGGTATCTGAAAAAGACCATGAACCTAGGAATACACTATGAGCGATTTCTCACAGTCCTAGCGGGATTTACCAATGCTGATTGGAATAACCGATCTGAAGACTCCAAGGCTACCAGCGGTTATATCTTTAACATTGCTGGTGGGGCAGTTTCTTGGAGGTCTATAAAACAAACTATTTTAGCTCAATCTACGATGGAGTCAAAACTGATAGCACTAGCTGCTGCCAGTGAGGAGGCAGATTGGTTGAGAAATCCTATGTCAGATATTCTTTTATGGGATAAGACGTTACCAGCCATACTTATCCACTGCGATAGTACTGCGGCCATTGCAAAAGTGGAGAATCGTTATTACAATGACAAGAAATGACAGATACGTCGTAAGCACAGTACCGTAAGAGAGAAACTTACTTCTGGGGCTGTTAGAGTGGATTTTGTCCGGTCAGAAGTGAACCTGGCTGATCCTTTGACGAAAGGGTTAGCTCAGGAGAAGGTGTGGAACACTTCGAAAGGGATGGGGCTAAAGCCCGTATAGTTAGAATATCTGTGATGGTAACCCAACCTATAGACTGGAGATCCCAAGAAATAGGTTCAAAAGGAAAAACAAATCATATGATAATTAAGAAGGATCATGCATTTTTAAGAAGGGGTAGTTACTCCTAGTCCATCCCTATAAGAGCATGACATCCTGTAGCATTTTCAGGTTGAGTTATTATATAACTCTTAATGAGGGTTATACTCTATTTTAGATTGGAGTACCTAGCTGTAGGAGTACTATTGATAGACTCACCTCGATGATTGTGGAAGTGAGGCCGCTTCCTATAGGAACTTGGGCAAGTTCTCTAGAGCCTTCATTAGAACTGGGATACCAGCGTATGGCCATATAGCGCTGACAATTTTAGAACTTTGCACTATAAAAGTTGTGTGTGGTGTGCCTTAGTTGTACCCTCCAGAATTAGAGTTCAAGACGAATGCCACTCTAATTTCTAGTACTTCAAAAATATATTCACTATGTAAAGGTTCAAGTCGAAAGACACCTCTACTTACGTACTACTTTAGATTTTTTATTTGGATATGTTTTCTCGATATAGTGGGGGATTGTTGGGTTTTATATCTCCAAAACTCTATGTGGCTTGTTAGTCCCACATTGCTTGGAAGTGTAGTTTGTTTCCTTGATATAACCTATATTCTTTATTCTATAGGTTGGGCGGGGGCAGGCCGAAAAAATGGGTTTAAAACTTTGTTTGGCTTATAGGGCTTGGGATTCGAACTTGGGCTTTTATGAAATAATTGATTTTATCAAAACCAATTCTATTCGACCTGGACCAATTCGAACTGAGTCCATTCGACCTCGACCTGGATAATTTTGAATCAAGTCCTTTCGACCTGGAGTTACCAGGAGACCAAATTCAAACTGAGTCTATTTTGATCTAGAGTTACCATAAAACCAAATTCGAACCGAGTCTATTTCGAACTGAATTTTTCAGTTTTGAATTTCTCAAATGTAACTGTTTCAAAATTAAGTCTTAAACGTTTCATTTCCGTTTCGAACGTTTTTGATGACGTGTCCCACCATTAACTCTTGTTACCGTTTCGAACTTTCCCTATATAAAGAAAAATTGTGCCTCATTTTTATCAATCCATCGAATACACAGCTCATCTCTTCTCTTTGATACATTCATGAGTCTAGAATTCGAGTAAAATAGTTTGAAAGTGCAAATCATTCGAAGGTATTTCTTCCTTACAAGAGAAGTTCCCACTCCGTTGTTTTATCCTGGAGGCGACGCAACAATCAACTGTTTGCAAAGGGCAATGCGGCGAAACATCTTAAAGATAGAGACATAGTCCTCGACTCAGCATCTACGATCATCACTTTGGTACCTCAAGTTCATCTTGCTACTGTTGCTGGTCTAATTCTATTAATCTCTGCTTTCAAAATTTGTTGCAGAGGTAACATAGTATAGATTTTCCCTAACAGAGAACTTTTTTTGGTGGAGATTCTATTAATCTCTCCTGACGCAGGCTTTGTCTTCCCCGACTCGGCATTAATTTATTTTGGTGAATTCGTGCTTAATTAGTCAAAAAATTTAGTAAGGTCCCTCCCTCTTCCTTCCGTACTTGGTTACGGTGAATCCTAACCCCGGAGTACTCACCTTGCAGTCAAATCTTCTCTGTCATAGGAATCGTCATTCTTCGGCTTCGATTTTCGCGAGATTGAGAAAAATTAGGACCTGAATCGATATACTTTTGCATCCCTCGAATCACGTAGTTGCTTTGATACCAAAATTAATAAGAAAATAATGTACAGAAACTTCAAATTCAATTAGATAAAATCTATATCTCTATGGTTTCATGAGTTTTTCCCAAAATCCACAAAACCTTTCTCACAAAATATCACTACTTTCCTCTGAAGATGATCTCCCTACTTGAGTAAAACAAAAGCAAAAGAAACTATCAGTTCTCCGACGTGTGGAGAACGTGCATAGTGGTGAACGACCACGACAACGCCTGCACGATCTATTTTTTTTTGGAAATCAACTTTCTACTTCCTAATTAAATTTTGTCAAAATGTAACTTCACACATTATATATTGCTAATGTAAAGATGAGATATATTACATAGGTTGGAGTCATTCTTGAAGCAACTGGAGATTCAAATGGGGCTGAACTTCTTTTAATCCAAGGTCCAAGTGTTTCTTATCTGGAAGGTTTGCCCATTTTTGGAGTTGCTTGTGTTTCTGCGTTAGGTATGGGAATCAACTTATCTTAAAGTTATCTATCCTAAGTATTACTTTTCCGTAATACCCATTTGCATGTCTGGATATATATACATAATAAAATATTGTAAATTGTCATTTGTTTCATTTTTTTCTAAGTGATATATATTGCAAGATGCAACGCGGGGATTTGGCAGAAAAAGAATTTGCAAGCGTCAAGAATTTTCTAGAGGAGAGTAGGTCAAGTATTTCATGCAAGAGATGCAAATTGACCATGGAGGTTACAGTTGATAAACAAGTTGGAGATTTAATGAGACGACAATCCCATGGCACTACAGAGGCTAGTATCTATTTTGATGTTTGAACTCGTACAAATTAGCCACCGAAAAACTAGAACCTCTTGAATGGGTAAATGGTCGTAATTATCTCGCAGTAAATGATCAGTGGAAAGCTGAAGGCGATGAAAAATTGAAACCTATGGAGCCCAACATGCAAAAAGTAATATCAAAACGTTTACCAAGGAAACAATATTTAAAGCTGGCAACGTGCACAAGGATGATTCGCTCCAAGTTTTGATTATCTAATAACATGGGTATACACTTTCATGGTGAACCCAGTCTGGATGTAGAAAATATTCGGGTGGCATTGACTATTCTTGTTTTCATACTAATAGTCCGGGAGGACTCTTCGAATTGGATACACTCTACGGCAGAAATTTGTTGCGATGAAGCTTGTATTTGCAATAAAACAAATTGTTGGAAATGTCATTTGGTGAAAGTGATGGAAACAGAAACAGTAAGGGAGTTTATTAATATGAAGTGGGGGATTCATTGGAGGCAGTTATTGCTGAGTCTAGTCATGGACATAGTGTTGGGTATGAACTCAAATTGAAGAAATTGTCGAAGTTGGGAAATTGTCGAAGTCGTTCGAACGAGCTTAATAGTCGTTCGAACGAACTCATGTACTCTCTGGAATTTTGGCCCAAGAGTTAATCTCGTTCGAACGAGATGTTATGTTTCTAGAGTTGGAGACCAACTATCGCAAAGTCGTTCGAACATGCTTGGAGTCGTTCGAACGAGCTTCGCGTAGGTTTACCTTAGATGTTAGAGTTTTGTCTCGAGATCTGTACTACTTGTATTTTTTGGTCCTCTACTATGTAAAGAGAACTTAGGTTATTTTGTTAACCTATCTTTTGGTAAGTTTAACCTTAGAGAGGCTAGGGTTTGAGAGACTCCATTAAAGCTTGAGAAGCTTGAGAGATCATCATAACCTGTTTGATATCATAGTCAATTGTTTGTAGGGAGTGGTTTTTCATCCGCAAGGGTTTTCCACTTCCCTCCTCCGGGTAAATTCCTTGTGTTCTTTATTGTCTTTGTTTGATTTACTTCTTGTGTTGGCGATTTCTGCGTTTCGTTCTTCGTAGGGAAGAGAGAGTAGCTACCTCGATTCTTAACAATTGGTATCAAAGTGAGTGTTAGGGCTTGTGTGGTGAAGAGCGATGGCCGATCAGGAGAAGTTGACGATCACGAAATTCAATGGGTCGAATTTTAGAGTGTGGAAGATGCAGATAGAAGATTACCTTTATCAGAAGGATCTTGATTTACCACGGGGTAGAACTGAGATGAAGTCAGAAGATTTTGATGTTGTTAAGTGGGCGCGATTGGATCGCAAAGCGCTTGGAACCATTAGGTTAGCGCTGTCATCTCAAATTCTACATATGATCTCCAAAGTTACGATGACGAAGGGTTTAATGGAGACGTTGTCTGCTATGTACTCGGAACCGTCCGAGGAAAATAAGGTTCACCTTTTATGACGCTTGTTTACTTTGAAGATGAAGGAGAATGGTAGTGTGCAAGCTCATATCAGTGAGTTCAATACCATACATGCTCGACTAGAATCCGTTAAAATCACTTTTACCGAGGAGGTGAGTGTGTGGGCTCTTCTAGGGCAGATGCCAGAAAGCTGGGAAGGATTCATTACAGCCGTAAGCAAATCATCGAGGAAGGAAGACATCAAATATGACACTATAGTCTCGTTGATTATGAGTGAAGAGAATAGGCGTAAAACATCTTAACCCTCTTCCAGTTCAAACGGCAGTATGTTGAACGTCGAGGAAAAAGGGAGGTCTTACAGAAAAGGGCCAAAATTTGGAAGGGGCTGATCATAGTCAAGAGGGAAGTCTAAGCCACCCGGTGCGTGCTGGACTTGTGGAAAGAAGGGTCACTTCAGGGGAGATTGCAACTCTTTTTCATCTAAAAAAATTAATGATGAGGAAAAAGATATAATGAACCTTACTGAGGAGGTTAGTTCTGACGAGGCTCTACTACTATCGTGTGACGATGTTAACGAATCTTAAATTGTTGATTCGGGTGCTTCCTTTCATGCTACTGCGAACGTAGGTTTTCTTACTAATATTGTTAAAGGCGACTTTGGTACGGTCTTTCTTGCAGATAAAAGTGCACGCAATATTACTGGAAAGGGAAATGCTAGGTTGTTGTTGCCTTCAGGGGGAACATTGGTTTTACAGAATGTGCGACTTGTACCTAAACTGGGGCGTAACCTTATATCGGTTAACAAATTGGCGGATGATGTCGGATGCGAGTATAGCTTTGGCGCAACCTTCTGGAAGGTTACAAAGGGAGCTATGTTGGTAGCTCCAGGCTTAAGACAAGGAACATTGTATACAACGCAAAGCACAATTTCCAATATTTGTGCGGCTACTCCGGGGATTGATACAAGTACGTGGCATAAACGGCTCGGTCACATGAGTGAGAAGGGGATGAAGATAATGGTAACGAAGGCAAAGCTAGAGGGTCTTGCTGAGGTTGATTTCAAGTTTTGTGAAGAGTGTATTCTTGCGAAGCAGAAGAAGGTCAGTTTCAAATTATCTCCAAGATCAAGGAAGCCCAGAAAGCTAAATCTTGTACATACGGATGTTTAGGGGCCAACCAAGATGTATTCTCTTGGTGGTTCTCATTACTATGTTACTTTTATCGATGATGCTACTCGTAAACTGTGGGTCTACTTCGTGAAGAACAAGTCAGATGAGTTCGATAAATTAAAGAGGTGGAGGGATCAGGTTAAAAATAAAACCGGTTTGAAACTGAAGTGCCTTAAGTTGGATAACGGGGGCGAATACTGTAGTGACGAGTTTGAAAACTTTTGTGCATCAAACAGGATTAGGAGACAGAAGACTATTCTGGAACACCGTAACAAAATGGTGTTGCAGAACGCATGAGTTGAATAATAAATGGGAGAACGAGGAGTATGAGACTCAATGCTGGATTGCCAAAGTGTTTTTGAGCGGATACGGTTAGTGCGGCGGCGTACTTGATTAGCAGAGGGCCTTCGACGGCTTTGGACTTTGGACTACCTGAAGAAGCATGGATCAATAAAGAGGTAAGCCTTAATCACTTGCGTATTTTTGGTTGTATCACATATGTGCTTGATAATTCAGATACAATGACCAAGTTAGATGCAAAGTCAACGAAGTGCATTTTCATTGGATACGGTGGTGATGAATTTGGGTACCGGTTTTGGGTTGCGAAGAATCAGAAACTTATCCGGAGCCGTAATGTTACATTCAATGAGGAAGTTTTGTATAAAGACTTCAAAGTACCTGTGGAAAGGATTCAAGGTAAAGTTGCAGAAAGTGTCGACATTGAAGATGATGAACCTTCTCGAGAGGATGATGTAGAAGTCGTTGTTGAGTTCGTTACACCGAATCAAAACGAGAAACTGAATGATTTAGATATTCCAATAACACTTCGAAAGGAGCCAAGAGTTGCAAGAATTTTGGCAAGGTACGTAAATTCTTTAAATCACTTGTTACTTACAGATGGTGGTGAACCTGAAAGTTACAATGAGGCTTTTGATGTGGAAGCCAAGAGCAAGTGGGAGCTTACTATGGATGATGAGATGCAGTCATTGTCAGTTTTGAACTTGGGATTTAGTTCGGTTACCGAAGGGGAAGAGAGCATTGCACAACAAGTGGGTATACAGACTAAAGTAGGAATCTGATGGTTCAAGGAGATTCTAGGCTAGACTTGTGGTGAAGAGTTTTAGCAAAAATAGGGCTTTGATTTCGGTGAGATTTTTGCTCCTGTTGTAAAGATGTCTACTATTCGGGTTATGATGAATATAGTTATTGTTGAAGACTTGCATCTTGAACAACTTGATGTCAAAACTGCTTTTCTTCAAGGTAACCTTGATTAAGAGATTTATATGAAGAAGCCAGAAGGGTATTCGGTTAAAGTGAAAGAAGATCTTGTGTGTAGGCTTACGAAGAGCTTATATGGTTTGAAACAAGCGCCGAGACAGTGGTATTTGAAGTTTAAACAGTTCATGTCCAGAAATGGCTATTCGAAGAGCAATGCAGATCACTGTTATTTTATCAAGAATACGGGGAACTCGTATATTATTCTACATCTGTATGTAGATGATATGTTGGTAGTAAGTGCTGACATGGGAGAAATAGTTAAGTTGAAGGAATTATTATCCCAAAAGTTTTCTATGAAGGACTTGGGTGCGGCGAGATAAGTTTATGGTATGCGTATTACGAGGGACAGAAAGTGGCAAGAATTGAAGTTGTCTCAAGCTGAGTACATTGGCAAAGTACTGAAGCGGTTTAATATGAATGGTTTTAAAGTTGTTAGTACACCATTGGGAGGTCAGTTCAAATTATCAAAGGATTATTGTCCGAAGACGCAGAAGAATTGCGAAGAGATGCAGAAAGTTCCTTATCAATCCGCAGTTGGTAGCCTAATGTACGCTATAATTTGTACAGGACCAGACATTGCCCAAGCAGTGGAAGTTGTGAGTAGGTATATGAGCAATCCAGGTAAGGGGCATTGGAGAGCTGTGAAATGGATACTAAGGTATCTAAAGGGGACTCAAGATATGGCATTATGTTATAGGGGTTCTTAGATATGCTTACAGGGTTTTGTTGATTCTGATATGGCGGGTGACATGGATAGGCAAAAGAGTACTAGTGGTTTCATTTTTACATTGGGAAGCGGTGCAGTTACATAGGTTTCTAGGCTATAGAAGATTGTAGCTTTGTCTACGACGGAGGCGGAATATGTTGCAGCTACAGAAGCGTGCAAAGATATGGTTTGGCTCAAAGGGTTGATGAAAGAGCTTGGTAGAGAACAATTCTCTCCTAAGTTGTACAGTGATAGTCAAAGCGCTATACACTTAGCGAAGAATTTGGTTTTTCACTCTAGGACCAAGCACATTGATATTCGGTATCACTATATTCACTCGCTCCTCGAGGATGGTGTGTTGAAGCTTGTGAAGATTCACACTAATGTGAATCCGGCCGATATGTTTACGAAGGTGGTGACTTTTCAAAAGCTGACGACATGTACAACTTTTGTGGGTCTTCAAGATTTAAGGTCCGGGTAGTGCGAGCAATTCATTGGGAAATCTGAAGATGGGTTACGGGATTCGATTTTAAGTGGGAGATTGTTGGGTATGAACTCGAATTGAAGAAATTGTCGAAGTTGGGAAATTGTCGAAGTCGTTCGAACGAACTCATGTAATCCCTGGAATTTTGGCCCAAGAGTTAATCTCGTTCGAACGAGCTTGGATGTCGTTCGAACGAGATGTTATGTTTCTAGGGTTGGAGACCAACTATCGCAAAGTCGTTCGAACGTGCTTGGAGTCGTTCGAACGAGCTTCGCGTAAGTTTACCTTAGATGTTAGAGTTTTGTCTCGAGATCCATACTACTTGTATTTTTTGGTCCTCAACTATATAAAGAGGACTTTGGTTATTTTGTTAACCTATCTTTTGGTAAGTTTAACCTTAGAGAGGCTAGGGTTTGAGAGACTCCATTAAAGCTTGAGACATCATCGTAACCTGTTTGATATCATAGTGAATTGTTTGTAGGGAGTGATTTTTCATCCGCAAGGGTTTTCCACTTCCTTCCTCTGAGTAAATTCCTTGTGTTCTTTATTGTCTTTGTTTGATTTACTTCTTGTGTTGGCGATTTCCGCGTTTCGTTCTTCGTAGGGAAGAGAGAGTAGCTACCTCGATTCTCAACACATAGGTATGGTAGAACATACTGACACACAATATATATATGCATGTATATCACTGTCCACACATGTCATATATAAACGAGCCTCTATATAAACATACAAAAAACTAATATTAATATACTTTGTTCTTTTTGTTCAGGAAAATGCTTGGGGTTTCCTACTAAAATTCATGAAAAGCACGAAATACTTTTGGAAAGCATCTCTTTTCTAGTATACTTAAAGCCATTTTCCAAAAGTTCCTCAGCTATTAAGTTTATAGAGAAAGAAAAACAAGGGGATATCTTTTCAGTTGAGCGTGCTGAAATATTGCATAACATAGCTTAATTTTGTCTGAAGAGTGGTTCTCAAGAGCATTCTAGGTACTTTCTTACTCAACATATATTTATATATCACATGTAAAGATTCTGAAGGATTTTTCGAATCAATTATCCATTGCCTATTATCATTAAGACATAACATGGGCCTATTTCACTATTTGAAGATGTGCAAATATCTTTCCATCTTCCAGTAATTTCACATGCAGAGTAACCGCCTCTTTACAACTACAACTAATTTCTTAAAAATTAGTTTTCTTTGTTATGCTTATTTTTAGGGATGCTTGTTGTGATTTATCTAATATTGAGATATCAAGGATAATACGTTGGCTGCTTCAGGCTTTCATACTCTCCCGAGAGCTGCCTTTGCTTTTTCGGAAGGTATGCTTTAGTTAAGTTCCTTTCTTCTCGTGTAGAACATGTGTTGATACAGGGAGGGTCTCTTACCTCTAATTTATCTTATTTGATCAAAATATTGAAACTAAAACATCCCTAAATGTGCCTTATATAAATGTCCCAACTATAAGAGCGTGGGTAGAACGTTCTGTAGTTATGATCTGCTTCTTCATCAATCAATCACGAATTGAATGAAAATTGACTTCAATGTGGCTATTCGGGCTCAAGGAAAACCGGATTACTAGTGAAAAAAAGAAGATTTCAAGTGATATGAATAGCAGCTTTATTATCAATGAATATTTGCATTAGAGACGACATCATAAGTCCCATTTTTGAATGAGAGAGACCGAATCATATTCTGTACCATAACACAAAAATTGGCTTCAGCACTGGAACAAGGGATCTTGCCATGTCACTAATTTCCCACCAACTGTAGAAAAATATTCAGATGTTGTGCATCGAGTTTTTTAGACTTATGTCCTGATATTTATATGGATATTTGACTTAAGTCCTGCCATTTAGCAAAAAAACAATTATAGTCCTTTATTTGCAGTTTTGACCATGGTTAACTGCAATTGACCGCAGTTGATCCAGTTCAAATTTTGTCGTTTTGCAAAGACTAAAATACCCTTAAAGTCGCGTACAAAATATATTAGACTTAACCCCCTCTATTTGCAAACAACATAAGCTTTAGTCATTTCTCTCTGAAATTTGATTATGGAGAGAGAGAGAGGGAAAAAGAGATTGGTTTACAAATTTGCATGCCTAATTCTTTATAGTGTATTTTGTTGATAAATATTATCAAATGATATGTAAATGTGCGAGCCACATGTTGGATGATGTAAATATAGTTATTTACCACAATGAGAGAAATGATTGATGAATTGTGCGATGTTTAGGAAGATCTAACAGTAACTATTACTACCATGCGAGAAATTTGTAATGGGCTATGATCTTGCCGGTATATTTACATGTGGTATAATTATTTACTCATCTGTTAAACTGTAACTGATGAGTATCTAATAACGAAAATGTATTTGTGGTAGAGGTGGGCTGAGGGATGGGTTGTAAGATTATCCCATTGGATGGTGGTGACCTCAGGTTGAAGGTTGAAGTTGTAGACCTTGCACCTTAACAATGGACGCCAATGACAGAATCAAGAGAGATATAAATAGGAAAGCGAGAGAGAGAGAGGTTTTGGCTGCAACGACAATTTATTATTTAAATTTTAAAAGGGCAAACCTGTCTTTAATATTTGTTGATTCAGTCAAATGTTGGTCAATTGGGTCAACTGCGGTCACTTGCAGTTGACCATGGTCAAACAACAAATAAAGGACTATAATTATTTTATTGCTAAATGGTGGGACTTAAGTCAAATATCCATATAAATATCATGACATAAGTCTAAAAAACTCGTTGTCACACCCTAAAATCCAATAATCGGTAGCTAGACCAATTACTATCATTCGGGATGTGCAGGTCGGGGAATCCAACCGATTCACCCCCACAAACAACCGAGCCATAGACAAGTTCAGGCTCAATCATTGACTATAGCAATATCATCAGAGTAGGAGAAATAAAGTGGAAACAAAGATATATATACATCACAAAAATGTAAATACAATATCTCAAAAATACTATACAGCGACAAAAGCTGGAATCGTACAGGTGAAACTAATACAAAAATGGATCTACAGGGGGTCAAGGCTGGAACCAACAACTGTACTCTCAGCCAATAGCAACTACTCTGCCTCTGAAAGGGGGGAACAAAGCAAGAGTGGGCAAAACCATGGCTCACTAATGCCCAACAAGGCTAAACAACAAACTAATATAACAGGTGCAGAGATAGAGGAGAGATGAGTGAGATATATGAAATATTCTAAAGCACAGAGATCTATAAGGGTAGAGGAGAGGAATAAATGTATAAGTGCAGAATAGTGTGAAAGAGGAATACCGAAGTGCAGTGATGAAATGATATGATATGATGATAATATGCTACTAAATTGTCCTAATACGAATGTTATGAAACCGAGAACTAGACCTAATAAATCAATATAGTGGGTTGATTAACCGCTAATACATAATAAACTTAACGAAACCGCAATTAGATACAAAGGTACGATTTCTTGTCCAAGCTCGACCAGTCTAAAGGATCTTACCACTTGATCAGAGCGTTCCGGGCTTTGCAACCCACGGAGCCAACGTCCAAACTTTATTTTACGTGTTCCAAGGAATTTCAACCTCACCGAGGAGAAGACCTAGTTCTTGAGGACTGTCTCATGCCATCCCACACTCCCGGATGGGTGAATAGACATGATAGTACCTGTCACTGGTGACTCACCTACTATTTTAACCCGATGTAGGAATCCTGATAACCTATCGAGGGTCAGTCGGCATAGAGTTGGAATATGTATCTGATCCCGTTAAGTTAAAAGAATAAAAGAAATTCACACCGAAACAAGATCCCAAGGATCAAAACACTACAGCCACCCCCACAGCCCACACACAGGATTACCCTCTACCTCATAGAAGGGCAAGCAATCCTAACCCAACAGCCACAATCAGGCTCGCACACACAGGATAACCACCTACCTCAGACGATGGTAAAAAATCCAAACACAGATGCTAACAATGACTAATTGACCAGTCACAACATCCAAACACAGACGGACATTAACTAATTAACCAGTCACGACGTCTAACAACATCAGTCTCTACCGACTGGAGCACAAAGGTCAAGCACGACCTAAGATAATGCCCCACGAAGCAACCCTCCAAAGGGATAAGGAGAAATACAATCTATATGTCTAAGGATAGGAAACAACAATACTAAAATCAATAATTTCATTAATCGGAACAATATAGGTTAACAACAATCACGAATACCTCAATGCTGGTATGCACAACTCTAACTAACAGAGGTTAACTAGTATAATAATTTAGCAATGAAGGGACACTCGCCTGATAAACCAGCTCGAATCCCACAGGACAAACTCGGAACTCCAACAAACTGAAACCCGACAACAATCACGCCAACACCACAACCCAACACCTGTAACAACGCAACTACGCAAATCATAAAACCCTAAAATAAATTTACAAATACAAACCCTAGAAATACAAATCACAAATCAGTGTGGAGAAAGAGGAAAACACTCACCGATAAATTGGCAAAGAAATCAACCCACAAACAACGCCAAACACTACGGAGGAGAGGATTTAGTGAGGGAGAGGGTAAGTGGAGAGTGAGAGAGGAAGAAAATGAAAATAAAAACTAAAATGGGGAAAAACAACCGCCAAGTCGTTCGAACGACAAGGAAGTCGTTTGAATGGACTAGAAAGTCACAGAAGGGACACAAAAGTCGTTCGAATGTACCCAGAAGTCGTTTGGACGACTAGGAGATTATAGTCCAAATTCCAGGAGATCAGTCAACTCGTTCGAACAGGACAGGAATTCGTTCGAACGAACCACCCTCCTAAGACCAAAATTCCAGGAGACGTGTCAACTCGTTCGAACGATTACAAATTTCGTTCGAACGACTTTGACAAAACTGGAAAAACACAAGGCTTCCCCCAGGATCACGAAATCCACTGAGGTCACACCACCCAGGGCAAAAACACAATAACAATAACAACAATGATGACAACAACAATAACACTACCAAGCCACTACGGGCCTCCCGAGGAAACAACAATAACAAACTTCTCCGCCCAACCACCAAAACCACCGAAAGCACGAAAAGGGAATCTAACTCTAAAACCCTGATAAGAGAAAAGGAATGAAACAACAAGATGCAGGATATGATTATGGATGCGTATGGTATGAAGTATGAATGAAAAAATGATAAGTAACGAAATAAAATAAAATAAGAATAAATAATAAAATAAATAATAATTAAAATAAAATAAAAATCTTGGACACTACACTTGTTGTGTATCTGTCACCAATATTTACGAATTTTGATGACTTATTCAGCGATCCCTTTCCTAGAGTCCCTTTCAGATAATAGAAAATACAAAGTAGAGCATCTGATTGAACTCGCACAGGGCATGAGTAATTTGATAACAATACTGACTAGGTAGATAAAATCTAGTTGAGTCATTGTTACTTTTTGAAAAGTCAGTTGAGTCTTTATTATATAAATAATGTTCCCAACTAATATGTTAAAGCAAACGCAGCAGGGTATGGGTTGAGTTGGGTTTGCAAGCCCACACTCAAACGTCTCCCAGCAATGACTGCTTGGGTGAGAGTTGGATGACCTGGCGCTACAGGAACTCAACCGAGTGGGAGGAACTCACACTAATTTTTTTTTGAGTTTGGCGGTGTTTAGATCACCGCGCGGTATTTTTTTACCGCGCAGTAAAAGAAACACCGCGCGGTTATCTAAACACCTCCAAACTCAATTGTTTTGATCAACACTCCCTGAGAACATCTTCTTCCCCAAACCCAATTGCGGAGCTGAGGAGAACCTCTGCGCTCTCCCCAAATGGCAAACTCCAGTACCAATAGTAATAACTCTACACTGTCGACCCCATCCTCCCATAACCCACCTTCAACACAATTCGCTCAACACCCATCATAACAATTCACCTCATACCTCTACCAAAACCCATCGTAATTTCAACCTCAATTCCAATCACAGGCCCACCTCCATTTACCATGTCGCAAGGGGATCCCAATTATGGACAATATCAAAGTCTATTTACACTCTCTCAACCGTAACCTCAGGCGTTTAACCCGTACTATCAAGCCTATCCGCTCACTCAACCTCAAGGTTTTAAACCTCCAAATTACTTTCAGAACTATCTATTCCATGGTGAATCTACTCAGCACAGTCAAAGTAACGCAAATGCCTCAATATCAGTTGAAGCGGTGGCTCCCCGGAAAGGAAAAGGTAAAGGAAGAAAGAAAAAGGCACCCACAAAACAAAGACCAAGCGTGCAAGTGGCAGAAGATTCTGAGTTTTTGGATGAGACAGATGATGCTGGAATGTATTGGACGGATGCAGACTTTACGTGTCTCGCAAGGGCGTGGGTAACAACTTCTGTCCAAACAAATAGCTGCACAAAGGGTTTTAATTTCTATCAGAAGGTCAACATTGCCTTTAACAGAGACCCAAGTACCCCACACGACGATCATGTGGGTTGATCAAATCTCAGTGGTATACCCTTAATGCACAATGTGTGGCGTACAAGGGGATAGTTGCTCAAGAACGATTTAGAAATAGCAGCGGAAAAATAGAATAAGATCGGGTACGTTATAGTTTCCTTTAACTTAATGTCAATTATATCTCGAGGATATACATATTATTTATTTTTATTGGGTAATTTTGTGAATTGTAGGAAAACAATGCACACAAAATCTATAAAGGCTTGAATTGCGGCAATGACTTCAAACACCTTAAAGCGTATAAAATTTTGGCGTGAGAACCGCGATGGGCCAACCTAAGGGATGATGGGTTGAACCATGCGGTGAATATACCAAGAAATATAGCCAGGAGAACATTGGACAATTCTTCTCCGGGTAACTCGGTCGGATCAAACATTCTATCGGAGGACCCCGGCGGCCCATCTATACCTTAATCCGCGAGCCCAAATTCTGACTTAGATGATTCGCTGCATGAGGGTGGAAGCAGGCCCATCGGCCAAAACCTCTATATAAAGAACCTTGTATCATAAAAGGCAA
The DNA here is from genome assembly GCA_014058105.1 of Kingdonia uniflora. Classification (NCBI taxonomy): domain Eukaryota; kingdom Viridiplantae; phylum Streptophyta; class Magnoliopsida; order Ranunculales; family Circaeasteraceae; genus Kingdonia; species Kingdonia uniflora. The sequence continues at coordinate 576,417 of JACGCM010000622.1, forward strand.
AGGAGGGTGTGACTCATCTGGTAGCGGTATCCAAATAATGCCAGATGAACTACAGTTGGAGAAGATACAAGCAAAAGGAGAAAAGGAAAGAAGAAGAACGGAAGCAATGCAACACTAGCAAGCTAAAATGGATTTGGAGTAAGCAAAGAAATATCGCAAAATCATGGACAAAGACTTGACTACTCTTTCTGGACATTAATTGCAATATTATCTGCAAAGGCAAGCTGAGATCATGGAAAGTCTGGCCAAGAGGGGCGGACCAGGTACTTGAAGTGGTGATGAAATGTAATTTAACTTTATCCAAGAATATAGTTTAATAGCCAATAATGTAAACGTTTGAATAATGTACGGCTCAAAATTCTACAGTTTATTTTTAAAATGTTTATTTCCGATAATATTACGTTAAAACAAATACAAGATCAATATTGCGTTAAAAACATGTTTAATAAACTTGTACGACTAAGAGAAGCATTAAATTACATCAAGAACACACTAATGATACAAGAAATGAAGTACTAATTTTAAAGATTTCCCTTCACGTCCCACAAATGCTCGATTAGATCATCTTTTAGATGAACGTGAAGTTCTCGACTTCGAATCCAGTCCATTTTCGATATAAAAGATTATATTGTTTCGCGCTCGCGTACAATATCGAACCGTTCGCCTTCGATAGTTGAGGGCTCGACCGAATGGCAGTCTAAGTATGATGGGAATGCATCTCGTTCCTCCTCGACTATCATATTGCACATTATCACGCACGCCTTCATGACATTGCTCAAAACCTGGGGGTCCTACAATTTAACCAATTTTTTTACAATATTGAACCGAGATTGTAAAACCCCAAACGCCCGTTCTACGTCTTTTCGGCAACTTTCTTATTGTTGAGCAAAGAATTTTTGTTTCGCTGTAACCGGATTGGATATGGTTTGGACAAGTGTTCCCCATTTGGAGTATATGTCATCCACTAGATAATACCCCATATCATAAGCTTTTCCGGAAATTGTATAATTGTAAGGCAGGGCGATACGATCGACCAGGTCAGTGAAAAGATGTGATTGTTGCAGGACATTGATATCAATGTTAGACCCTGGTAACCCAAAAAAAGCATGCCAAATCCAAAGGTCGTGTGAAGCTACCGCTTCAAGAATCAGTGTTGCCTTGGGGTAATGACCAGTAAATTGACCGTGCCATGCTTTGGTACAATTTTTCTATATCCAATGCATGCAATCAAGGCTTCCTAACATGCCGGGAAATCCCCGGGACTTTCCGACCGCTTTTTACTTTTTAGCGTCGGCCGGATTTGGTGCTCGAAGATATTTCTCGCCAAAAATTTGTATAACCGCAACACAAAATATTTTTACACATAACAAAGTTGTGCTTTCTCCCATTCGGATATATTCGTCAAAAAGATCTGCCGCAACACCGCGCAGTACTTCTTTTACCGCGCGATGTTCATTTCACCGCCAAATCTATGTTTATATTCGACCTCAGTGATAATTTTGTTTGAATAGAATTAGGTTCTATTCGAATAAAACTGCTTAGTGACAAATTGTGCAAAATTGTTGAAATTTATTCGAACAGAAAAATAATCTGTTCGAGTAAACATTGAATAAACTCTGCCAAAAACATAAAATTTTTACCAAATAGTCTGTAGAAATGTAAAACACATCAGTGCAAATTTAATCGAACAGACAAATAGTCAATTTCATCAAAAACTTCAGTCAATTTCAACATTAGATAATCATGGCTAATAAATAGTAAGAATATCCAAAACATCGTCTACTCATAATCATCTACATAATCAAAGCTAAAGCATAAAAAAATACCTATATCTACTCGAAATCATCTTCAGTATGAGTAGACGAAATTTTAACAATTGTGCAAAATTGTTGAAATTTATTCGAACAGACAAATAATCTTTTCGAATAGACATTGAATAAACTCTACCAAAAACATAAAAACTTTACCAAATAGTCTGTAGAAATGTAAAACACATCAGTATAAATTTAATCGAACAGGCAAATAGTCAATTTTAACAAAAACTTCAGTCAATTTTAACATTAGATAATCATGGCTAATGAACATTAAGAACATCCAAAACATCGTCTACTCATAATCATCTACATAATCAAAGCTGAGCTTCTACATCGTCTAAAAAAGCATAAAAGTACTTATATCTACTCATAATCATCTCCAGTACCCCACCCCCTGCGGCTAGTACCGCCTCCCCTGGTTCGCAGACCAGATCTACACTGCCTCATCCTCGCACCACCTCCAGGTGGTAGCAGCACCACCCGTACGTCACGCCTGATCGATTATAAATTAACGTCTTAAAGGACCTGCAACTGCACGGTGTATCGTTAAGTACAAGGGTAAGTGGGGACGTATCCCTAGAGACTTGTGGTGTAAATCATACTTTGAGCTACTAGTTTTATCCAATAATAACGAGTTTGTATAGGTTTTGAAATAAAAAGAAGAACGAAACAAATTACAAGATAAATTGGAGTGGAAACCAAGGCATCGATTCCACTCTACCCTTTTTAACCGTTAGATAGCATAAATAATTAAAGTTAATTACGAGTTCTCGTATTGCATATCCTTGGTTGGGCATATGCAATACATCAAAAGATATAAGAGATTTAGTAATTGGGAACTACCCATAAACCAACTTACTCAACCATGGTCCGGTTGATAAGTATGGATTATGTTATCTTCTCCATGTTCCTAACCTATCTTGTTATGGTCTAACAAGATACTTACATAAATTTATTATTCCTCTTAATCCTAGCTATGGTCAAGCATAGGACAAAGGAACACGAATATGCAATATTCCGGGATAAAGAGAAAGTAATTACTCTAACTAAGCTACACAATCTACACTAAGGCTACATTGGGTGGAGCTTCCTCTAGCCTTGGCTAAGAAGATTAGCTACTCATCCCTTTGATCATTGTCATACTACTATTACTACGATAAAATTAAATGACAAGAACAAGAAAAGAACAAGAACTTTATTGCTTATTGAACTTTGATTTACCCTCTCCAAGATGCTCCCTGGTGGGTAGAATTCCCCTCCTATTTATAGAGTATAAGAAGGGTTACTAAATATCACCATTAATATAAAATCCCCTAAGCAATGCCTAAAATCATGCATAGATATTATAACTCGTGAGAATAGTATCTATATCTAATTCTCTTCAATGGGCTTCCATGCATGGGCCTTTGGTTGACAACTTCAAATGAGAATCATTGTTGGAGTGCATCACCTTTGTTCTTCGTTAAAAACTAGAAAAATGTATGACTTGTTTATCATGTGACCGATTTCTATAAATACAAACAAAAATATTATTAGTGTCACATTTATTTAATAAATGACTAGGTAGATATAAATTTATGAGTTGTACACGTAAATATTACGTGTCTATCAACGCCCCCTCCTCAGCTATAGGTCCTGAACGGGATAAAGAAACTTTATAAATATTTTGACAAAATAAATATGATATTAAGAAAAAATACCGCAATAAATACATAAATAAAATACTTATATGGGCATATAGCTGATGATCTATACTGTCAATTTGTCTGCGGGCAATAGCAAGCTCATCCACCACCTCCTGGAGCCTCTGTGCGTCCCGCGCAGACTCTGTAAGGACAAGTCGTCGTATACCATGGGTCAGGTGCCACAACTCCTCTGCGCCGTAGGAGGAAGACATGGGTGGCGGGTCCCTCAAGCGGGCGATGGGGAGCCTCTCACACCGTCCTGTCCACTCCATGTGCCACCCCAGGTCTAGCCCCTTCGCCTCGTCAGACAAACTGAAGTCCTGGGACAAGCTATGAACCGACACTGACGTAACCACCACGAGTGTAATACCAGCTCTGAGTGCAGTCGGTCCGAACAAATCTATATTCCTCATCCTCTGGAAATTTGTCAACATGTGGCCTACCTCCGAAGTTTATTCAGCCCAGTATGAGGCGTAAGTCACTCGCTTCTCCCCTACCACAAAATGTTCACAATCAATAAACCCGGCCTGTCTCATCTCATGTAAAGTCGCTGGACTAATTTGTGGAAATATGCTAAGCAGAGGATCCAAAGAAATACGCACCTCGCCAGTCACCTGCCTCCAGCATCTATCCCCCAAGTAATATTCGTAGTTTTCGTTTAGTACTTGAAGTGGCATCCTTTTACGGGATAAGAATTTTGCATTCAATACGTTCTCTGTCTCAGACACGGTAAAATCTAACCAAGGTTTCCATGTGATCGTCTCAACAGTGCGGTGATCAATATGGTATCTGCCTATAATAAAGAGATTGGCCACCTGGTCATTTGTTTTCCTCCTGTTCGCCCTCTCCTATGCTCTGAGGTACGAATAGGCCGGGTACTTTACCTCTTCCTTGACTATAGGGTGACCAACCCCACAATACTCGTAGAACCAATACTATATTTTTGAATAACATAAAAAATAATAATAATTTATATTTAAGACGTTTATTGGAAGATATTTGATTTGTAAAAGGAAAAAGTGTTAGTGAACCGGAAGAAGTTGCACAAATCCAGTGATGGCACCCCCGGTTGTGACTACGGTATCCAAACCATGGTACAGGGAAGCAAGAATAGCATAACCCCTATCATATTGGGCAGCCGAGTCCAAATCGTTCACGTCCGTGAGATATTCAAGTGGGACAATGTCGTTGGCCATTTGGAACCACAAATGTCTCATTATGAAGAGGATTAAAGCACGAGCAATAATAATATCATTCTCCCGAGCAATAGGTCTAAAATTTTTTTACAGCAACAATACTAGTTAAGTCGTTGATAACAATAATGTTGCCAGCATTAAATAAGAATAACAATACCAGCATAGAAACAACAAATAAAGAAAATGTTCAGAAACACACCACTTAATACCATATCATACCAAAACTATACTTAAAAGTGTGATACCATGCTTTGGGTGATTGCTTAACCTATAAATAGATTTTCATGAATAACAATTCTATTAATATGACGTAAAACAGTATCATTGATCCACAAACACCATCTCTTTCAGGTCATCACAGATAACATCTAATTGATACAAGAGTCTGTCATGAAAAAAAAGCAACGTAGAGAAGAATTCTAACCGAGTTAAGATGTGCCACATACAAAAAAAATGTCATGATAATCAAATCCATATGTCCGAGTAACCAACAATAACCAACATAATACTTCTCATTTGGAATGCTAACCATATCCCTAACATTATTTCCTCTAAGAGCTCGAATCTCTTCACCCATAGCCAACTTCCATTCAGGAGATCCAAGTTCCCACTGATAAGAAGATGTAACAGAGCAACATACGAAGACGCAAAAAAACATCGAAAAGATGTGGAAGTCAATGTAAAGAAACAAAATTTAAAATTTGGTGAATAGTAGTATTTTTAAGAATGCACGTTAACGAATGACAAGATTATCATATTCAAGTGCATTAGTCAGAGATGGACCAAATGAAAAAACTACGTCAGTAGTTGCGGGTTGGGCTCAGCTATCTTGTCCGTAGAAGATTAGATCGTTTGAGGTAAGAGTCGAATATTTAGAGAGATCGCGACGGCTTTAATAAACCTTCTATGATTTAGTTGGAGCAGGAACATGAGCTAGAGTACGAGAAACCACAGAATCTAAAAAGAACGGAATCGAAGGAGAGGACACTTCCCCTCATCAAGTTTAATGATATAAACCTACTATTACTTCCACATAATAGAGTTATTGTTGTTACTCTCTAGTTTCCAAACAATACTTTTGAGTCCTTCGAAAATACCTACCCAAAAAAATAAAAAATTATGCTGAAACGTAATGGGGATAAGTACTTTGATTGATGATTCCTCATGCTGCATAAATATATTTCATACTTTACTGGATATATTTTAATTATTAGTCAGATTGTTAAAAGTGGACGTAATATTAGGTAATTCTGAATGACCATTCAAAAGTTCAAAAGTAATCTTAACATTTTTGAATAATCATCCACAAAAATAACAAATATGAAAAACTTAACACCTTTTTACCCTAAACGGCCCCTATACATCTGAATGCATATATCAAATATTTCTAAACTACGACTCATAACTCGCAAAAAAAAAAAACAAAAAAAACCACAATGTTGTCTGCCTAACTGACATTCTTCTCTCTGAAAACTAGAAGTGGAACTCATATCAAGAATTAACTTGTGAAAATAATGTTTAAATTAAAGAAGAGAGAGGGAAAACCCTACATATGATTGCTTGTTCCAGAGTAAATGACTCAAGAGGAAGGGCGGCGGTTGTGAGACCATATTAGCTAAGTTACATGAAGCAACTAACTTATGTAGAAGCTGGTTAACCAAATTATCATGAGAAAAACTTGATGTTGTCGTAGTTGATGATGAAGCCATTGTAGTGGCGTGTTTTCCGGGAGGGAAACCTTCGCCAATACTTGTTCGTAAAGATTGCATAATAAAGGGCTATCAACCAAGATTTTACGTAGAAAATTCAGTAGAAACTGAGAAAAACCACGACCTCGAGGAGGATTTGATGTAAAATCTATTAAATTCTAGTTATTACAAATTTTTCGAGTATTGCTAGTGTTTAGGATAGAGAAATGTAAGACGTGAGGTCCTTCAGAACCAATTTTCTGCTTGTATTTATATTCCCCATATTTGACAAGAATAAAGCTAGCACTCTGTAGTCAAAGATAGCTCAACATTCTGTAGTCGAAGACAACTCAACATTCTAGAAGATTCTGTGAGTCCTCGACTTACCAAAAATAGCCGTTGCAGCCCAGTCAAGAAGGAACTGTTAGAGATCCGCAAAGTTCGCCCACTACCCCCGGAATATGATACTACAATCTCCCCATTCTCGACAGAAGTACTTGTAGTTATGTCGAGAAGAAAAATGGAATCTGAAGAGGTTGCCGAACATCCTTAGAGGTCACCATATGTCATTACCGAGGTCAAGGTGAACTGTATCTGGTCAAATTGGTTTTGAGGCGTAATTAATATTGTTCATTGAATGTAGTTTAAGGATGTTGGGAATAAATAGGAGGTTTATGGAAGGTGGATGGCGGTGTTTGATGGAATGAGGTCGCCCCAAGTATACTTTATTATTAGGTCTGGGGTTGAAGACGGTGAGCGTTCTGACGAAATCTAGCGTAGACCGAGGGACAAGAAATTGTTATTTGATCGGAGCAGAACATTGAGGTGGGAACAAAGATCAAACAGAGACGAGATGTGTCTGTTGGAAATAGTGGTAGCATCATGCGGTTGTGAAGGTAATGTATGGAGTCAGTTGGGGGGTGAAAGGGTAACTGTCATTACTGGTGATGAAGATATGAAGCTTGGATGGGCATCCGGAGATCTTGCCGAACGTGTGGGTATTCATGTAATTTTATGTTTCCATTATCCTGCTGAAGCGTCTCTTTAGAAGTTCAGTGACTTGAGAGTCATTGAGCTTCGAGGACTAGAAAGAGGTTTTAATGTCTGATTCTGGTGAAAAGCAAACAACAAAAATATTGACATGTCGAAGGATGTTAGGAACAACAGATAATTTATAATGGAAGAAAAATTAAGTATTTAAAAATAAATGTACTCGAAAGAGATAGATGTTGAATGTGATTTTTGAGAATGTAATCGAATGAAAGAAATATCGAATGTAAGAAAGAAATTTATGAAATAAATAAGTATGTGTTTATTGAATTATTTTTTATTTTTGTTTTTGTGTATGTTATTGAATATTAAATATGATTAAAAAATTATGATACAATTTTTTCAAATATTGCCTGTGTGTAAAGTTGAAGGTAGTTGAATGTGTGGGGCCAATGACAGATTCTGAGTTGATTGATTGACTCTGACTGTGTAGAGTTTCAAAGCATAATAAATGTTGGGGAGTTTTGTAGTGACTGGAAGGTGTATAAATAGATGTTGTTATTTACATATGGATGCATTCACTTAAAATGGTGAAGACGATAGCTCAGGCCCGTGATGGGGTGTTCCGACGTGTGCAGGCAATCTACTGGGTGTTGTTCAACCGGTATTTTTGTTCGTGGAGCATGGAATGGCATTTTGATGATCCAGAGGAACTGGATTATAAAGGGATGAGTGAGGCAGAGGTGAAGGAGGCTGAGGAGGAATTTAAGTTTCGTGTGAAACTTTAGTTTTGGCATCCTCCTGAATGTTGTGGTGGCACGTGGACTCGAGCAAAGTTGTTGGTCAAGAGGGAAGATGAAGCGGCAGCGAGGGGTTTATGAAGAGTAAATGCTCGAGATGTAGGCGCGTTGTACTGGCAAATGTTATGTAAGGAAAAAGTTCAGTATGTTGGAAGGAATGTTCAATTGTCTAATGTAAAATGTATGTGTCAAACTTCGGGAAATAAAGGTTGTGTTTAAACGATGATTATTGAATAAAATGATAGGCAGCTGATGTCGAATATAATCCCATAAGTATAGGAATTGGTAGGACAATATAAATAGGGGAACTTATATGCAAAATGAATATGGCGAGATGTGTTCCATTAGGTGATGGTATGAAGTATAAGGAAAATGATATAAATCAGCTATTAAAAAAGATGGATCGTGCACTGATAGATATGAATGTGTCTGCAGAAATTCTTCAAGAATTTGAAGGATTGAAGTACGAATGTAGAAGTTTATTAATAAGGAGAAGATTAAGAGTCAAAGAAGTCTAGAAAAGATGAATGAGCGTTATATTCGAGGAACTGGATGGTCGCCAAGTGGTGCGACGGACAGTCACGTGGAGACTATAAATATGTCAGAGGTAGGCGACTGTTCAGATCATTTGCAAATTGAATTTTTTTTTAGGGAGATAACTGTTGTTGCTCGTTGCTGAAGTGGTTAGATACGATTGCTAAGGAGAAGATTTGTGTGTCGATCGAAAGGGCGAAGCAAGCAAAAGAGAGGGATACAAAAACTGCACAAAAACAAGATTAGTAATTCTCACAAATTATTTCGTAAGTTGATGCATTGGTTATAGATTAATATATAATGTGTAATGAGTTGGAAATTAATGAGATACGTCCATGGAGAAGAAAGTAAAACTGTTCGTAGGTTTGTAAATTTGATATTGGAAATTTTGGGTGGCGGTGATTCTGAGTTATTTTTTGGTTGTCAAAAGGAGAGAATTGGGTAGGAGGAGAAGTAAAAGGGATTGGGGAAGGGCGCTGTAATTACAGCGCAGTGAGAGGAGATGGTTGCGAGATATGTGGAAAGAGTTAGGGTATTACAGTTATCGCCGGATTTTGTACTGGAGAAAGGGAATTCGAAAAATGGAAATAACTATTTTTGGCGGGAAAAGTTAAAACATCTTCGAGAAGCTATTAAAATTCTTGTAATTTTGACAAGAAGATAGAAATTAAAGAGTTATCGAGGTTACTTATTAAACATAGAAAAAACATCGAGAACTGAACAGATGGCTTTTGAATGATAAAATACTAAGATGAATTAATTAATATGAATTAGATCGAGCACTGTGTATAAGGATAAATAGAAATGATAGTAGCAGATGGTAAAGTGAATGAGGTGTTGGAGAGTTATCTCAACAACGATATCTTTATGAATATATGAACTTAGGAATATATATATATATATATATATATATGAAAGATTCTAACTGCGTTAAAATACTGAATCCGATGTACAGGTTCTAATAATAGCTGAGCCCAATTTAAATGATGATAAAGATATATTTGCGAGTCTCGAAGATGTAATGCCTTTGATGATCGATGTGAGAGCGTGTGTGCAACAATTGGAGGAGGGAAGATACAGGGTAGGTTCAAGCAGTACAGACACAGGGGGTGGGGAACGATTTAGGGTAGTGCCTAGTGTGCATGAAGTATCTGAGGAAGAAGTGATTGAGACTGGTGTAGATCATGAGCCTCAGGTGAGTAATCGAGAAGGGAGTGGGGATGGGCACGATGTGGAAGAGGACAAATAAGCATGTTATAGGGAAGGTTTAGAGACCAATGAAATTATAAGATTTAAGAAAAAATATGGTATTCCTGGGGATGTGAGACTAGAGAAATATCAATACAAAATAATCGACCAAGACATACCCTTAGATGGTATTCTGGTACAACAAGAACAGATAAAGAAAATGCTAAAGCTGCCCCTTAGAGCGGATCAAAAAAAGTTAATAAAATTTTTTGATGTAGCCCCAGGTCAATTCAATCCGAATGTATATGGCATATTTAAGGTATGTGGTACAATAAATGGTAGACTTAAAGCCAGAGTGGAGAAGACAATAACTGTAGATGATTTGTGTGTGTACTACACGATAAAAATGAACCCGAAGTTAAAAGAGTATCGTTATTTGACGAGGTTCTTGAAGAGGCTGATGTTTTACGATATGGTGTCAACTGGAGATTGATATACAAAAGAACGTTTACTAGTATCCAAAAGACCCAGGGGAGCCTCTTAAAAGAAAAGTGCTTCATCTAGGTCTGTGGTTAGGTAACTTAAATGTTTAAGTTTGATGTATTTTCAGGCTAGATGTATGTTGTGTAAAGATGTGTTTTTTCTCTGTGTTGCAGCATTGAAGGAGATTGGGAAGATAATGGAAGTAAATGAGAAATTGTATAAGATAAGAAAAGGATTCTTTGGCAGGATCAATAAGTTAGCGATTGATCAAGATCGTCTAAGTACAATCTTACAAGAAGCAGGGCTTAAAAGATCGAGAACAATAGGTGTGGAAGTTCCTATGATTGGGGGAAAAATGTCTGCGAAGAATAAAAGAGCTGCATATGCAAGTTTTCCCTTGAACAATCCTTCGTTGACAGGGTACAATACAGATACGTAGATCAATGCTATGCTGGGGGAGTCTTTAAGCAAAAACAAGAGGAAAAGGAAAGTAAATGTTGAAATACCTCCGTTGCTGAACCTGAAGAGGACTACTCGACAATCATCATTTGAGGGTGTCGAGGGTTATGACAAACCTGCTGTTGTGGTGAGTAGGTTACCTCCACAAGGTGCGAGCAGTACACTTTCCAAGAAGACGACTGGTGGGACTGCGAAGAAGAAATTAGGGGAGGAGTTTGATACGAGGATGGTAAAGACTATGGAGTCTTTTTCTGTTGGGGCAAATGTGTTAAAGAAAGATATGGCGGACAGCATGGTGGGGATTGATAGCTTAGATACATTTTTAGGTGAGGCACAGAGTAATTTGGCAAAGGTGAGAAATCTTAAAGCTTATGCTCGAATGAAAAGTTTGGTAAGTCAAACAAATACTCATTATATGACTTTCATGCAGATTAGGACGGTTATGGATGAAGCAATGGTTCGTGTTGAGGGTAGTGGTATTTTAGCGAACCGGTTGGTCGCTTACAGAAATATCGAGAAAGAATTGACCGTGGAGAATATCAAGCTGAATACGATGCTAAATAGGTACAAGTTGGAAGCAAACAAGGTGAAGGAGGCTGTAGTGGCTGAGGTGAAAAAATTGCTAGAGAAAGAAAATAAAAAAGCCTTGGCAGTGCAAAAAGCCGCGTTTGAGAAAGATATTGCCGATGTTCGAAGATCAATGGAGTTAGAGCTGGAGCAGAAGAAACTGCTTGAGGAGATCAAAGATCGGATGAACGAAGAAAAGCATCAAAAGTGCCATGAAGTGAGGATGCATTTTAAGGAGCAGTTCGATGAATCTGAAGAAAGGAAAAAATATTACAAAGGAGTTGTGAAGGCTGGTGGGTTGCCATGTGATGACAGTTCAGATAATGATGTACCCCCGACTTCGGATGTTCATGGAGGAACTGAAGTTGTCAACAATGAAATGATAATGGAGGTCAAAGGTCATCTTCCTGGGGAAGTAGCAGATGTACTGGTGCCCGAAGGTGCCTTAAATGAGGAAAAATCTCCGTCTGAAATGTTAAATCAAGATTAATGAATGGTGTTTCAATTAAAGTTTGTAACAAATGGTCAGTGGGACTGAAAACATTTGAATTTTGTGTGTGCGTGTTAAGATCAGAGAACAAGATTTGGTAGTCTCTTACTCAAATTGAGTAGAGATTTTTCATCTATTTATAATGTCAGACTTTACAAATAAGAGGAATGTTTTCCTCCTCAAATCAAGAAAGATCTTTCTTATCCAACAAGATTACAAAGCTATCTACTACTATAAGGATAAGTACACAATTAAATTAAAACTTTATCATTGACATTAAGACTCCCCCTCAAGGTGGAGCGTGTATGTGAATAACGCCCAATTTGGAAATTATAGAATGAAACACAACTTTCCCCAAAGGCTTAGTGAGTACATCAGCAAGTTGTTCGGATGAAGGGACAAAACTTGGTTTGATGAGCTTGCGTTGGATTTTTTGTATGGAAAAAATGACAATCAATCTCTATGTGTTTGGCCCTTTTATGGAAAGTGGGATTTTTAGCAATGTGCAATGCAGCTTGATTGTCACAGTAAATGGTGATAGGATAAGAATTAGCGAGGCCAAGATCTTTGAGTAAATAACATAACCATTGTAATTCTGAAGTTAAAGTAGTCATGGCACGGTATTCGGCCTCAGAAGAAGATCGAGAAACAACACTTTATTTCTTTGTTTTCCATGAGATAAGGTTGGAGCCCATAAAGACACAATAACCTGCCGTTGAACGCCGAGTTTGAGGACACCCTGCAAAATCCAAATCACAATAACCTCGCATAGAAAGGGAGCTAGAAGATGAGTAAAATATCCCTTTGCCAATAGAACCTTTTAAGTGCACTACACCAATCTGTGGTAATAGTCATTTTTCCACGGATAAAGTCTGTGGTGGAGGTCTGTAGCAAATGGTGTGTGGCAATTATTTTTTTATGGACTTTGTCTGTGGTTATCTAATTTAAATTGCTACGGAGTAAATCCGTGGCAATTTTTTTGCCACGGAGTTTGTCTGTGGTTATTTAATTTATTTTGCTACAGAGTAAATCCGTAGTAATTTTTTTGCCACGGAGTTTGTCTGTGGTTAATTATTGTAAATACTGCAGATGATACCCATTTTTCTACGGATAATGTCTGTGATAATTATTATTTTATTTAAAAAAAAACTAAAAAAACTGCAATACTGCACTCCTGAACCTGCAAAACACTCCCAATCCTCCAACAATACATTTCATACATACTAATGATACATGGACAAAAAATATATATCCAAAATAAATCCCTCATTCCATTAAACATTAAAAAATCCAAATACAATTGTTCCATATGCTAAAAGAACATATGTATAAGAGAAAAAGAAGATAGAATAGAAAGTAATCCCGTGGTAAGCCAAAATTGTTCCAAATTACAATTATTCCAAATTTTACTACCTGTTGGTAAGCCGAAATTGCCTCTATAATTTGAACGCTATTAGCTTGTGTTGCACCAAGTAATGAAGGAAAGCATCGGATCCACGACTACCTTAGTAATTGAAGTGATGAAATCTTTGCATGTGGCTTTAAGGCTTCTTTGTAGATCCTTCAATAACAAGATTAGACAGATTAGACATGAAACAAAACTTAAACATGATTTTCCTTACATAGCACTAGCTTCATTTTGTACAAAGTTTCTATGACCAGTAGGTCTATATGTGCTATGAAACAGTTAGTGCAAGTATTTAGAGAAACATAAATTTGATTTTTCTTTTCTTTTTTGATCGAAATATAGACTTGACACCTTAACTAGAGCTGTCCATGAACTGGAATCCGAGACTTGAGCAAAACTTTGACTAAAATTCTGATATGGAGGGCATTTCATAGATCCAAATGCAATCTAATCCAACAGTCTAAATTCTGGTCAACTTTGGATTGCACTTCCCCAATTCAATCCAGACAAGAATACCTAAATGTATTTACTATTTAGACTCGTGGTTATATAATGTACATAATTTTATCAGCTTTGTCAAAAAGAGAAATCATGTGGATTCAATCAAGAATCTCTTGCGTATTAATGAAATGAGAATTCGATATTCATTGCAAACATAAATGACTAGTAACAGTAACTAAGTGTCTTTCATGTTCCATCCAAGGCTTAAATGATGAATTCTATCATTAAAGAATACTGTATATAGTAACAGTCAGAAAGATATATCAAATAAAAATCATTTTGGTATATCGCGTTATTTTAAAAAACCGGTGAGAAATTATAATCTACTTTTTTATCTTCAAATTAAAAGGGATAACAAGAAACAATAATATGTAGTATCCCATATAGGATAGTATCAGTATTCTAGCCCATATAGCGCGGTATTACTACCAATCGATTAATTAATAAGACAACACTTATTTAGCTGATATATCATTCCAGTCACTTTGATTTTCAATAGGTCAGTCAGATATGTCAGCTCCACAGATAATGTGTACCATGATGCAACCAAACTAAATTTTCCATCTTTGATAAAATTGTTTTTGAGCCATTTTCCTTGAATTGTCAAAGGCGGACAAAATAAATTTGGCACATGCGAACCATAACCCCATAAGCAAACCGAAGGAGAGCCATTTTTGTAAGAGGTAACCCGACAGAGAACCACTAATAACTTAAATATTGATAACTGAAGTACTACTAAGAAACAATTAACTTATCAATGGATCCAACTCCAGATTCCTCGTGAGAGATTGGCGTGGTATTCTCCTAGACCGCTGCGCGTTAGATGACATTTCTTCCATTGCCTGTAAGCAAAAGTTGTACCAAAATAACTTCTCAAATATGAAAAGAAAAAAAAATCTAGATAGAACACAGTGCAAATGAGAAAGTGAAAGACACAATTTGATCATTTGTAAGCTTTAATTATACCTGACAAAGAGGAAACAATAAAAATACCCAAATGTGAGTATTTATTTTTCTTTATTTTTTTGCAGAGGCAACAAAGAGGAAACATTTGTAAGGCAGACCCATTAAAGAATAAGAAGCATATTGCATTTTATGAAGTCGCTTAAGGTAGCATCCTCATCTATTTTACACATCCTTTGGGGAGGCGCTAGGAGCAAAGACAATCACACCAAAAGTAGTCATAGATGCAGCTAAATGAACTTGCACAGCCATTGCATTCACAAAAGACATACAAAATTTCAAACTCCACAAAAGAAGAAGCAATTTGCTTGACGGTCGAAAGCATAGTAAACCAGTTCCAAGAAGGGCTAGCATTGTCAGCGATTTACTTAGTCATCGCTTGAGAATTAGTTGCAACCATATTCCCTGAATCACATTGTTTGCTTGTTTTATGTTTTGTTTTTTGTAAACTGGAAGTTTGTGGTTGGGCTACATCATCAACTTGATCCTTCTATGATGGGCATTATCTCTACACCTAAGGCTTGTTGGATTTGGAGCTCCTGCTGCGCTCCCTAGCCAATTTCTAGTGCTTACTGACTACTGGCCAAGAACATGTGCTAGTGCTGCGCGAACTGACCCATGCAATAGGATGACAGAATGCTAGAAGCAGCGCTCTTTTCTGAACTATGAGCAGCTTGCATTAGAAGCCATTCTCGCCTCTTTTTTCTTTTTTTCTATGATTTCTTGCTCTTCCTCCTCAACTACTAAAGAAAACTATAGGCTAGACTAATTGCTAGACTGGCTAGACTAAGGTATTGACAAGGTATTGACATACAAGGTATTTTCTTTCAACAGTTCTCCATAATTCTTTGATTCTCTTAGAATCATGCATAAGTGCGATGTTAAATCAGAAATAAATAGTTCAACCAATATAGACAATGTATTGACATACAAGAACCACACTATCTACAGTTTCAAGTTTCAACTCTTTTCCATCTTTTCACTGAAGTACTGCTCAGTCCTATTACTTAACCAAAATTCTGACATGTGATTATATGTACTATAGAATAAAACACCAAAGTTGGAGTCTGTCAAATGTCTCACACGAGTCACGCCATATATGCTTCCTTACCACGTCTCCTTTCTCTCTCTTAACTTTGACTCCAATCATATGAACTACATCTTGATAAGATGAAAGAAAAAAAAACTGTAGAAGAGATAGTAATTAGCTTACCAAACGCCGCAGAACTGTATCATCCAATTCTTGTGGCTTATTAGTTGCACTTGCATTACCATAACATGAATCTCAAACAACTATATATTCATTTAGATTTGCAGCAGCATGGAGTTGAGCACATTAGATATTATAAAATAATGCATAGTTATATCCTCATCCCCTAAGAAATACAAAGTTCAAACTAAATGGTCTATGTGCTCTCTCTCTAATCCCTCCCAAACTTTCCTAACTTCTACAAAGTTGATTTAGAATATCATATAAACGAGATTTTATGGGAGAACCGGACATTCAACTCTGGATGGACAGGACAAAAATGATTACAGGAAATAAACCATAGTTGGAGAGGTGAGCAAGAGGAAGCAATAAGTAGAAGGATAATAAGGCACTGTAGAGGTGTGGGGAGCAAGTAATGCAGGATTTTGTACAAGCTTATATACCAAAAATGGTGTGATAATGAAAAAAATAATACTTAAGAGAAAGTGCATCATAAGCAACACACTAAAATAGATCTGTCTAGCTTACCAATTATTATTACTAGATCATCAGGATTTGAGGGGTCATCCCATCAAACTGGACAAGAAACTCTGATTTCAATCTTCTACTTGAATCATTCTTTTAGCAAGCCTTGTCGACATAATACTATCAATCTGTAGAGAAAGAAAGCCACCACATAAACCAATTAAAATTATAAGAATAATGAATTTATGACACATAGTTTAAAGATGTAGGATAGGTGAAAGTACTCCACCATGAAAAGTGGCTGGCTGCCTGGAAATAGCAACCATGAAAAGTGTCCGAACAAGCTTTTTAGCCTCTCCAACCTGTTACAACATAACAACACTTAAAATATTTCTTTTCAATTCACACTAAAATTAAAAATTAAATAAATGCTATTCCCACCCCTTCGAGGAATAAGAGCGCGAGTGAGAAGGTGTGAGAGAGAGACTTACCCACTTTGATGTAAGAGAAGAAGCAGAAACATTAAAAAATGTCGCATCTGACTCTGATGCGATATCTTTAGCCAGCATGGACTTCCCATTACCAGGTAGGCCAAACAGAAGTAGACCTGAAATATAAAATGCATTTACGTTGCTCGAAGAAAAACATAACAAAATACTTAAGAGACTGTTAAGATAGTGCACAAGTATAAAGAAGGCAAATTTCACCAACTTACGAAAAATAGTTTTCAATGAAAGGGACTGTAAATAGTTTGACTTATGATGGATAGATCAAAGAGTGGTGAAATGACTATGTGCATCTACAAGCTTAATAAAGAGCAAACAACTAACATATAAAATTGGGTGATTCACTCTTAGAGTGGACCTCACTCCTATCTATATACTTCTTTCGGCTATGATTTGCCCATGTACTCGTTTAGACGGTGTTTGAATAACCTATGGAGAAAATTAAGTATTAAGAAGGAAAATTTTTGTAAGTCATTAGTCATTAGTCATAATTTCATCATCCAAGTCAGAAATAAAGAGTAACAATCTAATAACCATAATTAGGTTATATCAACATAATTAGGTGACACATTAAAAGATATGTAAATTAAAAATTGTGTACCTTATCCTCCCACTTCACAAATGGTTTGAACTGCACTCCTACCCCAACATGATCTGCAACTCGATTAAACAAACACATGCCCAAGAACCTAATCAACACAAAAAAAAAGTAAGAGAAAAAGGGACATGTAAGCATCATTTTTGCCCTGCTGAGGTGCAGCATCCGCGATGAGTAAGAATCACTATTTATTTTCAAGTTGCATGAGTTGCATGTTCCTGGACTGGAGCTAGCTTCCCATGATAACAGATAATACAACTCCCTTGGTCATCCCTGACGATGCCTCCATAACTCCCCCCATTGAGTTTGGGCTACCATAACAGTTTATCTTGAATGAACCTTGGTTAGGTGTCTCCCATTAGCACCAATTGAGCAACTTAACAGTAAAAACGAAATGAAGATTCCATGAATTGCATATGTATATATATAGTTGTTGTTGAGTCAGGAACCTTGGTAATATTATGAGTGAGTCTGTTACTCACATCTGTCATAATGTGTTTGACAGTATCATTAATGTAGGTTATCTCGCTGAGGACCTTGTATCTTCTCTGCCTATGCTACATGTCTCACTATCTTCATTTAGCCAGTTCCCAGGTGCTCTGTTAATATTGTATCTTTCAAGTATCCAGTGTCATAGCTGCTTAACAAATAAACAGTACATGAGAAGAAGGTCAATGCTTTCGTTACTAGATTTGCTAATAGGACACAGAGAACACTTCACAACCCTTATTCAAGTATCTACTGCCCTAGCTGTTTCCAAAAAACTTATTCTCCGTTGTATAACTAAACATACGTGTATGCAGTAGTTCCCTGCATTTTCAGCCGCCCAGCCAAAGAAAGGGGAATAGACTTCCATGCTTTTTTTCACTCTTTTTTTTCTTTCTTTTTATGTACATTTTCTTTGATGATGGAAAATAGGATCCTCATCTTCTATTTCATCCTACCTTCTTCTCGCTATGCTATAACTATGTTATTGACTGCTCCTAGCTTCCTGTAGCTGTTAGATTCATATATGATAAACTGACTCTTAATCAAACTGCTATGTTTTTGTTCATGGCTTAAGTATATGTCAAAACAAATTGGTATCAGCCAGAAGTGGGCAAAAATAAAAGAAGAATTGATAAGCTGACAAAGGTACACGATGATTTGAGAGTGTTATAAGTGTGTCTACTTTCTTTTGAAAATGCCACTCACAATAGATCTTAAACTTGGAAAAACTAGGAAAAGTATGTAGATGCAAACCTTTAAAGAGTAGCACATGATAGCTGAATTATGCCAAAGTGTGTTAAAAATTGATTCACTTCCTTCACCGGTAGGCTTCAGTAGGTCAATACCAAAATAACACCTGTTATAAGAGGGAACAACAAAAACTTTTAAGATTGTTACCAACATATAACACATATCAATGGCAAAACTAAAGTTGATAAGAATCACCAGGTTTAACACTAAGCCCATCTATTAGATCTCCATCCTTAAATATATACTCGGAGGAACCTAAGAATAATTTTAAAAAAAAATTGCATTGTATTTATAGAGATTAGAAATGCCCCAGTCGAGGAGGAAGTTTTAAGTAAATATACTTGGGATTCTAGGTTGGTACTGGTGCATGAGTCTAAGACAGATGGAATGCTAGAGTTGTAGCCTATGCAAGTTAATGTGAGTATGTGTGTGTCTGTGTGTGTGTGCGGAGGGGACATTAGAAAGCACATCTAAATCCGTTATACGTTGGTCTAGTTTTATCTCCTAATTTACCATTCTCTCCAATTTCCACATCTAAAATAATTGTAAATTCTGGATAGCTCATTTACCTAACTATTTCAGTAATAATAGGTAAGATGGTTCAGAATTAATGTAGTTACTGTACATTATTGATATATCATTTTCTATTAGTACTTTCTTTGAAGAAAAAGTTGGGAAATTGACAATATAGAATGCTAACAACATTTATCCCACCTGTAGCTATGACAAATCCAACGAGCAAGAGTGTGTGATTCATGGCTGCCTGCAGGTGCCCGAAGACCAGAGTGAGAATTGAGCAGGGAAGGTGAGAGAGTTAGTGTCACCCTTTGAACAGATGATATAATGCTGTGAATATATTGCCTAGCCATGAATGCTACATTCTCTTGCAGATGGCTTTCAAATGCAAACTGGAATGCTAATGTCATAACAGATCTCATGCTTGCACAATTTCCAGAGTTATCACCAGCTGCCCTATTTCCCGTTGGCCCAATCTCAAGAGCTGAAGCAAGATCAAGTGTCCTGTTAGGACTGGAGGCATCCTGCATTGTGTTCATACTGACTCATGTCATCAACCTTAAAAGAGCAGAAGGTAATATAAGGGGTATGTTAACTACTACTTTCCCCATTATACCAGCGAATGTTAGAGTTACAGTACATATGGCGATTACAGTTTCCTTCAGATAACAAGGTTCAAGGATAAAATATTATTTCATGTACAAGTTGGAAGGATGTTCAACTAATAGAAAATGTACATCAAATAGAAGCTCCGACAATACATGCCCCAAATTAAAGACTTACCACCGTAAAGTCATCAGGAAGAATGCGGAAACCAGAGGGTAAGAGAGGTGCATCATCAGGGTGCAAAGATAAGTTCAACACAGGTGCCAACATAATTGTCATCCATTCCACTGCAGACCTGTGGATACATAGTACAGTGAAACAATAGGCACATAGTTAATACACCAGTCTGACTAAAAACTAAATCAAAGTAAATCATTAGCAAACTTGTTCGACAGGGTGCAAAACCGACAGGCATATCTGGACTCGCTATAGGAATATACAGGTCAGGTCTTTGGTGAAGTCATTAGGTGTACCAACAGTATGAATCTAATCTCTAAAATTCATAAAATCTCGTCGGAAAAGGTAGACCTTGTAGTACGTACAATAGCCGTTTGCATATATATTTACCTAAATAATTAATAGAACACTCCAAATAAATATATATATATATATATATATATATATATGGGGTGGGTCCCCAAACTTATGGGAGTTGGCCCATAAATTAATTCTAAGGCCATAAGACGAGGATAAAAAACATAAAAATATCAGTATCTACTTTTGAATTTGTAGTATACATTTTACTTTTTGTTGAGAAAATATATTAATCTTATAAATTTATATAGAGAACAAAGGTTTGACATCTTTTTCAAAGAAGTTCTATACTAAAGCGGCATGAACATAGTGCTTCTAAGCGTATGGTTGGTTAATATTTGTGTGCCACAAGAAAGAAGAAAGAATGGGCACTTACTTGCAAAAGAAACATGTCTCTAGACATAATCGAGTCTTCTGGACAGTGACCAATGTTCTCCAGCTTAATGACCTCCAAGAACTGCTTAAAACAAAGAAAACAATGTCAACCCTGCTAATGCTCAAGAATAAAAAATCAATAGAGTAACTTATTTACCCATGCTCTATGTAAGTAATATATATTGTACCTATGCATATGTATAGAATATTTCAAGTAAACCCCCTCTGTGTTAAATATAATGAGAATTAACACAGGAAAACTAATAAAGTGAGTTAGAAGAAAGAAGTTTGTGTTTCTTTGATGAATGAAGTTTCTTTAATCAAAATCGAAGTCTCCAGCAAAAATTAAACATAGATCTTAAAACTTGGGAGGAAAGACCTCAATCCTCAAGTGGAAATTGAGAATAAGAAAGGTGGTGAAGAAGAAGAAGCATTTGAAGAATACTCAAGAGGCTCGAGAGAAGCATTACAAAGGGGATGATGCTTCCAGTGTCGTAGCTCGGGAGACCCAACTTACAACTACTGAGGCTGAAAATCAAGGTTCAGTAACCTCAAGTGAGGAACAGAAAGTAGAAAAAACATAAAATGTTGAGTTTCAGCAGGAAAATAAAACTAACAGCAGTGAGGATGTCAGTTCCAATACAAATGATTCACTCCCAAAGGCGTCTGGTGATGGTAAACCGTTCATAACAACTCATCTGCAAATGTTGTGGAGAATGAGGAAAAAGGTACAGAACCAAGTAATATATCCGATTCCAATTCAGTAGTGATAGAACTAAGTAATCAGCAAGAACATAAGAATAGTTCAGCCACAGAGAATTTAGAAGCCACTCATTCAGAAATAGGAACTTCAGAAACTTCTATTTCATCTCAGCAACATGGAATGGATAGTCATGATCAAAATGCAACATTGATGACGAAAACTTCTAATGAGGGTGAATAGAATTTGGAAACAGTTTTATCAGAGAAGACCGAGAATTCTAGTACATCAACTAAGGCTAATAGAGTGGTTACATAAAACTTGGATATTGACTAGTGCTTCGGAGAAGGATCAAATAGAGATTTTAAACTCCCTGAGACAACATTCACAAACCATCTTTACATTAGGGTCATACATTATAGCAGTTCGGGCTATTACTACTGTTAGAATAATAGTGGCTAGATAAGGATTTTAAAGTTATTTAGAGATAATCTTGCCTCCAAAGATGGTTTGGGCATGCAATACTCTTGACAGGGAATTTTTGGTGAAGGACGGAAGGACTCAAAAGGACAAGAAAATATGAAAATGGTGCAGATGGGTGTATGTAAACTTCATATTTCTTTACAATAAATAATGGGTAAGAAAAAAATATGGAGTTGAAGGCCTCAAATGAATATGGAAATGATATAAATGATATTAGATGAAAACAGTAAAAATTTTATTTTACACTTTGACCACCATTTTTTCCTAAAGAGACATAGAGGAGTAAGATGATCACGACAAATGGCTGAATTGACTTCTTTGGTATTTAAGTTACTAACTTACTATACAGAGTTTGAGAGTACCCCTTAGAATTGTCTTTCTCCCCCACCATATAATGCAATTGCAAGAAAACTATCATAAACTACAATACTTATCCAAGAATAGGAGTACTCATTTAAGCGAAATAATCTATTGAAATCCTAAACCACTACATCAAAACTAAATGCCACAAACATTGAACAAAATAAGCATAACATTATTTGAAGCAGAATGAATCTTGTATGTTAAAAGAGATTATACCTTGTAGAAAGAAGCCCAGTAGTAATCAGAACGACATGGAAATTTTCTTCTTTTTAAAGTGTAAAACATATTCTCAGCTATATAATTATAGAACCCAGATTCACACACCTTTGCTGTCCCAATATCCACACCTATAAAATACCAAAAAACACATAAATAAACGACATCAAAACCTCATGCCAATAGTACCCAAAAAAATCTCAAAAATCCAAACCCCATGATAGACAATATACATCTAACCTCGAAATTAACCAAACCCCATGACAAATATACATGCAAAACTTTAAATAATTCAAACCCCATGACAGATATACACATAAAATTCAAATAAGCAAAACCCCATGACAGATATATACACATAAATTCAAATAAACAAGACCCCATGACAGATATATAAACATAAACTTAAAATAATCGAATCCCCATTGCTAATATACAAATAAATCCTTCATAATCCAAACCCCACCTAACAGAACCCAAGAATTACACAAACCCAATAGAGAACACATCAAATTAATCACTTGAAATGTGAAATGAGCAAAAGGGGATATCAGTTAGTTACTTGTGGAAACAATTCTGCAGTTTACAGGGATTTTGAGATCAAGTGTGTGGGGATTTTGAGTCCTCTTCCCTATGTTTCTCATCCCTCCTCAACTCGATTTCGGTTTGTAAATTACTCTTCCCTCTTCTACTCGATTTTGGTTTGTAAATTTTTCTTCCCTCTGTTTTACTTCCTCAGTTTCTCTTCCCTCGATTTATGTTTCAGCAAGTGAGCAAATAGACTCCAAGAGAGAAAATGAAGATATTAGAGGGAAACTAAAAACTAGAGCCAAATTAGAAAACAAAAAAAAACCACAGGCTCTAATTTATTTGCCACATATAAAATCTGTGTCTAATAAACTGCAGATAATATCTGTGGCAAAAAACAAAATTGTGGCAAATTGACTATTTTGGTGTAGTGGTACCGCACCAAATGGTGAGCAACATCTAGGTGGGTACTACGAGGAGAACTCATAAATTGACTCAAGATATTGACCACATAATTAATATCTGGTTGAGTTATAGTTAGATAAATGAGACGCCCTACAAGGCGCCTATAAGGTGAAGGATCAGGTAACAATGTTTCATCTTTCGAAGATAACCGAAGGTGTTGTTCCATGGGGATGGGAGAAATACGACCACCCCTGAAACCAAGATCAGTAAGAATATCAAGGGTGTATTTTTGCGATGATAGAAAAATGCCCTTAGAAGAACGAGCAACTTCGATGCCCAAAAAATACTTTAGCTTACCAAGATCCTTGATATAAAAATTTCTTTCCAAGAAACATTTCACACGGGTAATAGCAGAATCATCATTACCAAAAACAATGATATCATCAACATAAATGAAGACAAAAGTAGCTGTAGTACCTTTGCGAAGAACAAATAAGGAGTAATCAGCCTTAGATTGGGAAAATTCTGCTCCCAAAAGTATGGAAGATAATTTAACAAACCATTGACGGAAAGCTTGTTTCAAGCCATAGATGGACTTATAAAGCCGAACATACTCGTGACTGCCCCTTTTGAGCAAAGCCAGGAGGTAAATCCATGTAACTTCCTCATCCAAATCGCCTTGTAAAAAGGCGTTGATAACATCCATTTGGTGGAGTGACCACCTTTACACGGAAGCTAGCGATATTAGTGACCTAACAATTACAAGTTTTGCAACCGGAGCAAATGTATCATGATAATCAAGACCTTCAATTTGGGAATATCCCTTAGCCACTAATGGCGCCTTGTGACACTCCACGGTACCATCAGAATGGTACTTTGTTTTATGCACCCATTTGCAACCAATGGGCTTTTAATGTAAAGGAAGAGGCACAAGACTCCAAGTATTGTTCTTTTCAAGAGCATCTATTTCGTTGGCCATGGTGGATCGCCATTGCTGGAGCTTTACAGCTTGAGAAAAAGTACGAGGCTCATCTGTAGAAGTAATAACATAAAGAAAACCTCTATGGGCAATATAATAATTTGAGGTATTAAGATAAGTATGAAAAGGGTAAGACGTACCAGTCAAGTTGGAAGGCGATGAAGAGGGTAAGCAACCATAAGAGATGACCGATAAAACATAGTCCTGCAGATATAGGGGAGGTTGGCGCTGACGTTTTTTCTTAGGAATGGATGGTTGAACGACATTAGGGACGTTATTAGGTGTAGGTATAGGAGAAGGTGTCAGGTTGGTGATATTGGAATCATCAGGTAGGGTGATAAAAGATGGAATAGGTAGTGTATCGGTACTTGGTGCAGAAGCGGGTTGAGATGGAGTTTCGGAAACAATGGTCGGGTTAGGAATAGGGGTTGAAATTTTAGGAGGTGAAGTACTATTATGAACAAAATCAAAAGTTCTCGTGTCTTCGATGGGTGCATGAATAACATGGGATGAAATATTGGGTGAAGGCATGGTAGAGAAAGGGAAAATGCCTTCATAAAAGGTGACGTCGCGGGATGTATAAATGGTGCTGGATTCAATATCGCAAATGCGATACCATTTTTGTCCATGGGGATATCCAACAAAAATGCCGGATATAGCTCGTTAATCAAATTTATGCTTAATATTTACATTTCGGGCATAACATAAGCATCCAAATATCCGAAGACGATGATAATCGGGCATATAATTAAATAATAGTTTGTAAGAAGATTTACCCGAAAGTTTGGTGGAAGGCATTTTGTTAATAAGGTAGACTGCAGTTAAGACGCATTCACCCCAAAATTTCATAGACAAATGTGCTTGAAACATAAGAGCGCATGCGACTTCAAGGATATGGCGGTGTTTACGTTCTACGACGCCGTTTTGCTGGGGAGTGCCTGCACAACTCCTTTGATAGACTGCACCATTGTCCGAAAAAAAAATCTGCATTTCTTTTGAGATGAATTCAGAACCGTTATCGGATTGCACTTTTTGGATTGGACAAAAAAAATTCAGCCCCATTACCAGAGGAAAGCAAATGGACTTTAGAATTAAATTGGGTTTTGATCATGGCAAAAAAAAAATTTAATATGCTTTGTGTTTGAGATTTTGCGGGCATAAGATAAATTTATGTGCATCTTGTAAAATCATCAATGACGGTGAGAAAATATCGAGAACCACTAAACAAAGTTTGCATAAAAGGACCCCATTTATCGACATGTATTAACTTAAATTCCTTATTTAAAGTAATAGTACTTGATGGAAAAGGTAACCGCCCTTGCTTAGCTTGAGGACATACGTCACAAAAATGATTATGCAAACATGAAATAGATGCAAACTTGTTTAATAAAGGTTCTAATGAACAAAAAGATAGATGTCATAAACGTCGATGCCAAAAATTTATCGTGGGAGGAGTAAGAATAGCTAAAGCCATTGGGGATGACTGAAAATAATATAGACCCTCATGGACTTTGCCCTACCCAATCGTCTTCCTCGTTAAATGGTCCTGAAAGAAACACAAAGTGGGAAAAATGTTTGGGAACAATTGTTGGTTCTAGCTCACTCACTCACAGATAACAAGTAAAATTTGAAAGAAGGGATATGATAGACATTTTTCAGTTGCAAAGAAGGAGAAATAGTTACAGTGCCAATATGTAAAATAGGGGCACTAGACCCATCATGCAACTGAGCAAAAGATAGTTTTGTGCATGGTTTATAAATTGTAAATAATGTTAAGGAAGAACACATATGGTGTGTAGCTCCACTATCAATAATCCACATAGCATATCGTACAAAAAGCACTATACCTACAAGAGTTGACGGTCCGGATTGGATGCTACCTGAGGCCATCATAGCTAAGAGTTTGTAGTCTGTTCTTTTGTAAAAGTTGGTGCCGATTGAGAACCATTATTCTTCGTTTGAGTTGAAGGTCCCGAAACATCGGGTTTGCGAGGTGCATAACCAATGATTTTGAAGCATCTTTCTTTCGAGTGACCATCAATATTGCAATGGTCGCAATGATATCGTGGCTTTTGAGTATTGTTAGAAGAACAATTTCCACCATTATGAAGGCCAGAATTGGTTTGCATTGGGTTTGGTAACGGAAAGAGCCGCCGCTTCAGAGATAGAAGAGGCAGTAGAGTGTTTCTCTTGATGTTTCTCTTCTTGTCGAATTAAAGAATAGATTTTCGTAGCATTAGGGAAAGGCTCCATTAATAATATTTGTCTGCGGATCGTGGAAAATCGATCATGGAGGCCTTGTAGAAACTCCATCGCACGATCTTGTTGTAGAGGATCAGAGACGACCTTCCCACTACCGCATGTTCATGGCTTCAAAATATTGAAGGAGTTGAGTTCATCCCATAATGATTTTAGCATTGTAAAATAACATGAGACTGACATAGCGTCTTGCTTTAGGGAAGCAATCGATTACTTCAACTGGTAGATTTTAGGAGCATTGGCTTGAGAAAATCTTTCAGCAAAATTGAGCCAAATCTCTCTCGAAGTATCTGCACAAAGGATGCTTCTACAAATATCCGAAAAGACAGAATTTAGGATCCAAGAACCGACAAGATCGTTGCATCACACCTGTAGTATCATATTCCCCAGATTCCACAAGAATACAGCCAACACTCTATAATCAAAGATATCTTAGCATTTCTGTAGTCGAAGATAGCCCAAAGTTCTAAAAGGATCTATGAGTCCACGATGCACCAAAACTAACCATTGTAGCCCGGTCAAGAAAGAACTGTTAGAGATCCGTAAAGTTCGTCCACTACCGCCGGAATAGGGGACTCTTTCTTTCTTTTAGTAAAACTGCATGTATATGCTATAAATATAGGCAGAGAATAGGTTCTAAGGGACCAGGCATTTTTGACACATCTCTTTATCCTAAACATACGCAACACTCAGAAACTTGAAATAACTAGCATTTACTAGATTTTACACCAAATCCTCCTCACGGTCGTGGCTTTTCTCAGTTTCTGCTGAGTTTTCAATGTAAAATCTTAGTTGATATTTCTTTATTACAAAATCCTTGTGAACAAGTATTGGCGAAGGTTTTCCCCCTGGAAAATACGCCATTACAATTGACGTCGTCTGTGGGAAGGCCAAACTTTTTTTTCTACCATTTCAAACCTGAGCACCGTCCAAATGACAAACATGAACTTAAGAAGTCATTCTAGTGTCGTAAGAGATCAGGACATTCCAGGAGCTCTGGATCTACACGGTGCGGTTCTTGAACTTTAAAAACAAATGGCTTCGGAAAAAAAATTAGAGACTAGAAGATTAGCGTATTCACGCTCAAGCTCTACAAACGGAGAGAGATGAGCGCAGGAAAGCCCTGGATCAGCAGAGTCAAACCCATCAAAAGGAAATGGAAAGATTGCAAAGAACAAAAGAACAAATAATAGCTCACCAAGCATCGCCACCACTGGCTCGAATTGAACATCGATCAAGAACAGTTCAACGCGATGATCAGCCTAGGGAAGACGACCAACAAGTGTCTCGATCCAGATCTGGAAATCCTAATAGAGCTTCAAGACATTTTGGTTTAACTTCTTCAGCCTCCGCAACCCAAGGAAGTCGACGTACACGTCACCAGACCCTTCCGCCGAAAAGAAGACCAATCAGAAATCGATTGGGACCAGCAGGACTAGGCAATTTTGTTCCTCAGGTTCCAGCCTTGCCTCTTCCTCTACAGCAATTCGTCACTCTGTATGATCTTAACAGCAGAATTCAAGCTATCAACTATGATATCTCGGGCCGACGATCTGCGCTCGACATGATCAAAATAAACCCCATCTCTCCATATCACGAAAATATGCCTATTCTAGACAACTTCCATATGCCCAAATTCATCCAGTATGCAGGCCTCACCGTTCTGCTAACACATGTTTGACATTTCAAAGTTGTCGTTGGGTTGTATTCCAAACTTGACCACATGCTTTGTCGACTGTTTAACATGAGCTTAAAAGAAGAACCACTCTGATGGTTCCATACTATACAAGAAGCCTCCATCACCCCGGGGGGGGCTTCATCCTCTATAAAAAGTTGTTATCCCTTGAAAACTTGTAACCTGGCTTTGGACAGTGCTTTGTTTGCCAAACAAAGTTTCTCGGCGGGAAAACCCTCATGGAAAACCCCTGTGGGTCAGGTTTCATATGACCAGTACGGACTAGTTTCCTGCAATTTTTGAGTCTTTCACTTCTTGGCCAACCCATTTACAGCCGTTATGCCCATTACTGAGCAAATATTTTGGGCATTGGGATACTTGAATGTAAATGACAAGAATACATCGGGGAAGTGGAACCGTTTCAATTCTACGTCAATTAATAACAAAACTAAAGACAAAAACAAATTAAATTAACATAAACTTTAATCTCAAAACTTGAGTTTAATTTCAGCAACCAAAGAACCATTACACCACCTTCCTGTATTTATTCTCCAAAACCCTAATTATCTCCCTAGAATCTCTCGTGATCTCTCTCAATCCTACTAACCCACCAATAGAGGAAACAAAATATTAACACAACTCCAGCAGTGATCTAACTAAAGTAGGCTAGGCCCCACGCGATAGTGAGAGACGACCATGTGACCCGTGTCACATCAATAAAAGTGAAAGCAAATTCCCCTTGGTTTTAAATCTAAAATCTTGCAGCCTTCTGATACCAATTTTGATTGGGGTATGTGGTGTCCGCAAATGGTATTCGGGTTGATGAGGCGAAGGTGCGAGCAATTCGTAACTGCCAGATTTTATGTCCATGTCACATGTCAAAAGTTTCCATGACTTCGCCACATTTCACCGCCGCTTTATTGATGAGTGATGGGTTTAGTACGATTATTGTTGAGAATTGAGGTAGCTACTCTCTCTTCTATGCCAAGAATGATACGCGGAATACGTCGAATAAAAAAAATAGACT
The DNA here is from genome assembly GCA_014058105.1 of Kingdonia uniflora. Lineage (NCBI taxonomy): Eukaryota > Viridiplantae > Streptophyta > Magnoliopsida > Ranunculales > Circaeasteraceae > Kingdonia > Kingdonia uniflora. Next base: position 605,867 of record JACGCM010000622.1, read on the forward strand.
GAACACATAACATTAAAGAAGACAAAAAAAATTCCCGGAGGAGGGAAGTGGAAAACCCTTACGAATAAAAAACTACTCCCGCAAACAATCTACTATGATCAAACAGGTTACACGGTCTCTCCAAGCTTCTCAAGCTTTAATAGAGTCTCTTAAATCCTAGCTCTCTAGAATTCAACTCACAGAGAAAAGATTAGCTAACAAATAACCTAAGTCCTCTTTATATACTAGAGGACTAATTACAAATAGAAACGGATCTCGAGGCAAACTCAACGTCCCAGAATAGCTTCTAAAACAAACCTACGCACAACTCGTTTGAACGACTCTAAACTCGTTCGAACGACTTCTTCGGTTCAAGTTCTTTTAACGCAAAAAACTACTAACTCGTTCGAACGACATCAAAGCTCGTTCAAACGAGCTCGTTTGAATGACACCCATTTTAGTTCGAACGACTATGACAATTCCAGTTCTTTGACAATTCGAGTTCACCTTTAACAATTATAGCTCTTATTACTTTTCTCTTGGGGGATTTTCCTTTTGTTTGGTTTTCTGAAGCCGATGAGGCTTTTCAGAAGATTAAATAGAAGTTCACTCTCAACACTTCCCTTGTCCTATCCTATCCCCGATAAAGCTCAACGCTTCTCTGGGTTGCAGCCAGCCTGGCTTTTCTTCATCTATCGCCACCTGAGTTTCCCAGAATATCAGAGGATCCAATACATAGATTCTCCTAGTAGACTTCTCTGCGATAGGCATCTTCTCGAAGCTCCTCCTCTATTCTCTGATAGCGCGGCATGACATGGACTTCTAGGCTCAGTTGGTGGAGTATGGGCCTTACATTCCGTAGCACTCATCTAGGTTGACTTCGTTCTATCTTTCCTATGGTCTATGGAGACGGTGCAAAGAGAGTTCTTCCCTAGGATGCGCAAAGAGGCCCTTCTCTCTTCCTCACTGTAACAGTTCCAACTTTTTCAGGTACTATGGTTGAAGTTACCACAGTTGCTTGGTATGCATATGAGCAGTTCTATCTCAGGAAGGTCGACCGGTGACCTATTTTAGTCATAAATTATCAAGTGCGCGGTTACATTATTTGACATACGATTTTGAGTTACTTGGGGTATTGCGCGCACTAGAACATTGCCGACATTATTTGGTGTATGGGAGTTTATTATCCACTCTTATCATGAAGCATTGCGCCATATGCATAGCCAGCAGCGGTTATGTCAGACATGTAGGCAAAGTCGTTCAATTATTTGCAGGGGTTCCACTTCCATGTTATGCGCATCAAAGGCAAGGAGAATGGGTTAGCAAACAGGGTCAGTAGGACAACACATATTCGTCTCACATTGTGTGCCTTGATCTTTGGGTTCTCCAAATTATGGGATTTGTATCCGTAGTATGTGTTTTTTGGGCTGCTTTACAGCTCTTGTTTTCAAAACCAAGAGGTCAGTGATGAATACTCAATTGAGGACAGTTATTTATTTCGGGATACCGTTCTGTGCATCCATAGCTCTTCCTAAGGGAGCGGCTGATTACAGAGGTATATGCAGGTGGGTTGGCAGGACACTTTGGGGTTGTTAGGCTATGATCTTGATGAGAGAGAAGTATTTTTGTGTTACTATGCGTCGAGATATCAACGCATTTATTTGTAGGTTTTATACGTGTGACATAGCGAAAGGGACCACAATACCTGCTTCTACACACCTTCACTAGTTTCCAGTATCCCATGGCTTGATATTTCGATAGACTTCGTGACCGTATTACCCCGGACTCCTAGAGGGGATTTGATTCCATATTTCTAGTACACTTTCTATTTTTGTTTGATTGAATAAAGCGATGTTTCAGCACATAGTTCTTATTACATGCCTTTCATTTTCTACTCGCTGACTTACTAACCAAGCACCTTCGATTTTCTATCACGTGTACTAGAACTCTACCCTGAAGAAATCTTCATTTTAGTTTTCTTGGTTAAAGACAATAACTGATTGACTTCCTGAACAGGGAAGCAGTGGAGAGGCACCGACATCAGAAGAGTTATTGTCAGCCTTACAGCAGCATGATCTCTTTATATACCTTGGTCATGGAAATGGTATGTTTGGTTATACATCACCTGCTAAATAAATTACACTTTTGTTCCTGAGTTCGCAACTTTTAATTGATCCCCAACAAACCACCACCAATCTGGCATTGCAAAACTGGGGATATTTACGCCCTTTATGTCAAAATAAAGCTTGATATAGGAAGTCTTCTCACTACATATATTAGTCTGCACAGAGGTAGGAAATATTCGAAATACACTCACAATAAAGACAAAGAAATGGCTTGATATCTATGAAAAACTTTTCTAAGAGCATCTAGTGTGTAGGCTCTATATAGTTAAAATAAAGAGGAGAAAGTACTAAAAATTATGTTTTTAGCCTCCCCAATTGGGTAGCTATTTTAGGTTTCAATACTCTCTCTCCTCAAACAAAAATTTGGGTAGCCACCTAAGATAATTTTATTACGTGGAAAACATTTTTTTAACTAAAATCAATAGGTAGAAAGTGTTTGAAAATTTTAAACTACTTTTTTTAACCTTTTTTGTTTACACGTCATATTTTTCTTTTGACATAGAGTAGTTTTTGGGGAGTCAATTTTTGTGACTTTTTCAAATATCACTTTCCAACTCATCTTGTTAGCTATACTTTAGGTAGGCTATACCTGATGCTCTAACTTTCTTGACTTATTCACCAATCACAACTCTGTTTAAATAGACATAAAGAAGGCTAAAACATAGGAACCACAAACAACAACAAACTGCCCACTAACACACTACTGACTCTACTAACTAATCCCTATTCTTACTCCATTACCCTAAAGACTAGGATGATCTACAAAATAGGACTAAGACACTTAACTGCTGTATTCAAAAAATTTACATGGTAGCGCCTTTGTAAAGATATCGGCCAATTGCTCCTTCGTGTTGCAATATTTCAGTTCAACACTTCCTTTCGCTACTAGTTCTCGAATAAAATGATGACAGAGCTCGACATGCTCTGTACGTAAATGATGCACCGGGTTCTTCGCCATCGCAATTGGTGATTGGTTGATGAATACTAAACTGACGTACGTACTAGCTGTAACCTAAGACATTACTCTAAGATAACTAATGTATGACTTTAATATGGGCGTTAAAAACGCACTTACTTGCGTAACCTACGACATTACGGATGAAGGTCAGTAATGACTAACGTAAGTCACGCAAGACATTAAATGCACCAAGGTCTATATATGGTACCTATGACAATAAGAGAAAGGAGGAGGATTTCCTATGACTGGACTTACGAGAGCCTTCGTCGGACTACGTCAACGATAGCTTGGAGAGCAGAGTGATGCTACTCTCCGAGAGCTCATTACAATCCCCAAATAATGTGCGAACACTAAGTGATGGACACATAAAATGATCACAATTCCCCTATGACTTAATATTTATTATCCTTAATTTTATTATTAAACATGACTTATAAAACCAATTTTTATATTTCAGGTCACATAGAGCTCAGTAACCAAATATGTGCAAATACCGGGATGTATAGCTCAAAAAATGAACTGCTGGAGAAGGATGTAGAGTTGACAAACACAAGGGTCCCACATGGGGAGGTTACAATTTTGGAGAATAACTCTTGGAGGTTACAATTTTATGTACATTCATGGCATAGGTTATAAATCTCATATTAAATGTAAGAATTTTCTCCTTCATCTATAAAAGGAGAGGTGGTGAGCTCATAAGAGGTATCCAATTTTGAGAGAATCATTCTTGTAGAGTATAAGAGAGCATTATTGGAGTAAGTTGGAGTAAGGTTTTGAGCATTTGAAAAATTTTGTAAGTCTTATTATCATCTAATAAAGTTCTTATTTTTTCTTCATTGTTTATCATGAATTCTTCTTTACTTGGTGTTTTTGTTTTATTCTTTATGGCTAGCTAAGTCTCTCCTCTAGGGGAGATGAAGCCAAAAATATGCTAAATATGTAGACTTACATGTGTTAACCCAAATAAGCTTTTATTGTAAATGTTCATCTCTAAATTGTTATATTATATTATTGATCTATGTCCAAGAGATATAGACCAAGTTTTGTGATTAAGAATATAGTTATCCTAAAGTTCCATTTTATTCACACTAAATGCCCGACCTTCAAAAGATTCACGGTTTGTAGTTAGCATTTGTATGTTTTCACATTTGGTATTTTCATACTTGAAAGTCATGTATTTTATGTAGTTTAAAATGAAACATCATGATAAAAGATGAACCAACTTGACTTGAGGTCATTAACCATTATCATCACTATGGGTAAACTATTGTTAGTTTATATATTTGGTGTAATTGAGGTGAATTTTTCCCCTAGGTTTTTAATTATTGTCTAAAACCCATTTTTTTTACTTCATTAGCATAAGTATTTTACCTCTTGGAAACACAAGACAACAATTTTCTAGTCCCGTTCGGAAGTGAACGACACTCGATTTCTATCATACTAAACACCGGATTTTGACCGTTATCACTAAGGTGTCCCTGAAGAACACATACCTCACATCAACTAGGAAAAATCAATTCTCCGATGATATTGGCACTAAAAATTCTTCAAGGTATATATGCAATCCATCTGATAACATCTTCCCCAGACAATGGTATCAACAAAGAGGTGGGCATAACTTGTTTGCGAGAAACTTCCAATATAAATTAACATTTATGTTTGCTTTTTTTGGGGGTGAGAAGAAGTAGGAAGAGGTGAGAAGATATAGAAAATTTTGAGGTTGGAAGATTGGAAAAAAACCCGCGTGCGTTTGGCTGAAGGTTAGAACTTGTACTTAAAATCCTGACTTCTAACTTCAACTTTTTACTAGTCTGTTTGGCTGAACCATCTAATTTAACCACAGGTTAGAAGTTTCTCCACAAAAATATCCAAAATACATATAAACCATATTTTCCTTTCTAATTCATCATATATTAATGCAACAACACAATTAAAATGGTGGTTTAAGGCAAAAAAAAAAATTAAAACGTGCAAATCACATACCAAAATACTAAATATATAGGGGACATGGTGAAATATATATATATATAGATGGAGAAACAACCATTGTATAGAGAGATAGAGATAGAGGTAGGAGTGAGAGAGGGATGAGGGGAAGAGAAAGGTAAAGGTAGAGAGAGTGAGAGAGAGAAAGTTGTATGAGGGTGGGAGAGAGAGGGGATAGAAAGAGAGGTGAGAGGGAGAGGTAGAGAGATAAGGGAGAGAGAGAGAGAGTTGTATGAGGGCGGGAGAGAGAGGGGATAGAGAGAGAGGTGGGAGAGAGAGATAGAAAGAGAGGTGAGATGGAGAGGTAGGGAGATAAGGAAGAGAGAGAGAGTGTGAGAGAGATATGGGAGAGGGAGAGAGAGGGGGAGAGGGAGGGGGAAACGTTGGGTGAGTTTTTATTTAGCTTATTTGGGGTTAAGGTGACTTTTCATTTGGCAGATTTTTGAGTATTTTGGGCTTGAAACGACCAAAATACCCCACTTAAACCGTTTACAGGATGGGAAACGACCAGACCACGATATAGTGGGAAAACGACCAATCAAAGTCATGTCAAAACCAAACAGGAAGTTTTTTGGGTTGGAAGTCAACCCAAACTTCCAATTTTTATTTTTTCTAGAGAGAATGCATACTTTTATAATAATAAAAAATATGTCAAAGGTAAAAAGTTTCCAAAATATCACACCTCTTCTCACCGTTGACCAAAAACAAACATGGCCTTAATAACTTTATAAGTAAAGAATCAATGACTAACGGCAAATGATGATATCGTAAAGTATTTCTTGAACAAATGTAGTTTGTCGTGAATTGGCGTCACCGGGTAAGCTTGAAGGACTTGCATTTATTGAGGAACTAGGGATTAAGAATGATCTTTGAAAGAATGTACATATCTGTTTTTTGTTATACACGACCTAATGTATTGTTAAACGATAGGGCTGGGAAAGTATAGGGTAGAAGTACCCTTGGTACAAAAACTATAATTCTTTTTCATAGTGTCATTCTTAATACACAGGATAGGTACATGTACATTTTATGCTTTTACGATTTACGCTTATAGCAATTAAATTTCTGTTTGAATATGAGATGGTTGTATATAAAGAAGGGGGGGGGGGGGGGGGGGGGGTGAAGTATTGGTTAAGTAGTGTTATTAACCTATTCGAAAAATAATTCTTGAAGTATTCAAGTACCTAGTTGGAGCACACAATATTTTCAAAGTGACTGACTTTGCGAACTGTGTTGTGCCAACTGTAGGCGGGGGTCTAACCACTGGAAATGATGTGATCACGTTTGCAACACCAGGGAACAACTGGTACATCTCTGGTATAGGAAAGCATCTGAAGCCGGAGGACATAAGCTTGCCATCAATGTGTACCCTGTTTTTGAAACTATGGCACCTGCACCATATTCATGCACCATACCTTACGTCGTGTTCCACAAATGAGGAAGACTTGTACATTTATATGCATTTCATATGCAAAAACTAGAATAGTTTTACATTTATAAGGACTACTAAACGGATTAACCCCAATTAGGATGTTTATCCCCGAACTGTTTTGGTGGATCAATAGAACTAGGCGTGTTCGTGCAACTCTTCAGCTCTTTAGTATTTCTACGCCTCTAATCTTCATTCTTCCAAGTCTTCTGCCACATAATAACAGATTGGAAATTGATATATCATGTACCAAACCGTTAAACATCTAACTTCACCCATAACAACACGTGTACACAGTACACTCCACTCCGGTTAACTTTAACTCCATTAACCGGAGTGGAGTGTACACATGAGTGCTGACGTGGGAGTGTTCATCATCATCATCATCAAGCAAATCATTGCATCTTTGCATACTTCCTTATCGTAGGTTCTTCTGATAGAAATCCTTAAACCTTCCTGCATTACGTTTTATATAGAATCTTCTGCACTCGGGATAATTATGGGATTATCTCACTCCATCATATCATCATCATAACATATAATTGCATTGGGATAATTATGGGATTATCCTAGTTCATCATATTCTTCTCCTCTTATTCAAATTCCTTTTTTCCTAATTGATTTACTGTGTAATTAGATTCATCTTCCTTCTGCATATTCCTCTCCTCTTTGCATCTATTCCTCTCTTTTCTGTATCCATTTAAGTTATTAGGTTGATTAGTCTGGTTGGTTGTTGTGAGCTTCAGGCTGGATTCTGGTTGTGGGCGATCTCGTTCAGCTTATGATAGCTTCGGGATGGTGCCTGGTTGGGGTTTGGATAACCCGGTTGGTTTGTAGTTGGCTGAGGGTTGTTCACCCTTGTGTGCAATTATATCTCTGAGGTAGATTGGTTGCACATGGCTTTGAGAGCCACGGTAGTGATTAGAGTGTAGTTAGTGGTCCTTGTGACTGGAGCGTAGGTTAACACTCTTTTGCATGAGGTATATTTATAGATAGACTTATTAGAGTTAGTATATATACTTATACCTATTAGTCATCCTATATATATATATATATATATATATATATATATATATATATATATATTGTTTATCGTTAGATATTATTATATCATATTATTATTAATATTTATATCCATCTCATTGGTTAGTTTAATCGTTTAGCTATTCTTGGGAGTTAGTGAGCTCATTGTTTGCTCACTCTCGCATCCCCATTTTAGTGGCAGGTTGTTTCAGGTTTTAGTTGCTGTTGTGGTGATCTTTGGGGAGCTGAGCTGGAGGCTCATTCTCCAGTTATTGCAGTTGGGCTTGCTGCGTAGAGGTTTGTAGAATCTTACGTTTAGATTCGGTTATCTTAGTCTTCCGCTGTTTCTGTTTTCTTTTTGCTCTGTTGTAATACTATTATGAATAACTGGGCCAGAATTTGTCTACGGCTCGGTTGTTCGTGGGGCGAATCTATGGATTCCCCGACCTGCAAATCCTCGAATCTCAGTAATTGGTCTAGCTACCGATTACTAGATTTTGGGGCGTGACACATATGCTGGTCAATGGGAACAAGATGTGTGATAAAGAGACATGGATCTCTCTTCTTATCAAGTGCTACTCATTGAAAAAGGTATTATGAATCTATTATAGATTCATTAGAAATAAAACTCATGAAGCAAAGGAACCATATCAGAGATACTAAAATCAGAAAGACATTAAAATTATTTGAATTAAGGTTACATAATCTGAAGAATCAGTTCAGAAAAGTGAACCTTATTGTTTCCCTTTTGAATACTGAGATAGGAAAAAAAATTAAGAAAATGAGGAGGAGAAAAAGGGATTGTTAAACACTGAGATTTTCAATGTGTTAATAGCGTTATATCGGATATTCGGTAAAGGTAAATCAACATTGGAAGTTATGAAGTTCTTAACAAGTTTGAGGAATTTGGGTATGGGGCATATATGAAGAGCCGCCTGCAGATGCTTTAAAACCACATTTCTTAGAAATAAGGGTAAACAAATAAGAATGATATGTAAATTCCGTCTTTTGCTAGGATTACAAATTTAAACTCACCATAATTTTGAACATAATACGTTTGCACACGCTACCACATTTATGTCTTCTAGTGTTATCATTAAATATCGGCCAAACACCATATATCAACGTTAAATTCGACATGTTTTGTATGAAGAGATGAAATGGCAGATACAACTTGAGAAGAAACAATCCTTCATAAATTGCAATTGTAGGAATCTTTTTTTCTTTGTTTTTAACCTTTAAATATACATTCATACAAGCTTGCTTTGCAAACAAAAATAATTAACATTCCTGCATAATAAGATTAAATACTTTTAAGCAACCGTTTACATGCATCATATTTACCATAGCTAAGTATGCCACCATTTTTCACATCTAGTAAGAACTGATCTATTGCGATCATTGTTTGGTTTCCTCGGTTAGGTACTCTGTTAAATTACACAAAACAATATCTTCGATCTTCTTTGTTTGAGCCTAAAAAGACGGTCAAAAGGTTTCAAAATTAGTAAAACGGCACAAAACGAAATAAAGAAACTCCAGAGTTCTTTAAGATCATCTCACTTGAGGTAAGGCTTCTCACACAAAGTCAAATTACATATAAACATTCTTTACTTGGCTTTTAAGTTCTTTAATTTTGTTTGTTTGTTCCTATAAAGATGGGCAAAACATTTTAGAATTAGCCCGCTGGAACAAAAACATAAGCATAGAAAAGAATTCAAAATCTCTTATAAGATCATTTCACCTTATACACCGCTTCCCGTTCAACTCATATTGTTGTTGAAGTAGACACCATTTAACTACAAAGTCATATTCGTTGGTGTGTTTAGCTGTGAAAGTTTCGAGACTGATCTCTCTGAAAATTTTGAAGCAGTGAGTTCAATAACAAAATTTAACCAAGAGATCATGATATATATATAAAACAGAATTTGGATATGGGGAAATATAGATGACAGGGAAAGTCTTTTGGCGATGTAGGCTTCAGTAGATTACCTTTCCAACCAAACACGACTCTGGAAATAGTAGGAGAAGCTAAGTGCATAGTAAATCACATATCCAACAACGAACTCTGAAAAGATGTACGAAGAAAGCAACTCTTGAAAATATGGCATGCCGCCTAGTCTTCCTCAGGCTAAGAATAATAATCTTGGCTGAGTTGTAAGTTCCTATTTTTACCGTAAGGAATCTTACTTGAAAGTATGCAACGTTGGATATGTAAGGTTTTTTCTTTTTTTCTTTCTTTTCATATTTGCAAATATGTTGCATTAGTGAAGATGCTCTAATAACTCTCAGATAGACTGCAAAGTCTGTAATCTCAACCCGGTTGCTTTACACAAACAAGACTGTCTCATCTCTATTATCTTTAAAGAAGCTCTTGGTGTTGGTCATACTTGCATAATTTGAAGCTCCATATTATCAAAATGAAGTGTAGAATCATGCATAGAGATAGTTTAAATACCTTCCACTTGGTAGCACTAGAACTCCAGTTTGGAACCTCGAAACTACCATCTCTATAAGTTATTTCTTTTGATTGAAAATTACAAGAGCTTGGCCTAGTAGGACAATAACAAAAACAATTTACAAGACTATTTTAAGTATGGAAGGAGATATTAGTTAATCGGCTCACATTACTGAATACACATAATACACAGATGATTAAGCAGTAAGGACATGACTAATAATCGTCCATTTTCTATATATTAAATATGCCTGGGATCTAACTCGAATTGAATAATGATTTAAGCAACAGTAAGGGTACTTACTAATAATGGTCCCTTTTATATATATTAAATATGCTTGGGATCTAACTCAGGCTACTCATGCTGAAATTGCTCATTTGAAATGTGTTTGGAAAAGTAAATCCTTTCAAGGTATAAGTGCTATCTTGGCAGGTGTGGTGCAATATGATGGCTGTAAATCCATTGATTTAGAACCTCATATATGATGTTGCATCCAAGTGCCAATGTTGTGTAAGAGGTGGCCATGACGACTTGCATATTTATGGTTTGGTGGTGATGTTCTACTTGATATATTTTGAACCTGCTTATGGTAATGGTTTAGAAATTTACTCTTATTTTCATGGACACAGCTTGGACAAAAAGTTTTTCTAACAATTCAAAAATGGGTGTCAAATGGGTTTCCCTTCTTTGTGTTATAGGAACTCTAGCTATGCAGAGATCAGGCAAAATATGTTGGTATACTCATGGCCATGGTTACTCAAATGATTTGACATTTGATTTTTAGTTTGCTATTAAAGAGAAGCTTTCTTTTTCATACATAACTCAAGTCTCTATGGGCTTTGCAAATTGACAAAACTGATGTGAAGCTCAAACTGCCGTCATTTTGACAAAACCTTCCCAAACTTGCAAATTTATTACCAATGGTGCTAAAACCATGCAATCTTTGGAGTTGTAGTGGAGGTGGTTTGTTAAGAGATTGAACTGGCATATTTGTGTGGAGCTCTACTCCGAGGTTAGAGATTGTTCTAACTTCTACGTACCACCCTAGCAGAGTCACTGGCAATGCTCTTAAGCTCGTGCTGGTCCCCTGGGTTCTATGAGATACTCAGAATAAGGTGATACCATTATGTTCTTTGATGCAGGGTTTTTTTTTTTTTTTTAGAATCTCATGCAAAATACTGTGGAGCATTTGTACATTTGTATAGAGAAGGGGTTAATCAGTTAGCATACAAATTCTTTAAGCTAGCAACGAACATAGCGAAGCTTTGTTTTACCAAAATATCCATTATATGTCTCCTCATATTCTTATTACGTCTCTTAGTCTTGATAGATGGACTTGTGTTCTATGAGATGATTATTGCTGGCTTATTGTGAAAGTATGTTCATGCCTCGGCTTTTGTATACAAATTCCATCAAATCATTTTTAACTTAAACAAATACAAAAAAGAATTGGAAATAACATATAACTTATTGGTAACTGAAACTTAAGAGATTTAGATCAAAATATAACACGAAACATCAAAAGCAAGTAAGAGATAACTCTTTGAAGAAATCTCACCAATGCAAAGAGCAACTTTTATGAATGGTTCACCATGTATCATGAGATTATCTTTCTTTTCAACGACTCTAGATACAAAAAAGGAAGAAAAAAGAAAAAAAACATAGAAGTCAAAATGGGCGGGAGATAAAGAAAGAGTACCGATAACACTTTATTTCGTTTAATTAAGTTTATATATACCTTCGTAGGTACGTACTTATTACACTAATCTTCTTTTCTTCCATTGAACTTTAGGCAAGTAGCTAATTTCGGCTTCCTAGCTTTCCCATGTAGATCTGCAATTATGGCTCATCAGAAATCTTTCACATGACAGAGTTTAGATTCTCATGCCAATACTTAAAGTACCGGAATACTCAAGGTCAGTTATACTCCCTGTTAGGTTTTATGAACAGCTAACGGCACATTGTTAATAGTTCCTGGTTACAGGACATTTGGGTAGTTACCCCATACCATAATCTTTAAGAAAATAGGATAATTTATTGGTGCAATTCAGGAGTGAAAGGGAGTATTTTGGAAGAAATTTTTGCGAGATCGAAGAGTCCACTTTCTTATCTCTGAAAACCAATATTTCTAGCTAACCCCAGCAAGGAGGTCTAAACCTTTCAAATTTTCCATATTGACAGGGCAGGTACTACGACATGATTTTATCAACTAAACTGGCAGAAATAGGGCATGCAGCTTTTATATTTATGACGACAAGCCGTGATAGAGTTAGCTATGTCTACCCCAATGTAAATGCAACAGGATCAGGATTGATGTTATCTAAAACATTTACACCAGACGGGTTGAATCTCTCAGAGGGTGGATATAACATGTCAGCGACTTTTCCATCTTCTATCAAGTTAATTTATACTTACCCTTCTAGTGTGCTAGTTTTTTTTGCGCTGACCCCCAACGCCAGAACTCCAGCATCACCACCCTAAGAAAAAAAAAATGGCAATATAGTAGTTTACACAAATCTAAGATAGTGTGGACGATAAGTGTGAAACAGATTGATATGGATTCTTGGCGTGTAGGTACCATTAGATGCTCTACTGGTTGGGGAGACCGAGGATTAAGTACCAAGACAACTTTTGCCGCCATTGAAAGTGTCAATCTCGAGAAAGCTGAGGAAGTTATGGTAATAAAATACCAGGTGTAAAGAAAGGGAAATACAGCGTCATTCACGGAATACAGTCTGACTTGCAAGCTTCAATGCAGTCCAAGGGGGATACTGATAGTTTGTTACCAATCCAAGTATGGGCTGAAATAGCAAAAGTTACAAGGTAGGGAGAACTATTGCCCTTATAAATTAAATAATTCTAATCATATTACAACCTTTATTTTTCTCCAGAAAAAAAAAACAAGTGAAAAGCTACTGATAAAATTATGGAGTTTGAGGCAGAAAAAAAATGGAGAACCTCTAACAAAAATAAAGCTTTGTAGATGCATGCATCAATAAAGGTCCATATACGCGTGTCTTATATTGTAAACCAAAGCAACCCATTTCAAAAGTAGTGAAACTAAAGCACCCAAATAGTGATAATTACCTTTTGAAGCTCTTGAACAACAACTAAAGGGTCTGGGTGTTGATAAGGCATAGAGAGATTAAACTGGACTACTTCCTAAAAGGAGAAAACAAGCTTACTGTGACATAGAATACAAGCTTTAAGAGACATATTTACTGTGTACTTTATTGTGAGAGAGAGATTTATTTCGAGTAGAGAGAGATAAAACAAAATATTTCTCCATTAAAGGAGCTTAAGGTTATCTCTCTATACAAAATTGTCTTTGATCTAATGAAAGAGAGTGTTGAATAATGTGTTTTGTGGTCGTGTTGTTGATAGTTTTTTAAAATAATTGTAACTCTTTCCCTACTTATTTTAGGGTTAGAAAATGATTTTTTTTCTTTTCCTCCAAAATTACAACTGCAGTTCTTCTTAGTAAACAATGTTTGAAGTGGTCAATGAAGAGAAATCCTGTCTAAACAGTATACATGGTTGATGGAGAATTGGAGATTAAACATACCTTGTCATTAACGGTACTCGTTTATACAGAGTTCACCCAGATTTGCCACACACACACACACACACACACACACACACACACACAAAATGAAAAAGTACATGACCGTATATGTTAGAATAAATTTTACTATTTCATATCTTCAGGTCTAAATGAAACTTTTTTCTTTCTTTCTAGGTAAGTAGAATTTTTATTGATTTTGGAAAAAAGAAAAGATGCAAGGGGAACGAGAAAGAAAGACATAAGAAACAAAACTAAAGTTACATGGAAACCCAAAAGTATTCAACATAAGGCTCTTCAATCTTTTCCAAGAAAGGTCTTCCATCATACCAAACTTTCTCCCCATGAGAGAGAGAGAGAGGTAGTTCCTCTTTTGGCAGCTGCATCAGTTCCAAAGTTCACTTCTCTCCAAATAGTTGTAATTTTAATTCTAACAAATAATTTTTTTATTTTGTTCCATTCAAGCTGTAATTTCCAGGGTAGGGAGTCAGAATTGAAAGCAGCATAGGCTGAGAAAGAATCAATGGCAATCCATATGTTAGGAAACTCAAAGCTTGCAGCATTATGGAGAGCATCCAGGATGGACACATTCAGCATTTATAAAGGGATGCTAGAGACTGCAACCCCTAGGACAGTGCAATGGTGATCCCTAAAAATAGCACCACAAATTGAAATCTGAGAAGATACAAAGATACATATAAAACAAAGATGAAGAAACAATGACTCCTTTTTAGTGCAGGCTAACAACATATTTATTTCGTAATGAACGTGACCATAGTCAACATATATCGATACATAAACACGATAACAAATTAGCTAGCTAGTTCCAACCCAATGTTTTCTTCTTTTTTTCCGTCGCGGACAACTCAAAGATTTCTTTGTACGCTTCCTCATGTGCCGCCCAAAGCCGGTTACCTAGTCAAAATTCTCATGGAGAAAACCTATATAGATAGAAACCCTTGGGTACCTCCTAATATCATCCAGAAATCCAATTGGAGCTAGTTGAGTCAAGTATACCAAAGAAAGCTTCAATGGCTTTAAATCAACTACTCATCACCTTTGCCATTGTTGCAGTCGTCCTTCCCCAAGTCGTTTTAGCCACTGAATTTGTGGTTGGTGACAACAGCGGTTGGACCATCAATTTTAATTATACAGCTTGGGCCAAGGATAAGGAATTCCATGTCGGAGATAAACTAGGTATGTTTACATTTGATGTTTTATTATTTTCAAAGTAATCAAGATCTTTGTTTGAGTAAATGAAGAGAAACAATTTTGGTTTATTGTCACAGTGTTTAAGTACCCAGCGGGAAAGCATAACGTGTTCAAAGTGAATGGTGCCGAATTCAAGGACTGCGTCATACCACCAGTGGGTGTGGCTCAAAACACAGGAAACGATATAATCCCGCTTGCAGCAGAAGGGGAGAAATGGTACATTTGTGGTATAGCAAAACATTGTGAATCTGGAGGACAGAAGCTTGCCATCAATGTACTCCCTGCAACAGAAAAATGGACTGCACCAGCCCCTGCACCTACAATACCATCTTCAGCAAAAGAAATCCTTACATCAAGATATCAACTACTTGTTGCGGTAACAGTTGCAATTGCGATGATTCTCAACGTTTGACCAACATTTGATTACTAGTAATAATGGTTTGATTGATTTCTATTATCACCCTTAAATAAAAATTAAACAATTGTGTAAAGTTTTGAGTTCCACCGTTTGTTGAGGCCTAAGTTGGCTATGTGATTGAGGGTTTATGATCATGAGATTATTTATAATTGTGATTTTAAAGTTTTACTATGTTATCCAGATTGTGAGTTCAATTGTTCTAATAAATACTACTCATCAAAAGGACATTTGAAATGTTGGACTATCGTCATAATCATGTTATTGCAGTCCGAATTATGTTTTAAAAAATTTATGGTCTTAAAGGAAGGGCATTACAGTTGAATGAATGAATTGTTTAAGATAGTCAAACTAGGAGGCCTTGGAGGAGGTTAATGGTGTTATCATGTGTAAGCTTGCACCAATATTCAACGAGGAAAATTGAGTAGTCTTCATGAGCAACAAATCTAAAACAAGGCAGGCTCTAGGGGAACTATAACCTACTGGCTAGTGGCTAGGGGTCAAGAAGGCCGAATAAAACTCCAAAATACATTATGATTGCCTTATTTTTAAAGGGCAATCTTTTGAATTTCCAAAAGACAGTTGGTTACTGCTACCCCGATGCTTGAATACCTACAAATATATGCAACTAATGCAAGGCTACAATATGGGATGTGATTTAGGAGGATCTGAAGATCAAATCTCATGAAAAGACGCCAAGTCATTTGAACGGGCTTTGGAGCCGTTCGAACGAGTTCGAAGGAAAGCGGAGCCATTGGTTATGTTGCCGATTTTAGGCTTATTTGCCTTTGGAGCCGTTCGAATGAATCGAAGACCAAAAGAAAAGATTCTAGCTGTCTCGATTTCTAAGTATAATTTGCCATGTCGTTCGAACGACGACTCTGAGTTCCAAAAGATCAATTGATTTTGTCTCAATTTTTAGGCTTAATTGAACCAGTCATTTGAACGACGACTATCGCGACTACTTGAAATTTTAGTGCGTTTAAGGGCATATTTGTCCTATTTTTTAACTAGGAAACTTATAACCTTCATAAAAGGGCAATGCTAGGCAAGATGAAAGAATTCTAGTTTTGTAATCTAGAACTTAGGATTTGAAAGAGGAATTCAATTGGAATCAATCCATTGAGCAATTAAAACTCTTATTGGAAAATTATCCCGCCAAATTGTGTTTTTCGCTTAATTTTTCGATTAGGAAGTTCTCTAATTTGATTGTCGATTAAGTGGTATCAGATTTTTAAGTTACGATTCTCGGGGGTTGTTGGTTTATGGTTTCTACACGTGACCAACTCAAATAAACGAAGGAGATTCTTGTGAGTCTGTTGAAGATTCACATAAAACCTAATTTGAAGAAGGCAAATTCAGATATGGGCGATCCAGAAGATTGACTCACGAAGCTCGAAACTAAAGTTTCTAACCTAACTACTACTCTAGGGGAGTTGGTAGAGTAATTACGTCTCGCGAACCTCGCTAAAGTATCCGCTTCGACGAAACGACAAGAACGAATGAAGAAGAAAGAAATTGTAGAGGAGGAGAAAGACGAAGGTAACGAGGAGGAAGATAAAGATTCTAGTGATGCCGAATCCATGAATCCTATGCGTAATCTTCGCATTGACTTTAAATTTGAAATTCCAGTATTCGGCGGGTCAATCAATGCTGAGAAATTAGATAACTGGTTAGACAGGTTAAAAACCTATTTTTCAGTATATGAATATTCAAATGTTCAAAAAATATGTTTCAACATTGAAATTTGTAAGTCATGCACTCATGTGGTGAAAATCTTATAAGAAACATCATATTGTAGAAGACTTGAGTTGAAAAGAAGAAACAAATTTATCTTATTGGGTATGAGCAGGAGAAATGGTTCAAATGGCATCATTTGTGCCAAAAGCATTGTTAATCCGTACAAGAGTTCACTATAGAGTTTCATAACCAAGCTTTGGTTTTGGATATCGATGTGGACGAGTATAAGGTGTTCATGAAGTATACGGGTCAGTCCATTAGAAGGGAGTTGAAACTCTTTAATGTGGCGAATATCGAAGACGTTACCATGAAGGCAAATACTTGACTAGTGACAAGAAAGACGACAAGGTCAAGTCAGGGCCCAAGTCAAGTTGGAAGAATGAGCATAAGGGATAGTCCAAAGGAGAGGGGTCTTTGACCAAGGAGAATTATTGCAGTCATTGTAAGGCGAGTGGGAATATTTTAGATAAATGTTAGTAACTTCACCTGGAGCTTAGGCCAAAGGAGGAGAAGAACAAGAAAGAGAGAATTAGCCGTAACGGTTGTTGACTTCCTGGATTTAGATAAACCAAATCCTAAGCTTACTCTTATGTTTTAGCAGACTATGGCTACCGAAGAGGCGAGTCGGGAAGAACTTTTCTATGTCAAAATTCAAGTGAAACAGAGCTTCGTAAAGGCCATTGTTGATTCGGGTAGTCAGAAAAATTTAATTTCTGAGGCTTTGGTGACGAAGATAGGTTGGAATACTACAGCTCATCCTAAGCCTTATGGTTTGGGATGGATTCAGAAAAACGCAGAGTTGAAGATCACGAAGCAGTGTACGTTTAAGTTTGTGATCACTGAATTATTTATTGACGAGGTGACGTATGAGGTGGTTCCTTTAGATGTGTGTCAAGTAATTTTGGGTAGCCCTTATCTTTGGGACCGAGATACAATTCATTGCCTTAGAACCCGCAAATATCGCCTTGTGAAGGAGGGAAATGATATCCATATCAATGCTTCTAAGGAGCATGTCACAACGGAGAATTTAGTAAGGGCGACTCAGGTGAAGAGGTTGGTTAATGCGAGCGGCAAGTTTGTGTTATTAGTGCGACCGGATCAAGAGAGTACGTCGGCTAAAGTGTTGTCTACGATGACAATGTCTCATAAGCAACAAACTGACATGGGGAAGTTGCAAAAAGAGGTTGTGGTGCATTCTGATCACAATCTGTTCCAATTTTTATTTGCACAGTCCAAGCTACAAGAAGGTCGCCATATGCAATGGATGTCATATCTACAACAATTCACCTTGATTATAAAATATAAGAAAGGAGTAGACAACAAAATGGCTGACATGTTATCTCGACCCCCATTACTAACTATTTTTGCTATGTTGATTGCTATACAGATACAGTCTATTGTTCCGTCTGAGTATGTTGCAGGATATGATGATCACAAAGAGCTCGGTGTGATTTACCAGTAGTTGCTATAATGAAAGGCATGCGAGTATGAATTGAAGAAGACTCAAACAAAGTATAAGACTCGACACGACAAGCATCGGGTTGAGCATACTTTTCAAGGGGGCGACCTAGTTTGGTCGAATTTGGGTAAGGAGCAACTAAAGGGAGAAGGTAAGAAACTTAAACCTATTCGTTATAGCCCGTTTACTATACTCAAGAAGATTGGTGATAACGCATTCCAATTGGATTTGCAACCATTTATGAAAATGTATTCGGTGATTAATACCGAGCATTTGAAACTGTTTGAATCGTCTCTTATAGATGAAGATTCTACAATCGACACTCACCTACTGTCAGTTGATGACTTATGGATGGAAAGAGAATATCCATCGCAGGAGGATAGTATTCTAGAGATGAAGGTTCCCATTACAAGACAGGGAAGTATCGCGTCGTTTAGAGTTAGGAATAAAGGTCAACTACCCAGCAAGTCGAAGTGGTACAATAGGGAAATGGGCACAACAGATTTCCCTCATCTTCGGTTCGAGCCTAAGCAGGAGCTCAAGGTTCCTAAAGAGGGGGGGAAGCCATGATCCAGGAGGATTTGAAGATCAAACCTCTTGAAAAGACGTCAAGTAGTTCGAACGAGTTCGAAGGAAAGTGAAGCAAATGGTTATGTTGGTGATTTTAGGCTTATTTGCCTTGGTCATAAGAACGAGCTTTGGAGCCGTTCGAACGAGTTGAAGACCAAAAGTAGGGATTCTAGCTGCCTCGATTTCTAGGTATAATTTGCTATATCGTTCGAACGACTTTGGGTTCCAGAAGACCAATTGGTTTTGTTTCAGTTTTTAGGCTTAATTGAACCAGTCGTTCGAACGACCTATGGGTTCGTTCGAACGACTATAGCGACTACTTGAAATTTTAGTGCGTTTAAGGGAATATTTGGCATATTTTGTAATTTAGAAACTTGTAACCTTCATAAAAGGGCAAGGTCAAGCAAGATGAAAGAATCAAAGTTTTGTAATCTAGAACTTAGGGTTTGAAAGAAGAATTCAATTGGAATCAATCCATTGAGAGCAACTGAAGCTCTTACTGGGAAATTATCCCGTCAAATTGTGTTCTTCGTTTAATTCTTCGATTAGGAAGTTCTCTAATTAGATTGATAGTGAAATTATATGTCCTTGGTATTTAATATATTTCAAAAAATAGGTCAGACCTAATTTTGTCAATCAACGATCTAGGAATAAACATAAACAATCAATGGTTAAAACAAAGAATTAAATGACACAAGCAATTGTTCAACCTGTGGAAACTTCATACTTAAGAGAAAAACCACAGGTTGTTGTCGATGAACACGACAACCAAAAATCCACTAATCAAAAAGAGTTTAATATGAATTACACTTTCAGACTTGATAACCTCGTCTCGTTATTATCTTTCTTCTGATCAAAGCTTTACAGTTTATCCCCTTCGTTCTCACAACGACACTCTTTGATCTCGCACCAAGTATCACCCTTGTTTAATCACTCTATAACAATTAGTAGGAAGTAGAATACACTAACTCAACATCAACCTCAATGTTTTTAGGTTTTGATTAATGTCAAATTGTCTCTCTGATAAAGGAAATTTTTTTGAAAATAACTTTTTGCTAAAGAAAAGATAAAAAGAGAGAAAAAGAAAAGAGAAGCAATATTCGTTTAAATAGTGTTTCAGCTTTTCTCGAGACTCGTTCGAACGAAACCTTTTGGTTGTTCGAACGAAATCCCTAATAAGCCTTCAAAAAATATGCGTTGTTGTTTTAAACTCGTAGCACTCGTTCGAACGAAACCTAAGGTCGTTCGAACGAGATGCCCAGAATTCGTTCGAATGAGACATTGGGTCATTCGAACGAGATTCCCAAAAAGTTTAGATAATTTAGAAAAAACATTTTTGGCTCCCTTTATCAGAGTTCTACTTAACCAACTTACCTTCTTGGTCGTTAGTTAATAGAAGATTGTACGAAGGTCTTCATCCTGTCACTGTCTTCAACTGAGATAACTACGGACCTTTACATACACAAAATGAAACAAACCAAAACCTTTTAATCTCCCCTTTTGGTTCATTTCGTGACAAATAAAAATTAAAACCTACACATTGCTCTGTAGTACTTCCAAGCTACAGAGACAGCCTAGACCTTTAGAAAGACACTACCTTTTTCATGAACAGGTTCAATCACTGGACCTCTTTTAGTGACGATATCTTCTTACATCTTAACACTCATCAGAAATCTTGTTACTTAATATCTGCACACTCAACAAACTCGTTTATAATATAAGTGGAAAGAAGAACTTAAAATATTTATAAACTGAGAATCACAAAATCATGAAAGAAATCATAAAAGAATCAAACCAGAAAAGCATTAGCATATATCCATTCATATTGCTTTCCTGTCAGAGACACATATTTCTCCCCATTTTTGTCACGAAAAAAACAACTAACAATCTTAATCTACTATCTGAAACAAAAAGAGATTAGACATATTGGATAATTAAAGAAATAAAATATAGTATTAAGCATACTTCCAATGTTAGTACGTAGACGACTATCATAAGAGTTCTCAGAACAAACCAGTCTCATAGAGACGAACCAGAAACTAAAAACAAAATAGAAAACGAAAACGAGACACTCTGTGTTATCAAGTATTCTCAGAAGACACATAATCATACATAAAATCCTCCTGTAGCTGACGAAGATACGCAACCTCTGTCTCCATTCCAAGCAACCGTGTATCAATAGTTCCCAACGTAATCTTTACCACACCCATATCTAATATCAAAGTCTGAAGCATGGTCCAGACATCTTGAAGAGTAAACTCCCTCTGAGTTTGTACAGCGAAGCTAGAAGAACCTATGTGCTCTCCTGGAGTAGCAGACTGCGCACCTGGAGGAGCGGGATCAGATGGTAGTGAAGAAAGTAGATGATATGCACTTCTATGAAAGTTACTAGTATTCAATCTTTCCACTTTGGTATCCTCAGGCTCATCAGAAAACACCTTATACCCAACCTCTCGCAGAATTTCTATCACAAGGTGAGCAAAAGGTAATGAACTAAGAGTCACCGTTTTGGTGCTGGCATCTATCATCTCTACAATGATAATGTTTGGGAGATCAATTTTCACATTATTCTTGAAGGCATAGAGAAATTCATCCGGTCAGAAATTTCATTCTTTTGGGATCTTGGGAGAATATTAGAAATAGCAATGTGATGTACCAGACGAGACTCGTCATCTAACATCTTACGAGTCACAGTTCCCGATCTAGTATAGAGATTATGTTGAGAGGTGATATCAATAACCATCTCATTCAGCTCAAGAAGAACATAAATCTCATCCTCAATAAACTTCCCCTCAGAAGAATAGGCGGGTCATGGATAAGACGTCACTGGCCAAACACACTGTAGAACGTGAATAAACAGAGAGATACCCAAGATAGAATAAAGTCTGCCCCTAGTTACAGAAAACTTTTCCCCATCAATAGTGACTGAAAAAATGTGATCATGGAGTTAACTGGTGGACTCCAGTTTCAGATGAGCATAAAATAGTCGAACAATGCAAGGATATACCTTCCCCGTGGGAGTAAGAATCTTGGTCCAACCTTTTCCTTCAAACTTGGCAAAAATAGTTGCAAAGCCCTCACTAACTGCAGAAACACTTTGGATATCTACTATGTGTTCATTTACAATCGGGCGATCCTTAAAACCCTTTTATGTACTCCAATACATCGGGTTATCCCCGACTCTCTGACCATCAAGAATACCTGTTGAATTAGACCGTTGCCTCTTTGTTCCTCCACGTAACCTAGGTGTCATATCGTACACCTACAAGAAATCTATTTGCCAAACCAACAATACCCCAAGCAACAATCACAAACCAATCAATACCAAACCAATAATACCCCAAGCAACAATCACAACTACTGCTACCAACAAAACTCCAACAACCAAACCCCAATCCCCAATATTTCAACAGTCAGGTGCACAATCTGACCCAAAAACCTGCAATAAACAACCCAAACTCTAATCCCCCAATTTTCTTCTAATTTAAACTCAGTAATTTCACCCAAACAATCACACACAAATACCCCCTGCAACCACCAAAACACAACCTCACAATCCAACAATGTAAACAATCACAGAGATTCAGTAATATACCCAGAGGATTCCTCTTACAATCCTAACACAATCAGACCTTATATGTACAACAGAAGAAGAGGTAGGGCACAATGGACAAATGAGAGAAATCATAACATAACTTACCAATTGGAACACCAAGCTTCAAATTGGAAGTGAAGGAATAGAGGAGATACCAAACGCAGAGAAATCCCTTCCAATCGAGAGCAAAATCAAGCTAGAGATATAATAATCACAGTCGAAGTGGTGGAGCTCGGTGTGTGTGTGAGAGAGAAAGAGAAGAAAAGAAAAGAACTTAGAACTATATAAAAGAATGAAAAGTCGTTCGAACGATAGGTTGACTTGTTCGAACGAAGCACCAAGTTTTGGCTTTAAGCATTCGAACAAACAAAAAACTTGGTCAAACGAACATAAAAATTGTTCGAACGACTGAACACTTTGTCTGGAAGAAATGAGACCAGAGCTCGTTCGAACGACAGAATGGAAATAGGTAAACACACCGATATTAACCGAAATAACCAAGTAATCAACAAACAGCGATAGGAAACATAAGATAAGACACAAGACTTACGAGATAAATAAGCGACTACAAAACACACTCCCCCTCAAAATATGCAGAGTTAAATCTAAAAGCACAGCAGATACATGATATAGAAAATATTATTGATCTATAAACAAAATAATATAAAAGAACTTGGTGTATATGTGTAGTCCAATCAAGGTCCTGATAGTTAGACGTATGAGGATCACTATATTTAAAATATGTTTCAACTTAGGCCTCTCATGGTTGGTCACTCAAAGTCACTGAAAATTTACTGGATATGAATATGAATAAACAGGAGTTAAAAATTCACAATAAAAAACAACGTTATTTTATTGAAAGATCTCATGGAAGGAAAATCAATTGTTTTAGATGGTGTCAAGTTAACTAATAGAGAATCCCTATCTCTCATCTCCACTAAACTGACTGTGCTAAACTCATGATCAAACAGGTCTTGAAAATGCTATAATATAGGCAAGGGAAGGGACATGACGGAGTAGATGTTTTACTGGCATTCAGAGACTTTAGATTATACTTTATCCCCCTCTTTCTTTACATTAAGTGCACCTCCTGTCATTCTTTTTCTTTATTAAGTACACATTGAATAAAATACTTCTTCCCCAAGTTTCCCTTCATATACTAGGGAAACTTTGTACAATCGCTTAAATCTCGAGGCAAGTGAGTAGTTTAAAAACCATAAACAAAAATAGAGTTCCCAAATTTTGTTCGAACAAAATATGAAGTCGTTCGAACGAATTGAGTTTTTGGGCCAAAATTTTATAGGGTTGTCAAATGGTATTTCGAATGAAAGATAAAATCGTTCGAACGAATTGAGCTTTTGGGCCAAAATTCCAAAAGGTTGTCAAATGGTCGTTCGAACGAAAGATGAAGTCGTTCGAATGAATTGAGTTCTTGGGCCAAAATTCCATAGGGTTGTCAAATGGTCGCTCGAACGACTATCAACCTCGTTCGAACTACTTTTTTTTTTCTTCTTCTAGTAAGAACATGGTTTTCACTCCTTCCTTCACTTTGATTTTACTGAAACGTCTCAAAACAAATGGGTTAAAAGGAGTTGGATATAAAACGAATAACATATTTTAAGGCACAAAAGGGCTACAAACGAATAAAATTTTGGGTAAGCATAGATAAAGGTCAAAAAGGTGTAACAATAAAAAGCTTATTATCATATCTTAAGTCTCACATAGTGTCTTTTTCGTATCGAATCGAGTATAGGGAATGTTCTATTAAACTAACTTGAACTAGATGTCACGACCAATAATTGACAAATGCAAAAAATAATAATATCAGAAACAAAGAGAGATTTTACAGGAAAGAATTTATTTAATAACACTCAAAGCTTGCACAAAAAGTTAGATCCTCACATAATGTTTGGTAACAAAGTCTCTACATTTGTCCTCAATGTTTTTACTTACGACTAGAGTCAGAAATA
This sequence comes from Kingdonia uniflora, assembly GCA_014058105.1. Taxonomy (NCBI): domain Eukaryota; kingdom Viridiplantae; phylum Streptophyta; class Magnoliopsida; order Ranunculales; family Circaeasteraceae; genus Kingdonia; species Kingdonia uniflora. The sequence continues at coordinate 630,347 of JACGCM010000622.1, forward strand.
GTTGGAACTAGTAAGGAATTAGTGATACCAAGTAGCTCAAGCATTAGATGAATATATGACAAATAAATAAATCTTAAACATGCACATGCATAGCTACAATAGATTGTATTGCATAAATTAGGGGAAATAACCAATATGAACAAGAAAACGATACATACCTGACGATGTCCACAAAATAGCAACACAGACAGTCAGAATGACCTGAGAGATTTATGCAATCGAACAGACACCGATAGCGCATCAGAGAGTCTCAAACCGAAGAACATCCAAAGGTTTGGTGAAGAGATCAGCAAGCTGGTTCTCCGTACCAACATACTCTACAATTATAATTTTTTGCTCAACAAAGTCTCGAATGAAATGAAATCTGATGTCAATGTGCTTGGTCCTCGAATGTTGTTTAGGGTTCTTGGAAATGTTTATTGCACTTGTATTATCGCAATAAAGTGACATTACTCCCTGATTCAGCCCGTAATCATGTAACGTTTGTTTCATCTAGACTAGTTAGGTACTACAACTTCCCGCAACAATATACTCGGCCTCGACAATAGATTGCAAAATGCAATTTTGTTTCTTAATTTACCATACAACAAGATTGTTCCTAATATAATAGCATCCCCCAGAAATGTTTTTCCTTTCATCAGAATTTCTGGCTCAATTGGCATCTAAGTATCCAATAATTTCAGACGTAGTGTCTTGAGTATACCATAATCTAAACTCAAAAGTCTTTGAAACATAGTGAATAATTCGTTTAACAACGTGTAAATGAGACTCCTTAAAACTTGCCTGATAACGAGCACATATGCAAACACTGAACACAATTTTTGAACGACTAGTTGTAAGATACAACAAACTTCTGATCATAATCCTATACGTCTTCTGGTCCACATCAGTACCTGCAGAATCCTTACTCAATTTGGTGGTAGTACTCATTGGTGTCCTTGCATGTTTCGCGGAATCAAGACCAAAATTTTTTATAAGATCCTTAACATATTTAGATTGAGATACAAAAATGTCATCCTCCATTTGCTTGATTTGGAGACCTAAGAAGTAGGTTAATTCCCAAACCATGCTCATCTCGAACTCTCTTCACAATAATTCTTCAAAAGCCTTGATACGGATCAGACATAGATCCAAATACAATATCATCCACATATACCTGAGCAATAAGTATTTCATCTCCTTCTCGCTGAATAAACAATGTCTTATCAACTCCCCCTCGAATGAACCCCTTTCCTAGTAAAAAGTTTGAGAGTATGTCATACCATGCTCGAGGAGCTTGTTTTAGTCCAAAAAGAGTTTTCTTCAAACGATAAACATACTCCGAATGATGTGGATCCTCAAACCCCTTGGGTAGAACTACATACACTTCTTCCTCAAGTAACCCATTCAAGAATACATTTTTTACATCCATCTGATAGAGCTTAAACGTTTTGTGACAGGCGAAAAACAAAAGCATCCGAATAGATTCAAGTCTAGCTGTGGGAGAAAAAATTTCTTCTGCATCCGCCCCTTTTATTTGATTGTATCCCTGAGCTACCAACCTTGCTTTGTTTCTTACGACATCACCATTCTCATCAAACTTGTTCTTGTAAATCCACTTAGTGCCAATAATATTAGTATTTGCCGGTCGTGATACTACGTCCCACACATCTTGTCGCTTGAATTCATTTAACTCATCTTGTATGTCGTTAATCCAATATTCATCAGATAACGCATCTTTCACGTTGGTTGGTTCAATGATGGACACATAACACACAATTTCCACTATCTTATATAGCGTACGACAATAATAACTGACGCACCTAACGAACTCATGAAGCGTAGGATATTCATAATCATCAAGGTATTTAGGAGCACCACAATTCTGAGGAGGATTGGTACGAACAGTAGCAGGTGGTGTTGAAATTTCACTAGGAGGTGTTTTAGAAGCTTCAATGTAAGACGTACCTACAATTTCCATGGGTAGCACAATATCTTAAGCCACAATAGAAAAGATTGACGTAGTTTCTTCTTGAACATTACTATCTTCATCATCTGTTTGTCCAAGAACTGTCGAGTCATCAACTACCACATTAATTGACTCCATTACCATGTTGTTCTTCAAATTGTAAACCCGATAAGCCCTACATTTTGTTGCATATCCCAGTAAAATACCTTCATCGCTTTGGGCGTCAAATTTTCCAATATTCTCCCGATCACATGTAATATAACATTTACTTCTAAATACATGAAAGTATTTCAAGTTCGGTTTTTTTCCAAACCAGAGTTTATACGGCGTGTTAAGTGTAAAAGGACGCAGATAAACTCTGTTGATAATGTGACACGAGGTATGAATAGTTTCTGCCCAAAAATGATTAGGAACATTCTTTCTATAGAGTAATACCCACCCCATCTCTTGTAAAACTCGGTTCTTTTGTTCTGCAACTCCGTTCTGTTGTGGTGTGATTGGTGCTAAAAATTTATGTTTGATCTCATTAGCTCGACAATACTCAATCACATCATTATCTTTGAACTCTCCTCCACGATCAGTTCGAATTCTGTCAATGGAACAATCTTTCTCATTTTGTATTCGAAGGGCTATAGTATGAAATTCTTCAAACGTGTCAGACTTCTATTTTAATAGTGCGATCCAGGTGAACCTTGAAAAATCATCAAACATCACCAAGATATACTTCTTTCCACCCAAAGTACTCACTCTCATAGGACCCATTAAGTCCATGTAAATTAGCTCCAGAACTCGCGTAGTGGCAATGTTGGTGGATTTTTTGTACGAACTCTTGGTTTGTTTTCCAATTTGACATGGTCCACATACTACATCTATTAACTTGCTTAGTCTTGGAACCTCTCGAACTATTTCCTTACTTGTGTAATCTTGGCAAGATCGTTGAAGTTCGCATGCCCTAATTGCTGGTGTCGCAGTTCCACATCGTTCATCTTATCAACTTTACATGAAATAGAGTCTGGTGATACAGCATAGCAGTTGCCAGAAGTTCTGGCAGCAGTCACAATGCATTTCCCAGTATTATCAAAGACACGACATACCTTCTTGTCAAATGTTACTGTGTTGTTTTCATCACATAAGTGACTCATACTCAGAATGTTTGCAGTAAGTCCTTTGACATAGAGTACATTTTCAACTGTTGGGCACCCAATTCCTTCCACATTCCCTTTTCTCACAATCTTTCCACTCATCCCTCCTCCAAAAGTAACATCCCCTCCTTGAATATCTGTGATATTGTTTAGACGAGTAGTATCCCCCGGCATGTGACGTGAGCATCCACTATCTACATATCACTTGGTATAGTTGAAAGCATTTAGAGCCATTACTGCAACATTATACTGTAATTATGGTAGAATATCCTTCTTCTGAACCCAAACGGATCTCACATTTTTTCGTTCTTCTGTCGCTTGAGTCAATTTCCTGAAACCATTAAAAGACTTTTGGACAAAAGTTGAATCAACAAACGATTGGGCATATGATCGATAGGGTTTCCCTCTTTCTAAGTGAAGATCATTCTTATTATGAAATATAGGAACATATCTACAATAAGGAGCAAGATAACCATTTCAACCACAAGCCTGGCAATAAAATACATGAAAGACAAAAGGCTGCTTCGTCTGCCTCTGATGAGCAGTAATTATACTAGGTGTGGGAAAATATGGAATTGAATTAGCTTTGGCAAACTTAGTAACTTGAGATGAGGTGGACTTGACATGTTGCTCATCAAATCCTAACCCTCTTTTGTCAGTACCATTTTTGCTCATACTTAGAATTTTATCAATATTTTTTGCTCCGTGATAGAAAACTTTAAGTTTTTGCTGTGTAGAGGTCAAATCAAGTTTAAGTTTTTCAATTTCAGTTTCCGCCAATTTCACATTCTCCATAGCAGTGTGTTTTTCCTGTTCACTAGTCTTAAGTTGAGCACTAAGAGATTATTCTCATTCTTAAGTTTTTCAAGCTGAGAAACAAGTTGATAATACAACTCCTCAAAATTAGGCTCTTCACAGTTATTTCCTTCATAGTCACGGTAATCTTCTCCGTCAGTTTCAAGTGCAAAAACATCAGAGCGATCACAACTTGAGTTAATAATAGCAATATGAGCTCTCAGACCATTTCCTCCTTGAAAGGGATTATCATGTTCATTATGGTCATCATCATTATCATCCCACGTAACATTAATGTTCATAACCTTGTGGCTCTTATTAGAACTCTTAGTGGGACAGCTGTGAGCATAGTGAGCATACTTGTGGCACCTATAACATTCAACTTTATTTAGATCATGTTCAGTATTAGTCTGTTTGCCATAAGACTTAATACGATCATGAGGATGTGGCTTGTAATTTACATTTTGCATTTATTTCTCAAATTGTCTTTTTTTCAAAAGTTTTCTAAATTGTTGGCTTATAAGAGCAATCTGTGAATCAGAGTCAAGTTCCTCATCATCGTCAGAGATACAATAGTTGTCAACTTCTCTGGTTCCCTGAGAATACGAAGAGTTGGAGAAAGACTTAAAAGTCACACTCTTATTCTTCTTAGGGTTTTCCATTTCTATTTCAATTTTAAAAGTTTGTAATTTTCCAGTAAATGTATCAGGTTTCATGGTTTTAAGATTTTTCGCTTCCTCTATAACATCACGTCTAGACCTGAAACTCTTAAAAAAAGATCTTAAAATTTTACGAACTATTTGAACATCGGTGTATCCAGCTCCTAAAGAGGAACTGTTGTTGACAATGTCACTCAGTCTGGCATAAAACTCACTGAACGATTTATCTTCACTCATACAGATATTTTCAAATTGAGAGGTGAGCATTTACAGTTTACTTTCTTTAACTGTATTATTACCTTCGTGAGTGCGCATTAAGATGACTCAAGCTTCTTTCGAAGTGGTACACGCGGAGATGTGTCTATACTCACTTTGGCTCAACGCATTAAAGATAGTATTAAGACATTTAGAATTATACCCATATATTTATTTTTCTTCCTTAGTCCATTGATTTCTAAGTTTAGGACTTTCTACAGCAGTTGCTAGCTCACCCCGCATAACAATCGGGGGCACCCATCCATCTTCAATGGCAATCCAGACATCTTCTCCCATGGATTGCAAGAAGGCAGTCATTCAAACCTTCTAGTAGGGAAAGTTCGTACCATCAAAGAGTGGTGGGCGATTTATAGGAGCTCCAATTTTTTTGGAATCCATTAAATTAATCAAGCACTTAAGACAGGATCACCGCTCAGGATATAAAGCCTACAAGCAATTCTGCTCTGGTACCAATTAAAATTCTATGTGCTTGGTATTTAATGTATTTCAAAAAATAGGTCAGACCTAATTTTATCAATCAATGATCTAGAAATAAATAGAAACAATTAATGGTAAAGACAAGGAATTAAATGACACAAACAATTGTTCACCCTGTAGAAGCTTCTTACTCAAGAGAAAAATCACAGGTTGTTGTCGATGAACACGACAACCAAAAATCTAATAATCAAAAAGAGTTTAATCTGAATTACACTTACAGACTTGATAACCTCGTCTCGTGATTATCTCTCTTCTGATCAAAGTTTCACGCCATATCCCCTTCGTTCTCGCAACGACGCTCTTTAATCTCGCACCAAGTATTACCCTTGTTTAATCACTCAAAAACAATTTGTGGGAAGTAGAATATACTAACTCAACATCAACATCAATGTTTTTAGGTTTTGATTGATGACAAATTGTCTATCTGATAAAGAAAATTGAGCTATTTCGAAAATAATTTTTTGCCAAAGAAAAGAGAAAAAGAGAGAGAGAGAGAGAGAGATAAAGAGAAGCAATGTTCGCTTAAATAGTGTTTCAGCTTTTCTCGAGACTCGTTCGAACGAAACATTTTGGTCGTTCGAACGAAATCCCTAATAAAGCCTTCAAAAATATACGCTGTTGTTTTGAACTCGTAGCACTCGTTCAAACGAGAACTAAGGTCGTTCAAACGAGATGCCCAGAATTCGTTCGAACGAGACCTTGGGTCGTTCAAACGAGATTCCCAAAAAGTTTAGATAATTTAGAAAAACATTTTTGGCCCATTTATCAAAGTTATACTTAACCAACTTACCTTCTTGGTCGTTGGTTGATAGAAAATTGTACGAATGTCTTTATCCTGTCACTGTCTTCGACTGAGATAATCACGGACCTTTGCATACACAAAATGAGACAAATCAAAACCTTTCAGATAGTAACAAACTTGAACTTTCCATCCGAAACTCCATCAATAGTAAACAGTGCAACCCTTATCAGGAAGAAAGAAAAACATCGAAGCAGGATTTGCAAAGAAATATAGTGTGAAATCTGCTTTCAACTGCACTAAAGTAAAAAAAAAAAAAAAAAAAGGACCAATAAAGTGATCCAAATACAGTTTGAGGAAAAGCATGTTTCCTACAGTAAGCTACTAGACATCGAGATCAAAGATTCTCCTTTTGTTGGTCCAAACATGTGTTCCCAAATAGGGATTTATAACTTTGAGAATGTTAAGAGGGTGTTTGGGAACTGAAGACTTCCTTTTTCAGATAAGAGTACTAAATGTCTCCCTATGCAATTTGAGACTGCACCAGCGACAACAACAGTCTATTAACAAAGTGCAGCTTTGCCAAACAAATATGTGGATTCGTCTTGAACAAATGCCACCTTGTTAAAAACATCTAGAATCTGGAAGGAGAAATTGCTTGGAATTTCTAGAAATTCCAAACTTCAGGCTCTCTAAGAAGCTTTATTTTATCATCTAGCTAGGGATTGATAGAGATTAAGAAACGAATTAGGCTTTAAGAGATAAAACTCTAAATCAAATCTGAGGTAAAGAAAAGAGGAAAAAAGGAGTTCGGGAAGAAGAAGAAGAAGAAGAAGAAGACTGCGGAAAGATGTGTACCCATGACTAGATTGCAAGCTTTGAATGCTTGGAGACTAAATGAAGGAAGAATTAACTTCGGAAAACCTAAGTGGATCGGGAAAAGGAGAGTATTGCATACAGTGCTGAGTATTACCAAATTCTCCAAACATTCAGGTACAAGAGCTAGCTATATCGGAGTTCGGAGTTCGGATACACTTAATCATAACTTATGTTAAAGAACTCCTTCAGCTCTTCTCGGTACAAGCAATATAATAGCAAAACAAATCATGCGAGGTCACTCATGCTGAATAGAAGGTTTACACTAAAATCTGCATGGAACTCTATCAAAATCAAGGGGCCTAGCATGGCACAGGATGATTAAAAATGTCACTGCCCTACCAGCTAAAATATAAGTCTTGGATATCTGCATCAACAAAATCATATGCTGGGAATTATGAAAAGAATCATGCCATCTTTAATTTGTTGGTAATTATGGAAAGCTCAAAATGCAAGCAGAAATGAAGGTGTTAGCATGTCTGCTATCAGCTATGAATGTAACTGATAAAGCTGTTAAGTAGCTCAGTGAAGTCAAGCTCAAAGTTACCAAGGCCAATAATCTCGTTGGCATGCTGAGTATAAATACTCTTCTACTTCAACCAAAGGTAATTATCCCTCGACCTAGCAAAGGAAAGTGGTGAGATGGAATAGGCATCTAAACTTTGGAAAACTTGGTAACAGTGGAGGGGATGGAGTAAGTGGAGATACAAAGGGCACTTTCATGGTTTTGCTTTTTGGTTTGGTTATGGCACATATGCTTTTGCTGAAAAGTTAGCTTTGGCGGTGGGTTTGAAATTTAAAAGCAACTAATTTCTTTTACATGGTGAGGGAGAACAATATCGGCTGGATTATTTTTGTACGAAACGGAGGAGGAAGGATAAAAGATTTGATCTCTCCAGGGACATCAAAAATATTCGGTCGAAAGCTCAAAAGAGCGAGAGGGCCTGAAAGTAGGTGCATGGAGGCAACAACAGATGTCATGGCCAGATTATTGATTATCTGAGAGTCTCAGGTAAACAGATGACTTTTGCAGTAAATATGATCAAAATTTATAGTGAACTAGGACCTTCACCCGACTATGTTCTAAGCAGATCAATATTTATTTATGGAAACAAAATATGTTCTGTTTATCCTTTAAATCTGCAATCAAATTGGTTGGATGGCAGGTGATCTTATACCCCTTGTGTTCAACCTGGGTTTTATTTTCCACTCTTCAACACTTACTTCCAGTATATACAAAAATACAAAATTTATAAAACAGCCAGTAAATTACGAAGTGCCACACTCAAAAATCAAATCATAAAAGCAGTTAGCTAGCCACAAACAAATCTGATAACTTACTGCACCATGTGGCAGACCCAGAGACTCAGGGTCTATCATAGGGACTGAGAACAATGAAATAAGATGAAAGAACATAATTAAGCAATGATGTAACATATATGTATCAGAATTAAGATATACAAGTAATTCTACAATTCTGAAAAGTAATAAACTATGGATTTTAATGCATTAATTCAAACTCGAACACTACAAAAACTTCCACAACACATTGCAAGCATGAATTACTCTTCCCTCAAAAAAAGGATTTGGTTCAGTAAAGATCATGAGAATTATTTAGTATGTGAGGGAATATTACAACGGGATGCAACAAACTTGGGCTTCTCGAATCAACTTTCTAGACAATTTTCTTGAGACCTTACAAGTTTGCGCAAAATGTTATAGAGGGAAGTTGTTTTCGGATGATTATGGCCACAAATCACTTCTCGGATGCGTATAGCTGATCTGCATAGTTCTTCTCCAATGTCGTAGTCTCCTCCTTGAAGCATTAGTTTCGATCTTGTCTCAAGCAGGGATGATTTCAAGAGAGCTAATTCCTGATAAAGAACAGGACTCAATGGGGAAAACAAGCTCAGGCCTCCCCAACAAGTTGAATTCTCTAACCCCTTATCTGCTTCCAGAAGAAAAGGCTCCTCAGCTATGTCCAATGCGTGGGTGCATAGACGTAAGAGCTCCAATGCTGCACCACATCGTGAAAAATAGGTGAAAGCGTGCATGGCTAGAGGTAGAGCCACCTGATTTATGAAGGACACCATCTCAGAGGCGTTGGGCTTGAGAATTGACTGATCTCTCCCAAAGGAAAAAAGTACGAAACATGATGCCCATATATGCTCATTGTGCTGATGATGATGTCCTCTGATAACAATTGAGCGGACCATGGCATGAGGAACCTCGGAATCCCCTACTTTACGAGCATATAACTGAATAATCTCATGGAAGTGGATACATCCATGCTTTGTGGCATTTCTCGCAAACCCCAACCTAACCAACATGGCGGATGATTCTTCGTTTGACCTCTTCTTCCTAAACATGGGTTCTCGGCAGATTAGAGCTCCCAAAATAGTCTTCCAACAGTGGCCTCTACGTTGCCTTTTCAAGGCCTCAGATGATGCCAGAGCCAATAACGAAACTGGAATTGCCGAAGGAGCAAACCAACCACTGGCTAAAGTGATTCTCGATGCCACCTCATCGACGCAACTTAGTAGCGAAAAACAAACTTCAATAAGCTGCAGGAGAAAGGTATTCTGTCTCAGAAGTTTATCTTCTTCTCTAGACCATGTAAAGTCCCTAAGAGGAAATTCCTTGATAGAATCAAGGAGTACCTGAGGACCGATAGAAAGTTCAGAGAGGATACCCCTTACCAGAGCAAGACCAAATGTATGTCTACCCAATTTTTCTTCAATGATTCTAAGAGCATCAGCTTCCTCCACGGGGATATCTTCTAATCTTTTTCTCATCAAGGACATGGCCTCCGTGCCAGGTAAACAACAGAGCCACAAAGGTTCCAAATTCATTACTTTATGAAGACGAGTTGATATAACAACATGGGTTTCCCCACCAAAATGCGGGAGGAGCTCCATTATGTTCCTTCCATCCCACCAATCCTTTTCAGTCTCCAAGTTATCAATGACTATCAGAAAGGGGATGTCCCTCATTAGTTCTTTTCTCAATCTCTGGATAGCTTCTTCCTCCACCTCTTTAGAGCTTCTTGGTTTCTTCCTTTCGAAACAAAGTTGATTCTCCATACTCACATCGACTTCCAGTAGAGGCAAAAAGTTCAAGTAACTTTGACGCATATACCTTGCTTCGCCACCAACCCATAAAACCATCTTATATCTTTGAGATGATTTATAAGCAAACTCTAGCAACAACTCAGTCTTACCAATTCCATGTTCGCCGAATACACAAGCAACCCCTTTACCATATGCTGCCTCTCTAGATTTTTCCTTCCTTCTTTGCCTTCTTAAATATCCACTACCTTCAAATTCTATTTCCTTGTCAGATTCCTTTATCTCCATAGGCGTTTTGCCCTTACTTTTAGAATTTATATGGTTTCTCATATTTCGAACTATCCCCTGCGCCGAATTGTTCCTTTGACGGGGATTTTTGAGCTCAAACGAGTCAGTCTTCTCATCGACATTGTCTTCACCAAACAACATCAATTCAAGTTCGAGAAGCTCTTTCTTCCTCCCGATGAACTTATCATTCCGAGGAAATGGAAATTCCTCTCGGTTCACCCTCTTCTTCCACTCTTTGACCCTCTCCACCACATTTCTCTTACCCAACCTCGTCCCCAAAAGAAAGGTCGCCTCAGAAATGCACTCCCTCATGTTAATAGAAGAAGCCTGTAGCTTCCATCCAGTCATGCGTGAAAGAGCATTGACTGTCTCCTTCCATTCCTCCTTTACTCCCCCATACGAGTTCCAAAGCTTCCCTCCATACGTCTCCCACAAATCACCTTGCATGCCAATTATATCTCTCACTATACAATCCCTGGGACCCAACTCATAAAAAATCGGCACCAAATTCTTCTTGCCCATGAAACTTTTGAGCTCATGCATACTGTGTGGTGTCCATAGTGATTCCTTGGCAACAACGACAACTCCATAAGCAGCAGAGCTCATTGCTCTCTCAATGCCACTTTGTCCCAACGCGTCCTTACATCGACTCCGATCAACTGCAAAGCAGGATATACCATGCAACTCAAGCTCAGCCCGAAGCCATTTCCCAAATCTAATAAGATTTGGGCTATAGTTTGGCAATCCTATATAAACGTCACAGCTTCGCAATCTCGCGGTGGACGGAATTGAGGGTGACACCAAATACTCCTCAACATTATCAACTTTCTCCCTCTTCAACTCCTCATAGTTAAAAGCGTACAAATTGTCATCAGATATCTCACTAACCCTGGCATTCTCAATGCCCACAACCTGCTTGTTCAAATCACTCAATGAGATACCTGATGACATTGGCACCAAAGGGACATCATCTGGGGACTCTACTTCCCTAATCTCAGGACTAGAACTACTAGAATCACAAAAATAACGAGATGGGTTGTTTTCATTACCTGACATCGAACACTCTCCATCAATCGAAACAGACACAGAGGCAAACTTGCTTGACAAAACAGCAGAAGCAGACTCCATCAGTGAGGAATCAACTATTGACTCAGGTTTCCTACCCTCAGTACCAGAACCAGAATCACCTAAAACACGAGATGGGGAATCTTCATTACCTAACCTTGCACACTCCCCGTCAATCGAAACAAACACGGAGGTGTCCTTCCTCGACGAAACAACACAAGTACTAATAAACTCCATAAGGGTAATGGTTACTGGGGCTTCAGTGATATTGATGATGGTGATAACAAAATGGGGTTACTGGGGTTTAGGATTTTTTTTGCACATTTCTGACGAGTGTCCAATTACTTCTGATAACTCATTAAACAGAATCTAAAAAAAAAAAGATTTTTTGATATTATTTGACATCTGAACAATCAAATCTCCAAACGGGTATCTAAATTTATTGAGTGATAAATAAATAAAAAAACTCACAAACAACTGTGTTTACTATGATTGTAGTTGTAATAAAGGAAATTAAATCAAAAGTTACCTTTTCTTCCACCATATCTTTTAGAAACTAATTCAATGAATCCCAATTTCTTCAATTTGACCTTCTAATTATCCCCTGGAAACAAAGAATGAGAAAATTTAGGGTTAGTAATTGGTTTAAATGAGAAAGATTTTCTAATTTTATTAGAGAGAGAGAGACTGTAATTTGTAATTTCATAATTTGGCGCGTTGGTTTTGGCAGCCCCCCAGGTGCACTTCTAGTGGATCAGGTTAGGCCTACCCAAACCTGATTCAGGTCCAATTAGGATATTCCTGGACAGAATTGGTGTATTAATTTAGGGGTGGGAATGGACCGAAAACGGAACCAATCTTGAAGGGGGTGTTGATGGATTTAGTTAAGGATCGTCCATGTCTAGAACCATTATTGATATGAAATTATGTATGTATTGTGGGAGCGTCTCCAACCATTTCACTTTGTTCTAAACCCTAAAATTCTGAGTTTTTCACTTTGACAAAAGAAAATAATTGCTATACAAAGTATAGCTAAGACTCTTTTTTTCAGCATGATACTCGAGACGTATCCTTAGTTTCATCTCCGTCCCCTTCATCCTATATCATTGCCGCTTCGCTCTTTCGGTGTAATCTGTAATCCTGGGAGTCATAAGAGTCTATGCTTTCCCTGGAATTGCTAACCGGGGTCCATTTTTTTATTACCTTTCTAGATCGTTCCATTGCTCCACACTCAACTGTATCCAAGCCCTCATAGTATATACCCACCAGCTTATACAAGCCCTTGTTGACAACTCCCGTCATAATCAAAGCAGATTTTTGGAAAACCTTCAATATATGTTGTCTTCACCAGAATATCTATAGCCTTAGAATCCAATCTCGTAAGCGAGGTTATATATAGAGTCAAACACGACAAAGTTAAACATCATGAAGAGTTATGATGTGTCCATTACATCTATTAACACGAATCCCTCTCCAATAATCTCGACTAAGGTGCCCTAATTGTAAGAGCCTAATTTCGGATCTCAAACTTAGTATCTCACACCAAATATGATCAGATGCTAGTAATAATAAAATAATCACCAACATGCATGAATTAGCGTAGAAACCTCTAAATAGATAAAAAAAAAAAAAAAAAAAAAAACCACGACCTCTCTTGAGGATTTAGAAATGGTGATATTATTGATTGAGTGACTATCTATTATAACGAGTGTTCTAGATGGTTTAGTACAGACTTTGTAGATAGAAAAATTTGTTCCTAATTTGTTCTTCCTTGGTCCTATTTATAGGTCTCATATTATAACTGTTTTATGACCATTATCTCTTTTAATGGCGAATGTTACAATCATAGTTTTGATGAGTCTTCATAATGGCAGTGCAACGGTCTGATCCTTCTCTTCTGTAATGACCTATTTAATGACGTCGTACGATTATGAAGTCGAACTGTTTGTATGGAGGTCGATATCAAAGTTTCTAGAAGGTCGAGGGCAGGAATAAATCCTCATAATCGCCCCCTTTCAACCAAGAGCGCAAGTGGTGTTGGTTAAAAAAATCATCTCTGATGTATTAAATGTAGTGGAAGCATTTTCAATGTTTATTCTTGAATACCTGTCTTGGCTTGACTAGTCTTTTAGAGTTCCAAGGCGTATTGATGACATTCTTCTTGCCTATTGGGATTTGCAACATAAGTATTTAGTCTATAAATAACACCTTCTCTATGAACTCATTGCTTACTTACTCACCAAACCCGCACCCTGGTGAAAACAAGATCTCAGATGCATAATGAAGAGTTTACATGGCGTGTGAAAGCCAAGGTGGAAGAGCTTCAAACTCGGTATTTTGGGCAGCAATCTCTGGTAGACCCCATTCCAATACCTGTAGAACCTACGTACCAGGGGCTGTGTGATGTTGAAGCATAGATTACCAGTGAAAACTCCTTCTGGCTTTTACCAATTTTACTACATTATTCTATCGGAGGTGGAACACAGGGATTATCTTCGTAGTTTGGCTGAAGGGATTGTAGAGGATGAAGACAATGCCTCTGCAGTAGATTTGAAGAAAGTTCGTGCTTGTGAATATATAGGTTGTAAATAGGTTTTCTTTAAAAAAACTTATTTGTAATCTGTACATTTCAAAATAAATACGTAGTTTCATTTCCTATTTGGTGTAAGTGTTTTATGTATTTTTTAATTTATGTCGAACTTGTATGCATAATTTTATGTGAACTGTTATGCGTGAACTGTAGAAGATTGTCTCGAACTGTGTGGGAAGAGTTACCTGCGACTTGGTCAAATATTCTTCCCCACTTTATGGAGAATATATGTTGGTATTCTCTTTGAACCCATGTACTAGGATTGGTAGGAAAGATATTATGTTTCCCAAAAGTGACTTGTTTCCCAAAAATTTGATTCCCAAAGATATACCGTCCCTAAAAATCTATTTTCCAAATGATTTGATGGTTCAAAAATCTTTTTCCCCTTTGTTTTATAAATGACTTGGTCATTGGGCCTACTTCATTTTTATTTTTTTCATAAACCTTCTTGTTATCTGTTCACAAGCTTTTATGGTAAGAACACGTTCCCAACGTTTGCAACATGCAGTGGAAGGCAGGTTAGCCATCAAGGTGGTCGAACTGCGTGAACGATACTTTTGGTTGTTGCCATATAACACAGTTTTTCCGGAGTGGTGTTATAGTTGAAGGGTCTGAATGATGAGGAAAACGTGTAGAACTGGACCGTCACTTCTGGTGTGATGTTTTCATCAGTCTTATTCTTGATGCGGCAGTTCGAGAAAGTATTGTAAGGGAGATCGCGTTAGATCAGCTTGAAGAAAATGATGAAAGAGCAGCAGATAGAGAAATAATTCCGTGTGGCGAACCGAATCACCCTGGTTGCTTTAAATGTAACTAAATTTAAATGTGGGCGTTTATGTTGCTAGCTCAATTTGAATGAATAAAAGATTTTTTGCAAAATTCTGTAATTGTTAACTGCATTATATTTTTTAATATATTGATCTCATCTGATAAGAACGAGTTTATCTTTGAATTATGCAACATGAGTTCATTTGATTCGTGTTACTTATAGAGGCGTGCCTTATATGTGACAACTATTTTTTTTGTTAAATACAGCTATTGAATATTTTGAATTTGAAATTGTTGCTCTTTTAGGTGATAAAAGGGTTTGGAGTAGTTTAAATGTTTAAAGGCAAAGAATAGTGAGTAGTCGTACAGAGTTTTGGAATACTCATGCTTTCTTAGGAAGGAGGAGTAAAAATATTTAATGGTTGACGTGAAAGAGGTTGTGAGGAATGAACTCGTTACCCCAAAAGTAATGATGAAGATGGGCGGCGAAAGGATGTCTCTACACAGAAGGCGGGGGTAACTGACACGTGGGTAAGAGAGCCATCATTTTAAAAACTGAGAGAGAGTATAAAAACTCGTCTTTATCTTCCCTAGGGGTTTTCTATATTTTTAGAGAGATAAAAAAATTATGAAGAACAGAATATCTAGAGATAGAAAGCTTCTAAACTCTGAAGATCTTCTGCCATTGTTGACAAAAAAAACTCTTGCGGTAGCACTACTCTCTTTGAAGGTCAGCAAAAAAGGAGAATTTCTTCCAAATCTTTTGGTAAAGCAGAGGATTGTGGTTCTTCTAGCACATGTTAGTGTGTAGTCTTGATCTTTGTAGTGCGTACTTGCACTTGCACTTGCAATTTTGTGTTTGGGAATTTCTGGGTTGCTGTGAGTTGGGATTTGGGAGTAGTTTGGGAACTTTTAGTTCCCCAAGTGTTATGTTGTACAATTATGTGTTTAGGGAAATTGCAAAGTAGGTTATTAGAGATTTGGGGGTTTTAATTCCTAATTTCTTGGTAATCTTGCTTGTGTTTGTGACTGTTTATGTGCAAAGTTTAAACATTTCTTTGAAAGTTTGAATGTCAATAAGGAAAAGTTTGTTGCAGAGGTAATTAAGTAATTAGGAGAAAACAACATCTATTAGATTGTTTTATCTATTTTGTAAGTTGTGGCCCAATCTATTAGAATAGATCATAGAGATAGATTTAACAAATGCCTATTTCTTTGAATTGTAGGCCGAGTATACGTACTAAGAATTTTAGCCCTAAGAGTAAGTTTATAGTTTCAATGAGATCATACGAAATATCGTTGTTTGGTAGAGAGAGCGACTGTGATAGCATGGAGGAGGTCATAGACAGGAGGGAGGTATTAATAGTTGTGATAATAAATGTACCTATCCAGGTTGATCATGGATTTGAGCTTCGTATTTTGTGACGTTGTTGGTGGCTTCAAAATCCAAGCGGATTGATTTCTCGATTCTGTCGTTAGAAGGGGTAATCAATACGATTCCAATTCCTGACCCTGCGGGTCATGCTGAACCATCTGTAAGAAGTCTCCACCCTTTCCTTGTAATCTATTCTGCTCGCTCGTCAAATGCTTTGGTGGGTGGATCTTTGTAATTTCTTCTATAAGGTCAGGATCGTGCTCCTCCCAATCGAGATTTTCCACTGGAAAATTTGTGAGAAAATCGGCAATGGCCTGACCCGTTTTTGAATGCCGTTGTTTGAACTTGATATTATGTTCTCCCAAACTGACTGACCATTACTGTACTCTTATTAATTTTTCTTTTTTGGATAAAACTTCTCGGAGTGGATAGTTTGCCATGGCTTTGACTGAATGAGCTTGGAAGTAGTGCTTAAGTTTAAGCGAAGTGTAAACAAGAGTTAGAAAGAGTCTCTCGATTTTATAATACCTCGTTTCGCGGGCTTGAGGGCTTTATTGATGAAATAGACTAGCTTTTCAATCTTCCCCTCAAGTTGAATGATAACCGAGCTGATAGAAGTGTCTGTAACTGTCAGGTAGATGATTAGTTCCTCATTATCTACCGGGGTACTTATGATGGGAGACTTCCCCAAATAGGTTTTGAATTCCTAAAAAGCTACCTCGTATTTTGATGCCAATTAGATCTCTTCGTTAGGCTGAACTTTTCCTCGTTTGGTACAACCTCGAAGTAGTAGGAACAGCAAACGACAACGATTTGAAGATTTAAAAATGAATTGGTTGATAGCGGTGATCTTGCCGACAAATTTTTGTATGTCTTTCGTCGTTTTTAGAGATGACATGTTGAGGAGATCTTGAATTTGATCTAGATTAGCCTCAATCCCCTTCTTGCTGATGAGATGGCCGAGGAATCGGCCTGAGTGTACTTCGTATTGATACTTATCAGGATTGAGTCATATCTTGTAAGATCATAAAATGTTAAATATTATGGTGAGATCTATGATGTGATCATTTGACTGTATGTTCTTGCACATGAGATCATCGATGTAGACTTCAATGATTTTCTCGAGATGTGGTTTGAACATAGTCATCATTAACCGTTGATAAGTTGTGTATGCATTCTTTTATCCGAAGGGCATGACTTTGTAGTAGTAAAGTCTTTTTTTAGTGATGAAAGTGGTCTTTTCTTGATCTTCCTTTAAGAGAGGAATTTGATTATATCTGGAAGCCGCGTCCATCATAGATAGGAGTTCATGACCTGCCATGGAATCAAGAATTTGATGAATGATTTGAAGAGGGAAACTGTCCTTTAGAGTGTATTTGTTCAAATCAGTGTAATCTACACAAACTTAGAGCTTTCCATTCTTCTTTGGAACAGCGACGTTATTGAAGATCAAATCTGGATACTTGGCTTCACGAATGAACCCCAATTTGATTAATTTGGTGATCTCTATGTTGACTTCATCTCGAAGATGAGGTAGGAGTCATTGCTGCTTCTATTTGACCGTCGTGGCATTGATGTTGATGGCCAATCGATGGCATACCTTGGATAGATTGACACCGGGCATCTCCTTGAAAGTTTACTCAAAGATATTTTAATTCATTCTTAAGAAGTGAATGAGAGCATCCTTATCATCCTGGACCATCTTGGTACCGATAAAAGTACCTTGGCTAGGTCCATCAACATCAATATATTTTGTAGGCTCTTTTGCTGAAGGTTGATCATTAATGTGACTAGTTTTCTGTAAATCTTCTATGGAAGGCTGATCGCCAATGTGACCAACTTTCTGTAATTACTATGCTGCATATCTTTCTGAGGTATCTAAAATAACAAAGATGGTATTCTCGCAAGCTTGAGAAAGCTTTTGACTATTTTGATTTCATAGATACCATCATTGTGTTTGAAGTGAAGTGCTTAATGATAAGTGGAAGCGATTACTT
Organism: Kingdonia uniflora; assembly: GCA_014058105.1. Classification (NCBI taxonomy): domain Eukaryota; kingdom Viridiplantae; phylum Streptophyta; class Magnoliopsida; order Ranunculales; family Circaeasteraceae; genus Kingdonia; species Kingdonia uniflora. Next base: position 648,410 of record JACGCM010000622.1, read on the forward strand.
CCATGTTGTGAATCCAGTAGTGACCCATAATCCTGAGATAACGAGATTTGGCATTGATGACGTAGAATATGACGTCAATTGTTACTGGTCCAGCGGTGATAGTTAAGATGATATTGTCGATTCGCTCTTCTTTGGAACTATTAAATCTACTGATATCAATGTCGCTTGGAATGACTTGATCGGCCAACCCCATCTGATCGATCGTACTCTGAAAAAGAATCTCAATACCGCTTCCAGTATCGATCATCATTGTATGCATGACAAACTTCTTCATCTTGAGCATTACTACTAATGCATCATGATGTGGAAATTTTACATGACTGATATCGCAATCTTCAAAGGAAATCCTAAACCGGCGCTTACTCGACTTAGGATAAAGCTTAGCTTCTTTATCTTGAGGTGTGAGATTATAACATTTTGATAATCTCATGCGCTTAAAATTATAAGAGTTGTTGATCTGATAAATCTCAATCATGTTACTGTAGTACATATGGCATATATGTTTCTCCTCAGCTTGATCTTCGACCTGGACTACGTCGATCTGCGTCTTGTAGCTTCCATTCTTGTACAATTTTAGATCGACAATGTATTCGTAATTCCACCCATTTTTAAAAATAAATTCCAACAAGCTCTATAAAAGTATAGCAGTTATCAGTAACATGATGATTTACCTTGTGATGCATACAGTACGAGTGGTCTTCGATTGGTTCCAATGGTTGAGATAGACGGTATAGCTTATCATTTGATAAAATTAGAAAAATTGTGGAAATTCGAACATTCATCTTGGGGAGGACCAGTTTGGGTAATGTTCTGCCTTTCCGAGGTTTGCCAGTATTGGTCTTGGAACGCTTTTGATCACCCAGGTCCTCCTTCAGTTCAGTGTTTTGTTATATAGGTGGACCTTTAGACGTTAGGACGGATTTGTAGATTTATGCCTTTCAGACATCATCCTTTCCAGGTTGACATACTCATTGACATTGGTGATCATATCCTTCAAGGTCGTGGGTTTGTTTAAAAAGAGGTGCTCTTTGGCCTTGCAGTCGAGCTGGAGCGCGTTTGTGAAAGCAGTAACAACTATTTTATGATAAAGACTATCTACTTTTCCCGCGAACTCTAAAAACTTCTTTATAAATGCCTCATGCTTCTCCCCTTGTGATTGTTTTAGACTAATAAGAGAATTTAAATTTTCCTCCTTGTCTTTGTGGTGAGCATGCGTCTTGATGAATTGCTTTTGTAGCTGATCAAATGTAAGAATGGAATTTTCAGTTTAAGAGTGGAACCACCAGAGCGGTTCTCCCTGTAGAGTTGTTGTAAACAGACGGTAAAGAATGTGGTTGAGATTGGAGTACAACCCTAATGAATCACGGTATTGTTGAATGTGCTCCTTTAGATCGGTTCCCTTGTATTTACGTATCCTCAGAGTATGGAAACCTTTTGGTACTTTCATATCGAATAGCTCTTTGGCAATTGGACTACCTTATAACTTGGTAAGGTCGTCTTTATTACCGAGAACTTTTGCTTCAATCAACTCCTTGATTCGTTGATTTATATGCTCTTGTGTGACGTATTGACGTGTGGCATGAATGGTTTGTCGAGGTGGTTGAGGATTATGAGTACTGGTACCCTCACTCAAGCGATCACGTGTTGCAATTCGAGGTTGAGGTCATTATTCTTCTTCTTGACGTTTAGAAGGTCGGAGACCTCTGCTGATATAAGACTGAACTTCTCTGCCCAATTAAATGGAAGATTGAGGTTTGTGCTAAACATTTTGGGAAATTGTTTTGTTGGTGGCTCATTGAGGTCCTAACCTCTCTCATACAAAAACTCATAAGTTTTTTGGCATTTGATCACGATATCTAGTTTGGGGAGCATGTTAAGTGTCCTGCAAAGCCTATAATGCAGTTTGCATGGTTATCATTTCGTCTTCATATCGTTTGAGCACTATCAAATGAGCTTATCGCTGGACTTCGACCTCTTTCTCGCAGAGCTCTCAGTCAAGAGTTAATTGACGTTCGAGCGCATTTCATTTCTCTATTTCGGCGTGGAGATTCGTTCGTAGTTTTGTAAGCTATTTTGGCTCAACTAAAATATTGAGCTAGATTCTTGTTACTGGTCACCTGGAAGTGACCATGATTGGAGATGGATAGTAGAGTGAATATATGCCTCAGGACATCGTGGAAATGTCTTATTTCACATAGATGGCACCAAATGTAATAGCCTAATTCCGTAGCTTGAAATGGCTCAAAATTAGCTCTTACACCAATTGTACCTATGACAAAAACTAATGTAAAGAAAGAAATAATATAGGTGATTTAGCGTGGAAAACCTTTGAATAGGTAAAAAACCACAACCTCGAGTTGAGGGTTTGCTTGAGGCTGATATCTTATTATAAGTGATATCCCGAACTATTGATTCTTGATCTTGTAAATAATAAGTTTTGTGTTAGAGTCTAGAAGATCATGTTTTTCTTGGTCTTTGTCTCTTCTGGAACTTTTTCTTTATATAGACCTTACCTGCAGCTCACTATCGTGTTGAAGCACGTTTTTCAAATAATTAGGTAAGTGGTGGTTGACTGTGTAGCTATTTAGTTCGTGGGAGACAGGTGTCTTTAACTTGTTCATCTTCTGTTATTGTGCTTGATCCAAGTTCTTTATCAGTTCGTGGTCTAGGTGGCAGCGCTGACTATTTATGTCACGTGTGAAATGTGTGAGCCTGATATGGAGGTAGTTCAAATTTGAGTTAGGTCGAGGGATAGGTCTTTACAGTATGGACTATAGTACTTTCTTCAAGTTGCTTTGCAAGAAAATAAATTTCAAAGAATTGGTATAATTGATTGTATACTCAAGAGCTCTAATCTCTTAGTGATGACTGATATGCACATTTATATGCTAAATTAAGCCTCTTTGTAGTGTGCTTTTGGTCATTTAAACTCCATTAAGTTTAACGCACTTAAACCCTATTTATACTTATGTCGCGCTATCACTATTAGGAGTAGATCCCCCATTGCACCAATATTGTCCCCACCTTCAACACCTAGTTGGGTTAGGCTAGGTGTGGGGTTTTGTTCTTAAAAGGCCTCAGTGTAATTTAATAGTCCGTATTTCCTTATATCCATGTGTAAACTATATCTTTTAGCTGATGTGTGACTAACTTTGATCCACCGATCTTAACAACCTCCACCTTGGATCAAACACTGTTAGTTGATAGTCTGTATACTATAACAATAATCCTTTTAAAGTTTTACAGAATCATCAACTCTGATATGCGCCACCTTGAACGATTGGTGAAGCGTGCCAATACGCCAAGATATGCGCAGCCGAACCATCAACTCTGATACCATTTGCAAGGGCCCGAGTCACCATTGATGAGCACGTAATTATGACATTTTTAATATACCCAAACATGTATTTTAGTCGCCCATTATATTTAATTTTTGGTACATATGCACATTTGTTTGATTGTAGCTATTGGAGATGGATATTTGAAACCAAGCTCTTAAAGTCAAGTAAAAGTGTCTCTGGCAGTTCATAGCACAAAAAAGTCAAATACAGAATATATTTGGTCTCAAGATTGAAGAAATATATACACAAATATTCTTGGAGAATAAGATCAAAGATGATATTGCATTCAAGATCCTTGAAGATATTTTATATTAAAGATATATGCAAGAGTTTCCATGAAGAAAGATCTCTACATTACTTATGGGAATTGTATGCAAGAATCTTAGGTGATTGATTGTAATATTAAAAAAAATTATTGAGAAAGTATTCTTTAAAATTTAATGTATATTTTCTAGATTTGGGTTCCTTCTCCTATAAAAGGAACTCTCCCCCATTGTAATTGGGCATCTCACAGAAGGAATTGAAGAAATACAGGAGTACTTTTTGTTTAAGCATCTCTCTCTCTCTCTCTCTCTCTCTCTCTCTCTCTCTCTCTCTCTCTCTCTCTCTCTCTCTCTCTCTCTCTCTCTCTCTCTCTCTCTCTCTCTCTTTCTTATTTTCTTTATTTATTTTAATACGGCGATCTTAGGGATAATGCGAGGCTAATCCCTTTCTAGTTATGACTAGAAGGAAGCCTTTACCTAAGTAGCGATAGTGATATATAGTTTTCTAGGATAAACTCTTTTCCGACATATCTTCTAAGAGCTAAAATCTACTTCTAAGCTTAACCATAGTTAGAAAGTGAGTTTAGCCTCTTTTGCCAAAATTTGGTGTTATAGCTACTAAGTCGGATTTCAGGGCAATAAAGGGAAAAGACGTATAAGAAGAAATCCAACCAAGCTTAGCCATAGTTGGTTGAATCTCTCCTCCAAATCGGATTTAGTGAAACTTAATGATTAAACCATAGATGCGTAACCATGGATCTAGGGTTAATATTTACACTAAAAATTCCCTACTCGGGATTTTTGGTACATAAATTCGCCTAGTAAAACTATTTGATTTATTGTAATTTCCATTGGGTGGAACTTTATTCATGGATAGCTTCTTTTAATTTGATATTATTTCCTTGGTTTTCTCTCAGTTTTGAAGAAAATACCAAATCATTAATAAATCGGCCTAGGAATAGTTTTTCGCATCTTGACACTCTCCGTGGTACGACCACCACTCTACAATTTCTACAATGGTAAATTTGTACTTGAGCGGGGTATTAAGTAACGCTTGAAAAAGCGTTCATCAAATTGGCACCGTTGCCAGGGAGTGCAATGATGCAAAGGATCGTTTCAAATATTGATTTCTTTTATTCTTTTATTTGTTTTTTATTGTGTTTAACATAATTATAATTTTTTTTATTTTTTGTTAGGTTTTTGAGCTAGTGTAGCATCTGCACTAAATTGAATTTTTGGTGCTACCGTAGCCTGTTTTTGGTGACATTCAAAGTTATAAACTTTTGGGTTTAGCTTAACTACAAATGATTGCATGAGCACATGTTTTTGCACATCTTTTTCCTTAAATTTGTTTCTTAGATTTTAAACAGTTAGTGCTCATCTCTTGAGGTTTGGTACTTGGGTTATAAAGTAAGACATTTACATTGAAGAATTTACTGCTAATCTCGTTGATTTATCTCGGCACAGCCAAGTAATTTTTGCGCACATTATCTGGTTAGTGCTTAAGGAAACTAAAATGCTTGGTTTGGGTTATTGATCTATTGCTTTGATTGAGAATATTTTGCAGCTTTTTTACATCATATAAGTTGGTAATTCCTTGTTGGAGCATTGAAGTGCATGATCATTGACACATTTCCTCTTGTCTAGGAAAAGAATTCCAAAAGTGGTTTTAGTCAGTGGAATTGGGTACTGCTTGATAAATTTTGATAATTTTTAGGACCTGACAATTGATAATAGTGTCAGCGTGCTTGCTACCTCATAGCTGTCTATGCCATAACTTTTTTCTATATATCTAATTGGTATATACTAGGCATGCACTGGAGATTTTAGCTTCAAGGAAGAGATTGACCTTGTAAAAGATAAAGAAGTGCCGAGAAGAGGAAAATTCACAAATCTTAAAGCCCATTAGCTACAAATTCTTTTTGCACCCTAAGTGAAGGGGAAATTTCCTTTTGTCGCCCCTTAATTGAAAGGGCTACTACAGCTATACCGGGAAACACTTCCCATAGGCTGGTATTTCTTTAAACTTGATATCTAGAAGGGGTTCATATTCGCTCCACCCCGGTACTTAGAACATAAAGTTGTGTGGACTGTGCAAATACACGCTGCACTAATACTTTTTTTTACTTTGTTTAGATTGACCTATTGCTGTATTTAAAATTTATTTTCATTCCAACATTAGTAAAAGTAAAAACTATTAGAGACTTGTAGAATTTCATCACCCAAAAAGCTCTCTAACAAGTAGGACCACCCATTAGGGATACGAAGAAATTTGTATCACAAAATAATTGAACGTCCTGAACCTAAAAATTACTGATAATTAAAAAAATTAGCAAGATTCCCGCAGGATTTCATCACCCAACGGATAGGTATACCGGACTGGGGTACAAACACAGGTTCATAGGATACAACCCCAGCCTCGCGTTGCGAAGTACTGGTTGTAGGTTTACAATGTCACCGTTCTGAGTGCTGACGTACGGTAAGGCGACTCACTCGGGCGTGAGGACCGAACATCTACTCTAAGCTAGTACTAGCACAGTGACGCAGGGGAGTATAAGAACCAAATCCTTTGACTATCCTACCCTTTTATGAACATTGAAGAATAGAAGGAAACCTAATTATTACTTATTAAAAAATGTTGAAGTGCTAGATTATAGGTTTGATTGATTGTTTACTACACTGGGTGCCAAATTTATCGCATATTAGTTTGTACAAGATCAATTAGACACATAGAAAAAAAAACGTTTAGGAAGTTTACTTGAACCTTTGCCTATTTATAGCCCACCACCTCAGCCTAAGCGTAGAGGGCGACCACCTCGCCCAGTTAGCATAATAGAGGACTTAGGAGCCGCAGTTTTGGAGGAGAGTGATCCATCTTGAGTTTCCTCAATTTTTGAGAAGGGTAATCCATCTTGAGTTGCCCCAATTGAGCTTTCTATTGAGCTAGCAGTCGAACCCCCAATCATGACTGCCTCCAAATCTCTTACAGACTATTGGACCCCAGTGGTGAGCGATATACCTTCGTGTATCGTGTTACCAGCTGTCACAACAAATCATTATGAAATCAAGCTTAATGTGATCTAAATGTTACCTACATTTCATAGGCTTGATTATGAGAGCCAATATAAGCATGTCCACGAGTTTAAGAAAATCTGTGTTTTCTTAAAATATAAATATTTTACTGAGGATTTCGTCTGCCTTCGTTTATTCCCAATTTTACTCAAAGAGAAGGTGAGTCATTGGTTTGATTCATTAGCACCAACATCTATCAATTCTTGGGACCAAATGTAGGCCAAGTTCAAAACCAATTGGTTTTCAATGGGAAAAACCATCGCTCTTAGAAATACAATTATTAAATTTGCTCAAAATGAGAGCAAAACATTTTACGAGGCATGGGAGAGAAATATAGATCTTATTTCACAATGTCCCCATCATGGTTTTGAAAAACAACATTTAGCCTAGATCTTCTATCGTGGAATAACCTTTGAGAATCATTATAGGCTAGAATCCATGCATAGTGGAAAATTCCAGGACCTTGAACCCGATAAAACTTATGAGGAGTTTGAGACATTTCCTAAGAACTCTTAGCAGTGGGATTTTGATCTACATAGAAATGTTTGTATAGCCAAGAAAGGTGGCTTATACGAAATGAGTGAGGGAACGACCATAAAAGCTTAATTAGATACTCTTACCCAAAAAATCGAGGCTATGACTATGAATCAATCTAAGGGTAGTGTGAACCAAGTTCAGCAACAAGGGTGCACAATTTGTTAAGATGTCACCCATGTAACTCAAATGTGTCTCATGTTCAATAAAATAAATGATAATTAAGAGCAATGGAATGCCTTGAATAATACATACAAGAGGTTATTTGACCTGTACAAGCCAGCTTAGCAAAACCACCCAAATTTTTCGTGGAAGAATAACCAACCCAGTTTTTGATTTTGGAGAGCCACAAACCTCAGTTCATAATACCTAGAAATCTCCATTCTCATTCCTATCCTCAAGCATCTCAGTGAATTCAAACAGTTCCTGCCCGTTCCACCCAAGCCATCTTTGGAAGGCACCCTTTCTCTCTTCATGTAACAATCAATGGAAAGTCAAGAACAAGCGTTGCAATTTTAGTAACAAATAATGCAATTCCAACAACAGACATTGACGAATCAAAACTCCATGTCCCAATCTATCTATAATTTAGAGACTCAGATAGTGTAAATAGCAAATGCAATGAAAAAGAGAACACCGGGTAAGCTTCCCAGCCAACCTGAATCTAATCCCAACAGATCACCTGGGTTTGAGCCTAACTTAATCCCCAAACAACTTAATGCCATTACCACCCTTCAAATTGGTAGATAAATTGATAACCGAGTTGAAATACCTAGGATTGAGCGACCACCTGTTATGATTGAGGATGAGGTACGTATGAATGAACCAGTGGTAGTTAGCAACCAAAAGCATTCTAAGACATCTAAAAAGTTGTCTACTTCCTCTATTCCCGTACCCAAGGTTCATTTGAAGCCAAAAGTACCATATCCGCAATACCTTCTTTCGGCTACTAAAGGGATTCAATTTGACGGATATTGGATACATTTAAGCAAGTTTATATAAATATTCTCGTACTTGATGCCATTATGCTTATCCCTGCATATGCCAAATTCCTAAAAGATGCATGCACTAAGAAAAGGAAAATCAATGTGCACAAGAAAGTCTTCTTGACTTAAACATTAACCCCTCCTAAGCTTCGAGATCCTGGAAGCCCAACCATCCCTTGTGAAATTGGAGATCGCAAAGTGGATAGTGCGTTGCTCGACTTGGAGAACTTGAACCTACTCGAATGACACTTTAATTGACTGACAAGTCAATACGATTCCCACGTAGAATCCTTTAGGATATTCTTATCAAGGTTGATACTCTCATTTTTCCTGTGGGCTTTTTTGTTTTGGGCATTGAAGATATTACAAATCTTAGCTGTGAGATCCCTATTATATTGGACCGCCCTTTTCTTGCAACTGCCCATGCCATTATCAATTGCTTCAATGGGGTTTTACAAATATCTATGGGTGACTTGAAAATTAAACTCAATGTTTTTAACCATAATACTCAAGTGCATGATTCTGATGACATGGCTGAGCTCAATATGATCGACTCTTTAGTTTTTAACTCTTTCCCCAAATCCTTTTCTAATGACCCATTAGAATCATGTCTTGTAAACTTTGGTGAGGACTTTGGTGAAGACGCAATCATTGACGAGCTTAATACCTCACTTGACTAAACTCATATTGTTTACATGTCCAAATGGAGACCTAGACTAGAACTTCTTGAACCATCAACTACTTAACCTATTCCATCTACTGTTAAACCACCCCTGTTGGACCACAAGTCATTACCCAATACCCTCAAGTATGCCTTTCTAGGTGATTCTGAAACTCTACCTCTGATAATAGCTTCCAATCTAGATGTTGACCAGGACTGCAGACTGCTGAGTGTCCTTGGAAAACATAAATCAGCCATAGGGTGGTCTATGGAAGACTTAAAAGGAATTAGCCCGACCGTGTACATGTATCGCATCAATCTCGAGGAAGGTACTAAAAATTCATGTGAGATGCAACGGCTTTTAAATCCAACTATGATGGAAGTGGATAGTAAGTGGGTCACCTCTGTTAAGTTGTATCCAAGAAATCAGGGATTATTGTAGTCGAAAGTGAGAATAATGAATTAATCCTTACCCGTATGACCACCGGATGGGGTGCTTGTATTGATTGCAGAAAGTTGAACACGGTCACTAAGAAAGATCATTTTCCTCTTCCATTCATTAATCAAATGCTTGAACAATTAGCTGGAAAGAGTTATTACTGCTTTCTTGACAGTTATTCTGGATATAATCAGATCCCCATCACTCTAGAAGATCAGGAAAAAACTAGATTTACGTGTCCCTATGGGACTTATGCTTATCGATGTATGCCATTTGATTTGTGTAATGCACCAGCTACATTTTAACGTTATATGATAAACATATTCTCTGATATGGTTGATAAATTTATCAAAATCTTCATGAATGATTTTTCAGTGTTTGGATTTTCTTTTAATGAATGTTTGCACTAGAGGTGAGCATGGGCCGGTGGGGGTTGGTTTTGGGCCCAAACTAAAATTGAAGCATTCGGCTTGCAAAAATTGAAACCGACACCGAACTATGCCTAAGCCGAACTGAATCGATGGAAAGTCAGGCAAAACCGAAACTGAAACCGATCCGAAAATCAAAGTAGAAACCAAACCAAAACCAATGAGAAAATGGCTATGATAAAGCAATTTAAGGATGGGATTCATAATTTAATTGGCTTATAAGCAAGGCTGAAATTGATCCTAACATATATTATATAAGGGTTGTAAGCAAGGCTGAAATTGATTTAATGATGGTAAGCATACAATAAAGTTCTCATCCACATGCAATAACATAAAACAAGAAGAAACTACAATTTCTCTCTTTTCCTAGAGTTATTTCAGGCAGTAAGCATGCCAAGAAAACATAAAACTCCAAGATAAAGAGCAAATTGCTACCTTCAAGTCCACGTAAGTTCTATCCTTTGCATTATCAAATGCCCATAGTTTAACATCGCGCCACCTGCATAATAAGAAGTTCGTTAAGCATTAATAGGATATTGAGTGCTTTAACAACAACAAAATCTCATAGGCAATGGCTATTCCCCAGAATTCCTTGCAAATATATCTCCAAAGAAAAAACTAGTAAAAGTAACAAGTACTATATTAAAGGAAAGCACGTCTTCATTATTTATGGCAATTAAAGTTTTGGAAACACAAATGAAAAGAAAACAGATACAACTTGTCTAGAAAACAAACATACTATTTTCAACCACTCCAATATGCATTATAACCTGTATTAGTTTAACTGAAAATTTCTTAAGTTTTGCTTAATTAACTTATCGATAAACAACTACATGTCTACAACATTTTAGATATGGTTAGGACCATTGGTTCGGGTAGATGTAACGGCATGCTTAGTTGCATGAGACCCTACATCCTGCCATTATGTGAAGTCCTAGAAATATCAAAATATACAGAGCTACATGTAATATATTTTTTGCAGATTAGTGTGATTCAGGTTCATACTAGGAAGAGCCTAACAAATTTAAATATTTGAGTGAGACAACGACCGTAGTTCAAAAAGTATGCATTCTGAGTTTCATGAAGAATCTTACAGTGACGTTAGCAATCAATATTATGCACTCAAAATGCTAGTTTTAAACATAATATAGTGAACCAGGGATTTGACATGTTTAAGTATCAACCTTCATGTATTGAGTCTTACATCACAAGTATAATAATTAAGCAATATTTTAGTATTAAACAACACATGATAGATCATGGACCCAAATTCATAGCCATAATCTTTGGCCGAAAACGCACTCCTTGGTATTATATTAAAGATTTGATAAAGTTTAGTCATGGGTCCAGAAGGTCTTAAGGGAGATTCTTTAGAAAAGAAAATGATCAGATGGTCTTTTAGGCTATTTTCATAACTGGGGTGCAGCTATCAGCTATCCAAAAAGCTAGCTAGTACAAATCAAATCAACCTAACTAAAACCTAAGTGGGTTACAATCCATAGTAAGGCAAACATTGTATAATCACTAATCAACTAAGACTAACTTCAAAGTCTCATACACAAGTATATGGTCATTAAGCTAAACTGTAAAATAATGGTATCTTATGGTTAAACATGAGTCTAAAGCCTAAAATGTCAAGGTTAAGTTACTTTTGGGTGGGATGACTTCAATCCTCCACAAAAGATGGATGAAAATTTGATCCCTCAAGCAACTCTAGATAGCAATAACAAGAAAATATTAGAAATAAAGAGTTAACTAAGAAAATGAATTAAATTAATATATCTAAGTATTTCATTACCTTTGTCAAGTTTTTTAATTTCTTCAACTTTATTCATTAAGTCCCGAAGATTTATTGGGACCATTGAAGGTTGGAGCCAATCTTGAGTACATTTAAGGGCTTTAACAGTAATAGGAGCCAATGAACAATGAAAACAATTAAGTATTGCCCCCCCCCCCTCGCCCCGTACTAAATACAGACTCTGACACAACCGAAGAGATGGGAATTGCCAATATATCACGTGCAATATGAGAAAGGATCTGATACCTTGAGGAATTAGCTCTTTACCACTCTAATATATCAACATGTCCAATCTTTGGTGGTTCACACACCTCTGCCATGTATCGTTCAACTTCTGACTTTTTCACCAAATTGTCTTCTTCCTCCAAGTGTTTTTGAAAATCATCAGCCAAAGACATATCGTCATCATCATCAGAATCACAATGATCATTGTTCATGTTCAACCCTTGTGATAATTCATCCATATTTTGAAGTTGCGATGAAGAAGAGTAGTTTTCTAAATGCCAATCGTAAAGACGAATGAGTGCATCCTTTACCCTTGACACTAGATGATCCACTTTAGATGATTCAAATTTTAATCTTGACCTTAAAAAAAACTGTACATATTTCATCTTGAATCGAGGATCTGGAACTAATGTAACATACAATAAAATGTTGATCTTCTCGACTTCCCAATACTTATCAAACTTCTTTTGCATGTGTCCCGCCATCAACAATAAGCCAACATCTTCACTTATCTTATATGAAAGTAGTTCAGTTTGAATAGTGACAAGCTCTTGAAAAAAAGAATTAGAAGTAATATATAATGATCCTGAAAACTTTAATGTTGCATTTTAAAAACTATTAATAAACTTCACAAGCCTTCTAGCATCTTCCCAATCAGTTTGAGTCGGAGGTCCCAAATTTTTGTTCCCACTTTCCCCCTCCCTTAAGTATGCATGATATGAAGACTCTCTATCATGTAATCTCTCAAAGGCTAATTCATATATTTTTTGCTTCCTTTAATATCAAGTATGTCGAGTTCCACCGAGTTTGAACATCTAAGCATACTATATTCTTATCTTCCAATTTTGCATCTCTTACACATGTTTTAAAGCGTTCCAACCTATGTGGAAACGATCTCACATATCTCACTGCATTTCTTATCCTTGTAATTGTATCAAATGACTCTTTCAAACCATCAGAAACAATTAAATTGAGGATATGCGCAGAACACCTCACATGCAAAAACTCATGACTCGAAACCGTGTTCTTCCAACTTTTGGTATTTTTGTCGCAAGTAATCAATAACAGTGCTATTAGAACTAGCATTATCGAGAGTAATACAAAAAATACTATCTATACCCCAGTTAATCAAACACTTTTCAACTACTATCTTAATGGTTTCGCCCTTATGGTTGGAAACTTGACAAAAATTTATGATTTTTTTTAGAGTTTCCATTCACTATCAACCCAATGCGCAATGAGACACATATAACATAAGTTCTGAATAGATGCCCACGTGTCCGTCGTAATACATATTCTTTGATCCTTTAAAATTGTCTTTAATTTTTTCTTCTCATCCTTATACAACTTGAGACAGTCTCTAGCTACAGTAAAATAAGATGGGACAGGATATCTTGGAATAGCAACCTTGTAGAAATGTCTAAAATCTAGTCCTTCGACAGACTTAAATGATAATTCATGCATGATAATCATTTTAGACAAAGCAAGTCTATACGCCTCTACGTTCTAAGTAACTCCCACTATCTCATTTTGCCCATCTTCTTTTGTTTTATAAGATAGTGTTTGTTGACTTTTAGCAGTACTCCCATATTTTCCATACGGATATTTTTTACAGATACTGTTTAGGTATCCTAGCATAGAACTTGTCCCATTACCTTTGCGTTCACATTTAAAACCAGTTTTGCAGTAATTACATCCTGCCCTGATAGGAACTTTTCTAGTACCCTCTACGATTATAAAGTGGTCCCACACGATAGAGGCAGATTTACGCTTTGTACCTGATTCTTTTTCTTTGGAACCTTTGGGTGATAATGGAGCATTATAATTGAGATTTGTGTCTTGTAATTCAGCTGGATTGTTTTGCTCCCCTTATTACACAACCATTTCCACTATCTATAAACAAAAGTAATAAGAGAATAATAATATCAATTACTAAAGAGTAAATCATAAAGAAAGTATAATAAGTATGTAAACGACAATAACCAAACATTAGAGATTATAGAAAAAAAGTTTTAGAATATACATGCGGATCTTGTATTTGATGGAGAACGAGCGTTTCATCCCCACTACGTTGTCTTATTTGTAAGGAAGATTCTTTGGAAGAGAGGTCTCTAATCACATGAAATGAATAAGAAATTTATATATGGGAAAACAGGCCCAATTCAATAATCCAATGTCTACTTTAGTTATCCAACATTAGCAACCAAATATGGAAATACAAACCCAAACCCAGAGCAGAAATTAAGATGTCCCTTTTATATTCATCATTTAGATTATAATTAAGTTTGAGGGTTTTCCATTAATGTTATTCTCCATTAAATAGCTAAGATGGTGGCATATCAATGTTTTCTATATACCATTAATTTTTCCAATATTAATCGAATTAGCTCATTGATGGAAACTGACTGTTCTGTTAGCCTCAGATATAGATCAGGTGTGGGGCTCATTTGATGATGGTATGTCCAAAATCCAAATCAGTAAACCCAAATTACCAAACCTAGGAGTAAATTAACAAGCCCCTATACCCAATATTTAACAAACCCAAAATAGAGAGAGAGGGAAAGAGAGAGAGATTCATACCTTAGTAAGAACTTTTCCATCATAGGAGTCAAAACTCGGAAGTGAGTTGTTGATGATGATGAAGAAGAAGCCTTGTATGTTTCACAATAGATTGAAACCCTCAACACCCATGTCTGCAAATCAAAACAAAAAATGCTTGAAACATGAATTCGAAGAGGAGCTGAGAGGGTATAGGCTTACTGGTAATTCTTACCTTGTATTTGTAATATGCTTCACAAATTAAAAGAAGACAAGGATAGGAGGTATAGGTTTACTAGGGTTTTTGTTAGAACAACAAAATACTGAAGAGAGGAGCTGAGTGAGGAGGTATACTAGGTTTTTTTATTTTTTTAAATAGCTAATAATCGGTTCGGTTTAGTTTTAGTATGGTTTCTCTACAGTTGAACCGAAACTGATCGATTTTCACCTTTTCAAACCGAACCAAACCGAACCAAAACTTCTAAAAACTGAACCAAACCTAAAAATTGTTTGGTTTCAGTTTAGTTTTTTGGTTTGGTTGGTATACTGTTCAGCCCTAGTTTGCACCCTATGGAGCCCATGTTAGAACGATGTACATAAACTAATTTGGTGTTAAACTGGGAAAAATATCACTTCATGGTGACACAAGGGATAGTTCTTGGGCATATCATCTCCAACAAAGGGATTGAAGTTGATAAGGCCAAAATAGACATTATTTCTTCCTTACCTCCTCCTCGGACGGTTAAGGCCATTCGATCATTTTTAGGCCATGTCGTGCTTTATCATCGGTTCATCAAAGATTTCAGCAAAATTTCCCAACCCTTGTGTTATTTACTTGCTAAAGACACTGAGTTCCACTTTGATGATGAATGTTCCAGAGCTTTTGAGAAGATCAAACTTCTATTAACTTCCACTCTAATCATCAAATCACCCAACTGGGATCTTCTATTTGAATTGATGTGTGATGCCTCTGACTAGCTGTTGGAGCAGTTTTAGGGCAAATAGTAGATAAAAAACTTGATGTTATTTACTATGCCAGTCGCACACTCAATGATGCATAAATGAATTACGTTACCACTGAGAAGGAGTTATTAGCCATTGTGTTTGCCTTTGAAAATTTTTGGTCATATCTTATTGGGTCGAAGATCATTGTCTACACCGATCATGCGGCTTTAAAATATTTGTTATCCAAAAAAGGATGCTAAGCCTTGGTTAATTCAATAGATCATCTTATTATAAGAATTTGACATCAAAAATCGAGTTAAAAAAGGTGTTGAAACTGTTATAGCAGACCATTTATCCTGACTTCTTATCGAAGGTGGTGAAGATCTCCTCCCTATCTTAGAGAGATTTCTTGATGAGCAGCTCATGGCTATTATACAACTACCTTAGTATGCCAATATTGTCAATTATCTTGCTACTAAATGATTACCTGACCACTGGTCTAAGCAAGATAAAACCAAATTCCTACATGAGTTTAGACATTTAAGTTGGGATGATCATTATCTGTATAAGTTTTGTTCTGACCAAGTTATTAGGAGATGCATTCCAAATGATGAGTTCTAGAGCATACTTATATTTTGCCACACCTATGCCTGTGGAGGGCATTTCAGTGCCAAGAAAATAGTTGTAAAAATTCTTTAATCTGGTATTTATTGGCCTACCCTTTTCTGTGATCCACATACCTTTTGTTCTACTTGTGATAGATTCCAGAGGACCGGCAAGATTTCCCACCTCAACATGATGCCCCTAAATAACATTTTTATTATTGAACTTTATGATATTTTGGGCATAGATTTTTTGGGCCCATTTCGTTCATCTCGTGGAAACTTTTATATTCTAGTCACAATTGACTATGTCTCCAAATGGGTCGAAGCGGTAGCATGTCCGACAAATGACCATAAGCTATTGGTCAAATTGATGAAAAAAAATTAAATCGGTTTTGCTCTCCTCGAGCAGTTATTAGTAATGGTGGGAAACATTTTTGCAGTCGTGTCTTCCAAACTTTATTGAAAAATTATTCGATCACTTATAAAATTGCCGCACCTTACCATCCATAAACAAGTGGTCAAGTAGAAGTTTCTAATCGGGAGATTAAAAGAATTTTAGAAAAAGTTATTCGAATTGATCGCAAAGACTGGTCTGATCATCTTGATGATGCCCTTTGGGCCTATCGAATAACTTATAAAACCTTGATTGGAATGTTACCCTATAGACTACTCTTTAGGAAGGCTTACCACTTACCTGTGGAACTAGAGTATAAAGCTCTTTGGGCTACAAAGGCCCTTAACTTTGAGAAGGACCAAGCTGGGTTCAAGAGAAAGCTTCAACTTTCTGAGTTGGATGAACTCCGTCATGAGGCTTATAAAAGTTCAAAAATTTATAATGAACGTACTAAAGCTTTTTACGATAAAGCAATTATTCATAAAACCTTTGTGCCCAATAAAAAGGTATTGCTTTATAACTCCAAGCTTCGTCTATTTCTTAGGAAACTATAATTCTGTTGGCATGGCCCCTTTACAGTTAAAATAGTTTTTCCTCATAAGGACATGGAGGTAGAGAATCTTAAGAACATAAATATTTTTAAGGTCAATGGCCAACGAGTAAAACTGGACTTAGAGTCCTACACTTTTGATGAAGACACAATATTTCTTGATAATCCAGTATACCAGAGCTGATATTGTGTACCCCTATAATACTATTGTAATATCATTAAACATGGGATACATTCATCTGGCTGAAGACGGTAAACTTAGTATTTCTTGGGTGGTAACTCATAGCACATTCAGGTGAGAAATTTTAGTTTTTCTCTTCTATTTATTTTCTTGTTCTCAAACATTGAGGGCAATGTTTCATTTAAGTTTGGGGCTAGGAAACCATTTATTTAAAAAAAAATTGAAGAAAAGTGAAATAATAACACTTTGACAATTTATATATATTTTTAACAAATTTCTAAAACACTTAAATTGATTTTACCTTGACATAAATATTATGGAAAAGCCTAAATTTAAAAATTATACTAAGTATACACTATAATATTTTGGACTATCTTAAGCTAGATGTACTATCTTTTTATTTGAGATTAATTCAAGTTATCTTGGCATATTTTGAAAACATGTACTTCACTGTAGTTTTGCAATTAATACTTTTAATAGATTTTTGCTATATTTAAGGGAAATTTAACATTTATTTGGGGAATAATTTGTTACAAGAGAGACAACTATCTTAGAATAAGGTCATTCCTAAGAAGAAGAAAAAAAGCCAAATATGCTCTAAAAACTTTTACGCCGCAAGGCTACTTTCATGATTAAGAACTTAAAGAAGAAGAATTACCACCAATCTCGAGTTTGACCATGAACTATGTGAAAGAAGTACAAGAAAATATTACTTGTAAGAATCTTGAGTCTAGGCTATGATGGGGCACCACACCCCGACAACCTTAGCGAACTGGCGGTGATTGTCGACCGAAAACTCCTTGTACAAAGGCTTCACAAAGAAACAATGTACTAAAAAAATGGCTTACAAAAAAATAATAATGAAATTCTAGGAAGGCGAATTGACTAAGGTACTTTTTGAACTGACCGTTGAATTTATTCCAGTAAGAACTAAACTACCAAACACTGAGTAAATTATTCTAGACATAGTATTAGGCGATAAAACTATTTTTAATGTACACTCAAATATAGCTAAAGCAAAACACTTGAATCTTTTTCTAATCTTGAGGTAGTACCCCTAGTTTTGGATAAGTGTAAATATTTTTTGGTATACTTGGGAGAATAGCAGGTTTAAGGATTTTCCATCGGTATATTATTGTCACAACTAAGTAAGGATAAGTTCATAGGAAATGAGTCACGTGTATTCTAGAATAATTTAAAATGTCATTATTGACTTTGGTGGGTAAAGTCACTGCAAACCCTCATGAGACAATACTCGTTCACCAGGCTAAACCTGGGGGTTTAACGGCTTATTGCATATGCCAAAAGCAATCGTGCTCCCTACGAAAGTGGTTATTATTTTATTTTACTCGAGACGAGTAAAAAAAAGTTTGGGAGGTATTTGATGGGCGCGTAATTATATCATTTTTAATATACCCGAACATGTATTTTAGTCATCCATTATATTTAATTTTGGGTACTTATGCGTGTTTGTTTAATTGTAGTTATTAAAGATGGATATTTGAAAACAAGCTCTTAAAGTCAAGTAAAAGTATCTCCAGCAGTTCATAGGTGATTGGTTGTAATATTAAAAGAAATTATGGGAAAATATTCTTTAGAATTTAATGTACATTTTCTAGATTTGGGTTCCGTCTCATGCAAAAGGAACCCTCCCCCATTGTAATTGGGCATCTCACATTGGAAAGAATTAAAGAAATACAAGAGTACTTTTTATTTAAGCATCTCTCTCTCTCTCTCTCTTTCTCTCTCTCTCTCTCTCTCTCTCTCTCTCTCTCTCTCTCTCTTGCTTTATTTATTTAAATGCGATAATCTTAGGGATAATGCGAGGTTAATCCCTTTCTAGCTATGACAAGAGGGAAGGTCCTACCTAAGTAGCGATAGTGATATATAGTTTTCTTGGATTAGCTCTATTTTGGCATATCTTCTAAGAGTTATAATCACCTTCTAAGCTTAACCATAGTTAGAAAGTGAATTTAGTCTCTTTTGCCAAAATTGGGTATTATAACTACTAAGTCGGATTTTAGGGCAATAAAGGGAAAAGGCGTGTGAGATGAAATTCAACCAAGCTTAACCATAGTTGGTTAAATCGATCCTCCAAATCGGATTTAGTGAAACTTAATGATTATACCATAAATATTTAACCATAGATCTAGGGTTAACATTTATACTAAAAATTCCCTACTTGGGATTTTTTGTACATAAATCTGCCTAGTAAAACTATTTGATATATTGTTATTTTCGTTGGATGGATCTTTAGTCATGGCTAGCTTCTTTTAACTTGATATTACCTCCTTAGTTTTCTCTTAGTTTTGAAGAAAATACCAAATCATCGATAAATCGGCCTAAGATTAGTTTATCATATCTTGATACTCTCCGTGGTACAACCCCCACTCCACAATTTTTACAATGGAAAATTCGTACTTGAGCGGGGTATTAAGTAACACTTGAAAAAGTGTTTATCACCCATTGCACAAAAATGACCCCCACCATTACCACCTAGTTGGGTTAGGCTAGGTATAGGGTTTTGTTTTTAAAAGGCCTCGACGCAATTTAATAGTCTGTATCTCCTTATATCCTTATGTAGACTACATCTTCTACTCAATATGGGACTAACTTTGATCCACCGATCTTAATAATTATAGATACTGGAGATTAATTGATGAGAAACTTGTAAAATAAAGATAAAATTACAGCCTAAATTTAGATCTGGCAATGGAGTGGGTTTATCTATACCATCTGTATCCTCATCCGTATTCACCACTGCCAAAACTGTGTCATTAACCAATTTATTTAATTGGGAACTACCCAAACCCGCCCTGCCAAAGTTGACTAATAACTTACTCGCCCCGTTAACTCATTTAAACTTTTGGGGATTCCCAAACCTTTCCCACGAAAGTATAAATCAAATACTATATTACCAATTCAATTAAGTTAAAAGGGTATCATAGGGAAGAACATTATAAACAAGGCGGATGTTGGGTCTTCGTTTAGGAAACACAAATACGGCACATGCCAATATTATATATGAGGTTCTTTTAGTGTTGTCATTCCCGCCCCATACTTGATTATACTCCTACCAAACCCGCCCCATCTGAGGTGGTTTAAATTGCCAGCCCTATTTGAAAGTACTTTAACTGTCCAACACACTAATTCTTGCATCCCTATATAAGTGGGAGGATGGTCCTTAAAATAAATTCAAAATCAAGAAGTGCAAGACTACACTAAGACCTAATATGAAGCCTATAAGGCAAGATTAAAAATTTAAAAAAAATGGAGGATTTTGGCCATAAAACCAAGTATCCGGTAGCCCACCAGGGTCAATTTTCCAGTGATTGTTGGTCAACTAATGTCATTGTTGGATAATTTTGGCATTGTATCAAATATGGTAACTCACTATCTCTTTAGTTGACATAGTACATGATAAACTTTATAACTAATTAGAGATAGATTTTGTGAGTTTTAAAGGGATCATGTAGCCTTTACTATAAATAGACGAATACCCATTACAATTCATAAGCATAATTTTCTTTAGAGTGAGGAATAAATCTATGAGCTCTTTTTTGTCATCGGTTTTATGTTATTAGTTTAATTAATTTTTTCTATGTCACTATCTACTCTTTGGAGGATCTATTCCCTTTATTTTGGCTCCGTATTTTACCGCAGATAAGGCCTAAGGAATTTTTCATGAACTCAATGTGATATTTTTCCTGTTAGGCCTAAGTTATTTGTTTAGCAAAAACTTAATTCCGTAGAATTTTACAATATAAATAGGCATTTTAACCCTGAAAGAGGCAATCCGGCCTCTCTAGATTGTAATGATCAATTCTTTTATTCATAATTTATTGTAGTATTGTAGAACATATATACAAAATTTGTTTTATTTTCACAACAAGACAATTTATTTATTTTTGAAAAGAAAACTGCTATCAAAAATACTCATTTTGTTATAAACAGGGGTCCAGGCTCAATTGGGTTTGGTTTGGGTACCCACATAGCCAAGAGGCATGTTCAAGAGACATGTCCCTTCATACTAAATAACTACATGTTGTATTGCATAAATACCCCTTAGGGAATCTATTTATCAATAGGAGTTTACTATTTCTTCTCTTTATTCTCTTTCTCTCTCCTCTCAGTGGGTGATACTACACTTTGCACCCTACACTAATCTTTGATTCACAACATGTCATTGGTACTCGATTCGTTCATCGCTGACAGATAGTGCATAACATTGGAGAACAGACGATAGAGATTAACAAATCATCACTGCGAAGGAATCCATGTAAGTACCCTTTTTTTTTGTTACTGTCTTTGCATGTTAGGATTTTTCATATTATTGTTGGTGAATTGTTGGGGAGGGGACTTGCTGGTATTAGATATCGTGTGGCAACTCCTTGAGTCATGCCTGCCTCGAAACTTGCATCATGGCCCTCATTATTATCAATGATGCCCGTGTTTGTTCAGTTTTGTCTGGCAAACCATACGGGCCGTGACTACTGTTGGGATTGTTTGGTCTTGATCGAAAACTCTGACAGACTCTGTAATTATGGTGGCCTGCTCGGTCTCCTCTGGCAACCCCATGGTCCATGACTGGGCTAGGATTGCTCGGTCTCCTCTGGCAACCCCGTGGTCCATGACTGGGTTAGGATTGCTCAGTTTTGTCCAGCAATCCTGACCCACACCGACACTGTGGTGGGTTTGTTTGGCTTTGTCCAGTAAACCCTATGATTCAACGAGTTGGGTTTGTTTGGTTCATTGCCACGAACAAAACCCCGATCTTTATTTGGCCATATTATGTTAGATGTCGTCCAACAGTCGACAATTTCAGGGAGTGACAATTCGTGATTTTTGAATTTGAAAGTAACGGTTTGGAAATAATCTGGTGTATTGCAAAACATCGGATCACAATAGTGGTTCTTAAGTTTTTATTTTTAAATAAAATTTTAAAATTACCTAACCACCCCTACCACGAGTGCAACGCGGTACGGCCCCGTGTCTAACATGTTTTACTCCTTTGTGATGCATATTTGGCATCATCTGACCTACACATTTGAAAGGCACAAGGTATATCATGTGCAAGGCACATTTCCCCCCTCCCCCAAGTCAGGTATAGGCAGATGCATCTCGCTCCAGATATGTGATTATCATATGCTTCTACAGCCTATGTGCAAGACACATGTACAAGCCCATGTGTAGACACCCATCATGTACAAGGCACATGACTTGACCTCATATGCTAGATATATGAGCCACACCCATGTGCTAGACATATGAGCTACACCCAAGTGCTAGTCAAATAATTAAATAATGTGCGCTAAAAATTTAATTATTATTGGACGACCACTAATATATCGTTGACAATAATAATTGGACATGCCCACCCTAATAAAACCCATAAGTCTCGACCTATCCGAACTACCTCTAAAGTGATCCAACCTACCATTTTTAACTTATACACACAGACCTGATTATTGGCATATTATGACAATTATTAGCATTGGCCATATTTGAGGGACCTTATTTTATTTATTTTTATAATTGGATGGGGACTCACTACCAAAACCCTAACACTTACCCTGTAGACAAGCATGGCTCGCGTGCACACAACCCCCTTTCAATTAATAATCCTGATACACACGCAATATTTATGTATACAACTCATAAATTTATATTTACCTAGTCATTTATTAAGTAAATGTGATACTAATAGTATTTTTTCTTGTATTTACATAAATCGGTCGCATGATAAACAAGTCGTACATTTTTGTGGTTCTCAACCAAAAAATGATGTAATGTACTCCAGCAGTTGATCATCCCTTGTATTTGTCAACTAAAAGAAGAGCATTAAAGAGGCATTGATGGAGATTATCAAGACATAAAATTTTGTGCATGGGCTAAGGCATGGAGTAAGGGGTTTTAAAGCTCTTATATTTTGTGCATAATAGAAGGCCTTATTTAGGGGATTTCTTATTTATGTTAATATTTTGTAACCCCTCCTACACTCAATAAATAGGAGGCAAATCCCACCCATGAGGGACATTTTGGAGAGTGTAATATTAAAGGTACAAAATAATAAAACTCATTCTTCTTCTTTTCTTCTTATTATTTTACTTTATTGCAATAATCTAGTATAATGGTAATGATCAAAGGAATGAGTAGCTAAACCTCTTAGCCAAGGCTAGAGGAAGCTCCATTCAATGTAGCTTTAGTGTAGATTGTGTAGTTTAGTTAGAGTAATTACATTCTCTTTTTCCGGGCATAATGCATATTCATATTCCTTCTTCCTATGCTTGAACATAGTGAGGATTAGGAGGAATAGCGAATCAAAGTAACCATCTTGTTTGACCATAATAAGATTGGTTGGGAACATGAAAAAAAGAACATAATCTATACTTATCAACCAGACCATGATTGAGTAAGTTGGTTTATGGGTAGTTTCCCAATTACTAATTATCTTATCTCATGATGTGTTGCATATATCCGACCAAGGATAAGCAATACATAAACTTGTTTTACTCTATTTATATACGATATCTCACGGTTATAATGGGTGGAGTGGAATCGACGCTTTGGTTATCACTTTGATTCGTTTAAACACATATTTATTTTTGTATTTTATTTTGTCTTATTTACCAACAAAACAAATTCATTTTAATTGGATAAAATCAATGGCTTAAAGTTAATTCGCACCTACATGTCTATTGGGATACGACTCTACTACTATTTGTACTCAACGGTACACCATGCGCTTGCGGGTCATTTTAAGATGTTGGTTTTATATCGATCAAGTTTTTGGTGTCATCGCCGAGGACTTGCAAAGGTCTATTATTTTTTGAGTTCTTATTTTAAGAGAATTCTTTTGTTTTTTGATTTTTTTCATTCTTTCTTTTTCTTCATTCTTCTATCTCCAAACTTTGTTGTTCTGGATCTCTCAAGCACTTAGGTAAAAATAATACATGTTGTTTGATACTTAATGCTAGAGGTTTGAATGATTTTTTGCTTACGTTACAAAGTTGCAAAAAAAAACATGTAACGTAGTTAGTCGGGTAGCCAGACTAGTGGCTTATTTTTACTATGATCTTACAAGAGCATTGCTCCATGTGATAATTTGTATTACAGCAACAAAGTTAGCTAAAGTAATCAATTGAAAAATAAGGCATTTGACTTAATTTAAAAATCAACAATACACCATATGTTATCAAACATTACATTTGTTTTGTCAAGTAAGGCATAAGTTATGTGCTTGGAACTTTGAAGTTTCATAGTTTGGAACTGAGGTGTACCCAAATTGGTCTGTTAGCATTTTGCCTAATATATTCTTCCTTGTTGGATCCGTGGTTAAGAACCATTACACATTTTCGTTAATCTCTGATGGCACTCCAATTTTTACTTAAAAATACATGGACCAAACTTCGGCTATTTGTGGCATCAATAAATGAGACAAAAAAACGAAAAGCAAGGAAAAGGTACGGTGAACAGAAATACGAAAAGCTCAAAGCTTGGTCAATCTCTTGTAATTTCCTTCTTGTACCCCCTAAGTGAAGTGACACTTCCATCTTTCACCCCCTGAGCAAAAGTAAAGGGATGGCCACAGCTATACCAGGAAACACTTACAGCAAGTTGGTATTTTTCTAAATTTGACATATAAAAGGGGATCCTACCCGCTCCTCCCCGACACTAGGAACATAAGTCGTGTGGACTGTGCAAATACACGCTGCTTTAATAAAAAAATTACTGTGGTTGGATTGTCCTATTTGACCTGCTGAAAATACTTTTTCATTCCAACATTAGTAAAGGCAAAAAATGTTAAAGACTTACGGGATTTCATCACCCAAAAAGCTCTCTAACAAGTGGGACAACCTATTAGGAATACGAAAAAATTTGTATCACAGTAAAATTGAACGTCCCAGACCTCAAAATAATTGATAATTAAAAATAGTAGCAAGATTGATTTCATCACCCGACGGATTGGTGTACCGGACTGGTGTACAAACACGAGTTCATAGGATACGGCCCCGGCTTAACGCGCACAAAATATTGGTTGTTAATTTGTGATGTCACCATTTCGAGTACTGACGTACAATAAGGTGACTCGCTCAGGTGTGAAGACGGAACATCCACTTTAATTTGGTATTAGCATAGTGGCATAGGGGAGTATAGAAACCAAAGCCTTTTACTTTTCTACCCATTTTTAACATAAACGAATATAGGGGAGACCTAATTATTACTTGTAAAAAATATTGATGTGCTAGAGTTTAGGTTTGATTAATTATTTACTGCACGAGGTGCCAACTTTTATTGAGTATTGGTTGTGCATGATCAATTGGACACGTAGAGGAAAACGATAGGAATGTTTACCGGAACCTTTGCCCATTTATGGCCTACCACCTCAGCCTAAGAGGAGAGGGCGACCACCTCACCCAGTCAACATAATAGAGGACTTAGGAGGCCTAGTTTTCGAGGAGAGTGATCCATCTCAAGTTTCCATAATTTTGGAAGAGGGTAATCCATCTAGAGTTGACCCAATTGAACTTGATGTTGAGCTAGAAAGAGCATATGATAGATCACTCTCCTCATCGAGGATCTGATGAATGTGGATTTTAGCACAGCATTCCACCCTCAGACTGACGGCCAGACAGAGAAAGTTAACCATATTCTTGAAGACATGCTTCGGGCTTGTGTTTTAGACTTCAAGGGCAGTTGGAATCAGCATTTACCATGGGCGGAGTTTGCAATTAATAATAGCTTCAAGTCGAGCATTGGGATGGTACCTTATAAGACTTTGTATGGTAGACCTTGTAGATCACCGCTGAGTTGGGCAGAGGTTGGTGAGCAGAGTTTACTGGGGCCAGAATTGGTTCGTGAGACCACAGAGACCATTTCCATTATTAGAGATTAGTTACGTACAACGCAGTGTCGACAGAAGAGTTATGCCTACATTCGTAGGAGACCTCTAGAGTTTGAGATTGGTGATCACGTTTTCCTGAAGGCTTTACCGATAAAGGGTGTGATGCATTTCAGTAAGAAGGGGAAGTTGGCTCTGAGATTCATTGGACCTTTTGAGATACTTGCAAGAGTTGGAGATTTGGCTTACCATTTGTCATTGTTGCCACAGCAGGATTGAGTTCACAATGTGTTTCATGTTTCTATGCTGAGGAAGTATGAGCGGGATCCTACTCATGTGATTAATTGGGAGCCCCTAGAGATTCAGGAAGATGTCTCTTATGAGGAACACCCGGTATGTATTTTGGACCGAGAGGATAAGGTTCGACGTAGTAAGGTTATTCCTTTTGTGAAGGTTCAGTGGAGTCGCATGATCCTAGTGACACTTCTTGGGAGTTTGAGGCGGATGTAAGAGATTGTTATCCGCACTTGTTCTCTGGTTGAGGTATGTGAAATATCGGGGCAAAATTTCTTTTTAGGAGGGTAAAATGTAGTGTCCCGGATTTTTTTCATTATTTATCATTTTATTTTATTCATTATGCATCCTCATAGCGTTACTATGCATCTGTATATATTACTAAGCATCGTGTATCCTCATATTATTGCATTTATCAGATTTTTTTATGGTTTTAGTATTTCTTGTACGATCTCAACTTTTGACGTTGTACATTATCGAGATATTGTATTGATATTTTAGTTTGATGTTGTATATATATATTGCTTCCGTTTTATTCTTTTTACTCTAATGATGTTGATATAGTGAATGACTAAGCTATTTCCTATTAGCAAGGCTATTCGTGGGGGCGAATCTTTGGATTCCCCAACCTGCACGCCCTGGAAGACATGGTTTTAGATATGCTCTAATTATTGGATTTTGGGGAATGACATATATTGTAGTTCTAGGATTAGTTCTCTTCTACAATCTTTTAAAATAACTATAATCAACTTATTGGCTTAACCATAGCTAGTAAGTAGATTTAGACTATTTAGCCAAAATCTGGTATTATAACCATTAAACTGGATTTTAGGGCAAAACGAAGAGGACTTATTAGAAGAAATTCGACCAAACTTAACCATAGTTGGAAGAATTTCTCCTACATATCAGATTTAGGCAAGCATATTATGACCAAATCCTAGATGTTTAACCATGGATCTAGGGTTGTCGTTTATATTAGAAAGACCTTACCAAGGATTTTTGATATGAATAATCCTCCTAGCAAAACTACATGATAACTATATTGCTTTGGTTGGGCCAAATTTTAGTTGTAGCTAATCTCTTGTTAATTATTTGTCTTATTTCTTTCTTTTTAATCGATCTCTTATAAAATCTTATTTGGCCTAGAAAGTTTTTTTTCCTAAACCTTCCTGTGGATTCAATTCCACTAATCTGTGCTACAATTCGACAACAGTACTTTGAGCGGGTATTTTGATTGAAGACCCCAAAAATCCTCTTATCAAATAGAGTCGTTGTCGGGGAGGTAACGGTAAAAATAATATATTTTTAATACGGAGTTTATTTATTTATTCCTTTTATCGTTAACCTATATAAAAACAAAAAAAAACTTCTATCTGCTTTGCTTTGCTCGTTCGATTCACCATTAATGAGGTTCTGTTTACGTTACAAAATTGCACAAAACTATAACGTAACTAGATGATTGGGTTCAAGAAATAGTGGCTCATTTTTACTATGATCACTTTCAGAATAAATTAGTCTCAACATTTTCTTATAAGCGGTTTCAAAGATATTAATTTTGGAAGAAACATACTAAGTTTTCAACGAAAAGTGTGTTTTTGAATACTTTATGGTTTTTGACCATCTATACTTCACAATTTGGAATTACATTTGCTACAAAAGTTTTAGATAATTCAAAACCCTTTCCAAATTGCTATAGCTCATATTCTTATGTTTAGTATTCTGAGAGTTACAGCATTTTGAAACAGCAGTAAAAACGGTCTCAGTAAAAGAAGCCGTTGTTCATTAATCACATGTTTTGAGCGGTAGGGAAGCAAAATTCTAGAAAACTTCCTTCTTAAATTTTTTTTATTTCTGAATTATCTTTCCAAATTGATATTATTTAATGCTCTCTCTCAACTGAGCTTAACGATATACGTATTTGAAAATTAGGACATCATAGATAACAATAAACTTGGAAATTAGATTAATATATATATATTTATTTATTTATTTATTTATATTTTGCCGTCGCTAGTTCACAAATACTTTTTCTCTTACAGGATAGTCATAAAGTTGGTACTCAGAGATCGTGAGGAATTTACAAAGTACATTGCAAGCTTCTATCTAATCATTCTTGTGCCCCCTAAGTGAAAGGGCATTTCCCTCTTTCGCCCCCTAAGTGAAGAGGCGGCCAAAGCTTCACCGGGAAACACTTCCCATAGGTGTGTGTATTTCTTTAAACCTGACATCTAGAAGGGGTTCATATCTGCTCCGTCCCGGCACTTGGAACATAAAGTCGTGTTGACTGTGCAAATACACGATGCTTTAATAAAATATTTACTATGGTTGGATTGACCTATTGACGTGTTTAAATTTCTTTTCATTCTAACATTAGTAAAGGTAAAAACTGTTAGAGAATTGTCGGATTTCATCACCCAAAAAAGCTCTCAATTAAGTGGGACCACCCATAAGGGATACGAAGAAATTTGTATCGCACGAAAATTGAACGTCCCGGACCTGAAAATAATTGATAATAAAAAAAGTAGCAAGATTCTCCCGGGAGGTCATTACACAACATATAGGTGTACCGGACCGGGGTACAAACACGGGTTTGTAGGATACAGCCCCAGCCAAGTGCTGCGAAATACTAGTTGTAGGTTTGCGACATCACCGTTCTGAGTGCTGACGTACGATAAGGCGACTCGCTCGGGCGTGAGGACTGAACATCTACATTAAATTGGTACAAGAATAGTAACGCGGGGGAGTGTAGAAGCCAAAGCCTTAAGCCATCTTGCCCATTTTTAAACATAGAAAAATATAGAGGAGACCCAATTATTTCTTCTTAAATACTTTAAAGTGCTAAAGTTTTAGGCTTGATTGATTTTTTTATTGGGTGCTAATTTAATTGTAAAATGTCGTGCATGCATGAACATTGGAATTCATATGGCTCACATTTTGACAGCCTACAATATCCTCAAAATAATTTTCAATCTTTCACCACCAAGACTCAAAATATGTAGAAATTTTTCAACCTCATTCTTATATGAAGACCCATTAATCCTTCCAGTCATTCAAACAATTCCCACCTGCTTCACCCAAAACATCTTTGGAAGATACCATTTCTCTATTCATGCAACAATCAATGAAAAGACAAAAACAAGCATTATAATTTCAACAACAAATGATACAATTCTAGCAACAAACATCGTTAAATCAAACTTATACGACTCAAGCTATATCTAGGTTAGAGACTCAGATAAGTTAGGTAGCAACCATGATGAATGAGAATGAGCAAGAATATCCAGCTAACAATCTTGAAAGGGAGTTCGAAGTAAATTCTAGTTCTGGTCTAGAAAATATTGAACTCGAGCAAAGTCATAGAATTTTTTCCCCGTGGGGTAAATGGATGCCATAGATGTTCCTATGTCACAAGAAGCGGCTCACATGTTCAATAAAATTCTTTCTCAATCAACTCTTAATTTAGCCCTCAACATTTAACCACCGATGTCATTTTCGATCCCTTCACCGATAGAGCCCAACCAATTCAAAAAAGATATCATGACATAAAGTGAACACTTTTTCAAATTCTTAAACGATTTCTCAGATGATGAGGATGATGAAAATTTTCTTAGAATTGTGAATTCAACATCGATCGTTGAGAAAATACGAGCTCCATCTTTAACCCAATCAATGTTACCTTCTTCATCTCTCTTCCTTGAATCCATACCTTCATCACCTGAGCCTAATGGGGGTACCATGACCATAAGCAATTTTGTGGACTTGTACGGAGATACCTCTTATTACATTTCTGTTAATGAATGTTTAAATTGTTTCAAGGACTCGAACGATCCTGATATCTGTGAAATGGTGCAATCATTATCATCTGAAGATACGTTTCAAGTTGGCCATACCCCTAAGCAAATGAATATCCATGTTAATGGTTAGGATGAGTCTCTTGCGATAAGTTATGAATATGTTTGTTAGAGTCAATTATTACCTGATCCTCATATCCACAAATATGTCATATAGTTTTTCTTCTACTAAAAGAAAACATCTTTTTGAAAAATTATAATTTTATGGATGCCTCACGGACTTGCTTTGTTAGAACCACCTATCATATTTTTTGGAATATCAACGATAACACGGGGGGTTTTGAAAAATTTTAACGAAATTATCTTTCCAAGAAAATCGAGTTTTAAATCTAGTACATTTTCGGGGACAAATACATGTATACCAATCTTATTATTTACCGCAACACGTAGTAATCATATGATTGTATTAAAAATTCAAAAGAAAAATATGTTCCCTGGGTATGTGCTTGCTTTATCTTGGAGAAAATGGTTTATCTTGATTTGTCTAAAAATTTTAACTTAGAATCATCAAATGATAGGCAAAGTTTTTAGAAAAAATCTTTTTCATAGAGAATTAGTTTAATACTATCTCTGGTTTTTACATAATATATCTACCCAATTAGGGGTTAATATTGAGAATCACCATTCATGTATTCTCTGATTTTTGAAAGTAAATTTGCAACTAGGATAGTACATCACTTTTTTAGCCTCGTACCATTCTGGTCATATTGTTAATTTTAAGTTTAGGGGTGCATTCGTCTGGATGAAGACGGTAAACTTAGCGCTTCTTGGGAGGCAACCCATAGCACATTCAGGTGAGAAATTTTAGTTTTCCTCTTCTATTTATTTTTCTGCTCTCAAACATTGAAGGCAACATTTTATTAAAGTTTGGGAGTAGGAAACCATTTCTTTAAATGTTTTTTTGAAGAAAAGTAAAATAATTGCACTTTGGCAATTTATGATATATTTTTGACGAATTTCCAAACACTTAAACTGATTTTACCTTAACATAAATATTATGGAAAAACCTAAAATTTAAAATTATACCAAGTATACACTATAATATTTTGGACTATCTTAAGCTAGATATACTATCTTTTTATTATCGACTAATTCAAGTTAGTTTGACATATTTTAAAAACATGCACTTCACTGTAGTTTTGCAATTAATACCTTTAATAGATTTTTGCTCAGTGTACGGGAAATTTAGCATTTATTATAGTAATAATTTACTATAAGGGAAACAGCAGCCTAAAAGTAAGTTCATTCCTAAGGAAAAAATAATAATAATAAGCCAAATGTGCTCTAAAACGTTCATGTTACAAGGCTACTCGCATGATTAAGAACTGAAAGAGGAAAAATTATCACCAATCTCAAGTTTGACCACGAACTATGTGAAAGAAGAACAAGAAAATATTACTTGTGAGAATTCTGAGTCTAGGTCATAATGGGGCACCACACCCCGGCAACCTTATCCAACTAACGGGGATTGTCGACCGGAAACTCCTTGTTACGGAGGTTTTACTAAGAAATAATGTACACAAAAGAAAAGGCTTGCAAAAGAAAAGAAAAAGTGTAATTCTAGGAAGACGAATTACCTAAGGTACTTGTCGAACTGACCATTGAATTTATTCTAGTAAGAACTAGACTACCAAAAACTAAGTAAATTATTCTAGACAACGTATTAGGGGATAAAACTATTTTCACTATACACTCAAATATATCTAAAGCAAAATACTTGAATCTCTTTCTAATATAGAGATAGTTTCGGATAAGCTTAAAATATTATTTGATATACTTGGGAGAATAACAACTTTAAGGATTTTTTCCATCGGTATATTTTACAACTAGGTAAGGGCAAGTTCACAAGAATTGAGTGCGTAATTATAACATTTTTAATATACCCAAATATGTATTTTAATAGTCCATTATATTTAATTTTAGGTACTTATGCACATTTGTTTGATTGTAGCTATTGGAGATAGATATTTGAAACCAAGCTCTTAAAGTCAAGTAAAAGTGTCTCCAGCAGTTCATAGCACAAAAAGTCAAAGACACAATACATTTGGTCTCAATATTGAAGAAATATATACATAAATATTCTTGGAGAATAAGATCAAAGAATATATTTCATCCAAGATCCTTAAAAATATTTATATTGAAGATATATGCAAGAGTTTCCATGAAGAAAGATCTTTATATCACTTAAAGAAATTATATGCAAGAATCTTAGGTGATTGGTTGTAATATTAAAAGAAATTATTGTAAAAATATTATTTAGAATTTAATGTATAGTTTCTAAATTTGGGTTCCTTCTCCTATGAAAGGAACCATCCCCCCATTGTAATTAGGCATCTCATATTGGAGTAAGTTTAGAAGAAATAAAGTTTTAGTTTTATTTAATTGTCTCTTCTCTTTTTATTTTTTTTGTAAATA
The DNA here is from genome assembly GCA_014058105.1 of Kingdonia uniflora. Lineage (NCBI taxonomy): Eukaryota > Viridiplantae > Streptophyta > Magnoliopsida > Ranunculales > Circaeasteraceae > Kingdonia > Kingdonia uniflora. Next base: position 680,772 of record JACGCM010000622.1, read on the forward strand.
GTTAACTAGTTCATGCAATAATCTTGGGAATGATAGAAGGCTAATCCCTTCTAGCTATGACTAGAAGGATGCCCTTGCCCAAGTAGTAATTGTTATATTATAATTCTAGGATTAGTTCTCTTTTACAAACTGACGTCTTAAAAGACTTGCAAGCGCACGGTGTACCATTAAGTACAAGGGTAAGCGAGGTCATCTCCCAAGAGACTTGTGGTGCTAATTAAACTTCGAGCTACTAGTTTTATCCAATAACAATGAATTTGTGTAGGTTGGTTTTCAAGTAAAGAAAATAAAATGCTAGAAAATATGAGAGAGATATGTCTGAGTGGCTGAATAGCTATAGAGTTCCCGTATCGCATATCCTTTGTTGGGCATATGCAATACATCAAACGATAAAAGAGATTTAGTGATTGGGAACTACCCATAAACTAACTTACTCAACCATGATCCGGTTGATAAGTACGGATTATGTTTTCTTCTCCATGTTCCTAACCTATCTTGTTATGGTCAAACAAGATGGTTACTTAGATTTATTACTCCACCTAATCCTAGCTATGGTCAATCATAAGACGAAGGAATACGAATATGCAATATTCCAGGATAAATAGAAAGTAATTACTTTAACTGAGCTACACAATCTACGCTAAGGCTACATTGGGTGGAGCTTCCTCTAGCCTTGGCTAAGAAGATTAGCTACTTATCCTTTTGATCGTTGTCATACTACTATTACTACGATAAAAGTAAAAGACAAGAAAAAGAGAAAAAGAATAATATTTATTGCTTAAAACTTTGATATTACACTCTCCAAGATGATCTTTCATGGGTGGGATTCCCCTCTTATTTATAGAGTATAGGAAGGGTTACAAAATATCACCATTAATGTAAAATCCCCTAAACAATACCTTAAATCATGCATAGATATTACAACTCATGAGAATAAAATCTACATTTAATTCTCTTCAATGGGCTTCCATGGGCCTTTGTTTGACAACTTCAAATGAGAATCATTGCTGGAGTGCATCACCCTTATTCTTTGTTGAAAACCTAAAAAATGTATGACTTGTTTATCATGTGACCAATTTCTGTAAATGCAAACAAAAGTACTATTAGTGTCATATTTATTTAATAAATGACTAGGTAGATATAATTTAGGAGTTGTACACGTAAATATTACGTGTCCATCAAATACCCCCGAACTTATATTTTACTAGTCCTCGAGCAAAAATAAACCAAAAATCATTTTTGTATGTCAAGCGATTGCATTTAGCGCATACAACAAGCCGTTAAACCCCAAGGTTCCCCTGGTGGACGAGTGTTGTCTCATGAGGGTTTATAGTGATTATACCCACAAAAATCAAAAATGATACTTTGGCAATTCTAGATTATAAATAACTTATTTCCTGTCAACTTATCCTTAGTTTGTTATAACAAGAAAATATTATGACAGAAAATTCATTAAAACTCAATATTTCTTAAGTGTACCATAAAATATCATTTTCAAAATCCAAAACTTGAAATACTACCTCATGCCCAAAAAAAGATTCAAATATTTTCCTTAGCTATATCTCAGTATAGTGAAGATAGTATTACAACACAATACCTTGTATAAAATAGTTGTGTCAGTGTTTGGTAGTCTAGTATTTATTAAAATAAATTTATCGGTTAGTTCGACAAATGCCTTAGTCAATTCGTTTTCCTGGTATTCTTTATTTTTATTTTTTATAAGCCCTTTTTTTTCTTTTCATACATGGTTTCTAAGTAAAGCCTCCATAACAAGGAGTTTCGGTCAATAATCCCTGCCAGTTGGCTAAGGTTGCCAGGGTTTGGATCCCCTTCTTGACCAAGACCCAAGATTCTCACAAGTAACACTTTACTTGCTCCCTTCACATAGTTCATGGTCATACTCGAGATTGGTGATAATTTTTCCTCTTTCAGTTCTTAATCATGCGAGTATGCATTGCAGCGTAAAAGTTTTAGAGCAAGTTTGGCTTTTCTTTTATACTTTCAGGAATAAACTTATTTTTAGGCAGTTATCTCCCTTGCAGAAGATTATTCCTAACATAAATGCTAAATTTTCTATATTCTGGTCAAAAAATTTGTTGAAGGTATTGGTAGTATAACTATAGTGAAGTGCAAGTTTTGAAAATATACCAAGAACAATTTAAGTTTTTCGCTAATCACAAGATAGTACATCGAGTTTAAGAATATGATAAATAAATACTCTAGTGTACACTTGGTAAAATATCAAAGTTTTTTGGGTTTTCCAATCAGCATATCCTTTTGCCTAAATAAAATTAGTCTAAGTGCTAAAAATTTGCCATAAATTGCCAAAAAGTCATTCTTTTACTTTTCATCAAAAAGTATATACAAAAATGTAGTTTTTCTGCCCCCAAACTTAAATAAAGCATTGCCTTCAATGTTTGAGCATAAAACTTAATACATAGAATGGGAAATACAAACTGGAACTTTTCACCTGAATGAAACTTGGGTTGCCTCCCAGGAAGCGCTAAGTTTTACTTGGTTCACTGTTGCATTCGGTGTTTTGACATTTAGTTGTCAGGACAGATTTAGCAGATTTATGCCTTTCGGTCATCATCCTTTCCAGTTCGACATACCCATTACCTTGGTGATCATATCCTCTAAGGTTGCAGGTTTGTTTAAGAAGCGATGTTCCTTGGCTTTGCAATCAAGTTGTAACACATTTGTAAAAGTAGTAACAGTTATTTTCTGATCGAGATTATTAACTTTTTGTGCGAGCTCCAGAAACTTCTTTATAAAGACCTCGAACTTCTCTCATTGTGACTTCTTGAGACTAATAAGAGAATATAAATTCCCTTCCTTGTCTTTATTGTAAGTATAAGCCTTGACAATATTCTTCTGTAGTTGGTCAAATGTGAGTATGGAATCTTCAAGTAGAAATGGAACCACCGTAGTTGTTCTCCCAGTAGAATTGTTGCGAACAGACGGAAGAGAATATGGTTGAGATTTGAATACAATCTCAGTGAATCATGGAATTACTTAATGTGCTCCTTCGGATCGGTGCCCTTCTATTTACATATCTTTAGAGTATGGAAACTTGTTAGTACCTCCATATCAAATAACTCCTTGGCAATCAGACTACTTGTATTGAGAATTGAGGTATCTAATCTCTCTTCTACGCCAAGTACAATACGCGGAATATGCCAATCAAGTAAACAAAGAAACACAAAACAATAAAGAAGATAAGAATTTCCCAAAGGAGGAAAGTGGAAAACCTTTACGAATAAAAACCACTCCTTGAACAATCCACTATGTTGATCAAACAGATTACACACACGATCTCACAAGCTTCCTCAAGCTTTTAACAGAGTTTCTCAAACCTAAGGTTTCTCTAGAATTAAACTCACAAAAGATAGGTTAATGAAATAACCTAAGTCCTCTTTATGTACTAGAGGACTAATTACAAGTATAACGGATCTCGAGTTAAACTCAACGTTCCAGAAGAACTCTCAAAGGCAACCTACGCACATCTCGTTCGAACGAAACACAAATCCATTCGAACGACTTTTATGACTAAAGGTTCCAGCCCTAGAAAAATATACATGTCGTTCAAACAAAATCCAATCTCGTTCGAACGACTTCTTCGGTCTTCAAATTCCAAAAGTAAAAATAGACAACTCATTCGAGCGAGCTCCACTTTCATTTGAAAGACTTTGACCTATTTTCAGTTCAACTTTAACAACTCGAATAGAACTAGCTCGAGTCTCTAGGTAACTTAACCAGTTTGAACTTCATGTAACTTAACCAGTTTGAACTTCAGGTAACTTAACCAGCTCAAATCTCTAGGTAGCTTAACCAGCTTGAACTTCAGTCAATCAGAACCAGTTCGAATCTAAACATTTTAAAATCTCATTTTCAATCCATTTCAATCTGTCTTCCATACTTAAACTAAAATAGCTCGAACTGAAATGACCTCAAGCATGATTTGAGTTCATACCTTAACAATCTCCCACTTGAAATTGAATCTACCAAACCTATCTCCTTATCTCCAAATGAATTGCTCAAACTACCCGGACCTTTAATCTTGAAGACCCATAAAAGTTTTACATGTCGTCAACTTCTGAAAAGTCACCACCTTCGTGAACATATCGACCAAATTTACATCAGTATGAATCTTCACGAGCTTCAACACACCGTCCTCAAGGAGCAAGTAAATATAATGATATCGAATATTAATGTGCTTGGTCCTAGAGTGAAAAGTTAAATTCTTTGCAAAGTGTATAGTACTTTGACTATCATTATACATCTTTGGAGAATGTTGTTATTTACCTAGCTCTTTCATCAACCTTTTGAGCCAAACCATATCCTTGCAAGCCTTTGTAGCCACAACATATTTTGCCTCCGTTGTAAACAAAGCTACAATCTTTTGAAGCCTAGAAGCCTATGTAACCGCACCGCTTCCTAATGAAAAAATGAAACCACTAGTGCTCTTTTGCCTATCAATATCACCCGCCATATCAGAATCAACAAAGCCTTGTAAGCATATTTAAGAACCCCCATAACATAATACCATCTCTTGAGTCCCCTTTAGATACCTCAGTATCCATTTTAGAGCTCTCCAATGCTCCTTGCCTGGATTACTCATATACCTACTAACAACTCCAACTTCTTGGGTAATATCCGGTCTTGTACAAATCATAACGTATATTAGGCTACCAACCGTGGATTGATAATGAACCTTATGCATCTCATCGTGATCCTTCTACGTCTTTAGATAATAATCCTTTGATAATTTGAAGTGACCTCCTAATGGTGTACTAACTACCTTTGAACCATCCATGTTAAACTACTTAAGTACTTTGTTGATGTACTCAGCTTGAGATAACTTCAATTCTCGTTGTTTTTTGTCCCTTGTAACACTCATACCAAAAACTTGATTTACTTTACCCAAGTCCTTCATACAAACTCCTAGAATAACTGTTCCTTCAACTTGACAATCTCTCCCATGTCGGCACTTTCCACCAGCATATCATTTACATACAGAAGTAGAATAATATATAAGTTCTCCATATTTTTAATAAAAAAATAGTGATCCGCATTGCTCTTCGAATAACTATTTCTTGACATGAATTGTTCGAACTTCAAATGCCACTGTCTTGGTGCTTGTTTCAAACCATATATGTTCTTCATGAGCCTAGACACAAGATCTTATTTCCCTTTAATTGAATACCATTCTGGTTGCTTCATATAAATTTCTTCGTCAAGGTTACCTTGAAGAAATGCTATCTTGACATTAAGCTACTCAAGATGTAAATCTTCAACTGCAACTATATTCATCACAACCCGAATAGTAGACATCTTCACAACATGAGCAAAGATCTCTCCAAAATTAACGCCTTCTTTCTGCTGAAAGCCCCTTACCACAAGTCTAGCCTTGAATCTCCTTGAACCGTCAGATTCTTGCTTTAGTCTGTATACCCACTTATTATGCAATGCTCTCTTCCTTCTCGGTAATTATACTAGATCCCAAGTTTGATTTACTGATAATGACTGTATCTCAACATCCATAGTAAACTCCTATTTTCTTTTGGCTTCCACAATTAAAGCCTCCTTATAATTTTTCTGTTCACCACCATCCGTAAGTAACAAATGATTTAGGGAGTTAACGTACCTTGCCGGAATTCTTGGCTCCTTTCGTAGTGCTATTGGAATAATGTCTAGATCATTAGGTTCTTCGTTTTGATCTGGTACATCTGACTCAACAATGACTTCTTCATTAACCTCTCGAGAGGCTTCATCATCAATATCGACAGTTTCCGCTGCTTTACTTTGATTCCTTTCACTAGGTACTTTGAAGTCTTTATACAAAACTTCCTCATTGAACGTAACATTATGACTCTGGATAACTTTCTGATTCTTCACATCCCAAAATCGATACCCAAACTCATCACCATCGTATCCAATGAATATGCACTTCGTTGACTTTGTATCCAACTTTTTCCTTGTATCTAAATTATCAAACACATATGAGGTACAACCGAAAATATACAAGTATGAAAGGTTTACCTCTTTACGGTTCCATGCTTCTTCAGGAAGTCCAGAGTTCAAAACGTTCAAGGCCCTCTGTTAATCAAGTATGCCGCCATACTAACCGTATCAGTCCAAAAACATTTTAGCAATCCAGCGTTGAGTCTCATACTCCTAATCCTGTTTGATGTGTAAAAGTCTTCAAACTCGTCACTACAGTATTCACCCCCATTATCCGACCTCAGACACTTCAGTTTTAAGCCAATTTTATTTTCAAATAGAGCCCTCCATTTTTTAAATTTACAGAACACATCTAATTTACTCTTTACAAAGTAGACCCACAGTTTACAAGTAGCATCATCAATAAAAGTAACGTAATAATGAGAACCACCGAGAGAAGACACCTTGGTTGGCCCCCAAACATCTGTGTATACAAGATCTAGCTTTCCAGGTTTCCTTTATCTTCCAGTTATTTTGAAACTAACCTCCTTCTGCTTCCCAAGAACACACTCTTCACAAAACTTGAGATCAACCTCATCAAGACCCTCTAGCTTTCCCTTTGTTGCCATTATCTTCATCCCCTTTTCACACATGTGACCGAGCTATTTGTGCCATGTACTTGTATTAATCCCCGGAGTGGCCTCATAAATAGTGGAAATTGTGTTTTGCGCTGTATACAATATTCCTTGTCTCAAGCCTCGAGCTACTACCATAGCTCCCTTTGTAACCTTCCAGAAGGTTGTGCCAAAGGTGCTTACATATTTGCCATCATCCACCAATTTGATAACCGATATAAGATTTTCCCCCAATTTGGGTACAAGTCGTACATCCTGTAAAACTAACGTTCCCCCTGAAGGCAACAATAACCTAGCGTTTCCCTTTCCAGTAATATTATGTGCACTCTTATCTGCAAGAAAAACCGTACCGAAGTTGCCTTTAACAATATTAGTTATGAAACCTACGTTTGCAGTAGCATGGAAAGAGGCACTCGAATCAACTATCCAGGATTCATTCACATCATCACACGATAGTAGTAGAGCCTTATCAGAACTAAACTCCCCAGTAAGGTTTATTGTATCTTTTTCCTCATCAACTTTCTTAGAAGAATAAGAGTTACAATCTCGCCTAAAGTGACCCTTCTTTCCACAAGTCTAACATGCACCGGGCGGCTTAAACTTTCCTCTTGACTGTGATCGACCCTTTCCATATTTCGGCCCCTTTCTATAAGACCTCCCTCTTTCCTTGATGTTTAACGTACTGCCATTTGAATTCGAAGAGGGTTCAGATGTTTTATGCCTATTATCTTCACTCATAATTAAAGAGACTATAGTGTCAAATTTGATGTCTTCCTTCCCCGATGAATTGTTCACTGTTATAATGAACCCTTCCCAACTCTCCGACGTCTGCCCTAGAAGAGCCCACCACGCTCTCACCTCCTCGATAAAAGTGATTTTCACGGATTCCAGTTGAGCATGTATGGTATTAAACTCACTGATATGAGATTACACACTACCATTATCTTTCATCTTCAAAGTAAACAATCACCATAAAAGATGAACCTTATTTGTCACGGACGGTTCCGAGTACATAGCAGACGCCTCCATTAAGCCTTTAGTTGTCGTAACTTTGTAGATCATGTGTAGAATCTTACATGATAGCTCTAACCTGATGGTTCCAAGCACCTTACGATCCATTCGCGCCCACTTAGCAGCATCAAGATCTGTTGGCTTCATCTCAACTCCACCCAGTAGTAAATCAAGATCCTACTAATAGAGGTAATCTTCTATCTATATCTTCCACACTCCAAAATTAGATTCATTAAACTTTGTAATCTTCAATTTCTCATAATCGGCCAACGCTCTTCATTACACAAGCCCTATAACAAGTGTTCTAATACTAATTGTTAGGGCCCGAGCCCCTGTATTGCACCGATATTGTCCCCACCTTTACCACCTAGTATGGGTTAGGTGTAGAGTTTTATCAGAAAAGGCTTTGGTACAATTTAATAGTCTGTATCTTCTTATATCCTTGTATTATTCCACATCTTTAACCAATGTGGGACTAATTTTGGTTCACCAATCTTAATAATCTTCACCTTAAATCTAACTCAGTTAGTCTTCAATTGTCCGCTGCCACCGATACGATTAGATATGCCCACCAACAATCTTCATCTTAGTTTAAGCTCCCGTAGTACACCATCTTACCTGAGATCCATGTACAACGACTTATCTGCTATACCCAAGCACCCCATTTTCTCTGCACATCAATGTTCTACCCCGAGCACTCGCCAATCACAGTGGACTATGTTTTTAGCTGAACCGTCGGCTCTGACACCGATTGTTGAGAATTGAGGTAGTTAATCTATCTTATACGCTAAGAACGATATGCAGAATATGCCAATCAAGTAAATAAAGAAACACAGAATAATAAAGAAGACAAGAATTTCTCAGAGGAGGGAAGTGGAAAACCCTTACGAATAAAAAACCACTCCCCGAACAATCTACTATATTGATCAAATAAGTTACACACACGATCTTACAAGCTTCCTCAAGCTTTTAACAGAATCTTTCAAACCCTAGATTTCTCTAGAATTAAACTCACAAAAGATAGGTTAACAAAATAGCCTAAGTCCTTTTTATATACTAGAGGATGAATTATAAGTAAAACGGATCTCGAGGTAAACTCAACATCCTATAATAACTCTCAAATGCAACCTACGCACATCTCATTCGAATGAAACACAAACTCGTTCGAATGACTTTTACGACAAAAGGTTCCAGCCCTTAAAAATTACAGATGTCGTTCGAACAAAATCCAATCTCGTTTGAATGACTTCTTCAGCCTTCAAATTCCAAACGTAAAACAGACAACTCGTTCGAATGAGCTCTATTTTCATTCGAACGACTTTGACCTACTTTGAGTTCAACTTTAACAGCTCAAACAGACCCAGTTCGAGTCTCTAGGTAACTTAACCAGTTTAAACTTCATGCAACTTAACAAGCTCAAATCTCTAGGTAACTTAACCAGCTCGAACTTTAGTCGATCAGAACCAGTTTGAATCTAAACATTTAAAAATCTTATTTTCAATCTGTTTCAATCCGACTTCAATGCTTAAACTGAAATAGCATGAACTTAAATGACCTTGAACATAATTCGAGTTCATACCTTAACACCTTGTAACTTGATGAAATTGTCCTTACTGTCTAAAGCTTGAGCTCCAATCAACTCCTTGATACGTTGATCCATATGTTCTTGTGTGATGTACTGACGTATTACTTGAGTAGCTTGGTGAGATAGTCAAGGATTATAAGTACCTGTCCCCTCACTCAAGCGTTCTCATACTGGAATTTGGGGTTAAGATCGTTGTTCCTCCTCTAGATGCTTAGAAAGCCGAAGACCTCTCCTGATATCGGACTGAGCTTTTCTTCCCATATGAATTGAAGTTTGTGGTTCATGCAAAATATTTCTAGAAATGGCTTTGCTGGTTGCTCCTCGATGTCCTAATCTTTTGCATTCAAAAACTCAAGAGTTCACTGGCACTTGACCATAATCTCTGGTATGGGGAACCAGTTGAGTGTCCTGTAAAGCTTGCAATGTGGCCTGTATAGTTGTCATCTATTCTTCATGTCTCTTCGAGCTCTTTGCCACAAAGCTCACGGTAAAGAGCTAACTAACGCTCAAGCTCATTACGCTTCTCTGTCTCAGCGTAGAGATTCACTTATAGTTTAGCGAGCTATTTCGGTTTAACTAAAAGATTAAGCTGGACTCTTGATAACTATGATTAGAAATGGATAATGGAGTAAATATATGCCTTAGGATATCATGGAAATGTCTTCTATCCTACAGACGATGTTAAATGTAATGGCCTAATTCTACAGCTCGAAATAGCTCGAAATTTGATCTTACACTAAATGCACCTATGACAAAAGTTAGTGTAATTAAAGAAATAACAAAGGTGATTTAGTGTGGAAAACCTTTGAATAGGTAAAAAAAATCATGACCTCGAGTTGAGGGTTTAGTAATTATAACTTTTATTGCTTAAGGGTGATATCTTGAACTAGAAATGTTTGATCTTGAAATAAGAATTCTTGCGGTGTTTAGAATCTAGGAATTCTTGGGTTATAATCTAGAAAATCTAGTTTCTGGTCCTTATCACCTTTGAAACTTTTTCTTTATATAGACCTTACCTGCAGCTCGTTATCTTATAGAAGCACGTTCTCAGGATAATGAGGTAACTAATAGTTGAATGTGTAACTGTTAATTCGTGGGAGATAGATATTTTTGACTTGTTCATATTTTGTTGTAGTGTTTGATCCATATTCTGTATCAGTTCGCGGTCTAGGTGTCAATGCTGACTGTACATGTCACATGTAAAATGTGTGAGTCTGATATTGAGGTAGCTCGAGTTTGGGCTAGGCTGAGGGATAGTTCCCTACAGGTTGAGTAGTTAAATCTCTTAGCCAAGGCTAGAGGAAGCTCCATCCAATGTAGCCCTAGTGTAGATTGTGCAGTTTAGTTAGAGTAAATATATTCTCTTTATCCTGGCATAATGCATATTTGCATTCCTTCATCTTATGCTTGACCATAGCTAGGATTATGATGAATAAAGAATCTAAGTAACCATCTTGTTTGACCATAACAAGATAGGCTAGGAACATAGAGAAGACAACATAATCCATGCTTATCAACTGAACCATGGTTGAAGTAAATTGGTTTATGCATAGTTCCCAATCACTAATTATCTTATCTTATGATGTGTTGCATATACTCGACCAAGGATATGCGATACAAGAATTCGTGATATACTCTAACTAGGTACACTATCTCAAGGTTACAACGGATGGAGTAGAATCACGCCTTGGTTTCCTCTCCAATCGTATAATACCTTTTCTAGTGTGTGTTTTATTTTAATTCTTCATTTATAAAAACCCAAAAATTCTTATTGGAAAAAATTAATAGCTCAAAACATAATTTATACCTATAAATCTCTTGGGATACAACCCCGCTTTCCTTTGTACTCAACGATACACCATGTGCTTGCAGGTCTCTTAAGACGTCAGTTTTATAATTGATCAACTCACTTCCCAAAGAGTACAAACATTTCGTTACGACGATAATGTAAGGGAAGAGTTAATTACAATACTCGGATGTGACTACGGCGGTGGTGAACAATAAGTACCAAAGGAAAGAAAAATGTGAGTCTTGGAGTCGACATCCGAGGTATTGATGATTAAAGGGAGGTCTTCAGACAAAGGGAAGCCTAGTGGTAATAACTTTTGATCGAAGTGGAAAGGTCGCGGTGTAAAAAGTAACAACTTGGGAAAAAACCAATGTGCATTTTGTAAAGAGACGGGTCATTAGAAAAATGAATGTCCTGCACTTCTTAAGAAGAAGAAAAGTGAAAAATTAAGTTTTTCAGTAAATGTTGCTCAAGACACGACAAATGAAGTCAATGATTCTAATTTTTTTTAACTATATCATCGAGTACATATGTTGTTGATTCAAAAGAATGGATCTTAGATTTGGGTGCTACTTATCATATTTGTCTCGAGAGGGGCTATTTTTCTAGTTCAAAAAAGCTAAAAGGTGGAGCGATGTTGATGGGAAATGAGGATTCTTGTCATATCATGAGGATAGGTACCATTCGTCTAAAGTTGTACAATGGGTTGGTTAAAGAGATTGAGAAGATTTGTTATATTCTGACGATGAAGAAGAGCATAATCTCAGCGAGTTTACTTGAAGAGAAAGGCTACAAGGCTGTGTCTGAGAATAGGGTGAAGAAGGTTCTTAAGGGAGTCATTGTTATGTTGAAGAGCCAAAGAAGAAGTAACAACTTGTGTTATTTAGATGGTATAGCTGTTCTTGGTGAGGTTACTACCGCGGGAAGGAAGGAGACCACTTCTAGAGATACCACTCGGCTATGGCATATGTATTTGGCGCATGCGAGGGAAAAGTCCTTGAGAGTTCTTGCGAACCAAGGGCTATTTAAAGATGTTAAGATGTGCAAATTAGACTTCTGTAAATATTATGTTCTGAGCAAGCAAACAAGGGTAAAGCTCGATACTGCTATCCATCGTACTAGTAGAACTCTTGATTATGTTTACTCTAATGTTTAGGGACCCTTTAGGAATGCATCGCTTGGGGAGAAACATTACTTTGTGTCTTTTGTGGATGACTTTTTTAGACGTATATGGGTATATACCATGAGGAAGAAGGATAAAGTCCTAAAAAATTTCATCAGGTAGAAGAAGTTGATAGAGAGTCAGACTGGCAGAAAGATCAAGTTGCTCCGTTTGGATTATGGTGGAGAGTATACTAATGATCCATTCTTGCAAGTATGTCAGGATGAGGGGATCGTTCGACATTTTACAATTAGAGAGACACCGCAACAAAATGGGGTAGTTGAGCGCATAAATCATACTTTGCTGAAAATGGCGCGATGTATATTGTCCAATTCTGAGTTGGGCAAAGCGTTTTGGGTTGAGGCTTTGACATATGCATACTACATCGTTAATAGGTTACCTTCAGCTCCAATTAAGGGTAAGACACCAATGGAAGCTTGGTCGGGAGAACCTGTTACAGATTATGATACTTTTTATATATTTGGGTGTCTGACATACTATCATGTCAAAGATGATAAGTTAGATCCACGAGCAAGGAAGACCATTTTTTGGGTAAGAAGAAGGGTGTGAAAGGCTACAAGTTATGGGATACGAAAGATCGGAAGATCATTCTGAGTAGGGATGTCAGTTTTGATGAGGCTTTTATGATAAAGTCGTATGTCTCTGAGCATGCAGAGAAGATGACAAGCAAGGTTTTACAACGGGTGAAGATTGATGTATCTTCACATTGGCCAGAGAGATCTATACTAAAGGGGTGTCATTTATCAGTGTGACAACGGGTGATGAACCATTGGTTCATGTTCCAGATGATGAAGACACAGATGAGAGTGAAGCATTTAGTAGTACGGATGAAGAGACTCCGATTGTAGAGTCAATTGCAACTAGTAAACCAAAGAGGAATGTGGGTAAGCCAGAATGGCTTATAAAGGGCATGGTACTTCCAAAGGCGAAGGCCATGGTAGCCTATGCACTACCGGTCGTTAAAGAAGGTGTTCCTTCCACGTCTAAACATTGGGAGGGAGTGAAGAAGAAGAGATATATTCTCTTCGTAAAAATAAAACTTGGCCACTTTCAAAGTTGCCTAAGGTTAAGAGGGTGATTGGTGGTAAATGAGTCTACAAAGAAAATAAGGATCTCAAGATAATGTTACGCTTCAAGGCAAATTCAGTGATAAAACACTTCTCCATTCGTATCTTATTGGCCTTAGTAACGAATTTGAATTGGAATTGTAATAACTCGATGTTAAGACGACATTCTTACATAGGAAGTTGAAGGAAGAGATCAATATGACTCAACCGAGTGGGTTTACAGTTGCTAGAAAGGAAGACGATATATGTTAATTGATGAAGAGATCATTGTACGGTTTGAAGTTGTCTCACTGACAATGGTACAAAGAGACTCTTTCCTATAGAGATTCATGGAGATAGAGAAAAAGGAACAGTGAGTCTCTTTCTTATAGATTAATTTGGCTCCTCACGGGGATTTTGGGAACTACGGGCGACTTGACCCACGGTACGTAGGCAACCATTGATTTGGTGTAATCGATTTGGTATTTTGGGACGTTTGGTTTGTTTGGGTCCTTTGGGGCATTTGTTTGGATTTGGTCATTTGGGACGCTTGGTTCGATTTGATTCTTTAGGACGTTTGGTTGGTTTGGGTCATTTGGGACGTTTGTTTAGATTTGGTCATTCGGGACGTTTGGCTCGATTGGGTCCTTTGGGACTTGTGTTTGGATTTGGTCATTTGGGACACTTAGTTCAATTTGGTCATTTGGGACGCTTGGTCGATTTTGGTCCTTCGGGGCGTTGGGTTGTTTAGATTTTTTGGGACGTTTGGCTACTTGGGTCCTTGGAGACATTTGGTGAGAGAGGGTTTTGTTTTGGATTGTTTGGATGGTGACTATGTTCGGCTCAAATTTTGGTTCGTTTGGTTGGGGAAATCTTCACCGAGGTGGAGAAATGTGAGGCTGCCCTGTTTTCTGTTCGAATAGACTTTGAGTTTGTTCAAACATAACAAAGTCTGTTCGAACAGACATTGTGTGTGTTCGAACAATCTACTCATAACCCATTTTCTTCGAATACACTTTGGGTGTTTATTCGAATAGGAAAGAGTACGTTCTTTTTGTTCGAACAGACATCGAGAAAAGTCATTTTTGAGTTTGTTTGAAACCTCTTGTTTGCCTCGAGATCAGAGTGATTGTATTTGGCTCTCCCAAGTATATAAGGGAGAGGTTAGGTTTTTTATGAGTCATCTTTGGGGAGATCTTTTTGGAGAGGAATTCTTGAGAGATAAACCTCAATTGTTTGTAAAAATTGTAACCTTGGTCTTTAAATAAACTCTCTCTCTATTGTGCGGTGGATGCAGGCAATTATCGAACCACCTTAAATCTTTGTTGTTGGTTGTTGATAGTATATCCCTATTTACTTGTTTGTGCCCTAATCGAATCAATAGGTGTTTGGTTTCCACTGCGCGACTCAACAAACTGTAGATAGACAACGTCTTATTAAGGACTTATATACAGCAGATTGCCTTGTTTTGGAACCTTGATTGTGACTTAACCTACAAAGTATCATTTGATCATTTTATGATAAAAAAACATATGAGCAAGACTGAAATGGGCTCAGGCCACGTCAAACTCACAACATTAAAAGAAATTTAAAGAGGATGTACCTTTGATATTCACGCAAACTCGGCTTGTGTGAATATCAAACAAACCACTGCCCAGGTCGAGTGGTCATGTTCGCCAGTTGGATGTAGTTTATAACAATACCAAAATTACGAAGGTGAGTAATAATTAAGAATAAGTGCAATTGTTCTCAACTGTAATTTTTTGTCTTTTTTGTCTCAAAAAACCCAACCCTACCTTACTTGCAGGTACTACTAACTTTTTTGTCTTAAAATCTCGATTTCGACTGCCACTTTACAGGCTACACAAACAACTTTCAACATTAATCACACTGGACCATAGAATTATCAACTTGATCTTGTATACTTGAGTGTGCAATGAATTTCTTCCTGTAAGCCGTTTTAAGGGCATGAACTAAACATGTAAAACACCTATATACTAAACGTGTTATTAAAGTAAAGCAACACTGAAATGGGTTTGGTGTTACGAAAAGTGAAAGGGGCCGAGGACAACCCGATGATCAAGCCATGGCTCGGCCTCCATGTTACAATTGGGTCATATTTTGCGGCGAAAATTGTGGCTAAACGTACATGTACTCAATCAATGATAAAGATATCAACACATGTAGAATGCATGAGTACAAAGATCGATCGATATAATTTTATGGTTTGAATGTCTATAAATACGTACTCATTTTCCAAACCATAATCTCATAATTCTCTTTTCTACTTGGTAATCAGTCACTTATAATGATGACTATGGCCCTCGTCGCTAGAGTTGCAATCCCCTCCCTCTCTCGAATTGCTCCGAAGAAAACCTGTGAGTTAAATATCAAATGTTCAAGTGTTCATTGCATGTCTAACCAAGGCCATGATCACAACATCGTTAGTTCTAGATCGTCCTCTAACGACCAAAAGGCAAGTATACTACATATATATCTCCATACGCTGGGAATTTTTTTCTGTCTCATGGCATTTTTTATTTTATTTTTTTGGTCACATAGATTAATTATAATGAAAAATTGGACAAAGTTAAGTCAGTACTACGTAACGAAGAAGATTCACTAGAAAGTTTGATCATGATCGATGCCTTGCAGCGTCTAGCTATATATTACCACTTTCAGGACGAGATCGCAGAAATTTTAAGCAGTATTGTAGCTAGACATGAGAACTTTGTTGACAGCGATGATAGCGGTTTGTACAACATTTCACTTGGCTTTCGGTTATTGAGACAAGACGGGTACCTCGTCTGTCCAGGTATGTTTTGTTGTTTGCTTATTTTAGGTTAGAGACTTAAAATTAACTTGTACTAATAATTTATAGTGTTAATGTAACAGACATGTTCAACAAGTTCAAGGACGCGAACGGGAAATTTAAACAAGGATTAAGTGAAGACCTAGAAGGGATGATGGAACTATACGAAGCCTCTCACCTTGGAGTTGTGGGTGAGAGTCTACTCGACGAAGCCCAAAACTTTGCTTTAAAGAACCTTAAAAATGCTTTGACACATTCAACAGAAGATCGAGCTAGAGTCATCACGGACACCTTGAAGCATCCCTACTACAAGAGCTTGGCAAGGTTCAGGGTAAAACACCACATCAAAAAATTTGAAAAAAAACATGGACCAAGAAGCGATATACTACAGAAACTTGCAAAAGGGGATTTCAACATTGTTCAATCCCTCCATCAAAGAGAGCTATTAGAAGTTTCCCAAGTACGAAAGTGGTGTTTCTACTTTCATGTTAATTTAATCCACCAATTACATCCTCTAATGATATTTTTTTTGATCAAGTTAGGTGATGGAAACTGGAAAGACCTCAGACTACCGAAAGAGTTGAGGTTTGCAAGAATAACCAACCAGTTAAATGGTACCTCAACTCCATGGCTTCGCTTTCTGACCCAAGATTTTCAAAACAAAGAATTGAGCTTGTAAAGCCTATTTCGTTTCTCTACGTATTGGATGATATTTTCGATGTTTATGGAACACTTGAGGATCTCATTGTCCTCACAGAAGCATTTAACAAGTAATATATACAATCATTTTAGCTAGTAACCAAAAACCGTATCCTATAAAATGTTGTTTGAGCCAAAACTCTGTATTATACTAAAAGTATTGTTAACCAAATATTAATGATTAACATGTAGATGGGATCCCACCCAAATCGAGGAATTACCACACCAAATGAAAGTATTTTTCAAAGTGGTTTACGACTTCACTGATGAGTTCAGCTCTAAGGTCTTCGAAAAACATGGATGGAATCCTTCGCAATCCTTGCAGAAATCGGTATATATATATATATATACTTACCTTTCACACCAATCATTTTCTTTTACATTAAAATAATTGGTATTGGTATCATTTCTCACGCCAATTGATTTCAGTTGGCAAGACTATGCAACGCATTTCTAGTGGAAGCGAAATGGTTGGCATCCGGGGAGTTGCCAAGTACCGAGGAATACTTGAAGAATGGAGTGATTAGTACACGAATGCATTTAGTCTTTGTTCACACTTTCTTTCTTCTAGGGAAAGGTATAACAAAGGAGAGCGTAAATCTCGTCGACAATGTCCCGGGGATAATAACCTACACATCGACTATTCTTCGTCTTTTAGACGATTTGGGAAGTGCCAAGGTACGAAACCATGACCAAGCGTAAAAAATTTCATTATTATATATATTTAAGAGTGAATTATCTAATTGGGATAGTTTGACAGGATGAGAATCAAGATGGGCGTGACGGTTCATGCATAAAGTGTTACATGAAGGAACATAGAAGCTCAACGATAGATGATGCAAGAGAACATGTTTCTTGTGTTGAAATAATGCACATTAAGAGCACATTAAGAGTAAGACTCTTCATCTTAGTTAATGGGAGTTACTTAAGTAATGATAGATTAATGGTGTGAGTTTCAAATATGAATAGTTTTGTATTTAATGTTTTGAGTCTTCACCTCTACTATATAAAGGGGTGTATGTGTGGGTTTATAATCAAGTAATTCTAATCAAGATTTCTCTCATCTTTCTATCCTTCTCTATCTTGTTGTGTCTAGAAAAGCTACTAATAAGCTTGCATCTTGCATAATATCAGATGCATGGAAATGTTTGAGTGAGGAATGCCTATCTCCAAATATATGTTCTCCTTCATCAAGAAAAGCTTCACTTGATGCAGCGCGGATAATTAGCCTAATTTATGATTATGATGAGGACCACCGTCTACCAACTCTTGAGGAACATATCAAATCGCTGCTCTATGAAAGCATCCCTTAAAAATAAGGGTTAACTATATGTATTGCTAGAATTATTCGAAACATTTTACTATCGTTTGTTTCAGTTGCAATAAAAAGTGTTTTGTAATAGATCACTGAACCCACCATTTATGATATAAGTACCTCCGTAGTTAGAACAGACCAGAACATAAAGGCATAAAAACTGTAAACTTCCCACAGTTTTGGCAATTTTTTGTAAATTCAGTTTTTTTTTTAGATCCCGTATGCTTTATCACCAACCCCGTTTATTCAATGTAAATAATGTAATTACAAATATATACGTAGCAATCCAAATTAAATACTACAATACATAAGCTCTAGTTTTCAGGTCTTCCATGGGGACTTAATCGTGTATCCGATGTAAATCCCCAATGCAACTACCACAAATATAGCTACAACCACATTCCAAACCAACTCGTTTGATTTGCTAAGTTCCATGACATACCCCCCAATTTCTTTCCTATAATCATCCGCTGTCCGTCCACCACCTTGAGTAGCATTGTAAATTGATCCATCTTTAATCTTTCTGTCAGACTCGTCCATGGCCTTCTTGGTATGGTTTTCTTGTTTTTCCTCAATTTTGTCCGTACCCTTTGCACCAATATTCACAGATCCATCACCCCATTTATTCTCGTGACCTTCATTCTTATGGCCTGGCAACATTCCCTCAATAACTGGTTTTGGACTTGTTGGAATCAGTCGCTTGGGCGTTGGCATTGGTTTTGGCTCCATAATAAGTTTTTGACTAGGTGGAGCTTGTAGAATTGGTGCAATTTCCGGCTTTTGACTCACTGGAACTTGTGGGATTGGTGCAGGTTTTGGCTCACCAGCAGGTTTTTGACTCAATGGAGGCTGTGGAGCTTGTGGGATTGGTGTAGTTTTCCGGGGCTCACTCGGCGGAGATTGTGGCAATGGTGCAGGTTTTAGTACTTGACTCGGGATATATGTAGGTTTTGGTTGGGGAACATATTTTGGACTAGGCGGAGGTTGGGGGATTTGTGTAGAGGCTTGGGGCTCTGCAACTTTCTTAGGCATGATGATGTTTAGTACTCCATTTTCGAACTTTGCACGGAGCTCATTAGCATTGCAGCTTGGTGGAACTTGGAAATCTTTGCGAAAACGGCGCCATCTGTTGTTCCCGATTGGGCGTTCTCCACTGATCTTTAACGCACCATAATGGTCTATTTGAACTCGTAGTTGCTCCTTTGCAAACCCTGCACAAAGAAAAGAATGTGTACATGAGGTTAATTAGCTTAGATACTTTGCTTAACCAAATTAATCAATTCTTTAAACATGTTTTCCCCCTGGGGATCACATGCAACAAAAAGGGTTTGATCTATAAGGCCTTGATATAACCGGCATGGCCACATGGGGTTGATTTAGTTTCCCTAATGATATTGATCAATGTCCAAAGTCTGTCGCCCGTGACGCCTAGATTCCAATTTTAGGGAATTAAACGAATTCTAACATTTTCTCTGTATTGGAGATTATTTTTGTTTTCACATTCTAAGGTATATGAGAAATTATTGGAGATATTTCGAGACATACAGAGTAAGCAAATGAAATGAGATTAGCATAAAAGAAGAAAGAACACTGACCTGGAAGATCTATGAGAAGAGTTTCGGATTCTTGGTCTTGTATGAAATCCGAAGAAGGCTGAAAATCCTCGTGCAAGCGAGTGATGGCTCGAATTCTATTATCCATGATTTAGGCGTGCTTTTCTCCTTTGTTAGAAACAAATTATAAGAAAGAAAGAATGATTTGAGTGATAATGGAGGTATATGTTATGGCTTATATACACAGAGGAACAGGCGTTTTCTTTTAAAGGAAACAATCCTTTATTTGTATCTTAAGGTTTTGTCATAAAAAATGGTTGATTATGTTTACTTTATCATGCAAAGGTGATGGATGTCTTCTTGCATGGGCAAAGTATATGTTCTTTGCTTGAAATCCTTCATTTAACCTTTTCTTCAAGACTATGAATGGCTTTAGTACAATTTCAAGGCAAAAACACCAAGGCCGGCCGGTCCTAGGAGATGGGGTGCCCAAAGAGAATTCACAAATTGGTGAACGTTACATAGTCAATACCTATAGCTTCCTCCTTTGCTGATGATATGGTTGAGCTGCTGTAAAAGATTTAAGAGAAAAAAGTATTCAACTTAATTAATCATACAAACTACTGCCTCTTTATAGTTACAGAGGTTACACATTCATAGAAACATATCTCACACATAATTTCTTTCTATCTAAGGGATGAAGATCTCTTGATATATTCTCTTCAACAATATATGCAATATCATATATGCAGAGATCTATGGAGTATATTCTTTATTCAAATCACAACTATTTTTTAGCTGTTTATACCCCCCTTCAAGCGAATCGTAGGTGTAGAACGGAGATGAAGCTTGTCACATAAGTGAATATGTGTTCCACGCGGCAAGGACTTCGTAAAGATATCTGCAAGTTGTTCATAACTAGGGACAAATCGTATTTTGATAAATCCAGACAACATTTTTTCCCGAATAAAATGATAATCAATCTCAATGTGTTTCGCGCGGGCATGAAATACCGGGTTAGAAGACATATGTACCACACTTTGGTTGTCACAATAAAGGATGATCGGTATGGAAGTTTGAAGACGAAGATCAAGAATTAAATATGACAGCCAAGTAAGTTCTGCAGCAGGGATTGCTAATGAGCGATACTCGTCTTCTGAACTAGATCTAGAGACTGTAGGTTGTTTCTTTGCACTCCACGATATGAGATTCCGTGCAAGGAAAATTGTATAACCGGAAGTCGAACATCGAGTGTCAATACACCCAGCCCAATGAGCATCAGAATATGCAACTATTTTGTTGGGACTGTTACGATAGAGACGGAGTCCCCAATGTAGAGATCCTTTGATATAACGAAGTATTCTTTTCACGGCTTGATAATGATCAATAGTTGGTGCATGCATAAATTGGCATACCATGTTAACACTATAGGCGAAATCTGGACAAGTGAGTGTTAAATATTGCAAAACACCAACAAGACTCCGATAGTGACTAGGATCATCATATGGTTGTACAAAAATTGTAAGTTTCAAACTTGAATCAAGCCGAGTGGAAACCGGTTTACAATCAAGCATCTGAGCTCGGGTAAGGAGATTTGTAGCATACTTAGCTTGACTTAACAACATACCATCTTTCGTAGGTACCAACTCAATACCAAAAAAATAGTAGAGCAGGCCAAGATCTTTCATCGCAAACTCCTTCACGAAACATGATATAATGCTTTTAAGCAAAGTATTTGAGCTACCAGTTAAAATTATGTCATCGACGTATACTAAAAGAATTAACATATCCTGACCACGACGATAAATGAACATAGAGGAGTCTGCAGTGCTAATCGAATCCCATTATGAAGAAGAAATGAACTGAGACGGTTAGACCACACACGTGGGGCTTGCTTAAGACCATGCAAGGCCTTATTCAATCGACATACATAGTCAGGATGTGAGGGGTCAACGTACCCCATGGGTTGATCCATGAAAACTTCTTCCTGAAGAGTACCATGTAAAAAAGCGTTTTTCACGTTTAATTGTCGAATTTCCTAATTTTAAGTAAGAGCATAAGATAGAGCAAGATGAATTATAGCCGGCTTCACTACAAGGCTAAACGTCTCATAAAAGTCAACACCAAATTATTGAGAGTAACCCTTCGCCACAAGGCATGCTTTGTGGCGTTCAATGGAACCATTATAGACCCATTTGCAGCCAACTGGTACTAGACTCCATTTATTATTTTCTCGAAGTGCCTGCATTTCCTCGTTCATTGCATTTTGCCAATGTAGAAAATGAGAAGCCATTTAGAAACCTCATGGTTCTGAGATGGCGTCTAATGCTACAAAAAAATCATTGATGAGATGTAGGAATGGACGACAAGTTTCTCTTCGGAGCTGGATGGTTAGTTACTAGGGACTTATGACGTGTTACCATAGGATGAATATTCTAGAGTGTTGGACATTTTGTTTTTCCAGAGTTTTGATTTACTTTACCACATGAAACATGATGAATGGTTGGTTGTGTAAGAGCTAGTGGTAAGTCGATGGTAATTGTACCTCCAGGAATGTCAAGTGAAGAGGAAATTTCATATGGATATTGGATATCATTAGGTGGAGAAGGATGTGGTATGTCATTAGTCAGAGATGCATTTGGGCTTTCATTTTTAGTACAATCGACGGAAGATACAATTGGAGACGATACGTGAGTGATAGGGAGTACTAGATCATCATCATGAACAATGGTGGATTAATTAGAGGTAGATTACATGGGTATTGGATAAGTTGCAGCATCATCATAAACAACTTCCCGGAACGAGAAAAAATTACGAAGGTTGTTAGTTGTTGTAGACTCATTGAGAAGAGGAAACATGTTTTCATCGAAGATGACATGACGAGAAATATACGCACGCCCAGTTGAAGAATTCAGGCAGCAAAACCCTTTGTGAACTATACTTACACCAAGAAAAACACATGGGTGGCTCCTTGGAGTGAGTTTATGAGGTACATAATCTCGTAAGTATGAAAAACATAAGCAACCAAATGTACGAATCATGGACAAGTCAGGAAGCTTACCAAACAAGGTAGAGTATGGTGAAAAATGCTTGAGAACCTTGGTAGGAAGCCGGTTTATCAAATAGGATGCATATGCAAATGCATCCACCCAAAGGCGAACAGGAACATTAGTTTGAAATAACAAGGTGAGACCGGTTTCTACAACATGTTGATGTCTTCGTTCAGCCCAACCATTTTGTGCTTGGGTATGTGGGCATGATATGCGTTTAAGAATACCGCAAGAGTCGGGATGATTAAGAAATTCAGTTTTTGAGAACTCAAGACCACCATCACATTGGAAAACTTTAATCTTATGATCCAATTGATTTTCAACCAATTTTTGAAAACGTATAACTGTTGGAAAAAATTCAGATTTAGTTTTGAAAGGAAAGAAACACATATAGCGACTAAAATCATCGACAAAAATCACATAATACCGATAGCACGAAACATAACTAATGGGTGCAGGCCTTAAAGATCAATATGAACCAATTCTAATGGCTTACTAGCCCATTTAATATTAATTAAAAAAGGTAAACGGTGGGATTTTGCTAATTAATAACTAAAACAAATGGAAGATTCTGAAATATTGTTCTTCAAACTAGTAACTATTACTTGACCATTTTTACTCAAGACATTAATAACTGCTCTAGATGGATGGCCTAAACGCCGATGCCAAATTTCTTGAGAGGCTTTAACTGAGCTCTTATGAACGGAAAGGTATGCAGTTTTTGACTAGTCAAGGTTGTAGAGTCCAGCTTTCCTACTTCCGATTCCCAGCACCTTCTTTGTCCTCAGATCCTTGATAACAAAACCATTAGAAACAAATTTAATAGAAGCATCAGTATCGTGTGTTAACTGACTAATAGATAACAAGTTCTTTTGAATTTTGGGAACTAGAAGAACATTTTGTAAAGTAAGAGCACCATATGGTGTAGGAATAGGAACAATCCCTGAATAAGTAATATTTAAAGTTGACCCATTACCTACAATAACCCGATCTGAACCATGGTATAGATTTAAGTGAGAAAAGTTACCTGCATCCTTGATCATATGAGCAGATGCTCCACTATCAGGATACCATTCGCTATCTGGAGTGTCATGAAAGGTAAGTGCGGACAAGGCTTCTAGAATATCGGTCGATTGGGTACCTTTATTCACATAATTATAGCAATTGATAGCTAAATGTCCTGTACGCTTGCATATTTGACAGCGAGGACCACGATAATTAGAAAGACTAAACAATCCATATGATTCATGTACATGATTGGTGTTGGTAGCACGAGAATAGCTTCCTCCTCTATAAGGGTAGTATCCACGAACATCTCTTCCACCTCGATTATCCCTTCTACCATGACCCACCTCTGTATGCACTAAATACGGACTCATAAGGTGCATTTGGAGGAGATAAACTTTTCAAGAAAAGTTTATGGCTAAGTAGAGAAGGAACTACATCTTTAAAGGGGGGATAGGGTGGTTTACACAATGCCGTGGTTACATAATTATGATATTCATGCCTAAGATCACGAAGAAACCAATATACCTTTTTGTGATTTGGAATAGGAGTTCCAATGGCAGAGAGTTGATCACAGATTTTTTTGAATCATTTTGCATGATCTGAGATTGAATAAGACCCTTGTTTAAGACTTTGCAGCTCCTCCGATAAGTGAAGTTCCCAAGTCGTTGACTTAGAGGAGAAAGATCCTCTAAGGCATTCCAAAGTTCACGAGATGTACTCCTTCCCATGGTTTCACTCATTGTTTCTTCTGTGAGTGATGAGTTGATTAGACTTGTAACGAAATGATTTGTAAGTCTCCACTTTCAATATTATGGATTCTTTTCGGATGATCCTTCTTCATTAGAATTTGTCAAGCTAGGACTGGTGATAGCACCATCAATATAGCCAAGCAATTCTTGGCTCTCCAATAATGGGAGAATTTGACTCCGCCATAACAAGAAATTGGAGGAACTTAGCTTTACGAAAACCATACTGGATAGGCCACTAAGGGAAATAGTACACCCTGCAGTGGAAGAAGATGATGAAACAATCTCCATGATATCAAATTGGGTGGGGAGGAGTTTTGCAAGACAATTATTCTGGCCAAGGAATCAATGAGCTTTTCAAAGCAATGGCTCTGACACCATAAAAGATTGAAGAGAAGAAAGTATTCAACTTAATTAATCATACAAAATACTGCCTCTTTATCGTTACAGAGGTTACACATTCATAGAAACATATCTTACGCATAATTTCTTTTTATCTAAGGGATGAAGATCTCTTGATATATTCTCTTCAACAATTTATGCAATATCATATATACGGAGATCTATGGAGTATATCCTTTATTCAAATTACAACTATTCTTTAGCTGTTTATATATTGATTAAGAAAACCACGCTTGAGCTATTTCAGAGTGTTCCCATTTAAAATTTATCTGAAAATTAGTGCAATAAACATTTAGGCCTAGATCTTTGAGGATTTGAGTTGAAAGAGCCAAGAAGATGCAAATTGCATCTTGGAGAATAAGTATAGTGCACATTTCCAAATCTCTAGTACTTGAACTCGTCATGGCACACATTAAGTGAAATTTTTAACTACATGAGATTAACCAATTTCAAGTAATTTAGGTTAAAATTAAAAGGGCCGATAATCCTTGAAACTATTTGTCAAGTTCTAACCTAGCTCAAATTGATATGATAAGCAGCAATGAATCAAAAACATAATGACAAGCAATTTTAACCCTGTGGGAAACCTTTCTTATGAGAAAAACCCACAGGTCACTGTCGAATCGCCCGACAGCTAAAAATTTCTATTTAAATCAAATTACAAGAATTCAATTACTTATAGACTTGATAAGCACATCCCGTGGTTACCTCTCTTCTAATTGAACTCCTTAAAATCAATTTCTCATTCTCGCAACGCCTCGCTTCAAACTCCCGTCAAAGCAATTAAACTTGAAACTCACAAGCTTTTCAATTTAAGATTAAGTTTTCTAAATCTCCTATTGATTCAATTTGAATTTTTCTTTGCATTAAATCGTTCGTTAAAATCTCTCCTCTCTCTAAAATATTAAGCCCTAGAAAAAGTTATTTTGTAAGAGGTGAAAAAGAAAAATATAAAAATTATCTTTTATAATAAAACTAAAAACCCGAAGTCTGCTCAAACAGACAAAGTTATATTCTAACATAACCAAAGATTCTATTCGAAGAAGCAGTGGTCTGAGTAAAATGTTGGAACAGAAAAAAAAATTCGAACAGGGTCTGTTCAAACATAGTCTATTCTAACAGAAAAAAGTTTGTTCTAACATAAACCTATTTTCTTCACAAAAAAAACATAATTCTGTTTTGACCATTTGTAAAATACTAACGACTTGAGTATTTTAAAGCGAAGATATACAAACCCACGTACTTGTCCAGTGTTAGTCCATCTGTAGTCGCTCCACGTGCACTCTTTGACAACAAATAACCGCGACGTAGTGCTGACACCTATTCTAGGCACAAAATAAAACAAACTCTAAATGTAGATATTTTAATCTCCCAATTTGGTTCATTTTGTAACAAAACTACAACTATAAGAAATAAATAATTAAAAACAACTCGATGTACTGACTTAATTACTAAACATCCATACTCAAAGCTACTCTTCCATCCTATAGTATATACTATGGAATCCTTGCACACTAAGCAAGATACATCAAGTAACCATTCAAATAAAATAAAGGATCCATAAAAAAAATCATAACTTACCTGGCTTACCAGTCAGGATCATCTCTTCCTTTTTTTGTCACAGATGATCAGAAGGGTAAATAATACACAATATTAGATAAAAGGAGAAGTAGACCAGTATAAGAAAATGTATAATAATCACTTAATTAGTTAAACACATAATAGATGAGAAATATATACCAGTAAATGTCAAAGTAAATATTCAGAAAAGACAGACTGTTAGGATACTTAAAAGTCAAACTAAGCAAAATAAACATGTAGTTAGGATAGTATTAAACACCAATACCCCAAAATAAGATGCATCTCCCCCTCAAAATAATGGCAAACCCTTTAAAATTAAACAAAAGAAAAATACACACGGGGAGTGTCTTTGAAATAAGTAAGCAAAAGAAGACAACGTTCCCCCTAACACAAGGCATGATAGAGAGAAAATGAATCAAAAATATCCTATAAAGACCAAGACATCGCCCATGTGTTATAAAATAATCGCTAAATGAATTACTTGGTATGTGTGTGTACATAGTTAAATAGATACCTGGTTTTCAACGTATTACTCAGCCACAGTCAGAATACAATATAGAAAATTTTCTTTAACTGAAGCCTCACTTGGATGGTCACTCAAAATCACTGAGAATAGACTAGTAAACACTATGTAGAAATATGAATATGAGTATGTGAAAAGAAAATTTCATATTTCATCAAATAAACTATGTACTGAAAACTGAAAGATCTCATAGAAAGGAAATCAACAAATAAGGGCTTTAACGTCATCTAAACAATATCATTTTGTCTAAAACTGACGTCATAGTTCCAAATTTATAATATATTCCTGTCAGCAACCTAATGTCTTGTATTTTGATGTCATTTTATTAAAAAGTGACGTTAATTATTGTATTCTTCTCCATCAACATCATTTTTAGTAATAACCTTAAAAAAATATTACTCAGACAATTACCTTTCAAGTCGCTTATCCGCAATCGATGTTGTTTCGCTTTGATTAAAAATCATGATAAAATAATTTAAAAAGGAGATGCAAATTTGCTTGAGAGAGCTGATTTGGGTTCAAAAAGAGTTCTTTTGGAGATCAAAAATTGTAAGAAGATCTAGAAAAAAAACTAGTCATATTTCGCTTGATCTGTTTATCTCGTTCTACAGAAAGAGATGAAGCTTTAGTTGTTTTGTCTCAAACGTAAGAACATCCAACCTTCTCAAGTCAAATTTATTGTAGAACCTTTGGGAAACCATTCGTGGGTCATCAATCCCATCTCTCTCAATCATTTTTTTTTTCGATTTCAATTTTAATGATTTGGTTTGGGTTTCACTGATTGGGTATGTTTGAAATTCAGTTTAATTGAATAGGGTTTGTGTTGATTTCAGTTTCATTGATTGAGTTTGTTTTGATTTTAACTTCATTAATTGAGTTTTTGTTTCTTATTGTAGTATGATTCCCCACAAGATAAAGCATGAGGTGGAGGCATTTCAGGTTTTTGATTTCAGTGTTTGATTTTGTAGTATGATTCCCTAAAAGTAATCACCACAGTAATTAATAGTTTCCATCAAAGTCGTCTATGTTTAATTTTAAGTATCTGCAATGTACTTCCGATGATCTACGGGGACAAAGCAACATGTTATAGCTAGCACGTATTTTAAAATGATATTGTGGTAGAGTTTCAACGCTATTGTACAAATTCATCATGCACCCTATCGTCGTTGGAAAAGATAGCTTGCTAGCGAGTCTGGTAATCATTCCCATTGGCAGTGTGAAGAAGCTCCTGAGAAGGTCGACAAAATCATGTTTCGTCTCTGTGAATATCACTCGGTTCGTTTCTTTATCCACCAAAAGATTAATACTAATGCTATTTGCCATTATTCAAAAGAAATGGTTCAGCTTCTGATGTTAAGCTCAAGTATGTATGAGGTTGATTTATAACACCTTTGCTGTATAGTTCAAAATTCAAATCTCAGACTTCATTAAATCCTTCAACAGAAAACTAAGAGTCTCCTTTTTGAAACTTACCAAATGATAGCATTGTTAATAAATAAAATTCTTCTCTTGTCTTCCTTCAACTTCTTTTAGGGAACATAATCTTGACCTATTAAGTTCACTACAAACAATGTCTAGAGTAGTTGCTACAAAAAAATTGCCTTGGGTATAATGGAAATGGAATGAACTATCCCCAAATCAAGAGACCTTGCAATGGCTTCTCACTCCCACCAGGGTAAAACTCTCGTACAGTTTATCATATCTGCCTTTTCAAAAAAAGCAACAATTCAGTTGAAGGTGTTAGTTAACATAGAGCACAACCGAGTAGTTTTCGTCGAATCACAAAAGAATTTTGATGACATTCTATTGAGCTTCTTAACCTTGCCGGTTGGCACCATCATCAGACTCCTCCGTAAACAACCTCACCCATTAAGGATGGGGTACTTGAACTCTCTGTATGAGGGTTTGGAGAATCTAGAAGCATCATATTTTAAGAATGATATATGCAAGAACATGCTCCTTCGTCCAAGAAACGCATATGCAGATCAATATCGGAAGCTGAAACTGAACATCAACGATACAAAACCAACCAAGTACTACATGTCTAAGAACTACCAATCTGATATATCTCAAGGCGAACATTTACACAGTGGAGGAGATAGTTTGAGCATTTTTGGGAATATGAGATGCAAATGCAAACAACCGATAGATCATGAGGTTTGCCATGAAGATAATGGGGTTAAAAAAGAAGATAATGGGGATGAGGGAGTATTTGTTGCAGGTACATCGACATTTATTATAACTGATGACCTACAAATAATGTCAATGTCTACTACTGCTAGTTTAGCACTGATAAAAAATCTTGACGTCATGGATATGAAAGCTCTGGAGGAGGTTATCTTTGATGTTAGCTTTGAACAAATATGTCTTACATTAGACAAATGATATTGTTAGTACTTATCTTCAATGAGCTCAAGCAGCAGATTAAACATGGATTAACTCCAAGTTCCATATATAACCTATACCATTTGACAGCCCTCTGCTAGAGCTCGTGAAAGAGTTTTTGACATCAGCTACATTATATATTCCTATGCTAACATTAAATTTTACTTTTTCTTTCGTCCTTAGATAACAGCTCTGCTTAAACTTTCTTTGCTTTTAAAGAAACCCTTAACAGACTTGCTGGTTTTGAAGAAACTATACCATCCAGATTTAGTTTGTTTTCAAAGGAGATATCCAATTCAAACTTTAAGACTGGAAGATATCAGCATTGTGGATATGAAGATTGCATTTAAGATACTGTAAGAAAATCAATTCAAAAGGTTCTGTTTGCTGAAGCAGAGGAAGATTTTATCAATTTTCTCTTCAGACTCCTAACTTTCCCTTTAGGTTCTGTGCTAAATTTCTCCGGTCCTACTTCGTTATGAGGAAGTATTAGCAACATGTGGAGTAGTGTAGAAGGTTTAACGGCTGGCAAGTACATGAGATCGTAGGAAATTAAGTCCATGCTTCTATCTCCCAAGCTGTCTCCCTATTTTGGTTCTTCTGACTAGCCTCTAGTAATCGGGGAAATGCCATGTCACGCCCCAAAATCCAAATATTATAGCATATCTAAAACAATGTCATCCAGGGCGTACAGGTCGGGGAATCCAAAGATTTTCCCCTAAAAATATCCTTGTTAATAGGAATTAGCTCAGTCATTCACTATAGCAATATATATCAAAATGAAATATCAATACAATATCTCGATAATGTACAGCGTCAAAAGCTAAAATCTCATACAAGAAATACTAAAACCAGAACAGATCTGTAACTGCGAACTAGAACCAATAGCTGAAGCTCTCAGCAAAACCAGCAATTACCCTGCCTCTGAAAGGGGGGAAAAGGTGAGAGTGAGCAAAACCACGGCTCACTAATAACCCATCCAAGCTAAAATAACTTACTAATAAAACTGGTACAGAGAAAGAGGAAGAGATGAATGAGATGTAAGATGTTTAAAAGTACAGTATATATATAAGTGAAGAGCAGAAGAATAGAGAAAAGAGAAATATATTGATGTGATGATGATACGATGACCTAACATGATACAGTGTGATATGATATGATATGATTCTAGAATTGTCCTAATGTGGATGCTTATGATGTGATGAACCTATGGACTAGACCCTATAATCGATGTATTGGGCTGATCAGCCGCTAATGCATAATAACCTTAAAGAGATATCAATTGGATACAATGGGTACGATTAGTAGCAAGCTCGACCACGCTTAGGATTTATCACTTGATCATAGTAATCTGGGTTTTGCAACCCATGGAGCTAATGTCCGAACTTTATTTCACTTATTCCAAGGGATTTTAACCTCACAGAGGATAAGATGGGTACCAAAGGAAACTATCTCATACCATCCCATACTTCCGGATGGGTAATAGATATAATAGTATCCAGCCCGAACTTCGCCTACTTATTTTAACCCGATGTAAGAATCCTAAATCCTATCAAGGGTCAGCCGATGTAGAGCTTTGTTATGTACCCGACCCCGTTAAGTTAAAAGAATACAAAAACCCACGCCGCAAACATATCCCAAGGATCAAAACATAACGGCCACGGACACGGCCAACACACATAGGATAACCCCCTACCTGAGAGAAGGGTAAACAATCCTAATACAACAGCCCCAATACGGCTAACACACACATAGGATAACTACCTGCCTCAGAGGATGGCAAACAATCCTAACACAGATGCAAACAGTGACTCACCCATCACAACATCCAAACAACATCAGTCTCTACTAGACAAAAGCACATTATTCAAGGACAAAGCCACGAGAATACCACCCAAATGGACTACTTCCTAAAGGACACAGAGAACACCACTCTACATGCCTAACAATAAGAAAAGATGCACTAAAATAACAAGATGGTTACTTATATTCCTTATTCCTCCTAATCTTAGCCATGGTCAAGCCTAGGATGAAGGAATACAAATATGCAATACATCAAAAGATACAAGAGATTTAGTAATTGGAAGCTACCCATAAACCAACTTATTCAACCATGGTCCAGTTGATAAGCATAGATTATGTTCTCTTCTCCATGTTCCTAACCTATCTTGTTATGGTCAAACAAGATGGTTACTTATATTCCTTATTCCTCCTAATCTTAGCCATGGTCAAGCCTAGGATGAAGGAATACAAATATGCAATATTCTGGAATAAAGAGAAAGTAATTACTCTAACTAAGCTACACAATCTACACTAAGGCTACATTGGGTGGAGCTTCCCCTAGCCTTGGCTAAGAAGATTAGCTACTCATCCCTTTGATCATTGTCATACTACTATTACTACAAAAAAAGTAAAAGACAAGAAAAAGAGAAAGAATAAGCTTTATTGTTATGAACTTTGATTTATACTCTCCAAGATGATCCATCATGCGTAGGATTCCCCTCCTATTTATAGAGTATAGGAAAGGTTACTAAAAATCACCATTAATATAAAATCCCCTAAACAATGCCTAAAATCATGTATTACAACTCATGAGAATAATATATATATTTAATTCTCTTCAATGGGCTTCCATGCATGGGCCTTTGGTTGACAACTTCAAATGAGAATCATTGTTGGAGTGTATCACCCTTGTTCTTCGTTAAAAACTGGAAAATTGTACGACTTGTTTATCATGTGACCGATTTTTGTAAATACAAACAAAAGAACTATTAGTGTCACATTTATTTAATAAATGACTAGGTAGATATAAATTTAGGAGTTGTTCACGTAAATATTACGTGTCTATCAGGTACGATTAGTAGCAAGCTTGACCACGCTTAAGATTTATCACTTGATCATAGTGTTCTGGGTTTTGCAACCCATGGAGCTAATGTCAGAACTTTATTTTACTCATTCCAAGGGATTTCAACCTCACAGAGGATAAGACGGGTACCAAAGGAAACTGTCTCATACCATCCCACACTTCCGGATGGGTAATAGATATAATAATATCCAGCCCGAACTTCACCTACTTATTTTAACTTGATATAGGAATCCTAAATCCTATCAAGGGTCAGCCGATGTAGAGCTTTGTTATGTATCCGACCCCGTTAAGTTAAAAGAATACAAAAACCCACGCCGCAAACAGATCCCAAGGATCAAAACACGACGGCCACCGATACGGCCAACACACATAGGATAACCCCCTGCCTGAGAGAAGGGTAAACAATCCTAATACAACAGCCCCAACACGGCAAGTACACGCATAGAATAACCACCTGCCTCAGAGGATGGCAAACAATCCAAACACAGATACAAACAGTGACTCACCCATCACAACATCCAAACAACATCAGTCTCTACAAGACAAAAACACATTATTCAAGGACAAAGCCACGAGAATACCACCCAAATGCACTACTTCCTAAAGGACACAGAGAACACCACTCTACATGCCTAACAATAAGAAAAGATGCACTGAAATAACAACTACTAAAGACTACAATATAGACTATGACTATATCATAAACACATTTATGCCCAGAGTAACACTCTTAATCAACACTGATTAAATCAGTTAAGGAATTTAGCAAGGAAGGGAAACTCGCCTGATAAACGATAAACCGCAAACCAACAATCGACAGGGTAACCCAACCTCAACCCCACAGGCAACAATCAAACCAACGCCAACAACCCCACACCTATAACAAACACAACTCCGCAATCTCAATGAAAACCCTAAAATCAACCCAACAATCACAAACCCTAAAACACAAAGGATTTCAACCGAAGCCGAAATCAAATCAACAAGGAAAATGAATAGGGGAATTACTCACCGAAGGAAGTGTAACCGAGCTCGGTAAGGAAATGCAACGAATCGATAAGAACTGGAAGAGAAGATTCTAATTTGGAGAGAGAGTGAGATAGTGAGTGTAAGTGAGAGAGAGAAAAAAAAATGAAATGGGTAATAAAACTCTAAATCTAACACTCATATCGAGGAAGGGATCAACGGCCAAGAATCGTGTGAAGAGGCCCAACCTGGTCGTTAAAACATGCCCCTGTTCGAATAGAAAAGAATATATTTCTATTCGAACAAAACAAGACAGGTAGAAGTCTATTCTGACAGGGAAAGGTTTGTCCAAACATAACCAAATAGAAGGAAATCAACTGAACAGACATCTTATTCGAACAGAAGAAAAAGTTGTTCGTACAAGAAGAAATCTATTCGAGCAGAAGATGTTTCTATTCGAATAAAACAAAGCAGATAGAAATCTATTCGAACAGAAAAGATGTTGTTCGAATAAAGCAAAACAGGTAGAACCATATTCGAACAGGAAAGTTGTTGTTCGATTAAAATAAAATAGGAAGAAACATATTTGAACAGGAACAAGTCTATTCGAATACAACAGGCAAAAACTCAGAAAATCAAAAAGATTCCCTCAAGCGAAAACTGACAAAAACTTAGGAAATAATCATATCCCTCCCGGATCACATACCACACAACAACCTATACGACAAACACCTCCACCAAGCCAACCACAAGCTCCCAAAACCTTAACACAACCTCCTCTGCCCAACAACCACCGAAACACCGAAAATAAAGAAAGAAGAACTCAAAACCCTGATAATGCAATAAGATGCAGATGCATGATGAACGGTGATGTATGTGGATGCATGATGCACAATGAATAAAATAAAATGATAATAGATAAATAATAAATAAATAAATAAATAATTAGGACACTACATGCCAGACTATAATTATCGTTATACAGTACGCAAAAATGATGGTTTTCTTTATAGCGCTTAAACAAGTACTCTGACTACAACTGATACTACGACCAACCACTATTCTTCTGATATGATTTCCAAGTACATATCAGTCCTGAACCCCAAGCTCTCTACTTCAACAACTGGTGGAGGATACATGACGGGACCTGCAACGTTTATGGTAACAGATGATTTGGTTGTCACACATCTTTCACCAATTTTTTGGCTTTCTTTTCTTGAAAGCCCAAATGTTCCGGTTGATGATCTAGAGGAATGAATGGTTAACATGGGTACAGCAAAAGTAATATACGACTGTATTATCCATATCTTTTTCAATTGTCAGCATAACTAAATATAAATTGTATTTTTTCCTATTACAGGCTCTGCAACTATTAGAGGCTTGTTTCATCTCTAAATTAGCTCTTACCGAAGTTTTCATTAACGACATGAACCAAAAGGGACTGAAGAAAAAAGGTGAGGTCTGATTGCTATGCAAATACTACATTGGGAATCCGAAATTCTAAACACTATTTTCAAAAGTTGAAAGTCAATTTTTTTATGTAAGCAGACTACATTTTGCAAATATTAGGTTTTAATTTAAAATAATCATCCAGCCAGATAAGTTTGACTCTCTTTACAAAAAATACACTCAAGGTGTCAACTAGTTTAGTTGAAAATTTAATTTCCTTCCATTTAGTTATTTAAAACAAGCGTATATGCACCCTTTGCACTTGTCTACAACATGGAAACATGAAATGTAACCGAGAGATGATAGATTAATTAGTACATTCCCTGAATTTTGGTGCTGATAGATCAAGAATCCTCAATAAGCTTTCATAACAATCTGTAATAAATGTCAATTCATTATAAGAACTCAGTTGTGGTTTAGCAAGTCCTAAAACTATTGTTGACTTTTTTCATCTATACACAACTGGTTTACAAATCATCAGTTTTAATTTATGTTCCTACTCTAATCATTTAACAAATCAACTAAAACCAGTTGTCACATAATAGATTGGAGGCAAGGAGGATTGACGCCAATGTCACAGAATTAGGTTTCTCATTTTTCTCAAGCATTTTTCGAAGAACTGTGAAAGCTTGGTCAGTTTCCCCGTTTGGTGCGTATCCTGCGATCATAGCATTCCATGTAACTTAATCTTTAGTATTTACACAATTTTTCTCCAATAATTGTTTTGCAATGCTAATCAAACCAGATTTAGCATACATATCTATTAGATAACTTGCAATTCCTTCAAACTGAATCCAATTATGGAGGAGATAACCTTGAGTTTATTTTCCAATTCTATAGTTCCTAAGATTGGATGCCGCCGAAAGTAAAGCAGTAGTAGTTACAGAATTAATCTGAAACCCTTGATTTTGCATCTCGCATTAATCCTTAGTTAAAGTAATACGAAAATTTTCATGAAAAGTATAGTTATGTCTTGGATTTCTTCAAGGATGTGATTAGATTGATATAATTTTGTTTGAGTTTCTGAAGTATGTAGGACTTGAGTCTCGAACCAGAGTATATAATCTGAGCCATTAAGTCTTGTCTCTTATATTTTTCAATATTAGAGTCTCTGGCTTCATTGGCTAGCAGGTGGCTCAGGAAGAAGCATGGGCGAAGATTTCTGCCCTTGAACTTGATTGAATGGATATTTATGAAAAGGATTCCCAACTCAAAACTGTGGCTTGCCATATGCAAACACACACTTGAGAAAAGGATTTCCAACTCAAGGATAGTGGTTTGCAGTGATGTGGTGTTTACACAGTTGTACAATCTCATACAACTTCAAATTTACCAGGCTTAAGCATGGTAATGCTATTTCCCCTCTTTTTTAACCTTATCGATGTAATATAGTTACTTTTATACATATATCTTGTACATTATCACAAACTTTCCTTATGCCTGGCTTATTTTGACTCTAATCTTATACATAGGAAACTTATGAGGATCCAGAATGTATAATTGTCATGGAGGTGGATTCCTTCAAACAAATAGGTATTTTGATCTTGTTCTGTATTATTTTATTTTATTTTACAATTGCAAGCATCTTTTTGTGTACTCAGATTTACAGAGCTAATGCTTAATTTATATGCTTTGACAGGTTTACAAATTGGTTCGAATTAGTAGAAACACACAAAGGCACTCAAAGGCTGTAAGTATTCTGAGAGACCCTTCTTTATGGTTGTTTTATTAGCTTTTGTATGCATTGGTTAAGTTTACCAGTGATTTAGCTCTGTAATTTAAATAATAAAGTGATTAAGTTCGAACACATTGTATTTAATGAAAGTAATATAATTTAACCAAATATTTTACTTTTTTGTAGAATATGGTGGTGGTCCCGTAGAGAAGATAACAGGGTAATGGATTGACAATACTTTATTTTATTTTATTTTTTGTATTTTTCAAGGCATTGACGTCATTTTCAAAATGTCATTGTTGATATATAAAGATTCTACCACGTCACTTCAAATATGATGTTAAAAGATTTCAACTACGTCATTTTTTAATGACGTTATTTAGTGACGTTAATAGAATACATTAGCCGGCCATCATTTTTTGAAACCCCTTATACGTCACTTAATTAATGACGTTAGTGCCTAGCTTTCCTCACCACTTATTTAATGACGTTGTTAGTCCCTACCTTTCCACGTCATAGCCTTCGTACAAATGACGTTAAATCCATTTTACGCCATTTAATTAATGATGTAAAAACCCGAATTTGTTGTATTGTCATTAATGATGTCAAGTTAACTAATATAGACTTTATATCTCTCATCTCTACTAAACTGACTATTCCTAACTCAAGATCAAACAGGTCTTGAAAAGTTTATAGTGTAGGTAAGGGTAGGCAGATGATAAAGCAGGTATTTTGCTGACATTCTGAGACTAATAGATACACATGATGGAATATATTGTTCTTTTTTTTCTTCTCTTCCTTGATTGAGTATATATAGTATAAATTAATTCTTCTTTTATCTCTCCTTTTTTTTCCTTTTTTTGCCAAGATGCTAGATAGAATCTTATAGATGTCATATCAAATCATTAGGAATACTCTCCTCATATTTTCATCCTCACTTTATTTTTATTTTACTAAAAAGTCTTATAACAAATGGGTCAAAAGGAGTTGGATATAAAAACGAATGACATATTTTAAGGTGCAAATGGCTGTAAACGGATAAAACTTTGGTTAAGTACAGACGAAGGCCAAGAAAGGTGTAATAATAAAAATACCTATTATCATATCTTTGATTTTACATAGTATATTTTTTGTCTCGAATCAAGTATAGGGAATGTTCTATTAGACTAACTTGAACTTGATGTTATCATCGATAATTGATTATAAAAAATTAGATCATGAAAAATTAAAATACTGAATTTGAAAAGAATTTATGAAATAACACCCGAAACTTGTAAAAAGGCTAGATCCTCACATAGCATTAGGTACGAAGTCTCTACAGTTATCCTCACGTGGTTCTAATCACGATGAGTTTTAAGTTTAAACAAGAGGATCACTAACTATAGTGAATTGTAATTTTACCAAATAATTATCCCATGAATGAATATAACACAAAAACACGGTCCAAGTCTAGCATGAATATTCCACATACAAAAGCTCCTAAAGTGCAAAGTGCAAATAAAATCAAAACAATACTCTATTGTCCTAAAAAAATAAAAATAAAAAAAATAATCAAACCGAGACAGGGTAAGAAACGTACCTATTCACTAGAGCATACTGATAACCTGTCTTAGTTTAGATTCATTACCTTATCTATGGTGACAAGTCAGCCTTTCGTACCTAAACAACACAAATATCTTTTCGAGGTGATGTTTCTTGAGCAAACCACCTACTTATATTCTCACTTTTCACATTATAAGAATTCATGTTTGGGTTATATTTTTGCCAATTAGATGGTCTCACATATAATCGATAGGGCTTAACAAATCTCACTTATTGAAAAAATTTGAGCCAGGGCTTCAAAGTGGAGTGGCAAACTTCTATCCTTTCCAAGCAGAGTTGTTCTGATAAAGTCTATCCTCTCTAGTATTCCAATATTCAACATGGCTATCTAAAAAAGGCCAACAGCTTCAATAAAAGAGGGGGAACAAATCATCCAAAATTTTCTTTGGTCAGGGGATCCTTCGATCAGGAAGATTATGACTGTCTGCTGGGATAAAGTGTATAAACTTGAAGAAGAGGGTGGTCTGGGAATACATTTGCTCAAGGACATTAACCAAGATATGCTGATAAAAATGGGTTGGGGTTTCCTTACATCTAATGAGCCGTAGGCTGAATTCTTTTGAGCTAAGTTTACAAAAAAAATAAGGAACTTATTAATTATTACAAAGTTTCGACTATATGGCCTGGACTGAAAGGGGTGCTTCCTATGGTTAATGATAACTCAAGATGGTTGATTGGCAACGGCAGCAATATAGACTTCTGGCGAGACTGTTGGGAGTCAAATACCGGTCTGAAAAACTCTGTCGAGGTTGACCCGGAGCTCTGGGGCTATTGCTCAGCTAAGCTGGATGTTATAATTGATAATAATGGCTGGTGTGCTCCTATTGTGGTTGTTGAATTCATTGCTGATTATGGAATCAATTTAAAGAACTTAGATGTACACTGTAACATGATTGAGAAAAGGGTTTGGAGACACAACTCAGAAGGTAATTTCTCGGTTCATAGCGCTATGGAAGCCATCAGAAACACTAAACCCAAGGTATGATGGGCTAATCTCTTAAAATATAACTATTTACACCCAAAATCTAGAATCTTCTTGTAGAGAGTATGTCATAACATGCTTGTAACTGACGATAATCTTCGTCGACGAGGACTCTCCTTCCCTTCTAGATGTTCTCTCGGTCTTGTGGAAACTAAATCAGTTAACCACCTATTTCTGGGAATGTGAGGCAGTGGTTCCCATTTGGCACTGGATTCTGGATATTTTCTTGTTTAATAGCTGCCCCCAGTCTATGAAAGAATCTTTGGGGATGGGAGATAATCTGAGTACGTATGTTAAAGACCTGTGGAGAAGCGCGGTGATTAATCTTGCCCATCTGATCTAGCTTTCAAGAAATGCAGCAATATTCAACGAAAAGAAGGTAAACAACAATAAGATCAAGGTGACGCTGTTGGCTCTAGTCAAAGAATCTTCTTGCTTGTCTCAAAGCAGTACGCATAATACCGTGACTGATCTGTAGATCATCTCGAGGTTGGGAGTATCTACAATAGCTAGGCCAGCTCCATGTATCATGAGCTGCAGATGGATTTTTTTCTTGGTACGAAGAGATTAAACTAAATTGTGATAACTCCACAATGGGAAACCCTGGCAAGGCTGGTTTGGGGGTGATTGCTAGAACTCATACGGGGGATGCCTTGGGAGTTATATCTAAAAGAATGGGAATTATGAATAGTCTTGAAGCTGAGTGTTTTACTATTATGGAGGCGCTGAGCTGGGCTATTGAAAGGGGTTGGAAGAAGGTTTGGATTGAAGTAGACTCTTCCACTGCTATGATGTCATTTAACGCTAAGGAAGTGTCGTGGAAGCATCGAACAAAGTGGGTAGGCATGAAAAACAAATGTATTGCCATTCGCATCTCATCCACCTGGAAGGAAGGGAATTTTTCAGCCGATCAAGCTGCCAAGAAAAGGTGTTCGCTGTCGTGTTATGAAAAGGAAGACTTTGTAGGATCTCCTAGTTTCCTTACTAGGATTGAAGAACCTTTGGTTGATTATTTTAGAGTTTCTTAGCATGTAATTTTATTTGGGAGTTGGCTTTGCCTTCCCTTCTTCGTTTGTTCTCTTTGGCTTTTATAAATTCATATCTTTTGCAAAAAAAAAAAAAATCTACAATAAGAAGCAACATGACCCTTTCGACCACACCTTTGACAATAAAAATTCCGAGTGAAGGAAAGCTTTTTGGCTTGATTGTGAGGGGTGGATACTACTTTATGCTTGGCAAAAGTGGAGTAATTATTGCTTTAACAAACTTTGTGACTTGATAAGTATTGGCATTAGAGTCATGATCCTCATATCTTAGACCCATTTTGTCACTCTCAATTTTCCCCATACATAACATCTTATCAATATTTATTGCTCCATGACAAAAAAATTCAAGTTTCTGCTGAGAGTAAATTAAATTAAGCTTGGACTTATCAAGTTCTTCCAATGTTAATTTCATTTTCTCCCTAGCATCATGAACATCTTTTTCTAAAATCAGAATTATCTCATGGAGACCTTGTTTCTCACCTTCAAGCTTTTCTATCTCATAACTCTTATTCTCGGCCTTTTCCTTAAGTTCAAGCGTGAGTGTGTTAACTTGATCTTTCAATACTTTGTTCATTTTGCCAAGTTTAACACACTTTGCAAATGTCTGAGCATACAAATCTCAAAAATTAGGGTCCTCAAACTCAATATTTTCATGATCACTCTGACTTTTAACATGGTTTTCTAGCTCAAATGGGTCAGAATAATCATTACTAAAGCTTATTCTAGTAGGATACGCACAATAGTTGTCATTTTCATTTTCTTGAGAATAATCATTATTAGCATCAAATTCATCATTACTATCATCCCAAGTAACAGTAATATTCATAGCCTTATCATTACTACTAAAAATTTTATTGGGGCAACTATGTGTACAGTGACCAAACTTATGACACTAATAACATTCAATTTGATATAGGTCAGTATCCAGGTTAATCTACCAGTTATTCAATTTTAGTTGATCATGAGTTCACGACTCATAATTTACTGATTGACCTTGTTTTTAAAATTAACATTTTTTCACAAGGTTGTTAAGCTGGTTGCTTATAGAGGCAATTTGTGAATCCATATCGGACCCTTCATCATTATTTGAATCACATGAGCTGTCAGCTTCTTTGGTACCCTTAGAAGAAGAATAATAAGATAAAGATTTAAAAGCAACACTCTTGTTTTTCCCAAGGTTTTCCATTTTCATCTCGAGTTAAAAAGTTCACAACTTTTCAGCTG
This sequence comes from Kingdonia uniflora, assembly GCA_014058105.1. Taxonomy (NCBI): domain Eukaryota; kingdom Viridiplantae; phylum Streptophyta; class Magnoliopsida; order Ranunculales; family Circaeasteraceae; genus Kingdonia; species Kingdonia uniflora. The sequence continues at coordinate 721,848 of JACGCM010000622.1, forward strand.
ATGAATCTGGTTTCATTTTCTTAAGATCCTGAACTTCCTCGATAGTATCGCGTCTAGATTTAAAGCTCTTAGGAAGAGATCTTAGAACTTTGCAAACAATTTGGATATTGGAATAAGTTACTCCTAATGTGGCACTGGTGTTTGAAATATCACTTAGTCTCGCATAAAATTTATCAAAGGGCTCATTCTCATCCATTCGAATAATGAGGTGCACATTTGCAATTTACTTTCCTTAGCTGTATTATCGCCTTTGTGAGTTCGAACTAATATGTCCTAAGCTTCTTTAAAGGTGGCACAAGTAGATATGTATCGAAACTCACTTCGGCTCACATCCATAAATATAGCATTGCGACCCTTATTATTATAACCAGTAGTTTTCTTTTCATCCTTAGACCATTGATTCCTAGGCTTAAGGATCTCTTCAGCTTCATCATCCATTCCCTTCATCGTGGTAGGGTACATCCATCCATCCTCGATCACAATCTAGACATCTTTTCTGAGTAATTATAAAAATGCAACCATTCAGACTTTCTAATAAGGATAGTCTTTGCCATCGAAGAGGGGTAGACAATTTATGGGACCTCCAAATCTTTCAGAATCTATTAATCTTAAATAATCGAGCTAGGATCCACGCTCAGGTTGTTATGCCTCGGAGTGCAACCGCTCTGATACCAATTGAAATTTATAACTAAATGAGATTAACCGATTTTGAGTAATTTAGGTCAAAATTGAAAGGGCCGATAATCCTTGAAACTAATTATCAAGTTTTAACCTAGCTCAAGTTGATATGATAAGAAGTAAGGAATCAAAAATGCAGTGAGAAGCAATTTTACTATTGAAACATTTCTCAGGAAAAAAGCTCACAGGTCGCTGTCGAATCGCCCGACAGCAAAAAATCTACTATTAAAACAAAATTATAAGAATTCAATTACTTACAGACTCGATAAGTACATCCCGTGGTTACCTCCCTTCTAATTGCACTCCTTACAATAAATTTTTTATTCTTGCAATGCCCTTCGTTATCGCAACGCCTCGCTTCAATCTCCCGTCAAAGCATATAATCTTGAAACTCGCAAGCTTTCAATTTAAGATTAGGTTTTTTAAATCTCCAATTTAATCAATTTGAGTTTTACTTCTTATTGAATCGTTCATTGAGTTCTCTATTTTCTCTCAAATATCAAGCCCTAGAAAAAGTTTTTTTGGAAAAGGCGAAAAAGGAAAATAGAAAAATTATCTTTTATAAGAAAACTGAAAATGCGAAGTCTGTTTGAACAAAGAAATAGTCTGTTCGAATAGACAAAGTTATTTTTGAACATAACCAAAGACCCTCTTCGATGATGCAGTGGCTTATTCCGTATCGCGAGATCATGTTTCATCTTCGAACTACAAATGAACTTTCAACCTCAACAATAGAGCACGTGGCACAATCACAAACATGTACAGAATAAGTTTCTCAACCAATACTACTCATCCCCAACAATACTCATGTTATTTGTTGAGATCCATCTTGTAATAGTTTATTTCGTATCTCGGACTCAAACCTCACCCTCGATCTCATCAGCATACAGGAAGCACTACTAAAGACGTAACCAAACTTTCCCAAGTTCGAGACATCACTTTCGACCTCTACACCAGTAGTTTGACTTGCACGAAGCATACAGTTAGCAATAGAGCCATTGTACAGGAGCAAAGGTCAAAACATTATACAACCTGGTCAAAGAATATCTCGCACTCACTTTGTAACGTCCATCATTAAGGAACTTTATGGTCGTCAAACAATCATATTAAAGAACCTATAAGAGGACCCAGAGAACTGCAGATGAGGGACGGAACGATTACCATAGAAAAGTTCATACTCAATAATCATATATTCTTAAATCATTCTTTGTAATACACTAGCAATCTTAATAAGATCGTCACTTTCTCAAAATCCTCAGGAGAGGTCGTAGTTTTTAACCTATTCAAAGGTTTTCCACGCTAAACAGTCTTGTTGATTATTGTCTATTATTCTTGAACGCTCCAAATACATTTGGTGTAAAGGCTAAGTCTGTATCTCGGAATTAGACTATTACATTTGGTGTCGTCTGTAGGAATCAAAATTCATCTCAAACACCGCTGATCATCTATTCTCAGAATGTTGCCTCCAGGTCAAAGCACGCTGATCGTCCAGGTGGATGAGAACGCAGCTTTAGCAGACCTGAAGGCCACTCTGAACTCAGAAACAGAAAGGCATGCAGCCCTGGAACAATAACTCGCGAGTATAAAAGGCGCGTTAAAGGTCTTACAGGGTCAGCATGTCGCTGCCCAGAAGAACAAAGTCGTACAACCAGAGGGCTCGCGGATTTTCGTTCATGACAGAATCAGACCTCCTCCAAAAGGTGTTCATGCAGGTGGTACGCTTCGATCTAACCGTCAATAATAGGATATGGATCCCGCCCCGATCCAGGAGATCCAACAAGAAGTAGATGGCGGCCTCGCAGGAGCCAGACATACTGAAAACCCGCCTCAAAGAATTTAAGTCCCGGTAAAGGAACGTCTAAGTGAAGGGAGTGGTGACCACAACCCTGGAAAAGGGCGCGTCACACGTCCAACCGTCACAGCTCAATAGTACGTCACTCAAGAACATATCGAGAAGCGGATCAAAAAATTGTTTGAAGCCTATACGCCAACTAAAGGGATCCATAACAGATTACAGAATAGCCCGATCTCCCAAGAGCTCTTAGATGGGGAAGTCCCCACCGGTTTTTACACTCCGAAGATCTGAAAGTACAACGGGACTGACCCAGGCGAACATTTTCAAGAGTTTCAGGACATTCTAGGCCTACATTCCACGTTTAACCACATTTTATGCTAGCTCTTTCCTACCAGCTTGTCAGGCGAGCCCCAACGATGGTTCTACATACTGCCAAAAGGATATATCACAACTTTTGAACAGTTGCGTGAACTCTTCGTCAAGAATTACTCGCACAATAAAGATAAAGAAGAGAACTTATATTTTCTTTTTAGCCTCAAATAGATGCTAGGAGAAAATTCTGAGACGTTTACCAAAAAGTTTATGGAGTTAACCCAAAAAGTAGACCAACTCGACCAAAGGTAGACTTATTCGTCGATGGCCAAGAGAAGAAGTACCTCGTCCGCAGCAAACCAACAACGTTGGAAGACATGATCGATAAGGTCAAGGGAAGCATCGACCTAGAGCGGATGGTGTCCAACAGGCAAAAACCTTAGAAGTCAACACTGACAGCTCGAGATCAAGGAAATCATTCTGATTTTAATTGGACATCAGATCAAGGAGGAGACAGAAAACATACCAAATCCAACGACGAACAACCTCGGAAGGGGAGTAACTTGCCAAGACCTTACCTTCCAAAGATGAATGTGATTATAGCCAGCATATATCTTATATTACAGAAAGACAGATTCTTGTAAAATGCACAGTACCCTCAATTGATCGAGAACAAACCATACTGCATCCACCATAAGGTCTGACATCATGAGATAGAGCAATGTTTTACCTTAAAATGGTTGTTGGAGTAGTTCCACGAGTATATAGTGGACGTAGAGAGTTATAAGAACGGCATGGGAGTTATAAAAGCCCCACTGAAGCTGTGCAAGTCGAAAAGCCTGCAGTCGAAAAACATTTGTTCCATATCTCACTCTGCCATCTCGTGGAGACCCAGGTCATCAAAGAATCAAACAAAAGTAAGCGAAGGCGTGTCGCCCAATGTCACGACTTATCCATGCAAGATAAAGAAGCTCGTTTAATTCCAGTATCCAGCTTTCAACGAACTGAAATCTCTTTCAATGATTGCGACGTTCGGCACGTCGACTATCCTCACCATGATGCCTTGGTGATCATGTTGAAAATGCGGAACATGGCGCTTCATACGATGATGGTAGACACCAGCAATACTATCGAAATCCTTTTTTAGAGCACGATCGACCAGATGGGTCTGGCCAATAAGGTCCAACCCAGCGGCGTTGATATATGGGGTTTCAATGGGTCTAAGGAGGAGCGCGTAGGAAAGATCGCACTTTCTATCACCGCAGGGCCAGTAATACTCAACATTGTCTTTTACATCGTCAATACAAAATCCCGTTATCTGGGGATCATGGGACGTTGCTGGTTACATAATATGCATGCCATTCCATCAACTTACTACTTGGCATTACATTTTGAGTGGGAGGGTAGCATTTACGAGATAAAAAGAAGTCATAAATTAACACGAGCATGCAAAAATTTTGTCGTCATTAGACCAGAACCTTCTGAACATCAACTCGTATAGAAATTATAGAAGACAATAGGAAACATTAAAGAGAACTATGCAGTCAATAATGCAAGGCAACATCTGCCCACCGCAGAGACCATAGAATACGTTGAAATCAATGGACCCAAGCGTGGGACATATATTGGCAACCATCTACCCCAGCAGAGTGCGACACTCTCATCCAATTCCTTAAAGAAAATAGTGATGTCTTCGCCTGGACGTTTCATGAGATGCTAGGTATCGACCCGAACCTGGTCTGTCATAAACTCAACATAAAGGAAAAAGCCATAGCTATCAAACAAAGACAGAAGACTTTACCACCTAGACTTCGCGATAAAGTCAACAAGGAAATCGAAAAACTCATCGAAGTCAGTTTTATCTGCAAGGCCAATTATTTAGAATGGAATATTATAGCGGTACCAAAGAAGAATGGAAAGATCAGGGTATGCGTGGATTTCACCGACTAGAACAAGCATACTTCGAAAGATAGTTTCCCACTCCTGTCATAAATAACCTGCTCGACTCTATATCAGGGCACGAGCTCATATCTATGATGGATGTCGTGTCAGGCTACAACCAGATACCTATACTACCTGACAACAAAGAGAAAACAACTTTCATTACAGAACACGGCCTATACTGCTACAAAGTCATGCCATTCAGTCTCAATAATGTTGGAGCTACTTACCAGCGATTGATGACCCAAATGTTCAAGGATTACCTAGGAAAAATAATGGTAGTCTATAAAGACGATATGTTGTGCAAAAGTCTAAAGAAGGAAAACCATATCGCGGATTTGCACATGACCTTTGATATCCTCTGCCTCTACAAGATGAGACTCAACCCTGACAAATGCCAGTTCGGAGTTCAATCAAGGAAATTCTTAGGCCACTTAATCAGCAAGCGTGGTATTGAAGACGATCCGGATCGCATTCGAGCACTATTATCTATGTCTTCCCCCAGAACGAAGAAAGACGTCCAGAAGTTAGCAGGGAAGATTGCCCCAATAAACCATTTTGTTTCAAAATTGCCTAATCGCTGTCGATGGTTATTCAACTTATTACGTGAGGGGACAACAAAACAGAAACCTAAGAAGGACAACGGGATCGAATGGATAGCGGAGTGCGAGGCCGCCTTTTAACAGCGAAAACTTTACCTAGGTTTACCACCAGTGATGAGCACACCAAGCCAAGGGGAAGAGCTTACCATTTATCTTGCAGTTACTAAACAATCATTAAGTTTTGTTCTCATTCAACTTGATGAGAAAACCGAGAAGCCTGTCTACTTCATCAGTAAAACTCTTACTCCAGCAGAATCCCGATACAGCAAGGTCGAAAAACTATTTTTGGCTCAGGTCTACACCTCATAAAAATTTAGGCAATACTTCCAAGCCCACTCAGTACGAGTAGTAACCAACTACCCTCTACGTGAAATATTATCCAAATGAGAAAAATCCATACGAATCCAGCAATGGTCAATCACTCTTGGCAAACATGACATCTAATTTGAGCCCAGACATTCTTAAAAGGGTCAGGCCATAGCAGATTTCCTTGCGGACTTCCCTGTGGAAGATCCTGACTGGGAAGAAAACAACACAAAAATCTATGAAGAACAGCTTGAAGAAATGGCAAACTGGATAACGCAAAAGGGATGGCGTCTTCTAACTGATGGATTATCTGGACCTACAAGATCAGGCATCAGAATCGTGCTAATCACACCTTCTAATGGTAGAATTGAAAAGGCAATCCGATTAAATTTTAAAGCTACCAATAATGCAATAGAGTACGAGGCAATGATTCACGGTTTAGATATGACTCTAGAAATTATAGTGCCTGAACTGTCCGTATATATAGACTCTTTGCTCATTGTAAATAATTACACAAAAAAATTCTAGAAGAATGGGAAAATGATCGATTACGCAGCCGTCGTAGCCGACAGAATGAGTAGATTCAAGAAAATTTATATCGAACATTTGTCGCGCGGAGAGAACAGACATTCTGATTTCCTCACATATCTCGCAGGAGTCCTTAGCTCAGAAGCTCGGTATCTCAAGATTGAAGTAATATCAACCCCCAGCATTAACATTATAAGCTCAAATTCTGTTAATACTGGGGGCGTTGAAGAGGATGAGGACGATTGGAAATGACATTTCCTCAAGTATATTGGTACCAAGAACACATTCGATGGTGCACTCCCTCAAGACCCTACTAAAAGAAGGCGAGTACTTGATAATGCCAAATGCTACATCGTCGAAAATGGTCTCTTATACAAGATTTTGGTCATAGGGTCATATCCTGAATGCTTATCTAACAAAGAAGCTCAAAATTTCTTACACGAACTACATGAAGGCACTTGTGGTTCCCACACAGCAAGAAGATCTTTAGCCAATCGAGCTCTTACCCAAGGTGTCTTCTGGCCTAAAAGGAAATCTCAAGCAATCGAGCTCGCAAGCAAATATGATGCATGTCAGCGTCATGGTCCCCAAATTCGAGCTCTAGCTTTAGAACTATATTCCAGACCCATTATATGGCCATTTAAAAGATGGGCCCTCGACCTTGTCGGCGAGTTTTCTACTGTACCATGAAAACATAAACATTTCTTAGTCACAATAGATTACTTCACTAAGTGGGTAGAAGCAGTTCCCCTATGTCGCACACGAGAAGATGAAGTCATCAAGTTCATCTGGGAAAACATCATCATTCATTTTGGCTTCCCCCATCTCATCAGGATCGACAATGGACCTCAGTTTGTTGGCTCCAAGGTCGTCAAATTCCTTAATCAGCATAACATCATACATTCCCCTTCAAATCCGTATTACCCGCAAGGGAACGGCCAAGCCGAGATCACTAATCGTACTATCGTCGATGGAATCGAAAAGCGTCTAACATAAAATAAAGGAAATTGGGTCATGGAGTTACCGCATATGTTATGGGCTTATAGAACTATTCCCCAAGTTTCAACTAGATACACGTCGTTCCTTCTGGCTTACGGTACCGATGCAATCATCCCTACTCAGTATCATCACCCTATTCGCGACCATACCATGACCGATAAAGATAATGAATTCTAGTTAGCATGCAATATGAACTGGATCGAGGAGACTCAGGACAAAGCAGTCATAAAATTGGGAAGGTATTACCAAGCTTTAGCCCGATCTTATAACAAACGCGTTCGGCACAGAGAGTTCGAAATCAAGGATCTGGTCCTCCGGGAGATTCCCAAACATTGTAAATAGCTCAACGCAGAGATATTATCCAAAAATTGGGAAGGTCCTATTGTCGCCATTGGGAAAAGTTTCCTCGGTTCTTACGACCTCGATACTAAGCATGGCGAGCACATACTTAATCCTTGGAACACAAGAAGACTGAAATTATATCGTAGATAACGCATCTGTTACAGTGTACTTTTCTTCAAACCAATTTATCAGTTCGTATGACGAGCTCACTGTTTGATGAAAACATTTGAATGCTTTCTACTATGCCACACAGAATTTCTATACACAGATTATAGATTATTTGTTGCTTTGGCCAAATTGATCATCTAATACATTATAAATCATTTGTTGCTTCAGCCAAACTGATCTATCTAATACATTCGCTATACGTCAATCTTACACCAATAAAATACTTGTGTTCGATTGTCCTACAAAAATTCTATACACAAATTACGGATCATTTATTGTTTTGGCCAAATTGATCATCTAATACATTACAGATCGTTTGTTACTTTGGCTGAACCGATCTATCTAACACATTCATTGTACGTCAATCTTATACCAATGAAATACCTGTGTTCGATTACCCTACAAAACATCTATACACAGGTTACAGATTATTTGTTACTTTAGCCATATTGATCATCTAAGAACATTATAGATCATTAGTTGCTTCGGCCAAACTGGTCTATCTAATACATTCGATGGACGTCCATCTTACACCAATGAAATACTTGTGTTCGATTGATCTACATGACAGTACTTCTTCTAATAAATTCGACGAGTACTTATGAAAATAGATTACAGATCATTTGCTGCTTCGGCCAAATCGATCATCTAAACTACATTACAGATCGTTTGTTGCTTAGGCCAAATCGACAATTTAAACTACATCGCAGATCGTTCGTTGCTTCGGCCAAGCCAATCATCTCATACATCACAGATTGTTTACCACTTTGGCTGATCCGATCATATATCACACTTCTTTACATACATTATCATTGGTACCTCACACGGTTAGTAAAGTTCATTGTTCGTCTTTAACTAAATTTTTATACATCCATATTTCTTTTTTATCCATTGTTCGTATACATACAACATAATCACATTACTAATTCTTCATTAGAGTTGTCACTTAACTCATTACCCACATTAAAAGGTCCCGTTACGTCATTTACACCACTCCTATGTAACTTATGACACATAAATTTTGGCATCCTCCCCACAACAATCTTCTTTCCCTTTTTAACCATTCTCTGTTTAAACGATCCAATCCTGGAAATCATGGGTTCTAAATATGCAGTTCGGATTACTTCCATCTCACATTTTGTACCTTGAGTAGTCAAACCATCATATACCCTCTGGCTTTCAGCTTCAAGTCTCTTTAATTCAGCTGCAAAAAATAATATTACTGCAATCATCTCCCTCTTATGACTACCACCCGCCTCATTTTTCACCTGTTTACTAAGAAGGAGTTCACTCAACTTATGTTGCGCTTCCTTCAGTGCGTCTTCCAGTTGCTTACAAGGATCGTCCACTCGTCGTTTTGCACGACACACATCCAAATTCTGAGCTTCCAGCACGGTCATGAATTCGTTCATATGATAAATCAGAGACATCAAATTTTCATAACCTATACATTATACCCGCCTCAAATCATAACTTATCTCCAACTACAGGAGATCCTCATCCAGCTTCGTATTTGCTCTTCGAAGTCTATCATTTTTGGACTGGTATTCCAAGAAATTCAGGTGCTCTAGATCACATATTTTATTTTAGTCCTTCTTTATGACTTTATTTTGTTGAGCACAAACCTCCTCCATCTCCTTTCTCGTCATCCCAGTAACCAACCACAATGCTTCATATTTGCGAGCACGAGCTCTAACATCGCTTATCTCCGCTTCAAGCATATTTACTTGAAACTGCAGCTCCTTCACATTATTTCCTTCAGCCTCTAATGCGACTAGCAGTTCTGCAATTTGCGTTCGTGCATATAGCAATTCAGCACCTTGTTGATTAGCTCGTCTCGATCCACTTCCAACTCTAACGCCCTTTTTTCATAACTCTTCCTCTAAACTCTCTATCTTTCTCAAACTAACAGACATTACCGCTTCTTTCTTGTGAAAATTTTCAGTCATTCCCTCAACTTTTCTTCTGCTTCAAAAGCATTTTTTACGGCACACTAAATCGATCTTAGCTCAGCGCGCATTTGTTCATTCTCGGCACGTAATGCGTCGTACTGACTTTGTATAGCAGTCAGGTCTACCTATTCATAACAGATTACATTTATAATAGTTTTTCATAACAACATAGCACATATAATAGTTGGCAAAACTACATCAAGAACATGGTATCTGAGTAAGTTAGATACATCATTCTATTCTCACAAAACACATATTATATTTACCGTCAAACACTACGATGGGCTAATCACGGAAAAAAAAGATTAATTTATTTGTAACTCTTCCAGACAGGAGACAACCGCCGCTTGTCTCTCATGACCTTCCTATTCAATGCATGTACATCTACCGGCGTGGAAAATGTCACAACCCCCTGTTGGCATTGTTTGTGCCACGTTTGGGGCTTTAGACACTTGACCTCTTCCTCTTCTGAAGGTTCTACCCACGACCTAGGAAGGGGGCGGTCACCAACAATTTTTCCTTCACAACTGATTAACCAGGTTTTCTACTTTGGTATTTTCCACTTCAAAATCCTTCCCACAATCCTCTACGAACTTCCTAAATACGTTCTCCAGCCTAGATAATTATCTCCCATAAAACTCAGTAACACTGTCTATGTGACGCTTATGCCTCGTTTGAGCAGCGACTTTTGCTCACGATGGGCATAGATGCTCCTTCAATATTATTTGCGCTTTGTGCAACCGCAAACACGTGTTTTTCAGTAGCACACCTAAAGCCCTCATTTTCGCCTCTACCTTCATTTAAGCGGCCACTTCTTTCGACAGCCACATTGCTAAACACATTTTATGCTCCACGTGCTGCGATAGCTCATCTTATAACCCCTTCACCTCACCCTTTAATTACGTTTGAACCTCTATTTGCTCTTTCCTTATCCTAAAAAATACAATCCTCATGGCCCTTCGATTCTATATAAAGCTAAAGACATCATATCAAGGTTCTACATCACCCCATACAACATACACACCAGCCCGAGCTGAACATTTTTTTACTTCTAAACTATGACGATTGCGTGCTTCTTGAGCTAAAAACATAACTCGAGCTGGGTATGGAACTACACCTCTCTCCCTCAAAAGTTCTATATGAGCCTCCTTTAACCCTCGTTCACTATTTACTTCGACCTCAAAATACAAAGTCAGAACTAATAGTATACTCTGACACTTCGCCTTATCACTTGGGTCGTTAATACAAACCAACTCTTTCAGTTTTTGAACTAATACCCCCCCCCCTTTCCACTTCATTTCATAACACTTCGTCTCTCTCTACTTTTATGTTAGCATATTTACATTGCATATCATATAACTCTTTAAAGGTTTTCTCCGTATTTAACTTAAATTGTCTTCTCTCGTATTCAATTTTGTTAAGTGTCAATTAAGTATGGACCACGGAGTCCCTCGCTCTACTTAGCGACTTTTCCATTTCGGAGTTCATTTTTCACAAATGCTCTATCTCCTATACAGATATCTTATTTCAATACCAACATTCACGAAAAGCATATTTCAAAATATCACTAAAAAAAATAGTGTACGATTATACAGAGTACTATCACATTTAAGTCACGCGAGCTGAAAAATAGAAGACAGGATACCACAGAACAAAGAGGCTTGTTAATGTCTACCTTGAAAGGAGATTTCAGTGTTTTCTCTGGAAAGAGAACTATTTTAACACGTTCCAACAGAGGATCCACTGTTTGTTCAATAGTATGGACTGCCTCTGCACTGCCTGGAGGAAGGTCTGAAACTTTCTCAGACACACCAGCAGCATCACCAACCATCTCATCATCCTCAGCAGGGAGCTCGATCTATGCATACCTACCATTCTGGGTCAACGCCATATCATCCACACCCGGGCCAAAATAATAGTACTAGTTGATAAAGTGGTCTTTTTCCACTAAGGCAATTGTAACCGTATCAGATATGAGCTTATCATGCTTTGACAGTTCACTGTACATTTTTACAGCTGCGGTAGCATCTGCAACCCTTCTCTCTCTCCAACTGAAGGTCACCCTTGAGCTCCTTCACGCGACCTGACTGAGCCTCAAACTTCACCATTAAAGCAATAAATTCTTGGCCTCTCTTGTCCAGACATTGTCTGACCCCCTTTAGCATCGTTAACAACTGCTAATATAACAAAAACAGAAGAGTCAGTTCAACAGTTTTATTCAATTCGAAGGCAACATCAAGTAAATAGTTTTTCAACCACATACTGCGAACGTGTGCTCGAGATACTCATCCTTAAGCTTTTGCAAGTTCGTCCCGGTCATATAGCAGTATTTCTGCTCCAACTCTTTCATCTTGGCAGCAGCATGAGAGTTAGTCTAATCACTATCCTCCTCCACATGCCATTTCCTCATCAAACTCTTCTCAATGTCCCCAAGCGTAGATACGCTCACTTCAAGATTTTTCCACATGCCACCAACAACAGGCTTTGCGATCTCTTATTCTGTGGGCCCAGCCCCAACAGCTGAGCTACTTTGTTGTGCTGGCTTTTAGGCTTTACGAGTAAGCCGCTTGGTAATCAGAGGAACAAAAAGTAGAGGACTAAGCAAGCCAGCAATAGTCTTTACAGCCTTCCCCTCGACCATAGCTCATTTTTCTTGAGATCGCTAAACTTTTGGTACAATTGAATCTACTCTTTTGTGTCTTCGGATGCCCAATTTACTAAGTACCTCCGTTAGCTCATCCTGGTCATGAGCAACACAATCAAACAAACTAGTTTTATCCGGAGTAGCCAACAGTTTGGGCTCTAACAAATAAAAGGAACAAAATATTAATTACATAACATGCGAACATAGCTATCAACTATTCAAAGGTTGGTAAACATTACTTACTTAGATTAAAATATCTATGGTTCAGCTCGAGCGCTGGTTCATCTGGAACCTGCAAACAGCTAACCTCAACCCACACAAGGTGATCGTTCCATGGTCTACCCGCAAACTTAAAATCAAAAAATTTCGGCCTAGCCGAGTCACTATACAGGTAACCACTATCTCAACCCTTCATATACTTAAACTTGTAAAACTTCAAAGCATCTTCAGCTGCAAACTACTTCGCAGTCCTTTCCTTCCTCTATTTTTTGTTCAGCACCTTAGATACCCTCATCATCTCATACACATTCCCATTCAATTGGGCAGGGCAGCACTGTAACGCATTCATAACCCCTTTCTAAAAGTAGGTCAGCAGAATTCTAAGGCCATATACAACCTAATTCAAGAAACATAAAAAAAAAAAACCCCACTTGGGCCTGATAGCCCAAGCCCATTGTAATACGAGAGGCTAACCCCCTCACTAATACATATATCCTTCTTCTTCTTTTCCAAACAGGGAACTTGATAATACATTGCTTCCCTCCCTTTTTTGGAGACATAGGTTCTGATCCAGAGACCTTGGTCCTCTACATACCTACCCCACTCTCCTGGGCATTTATTTATATATCTTAAGTACTCTTTCCCTACATCCACCCCCTCTGGGTATATAACAAGGACTCTCTCATTCTCCCTTTAGTCCTCCTTTTCTTTTATGCCCTCAGATCTACTAGGCCCCACAACCTCTATTGTCGCCCCTAGACTATTAACAGTTTTCTCCATTACACTATACTCGTTCTCCCTCCCCGAAGATGACGTTTCTTTGAAATCAGACAAGACTACAAACTTACTAGCATGAATAATAGGTTTAGAACACATACTGAACCTACAGATATAGAGACATTTTTTTTATCATTATCACTACGTTACGAACATAACAAACAGACCCACCTTCTACCCAGTCAACACTTCTATTTCCCAAAATCTTAAAATAAAAAAGCCAAAATCAAATCATTTCAAATTTCTCTCTTCTTTTCCATCAAACACATTTTATCTCTCTAAGATAACATATACCACAAATCCTGCATTACAAACTTTTCCTCAAAAAAAATAATTCAAAATCCCCTGAAAACCCTAGTTTCCAAAACCAACTATACAGATTACTAACGTTTATATATTACTACATAACACAGAGTACTTACAAAATCAAACAGTCAAAAGTTTTTCATCGCCAGCCTGTACTTGCTGAGCAGCAATCCTCTACTTTACCAAGACGTCTCTTTGAATATAAGCATTCCCGTCTCCTCTCTGACAACCTTCTATCACACGATGAAGATGTCTTTATCAAAATGCAATCAGCACTCAAACGCCTCCTCTTCTTAACAATGATATGCGTACCACTTTTTTTCTCTATGAAACTGTAGACAATTTATGAAGGAGAGAGAGATGAGCATTTATACTTTCTCTCGGTTTATGAAATGATGGCTCCTACTAACACGTGTCAGTCATCCCCACTATTGCTACAGGTACATCATTCCATTTCATAACATTATCTTGACTTATGTGATAACGTTTGCCACCATCACATTTATCCCTGTTATCTACCATTACCAACCCTACACCTTTTCTCAGCCCAGTACCAAAATGACTAATCATCTTACTTATACTCTACCAAGATCGTTCAAACTTTCATAAAATAGCTCAATTTTCAAAATTCAAAGATATCCCTACAGTTGTTAAAATCCTACAACTGTCATACACAACATCCGTATACAATAAATATAACATAATATTTTATTCAATCAGATCGGAACATCACATACTTTATTCTCCCACGATCTCTCCTATTATATTTATTCAAAACTACACCACAGAATGCTACCACAAAACAAATTACTTTTAACAAACCTCACAACCTCGAGCTCACCGAGCTCCCCAGTTACATCTAAAGCAACCCTGATGGTTCAGTTGCTCGCACAGAATTAACTCCCCATTCGTCGCCCTTACATCTTCTTCCACAATCTTATCGCATGCGAGCTGTCGAATAGTCTGTTCTCGCACACGGGGATCAAACAGAGGCCTACAAAAAATGTTATACCAAACGAAGCAATCATGCTCGACATGCCTGCCTTCATCATCCAACCCAACCAGATTCAGTGGCCAATCCAGAATAACAGCATCATACGGCAAGTAACGAAAATAGCGTTCACGGAGTTCAACAACCTTAATATAAAACCGGCCATCTGTCGCCTGTTGCGTACGCTGAGAACGAGTCCTCACCATGCTCGAACACAATAACTCCAAAACAATACAAGTAACAACAGCAAGGAATCCTTACTTATAGATAAAGGAAGATCTCCTCAAAATCAATTACCCCACAGATTTTCCTCATAAAATATTGGTGCGAACATCTCTGGAATAGCATAATATATATGCAGAATATAGTGACTAATCATTACCCCATAGCACAAAATATCCCCTCAGATGCGTATATGGCAATAGCCATAACGACAGCTAGCCAAACAGTCACACACACAACTCCATCTCAACCCTGTCACACAGCTTGTATAAACATAAGACTTCCAGTTTGACCCAACAACTCGACCTTCTCTAAATTCTACCTCAACTCTCACTACCATTTTTTCCCTACATACCCGTGACACCTACTTATCTATATTACCAACGCCAATGGTACAAACAGAAAGGGAAAACAACCAAGCCCAAGGATACAGTATCATCATAACATAAAATATATATTTTATTCAGCCTAAAATTACTCTTACAGAATACTTTACAATAGAGATTTTACATATTACTTCAATTTATATCAAGTATCAGTTCGAAATCCTTTTCCAGGCACTAACAGTTCACAGAAGAAGCATACCCCAAACTTTGATCCCATGCTACAAGATGCAGGGAAGTCAGAAACAGGTTTCACAAATGAAAGATCTTCTTCATGGCCAAAGAACTATGGTACATGGAAGAAAATGACCCTCTGCATCCTCTTCACCTCCCCGCATGCTAGAGAGAGATGGGAGGCCAGTTTCACAGATGAAAAATCTTCATCATGGCCAAAGAACTATGGTCCATAGAAGAAAATGATCATCTGCATCCTCCTCACCTCCCCGTATGCTAGAAACAGACAAAAGGCCTCATTTCTTCAACAAGACCCACTCATTAACAGGATATCGATGAGACTCTCTCGGCCGAACGTCTACCACTTCATCTTCAGTTGTAGCAGCCTCCTCCGCCAACAGACGAAGACCGTTACGACGTTCTGCCTCAGATGTTACCAAGTAGTGAAAATGTACTATTTGGTAGTAATCATCCACTGCCTCCATCACTTCTTCATAAGACATACGATGAAAAGTGGGAGACACGAGAATTAGAGTAGGCAGATGTAATGGTTAATAACCAAAATACTTGATATGCAATTCTTCCATCCTTCTCCGGATCCCAGACTCTCGGGCCTGAGTCCTAGTGAACACCATTGTTACCGCAAGAAAACAATGAGGAAGAAATCAGAGACGAAGAGTTTACACCACAAAATAATTCTCAGAGTACCTTTTATACACAGATCAGTATTCAAAGCAGACTCTACAAATTCCCAACGCCAAATGGATTCCCCATGCAATAATATTTGACTATAGTCATTGGTTCTCAACCAACAGAGATTCATGAATTGACATTGGAAATGAACCTCTGACATAAGAATAGCATTTAATGATACTTCTCAACCAACACCATTCGCCTCTAATCATTCTCGTATTATTGGCTGAGAGGGGGTGATTGTAGTGGCTTATTCCGTATCACGAGCTCATGCTTCATCTTTGAACTAAAGACGAACTTTCGACCTTAACAACAGAGCACATGGCACAATCACAAATATGTACAGAATAAGTTTCTCAACCAATACCACTTATCCCTAGCAACACTCATACTATTGGTTGAGAGCCGTCTTGTAATAACTTATTTTGTATCTCGGACTCAAACCTCACCCTCGATCTCATCAGCATACATGAAGCACTACTAAAGATGTAACCAAACTTTCCCCAGTTCAAGACATTACTTTTGACCTCTATACCAGTAGTTTAACCTGCGCGAAGCACACAACCATTGTGCAGCAGCAAAGGTCGGAGCATTACATAACCTAGTCAAGGAATATCTCACACTCACTTTGTAACGTACATTATTACGGAACTTTATGGTTGTCAAACGGTCATATTAAAGAACCTATAAGAGGACCTAGAGAACTGCAGATGATGGAAGGAACGATCACCATAGAAAAGTTCCTACTCTATCATCCTATATTCTCAAATCATTCATTATAATATAGTAGTAATATTAATAAGATCATCACTTTCTCAAAATCCTCAAGAGAGGTCATGGTTTTTAGCCTATTCAAAGGTTTTTCACGCTAAACAGTCTTGTTGTTTATTGTCAGTTATTCTTGAACGCTCTAACTACATTTGGTATAAAGGCTAAGTCCGTATCCCGAAATTAGGCTATTACAGATAAAATAGTGGTCTGAGTAAAATGTTCAAACATAAAAAAGTCAGTTCAAGCAGGGTCAACTATAACAGGAAAAAGTATGTTCTAATATAAACTTATTTTCTTAAAAAAAAAACATAATTCATTTTTGACCTTTTGTAAAATACTAACGACTTGAGTATTTTAAAACGAAGAGGTACAAACCCACGTACATGTTCAGTGTCAGTCAAGCTGTAGTCGTTCCATGTACACTCTCTGACGACGAATAACCATAAGGTAGTGTTGACACATATTCTAGACATGAAATGAAACAAACTCCAAATATGGATGTTTCATTAAGTTTTGGAACCCATTACACGATTCGGCTTTTGCAATTAGTTCATAAAATTTTGTGATCGATCATGTTCATATTATTGGATGAACCAAGCAGAATGCATCCCTCATGCGCAATTTGGTTTATCCGATTATCTTCATGACATACAAAATCGTCCAAGAAACATATAAACAATAATTCAAGCACACATAACAGAAGTTTTGCATGAGGCTCACTCTAAGGCTACTCCCCACCACCAAGCAAGAAATCTACTATGTATCCGAGTTAAATTACAACCACTTAAGAGATTCCAAACACATGGAAATCCCTACTCTTATAATTAACTTCATATAGATTTATAAGTGATAAAGAAAATAAAAGATCCATCAATAACCCGAAGATTACCTCAACAAATACCATGTTGCATACCTTCTTCTTGAAACCTTTTAATCTTTTATTTTCCTTGATTTTTTATCTTAGTAACCAAGAGGTCTTTCCCTTCTCAACATCAAATCCCCAAGAGAAACCATCCACCTTCTTCCTTTTAAAGACCAACTTTTTATAATGTCTACCACAGAGGCTACATCTCTTTCAAATTTTAGACTAGATTTTTATAAACCTCATAGGTCCCTTTTATAACCAAAGAAACCTAAAACCTATCCCTATATGAATCAAGAGTTTCCAATACTTATCATATGCATAAGTATTCCAAAATAAGAAAACACACCTAAAAGAGCCAAAAACGTCCAAAAGACAACCCTACTACAAGTAAAACTCGAACTCAAATTTGGTGCCCGAATCTGCTTTGATTTTTGTAATAGTAGACTAAAGTGATTATAACTTCTGATCCAATGGTCAGATTGTCAATCCATCAGTTACCCAAACTTCGTATTGCTGATATATACAACTTTTATTTTTTTTAACATTTTGCATCGGACCAACACCTTGATCACCACAATCTGATATTTCTATTTTTAATCTATTTTCTTCCATTTTGAGCCGCAAATACTAACACATATATGACCATTGAAGCTCACGATGGATAATAAAACATTTAGACATCACTCTTAATCGATAGTTATAATTAACTTGCGCAGATGAGTATTTAATCACAGTGGTATACTGAAGTAACCAAACAAATTTTGGCAGGGTAACTCAACTTAAATAACAAATTAACAACTTGATCTTCAAAGGAGATTGACGCTCTCAAGTGTGATTTCAAAAACGAATTAATTATAGATGATACTAGCTATATTAAGATGCAGTGGCATGATAAAAAGGTAGATGACCCTACATTATGGATATGATCAGCCTCAAGTTGAAGCTAAAACTCGTTTGTATTGTTAAGTTTTGCAATGGCAAACCTCATCGACCGAAGATATTTCTCTGTTAAATTTTTTATAGTTCTCTTTGTGAAAATAGACGTGTGTACTACTATATAGAGACTCGAATATGATTTATAATGCATTGGGTTCCTTGACAGTCGGTCCCTAAAAGTGTGACCTACCATAAAACAAAAGCAATATGGGGAGGCTTGACATAGGATTGCAAATGAGTATGAGAAAATCTAGATTACGTTATATTCTAAATAGATCTTGGCATTCGTTATAAGAAAAAAAAAACCTACCTGAATATGCTTGCATGTGATTGAAGATATTTGGTAAAGGCCCGAGGAGGCCAAAAACCTTGTTGACTTTGTTATTTCGCTATTGCCCTCGGTGGCCTAATATATATCCTCGTTTCTATTAAAAGAAGAAGAAGATATTTGGCCGATGACACTAATGTAAGTAGTTAATTTTGCAAAAAAAAATTGGCCCCTCTAGATACTTTTACTCTTAGTTGTGTATAATTTTAAAGGTGGATTGGATACTAGGGGCAAGAATATCCTAGGTGATAGAAGTTGGGTCAGGCCCAAGGTGGGAACACAATTGGGTTGAGATGTCCTACTGGACTCCTAACAAACCTATATACCATTAGGGTTTATGGGGAGAGTTTGAGTGAAAGTATATAACCCAATAAAGGGTTAAATCTTTGTAACCTCAGAGAAACAAAATATCTATTAATAATATTTCTACTATTCTCTAATAATTATGTCTATGTTATGATTGTTCGGTAGAATAGTATATTATCCAACACGTTATCAGCACTGCGAAGAGCTAGTAGATCAAAAGGGATAAAAAAAGCTCTCCAACAAGAGTTTTTTATTTTATTTTTATTTTTTTAGCCTAATGCAAAGGTATATTTTATCAAATATTGTTTGTATATATTAATTGCATGATCAATCATATATAATATGTAGATCTGAGTTCTTAAATTAATATGTATTTTTTTAGAAAAAATTATTAGACCTATTTTAATGATTTTTACCCTTACAAATGGGCTATTTTCAAACTAAAATAGGGATCGTTCTAGTTATCGAATTGAAACACTTTTAATTTAGTTGCGTAGCCTACTCTATAATGATTATATCTATATATCACACTCCTCTGGAAGATGTCTCTGTTGCCAAGAAAATGGCGTGGAAATTGGGTAGTTCACGGCTAAAAACCAGTTTTTTGACGACGTATTAGGTCATGATGACGTCAGCTAGGTTTTTTTAAAAAATAATTAAAACATCTTGATGACGTCACTTGATCCAGATCTATTTTTTAAAAATTAGACCTGGGTTAGACCTAATTCACATAATCATACTAAATATGGTTTGCTAACTTAGTAGAGACAGGGCCTACAGTGACACGTGTCAAGGACACATGATATGTAGGGCTCACACATGTTGGTGTGGCATAACACATGGCATTGGGACCCACACGTGCTGACATGGCATGACACATGGTAGTGGGACTCATACGTCCTGACGTGGTATGACACGTGGTACTGGGACCCACATGTGCTACCGTGTCAAGGACACTTGGTAGTAGGACCTACATAATCGATAATAAAGCCGATGTCTTAAAACACGCATAAGCGCACAATGTACCATTGAGTACAAAGGAAAGCGGGGTCGTATCCCAAGAGACTTGTGGTGTAATTTATGTTTCGAACTACTAATTTTATCCAATAAGAATAGTTTTTAGTTAGGTTTTAAAATAAAAAGAAGAAAGAAACAAATTGCAAGATAAATTGAAGGGGAAACCAAGGTATTGATTCCACTCTAACCCATGTAGTCCATAAGTATATTTGATTAAAGTATTAATTAATTCTCATACCATGTATCCTTGGTCAGGTACACGATACTCACAATAGATAAGAAATTAACGTTTGGGAATTCTCGATAAACCACCTTACATAACAATGGTCATGTTAAGTAAGGCATATTACTTTCGTTTCTCCATGTTCTTAACCAATCTTGTAATGGTCAAACAAGATGGTTGATTAGCTTATTCATTCCTCCAAATCCTAGCTATGGTCAAGCATAGGATGAAGGAATGAAGGATTCGAACTTGGGACTCGAGAGAAAGAAATTAATAGTACTCAAATAAAAGTTACTTCTACAGCTAGGCTACATTGGGTTGGAGCTTCCTCTAGCCTTAGCTAAGAGGTTTAGCTACTCATCCCTTTGATCATCGTCATATTACTAAATTATCACAATAAAGAAAAATGACAAGAAAAGAAAAGAAGAAGAATAATTTTATTGTTTTGTACCTTTGATATTACACTCTCCAAGATGTCTCTCATGGGTGGGATTCCCTTCCTATTTATATAGTATAGGAGGGGTTATACAATATCAATATAAATGAGAAATCCCCTAAACAATACCTTCCACTATGCACAAAATATAAGAGCTTTAAAACTCTATAGTCTATGCCTTGGCCCATGCATAAAATTATATGACTTGATGATCTCTATCAATGCCTCTTCAATGCTCCTTCATGGGCCTTTGGTTAATAATTACTATGGGCATGAACTGTTGGAGTGTACAAAACATTCTTCTTTGTTGAGAACCGCAAAAACGTATGACTTTTTTATCATACGACCAATTCTTGTACATACAAGCAAAAGCACTATTAGTATCACATTTAATTAATAAATGACAAGTTATATATAAATTTAGGAGTTGTACACATAAATATTAAGTTTCTATCAAATACCCCCAAACTTATATTTTGCTAGTCCTTGAGCAAAAGTAAATAAAAGTCATTTTTGAAGGCTACACGGTTGCATTTAGTGTATGCAACAAGCCGTTAAATCCTCAGGTTCCCCTGGTGGACGAGTGTTGTCTGGTGAGGGTTTACAGTGATTATACACACAAAAATTGATAATGACACTTTGACAATTCTAGATTATAAATGACTTATTTCCTATCAACTTATCCTTATTTTGTTATAACAAGAAAATATTATGATAGAAAATTCTTTAAAACTCAATGTTTCCCAAGTGTACCATAACATATTATTTTCAAAACCCAAAACTTGAAATACTACATCATGCTTAGAAAAAGATTTAAAGATTTTCCTTAGATGTATCTCAGTGTAGTGAAGATAATGTTACAACACAATACATTGTATAAAATAGTTGAGACAGTGTTTGGTAGTCCAGTACTTAATGGAATAAATTTATCGGTTAGTTTGACAAGTGCCTTAATCAATTCGTCTTCCTGGTATTCTTTTTTACAAGCCTCTTTTTCTTTTTCTACATGGTTTCTCAGTGAAGCCTCCATCTCAAAGAGTTTTGGTTGACAATCCCAGCCAGTTGGCTAAGGTTGTCAGGGTTTGGTGCCTCTTCTTAACTTAGACCAAGGATTCTCATAAGTAACATTTTTCATGCTCCCTTCACATAGTTCATGGTCACACTCGAGATTGGTGATAATTTTTCCTCTTTCAGCTCTTAATCATACGAGTATGCCTTACAGTATAAAAGTTTTAGAAAAAGTTTGGCTTTTCTTTTATACTTTCAGGAATGAACATATTCTTAGGCAGTTGTCTCCCTTATAACAAATTATTCCTAACATAAATACTAAATTTTCTATATTCTGATCAAAAACTCTATTGAAGGTATTGGTAGTATAACTATAGTGAAGTGCAAGTTTTAAAAATATATCAAAAATAATTTAAGTTTTTCACTAATCATAATGTAGTACATCGAGTTTAAGAACACGATAAATAATACTCTAATATACTTGTAAAATATCAAAAAAAAAAATTGGTTTTCCAATCAACATATCATTTTGCCTAAATAAAATTAGTTTTAAGTGTTGGAAATTTGCCAAAAATATATCATAAATTGCCAAAAAGTCATTATTTTACTTTTTATCAAAAAGTGTGGAAAAAAATAGTTTTTCTACCCCCAAACTTAAATAAAATATTGTCTTTAATGTTTGAGAACAAAATTTAATACATGGAATTGGAACTAAAAACTGGAACTTCTCACCTGAATGTGCCTTGGGTTGCCTCCCAAGAAATGTTAAGTTTTACCGTCTTTAGCAAGACGAATGTACCCCCGAACTTGAATGTCATGATATAGGTCTAAAGGGGTACAAAGTACAATAATTGATTAACTATCTAGGTTGCAAGTTCTCCTTAAATAACCAAGGAACACCAAAATTTTCATTATCCTTGAATAACTAGATAAAAGAAAAATAGTGGTTATCCTTATTTGCACCTAATTGTGGTAATGTAATCATGATACATAAAAATAACTCAGTCTAATCCCCCAGGATAAAGATTTTCCCTATTTAATATATAAGGAATCTCACTTTGAGATATTTTACAAGGTATAACCCCATACACCAAAAATGTATCTTGATATTCATCATTTTCCAAAAAGTAACTTGAACCATTAAAGTGATGTTGATCGGGTGGTTGTGGGTCATGCTCAAGTTTGTATGACTCAATTGTATGTGATAATGCTTACACTATTTTAAGAATTATGGGGTCGTCCCAGTACTTGAAATTATTTAAACATTGATCAATAGAGTAGGTACAACTAGAGTTATCGCGCAACAAATCCTTAAATTTATTAACAATTATGGTACCCCCAAGTGGCTTACAAAATGGAGATGTAGGCATAGGTATAGGTATGGCTGCTGAATGAGTACCTAATACAGAATCAGTCCCCAATAATAGTGATATATCCTTTAAAGAAGGGTCGTCCACCCACTGGTTTTCAATATTACAATTTATGTCAGGTGGACGCGGCTCAAAGCAAGGCCGAGGTGACTCATAAGAAGACTGAGAAGGAAATAACAGGTTGATAGCATCTATAATAGGTTTGGCAATTTCCAATTTTTTAACTTTGGTACAAATATCATCATCTACAAATTCCTCGTATGTTAATGAGATGGTGATTCCATATATTCATATTTTATCTCGTCATCATCATCGTCAGAAAAATTATTAGAGGAAAGAGACAAATATTCAGTCTCGATCATAGTTTCCTCGAAAGAATTTATTGGGTTGACAAATGAAATGATGGATGGTGACATCAGTGGTTGAATGTTAAGGGTTGAATTTGGAGGTGATTGAGAAAGAATTGTATTGGACATGTTAGCTGCTTCTTCAAGATCTTCTTGTGACATAGGATCGTCGACCTTAAAATATTCATCTTGTAAATCTGTCCCGTAATATGGTATCCATTCACCCCATGGGGAAAACATTCTTTGATTACGCTTGAATTCATCATTTTCTAAATCACAAGAGGATTTAACTTTAGATTGTTCTCCTTCATTGCTTAGAAGTTTTTCAAGCTCTATTTCACTCTACGTGGTTGACAATTGAGTTATCTAAGTTTCTAATCTAGAGATAGATTGGGTCGTAGAAGTTTGATTGGAATTACATCATTTGTTGCATAAAGAGAGAAAATGTGTCTTCTAAAGATGGTTTGGGTGGAGTAGGTGGGAACTGATTGGATGACTGGAAGGACTGATGAGTCTGTATATAGGAGTGAGGTTGGAAAGGTTCCACGTATTAAGAATTTTGGTGATCCCAAGATTGAAAATGATTTTGAGGTTGCTGCGGGATGTCGAATTATGAGCTGTATGGATTCTAATATTCTTGCATGTATGACATTTTGAAATAAAAGCAACACCCAATGTAATAAACAACCAATCAAGCTTAAACTCTAGAACATCAACATTTTTTAGAAGTAATAAATGGGTCTCCCCTATATTCTTCTATGTTCAAAATGGGTAGGATGGCAAAAGGCTTCAGTTTCTATACTCCCCTGTGTTATTATGCTAGTACCAGCTTAAAGTAGATATTCAGTCCTCACGCCCGAGCGAGTCGCCTTATCGTACGTCAGCACTCAGAACGGTAACATTGCAAACCTATAACCAGTATTTTGTGGTGCTAGGCTGGAGCCGTATTCAATGAACCCGTGTTTGTACCCCGGTCTGGTACACCTATCCGTTGGGTGATGAAATCCTACGAGAATCTTGCTACTCTTTTTTATTAATAGTTATTTTGAGGTCTGGGATGTTCAATTTTTGTGTGATACGAATTTCTTCGTATCCCTAATGGGTGGTCCCACTTTTTAGAGAGCTTTTTGGGCGATGAAATCCTGCAAGTCTCAAACAGTTTTTACATTTACTAATTTTAGAATGAAAAAGAATATTAAACAACACAATAGGTTAATCCAATCACAGCAAAAAAAAAAAATTAGAGCAACGTGTATTTGCACAGTCTACACGACTTTATATGACCTAGTGCCGGGGCGGAGGGGATATGTACCCCTTCTAGATGTCAAGTTAGAGAAATACCAACCTACGGGAAGTGTTTCCCGATGTAGCTATGGCCGCCCCTTCACTTAAGCGGTAAGAGAAGGATTTTTCAAGAAATTTCCCGCGCTTTAAGCTTTGCGTATATCCGTCTTCTCCACTTTCTGTGTTTCTTTGTCTCGTCTACCAATGCCAAAAATTACCAAAGTTCGATCGGCATGTTTTATCGAAAATGGAGAGTGTTAATTGAGATTATCAAACTTAATGCCCTTATCATAATTCAAGTAAAACTCAAAAAAAGAAAAGTCTTGCTCAAGCACAATATACTTCAAGGTAGTGAGCATGACTTTTAAATATAAACCAAAGTGGGCACATGCAAAAAAAGGGATTAAGCACGTCAAACTTAATGATAACAAAACTCTTTTTAAGCTCAATTAATACCACCAAGATTAGGTGATGTTACTGTTCCCATCCAAACAATAATAGTCTAACCCAAAACAGGAACAATAACACCATTGTTAAAAAAAAACTATCGCACCAATTACCGACTACCTCGTAAACTAAGTACTTAAACAATATTTACTGTTTGCACCAAGTGTTTCGAGATCAAATAAAATCAAAAAGAGAAGAGAAGGAAGAAAAATAAAGGAAATAATAAAGAAGAAAAATTGGCTTAAAAATATTGTAGTGTCCCGTAAATTTTTTTTATTTTTTTATTTTTTTTATTTTCCTATTCTTTCTTATTCATTCATCTACATCCATACATTGTGCATTCATATCACTTTGCATCCTCATCTCATTCTTGCATCAGGTTCTTGTATTCGTCTTTATATGGTTTGAGTGGTTTCGTGTTTTCTGTGGTCGCTCGCCTGGTAGTGCTGTGTGGAGGCTTTGGGGAGCCAGGTGTTGGCTTGGTGTTGTTGTTATGGGTTTTGGCTTATGTTTGGTGTGTTTTCTCGTGTTCGGGTGTTCGTGTGGTTCTAGGGGGGCCTTGTGTTATTTTTCCAGTTTTGTCAAAGTTGTTCGAACGAGATTTAGATTCGTTCGAACGAGTTGACATGTCCTCTAGAATTTTTGTCTTTGAGGGTGGTCCATTCGATCGACTTCATATTCCGTTCAAACAAATTGAGTAATCCCCTAGAATTTGGCCCATGATTTTTTAGTCGTTCGAACGACTTCTGGGTCCATTCGAACGACTTCTGTGTCCATTCTGTGAAATTCCTATCCATTCAAATTACTTCCTTGTCGTTCGAACGACTTGGTAGTGGTTTGCCTCTTTTTAGTTTTATTTTCATTTCTCTTCCTCTCATTCGCATTCTCTCTCTCACTCTCCACTCACCTTCTCCCTCACTCAATCCTTTCTTTATCCCTCAGAGTTGGCGGACGTTGTTGGGCAGATTCTTCGCCAAGTCCTTCGGTGAGTATTTCCCCTTTCTTCTCCGATTTGTGATTGCGATTCTAGGGTTTGTGTTTGTGATTCTTTTTGGGGTTTCGCGATTTGCAAAGTACTTCTTTGTAGGTCTTGAGTTGTGGTATTGACGTGATTGTTGCCGCGAGTTATTCTGTCGCTTGTTGAGTTGCGGTTGTTGGAGTTCCGAGTTATCCCATGGAATTCGAGCCGTTTGTCAGGCGAGTGTCCCTTCATTGCTAAATTTTGCTACTAGTTTAACTTGCATTGGCTAGAGCATGCATGTGACATTGAGGTGTTTGTGATTGATCTTAAACCTTATTGTTTTGTCTGTCATAGTTGTTGTTTCAGTATTGTTGTTTCCTATGATTAGGCATGTAGGGTGTAGTTTCCCTTTTGTATGTTAGGAAGTTGTACATTTATGTCTTATTTCTATGGGTTACCCTTGGTGGCTGTGTTCCGGTCTGTTGAGACTGATGTTGTTGGACGTATGACTGGTCAATTAGTCACTGTTCATTTATGCTTGGATGTTGTGACTGGTCAATTAGTCACGGTTAACATCTGTATTTTGGATTGTTGCCCTTCTTTAGGCAAGGGGTTATCCTGGGTATGGGTCGTGGGGGCGGTTATGGTATTTGATCCTTGGGATCTGGTTTCAGTATGGGTTTTTTATATTTTAACTTAACGGGATCGGATACATAAACTAAACTCTACATCGACTAACCCTTGATAGGTTATTAGGATTCCTGCATCGGGTTGAAATAGTAGGGTAATTCTTTGATGACAGGTACTATCACATCGATTACCCATTTGTGAGTGTGGGATGGTGTGAGACAGTCCTCAGGTATCGGGCTTCATCCTCGGTGAGGTTGAAATTCCTTGAAATAAGTGAAATAAAGTTCGGACGTTGGCTCCGTGGGTTAAAAAGCCCGGAACACTCTGATCAAGTGATAATATCCTTTAGACTAGTCAAGCTTGGACAAGAAATCGTACCATTGTATCCAACTGAGATTTTCGTTAGGGTTATTATGCATTAGTGGTTGATTAGCCCAATGTTTTTAACTATAAGGTCTATTTATTTTAAACATTAAGCATTCAGCATTAGGACTTAGTGTATCATCCATAAATTGGGATAATTATGGGATTATCCTAGTCATCATACTCTGTCATCATCATATCATCATATTATTACATTATCGCATATATATTCCTATCATCTTATCTTTTCTCTACTCCTCTATGCTTCGCTAGTTTACTTATTTACAGTAGCTATTAGTATTAATTATCTCATTCATCTCTTTCTTTCTCTGTACCTGTTATATTAGTATGTTGTTTAGCCTTGTTGGGCATTAGTAAGTTGTGGTTTTGCTCACTCTCGCTTTGTTCCCCCCTTTCAGAGGTGGAGTAGTTATTGTTGGCTAAGAGCTCAGCTGTTGGATCCAGTTTTGGTAGCTGCATATCAGTTCTAGCTGTTGTACTCATGTACAATTTCAGCTTTTGTCGCTGTGCAGTATATTGAGACATTGTATTTACGTTTTCAGTTGATATATGTATATATCGTTGCTTTCGCTGTATTCTTTTTTACTCTGATGATATTGCTATAGTCAATGACTGAGCCAGAACCTGTCTTTTGGCTTGGCTGTTTGTGGGGGTGAATCAGTTAGATTCCCCGACCTGCACCTCCTGAATGACAGTAATTGGTCTAGCTACCGATTATTGGATTTTGGGGCGTGACAGATATCAACTCAAAAATAAATTGCACGTTTGAAAGTCCCCGGCAACGGCGCCAAAAACTTGATCGATAATAAAACCGACGTCTTAAAGAACCCACAAGCGCACGGTGTACCGTTGAGTACAAATAAAAACAGGGTCGTATCCCAAGAGACTTGTAGTGTGATTTATGTTTCGAGCTAATAATTTTATCCAATAAGAATGGTTTTTTGTGTAGGTTTTGAAATAAAAAGAAGAAAAAAATAAATTGCAAGATAAATTAGAGTGGAAACCAAGGCATCGATTCCACTCCAACCTATGCAGTCCATGAGAAAGTATCTTTGATTAAGGTATTAATTAATTCCCGTACCATGTATCTTTGGTCGGGTATACACGATACTCACAATGGATAATAAATTAACGTTTGGGAATTCTCGATAAATTACGTTACATAACAATGGTCATGTTTAGTAAGGCGGATTACTTTCGTTTCTCCATGTTCTTAACCAATCTTGTTATGGTCAAACAAGATGGTTGATTAGTTTCTTCTTTCCTCCAAATCCTAGCTATGGTCAAGCATAGGATGACGAAATGAAAGATTCGAACTTGAGCCTGGAGAGAAAAAAATTAATAGTACTCAAATTAAAGTTACTTCTACAACTAGGCTACATTAGGTTAGAGCTTTCTCTAACCATGGCTAAGAGGTTTAGCTACTCATCCCTTCGATTATCGCCATATTACTAAATTATCACAATAAAGAAAAATGACAAGAAAAGAAAAGAAGAAGAATAATTTTATTGTTTTGTACCTTTGATATTACACTCTCCAAGATGTCTCTCATGGGTGGGATTCCCCTCCTATTTATAGAGTATAGGAGGGGTTACAAAATATTATCATAAATGTGAAATCCCCTAAACAATGCCTTCCACTATACACAAAATATAAGAGCTTTAAAACTCCATAGTCTGTGCCTTGGCCCATGCATAAAATTATATGACTTAATAATCTCTATCAATGCCTCTTCAATGCTTCTTCATGGGCCTTTGGTTAACAATTGCTATGGGCATGAACTGTTAGAGTGTACAAGGCATTCTTCTTTGTTGAGAACCGCAAAAGCGTATGACTTCTTTATCATATGACCAATTCCTGTAAATACAAGCAAAAACACTATTAGTATCATATTTAATTAATAAATGACAAGTTAGATATAAATTTATGAGTTGCACACGTAAATATTACGTTTTTATCACTACACGTACTAACGTGCAAAGGGTACGTGGCTGTGGGACCCATACATATATTGTAGCAGTAATACGTGTCACCATAGGGTGATGACACGTGGCAGTCACTGTTACAGGATACGTGTCAGCACTGTTGCTTGACACGTGTCAGACCAATTGAAACCAGTCTAGGCCTTAACCCAGACCACGTCAGACCGGTCCAGACCGGTTCAGACACTTAAATTGGCTTTAAAAGATTAATTCTTGGTCAAATTTAGTATATAAAAAATTGAAAAATTCTTATTGACTGGACCTATCCCTGGGGTGGGGGCATTTTTAATTTTTTTTAAAATTTTTTTGGGAACTGGTGCATTGTATAAGAAAACTGACTAACTTATATGTGATATAAGAATACGGATTAATACCTATTTAAGTATCTTACGATAGTTTATAGGATATTAATGATATTCCCTAGGATACTAATTATCCTGACCATGGATTAAAGATAATATGAAAACCAATACTAATTTAGAATACGACTAGGAGTCATATCTAAATTATGGTTAAATTAATGTCAATGACAAATAATTATATATAAATTAGGAATCGACTTAGTCTTATTTTCTAAAAACTTGGTGTATGAGGAACCAATTTTACGTATCTATGTATAATTAAATGTTACTTGATAACATTTAGAAGTATATATGCATTAATAGTAACATATAGTACCCTGGAATATTAGTTTAAAGACAAGAATAATCTACCTATCTTACGAACTTAGGAGACTTCTGGGGTGAGACCACTTCTCAGCTAAAAATCTAATACCCCTCATATTTATATCAAATAGGGTCATTTGGCTAGAATATACATACCTTATAGAACTTTAGGAATTAAAATACCCTAGTTGTCAGAATAAGGAACGCACACATCTAATAGTTTTGAATAACAATTTTGGCTAAGATTTTATTAAAACGCGCATCTAAGATTAAGATCGTCATTTTACGGGGTAAAGTTGGGATTTAATTGTTAGAAAAGAATTTTATGAGTATTAGAATATGAACAAGGTTAAACTATAATATGATTATGAATCATTTATTTTGTGTTACTCTGAGTACTATGATATATCTATAATGCATTTGAAATGTTTATCAAGAATTGTTACTAATTATGATCTACATTTTGTATAACAGATATTTGCAAAGCTACGTTGCGTTGATTACGAACCTTTGCGGCTAGACGGTTCCAACTACCTTTCTTGGTGTATAGACATAAAACTCTATTTAAAAATAATGAACATCTTAAAGTTAATTATTGTAGATACTACCATCTCTGAACCACTCAAGGCACTGGCCATGTTGGTTATGCGCACCCAACTTCAGCCAGAGTAGAAGTTTAAGCATCTATATTGCGAAAATCCATATGACTTATTAGCAACGCTTTGGTCTCCAGCAGATTCTAAGGAAGTCTATGAACCGCAACTGCTAGAACAACTTAAGGTTATGTGATATCAAGACTATATCTGACTATAACTCAACACTACTGAAAATTGTGTTAACGATGAGGCTGAGTAATGATTATGTCTTTGAGGGAGAGAAATTGCATAAGACTCTCTCAGGAACTAGTATGTGAAATTGGAATTTAGTAGTTATGCAGATCTGATCCATATTCACATTTCCATATTCACAAACTGCTCTCAGGAACTAGTATGTGAAATTGAAATTTAGTAGTCATGCAGATCCGATCTAATTCTTGCTCACTGCTGAACAAGAGGGAATTTTTTTTTTAAGAAAAACAAAAGGTATCCCCCTAGAAGACGAACACCCATTACACAAAAAACCTTATCTAATGATAAAGACAACCAATAACAGGGTTCTGGAAGTGGAAATGCGGCTGAAGGCGGGAATCGGGGATTCCTGGCCCTTAGAAGAGTAACAGGTTTTAAAAGGTTGGTAAACTACAAAAATCGAAGAAGACCAAGAAGCTAGATCACGAATCTCCTTGATTAAGATGTGGGGTAGCTGGACATTGGGTACGATACCGCAAGACACTGAAGGTACCTAAAGTCAACAAAGTCTAGGTTAACCACATCACCACTAACATAACTTCCATGACTATGAAGTTTGCAGCGTCTGACTTCTTCGGCGATACTAATGCTAGCATGGATCAACATACGGAGTAATCAGTAGCGATATCTCAGTAGATGTGTGATGTCATAGTAGAGAACACTAGTAATTTCTTTTCTTGCAAAGACTTGATTTACTTTTTGTTAGCATTCTTTTTTATTGTGTTAGGAACATATTATTTATGTTTAAATAAAGTGCCCGTGACATTACACTCAATATTAATCTATGAGATTTTAATTTTGTTCTAAAATTACGATTATTCAAATTATTGCTTGGGATAGTAGTTAATTTGTAGTATGCATAGTTTTTAATCTGTTATATATATAAGTAGCCTATGGATCTTTCTACCCATAGAGTACTAATTGATAATAGGGCGAGTTGCGACAAATATTATGTTGACAGTGGTGCCACACACTCGATCCTTCGAAATAAATATTATTTCTCGAACATGACTGCGTATGTCAGAGATATTCAAACTGTTAATGGGTCAGCCAGTATCATGGAGGGATCAGGGAATGCCACGCTATTATTCCCTAACGGTGTGATATTGAGTGTCAAGACCGCGTTGTTTGCTAGTAAATATCCTAAGAATTTACTAAGTTGTAGGGGTATACATGATAACAATTATCAAGTAAAAACGATAGGAAATGATGAAAAACAAATTTAATGCATCACCTATTCATCTAACGATTAAGAATTTATATTAGAATGATGTCCAATGTATTCCTCAGGGCTTTATTCCACTGCCTTCAGGCATATCGAAACATATGCAATCACTAATTTTGCTTCGTTACAAGAGAAAATCTTTAAGATTTGGCATGACCGTTTTGGACATCCTGGACAACGAATGATGAGGAAAATTATCAATAGTACATCTGGATATTCACTCACGGGAGAGAAGATCTGAAATTTGCAAGATTACCTGTGTAGTCTGCTCTAAGGGAAAACATATAGTCCAACCTAGTAAGACCAAGGTAGAGTTATAGTCTTTAACCTTTTTTCAACGTATCCATGAAGACATATGTGGACATATCCATCCGCGTAGTGGTTCGTTCAAATACTATATGGTCTTAATTAATACATCTGTGAGATGGTCAGATGCTTACCTATTATCATTTAAGGATATGGCATTTCCATAGTTGCTTGCTCAGATTATCCGATTGCGAACTCATTTCCTGGATTATCCGATCAAATCTGTGAGATTTGACGGTGCTGACGAGTTTATCTCAAAGGCTTTTATTAATTATTATACGGCTAATGGGATAGATATCGAGCATCCAGTACCCCATGTCCATACCCAAAATGGGATGATAGAGAATATAATCAAGCGATTACAGTTAATTGTTAAGTCACTATTATTACGATCTCAGCTTCTGGCCATTGCGTGGGGCCATGTTATTCTACATGCTGTTGCCCTGATTAGAATTCGTCCAATAATAAATAATTAATATTCCTCATTATAACTTGGGTCGGAGCCTGGTGTTGCCCATCTACAAATATTTGGATGTTCCATACAGGTGCAAATTGCACTACCACAACGTACGAAGATGGGACCCCAACATCGGCTCGATATCTATGTGGGTTACGATTCACCATCTATCATTCGATATTTGGAACCCACTATCGACGATGTATTTACAACGAGATTCGCAGATTGTCACTTTCATGAGATGATATTCTCATCATTGGGAGGAGATATGACAGTCAATGAGAAGGATCTTTCCACGATTAGTTGAAAAACACCATTGTTATCTCATCTAGATCCCCTAACTAATCACAGTGATAAGGAATTACAACAGATTCTATACTTACAATAGATCGCTAATAAATTGCCAAATACATTTAACGATGTTGCTAAAGTAACCAAGGTGCATGTACCTGCAAGTAATACACCTGCATGACTGGATGTTCAGGGAACTGGTGTGCAACCCGCAAATAAATCCAAGTCATACTTTACGAAGGGACTCCCCACTATAAAGAAGGACGTTGAGCCGAGGGCAAAGAAACAGTCTACGGGAAAAGAAAAGACTAATTGTATAGTCAGTTTATCAGGCATGGAACCTCCCATTGATAAGGCTATATTAGCTATGTATCCACGTGAAACATTAAAAGACAAACCCAGCGTGGCACATGTACATGATAATTGAGAGATCTCAATTAACTTTATTTTTAATGGTACCACATGGGATCGTTTAAAAGTAGTAGTCGACAAAGTATTTACTTTCGCTACTGCGCTCACCATCGAGGATGATGATCTAGAACCACTCACTATAGACGAATATAAAAGTTGTACATATTGGCCAGAGTGGGAAACTACGATCAATGCGGAGCTCAACTCACTAGCTAAACACAAAGTGTTTAAACCAATAGTCCCTGGGAAAGATGTCATCAAGCTTGTCGGTTAAAAATGGGTATTCGTACAAAAACGTAATGAACTTGAAAATATAATAAGGTACAAGGCAAGACTAGTTGTCTAGGGCTTTTCTCAAAGACCTGACATCAATTACAATGAAACCTACTCTCTAGTCATGGACGTTATAACGTTCTATTACTTGATCAGTATGTCAGTCGTTGAGAATAAGCTTGATATGCGTCTTATGGATGTAGTTACTATGTATCTATATGGGTAATTAGATATGAAGATCTACATGAAGCTACCAGAAGGGTTTAAGCTTCCGAAATCGACAATGTCTGGCACACGGGTACCTACATAATAAAATTGGATAAGTCATTATATGGTCTGAAACAATCAAGTCTCATGTGGCTAAATAGGTTGACTGTATATTTAAAAGCCGAGGGTTTTACAAATAGTCTTGTTTGCCCATGCGTTTTCATCAAGAAAATGAATACTGGTTTTGCCATCATTGCAATATATGTAGACAATTTGAATATCATCAGAACTCCGAGGGAGATTGCGAATGCTGCTGAATATCTTGGGAAAACCAAATTTTGTCTCGGTTTGCAGATCGAACATCTTGGTTGTAGCATAATCGTACATCAGGCAACGTATACCGAAAGAATCATAAAATGTTTCGGGTATGGATACGACACACAATGCTAAGACGCTTATGCATGTCCATTCATTAGATGTGAACAAGATCATTTATAGTCCTTCAGATGAGGGGGGGGGGGAATCTCATAGGGCCTGAGACGCCATATTGAGGAGCAATCGATGCTTTACTATACTTAGCAAGGTGTACTCGACTCGATATCTCATTCGTAGTGAACTGTTTTGCTTGCCATAGTTTTGTACCAACCCAAAAACACTGAAATGGGATTAAGCACATTCTAAGATATCTCATCGGCACAAAAGACTGGGGTCTGTTCTATTCGAAAAATGGCAAACAATAAATTATAGGATATGCCGATGCAGGATATTTATCAGATCCACATAAAGGCCGATCACAATCGGGTTATGTGTTCATATATGGAAATACATCAATTTCATGGAGATCGATGAAGCAGACGATGGTTGCTACATCCTCGAACCACGTGGAGATTCTTGTACTTCATGAAGCTGGCAGATAATGTTTTTTTTTCTTCGGTCCATGATCTATCACATCAACAGAAGTTGTGGTCCAAGTTCTATCCAAGATAAACCAACGACTTTGTATAAAGACAACGCAACTTGCATCATTCAAGTCAAAGATGAATTTATTAAAGGCGACAGAACGAAGCACATTTCACCCAAATTCTTCTACATACACGAGTTGCAGAAAACAAATGAGATTGACGTCGTTCAAGTTCGTTCATAAGTTAACGTAGTTGATTTATTCATGAAAGCTTTTGCACATCCTACGTTCAAGAGATTGGTACATAGAATCGGCATGCGGAGTTTATACTATTTATTATCTTAGGGAGATCGACGTAAGGGAGAGTAATCTCGTCCTGACGTGGACACATGTGTGTTGTACTCTTTTCTGATAATGCAGTTTTTATCCTATGAGGTTTTACTGACTAGAGATTTTGATGAGGCAACGTATACGTGTCCACAACCCATATGGGGCAAAAGATTGTACTCTTTCCTTGCACATCTTTTTGCCCAAAGGAGTATTGCTAGGCAAATATTTTGATGAGACAAGTTGTCCTGGTATGAAACACCTCAAGGAGGAGTGTTAGGAGTTGGGTCCAGCCCAAGGTGGGAACCCAATTGGGTTGAGGTGTCCTACTGGACTCCTAACAAGCCCATATATCATTAGGGTTTATGGGGAGAGTTTGAGTGAAAGTATATATAACCCAATAGAGGGTTAAGTATTTGTAACCTCAGAGAAACAAAACATCTATCAGTAATATATCTACTCTTCTCTCATAATTATGTCTATGTTATGATTGTTCAGTAGAATAGTATATTATCCAACACTAGGCATATATTTTCTATCTCTGAATATAAACACTGTCCATGGGTTCGTAAACCCCAGCTTGTCTAGAGTTCCAATTTTATTATGACATTAATAGGAATAATGCAAAGATAAATTGCTCTATCCTATGAAATTAAAAGATTGACCTATTAGATAGGCGTCATTACTGGCATAACACAACATTTCAACAATTCAAAGTATATTTTTGATATTTTCAAACGACTAAAAAGAGTGTACACTCTGATTTCCAATGAAGCAATTTTTTTTCTCGACTTATATATCTCAAAACTGAAAAGCCTTCCCACTTCTTCAAGGTGTCTTTATTTTTCTCTACGGATCTTCTTTCCCTCCCCTTACTAGTTAAATAATCACGATACATCACAATATTCTATCATCGATATTTTTATTTTTTTTTGTAATAAAGCCTTCATAACATATCGTCGTTATGCCAAAATAGTCTCAATGTATCACCAAAGAACGTGACCTAATATATTATCTTTATATGGCATTTTGAACCTAGCATGAACATCTCACTCTTGGAGTCATTTTTTCCCCACTACCCAATCTCTACCAACTAAGCACAAACTCCTCCAGCAGTTTTGAAACCAAACTTGAAACACACAAAAACGAATTGAAGCGGGAACTCTCGGCCTACAATCATTAAAAATCACCATTTGATTCATCGTTCTTCGCTCAACAATCATGGCGGCAAACTCAAATTTTTCTTCTTTGTTACAGAATCTCAAGCTCGAAGATCCATGGCTCTCATCCAAACCCTGGGAATCGATCAAATCCGAAAGCGGAGTCATTTCTAACCCTAAAAGCTCCAATTCGGATGATTCTAAGCAACCCCTTTACAAGCCTTCGATGATCTCTGTAAGTGATTCTCTCTTCTCGTTTTGATTTTGTTAGAATTTAGAATGTGTTATAGTGTTGTAGTGTTGAAGTGAAACCCTAATTTTGATTGAATTGTATTGATGTAGGAGGTGGGCTTGGTAAGTTTAGTGGTGAATGCGTTACAAGGGGTTGAGTTTACACTTCGTAGTATTGAGAAGATGTCGGAAATGTTTTGTAATGATCCCGCGGATAGGACTAAGTTTCGGACTCCAAGTTTGTGGAATCGGTCTTTGAGTAGTTGTTCGCTGGGGAAGATATTGAAGTCTATTGGACGGGCTGGGTTTATTGCGTTTCTTGTTCGTAGATTTGTGGAACATTTGCGGAGTTCGTGTAGTCTTGTTAACCAGGCGTTTTCTGTTGCAATGGTGAGAGTTTTGGAAGGGTATGTTTCTGCGATCGATACGGTGTGTTCGTCGGTGGAATTAAGACGTTCTTCGAAAATGGTTGATGGGTTTGGTGGGGGTTGTCTTACAAATGTGGCGAACTCGGAAATTACTCTTATAGAAGTGTATTTGCATACAAAGGAGTTGAGAAATCATATTGAGGCTCTTGGAAATATTTGCTTACTCAGGAATGTTTCCGTTGCCTTCTCGACATCATCTTCTATAGAAGATTTGACTGCTGAAGCAATAAAGGGTTTTTGTGATTTTCCCAGAGGGGCAAATCTGCTTACATACTTGTATACTCGTTTGCGGGTAAGCCTAGTTAAATTGCTTTTTCTTTTCATATGATTATCCATTACATTACTTCTACTTCATTTTATTTTGGATTATCTGCTCTTACAGAGCTAGCACTCTTTAGGTGTTTCAAATAAAATCAACCCCACAATATCAATAGGAGATTTTAGTGGGCTTTCATCAAAATAGGGGAAATGTAAGTTGGCAGATGAAAGGAACAGCTTAGGTAATCTAATGCAATTAAAAATGGTGGATAGTCGAAGTAATACTGTTAGTTTCCCTAGTTCTAATTTTTTCCGTACTAGGCTTTGAGAGAAAGACAGGAAGTAGTTATTGTAGATATATAAACACAAAGATCTTATTTTTGTTTTATTTATTGTTAACGTAATTATATGGCTTTAAGTGGGAAAAAGATAAGAATACTCTATTCCATCTACGTATGAACTACGAAAAACAGATGCATTAGAGAAAATAGTACTAGTAGACCATTGCATGGTGGTGACCTTAGGTCGAAGTTGCAGAACTTGGACCTTAACAATTAATGGCATAAAAGAGAGAATGAAGAGAAAAATAAACGGGAAAGCTCGGGGTTAGAATTCAGCAGAAACCCTAAATAGAAATCCGTTCTAGGGTTTCAAATGATTCATAGATTGAATGACCCAAATTAATGAAAATAGAGATGCGATGATTTTAGGGTTTTAGTCAATCCTTGAATTTGAATTAAGTTCCGTTATAGAGAGAGAGAGAGAGAGAGAGAGTTGGCCTTTGCGGATCGCAGCAAGAAACACTGGTCGCAGAATTGAGAGGAGGTTTTTTAGGTCACAGACACAAGTCCTATTTCACCCGACTAGAACAAGAAAACCTTCGGTCTGATTAAAGGACTGAAGTGGATGAACTATGGCTTTAATAATGAATAATCTGCAAGTTGAGTCTTATCGTTTTTTCTATCTTATCTTCTTTTCATTGCTGCCATCCACTTAGGACGTTTCAGTGCAGATGAATCTGATGACATTGGGGTACTTTCATCAAAATTGGGGAAATGCAAAGCTGGCAGATGAAAGGGGTAGCTTATGCAATCTAATACAATTAAAAATGGTAGAGAGTTGAAGTAAACTGTTAGATCCCATACTTCCAATTTCTTACGTACTAGGTCAGCACCATTCTTTATGAAAGGATTTTAGAGTTTTAGTCAAACCTTGAATTTGAGATAAGTTCCGTTATATATATAGAGAGATGACCTTTGCAGATCGTAGCAAGAAACAATGGCCGCAGATTTGAGAGGAGGTTAGGTCACGGACACAAGGCCTATTTCACCCGGACTAGAACAAGAAAACCTTCGGTCTGGTTAAAGGAATGAAGTGGAGGAACTATGGCTTCAATGATAAGTAATCTGCAAGTTGAGGTTCTAGAGTTATCATGTTTTCTATCTGATCTCCTCTTCATTGCTGCCATCTATGAGAAGGCCTCACTCACAAAGCATCCTCGCAAAACAAGAAAACCTTACCAAACTTTCTCTAGGCTCTCTTTCCTCTTACCAAACCTTACCAAACAAGAAAACCTTTCCATCTCTCTATTAGTGACTTAGTCCAAGCCCGTCTCTTCCTCCTAGGTGTGCTTCACCTTCATAGATGAGTTGTGATTGGGGTCTATATTGAAAAGGAATTTCCTGCCGTGCAAACACTTCCGCGAAGAGGCGCTTAGGACTATTCAGTGCAGATGGAGCATAAATTGAATGAAACTAAGCCAATAAAGATAAATAGTCAATAATGAGAGATATGAGATAGGTTTTGAACGCAACTCAAAGATGGAACTCTAGTTTACCTTTCTGAAGAACTTTGGGTGTATCACCAGCAACATGAAAGGGGCGTCTCTGGGTATGTTGTGGTAATTTAATCACGTCAAGAGAGGGACAAAGCTGCGTGATCCAAATAACTGATGAATAACTACGGATGAACAGATAACTGCCATATACATCTTTTGGAGTAAACTTGTATAACTACTGACACTAGCATCATTGTTTGGAGTTTGTGCAGTATCAGATTCCAGCAGTAACAAGACTATTTTGTTTTACGAAAGTGTAGAATCATCAGTGGCAGTGGCAGTTAAGGCTGTAACTTTTTTTCTTCGAACTTTCAATTTTTTCTGAAATCCGATCCGATTTTGGAACCCTATTTTACATTTATGATTTCCGAAAATCCGATTTCCGATTTTTTCCAAAAAATATCGGATCGGAATCGGATAGCCTTTTGCCATTCCGATTTTTCAAAATTTCCGATCCAATTTTTCCGAATAACATCTGGTCCGATTTAATTCGAGCTTCCCTATTTTCAACTTAAGGGAGTTGGGACTAAAACCTCAAATAAAACATACTTCATCAAGGTCTGCCTCCATTTCGTCTCCCTCTCTGCAAGGTTCTCTCTTCTCCACCAACGAAACCTTACTCCCAAAACCCTTTAAGGTAAGAATCTCTCTCTCTCTCTAGAACTCTTGAAGCCATGGTGGGGGTGAGACATGGTCAGGTGGTATTCAGTTGGTTTCATCATGGGGTAGACTTTTGTGTTTAAGTAATAGTGGGTGGTTGTTTATAATTTCTCTTCACCTATCTCTAAAGAAGTTGTCATAGATATTTGGTGATGTTTTTGTCTTAAAGCAGGTTATTTAAGCTTGTGAAATGATGTTTTATTTTGTAAACTTTATAATTTGGACAATATTTATTTCCATGTTGTTATCATTTGACTTGTGTACCAAAGTTTCTATGATGGTATCCTTTATTATCACTTCTCTAATAATATACAATGAAAATTTCCTGCAAAATACAAAATTTCCGATTTTCCGATTTCTTTTCCAATTTTATCAAGATATTCGAAATTTTTGATTTTTTTCCGAATTCCAAATTTTCCGAATGTTTGTTGAAAATTTCCAATAAATCCAATTTTTCCGGATTTGGATCCATTTTCATTTTTCCAAAAAAAATCGGATCTGATCAGAACGATTTTACGTTTCAGAAAAAATTGGAAAATTTTCCGACCGCCCCCATTTTCGATCCGATCCGATCCAAAAACAGGACTAGTGGCAGTAATGAATCGACTGTTGAGAGATGAAAACAGATGGGTTTCTCAAAGGAAGAGAATCATCAGTAGTAGCATGGAACCACTATTCAATAGAACTTGATTTGAGTAAAGGGATATTGATCAAAATAAGATATATATTCACAAATCTATGATAAGCGGAAGGAACACAACGCTTATATCCATTACTCCTTGGGTCATTAAGACATATTTCAAGAACTTCGGATCCATTATTTTGCTCTCTGACCTTAACAAAAGAGAACCAAATAACCCGGGTGTGTGTGTGTGTAGTTGGGGGGGGGGGGGGGGGGTGCCGCTTCTAACTCACAGTAAACTTTTCTAAAATATAGATTATATGGTTACTCCTCATCTGTGAGTTTCATCAATAAACATACACATCCTACAATTGTCAAAAAACAAAATGGTAGACAAGATGTGGTTTCCACATCAATATTGCGCAACCAAGAGGTAAAAAGCTATTACTGTAACTTAAAAGGAGTATGTGAATGGCAACTCCTTGCTAACTTGCGATGGTGGTTTTAATCGCACCACCCACTTGATTTCACATTTCTCCCCCATATTGAGGACTACTTCCTGACCGGTGCACCACAACTCATGTGGACCTCACATTAACTACAAAACATTCAGTATGTATCCCCACTATGTTGTAACAAAACCTGATAAAATATAGATTATATGGTTACTCCTCATCTGTGAGTTTCATCAATAAACATACACATCCTACAATTGTCAAGAAACAAAATGGTAGACAAGATGTGGTTCCCACATCAATATTGCGCAACCAAGAGGTAAAAAGCTATTACTGTAACTTAAAAGGAGTATGTGAATGGCAACTGCTTGCTAACTTGCGATGGTGGTTTTAATCGCACCACCCACTTGATTTCACATTTCTCCCCCATATTGAGGACTACTTCCTGACCGGTGTACCACAACTCATGTGGACCCCACATTAACTACAAAACATTCAGTATGTATCCCCACTATGTTGTAACAAAACCTGATAAAAACATTCAACTCCTCTTCGCTCTTTTTCTATCGCTACATCTCTTCCAATCTCTCTTTTGATGTCTCCGTCTTCCTTTTTCGTTCAATCCTGCAAAGCAGCATAAATTGAGAAAGTCAGACTACAATTGATTTTTAGTGAAGGTACTGATGTAGAAAATATTAATTCCAAGTTTTGAGACATGTAGGACATGAGGTAATGGAGACAGATGTGAATTGACGGTTCCACTCTAGTTGGAAGAAAATAAAATTGTTTACTTCACTGAGCACCTTAACTTTTGAAAGAAGATGACATACTCGCCATGTTATTTAAAGTCCCCATTCAGTGACCTAAGAAGAAAACAAATAGGTAGACACTATATTTAGAAGCAAATATACCAGGTGCAAAAATGAAAGTTTTTGTGGCGCCTTTGTCTGCGGTATACGTTTTAGAATGGGTGGTGATTAGAATCAGACCAGTCTCACCTGCGAGGATAAACTGAGTTAGGTGTCCCATCAGTAGAGAGTGCGCCCTTTCTTAAGGAGCTATTTGATTTGTTGATAACTTCCTGGAGGCGATATGGACCTGGCGCCAGACTAATTCTATTAGGTTTATTGTCTGTTCTTAAATCACCCACGGTAATAATATTCTGACCTTTCTTCATTTATCAAATATAGGATTATTTTTACAGTTATTACCTCTAGAATATTGTGAAACTTTTCTCGAGGAGTCATTTTAGCGACTATTATAGATTTATTACTCTGGAGATAACCTCTGCAGCATCTATGCTTGCTGACTACTTTTCCCATTACAATGCATGTAGAGGAGGATTATTTTATCAGCCAGCTAGGTAC
The DNA here is from genome assembly GCA_014058105.1 of Kingdonia uniflora. Classification (NCBI taxonomy): domain Eukaryota; kingdom Viridiplantae; phylum Streptophyta; class Magnoliopsida; order Ranunculales; family Circaeasteraceae; genus Kingdonia; species Kingdonia uniflora. The sequence continues at coordinate 764,104 of JACGCM010000622.1, forward strand.
ACCCTGAAAACTTGAACTCCATTGCAATGCTTATAAATTGTTCACTGCCTTCGAGAGATGCAGAAGGGGATGGTACTGGTCTATTTCCTTTGAGGTACTGTGCAATATAGAGAAATAGTTTTGCAGGGTGCTCTCTCTCTCTCTCTCACCTTGGAGATAGCCTCTGCAAGCATTTATGCTTGCTGACTACTTTTCCCATTACAATGCATGTAGAGAAGGATTATTTTGATCAGCCAGCTAGGTACACCCTGAAAAACTCAAACTTCATTACAATGCTTATAAATTGTTCACTATCCTCGAGAGATGCAGAAGGGGATGGTACTAGTCTATTTCCTTTGAGGTACTATGCAATATAAATAAATAGTTTTACAGGTCTCTCTCTCTCTCTCTCAGCATATGTTTTTGTGGTAAAACCCTAGTTGAGCTCCTGCTTCAATCAACAACATCAAAGGCCATCTCCAGAGATAAATCAATCTGATTTGTGTTTTCTTGGTAAAACTCTTGTTGAGCTCCCGCTTTCATCAACAACATCAAAGGCCATCTTCAGAGATAAATCAATCTGATTTGTGTTTGATTATTCTTTTCTTGATAACTTTTTTATGCTTTGGTTACTACTCCTGTTGTTTACTTCTTTTTTATTTCCCCTCTCAAACAGGTTTATCTTATTCGATTCCCTCTTTTGGACAAATAAGCTAGTTCGTGATTTTACAAAATTGCCAAATTATAAACGTTATTCTTATAGGCGTTTTGCCAAACACTTCATGAGCAGTTGAGCACTATACCAAAATATATGTTTTTTTTGCTTTATTTTTTAAAAATTCTTCTCCTATTTGTACTTCCATCAATTGGTGTGGGGTTCTTTATTGGTTTCTATTTCTCTTAGTGTGATTCTATTCATATATTCTTATAGTGGTTTCTTTCTCTTTTCTCTCAATTCTCTTATTTTGGTCACAAGTTTTGGTTTGAGTCCTCTTCTTACCTTTTATTTTGTTCACAAGTTCAGTTTGAGCCCTCATTTTACCTTTTCTTTCATTCACGTGTTTGGTTTGAGCTCTCATCTTACTTCTTATGCTCTCGGATCCAAATTAAGCCATCTTTTATGATTAATTTCGATGCTTCTTGAACCTAGGTTGGGATCAATCTATACTAGGGTCATGGTTTTTCTAGTTGATTCTCTTTATACTAGTACACATTTGGAAGTGGATTTTCCAGTAGCCTAATGAATTCGGGGTTTTGATGTGGTGATTGTTTGGGCGTGCCCCTTCTTCATTTTGTGCAAGTTTAAAGTTGAGGGCAATGGTTTGTGTCTTTAGATTTAAATGTCTTATTAAGGGTTGGTCCATTAACCCCACCAGTAGGTGATGTCTTATTCTTTATGTTTGTATTTGAAGATTCAAGTTCGTTGTTTCAAGTTGTAAGGCTCATGTTTCAAATGTTGAAGAGTTTATTCAAGTATGCTTTTTTTATTTTGTAGGAAAAATCAGTTAAAGTTGTAAGACTAGTTGGTATTCCAAGCTCGAGATACAAGGTTTGTATATTCCAGCTTGAGGGGAAGCTCACTTTAAGGAGTATGGTAGTATAGAACCGAAGCACCGTTGTTAGTGCGTAGCCACTTACACCGAATCAACTAAGTTTTATCCAGTCATTAATTGCCTAAGTTTCACTAAATTAAAAAAATTATGTTTATTAAAATCTTTATTGGTGTAGCGGTATTATTTTTTTGCAAACCAGGGTGATCCGGGTTCATAATTTTTCATCATTTGCCCGACTAATCCCTGAGGCACGTGAGAACCCCGCCAACCCACGTCAGGTTTGGTTTAGTGGTATTAGGTTCATCCTAAGTTTGTCCAAAACAAAAGATGTTTCATGACGTGTTTGTTGGTGTAATGATATTGAGGTCTGTTTACATTGGTGGTGATTGTTCTTTCTCTCTCGGTGATCTCTCTTGTGACGTGGTGAGTTGATACCTGTAAAGTTTTTCTGAGAAATGATATCTGTAAATCAACTGTAATAACTATGGTGATTGGTGCAATTAGTATGTTCTCCCTTTTAACACTGGTGATTGGTTCAATTAGACATGAAATAGTAGAGGCTTCCATATGTTTTTCTAACAAGGTCATATTGATATTATCAGAAAATTTAAAAGGGAACAAGAAGATGTAAATGTAGTTGTAGCTGCTTCAATGGTGGTTGCACCAGGGATGCATGTGATTTCACTTACTCAAGTCTGGGGTGTGGAACTTTTTAAGCTTTATCGTTGTGCAACCGAGTGATTGCACGGTTCACTACTGCAAGCACATCTTAGAAAATGGTATTACTCCCTTCTTTTATCTTGTGGGAGATAGGGAAAGCTCGTAATAAACACATTCACGATGTTTTTCCAATGGAGGTGGGTTACATTGTGAATGTAGTTGAAGATTGGCGAAGGATTTAAGTTCTACTTACGTGATTATCTCCGATGCTAGCTCGACGTGTTGGGAAGCAACATAATTTCAAGCGATCAATGAATGCAAATGATTGAAACCTGCATTTGGTAGACTGAAACTTGCACTGATGGATTCACATTGAGCAATCCAGGTATGCGTAGAGGATGAGGTGCATTCAGATCTCACTTAGGTCTTTTTGTTCTTGCTTATGTTTGTGGTTTCCAAATGAGCACAACTACTTATTTTGAGCTATTAGCAGTTCTTCCAAATTTGGGGATAATTGTATTGAAATAGAGTGGTCTTACACTGAAGTTGAATTTAATTCTCAACTTTTAGTGGGATTTTACGAAGGTAAAGAGCTGAATGCCATGGATTCACAGAGCTTGTTGGTCAAAAACATTGAAACTTGGCACCTCTCTACACACTGAGATGAAGCACACTTGTAGAGAAGGAAATTTTTGCTGCTGATGTTCTTTCGAAGATGGGGAACTTTCAAGTCACCTATCTATTTAATATCAAGTCTGAACTTTCTGACAATGCTGGTATGCTCGTTGAATATACAGTCTTGATTTAGTCTATCTTAGAGTCTTATTTAAAGGGTCTTCGGTGCTGTCCTCCCTTGCAAATTTATGTTCTTGTTTATAAACCTACTACCTTCTCGAAAATAGGAGTTGCAACAGGAGTGTTGTCCTATTTGAATTCTGACCAGACTAATCCTTTTTCCTTTTTATTTATATTCTTGTTTGAAACTGCAAAGTATTTATTGATTCTATTCATGTCTCTACTTAGTGTTATTTCTCATTTGAAACCAAGAATGTTTTGAACTCATTTATTCTGGTTATGCCCATAGATATATGTACTGACGTTTCTCTTCTTAGGATGCTGATCCAGTTCATCACGCACTTCTGAAGTATCTCTTCCATCGCTCATGTGAACCATACTGTGGTTTTATCAAAAATTGGATTTATTCGGCAAGGATTAATGATCCTTATAATGAGTTCATTGTAGAACGCATGAATGATTTGCCACCATATCCACAAGGTGGAGTTGGGTTGCCTATTGAAATGTCATTGCCATCGATCAAGGTAATTTTATTCTGCTAGTATTTGTGACGCTTGATTTTCAACTGTTCTGGAGCAGCTGTTCATAACCATTTGGTCTTTTGTTTCTCAGGAGCGTGATGAAGTTTCACTTCCTTGTTTTTTGAAAGATTTTTGCCTTCCCCTATTTAGAGCTGGTCAGCAGCTTCAAGTACTGATTAAGCTGCTCAAGCTGTGCAATTGTGTGCGTCCTGGAGATCAGACTTACGAGAATATTCTTCCCTGTTGGAGTGGTTCTTCAAGTAATCATCTTTCTAACGTATCCCCTTTGACTTTCAGCAAAAGAACTATAGAAGAAGTGGTCTTTAAGAGAGAAAGCATGTACCAAAAGATGCAAGAAAACCTTCAAGTGTTTCTTACAAGATTAGATATCAGATACCAGCACTTAAGGGACAATGTAAGCTGACATTTTGTCATTCATTACTGTGGGCGATTATTGGTTCAGATAGTTAAGTTTCTGTTTTAAATACCTTTACATATAAATTTTGTCATGGAAAGAAGTTAGTTATTTGGATTTATATCTAGTGGAAATATATGTATGGGAGCAATTCAGTGGAAGGAACGAATTGAAGACACCCCAATAGTAATTCGAATTCACTCAAGAAGCAAAATTGATTTAATCTCAACAATAGTCTACTAACAATGGCGGAGCATAGCCCTTTCAAATAAAGAAACCCAGTCCTAGTACACTTACTAAATTTCTGGAATTTATAATCCTACTAAGCTTAAAATATGGAAAATCCCCATGAAAGAGGAAACTCGCTGATCTCCCACCCTAAGGTTATAGATTTTACTTTCCAAAAAAAAAAGGTTATAGATTTTATACCCATAATATACCTATCTAGGCGTCGTTATCCATTTACAAACAAATTTTTATTCATCTGAATGATTTGATTACTGCTTTCAGCTAAACTATATATAGTTTTTTTCCTCGGCTTGAACTTTGTACTTTTTTAAATCATTTCTCAATATATTAAGTGAACTGTACAAACAGGTAGTTTCTTGTGTATTTATGGTCTTAATCTTGTGTTACAGTGATGCTACATGCTTTAAAATTTTTTTTCATTGTCCTGAGGTTGACGTGTACCATTTTCATCCAGGTAATGCCATTTGGTATCTTATCTACCTCTGTTGAACGGTTGATTTCCACCTCTTCAGCCGCTGACAAAGGAGACTCAAATTCGTATAACTCTCTCTCGCCAATTTTTTTCGTTTCTTACTTATAAATTAGTTGGACGTGGCCCACTTATTCAATTCTTCTCATGCCTGCTTCAAGTTTTACACCCGTTCTTGTTTTTCCATAGAAGTGGATTTATTAAGAACCAGCGGAAGCTTCAATTGTGCCATTTTTATTAATTAATCACTAAAAACTCAAACTAGGGTTTCAAGAAAATTCTTAACTTAATAACCCGAAAATAGCTTTATTAATTCATCTTACCCCAAAACAAACTCAACTCAAACAACCATAGAAAAAAAAAACAAAGCCCTAACATGTGCTTTTATAGAACAAACATTTTAATTCTAGTCAAACTCCTATTAAAGAAGTTTCCTTTTTCACTAAACACTCAATTAAAATCTATCTCAATGAGACATAAAATAAAATACTAGGAAATAAATTGAAAGATGACTTTCTAAACTGTGGAAAATGATGTTGCCTTGTGATATGTGTACGGTTTGTTGTACACATCATGTTTTTTTACACCTTGTAAACTGTAGACGATTTTTTTATGTTTCAGGGAAGACGGTTATCATGATTCTGATGCTTCTACTGCAATAAAGGAGATCTCTAGTGAAAGGGATCTAGAATCTTCTGAATGTTCATCCTCGTACAGTTCTGAAGAGAGAGATCAGTCTGCAGGATCACATCAAGATTTTAATGATTCAGAGATAAGATATATACCTGCTTCGAGGATATTCAGAAACAACTTTAATGAAAACGTGCAGAATCCTTCTCAAAGTGAAAATTCAGATGGGCCAGCATGTGATTGTCGCAAAGCCATTGAAAGAAGGGTTCCAATTAGCCATTACGTGGATATAAATCATAATAAGAGTAAGTCGAGTTATATTTCTCAGCCCTTTCAGTCGGGGGATATACCATTGTCTAAATTGCCGGAAGATGTATTTGCGGATTACCAGTCAGTTAATTACTGGCCACTTGGAGGGCTTTTAAAAAATCCCTTTTATGTTGATGAAGGTAACACAGCTGTGACAAAACTGTACCTCACTGATTGTATATCTAAAATGCCTTGTAAAAACAACAAAATCCAAAAGGAGGAAACTTCGTGCATCAGAAAAGAGTTTGTCCCAGACATTCCTACTATTGCGACAGGAAAGTGTGATACTCAGTTTGAAAATGGAACTGATGCGTCATTATGGAACCATAAGTACAGCTCCAATTTTTTTAATTTGAACCCCATGCTAACAAAAAATACTATCTTTCACATGATGGGCAAATCACGAGGTACTTCTGTTCCATTATTTGACTTTTCGTCAGTGAAGGATCCTAGTAAGGTGTATGGAGAAAAGTTGCTTGCTAGTCCTGATAATGTTTTTGAATTTGGGCTTCCTTTATTCACAAATTCTGCAGTTTCTGATGCGGAGGGTGTAGATGAGTGCTTCCAAGAACAAGGTTATGATGGAAATGATATCCCTACCGATCAAAAAAATTCATCTTCGACCAATTCTGAGAATCTAGAAGAAAACTTTGTAGCAAGTGCTTTAGGTGGGGACAAATGGGAGGAATCACTGAGTTACCTTGGTAAGAATGCCATATGTAATTCTAGAGCTCGCAGGCAGAACACAGGAGCAGCGTTCGATGTACCACTTGATGTTGTCATTGACAAATGCATACTGCAGGAAATCTTGCTTCAGTATCCTCTTATTTGTGTATTTATTTCAAAGTCACTTCTCTTATTTTCTACATCTAAAATCTGAACAAGATAGGAGTCTCTAATACAAAATACTAGTTAGTGAGTTTTGTTTGGGGTTGATAGCACAGTCTCACACCCAAACATGACTAGTTGGAGCAGGGGACTTTTGTAACTAGCAGCAGAGGCTTCCTGACTTTTGTGTTCTGTTCAGATTCTGTCTCATAATCTTTTTACTGTTCCCTTTAGGACATCTCCACCAGCAACATATTATTATAAACTTGTCAAATAGGAAAGGTAAACATTTTCAAAATAAAGGGCAGGGGGGTTCAGTACCTGCAAAAGCTAGAGAAGGGAGTTAGGTTCAAATTTAAACCCATGGTAAAAAAGTTGACGGGAGTTGTTATTTGGTGTGATATATGAGACTCTCTGTCACAGTCTCATTCTTTTCCTTAACTATCCCAGATATAATTACGTTAGCAACTTCACAATCAAGTTGCTGGAGGAAGGTTTTGACCTGCAAGAACATTTGTTGGCTTTGCGTCGATACCATTTTATGGAATTTGCAGACTGGGCAGATTTGTTCATCATGTCTCTTTGGCGTCATGTACTGTATGCCAAACACCACATCCTTTGGGTTTTTTGATTAATATATAACCCGTGGTTGTTGTGATAATTTCCTCTCTTTTATTTGAAAATAGAGATGGCATGGTTCGGAAGCAAACCAGAAAATATCAGAAATTCAGCGGTTCCTTGATCTGGCAGTGCAGCGGTCTTCATGTGAAGGAGATCCGTACAAGGAACGTTTGTTTGTTTATGTGAAAGATCGTGACATGACCCCTTTTTCATCTTCAGCCAGTGGTAAGTACTTTTGACTTAAATATACTATTTTGTTTGTCCATCTTTATCTTTACTGATGCTACGAATGGCAGGTGTCCATGCTTTTGATTCTATTGCCCTGGGTTACAGAGTAGATTGGCCAGTCAATATTGTTCTGACTCCAGGTGCACTAAAAATATATGCTGATATCTTCAGTTTTCTGATTCAAGTCAAGCTGGCTGTTTTCTCACTGACCGATATATGGTGCTCATTGAAGGTATGAGTTTATGTCTATTGATGTCTTACATTCTGTAGGTTCATTCATTATATATACTTTTCGGTAATGAATACTTTTTAGCTTCAAGGCCTTGCTTGTTTTACTGCACCGCCATACGTATTGCAAGTGCATGGAAATGCATGTGTTACATTGCATTTATTTGCACTGGAATGTACTAAGAGCTGATGGGAAGAATAAGGCCAATAGATGATAGTCGTGTATACGTCGAGGATGATTGCTTCCACGGTCTTAATATTTTCATTACGCCGAAGACAAACACTTTATAGTAGTTCTAGTCACCTGCACTATCTTCAAATCGAATTTTGTTACAAAGACTTAAAAAAAAGAAGGGGTTTTGGTTAAAGAAACATATATATAATAAAGTAAACACCCTCAAAGTCATAACATATTGGCTTCTTCCATTACATTGCACACCAATGGTTTGTGGGTTCGTTAAGCTTGAGAACAATGAATGTTTACTGAAACAAACAAAAACTGACTCCTAGAATTATTTTATCTATTTAATAAAAAGAACATCTATAGCACAAACTAAAATATATGCCAATAAGTTTCCTCGGTAAACTGTCAAATATTTAGCTATATAATTTATAAAATCCAATCAACTGTAGAGTACCTCCTCTATACTTTTAAAATTAAATGTAGTGGATTCAAATAATTAGACGCTAGGATTTCTCCATGATCTATAACCATGTGAACAACTTTCAAAATGGAAAAGGAAAAACATCACTCAATGGATGACAATTTAAGGCGCAGCGAGCAAATCAATTTGCACGTTGTTTTTTAGTCTCATGATAGCATTTAGCATAAATTTAAGTTTATTTCTCTTAACGCTGATCCTATAATGATTGCAATATCTAAAGCGAAAAGGAAGATGGTAAAGTAGAGGTGGAACCTATGCCATGTGTATCCAATACAGCTCCACATTCCTTCATGCAAATTCTCTGTTAACTACCCAAGCTAGTTTCTATATAAAAGTAAGCAATTTGTTTGCTTGTTGCAAATAAACTACTTTGTAAGGCCCAGTTGAGATGGAGTAGGGATGAAAAACTTCAAATATTGCCTTGATTCTGCAGCAGGTTCTATTCTTGATTGAAAAGTGAGATCTTTACATCCATCTATCTTTTCTATAGAATCTTAAGATGTGAAAAAATAGTTTCTATCGAACTTGATGTCAAGTTAAGAGTTCCCTTAACCACTCCAATGTCAAACTAGCATTGTTACATATTCCATAGTTGTTATATTATTAAAAAAATTGATACCAAATCAAAATCATATCTACAAGTTTAGTTCATCTATTGATCATCTAATAGGAGGCAGTCCAAGTCACGAGCGGTGCAAAAATTATCATACCCTAGTATTCTGATTAACTTGGAGTCCAAGTGAGGTGCCTTGCAGAACTTTGATTGTTCCCTATAAAGAACTTGAGCAATCGCCTTCCAGAGCTGACAATCAACCATATGTGGCGATGGCACCTAAAGGAGCACAAAGTCCAATGTATATACATGTCAGGGTTCTTAAAGTACACTCATAATGTAGCACTATAATTGCATGGCTTATCCAGTCTTAAAAGGAATAAATTTAGCTCTAACACTGTGTTACAGAATTCACCTTTTTAAGCAAGTCCAGATCTTTAAACTAAATAGATAAATTGCCCCGAGCCTTTAATTTTTGTGTTAAAAACCTAGGGGGTAGATGAGAATTACCTTCTGATTATTAGGGCTTTCACAGTTTCCGTGTCGATAATTGGGGCTTCCGTAGTTTCCAAAAAGTGGTAGTAAACACCAAAACATGGTCCAAGTGTTGGAATCTTAGAGGTTGATAAAATGAAGAAAATCACAATCCAAACTTTGATTCACAATAAAGTGAAATGAAATGAGAAAACGTTGATAAAATTAGTAAATTATAGCTAGGATTCTTTGTCAAAATTTCTTACTATGAAATTTAAGCTACAGTTGAATATGAGCAAAGGAGTTATATAAAAACAAGAAGAAATACAAAGAAGTTGAAAGTAGAGTACAAGGGGGAACCAACACAAACTCCATTAGATTCATGACATTCAACTAAGTTGGCACCCGATCACTAACTTAACAAATATGAAATATTCAACTAAGGGGTCTCAATCTTGGTCAAGAAAGATGATCTGATGGCATACAACTTAACTGTACCAAGAGAGAGCTTGATGTCTCTTTTAGCCGACTTATTTGTACTAAAGTTTATATCCCCCAGGAGAGAGTAATCGCTTGTTATGATCCTTGGGTTAAGACCCTTAAATATCGTAATATTAATGCCTAGGTTTTCTTAATGCAATGGTATTAGGGTATTAACATTTGGCATCAGAGCCAAAGAGCCAACCACCAGGTCTAAGGGTTCAAATTCCGGTGGGTGCGAATTATGGAAATTATTTAGGGAAAAAGGGGTACCTATCCAAAAGGGGTTGGCCCCCTGCCATTTATAGAATAAAGGGGTACCGACAAAAATAAAGTTGGATGCTTCCCGCTAAAAAAAAGGAAAAGGGATTCTACCATATGTGGAATTATTACATATTCTTTGTATGATGTAAAGTTTCTTCATTAATCGTTAATTACATATGTTTCACTTCTCATGAAATAAAGAAAATAAATCACATTTACTCGATTACTTTTAAACTTTCATGCTTGCTTTTGCCTGGATCTACTCCCCATAGTTAATCTTATACCTTTTCCTATTAGTCATTGAAATCCACTTAATCGTTTACAGACTTCAACGTTACTCATAAATATTCTTGTTCTTTACAGGATTTTATGGATCTACTTGGTCGGAATCACAATTCACTACTTGATGATCAAGAGAAGAATCACTTCGATATTTTAATAAAAATGAGGTACTTTTTCTTTCTTTGAGTAAACATAAATTATATAAGGGAAAAGGAATGAGAAACAAACTATACAAGATAACATCAACGGAAAAGTATGTGGCGCGGACGCGCGGTAAAAAAACTCACTTGTCTGGATAAATGTTAAATTTAGTCACAAAACATTGTCTTTGCTTACAAAATGAGGACGGATATTCCTAAATCCTTCAGAAATGTTTTGACATGTACATGTGACACAGTAAAAGTCTACTTTATATAAATATGCATGTGTAAAAGAAAATATAGGGCAATTTATTATAACGGAAAAAGTTTTAAAGAGTGGAAAGGGAAATGCATGCATTATTCGAAAAAGCAAACAATAGATATACAAACCCTAAAAGATGAAATAAAAAGAAGGAATATATGAGTACATATCAAGTCTAGAAATCGACTTTGTGTGAGCCTCACATAAAAAAATAAATTGGTTTTGAACTCGAGAAAACTAACTCAACATGCAAATGCAAAATAAATCCAATATCTCGTTATTGATATTTGTGTTGCCACATGAGTCCTGCTTGATATGTGTATAAGTACTATAAAGCTGGTGCACTAGCTCTCTTTACAAATATCTCGTTTAATTAAAATAATCCAAAGTTATTTGCAAAAACAAAAAGTTAAATTAGAAATAAGAAATGAAAAAAAACCTGTAGTAGGTTTAAGTGTGACTTTGTACATTTGAGTCTTAACCTTTTAAGATACACGCCCATAAAAAGTAGAGATTTTAAAAATTCAAAACACCTAAAAACTTCTAAAAAAAACAATTTGCAAAATGATTCGTTGGTTTTAAACCCGTAAAGCTCAAAATATGTTTTTGTAGCTTATAATGTTCAAAGAAAATTTTAAATCATAAAATATTTATACACGTAAAAATAATGGAAATAAAAAGTTACAGTTAAGATGCACACAAAGTGCAAACTTTTTGAGGTACAGTCACAAAACTTAAAAATTGTTAAGGGACATCGTTTCCAGTGCAATTGTGTCTAAATTTTTGTCTTCTCTGCAAATTAGGGAAATTCAACTTGGAAAAACATATGAATTTGTTAAAGCATCCTTTAAATTTCTTAACAGCTTCCAAAGTTTAAGGGTGACCAATTGCCTGCCTATCCTGATCCTGGCTCTGCTATTGTATTACAAATATTTTGTTCGCTAGTGAAAAATTGAAACTTTTGATTTCTCAATCAATAAATATGCTTTATTCCTAGTTATCAGTTAACTCATTTAAATGAGGTATATGATCATTGGCAATTTGTTTGACTTTCTTTGATGCACATCTTAGGCACCAGGTCAACCATTTCGTGTCAACATTGCAACAATATGTTCAATCACAACTCTCACATGTTTCCTGGTCTAGGTTTCTTCACTCTCTTAAGCATAAGGTATGAGATAAGGCGATATAGTAACTTTTTACTTTGCTTGTTTCATTTAAAATTATTTATATTAAAAAAGGCATTAGATAGTTGCTCAATTGATTAAATTGCTCAATGAGTTGGAGTACCATAATGAATTGCTTGTTGCTCAATGAGTTGGAGTCAATAATGTCCTTTTGACTCGAAATTAGTTTTATATAGAGAGGGAGAGGATTTCACTGAAAAAAGAGACACCAAGGGGAGGGGGATTTTGCAAAGATAGAATCAAGAATATAGAATATTTATAGAATTTCGTAGAGAATATAAAACATTAAATAAAAGTTAGAAAGTATCTCTAGAAATTGCCTATCTTATTAATACATAAAATCGTTACGACCGAGTTTTCAAAAAAATATTGGAAAAAATTAATAGAAGTTATTGACTTATCCTTAGGTACAAAGTGGGAACCAACGATTTTCTATTAATATAGAGAGGTTATTAACTTATGGGCGATAAATATACATAAGATTTAAGTTTTTTAGTCTCACATGCCCTGGAGATTAGTCGGGAAAATGGTGATAAATTATGATCCCAGATCACCCTCCAAAAAATATACTTGATATATCAGTACTTGCTAAATAAGCACACAAGAACCAAGAATGAAAACTTGAAAAGAAAAATTATAAAGGAGCTTCAGTGTCGTGACAGATGACTTAACATATGTATGGTTGACCCTAGTCGACCACTGTAGTTAAGTTACCCTAACTGATGGCTAACACAAAAAATGATTTCGAGCCCTAGTAATTGTTCTTATAATAAGAAACATGCATTGTACTGCTCTGCAGTTAGTTTTTGGCTTTTCCCAAAGACTCAGAACATGCTTTTTAAAAGAGAGAACCCCTAAAAAACTGATAATTTAGCATAAGCTTAAGGCTCTGGTATCATATTGGAATCTTCAAACGGATTCAAGTCCCCCGCAACCACAAACAGTGTTGTAGGGAAGGGGGGCAGGGCATGAAGAGTACAGTCTATGGTTTGTACACTAGTCAAAAAGTATTAAAGATCGGGCCGTGATCTCTTTGGGCTTGGGCTAGTGATTTGGGATCATTTATTTGACAGAGTGCTCACGAGTTCGAAACCCAACACCGGGGGATATCCGCCAGGATTTATCCTGACTTAAAAATGGAGCGTGCGTCTTGCGGAGGTACCGTCGTGAGCCCCAGGAGACTAGTTAGGAGAATGGTGAAAAATGATGAGCCCAACAGAACCTCTGAATTTCATTAAAAAAATCGCGCAGTGATACTTTTTTAAGAGAGTTTATAACATTACTAGATCTTTATTAAATTTAGAGTACATAATTTTTCATAAAAAATGTCAAATAAGAAATGCTTTACTATGTTATTCATGTAGTGGTATTTTCATTGCATATACAGGTCAAAGATATGCTCGATATAGACTCAGTTCATATGGCTTATCTTGCTGATTCATTGGACATGTGAGTTGAAATCTCTAAAGAACTTTATGTACATCACATGTCTGCATAAACATGTCATGGGTACAATTCACAAATTGCAATCCTCATTTGCTTGAAAAAGTTAGTTGACTTCAGGAGCTGATGAAAATTTCTTTATTGTACTACTAAATGACTGTCTTTTGTTGTATCCCTGAAAACTTTTAATTGGCCTTGTCTGTGTTATCAACAATTTCAATAATCTAGTTTCCCTAGATTGATGATGTCTATGCACTAAGGACAATAGGAGGTCATATTCTTTTTGCATATTAGATTTTTATCATGTAAAAATATGCTATCATGCAAGTGCACTTAGTGTAGAACACCTAGGAAAGGATGCTTTAACACTCGTATTCTTTCATGCTCATAGGCAGTCTCATCTTGATTGACTAACAGTAACTTCTATTATCTTATTCTATATTACATGCAGGGTAGATGAGGGCTGGGTCAACTCTTATCTATTTTTCATTTTCATATAAAATAAGAATACAGAGGGAGGACATAATATGTTACTCTTGAAGACAAACAATAAAAACCTTAGGTAGGCTACTCTTCTTTTATCCAACAAGATTGGGGACCTATTATGAGTGGGAGCATCTTGCAAGGACCAACAAAGAAAGGATTTTTCTACACTGTAACATCTAGCAAATGAATTTGCAACTGTATTCTCTAAGAGAGTGTATGATGCTGGTACTGTTTTTAAGAACAACACCAGCCCAGTATTCCTAGACATCCAGGGACTGTACTTTGAGAACAATTGAACAATTAGGAGTCTATTTCAAGCTGGGAAGACCAGCCTTGAGGTTGGCAAAATCTAAGACCATTTAATAAGTCTTGTAAATCACCCAAGCTATTACTTCCTGTAACAAAACTAGAAGAGAAACCAAAGCCAAAATTTCCATATGAATGTACCAAAACCAAATCCATGTCTTAAGCTTAGAGGAGGAAACCAGGAGGATCTCACGACTATAACAGTTTTGTGTTCAGCGCAAGAATGCCGACTTTACTTTGAAAAATGAATCTCCTACGAATTTAAACTTTAATGTTCATCCCTGTACCACTGAGTAACTTTAAAAATAATATCAGTTACATTCATGGGCATATCTTTTTACCGGCAAGAACATTATCTCGCTTTCCACACTTCACAAAAACTTTGCATCACAACTATTTAGTCTTAATTTCTTTTACACATTTTGAGTTCTCTATTATGTATGCATCTAACCCGCCACATCCTCGTTTACTCTCATATTAGTACTCCCTCTTTCAATCTTCTGGAGTAATCTAGGGCACTGTCCTTAATCTGATTACAAACTATCAGTATCTTATAATTTCTCTATGTTTTAAAGCAGGAACTTTCTTATCGCTCTCAGTTCATTTTGCTTAATATCAAGATTTAAGTTCTCTCAGATGATAATTGAAAATTATGTTATCTCCTTTTAGATGCTTCCTGTCCGATGAAACACGACCAATTGCTGATATTATCGAGACGATATTGCAATGTGCACTGGATTTTGGCTCATGTCTTAGGGGTGTTGGTTGGAAGCTTGGATTTGAAAGAAGAGATTCTTTGAGACTTCTTGCTGGGATCAACTTCTCTCAGGTGATAACTAACATTTTTTCGGTATTTTTAAGTGTATTGATTGAATGCGTGCTAAAATAGGAAAACATGACAAGACATTTATGGGTGTCTGGTAATGGATAAAAGTTGCATTTATGTTTCAACTATCATGGTCTCTTAACTCGCAAAGCCAATTTTAGGTGTAATATTGGGCAAATATTGTTTGTTATTAGCAAGATTTTCCAAACTTATAAGAAGTCTTGAAAGGTTATGCTCTATTCATATTTGGTTGCTTTTGTAGGTCGTTATGTGAAAACGAACGGCCGAAGTTCAGAAAACTAAGCATAGAGTTGATACTGTTCACATATGATGTAGGTGTTCCAATACCTAAAATCTGATTGATAATACAATGAGAATCAGGAAGAAACAAAATTGGAGCTTCTCGAATAGATAAGTTAGAAAATGGGCTAACAAACTGAACACTATTCCATTTATTAGAAATAAGTCCATAATTAGGACATATTAGAACATCCATCCAGAAAATTAAGGGAAATATATGCATCACAAAACCAAACTTTAACATCAGATGTACTTTCTGTTGTACTAAATCAAATAGGTGCAATCTAGAATATCCGGGTAAGCTTAGACTTTGCTGTTTGTACTTGCTTGAAATCCTCATATTCTGGTGAATCAGCAAAATCAGAAATCAAAGCACATACTTTCATAGATAGATGATCTAAATATTAATGCCACAGAGATAAGACGTTAGGGTTTCGATCAGTCAGTGGCTACCAGTCGCCCTTGCTGTATTTCATTGTAAAAATACTTTAATAAGGAGGGGAAAAAACAATCTTAGGTGCAGAAGGTGAGAAATGAAGGATCCCAAACGAAGGCCATTTATTATGGGAACAGAACAGACCACTCTGTAGTATTACAACTTTGACCTTCCAAAGGTAAAATAGTGGTTAGTAGAGTAGACCATTTTAATCTTTGTCTCTTCATTTATCTAAGAAATATGAACTTTCTTTGGCCTACTTTATTTAAAGCTGTAATTACTTTAATCTTTCAAGCTACTTTCAAAACAGTGCCTTAACAAAACTGCTTAAACACTAGTAAAGTGCAAGCAATGAGTAGCAGAGCGTTCAGGGAGCTGCATGGTTTGGTAGTTTGGGATCTTCAATGAGTAGCAGAAAATTAACCAGAAACAGTCTACTCATTTTGATGGGTCACACGGTCGTCACGCTACCCGCGTAGGCGGTCGTCTCTCCACCTCGCAGGATCACTCTCTCTATTTTAGTTGTTTCTATTGATTTGTGTTATAATTAGTAGAATTCTCCTAATTAGAGTATAGCTAGGGTTTTTATTTGTGCTAAGTCTCTTCTTCCATAAAAGAGAGCCTAAGCTTAGTTTATTTTCGAGGTTGGTTTGAGTGAGAGAGAAAGGCTTAGCCTTAGAGAGTGATGTAGAGTTTGGGGTAAAACTCATAAACCCTAGGTCTTTTGGCCTTTATTTTATGCGATTAAGAGTGATTTCAATTAAAAGCGAGTTTAGTTTAGTTAATTGTGAATTTGTGATTGTTAGAGAGAATTTCAACGTATCAGAGCAATGTTCGTTTCTTGATTTTATTTTTTTACACAACAAGATGGAGAAGATTTAGGTAAGAATCGATCAAAAGATGGATGTAATGATTGCCTATTGAGTACCCTCGTCAGTTCCGATGGCGACGGAAGATTTACCGATGTCATAGAAGATGAACCAGAAGAAGATGGAGTTACTGGATTCGGCGTAGTAGTGTCACCGAATAACGACGAGAAAATTCTATGTTTTTGTCAAAGTTCTTAAAAGGAAAGAGACACTACAACAAAAGCATCAATTCAGATCAGCGGAGTTATTGAATCATCCATGGGAAGCATTGAAGATTACGATCGAGGTGTGGGGTCACCAAAAGGGGAGATGTGCCACCACAGTTGCCGCGAGTTGCAGGTTGCAGAGTCGTAGAAGAAGCTGAAAAAACCCCTGCAATTTGGACCAGCGGAACTAATGATTACATCATGGGAAGCTTTGGGGAAGGTTTTTCCGTCGTTAGGGCGCCATAAAACGACAGAGAAAACAAGGGTTTGCCTCTGGTTCGTCGGCAATTCGTTGGGGAAGATGATATAAAGGGGCACGTGAGAAGCACACCATCATGCACAAAGTATGGCATGCCCGCTGACATGTGGCAAGGCATGCCTTTAATGGAGTCATGTGATGTCCACGTGCCAACCAAATCAGGCCCAAACCCAACAGTTGACTCGGCCCAGGCCATCAAACCCATTGGGGACAACTCAAGCCAGAGCAAACTGCCCAGCTCTAGCTCAGTTCAGATGCACCACATCCAAGTTCAAACGTGTCCACTAAAGACTATAAGCATAGGTACTGTACCATCCAATCCAGGCCTATACTCGGCGTCACCTAAGCCTACCATAGCCCCGAACAAGTTAACGACTCCGATTACAACGCTGGTTACTCCAACGACTTCCAGTAGTCCCAAATTGCATGGTGTATCAAACCGGGTTCGAGAGAGTACGGGTAACCCAGTACAATACGGGATGAATTTTGCAATTCCTCTCTATTAGTTGATTGGGATAACTCCTCAATCTTTGAGGAGTCTTCAGAAGAGGTAATTCATTTGTAGTTGAGTGATTCGTTTTTTTCAAGAGTTTGAAGATCGTTCAAGTCAGACTTTTAATCAGTTTTTGGGAATTCAAGATGAAGTCACGCACGTTTATTTGGCAAAACAATAGTTTATTTATTTGCAGGCAAACCAAATGGGTATGGCACGTCTCGTGGGAGGATTTGTAGTTGTCCTATGCTCATGGTTACTTCTTCCGTCTTCAAAATTCGAGGACAAATTTTTCAAAGACGGGGAGAGTTGATGGGTTACGCGGTCATCACGCTACCCGCGTAGGCAATCATCTCTCCACCTCACAAGACCACTCTCTCTATTTTAGTTATTTATATTTGATTTGCATTTTAATTAGTAGAATTCTCCTAATTAGTGTCTAGCTAGGGTTTCTATTTGTGTTAGGTCTTTTTTCCTAGGCTTAAGCTTAGTTTATTTTCGAGGTTGGTTTGAGTGAAAGAGAAAGGCTTAGCCCTGGAGAGTGATGTAGAGTTTGGGGTAAAACTTTTTTTTTTTTCCACACAATACATAGTATTTTATTGATGTAATAATGGCAATACAAAAGGGAGGACTACAGCCTTGCCCTTGGAAAAAAAAACACAAACTATTTCCTAATACTTGCAATACCCCTTTTATCAAGGGTTATATAAGTTTTAACTATATCAGGTAAGTCATTGTTATTCCAGTGCTGCCTTGTGATTTGTTTTCTACCCTTCTTGGACATGCCATCTGATGGTTTGTTTCCTTCTCTGAAATTATGCACCAGCTTGATCTCTAATTCCTGACCAAGTTGAACAATGCTTTCCCATAAGTATTCAAATTTTGGGTCTGTGTTAGTCTTCAGGTTATACCAATCATCTATCACTTTAGAGTCCACTTCTGCAATAAGAGGGAACCAGCTATACTGTTTACAAAATTGCAGGTCAATCAGAACAGCAAACAACTCTGCTAGTGTATTAGTTCCAGGCCCTAAGGATGTAGAGAAGCAAACACCAGGTTGCCATTATGGTCTCTTACTATCCCACCTGCTCCATATAGGCCATCAATACATGATCCATCTGTATTAAGTTTAAACACACCCACTTCAGGTTTGGTCCATCAATTTTAGCTTAATTTTTTGCCTTTTAATTTGTAGGGCTTGCAGAGAAATTTGATCAGAGAAGTTGCATTCTCTTTTGTAGGACCCCTGAGTTGAGAAATATTGCAGCCAGTTCCTCACATTGGATATAATCAGATGAGTGTTAGTTGCTTTAGAGTCATACCTGTAGTTGCATCTAGATCTCCACAGCTCCTAACAAATGAAGACTGGAGTGATTCCTCTGATAAGGCCCATTTGAGTCTTTAAATCTGCCAAATTGTACCAAGTCCCTTGCCTTGCCCATACAGACTGATTTTGAATATTGGGTACCCCACACATGCTACTAAAATACCTCCATACACTATTAGCTAAATTGCCATGTACAAAAAGGTGATCAGCTGATTCAGTCCTGGGTTCAGTGCAGCAGCAGCATTTAGAAGGCAGACATATAAAATGTTGGAGCAGACTATCTACAACAACCACTCCCTAGGGTAAAACTCATAAACCCTAGGTCTTTTGGCCTTTATTTTATGCGATTAAGATTGATTTCGATTAAAAATGAGTTTAGTTTAGTTAATTGTGTTTGTCAGAGAGAGCTTCCGCTATAGTTTCTATCACATTTCGATAATATGTATGACTTTTTGAAGGCCCCGATTAGGTTTTACTAAAAACAGTGTATTTGAATTTGATTTCTTTTTTGCCGACATGGACCGCAGTCACTTTAAGTCCATTTCACTGTATTTAAGTCGGCCTAATCTCACCTTCCACTTCGAATATAACATGTTCACTTCCAAGACCCTAAACACTTTTAATTGGCTCTGGTATGTCATTAATTTTGACCTCTTTCCAATGTTTGAAAGAAATTTACCGTACATATTAGTTCCATTGTTCTGATAAAGTATGCTTTGCTTCCACAGACTTGAGGCCTTTGAAATGTCACTTACGGCTATCTAATGACATGATGTTACAATAGTTGCGGAAATCTACTGAACCTATACTAGTTCAGATTTTCTGTACTGTAGAAGAACCGATACTCAATGTTTTATTTACTTTCAATTTATATTTTTTCTGATGTTACAGGTATTTGCCATTAGAGGAACGTTTGAGAAGAGTGTAAAAAAACTGTATCTGTGCTATCTCAAGTCCCCAAAACATGAGGAGTTTGGTCTTTGCCGTTTTTGGGAATATCTCAACTATAATGACTACTACTTGAATGCCATTGGCATGGGAACAAGTCTTTATGCCATCTAAACCCAGAGTTTTTTCATGTATTTTGACTACCAGGTTATACTCTTCCCTTTCTCAATGAGAATAAAGGCTATGCATGTGGTCTGCCAACCTGCCAATTGACTGTATTTAAATGAGTCTAATCACCAGGTCAAGACATCTTTGAACTGGGCCCCTCTGAGTTAAGTATATCTTGGAAGGTGTGGCTAATCATGCAGCTTTAAGATCAAGTGAGTAATCTGTTGGCGTTTCTCCACATTATACTTTCTGGGTTCTACGGGCTGGGTTCTAAGGAGGAAGTGGTACTCGTGATCTTAGTCAGAAAAAGTTTGGGATTCATCGTTTGGCTCTCAAAATAAAAGCAAAGCATAACTTCTCTAGATGCAGAAACACCAACCTCATGGCGTGCCGTCATGCATCATTCTTGAGATGCAGTAGATGGGCGTTATGTGTAACTGTCTTCGACCCTATGCATGACAAATTAGCTACAAGGCATAACTTCTCTAGATGCAGAAACACCAACCTCATGGCGTGCCGTCATGCATCATTCTTGAGATGCAGTAGATGGGCGTTATGTGTAACTGTCTTCGACCCTATGCATGACAAATTAGCTACAAGATATCTTCTTTTCAGGTCTCTATAGCCGTGAAAAAGTCTTAAAGTTATGTTAGCCAGAATTGATTCCGATGGATGATGATTCCCTTTCTTCTGTAGCGGAGTTGTGTTTTCCAGGCTTGAATGGTGATTCAGTTATCAACCCTGATGGTGGAACTTTAGATTATAGATTGTGAATTTGTGGTTAAAGGTTCAATATTAGCTTCTGAGAAGAAATAGGTTGTTGTCATAGATATACTCAGTGTTCAGAAATAGTGCATGCTTGTACAGGTGAAAAACTAGGAGAGATACAAGTGTGGTATTTTATATTAGTTGTGTTTTGAGGTTTTTGGCATCTTTTTTGTGTGAATGTGAGGCCTTACCAACCGTCCAGTTAAAAATAAATGTGATATATGAAGCGACACAGGGCATTGGTAATTAGAATTTGAAAACTTTAGTTTCTGAATGTAGCTTGCATTGAGACCAAGTGATAGAAAGAATCACGGCGAAGTAAAGTAAAACTGTTCACCTGCTTTAAGCATGTCGGAAATAGAAGGTGGTGAATTTCACTTATCCCCAATGTTTTTGGTGATATTATTAGCATTTACCCTACAATTTCCCATTTATTTAACCTTAGTCCCACATTTATTTGTAGAATAACTATTACGGGATCTTATTGTTCATGTAACCATTTGCAGGTTCGACACAAAGAAATAACTCGCACACATGTCAAAGCCTTTAACAAAATTATAAGCAAAACAGGCGATATTCTTCGTCATGTGCAATGCGCGTGCACAATACACTAACCAAACAAATTCATGAATCACGCTCGTCAACTATCTTCTCTCTCTACTGTAACACTAGTAGCCGTCAAGCACGTCAAACCAAACTTTACCCCAATACCAACTCTACCCCTTCATCTTCACAAATATTACACCGCCACCCTTCTTCTCAGCTCAAACGTTTCCGCCAAAACCAGGGGTACTTTTAGAATAACAGTCTTCCTCTTTGTCAAACATTTTGTCTAGTTTTCTCACATTCTCTGATTTTGTAGAGAGAGACGAAATGCAGGTACATTTGAAACCCTAATTTACGATTTGTTTTTCTTGGATTGTATTGTTGTTGTTGTTGTTGAAGTGGTTGATTTGGGGGAACATTTGCAGACGAGAACAGTTCAAGTAGGGCATGTCTCAGATCTAGCAAGTGAGAGAGAGATTCAAGAGTTCTTCTCGTTTTCGGGAGATATTGATCATATCGAAATTTTAAGGTTCGTTTTGATCTCTTACTTGTTATTATCTATATTGTTGTTGTAGTTATTGTTTAGAATTGGTGGGGTTTATGTGTGTAGGGATGTTGATCAGTCGAAGACTGCGTTTGTTACTTTTAAAGATCCGACTGCGCTCGAAATCGCGTTGCTCTTATCGGTATGTATGTGTCTCTTATTGTTTTATTACTTTAGTTTTGTGAGAATTTAGTCTTGATTGTTTCATTATTTGG
The DNA here is from genome assembly GCA_014058105.1 of Kingdonia uniflora. Lineage (NCBI taxonomy): Eukaryota > Viridiplantae > Streptophyta > Magnoliopsida > Ranunculales > Circaeasteraceae > Kingdonia > Kingdonia uniflora. Next base: position 785,976 of record JACGCM010000622.1, read on the forward strand.
GTATTTAAAGATTCTACTTCTGTGCACTTTGTTATTAGTATACTTAATTTGTGAGACTAATTGATTAGGTGAGGCTGTGGTGTAGTGAAGATTGAATGGGGTGATGATTGATGGTCGGAGAAAGGGAGGACGAGAAAGGGAGAAAGGGAGGACGAGAAATGGGGTGATGATTGTAAGGGTTTTCTTATTAGAGTAGAAGAGATAAAGGTTTCACTTTCGACTGTAGTCTGTAGGGTTAAGATCTCCCTTGTGGGTGTGTCACTCAAAATGCTCACTGAATAAGAGGAACCTAGGGGGTAGGATTGTAGGATGCTAGGTTAATTGGAGCATTTTCTGTAAAACACAATAAAAATGCAGAGAAAGCTAAATATGATTATTATTTTCTTTCTTTCTTATTTATATTTCACTCATTTTTCTCAATTCATGTACGGTTATAGTATAGCTTGGAATATTGTCATCTTGTTGGAAGTGCTTATTTTTTTGTTAATGGTTCGTACAGGGAGCAACAATAGTTGATCAGATTGTGACTATAACTCCTGTTGAAAACTATGTCCCAAGAGTTCAGGTGTGGAAACTCAGCTTCAAACATTATTAGAATGTTCTTTATAACTCATTTAAGTGATTCTTATGTTGTCTAGTGCATTATGCAGGAAGTGAGGGTGGTCGAGAATGCTTTAAGTGTTGCACCTACTGAAACTGCTGAAGCGAACAGTGAGGTACCAGTTATGTTCAATTTGAATTTTGCTATCACACATTGACGTTGCAATAAGTTTCATTTCAAAAATCAAGTAATGAGAGGCAAGATTCCTCAAATTTCATGTGCCTTAAAGGCTAAAACCCTGTCTATGCATCAGTAGTATGCCATTTTATATGTAGAGTGCAGATTATAATCTGTTACTGGTACTTTGATTTTGCTTCTTTACCTTTATGGGCACTTCTCTCTGTTGCAGAGTAGAAGTACCTCTCCTATCAACGGCCGGGTATCTGTGAGTAAAGCTCAAGAGGTTGTTACAAATATGCTGGCAAAGGGATCAGCCATCAGGCAGGATGCCATGAACAAGGCTAAAGCTTTTGATGAAAAGCATCAGTTGACAGCCAGTGCATCTGCCAAAGTTGTTTCATTTGACAGGAGGGTTGGGCTAACAGATAAAATAACTGTTGGAATCTCGGTGGTTAATGAGAAAGTGAAATCCGTGGATCAGAGACTGCAAGTGTCCGATAAAACAATGGCTGCGTTCATTGCAGCAGAAAAGAAGTTGAATGACACAGGTTCAGCTGTTAAATCAAGCAGGTATGAGTTTTTATTTGTCCATTTTCACAGTTTTGTGGCCCCTTACTTGATTTAAAAGAAATGTAGATGTTGCTCATTGAATTAACCCACTGAGGCAACTGTAAAACTAGTTATTAAAAAGAATCAACTACAAAGTAGATCATTTTTCGGTCGAGGTGTGGGGTCACACCTAGCAAGATACAACCCAAATAAAGTACATATATTGCATCCACATGCATTCTCTATTGTGATGGACACAAATCAATTGATAATCCCAATAAGTTATGTTCTTCTTCCATTATCATATTTATTTGATGCTTAATAGCAAAATGGAGCATATAGTTCTTGTAAAATATTGAACTTATAAAAGAAATTTTGGTAAATCATTAGTGTGAGACGTGGGTGTCATATATCAAGAGATAGGAACTCAAGATTCTTCTAGTGCCAGAGAGCTTGATTCGTGATGCTTTCGAAATCATATGAACTATTGTGTTTTAGGGTTAGTTCAATCCAGTATTTAAGGAATTAGTGAACTAGTACTGATAACATCATAGCATACTGTTTTAGTCTTGTTTTGTATAGCGATTGTTGTGTCGTTCTTTTTTTCTTACATTTGCCCCTTTGCCCCTTTTCAACGTGAGGCCTTCTTGTGTATATGCATGTGGACCTTCTGGACTCTTCAAAGCTTCGACTCGTACGAATATACTCTTACATTTTGTGTTTGTGCTAGACACCGGGATGCAATTTTTTTCTTGTTACATAATTAGTGCTGATCTAGATTCATTATTGTAGCCCGGTTCCTTTTTTAATTTTTGGCAAGGGTCATACATGAGATATTGTTTGCATATTTTTAGTTACAACTAATACCTAAGGAAAAACAATGTGGACTTTATCTCCATCTCCTCTTGACTGCGTAGGACACCACATTAAAGGCATGTGTTTAGTTAGTTTGCAGTAAGCAAAGTCCTGTACAACTATTTTTTCCTGTGCATCAATCTTCCTCTTTGTTTAACTGTATGTGTGTGTCCTGCCTTGTATCTTAATCTTATCTTGACCATGTGAGACACTGGCAAAAGTATGCCGTGTGTTCACAATCTCCTTATGGGTCTCATCTCCATCTTCTGTTGACTATGTTACGAGTCTTGTGTATCTCAATCTTGCCCTTACATTTGTGTAGTAAACTTTTGTGCTGTAAAACAAGTTAGATTGAGGGCATGGAGTGCATCCTTGTGTGTATAGCTCGGAAAAAAGTATCCGATAATTGCACCCTTCTCATATACCAAATCGAATCCCATTTCATCATTAGTTGCACCTATCTGACAACAGTATAAAAATCACTTAAAATCAAGACTGGATAAGAGGAACAGAGGTGGCTCGTTGTAACTTTGTGATCCGGTCTTGTATTTCAACCTTTCAGCTAGTAACAATAGAATGCTTTTCGGAAATCCAAGAAATACAATTGGAGCATAGCAAAATTGTGTATCCTGTGGTAAAGCACTGAGTTTCAGGAATCATAACAGCTTGCATAGTGAACGCTCTTGCATTTAAGTTTAGAAAGGAATGAGATAGTATGTATATGTTATAGTCCAATTGACACGTATATACTAGTTTGTGCATGTTGTTTCCTAATCTTGGTGAATGAGCCGAGGTATAAGGTATTTCAACCGGAACAGATCCCAGTGGTGAAATCCAGGGGGTCAGCTGGTATCATAACCTGGGATCAAGGTTATGCATATAAGTGCTAACGGTTTGATGTGACTTTAAATCATGTCCGTCTCTTTTAAGTTATATGAATATTTATGTATTAAGTCAATGTTCAAAATAGACCCTAAAAAACGTTGTTTGATTGTCTTTACTGGTCTATTGTCTTTCCTTAAACCTCTCAATCTCTCAAACTTAGAAATTCCTCGAACCAGCCAGTATATTAAGAACCGGACACAGAACATCAGTCGGAAAACCAGAAACATCAGTCTGGGTCAATCATGACCCAATTAAACCGCTAACTGTCTAATCTAGTCTATTAAACCGGGAGTGTTCAAAATGGATGCAGCCCAAGAAAATTAGTTGCAACATTTTTTGTCATTGTTAAAACTTTCTGCCTGGTCGTTCCCCAACCTTCGACTGATGTAAAAGTTGTACCCGATGACTAAGTTAGTAGGGAAAGATGGATTCTAATGAATAATTCCTACCATAAAGTATGTCCCATAAAAAAAACCACGCCTCTGACTCGAAGAGGAAGAGGGGAAACAACTAGAACAAGTCGACCAAATCATCCGCAACAACTTACCACATAGCATTCATTACATTTCTCTCCGCAACAACAGAACAAAAAGAGAGGCAGAGCACCGATCTTGCATCAGATACTCCTGGATATCCCTGTATTTTGATAATTCATTTACCAACTGTCATAGAAGGTGAACTGGCAGAAATCATTATGTAGCTTCGTCGCTTGTTGTGAAATTAACTAGAGTGATGCAGAAATCGAAATTTTTGCCTCTCATTAGCCCAATAAGATGAACCCTAAGTACTCAATTTATGACACAAAGAAATTGATGATAAACCTGTTAAGAGAAGAGTTATGGGAAGATAAACCTTAAAGGATTTTCTGATTTAGGGTTGACAGGAAAATCATTTGGGGAAGGGGTTTAAATTTGGTGAAAGATAAATTCTAATCACATGGATGAAACTAACCTAAAAGTTTTGTAAATTAAGACGAGGAGAAGAATTATTTGTTACTTGTAGATGAAATTTAGGATTTGGAGGTTCACCTTCCAAGTCATTGAAGTCGATCCAACGAAGGGCGTGCAATCTTTGGAGGTATTTTTCTGTTAGTCAGAATGTGCCCAACGAGAGTTTCGAATTTTGTTCGTTACAAAGCAAGACTCTAGGTAGTGTGAGGTTTGAACAGAAGTGTGATTTGACTATGCTAGGTTGTTTTGATTCTCACTTCAAGTTAGTTGTTTAAGATATTTCTCTTTTAGAGGTAGCATATTGTAGTGGCTGTGGCCGACCCCCTTCGCTATATGTTAAGCTATCTAAGACCATATTTGAGGGTCTTTGAATGCTGAGTGATAAGTATATGATCATCATCGGTTTGGTGACTAGTGTCTTATCTCGGTGCAAGCTCTTGAAGATATTAAAGGCTTCATTGATTATTGTCTTATCTTGGTGCAAGCTCTTGAGGATATTAGGGGCTTCGTTGACTAGTGTCTTATCTTGGTGCAAGCTCTTGAGGATATTAGGACCTCATTATGCAAGACTTTCTCTGAAGGTAGATACATGATTGGAGCACCTCAAGGACTTGTGCTATTCTTAGTTTGATCATGACCCAACAATTTGGATGATAAACCGCCAACTGTCTGATCTAGTCGGTTGAGCCAGTGAACTGTTCAAAATAGTAGCGGTTCCAGCAAACTTGGTTGTAACATTTTTGCAAATATCAAAATGTTCCGCCTGCTAGTTTCCAAACCTTCGCCTCCGGTAGAAATTGAACCCGACAACTATGACAATAGGAAAACACGGGTTCTATTGATTCTTAAAATATCCTAACAAGAGGAATTGATCTCGCGACCTTGAGGAGTAAAATAAAATTTTTTTTTTTCCAGCCAAGCAATCGATGAATCCTGCATAAAGATAGAACAATACATTGTTAAAGAAAAATCTTATTTGACAAGAAATAAATATGTACATGGCTGATTCTCCAGTTTAACAGTTTGAATCAATCTAGACATTTACGGGGCCGATTAATGACGAGCCTCTCATAGCATCGGTTATACCATGCCAAAGAAAATTTCCTAGTCGTGCAAGTTGTGTTGTTCAAACAAGAAGAACTTTAATTTTGTGACTGTACAGGTACGTAACTGCAGGAGCAGCTTGGTTTAGTGGCGCATTTACAAAGGTGGCAAAGGCTGGACAAGTTGCCGGCTCAAAAACTAGAGAAAAGTTCCAGTTAGCTGTGTCAAACTTAACAGCAACAGTAAGTTCAACTCTTCATATTCAGCATTGTGTTTTGTTTGTTTTGCTAGGCAAGCTGGTTTAGGTTACCCCTACCAGAATAAATAACTAAATAGCAGTTGCATTCTTATCTGCATTTTCTCCCCATGCATCTTCTGTTCTTTAGACGTCGATTGATTTAACATTCCAAAACCTAAAGGAATACTCCAAAACTCCATATATTCTATTCGCTTTCATCTGCTATTTCTAGTTAAATTTACTATTTTTTCCTGTTTTGTTTTGTTATAATGTTACCCTTATTGTTCTCGACTTTGTTTTTCTGGAACAGCTTTTATGGCTCATTGTTCATTTTGGTTTTCTCTCTGACCTATTCATAGTATCCAGTGATTTAACTACTGCTACTACTCTTGGTTCTTTATTTTTTTTCTTTCTAAAAAAACTTTTTTGCTGCACTATCTATTTTTGGGTAGTGAAGTATTTGTCTAAACTTTGTTCTTGTGAACTTCTCAGACATTTTTGTTTAGAGCATGAGTTACATGGTTTGTTCTCCTATTTTAGTTACTAGATTCGGTTTAGTTCTATTTACTCAACCTGGAAATTCCTAGTCTCGGACAGGAGCAGTTTTATATCCCGTGTTCTTATCTCAACATATTCTTTTCTGCAGGATTCTCCAATTTCTGTATGATTTGGATTGTGCCTGAATTACTTACGGTAATTCTGAAGAAATCTGCAATACAATAGGTATATGGGGTGCATAGTTGATGGTGGAAGTGTCTTTTATTGTTTCATCTATATATGTTGCTTTCCGATGATATGTTGGGGACAGAAGTCATTCATTCTCATTCTATTATTTATTTCTTTCTTTCTTCCTTTGTATTTTTGAGGTTTATTGGGAATTAGTGTGCACCTAGGTTTGATATTTTCCACATTGTAAATCTTTTCGCAGTTATTGAAGGAATCTGTAAGGGATTGGTTTTGCTTTGTCCCAGTGAAGGAAAACAAGTTATTGTTTCTGTTGTTGTTATTTCTTCGGACAATATTATATTGACATGTTAGACATAGAGAATCAAACGTGTCTTCTACATTCAACTTATGTATGTTGAGTTGTTTGTTCTCCAAAGAAAGAATCAGATTTAACTTGTAAGGTCTCATTTAGCCATCAGAAAAAGTTATCAGTTGTGTCTTGTGGTTACATTCTTTCTCAAATGTGAGGTCAGTAGTAGTCGCTTATCTTCAGGATCATTGAGGTCTGCCTAGTATATTGTGATATCTATGTGGGTCAGATATTTATCTATACCACAAATATCCTTTGATTCCCTTGATATATCTTGCATTGAAACTATTTGTTCCAGTATTGATAGAAGTAATATTCCAATTGTCGTGCTCATTTGCATTTGATGCAACACCATTTGAATCAGACTCTGCCCAAAAAGGGGTTGGGTTGTAATTGTAACTGTAGCCTTGACCTTTCGGTTTGATTTTGAATGTATACTGTATAGTGAAACTTATTTTAAATGCACCAAAAACTTTGGTACCTAGATGCAAATCCTTTCTAATTGCAATCTATATAACAGAGGGTGAGCACGTATCTAGGTTTCACTGTAGTTGCAGGTATATGTTCTTGGTGACATTCCTAAAAAACTAAGACCTTGACCACGAAATTGTATTTAGTATTTACAATGGCTGTACTGTGACGATTATTCTAAGAATTTATAAGTCTCAAGGAGAATGCACCCTTAACCAAGTAGCTGGCAGTTCTGTTTTAGATTGTAATTAACGACTTGTTAAAGGAAATGTTTGATGGCTTGCATTGTACATAATTTGGAGGAGTGCAAACTGCAATGTTAAGCACCAGTTGGCATCTGACAAATACTGAAGGGTGAGAAGACGGAAATGAAGTCCATGCCCGCTAGTACACATTTGTTGCATCGCACATTAGTTCTCGAATCGATTACCTATTCTGGGCTTGGGTTTAGATTACCCGACAAGGCCCGACCTAACAGTGCCAACACACGCCATGTCATCTCTCTATAAATAAATCCACGTGGCAAAAACAATGAGAAAATTATGGCGTAGAGAGTTCGGACCCAAGTAACACGTATGGGTAAAGTGGTCATTATGAACTGACATAATAGAACTGATTTCCGAAACTACCCCTACAGTATACCGACGATCATCGAAGGTTGAAGAAACTCCTCTCTCTCTCTCTCTCTATAGAAGTAGAGTACAAAGGCATATTCTACGATTTGATTCTCAACTCTCCAATATAAGAGAAGAAAAAGATTTATTTCTCAATTCTGCATTTCTCTCTAAAGGTACAATCTCTCTCTCTCTGCTTGATTTGGTTTGTTTAATTGATAATTTTTAGATGTTTGATCCAGTAGGTGAGTGATCAAGTTTCCATTTGTATCTGTAGTGATCATATATAAAGAATCCTACTAGTATAGATTGAGAGTTTAATTGCTCCTATATATGAAATTACAAGTTACGTAAGATTGAACATAATAAAAGATAATGTAACAATTTTCCTAACTTCTTTTTTTAGTACAACAATTTGCATTAATCGGGAAAAAATACTTACCAAAATTACAACAAATTATCCACCTAGCTAGAATAAACTCAAAGAACATCCCTTTCATGTCAAACACTACGTTACTCCACAATAACTTCTTCTTTCGTCTGTATTGTTACTCCAAATTTTCATGCCTTTCCTTTCAAGTCAAATTGCCCAATATTATCAAGCCTTTTCACGACCACAAAGGGGTACATTATTATGTTACTAGGATGACACCAATCAGAATTCAGAGCCAGTTTTAGCAAATAAATAAATTCAAATTCCTCTGGTGAAATGAGGATAAAGAAAAATATAGTCAATAGATTCAGTGTGATTGGGACTTGATACCGAGTAGAAAACGGGTAAAAATGCTCTTCAATTGCTTCCAGAACCTTTATGCGATTCTGAATATCTAGATGGCACTGCGAATGACGATCAAACTATTTATCAAGTGCACAATAATTTCACCCCTAGAGCAGAAAACTATACTTCCTTTTTAATTTTTTTTAAAAAAAACTTAAGTAAAGTCATAGCATCATTAAAGATAAAGATGCTACTTCTCATAAAAGTTATTTCTGAGCGCCTCTTCCCTTACCTCCCCTGGTGCTTTTATTTCATTTGAGATTCATGATCATGCTTAATTGTACAGTACCTAGTAGCGTTGCGGGTGGTTTGTGCATTGTGATGTTTTACATATCCTATTGGCAGTGATTACTACTTAGTTGCACTGCCGTCTGCTGCACTTACCCAGGGCTTTGTTATCAGGAGACTCGTGATTCTGTTGTACTTATTGTGACATATTGGAATTCTTATGGTTCTGAAACTTAGCAATATTAGTTACTAGCTTCAATGCGAGAAATTGCAAAATGAGTATGTTGTATATCTTCCTTGTCGGTATTTGCTAGGTAACCTGTGTAGGAGTGTTTACTATTCCATTTTTAGTCTTACAAGCGTTTTGTGTTGTAGTCGTTATATTGCATCTTAACTTATATACTTCATGGAAGTTTTAATAGTTATCTCACATTCCTATTACACAACTAGAATCTGCTTTTTAGGTAGATATTGGTCTAATAAGATCTTGTAACTTGTAATGTAATAAATGGTGTTTGTAATGTATGTCTTATGAAGGCCTTGTATATGATGAAATTATTTTCGATACAGGTAGCTCTTTTAATTTGTGGCAAATTTTCCTATTCCATGTGATTATTGATTTGGGGTTTTGAGTGGCAGGTATAACTGCTCTCCTTGCCATAACAATGGAGATCGTGACAGTGTCTGGCATGTGATATCTTGTTTTTATCAGTAAACGAACGTGGATTCTTTATGAATATCAACCTAACGAAGAGGTGTACTGTAGTTATGTCAGGGGTCGGAGTGATTCGCTAGCCATGAGGAGGATTTGGCTTTTGACATCTTTATGCGAAGTTGAATTGACCTTTAAGTGACAGGAATAGGGATTTGCTTGTCGTATCTAAAGAATTTAAGGAGTATTTATATTGTATTGGCTATATTTCTCTCATAACAATGGAGAGTCCAGTACCACTCTTGAGCAAAAAGCAGAACCACCAAAACGTACGCAAATTATCTTCAGGAGGGTTGCAGAAAGATCTATGGTCTGTTACACGAGAGGGGACTTTGCATGAAGTAGATTCAATTTTAGCAGTTTTGAAGAAGAATGGGGGAAATATTAATTCAAGAAATCTGTTTGGCCTTACGGCTCTCCACATTGCGACATGGAGAAACCACGTTCCTATAGTCAGGAGGCTACTTGCTGCTGGTGCTGATCCAGATGCCAGGGTATGCTTCCATCTAAATTTATTTATTTTTTCTTACGTGAGTTGGTTGTCTATAGATCCAAATAAGCTTCCTTTTAATGTAATGCTAAGTGTGATGTTAGCAATTCGTGTTGAAGTATTTGTTCTTTCGTCAATGTAATATCAAAACTAATGCAGTATTTCAAAGCTGTTGATAGTGGTGTAAGTGTTTAATTGTCTGTGATAATTAAAAACTATAAGTTTTTGATGTTTGCTTTACTTCAAGTTACAAATAAGAGAACCCTAAGGGATTGTTTTGTTGCTAAAGAAGTATGTACTCCCCAAAAAAGGATGCACGCAGATTTTCTGGATGTTTGGGGCTTGGCTGGAGGAGGGTAGAGGGCGTCACTCTACTCTACTGTCAATAGAGCTTCTTTCAGAACTTGTGGGGGCCTGAGAAAGGTGTATCTGATCCTTGGGGTTTGCCCTCTAGTCTTTTCATATAGTGGAGGGCTAGAGTTCGCAAGATTTTCTGGATGTTTGGGGTTTGGCTAGAGGAGGGTAGAGGGCATCACTATACTCTACCGTCAATAGAGATTCTTTCAGAACTTGTGGGGGACTGAGAAAGGTGTATCTGATCTTTAGGGTTTGCCCTCTAGTTCTTTTAGATAGTGGAAGGCTAGAGTTTGCAAGATTGTCTTGATGTTTGGGGCTTGGCTAGAGGAGGGTAGAAGGCATCACTATACTCTACCGTCTGTAGAGGTTCTATCAGAACTTGTGGGGCCTGAGAAAGGTGTATCTGATCTTGGGGTTTGCCTTCTAGTCCTTTTATATAGTGGAGGGCTAGAGTTCGTATTAGCTGCCTACAGGATTGTTTTAGGCTAACATCTTGGAGATGTGCTCGCGTTACTCCTCGAGTGATGACGATAAGTTGATATCTTGGAGATCCATTCACATTTATCTTAAAGTAATTGCAATAATCTACTATCTTGAAGATGCGCTTGACATTGCTCCCAAAGTAAAGGTGGATCCGGATCGAGGAGGTACATAGGTTAAGGAGCCATGGGTGACTGTTTGAATGCATGTGGACTAGTTAATGCCAAGTACTTATGCTTATGCATAGAATATATTCTATAGTTTCTCCAAGTGTATGCATGACATAAAATATTGGGTACTTTGATACATGAACATAATAAACATAAAACAGGTGATTAATATTTATCTTAGCACAATTGTAATAATTGAATACCAGGTGTTCCATAATCGACAATCTGCCGCTGTTGACTTTTGAGAAATTTGTGGCTATTAAAGGACTTTTATACTTCATTGTCACCAAAAGAATTCCTCTCCAGATGCAGCTTTTGTAATGCTGGTGGGTTACTTTTTGAATGCATGACCCTTTAGCTTTTCTCTTCTAGGATGGAGAATCGGGGTGGAGTAGCCTTCACAGGGCTCTGCACTTTGGTCATTTAGCTGTGGCGGGTGTTCTTATTCAGGCTGGTGCCTCTTTTACTTTGGAGGACTCAAAAGGCCGAACACCATCGGATCTCCTCTCTGGTCCTGTGTTGCAGGTTGTTGGAAATGGGCGTGATTCAGGTATGTTAGCAATGAGAGACAGATTCGTTTTTCATTAGGGTAAAGTAGGTATCAAGCAATGTGCTGAGTACTGATTGATAGTATATGACCATTTTTAGTTGCTGCGGAGATCTTCAGTTGGGGAAGTGGTGCTAACTATCAATTAGGAACTGGGTTTGCACACATACAAAAGTTACCTTGCAAAGTGGATACACTTCAAGGTTCTTATATTAAGATGGTCTCTGCTGCAAAGTTCCATAGTGTAGCTATTGGTGCTCATGGAGAAGTTTATACATGGGGATTCGGAAGAGGGGGACGCCTTGGACATCCCGACTTTGACATCCACAGGTAAAGGATTCCTAATAACTTGGGAACTTCTTCTAATTCCCTTTTTTGGACATATTGCTATTATAATGCACTAATTCTGATGAGTTTTCTAGAAATATACTTATTTTCTTTATTTCTCTTTGAATTTATAGGACTCACGTCTTCTTTTCTCGATAAATAAATAGCACTGTTATCCCAAAGTGATAATGGGTTTGAAGTGTCTTTGATAAATTTAGAACAACCTCGCTGCATTTTCCAATTCCATATGGAGTATTGATATAGAGTTGGTTGTCGTATATTAAAAGTAGTTGCATATTTATTGAACTGGTCAAAAAGCAAGTGGAAAGCCTATTTAAAAAATGGTATTTCATGGTTTCTGCATCCATGTTTTACTAGTAAATTAAACTTTAACCAATACAGTCTACTTTTGCTTTATTGACATTCCTTATGTATATAGAAGAAAAACTTAATAAAATAGACAAATTTCTTGGATAGGAGAGTGAATGGGAGATAAAAAGAAGCTCAACCATAGACAGAACGGACAGATACCAAAGTGAGACTTCAAAATGAATTTTCCAATGATAAGCGAAGACTACTCAATGATAGGAGCTTGGAAGATTGCCAGGAAAACCTTGTGTAACACTTTGAGATGTTCCTCGAATAAGTCTAAAGGATCTTTTGTAGCAACCGAGAATGGATTATTGCTCTTTCTTGATATCTCGTTTTTTTTTCTTGATGAGAAGAGATAGTGCAGTATTCATGATAAGTATTGTTGAATTTTCTTTTTCTTTATCATTGACGAGCTTATGATTTCCCTATCTTTCACGAGTTATATGAGTTCTTTTTCTGGATTTAGTTCTCCTTTAAATCTTGATTTTTCCTTACTAGAAATGCTAATTGCGAGTGCTTTTAATTATATACAAGTGATAACCTGGTGGTGAGTGAGAACTTTCATGGATGATTATGTGTTAACTTGCTATTTCCTTGTAGTGGTCAAGCTGCAGTTATTACTCCACGACAGGTGACTTCTGGCTTAGGATCCCGTCGAGTCAGGGCTGTTGCAGCCGCTAAACATCACACAGTCGTTGCAACAGAGGGCGGGGAACTCTTTTCCTGGGGATCCAATAGAGGTACACCATTTGGCATAAGATCAATATTTGTGTATACATAATAAAGATTACAACAGTCTCGTCAAAATAAACCTCTGTAGCAGCGTACCTTCACAAACCCACGTGCTTTTTTGACTGCTCAGCGTGTTTTGTGTGGCTCCGCCTGTGGTAGTGATTAGTTGTCTGCAACACTTCCTGTAATGTTGTCGTATGACATTATATAATGAAAAATGACACTGATTTAATTGTTCTGAAGTTCATATAGGTATAAAATAACAATGAGGGAAGCTTGAATCTCCACCCTTTATTATTTTAGTATCTCACCTGCTCTACATGCTTCCAAGCAATTTGGTGGCTATACAAAAGACAAATGATTGTAGATATGTGTCTATATATTGTTGAAATCATATGCTTCTAGTGGCAAAGTTGATCTCATTTTTTTGGAGAATTGCAAACAAACTGTAAACATCACAAAGTCTTCTAGTGATTGTTTTTGTGCTCATATCCATGATTAGGAAATGATTTGGTTTTCCAACATTGCATGCAGAGGGTCAACTTGGTTATACTTCTGTGGATACCCAACCTACACCACGGAGGGTGAGTTCCCTTAGGACAAAAATAGTTGCTGTTGCAGCAGCTAACAAACATACTGCTGTTATTTGTGAGCATGGTGAAGTTTTCACGTGGGGGTGCAACAAAGAAGGTCAGCTTGGCTATGGTACATCCAACTCGGCTTCAAATTACACTCCAAGGGTAGTTGAATACCTAAAGGGAAAAGTTTTCGCAGCAGTTGCGGCTGCAAAATATCATACAGTCGTGCTGGGAGCAGATGGAGAGGTAAACTCAGGAAGATTGTTTGTTATTAATTTGATTAATGTCTCTGGTTTTGCAATATGGTTAACTTTTGGATTATAGTTAAATGAGATACAAGGCCCAACAAAGGACTAACATGGAGATCAATATACCCCCAATACCAACACTAGAACTAGGCAACCCAATATCAACACTAGAACTAGGCAACCCAATACCAACATCAGAACCAGGCAACCTAACACCAGGATCAGGCAACCAGAACTTGGGGGCCCCAGACCAACATCATAAACCAGGTAGCTAACTTGGATGGTAGGTATTGGATGTGAACCAATGACTCTAACTTGGGGGCCCCATTCACATAATCTCGGGAATAGCTGTATGGCTAGATGGATAGATGGCTAGGTTTGGAGGTATTTCTGTACTTAAATGTTATTGTAGTAAAAAAATTGAAACGTAATGTTATGGCGCTGTTGCCATACGACCATGATTCGAGAACTCGGATCGAATCGGCTCAATTCGCCAGAATCAACTCGGGATCGGCCTAGCCGAGCCGATTCAGGGCTAATTTAAAAAAGAAAAAACATGGATCGGTCCAACTTGGCACAAATCGTAGAGTTTTTCTGAGCTGGATCGGATATGGCTTGGTATATGATTATTTTAAACTTATTTTTCATCATCATCTTTCTTTCCCAAAAAAGAAAGTTTGGGTTTCTATGCTACCTTCCAAGGTCACCTTTTTCGCTTGGACGCTGTTTTTGAATAAAACCCTTACCATTGATAGTCTTTGTAAGCGCAAAGTTATAGTGGATAACTTTTGTTTTATGTGTAAAAATGATGGGGAGTCCATTACCCATCTCTTTCTTCTTTGTCCTTTTGCTGAGAGTATTTGGATTGAATTGTTTATTGGGATTGGTATGACGTTGCCGTGCTTTAGGAATGTTAAGGAGTTGTTAACAAATTAGAAGACAAGAGGCCTCGTCGGACAGGGTAAATTTCTTTGGCGTTGTTTACCGTTCGCAGTATTATGGTCTATATGGCTTGAACACAATGCGAGGAAGTTTGAAGGGAGTGAGAAGTCAAGATCTTCGGTCTTGGTCTATGTCAAAGCTTTCATTTTCTGGTGGAGTAAAGCTGCGACGGATATGACGAGGACCTCCTTTAAGTCGCTTATGAATAAATGGAGGGACACTATCACGGGATCCACTTGAGGATCTTGGTGTAGAGTTAGTTTTGTCTTTTCTTTTTTGCCTCATGTTGTGGCGTTTTCTTTGTTCTTATTCGTACTTGTGTTTGGGCGTTGTGCTCTTTTTATCAATTAAATTTATATTCAGAAAAAAGAAGTAAAATAAAATTATTTTAATGTTAATTACATTTTAGGTAAATAATTAACTTGGGCCAATTCAAAGCCGGATCATCCGGTCCAACTCGGGATTGGGGTGCCTCTTTGTCTTCTCCTACCAAACCGTATTGGCATTACAGCTCAGTTTCTCGGGACTGACAAACTCGAAAAGGTGTAGTAGGCGATCCGAGCCCGAGTGCGAGACTTTGAACCATGTATGCGATGGACTTCATTTAGCACTTCCCTTAAGAATTTTAGGTTCTTTAATTCATAAAAGAAGAAGAAGTTATGTCTACAACTTGGTTGATCCTACCTACCGACTACTTTTTATTAGTTTATAGGTTTTCCACTTTTATCTTCCAGATGGATTAGTTGTGAAGATAGTTGCACATGTGTAGTCCTAAATTCCAGTTTTTCTTGTGCCTAATTGTACACTGATAATATCCCCGCAATTCTTATATTGTGGATAATTTGTGTGGCAGAACAAATGACATCCATGTTTTGCTTCTGGCGACTTGAATATTCCACTTCTATGCTTTATGTTTTCCCCTATATTATGGTACTTGAGATCTACATGTGATGAATGCACATGATTATGACTTGCAGGTTTTCACTTGGGGTCATCGACTTGTGACACCAAGACGTGTAGTAATCGCTAGAAATATCAAGAAAAGTGGAGGCACATTGTTAAAGTTTCATCGCCTGGAACGGCTTCGTGTGGTTGCTATAGCCGCAGGGATGGTACATAGTACGGCTCTAACAGATGATGGGGCACTATTTTATTGGGTTTCCTCGGATCCGAATCTCAGATGCCAACAGGTAGTCTTTGACAAAGACGTTTTCTTGTCACTGTTGCCCTTTTCAATCTGATTCTAACTTGTTTCAGCAATATTTATTATGAATGCAGCTGTATTCTATGTGCGGGAGAAATGTAGTAAGTATTTCTGCAGGGAAGTACTGGACTTCCGCTGTTACCACTACAGGTGATGTTTATATGTGGGATGGGAAGAAAGCCAAGGAAATAATTTCTGTTCCTACACGGTTAAATTGTATGAAGCATGCTATATCAGTTTCAGTAGGTGAAACACATTTGTTGATTGTGTGTGCCTTTTATCATCCTGCCTATCTTCCTAAACTGGCCAAGAGCTATCAGAAGCCAGTTGTACAGAATTTGGAGGAATTTGATGAAGATTTTGTTGTCAACGATATGAAAAGCGACAGAATGGTAACAACTGTACCGAAGGATAGCACTGGTAATTGGTCTGTGCCAAGTTTGAAAAGCCTCTGTGAAAAAGTAGCAGCAGAGTCTATGGTGGAGCCAAAGAATTCTGTACAACTACTTGAGATTGCGGATTCTCTGGGGGCTGATGAGTTAAGGAAGCACTGCGAGGTAACATCAGTATATCCTAATGCTGGCATTTGTTATGTGACTTGAAAATCCTTATATAGATTGAGCATTGCTCAAACTACTATCCATCTGTCTTGCCTTGCCAGTGAATTTGTACATTGACTTTATTCTAACTGCAGCTCTGACTGCGGCCAACTGCTGTTAGCTTAAACTTCACTGATGGAAACTATCAAGTTAGTCTAATAAGATAGGAATTGGTTTTACTTAGTAGTTGGTGTAGTTGGCAGAATTTCATTCACCTACTTCTTTAATGCTTGACCTCATACATAACAAACATGTCAGAGCTATTACTT
The DNA here is from genome assembly GCA_014058105.1 of Kingdonia uniflora. Lineage (NCBI taxonomy): Eukaryota > Viridiplantae > Streptophyta > Magnoliopsida > Ranunculales > Circaeasteraceae > Kingdonia > Kingdonia uniflora. The sequence goes on from JACGCM010000622.1 coordinate 802,372, forward strand.
CCTAATGACATTATTAACAAATTATTAACAATGCTTCATTTATAAAATATATATCTTCTCAAACGGAAGGCTTATGCAGAAACTTTTTCAGTTTAATATAACACCAAGGATCCAAACTATTCTTGCAACTATAGTTTTCAAAAATATTTCATGCGTAATGATCACTTTATTTCCTAATCGCCGTTCATTCGTGCTATTATAGTTTTAACTAGGTGTGGGAATAGAACATGTTCACAAAAAAAATTCAGTCACACAATGAATTTGTACCATCACTCAACTCCTCTTGGCACCAGTCATTGTCCTGTAAAATGAATGATACCATCAGACTACATTGAGAGTTACACATGGGGGAATGCAATGATGATAAGGAGTTAAGATGCCTTAGGGCATGACCTTCTTTAAAAAGAATGAGAATGACAAGGGCAAAATGGAATCTGACAAGTGTCAAAAGTTAGATATGCACACATGACATTAGGGCTATATTTTTCATGTTTTACATTTTATTAGTAACCTAAAGTTTCTTAGTTTGAATCATACAATATTTAACTTTGTAGGAGGCTCAGCCATGATTTATCCTTTAACTAACATCCCTCTCTGAAAGTATTTTTATTATTGAGGAAAAAATTTGAGTAGCGTCAACCTATTGCTCGATACGACGGATTTGAATAATGAAAAAGTACAATTTAATAGGATTAGAGGTCAGTCATGAAAAAGTACAATTTAGTAGGTGTAATTCGTTGTAGAATGTCGTGTGGATGTCACGTCGTGTGGTTCACCGAAAATTGCTGTTGCCACAGAGCGCACTTTGTCTCATGCAGGGTGTGTCATGGACATTGGTAATTGCTAGTTTATATATCGTAGAAAGATTTGTTGTTTTCTTGGACTTTGGTATTTGTGGAAGTTGAGCTTATTTATCTTTAATGTGTTGAAGGCATGTTATTAAGGAGTCATGGCACCTGACTCCTTAATAACACCTGTGTGGTGGATCGTAGACAGGTGATTGCTTTCACAATCACCTGTGTGGTGGATCTAATGATGACTGTAGTTCAGTTTGGGAATGTACATTTCATGATGGGTTTATTTTAGTGGGAGTAGACTAAGTCTTGTAGGCGTGCGGAAGGCAGTAGTGATTGTGAAAGCAACGAAGTTGAGCTAAGAGTGTAGGTGCTTGGAGTAAGTTGCTATATACACGTGTTTGGAATATTGGAAAGAGGGAGGGAAGGACAATTTCACAGGGTTTTCATCTAATACAGGTGGTGAGTCCGAAGTACCCTTTTGGTGGACATTTTAAATGGGTGCCTCGGACACAGAAGATAGTACGTATTAGGCGAGGATAAGTTTGTAGAGTTGTTGCGGAAAGCATGTTTGGCTGAATAGGTAGAGTAGGTATGTGGAGTGGTGTGTCAAAGGAACCCATTTGGTGAATATAGTTTGACGAGTAGTTATGTAACTATGGTTCATCATTACTTTATGTCCAAAATTGATAATTTATTTGCCTTTTTTTTATCACTCCTTTGTCTTTGTAGTACAGCTGCTGTAGGGAGTTTGGCATACATTTTCTTTCAATGTTACTTATTTGACTCATCCTTAAAGTTAAAATCTTATGAAATATAAATTCTTCATTTGCAAGTTTTTCTTTCTACAAACTGCTAATATAGGAGAAAATGGGCCAAAAGTCTACTCTAGTTTGCTCCATTTTGAATATCAATTATAGCACTAGAAGACATCCTTTGGAAATCCCACTTAGAAAATCTCAAAAAATCTCTATTGTACCTGCCAAAGCCAGTCCTGACTCCTAATAGATTGGATGATTGATCTGACTGGGAATATCTCTGACTGGAGATATTCCTGAGGTGGGCTTATAGAATATCTGTGTATACTCATACATATAGGTATGCAAAAAAAATTATGTCCTTTGTAACTGAAACAAGTGTACTGACATCTTTTCAAATTTCATATTTACTCTTTCTTGTAAAAGCTACTGAATTGAAAATTAACATTTGTGCAGGACATGGCTATTCGTAACCTAGACTACATTTTTACTGTCTCGGCGCAGGCCGTTGGATCTGCTTCACTAGACATTCTAGCTAATTTAGAAAGATTATTAGATACAAAGTCCTCTGAGTCGTGGAGTTACCGTCGTCTACCAACTCCAACTGCTACTTTCCCTGCTATTATCAACAGTGAAGAGGAAGGGAGTGATACGGAATGCCTGAGGGTCCGTAACAACTGCAGGAAACCTGTCTCAGAAATGTCTGAAGAAAGGAGATTGGACTATTTTCTGCAATCCAAAGATGGTGCAGATGAAGCCATTGTCAAACAAGTTCGAGCTCTACGGAAAAAGTTGCAGCAGGTTGAAATGTTAGAGGCGAAACAATCTAAAGGTCATTTTCTTGATGACCAGCAAATTGCAAAGCTTCAAACAAGGTCATCACTTGAAAGCTCACTAGTTGATCTTGGTGTTTCTTTCGAGACACTGGTGAATCCTTCATTACCAACTTCGCTGGATCCAAAAGAGAGTAGGAAGATGGACGTAACTAGAAAGCAGAAGAGAAAGAGCAAGCAGAAAGTAACAACAGCACCCCATCCAGAATCCAGTGTGGAACCACAGCCAATAAAGGAATATTTGTGTTTTGATACACCTCAGATTTTGGAACAAAAGGTCAGGTTTCCATTTTTCATGTCCTTTTTCATTCCAGGTGTTTCATGCATTGCTATTTATAGGCTTGAATTCTTGTAATTTTTGGAAGGAAGTTTTTATGGGAAGCTCTTGAGTTGGGTTTTCTTCTTTTCTTTCTTCTTTTTTTTTTTTTTTGCGAAGCAAGCTGGAGGACCATCTATACAAAAGAAATAAAATAATTAGAACCTAAGATATTGTTTACCCCTAGCATTCTCCTTTACAAGGATATAGAATTCAATAGGCCAGGAGCTAGGGAATAACAATATTTCACCATCTATATTTCGAATAGAGGCAAGCGAATCTGTGCATTTATTAGCTTCCCTGTACTGTCTAATAGTGAAGCTGTTGAGTTTTCCTATCAGAAAGTGTATAGTCTGTAGCATCATTCTACAGTTCAGGAAGATTTTGCATCCTTCAAAATGTAGGCAGCCATCTGCTTGGTAAAGAGTTTCAGGATAGATGCTCCACCTGTGACACAAATCTCACCTAAGTGATAAACAAAATAGGTGAAGGAGAGCTTAAGAAGTTTTGTACCTGTGTCAGATTTAGGGAGGTTGCACAACCAAGAAATCTCACCTAAAAGGTTAGAAATCTGCATGTCTGTAGCCACTAAAGGTAAGCAGGCATTGCCAAATTCCCTTAGCAGCTAAACAGCCCATAACTAAGTGATCATTACTCTCTGTGTGGGCTTCACAAATCTGACAAAGAGAGGAAACGAGATTATGTCTTTGAACAAGTTTATCCTGAGTGGCCAAGCAGTTATTAACAAGCATCCAACAAGTAAACCCATATCTTGGGATAACAATGCTATCCCATATCAGCTTTTTCCAATCAACATTGACCCCACTAGTTCTTAGTTTATTTTCAACAGAAGCAATAGTAAAATCACCATGAGCTGATGGGGTCCAAATCACTTGATCAACAGAGTCTGGAACTTCTTTTATAACAGGTAAATCATTAACAATTTCAGGAATAGTGTGCTTAATGTGTTCAGAAAAGGTCCATTCATTGCCTACGATAAAGGTGCTGCATTTAATAATAGAGCCAAGATAGGAATTATACCTGTAATGCTGTCTAAAGTGATCCTTGAATTTCAGGAATAGTGTGCTCAATGTGTCCTGGAATTTAATGTACTATTTGAAATATAAACACCAGAAGGTGTGCATGAACATTTGACAAAATTTTGATAAACTGTTGTGTTAAACAAGTAGGCAGTATAAAAAGAACATAGTTACACAATTTTCTTTCCGTTTATGCTTATTTGTGAATAAATTATAAACTGATCAACTGATCAACTGAAGCATCTTGGCTAGAGCTTATTGTGCAACATTTATCATAATTGGAATCATGGATATGTTCCGAATTTTCAATGCGCTTTTAATGTTCAATGACATAATAGTACATATTTGTGTATTACACAAATTGGAATCATATCATGGGTATTTATGTCACATTGTGACTCGTATATGAGGAATGACTGGAATTTCTTATTGTGTGGATGCATATTACTGAATTTGTTGTGTTTGGCTTATTTTTAGGACCCACAGGTGGATTTTCAAAAGACTTATGAAAGCCAGGATTTTCAAGTTTCCTCATTGTCCAATGCAAAAAAAGATATTTCGAATGCTCGTAACACTCAAGCTATCTTACCAGCTGTATCCAAGAAGAAGAACAAGAAAGGTGGCCTTTCAATGTTCTTGAGTGGTGCCCTTGATGATACGCCCAAAGAAGCTCTTCCACCACCACCTACCCCTAAAACTGAGGGGCCTGCATGGGGTGGGGTTACGATTTCAAAGGGACTAACTTCTCTCCGTGAGATTCAAAGTGAGCAAAGTAAAAAGAGGGGAAGTTATCCAAGTAGTAACGCTAAGGACGAGGGAGCAGTGGAAGAGAAAAGTGGTGCTCCAGCTCGATTGAGTTCGTTTATAGGCATAGGTGGACGGTCCAACCCAATAGCTGTTGTTTCTTCCCTTGCATCTTCCGGACCGGATGGAGAAAAGACGCCTTCTTGGACTGCTGCAGGGTCTTCTCCCGCTTCGTCACGACCGTCTCTTCGAGACATTCAAATGCAGCAGGTATATGAATGTTTGTTTTTCCTAGTGGAAGCTGTTACATTCTGATAGATACGTATAGAGACATAAACATGCACAAACTTGATACTTCTATTAACCATATATATACCCAAACGCACCATCTCGTTCTGTAATTTTTTTATTATCATTTATTAGTGTCTTTTCTCGTGCTTTGCTCATGTTCTAATGCATGTGTGTAGACCTATGGTTTAAGTGTGTAGCCCTATGCTTAATTGGTGTATTGCTTCATTAGACCTGTAAAATAAAAATTGGCATTTAATATTAGATATGTTAGATCAAAATCAAAATGCTAACTGAAGTATGTTTTTTGGCGTTGGCCACTCTGCTTCTTTCGACACTCATTTTATCAGTAATATAGTACTGTTGTTTCATAGTACTTAGATTGTGGTTTCATCTTAAACAGGAGAAACACCAGTATGGAGCAGTTTCTCACAGTCCGAAGACGAGGACTGCTGGATTCTCAGTGACTACTGGACAAGGTTCTCCATCTGATACAAGTGCCTCAAATCGATGGTTTAAGCCTGAGATCGACTCAACTTCATCAATTAGATCAATTCAAATCGAGGAGAAAGCGATGAAAGATTTAAAGCGCTTCTACAGCAGTGTTAAGCTAGTGAAGAACTATAATTAATTTATTTGATCCGTTTTCTTCTTTTAGTTAGTAAAAAAATTGGGGGGTTCCTGTTCGAAAGTTAACATGTAGATATGACTGTACAGGTGATCTCAGTGTACATTCACCTTTGTTTAATTTATAGGTTAGATATTTTCTTGGTTCTCATCTTCAATCGGATGCGCGCAAATCATTAGTTTGTATGTGATCCATATTTTTTATATGGTCCAATCAGAAGGTAAAATAAAAAGTTGATGATTATGATCATTTGTATTTGTTTTATGATGGGTTCATTTAGCTTTGTTGCTGGTAAGTGAAGTTTTTATTTTTATTTTTATTTTTGGAAGGCAAGCCCGTTTTATATAAGGATCATAACCCTGAGTTTCAACCCCAACCCAGGCTAGAAAACAATGTTTTCTGGTCAGCAGACGCTGTGATGTTCTAGCAGTTATGTGCATTGGACATGTGATAGTATGTATATACACAATGGACAATGAACTATTTTTCTGATCTAGTTGCTACGTTTATGTCGTCGAAATCAATGTACATAGCATGATACCACCCTTGGGCTTAATCTTGTCTAAACAGGGTTTTTATGTGGGAAGCGTATTGAATGCGCAGAATGATAAATTGTGTTTAGCTTTCGATCAACAATGCAGAACTGTTGAGGATTACTGGAGAATAATTTTTCCCAGAAGGTAATAATCAACTTTGCATATTAACATCTATTAGGTTGTGCTTTTAAATATGTTGGTGAGTCATTTTTGCACTATTCTCTAGTCAATGCGATACTCTAACTTGCATGGGCGTGAATTCTAATCAAACCTTCTAGGATTTGGGACTATTTTCTTAAGTTTGAGGTAGTACTAGTAGTCCTGCAAGTACCTCTTAGATATCCATGCTTGCAATTCACTGAATTGTCTCACTTAACTAGTTTTTTAAGCTATGATGATTCCCTCTGCCAAACTTGGTGTATCTTTATTGCCCAGTTGGCCAGTTTCTATCCTAGACCTACATAATCTTCTACATTTTCTCCAGAAGTGCTGGCGGAATTGAATTTCGAGAAGGCAATGCAGGAGGATCATTATAGGAGTAGGTACTGGAGCTTTGGGTGTAGCAATTGTTCTTTCATTTCCTAGGAGTTTTCTTGCCTGCAATTAGGCAGTTTTCCATCATTAATGGCAGAATGATGCCTGAGCCCAAAATCTTGAATAAATCATCTTTTATTTGTATCTTGGGTAATTACGGGTCGTAAATATACCAAAATGATCACCTGGACGGTATGCTGGACAGTACACTGGAGACTAAATGCTGCTGTAAACCTGTTTTCAGTGAGATCAGCAAGTCGATACTGGTGGGACTCAATGCAGGTCTCAGTTTGCCCTTCTCCTGCATGAATGCCCATCAGACCATATATGTGAGTGCAACAACACTAGAAGAGGGTGCGCTTTGAGTAGGACTCCATGTATACAATGTGTTGGGGTGGACCCAATACATGCTCTATGGTTCATACAAGAGTCAAGGCAAAAAAGAAGGGGGTTGGGTACTGAAAGTAAAGGGACCCTTACTCCTAGACAATATTAAGGAAGATTCAAGGATCTAACAAATGTTTTAGGCTTTGAGCAAGACATGATTAGTCAAAATCATGGGAGTTATGATTTCAGTTTCTTACTTTTGAGGTGAAAACTCCAAGAAGGTAAACTATCTTAGATAGATCATGCTGCTTCGTGGGACGTCTATCCACGAGGCCACATACCTTTTATTTTCTCTACATATAGATGTGTGAGGCTTCTTTGTTTTTTGTAGTTCTCTTGTTAGAGTTTTGGGGAAAGCTCTTGAACCCTAAGAATTGAAATTGGAGAGATTAATTTGCGCTTTCGCAACTTTGTAACTAACAACTTGGTACCATCACCATTAAGATTATGCGAGAATTTTTTTTTCTTGCGACGAACGATGTGAAAGAAAATGCCAAAGAAACAAACGCAACGCGAACAATTAAAAACAATAGAAGAGTCTACCAAGTTGCTTATGAAGTTTAACAAGGAGCTTACGAAATTGAACAACATGATGTCTAAACAATTTGAGGCGATGTTTGCCAAATTGTGCGCCCTCACAAGAGTTTGGATGGTGACGGAAGATTTGTGCCATTGGAGATGAGAAAAAGATGCAGAGATCGCAATCTTCTCCAATAGTCAACCTTGAGCCAAGCTACATCTGCCCAGAATCTCCTCCAACAGGCAGTCTTGAGCCAGGCCACTACCCAGAACTTGCTCCAACAGACAGCCTTGAGCCAAGCCACTGCCCAGAACCAACTCCAGCAGTTAGTCTTGTGCCAGGCTAGATCTGCCCAAAACCAACTTCAGAAAAAATGCCATAATTTCATGATCCATTTTTTTTTATTGCATTTGAGAATAGTTTTCGAGAGCATGCAATAACATTGTTTAAGAGCTTTGAAGTTAAACGCATGGATGTGAGTGGCAACACTATTACCCTACATGGGTACCCAACCAGGTTACAGAAAGATGCACCGGAGAATTTACGGTATGAAGTACGTGCCAAAATGGTTGCACAATTCAAAGTTCTTAAAAATTCATGGCGAGTTGATGGGTCGTAGGTCGTCACGGCCACGACCTATGCACGTTTCCTATGTGACCAATCTATAGTAGTTTCTTTTTTTGCATTATTTTAAGTTATTTTATTTTATTTAGAAAATCGTCTAACTAGGGGATTACTTTTGTAGTCTCTTAGGATTCACAAGGGGACTACAATACGTGAAACGTTGTTTAGGGCTTGACACGTCTCACTAGAGGAGGGCACCACTCTCTCTAGGTCTTTTTTCCCTCTTCCTCTAGAGCTGTTAGGGTTTAAGTAGATGGAGGAGGAGTATCTAACAAAAAGATCCCTTCTTAGGCCCCATTCATTCCCTATTTATAGGGAGGATTTTAGACCTAGAGGTACTCATGCTCACGTAACATGTGTAAAGTCTAAATCACCCCTGCCTGGGTTTTAGGCATCATCTTTCCACGTGGGCCTGACATAAAGTATTATTATCTGTATAACTGCTTTTGTCGTGGCTTGTAGGTCGTTAAACGAACTTTCCCTTGAGGCGCTCTCGTCCAGGGACGGGGGAGCCTTTCACGACCCACTGGTTCGGGGATAGTGGGAGCGTGCTCCAACAATCACCCCCCTCAACTCTTGCTCTCTGCAAGGACGAGGAAGGGCTGAGTTGACTTGTCAAAGTTATGGGCTTTGATAATATACACGTGGCTTTATTCAAAACGGGGGACATTCACCTCATTTTTTTAGAAGGTTGCTCATTTAATAAGATTTATCACCTTTGAGCAGGTATCGGCTCGTACGGTGGCATGACGTGCTTATACAAGTAAAATGGTTTTGAACTCTTGCTCCTAGGTATCTGTACCTGTCATTATTGCATCAATTATTAGAGTAGCCAGTTTTGCATGTCTCGAGCTGGCGTGCACCAATTGTCATAAACAATGCGGTTGAGAAACGTGTGATTTTCACACGTGGGAGCCATCTTTTCAACTTCTCCCTCCATCTAAGACTTCTAAGCCCTTTATTTTATTTCTTCTCTCTGTTGTTCTTTTTTCTTTCTCATTCACTTTCATTCTGCCATTATTGCTGCTTGGAGTTCTGAGTTTCTAGCCCAAGAATTTTATTTGTTTGCATATCCCTTCTTGACAGTTGCATTCGTTGTACTTTGTGAGTTGTATTTCTCTTGTTTTTGTTGTGTAAAACTATTTATTGTGATCTCCAATATTCATTGTTCGTGTGATCGTTATGCTGGATTCATGTCTGTGTTTTTTTTTTTTGCAATGAACCTAGTTTTTTCGTTGTTTTTGTTTAACTACTAACATATCTACTGGGACGGCCGCCTCCCTATGAGAGGCAGGCGAATGCTTTGGGTATTGAGTACCCTACTAGTGATTTTTTTAGTAAATTTCCTGTTATGCCCTTTAAAATGTTTTAAAATCAAGTTCATTGATTTTGATTAGCACCCTCCTGTACCGTCTCCATTATTGCTAGGGCTGTATCTAGTAGGGTGGCGGCTATTGTGCGAGGAGTACCTTTTAGATGATGGGTCCCTTAGATTTCCCTAGTTGTGGGTGTTGCACCGTTTTCTTACTGAGTTGTTACTAACGAGGTGATTGTCATTGTTTATGCCCGTATGGCTCGTGCAGGTACAACCGCTCATAGTGCACGAGTCGTGTGTGCCCTTAACTTAGAATCCTCGTAGACAAGGGATGGACTTATCTGGTGACGAGTCTACCACGGAAGGGTCGTCTGTAAGGCCCCCGCGTAATGTACCCCCTGCCTGGGAAGGCCACTATGATCACAAGGCAGGCATTTCAGCCCCGCGTGACTTGGAGGCTGAGTCTTGCATGGATTTTTTGCCACGAAGGAAGATGTTGGGGGACATGACCCATGAGACTATTATTAGTGGCCGTACTAGGGGTGCCTCGGAAACCTTTTGGGCTTACCCTAGTGATTGGATGACACCTGCTTCCCTTACCGAGTATGAGACCGACGAGATAAAAATAAAATATTTTGATGTTATCAACGAGCGTTCCAGGGCGAGTGGGAGTGATGAATGGATTTGGCCTGATTATCTGACTTTGGCAACGAACCAGTATGTATCTACTACTTAGGGCAGTTCGATGCTGGTCTTTAGTTCCCTTTAGACGATCTGGCAAATAAGTGTTTAAACTCGTTTGGACAAGCACCCGATCAGATGAATGAGAATTTTTATAAGGTAATAACGCGTTTGTCGGTTAGTTAACTAGTCTGTGCTGCCTCATTACAACGTGGGTTGTGGTGGCTTATGTGGCTGGGCGCTGACCCCGACAATGGGAATCTGTAAACGAGGCTGAGGGACTGGGTACTTCAGCCAAGCCTATACCTTCAACCCTGTGACTCGTGCTCGTTCCAAAGTGTGCCCCGAGGGACGCCAAACTCGTCTTCGGTGAAGGTGAGGGAGGGAGGTACAATTAAGAAGTCTCCTGTTAAGAAGAAAAAAGATGGATTAAAAGTTTAGAAGGTCATGTATACTTGTGCTCCTGAGTGGAGGCATTGGTATCATTATATCGTTCGCAAAACAGGCGAGCCAAAAAAATTTAATTTACCCACCAGGGGAAATTTTTGGTGTCGGCACCCCATTCTTGAGACCAGAGCTTTTGATTTTGGCGGCGGTTACAATCGTCGTCTCCATCATAATGTATTTAATACTAAATGTATCTGTTATATTCTCGTATTTGCGTATTCTTTCATCATTGACATGTGATCTTATGTCTTATCTATTCCTCGTAGGTGTTACTTACAGGAGCTCCAGGCTACGTTGGTTAGGCCTGCAAAACCGAGAGTGTCATGTGCTAACCCGTATTTTTAACAGGGTATTTTAGGCGGATAGGTATTGGTCGCCATCGAAGTATAGCGAGCGTCGCCAACAAGCCCTGAGTGATACTATTTTTGTTCAAAGTGCTCACTTTTACAAGTCTTCAGAAATGGTTGAGAGGAAGCCTTATTTTCTAAATGCATAGTTAAAGAACACTGCTAGCGGTTCCCAAGCTACGACACAAATTCTAGATGTGAGCCCTAATTTGAAGGGCGTTAGCAGCTATTCGGACAAGGATGCTCCCGGTCTCAAGCACTAAAAGTCCATTAGCGAGAAAGGGGTCGGGGCAGACGAGTTGTTGACTTTGAGGGGACAGATACGGTAGCTCTTATCACAATCCTTCACGGTAGATATGAGCCGATCTATTGGGAGTGGTAAGTTATTTTTCGGTGCCCTCCCCGAGGGGGAGGTTCAGAGTACTCCTTACAAAGATAAGGAGAAAGCTCTCCTTACTGAGGCTTTGGTGGTTCCCCGAGCTTGCCATGCAGCTGTTATGGTCGCAGTTCATGTAAGTTTAATTGTTTCTTCTTTGGAAACTATTTTATTTACGCCATTTTGTTATTTATGTTGTATTCGCTCGTGGAAGTGCACCCTTACTTTGGAAGCCACTCTACAGATCGGGGAGAATCATGCTAGTAGAAATAACGACCTTGAGCAGTGCTTGGTTGAAATGCAGTCTCGTAAAAAGGAACGTACTAAAGGCAAGGTGCAACACGAGCTGGCCAATTATGTGGTAAACCAAAAGTAAGCTCTTGCAAAGGAGTCCAAGCTCCTAAGGGAGGAGAAAATGCAACTCCAACATGACCTGGAAGCAGCCAACGACCGTGTGAATAGTATGACTTTGCAAAAGTCGGTTAACGGGGAATAATTTCACAATCAACTACATGAAGATTGTGCCCTTTCCACAAAGCTCCAGAAGCGAGTGAGAGAGCTTGTGAAGGAGCTGTCTAGGATGTAGTATGAGTTTTGGCTATCAATGAATTGTTGGGTTGCTATGATGGCACCTCCTTTGTTTGCTCTTCGTTTGACTCAACCCATCCCCGAGATGTGCTACCTTGGGTACTCAGGTAGGCAAGGCCCTCTTCCCTTGAATAATGAGAAGGATATTATGCCAGAAGAAGATGATTAGCTTGCTCGGGAGGATGATGCCGCTGCCGACGCTCAACCTATGGGTGCGTTGTAGAAGACTGGCCCAAAGTGACGTTTGTAATAATTTAGGAACTTACATTTTGGATTTGTCTGTAGTGGCTACATTATTTTTTGATTATGTTTCTAAATTCTGAAGTGTTGTGTTGACTTGTACTTCTTTATTCAGATTGCTTGCATGTACTGTGGTAGCAGATGTAATTCTTGTTATCTAAAGATTGGTTCTTGTGGCATTCATTGCTTATGATTTTTGTGATTTTTCAGAAGCCTTTTGGCTAGGCCTGCAAAAATAGCCCTCTAGCCCTTGGTCCGGCCCAACCTGCCCCTTAAAAAATAAGGCTTGAGCCCTTTAAAGCCCTACTTTGATCTAAGGGTTGGGCTGACCCGTCCCTTACAACTGGTAGGGTAGGGTCAGGGTCTAATGTTAGCAGTCGTTAGCCCTTATGGGTATCCTGGGATTGCCGATCATATTTTAATGTTGTAGGGATGCACGAAGTCAGCAACCCTGCTGCCCACGAACTGGGTGTCGTTATCTGCCATGAGGACCGCTGGAACACTGAACCTCATAATAATGTGTTTCCATAAAAAACTAATCACCTCTTCTTCTCGTATACGAGCGAATGGTATGGCTTCCACCCACTTAGTGAAGTAGTTTGTGGCGACCGACAACCACTTACGTCTTCTACTTTCCATTAGGAGTGCTCCGACTATATCTATTCCTCACTATGCGAACGGTCACGGGCTTGATAATGTATGGAGTCTACAACGGAAGCATAGATGAGATGACCATGGAACTAACATTTTTTTGCACTTCTTTGCATATTCTATGAAATTTTGCCTTATTGTTGACTAGTAAAGTCCCTATGTTCATGGTCGTTTAATTATAGACCTACCTGTTGTGTGTGCTCTGCATGCCCCCTCGTGAATTTCTTCGATGATCGTCATCACCCATTCTCCCACGATACATGTGAGGTGTGGGGAGTACAGGCTTGTTCAGTGGAACTCATTATTTATCAACGTATATTTTTGGGCTTTGTTCCTGATACTTATAGCGGCTGACCTGTCTGTGGGGAGGATAGGGTGTTCACCCAATAAATTAATAAGTGGTTTTCTCCAATCGGGTTCCTCGTTTGGGAGCCCCACTGTTAATTTGCATTACTTTTACCATGTGTTCCAATGTGCTTGGTTGGTCGAGGACCTCAACTTTGATAACTCGGAGGAGATCGCCGATGATTCTTGCCAGGTATGCGAGGGCGACAGAGTGTCTATTTTCACCTTTGTGGATGTGTTCGAGGTTAACTTTCTTAAACTTTCGAAGCCTTCATCTTAAGATCTCCATGTATCCTGCTATCTTTCTGTTGGCCTGAAACATCCCGCTATGTTGGTTAACAACTAGCTATGAGTCTGTAAAGATAAAAATTTCTTCCACAACCAGTGCCAACGCTGCATCTGGGCTTCGTACTCAGCTTTGTTGTTACTCAGTGGGAAATTGACTCTAATTGCTTTATCTCGTCCATGTACAATTCTCACCCCTTCGTAAATGAGGTATCAGTGTCCTCTAGGGTCACAACTTGGTCACTGTCCTCTTCGTTAACCCAGTTGTCGTCAAAAATGGGGAGGCCAGCTAACAAGTATCACTACAAGAAAAACACCATTTAATAGTACTTAAATAATAGCATTTTCAAAGTAATGTTATTAAAAGTAATTTGTAATAGCATTCTTAAAAAATGTTATTGTTTTTTTCTATTGTATGTCTTCGCAGAACTTCTCATAATTGGGAATCTCTTAATTTCATTAAGCAAGAGCTATAATAGGCTTTACTGTACTATATCACCACGAGTACTCATATCTCCACTACGATGAGATTCTAAATGATAACCTGCGAGAACCCTTTTCTCTCCAAACTCTCCCGCTCAATGAAAGTAACCTACTACTCCACTACACTATCCTCACTCCTAAATTTCTTCTACCTCAACTCTCCCTTTTCATTCTCCAACTACAATCCTTCGGCCTTCGCGAGGTTCGTGAGATGCAATTTTTCAACTAACTCCCCTGCAGTAGAAGTTAGGTCAGAAACTATTATTTCCAAAATTGTGAGTCAATCCTTGGACTCGTCCATCTCCAAATCGTCATTCATCTTCGAATTAGGTTTGAGATAAAACTTTAACGGACTCACTAGTTTCTCCTTCATTTGCTTGAGACGGTTACGTGTAAAGACCATAAACCACAATTAACCCCCCGAGAATCGCAACTGGAAAACTGATGCCACTTAATCCATAATACAATTGAGAAGCTCTAGTTAGCTGAAAAGTACGAAGAACACCAATTGATTGGGAAAAATAAAAACTTCAATTGCTTAAAAATGAAATAATTACAATGAATCACTCCAAAACCCTAGGCTTCTTCACTGAACTCTTTCTAGATCTAATATAAGAAAAAAAAAACCCTAAGTCCCCTTTATATAGAAGAAACTAAAAATTATAAATAAAACGCATCTCGAGGCAAAAGTACACCTCAGAAATGTAATCAACGCCAAAGTTTGAATGAAATAGAGAGCCATTCGAACGACTTTACGCCTAATTGGTCTAAAACCCTATAAAGTTGACAACTCGTTCGAACGACCCAGTCGCTCGAACAAAAATCCTCTATGGGCTAAATTCCAAAGAGCATGACAAAGGTCGTTAGAACGAAATTGGTAGTCGTTCGAACGACTCTCAACCTCACTTGAACAACTTTTACTTAAACTTCAAACATTCCTAGATCACTTATAAATTACTGGATCCTTTAAACATAATCTAACAAATCTAACTGAAGGGGGTTAATGAATCATCATAATACACCTGACTAATAAGCATCAACGATATTTGAAATTCTAGCGTATCTCTCTCAGTAAATTTTTTTATCAACTTATCATTCTCAGCATCTAATCTTGCAGCCTTCACCTTTTTCCAAGCAAGTTTCGTTTTAATTCTCTTCATGGCCTCCTTCAAATAAGTACGCTTAACTATAACTTTTAATTGAGTCTTTGATCCAGGAGGATCTGAAGAGCTTTTAGACTTGTTTTAAAGTCTATTCGAACAGACTTTTGATCTGTTCAAAAACACCCCTTTGTATTTGAATAAACTTCTTTCCTATTAGAATAAACATAGTTCTGAGTGTTCTGTTCAAACAGACTTTTGGTCTGTTCGAATACACTTCTTTGTATTCGAATATACTTTGATTTCTATTCGAATAAAAACTTGTTTGAGGTGTTTTATTCGAATACATTAATAGTCTATTCGAATACACTTTCTGTTATGTTTTCTGTTCGAACAAAGACTTGTTTCATTTGAACAGAGGCGCGATTCAGCCTATTTCTTTAGGCATTTAAGAGCATATTTGTCCTATTTTGTAACTAGGACTTATAACCCTTATAAAAGGGGCAATACTAGGCAAGATTATCTTGGATGTTAGATAGATCAAAGTTATGAGAGAGACACTTAGGACTTGAGAGTAATTATATTTTAATTAATTCCTATTAAGCAATTGAAGCTCTTAAAGGGATTTTTCTAACCAATTGGTGTGTTCTTTGTGCAATTATTCATTTTAGGGTTTCTCTATTCGTATTGTGGATTAAGTGGTATCAGAGCTTCAGTTACGATTCTCGAAGGTGATTGTGGTTTATGGTCTCTACACGTGACCGCCTCAAATAAACAAAGGAGAAGCTAGTGACTTCGTTGAAGATTTACCGAAAACCTAATTCGAAGAAGAAGACCAATTTGGAGATGGGCAATTCTGACGATCGACTCACAACTTTGGAAATGACAGTTTCTGACCTAACTTCTACTGTAGGGGAGTTGGTAGAATAATTGTGTCTCACAAACCTCGCGAAGGCTTCCGCTTTGGTAAAACGGAGAGGCCGCTCGAGGAAGAAAGGGGTTATGGAGGTGGATAGAGACGACAATATTGCGGAGATAGATAACAATTCTAATGATGCCAAATCCGTCAAGGAGCGATCGGGTATTGGTAAGTCATCGAATCATATACGTAATCTTCGTATCAATTTTAAGATTAAAATTTTGGTATTCGACGGTTCAATCGATGCCGAGATATTGGATAACTGGTTAGATAGGTTAGATACTTATTTTTTGATTTACGAATACTCCAATGTTTTCTACGCTGAAATTCCCAAGTCATGTACTCACGTGGTGGAAATCTTATCGAAAATGCCACGATGTAAGAAGTTTGAGTTAGAAAAAATTCAAGGTATTAGTGCGAAAGCATTTTTATCTGATTGGGTATGAGCAAGAAAGATGGTATAAATGGCACAATTTGTGCCAAAAGTTTGAACAATCTGTACATGAGTATACTACGGCATTTCATAACCAAGCTTTGGTTTTGAACATTGATGTGGACGAATATGAGGTGTTCATGAAGTGCACGGGGGGTTTATCAGAGTCCATTAGAAGAGAGTTGAAGCTCTTTACTGTGGCCAATATCGAGGGCGCTACCATAAAGGTAATTGTTATTAAAGGCAAGTACTTGAAGAGTGACAAAGAAGACGACAAGAATAAGTTAGGGTACCAGTCTAGTTAGAAAAACGAGCATAAGGGAAAGTCCAAAGGAGAGGGGTCTTCGTCCAAGGAGAATTATTGCAATCATTTTAAGGCGAGTGTGCATATTTCAGATAGATGTTACCCGGAGCTTAAGCCGAAGGAGGATGAGAGCAATAAAGAGATATATGCACTAGCTACAGAGGTTGTTGACCTCCCAGATCTTAAGCTTACACTTATGTTTCAGCAGATTTTGACTACCAAGGAGGAGAGTCGGGAAGAACTTTTTCATGTCAGTATTCAGGTAAAGTAAAGTTTAGACAAGACCATTGTAGATCCAGGTAGTCAGAAAATTTTGATTTATGAGGCGTTGGTAAAGAAGATGGGTTTGACGACTACAACTCATCCTAAGCCGTATGGTTTGGGGTGGATTCATAAAGATGCGGATTTGATGATCACGAAATAGTGTACATTCAAGTTTATGATCACTGAAAGGTTTATTGACGAGGTGACATGGAGGTAGTTTCTTTAGATGTATGTCAGGTCATCTTGGGTAGCCCTTATCTTTAGGACCGAGATATGATTCATTACCGTAGAGCTCCCAAGTATCGTCTTGTGAAGGAGGGAAACAAGTTCCATATCAATGCTTGTAAGGAGCATGTCACCATAAATAATTTAGTAACGGCGACTCAGGTGAAGCGGTTGGTTAATGCGAGCGACAAGTTTATGTATTGGTTTAACCGGTTAAGAGGGTACGTCAGCTAGAGTGTTGTCTACAATGATAATGTCTTATAAGCAACAAACTGACATGGGAAATTGCAAGAAGAGGTTGTGGTACATACTGATCACAAACCGTTCTAGTTTTTAGCTACATAGTCCAAGCTACAACAAACTTGCTAGATGAAGGGGTTGTCGTATCTCCAACAATTCCCCTTGCTTATACAGTATAAGAAGGGAGTGGACAACAAAAGGGTTGATAGGTTATATCGACCCCCATTACCAACTACTTCTGTTATGTTGGTTTCTATGCAGATATAGCCTATTGTTACGTCAGAGTCTATTGCAGGATATGATGATCCCAAGGGGCATAGGGTATTTCGCCAAAAGTTGCTGCAAGGAAAGACATGTGAGTATGAATTAGATTTGCCGCCTTTCATGAAGATGTATTTGGTGATTAATGCCGAGTATTTGAAGATGTTTTAGCCCTTTCTTTTGGATAAAGACTCTACAATCGACACTCGCCTACCATCAGTTGATAACTTATGGATGGAAAGAGAAGATTCGTTGCAGGAGGATGGTATTCTAAAGAGGAAAGTTAATGCTAGAAGACGAGGTAGTATTGAGTCGTTTCGAGTTGGGAAGAAAGGTCAACTACCTAGCAAGTCAAAGTGGTACAGCAGGGAAATGGGCATCGCCGCATTCCCACATCTCTAGTTCTAGCTTGAGCAAGAGCTCAAGGCTCCTAAAGGGGGGAGCCGTGATCCAAGAGGATCTGAAGAGTATTTAGACTTGTTTTAAAGTCTATTCGAATAGACTTTTGGTATGTTAAAATATGCCCCTTTGTATTCGAATAGACTTCTTTCATATTCGAATAAACATAGTTCTGAGTATTCTGATTGAACAGACTTTTGATCTGTTCGAATACACTTCTTTATATTAGAATGCACTTTGATTTCTATTCGAATAAAAACCTGTCTGAGGTGTTTTATTCAAATACATTAATAGTCTATTCAAATACACTTTCTGTTATGTTTTCTGTTTGAACAGAGACTTGTTATGTTCAAACAGAGGCGCAATTCAGCCTATTTCTTTAGGCGTTTAAGGGCATATTTGTCTTATTTTGTAACTAGGACTTGTAACCCTTATAAAAGGGGAAAGGCTAGGAAAGATTATCTTGGTTACTATATCAATCAAAGTTTTGAGAGAGAGACTTAGGGCTTGATAGTAATTCTATTGTAATTAATTTATATTAAGCAATTGAAGCTCTTAAAAGGATTTTCCCAACCAATTGGTGTGTTCTTCGTGCAATTATTCATTTTAGGGTTTCTCTATTCGTATTGTGGATTAGTTTTTGAGTATGACTCCTTGTCTGATATGAAGGCAAGGTTCTTTAGTCGCTGCACCTAAAAATATGTACTCACATCCATTCCCTGTTGATTAAAGCCTTACAAAATGTAAGTCAAGCTAATTGGCTTTGCATTCTAACCTTTCCAACTCTAATACAATCAGCTACAGTAAGAATTTGTTTCTCTCATCAACCATTATAATGCTATTATTGTAAAGATATATTTAAGGAATTTATTTAATGAAGTGTAGTTCATTGTACTTGGTCCAAGTTTGTTTAGGGAGCTTGGATTTTTTCCTCAACCATAAACTCCAACACAAAACCTCTTTATGCCAAAATTTTCCCATGAAATGACAATTCCTAAATCTTCTTAGCTAGCCTATCCATTATTTTTCCTGAAATCATCTCCTTCTTTTTTGTTTCCAAATTCGTAATGGGGATAACCTTTGTTATTTATGCTTATACTTTCCTGACCATTCAAATTTGTGTAGTTTATGTGATACGTATACCAGGGCGAGCACCTGCTTCTCTACCGCAGAATATCGTAACTCTCCCAAGAGGGTCTTGTTGATGAAGTAAATTGGGTTTTTTATTCTAACTTATGTTCAGACGAAGACTGTGCTAATGGATTCCTCTGTGTTCCTCAATTACAATCCCAAGAGCTCATTTTCTTTTAGCACGCTGAGGATTGGGGTGTGACCAAGTATCTTAACATGTCTTGGAAGGCTGCCTTGCATTCGTTATTCTATTGGCATTTATTATTTTCCTTGATACATCAAGACAATGGCTGGCATTTGTATGAAGCTTTATAAATAAACCGACCAAATGCTACAATCTTTCCTACTAGTTTCTGAACTTGTTTCAGTATCCGAGGTGTGGGCATACATGCAAGGGCCCGTATTTGTTCAGGGTCGGCCTCAATTCCCCGTTGGGTAACTAGATGGCCCATGAACTTTTTTGATAAGACACCAAAGCTATATTTTTCGGGGTTAGCCCCATTTTATAGTGTTTGAGCTTGGTAAACATGATCGTTAGGTCAGCTAGATGTTCATTTTTAGCCTACTTTTGACGAACATGTCATCGATATATACTTCCACAATTTTTCCCAATTGTTCTTCAAATATCGTTATCACCAATCATTGATACCTGGATTATGCATTTTTCAGACTGAAGGGCATCACTGTATAGTATTATAAGCTATGTTCTGCTTTAAATAAAGTGTATTCATGGTCCTCGACCGCCAAAGGTATCTGGTTATATCCCGAATAACTATTCATAAACAATATTCGTTCGTAACCAGCCATGTAATTTACTAGTCGATGTGATGAGAGGCATGGGGAAACTGTCTTTCAGACAATTTTTGTTTGGATCAGTGAAATCGATGCCGACTCGTATTTTCCCATTTTTCTTCGGGACTGCCACCACGTTTGTTATCCATCGTAGATCATCGACGAGTCTTATAAAACCATCTCTTAGCAGTTTTTGGATTTTGTCGTTTATGTCTGCTCGTAACCTTGGGGATGTCCGTCTTGGCTTCTGCTTTACGGGTTTTGCCTTGGGGTTGACGTACAAGCGGTGGCAAGCGATGTTGGGGCCGATGCACGCTATTTCCTCAAATGACCAGACAAACACATCTTTTTATTATTGTAAGAGGGTCACGAGCATAGAGCGTTCTTCTCCTGTCAATAACGAGCCAATATATGTGTTTCTCGCAGGGTTGTCGATGTTTATCTTCTTGACCAGCTCTACGATAGTCGGCGTCCATTCTTTACTAAGCATGTTTATAATTACCCTTGTCAGGGGTATATTGTATATCGACTTTCATCTCATTGGGGTGGTCACGATCTGGGGACGAGTTCACTGCCATAGGCTCGTTCCCTGTTCATTGCTATTGACCAATTTTTATGCATGTCCCTTTATTCTGTATGATTTCCTTGCCTTTCCCTTTCTTTTTGAAATTCTCAAGAACCACTAGGTTTTTAAAGGAGTTGGCATAATAAATACAAGCAGCTACTTGGCAGTCTTGTATTTGATATATTCCAAACTTGGTTGGGAAGCGTATTACATGGTAATATGAGGACGGTACTGCCTTCATGCTATGGCCCATTCCCTTTCGAAGATGTCATTGAAGTAAACCGATGGGCTGTTTAAGATAATGAAGATCGGCGATATTATTACGGGCCCAGCTTGCACTTGAGTGACTAGCTCCCTGACAGCTTTTTATGTGGATCCGTTGAAACCCGATATCTCTGTCTTTGAGGGCCTTATATAATCTTGCATGTTCATGTTTACCAAAGCGTCGTGGTATATAATGTTGGCTCCACTCCTAGAATCCACAAACATCCTCTTGATGAGGATTCCCCCGATTATGATCCAGATAACCAGGACGCCATCATGCGGATGGAATACCGATCCCATGTCGTTGTCAGTAAAATAGATTGCTTGCCCGTGGTTTATTTACGGGATTAAACTGATGTCATAAGCTATTCTCCAATTCTTATTTAGTTGGTAGCACTACCTCGTGGAGTTGGAGATAGCATTGTGGGATGGCACCCTATTAATATCCCCAAGTATCATCTTGCAAACTACAATGTGCCCATGTACTGGCAAATTTACCGTAGGTTCGGCTAGCACCCCGTAAGTAAGCATTTCTTCAGCAAGAATTGGTCATTTTAAGTATTGAGTTTAACCTCCTTGCCTGAACCATGTTTTTGTCATATTTATTAGATTTTAACATTTTCGATTTTGTTGTCATGGAATTCGTGGTGAGCACAATATGGTCGTCCGGGGTAGTCTATTTTTGGGTGTGGTTTTCTGTACGTCGAGTCGTTCTTGGCGATGACGAGGAGTTATGTTTGTAAAATCGGGAGGTCGCTGAGTGAATATCGTTCCCAACGCTCAACCTTCGATTTGCCCTCTCAGGGAGGGGGTTCGAATTTTCCCCGCGGTTCTTGCTTTCCTCTTTTTTTGCTTCCACCCTCATCGTCTCTCTATGGTTTGTCTGGGTAGTCTCAAGGGTGATTGAATGTCTTTGTACGTATTAATGGCAAAGGAACTGAAGCAGTACTAAGAAGAGTGGCTGTCTGAGAGGCTGACGCTCGGTTATCGACTTTTACGTTTTGGTACTCACGCACATTTTTGTATAGGTTTTCTTAAGTCTCTGGTCATTTCTTGTGTAAAGTTTCTCTTAATTTTGAGCCAAGTAGGCAAGCTCCCATGAATGTCAGGCAAGCAGTCTAGGCATCTAATCGCTCGATAAGTACCAGTCGACCATAAATCTTGTAAGGAACGAGTCAATGGTTTCTCCGACCTGTTATTTTAGAGCAAATAGCTCGGCTAACTAGTTTTTTGACCGTTAATTATGTAGGTATTTTTCCACGAAAGCCAATAAGAGTTGCTCGAATGTGGATATTGAATTGGGTTCGAGGCTCTGGAACCATGCGATGGGGCCATCGAACAGGGTTGGGAGGAATAAGCGGTACATGTGTTCGTCTATTTGGTACTGTAGGTCAATGTTGTATTGGAACTTAAAGATGTGTTGCCTCGGGTCATGACTTCCGTTGAAGGGTTCTATCTTTGACATGGAATAGTTTTGCCCAGGTACGTAGTTCCGATTGTGCTCTGTAAATGGGGGACTGTGGGCCTTTTGAAGAGTCTCTTGTGTTAATCGTTTGGCTGGGTTATCGTCCCTATGTTGTAAGTTGCATACCAATGCCTCTACGGAAATGGCTGCTAAAGGTAAGTGGTCACTTCTTTGTTCTTCCCTTCTTGGCCTTCGTCCTTCCCTTATCGAAGACTCATCATAGTAACTTTCTTCGTCTGTCTCGTGTGACTACCCAAATTGATGTTGTCTTTGGTACCACTCGTTGTACATATTATTGTAAGCAAGGTCTTTCCCCCCTGGGGTTTCCTTTTTGATATTGCCTCTGGCCGTACCCAGGTGGGTAGGATGGGTCATCAGGGCTATACTGCTGATGCCATTAAGGAGGGTTCTCTTAATAATTGACGTAAGAGGCCCCTGGGTATGATGGAGGAATGAGGGGATGCATACTGTTGTATTGTGGAGCGTACCAACCAAGTTGAGGCAGGCCCGTATAGCTATGCAGTAGGGGTCGTTGTTTGCTGGGGGCTATACTGGTCGTTTGGGTGGTTGAGATCGTTGTACGATGGGAAGCAGCATTGTTCCACGAGGTAGAGGATATTGGTTGTAAATTTGTGTTGCCTGGGGCTCGTATATCAGACCGTACAGCTGGGGCACCATCGATAAGAGTTTCACGCATCTCATCGCTCGCTACCTGAAGCTGCCGTATCTAAACCTATTTTGTCATCATTTGGCTTTTTAATTGTAGGAGCGCCACTCTCTTCTCGGCCATTGCTTGCTCTTGCATCTGATTTCGTATAGAAACTAGCATTTTCGTGTTTGTATAGAGTTTTGTCGTGAGGATGTAGACTACACCAATTGCAGTCTCTTAGGTTTCCCAAGAGGACGATAATACGTGAAACATTAGTTAGGGCTTGACATGTCTCACCAGAGGAGGGAACCACTCAACTCTATTTGGGTGTCTCCTCCTTCTTCCTCTAGAGTTGTTATGGTTTAGTAGATGGAGGAGGAGGTTCTGGAAAAACAAATCTTTCTTAGGTCCCCTTTTTTCCCTATTTATATGGAGGATTTTAGACCTAGAGGTGCTCGGGCTCGCATGACCTGTGTAAAGTCTGAATCACCCTCGCAAAGTTATAGGCTTCACATTTTTACGTGGGTCTGACATAAAATATTTCTATCTGTATAACTACTTTTGACGTGGCTTATGGGTAGTTAAACGAGCTCTCCCCTGAGACGCTCTCGTCTAGGGACGGGGGAGCCTTCTACAACCCACTAGCTCGGGGGTAGCGGGGCGTGCTCCTACAACTATTAGGCAGATTACTATTTTGTTGGAAGAGTGGTTAGTCGAGAGAAGTTAGGGATTTACTTAAAGGATGTTTGAAGAGGGAAAGCTAGTGTTGAGTTTTGAGAAAGGAGAAACCCTAGATGAGGATCTAGAGAGAGAGCTTGCAATCATTGATTGAATTGAATAAAGAGTTTGTTTTATAAATTGTGTTTGTGCACGTTTTTTTTTAATCAATCGCTTCCACAGACGTAGTCTTTAACAATATTGTTTCTCCTTTTTTGTAAACCAACAATCCTTTTGTACCAATGGTATCCTTCTCTTAACTTGATTCATGATCCGGTCTTTTATTTTTTGTTGCATGTGTTTCATTATCGGCATTTTTCCAGACTAATTCCCCGGGACCGTGGCCATACGTTCCAGCTTAGGTCGCGATAACTCGTGTCGGGTTTGCCTATGTTGGCAGACAATCTATCTTAGGACCACTGCGGCACTGCCTCCTTTCACCCTTAGCCTCAGAATTCACATATTAAGCAAAATTGTAATCAAAGTAAGAAGTAGACCATAAAAACTGAGGAAATGTGGTTTTCATATTGTTACTTGTTAGAAATGTGGTTTTCATGATGTTACTTGTTAGGCACACAGCACACTATTATTGGGATTCCTCATATGGTGTTGCTTTCTCTATTATTGGTTTTCATGTTATTACTTGTTAGGTACACAGTACACTATTTACCATGGCTTTTTCTTTTCTCTTATCTTACCATGTGCTTATTGTCCTCTCTCTCTTTCTCTTAAAAAAGATGAATGAATAATGGGGATATCATGTTTTGATTTGGGTGGTGAACCACTATAACACCATGATAGAGAAATCTTTTTTGTTGTTAGCTTTTATGTAACTCTCCAACTTTATTAGAGCATATTTAATTGATAAGGCCCATCTCCTCTCCCATGCCATCTTGACTCTTCCTCCTAGTAGTTGGTATATGTTTCAGTGCTCTTAGCCTGTAAAAGCTCCTTACCACTTCTCTAGATCTACTCCCACACCCCAAAGAAAAAGAAAAGAAGAAGGCCTTAGAAGAAGACAACAACAAACCCCAAAACCTTCCTTCAGCTTTCCTTTATTTTATGCTCCAAATGACCTGTCCATCATGTGCTATTATTGCTTCTCCTCCTATGAAAGCCTTATAGTTTGAAGAGAAAGGTTGAGAAACACTGCAGCCTTTGTGAGTTTGATTGTTGAATCATGACTGAGAGGGAGACCTTTAAATACCCCTTCACTAACAAGTAGGTTTACTTGAAGATATGATGTTGAGGTCTTAATAGAGAAGAAATATTTAGGAAAGTAGGTGTTTGGAATGAAGTTTGATCCAAGATAATCCCATTCTGCCTTTCATGTATGGGATCGATCTCGGACTAGGCTTCATTCCTTACACCTTGCTTTCCATTATGAAAGGCGGGGTTTATCGTCTCTAGATCATTTGATGCACATGATCTAAATCTAGGTAAGTTATTGGTAAAGTTCTGAGCTCTAAAATCCCTTGTATTATCATCTCTTGATAAATTTAGCCCATGGCTTAAGTACATTTGTTTGATCTCTTAGAAACCCCTATTTTATTGATACTTTTTTTTTTTTTTTCTCATTTGAAGGGGTTTTCATAAACCAAGCATAAACTAGAATTTGTGATTTTGGGCTTCACTTGAGATGTTTAAGTACTTAGAAAGATCGACCATTCTAGTAGTATATATAAGCTAGGGTTTAAGGTTTTAACCACCATAGTTTTGTCAGCAATGTTTCTAGTAAACCAAGTCATTGCAATATCGCTCATCCCTCCTTTGTATCACATATATAAATTAGCAAGAATTGCGTGTTATGTATTCCATGTATTTGGTTGTGTGTAGGTGCCTGGTAGCTCCACTACATATTCAGAAGAACAGGAATACAACGGATCACACACAATATCCTTCAGAAACCAATTTGTAGCCAATTAGTATGCTTTTATTATTGGGGTGTTGAATCACATTTATTTCAGATATTTATATATTTGTTATTTTTGTACAAGAGCTTGAGGTAATAAATAGTCTTATACTTTCAGCAGTATCGATGTATATTTGAAGGCAAGGAAGGAAAGGAAGGTGGTTGCAGACCATCAGGGCAATGTATATTGCAGAACTGTTGCTTTTCTCCCTATTAATACCTGATGAAATAACGGTATAGCTTTTAATCCATCTGGAAACGGTAGGCACGAAGCAGCATTCCTAGAGCTGATTGGTTAAGTACTAAGGGGTGTTGTGGCATCGTAATAGTGTTCAATGTTGGAGAAGAACTACCATTTTTGGTGCCTGATTTATGATCCGTTTTTCTCCAACTTCACTAAAAGCTCTAATCTTTCTTTTTCTGGCATACAGACGTATATTACAATTGTGCCTTAACTGTAATAAAAGATCTTCTGTTACCTATATTTTAGCCTTTGTATTATCCTTTGTGGTGTCTTAGCCTTGGGACTTCGATCTCCCTGATTCCTTCCCGTTTTGTCCTTATGTTTCTCTAGGGAATGCATTCTACTTCCTTGTAAATCTATTTATTCTTTCATCTGTAACGTTGATCTAATCCTTTAACGCAGTGAAAATACGAAAGCACATTTTCAGAAAAGCTAATAGAGAGATGGTTTATAGTGAATGTAGAAACAAATCTCTAAGGGTAACATGGCTTATTCCCTTGACAAAAGGGTTTTTACCCATGGTTCTAAGGCATGGCACCAGGTCGGTAATTCCGGGGGCCTAGTGGCCACGAAGCAACAAGTTGCACAGTAGGAACTATTCTTTTCCCCAATCCTAGTTTCAGTTTTTCCGGTTCGACTGATGATGAGTAATGTTACTGTGACTAGGTAATTGTTGAAATGTTGTAGACTAAGTAATTGTTAAAACACCGCACATTACTTATTATGATTGTTTATTTTGATTACTTATTCTGATTGCAGAATCTAGCATATGAATGTTCAAACTGAAATGTAAGAAATCTTGTTTGAAATGTAAGAAATCTTGTTTGTTTAGTTGCTAAATCTGAAGTCTAAATTGTCTAAAAATTGTCAAAATTACCTTGTTCTCTATTCAACGAGCCCTAATAAATTTACATGATCTCCATCTCATAACTTCATATGACCATAATAGAAAACTAATAATATGGAAACGATTAATAAAAAAACAAACTACTTTGCTTGATTTAAAGACTGAAAATAAACTAGATCTCTCTACCTAAGGCTAAGCATTTCTCTCACTAAAACTAATAATCAAAATAAACCAAGCTTATGCTCTCTTTGATAGGAGAAGAGATCTAGTACAAATAGAAACCCTAGCTAGCCTCTAATAAGAAGACTTCTCCTAATTATAATGCAATTAAAGTAATTAGCAAGAACTAAATAAAAAGGTGCGCACACGACATACGAAACGTGTTATGCATGGTCATGGGTACGACCACGTGACCTATCTACTCTCCCCATCTAAGAAGAGTTCGACCAGAACTCTGGCGAGAAAATTAGCAAGTCATAAAAAAAAATGCACGCCGAAAGATTCGGGAAGACGGCCACGAAATTTGCCATAACTCGTTAATATACTCAATGGATTAGTAACACGTCATCTGGAAGCCCGTGTCGCTTCATTGGATGCATAACTACGAGTATATGATAGCTGGAAATTCTTCCACGGTATTTATGGTACCCATTTGGTTTGCTTGCAAATAGAGAAACGATTATTGTGCCAAAAATTCCGTGCGTGACTTCATCGTTTGAAATTCCTTGACATTTGAGACTAATCAATTTCAAATGTTTTAGGCATAAATCGTCAAGTCCTAATTCATCTGAATTAATGGCCTAAGATAAACTTAAATTAAGTTAATCCAATTATCTAATGTCAAACAAATAGTTGGAAATTAAAGAAGCATGCAATGAGTTTTAACCCTGTGGGAAAACCTTTCTCAGGAGAAAAACCCACAGGTCGCTATCGAATCCCCAACAACTAAACAATCCACTATATGAAAAAGAACTACAAGAATTTAATCACATACAGACTCGATAAACACCTCTCATGGTTATCTCTCTTCCAAGTAATCTTCTTGCAATCAATCCCGCGTTCTCGCAACGCCTCGCTTCAATCTCTCGTCGAAGCTCCAAGTCTTGAATCGCTCAAGTTCTTCAATGCATGACTAGGGCTTCTTGATCAATAGATTAATTCAAGATTTGAGTGATTTGATTCTCTCTTGAATCTCTCAAAGAAGATCTCTCTTCACTCTCAAAAGCAAGCCCTTAAAAATATAGGCTTTAAAGAAGTGAGACTTAAAAAAAAGGTAAGTATGTCTTAAATAATGAAACAGAAAACACGGGCTCTATTCGAATAAGAAATATCCTATTCGAATATGATCAAGCTGGAAATCACGCTGAGGTGAGTTATTCGAATAGAAAGGAATCCTACTCGAATAAAAAGGAATTCTATTCGAATAGAAGGAATATTTCCAAGCTTTGAAATCACACTGAGGTAAGTTATTCGAATAGACCAAAATCTTATTCGAATAGAAGAAATCTTTCCAAGCTTGAAATCACGCTGAGGTAAGTTATTCGAATAGAAGGAATCTTTCCATCTCTATTCGAATAGAAGCTCTATTTTCTAAAGGAAGACATTCTTACTAGTTTTTCATACTCTGTAAAGGGCATAGTAACTTTTTAGAACAAAGAGTTAGAAACCCACTTACCTGTTCAGAGTCAGTCTGTCCAGCTGTAGTCGCTCCTCGTGGACTCACTGACGCCGGATAACCACGAGAAAATGTTGATGCCTACTTTATACACTAAATGAAGCAAACTCTAAAAAATGGATGTTTCAATCTCCCCCTTTGTTTCATTTTGTGTCAAAACCCTGAACTAGGTAATCAAAAAAAATTTACAGACACAATGGACTGACTCACTCACTGAACACCCATCCTCAAAAGCATATCCTCTAAAATCCTTGCACACTTAACAAGATACATCACGTAACCGTTCACATTCAAAATAATGGATTCAGAGGACTAAAAAAAACTTACCTGACTTATCTGTTAGGAACATCTTTCCCCCTTTTTGACACCGAGGAACAAAGGGTAAATGAACACAAAGAGGGAATAATGAAATCATATCAAATATGCCAAATGAAATATAGTCACAAAAGATGGAAATATCATGAAATATAAGAATAACAATATCATAAAACTGTTAGAGCATCCATTAGAAAAGAAACTGTTAATACATAGCATATCCAAAAAATGACTTCCCAAAAAAATACGCAGTAAAGATAGCATAGTCTGAAACAGTCACAAAGATGAGAAACACTAAGAAAAGAAAAACAAAAGAAGACTGCTCGTCTAAGACTGCTCATCTCTATCTGGAGCTGGAGGACCACTGCTCAAAGGATCCATAGAAGTCTGAAGCCGACCAAGTGCATTCATGAATATCTGAAACTGAGACTGGATTTTTGTCTCCATCCTAGTAAACCGAGTCTCTATGTAGGAGTGCAAAGCAGCTAAATCCTGTAGAACCAACTCAGTAGGAGCAGAAGCAGAAGGGCCAGGTAAATCGGTAGGAATAGTCCTAGAAGTAGAAAGTCTCGAAGTTCACCTAGCAGGTATAGACTCAGTCCCCGAGTCTGCTGCATCTCCTTCGATCTTTGACTCCGAAACTGGAATCATATGCTTTCTGCTCTTCTCCCAATACCAAGAGTCAATCACCTCGTTTTTTCTATCAATCTCCTCATCAGGACAAATCATATAACCCATATCAGTCAGAATCTGAGGGATGAACCTGCTGTAAGACAAAGGACGAGTCTGGTGGTTCGGGTTTACTGTGGCAAACATCTCATGTAGGATATCAGAGCCAAATCAACGTTGGGCCCTTTAGCGTAAAGATACACTAAATAAATCATATTGCCCACGAGAACATTCTTATTCCCCAGTTGGGGAATGATGTTCCTGTGAGCCACCATATGGAAGAGACAAAGTGTTGGGCCCACGTTCTTGCGTTTCAGATATGTACCTTTCTTCCTTCCTGAAATAATAAGCTCCTCCTCCATCACCTCTTTGGGTGGAAACTCTGAAAGAACCAAAGGCCAGTTCAAAGGTGGCACATCTGAGTCGACAGGCTCTCCGAGACCAAACGCTGTCCGGATATTATCCGAATCGATATGAAAATCAGTCCCATCTATGGTGACACGGAATGTCTTGTTAATTCCCGTACCTTGGACAACCCGGAGAGTGGCATAGAAAAGTCGAACTAAACGAGGGTAGCACGACATCTTCGGTTCCATAATCCTCGTCCAGCCATGTATATCAAAAATTGTGGAAATATCGGGATATTTTGCACACTGCTCTGCTCTATCCAAAGTCACCTCTTTTGATATCCGCGAAATTTAAAACCTGATTTTGGAGTTTCCCAGCTTAGAGGATAATGACCTTGTGCTCCTGCACTAGACCCCCCCCCCCGCTTCGCTAGTTACTCGAGGGAGAGTGCGAGACAGACCCGTCCTAGTACCTCGATTCGTCCATCCCCGTTTTGCCGTATTGCTCGGGTTGGAAATAGAAGAATCCTCCTGAGGACGTTTCACTCTGGCCATATCAAATAAAAATGGTGATATTGTTCCTCCATTGATCAATAATTTCCATTTTTGGGAAGTATCACGATCATCCAATAAGGAGGGTTTCAATTTATTCAAATGAACGATTTGAACACCTATTGATTCTAACAACTGATTGCAGAGTTGATCATTCGGACCTTTCAATTCATAGATGTGGCAAATTATAAGAAATCCGATAGAAGCTACAATTGTAGAATTCGTGCTTTGCAAATTTTTATTTGTTCTAGTATGTAAATAAATAGCAAATATAGTCCACGTAATAAATACCCAAGTTTCCTTGGGGTCCCAACTCCAATATGATCCCCATGCCTCATTAGCCCATACTGTTCCCGAAGTGACTTGGACAAAAAAGAAACGAAGTGACTTAGGTTTGAGTCAGTGATTCGAAGACTTCCTTTCCTCGATCTTGATTCGTGTAGAAATTTGGGAATTATAAAATTAGTTGTGAGAAGAATCCGCTGTAACCAAAGTAACACACAACAACCAAACAAACTCCGTATAAACATGCAAGCAAAACCCCAATTTCCCCAAACTTACCCCACACGGTTAAGCAGGGGAACCCAATAGACAATGATTCACCTCCTTGAATTCAATCAACAACCCAAATCTTTAGCAACAACTCAACCAATAATAGTTTTAATAAATTTCTCCAAATTTAAACCTAAACAACAGCAATCCTCACCAAGCAATAACGTATCCGCACAATGAACGATGAATATGGTGAATAACAAGAGAGAAAGAGTGGAACCAACCTTGAAGGAGCCAGGAGAACCCAAAACCAAACCCTAGAATTACGACTGTCTCGCTCAAACTTGTCGAATTGAGAATCCAAGTTGAAAGTGCACACAATTCAATGTAGTAGAGAGGTAGTACCGATGAATTGTGCAAGAAAATAAAATTAATTTAAAAATTCTAGAGTAGAAAGAGAGACAGTGTTGGAGAGTTGAGTGAGAGTAAAGAGAAAAAAAATCAAGTGTTGTATTTATATTAACACACAAATCCGACCTCTATTCGAATAGGATCAACCCCTATTCGAATAACAATTGCCTCCAATTTTTTAAAAACAAAGTTGGACTGAATTATTCGAATAGGAAAAAAATCGTATTCGAATAGGAAATGAAAATTTTGAAGCCAAAAAACGCTGAGGCAATTTATTGGAATAAGGAAAATTCATATTCGAATAGAAAAGATGCCTTGTGAAATCTATAAAACGCTAAGCCAAATTATTCGAATAGGAATAAATTCTTATTCGAATAGAAAGAATCTTCGACAGGCATAAAAACAAAATAGAAAACCAAAGGCAAAGCAACACAAAGAAAAAAAAATTCCCCTGTCTACTCTATATCAGAGAATAATCACAGGCTATATAAATCTCAAATAGGACATTATTCAATAGAAAATTTAGACAAAATAAGTATTTACTTATAGTGTGTGAGTACACAGTCAACATAAGCCAGTACCATGCATTCGACAGACCCAACATCCAGAAATAAGACACTAAAAGGAAAATTGTTTCAATTTAGGCCTCTCATGGGTGGTCACTCAAATTCACTGAAAATTGACTGGCTAACACTCTGTGAAAAGTATGAGTATGAATAATATGCAAAGAAAAACTCATATTTCATCAAATAAGTAGTGCACTATGAGCTGGAAGATCTCATGGATAGGGAATCAATTGTCAGGAATGGTGTCAAGATAATTAATATAGACTCCATATCTCTCATCTCCACTAAACTAGTTGTGTTAAACTCAAGATCAAAGAGGTCTTGAAAAGGTTATAATGTAGGCACGGGTAGGCAAATGATGGAGTAGGTGTTTTGCTGGCATTCTGAGACTGCAGTAAGACTAAATCCCCTTCTCATTTGAAGACAAAAACATCTTCTGTCATTCCCCTTTTTATTAAGTACACTAAGAGATATACCTCTCCATATCTTTTTCCTCTCTTTTTTTAAATTGAGATACTAAAATGTCATTCATATACTTCTTTTTATTCTGTCATTCTTCTCTGCATTTTCCCCCAAAAATCATTCATATACTTCTTTTCCCCCTTTTTTTCACTGAACAATCTCAGAACAAAGGGGTAAATACAAGGAATTTTGGTAGAAAAGAAAAAACATATTTTAAGGCACAAAGGGCTGCAAGTGGATAAAAATAGGGTTAGACATAACAAAGGCCAAAAATGTGTAGCAATAAAACGCCTATTATCATATCTTCGGTTGAACACAATCATTTTTTTGCCTCGAATAAAAATATGGAATGCTCTATTAAACTAACTTGAACTTGAGCTTACCATTTAACAATTGAGTAAGGAAATGTAATGAGATCAAAACAACAAGATCAAAAGGAGGAGTAAGTTTCAGAACACTCGAAGCTAATTAAGAAGGCCAGAACCTTACATAACATTAGGTACGAAGTCTCTACATGTATCCTAAAACATAATATCAATGAGTGCCTATCTATCTAAGCATGCGATAGTTAACTGTCGTGAGTAAAATCAAATCCACGTAAATACTATACTGAACTGTCCTAACATGAAATTAGAAAGCATATCTGACCAAGCATATATCACTGTGATAATCGACTAAAATAGTGGAAAAATGAAGGAAAAGACATACATAATCAATAGAGCAGACGCCAATTGACCGTCTCAAAAGCTTAAACCTCATTGCATCTAACGGCTTGGTGAAAAAATTGGCTAACTGACTTTCTATAGGAACATACTCAACACTGACTATCTTGCGCTCAATAAGATCTCGGATTAAGTGGAACCGAATGTCGATATGCTTAGTTCTGGAATATTGTTCAGGATTCTTGGAGATATTGATCGCACTCGTATTATCACAAAACACTGACACACTGACTATCTTGCGCTCAATAAGATCTCGGATTAAGTGGAACCGAATGTCGATATGCTTGGTTCTGGAATATTGTTCAGGATTCTTGGAGATATTGATCGCACTCGTATTATCACAAAATACTGACATTGTCCCCTGGACTATTCCATAGTCAAGCACCATCTGTTTCATCCAAATCAATTGAGTACAACAACTACCCGCAGCAATATACTCCGCTTCTGCTGTGGATTGGGAAATGCAATTCTGCTTCTTACTTTGCCAAGCTACAAGATTATTTCCAATATAATAGCATCCACCTGAAGTGCTTTTCCTATCATCTGCATTACCTTCCCAATCTGCATCAGAATTCCCAATAACCTCGGAGGTTGTGTCATGTGAATACCATAAGCTAAAATCAGAAGTCCCACATACATAACGAATAATGCGCTTAACAGCCTGTAAATAGGACTCTTTTGGACTACCTTGATAAGGAGCACATATACATGCACTAAACATAATATCAGGACGAGTAGCAGTAAAATAAAGTAAATTACCTATCATACTTCTATACGTCTTTTGATCAACATCTTTACCTGCCGAGTCCTTACTTAGCTTTGTTGTGGTACTCATGGGTGTCCTAGCATGCTTTGCATAAGAGAGACCAAACTTCTTCACAAGATCCCTAGCATACGTGGATTGAGAAAGAAACATTCATCTATCCATTTGTCGTATTTGGACACCTAAGAAGTAAGTTAGTTCCCCAACCATGCTCATTTCAAATTTACTTTTCATTAAAGCTGTAAAAGAAGTGGTTAGTGAACTTGAAGTAGAGCCAAACACAATATCATCTACATATACCTGAGCAACTCGTATCGCGTCTCCCTTCCATTGGATAAACAGTATTTTATCAACTCCCCTTCGAACAAATATCTTAGCTAAGAGGAAATTGGAAAGCCGTTCATACCAAGCGCAAGGAGCTTGCTTCAAAACATAAAGAGCCTTCTTCAAGTAGAACACATGATCGGGATGATGAGGATCTTCAAACCCTTTTGGTTGAGACACATACACTTCTTCCTCTAAGAGCCCATTCAGAAACGCACTCTTCACATCCATTTGATATAACTTTAATTTTTGATTGCAAGTAAGAGCGAACAATAACCGAATAGACTCGAGTCTTGCAGTAGGGGCAGACATTTTAGCAACATCAACCCCTTTTACTTGATTGTCCCCTTGAGCGACCAATCGAGCTTTGTTTCGAACTACATTCCCAAGTTCATCATATTTGTTCTTATAAACCCATTTAGTCCCAATAACATTTATACTTGAGGGATGTGGAACCAAATCCCAAACATCTTGACGTCGAAACTGCCGAAGCTCATCTTGCATTGCATAAAGCCAATATTCGTCTAAAAGAGCTTCCATTACCGTGGTTGGATCAATCACCGAAACATAACAAACACAGTGAACCGTCTCATGGTGTTGGCTTCTAGTTTGAACCCGAGAAGTAGCATCCCCAATAATATCGGCATGTGAGTGATCCTTATGAACTTGATGTCATCCGGGTTGCGGTGCACTTGGAGCGGGAGGGGGTGTAGGAACTAGATGTCGTGGGGTATGCAACAGAGAATCACTCTTTGATGTAGGACTCGATGCAAGAATATCAGTAGATGGTTCTACAGTTTCCGTTGTACAGTCATCTTCTCTCACATCTATAGAACCAATGGTACAAGTATCATCTATTACCACATTACAGGACTCCATCATTACTTTGGTTCTCAAATTGTAGACTCGAAATGCTCTACTATTTGTTGAGTAGCCCAAAAGAATACCTTTATCACTCCGAGAGTCAAATTTCCCAATGTTTTCTCGATCTCTAAAGATGAAACATTTGCTTCGAAAAACTCAGAAATAATTGACATTCAGCTTATTTCCAAACCACAATTCATAGGGCGTGCTTAAGGTAAGTGGACGTAGATATACTCTATTAATAGTATAACACGCAGTATGAATGGCTCCCCCTAAAAGTGTGCCAGAAGATCCTTGCTATGAAGAAAGACACGTCCCATTTCTTGAAGAACTCTATTCTTCCTTTCTGCAACTCCATTTTTGTTGTGGAGTGATTGGAGCAGAGAATTCATGTTTAATCCCATTTGAAGTACAGTACTCAATTACCCCAGTATCCTTAAACTCGCTTCCATGATCACTTCAAATTTTATCAATAGAGCAATCTTTCTCATTTTGGATTCGAAGTGACATAGTACGGAATTCTTCAAATGTGTTAGACTTTTCTCTCAAAAAGTGTTATCCATGTATACCGAGAGAAGTCATCTACCATTACCAAAATGTACTTTTTACCTCCCAAGGATGTCGTTCTCATAGGACCCATCAAATCCATGTGTATCAGCTCAAGAGTCTGAGTAGTAGCAATATTGTTGGACTTCTTGTGAGAGCTCTTTGTTTGCTTGCCAACTTGACAAGTACCGCAAACCACGTTGCTCAATCTTTCCAACTTTGGAACTCCCCGAATCAGCTCTTTACTTGTAATCTTGAACAAATCATTGAAGTTTATATGTCCCAACCTTTGATGCCATAACTCCACATCATTCAGTTTTGCTTTGTTACATAGTATAACTTCTTGCTGAACAACATAGCAATTATCAGCGGTTCTAGCAGCATGCATCACACGTTGTCCTTGAGAGTTCAAAACCTCACATCCACCTTTGGAAAATGTAACAGTATGATCCGTATCACATAGTTGGCTGATACTCAGAAGATTTGCCTTCAGCCCCTTAACCAAGAGAACATTGTCAATTACCGGAGTACCAAGTCCTTCAGCCTGTCCCCTTCCAACCACAGGAGATGTGCTTCCATCACCAAATATAACATCACCTCCCTGAATACTCTCTAGGTGACACAATTTGGATTCATCACCAGTCATATGACGGGAACACCCACTATCCATATACCATTGAACTGACTTGAAAGCATTCAGGGCAGTTAGTACAACATTACACCTAATCTGAGGTGCCAAATCTATCTTTCGTACCCAAATGCTCTGAAGAGTTCTTCGACCTGTAGTTTTCTGTGCAAACCATCTAGATACATTCTCACGTTTCACGTTAGTAGACATTGCATTAGAATTATATCGATATCCATCTAAAGGGAGAACATATGATTGATAAGGTCCAACAAATCTACAGTATGATGCAATATGTCCCTTTCTACCACATAGACTACAATAGTAAATTTGAGAGTAAGAATCCCTTTGGGCATGATCATGAGTAGTGGATATCATGTTATGTTTAGGAAACGAGGTAGCAGCAGTTGTTTTCACAAACTTTGTGATTTGGGGAGTCTTGGCACTCGAAAGAGATTCCTCATATCCTAGACCCCTTTTGTCACTGTATGTTTTTCCCATACATAACATTTTATCAATGTTCTTGGCCCCATGATAGAACTTCTCAAGTTTCTGCTGAGATAAAACTGCATCAAGCTTGGCCAAATGAAGTTCGTCCAAAGTTGATTTCATTTTTTCTTTCACATCATTAACTTCTTTTTCTAGAAAAACAACTATGTCACTAAGGCATTGTTTCTCATTCTCAAGTACCTCTATCTCGTGACTTCTACTCTCAGTTTTGCTTTGAAGTTCGCATGTAAGTGTATCAAATTGGTCTTTCAAGACTTTGTTATGTTTACCTAGTTTCATACACTTAGCGAGAGTTTGGGCATACAAGTCCTCAAGAGTCGGGGTCATCAAACTCATCTTGTTCTTGATTACTCTAATTTTTATCAAAATTTTCAAGTTCAAAGACATGAAAATTACTATTGCCACAAGTAAGAGAAACAGGATAAGCAATAAAATTTCCGTTATCAACTACTTGGGAATGAATCTCATTGTTATCATGTTCATCATCACTGTCATCCCAAGTAACACTGATATTCATAGCTTTATGATTAGTGCCAGATTTTTTACTAGGACAGCTATGGGCATAATGACCAAACTTGTGACATTTAAAGAATTCAACTTGATTAAGGTCAGTATCACTGTTGGTCTGCCGGTTATATGTCTTGACCCGATCATGAGGTCGCAGTTTATAGTTCATTGATTGCCCTTATTTTTGAAACTGTCGTTTCTTCAAGATTTTTTGAAACTGCTGACTAATAAAAGCAATTGATGAATCTATATCCGAACTTTCATCATCATCTGAGATAAATGAGTGATCAACCTCTCTAGAACCCTTGAAAAAAGAGGAGTAAGATGAAGACTTGAAAGAAACACTCTTAGTCTTCTCAGTTCAAACGTTCACAATTTTCCAGCTAATGTATCGGGCTTCAATTTTTTTAGATCTTGAGCCTCCTCGATAGCATCGTGTCTGGACCTAAAGCTCTTTAGAAGAGACCTTAGGACTTTACGAACAATCTGAACATCATAATAAGGAGCTCCTAATACGGCACTAGTGTTTGAAATATCACTTAGCCTGACATAGAATCCATCAAACGGTTCATTTTTACTCATTCTAATATTCTCAAATTGTGAAGTAAGCATTTGTAGCTTACTTTCCTTAACTGTATCATTTCCCTCATGAGTTCAAACTAGAATGTGCCAAGCTTCTTTCGAAGTGGTACAAGCAGAGAGATGTCGAAACTCACTTTGGCTCACAGCCATAAAGATTGTATTGAGGCCTTTAGAATTATAGCCAGCGGCATCCTTTTCATCCTTTGTCCATTGATTCCTAGGTTTTCGGACCTCTATGGAATCCCCTGGTGCTCCTTGCATCACAGTAAGAAGCGACTAACCATCACCAATGGCAATCCATACATCTTTTCCGATTAATTGTAAGAATGCAACCATTCAGACTTTCCAGTATGGGTAATCTTTGCCATCAAAGAGTGGAGGGCGATTTACAGGACCTCCAAACTTCTCGGAACTCATTATTCTCAAGTGAACTATCTGGGATCTACGCGTAGGTTGTTAAACCTCAAAGCGTGACCGCTCTGAAACCAATTGAAATTCCTAGACGCTTGAGACTAATCAATTTCGATTATTTTAGGTCTAAATCGTCAGGTCCTAATTCCTCTGAATTAATAGCCTAAGATAAACTTAAATCAAGTTATCCAATTATCTAATGTCAAACAAGTAGTTAGAAATTAAAGAAGCATGCAACGATTTTTAACCCTGTAGGAAAACCTTTCTCAGGAGAAAAACCCATAGGTCGCTGTCGAATCCCCGACAACTAAACAATCCACTATATGGAAAAAACTACAAGAATTTAATCACTTACAGACTCGATAAACACCTCTCATGGTTATCTCTCTTCCAAGTAATCTTCTTGCAATCAATCCCGCGTTCTCGCAACACCTCGCTTCAATCTCTCGTTAAAGCTCCAAGTCTTGAATCGCTCAAGTTCTTCAATGCATGACTAGGGTTTCTTGATCAATAGATTGATTCAAGATTTGAGTAATTTGATTCTCTCTTGAATCTCTCAAAGAAGATCTCTCTTCACTCTCAAAAGAAAGCCCTTAAAAATATAGGTTTCAAATAAGTGAGTCTTAAAAAATAGATGAGTATGTCTTAAATAGTGAAACAGAAAATACGGGCTCTATTCGAATAGGAACAATCCTATTCGAATAGGATCAAGATGGAAATCACGCTGAGGTGAGTTATTCGAATAGATAGGAATCCTATTCGAATAGAAGGAATCCTTCCAAGCTTTGAAATCACACTAAGGTAAGTTATTCGAATAGACAGAATCCTATTCGAATAGAAGGAATCTTTCCATCTCTATTCGAATAGAAAATAGTCTATTCGAATAGATGCTCTATTTTCTAAAGGAAGACATTCTTACTAGTTTTTCATACTCTGTAAAAGGCATAGGCTCGACTTTTTAAAACAAAGAGTTAGAAACCCACTTACCTGTTCAGAGTCAGTTTGTCCAGCTGTAGTCGCTCCTCGTGCACTCACTGACGCCGAATGACCACGAGAAAATGTTGATGTCTACTCTAGACACTAAATGAAGCAAACTCCAAAAAATGGATGTTTCATCGTTTGGTCCCAAATATTGATGAAAACTCTGACTTCAATGGTTTTCAAACTCATCCCAAAACAGATCGATAAATGATAACATGGATGCCTCTTTCAGGTACGCATCGACTGTCGGTACTGTTTTCGGAAACCCTAGCGATGGTCCACCGCTGTCCGACCTTAATTGACCATTGAAACCCTCCCCGATGGTTCGAGTAATGCCTAGAACAACCCCGCGGTAAGCCTAGATTTTCTTCGGCGTTTTTCAGCTTTTTAACGACTGAAAAACAGTCATCAATTGTTGGAAACTCTAATTCGAAAAATTCGTTGATCGAAGTTTCGTCAAAAACCTCTTCAATTTGAGAATCGATGAACTTGCCAATTTTAGCAAAAAAAACCTTGTCGATCTTGGTGAAACCCGCGATTTCGCAATTGTTAATAACTTCTTCTTTAATCCCATAATTTTCTTCGTCGGTCCCGAAAAAATAGGCGAAACCCCACTCCTCAATTTATTCAACTCAGAGTATTGGTTTTAAGGTGGTGTTGGTTTTCTTCGGTTGGACTTCATGATGATCGGAATCGTCAATCGGGTGAACTTCCCACATCAAGATCATGACCTTATCGTGAGACTTTAAATAACTTTTCAACACGTCTTCATCTTTATCACCTACTAAATCAATCGCACGGTGAACCTCTCTCTCCGCCGCCTCTTCGAGATGTTTCATATCTCCAAGCCATCTCCATCGAATTTCTTCGAATCCTCCGTCACAACTCCCGCCTCAATCTCATTAGAGTTTTCAAGCATCTCTAACGCCTCCTTTGTCAGATCTTTTTTTAAACATAAAAACGTTTACAATCCATGACGATTCAAAATTCATACTTCATTGACTTCTCTCCAATTAAGTATGTATTCGTCCTTTTCTAATCTTTGTTGGTACCAATTGTCCATGTAGTCTTCTACTTCGCAAATCCGATTAGCTGAACATTGTTGTAGCAGCAAATCACTGTAGTAGATGCAGATATTACTGTAGCAACGCAAAATCATTGTAGCGGATACCGAAATTATTGTAGCAACACAAAAATCATTGTAGCAGATACCAAAATTACTGTAGCAATCAATGAAAAAATCCCTATGGAACGAACTTTGCTCTGGTACCAATTAATAGAAAACTACTAATGTGGAAGTGATTTACAAAAAGACAAATTACTTTGCTTGATTTAAAAATTTAAAATAAACCAGATCTCTCTATCTAAGGCTAATCATTTCTCTCACTAAAACTAACATTCAAAATAAACTAAGCTCAGGTTTTCTTTTATAGGAAAAGAGACATCACAAATAAAAAC
Organism: Kingdonia uniflora; assembly: GCA_014058105.1. Lineage (NCBI taxonomy): Eukaryota > Viridiplantae > Streptophyta > Magnoliopsida > Ranunculales > Circaeasteraceae > Kingdonia > Kingdonia uniflora. Next base: position 842,645 of record JACGCM010000622.1, read on the forward strand.
CTTAGCTAGACTCTAATTAGGTTCTAATTATAATGCAATTAAAGTTGATAGAAAACTAATAATGCGGAAGCGATTAACATGACTGGAAAAAAATAAAAAATAAAATAAAATAACTATATCTCCCTACTTTAGCTATGGTTTTTTCTCCAAAACTCAACTAACCTTACCTTTTACCCTAAGACTTTTTTATAGAACTATCATCCCTCTACCTTCTAAAACACTACCCTTCAAAATAAGCATTATTCTACTAAAATAAAATAAACTGAAAAACATAAACAGGGAGGGTCTCTCTAGAGGTCGGCTCCTAAGGGGATGTCACGACGACCACGACCAAACATGATTATGATTTCTATCAAAAGTAAATAACAATAACTAAATAAGAAGATGCGCAGACATACGAAACGTATTATGCATAGTCGTGGGTACGACCACGTGACTTATCAAACCATATAGTTTTTTACCTTGAATCTCGATCTCGGATAATAATAGTTTGCTTTAACTTGGATCTCGATCTAGTGTGATAGTGCCGCGATGGTAGACCAATTTCCATTTTAATTGTAGGTTGTGGTTGTGTGAAGTGAAGCCTTCAAATCTCAATATAAAGGCCCCTTTGTCATGAATCCCCATATTTTATAGCTGTTAATCCCCATGTTTCATAGCCCGGGTTTGATAAATTGATTATATGGGCTCTTTCAAAGTTCAACATGAAGACAACTATTATGTCTTTGATTTCATTTTTTTCCCATTAAAATTCACAATATCCTTATGAAATTAATTGTGTCACAACAAAGTTAAAAGTTAAAAGTTAAAAGTTAAAAGTTAAGCTTTTATACTAGTTTTCTTAGTGAAGGAAATTAATCAAGCCATCAAATGTCAGAAATAAAAAATAGATTAGTTTTTTTTTTTTTTAAGCAAAGAGGAATAAATAGAAAGAAAGCCTAGCAAGTGCTAGGAACAACAATGTTTACAAAATTTGCGGCCTCCAACGGCCCTAAAACAACAGGGTTGAGGGCAACTGCACCCTTAGCCGCTAAAAAGTGAGCAATAAAATTACAACGACGGTCAACAAAATCAAAAGTGAAGTCCTGAAACCGGGTGGCCAGCGCACACAAATCGGGGGCAAGAGTGAGTGCTCCCCAGGTGAGGTCGCCAGATATGTCTCTAAAGGCTCGAACAAGACGCTGGCAATCGGACAAAAGAAGGATCCTGGCGAGACCCAAGTTGTGCGCTGCCTCTAGCCCTCTGATCACTGAGATAGCCTCAGCCTCTTCGGGGTCCTCGGCTCGGGCAGAATCAAAACCTGCACATAAAAAAACGTTCGAATGAGATTTAATGGTGAAACCAATTCAAAAAAAAAAAAAAAAAAAGATTAGTCTCTCATAGTGTTGAAGTGATGAAGGATAATCAAAACAAGCAAGAGCACTTTCCCCAAATCTCCTTCCATAAATCCTTCTCTACAAGGATTTTTACCTTTCCCATTTCAAATCTGTGTGCGCGAGAGACTGTTGAAGGCTTGAAGCATTGCTGTTGAGAATAGAGAAAGAAAGAAGGGAAGCTGATAATAAAAGAATTGGATTTGGGGATGAATAAACAAGTATAGCAAGGGAGTATCCGATCGCGTGATGTTGGAAAGTTAGAGGGGACTTCTTCAGAAAACACCTGATTATACTACCAAAACATTATCTACTATAGCTATATTAACAAAAAAAAAAAAGAGACTACAAGGTGGGTGTATCCTTAAATAGATTTCCGAAAATAATCTCTGGCCGAATATAATAAATTCCGGGTAAAGTTAAATTACAACGGGTAAGCTTTAACAAACAAATAGGTTACTGAAGTGTTGTTTCTCTGTTTAGGATTTGAAATGGACCAATCCTACTCTTCAAAAAAAAAAATGTTATTGAATCTAATGAAACAGGAAAATACAACTACAACTCATGCTCTCTCTAAAAATTAACCGCAAAAAAAAGGAAGACATATAATTGATCAGAGCCCAAGTGTGTCAAGAAGATCGCGCCATTTTGGAGTCTCTTCGTCAAAAATGTATGTCAAAGGAGAAACTAAGACTCCACTGCCTCCAATCTGCATCACACCAACCAAGAACAGAAGTTAAACTCAGGTAAAACATAAAAAGATATATGCCTCTAATAACCCTATTAAGACTTTTAACATACAAGATGCATTCGATGCGTGAAGAAAGTGGTTATGAAAATATTTATCGGATGACGATAAACATAACACGTAGTAAAAGGTGTTTTTATTTCATCAGTAGCTGGTTGGGATTATTCCCTTCACAAACAAATCCCGTGGTAATTTGGTACGATCTAAAACTGTCCAACAGAGATTGAGCCAAATGAAGAATAAACTAGGACAGATTAAGGTAATGTAGAATCATATTCTTTGTGAGAGTGATCTCCATATAAATAGAGATTCAAAATTTAAGAATATTCTCTAGCTGATTTAAAAGAGGGTTCATAGTTATGAGTTATCGTAAATCATATCCATTTCGTCCACCTATCTTTAAGATGTTGATCTAGATTAATGAAAATTTCGTATGTAAACGAGGAAGGTGGTCTCACTGCTCGCAGCTGTTGAACTGACTTGTACAGTGCCTTTTTGGGTACACAAATGACAGTTGCAAAATAGTCTGTCTTGAGCATCCCTTCATGTTCGCGGAAGACTGGACTTACCGTAGGTCCCTGTTTAAATGTAGCATAAAATTGTTAAAAAGAGTAACTACGTCACTGCCAACTGAAGAAAACACGCGAAATTGGTACATATCAAGATTCATACTGAGAAAAGTACACCTATGAAAAGAATGAGGATCACCAATTCCTGGTAGAACTCCAAAAATATTCAGTCTGCATCATAGGTGGCTCAAAACAATTAATATCTCCGCCTAAAGTTATATGATTTGGGGTTCCTTTATCCTGAGATGCTAATAAAAAGAAATGAACCTCTTGAAACAAGTTTAGAAATGAGGGGTAAGAAAAACTCTATGTTCCTTAAGTTTGATTAGGATAAAAAAAAAAGTCGAACCACGATACATATACGTTAAATATTTCTCATTTTATTTTCTCAAAGCTGCTTCTTAGAAAATCTCGTGTATTTCCCCCATCACACCATTAATCTGGTCATCCAACATTATACTTTATGGCCCTATATTCAGGATTACCAGACGTGTGCATACACCAATCTTAGCTAGCAGACCCTTTCTATTAGTCTTTCTTAACTGTGCTCGACATACTTTGTCTTGATTTTACTTTTACAGCTGCATCCACTTCGATTCTAGTTTAGTATGAATCCATTATTTAGTCTCTCCAACTAAACTTGTATCAATAAACATAAACCAAGGGATTCCTGTTGGACAAGATCCTCGAATTCATCTAAAAGAAAATGAAAAATGGACAGACTAAGAGTACGCAGCAGAGTTGACCAAGTGTTGCTTAGATGTCATTTATCTAAGTACAAAGTATTTATCAATGGCACTGTAATCTAAAAGTTCATATGTAACATATGCGAAATCCATATTTTCAATTAATCAGTAGAATAACTATGTCGACTAATATCTGAAAGACATGAACAACAAAAGACTAGAAGCTGTAAATCAGTTCATGTCATTCAGAGAACTCAACTGGTCTAGTAAAGATTATACATTATCAAGTTCAACATTTCCTAATTGATATAAGAATGAAATTGTATAAAAGTAAAATTGTATCACTACCTGTAACCCAGATAAAGAAGGCTGGCTCAAAATTCTCTCAGCTACTTCCTCTGCACTACTTCCCCTCATATTTGAAGTTACCTGTCATTGGAGGTTTAAGAAGACGGAAAATTGCAGAGTATCAAATTCAAACTATGAAACATAAATACCCACCGTAAACTGACCAGCCGCCCTCAAGTGAGCCTCCAGTCTTTCAAGTATTTCATGTGTAGTGTCCAAAAGTCCTTCACGCTGTATCAGAGCTTTTTTGCTTGCAACAAGAACAGCCTGCAGACCATTTCATTTGTGAGAAAAGACTTGCACATTGCGCCTTGGGGTAATCATAACAAAACCATAAAACACTATTAAGCCGTAAATAATTCTAATCTTAAATCAACATGATTGCATGTTTATAGGACGAAGACTAGAAGATTTACCTGGCTTTCTAAGACAACTCCGCCTTCAATTTCTTTCAAATTGTTTTCCCGTAGTGTGGTTCCACTACTCACCAGGTCTATAATAGCATCAGCTATACCCATCTAAAACAACATACAAATGTTTCAATAGCAATAATTAATGAAATCATAAGTACAAGTCAAAACCAGAATTGAAAATGTACTAGACACATCAGAATACAAATAAATGGAATTAAAAAAGGGACAAACAACTAAATAAAAGCATTATACTACACATCACACACAGTATACATAATCAGCTTTGCTTAGAGAGAAAATGATTTACTATGAATGATACTTATCCAATTTCTAAAACAGATTAAGTACTGCTGCCATAGACATGCTCAAGGTTCCTTGATTATGAACATATAAAAGATAGGTGATGTACAGCTAAAGTCCATGAATAACAATTGTATTGGATAATCAAATTTAGAAGAAAATAAACATCAAGTAAAAACAAAGAACTTAATTATATGGAAATATTTATATGAATAAGGTATAACCAATGAAAACCACAAGGACATAAATTCTCTCTTGATGCAAACTAAATAACCGTTTCTGTATAAAGTAAATAAATGTCATAAGCTTGAATGAGGTCCAAGGTAATAAATAAATAAATAGAACTTCTGATTCCATGAAGGAAATCTCACCGCTGGTGCTGCCTCTAGTGCCCCATCAGCGCTTGAAAAAGTAACATGATTCAATCCCATCTCTTTCATAAACTTAGGACCAAGCTGTGCAGCAAAATGAACCAAAACATTAACAGGGAATGACCTATTCCATAAGAAAGTGAAGAAGGCAACATGTACCTTACAAATACAATTTAACAAAACAACTAAAGTAAACGGAGTACTGGAGAACATACATAAGTAAAACCAGTAGCAACCCGCAGAGGCTTTTCACTAGTCCATTGAGGCATTTGTGCAAGCTCGCTGAGCGAATTTACATTTTTAAAAATTCCGTACATGGGAATCTGAAAATTAATAATGTATTATTCATTAGCACAGAGCAAGAAAGAAAACAATATCTACAAATCAGTTTGGCCTTTTAAGAAACCAATAAATCAAAGATGTAATTACATACCGCAAGGGATAAACGACAATTCCCGAACTCAAGTGCATCGTGAATAAGAACCAAATCGTTGTTCCCCTAGCAAAAATACATAAAAGAAACAATAACACATTCAAAAACTAAGGTGAAGCATAAGAAAACGATGCCTACCATCATGCATAATTTTAGGTCAACAGAAAAATACTGGAATTTGCATGTTTCAGCATCTCATGTGACAAAAGAAACTCACAGACCAGAACAGAAGTTCAGTGAATAAAGAATTTTCAAACTATAACAATGTGATTTCCTCTGCAAGACCTACTTATTTTTAAATTGATATATTTCCTTAATCAAATGCTACTGACTAAAATCAGAGATGCACAACAATGGTAAAAAGCCAAACCACAAAAAAAAACAAAAAAAAGGGAGAGGAAAATATAAAACTCTATGCATACAAACATTTAACCTTACTAAGCTGCATTTACGGTAACTTCATAGCCTGCCAAGCCCAAGAATGAAGCGGTTATCTAATAGTTTACTATGTAACATTGACACGCATATACGTCTTGGTATCCAATATAGGTACAAGGTTTTGGACACGCGACTTTACAATAAGTGAAAACGCATATACGACCTTACACTTTAAAATAAAGTTATTTTCATTGTTCCTATACTCTTGTGCTTTATTATCTGCATACATACTATGATTTAGACATTTCAAATAATATGCTTTGTTAAAATGTTGCAAACGCATAATTTCGTTAAAAATAGGTAAATTTATAGCTCATAACAAAGATGGTAAGAATATGATAGAATCCAGTTCGGATTGAGTAATATGTCCAAATTGGAACCTTCAAAAGATATTTCAAAAAGTCTAGAGCTATTTGCTAGAGCTAGGGTCAAAGGCAAGTCCCAGGCAAAATGGAATTTCGCGCTTTTGAGATGATATAAGCAAGTACACATTAGGGGGTGGCTTAGGCAAAACAATGATTAAAGATCAGATAAGACGAAGAGGTATAAATGTGGAACCTCTGTGCCTTCATTAAGGAATCATTTTCTTAATCTTTTCAGTGTCTTTTTAAGTATTCGAATGGGATTTTATATCATTTTCTTAAAAGCGTAATGGTACAAGCCATTGGAGAAATTCTTTGGGACCTTACTATGCATGCGATTGGAAAGACTTTATGGAAGGAGTTGAAGATTTTGTGACCCGGCAGAAGGATTTAGTTATAGCGAATCTCACATGCTGCTGAGTGTCTTGTATTGTTTCTTTTCGTTTCTTTTGCCTTAGGGCTGTAATCCTTCAACCTCGAAAAGTTTTACTGCGTTGAACAATAAATTATTTGTACAATTTTAAAAAAAAATCCTTGTAAAATTTGCAAGTTAGTGTAATTGAATCCTTGGAATCTAGTAGAACGAAAGCATTTTAAACCAGCTACGCAACGTACTTGGTTCTAATTTATGAAATAGTGGGGGGGGGGGGCGGAATAACACGACATAATAAAAGTTCCTAGCAATGACGGAGGCCGACCGGACCCCCTCAACGCCCCTAGCTAACCCCCGCGAGGAAACCTAACATCTTTCCACACCCACTCATGGTTCTTCTTCCCATACTTATCTTGGATACTTGTTGAGATATATATTCCTACATCAGACACATAGAGCCTTGCTTGGTTTTGAGATGAAACCTCCAATTCTAATATGGTATCAAAGCGGTTACGTTCTTGAAGACAACGTAACGGTTCCTCGCTTCGGTCAGCGATGGCCAGTCGCCGGATTACTCAAAAAATCCGGTAATATTTTGTTTTCTTTTTCTTCGTTTTTCCTTTGCTTGGAAAGAACATTTTTCATTCTTGTTAAAGGGATTGGTTCGTCAGATTTCTCCTGTTCTTCATAGCTTGCTTATTCTTTCCTCCGGACAATTGTTGAATTTACTTCCCTAGTTTGTTGCTACTATCTTAATCTTCTGGTTATTTTCTCTAAAGATCTCTTCTAGCAGTAATTTGTTCTACTGTTTGTAACCATGTTAGGATTATCATCAACACCTTCTATATAATATCTTCTGGAATATGCGCCAATATCTTCTGGAATATGACTTTGATTATCCTTGGTTGATGTTTGTTTTGTGCTGAGTTGTGCACGCCACTATTTCTTTACATCTGTGATTTCTCTTAAAGTTGCAGCTTGAGAACAGTTTACTTATTTGCCTTAAATGTGAAGGGGAAAAAGCTTGTCTCTGTCCAATTCATATGCAATTAGGTCTTATAGGGAATGTAATTTCCTCAAAATCGAGAGGGGTTTCGGGATAAAAAATTATGAAAGGGAGCACTAGAGATTCGACTCAACTCAAATAGTTTGGGGATTTTGAATATGAAGATATGAACTGTCTATGGTAATGTGATTGGTGTTGCTGTCTTGCTAGTAGTCTCTCCGACGATCTTCTCCAATCTTGTTGCATGTTATCTTTATCCCTGTTATGGGAAAGATTGTTTCTGTCTTGAGAAAGGGTCATGCAGCGATTACTCTGACGAGGACTCTGTGTTTGTGATCAGAAAGTGATGGTAATTTGGTATATCACCTTCAGTAGTGCCATGGTCTTATAAGTTGGTGATGATACATGTTGTGGATGTGTTATTGGATTTGATTCTTTCCCCCTCTGGTGTGAAAATCAATGGTGTACACCTAAGGTGTGATATATTGATATGTGGCAATTTATGCTTCTTATGTTGTGATTTAAGTTAGGGAGTTGAGTTATAACAAAATCAACCCAACCAGATCCAATTAGGCCAATTAGGCCTTGTCTGGTAGTTTTTTATGAAGGCATGATTGGTGGTGTTATATATATGTGGTAACGTGAGATCTACAGTGAAGATGTTTAAAGACGACTGACTATGGTAATGTGCGATGATGTACACGATATGGAAATTCTTTAGGTCCAACGGTATCACTCCAATTGGATCCAGTTTATGTCCATCTAATGTTTGACCAATCATGTTGTCTCTTTCTATCCATTTTGCACTCGATTTTCTTTTGTTTTTGTGAAAGGCGATTTTTTTTATTTTTTATTTTTTGGTTCCTATCGCGAGATGCGACTTTCTCAAATTGGATCAGATGAAGTTGTCAAATTACCTACCACCTCGATCATGAATTTTTTGTTTCTTTCCTCAAGTGACTTTCTTTTCTCGGGTGATTCTTTCCTAGAGCAATTCTCTTTCATAGAGCAAATCAGTTAATGCCACCAATTTCACAAGTACGTGTGGGAAAATGGCAAGTCGGAATGTCGCCGGTTTCACAAGATATGTGAAGCTTTGAAGTGTTTTTGCTGCTGCAAAATGATTGTCTAGAAGAAGTTTTATTAGTTTTAGGGAAGCCTTAATTTTCATTTTAAGTGGGGGATTATTTATTTTACTTTCTTATTGTTATCCACCTTGACACAAACACATTGTGTTCATACCAATGTAAGGGGGAGTGTTGGAGTATATGTGTGCATCTACACATACTAGTTTAGTCCCACATTGAGTAAGAAAAGAAATAGTTTAGAGATCCCCTATTAAATAAATGGAGTCTAAGATGTAATCTAATTATCAATTTAAGAGTAATAAATTCTTCTTATTATTTATTTCTACAATACCACCATAACTTAGTGCCCCTCGCAAATCTTTAAGGTTACTCACCCCTCAAAGCCTTCTCAATCTACCGAGCCGAGTACCCAAATGGTCTTCCTTTTCGACTCTACACATCTTATCCCACTTCACAATATGATATTGTATTATGTCATCCTTGTCATGCGAGAGGAAAGTGTACATAATTTTCTCTATAATTTTTCCATGCTCGTGCAAATAACAAATTAGGACATGAAGTACCGCCAAGACTAGCAACGTATTAGTGATTAAAAAAAATGGCATTTATAGAGCATGGACCATCCATAAACAACGCAAATACTTAGTGTAAGCCTGATCACAACTGGCCACTTTGATTCTAAACGGAAAGTGGGAGCTCTAGGGGTAATTTGATATTGTAGACATGGAGAAAGTTTTTATCCATATTAGATGAAATTCCTCAATTTCAAATTTATAAAACTTTATTTCAGCATTTATAGTCGACTCCCCAAATTGTCTAAAAGGAAAATTTTTGAAGAGCCAAATCCCTATAAAGCATTTGGATTCGACTCTTCAAATTAAAGTAATATAGCTTAAAGTCATTTTGGCGATCTATTTCACTCACCAAACCAAATTTAATGTTTATGTGCCAATCGAAGTTTGTTATAAATAATAAATAAAAAACTCCCTACAACCAAAAGATTTGGTAGGAAAGATGATGTGGCACATTTGGCTAGTTATTTTTGTGGAATCCAATGTAGAAAACAAGTGATTTTGACTTTTTGATTACAAATTACTCAACTTCAGCGACAACAATTTCCCAAAACGAGTACAAATGCTTTAAGAAAGATTTTTGCATTGACTCGAAGAATGTAATTCGGAAATGTGTTTCATCTGCAGCCTTTTCCATTTTGATTGATGGTTAAGCAAACCTCATGGCTTCCACACAGGGTCCAAATATTTTGGCACTGTATCCTTTAATTCCTTACTAAAATATATCTACAGAATTAGGGGATTGAAATTCTATCCAGGGGCTAGAGATTTGAATTTTCCCATTTACAGTTTATTATTCATTGGTCATTCATGGAGCAAAAACTCTAAGTCTTTTAAGCCAGCCAGGAAATCAAATCCCTTTGATTTCGTAGTGGTAACGTCTCGAGGAGGGACAACTGATGTTCTCTAGAAATATTGTTTCGAAGCCTGATTAGTATTAAGTAAAATATCAAATCAATTATTATAAAGATATGCCAAATACATTCAACACCTAGATAATATTAAGTAAAATATTGAATCAATTAGAAGTGACCATCTAAAGATAGGAAAGGTGTTCTGATAACAAGTACCTTATAATTATGTCGATACAATAAATGCCATTGTTAATTGTTCGTCATGACAGTTAATAATTCACAATACGAATAGAGAAACCCTAAAACGAATAATTGTACGAAAAACACACCAATTGGTTGGGAAAATCCTTTTAAGAGCTTCAATTGCTTAATCGAAGTTAATTACAATTGAATTTCTCTCAAACCCTAAGTCTCTCTCTTAAAATTGCATTGATCTAACATAACATAATCTTACCTAGTCTTGCCCCTTTTATAGGGTTACAAGTTCCTAGTTACAAAATATGACAAATATGCCCTTAAACGCCTAAAAAAATAGGTTGAATCGCGCCTCTGTTCGAACAGAACAAATCTTTGTTCGAACAGAAAACAAAAAGTGTATTCGAATAGACTTTAGTTGTATTCGAATAAAATACCTCAAGACTTAATCTATTCGAATAGAAAACAAAGTGTATTCGAACATACCAAAAGTTTGTTTGAACAGAACATTCAGAACTATGTTTATTCAATAGGAAAGAAGTTTATTCGAATACAAAGGAGTGTATTCGAACAGACCAAAAATTTATTCGAATAGACTTTAAAATAAGTCTAAAAACTCTTCAGATCCTCCTGGATCACGGCTCCCCCTGCTCAAGCTAGAACTGGAGATGTGGGAATGCGGCAATACCCATTTCCCTGTTGTACCGCTTCGACTTGCTAGATAGTTGACCCTTCTTCCCAACTCGAAACGACTCAATACCACCACGTCTTGTAGCATGAACTTTCCTCTCTAGAATACCATCCTCCTGCAATGGATCTTCTCTTTCCAACCATAAGTCATCAACTGACGGTAGGCGAGTGTCAATTGTAGAGTCTTCATCCAAAAGAGACGGCTCAAACAGCTTTAAATACTCAGCATTAATCACCGAATACATCTTCATGAAAGGTAGCAAATCCAATTGGAATGCATTGTCACCAATCTTCTTGAGTATCATAAACGGACCATAACGGATAGGTTTGAGCTTCTTACCTTCCCCCTTAAGCCGTTCCTTATTCAAATACAACCAAATGAGGTCACCCTCTTAAAAAGTACACTCAACCCGATGCTTGTCGTGGCGAGCCTTATACTTCGCTTGAGTCTTCTTTAATTGTGCTTCAATCGTCTCATGACACTTGCTTATCCTCTCAATGAAACACTGAGCTTTAACATGTTCCTCTTCCTCCTTATTTGACACCGTTTTGTCGCCAAGACTAAAAGCCAAATCAAAAGGGCTTTGAGGCAAGTACCCGAAACAAACTTCAAATGGAGACTTCAAAGTGGAACCATGAATCGCCCAGTTAAACACTGAAGATACGGTAAACTCTTATCCCAAGTTTCAAGATGCTTAGAATGGAATCCCCGTAGTAAATGTACCAAAGTGCGATTAACTACCTCTGTTTGCCCATCTGCGGATAAAAAGTGGTACTTCTCTTCAACTTAGTGTCCATCATCCCTAATAACGATCTCTAGAAATACCCCAAAAAGCGGCTATCCCTATCAGAAATAATAGAAGAAGGGAGTCCGAAATGCCTTCAGACGTCTCTGAAAAACAATCGCGCTGCTCCTTCCCCGATGACCGTCTTCTGGCATGGAAGAAGAACAATCATCTTGCTGAATCGATCCACCACCACAAACAAATAGTCATTCTTACACTTGGTCATGGGCAAACTACCCATAAAATCCATCGAAATGTTCTCCCAAGGTCGGCTAGGAACTGGTAATGGTAAGTACACTCCTATTTTCCGATTGGAAGGCTTCGATGTATTGTATAGCACGCAACTACGAACCACGAACCACACGAGCAACATCTACCTGCATCTTCGGCCAATAGACTAACGCCGCAAATGCAAAAGAATCTTCTCAACCCCGAAATAACCTGCCACCCAGGAACAATAAGCCTCTCAAATCCAATGCAAACGGTCTCCACCCTCAGGAATACATAGTAGACTGCCCCTGTAAATCAAACCATCCTTCAAAATATACTCGCATGTCTTGCCTTGCAGCAACTTTTTGTGAATCACACTAAGCTTATTGTCATCGTCATACCCTGTAGCGTACTCAGAAGGAACAATAGGCTGTATCTGCATAACTACCAACAAAACAGAAATAGTTGGTAATGGGGGTCGAGATAACATATTAGCCATTTTGTTGTCCACTTCTTTCTTATACTTGATCAATAAGGTAAATTGCTGAAGGTACGACATCCACTTCATATAGCGAGCTTGTTGTAGCTTGGACTGCGTAGATAAGAACTGTAATGGTTTGTGATCGGAATGTACCACAACCTCCTTCCCCAATAAGTAACTCCGCCAATGTTTCACTGATTGATATAACGCGTAGAACTCTTTATCGTAGGCAGGATAGTTACGTACTGCTCTTGTAAACATCTCAGAATGGTAAGCAACCGGCTTCCCATTCTGTAAAATGATTTCCCCCAATGCATAGTCTGACACATCGGCCTCGACATCAAAAGGCCACTGCAAATTGGGCAATGCTAACACTAGTGCATCTGTAATCTTGCGCTTCAGTAACAGAAAATCTTCTCATGGTGCTCTTCCCACACAAACTGTACTCCGGTCTTCGTCAAAAAATGTAACGGTGCGGCTATTTGTGAAAAATGTCGAATAAACTTCCATAAGTACTAACAATAACCCATAAAACTCCTCACTTCCATCACTGTACGGGGTCGAGGCCAATTAGTAATGACCGAGACCTTCTCTGGATCGACCTTAAGCTCACCGCCACCAACAATAAATCCCAAATAGACTAGCTCCCTCTTCCCAAACTCGCATTTCTTCCCGTTTAGAAAAAGTTGTTGTGATCGCAAAATGCCCAACACTTTGTGTAAATGCCCAAGGTGTTCCTCCCATGTATGACTATATATTAAGATATCTTCCAAATACACAATCACAAAATCATCAATAAAAGCACGAAGTACCTCATTCATTAACCGCATAAACGTCGCTGGAGCATTGCATAACCCAAAGGGCATTACCAACCACTCAAATAGTCCTTGTTTGGTTTTGAACGCTGTATTCCAAGTATCTTCTTCCCGGATTCTAACTTGATGGTAACCCGACTTAAGATCCAACTTGGTGAAAAACTGAGCCGTCTGCAACTCATCTAAAAGTTTGTCAATCCGTAGAAGCGGATAACGATTCTTCACAGTAATCTTGTTCAGCGCCCGATAATCCACACACATCCTCCAAGACCCATCTTTCTTCGGCACCAATAACACCGGTGAACCACAAGGTGAGCAACTTGGATTAATAACTCCTTGCTCCAGGAGTTCTTGTACTTATTTCTTGATCTCATTACTCTCTGTAACATTAGAACGATATAACCCAATATTGGGTAGTGGCTCACCATTCACCAACGTGATATCATGCTCCACATCTTCTTGCACGGCATCCCTTCTATGCCCAAAAATAAGTCTTCATACTCTCGCAACTTTCCCATATCGGTTTGTTGCTTAGGAAACATTGCCAAAGTAGACAACACCTTAGCCGACAGACCGTCTTGAACCGGTCGCACCAACAACAATACAAATTTGCCGCTCGCATTAACCAACCTCTTCGCCTGAGTCGCCGTTAAGAAATTACTAGTAGTGATATGTTCCTTGTACGCATCGATATGAAACTTCGTCCCCTCCTTCACAAGACGATACTTGCAAGCTCTACGGTAAAGGATTGCATCTCGGTCCCAAAGATAAGGGCTACCCAAGATGACTTGACACACGTCCAACGGAACCACCTCACATGTCACTTCGTCAATAAACTTCTCAGTAATCGCAAACTTGAACGTGCACTGCTTAGTTATCTTCAACTTTGCATCTTTCTGAATCCAACCAAAACCATACGGCTAAGGATGAGCCACAGTAGCCAAACCCATCTTCTTCACCACCGCCTCAGAAATTAAATTCTTCTGACTACCCGGATCAATGATGGCCTCGACTAAGCTCTGATTCACTTGAATGCTGACATAAAAAAGTTCTTCCCGACTCGTCTCGTCGATAGCTATAGGTTGCTTGAACATTAGAGTAAGCTTAAGATTTGGCTTATCTAAATCCGGAAGATCCACAATCGTTGCGGCTAGTGCACGTTTCTCTTTCTTGCCCCTCTCCTCCTTTGACCGAAGCTCCGGGTGAAGTTTCCAATATTTATCTGAAATGTGCCCATTAGCCTTACAATGACTACAGGAATTTCCCTTGGATGAAGACCCCTTTCCTTTGAACTCCCCTTTCTAATCATACTTCCAATTAGACTTGTATCCCGACTTGCTCTTATCGTCTTTCTTGTCACTCTTCAAGTACTTCCCTTCAATAGCAATTGCTTTAACAGTAGCATCTTCGATATTTTCCACATTAAAGATCTTTAATTCTCTTCTAATGGACTCCAACAACCCTCCCGTATATTTCATAAACATCTCATACTCATCCACATCAATATCCAAAACAACCGCTTGATTATGAAACTCCGTAGTGAATTGTTGTACAGATTGCCCAAACTTTTGGCACAAATTGTGCCAGTTGTACCATCGCTCCTGTTTATACCCAATTTGATATAATTGCTTCCTCACCAAAACCTTGAATTCTTTCCAACTCAAACTTCCTACTTCGTGGCGTTTCCGATAGGATTTCCACCACGTTAGTGAATGACTTGCGAATTTCAAAGTAAATAAACAAATTTTTTGAGCGTTGGAATATTCATAAACAAAAAAATAGGTCTCTAACCTATATAACCAATTATCCAACTTCTCGACATCGACTGAACCATCGAATACCAGAATTTCAATCTTAAAGTCAATACGAAGATTAGGCATAGGATTCATTGACTTACCAATACCCGAGGGTTCCTTGACGGATTCAGCATCACTAGAATCGCTATCTATCTCCGCAATATTCTCGTCTCTATTCATCTTCATAACCCCTTTCTTTCTCGAGCGGCCTCGTCGTTGAGAACGACCTCGCCATTTCACCGAAGCGGAAGCCTTCGCGAGGTTCGTGAGACGCAATTGTTCTACCAACTCCCTTACAGTAGAAGTTAGGTCGGAAACTGTCGTTTCCAAGTCGTGAGTCGTGAGTTGGAATCGCCGATCTCTAAATTGGTCTTCTTCTTCGAATTAGGTTTTTGGTGAATCGTCAACGGACTCACTAGCTTCTCTTTCGTTTGCTTGAGATGGTCACGTGTAGAGACTAAACCACAATCACCCCCCGAGAATCGTAACTCGGAAACTGATACCACTTAATCTACAATACGAATAGAAAAACCCTAAAACGAATAATTGTACGAAGAACACACCAATTGGTTGGGAAAATCCTTTTAAGAGCTTCAATTGTTTAATCAAAGTTAATTACAATTGAATTCCTCTCCAACCCTAAGTCTCTCTCTTAGAATTGCATTGATCTAACATAACATAATCTTGCCTAGCCTTGCCCCTTTCATAGGGTTACAAGTTCCTAGTTACAAAATAAAACATATTCCTTTAAGCGCCTAAAGAAATAGGCTGAATCGTGCCGCTGTTCGAACAGAACAAGTCTATGTTCGAACAAAAAACATAACAGAAAGTGAATTCGAATAGACTTTAGTTGTATTCGAATAAAACACTTCAAGACTTAATCTATTCGAATAGAAAACAAAGTGTATTCGAATACAAAAGAAGTGTATTCGAACAGAACATTCAAAACTATGTTTATTCAATATGAAAGAAGTCTATTCGAATACAAAGGGGTGTAAGTCTGTTCGAATAGACTTTAAAACAAGTTTAAAAACTCTTCAGATCCTCCTGGATCTTAATGTGTGCAAACACTAAAGGAGCTCATGAACAATATGTTATGGTGCGAACAGGAGGAATCAGCTAGGTCTCATCTAGTCAATTGGAACAAGTTATACTTTGGGAAAATAGTTGGCTTTGAGATTGAGGGATAATAACTACAACCCTCATGGCTCTCGAGTCTGAGTTAAAGGGTATAGACAGGGTTAAACTTGTGAAGGATGGCTATATCACTGGAAAGACTGAGAAATATTTGGGACAGAGAGTTGCCAGTCCTGAGGATGTAAAGTTTGGAAAGTATTCCTAAGGCTCTAATGCTAGTCTAATGTCGGAGAAAGATTAGCCTGCAAAATCTCTTATCCTACTCCTTTACCTCTTAAGTCCTCAGTGGAAAAAAACATCTAGTGGGTATTTCAAAGGAATCTGAAAAACTGACAGTTGGATTTACCTCAATTAATTGCCAATGCTTCATTAGTCATTCTGGGAGCATAGTGGAAAAATGGTTGCCCTTGAGGAATATCTTTAATTGATTTGAAACTTGAAAACAAAAGATAGAGATGGGAAATTTTAAATATATTAAATTGGGCGTGGAATAGACTCCATATAATCATAGTATTTAAGCTTGCCGTTAGAAAAATCTTGACTGAGTTAAAATGGGCTTTGAAATATCCGTCATACATAGGATCTTAAGAAGGTTGGGCACAGGGAAGTGGCTCCAGAAAGGTCAAACACATAATTTATTTAAAAGCAACTTAGAAATTACATGACAATGTACAAAAGTGTCAGTTCTTGTTTGCTATGGCAGTTAGTATCTCTAACAATACACAGGCTCGCGAGGAATATTTAGTGACATGACATGAAGGATTAAGAATGTATCATTAGTCGAATGGGACAGGCATTGCTCCTTGAATTGATAGGGGCTCTGGAAAATAGGAAAATCAAGATGTTGAATACAACATTAAAGGAAATGGCTTTAACAAATCAAAGTAGAAAGGGATAAAAAAGTATGAAAGACGCTTGTATCAGTGAAGTACAGTGAGTAATAGCCAGGCAAGTGCACTAACATCCAAGTACTGTAGGTAAGATCATAGTATGAAATTTGTACAGTGAATCATATCTAAATGCGCCCCTTATAAACACACAACCACAAAAAATGCTAGTCCCATAGTCGGGACAGTACAAATTAGGAGTTTCCCTGCACACTGTATAATGCGCATTTTTTTTCCTAGTCCCGACAGTATATTTTTACCTATGTAATTGCACTTAGCTCTACATTTGTACTAAATTAGCTACTAGTAACAAATTTCTCACTTGGTTATTTATCTCACTATTTTAAACTATAATTTCAATTAGCCTTTAACCAATATTTAATGTAAAGTAGACACAAACCTTACTTAGATATATTTAAGTGTCTTGTATGAAGATCAAACTTTGTAAACGCACAGCCTCTCTAAATGCACACTTTTAATTGGTCCCAAGACAGTGCATTTAGATAGGTTTCACTGGATGTGGGGTTGGAGGGTGGATGTGGATATTTGCTCTGGGGCCATAATAACTCTTTTGTCAGGAATTTGGAGTAAAGTAGAAGTACTTATAGATGTTTTTCAATGTAAGCAGGATCCAATAATCTCCTTCACTTGGGCCATGGTTAGTGAAAATCTAAATTTCAGCTATCTTGCATATAAGCTAATGTTATTATGTGCGCAAGATTGTTTGGAGAGTCTACCTGCCATTTATTAATTCTTTCTTATTGCAAGACAGGAATCAAAAGTATTGTATTCCCCCACATCAGTGCCACTAGATACAAACATTTCAAAGCAAAATAATAAAACAGCAAAAAAGACATAGTGACTATTCTGTTAAAGTTCTACTATTAGCAAGCCAATCTCAGAACAATCCCAATAATGCCTCCATCTCACAATGAAGTTCAGAACAATCCTAATACGGTCACCAACTCACAATAGATCCCGATAAAGCAGGTCCCCTATAAATGTCCAAATAACTTCAGCTAAATCTACAACCATCACGAAGAGGTTCATTCCACTGCTTCCATTGAACCACCCAAATGCATAAGACGAGATTCTCCAAAGAAATTTGGTACTTCTAGATGCTTTGCACCAGCAAGCCTCTAAGACCGTATAAACTCTTGCTGAAAGACCCAAGAAAAAAAAGACTACGAAATGCTTCCACACCTTGATGAACTGGGAAATGGAGATGAAGATGATCAATTGAATTCACGGTAAACCCACAAAACTATGACATAAACAACATGGTTGAAAATCCATATTCCTACTCCGTCTTTGTCATCATACTCTTCATAAATGGAATTAGAATGATGTTAAATGCCTCAGAAAATAAAAGTTGTGCTTACCATCCTTATTGGCACTCTTCAACAACTGCCTGTCAGAATGTGCCAACAATTAGTAAAGAACATCGTAGTGTCTGGAGCTAGAGCTTTCTCACCTCCAAAGCACCCATAATTTCTCATTGAACTCCCTTCAAATAGCGCTGACTATTCCAATTCACCGCATCGAACTTCAAACATAATTGCATATGCCTTGATAATGCTCTGTGCGTAACCTGAAACTGAAATGCTTGATCCGATAGATGATGCCATTATCATTGAACAATTACTCCGAATGAAGAAAATCTGGAATGCATCTTAAGAAACATTATGGCATTGGGCATCCCTACCTTCCACAAGATGGAATCTGCCTGAAGGTTGGACCATCTGAACACCCTTCCCTCAGAAAAAAGACCAATAGGGCCATCACTGTCAAGACTCATGTGATTCCCCACACTATCACTCTTCACTCAAATAATTAAAGAACAAATCTTTCATTAATTAGTCAAAGTTCAAAAAATATCAACGGTAGCTGCAGCTTTCCCTTTAATTATAGATATTCCTCATTGAAACCCTAGTAAGACTCCCATCTACAGTCATAAACTCATTCTATTTTTCAAAACAAAAAATAAGATACCCTCAAATCTAAGCAATAAAATTTTGGATTATCTACACACTAAATAGAAATAAACTAACATAAAAAAGAGAGAAATTAAACCCGATGAGAGAGAGAGAGGGAGAGAAAGAGAGAAAGAGACCATGTGGGGTGTCGAAGGACCAAAAATATATGTCCTCGTCGTCAAAAACTGTAATTGATAAAGGAAAATTAAAAAGGGGTTTATATCCCATTATACATACTAATGAGACAAACTGAAAAAACTGAGGGATCAAAGAAAGTCTGGACTAACAAGATACGTCTCTCATCCAAATAAGTATTAAAAGATACGCACTCGAATGTTCAAGTATACCCTTCTAAATACATGTGGCAAAGCGTGTGAAAAATAATTAAGACACCAGCCATGACATCAGAAATTATAGGGCATGTAATAATCATCCGAGCATTCGCTTCCTCTCTAAACAAAAGTATGTCTACCTTGCTTATTTGCTCAACACACTCCGCTGTAGGAGAACCCTGTAATATCTTTCTACTAGTTACAAGTACGCTTAAACACGAAAAGATTACATATCAAGAAACGACAAAATCAATGTGGTCTGTGACAAAGATAAATTCAACATTCATTTCACGAAAAAGTTGATTCTTTCAAATTGGTCAAACCTACTAGCAACTATTCTATGTTCAACTATAAATTGTACATTATGTAATTCTATCCTTCTATGATGAACTGTATTATCCTTAACTTGTCTACCTATATGAACCTTAACGATGTAAAACCTATTGCAGCAAGAGCATCAAACCTAAAGACTATAATCAAATTTCACATTTGATAATGGAGAAAAAAGAAGTATCACCCAAGGTAAACTATCCTAGGCTAAAAGAGAGTCTAATCATATCCATATCAATGCTCACCTGTCCAAATTCACTCATGGTATCAAGACCGACAATGCCAAGGTCTAAATCTCCTGATAGCAATTTGCGGACAATATCTTTTGGTCGCTGAAACCAGACTTGTAAATTTGAGAGCTGCATATAAGAATTATAAAAAGGAAATTAGACTGTGAAATAGAGATTGAGAGCTATAAGAGATCAAAGCAACAAGCATACATCTCAAAGTCAGACTGTAAAGCAAAAATAAAAAGAAAGAAACTTATCATCGCAAGTAAACTCAAGACCTACAGGTCATCATAAGTAAACTCAAGACCTACAGGTCACCTGTACTACTTCTTAAGATACTTTATTTGCACAGACAGCTGCTTTATGAAAGGCTATAACCGCAGACAATCTCAATTCCTGGTATTGGACTTAGATGTGTAAGGAGGACCATATACTACTTCTGTATGATACCAAAGAGATGTAGTTGCTCTTCTTTGGAGGGGTTATGCCTGTTTTGGTAGAGGTCTTTTATTTTGTTTGGGTAGGATTTCTAGATTGTTGGCCTAAAATTAAACTCTCACTTAAGAGGACTAACTTTTGGGCAATGATCTTGTGTGCAATTTTCATGGGGTCTATGGCTGGAGAAACAATAGAGCCTCCAGTGAAATCAACACAAGGGATGTCTTTCATGGTGCGGATATCATAGCGCTAGCGGTCATATTCGTTTTGAGTTTCGAGCAAACTCTTGAGATCTTTATAGGTGTTTTTTCAAAGAGTATATTGCCATATGAGACGACATGTTAAGAAAAAGTTAGAAGTATAGGCTACTTCGGGGGGAGTCAAGACTCGGTGTCACGGTGCTTTATTCCTTTTCATTTGTAGTGTCTTATGACTTTCTGCATGTTTGATCATGTTGTTACCTTCAGTTGCTCTTGTCTTTTCTCGAGACAAGGTAGGCTAAATTTCACTTATAAGGATCAGCCACATAACTCAAGTCTACCATAAAGTTGGGAAAAATGTCCATCACTAAAGGCACTCAAAACGCATGCTCTTGATTTCATGAAGTGCATCCCTGGAACTACGCTGAAACGGCAGAACAGGGTCCTTCGAAGTTTTATCTGTCTTCTAATAGAAGTTAACAAAAATTTTTTAGAAAAATAAAAGTGAAATACGACAAAAATCCCCTTAATATCACCAATAAACATAAAGGGATGGCAAAAGGATCAGCCACACCACTCAAGTCCACCATAAAGTTGGGTAAAATGTCCATCACTAAAGGCACTTAAAACGCATGCTCTTGATTTCATGAAGTGCATCCCTGGAACTGTGCCGAAACGGCAGAACAAGGTCCTTCGAAGTTGTATGTGTCTTCTTATAGAAGTCAGCAAATTTTTTTAAGAAAAATAGAAGTAAATCGGGTAAAAAATAATTAAGAAATAGGAAGTAGCATCTATATAGGATCTAAGGAAATGAGAAGATTGCTCAATAAAAGGAATGAGGGCAGGTCCAATAGAAAAATATTGAAAGGGATTAATGCTTCAAAGATGAATCTATTCCCATGCAATAGTAAGGAATTCTTGACAGCATCGAGATGGACCAACCTGTTCTTCCTGCCGTGAATTGCAAAGGACCCAATAAGTCGAACATTGATTCCTTCACATAAGGGTATTAAGTGTCGATGCAGATTGTATTTTGGTGAAACTTCTATTAAAAGTTGTCTGAATTCAAGTTTTCATTGACTATTTCTCCTTCCAGAGTCTATAGATCATTATACTCTTCTAAAATAGATAAATAAGCATCCAAATCAAAATCTGACTTACGGTGGGGCAATACAGAGTAGCTAGAATTTTGGGGTACATCTCATTAGTCTATTTAGTTTTATATCTGGGCTAACTTTTTGATTACCTAGCCAACAGCGACTGTTGTAGTGGTCTGGGGCCATGCCTCAAAGTAGAGGTACTGAAAATGGCTCACTACCAACAGGGTCCACTAGCAATGACTTATCCTGAGTAACCCAGAACATGTGTTTGGTCGAGAACTCATGTGACCTAGGGACTACTCGGGTAAATGGTGATAACTTATGAACTTTGTTCAACGAAAACAGAAAACATTTTGACTATCTAATGTAATAGGCAATAAGCAGCTTTGTACAATTGTATCCAAACGGTTTCTAAGTATATTGTATACACTATCCACAAAGAAACTTTAAAATCAAAAAGAAAATAGTTTGTACACAGAACACACCTGCGGAATTTCGGCAACGTACTGACGAGGATTTACTTGCCTGACAGAGAGTTGACAATCCTTTACAAAATTAAACAAAAATGAAAAACATTAAAACCAAGAAAACAAAGTATCCCAATTAGTTAAAAGAATGAGAAACAAAAAAAGAAGAAAAAAACTTACCTTCAAAAGCTCCAAGGTCTCCGAAGCCATTCGGCCTTTACTTGGCAATCCCAGCCGAATTTCACTCCTCTCAGAAACACTCTTCTCCGTGAATCTTCCGTTTACGAGTGTGATGGAAGAAGGGGATGTGGAGCAGCAATAGAATGTGGGTTTTGCAGAAATATACGAGGGCAAGGAGGAAATAGAGAAAGAAGAAGACGAAGAAGAAAAGGGGTATAATTGGAAAAGCGAGTTGGATATAATCATTATGATATTTTGCACAATTCCTGCAAATGTAAATCATCAAATTCTAAATTGATGCGTAGGACCAAAATTGCACACAAGATCATTGCCCAAAAGTTAGTCCTCTTAAGCGAGAGCTTAATTTTAGGCCAACAATCTAGAAATCCTACCCGAACAAAATAAAAGACCGCTACCAAAACAAGCATAACCCCTCCAAAGAAGAGCAACTACATCTCTTTGGTATCATACAGAAGTAGTATATGGTCCTCTATATGCTCCTCCTTACACATCTAAGTCCAATAACAGGAATTGAGATTGTCTGCGGTTATAGCCTTTCATAAAGCAGCTGTCCGTACAAATAAAGTATCTTAAGAAGTAGTACAGGTGACCTGTAGGTCTTGAGTTTACTTACGATGACCTGTAGGTCTTGAGTTTACTTACGATGACAAATTTCTTTCTTTTTATTATTGCTTTACAGTCTTGACTTTGAGATGTATGTTTGTTGCTTTGATCTCTTAGAGCTCTCGATCTCTATTTCACGGTCTAATTTCCTTTTTATAATTCTTATATGCAGCTCTCAAATTTACAACTCTAGTTTCAGCGACCAAAAGATATTGTCCGCAAATTGCTATCGGGAGATTTAGACCTTGGCATTGTCGGTCTTGATACCATGAGTGAATTTGGACAGGTAAGCATTGATATGGATGTGATTAGACTCTCTTTTAGCCTAGGACATGTGACTGTAATGATGTTTTATATTCTTAGTACGTTTCTTTTTTATTTACAGTAAACACAGAGAAGCGGCTGTCAGCTATCGATGAGAATATTACACCAACGAGTGCTCCAAATACTGAAGTAAGTCAAAAACGGCAAAAAAAAGTAACAAAGGAAGTAAAAAGTCTGGAAACCAAGAAAGTTCTAGTGTATGGAAACATATGAATAGACATGTGGTGGATGGAGCATTTGTTGGTTAAGCTGATTGCATGTATTGTGGGGAAATAATTAAATGTCCATCCACCAATGGCACTACTCTTTTATGGATCCATCTTAGAAAAAGATGTAAGAAATCTCCTTTGAGCAAGAGTACGGAAGTATCTTTTTGGTTGAAGAACGTTAGCTAATATTAGATAATATCATTTCTATTTCGATGATGGATACACTATGCTTTAATTTATTAATTGCGAATTTGAGTAGTTACTTGTTGAATTTCTTTTTGTCAAATAAAATTTTGGATTTGGTGGTTTATTGTGAATTTGTTTCATAAGTAGTTAAAGTTAAAAATACCAAAAATATCAACAACACCTATACCAATACAAAACCAGAAAATTTACCGAAAATTACCAAAAATTACCAAAACCAAAATATACCGAAAAAACCGAAAAACCAACAGGTTAGTTTTGGTTTGTATACTTGTTAAACCGAATGGTTTGGTCTTGGTTTTGGTTTTGGTTTTACCCTTGTAGTTTTGATTTTGGAATTGGTATTTGCTAAATACCAAACCAAACCGGCCGATACCCACCCCTAGTTAAATGCTTGCTAGTTCTCAAACCCTTCCCTATCAACATTTCACAAAAACTATAGAAGCAAGTCTTATTCATTCGCAACATGTTATGGCAGATAATATCACTTTCCTCGTACAACCAACTTAAGTTTGCATTCATGTGCTCTCTCCTATTGACAGAAGGTTCTCTGTCATATTGAGTGGCATCAACCAACAATAATATCAAGTTAACTGCAGTGGCTGCAGCCTCACCAACATTCTCTAATTCTAATGTTTCATCATTATATTGATCCATCATATTCACAATCCAAAACCTCTAATTAACACGCACCCACATTCAATAAATGAACACCAATTTAACAATGAAACCCAAATTCAATCCAACCAATTAACCAACACAATACTCCATTACAGCCAATTAACCTACATAATACATCTTTCACTGCCAACTATGTTGAAACCCATTCAAACCTTAATAAAGATACCAATCATCACAATTTGAAGTCGATACATACATAGAGAGATGGAAATACCTTGTTTGGATAGAGGAGGCGAGTGTTGTTGGTCCGGGTAGAGAGAGACACGAGACACCTGCAAATTCGAGCGAAAGAGAGCAGAGAGAGGGGCGAAAAAATCGCAGTGAGAGACGCTCGAGAGAGACGCAGAGAGAGATAGCAAGTATTTCTTTTATTTTTGTTTTTTTATTTTGTTTTGGTTGGTTTATAATTCGGCAATACTGCGGGGTCGGGGATGGTTTTTATTCGACTATTTTGGGTTAAAACCTCAAAATACCCCCCACTTAAACTTGTCTCGGTGGGGAACGTTCAACAAAAGCTCACTCAAAGCTATATTAAAAGTTTTTAGGTTATAAGTCAACTGAGAAAACTTCGTCGGGGGGTGGTTGAAGTTCTGAGGTTAGAAGTGAGGCCAAACTTCTCATCTCTAGTTTACAAAAAAATTGGATATTCTTCAGAACATCTCACCATTTCTCAAAACAAACATGGCCTTAGTTTCAATTTTTAGTGTTTAGACCATCTCCAATGGGTCATTCTAACTTCACTACCCTCTTTTACTAGAAACACTACCTAGAGGAGTCATCCCTTGAGTATATAACCCAAAATAAGGAGGACTCTAATCATAACAAAAATTTGTCCCTCTCTCAGGCAATTTTTCTTCCTCTCTCTATGATTTCTCTCTCTCACTCCAGGATTTTTCTCTTCCTCAAATTTGTTCTTCAAACTCTGGAGAAGTACTTTTTCCCTCTCTAGCCATATCTCAACTCAAAATTTAAAAATTATGACCACCACTTATAATCAAAATTAAACTTGGGTACGTGATTGTGAGAAATTTTGTTAAAATTCATGTTTGGATGTGATTTTGAGAATAAATTTGCGAAAATATTTTTTAAGGTTTTTCCCCATCAACGTTGGGACCCTACGTTTTGTATGTTATAGAAATGCTAGGACAGTAGCTTTCAATATTACCCCATCAACGCTAGGCTCTTAGCTTTGGAAACTTATGAGCATTTTTGTTTCTATGTTTTTTTTCCCATTTTTCCCCACTAACGCTAGGAATCTAGCATTTTTATGTTATAGAAACGCAAGGCCAACAACTTTCAATATTACCCATCAACGCTAGGATCATAACGTTTTGTATGTTATAGAAACACAATGTCAACAGCATTCAATATTACCCATCAACGCTGGGAACTCAGAAGTTTTTTTCCGATGAATGTTAGGTCTGATCTAGCGTTGATAACTTAAAAAATCTACTTTTATCCAAAATGTATAAGGTAGTGAGATTAGCAAATACAAGCCTATATTGGGACGCTCATTTTTTAAAGAAGAGGATTACTAAGCGTAGTAAACTCTAGAAAAATAACGTAGTGAATTTAGAACAACCCATCTCCAATAGAGACTAAGGTTGGGGAAAAATTGTGAGATCCACTTTATAAAAGGAGACTGAATTTTGTGTTTCTCGGACTTAGATTCCAAGTCAGTAGTAGTTAGGTTCCCTCATCAATTGAACAGGCTTTTAAGTTTTAGGTGCCCAAAAATTCTTTTTATGGTTTTTCACATAATTATTTAAGGTTACTCTTAAGACTGTGTTTGGTTCACAACACGACATTGCATTCCGCAAGGAGCTACGATTGCAACGAGGTACAATGCATATCACAAAGGGTAATTGGTTTGATTATCTTTGTGGGTGTAAGCTTTTAAATTTCCCAAAACAAAAAACTCTCAAATCCTCTCAAACTCCATTAATGGTGGTAAAAAAGTTAATTTTGATTTTTTCGTTCTACCCAAGAAACAGGATGCGAAAGGTATGATAAGTCTCATACGGGAACTTGGTATGTATTTTTGTCTATCTTTGATATTGATTGAAAATGTTTTCACAGTATAGTCTAGTAAGAAACATAGGAGTGTTTACTGTTTATCTTATGTCTCTAGCTAAGACGTTTTCCCAGCCTAGTCTGGTGGGAAATTTAGGTATGGAACATCACCCAAGTCGCGTATGGCATTGCTGTCCTGGAAGTGGACGTTTAGCCGATAAATCATTGACAGACGTGTACCTAAGCTTTTCACTAAGACTAGACTATTTAAACATCTTTGACAGGGAGGGAAGACCAGCAGTAACCATACTAACACCTTTTACTAAGATTACACAGTTTAAGCATCTTTGTCAGGAAACAAAGATTAATAGTAACCATACTAAACTTTCTATATGAGATTTACATATCTATGCGATCCATCCCTCATATATGGATGAACTTAATAGGTCCCATGAAGACCAATCATCTATAAAAAAATCTAAATTAATAGGGTTTGAACAAACCTAGCAACTGAATCAATAGACTATACCAGCTATTAAGTTCAAATTAATCTACAAAAAAAGTATGTTTGACTTCATTAGCCAAGATAATATCAAGATTGTGGAGCAGTCTATTGCTCTTGACAGTGAATGTCATACATTGAAACTCCTTAATCTGCAAGATATTGAACGATATCTTAAAAGATATAATTATTTGCATGTTGGATGCATCCAAGTAGCATTCAAACCATTGACTATCCAAGGGATCAATTCTAGTATTCTTGTCTATCTCAGAGATGAGAGGAGTCGAGAATTTTAGTCATCCCTTATGGGAATCATTCAGACTAGCCTCTGTCATGGACCTGTTTATTTTGATGTCTATCCCAACTTAACCTTGTCCTTTATAGATAGGTCTATATTCGATGATATTAGCCTTCGAATCCAGACACAGGGATATGATTTTATTCCTGGAGCAGAGTTTATAGCCGTTATATACCGAATCCACTATAAGGTCATGAACACCTTATGCCCTCGAGCTATTCTGAAAAGTGAACCAGATACAACTGTAGCAGTTCATAGTAACTGTTTAACTACAAATATTGGGATGAACTGAGTATCCCAACTGAATGGGTCCTACCTAGAGTTGTGGTCCCCAGGCCTAGGCTTAATAACGAAGTCAACCAAATTACCCAAACCTCTGATGGCGACGTAGAGGTAACCTTTGCATCCCATCCTATTAAACTATCACTATATAAGAGTAAGTCTTGTAGGCAGTTAACAAATGAGGAAGAAATTCCCTATCATACTTCCTGTCCTTCTACCCGACCTTCAGTCTCTAAACATTCCACATCTGAACCCATTATCAAGGGCATTCGACTTTCTGACCAACAGATCCTCCATGGAGTCTATCATGATCCCACTACCAGTACCAGGTCCGAAGTAGATCAAACTACTTCCCCTGTATCTAATGAAAGTTTCTACGTTTAAGAGTTTTTATGGATTTAAGCCCTAATTCTATTATTCGTCAGTTTATCCGTAATGAATTCATGACCTCTACTCATGATGATTTCAGAAAATGGTATTGGAACAATTTTTCCATAGACTAATTACATCTTATTGAAGACATTTACTACCATAAGATTTAACGCAGCCAAAAGATCACGTTCTTTTATAACTGGTTCATAACATGGTATTCTTGTCCTCAATACATTATCAGTAATATAGAAGCTTTTAGCAAAACATAGGTTAAACCAGATAGCACAAAAGTCCAATCTGTTCACCCTCCCCCTGAATCTCTCCAATTAACCAAAGGATGTCCTAACTCCAAGCCTTTGGAAGCCCACGCCTTTCCCCATCCTACTAATCACATCACTGATATTAATCTAGTTATCAAACATAATAATTGGACTAATGTTAGTCTTCAAACGATAGGAAACCAGCTGAATCGTATAAAAGATCACATCCAACGTACCAGTACCAGTAACAACAACATTGATACAGGCAGTACATCCTCTAGTACACATAGTACTGACATTAAACCAACAATTCTAATTAATGACTTTAAGCTTTTAAATTCCCAGGATTCTGAGTTTGTTGACCTTTTGGTTGACAGAATTAAAAAGCTTAGTGTTAATACTCTTGAAAACACCTCTGCATCAGAATCAACCTCTGATGATCAATCTGAAATTCACATCCAAGATGTTGAAGCCAGTCTTCATAAAATCGAATATGAACCATCCCAGCTAAAAACATATTATAAAAGAGCTACCCCTCAGGATCTTTTATTCGAAGAAGATTCCTTTCAAAATCAAATGTCTTATAATGGACGTACCATCTATGAATGGAATATTGATGGTTTATCTGAATACCAAATTTATGAAATTATTCATAAAATGCTTATGTATGCCTGTATCTGAAAAACAGTTGGTAATGAAGATGACAACGTCGCCAAATTTATTGTCAATGGCTTCACAGGCAGTCTTAAAGGTTGGTGGGACAACGTCATTACTTATGATCAGAAGATATAAATTTTTAGTTCAGTTAAAATAGAAGAGACTAGTACTACCCCTATTAAAGATTCTGTTTACACCCTTATCCAGACTATCCTTTTACATTTACTGGGTCTTTCCCCACAAAGACATGAACGGAATAAAGAACTCTTACAGAACCTTCGATGTCCTTCTCTCACCCATTTTTGGTGGTACAAGGACATTTATATCTGTAAAGTCATGCAGCGCATTGATGCTAATGCAGATCATTGGAAAGCCAGATTTATTGATTGTCTTCTACCATTAATTGCTGCTAAAGTTCGTCAAAAACTCAAAGATCAGTATGATAACAATTTTATACCTTACCATAGTTATACCTATGTTCATATTATTAGTGTATGTGCCCAGGTCGGTCTGAGTATCTATAATGACCTCAAACTCTATTATTAGCTTAAAAAGCAAAATCTAACAGAGAAAAAGGAAATTGGAGAATTTTGTCACCAATTTGCCTATGACCTTCCTGTTACTTATCCTCGTAAACACCGTCCATACACCAAACCGTAATCTCATTACATAAAAAAAAGCCGTAACAAAAAGTATAAGGATCAAAATGATTCTTATTACCAAAAACATAAAAAACGTACCCGACATTTTCCTCATGCCAGCTCTTCTAAACAAACTGAAACTCGCATTTTTTATAAGTTTGGTAAACAAGGACACTTAGCCAACAAATGTGCCACCAAACGAAAACTACAAGAACTTCACCTAGATGAAGGTTTAAAACATCAGCTAAGTAAACTCTTGCTCAATACAACTTCTGAATATAGTTCTTCAGATAACTCTGAAGCAGTCAACCACATGCATCACAATGCTTCTTCTTCAACAGAAGCAACACCGTGTGACAAATGTTTTGGCTCCACTCCTCCGGATTACGGGAAAGCCATTGTCGAAATGAATGGTTTACAGCTCAATACCTTAACAGCAAACCAAAGCCAACTAATATCTATTATTGATAAAATTTCTGATCCAAATATTAAATCTCAAATTCTAAATCTCTGCATCCAATAGATAATCCAGGAAAACCCGAAAACAAATATATCACCTAAACTCCCTACAGATAATTATTACAATTTCCAGGATGTTCTCAGCCGAATGGAGACTGTTAAACCTATCACCATTCAAGACCTCCAAAAAGAAATTAATTATTTAAAATATGTAATCATAAATATCAAACTTTATCTTCAGAAGTATGATACTATTATGACATTCGAACAAAAGGGAAAACGACCCATTCTAACAGAATATTCTGAGAAAACAAATAACTCTCATCTGCATCTTCTTTGCAAAATATCATCCCAAAAATGGTAAACTCAAATTACTTTTGTTGCACAACATGAATATACTATTCATGTTATTGTCCTTATTGATAGTGGGGCTGATTTAAACTGTATACAGGAAGGATTGGTTTCTACCAAGTATTTTGAAAAAACTATTCAGTCTCTTACCTCGGCTAGTGGTACTCGAATGAATAGTCAGTATAAAATCTCACAAGTGGCTATCTGTAATAACAACCATAATATTCCTTCTATATTTTTTTGTGTCAGGAATTTACAACAACAGGTTATTTTAGGAGTTCCCTTCCTAAATTTCCTTATGCCTTTACATAGTATTACTCTAACAGGAATTATTGGTACTTTTCAGGGCCATAATATTTAGGAAGGGAACTCCTAAAATATTACTTTTAATTTTATCACTAATCAAAATAATTTCCAATCTTTTTCAGGAATAGAACTTTAACAACTGGATTCAGGCCCTATCCGAATTATGGTAGATAATCTACCTAATACAAAATCCCATACAATATTACTGCATGGGTCCCAACAGAAAAATATCCGAATTACTTTACCAACTGAAGAGTCTCATATAGTTTTACTGCATGGGTTCACACTGCATAATATGGACAAGCAACCTTATCGTATCCATCGAACTATTACCTTGAAAGATAATAGTAACTTTTCTATGAAAATGACAGCTTTAGCTCATTTTATAAGCAAATCTGAAAACCCTCTATCCCACTCTCGAGGCATCTATCACTCTTGGACTCATTACAAGCATTATGAAACCTCTTTGAGTAGACTGCATATTCAATCCGCAAAGCTACATCATATAGCTTCTAATACATATCAATCTAACACTTCGTTGAACTTAATTGATCTTACTCGGGGAAACAATAAGACTAGTCCAGAGCAAACGGCTCCTGGTAAAGACACATCAAATCCATTGATACCTGACAGTTTGGTAAAAATTGAACGTTTGATTAAACAATCAGACATTATTCGTCACCCTAATCTATCAGCTATTCTCAAATCCAAATTAACTTTGGCCAACTGGAATGCTCGCAGTAAAGATCTTTACTCAACTGCTCCCCCTCTAAGTTCTTCCTTAAAATCCATTAATTTTAATGGCAGTCCAGGATATCTAGTCCGAAGTACTCATCCTCAGCCTAATAAACTTTGGCTCTTTGAGAATGGTTTTATCACAGTATTGGAAGTTACTTTCTCCCAGGACCTTCAGAGTTTTCCCCCTCTTCTCTATTATACTATTGCTAACCTTCAAACCATTCTATTTTCTCACAGCAGTATTTACGTGGATATTAACACCATTCCTCCTGAATGGGTTCATTTACCCAATAAGACTTATTATTACCCCAGTCTTCACTAGATTAATATTGTCATTCATCCTCCCACTTTCCCTTACCCCTATCTTGAATCCCTACTCAATCGATATCCTGTTTCCCGCAGATATAGAGACAATCCAACCAGCAGAGCCTATGCTCTCGTCACCTTCAAAATGTTCTAGATTAATGCAAAAGGCAACTATTTATGTATTATTGGTCCATTATGCAGACCAGTTACTGGCCAATTTCTATACAATATTACTCAGCAGTAAGTGCCACTCAGTCTGGCTAGTGCCAAACAGGAAGAAGAAGCCGAACTATTAGCACAACAAAAACCTCCCCTTTTGTATACTTCTTATCCTATCCGGAATTACCACCTGGGACATCACCAAATCCTTTTCGTCATACTGAGCAAAAATGGTGAAATGGACTGGATAACAAAGGCTGAATACTCTCTGCCAGTTCTCAACAGTACTTTAGTAAGCCAACTCAAGTAGCAGCCTTCAGCACTTTGTGGCACCCGCAACATAGTTCGCCGAAGGATCAAAAAGCACTACGAATCAATTTTTCCTAAAGTTAAAGAAAAAATACTATATGGGACTGGCCAACCACTATGTGGGATCCACCAACCACTCTGTGGTCCCACAAAACCCAAAGACCACTTTGTGGAACCAAAAGACCACTTAGTGGGACCCGATGACCACTTACCTTGCCTATATAAGGAGCTAGAGAACTCAGTTGTATCTACGCTTTCATTTTACACTTTCATTCTCTACTCTTATTTTCTAAGTTCTTCAGTTCTCAGTTATAAGTTCTAAGTTTGAAAACTCCTTTGTGTAAGCTACCACTGTACATCTTCCACCCTCTGTAAGTCTTCTACTATTATCTAAATAAAGTTCTAGTTTGTTTATTTATATATTTAAGCCTGTTTGATCATTTGAATTAGTTTGTTCCATTCCAAGTATTATCGGTCAGTCTTCCCTAGGGACGTTTAAGCCAACGGCTGTTGACTAGCAGCTCTACGTAGTAATCCTCTTGTAGGAAAAATGGTATTTGCTACTCTCTCATAAAATAGTTGGGTTGCCTCTGGCTACATACTTTTAGAAAGAATAACAAAGTTCTTCTATGATCTGATTAGTAAGTGGTTTTCTTATTTTAGTTTTGTATGATCTAAATAGTAACTGTTTTTACTGTTTAAGTTTGTACGATCTGAATAGTAACTATTTTTACTGTTTAAGTTAACAGTTTATAGATTTTTTTAGTTTATTAGCCATTTTGATTAGATCCAACCCCCTTTCATTGGTATCAGAGCCATGTGTGGCTAATTTCTTGGTTCGCGTAGGTATGATAAGTGTCATATGAGAACTTGGTATGTATTATTGTTTATCTTTGTTCTTGATTCAAAATGTTTTCCCAGTTTAGTCTAGTAACAGATGAATGTATGTTTCCTGTTCATCTTCTATCTCTGGTTGAGATGTTTTCTCAGGCTAGCTTGGTGAAAGAATTAGGTATGGGCCGTCACCCAAGTCGCGTATGGCGTTATTGTCCTGGAAGTGGACGTTTAGTCGATAAATCGTTGACAGACGTGTACCTGAGTCTTTTACTAAGACTATATTATTTCAACATCTTTGACATAGAGAAAAGACCAACAGTAACCATACTAACATCTTTTACTAAGAATATACTATTTATACATTTTTATCAGGTAGGAAAGATTAGCAGTAACCATACTAACGTTCCTATATGGGATTTACATATCTATGTGATCCATCCTTCACATATGGATTTCAGCTCTGACTCTTTAATTCCCCAGTTTATCAGTAAAGAATTCATGACCTCCAGTCATGATATCTTCAGAAAATGGTATTATCAGAATTTTACCATAGACCAATTACAACTTATTGAAGATATTTATTACCATGAGATGGAAAGCAGCCAAAAGATCACATTCTTTTATGACTGGTTCACCACATGGTATTCTTGTCCTCAATACATTATCAACAATAAGAAAGAGTTTACCAAAACTTGGGTTAAAACAGGTGGCATAGAAATCCAATTTGTCCACTCTCTCCCCGAATCTCTCCATCTGAATATAGAAAATATAAACTTTACACCTTTTGAAGCAGAGGTCTTGGTTCCCTATAACAATCTAATAACCAAACAGAATACAGTTAGTACAATATCTAGTATTAATATTAAACCTATCCTTTTGGTCAGTAATCTTCAGAACTCTAAGTTTGATGACCTTCAGAAAGTTAGCATTAAGCACTTTGAGACAATTGACCCTCAGGACTATAGTATTAAAAGATTTAATATTGACAATTTTAATAAAACCTTTACATCAGAAGTCACTTATGCTTCTTCTGATATTAAATCTGAAGAACACTACATCCAAGTTATTGAGCCTAACCCTCATGCAATCGAACCGATTCATAAAACTTCTTCTAAAAGATCTGACACTCATGATTTTTTCACAGAAGAATCTTTTCAGAATCACAATTCCTCTAATAGGAAAACCTTTTATAAATGGCCTATAGATGAATTAGATAAATTATCTGAATATCTACTTAAAAAATATAATCTAAAAGGAAAGAAAAATAAAGAGTGTTATTACCAGTTTCCCTATTACCGCAGACATAGAAAATGCAAGAAGTATAAAGATAAACTGTATAACAGCTCTTCTAGCCAGCATGCCAACCGTACAGTTGACCACTATCATCCTTTCATTACAGAACCACCTTGTGACAAATATTCAGAATCCATTTTTAATAATAATCGGAAGGTCATTAATGACATAAATAGATTACAACTGAATACTCTTACTAGTAACAAGAATGAAATTCTATCCATTGTGGATACGCTTCCTAATCTTGACAATAAAACTAAAGTCCTAAGTATCTGTCTCTAACAAATGCTACAGGATAACCGAATATCTGGTACAGAAAAATCACTTTTGGACATATATGATAAATCTCCAAAGATCCTCCAATAAATGGAAACTGAAAAACTTATCACTATTAAAAATCTTTGAACATAAATTAATACCTTAAAATCCAAAATTAAACATTTAAAAATCTCTGAACAAACACCGGGTTCTCACATTAACCATCTACAGTATTTTCAGAAGAACAGACAAAAGATCCTATCAGAAAAGACTAGTCATCCTCAAGAAGAAGATAACCTCTATCTAAATCCAATTAAGAAGGTTATTGCCCATAAATGGTATATCCAAGTTACCATTGTCATTAACAATGAATTTACCATCCAAAATGTTATTGCCCTTGTGGATAGTAGCGCTGACCTTAACTGTATCCAAGAAAAATTGGTTCCTACCAAATACTTTGAAAGAACTATACAATCTCTTATCTCTACTAGTGGTAATACACTACAAATCCATTATAAGCTTCTTGAAGCTTTGATCTGCAACAAAGGTGCTTGTATTCCTTCTACCTTTCTTTTGGTTCGCAACCTTTAGCAACAAATCATTCTTGGCACTCCTTTCTTTAGTCTCTTTATGCCTTTACATAAGGCTGATCAGAAAAAGATATGGTGTAATTATCAAGGCCAATAAATTAATTTTGAATTCATTAGAAGTCCTGAAGTCAGGATAATTAATGAACTTAAAACCATAAATTGATTCTAAAACAAACCATTTGAATTTTCAGCAAAAAGAATGTCATGTTATAGACATTTCTTATAAGCTTCAGTCCTCTGATGTCAAAACCAAAATTAAAACTATTGAACAACAATTCATTAATGAAGTCTGTAGCACATTCCTAATGCTTTCTGGGATCAAAAGCAACATGTTGTTTTCTTACCGTACAAGCAGGATTTTGATGAAAAAACCCAAATACATATTAAAGCTAGGCTGAGTTAAATAAATTCTGAATATCTTGCACTATGTAAACAAGAAATTTAAGATCTTCTTGATAAAAACCTTATCCGTAAAAGTTACTCTCCCTGGAGCTGCACAATCTTTTATGTTAACAAGAATGTTGTGAAAGAAAGAGTCGTTCCCAGACTTATAGTGAGCTATAAGCCTCTCAATGGCTCTCTTAAATGGATTCGTTATCCTATCCCTAATAAAAAAGTCCTTTTAAATCGTCTTTATAATGTTATTATCTTCTCAAAATTTGACTTAAAATTAGAATATTGGAAAATCTAGATTCGTGAGATCGATAGGTATAAAACTGCATTTACAGTACCATTTGGCCATTATGAATGGAATGTCATGCCTTTTGGATTAAAAAATGCCCCATCTGAATTTCAGAATATTATGAATTATATTTTTATTCCCTATTCTGACTTCTGTATTATATATATTGATGATATTCTCTTATTTTCTAATACAATTGATCAGCACTTTAAATGCCTTAAAATACTTAAGGATGTTATCCGTCGTAATGGACTGGTCCTTTCTGTCGCTAAAATCAAACTGTTTCAATTAACAGTTAGATTCTTAGGACATAACATTACAAAAGGGCAAATAATCCTTATTGATAGAAGTATTGAGTTTATCTCCAAATTTCCAGACGAAATTAGGGAGAAAACCCAATTACAATGATTTCTTGGCAGTCTCAATTATATTACAGACTACTATGAGAATCTTGCCCAAGATATCGCGATCTTATACAATAGACTCACTAAGACTCATACCCCCTAGACCTCTGAACATACCCAAGCTGTTCAGCGTATCAAATTACGTGTTAAACAGCTCCCTTGCTTAGGTCTTGCTAATCCTAATAGACCTAAGATTGTAGAAACAGATGCCCCTGATTTAGGTTTTGGAGGAATATTAAAACAAATGAATCATTCTTCATAAAAGGAAGAATTACTTCATTTTACATCTGGAAAATGGAAGACAGCTCAAAAGAACTATTCTACTATTAAAAAAGAAATGCTTGCTATCGTTAAAAGTGCTTCTAAATTTCAGGATGATTTATTAAATCAAACATTTTTACTCATAATTGATTACAGCTCTGCTAAAGACATAATTTAGAAAGATGTTTAAAATCTCGTATCTAAACAGATATTTGCCAGATGGCAATCTGAACTATCTGCTTTTGATTTTTCTATTGGGTATATAAAAGGCAATCAGAATTCTCTTCCTGATTTTCTTACCAGGGAATTTATACAGGAAAAAGCAGAACATGCAACCTCATGAGAGAGGCTGAGGTCAAAACAGTAGAAATAAGAATCAGAATCAGAAGCCTCATACTAACAGTAATCTGGAGTCCAAGAAAACTGTTATAGATGCTCTTAAACATGATAATATTTATCATCAGAAAGTACTTGTTAAAGAAAGCATGTTAACTCTTTCTTTTGAAGGCCTTAAACTTCATTAGGATACTTAGGGTCTCAAAGAACGTTATTTTGCAAATCATAATTATATGGTCCAAGAGGGCCGTTATCGGTATGTTTATGAGGCCATGTTAATTGAAACTGCCTCTGTTCAACTTGAACACCATCATATAAATCCGAAAGGCCAAAAAAGTTCTATAATACATTCTAAGTATTATGTTACTAGGGTTCTGCATTTATCTGAATGGGGTCTAGACCCTACCAAATCAAGGACTCTTAAACTGAATGGTCAGCAATATAACTATTGAGATTATATTCAAGCCTGACATTTTACTTTTTACTATCAGAATCCTGTCAGAAAACATACTTGGTTTTTCTGCCTCAATCTGGATATTATCAAAAGATTTGGTTTCCCCACTTGGTTCCTCAATTGGTGAGAAAAAATAGGACCCGACTTTGATGTTCTTCCATAAGCTCTTCAGAATCCTTTTACCCTTTGGTATGAATTTTATCCCAAGTTCAAGGGTAAAACTATAACTAATCCACCTATCGGTAGAAATACCTTATGGTATTTTACAGAATTCCAGATCACATGGATCTGGAAATGGGACCTAGAAACATGTTTCAATGATCTGAAACTTCCCATTCTCCAATGCACCTTCTTTTATAGATGGTGGGATGGGTTTGAAACAGAACGTGTTGTTACATTAGTCAACAAGACAACTGAAGAATATGTTTTATCTTATAAAATAGAACATCAAAAAATAGTTGGCACATTCGTTTCTTCGACTAATGTTTTCCAACTTTTAATAGATTTTATCAAGGATCAATATTCAAATCTAACCATAGAAAAATGCCAAGTCAAAGTCCTACAGACCTTAAAGGAGTAGTTTGTAGCAGCCGCAACATCACAGACATCACAGGCAGCGACCACATCACAGGTATCCGACTTACCAGCAGACAATAACAGTCAAAATATTGCCAACCAGGAGAAAGCCAAAACCCATATACAGACGAAGATATGACCTCTGTAAAATATTTCGAAGCTACTATGGAAGATTACTAGGACGCCATGATCGAAGTTCAAGAGCAGCAGCTCAAGACTACAGAAAAGGGAAAAACCAAAGTCACTAGCACCGACACTCCAACAACGATTTATTTACAAGAAGGCTGACAAGCCAGCTCTCAACATTACTTTAGTACTCAGTATGCCAATACAAGCAGTAATTATCAGTATCTTGAAGGACCCGCAGAATACTTTGTCAAAGGATTGCACTCAAAAAGTTCTCAGAACGCACTAAGCATATCTCCATCATCATTTTTTCAGAAAGTCAAAGAAAGACCACTATGTGAGATCCACTAACCACTAAGCGGGATCCACCAACCACTTTGTGGGATCCACTAACCACTTTGTGGGACCAGACGACCACCTTGTGGGACCAGATTACCACTTACCTTGCCTATATAAGGAGCTAGAGAACTCAGTTGTATGTACGCTTTCATTTTATACTTTCATTCTCTACTCTTGTTTTCTAAGTTCTTCAGTTCTCAATTCTAAGTTCTAAGTTTGTAAACTCCTGTGTGTAAGCTACCACTGTACATCTTCCACCCTCTGTAAGTCTTCTACCATTATCTAAATAAAGTTCTAGTTTTTTATCTGTATATATTTAAACTTGTTTGATCATCTGAATTAGTCTGTTCCATTCCAAGTATTATCGGTCAGTCCTCCCTAAGGACGTTTAAGCCAACGGCTGTTGACTGGCAGTTCTACTTAGTATTCCTCTTATAGAAAAAATGGTATTTGTTACTCTTTCATAAAACAGTTGGATAACCGGCTACATACTTGTAGAAAGAATAACAAAGTTCTTCTATGATTCGAATAGTAAGTGGTTTTCTTGTTTTAGTTTTGTATGATCTAAATAGTAACTGTTTTGACTATTTAAGTTTGTATGATATGAATAGTAACTATTTTTACTGTTTAAGTTAGCAGTTTATAGTTTGTTTTTAGTTTATTAGCCGTTTTGATTAGATCCAACCCTCTTTCATTCTACGTCGCCATCAGAGGTTTGGGTAATTTGGTTGACTTGGTTATTAAACCTAGGCCTGGGGACTACAGCTCTAGGTAGGACCCATTCAATTGGGATACTCAGTTTATCCCAATTAATAAGTCTGTTAACTACAATATTTGTAGTTAAATAGTTACTATGAATTGCTACAGTTGTACCTGGTTCACTTTTTAGAATAGCTTAAGGGCATATGTTGTTCATGACCTTATAGTGGATTCGGTATATAACGGCTATAACCTCTGCTCTAGGGATAAAATCATATCCCTGTGTCTGGATTCGAAGGCTAATAACATCGAATATAGACCTATCTGTAAAGGACAAGGTTAAATTGGGATAGACATCAAAATAAATAGGTCCATGACAGAGGCTAGTTTGAATGATTTCCATAAGGGATAACTTAAATTCTCGACTCCTCTCATCTCTAAGATAGACAAGAATACTAGAATTGATTCCTTGGAGAGTCAATGGTTTGAATGCTACTTGGATGCATCCAACATGCAAATAATTATATTTTTTAAGATATCGTTCAATATCCTGATAATTAAGAAGTCTCAATGTATGGCATTCACTATCAAGAGCTATGGACTGCTCCATAATCTTGATATTATCTTGGCTAATGAAGTCAAACATACCTTTTTTGTAGATTAATTTGGACTTAATAGCTGGTATAGTCTATTGATTCAGTTGCTGGGTTTGTTCAAACCCTATTAATTCAATTTTTTTTATAGATGACTGGTCCTCATGGGACTTATTAAGTTCATCCATATATGTGGGATGGATCACATAGATATGCAAATCTCATATAGAAAGTTCAGTATGGCTACTGTTGATCTTTGTTTCCTGATAAAGATGCTTAAACATTGTAATCTTAGTAAAATATGTTAGTATGGTTACTGCTGGTCTTCCCTCCCTGTCAAAGATGTTTAAACAGTCTAGTCTTAGTGAAAAACTTTGGTACATGCCTGTCAACAATTTATCTGCTAAACATCTACTTCCAGGACAATAATGCCATACGCGACTTAGGTGACGTTCCATACCTATATTTCTCACCAGACTAGACTGAGAAAACGTCTTAGCTCGAGAAAGAAGAGAAACAGTAAACACTCCTATGTTTCTTACTAGACTATACTATGAAAACATTTTCAATCAATATCAAAGATAAACATAAATACATACCAAGTTTCCGTATAAGATTTATCATACCTAGGCGAACAGAACGATTAGCCACAAATGGCTCTGTTACCAATAAAAGGGGGTTGGATCTAATCAAAACGGCTAATAAACTAAAAACAAACTATAAACTATTAACTTAAATAGTAAAATAGTTACTATTCATATCATACAAGCTTAAACAGTAAAAACAGTTACTATTTAGATCATACAAAACTAAAACAAGAAAACCACTTACTATTCAGATCATAGAAGAACTTTATTGTTCTTTCTACAAGTATGGAGCCAGAGGTTACCCAACTGTTTTATGAGAGAGTAACAGATACCGTTTTTCCTACAAGAGAAATACTAGGTAGAGCTGCTAGTCAACAGCCGTTGGCTTAAACGTCCACAGGGAGGACCGACTGATAATACTTGGAATGGAACAGACTAATTTAGATGATCAAATAGGTTTAAATATACAGATAAAAAACTAGAACTTTATTTAGATAATAGTAGAAGACTTACAGAGGGTGGAAGATGTATAGTAGTAGCTTACACAAAAGAGTTAACAAACTTAGAACTTGGAACTGAGAACTGAAGAACTTAGAAAATAAAAGTAGATAATGAAAGTGTAAAATGAAAGCGTACATACAATTGAGTTCTCTAGCTCCTTATATAGGCAAGGTAAGTGGTATTTGGGTCCCACAAAGTTGTTGGTGGATCCCACAAAGTAGTTGGTGGATCCCACATAGTGTTTTGTCTTTGACTTCAGGAAAATTGATTCTAAGTACTTTTTGAGTGTGATTATGATCCTTCGACGAACTATTTTACGGGTCCCACAAAGTGTTGATGGTTGTTGTTTGCGTCAGTATTCTGAAGTACTGTTAAGAACTGGCGGAGAGAATTCAGCCTTCGTGATCCAGTCCATTCTACCATCTTGCTCAGTATGAGGAAAAGGATCTGGTGATGTCCTAGGTGGAAATTCTGGGTAGGATTGGAAGTATACAAAAAGGGGAGGTTTTTGTTGTGCCAATAGTTTGGCTTCTTCTTCCTGTTTGGCACTAGCCAGACTGAGTGGCACTTGCTGCTGAGTAATATTGTGTTGAAATTGGCCTGTAGAGGGTCTGCATAATGGACTAACAATACATAAATAGTTGCCTTCTGCATAAATCAGGTGGCGGGTATTCCAGGGCTAAAACATTTTTAAGGTGCCAAGAACATAGGCTCTGCTGGTTGGATTGTCTTTATATTTGTGGGAAGCAGGATATCGATTGAGCAGAGATTTAGGATAGAGGTTAGGGAAAGTGGGAAGATGAATGACAATATTAATCCAGTGAAAATTGGGGTAATAATATGTCTTATTGGGCAAATGAACTCATTCCGGAGGAATTGTGTTAATATCTAGGTAAATGTTGTTTTGAAAAAATAAAATGGTTTAAAGGTTAGCAATATTATGATAGAAAAGAGGAGGAAAATCTCGAAGGTTCTGGGGGCAAGTAACTTCCAAGACTGTGATAAATCATTCTCAAAGAGCCAATGCTTATTAGGCTGAGGATGAGTACTTCGGACTAGATATCCTGGACTGCTATTAAAATTAATGGATTTTAAGGAAGAACCTAGAGGGGGAGCAGTAGAGTAAAGATCTTTACTACGAGCATTCCAGTTGGCCAAAGTTATTTCGGATTTGAGAATAGCTGATAGATCAGGGCGGCAAATAATGTCTGATTGTTTAATCAAACGTTCAATTTTTACCAAACTGTCAGGTATGGATTTGATGTGTCTTTACCGGGAGCCGTTTGCTCTGGACTAGTCTTATTGTTTCCCCGAGTAAGATCGATTCAATAAAAATTCTACTTTTACGTTCGGCTTTCGCGTTAGATTCTGGAGAATATGGAGCAGTAGTTTCATATATATTAATCCCTATGGATTAATACAAGTTTTTAAATTTGTGTGAATCATATTCTATCATTTAGAATTTTTTTAATGTTTCTATCAAACTGATTTTTAACCTCCGTAACATATGTCCTAAACATATATATTGCTTCTCTTTTGTGACGTATTTGGTAAACATGAGTATAGTTTGAGTGATCATTTATAAAAGTTATAAAATATTTTATACTATTTTGAGCCAAAGTACCATCCATTTCACTAATGTCAGAGTGAATTAAATCCAAAAGTTGTGTTTTCCTAGCAATACTTTTATGTGAGGTTTTAGTTATTTTAGCTTGACTACAAGATTGATATTTATCAAAATCATTCAAATCTACTTTATGGATCATACCAAGGTTATTCATATTGTGTACAAACTTTTTGTTAACATAACACAATCTAGAGTGCCAAATATTAAAAGAAGATAATAAGTAAGTAAAAACATAATTATTCATTTCAATACTCATTTTGAACATTCTATTACATGCTAAGTCCTTTCCCATAAAAATCTCCTCTTAGTCAAAATGTACTGATATGAGCTAATGGTCTGCTGAAATCTTGTTCCTGCCTTGTTGAGAAGATAACCAGAGACAAGATTCTTCCGCATTACAAGAGTGTACATCTCATCCTTTAGAGTTACTATATTTTCGGAGGTAAATACGTATCAATTCAACATCTCTAGTACCTGATACTTTGGTGCTATGAGAATCCCCAAGTAGCACATTCAGGTTTTTAGTCTCCTTGTAGGTCTTGAACAAATTGCGTTCATGCCAAACATGCCTAGAAGCGCCTGAGTTAGAACACCACCCTTCAGTTTTACAGACCATGTTGATCTCTATGATCATTGCCACTAAAGGCTTTTCGATAATGTTAGCCTGAGCAATAGATCTGCAGTTTTAGTAGTTCCTTGATATGTGTATTTAGGCTTCTTACAGCTGAAGCACACCATAGGAATGTTCCATTAATTAGTGCGGTTTGTTGGCTCATTGCCTTATTAGGATTTTTTATGTCCACCATTCTGACGGCTATTCGGATTACCACCGTTCTGACGACTATTATGATTACCACCATTCTTAGCCTTCATGGATTTTCCCTTAGGTTTTAGATGGACCTTCCCTTTGGACTGAATCAAAAGGATCACCTCTTTCAGGTCTTGTTTTTTGAATTCATGTTCAACCCTAAGACGAGTAATCAAGTTCTCCATGGTCAGCTTATTTGACTTGTATCGCAGGATATTCTTATAGTCTTTCTAATTTGGCGGTAATTTGTAAATCATCACGGCAACCTAAAATTTATCATCAAGAAATATCCCTTCGAACACAATCTCATACGCAATTCATTATAATTCATCTGATTGAGTAATTACCGACTTATCGTCGACCATAGTGAACTTGAGATATCAGTTTGCGACAAAATTCTTAGGGCATGCCTCTTATGTATTATACTTTTTCTGTAACACATCCCAAATAGCTTTTGCGGATTCAAACTGCAAATAATAATCGTATAATTCATTCGCTAAACCGTTTAGGATGAAATTATGGCATTTGAAATCAACCTCAATCCAGTTTGAAATTGACTCTAATATTTTTTCATATTCGCTTATAATTAGATTAGGGTCTACCGCATACGTGAGAATGGGAGGTTCAACCGGGCAGTCTTGTTCAAGAGCGTAAATAATTTCCTTAAGTGTTAGATAAAAGAAAATTGTATTCTTCCACTTCTTGAAATTGAGACCATCAAATTTTGAAGGTTTGTTGGAATCAAATTTCAACATTTCTATGGTAAGGGCCAAAATCATAGAGATAAAATACTCTTTAAAATTATTGAAATTAAAAGAATAGAACCTGAAATATCACTTTTCCCAAAATGAAATCGCAATTCTAAACCACAACAAGCAAGCAAAGCTAGTACTAAGTGATGCATGAAGCATAGAACAACAACAAAAGTTTGAAGTTGAAGAACTGAAACCAACAACAACGAAAAAAAAACTCAAGGTATGGATCGCACTTTCTTTCAAAAGTATTTCAACCTATCCCCAAGTAGGTATTTGCAGTTAAATATCTTCCCAGGATACAATGGGTAAGGAAGGATACAATAGTTCAGTACAGGAAGACTACGTGTAGTAATATATATTTCAGTAAAACTGTGAGTAAAAATCAAAGAAAGAAAAATGAATCTCAAATCAGGGAGAGAGATGAACTGTGTTGTTTTGAGATAAATAAGCGGGGTATTTATAAAGTTTATTATACAATGGGTCTCCTCAATTTACTCCAACGTTTTGGAGTAATTAACTCAGACGTGAGTACGTGGTAGGAGTTCCTTCGGAAAAGGTTTCACTACTAGCCGTTAGGAGAACGTGTAATAGAGAGTAAGCCAAGTCATAACTAAGCCCAAGCCCAAGAAGGATTGCATAACCTTTTAATTAAAAGATTAGGTGTGGCTAGCCTAAAAAGCCTCAAGGCAACCCGATCCCGAGCCTGTCCCGCCGGGCTACCCGAGAGAGGTCCAAATGTGTAAAGGGTATATCAAAATGATAGATTTGTGTACATCTTATCGTTGACTCTATGTTACCGAAAAGCCCCAAAATATCAAAATATGATCGGGCAAATAAGTGGTATGCGTTGTAAATTAAGAAAATAAGGGTGGGCAAGATGAGCCTTGTATAAGAA
The DNA here is from genome assembly GCA_014058105.1 of Kingdonia uniflora. Taxonomy (NCBI): domain Eukaryota; kingdom Viridiplantae; phylum Streptophyta; class Magnoliopsida; order Ranunculales; family Circaeasteraceae; genus Kingdonia; species Kingdonia uniflora. The sequence goes on from JACGCM010000622.1 coordinate 887,144, forward strand.
GACCATGCTAGTTAAAACATCTCCAACAAAAGTGAGTGAGTGGGAATCCTCACACTCACCTCTTAAATCACCTTCAATAGGAAAGTGGAAATGAGAATTCCCACTCCCACTCCCACTAGCCTAAAAAAAAATTAAAAAAATTTGCACACTCTGAGAAAAAATCTCCACTTTGGGAAAAAATCTTCACTCGATATAAACGATTGTTGTGAAGACGTGCACCTCTACGACGGCGCCTAAGAAAAAATTGTGCACGCCTAAACTAAAATAACACTAAACTGTGTGCATGTTGTAGTGACGCACGCCTTCACCATAGGTACCTTAGAATGAGTCTCATTCTCTTCTCTCATGTGCCAAACGACTAGTTTTTTTAACTCTTTAAAACCCCAATCTTTTCTTCTCTCAACTCTCATGCTTCCAAAGCTCATAATCTCTCATCTTCAAACTCTAATTCCTCAATTGTTCAACTCTCATTTCTCTTTTCTTAGTTTCTCATCCCTCAACCCTCACACTCTCTTACCTGATATGAAGTCTCAAAACTCATTTAAAACTTTTGTTCCATTAACCCAACGGACCACCAACATACTAGAAATCGTAAAAGCGTAATCAAAGAATTAGACGGATGTTGAAGACATTATTTTTTGCCACATTGTGGCTGAATGTCTCGGTAAATGCTCAAACCAGGAATTCTAAAAAAAAATCATATTTTTGGGGGTAAAATATTGGAAGAATTCACCAAGTAATCAACCCGTACTGTACGAACCATATTCTCACTTAAAGCACGCATAAGAGTGATTAACAAGTCCACAATTTATTTCTTATGAATAAAGACTAAATTGCTTGCCGCAGTTAAGAGCGGAGAAGGCGTTGGTGAGAAAGATGTGGTATGTCTCATTTCCTGAATTTTGTTAACAATATTATTTTATACATTGTGTTTTAATTTTCACTTAACCATATTGTAGGAATCCCGTATAAATAAATTGTTTAAGGCAACTTTCGAACCAAAAAAGAAACATCAACGTCCATTTGGTTTTTTCCATGCATGGCTAATCTTGTCAGAACATCCAAAGTGGATGGATTTTACGAAAAAAAGCATTGGACAAACAAAGTAGCAAGGCCAAAGAAACTAAAAAAAATTCAATCCCAGGGTCTTTGTTGGGTATGAACCTAGAAGGTAAAGATGGCGAGGGCGATGGAGAAAATGAATATACAATACCGCTTTATGCTCAATCCATAGATGGTAACCGTTCTCCAGGCCAAAAGTTGGATAAGAAAAGGTAGAGTCTAAATACCTCTTTCGATCAAGTTAAGAATGCAACTACCAAAATTTTATAGAGTTTCAATGAATCGGTCACCATGAAGATTAAAGAGAAGGTAGAGAAGAACGCATATGAGAAATCCCACTAAGAGACTAAAGATGACCTTGCACGGGCAAAGTTGGAGAGTTTATGCCTTTACAAGGAACATGATGAAAATGAGATAAGGAAGCAAGGGATACAAGCCATGTCCATTAAAACAACTACTGTGGACCCAAAAAATGTGCGATATTATGAGTTAATCCAAATGATATTCTTGCAAAAATGGAAGCATGAATTCGTTATCAAGGTTCTTCATCTAGTGTTGGTGGCGTTTGCAACATTTTGGGTGATTTGGATAGTCCTTTGGCTAGCCAAGCGGGTAACTTTGATGACGGGGGTTTAGGAGATTATTAGTTAGGTAGGAGTTTTAGGAGATTAATGGCGGGAAAAAATATTGCTTGAATTATACTTGTAGTAATGTAATTTAAGTTAATGTAATTATGTTATTAAAATTGTTTGAAATTACTTGCTTAAAACTACGAAAGGAAATTTACATAACAAGAAAGCTAATTTTGCCTCCCTCAATTATCAGTCTCTCTCTAAAGATGTTCTACGAGATTGTTTTGAAGGTCTATATGCTTTTGTTCATTTCGATAAACCAATGTTGCATTTAGGTATTTTGTGAAGTTTTCATCCGATATACTTAATTGGATGTGGTTGGGTTGTTCTATCATATTCATACTCGGTGTTACGACCTGTCTCAAGGTACATCGGCAATGTCATGAATTGCAGCAAAATAAGCAACCGTACGGCGTACATGCATGTACGGTTGAGCATATGCAAGCCTTTCTCACTAGGTGCGACAACACCTGTAGAATATATACTCGGATGCTAACGTCATTCAGAATATTTTGGATACTCGTGAGGATCGAATAGATATTCGAAATAGGCAGCAACGCTGAAGGTTCCCTCAATAATCTCTATATCGTAATTACTCGTGACTATGCACATGTTTATATAGTACACTTATCCTGGCAACAGATCAGGATAGCTCAATATGTTGGATCCCTGAGATAGATTAATATGACACGAGCCTGGACTAGTTGGATGGCAGGCAACTCAAATAACATAGTCTATTTATAAGGGGCAGCTCATCTCAGATAGTTTATGGGTTATACGTGGGGCATAGCCGCCCCGTGGTCAAGCCCTATCTGGGAAAATGACCTACATTGCAAAACAATGTCCCTTGGCATTTCCTATGCCTATGGAAACCCATGAATATCCCTTGAGGATGATCTATGATTTGGGGTCCTAGATGTCTAAGCTATGAAGCTTTAATATCATGGGAAGGTTTGAACCAACTTCCTCCTTGATATAGCTACTAAGTTAATAGCTAGTTTCTAAATAAAAACATCAAATCTTGAGATGAAGTGTACTCGCCATTTTTGCCCTCTTAACCAAATCTAATTTTAGCGAAACTTGGCATGTAACTATATTAAGATATATAGAGCATGTATCCAAGGTCAGAACTTAAACTTCTCGGGTCAATTTCCATAGCATTCGGTAGGGCGCTACACTCTCCTGCACTAAATAAACTTGACATCTTCGTCGAGAACATCTTCATCAACATGGCTCTGCAAGGATTCAATCTTCTGCATCTTTAAGACACTAAAATTCTCCTGTACTCAGTTCAAAGTACTGTATATTCTTCTGCATTGGTGAATACTTCAATGGGCTGCTAGTTTTGATGCTGATAAACTATTTTCACAATTAAACCTTGATCTTCGGCCTTTAAATTTGAACACTTCAGTGACTGGAGCTTCTTTCTAAACTTTGAAGTCTACCTGTTCTTCTTGATTACAGTTCTGGGTCTTTTGCCTATAAATATGCGCTACATCTTCCTACATAGCGCATTTTACCCTGATGTTTAAAATGTTGTTCACCTTGACAAATCTGACGTCACATTCGAAGACTTGTAGTGGATATCTGTAATCCTATCTATGTATAGTGTGCTCCCCTATGAGTCATACATGCACACTCTTCCTTTGAGTCGTACAATGCCTCTGTAATCCGAGAAACCAACTTCTGTAAATCTCGGCTTCAAACCACACTTTTCTGTTGTGAGTGGTGAGGAGGGAATGAGAAAGTCTGCCAAACTAGGGGTAAGCTTTTCCCATTTATTGAGCTTAACATCTGATGCATTCAAACTGCATGACTTCTCCCTCACTTAAATTTGTAAAGCTCTTTTAACTGTCCACCTTTCTTATAGAATATTTAAGATACAAGATCAAGATGCGCTACTCTTGTCTTACTAGTATAAAACTAAACTGGTACTCATCGTTCAAGTGGGCAAAGGAGGTAGCTCCATATAAGGTAACATATTCTCAACAAACACACATAAACTTCTTCCTACCACCAATAAACCTTCGAGGTTGCCTTTCATGGTGTGGATTCTGATTGACCCTATCGCTAGCAAAACCATCGAGGTCCGCCATAAAGGTGTACTGTATGAACTTGGTATACCTATTAGACGTCTATCTGTGCAGCAACATTGTACTCTACCAAACTTTGTGGTACTCCATCATATAAACTATTGATCAATAGATGACATCTGCAAGTTTACAGGTATCTGCATAAGATCGCAGACATTTGCACTTAATTCAGCTACAGGAAAGTGATTGCTACTTTAACGTCACAAATGTACCTCAACTTTGGAGTACTCCATTTCGCCTCTCCCCTAAGGAGGACTTCAACTTTGATGGTAATGACCCTGCTGGAATCTGTGTACAACTACATTATAACTGCTCTGCCATAACATGTGGCTTCTAACTAGATTAACTGCTAAAGTGCTTCCCTATTTCTTCATCCCTACTTTTTTGTGAGTAACTTGTGGAATTTGGGAACATAATAATGCCACTGCACCTGTAAACCTAAGCTTGTTAGCTCACCACTTCCAACTGCTATCAAACTCGGAGATTAACTTTCCTACTAGCGCAATCATCTTGAACTGAAGTATAGCCATTCTCTCTCTAAACTACCTTCTACAATTGCAGCCAACTCTTCATTGGTTATTCATATATGATCTTCTTGAGACACTCCATCAATGCAAACCACCATGTACTTAGAACTGGGATTAACATCCAATTTTGGTCATTATCTTTTATCCTAGAGCATCAATCCATCTAAGACCATGCCTGAGATAACCCGTACAACTAAAGTAGCCCAACTCTATTCTGCGATAGCCATGTAACTTACTGTGATTTGGAAACATGCGTCATCATCAATCTGTGAGCTTAAAATGATCCTAGACCATCTTATGGAATAACAAGGATCAACTTGGCATGAATACTCGTACAACAAACCTGAAACTCAATAACGGTGCCAGGGAACATACATCACCCGGCTTCTTTGCCTTATTGGAGTGGGCAAAGCAGTGTCCAAGCATTCTGTGCTATTTAAGGACAAACCTGTAAACAAGCAAAAACCTAACTTTGAGGGATCATAATTCGTGTCGTGTATTCAAGAGAAAACTCTGTCATTATCATCAACATGACGGAAATCACTGTGTGCATATCTTGGGACTCAAACCATGTCTTCTTACCGCTTCATTTTCAGATCATAACATTTAACTTTGAAACCTAGCTGTGTCCAACTTGGGACAATCTAAACGAGTATCAATCAAGATTTCTTCATTCATTTGTGGACACTAAGGAATTCAAACGAACCAAACATCGCATCTTCTACACATATGTCCTTGGCGTACAACGCTGACTAGATTGATATTTGCTAAGAACTTGATGCATCATCCTTTATCACAACTATTACTATACTTGGCAGTGCAAATATGGATCTAATACCAATTACAACCGCTAGGTCACCTTACTACTGTGTTTCATAAAGTATCTACTATACTGACTAGTATTTTGGAGACATCTAATAATATAGGTCACAATGTCTAATTGAAACATCAGTCCTTCTTAGTGTCATTGTCCAAAGCATATTCATACTTGAGCAATCTCGCGCTCGGATATGTGGCATTTATCGTACTTCCAATATCAATTTACAAGTAGGTAACTCACTCTACAAGCATTCACAACTGTAATTAGATTATTAACAAGAGCTTATTGGTAGCTTTGATAAGCATTGGAATAACTAACCTTAGACTGATATCAAATGTCAAGTAGGTATCCCGTATTACCAACTCTGGAGCTAAGCTCTGATACCATATGTTATAGCCTGTCTCGAGGCATATCTATAGTATTATGCATTAAAGCAAAATAAGATGTCGTGCGGCGTACATGCACATGCGACTGAGCATGTATAAACCTTCTTTACTAGGTGCGATAACACTTGTGTAATATATATTCGGATGCTAATGCCATCAAGATTATCCTGGATACTCGTAAGGGTCATCGAATAAATATTCGGAATTGGCAGCAACACTGAAGGTTTCCTCAAGAATCCTTATAACGTATTTACTTGTGACTATGCACAAGTACGGATTACACACATGTCCTAGTAGCAGATCAAGATAGCTCAATATATTGAATTCCAAAGATAGATTAATATGCCATGAGCCTGGACTAGTTAGATGGTAGGCAACTCGAATAACATAGTCCATTTATAAGGGATAGTCTGTCTCAGATAGCTTGTGGGTTATATATACTAGGCATAACAGCCCCGCGGTTAAGCCCTATATGGAAAAGCGGCCCACATTATAAAATAATATCCCCTGGCATTTCCTATACCTAGGGGAACTCATGAACATCCCTTGTGGATGATCCATGAGGCGGGGTCCTAGATGACTAGGCTATGAAGTTTTTATGTCATGTGGAGGTCTGGACCAACTTCCTCCTTAATATAGCTACTAAGTAAATAGCTAGTTTCCAAAAAGAAACATCAAATGTTAAGACGTAACGTACTCGCCCTTTTCGCCCCCTTAACCAAATCCAATTTTAATGAAGCTTGGCGTGTAGCTATATTAAGATATATATAAGATGTATCCAAGGTCAGAACTCAAAATGCTTGGGTAGATTTCCTTGGGGTTCGGTAGGGCGTTACACTTGGGGTTGAGGACATCTCTTTCGTCTTTAAGAATCATATTGTGGAATATAATTCACGTGTGCAATATATTGGTCAATGACTTCGACTTCCAAAATTGATCGGGATGCTTCACGGTCGCCCATCGAGATTGCAAAACACCGAACGCCCCTTTCACATCTTTATTGGCCACTTCTTGATGTTTTGGATAATTCATTTCTTTTTCCGTAAGCGGTGTCGGGATAGTCTTGACGATCGTAGACCACTTGGGATAGATGCGCATGTCATTAGTGAGATAGTAACTAGTATCATAGGTATTACTCACTGTAAAAAAAACTAATTATTAGGGACCATATATTAGAGACGGAGTAAAATTTGTCTCTAATAATAAAATATTCGGGACGGCTTTGAATCAGTCTCTTATATTTTGGGTTATGAGACGAAAGGAATAACTCTATCCTTAATATTATAAGTTTAGGGACGGTTGGATTTGGCAGTCCCTAATTGTATAAGTTTTGGGAATGTTGGACATGACTATCCCTAATTGTTTATGTTTAGGGGTGGACAAAAACGCCGTAAAAATGAAAATTTTCAATTTTAATTTGAACTCAATCTTTCTTTTACGCACGTAAGTTTACTCCTCTTCTCTGTAATCCTTTCTCCCTCAACTCTCTGCGATTGTGCTAAACCTCAATACACGATTATAGCCCTAAAGCTGAAGCCCTAATTCCTTTATTGTTGCCTTCTATTGCTGCTCTTGGATTTACAAATTTCTATAGATTTATGTTGTTATTGGATTTGTGATTTATTGAGTTTTGTTTATCCTTGTTGCTTATAAGTTTTCTAATTTGCTGAATTGTTAGTTTTTGTTGATCTCTGGGAACCACATAATAGATGATTCCTCGAATTGGTACTTTCTAATGTGTAGAGTGAAGAAATAGGAGAATCCAAAGTTTGAAGTGTTGGCGGGTGTTGTTAAACGTATTAGATTAATAATGGGTGTGATTGTTTGTGGGGATTTCGTGGTTGAGTGTCAGAGAGTTTTGGCGATAAAGGCGTTCAATCTTCTTGCGCCTTTCATTATTATCTTTTATCTATAGGTAGTCCAGTTAACTTGTTAGAGCAAAGACATATCGGGAGTGGAACCTACGAAAAAGAGCCAATACCGATAGGCACCAGAGCCTTTGGTGGTACAGGCCACTATAACACTTGAGTCCTTTCAGGTCCTTACAGTTAGAAAATTGTATCTCATTAATTAGGTGAGTTTGATTTGGGACTAAGGGCCTGCAAGGTAGAGCTGCACCGCCTATTGTTGAGGGCCCCCTTCCACTACTAGCCCTTCTATTCACGAGGTTCTATCTTGATAGAGGGAAACGTCTTTAGTAGATGAATGAAGGTGTCATACTTCAAACTTCCTCTTTGATTTAGTAGATGAATGATTGCGTATGTAGCCCACTAGGAGACTAGACCACTATGCAAGTCCAATTTATTACTAATACATGTATATACTGCTTACATTTATTTTTGAAAGAAAAAAAAAGTTGAGTACTTATATGTCGTAGTATACTGTAAAAAATTGTCTGATGGAGCTCAACTTCAGCCTCAACTTTATGAATAACGAATCCAGATAAGATGAGAGGAGTTGTAACCAGTAAATCTTTCATTAAGTAATTCTAGTCTTGAAATATTATAGGTGGTATATATGCCAGCCAACTCTTGTAATCAGATATTTTATTAAACGGGTGAACCTGTATCTACTGGCTTTAGATCTCTAGTAGTAATTGAAGCAAGCTCGCCCTTTGGAAAATAGTTGCATTTCTTATTCAAATTCTTGCTTTAAAATTTCTATTTCTCTAAATGAATCGTCATCTCTTTCACAAGGCTGCTCGATTTATCTAGCTAAATTTCAGCACTTTGCTTAAAGGCTTACAAACATTATGGCGAATGGTGATCAAGGCAAATTTGAATGATATCAAGCAAAGTTCCATTAGTTTCCAACAAAAATACGTCCATAACTATGGTTTAGATGAATTATAAAAATACACTTCAAAGGGGTCTGATATGATAATATACAAGCAAGGCTATAATACAACTTATAGAAGCAAGGTTATTATATTACGATTTCTCAAGAAAAGTTTCAAGAAAAGGTATCATTGGTGGCATTGAATCTATATCATATAACTAAAATTTTCAAAAAATGGCAGTACATCTTATTACTGTCTTTGAATCATGATAGGGACATGCATAAAGGTATATAATATAAGGTTGCGACATATTACAGTAATTTCTTGTTATATGAATAACCATGATCTATTTGAGGCATTGTTGGTTTTGGGTCTAATGGGGGGAACTTGGAGTAAGGCCAGATATAGCTTAAAAAATTTATGTTGAATGATTTCAGAAGGGGCAAGACCTGATCAGGTGATTCTAATAACTCTGCTTGGTGCTTGCGACATATTATAACATTGTAATTTAGTACTTCAGTTCAAGTTTTGATTATTATGAAGAGTGACGCGCGTGATTTATTGGCAAACACATGATGTTTAAACAAATTGGTGGGATGAATGTAGAGCATAGTGGCGTCTAGTTGTGGTCTTTTTTTGGGTAATAGTTGAAGTGGCTCTATCCATAGATTTTGTTGAGTTCTTTTTATGATTGAGCAGGGTTATGGCCACCATAATAGTCCTGTATTACCAAATAAAAAAGATTACACGCCTATTATATTTTGTCACTCTTTCATACATTTTCCCTCTAACATCACTGTATACAATAGATTTCAGATCTTGGGAAAAATAACTAGGAATAAACTCAATATAATCACAGTTAGGGTGTAAATTAGCAAGATTGTCAGCCGTACTGCTGGTCTCTATGTAGATATGTCTAGCTTCAAAGAACTCTAGCTTTTTAATCAAGGCTTCAATTTTGGTCATGTCAAACCATAGCACTTCCAGAAGCTTTATAAGTTATCTTGCAACACAAAACAAACTTTATTATAGTTGTTCTTCAACGCCCATCTTAATAACATTTCTACTGCTTAAAACTCCAGGACTGGGAGGAAGACATTTTCACGTGTAAAAGAAAATGTGCTTATATATATATAAGTAATACTTAAATAACTCACTTTCTTACGCTTGTTTGTAAAATTTTATTTCAATAGAGAATGGAGGGAAATGAACCTATTAACGATCTTAACATTTACAGAGCCACTCGATGTATTAGGAAGGATTTATATAATACGGAAGATGGATCAGTTGAAAGAGAGGTAATAAAAAAGTCATATATGTAGTCATTACAATAGATTTAGAACAGTAGTTATCCATTTATTTTTGATGTAGGGGCTGGACTCTTTACAATATCTGTAGTTTCGTATATTACGAATGACATATTTATTAATATTGATTTATAGGAATTAATTCAACGATGTTTGCTCGAGTTACCAGAGGAAGAGCGAAAGACTAATACTGAAGCAAGGATAAGATTTTCAAAGATGTGATTAGAGAAGATGGGCATGGATGAGCTTTGTGCGAAGGAGTAATTGCCCGTCCCAAAAATGGATGATCACGATCCTCCTCCTCCTCATTCCAGACTATGAGGATAAGCTTGCTAAGTTACAACGAGAAGCAGATGAGATAAAAGCTCGACATCAGCAAGAAATTGAGAATGTAGAGGCATTTGTGAATAATACAATCTAAGTCAAAGTTAAGCGATTGATACAAATTACAGGCATCCTTTTTTCAGATAATAATTAGTATCTCCAGGTCTCAAATCTGATCACTATTCCAAGGTAACTATGTTTTATTTTCTAGATAAGAAATCTTAACCATAGTTAACTTCTATTTCTGTTGCTGTAATGCTTTCATTAGTGATTTGTTAATAGAGTTTTTAAATTTTTGACCCGGTATGCTAGTATTTTAAAGCTAAAATTGGCTTAGCCAACATGATTTAATGGAGCATTTTCTACTCTCTTATTCATTGCACATAGGTCCTATTATTATCTTATAAATTTTTATTTATGATTTAATTTATATCAAGCTATACTGGTTAAAATTGTGGAAAACTTCCTTTTGGAAAATATTCATTTTGTTTTGCAAATTGGTACTGATATTCTTTTTGGACAAAATGTTGGTTGCAAGAGTCTCCTAGTCCTTTCAGGTATGGTTAATTATTGGGGTATATGAGTATTTTACATTTCACTATACTACGTCTCAAGTAGCATTTGGTGGTTTAGTATCGCATCTTCTAGATATTTATACTCATACTATGAAACTATACTTTATCCGGATGTTAATTTGTATAGTTGTTGGGATTTCTATATACTATCACGCCTTGTGGTTGATATGAACTTAATGTGATATCCAATTGTCGTACGATTTGTGTGGATTTCATCATCTTAGGAATTGGGAGCGTGTTCTATTTATACTAGCCCGAAGCGCTCTCAAACCAAGATATTATGTTATCCACTTGAGTGTTTATAAATTATATATGAACTCTAACAGTACAAAATGGAAATGTCCATTTTATTAGGGAAGTGTTGCCAAAGTTTTGGTAGGATTTTTCCTATTTGATTTGCTTCTGCGCATGACTATGATATAGAAGTAACGTGCCATTTGATATTTGATATTTTCTGTTTTATAATGTGCACTTGATTGTTTTATTATCTTTTGGTCTACAATTATTTTTAAAAGTTGTGGTTGACGTTGTAATAATTTAACTTTTTTTTGTTGTTTTAGGTAGTTTCTTAACAACTATGGGAACAATATAAGCACATGTTAATTCTACGTTGACATGTTGTTCGAGTATCGATGGCTCCATGTTGAGTATGTAAGAGGTTGGATCATTAATTTGAATGCTCCAGTTACATTTAGTGATTGAACAATGATTTTCAATTCTACGTGGATTGAGATCTTATTTATTTATATGAAATTGGTGTTTGTGGAAACTTGTAAATAAACGTTTGAAATCAATAATTTTGATCTCTATGAACATGACATTGCCATGCTATGATGTAATATATTATTGTTTTCTCTTTTAAATTAACTTGTGGTTGATGAATGATTTTTATAGTCCAACAAGAGCGTAATTCAAATTCCAAAAAATGTTGCATTTAACTTTATCCCTTTAGGGACGGTTTCATATGTCTATATTAACATTGACGCAAACGGGTAAATTTGACGCCATACTTTCAGAGAAACAAATTTGTCTTAAATATTGTGTATTAGGGAAGGAGTACTCTATCTCTAATAATATTGGTGCTGGCGGGAAAATTTGGCGTCATACCTTTAGAGACAGCCACAACCATCTCAAATATTATGTATTTGGGATGGTTGCACTTCGTCCCCAAAGAAATTGAAAAAATCAAGACTTTTAGAGACAAAATTTTGTCGTCTCTAAAGTTGTCCTAAAGAGTATTAGAAACGGATGTGTCCGTCCCTAATGTATTTGGGGCCCCCCCCTAAAAAGACAATGCTTTATCGTCCCTAATTGCTATAGGGACGGAATAATAGCTTTTTGGGGCACTTTTTAACTCTTCCTAGAGGTGATTTTTCATGTAGTGATTATTAACCTCAAAAGATACCGGTCGTTAAACAATTTGTTACGCTTAATGACATTGATATCGCTATTTGATCCGGACATTCCAACGAATGTATGCCAAATCCACAAATCACAAGAGACGGTCGCCTCGAGGATGATTGTGGGTTTACAATCCTTCCCGTTGAACGCACATTAATAAGCCTTCGGGCAATTCTTTCACCCTCAATGCATACAATCCAAACTCGCCAGCATCTCCAAAAATCCTCTAGTACTATTCTCTTTAAGAAACCTATCTATATTGTGTACGTTCAGTTTCCGCATGTACACCCCGCGATATTAATTTACCACTGTTTGACATAATCTCTCCAAAGACTCTAATGTCGTGCTTTTTCCAATTTGGAGATACTGAACATGCACATCCGCGGGGGTTTCATAAGCGAGCATTCGAAAACAAACAAATATTTTTTATGCCCTATTAAACCTTGTGTTTTGGATGCATTTTGTTTGTATTTGAAATAAGAATCTGTTGAGGTAACCGCTCAAAAAGGTGAAAAAAAAGAAGAATTTTTTTAAACATGTTCGAACATGATGAGCCTGACTTGACATGTTCGATCATGAACATATCATGTCCAAACATGGATCGATAATTAGGTTTTTTTGGGTCGCTCAAAGTGCATTGTGATGCATATTTTGTGATCAACCTCATGAAAGTTTACTATAAAGCTAGGACTTTGTTAAGACTTAGATTGTTGTTCAAAGCCTCTATTATAGAAAAGATCAAAAGATTTCTTCAGTTTCCTTTCAAGGGTTTCTTGCTGGGGATTACCTATAAGGATAGAGGTGAGGTTGAGAGATCTCTAAAACTTATTGTAACCCCTTATTTGATAATAAATTCGTCGCGCTTGTCGGGGGGGTGGTTTTAATCATTTTGAGTTTCCCCCTCCGTTGAAATCGTGTGCGCATTTATTGTTCTTTGTTTAAATCTTCTATGGGTTAAAGTAGTGATCTTCAAGTTCTTGCTATCTCGTGTGCTTCTACATTTGATTTGCTTCTAGTTTCCTAACAGTTGTTATCATAGCAAAGTTTAGGGCAAGTAGAGAATCAAGATAGGAGTATCTAAGTACTCTAGCACGATCAAATTTGATGTGAAGAAGTTTGATGGGAAGATCAATTTTGAATTTTGGCAAATACAAATCCATGATACTTGATTTAAGGTGGGTTACGCAAGGCACTAAAGGGGAAGCTTATACCTAAACCATCGGTTGAAGGTGTAGCAGCCCAGAAAGTGGATTACGATGAAGAAGACTGGGAATATCTAGATTCAAGGGTTGCGAGGGGATTCGCCTTTATCTTGTTAAAAATATCTTGGCAAACGTGGCTGGAGAGAAGACCATGAAGGATCTTTGGAAAAAGCTCGAAAGTTTGTACCAAATGAAGAGTTTTTCAAATCGTTTGTACCTCAAGGAACGACTTCATACGCTTCGGAGGGATGAGGGTACGAGCGTTGGTGATCACCTAGGTTCTTTGAATGGGATCATTTCAAAATTGTAATCGATCAAAGTTAAAGTTGAGGATAAAGATAAGGCGCTTCAACTCATATGGCCTCTTCCTTCAAACATCTTTAATCTACATTGATGTATGAGAATTAAGCCTTGAGTTTTGAGGAGGTTACAAGTATTTTTTTTTCCGATGAGAGAAGGTTTAAGAGTAGCAAATCCTCTGCAGTAAACTCAGTGCTGGTGGCTAGTGGGAAGAGAAATTCTAATAAGTTCAGAAAAAAGGACTGTTGGGATTGTGGTCAATCGGGTCATTATAGATCGGATTGTAAAGTCGGGAAAGGTAAATGAACAAATTCTGCAAAGGGCTCTGAAGGTGATACTAACTGACTGGTAAGGGTTACTGACGATGATGGTGATGAATCGCTCCTCGTGGTGGCCACTGGTTCTCCCCACGATAAAGGATGGATGTTTGATAGTGGGGCTACATTGAATGTGTTTACACCCAAGGCATGGTTTGGCAAATATGCAAGGTGTGAGGGTAACAAGTTTGTGTCGATGAGCGATGGCTCTCGAATGCCAATTTTGGGAGTTAGTGATATTTATGTGAGGATGTTTGATGGACGCATCGTAGTTCTTCATAATGCTCGACATGTGCCGAGTATGACTCATAATCTAATTTTACTTTCCAAATTAGATAATGAGGGTTACAATTACTCTGGGCGAGGTAGAATAATAAAAATTTATTGAAAGTCTTCTTTGATCATAAAATGAGTTCTTAGTAGGAACTTGTAGGCATTGGTTAGAAAATTAATGGGTGGAGATGTGAAGGTTGTGTGTACCGACAGAGCTATGGAGATTTTTCAAAAGGGGAATTTAGTTCAAGGTTAAACAATTACACCGTCCACAAAGGTGATTAGAAAGTGGGTTCCGATTGGCGAGTCTGGGGAAAACCTAGACTTGCATAATTCTCTAAATTGAGAAGTTGCCTATAGGGGCAACGCGATAAAGATACACGATGAATGTAACAGAAGAAACATATTTTTCATCGAGGTGGAGATTATTGGGGTAGCAGCTCAAAAAGGAGGAAAAAAAGGAAGATTTTTTTTTAAATATTCATGTTCGAACATGAGCATATCTTGTTCGAACATGGATCGATAGTTAGGTTTTAAAAAAGGGTAGATGTGAGGTTGAGGGATCTCTAGAACTTTTTGTAACCCTTTGTTTGATAATAAATTCATCATGTTTGTCGAGGAGTGGTTTTGATCCTTTTGGGTTTCCACCTCCGTTGAAATCGTGTGTGTGCTTATTATTCTTGGTTTGAATCTTCTAAAGGTTGAAATTGTAATATTCAAGTTCTTGCTATCTCATATACTTTCGCGTTTGATTTTCCCCTAGATTTATAATAGAATCATGACCTTGAATGTCTTTAACAATCTTCTCGAATAGCTCTCGCCTCATTTGGTAATGTCGGTAGAATGTTTTTGGTTTGTATATTGGATTGTTGGTAAAGTATTCTCTCCGCAACAATTTATTGTGAAGCCGATGTTTCACCCAATCCTACCCCTCCTCCGAACCTCCGGCCTTCGGCGTACCTTCTTTCCATTTTACGTATAAACATATCAAAGCCGCTTGTTGAGCTTGAAATGCAGCGAATTGTTCCATTAGCTCTTAGTCAGAGTTGGATGAATCGCTTTAATCGGATGAACTTGATTCTAAACAAATCGAGAGAATGGGATCATTGGGGAAATTTATTTTAGATTAGAACTTGAGATATAAACTGTGTGTCGAAAGAAATTAGAATTTTTGTTATGGGCGAAGAGGGTTTTCTTGTGTGTTTTTACTAAGTTCTGACGTGCTAATTATATAGGTGCATGCTTGTTGTCACGACGTGCGTCTTCATGATAGGCATCTAAAAACTTCCCTCGCACACATTCGTTTTGAATTATTGGAGTTCAAGGCAGTGTGGGAGTGGGAATCTCCCCGCAATAGAAATTCTACACCCATTTATGTTGGGGACACTCTTAGATTCTCATTATCATCATGCAAAGTTTACCAAGTCATACTGCTTATTCTAAAATCAGAAAATATGAGAATAAATACTACTTTTTGCCATCTTTATAAAATCGATACTTTGGCAAGCATCTTCCAAAATTGATACTAAAATTAACAAATCGATAATGGTCCTACCTGCTACCCCCTAGCCGCCACCCTATTCACTAATATTAAATGTTGATGAGTAGTCTAATCTACTACAGTAATAAAACTACCAACTCACAAAGATTACTCAACAAATGACAATGCTATACCAAAACAATTACAAAGATATACACATCAAATGACAAAGTTCTCACATAACAAACGATAAATAATACTTAAAAAAATAAAAAATTATCCCACTAGAGTTGTTGAGTAGTCTAATCTGCTACAGTAATAAGAACAGTAATAAGAGGGAAGATTCCCTCCTAAATACACTACCAACCTTAAAAATTAAAGCTTCTTCTTCTTATTCTTCTTCTTCTTCAACAACAAAGCTTCTACAAAAATCAAAGCAGATTCTCCTTGATGTACTGTTTGTCTTCTTTATATGCCAAGTGTTCCAACTATCATTCTGCATTGGCTAAAGTCCTCACATCGAGGCCATTGGGGAGGAAAAAATTATTGTTATCATAGGTTATTCTCATTGCCAAATACTGTTGTTATCTTTATCTTCGACCGTTGAAGTAACTGTTACAGTAAATATCATCTCTAACTTTGTATCCATCATCTCTCACTGTGTATCCGCATCATGATTTTAAGCCTTTTTTCTTAAGAAAAATGCTATGCAAGACGATACAATTTGTACATAGTCATTTTTCTTTGGCCTTTTAATCATTTGTCTTCTGCTACTTTATCATTTGTCATTTTTCTTGTGTCATTTTTAAAATTTATTATCTGCTACTATATCACCGAAATTGTTCACTGATATCATTTATTTTGGGATTCCTATCATTTGTTTTAGGGATTGCTGAAGTAGAGTTTTATATCATTTTTTCATTTGTTTTTTGCTACTTTAGCACCAGAATTGTTTATTTATATCATTTGTTTCAGGGATGAATGAAGTTCAACTTTATACCATTGTTTATTTTCCTGGGGATATCGTACGTCCAAAGATCGGATCAATCATTTGTTATGTTAGAGGAAGTACAAAACTTATCTCACTAAGAGCGTACTCATCATACAAAGATTTCGTTACACTCCTTGAAGAAACAAGCAAAATCCGTTGTGAGGACTGTAAGCTGTGCAACTTCGTCTATGGTTGTGCATGCAAAATTTTATCAATCCAGAACTTTACTGTAATGATCAATATGCATAAAAGCAATCTCGGCGCACCCTTTCATATATGGATTGTTACTGAGCTTAGGGTACCTTCCCAGAACTCCCAGAACTTTATTTATAATTTATGTTCTTCGGGTAAAGGGTTGTCCACCACAAAAGCGGGGGGACCTTTGCATCATAACTCATTTCCTGATCCTGAACCTTAATACAGGGGTTACCATGAAAAAAATGGCAGAGGGCTTGATCCACGTAGGTTTGGACCTTTAATGGATGATGATAATATTCCTCAATCAAATGATTCTTTTGAAACTATCTGTACTGATGTTCCTCCCTCAAATGAACCTAGTATTCCTCAATCAAATGTTCATATCTCAAATGAACATGTGTTAACTAATGTTCCTCTTTCAACTGAACCTATGTTAACTAATGTTCCTCTTTCAATTGAACCCAAACCTATCATTGGACAAACTAAACCTTCAGGTAAGCTCACAAAATTTGTAATTTGTGAGGTGTTTTTTAATATTTCTTATCAAATTAGTATCATCTTAAGAATCATATTTCTCATTTGTTCAGCTGAACTACGGCTTGAGCCACAGCCCGAACAGGTGAAAGATCTCGTAGATTTTTGGTTCAAATCTACTGCGTACTCAGAAGATCCCTTTGACTTCAGTAAAGAGTTTAACATTAGTGAGCTATATCGAGATAGGATTGAACTCAAAAATCGCATAAGACCTTATGTAGTTGTAAACAAGCTCAATCTCGAACACGTTCTGAGCAACGAATATAAAATCATGGTACATTGCAAAGGTCATAAATGCTTTTGGTGGATTTACGTAACAAGGTTGCTCGATTCTGCCCTATTTAGAGTTAGTACTTATTGCTTCGTGCATACATGCATCCGAGTTAAAACTGATGGTAGGAACGGGTATAATGCAGCATCTAGTAGATGGGTTGCTTCTATAATCAAGCAAAAAACGAAAAGACCCAAACTACAAACCTTCCAAAATTATTGATAATATACAAATTAATCACAATATTGATGTAACATACAATCTTACCTGGCGTGCGAAAGAAAAATCCCACGTAGATGTATCATCACTTTAAATATCATTTGTTCACCCATACAAGTCATTTGTACAACAATTTTTATCATTTTATCGCATGTCATTTTTTTGACTCACTGTGTCATTTGTACTGTGATATTTATCATTTGTCTGCTACATAATATCATTTGATCTACATAATTCTCTCAGATGCGAGGCAACATTGAGCACGCATACCAACAACTTACGAGCAACTTTACAGAAGTGAGGTTGGTTGACCCGGATTTTCTATTTGACATACATACTGTGAGTTGAAAGGAGAAAAGATTCACAAGGTATTTTTGGTGTTATGGTCCTCCCAAAAAATCTTATAAACTATTGAGACCAGTTGTTGTGATTGACAAAAAAAATTTAAAAGGGAGATATCGTGGGACTCTACTAATAGCCATCGCCATTGACCCAAACAATCATATTTTTCCACTTGCATTTTTGATAATAGACTCGGAGACCACCGAAAGTTGGACATACTTCCTGGAGATGTTTGAGTCTAGTTTCCACGGTTATGACAATAGATTAATCTTCATCTCTGACAGGAACGCCATAATTATTAATGTTATACCCAAGGTGTTTCCATTTGCAATCCATACGTTTTGTGCCTTCCACATATCGAATAATATTAAAACTACCCTCGAAAGCATGAGGATCGCATTTAGGATGACAACAGAGGCCCTAAACAACATTGATTTTGATAAACATATGAATGTTATCCGAAATACAGATCCAGTGGGTCTCCAATACATACTAGGTATTCCCAAGGAAACATGGTATAATCTATACATTCCAATGAGTAGGCATATTGTCACTCTCTATTGATCAACTTTTTATTTGTTATTTTAGGAATAGTCATTATTACTCCATTTGCATACTTATTTGTCATTTTTTTTCAATTATTTATCATAAATTCTTTATTATTCCTTTTGTAGGTGTATGATTCCATTTGTCATCAGGTTTTACAGATTTGGCATTTTCTTTCTATTGTTTGTCATTTTTTCAGATACGGAGTGGCTTACACTAATCATATTGAGAGTTGGAATAACGTTATTTTAAAAGTGAGAGATCTCCCTATCCATGTGTTTATTGAGGAATTACGTAGAATCTCTTCAGAAATGTCCTACACGTATAGTGAGGAAGCTGAGAAGAGTCAAGCTCGCTTAATGCCATGGGCTATGGATCACTGTGAGAGCAGAAAGTTTGTGGCGGATTCACTAACCTACATGGCTTGTATATCATATTACCATTTTCAGATGGCTAGCTATGGCATAGCCGATTCTTTAAATATTGAAGATGGTACTTGTTCTTGTCGTTGGTGGCAAACGATGGGTATACCTTATGAACACGAAGTATGCGCTCTCGATCTTGCTAATATCGATCCAACTACACGTGTCTTTGAGTACTTCACAAATGATACATACAAGGCTGCTTATGAACCTATATGGATTCCTATAAGAGGAATTGAGCAGTGGAAAATTTTAAAAATTGATCAACGTATTTGTACTCCTATTCCAACAGTTTGAGTCAGTCGTCCTCGCACGCAAATGAAGAGAATAGAAAAAAAAATACCTGGTCTTGTCACCAAACTAAGATTTTGCTGTAATGTCGAAAAAATAGATACAATCATCGTTCTTACAAGCTTCTGCCAATCCTATCCGACGACAATACATGTCCGATAATGGTACAATCTTTTATGATGAACACTGAGCCACCTGTCATCCTAGATGAAGATGCTGCAATCAATTTGCACTGATGATTTTGGGTACTCTATGTATCATTTGTTTGTATAATCTTTATTATCAATATTGTTAAAATCGTCATTTGTCTAAATATAACTGTCATTTGTTTAAAATGAATTTCTCATTTGTTTGTTTCTATTATATAATTATTTGCTACTGAACTGCCATTTGGGCACGAAGAATTTCTCATTTGTTTATTTCTATGATATCATTGTTTACTTCTAAACTGTCATTTGTGCAAGAAGAATTTTTTATCTGTTTGTTTCTATGATGTTATTGTTTTCCTTGGAACTATCATTTGTTCTTAAAGAATTTTGCATTCGTTGGTTTCTATTATATCATTGTTTGCTTCTGAACTGTCATTTGTGCGAGAAGAATTTCTCATTTGTCTGTTTAATTTTTATCATCAGTTTTGTTAAGTTCATCATTAAACTTCCCCCCCCCCTTATATCATCATTATTTTCTTATAAAACTGTGAGTGTTTTGTTTACCACATATCAAATGGAAACCACTATTTAGCAAAAAGTAAACGAAATAACATAAAACAAAACAAAATAGATGTTCATTCATACATAGGGAAAATACTAGTTACCACAAAAAACTAACAAACTAAACACCAAAAAAACTATAACAAATGCTCACAACTGTTTACTACGTTCTGAAAATTCCATATCGCGCTCCAAAGCCTGGATCTTCTGCTGGAGACAGCTAATCTTAGAAGCCGACTCCTCCCACAGTTTCTTATGCCCATCTCGGTCTAACATTACGGCGCAGAGCTGATCTTCCAAGAAGCGCATATAGAACTTGAACTCTTCAAAATGCTGATCTCTATTTACTATAACTTGATATAGGATATAATCGAACGCTCTTAATTTTTCCCTGAAGTCTTTGTAATACTTTTTCAGCATTTGGGCCTTCTCACCGGAGATATCCTTCTCCATTAGACATAGTCTATTCAATTTGTAGAGACGTTGGTCACGCTGATCTTCCTGCATCCCTACCGACTCAAACCAATCGTATGGAGTGTTCGAAAAAACATGGCTGACTCGAGTGGAGTGTAACATTTTTTTTGAGAAGTTAAAAAGAGTTTAAGGTTAAGGTTTGAATAGTTGAAGACTTGAAGAGTTGAGAATAGTTAATTTGAGATTAGTGTTTTTATAAGAGGAGTTAAATGTATTGGGAAGGGACACGTATCAGGGATTACGCGAGGTTTAGAGTAAATTCTTTTATTACTTTGGTTTGGCGCCGTCATTTCTTGTTGTACACGTAAGTCATATGAGTATTTAAACTGAGTTGTTTAATCAAGTATCATTACTTGTAATATGTTAAAGAGAATTTCACATTTGTTTGTATGCTATATATCATTTGTTTCTTTCCCGAGTTGTCATTATTTAACGATAATTTATTATTTGTATGTTCAAATGTTATCACAGTTTAAAATTTATCTACCATTGCTCATGTAGTTTTTATCATTTTTTTTGTTCCCTTATATCATTTATTTCAGATGGAACTTTTTAAGTTGTTTGTTTCCCTCATATCATATGGAAATCACTATTTGAAAGCAAAAAAGTGAAACAAAACAAAATAAATGTTCATACAAGGGAAACAATAATAACAACAACAAAAAAACTAAAAACCAAACAATACAAATGTTCCCAACTTCTCACTTGAGGAATTCTGATCACGTTCAATAACCATAATCTTCTGCCCGAGACAACTAATTTTGCAAGCCAACTCATCCCATAGTTACTTTTGCTCATCCCGGTCAAACTTTACGGCGCATAGCTGATCTTCCAAGGATCGGATATGGAACTTGAACACTTCAGAATGCTCTTTTTTCTTTTTAATAATTTTATCCAGTTCATCCTCCATTTCATCGAGTTCTCCTAATTTCTCCTTGAACTCTTCGTAATGTTCTTTCAGCAGTTGCGCCTTCTCACCGGAGACATCATTCTCCATTAGGCATATTCTATTCAACGTGAAGAGACGTTCGTCCGCCTCATATTCCTCAATCCCTACTACCTCAAACCAATCTTGAGGGGTACTGGAAGAGACACGTCTAAATCGAGTGGAGTGGGAGTGCGATATTTCTTGTGATGTTGTAAAGAGTTTAGGGTTTGATAGTTGAGGCTTGAGAATATATATCTGAAAAAAGCGTTTAGTTAGGGTTCTTGGGAAAAAATTGGGACTGAATCACGTGTGGCAGGGTTTAGGGCTTATTGTTTAGAGTGGTGGGAACTACGTGGATGCTTTGGATAGATAGCTTGTTATAAACATAATCAAAATTGACTTTAAGCTAAGTTGTCTAAAATAATAAATATTGACTTGCCACATCGACTGTTTAAGAAATAAGCTCTTGGAATTTAAACGGCTTATTTGTCATTTTTTTTATAAAGAGTATCATTTTAATGTTGTTAACTGTCACCGTAAATTTAATGTCATCCTCCTATAGTAGTATTTGTCATTCCTCTTTATTAATATTGTCATCTTACTGGAGCGACTTATCAAACATTACATACTTGCGGGTTTGGGTTTGGCCTTAAGGGTTGCACGCTATTTGACCCGAACCCGCCTAACCTTTAATAAATAGATTGGGTTAGGGTTTAGTCTAAGTGGTTCGGGTCGACCCATAACCTGTTTAAGTAATTTGGTTTAATTGTAATTTTCTATATTGAAGCTACCCTTTAAGTCTTTAACCTTTAGGGTAACAAGTAACAACATGTCTTTCAAGTTCAAACAACGCCTCCATACTTCTTCACATGGTTTGTTGGTCTATAGCCTCCTCTTCTCTACTCTTACTACCACGGTACAACCCACAGTCATCTCTCACCTAAAATCTAACACTGAGTTCTCAAACTGCCTTCTGTCGCCATCTTGATAAACCCCTCCAGTCCTAAAATCTAATACTGAGTTCCATATCCATGAGGCAACTCCCTAAATATCGATGATGGTGGATCATACAAAACATTGAATGCAGAATCGGTCACCACAGATAGGATTTTCTGGAATATATCCAACAGCTTCTTATTCAGATTAGTAAAAGATATTGATGAATTGGGGAGCATCAAAGAATCAGGACATCTTTGCAGGTGTAATAACTTGATAATGTCTTGTGTTGGTATAAAGTTTAGATTAAAGAACTGCGGGTCATGGTGGTGATAATATGTTTGGGGTTGTTGTTGAGAATTGATATCTTGCATCTCTTGGACTCAACTGCTTTTATGCTCCTAGAAATATTGATTTGTCACATTGACTGTATAGGAAAAATGCCCTTGGAATTAAAACGCCTAATTTTTCATTTGTTCTTACAAAGAGTATCATTTTAGAGCAGTTATTTGTTACCGTAAATTCAATGTCATCCTTCCATTAGTATTTGGCATTCCTTTATGATATCATTATCATTTTACTGTTGTGAATTATCAAACATTACGCATTTCTCTACCAACGTAGATGTTTTGGATAGATAGTTTGCTGTAAACGTAATCAAAGTTGACTTTATGCTAGGTTGTCAAAATCATGTAATAAAGATAAGATTGAATTGCCACATCGACTGTAAAGAAAAGAATTTGTAAGATTTAAAGCGAAGTATTTGGCATTTGTTGTGACCAACGGTATCATCGAAATGAATGTTAATTGTCAATTCTTTATAAATAGCTTGTCATTTTTCTGTTTTGAATGAATTATCACCATCATAAAGTGTTAACTACATAGCCTGCACACTTGCTTCTAGTTCTTTCCGGTTCTCAAGCATTACATACTTCACTACTAGCGATGCATTCCCTTGTTTACTGGTGTGGTAAAAATTGTGATCTTCGTCTCTCACGCACAAGCCTCAACCCTAACTGCTGGTTTTGTCAATGCGCTCACAAAATTGGTGGGTGTAGTTTATAGACGTGGTAGATGAGGTAAAAAAGTGCGATTGTGGTCTCATTTGCAGAGTCTTTAAACCGCCCAGTAGGAGATTCTACCATTGCCCACAATACCATTGTCAGTTCAAAACTTGGTTTCGAGAATCCTCTACGCCCAATGATTCTAAAATGCCACAATCATCAACGGTGGAAGAAATCATAAATTTTGGTCAATGGAGTAATCAAATCCTCAACAATATTATAAATAAAACTTACACTCAACTAAGGATCTCCGAGGTCAGAACGAAGATGCTGTAAGATTTTTTGTCCAAGTTAAAATCTCTAGATCTTAACAAGTAGATAATATATGTAGGAGTAAAGTATAATATTCCGTATCTTTAGTGACGCTAATTTCTGGCTTTAGAATGTTAAACTCTTAAGGAACATATGTTAAAGTTACAATACAAATGATAAATAATGATAATCAAACTACAAATTCCTCTAAACAACAATATTACAGAAGATAGGCAAATCTATTATTCAGGACCGGACAACCTCTCCTCTAACGATTCAACTATGTCAACAATGCACTCAATATTCGAATCTATGGTTGTAAGACTAACAGCCATCATATTGCCAATATCTTCGACAGCTGATTAAAGCTTTGTAAAGAAATCATAAAATGATAGATGTTGAATGAGAAATGATAAATGATACATAACCAATGACAACATGTTAATAATACCATAACATATGATGGTAAATAATAAACATGCCAAAACAAATGATAGACTACGTTCTGATGGATGACATATATTTCTTAAAATAACAACAAATACATTCAGCACCTGGGATCATTTCCAATGTTCCTTCATTTCTAATAGGTTTGGTCAGCATTAAATACTGTTGCGTTTGAATTCATTCTGACATTGGGATTTGGAACTCAGCATTAAATATTGTTGTAGTTTGTAGTGGTATGGTATAATACTGTTGTGCTTTATTCGGTAAGTACTTCCTTATTTTAATCTTGTGCAACTATTTATTCTGTAACTGTTCTGTGAAAAAGATGGTGACCACCAGACGCCAAGCGTACGAGGCTAGGGTTCTGGCCAAGATGCAAGAGCTGCGGCTTTGATACTTTGGGACCCAGTCCCTTGAACTTCCTACTCCCATTCCAGTGCGTTCTACCTTCCATGGGATGACGTATGAAGAGGTAGAAGATGCGGATGACGATTATTATCAAATACTTCGCTTTCACTATATGGTGACGTCAAAGCATGGGCGGAGGGACGGTCTACATCTTCTGGCAGAGGATGCTGTTACAGCGGCGGATGAAGTGGCTGGTATACGTCCGATGATGTCTTGTCGATACCCTGAGTAGAATTAGAGGAAGAGACGGTGGTGGTGGTGGTAGGGGTTACGGAGGAGGAGACGGTAGTGGTGATAGTGGAAACCGACCACCACCACCACCTCCGAGTGCGTAAACTGATGTAAATTGATATAATGTAAACTGTGATCATAGATAAGAAAATTAATGTAACAAATCGAGCTAAGGAAATTTTTTATTTTTTTGTGCCAAATGAATGAGTATTACAATTTCAATATAAAGAAATATAATCTTAGGATGACGACAAATCATAAATAAGAAATGAGAAATAATATATAACAAATGATATATCATGTATAACAAATAAAAAATCATTGATAACAACTGATAAATCATAGTTGACAAATGTCAAATCTTATATAACAAATGACAATTCATATTTCCAAGTAAACATAATTTATTATATCAAATAACCAAATAGACTATTCATTTACATCAAATGTCTATCTACAAAAATAATAGATCAATTGATGATTCATGTTTCATAAATCATATATTTAAAAAATCAATCATTCATTGATAACAAATTAAAAATCATAACCAAGAAATGACAAATTATCTATGACAAATGACAAACCATATAACAAATGGTGACAAATACGCGATAACAAATGACAAATCAT
Organism: Kingdonia uniflora; assembly: GCA_014058105.1. NCBI lineage: Eukaryota > Viridiplantae > Streptophyta > Magnoliopsida > Ranunculales > Circaeasteraceae > Kingdonia > Kingdonia uniflora. The sequence continues at coordinate 912,516 of JACGCM010000622.1, forward strand.
AGTTGACAAATGATAAATCTCAGATAACAAGTAACAAATCTCAGATAACCAAGAAAATATAATTTATTATATCAAACAACCAAATAGACCATTGACTTACATCAAATCATAGATAACAAATGATAAATAAAATATAACAAATGCCAAATCTCATATTACAAATGACAAATCATATCTAACAAATGACAAATTTTATATAACAAATGACAAGTTATATCTAACATATGACAAATCATATCTAACAAATGACAAATCATACCTAACAAATGACAAATCCTGTATAACAAATAAATAATCGTGTTTTTAAGATCAAATGTTGTCTACTTACATCAAATATTGTATATCTACAAAATAAATAAATAAATTGAAACTTCACAAATCATTGATAACAAATGACATATCATATCTAACAAATGAATAATCGTGTTTTTAAGAATAAATATTATCTACTAACAAACAAACACAATTCATTATATCAAATAACCAAATAAACTATTGATAGTTAGCAAATGACAAACCATAGTTAACAAATAAATAATCATAGTTAACAAATGAATAATCATATATATCAAATGTCAAATCATAGAAGATAAATGACAAATAATAGATAACGAATTCCAAATAATATATAACCACAGATAACAAGTGCCAAATCTCAGATAACGAATGACAAATCATACATATGAAATGATAAATTAATTATAAGTGGATTACATAATTCATAAAATGACATACATCTAACTGGACAAACTAGATTCTGACTCCATTCTGACAAATAACAAATATGTCATATACGAATGGCAAAGAAGATATAACAAATGAGAAAAATCATATAAATGAATGATATTAATAACTGTTTATAACTTTACAAAATTACAGAAATTATTCATTACAACAAAATACATATCAAAGTTTTTAAAAATCTTCTATGGCTCAACTCCCAGCCTCAATATGTCATAAACAATTGTGTAACGACATTCATTACCATCTATCAGATCTAGAAATTTTATCTCCCTTAGGATATTGCCCATAAAGACAAGCATATAGACCCCGCAGTCATAACCATTTAGCTGTATTGGACATTTCCCAAAGCGAGTTGTCTATTTGGAGCTTAGACCATAATTCTTTACCTCTGAACTAGTAGGTGGACTACTACGATCGGCAAAATCTGTCTATATCAACATTTTGGGGAGGATCTTTAATAGCTGATCATCAATACGTTGGTGTCCAGGAGATAACTTTTTCTTCTGTGTATTTATAATTTTCCCATCCACCAGTGAATTGTAGATGCATATTTTTCTTCCCTTAATGGACACAACATAAAGGACCCAGTAGTTGTCATTGAGATTCTAGGGAATGAGTATTAATTTCGAATTGACCACTTTCAAATCTCCTCGATAGAAACAATTAGAAACTGTATGATCCCACTTCATAGATGTAATTTGTTCCTAAATTGATTTCTTCTTCAATTTCACACCTGTTGGAAATGACTTAATACTAGTCCAGACATTGAAAGTTCTGCATATATATTTATTTTTTTGATCGAATTTTTGTTTTATTTATTTAGCAAAACAATAGTACATGTGGAGGATATAAAGCCTGGCTACTAGTTTACTGCCTAATAGTAGCTATTCCTGTTTTATCCAAGAAGTAAGTTGCCCGAATTTGCCATGGTAACATGGAAGCATTCCAAAAAAGTTGTGAGTGTTGGGAACTACCAAGCTTTGATAGTCCATCAGCCATTCCATTTCCTTCTCTGTAAGTGTGCAACATGATGATATGAAGCTCCCTTCCTAGCTGACTAATGAGTTTCTAAGTTATGTTGTACCTAGCCGGACATGCGTATTTGTACCTATACCAATTAAATATAAGTTCAGCATCCACCTCAACAATAAGAGGAAACCAATCATGCCTTTTGCAGTACAATAAACCATGTAGTAAAGTGAACATTTTCGCAGATGTGTTAGTGCCAGTTCCCAGTGCTATGTTATGCCCAAGCTAAAGATCGCCAAGGTTGTTTCGAATAATACCTCCTGCCCCACTCAATTCTGAAGTAAGTGTTGAACCGTCGCTGTTTAATTTGAAGTAACCTATAGCCGGTTGTCCCCATCTGACGATAATTGGTCTTTTTATGGGTGTTGATTGTTTGGCGAGTTGAAGTACTTGAAGAGAGATACTGTCACTGAAGTTATTATTGCGGGTTATCTTAAACTTGGTCATACTCTCATGAAGATCGTTGTTGATTCGTTTGATAACATCGACAACCGAGATGCACCCTTCCTAGTACTTAACCTTATAACAAGATTTCCAGATTTCCCATACAATGTAAGCAGGGAGGGTGCCTCGTATTAAATCCATTTGCGTGCCCATGTCAGCTACATTCAATCAAATACCTTTCCGCGTCCACCAAACACCCTGCCAATATTTTGATAGGAAAAGATATCCGCCAACACAATCTTTTCTTTAGCTTCGCGGGTACGATGTTGTGTATCAAAATATTGACTCAGGGCTTTAATGTTCACATTAATGACCTGAACAGAAAAAGAAAATGACAAAGTATATAACAAAAATGATAAAGTTCAGTAATACAAATGACAACAACGTCAAAACAAATGCTAAAGTTAAAAAAACAACTTTTGTTTAAAGAAATGCCAAAGTACAACAAATAAAAAGGACAAACAATTGGAAAACAAATGGTAGAGACTCTTGTACAAATGATAATTTTCTAAAAAAATGAAGTATATGACAGGGATAACCCAATAAATGACAGAGAAAAAGAAATAAATGATATAAATACCTCATTGTTCAACCATTCTTTTGGATGTAAGGTGTAGAGAGCGTTAAGGCAAACAGTTTCTTCACTTATTCTCCTATAAGTACTCCTGTTGTCCTTCTTAGCTTCAGGAGATAATTCATCTTTATTTAGTGACCAAACTTGGTCCACCTGGTGTTTTTCATCCTAGGAGATGGGTCTTTGAATAAGAGATTCCAATAACACTCCCGAAAGAAGCTCGTCAAGGTGAGCATGCAATTAGTTCATTTGACAAGCCATTTTAAAGGCTCTTTCATTAATTTCTACGTCAGCTAGTGTATGCCTTTTCTTTAAGGTGGCATCCACTTCTGACTCAATTAAAACAAGCTGGAACATATATGTCGAAATAGGAAAATGAAATATAACTGTGCATATTACATGAAAATGAGTAATAAACCAGCTGTTTGGTTTAAAAGTACTTCATACATTGGTCTGGCCAACAACCATTTATTTTATTACTTGTAAGGGTCTAGTTTTTTCTATGAATTTCTATCATCATTATCCTTGCCTTCAACCACCTCCTCTTTACTCTATTCCACCACCTCTTTATTATCTTTAGTCTGTAAATAAATAGACTACAAATGATAAGAGTGATACATGATATGGAAAAATAAATAGAAGAAAATAAGAAGTTACCAACAAATAAATGATAAGTTACCTTACTAGCTTCATCAACATCTTCTTCCATTTTACTCTGTTCCACCTCCTCATTACTCTATTTAGTCTGTAAATAAACAGACTACAAATGATAAGAGTGAGACAAAATATGGTTAAATAACAAAAGAAAATGAGAAGTTACCTGTAAACAAATGATAAGTTGTCTGATAAGCTTAGCCAATAACTTCCTCCTGGTTAAAAAATACTATATCAAATTTTGCTACTTCTGCAGCCACCATAATCTGTACAACAAAGGTTAAAGAAGAAACAAATTAAAAATAAATAAAAATGGTACGGATAGGTGATGTTAATTTTATGGATAGCTCAATACAAACAAATATTAGTTGTAGTCAGGTAACTTGAGGTTATGAATCATCTTCTTCAGCAAATACCTCATTGACATGTTGTACATCTTTTTTTCATTATAATACACTACTACAGTTGGTTGTTCTGAATTATCTTCTTCAACAACTTGAGGTTGCTTTTTTTAGATTTAGCTTTCTCCTCGCCATCTTTCTCAACATCATCAACTTTCTCATCACTATTCCTCCATTCTTTCATCTGTAAAATAGGATATACATACTACGAATGGTAAAATTAAATGAATAAACAACAGGGTAACAACAAATATGATAGATAGCACAAAACAAATATTAGATAAATACCTCTTGGACTTTCTCTTCTTTAACAACTTGAGGTTACTCTTCTTCAGCAAATTTTACTTTCTCCTCGACATCTTTCTTTTCATCATCATCTCTCATTTTCATCATCTTTTTTGTTACCCTTCTTCCACTTCACATACAACAAATAAAATGAACAAAGACTTCAGAAGAAATGAAAGTTCTGGAAAAGAGAATGACAAAGATATCCGAACAAATGCCAATTTTTTTTTGAACAAATGGCAGACTTCTAAACAAATGGCAAAGTTCATAAAGTAAATGCAAATAAAAAAAAACAAATGTCAAATAAAATCATAAAAATGATAAGAAGTAGTAAACATATGATACATCTTGAAGACCACCACCATATTCAGACGATATCGCTTCTAAATTTACTTCCATCCTAACTTCAACATCATCATCTACCATTAAATCTTTTACTACCTTCAATTCCTCTCTAGGCGTAACTTGCTGAAACAAATTTTCTGCAGTTGATTAATATTTATCAAGTTCTGGGAATTCTGCCCGCGCTCTATTAGTCTTCTTCTTGGGGATTAAGGTTTTCAATTGGATCAAAGGGACATGATCCAATTGTTTATTAGTAAAATCTTCCATCTTCGTGCCTTCAACTTTTTTTAGGGGAACATCAGCTTCTTCTGCCTTCTTGTTCTTCTTGTTGGCATTCGTCTTCTTCTGCCTTTCTCCCTTACCATTTTTCTTCTCTTCAATCTTTTAATTTTTTTATTGGAGGTCTCTTTGTCAGGTTCTCGGTTCCGCCTTTTTCCTTTTCCCATCTTCTTTTTCATTACCTTCTTCTTTTCGCTTACGTTTCGCGGTTTTCTCAGGAGTAGAGAACTGGTACTGCCCAAGGAGTGGAGTATCTCCAAGTGGTAGAGTACTGTCTCTAACTGTAGACATCAAAATTTATTCCAACATTTTACCATGGCTCTACAACATTTTACCACGGTCATCCAAATTCAACAACATTGACCATGCTCCTCCAACTGAGAGCATACCCTAACCACTACAACTCCAATCTCAGTGGCAGAAGAACTATTACCTATTGCATGTTTACTGACTGCAGGTGCACCGACTACATGCAGTTCGATTGCAGGCGCAGCTCCCATTCCAGGTACTTCGATGCGATTTCTTTGAAATATTCAAACAGATGACGATGACAAGGGGCAACTTAAAAATGACAGAAAAAAGTCTAACAATAATAATAGGCATACAACAGATGACAAAAAAGGGACTTAATGATAGAAAAAATCAAACAAATGACAAGAAGAGGATACTAAATGCCAAACCTAAGCAAATAAAATGATACAAAATCTAAATTAAATGACAAAAAAACAATAAAATGAATCAATCATACAAAGAATAGAAGATTACCATGGCCTCTTATACAAGTTCTTACTACATGCCAATCTCAGATGCCATCATAGTTATCACCAGCAAGTTAGGATTAGCAAAAACCTTTTTAAACATCACAATTTGGTGATGCTTAAAGGATGTCATCCTCCATCCCTGTAACTTAGGGAACAAATGTATGCATTCGTGCATTCTTGGAAACTTTAGGCTAGGAATAGAGAGTAAAATTTATATCATCAACACCCAGGTACATCCGTACAGTGATAAAATATTATCCAATTTTTTATCAGCGGCCGATCTATATTTGGCAAACTCCACTATTTGCCTCCACAAGAATTTATTGACTTGCTCACCCTAGGGGAATCTGTTGAACTGATCTGGATCATCTACCAGATCAACATACCTCACTTCAACGTTTCTCCCCTTGTTCGAGGGGAGAAATGATAGTATAATTTTTTAACAAATTTAATCGAAAAACGTCGCTTGCAAAACAAAATCACACAATGTAATGATAAGAACCTCAACAAATAATGACCGAAAAAATTACAAATGCAATTCAAAAATATTTGGGCTGACAAATACAATGAAGAATGATGATAAAGCAGACAAAACAAATAGAAAATTAGAACCTTACCATGATGTATTTCCAATTTTGCCTGCTTTAAACCCCCGTCAATTTCTTCAACCCATATGTATTCTTCTTCTTAGGGAATCGCCTCATTCTAAAATTTGTTATATGCTCAGGATCAACAAATAAGAACTCATTTTGTAATATGAGAGACACGAGCCCCAAAATTAGGCAAACATGAATAGGTCTCATCTGAATTATCATCCCCCAAATTGGAATTTCATATCACCATGATGACGATCGAATATTTCCATAACCAACGTCGACATCGTCGCTATTGGATCAATAAGGAGTAAGGACGCAAAATAGGTGGTACAAAGAGTACCCTTCTCCTCTTCAAGCAGAGCTGCAAACATTTTGTTTAAGTCTCATACCTATACACCGAGAGGTGTAATTTTTAGCATTAGAGGTACCCTTCTTGGCTCCACCTTCCTACGTTTGGTTTTCCTCGTCAAATTACTCATTAATTTCTTTATCAAACTTCATTGTAAAAGAAGAAGATATTAAACAGACTTTAATCAAACACTTGGTTGGTAGTAGTCACACAGATAATTTACCACTGAAATAATACTGAAATCACACATACACACACGCGATGTGTGGAATCACAACGATTGTGAGAAAATGGTTTGTGCGACCGGGACGGTTTTTACAGTTGTCAATCACACACACGATATGTAAAAATGGGACAGTTTTTGCAGTCTTTGCAGTGGTCGTGTAAGAAGAAAGTGTTTGAGAAATAGGGATGGTTTTTGGCGCCAAAAGCCAGACGAATTTGTGTGAATCGCACGTGTTACCTAACCCTAAACAGTAGTAAACAAATGCCAAATTATAAACTGATGGTGACAGAGTCTGCATGATCCAATATAACTGATGTTTAAATGCCTGACAAATTGGCTTTAACAAATGACAACAAATGCATGAAATGGTTACACGGTCTATCTTACACGTCTCGAAATAGTAATGACACGTGTACATCGAGGAATGAAATTGGTGACATGTGGCGTGATAATATATTTTTAAATGATTCGAACTTATTATTATTATTATTATTTAGGAAGTGACATTCATAATAGTGGAGCCCACAACCTTACCTGTGGCCTTACTTGTGGAGCCCATGGCCTGCAAACCTAATATAATATTCAAGCGGTTGATATTTTTCTGAAAGAATGGCAAAGTTAAATAAAACAAATGACAAAGTAGGCTGAACAAATGGGAAATTCATTATTGATTATGACAACTAGCTGTTACCAAATAGCATAGATGTCTGAAAAAATGCCAGATTTTAACTAAATAAATGAAATAGTTTGGTTTGCAGTAACCGCACAGACGATTTGTCATCGTTTGTTCTACGAGTTGAGTAGAGTAGAGTACCATCTATAGCAGTTACGAGTACCATCATTTCCTCCATACCCAAGGAGTAGAGTACCAGTCTTTAATCAAACACTTGGCAGGCAGCAGCTGCACAGACGATTTGTGACAAATAATTGTGATGGTTTTTGCGGTTGAGTAAGAAGAATAAACTGTTTGATGAATCGGGATCGCTTTTGGTGCCAAAAACCAGACGAACTCCTATGAATTGCACGTGATACCTAACCATAAACGATGAGAAATAGTAACATAATTGGTGAAAGAGTTTACTTTCTTATAAATGACAAGTAATTCATTACATAGTGACAATGTCTGTCTTACACATACACGTGGCTTGATATAATAGTTTTAAATGAGTTAAATAATTTTTTACAATTTTTTATTACGCTTGATGTGTGACATTCGTACTTGTGGAGTCCAAAAATAGGTGGTCTGCTGTGATATTACAACTTTAGTAGGGGCAAAACTAGTTTTTCCTCTTGGCAGTATCGATTTTGGAATTTATTGTTCCCTGGGTCCGATTTTGTAAAAATGGCAAAACGTAGTATTTATTATCATAATTTTTGTTCTAAAATATGCTCATAATTTTGACGTTTTCGTATTTCAGTCAAAACTTGAAACTTTGATTTTGACTTCAACCTATTCAACAAAATGCCATTGGGATTTGGAGTTGGAGGTGCTACTGGAGACTTAATTCTTTAAGAGCATCTCTAGGAGCAAGTGTGACTTTGGGTGTGGGCTCTGACAGGGGACCCATAAAAACCCAACCCACACCCATCCTTTCCCAGCAGTGAGTTCGAGTTTGTGACGTGTAATTTTTTATTTTTTTAAATATGGAAGAGATTAAAACACCGAGTGGTGTTCCTTTTACCATGTGGTAAAAGGATTATCGCGCGGGGTTCCAAACACCGCTGTTTGGATTGTTAACCCCAAATCAAACCTAACTCGAGTTTTAACAATTTTTCCTCCTCTCTCTCTCTCTCTCTCTCTCAAATCGAAGGTATACCTAAAAAATTTCACAAATTATTTCAAAACACAATGCAAAACCAAGAGGAAGACCCACACCCCAGTACATTATCTGGGTTTAGAGTGACAAGAGATCCAGAGTGAGCTATAACTCGGTCGAGGTTCGAAAGGAAGAAAAAACGAGTATAATTTGAAAATGTCCAACAACCTATACCAAACCCATCCGAAGAAAACTACCCGCGGAGGTGTATTACCCAACTCCCAGAAGGCGTTACTCATATCTATTACACTGGCAAGGAACTTACGGTAAGTTTTAGTGTAATTGTGAATTTGTTATTTCTATAAATTAAATGTTTGACAAAATGCTTCAATGAACATAATCGGGATTCGATGCGTCCGCACGGCACATTCACTACGGTGATCAAAGTTTGGAAAAATATTTCTACAATTCTACTTGTAAGGGGTGCCGTGGTAAATATATTCGGGCAGTTTATGGATATATGCTTGGGCAATTATGATAATCGGCTAATTCAGGCGCTTACAGAGCGTTGGTGGCAGACAACGCACACGTTTTTGTTCCCGTGAGCGGAGATAGGGGTTACTCCTCTCGATTTCACTATGCTGACATCATTGTTAATCGGCTGATTTCTGATACATGTGCCGTATGACGACGCATGGTTTATTTTATCCAATGAGGCAATTGTTCCCCAACATTGATTCTAGCCATATAAAGAGTGGGAACGTCAGAATTTCACATTTGAGAACTTACTTGACCATCGCAGCTGATCGGGAGGATGATATTACTATTGTTCGTACTTTTATCCTCTTCATAATGGGACATTTGTGGTTTCAAACGGTCAACGACACCGTCCCGCTTGGATATCTCGCGGCCGTGGCCGATTTGGACGAGGCCGCCCAATATGACTGGGGTTCTGCTATTCTTGTTTTCCTGTACTATGGTTTGGATACTACAGTCACCACCGGGGGTGCCATCACTGAATTTTCCCAACTTCTTGAGGTATACTAACACATTTTCCTTACAAGTTACAAATCAAATATATTCTAATAAACGTCTTAATTATAATTTATAATTGATTTTTATGTTATTCCAAAATACAGTATTGGTTCTATGAGTATTGTGGGGTTGGTCACCCTATAGTCAAGGAAGAGGTTAAGTTCTCGGCCTATATGCGTCTCAGAGCATGGAAGAGGGGGACAAGAGGAAAACAAATGACCAGGCAACTAATCTATTTATTTTAGGCAGATACCACATTGATCACTACACTATTGAGACGATCACCTGAGAACCTTTGTTAGATTCAGCGGTATTTGAGATAGAGGACGTACTGACTGCAAAACTCCAATCCCGTAAGAGGATGCCACTTCAAGTACCAAATAGAAATTGCAAATATTACTTGGGGGATAGATGTTGGAGGCAGTTGACTGGCGAGGCGCGTATTCCTTTGGATCCTTCGCTTAGCATGTCGCCACATATTAGCCCTGCGGCTTTATAAGAGATGAGACAGGCCGGGTACTGTGAGTAGTTTATGATAGGGGAGGAGCGAGAGACTTACGCCTTATACTGGGCTAAACAAACTTCAGAGGTAGGTCACCTGTTAACAGATTCCCAGAAGTTGGGGAATATAGATCTGTTTGGACCCACTGCACTCAGAGTTGGTATTACACCTGTGGTAGTTACGTCAGCGTCGGTTCATAGCTTATTCTAGGACTTCAGTTTGCCTGGTGACCTCGAGGGGCCAGACCCCGGGTGGCACATTGAGTGGATAGGGAGGCGTGAGCTGCTCTCCATCTATTGCTTGAGGGACCCGCCACCCATGTCTTCCTCCTACGGCGCAGAGGAGTTGTGGCACCTAACTCATGGTATGCGGTGAATCGCCCTTGCAGAGTTTGTGCAGGACACCCAGAGGCTGCAACAGTTGACTGATGAGTTTGCTATTGCCCACATGCACATTGACAGTATAGATGATCAGCTATATGCACATGTAAGTAATTTATTTATGTATTTATTATTTTATTTTTTCTTAATGCCATATTTATTTTGTCAAAATATTTATAAATTTTCTTTGTCCCGTTCAGGACCACAGCTGAGGAGGGGGCGTGACGTACGGGTGGTGCCGCTACCACCTGGAGGTGGCGCGAGGACGAGGCATCGTGGATCTGGTATGCGAACCAGGGGAGGCGGTACTAGTTGCAGGGGGCGGGGTACTGGAGATGATTCTCAATAGATATAGGTGTTTTTGACAAATATATATACGATGTAGAAGCTCAGTTATAACTACTAGTATTTATTTTCTCGTGTTTGTGTACTGTCTTTATTTATTTATTTTTTGTAATCCCATGATGTAGTTTATCTAGAATGGTTTTTGGAAGAGTTTGTATGATGTTCATTAGCAATGACTATCTAATGTTGAAATTGACTGAAGTTTTTTGGTTTTTGGGAGAGTTTTTTCAATGTTTATTCGAACAAACTATTTGTCTGTTCGAATAAATTTGTACAATTTTGCACTGAGCAGTTTTATTCGAATAGACCCAAAGTCTGTTCAGTGTTCTTTTCACCGCCAAATCCCTGATTTTAAGATCCATATCTTCTTTCCCTTTTACATTTCTCCCTTTTACACTTTTTTCTTCCATTGGAAACTTGTTCACCCTCTGGTATTACACCCTTCTCTCAACTCCACAGCCTCAAATGTCTTCTTCATCATCCGATTCATCCATTGGTGATCCTCCAGGTATATCGTCGTCCTCCTCTGACGATCTTATCTTTGATTGTGCGGCGGCAATTTGCGTTCTATATCAAGCTACAATGAACATAATAGTACACGATACAAATTCGAGTCACGGCGGGAGTGTCATGGGCCGTAAGGATAAGAGAAAGAATTTACTGGTCATTACCCCAAGGCGACACTGATTCTTGAAGTGGTAGCTTCATACGACCTTTGGATTTGGCATAGTTTTTTTTTGGTTATCAGGGTCTAACAATAATATCAATGTCCTGCAACAATCACATCTTTTCACCGACCTGGCTGATGGTATCGCCCCACCTTAAAATTATATAATTGCCAGAAAAACTTATGATATGGGGTATTACCTAGCAGATGACATAAACCCCAAATGGGGAATACTTGTCCAAACCATATTCAATCCGGTTACAGCGAAACAAAAATTCTTTGCTCAACAACAAGAAAGTTGCCGAAACGACGTAGAACGGGCGTTTGGGGTTTTACAATCTCGGTTCAATGTTGTAAAAAATCCGGTTTTGAACAATGTCATGAAGGCGTGCGTGATAATGCACAATATGATCGTCGAAGAGGAACGAGGTACATGCCCATCATACTTAGACTACAATCCGACCGAGCCCTCAACTATCAAAGGCGAACGGTTCAATATTGTACGCGAACGCGGAACAATAGAATCTTTTATATCAAAAATGAACCGCATTCAAAGTCGAGAACTACACTTTGATCTAAAGGATGATCTAATCGAGCATTTATAGGTCGTGAAGGGAAATCTTCAAACTTAGTACTCCATTTCTTGTATTATCTGCGTGTTCTTGATGTAATTTAATGCTTCTTAGTCGTACAAGTTTATTAAACATGTTTTTGATATTGCATTAATCTTGTATTTATTTTAACGCAATATTATCGGCAATAAATATTTTGAAAACAAGATTCCATTCTTCAATAACAAAGTACATTATTCAAACGATTACATTATTGGAAGGTAAACTACATTCTTGGAAAAAAAACTTATATATACAGCAAAGTTAAATTACATTTCATCACCAATTCAAGTCCCTGGCCCACCCCTCTTGACCAGACGTTCCATGACCTCAGCTTGCCTTTGCAGATAGTATTGCAATTAATGTCCAGAAAGAGTACTCAGGCCTTTCTTCATGATTTTGCGATCTTTATTTGCTTGCTCAAAATCTATTTTAGCTTGCCAATATTGTATTGTTTTTGCTATTCTTTTTTCGCTTGTCTCTTCTTCAACCGTAGTCATCCAACATTGTTTGGATACCGCTACGAGATGCAGTAACACCATTCAATGCCTTTTTTACTGCAAGGTTCTTTCTAAAGAGTTTTTGGCCGATGGGTCTGCTTCCACCCTCATACAATGAACCATCTAAGTCAGAATTTGGGCCCGCAGATTGAGGTGTAGGTGGGCTATCGGGGTTCTCCGATAGATTGTTTGATCCGACCGAGTTCTCCGGAGAAGAATTGTTCGATGTTCTCCTGGCTACATTTCTTGGTATATTCCCCGCATGGTTCAACCCATCATCCCTTAGGTTGGCCCATCGCGGTTCTCGCGCCAAAATCTTATACGCTTCACGGTGGTTGAAGTTATTGTCGTCATTTAAGCCTTGACAGATCTTGTGTGCATCGTTTTTCTACAATTCACAAAATTACCAAATACAAATAAATAATATGTATATCCGCAAGAAATAAATAAAATTGAGTTAAAGGAAATCAGAACGTACCCGATCTTCTTATGTTTTCCCACTGCTATTCCTAAATCGTTCTTGAGGAACTATCCCCTTGTACGTCACACATTGTACATTAAGGGTATACCATTGAGATTTGGTCGACCGACTTGATCGTCGTGTGGGGCACTCGGGGTCTCTGCTAAAGGCAATGTTGACCTTTGATAGAAAGTAAAACTTTTTGTGCGTCCCGTTGTCTGGACAAAAGTTGTTACCCACGCCATTGCGAGATACGTAAAGTCTGCTTCCGTCCAATGCAGTCCACCATCATCTGTCTCGTCCAAAAACTCAGCATCTTCTGGCACTTGCACGTTTTGTCTTTGTTTTGCGGGTGCTCTTTTTTTTCTTCCTTTTACTTTTTCTTTTTGGGATGTCATCGTTTCAACAGGTATTGACGCATTTATGTCACTTTGACTGTGCTGAGTAGATTCACCATAGAATAGGTAGTTCTAAAAGTAATTTGGAGGTTGAAAACCTTGAGGTTGAGTGAGCGGATATGGTTGATAGTACGGGCTAAACGCCTGAGGTTGCGGTTGAGAAAGTGTAAATAGATTTTGATATTGTCCATAACTGGGATCCCCTTGCGACATAGTAAATGGAGGTGGGGTATGTGATTGGAATTGAAGTTGGAATTGTGATTGGTTGTGGTAGAGGTATAGAGTGAATTGTGATGATGGGTGTTGAGCGAATGGTATTGAAGGTGGGTTATGGGAGAATGGGGTCGACGATGTAGAGTTATTACTACTGGTGGCGGAGTTTGCCATTTGGGGAGAGTGTAGAGGTTCTCCTCTATGCTCGGCTTCCTTGGTTTTGGAGGAGAAGAAGTAGCCAGGGAGTGATTTAGAGAAATAATTGAGATTGAAGGAGTTTGGATTACCGCATGGTAATCCAAAAACCGCCAAAACTCATTTTTTTTAGGTATGAGCTCCTCACACTCGGTTGAGTTACTGTAGTGCCATGTAGGAGAACTCACACTGAATTTTTCGCTGCTGGAAGACCGTGTTGCATATGCTCTAAGTAACTTGTGTGAGTTGATCAGGAGTTCTATTTTAGAATTTGTACTTTTAATTATTTTCTGTTGCTGGTTTAGTTAAATGGGTTGTCCCCCCACTGTGTAAATAGCTTTTGTTTTCCTTTTTATGTCAATGGGGGATAGTCCCCCAAGCTTGCCCTGTAAAAAAAATAAAAAGTGACTGAAACACTATGGAGGAAGGAAGAAACAATCTGGCGTTTGCTATTAATGGAGTGAGATTTGAGGTCTCAAAGATTGACCCTTCTACAACTCTGCTTGAGTTCATAAGAACCCAGACACGTTATAAGGGGACTAAGCTTAGCTGTGGTGAAGGTTAGAGTCACAGACATCTCTCTTTGTTTTCATTGTGTGATGATGGGGTTTGTTTAATTCTTATTTAAGAAAATGGGATTGGTTTGTGTCATTATGAAAGATTTGGTGATTCTTAAGTTATGTTTGTGTTTGGTTGGTTTGCAATATTGGGATTTTTGGAAGAGAGTGGCTGGGGTGTTTCAGATGTTCAGATAGAGGGATATATGTTAATGATTTTATCGAGTTTTGATTGATTTTGATTGATGGGATTAATGGGGTGTGTTCTAATTGTGTTTTTTGGTCTGCTATGAATTTCTACTAGCAAAGTACAAATTGGATTTTGATTATCTATATTTGCTTCTTAAGGTGGAACTTGGAAGTGAGAGAAATGCTTTTATCTAGGGGCTTGGAGTAGGTTGTATTTCCTGGACTAGAAAATGGCCTAGTTCCTTGGGACTAGGCCTAGTTTATGTTTTGAAAATTTGATTTTTCTAGGCTCATTTGCTATGGTTCAAAACTTGTTTGGTTTGTAATTGCCTCTCAGGCTAACATAGTAACATGTTGTACTAATAGATATTTGAATGTAAAATATTTTGGTAGTTGTATATTGGTGGACCCAATTTGAATATAAGTTTTACATCTAAATTCGGGTTGGTTTTTGGTTGCAGGTGGTTGTGGAGCTTGTGTCGTACTTCTGTCAAAATATGATCCCGTGCTTGAAAAAGTTGAGGACTTCACAGTGAGTTCATGCCTTACTCTTCTCTGCAGTGTTAATGGATGCTCAATTACGACCACTGAAGGTCTCGGAAACATCAAAGATGGGTATCACCCTATACACAAAAGGTTCTCTGGTTTCCATGCTTCTCAATGTGGGTTTTGTACTCCTGGCATGTGCATGTCTCTCTTTTCTGCTCTTGTCAACGCTGAGAAAACTAAAGCAGATAAACCCCCTCTTGGTTTTTCCAAACTCACAGCGTCAGAAGCTGAGATGGCTATTTCAGGCAATCTATGTCGGTGCACCGGTTACCGACCTATCACGGATGCTTGTAAGAGCTTTGCAGCGGATGTTGATATGGAAGATTTAGGGCTCAATTCTTTTTGGAACAAGGAAAAGAGTGAAGCTGTAAACGTAAATAAATTACCCTTTTATGACCCTCAAAATGATATTTGCACCTTTCCTGACTTCTTGAAAGAGGAAATAAAATCCAAAAACTTTATAGATTCTAAAGTGTTTTCCTGGCATAGTCCCAATAGTCTCGAGGACCTTCAGAGCCTATTGAAGTCTATTGAAGGGGAGACTGGGACACGAGTGAAACTAGTTGTTGGTAATACGGGTATAAGTTATTACAAGGAGCTAGATCACTATAATAAGTACATTGATTTAAAACATATTCCTGAGCTATCAGTTATGAAAAGGGATAGTGCAGGAATAGAAATTGGAGCAGCGGTTAGTATCTCTAAAGCTATCAAAGTTTTGAAAGAAAGAAGAGGTGAATCGGAATCCAAAGGAGAAATGATATTCATGAAAATTGCTCATCATATGGATAAGGTTGCATCAGAATTTGTTAGGAATACGGCAAGTTTGGGTGGTAATTTGATCATGGCACAAAGGAACCAATTTCCCTCAGATATTGCTACTGTACTGCTTGCTGCAGATTCATCTATAGAAATACAAACAGGTCCCAAGAGACTAACTCTTCCATTGGAAGATTTCTTGGAAAGGCCTCCATCTGATTCCAAAACTGTACTTCTTAGTGTTAAAATCCCATGTTGGGACCCAATGAGAAGTGTTGCTTCTGGGAAATCAAATTTGATGTTTGAAACGTACAGAGGGGCACCACGTCCACTTGGAAATTCGTTACCCTACCTAAATGCCGCTTTTTGGGCTAACGTTTCTCTTTCCACAACTTCAAATGGATTTGTCTTGGAAAATTTGAGGTTGGTTTTTGGTGCTTATGGGATAAAACATGCAATAAGGGCGAGGAAAGTTGAGGATTTCTTAGTTGGGAAATACCTTAGCTTTTTTAATCTAGTTGAGGCTATTAAATTAGTTAAAGAAGCTGTGGTACCAGAAGAGGGAACTTCACATTCAGCTTATAGACCAAGCTTGGCAGCTGGATTTCTTTTTGATTTTCTTCGTCCTGTGGTTGAAGCAAGTAATGAGAGTCCCAGAAACATCTTGGATGGTTATGTTGATACTTTGGAGATTAAGGATCCTGGGTGTAATAGGACTAATCATATTCGAAAATCGGATGTACTCTTATCTGCAAAACAGGTAATGGAAGTCAGCGAGCAGTATCATCCAGTTGGCGAGCCAAGTAAAAAAGCTGGAGCCGAAATCCAAGCTTCTGGTTCGTTGTACCTATTTCTACGATATTCTTCAATACTTGAGTGATATTTAGCATGACTTGTAATACTTCTCACAAATTTCCACCATTTTCGGTCATTCTTCTGTTTCTCTTTGGTTTGCCTTTATTATTAATTTATCTTTAAATAAGGTGGCATTGACCCCCATGTTTACATGTCAAATTGCATAGGTGAGGCTGTATTTGTGGACGACATTCCTTCTCCCAAGGACTGCCTTCATGGAGCATTTATATGTAGTACAAAGCCATTGGCATATGTGAAGGATATTCAATTCCAGCCTCCGGCACTACCACATGAAGTCATTAAAGTTATATCCTGCAAAGACATCCCAGAAGGAGGGGAGAATGTTGGATCTAAGAGCATATTTGGTTTTGAACCTCTATTTGCCGATGGCCTTACTGAGTTTGCTGGCCAGCCTCTTGGGATTGTGGTAACTCATATTCACAATGTAGAAATAGATCTATAGATATATTTTATATTTTGCTGTCAAATGTTGGATGTGTTGGTGTAGGTTGCAGATACACAAAGACATGCAGATACAGTAGCGAACACTGTGGTCGTTAAATATGACAATGAAAATTTGAAACCGCCCATTTTATCAGTAGAAGAGGCTGTTGAGAGATCCAGCTTCATCGAGGTCCCTCCCTTTCTTATGCCTGAACAGGTTGGAGATTTCTCGAAAGGAATGGCACAAGCTGATCATAAGATCCTCTCAGCAGAGGTAGAATTTCAATTTAAAATTTTGAATATTCCCCATGAAACACAACTTACACGCTGACTATTTATGATTTCGTTAATAAACCACATATTTTCCCAAATTGCATAAATTGCCAGCGGAAAAACAAAAAAAGTTTCAGCCTAGGTTCTCAACTGACCCCATGGAAGATCAGGTTCTTCTTCTCCTTCCAACCAAGGACCAAAATGCCGTTTTCAATTCAAGATAGTGATAGGTCTCGATTTCTTTTTGTTTTCACATATGTATTCTCGATAACTTCAGACAATCAATACATTGTGATAACTTTTGATGTATGTGCATATATAAAAATGTAGCTAAACATATCCTCGATATACCATGATAACTTCCGGTATATCGTGGTAATACTTAAGTTGATAATTAATATAATAAGAAAATTTTACCATGAATATTATTAAGACTTATTGATAATTTGTTATTTATTGATCTTTAACAAAAAAACAAACAAAACTGATTGTATCCAACTTTATCAACTAACCAATATGCCATTGGTCACCAAATATATCAAAACGCAGGAACTTTACTGGAATTAAGTAGGCCGCAAAATTATCTGGAGTTTTGAATCAAATTTCATTTTTTTCCCTTCATGACAAGAAAAGTTTGTATTTTTTGACTTTTATCTTGTAATGCTGAGTTTCAGATCAGATTTGGGTCTCAGTACCATTTCTACATGGAGACACAAACTGCCCTTGCTGTACCAGATGAAGACAATTGCATGGTTGTTTACAGCTCTACTCAGTGCCCAGAGAATGCTCAAATAGTGATTGCAAGGTGCCTTGGTGTTCCTAACCATAATGTCCGTGTGATTACAAGAAGGGTTGGAGGGGGCTTCGGCGGAAAGGCATTAAAAGCTTTGCCTGTGAGTATTCATTTATTAAACTCCCATTCAGATCACAACTCTTTTTGATCTTGAATGAGCCCGTTATTAGACTCCCATTCAGATCCCAACTCTCTTTGATCTTGAATGAGCCCGTATATGTAGTCAAACCCTTCGACTTAGACTTAAGTGCATTGATATGGATATAATATGATTCGAACTATTTAGAGACCATCAGCAACATAGGAGCCCTCTGGATTTTAATCTGAATCTGAAAAAGTCTTACAGTTCAGATATCAAATTTCTCACAAATAATGAGAAAAATGTGGATTTTATGTTCCAAATGAATAAGTGATCTTGATAAACAAAATACTTAATATGTCCCTTCTTAATATAAAGCATAACCAGGTCCCTGGTGAAAATATAACCTCTCGTCGATGCCGATTAACTCTCTCCTTTACCCTCGCGTAAACATCCGCTAAATGTCGCCGAACCTCCTCATGTATCACCCGAATGGACTCAGCAAACTCTGCAGCACTGTCAGAAGTACTAAGTACTAACTTGGGGTAGGTGCTTAATCTAGCGCGATATATGGGGAATAGTCCGTCATGATCTGAAAAGGAGATAGTCTCGTCGAACTCTTGACATAACAATTGAAAGCAAACTCGGCATGTGAAAGAGAAAAATCCCATTCTGTAGGTCTATCCCCTGTAATACACTATAGTAAATCACCCAAGCTCCGGTTAACCATCTCTGTCCGTCTGTTTGAGGGTTATTGTAATAGGTTATTTAGTCTTATTAAATCCACCTTTTAATTAGGTTTGTAACAGCCCCTTAACTTGGTTTGTAACAGCCTATTAACTAGGTTTGTAACAACCCC
Source organism: Kingdonia uniflora (assembly GCA_014058105.1). NCBI lineage: Eukaryota > Viridiplantae > Streptophyta > Magnoliopsida > Ranunculales > Circaeasteraceae > Kingdonia > Kingdonia uniflora. The sequence goes on from JACGCM010000622.1 coordinate 931,623, forward strand.
TTAATTAGGTTTGTAACCCCATGTTTTATTAGCTTAGTAACAACTACTTAATGGTTCTTGTAACTACCCTTGTATAATCTCTATATAAAGCCTCCTAGAGAGAAGAATAAATCATTCAGTTCATTACAATTCAATCTCTCTACATGTAAAGTAGAGAAAAAGAATAAATCATTACAGTTCATTAGATGTAAAGTAGAGAAAAAGAAGAAAAAAAGATGAATCCTACCCTTCTGAAAAGCCTTCTTGTATTGCCCTTCGTCATTGTTCTCATGTCCAACCCTTTCTAAGGTTATTCCTGCACACCATTGTCTTGTCCAGCCCTTTCTAAGTCCTTGCCTTATCAACTTTTTTGTCTTGTCAAGTACTAAGTTATTGTACTTGTTTGGTATTGCTCCAATGTTTGTGTTAATATGACAAACCCTTAAACAAAATCTTCTGCATCAACGGAATCCACGGTCTCTAACTCTGCTATTCAAAATGGCAATGGGAATTTGCTGAATTTCCCACATTCTCATTGGATACTAGTGTTCTTCTAAATGGCCGAAACTTCTTGTCTTGGTCCAGATCTATCCAACTTTTCTTGGGAGTTAAGGGTAAAATTGATTGGCTCCTACTTGACAAGGTGCCTTGTCTTTCTAAGACTGATGCTACCTATAGTACTTGGTTTACGACCAATTGCATAATTCTTGGCTGGTTTTTCAACTCTATGAAAACCGAGATTTATGAGCTCTTCACTTTTCATGAGGCGGTTGATGGTTTGTGGGGTGCTCTATCAGAAATGTATTTTACCTCTAATAATGAAGTCCGAGTCTATAAGTTATACAGGGAACTTGGTCAGGCTTCTCAAGGTTCATTGTCTTTTACAACTTATTTTGGATATCTGGAGGTGGGAAAAACTTGTAATATATACCTCTTTGACTGATATTACTGACTGATATTACCTCTTTGACATGACTCTTTCCATTGCGTCTGCGATTAAAAAAGGGAGGAAAAACAAAAAGTTTATCAGTTTCTTATTGGCTTACAGTCAGACTTTGAGGCAATTCGCACACAAGTTCTCAATACTGCACCTCTTTCGAATCTTGGTGAAGTATATGCATTAATTGAGAAACACGAGCGTCGTATGAAGTTGACCTCGAAAGTCACAGTTGTTTCTGATGTTTTACCGTTGGCTGATTAGATACCATTTGTTGCCAACTCCCGTTCTCAGGTACAATCATGAGATTCCCGTTCTACTCCTCTATCTGGGGGAAATCTTAGACGTACCCGACCATACTGTGATCACTGCAAACAAGATGGCCATTACAGACATACTTGCTTCCAACTTCACCCAGATCTACGACTAAAGAAAGAGTATGGCAAGTCCGGTGGGAATAAACCTCGTACAATAACTATTTTAGAGGTTTCTCAAAATTCATATTCAGGGGGAGCTCCAGATAATCTCAATACCACTATTGAAATGACACTGAATTCGAGGATGGACCAGGTCCTTCACATTCTTCGGGAGGAGAAAACCGTTGGCAGTTCTACAGCTATGTCAACTGCCACAGGTATACCCATTGCATGTCATGTTAAGATTGTAAATTCCTCATCTACCTGGATTCTTGATTCAAGTGCCAATGATCACATGACTGGTGAGTCTAATATTCTTGCAAATCTACATACCCCATTTAATCAACATGTTCTTATTGCTGATCAGCCTTATGGTTCACTCACTGAAGTCCATAGTAAAGACACGGTTAACTTGTCACCTGAGATTTCCCTAGAGTCTGTTTTATATGTTCCGCGTTTTACTCTTAATCTTTTGTCTATTAATCGTCTTGCCCAAGAATCTTATCTGTGCTGTTGTTTTCTTGTCAAATTCTTGTTACCTTTAGGACCAGAGTATGAGGCGAATTTTTGGCAGGGGGTATAAGCGTGATGGCCATTATGTTTCACAGTCATATGTTTCCAGTTTGCATCCTAGTATCTTGCCTACGTCAGGCCATTATGTTTTTTCATCCGAGTCGGTCCAAACCTGGCATGCCCGATTAGGTCATGTGAATTTTCAATATCTTTATCTTTTGTTTCCTGATTTAGTAAAAGCATGCACGAAGTATACGTTTCATTGTGAGATTTGTTCTTTATCTAAACATGCTCGCAATAGTTATATTCCTCGCATGCATAGATCACCTTGTGCGTTTGACTTAATTCATTATGATGTTTGGGGACCTTCTTCAGTCACTGCATGGTCTGGGCATATATACTATGTGACCTTTATTGATGATTATACTAGATTTACTCGGGTTTACTTGCTTCGTAAAAGTCTGAGGTCCTTCTTTGTTTACCCGTTTTTTGTAACTTGTTAAAACACAATTTAATGTGGTTGTTCAGGGGATTAGGTCTGGCAGTGCTAAGGAATATGTATCTAATGAGTTTGTCTCGCGTCTTAGCCAACATGATATTCTTTGGTAACTCACTTGTCCTTATACCCTTGAGCAAAATGGGGTTGCTGAGAGGAAAATAGGTCTCTCATGGGTGTTCGTTGAAAGGTATGAATGTTCCCAAGTCCTACTTGCATTTTGCCGTGCTCACCTCTTCTTACCTGCTTAATCGTACCCGTAGTAGGATTCTTAGTGGTAAGGCTCCTTTCCAGCTTGTATACCCTGGTCGTGCTCTTTTTCCTATTATTCCTAGGGTGTTTGGTTGTGTTTGTTATGTTCATGACAAGAGTCCTTCTCATACTAAACTGGATGACAAGTCTATTCGGTGTATCTTCTTAGGGTACTCTCCTATCTCTAAAGGTTATTGGTGTTATAATCCATCTCGTCGTCACATTTATCATACTATGGATTTTACTTTTGTTGAGCATATTCCTTTCTTTGGTACTACTTTGTCTATACTTGACTTTTTGCCACCATCGGAGGAGGAACCTTCCGTTGTTTATCCTATGTCTGTTATTGATTTTCCTCCGATGACATCTACTGTTTAACATTTCAAGGTGTACTCTCGTCGTCCACGCGCTCACCTTGCTCCCGTGCGATCCGCCTCAGGTAATACACCTTTTAACCTCCCTGTTACTGTTTATAATGATACACTTGTCACTGTTGATATTCCTGTTAGCGATGATACATTTCCTGTTGTTCCACCTGGTATTGCGTCTCGTTACCCTACCAGGGTATGTGGTCCTCTTGAAAAGTATGTCTTTTCTTCTAAGCATCCCATTGCCAAGTTTGTTTCTTACCAGGGAATGTCTGATTTATACTATGCATATATATCTTCCACTTCTGCGATCCAGATTCCTTGATCTGTGTCTGAGGCTATGGTAAATTCTCATTGGGTAGTAGCTATGCAAGCTGAGATGGATGCCTTTGTACGAAACCGGATTTGGGAGATGGTTCCTTTACTTCCTGAGGTCCGGCCAGTTGGGTGTCGATGGGTGTTTAATGTGAAATTCTTGGCTGATGAGACAGTGGAAAGGTATAAGGCTCGCTACTATGGTAAATTCTCATTGGGTAGTAGCTATGCAAGCTGAGATGGATGCCCTTGTACGAAACCGGATTTGGGAGATGGTTCCTTTACTTCTTGAGGTCCGGCCAGTTGGGTGTCGATGGGTGTTTAATGTAAAATTCTTGGCTGATGGGACAGTGGAAAGGTATAAGGCTCGCTACTAAGGGATTTACACAGGTACATGGACGTGATTTTGGTGCTACTTTTGCTTCGGTTGCAAAACTGAACTCTGTTCGTCTTCCCATTTCCTTGGCTGCTTCCTACCATTAGCCTCTTCATCAGTTGGATGTGAAAAATGCATTTCTTAATGGTGATCTTGATGAGATTATCTATATGACTTCTCCACCAGGCTTTTACGGTGAGGGGGAGTATGCTGGTAAGGTATGTCGTCTTCGTAAGTCTCTGTATGGTCTTAAGCAGTCACCACGAGCATGGTTTTATCGATTTAATAAAGTGATTCTCCAATATGGCTTTGTCAGATGTCATTCAGATCATATTGTATTTGTCAGGTACATTTCAGGGGGTTGTACCTATTTTCTAGTTTATGTCGATGACATTATTATCACCGGAGATAATGTTACAGACATTTCACAGATTAAAGAAGCTCTTGGGAAGGTATTTGAGGTGAATGACTTAGGGTCATTACGATACTCCTTGGGATTGAGGTGGCTCGATCTTCCAAGGGAATTTCCTTATCTCAAAGGAAATATGTTCTAGATTTGTTGGGTGATACAGGGATGCTTGGGTATAAACCAATCTCCACTCCTCTTGTTCCAAATAGTAAGTTGACTCCAGGATCAGGATCTCTTTATCAGATTCATCGGCTTATCAGTGTCTTGTTGGACGTCTGATCTACTTGGCAAACACCAAACTAGATATTTTATTTACTGTGAGTATGTCAGTCAATTCATGCATGCATCGTGTCGGTCTCATTTGGATGCAGTTTATCACATTCTTCGATATCTGAAGTCATGTCTTGGTCTCGGAATTATTTTATGCTCCTGGAGTACAAGGTAAGCTCTGAGTCTTACACAGATTCCGATTATGGTGGGTCATATGATAGTCGGTCTACTACTGGTTTTTGTGCTTTTCGTGGAAATCACCTTATCTCATGGAAAAACAAGAAGCAAGATTTTATCTCTCGCTTGTCTGCTGAAGCAGAGTATTGCGCATTAACACATGGAACATGTGAGGTGATGTGGTTGCGTTCCATCTTGAGTGAGTTAGGCTTTGTCGAGACAAGGTCATCAGTGTTATATTGTGACAATAAAACCGCCATTTATCTAGCTTATGGTCTGTCTTTTATGAGCGGACAAAGCATATAGAGATTGATGTACATTTTTTGCGAGAAAAAGTACTTTTAGGAATTGTGGCTCCTTCCTTTGTTAGGACAAAGTCATAGGCTGCTGATACTCTTACCAAGCCAGTTGGACCTGCTAATCTCCGTTCTTCGATTGGCAAGCTAGGTCTTCTGGATATCTTCGCACCAGCTTGAGGGGGAGTATTGTAATAGGTTATTTAGTCTTATTAAATTTACCTTTTAATTGGGTTTGTAACAACCCCTTAACTAGGTTTGTAACAACCTATTAACTAGGTTTGTAACAGCCCCTTAATCAGGTTTGTAACCCCCTATTTTATTAGCTTAGTAACAACTACTTAATGGTTGTTGCAACTGCCCTTGTATAATCTCTTTATAAAGCCTCTTAGAGAGAAGAATAAATCATTCAGTTCATTACAATTCAATCTCTCTACAAGGATGAAAAGCTATGGAAAAACGAAGCTTGCAGTGTAGGAGTCTCCATAATGTCCTCCAAAAATGCCCTGTAAACCGTCGATCCCTATCCGAAGTAATCAACTGTGGAACCCCATGTAAACGTATCACCTTCCGGAAGAATAGTCGAGCCACGTGAGCCACATCTTCCATTTTAGTGCATGGTATAAAATGTGCCATTTTAGAGAATCGATCAACAATCACAAAAACAACCACAAAAACAGAGTCGAAACCCCGTGTCTTCGGCAATCCTGTTACAAAATCCATCAAAACATTTCTCCAAGGGCTAGAAGGGATCGACAAAGGTGTGTAGAGACCAGTGTTCTGCTCTCTCCCTTTAGCCGTCGCATAAGAATAACATCTTTGGATAAAGACATTAACATCCCTGTGCATAGTATCCCAGAAGTACCACTCCCACATGAGTGCGATTGTCTTAATCACCCGAAATGCCCCTAAGCCCCCCAACATGGATATTTGTAATCAAGCGCTCTCGATGGAAGAAATCGGGACATAAAGGGATGTACTCTTAAATAAATAACCATCTTGAATGGTGTAATCCTAGTGAGAACCCTGGTGCTGCTCACATAACTCATAAATAGGCTTAAAATACACATTAGAAGGGTACAAGCCACGTAACTTAGAAAACCCAAATACCAAAGAGCGGAGTGTAACCAAGAGGTGAGTTGTCCTACTGATCTTGTCTACAAACCCGTTTTCTTTTCCCTTAATGTGCTGAATATGGAAGTTAAAACTCTGGAGGTAACTGAAACACTTCGCCTGCCTGTCTGTCGAAGTCCTCTACTGGCTATGCATGTATCGTAGTGCATCATGATCAAAATGAATGACGAACTCCCGGTGAACCAAATAATGCCGCTAATGCCGCAGAGACCGTATTACTGCAAATAACTCAATATCATACGAACTCCCGGTGAACCAAATAATATTGCTATTGTCAAAGAAATAACCGGTGCTGATGTAGGGCTTCTAAAACCCTTTCCACATGAAGAAGATGCTCCTTTTTGGTGCGGCTGTGTATAAGAATCATCAAAGTAGACCACTGCAAACCTCTTTGCAATGCAGTCACGTAGAACCTCTGCCATCAAACGCATGAATGTGGATGGAGCATTAGACAACCCAAAATGCATCAGGCAAGAATCGTCAAAGTAGACCACTGCAAACCTCTTTGCAATGCATTCACGTAGAACCTCTGTTATCAAACGCATGAATGTGGATGGAGCATCAGACAACCCAAAATGCATCACTAACCACTCATATAGATCATCTTTGGTCTTAAAAGCCGTCTTCCACTCATCCCCTGGTTGCATGCGAATCTGGTGGTACCTGCTTTTAAGGTCAAGTTTGGAGAAAAGCCTGGCGCCATAGAGATCATCTATAATATTCTCTAATCTAGGAATAGGGAATATGTACTTTACTGTGATCTTGTTAAATGCCCGACAATCAATGTACATACGGTAACTCCCGTCCTTTTTGGGGACTAAGAGTGCTGGAACTGCCACTGGTGACATGCTCTCTATCAGAACCCCTTTTGCACATAACTCCGCAACCTGTCTCTGTAACTCTGCATGCTCCGATGGGGCCATGCGATAATGGGGCAAATTAGGCAGAGGTGCCCCTGGAATCAAATTGTTGTTGTGTTGAATATTTCGTAACGGAGGTAACTTTGATGGATCTGGCTCCTGACAAATGTTTGAAAATCGATCAAGCAGCGGCTGTAACTCGTCAAGAACTGCGGTAAGGGCGGTAAACATCACACAGACCAAAACATAAGCAAGTCAATGCCTCCTTCCCTCTGTTAGGAAACTACTTGATTTACGAACTGGAGTCTCTTATGGCAGTAGACCCACCCATCTCTGCCAAATGTCTTTCCACATGAATACATAAACATTAGGCCGCCCGATAAGTATTGCGTTCTTCTTCCACTGCCAAGGCCTACCCAAAAGTAAATAACAAACATCCATCTTGATAATAGTACATAAGGTGAATTCTTCATATTCTCCTATCTTAATCTTCACATGCGTACGGTATGCACTAATATCTCCCCTTGCTGACCATCCTTCTATAACCAACTCAACATGGCAACCTTAGGGTGAGGCACCAGATTGAGGCACAATTTATCTGCTACATTCTCAGTGATGGGTTGTCCGTCGACCCTTTATCTATAAAAATATCCAGTCCCTTCCCTTGAGCCTCTACTCGTGTGCAAAAAAGTGCATGCTTTTTCCAGTAATCGTTGATCCCTGGACTGCTAGCATCATTCTTTGTCAGTGACTCACACAAAGTGAGCGCTCTTTGAGGCATTCCCCTCCTTACTCGCTGGTGTGGTAAAGGATCTAATGTAATAACCCCTTTCGGGTATCACCCCTACATTAACCAAATTCGTCGTCGGTCCCGTCGAAATTCGCGGCCCCTCCGCTAGACTCATACCCGCCCCTAGTCGGCTATAGCCTTCGCCGGTTAACGTCGAGTCGGCGTCAAAGGGTGTTCGCGGCGTGCCCGAGTTGAGTTCTTGGGTCCACGACCCCCCACTATCGATGCTCTCACGGTCCACATCTTTTGTTCTTGTAAGTTGTTGCAGTGGTATGCTCGAGCCACTCGAAGGCATCCCCTGCCCGATGCCTTCTCGTGCCTGATGCACGTTGTTTTGTGCCCTGCCCTGCTGCAGGCATGCCTTGACCCGTGCCCGTTGTACTCCGCCCCGTGCCTTGCACATCCTGCCCGATACCCTGACTCGTGGCACTTGTGTTATGGCATGTCCTGTGCACCCTGCCCCTGCAGCATGTCCGCATCTTCTTCCCAATTTTGTTGGTTCGTTTCACGCACCAGATCGTGGATACCGCCGATCTCGGCAGCGATGGGGGCATCTCTCTCTTGAATTTTGGCCACCGGTGTCCCTGTCTCCGTTGTTGGCGACGTAATCAACCCCTCTCCGATCATTCTTCGAATTCTAGGCAAGGGTTTTGGATTGGGGTTGGTCTTCTTTGGTTGGGCTTTCTGACAATTGAATTCGTTGATCATGTGAACCTCTCGCATCAATGTCGCAATCTCCTCATGGGACTTTGATCGAGAACTCTCCAACACGTCACCGTCTTTCCCACCTACTAGATCAATCACACGGTGAATCTCTCTTTCCGTCGTCTCTTCGTGATGTTTCATCTCCAAGCTATCTCTAAGCCAACTTCATCAAATTTCTTCAATTCCTCCGTCACAACTCCCGCTTCCAGCCTTGCAATTTCAAGAATTGCACGAACGTTGAAGGCAAACTTAGGATCGCTTATAGCTATGGTACTAAGTTGTTACTAACTACTTTGTGGAAGCACAAGTTAACTACTCAAATTGAATTCTAGGGTTTTAAGAGTTCACCCAAAAACTCTAACAAGAGAACTACCCCATAATGAAACCCCCTAGCATCTATATAAAGAGCAAAGATAAAAGGTACGTGGTCTCGTGGGTAAACGACCCACAAGGCGTTATCTTACAGAGAATATAATATTAATCTATCTTTTCCTTCATAGATATTTCTCCTGTTGTGTGTCATTCCTGTTTAGTAATGAACTTACAGTATAAAGTACTTGAACTTTACTTATTCAGGTTGCTGCAGCATGTGCACTTGCTTCATACAAGCTACAACGTCCTGTACGAATTTACCTCAACCGCAAGACTGATATGATAATGGCAGGAGGAAGACATCCTATGAAAATAAACTACAGCGTTGGTTTCAAATCTAATGGGAAGATCACAGCCCTGCATCTTGATATACTTATCAATGGAGGGAGATTTCAAGATATAAGTCCGATCATGCCACACAACATGTTGGGAGCACTAAAAAAATATGATTGGGGAGCTCTGTCTTTTGATATAAAGGTCTGCAAGACAAACCATTCAAGTAAAACTGCAATGCGAGCACCTGGAGAGGTACAGGCATCGTTTATTGCCGAGGCTGTTATTGAACATGTAGCATCTTTTCTTTCTATTGAAGTTGATTCTATCAGAAACAAGAACATTCACACATTTGAGAGTATCAAGTTTTTCTATGGAGATAGTTCCGGGGAATTACATGAGTACACTCTGCCTATAGTTGTAGATAAGTTGGCTAGGTCTTCAAATTTTCACAAAAGGATTGATCAGATTAAACAGTTTAACGGTTGTAATATATGGAAGAAAAGGGGAATTTCTCGTTTACCAATCGTGCATGAAGTGATGCTGAGACCCACACCAGGTAAAGTGAGCATTCTCAATGATGGGTCAGTTGTGGTTGAAGTTGGAGGGATCGAGTTGGGTCAGGGGCTCTGGACAAAGGTGAAGCAAATGGCGGCATTTGGTCTCAGTCTTGTAGAGTGCGATGGAAGTAAAAATCTCTTGGAGAGGGTACGTGTCATTCAAGCAGATACTCTAAGCTTAGTGCAAGGAGGATTTACAGCGGGGAGCACCACATCTGAGTCAAGTTGTGAAGCAGTTCGCCTAAGCTGTATAATGTTGGTTGAAAGACTAATCCCACTGAAAGAAAGGTTACAGAAGCAGATGGGTACAGTTTCATGGGATACGCTAATCTCCCAGGTGACTATTTAATTGCTTATACCTCTTAATAAATACTTTCCTTGCCCACCTAAGCATCGAGTGTACCTCAGCCTAATACAAAATTGTAGCTAGTTGCAGACTGCAACAATGTAGATGTACTAGGATTATTATCAGCTGAAAGACATAAAATACAAAACTGATGTTTTATATAAACTGTAGACATCGGTACTAACTAATATTATTCGTCATAAATTAAACAAACTAAAATCTGCAATGCAAAAATACTCATAAATGACAAATAGAACTCCAACATCTTTCTAATTATATATATATATCCATACGATCAAGTTAAACAAATTTTTTTTGCTTGGAGTTGATATGCCATATTTTAATCAATTTATTTTAAAATGCATCAATCAAGATTTCATTTTTCCCATTCAAATCATATTTGTGTCACGTGAATTCCACCCTAAGTCATAAAAATCACCAAACCTTTGAAAAGTTTGGCAAATTGAGAGTTTGTGCCGTGGAAGACATGTTAAAGGAAATTGACAGTAGTAATCAAATGTAAATGTTTCCTGATGTAAATCCTGTGATTAGTAGGAATATGGACATGGTGATCAGAAGCAGAAGCTGCAAAAGCCAAGGGTCCAGTAGAGCTGCAATTAGATAAATGTTGGGCCAGATTTATATAATCATACAGTAGTACGTGAATAACAAAAGTTAGTGAACTCTTTCATGTTGCGTAGAATATAAACAGAAAAAAGCGCATAATCCTATGCGATTTCTGTAGAATATAAACTTCAGTTGGAAAAATGCTTGGTTTGTTTTCAAAAAGAAAATGACATTATTATTCTATTCAAAATTAGAATGCATGGCATTCTCTTAATTACTTCTAATTCGCCATTAATCTAGTATTTCGATCTATATCTTTGTAGTACATATCAAGTAACCTGGTATCTTGAGTTACAGTATTATGGCTGAGGTAGAACAGTCTGGACAAAAGTATGACTCGCTTACTCCATCAGCTCTACCTATTAACAGGGTAGTGTTCAAGGTGTGAACTTATCAGCGAGTACTTACTATCTTCCTGGTTCTAGTTCGGCGAGATATCTTAACTATGGTGCTGCAGTAGCTGAGGTGAGTTTATTACGGCATGTTCTTTCTATGAGATACCATTAATAGTTTGTTTTTTTTGGAAACTGAGATACCATTAATAGTCGTAAGATGAATACTATGCTAAGTTTCATAGGATGCTTATAAAGTGAACTTACAAACATGCATAGGTGGAGATTGATCTTCTTACTGGAGCAACCTCAATTTTGCAGACAGATATTATTTATGACTGCGGACAAAGCCTGAACCCAGCTGTTGATTTGGGACAGGTTGGACCTAGTGTACTTTTATTTTAGACTCTTAATATTGATGTACTATATATATTTATCATGGATTGGGTAAGACAAATCATAGGTTGGCTCATAGTAGAAACTCTTTTGGGCACTCACCCAGTTTAGGATCTTAAATATCCTTCTTGCGTCAGTTTTGAAACTGTGCACTTACATTGATAATTTAATCGATACAGATTGAAGGTGCTTTCGTTCAAGGTATCGGATTTTTCATGCTGGAAGAGTATCTGTCTAACTCGGATGGATTAGTGGTAACAGAAGGAACATGGGACTATAAGATCCCAACCATAGACACCATCCCTAGAAAGTTCAATGTTGAGATTTTAAATAGCGGACATCACCAGAAGCGTATTCTTTCATCAAAAGGTGGGATCTCGATCTATACTTTCAGTTTTCAAAGTTCCTCTACTTCTGGAAATAATCTATGGTAGTTAAATAGCGAGGATAGTATGCTCAAAATGTTGGGTGGTTGGATCCATGCCATACACCTGCAGCACTCAAACCGAAACAAAATCTGTCACGGCCCAGCCCGGGCCTGCCTCTACAGTGCCCAGAGCACAGCGGAATAAGGGACCGTGCGGCGTACACGCACGTGCCGTCGTCGTGTACCAGCCATCTTCACGGGCGCTGCACGCCAGTGGCATATAACCCACAGATGCTAGAGCGACATCCAGATAATCCTGGATACTCGTGAGGGGTCATCGAATATGTATTCGGGATAGGCAACAACGCTGAAGGTTCCCTCAATAATCCCTACAACGTAATCTCTCGCGACGCGCGCGAGGTACGGAAAGCACACCTGTCCTGTAGTGGATCAGGGTAGCTCAATATGTCGATTTCCATATAAGGGACTCATATATGAAGGGGCGACGAGCCTGGACTATTTATATTGTCCATCTGTAAGGGGCGGTGCATCTCGGATAGCCCGTGGGGTATAGCGGCGCCATACGAATCCCTCTTTGGAAAATCGGCCCGCATTGCGAGGCAATGCCCCCTGGCCTTCCCTAGGCCTAGGAGAACTCATGACTATCCCTTGTAGATAGCCCATGAGCCGGGGTCCTTGATGACCAAGCATTAAAGCTCTTTTAGTCATGGGGAGGATTGGACCAAGGTTCCTCCTTAATATAGCTACTAAGTAAATAGTCAAGTTCCAAAATGAAACGTTAAAACATGAGACGAAGCGTACTGACCCTTTTCGCCCCCTTAACCGAATCCGATTGCGACGAAACCTGGCGTGCAGCTATATTAGGATATAGAGAACATATATACTCGGACAGAACTCAAAACGCTCGGGTGGATTTGGCCGGCGTTCGGTAGGTCATCACAAAACCTATAGTCGCATTAGGATTAAAAGTGGTCGCTTAGGCATGCCTGAATAGTGCCCAGTACTTTTGCATTTAGCGTGCGATTCTTTTATTTTGTTATTGTCGCTATTCATGGACGTCCGCATGGGCTTACTTATGTGTAAATGATCCTTAAACGAATGTCTTTTTTACAGAGATGTCCCTTTACGACAATCTCGTGCCTGCTTAGTTGACCAATGACATATTTTAGAATATTTTCCCCTGAATTTGGAATGAAGCTAAAATATTTTCCTGACCAACACAGTATTTGAAAGTATATAGTGATGAAATATTACTTCTATTAGAGGATTTTGCTGCTTTCTTGTAGTCTGTATTATTAATTATTTGGAATCATTGAAACCTTGAAGTTATCAGTTATGTGTAAACTTTATGGTCGCCTGGCACAAGGTTTGACACGTCTTCGATTATACTTTCTAGATATTAAAGATGACAAAGCCTAATCTCTCTTTATCATGTTAACGCCTGTTTAATTGGCTTTGTTTCCAGCTTCTGGGGAGCCACCATTGCTTCTAGCAGCCTCAGTTCATTGTGCAATTAGAGATGCTATTCGAGGAGCAAGGGCACAATATTTCGCTTGGAACAATTCAGATAGGTCTCATTCATCTATGACATTCCAATTAGGCGTTCCTGCAACAATGCCTGTAGTTAAGGAGCTCTGTGGACTTGACAATGTAGAGAGGTACTTGCAAAGCTTAATCTCTAGCGAATAAGCGGTTATTATCTTGTTTGTATTTCACATTATACTGTAAAATATGACTTGTGTTGTGTTGTATGATAATTTGCATAAATATCATGTATGGTTTTCCAAATGGTTCATGGTTTCTTTGACATTGTCAAAGTTTATGTCAAATCAACACTATTGTTGCTTGTAACATCAACATATGAGGATTCACGAAGGCGTTTCAAACTTTAGCTCAGGTGATGATTATCTTAAATCAAATTTTACATGAATGAGTTAGGACAGATACATTGAGGTTTGGAAGGATATATGTAGATTGCTGCAGCAGCACTCTTATATTTAGGCGGCTAACATTAGGAGGTTGTAACTTAGATTAAATAACTAACACTGGTATGGATTTTTCATGACACGTACTAGATGAAACGAAGAAAGATTCTCGTATGATGCCCTAGATGAAAATCGTTCTTGCGCGTATGTAATGTCTCGCCATTAGATTTGTATGACCTGATCTCCTTCGATTTAATAATTTCTTCTCACCACGAGTCTGTTGTAGTCGACGGATTCTCATGCAATAATGTTTTTTTTTTTTGGGATGGTTAAGCATGCATTTACCATTCTAACTCATACGTTGTATTCTGAGCACATTATTTGTGAATCGTGCTCCTTTACCCTATTAAACCACACCATGAACCCATTATATGTGAATCGTGCTTCTCTACCCATATGAGAGACATATGCCTGGTATATTTTTACCCTCGATACCTAATTTATAGGTGTAACATCCATGACTTGGCTGTTTTTTTGGGTTGTTATTCAAGATACATATTGGTGTAAAAGTGACAACTATGCTGGGAATAGGTATAGGGTGCTAGCAATAATTGACAACCATATCAGGAAGAGAATATGTATAAGGTTAGCAGCAATGAACAAGTATATCTGGAAGAGGGATACGGACGATAGAAATATACTGATAAATTCATTCTCATCTAAAGCTATTACATTGTTGTAACTATCAAAGTACCTTCGTGCCATTTGCCTATAATGTATTTGACAATCAAAATTATTTCATAGCTATTATGATTGTTTTATTACCTATGCATTTTGGAGTTTAAGTTATTAATATGTGCATGCATGAGGGATTTTACCTGTCAACAAACTATCGTTGAATTTGTTTCGTTAAGATATGGTTTTCTTCAAACTCGTGTTTCAATCTCTAGTTATTTTTCTCTTACAGTTCAAAGTTCATATAACGCATTGTCGCATGGCATATGCTCGTCTCTCAACCACAACTTAATCCTAGGGACAAGCAATATAATATGGAGTTCTGCTAAACTCGATTTTTTTTTTTTTTTTTTTTTTAAGCGACTAGACTTTCAAGTCTAAGTTCACAAATAATGTTAGAAACTTCTGTATTTCATCTGTTTCAAGTATTCATTTAGGCCAACCTCAGTTCCCATATTGTATGTATTTGTTAGTCCAGTATGAGCCCGAATAACAAGGATACCTGATTTTTACTCTACATAATATCAAACAAGATTATTGAACTAAAATTTCATCTGAATCCCAAATTTCTTAAACGAAATGCACATCTATGAACGTATATTGAAAAAAAAAGAAGCAAAAATTGAGTTATTCCAGTCCTTTTTGCCCTTAAAAGTTCCAACGAAAAACTATTTCCGAGCGTAATTGCTTAGAATCTTGAATACATAAGAGTGCAATTGCTTAGAGTGATTACTATGAAGGGATGGTTCACCAGGGCGTCTGAAACTTTAGCTCAGGTGTCGATTATTCTACATCAAATTTCCACGAGTGAGGTAGGACATATACATTAAGGTTCGGAAGGATATATGTAGATTGCAGTAGCAGATTCTCAGATTGGGCTGGCAACATTAGGAGGTTGTTTAACTAAATTAAAACACTGACACTGGTATGAATTTTGAACGACACCTATTAGATGCAACCAACACAGAGATTCTCATTTGTTCTTGCGTATAGGTAATGCCCCGCCTTTAGATTTGTTTGCAGTTACCTCCTTTGATTTAATAATTCCTCACCGTACACATACATTATTAGGTTTGAATCTGTGTAGACTTGTAGTCGAAGAATTTTCATGCAACAGTGTTTTCTTTGGGGAGGGTTAAGCATGCATTTACCATATTCTAACTCGTACATTGTTTATTTGTGAATCGTGCTCCTTTACCCCTATTAAATTATTAGAATTGGAGGTTCCATTTCAAAACTAATTGGCTATGAGAGTACCCCTAAGATATTATATTTTGAGGTACAAGGCTCTGTGTGTCCGATGTGAGACTATATATCACCACACCGTGAACCCATTATATATGAATCATGCTTCTCTACCCATATGGGAGACCTAGTATATTCTTACCCACAGGCACTTGGTTAACTATTCTTTTGGGGAGTTGTTATCCCTGATACATGTTTATTAGAGCATCTCCAACAGAGAAGGTATGTTATTCCGGTTTTGAATACTAGTATCCGGAATAACATACCATTTTGTTCCAACAGATTTTTCTCTAAATTCAGTTTTTTATTAAAATTGAGACCCACAATATTATTTTATGTGAGAGAGAAATTTTTTATTAAAAATTGGGACCCAGGAAAATAAGAAATATTTGTAGGGGAGCCACAAAAGTAGTATGCACATACCACTCTCCAAGTTCCGGATTTGCATACTTTGGAGGGGTATGAGGGTGAGTATGCTGAACACCATACTCCTGTTGGAATGAGTTTTTGCAAAAGTATGTGAAAAGTGTAATAACATACCATGCTGTTGGAGATGCTCTTACTATATGGGTATTGGAGGATACTAGAGAGTGGTGGAAAAGTGATGTTGGAATAGGTGTAGGGTGCTAGGTTGCTTAGCAACAATGGACAACTATATCAACAAGTAGTGGTTTCGGGATTTGCTTAAAGTTCAACATGTAATTTCAATAGAGAAAGTTAAAAAAAGAAAAGAAAAGAAAAGGTTGACTCTATAAGAGCATCTCCAACTGAGTGGTATGCTGTTAAGGTTTTCCCATACTCTTGCTGTAATGGACTTATTTCTAAACCCTGTACTCAGTACGGTATCTGAACTGATATAGCTCGGATCAACAACAATTTAAGACCTAAGAACAGTTCAGAGACTTTGAGGCATTTTCTAAACTCACACTGCAGAAGATACTCCTCTATTCATCAAATAGCTTGCATACATGCTAACTCCACAAGAGATCGTATCTTCTCCAAACGGTCTGAAGTGCAATTAAGAAGGCCGTTACAGATCAGCAAATATCAAATATCAAGACGTTACAGGAAATCTCATCAAAGCTCATCAAGTTCAGACGACCATAACGTTTATTAAATATCAAGAGGTTACAAGAAATCTCATCAAAGCTCATCAAGTTCAGACGACCATAACGTTCATCATTAAGTATACCCAGCGGTCGTATTATAAGACCTATAAGTAGCTACCTGGAAGGAAGACCCTGGGGGGATCGATGGCTAGTTCTTACGCATGACATACTGAGAGAAGATTACATTTGCATTTTCTGTAATCACTCCACTTTCTCTCTGTAATAACTAGTCAATCGTAATACAACACTCTCTCTCTTTTGAAAATCCTCACTAGAGGCCATGGTTTTTAACTTATTGAAAGGTTTTCCACGCTAAATACTGTGTCATTTACTCTCGTACTTGTATAATATCTGTTCTTAACACTGGTGTAAGACGTGTTTTCGACCTACTAGAAAATAGGTCATTACATTTGGCGTCGTCTGTGGGAATCCATGATCATACTCCGCGTTCTCTTTTCCAGAAGCCGATTTCCAAAAAATTTGACGAATGACGAACCCAGAAAATGACGTTCCTGACGCTGCTGGGGGGGTGACAGATTTACGAACTGCCATGCAGCAAGAACAAGAAAAGCGACTACAACTGGAGAAGCAGGTCGCAAGCATGCAGAACGTAATAAAAGTTCTTCTAGATCAACAACCAGCCGGCCAAAGACCACAACCTGCTGGGTCGCGAGTCTTAGTCCTGCATAGATTGGGAAATAAGGGCAAGGGGGCTGTGGCTCCTTCAGCTCGGCATACAGGTGACCCCCGCTCACAATTACCAGCCCGATCAGTCAGTGACCTACGATAGGAAGAGCAACATGGAGACACCCTTCACCTACCACGCATTTCGGTGACCGTTTAGGCAAAATAATGGGAGAGCACGACCCACAAGGAGTGCGAGCCGTACGACGTGCAGTCACATCTCGCCTACATCTCACCCCAGAACAGGTGGATAAACGCATTAAAGAACTTCTTGACGCTCAAATTCTAGATGGGAAGAAAAGCCAGACTAAAATCTAGAAGAGCCCAATTGCGCAGACTTTACTTGACGAAGAAGTGCCCGCTGGCTTTCATACACCAAAAATTCAGAAGTACAAGGGAGGAGATCCTGTGAAGCACGTACAGGAGTTCCAAGATTCGCTGAGATTGTATTCTATGTCAAACCACATCCTTTGCCGCCTCTTCCCGACCAGTCTGAAAGGCGAGCCTCTACGATGGTTTCACTCCCTTGACGAAGGTTCCATCCTGACGTTCGATCAACTCCGTAAACTGTTCGTCAAGAACTATTCGCACAATAAGGAGAAGGAAGAAACACTTTACTCTTTATTCAGCCTCAAGCAAGCCCAAGGCAAACGACTGATGGCATTCACAAGAAAATTCTTGATTCTAGCCCGGAAGATAGACAATCTTGACCAAAAGATTGCCGTTTCGGCCTTTGCCAACTCATTGCTCATGGAAAGTCGAGCCAAGGAATATCTCATCCTCAACAAACCACCATCATTAGAGGATATGCTCCAGAAAGTCAACCGATTCATTGACCTTGAGAGGTTGACTGTGGAAAAGTCAAAACCTCAGAACTCCAGCCTCTCCAACAAAAATCGCCCCGACGAGCGCACTCACGAGAGCAGTAAAAGTCAAGGGGGAGGTAAGAAGTGCTTCAAAACTAGTGACGACCGAACTCGCCAAGGAAAGAAGAGGCCGCCACCACCCATGCCAAAGCTGAACACAACTATGGCCAGTCTGTGCATTTTGATTCAGAAAGACGATCTTTTCTGAACTCCCAGGGATCGCACACCAATTGAAGGCAAACCATATTGCGTCCATCATCAAATCCAACATCATGACACAGAAAGATGTCTCTCACTTAAGTACCTACTTCTCGATATATTTTCAAAAGGTCGTTTTCTCGAATACATCATCGATGTTGAGAGTTACCATAATGGAAGTTATAAAAATGAGGGCGCAATTGTACAGATCGGTGAGGTAAATGAAGAAAAGCATTTGTATTTCATTGAGACCCATATCATCAACACGTCCAACAGAGTCAAACGCCGACGTGTAGCAGAATGTCACGACCTATCAATGGGAGAGAAAGAAGCTCGTTTACTTCCGGAATCTAGCAACAGACGAGCCAGAATATCTTTTGGAGATTGCGACGTTCGACACGTTACTTTCCCACATCATGGCGCTCTCGTCATCATGCTCAAGATGATGAACATAGTCCTTCATACTATGATGATCGATACAGGGAGCAGTATCGAACTATTATTCCAGAGTACAATCGACCAGATGGGCTTGGCGCACAAGGTCGAGCCGAGTGAAATCAATGTCTCCGGATTCAACGGTTCTAAGGAAGAACGGGTAGGCAAAATCACACTGCCTATCACAGCCGGGCCAGTTACACTTGATGTAGTCTTCTACATTATCAATGCCAAGTCAAGTTACTTGGGCATCATAGGGCGACCTTGGTTGCACAACATGAAAACTATTCCCTCCACCTATCATCAGACTTTGAGATTCGACTGGAAGGGAGGGATTTATGAAATCAAGGGTAACCAGAAGTTGGCTCGTGCCTGCAATAATACTGTTTATACAGAAGCTGACCTAGCCGCGGCAACAGCAATTACGGTACCAGCCATTACAGTACCAGTCACAACCCTGACTGCATAGCAATCACAGCAGGCCGAATCATCAAAACCTTAGCTGCCAAGCATCGAGCCTACAAAATATGTCGAAATCAATGGCAGCAAAAGAGGCACCAATATTGGAACTTTGCTGAGTTCGGATGAACGTTCGAAACTGATTCAGTTCCTCACACAGAATAGTGATGTCTTCGCATGGACTTTCCATGAGATGCCAGGAATCGATCCAGCCATAGCATGTCACAAGCTAGAGTTGAAAGAAAAAAGCAGAACCTATAAAACAGAAGCAGCGAACTCTAGCGCCAAGATTACGCGAAGAAGTCAACAAGGAGATCGACAAGTTGATTGAAGTCGGCTTCATCAGGAAAGCTGTCTATCTCGATTGGATATCTAACATTGTCGCAGTACCTAAGAAGAACGGTAAAATATGAGTTTGTATAGATTTTACAGACCTCAACCGACATACACCAAATGACAGTTTCCCATTGCCAATAATCAGCAATCTGCTCGATTCCATAGCAGGGCACGAACTCCTATCTATGATGGACGCTGCGTCAGGTTATAATCAGATACCGCTTTTCCCAGATGATCAAGATAAGACTGCTTTTATCACCGAGCATGGCCTATACTGTTATAAGGTCATGCCTTTCGGTTTGAAGAATGCAGGAGCAACTTATCAGAGATTAATGACAGACATGTTCAAAGACCATCTCGGAAAGACAATGGAAGTTTACATCGATAATATGCTTTGTAAAAGTCTCAAAAGAGAGGACCATCTCGCAGATTTGAAAACAACCTTTGAGATTTTACGAACTTATAAGATGCGTCTGAACCCTGATAAATGTCAGTTCGGGGTACAATCCGGAAAGTTTTTGGGCCATCTAATCAGCAAGAGTTCCAGGACAATATATGACTCTGGAACATGTCGAGAGACGAATCAAATAAATGCTCGAAGCGTAGACTCTGGCTAAAAGAATCCATAACAGATTATAGAAGAGCCCGATCGTACAAGAGCTATTGGATGACGAGGTCCCCACCGGATTCCATACTCTTAAGATCCACAAATACAAAGGAACAAATCTAGTGGAACACGTCCAAGAGTTCCAGGACGCTTTAGGCCTACATTCCACACCTAACCATATTCTCTGCCGGCTCTTCCCTACCAGCTTGCCCGGAGAACCTCTGTGATGGTTCCACACACTACCTGAAGGATCCATCATCACTTTTGAGCAGCTGCGTGAACTCTTCGTCAAGAATTACTCGCACAATAGAGACAAAGAAGAGAATCTATACTCCCTTTTCAGCCTTAAACAGACGCCGGGTGGGAAGCTCGAGACGTTCACTAAGATGTTCTTGGAGTTAGCTCGAAAAGTTAGATCAGCTCGACTAGAAGATTACTATTTTAGCTTTTACCAATGCGTTACGTGTTGATGGAAGGGCAAAGGAATACCTCATCCTCAACAAACCAAAAAATTTGGAGGACATGATCGAAAAGGTCAACAGTTATATCGACTTGGAAAGAATGGTATCTGATAGACAGAAACCCCAGAAGTCAACATTAACAGCTCGAGATCAGTCAGCCAACCCAGACTTTAATCGTACTGCCGATCAGGGAGGAGATAGGAAATAGACAAAATCTAACGACGAGCAACCTCGAAAGGGGAATAACTTTCCCAAGCCCTGCCTTCCTAAGATGAATGTGACCATAGCCAACATTTATCCTATACTTCAGAAGGATCGGTTCTTCCGTAATGCATAATATCTCCAGCCCATTGAGAACAAACCATATTGCATTCACCATAAGGTCAGACATCATGAAACAAAATACTGCTTTACCTTACAGTGGTTATTAGAGTATATCTTCAATGATGGATGAATGCATGAGTACATTATAGATGCCAAAAGCTACAAGAATGAGAGTTACAAACTTCCTGCAGATGCCATACAAACCGAATAGCCGGCAGGAGAGAAACACTTATACCATATGTCGCTCTATCACTTCGTTGAGACTCAGATCGTCAACCAATCAAATAGAACTAAGAGACGACGGGTCAACCAATGTCACAACCTCTTCATGAAAGACAAAGAAACTCGTTTACTCCCCATTTCAAGCTCTCAACGAACAAGAATTTCTTTCGATGACTGTGATGTTCGTCATATCAACTACCCTCACCATGATGCTTTGGTGATAATGCTGAAAATGCGGAATATGGTGCTTCACACGATGATGATAGATACTGGAAGTACTATTGAACTACTTTTTCAAAGCACGATTGATCATATGGGACTGGTCGACAAAGTACAACCTAGTGACATTTATATATATGGATTCAACGGGTCTAAAGAAGAGCGTGTAGGAAAGATTATACTTCCCATCACAGCAGGACTTGTGATACTCGACGTTGTCTTTTATGTTATCAATGCAAAATCCCATTATTTGGATATAATGGGGTAATGCTGGTTACATAATATGCGAGCTATTCCATCCACCTATCATTTGATGCTACAATTTGAGTAGAATGGCGACGCATATGAGATCAAAGGAAGTCAGAAGCTCGCTTGATCTTGTAAAAATTCTGTCGTCATCGTTCTAGAATCCTTAGAGCCACAGCTTACATAACAATTACAGAAAACAACAGGAAAATTTGCAGAAAACTATACAGTAAACTCTACAGAAAACCATATGCCAAGTGCAGAAATAACAAAGTACGTCAAAATCAGTGGCAAAAAGAGAGGAACATACATTGGCACTCTTTTGCCAATAGCTGAACGGGATGTCCTCATTCAGTTCCTTAAAGACAATAGTGATGTATTCGCTTGGACATTTCACGAAATGACGGGTATTGATCCTAATTTAGCTTGCCACAAGCTCAATTTAAAGGATAAACCTGAATTGTCAAACAGAAGCAGAGGATCTTAGCACCGAGACTCCGAGAAGACAAAAATAAAGAGATCGACAAACTTATCGAAGTTGGCTTTATCAGAAAGGCCAATTACCCAGAATGGATCTCGAACATTATGGCAGTCCCAAAGAAGAACGACAATATCAGAGTGTGTGTGGATTTCACGAACCTCAGCAAATATACTCCAAAAGACAGTTTTCCACTTCCTATCATAAACCATCTGCTCGATTGTACTGCGGGACACGAACTCCTGTCCATGATGAATGCCGCATCAGGATACAATCAGGTACCTATGCTACCTGATGACCAAAAGAAGACAACTTTCATTACAGAACATGGCTTATACTATTATAAGGTCATGCCTTTCGATCTCAAGAATGCCAAAACCACTTATCAACGGCTGATGACACAAATATTTAAAGATTACCTTGGAAAAATGATAGAAGTCTACATTGACGATATGTTATGTAAAAGCCTTAAAAAGAAGAACCATATTACGGACTTGCGCACTACTTTTAAAATTTTGCGTTCCTACAAGATGAGGCTTAACTCTGAAAAGTGCCAGTTCGGGGTCCAGTCAAGAAATTTCTTGGGACACCTAATCAGTAAGAGAGGTATAGAAGCTAATCCTGATCGTATTCGCGCTTTACTGTCTATGCCTTCACCGAAAACAAAGAAAAACGTAAAGAAGTTAGCGGGCAAGATCGCCGCAATAAATCATTTTGTTTCAAAGTCTTCAGATCGATGTCGATGGTTGTTCAACCTTTTACGTAAAGGAACAAAAAAATAGAAGTCTAAAAAGAATCCTGAGATTGAGTGGACAATAGAGTGCGGAACAGCATTTCAGGAGCACAAACTTTTCTTGGGATCACCTCCTGTGATAAGTACACCTAACGAAGGGGAAGAACTCACAATATATGTTGCGGTTACCGAAGAATCTTTAAGTTCTGTCCTCATTCGACTTGATGGGAAGACGGAAAAACCTATATACTTCATCAACAAAACTTTCACTCCAGCAGAGTCTCAGTATACCAAGATCGAGAAATTCCTCTTAGCTCTCGTGTACACATCACAAAAATTGAGATAGTATTTTCAAGCACACTCAGTTCCAGTAGTGACAAATTACCCTTTGCGAGAGATATTATCCAAACGGGAAAAGTCCAAACGAATACAAACATGATAGGTCACTCTTGGCGAACATAACATCGTCTTTGAACCACGACACTCTAAAAAGGGTCAAGCAGTAGCAGATTTTCTCACAGATTTCCCAGTAGGAGATCCTGACTGGGAAGAAGATAGTTTGGATAATAATGAGGAACACTTCGAAGAAAAGTCAGATTGAATAACTCAAAAGGGATGGCGTCCTTTAACTGATGGATCTTCTGGACCTACAAGATCAGATATCGGAATCATACTTATCACACCTTCTAATGACATGATCGAGAAAGCAGTCAGGCTCAATTTCAAAGCTACCAACAATGAGGCCGAGTATGAAGCAATAATTCACGGTCTAAATATGGCTATAGAGATTGGAGTCATCGAGTTATCTATCTACACAGGCTTATTACTCATTGTTAAACATTACACGGAAAAGTTCCAGAAGAATGAAAAAATGGTTGACTACGCAGCAGCAGTAGCCGACCGAATGAGCAGATTTAAAAGAATTACTATCAAACATTTACTGCACGAGGAAAATCGACATTCAGACTCCCTCGTATACCTGGCAGATATACTTAGTACGGAAGCACGTTATCTAGAGATTGAAGTATTATCCACCCCCAACATTAACATCATAAGCTCGAATTCTTTCAATACTGGGGGCGTTGAAGTAGACGAGGACGATTGGAGATGACTTTACCTCAAGTATATCGAGACTAAAAACATATTTGATGGTAAACTCCTACAGATCCCACTGAGAAGAGACGTGTGTTTGATAATGCTAAGCGATACATCGTGGATAACGGTCTCCTTTACAAAATTTTGGTCATAGGACCGTACCTCGAATGTTAGTCGAACAAAGAAGCTCAGAAGTTCCTACACGAACTCCATTAGGAGACTTGTGGTTCCCATATAACGTGATGATCTCTTGCAAATTGGGCCCTTACTCAAGGAGTTTTTTGACCCAAGATGAAAGTTCAAGCCATTGAACTCGCAAGCAAGCGCGATACCTGCCAAAGACATGGCCCCCAAATTCGAGCTCCAGCCTTGGAACTCTATTCTAGCAACGTTATTTGGCCATTTAAAAGATGGGGCCTCGATCTCGTAGGAGAATTCTCTACGGCATCAGGCAAAGGGAAATACCTTCTAGTAGCAACAGATTACTTCTCTATGCCGCACACGTGAAGACGAAGTCATCAAATTCATCTGGGAAACTATCATCATCTGATTCGGTTGCCCCCATCTCATCAAAATTGACAATGTTCCTCAGTTCGTTGGCTCTAGAGTAATTGAGTTCCTCAATCAACACAATATCATCCACTCCCCTTTATATCCATATTACCCTCAAAGAAATGGCCAGGCGAAAATCACTAATTGAACTATAGTGGATGGGATAAAAAAAAAATTTGACAGAGAAGAAGGGCAATTGGTTCCAGGAACTACCTCACGTCATGTGGGTATATTATATAATACCTCAGGTATCAATAGGATACATACCGTTCTTACTAGGGTATGGTACAGAAGCAATCATCCCCACTCTATACCATCGCCCGATATGCGACCGTACCATGACAGAAGAAGAGAATGAGTACCAGTTGGCATGTAACATGAATTGGATTGAAGAGACTAGAGACAGAACAATCATGAATTTGGGAAGATACCACCAAGCTCTTGCCCGATCTTACAACAACCGCGTTCGTCACAGAGAATTCAAAATCAAAGATCTCGTCCTACGAGAAATTCCCAAACACAAAAAATAAGTAAGCGTTAGGAAACTGTCCAAAAATTGGGAAGGCCCTTTTGTTATTATCAATAAAAGTGGCCTTGGTTCTTACGATCTTGCCACTAAACATGGATATCGAATCCCTGATCCTTGGAACACGAGGAGATTGAAATTGTATCGCTGATAAAATCCATCACAGTGTACTTTTCTACAAATCAATCTATCATCTTGTATGACGATCTTACATCAATGAAAGATTTATGTTCGATCCCTATACATCTGAATACTTTATACTATTTCATGCAATACTCTATCTAGCACATTCATCGTACGCCAATCTTATACCAATGAAATACTTGTATTCGATTGTCCTACACTATAGTACTTTTCTAATATATCCAACAAGTACTTCTATAAAACAGGTTACAGATCGCTTGTTGCTTTGGCCAAACTGATTATTTATTATATTACAGATCGTTTGTTGCTTTGGCCAAACTGGTCATCTATTACATTGCAAATTGTTTGTTGCTTTGGCAAAACTGATTATCTATTATATTACAGATCGTTTATTACTTTGGCCAAACCGATCTGCCACCTATGTTCCTCTACGCTCGATAACCTCTGGGAACTATCCTATACAACAGATATTCGACCAATACAGTATCATTGATCTAACAAAAGGTGCTCTAAGGCATTTAACTTTAACCCTTGTATGGTATGCTCTAGAGTGACTACTTTGTTCCAAGCAGCATTTATGTTTTTATTCTGTCTATTTTGGGATTCTTCCATCTTCTTTATTAGAATGTCAACAACTAGCCATAACGCTTCATACTTAGAAGCGCGCGCTCGCGTATCAGCTACCTCCACTTTGAGCACATTTATTTGAAATTAACACTCAAAAATAGATTACTTATTACGAGCTCCCATGCTTTGAACTTATCGAGCTCTCTAGTCACATCTAAAATAGCCTCGGTGATTCACCTCCCCGCATAGAATGATTTCCCCTCTTGCTGCCCTAGCATCCTCTTTAATGATCTTGTCACATGCGAGTTGTTGAGCAGTCAGTTCCCACACCGTGGCATTCAACTATGACCTTCAAAACACGTCGCACCTGAAAAATTAGTCATACTCTACATGCTTTTCTTCTTCATCTAGTCCAGACAGACTCAACGGCCATTCGGGCAACGTGGCATCGTAAGGCAGTCGGTAAAAATACCGCTCACGAAGTTAAGCAACCTTGATATGAAAGCGACCATCTGCTGCCCGATGAGCACGCTTAGCACGAGTCCTCACCATGGATAAATTCACAACCTCCACAACAAAATTATCCCTGGAGAAGATGCAAATCAAAACAGCTAAGATTCATAATTTTATAGCCGCCAGGAATATCTTTACAAATATCACCCCACTAATTTGGCCGAAGGATATATTGTTCAAAGAAAGTTCACGGAACAACAAAATATCAACATCAAATACAGAATATTGTGACAGGTCATTCTTTCCATAGTATGAAATATCTCCTCCGATTTTGTACGAGCAACTATAAAAAGGGCAACATGCAAGATCACGCAAATCTAGCAGTAGCACCTACAGATTAATGCCCACCCTTTCTCACAGTTAGGAAAACTCTCACACCAAGTTCGAGTACATAGATCGCAGAGAACAATATCTAAATACTTCCTCGAACTCTTATCTTCAACCCCAACTATAACTACCGTTTACTCTCGTACACACGGAACTCCTTCTAGCTCAATTTTCCCTATCTTACCCCATGATATCTAACTCCTATTTTACAAACAACAAACTACAAAGTAAAGTTCGTGACAAAGAATCATGACCTCGGAACGAAGTTATTTCATTAATTCAAAATTTTCTTTACAGGATACTTTACAGATAATAAAAAAGTACCCAATAATAATAACAGATTACATCACAAAGTTATAGATCAAATTACTTTTTAGGAATCAACTGAGAAGATGATGAAAAACTGAAGTAACTTCCAAACCCTGATCCCATGCTGCAAGATCCAGAAAATAGTCAAAACTAGAAATCACAGATGAAAGATCTTCTTCATAGCTAAAATCTATGGTCCATGGAAGAAAATGATCCTCTGCATCCTCCCACCTTATCCACCATAACCCCCACCCCACATGCTAGAGACAGAAGGAAGTCCTACCTTTTAGAAAGAACCCATTCACTAGCAGGATACCGGCGAGACTCCCTCGGAAAAATGTCTACCGCATCATCTTCAGTTATAATAACCTCCTCCGTCAACAAACGAAGCCCATCCATTTCGGCGCTCTACCTCAAATGTCAGCAGATAGTGAAACCGCACCATCTAATAATAATATTCACCCGCTGATAGACGTAGAAATACGTAGGATTAATGCGTCTAAAAGTATCATTTTGTTAATCTCGATTTTTTAATTTCTAATGTTAGTAGCATTTTCTTATTTTCAGGCACTTACCACTGTTGGAGCTAATAAGTAGAAAAAGACATCTAATAGAAGGTATAAAGAGTTGAAGCATCTCCAGCAGTCTCTAAGGCAAAAGGAAGATGCCTACATTCAATATACTTGAAGATTTTCTCCATGGAATAAAGATGATAAAAGACTCTGCAAGAATTAACATGAGATAAGATTTATCTTTATCTGATAGAGTTTTAGAATTATAAATAAGTCTCTCCTATCTCCTATAAATATGAGAGCAATTCTATGTATTTTACACATCTCAATCTCAGGAAGGAATAAAGCTTGCATTTTTTAGTATCTTTCTTTTTCTCTCTCTTTTACTTTATACGTTTAATTTAAGCTGTGATCAACACCATTAATGGAGAACTAATCTCCTTAGCTTAGGCTAAGGATTGAACCTCCGGTGAAGTGAGTTAAAGTGATGTTAATAGTAGTTTAGATCTAAAATTAATATTCAATTCTCTGATTTGAAGTTACGAAGAGTTGATCCAGCCATGACAACTCTAAGTTACTACAAATATGAGGAAGATGTCGAATTAGCCATATTCGATTGTTTTCACGCTCAAAGGAAATTCTAGATCACTAGAGTTAATACTCTCCACCTAGACATGGAAAAGAGTTTATAAACCCTAGATCTGATTGTCTATGAACAGCAAAGTTCTTACTTAGGGTTTTAGCCACAAACCCTAGATATTAGACCCGAATAGACCTAGCCATGGTTATTACGTGCGGATAGAAGCTATCGTTTTCATATCGTTTAGTAAACTAAGTCGGAGGTGATCCAAAGCCTAGGTTTTTTTTCTTCTTATAATCATACCGAAAGTTAGTAATTTAGATTTATGTTTTAGATCAAAACCCTTTTATCAAAATTTGTTTAGATTAGCTTATTAGTTAATTAGGAAATAATATTTTTAATACGTTTAATCCCCGTGGATTTGAGCCCCACTTAATCTAATTATATTACGACACCCGTAGTTTTGAGCAGGATATTTAAATACCGAGTTTTTCTCGCATCAAAATTGACGCCGTTGCCGGGGAGGCATCGGTCTATTAAATCATAGTTTTTTTTTATTTTAGCTAATTTATTTTCTTATTTTTTAGTTGTTAAGTTTGCCAATTTATTTATTTTATGTTTAGATATCTGAGATTTCTTTTTGAATAAATTAGTCTTAAAATTTTCTTATAAGCGGTTTCGAAGATATTAATTTTGGAAGAAACATACTCAGTTTTCATCGAAAGATGTGTTCTTAAATGTTTTACAGTTTTTGACCATCTATACTTCACAATTTAGGAATTTGTTTGACATAAGTTCTAGATAATTCAAAACTCTTTCTGAATTGCTATAAATCATATTTTTCTGCTTATCCGTTAGAGAGTTACAACCTTTTGAAACAACAGTAAAAGCTGCCTTAGTAAAGGACGACGCTATTCATTAATCGGCTGTTTTGAGCGGTAGGGAAGCAAAATTACAGAAATTTTTTTGCTTCAATGTTTTTCCTTTTTGAATTATCTTTCGAAATTGGTATTATTTAATGCTCTCACTCAACTGAGTTGAACGATATACGCATTTGAAAATCAGGACGTCATAGACTGTAATAAACTTGGAAAATGAATTTATATTTTTGTCGTCGTAAGTTCACTAATTATTATTATTTTTTCTTGTTTTGAAGAATAATCACAAATTTGGTACTCAGAGATCGTGAGGAATTAACAACATCTATTGATGAACTTTTCTCTAAATCTTTCTTGCCCTCTATGTAAAGGGAAATTTCCTTTTTTCGTCCCCTAAGTGAAGGGGCGGCCACAACTTCACCGGGAAATACTTCCTGTAGGTTGGTCTTCTTTTAAAACTAGACATATAAAAGAGGTTCATCACCGCTCCGCCCTGACATTAGGAAAGTAAGTCGTGTGGACTGTTCAAATACACGTTGCTCTTAAATTAAAAATTTTACTGTGTTTGGATTGACCTGTTATCGTGTTTCAATTTTTGCTTCATGTGTAGCATAGTAAAAGTTTTTAACCTCTAGGGCTCTTCCGCGGGATTTCATTACCCAATGGAATCTCCAATGAGTTGGACCTCGCACCTAGGGATACGGAGAAATTTGTATTACACATTCCTAACTGTCCTGACCTTTTAATTTAATTAAAATTTAAAAAGCTATTAGTAAGATTTCCAAGGGATTTCATCACCTGAGGAATTAGGAGATACCGGACCGGGGTACCAACACAGATTCATAAGAACCACTTCAACCAAGTGCCACGAACCATCGGTTGTTAAGCGACGACACCGATCCGTGTGAGTCACGTACGATAAGGCGAGGCACACGGGCATGATGACTGATGCCCAAACACTAAGACCGTTGGTAGCATACTAAAGCTTTTGTGTTAGGAATCACACACTAGCCCGACCTACCCAGTTTGATTAACATCTAGATTAGGATTGACTTAGTTAATTTCATTTAAAAACCTTTGATGTGTTTATCTTAAATTGTGTATTTAAATTCCCGTTGAATTTTACAATTTTATTTCATTTTATTAGTATATGCCCAAGTACGATCGGATTAGGTAACACATTGATATACCACTGATTCCTCAAACGGCTAACCAAGTCCAACAGGAAGACCTTCAGGCTATATACAACCTTGAAATTGAAAACAAATTTCTTCCTAAACCAATAGGTGACAAGTCACTAAGGGAGATTTTTGCTCCCGTTACGGAAAACTTGCCAAAATGTATTAAGTTGCCAGTAATTACGACAGCCCAGTTCGATATCAAGCCTGCGATTTTGAACCTAATCCCACCTTCTCATGAGCTCGATAACCAAGACCCATACTTGTATATCGATGAATTTGATTATATCTGCCAAACGTTTCGATGTAAGGACATAGCAATGGAGTACATCCATTTACTCATTTCCCATTCTCTCTAAAAGACAAGGCAAAACGTTGGTTGAACTCTCTGCCATCCGAGTCAATTGACAAGTGGGACACCCTTAAACATAAGTTTAAAATAAAGTTTTCCACCATGCAAAAAACTAACCTTTTCAAATGTGATATCTCTGATTTCCTTCAAGAATACGGAATTTTTTTTTACGAAGCATGGGAACGCTTTAAGGAAAAATTGTTAAGGTACCCCCATCATGGTTTCAAGAAATGGAGACTAATCTAATTCTTTCTGCACGGGCTAACTCTTTCATCCTGTGAATCAATCGAAGCCCGTAGATCAGGAAAATTCAAAGATATGGAAGAAACTGCTGTATATGCATTTCTTGATAAATAAGCTGAGACATCCCTGCAATGGGACTTTACATCTCGTGATCGTAGGCCCATTAGAAAAGGAGGCATCCTTGAATTACCTGAAAGCCTCGAAATAAAAGTCCAACTGGACTCCCTTATACGTAAAGTTGAGGCTATGGCCGTAGGAAAAGTAGCGGCCCCTAAACCAGCATCCATTTTTGGGGTCTGCAATTTATGCAATGATCCAATCCATTATGCACACACGTGTCCACAATTCCCTGAGTTAATTAATTCTAATCCGGACCACGTTAATGCTATCTTGGATAATGAAAAGAGACAACACCAAAATAATTTTGGTAGATCTCCTTAGCAAAGTAACCCATTATTTTCTTGGAGGAGTCAACCACAAGGACAATCTAGTTATAATCCTTCACCATATCAGTAGAATCAAACATACCCGACCAAACATGCCCACCCAGTTAGTTTAGAATCCGCACTCCAACAGTTTATAACAGAGATTAGGGGGGTTACCCAACAAAATTCTAGGGAACATTCAGAAATGCGAGCCTTTTCACAGAAGCTAGACACACAAATAGGACAAATAGCAAGCCAATTAAGTGAACGAGAAAAGGGAAAATTCCTTAATCAACAAATTGCTAGCTCGAGGGCCGCCTTTGAGGTTCATACCCAACAAAACTCACCTGAGAACATTGAAGCTGCTCAAGTAGTTAAGACCCTTCAGAATAAAAGAACTATAGAAACTCGACCAGACCCTATACTACCAACTAAGAACAATTTAGATCCCAAATCTCAGGAAAAGGCCCATGAAAATCTTGCATCTAGGCCACATCATGTTCCAACTCTACCGGACCTAGTAGACATGCCTTATGTGCCTAGGTCCCCATTCTCTAACCGACTTGCTCTTGCCTAAAAGAATGAAGGCCTGAAAGATATTCTCGAGTTATTTAAACAAGTACGGATTAACATTCCGCTCTTGGACGCTATCGATCAGGTTTCGTCATATGCTAAATTCTTTAAGGAACTGTATATAAAGAAACGTAGAACCAGAGTTAGGAAGAATTCCTTTAGTGTTGTACAGGTTAGCTCCGTTCTACCATTTGAAATTCTGATCAAACAAAAGGACCCAAGATGTCCCACCATTCCCTTAGCAATAAGAAAATACTACATCCAGCAGGCCCTCATTGATCTTGGGGATAGTGTAAACCTTATTCCATTTTGTATTTATTAGGACCTCGATTTAGGCAAACTTAAGCCCACCAGGATACAACTTCTACTCGTTGATTGATCTATCAAAACTATTAGGGGTATTGTTAAGGATGTGATAATTAAGATGAACAAATTTTACTTTCTTGTAGATTTTGTAGTCTTTGATACACCAGCGATTTCGAATGTCCTTGGCCAAATCTCTATTATTTTAGGTCGACCATTCTTAGCTACTTCCAATGCTATAATCAATTGTAGAAATTGAATAATGAACTTAACATTCGGTAACATGACCTTGGAACTTAACATTTTTAATGCCATGAGGCAATATTAGGATTCTGCTGAAGAGTGTAATATGATAGGTACCATTATCTCCAAACATTCTAGGGATGACTTTTTTGATGATTGTCTGGAGGACGACATCTTAAGTTATATGTACTATATTTTAATTGGCGACTAATTCAAGTTAGCGTGGTATATTTTGAAAACTTGTACTTCACTATAGTTTTGTAATTGATGCATTCAATATGTTTATTGACCAGTTTTAGGGAAATATAGTATTTATGTTAGGAATAATTTGCTCCAAGGGAGACAACTGCCTGAGAATAAGTTTATTCCCGGAAGAAAAAATGATGAAGCCAAAGTTGCTCCTAAAACTTTCACGCTGCTCCTAAAACTTTCACGCTACAAGGCTACTCGCATGATTAAGAACTGAAAGAGGATAAATTATCACCAATCTCAAGTATGACCATGAACTATGTGAACAGAGCACAAAAAATGATACTTGTGAGAATTTTGAGTCTAGGTCACGAAGGGGAACCAAACCCCGACAACCTTAGTCAACTGAAGGGGATTGTCGACCGAAAACTCCTTGTTACGGAGGCTTCACTAAGAAACAATGTACTCAAAAAGGCTATAAAAAATAAGATACCGGGGAGTAAAATTTACTAAGGCACTTGTCAAACTGGCTCAATGATTCCAGTAAGTACTCGACTACCATACACTGGCTCAATGATTCTAGATAATGTATTAAGCAATAAAACTATCTTCACAATACACTCAGATATATCTGGTAAAATACTTGAATTTATTTATAATCATGAGGTAGTATCTCTTATTTCGGATAAGTAAAATATATTCTATGGTATACTCAGGGAATAAAAGGTTTTAAGGAATTTCTTGCTTGTATAATTCTGTCATAACTAAATAAGGATAAAATGACAGTAAATGAGTCTCTTGTTATTTAGAATTACCATAATGTTATTATTGACTTTTGAAAGTATAGTCACTGTAAACCTTCGCGAAATAACACTCGTCCACAAGGGACACCTGGGGGTTTAACGACTTGTTGCATACGCTAAATGCAATCGCGAGTCCAGCGAAAGTGGTTTCCTTTCTTAGTTTAATTTTATTTCTTTATTTCAATCGGGACGAGCAAAATGGTAAGTTCATGGGTATTTGATAAACGTAGAAATACGTAGGATTAATGCGCCTAAAAGTATAATTTTGTTAATCCCGATTTATTAATTTCTAATGTTAGTAACATTTTTTTATTTTTAGGTACGGGCCATAACCCTAAAACATTTTTCATTTTCTTCCATAGTAAAATCATAATTTCCTAATTAACTAATAAACGAATCTAAACTAATTTTGTTAAAATGGTTTTGATCAAAAACATAAATCTAAATTACTAACTTTCGGTACGATTATAAGGAAAAGAACCAAGGCTTTGGATCATCTCTGACTTAGTTTACTAAATGATATAAAAATGGTAGCTTCTATCCGCACGTAATAGCCATGGCTAAGTCTATTCGGGTCTCAGATCTAGGGTTTGTGGCTAAAACCCTAAGTAAGAACTTTGTTGTTTATGGACAATCAGATTTAGGGTTTGTGGCTAGGTCTATTCGGGCCCTTCAGACAATCTTCTAAGAGGTCATCCCTAGAATGTTTGGAGATAATGGTACCTATCATATTACACTCTCCAGCAGAATCCTGATATTGCCTCATGGCATTAAAAATGTTAAGTTCCAAGGTCATGTTACCGAATGTTAGGTTCATTATTCAATTTCTACAATTGATTATAGCATTGGAAGTAGCTAAGAATGGTCGACCTAAAATAATAGAGATTTGGCCATGGATATTCGAAATCGGTGGTGTATCAAGGACTACAAAATCTACTAGAAAGTAAAATTTGTTCACCTTAATTATCACATCCTCAACAATACCCCAAGCAGTTTTGATAGATCTATCAGCGAGTAGAAGTTGCATCCTCGTGGGATTAAGTTTGCCTAAATCGAGGTCCTAATAAATACAAAATGGAATAAGGTTTACACTAGCCCCAAGATCAATGAGGGTCTGCTGGATGTAGTATTTTCCTATTGCTAAGGGAATGATGGGACATCCTGGGTCCTTTTGTTTGATCAGAATTTCAAATGGTAGGACGGAGCTAACCTGTACAACACTAAAGGAATTCTTCCTAACTCTGGTTCTACGTTTCTTTATATACTGTTCCTTAAAGAATTTAGCATATGACGAAACCTGATCGATAGCGTCCAAGAGCGAAATGTTAATCCGTACTTGTTTAAATAACTCGAGAATATCTTTCAGGCCTTCATTCTTTTAGGCAAGAGCAAGTCGGTTAGGGAATGGGGACCTAGGCACATAAGGCTTGTCTACTAGGTCCGGTAGAGTTGGAACATGATGTGGCCTAGATGCTAGCTTTTCATGGGCTTTTTCCTGAGATTTGGGATCTAAATTGTTCTTAGTTGGTAGTATAGGGTCTGGTCGAGTTTCTATAGTTCTTTTATTCTGAAGGGTCATAACTACTTGAGCAGCTTCAATGTTCTCAGGTGAGTTTTGTTGGGTATGAACCTCAAAGGCGGCCCTCGAGCTAGCAATTTGTTGATTAAGGAATTTTCCCTTTTCTCGTTCACTTAATTGGCTTGCTATTTGTCCTATTTGTGTGTTTAGCTTCTGTGAAAAGGCTCGCATTTCTGAATGTTCCCTAGAATTTTGTTGGGTAACCCCCCTAATCTCTGTTATAAACTGTTGGAGTGCGGATTCTAAACTAACTGGGTGGGCATATTTAGTCGGGTATGTTTGATTCTGCTGATATGGTGGAGGATTATAGCTAGATTGCCCTTGTGGTTGACTCTTCCAATAATTTTTTCTTAAAACGTTCCCATGCTTCGTAAAAATTTTCTCCGTATTCTTGAAGGAAATCAGAGATATCACGTTTTAAAATGTCAGTTTTTTGCATGGTAGAAAACTTGATTTTAAACTTTGGTTTAAGGGTGTCCCACTTGTCAATTGATTCGGATGGCAGATAGTTCAACCAACGCTTTGCCTTATATTTTAAAGAGAATAGGAAAGGAGTAAATGTATGTACTCCATTGCTATGTCCTTAGGATAGACTCAAATTCATTGATATGTAAGTATGGGTCTTGGTTATCGAGCCCAAAAAAATGTGGGATTAGGTTCAAAATTGCAGGCTTGATATCGTACTGGGTTACCGTAATTACTGGCAACTTAATACATTTTGGCGAGTTTTCCGAAACGGGAACAAAAATCTCCCCTTAGTAACTTGTCACCTATTGGTTTAGGAAGAAATTTGTTTTCAATTTCAAGGTCGTATATGGCCTAAAGGTCTTCCTGTTGGACTTGGTTACCCGTATTAGCTATTTTAAGAAACGGTGGTATATCAATGAGTTGCCTAATCCGATCCTACTTGGGCATATACTAATAAAATGAAATAAAATTGTAAAATTTAACGGGAATTTAAATACACAATTTAAGATAAACACATAAACGGTTTTTAAAGTTAAATTAACTAAGTCAATCCTAATCTAGATGTTAATCAAACTGGGTAGGTCGGGCTAGTGTGTGATTCCTAACACGAAAGCTTCAGTATGCTACCAACGGTCTTAGTGTTTGAGCATCAGTCCTCATGCCCGTGTGCCTCGCCTTATCGTACGTGACTCACACGGATCGGTGTCGTCGCTTAACAACCGATGGTTCATGGCACTTGGTTGAAGTGGTTCTTATGAATCCGTGTTAGTACCCCGGTCCGGTATCTCCTAATTCCTCAGGTGATGAAATCCCTTGGAAATCTTACTAATAGCTTAAGTTTTAATTAAATTAAAAGGTCGGGACAATTAGGAACGTGTAATACGAATTTCTCCGTATCCCTAGGTGGGAGGTCCCACTCGCTGGATATTCCTTTGGGTGATGAAATCTCCCGGAAGAGCCCTAGCGGTTAAAAACTTTTACTATGCTAAACATGAAGCAAAAATTGAAACACGATAACAGGTCAATCCAAACACAACAATTTTTTTAATTTAAGTGCAACGTGTATTTGAACAGTCCATTCGACTTACTTTCCTAATGTCGGGGTAGAACGGTGATGAGCCCCTTTTATATGTCAAGTTTAAATTGAAGACCAACCTACGGGAAGTGTTTCCCAGTGAAATTGTGGTCGCCCTTCACTTAGGGGTTGAAAAAAGGAAATGCCCCTTTACTTAGAGGGCACAAAAAGGATTTAGAGAGAAGTTTGTCAATGAATGTTGTAAATTCCTGACGATCTCTGAGTACCAACTTTGTGATTATCCTGCAAAATATGAGAAAATAATAATAATTAGTGAACTTACGACAACAAAAATATAAATTCATTTTCCAAGTTTATTGCAGTCTATGACGTCCTGATTTTCAAATGTGTATATCGTTTAGCTCAGTTAAGAGATAAGATTAAATAATACAAATTTTGAAACATAATTCAGAAAGGAAAAACATTGAAGAAGAAAGTTTTATGTAATTTTGCTTCCTTACCACTCAAAACAACCAATTAATGAACAACGGCGTTCTTTACTGAGACTGCTTTTACTGTTGTTTAAAAAGGCTGTAACTCTCTAACGGCTGTAACGAAAAATATGATCTATAGCAATTCGGAAAGGGTTTTTAATTATCTTGAACTTATATCACAAAAAAATTCCTAAATTGTGAAGTATAGATGGTCAAAAACTGTAAAACATTCAGGAACACATCTTTCGATGAAAACTGAGTATGTTTCTTCCAAAATTAATATCTTCGAAACAGCTTATAAGAAAATTTTGAGACTAATTTATTCGGAAAGAAATCTCAGAGATCTAAGCATAAAGTAAATAAATTGGCAAACTTAATAACTAAAAAAGAAGAAAATAAATTAGCTAAAATAAAAAACTATGATTTAATAGACCGTTGCCTCCCCCGGCAACGACGTCAATTTTGATGCGAGAAAAACTTGGTCTTTAAATACCCCGATCAAAACTACGGGTATCGTAATATAATAAGGGTAAGCGAGGGTCAAATCTACGGGGACTAAACGTATTAAAAGTATAATTTCCTAATTAATTAATAAACAAATCTAAACTAATTTTGATAAAAGGGTTTTGATCTAAAATATAAATCTTAAATACTAACTTTCGGCAAGATTATGAGCAAAAGAACCTAGGCTTTGGATCACCTCTGACTTAGTTT
Source organism: Kingdonia uniflora (assembly GCA_014058105.1). Lineage (NCBI taxonomy): Eukaryota > Viridiplantae > Streptophyta > Magnoliopsida > Ranunculales > Circaeasteraceae > Kingdonia > Kingdonia uniflora. The sequence goes on from JACGCM010000622.1 coordinate 969,074, forward strand.
ACTAAACGATATTAAGACGGTAGCTTCTATCTATACGTAATAGCCATGGCTAGGTCTATTCGGATCTATGATCTTGGGTTTGTGGCAAAAACCATAAGTAAGAACTTCTTTGTTCATGGACAATCGGATCTAGGGTTTATAAACTCCTTCCCATGGCTTGGTGGAGAGTATTAACTCTAGTGATCTGGAATTCTTTTTGAGCGTGAAAACAATCGAATATGGCTAATTGGACATCTTCCTCAAATTTGTAGTAACTTAGAGTTGCCATGGCTAGATCAACACTTCATAACTTCAAATCAGAGAATTAAAGATTAATTCAAGATCTAAACTACTATTAACATCAATTTAGCTCACTTCACCGAAGGTTCAATCCTTAGCCTAAGCTAAGGAGATTAGCTCTTCATTAATGGTGTTGATCACAACTTAAATTAAATGCATAAAATAAAAGAGAGAGAAAGAGAAAGATACTGAAAAATGCAAGCTTTATTTCTTCTTGTGATTGAGATGTGTAAAATACATAAAATTGCTCTCATATTTATAGGAGATAGGAGGGACTTATTTACAATTCTAAAACTCTATCAGATAAAGATAAATCCAACATTAGGGGTAATATTTCATTTAAATTTGGGGTTAGGAAAATCATTTTTTAAATATTTTTTTGAAGAAAAGTGAAATAATGACATTCTTGGCAATTTATGATGAACTTTTTATAAATTTCCAACATTTAGACTGAATTTATTTTGACATAAATATTGGGTGGGAAACCCGAGTAAATCTAAAAAGAAACGAAGAACTTAAAAGTTTACAAGTATACACTAAAATATTTTTACACCATCTTAAGTTAGATGTACTATATTTTTATTAGCAACTAATTCAAGTTAACGTGGTATATTTTGAAAACTTGTACTTCACTATAGTTTTTTAATTGAAGCATTCAATAGGTTATTGACCAGTTTTAGGGAAATCTAGTATTTATGTTAGGAATAATTCGCTCCAAGGGAGACAACTGCCTAAGAATAAGTTTATTCCTGAAAGAAAAAAAGAAGAAGCCAAAGTTACTCCTAAAACTTTCACGCTGCAAGGCTACTCTCATGATTAAGAATTTAAAGAAGATACCAATCTCGAGTATGACCATGAACTATGTGAAAGGAGCACGAAAAATGTAATTTGTGTGAATCTTGAGTTTAGGTCACGAAGGGGCACCAAACCCCGACAACCTTAGTCAACTAGCGGTGATTGTCGACTGAAAACTTATTGTTACGGAGGCTTCAATAAGAAACAATGTACTCAAAAAGGCAATAAAATATAAGATATCAGGGAGTAAAATTTACTAAAGCACTTGTCAAACTGACCGTTAAATTTATTCCAGTAAGCACTCGACTACCATATACTGACTCAATGATTTTAGACAATGTATTAAGTAATAAAGCTATCTTCACAATACACTCAGATATATCTGGAAAAATACTTGAATTTCTTTCTAATCATGAGGTAGTATCTCTAGTTTCGGATAAGTACAATATATTCTATGGTATACTCAGCAAATAAAAGGTTTTAAGGAATTTCCTGCTTGCATATTTTTGTCATAACTAAATAAGGATAAATTGACAGGAAATGAGTCTCTTGTTATTTAGAATTACCATAATGTCATTATTGACTTTTTTGGATATAGTCACTGTAAACCTTCACGAGACAACACTCATCCACCAGGGACACCTGGGGGTTTAACGACTTGATGCATACGCTAAATGCAATAGTGAGTCCTGCAAAAGTGGTTTCCTTTCTTAGTTTAATTTTATTTCTTTATTTCACTCGGGATGAGCAAAATGGTAATTTCGGGGGTATTTGATAGACGTAGAAATACGTAGGATTAATGCGCCTAAAAGTATCGTTTTGTTAATCTCGATTTATTAATTTATAATGTTAGTAGCATTTTCTTATTTTCAGGCACTTATCACTGTTGGAGCTAATAAGTAGAAAAACACATCTAATAGAAGGTATAAAGAGTTGAAGCATCTCCAGCAGTCTCTCAGGCACAAGGAAGATGCCTACATTCAATAAACTGTTAGATTTTCTCCATGGAATATAGATGATGAAGGACTCTACAAGGATTAACATGAGATAAGGTTTAACTTTATCTGATAGAGTTTTAGAATTGTAAATAAGTCTCTCCTATCTCCTATAAATATGAGAACAATTCTATGCATTTTACACATCTCAATCTCAGGATGGAATAAAGCTTACATTTTTTAGTATCTTTCTCTTTCTCTCACTTTTATTTTATGTGCTTAATTTAAGCTGTGATCAACACCATTAATGGAGAGCTAATCTCTTTAGCTTAGGCTAAGGATTGAAGCTCTGGTGAAGTAAGCTAAATTGATGTTAATAGTAGTTTAGATCTAGAATTAATCTTCAATTCTCTGATTTGAAGTTACGAAGAGTTGATCTAGCCATGACAACTCTAAGTTACTACAGATATGAGGAAGATGTCGAAATAGCCATATTCGATTATTTTCACGCTCTAAAGGGAATTTTAGATCACTAGAGTTAATACTCTCCACCTAGCCATGAGATGGAGTTTATAAACCCTAGATCCGATTGTTCATGAACACGAAGTTCTTACTTAGGGTTTTATCCACAAACCCTAGATCTTAGACCCGAATAGACCTGGCCATGGTTATTACGTGCGGATAAAAGCTACCGTTTTTATATCGTTTAATAAACTAAGTCGGAGGTGATCCAAAGCCTAGGTTCTTTTCCTTATAATCGTACCGAAAGTTATTAATTTAGATCAAAACCCTTTTATAAAAATTAGTTTAGATTCGTTTATTATTTAATTAGGAAATTATATTTTTAATACGTTTACTCCCCGTGGATTCGACCCCCGCTTACCCTAATTATATTACGACACCCGTAGTTTTAAGCGGGGTATTTAAAGATCGAGTTTTTCTCACATCAAAATTGAGTAGGCTAGCGGGACTACCAAAATTGGCGCTGCTGCCGGGGAGCCAACGATCTATTAAATCATTGTCTTTTTATTTTAGCTAATTTATTTTTTCTTCTTTTTAGTTGTTCAGTTTGCCAATTTATTTATTTTATGATTAGATCTCTGAGATTTTTTTCCGAATAAATTTGTCTCGATATTTTCTTATAAGGGGTTTCAGAGATTAATTTTGGATGAAACATACTCTGTTTTAATCGAAAGATGTGTTCCTGAATGTTTCTCAGTTTTTGGCCATCTATACTTCCCAATTGGGAAATTGTTTTGCAATGAAAGTTATAGATTATTCAAAACCCTTTCTGAATTGCTATAGATCATAGTTTTCTGCTTAGCCATTAGGGTGTTACAGCCTTTTGAAACAATAGTAAAAATAGTATCAGTAATGGACGCTGCTGTTTATTAATCGGTTGTTTTGAGCGGTAGGGAAGCAAAATTACAGAAAACTTCATTCTTAAATGTTTTTCCTTTCATAATTATCTTTCCAAGTTGGTATTATTTAATGTTCTCTCTCAACTAAGCTGAATGATATACGCATTTGAAAATCAGGACATTATAGACTGCAATAAACTTGGAAATTGAATTTATATTTTTGTTGTCATAAGTTTACTAATTATTATTATTTTCTCTTATTTTGCTGGATAATCACAAAGTTGGTACTCAGAGATCGTGAGGAATTTACAACATCCATTGACAAGCTTCTCTCTAAATCATTCTTGTGCCCTCTAAGTGAAGGGGCGGCCACAACTTCACCGGGAAATACTTTCTGTAGGTTGGTCTTCTTTTAAAACTTAACATATAAATGGGGTTCATCACCGCTCTGCCCCGACATTTGGAAAGTAAGTCGTGTGGACTGTTCAAATACACGTTGCTCTTAAATTAAAAAATTAGTTGTGTCTGGATTGACCTGTTATCGTGTTTCAATTTTTGCTCCATGCTTAACATAGTAAAGGTTTTTAACCGCTAGGGTTCTTCCGTGGGATTTCATTACCCAAAGGAATCTCCAGGGAGTGGGACCTCCCACCTAGAGATACGGAGAAATTCGTATCACACGTTCCTAACTGTCCCGACCTTTAAATTTAATTAAAACTTAAAAAGCTATTAGTAAGATTTCCAAGGGATTTCATCACCTGAGGAATTAGGAGGTACCGGACCGGGGTACCAACACGGATTCATAGGAACCACTTCAACCAAGCGCCGCGAACCATCGGTTATTAAGCGACGTCACGGTTCCGTATGAGTCATAAACAATAAGGCGAGGCACACGAGCGTGAGGACTGATGCTCAAACTCTAATACCGTTGTTAGTATAGTGAAGCTTTCATATTAGGAATCACACACTAGCTCGACCTACCCAGTTTGATTAGCATCTAGATTAGGATTGACTTAGTTAATTTAACTTTAATAATCGTTAATGTGTTTATCTTAAATTGTGTGTTTAAATTACCGTTGAATTTTATAATTTTATTTCATTTCATTAGTATATGCCCAAGTACGATCTGAATAGGCAACACATTGATATACCACCGATTCCTAAAACAGCTAATACGGCTAACAAAGTCCAACAGGAAGACCTTCAGGCCATATACGACCTTGAATTTGAAATCAAATTTCTTCCTGGTGTGGTTTGTGCCGCCTTTGAGGTTCATACCCTAAAAATTTTTTGATGCGAGAAAAACTCGGTCTTTAAATACCCCTCTTAAAACTACGGGTATCACAATATAATAAGGGTAAGTGGGAGTCGAATCCACGTGGAGTAAACATATTAAAAATATAATTTCCTAATTAACTAATAAACGAATCTAAACTAATTTTGAAAAAATGGTTTTGATCTAAAACATAAATCTAAATTACTAACTTTCAGAAGGATTATAAGGAAAAGATCTTAGGCTTTGGATCACCTTCGACTTAGTTTACTAAACGATATGAAAATGGTAGCTTCTATCCGCACGTAATAGCCATGGCTAGGTCAATTCGGGTCTAAGATCTAGGGTTTGTGGCTAAAACCCTAAGTAAGAACTTCGTTGTTCATGGACAATCAGATCTAGGGTTTATAAACTCATTTCCATGGTTAGGTGGAGAATATTAACTCTAGTGATCTAGAATTTTTTTTGAGCGTAAAAATAATCGAATATGGCTTCTTCATATCTGTAGTAACTTAGAGTTGTCATGGCTAGATCAACTCTTAGTAACTTCAAATCAGAGAATTGAAGATTAATTCAAGATCTAAACTACTATTAACATCAATTTAGCTCACTTCACCGGAGGTTCAATCCATAGCCTAAGCTAAGGAGATTAGTTCCCCATTAATGGTGCTGATCACAACTTAAATTAAACGCATAAAATAAAAGAGAGGGAAAAAGAAAGATATTGAAAAACACAATCTTTATTCCATCTTGAGATTGAGATGTGTAAAATACATATAATTGCTCTCATATTTATAGGAGATAGGAAAGACTTATTTACAATTCTAAAACTCTATCAGATAAAGATAAATCCTATCTCATGTTAATCTTTGTAGAGTCCTTCATCATCTTTATTCCATGGAGAAAATCTACAAGTATATTGAATTTAGGCATCTTCCTTGTGCCTGAGAGACTATTGTAGATGCTTTAACTCTTTATATCTTCTATTAGATGTCTTTTTCTACTTATTAGCTCCAATAGTGATAAGTGCCTAAAAATAAGAAACTGCTACTAGCATTAGAAATTAATAAATCAGGATTAACAAAATGATAATTTTAGGCGCATTAATCCTGCGTATTTCTACGTCTATCAAATACCCCCGAACTTACCATTTTATTCGTCCCGAGTAAAATAAAGAAATAAAATTAACCTAAGATAGGAAACCACTTTTGCAGGACTCGCGAATGCATTTAGAGTATGCAACAAGCCGTTAAACCCCGAGGTGTCCCTGGTGGACAAGTGTTGTCTCGTGAGGGTTTACAGTGACTATACTCACAAAAGTCAATAATGACATTATGGCAATTCTAAATAACAAGAGACTCATTTCCTGTCAATTTATCCTTATTTAGTTATGACAAAAATATGCAAGCAGGAAATTCCTTAAAACCTTTTATTCCCTGAGTATAGCATTGAATATATTGAACTCATCCGAAACTAGAGATACTACCTCATGATTAGAAAAAAAATTCAAGTATTTTACACATCTCAATCTCAGGAAGGAATAAAACTTGTGTTTTTCAGTATATTTCTCTTTCTCTCTCTTTTATTTTATGCGTTTAATTTAAGCTGTGATCAACACCATTAATGAAGAGCTAATCTCGTTAGCTTAGGCTAAGGATTGAACCTCCGGTGAAGTGAGCTAAAGTGATGTTAATATTAGTTTAGATCTAGAGTTAATCTTCAATTTTTTGATTTGAAGTTACGAGGAGTTGATCTAGCCATGACAACTTTAAGTTACTATATATATAAGGAAGATGTCGAATTAGCCATATTCGATTGTTTCTACGCTCAAAGGGAATTCTAGATCACTAGAGTTAATACTCTCCACTTAGCCATGGGAAGGAGTTTATAAACCCTAGATCCGATTGTCCATGAACAACGAAGTTCTTACTTAGGCTTTTAGCTACAAACCCTAGATCTTAGACCCAAATAGACCTAACCATGGCTATTACGTGCGGATAGAAGCTACCATTTTCATATCGTTTAGTAAACTAAGTCGGAGGTGATCCAAAGCCTAGGTTCTTTTCCTTATAATCATACCGAAAGTTAGTAATTTAGATTTATGTTTTAGATCAAAACCCTTTTATCAAAATTAGTTTAGATTCGTTTATTAGTTAATTAGGAAATTATATTTTTAATATGTTTACTCCCCGTGGATTCGACCCCCGCTTACCCTTATTATATTACGACATCCGTAGTTTTGAGCGGGGTATTTTAACACTGAGTTTTTCTCGCATCACACACCTCCATCACTTCTTCATATGACATTCGGTGATAGGTAGGCGACACAGGAATCGGTGTCGGCAAATGCTGTGGTTGGTATCCAAAGTATCGGATACATAATTCCTCCATCTTTCTACAGATCCTAGACTCTCGAGATTGATTCCTAGTAGTCACCATTCTCTCAACAGTCAAGAATTCACAACAGTCAAGAATGGGGAAGAAGCGAGTCAGAGACGAAGACTTGGTTCCTCACCCTCACTTCCGAATGCCTTTTATACTATGATTAGCATTTAAAACTGACTCTTTAGATTCCCAGCGACAGAAGGATTTCCTATGCCAATAAACATTGACTAGAACCATTAGTTCTGGAAAACCCAAAATGTACAAACAAGGTACTTATGAATATACATTGGAAATGATTTCCAGATTTTAACTATAGTATTAAATGACACTTTTCAACCAACACCACTCGCCCGTAAGGTTTCTTGTACTGTTAGCTGAGAGGGGGTGGTTGTTGTGGCATATTTCATATCTTGAACTTATGTTTCATCTTTGAACTACATATAAATTTTCGATCTCACCTACATAGCACGTGGTACAGAAAGAATCAAGACAGCAACGTCAGGAATCAAATACAACACGAATTTCTCAACCAACACCACTCGTCCATGAGGTTCCTCATGCTATTGGTTGAGAGCCGTCTTATAATAGCTTATTTCATATCTCAGACTCAAAGCTTCATCCTCGACCTCGTCAGCATGCTGGAAATACTACTGAAGACATATTCAATATTTCTCAGTTCGAGTCATCACTTTTGACCTCCACATCAGCAGTTTGATTTACGCAAGTGTGCAGTCATCAATAGAGATGTTGTACAGCAACAGAGGTCATGACGTTACATCATCTGGTCAAAGAATATCTTACATCTACTTTGTAATGTCCACCATTAAGAATATTAATGGTCGTCAAACGGTCATATGATGAGACCTATAAATAAGACCAAAGAACTACATATTAAGGACATACAATTCTATACAGAAGAGTCTCTACTATAAAACTCCATTGATTCAGAGTGTTTATTGTAATAGCTAGCATTCTCAATAATATCTCTCTCTTTCTAAAATCCTCAAGAGAGGTCGTGGTTTTCCATGCTAAACTTTTGTATTAGTTATTATTAGTGTTCTGATTACATCTGGTGTAAAGGCTAACTTTGAATCCAGGAATTAGGCTATTACATACTTTAAGGTTAAGTTACAAATTTACATGGTAAATGCAGGATTTAACACTTAAGAGAATATCATGAGCATAAATTATGTTCACTTGCAGGTAATGATTGGGAATCATTCACTTCATTGCCCTATATACTATGAACCGCAAGTAATGATTGATAATCATGCACTTACTAATATTTCATGATTAATACGACATGAACGTGGTTCACCTACAAGTAATGAGATCATTACCTTGAATACTATGAAATGCTTTTATTCCAGAGATGTCTATCAAATACTACTACTAGTATTGATCTACATGCATAACAGATGTTGGGGTCACTTAGAACATTGAGAGCCTCCCATACTACAACTCCATTTAGTACCAACAAAGTTAATCTATATGGATACTGAGATCCATCAAGAATCTGAACAAGACTATTGTTTAGAACAATGAGTCCCTAGTACTCAACAAAGCCTACGTTTTGATTGTACCCTTACCCCCATATTCAGGAAGGGGATTACCCTCCTATTCTAGTATCATATCACTACATTTTAGTAGTGCAACTCCACTATGATGTTATGTGGAGAAATAGTTAAGGAAGATAGCAATATCCAGAATCCATTTACTTTCCACGCTTCAAATATTGTGTTTCCGAGCAAATAGTCGATAGCTCACTACCAGATTTAAGTTTTACCCATTCCCTGAGCAAAACGATAACTGTTGGTTCAGAACCACAATCTCATACTTTCTAAGCATACGCATGTGCCTGCATCGCACAATGTCAGTTTTGGTGACAGAGCTAGAGATAATGTCGTAACCATAGATAGACGAGAGGTGATAATATTAGTAGGATTTATAATCCAACCACCAGTAACAAGGCAAGGGGAACACAAAGTTTACCTATGAACCAAAATAGAAAATGAGGAATTAGAAGCTGGACACGAAATAGTCGGGCACTGGGGTGGGACCGCAAGGTACCCCAGACGATCCAAAAAGATTGGCCCCGACCTATCATGTGACTACGACTGAGGTAAACATTGTAACTACATAGTTTAAAGACACATTTCTTCCAGGATACCTACACAATTTTGGATCATGTCTAACAGTGATCAGTAACAGTCTTAATAGATGAGTGATGTCTCTTAAAGAGCATTACCAAGTAGGAACTTTAATTATTGTTAGTAGTAGTTTTACTTCATTAGTACTACCATTAGTAATTTTTGATTGAGTTGAAACTCTTCACTGGTTAGCTTCTTAAAATGCTCGAGACATGCATTAGGTATCACATATATGAGATCCCATTTTACTCTGTGATTATGTTTAAATTTAATACTACATAAGTAGTTAAATTCTACATATGATAATTGATCTACTACATACAACCTACTCAAAGGATCTCTATGCTCATATAAAATAATCTGATCATAGATTGTTCACCGATAATTGGATGAGTAGCGAACACATGTCTACGGGACAATAGTACCATACACTCGATCCCATTTGAAATATGGAAATATTTTTTTTCTTAGACCTTGTGCATCTGGGATGTCACGACTATCACAGGCCTGACCAACGTGATAGAAGGTACTAAAAATGCCATACTATTACTCTTTAATGGTACGATACTAGGTATATAACCCACTTTATATGCTAGTATGCCCAATTAGATTTGGCTACATTTTTGGGACCTACATGATAATGGTTATCAAGTAGAAGGCGATAGGAGAAAATGACAGCTAGGTTATGTGTATTACATCTACGTTTAAAGATTAGACAACGATATTGGAACGGTTTCTAATTCACTCATCTGGGCTAGGATAATGAGGGGGATTATCGAAAATACTTTTAAACTTTTCTTTAAAGGGAAGAAGATCTAGAGAGTGTCCGCATAACAATTTCTTTCAAGGAAATTTTATTATTTGTCCTAGTATGACAAGGTGGAGTGACATCTTCAGCCTTTTCTCCTACGCATCCATGGAAACACATGTGGATCTATCCATCCACATAGTAGTCCTTTTGAGTATTTATGGTCATAATTGACACATCTTGGAGATGGTCTTACATTTGCTTATTGTCAACAACTGGAAACGCAATGTTAGTATGACTTCTTGCTTAGATCATTAGATTGCAGGCTCAATTCTTGGATCAACTGATCAAGTCGACTTTACTTGACAGAGCTGGTGAGTTTACCTCTTGCACATCTGATAATTATTATACCGCTAATAGGATAGATGATTGAGCATCGAGAGTACCCCATTTTTACACCCAGTTCGGATTGGCAGATAACCTATTCTAGCGATTAGATCTAATCACTAAGTTACTGTTATTACAGTCATTACTACCGGCTAGTGTGTGGGTCATGCATTCTTGCTTCTCACAACACTGATTAGAGTTTATCAGTTAACGAATCATCAACTTTTCCTAAAACTACTAGTAACTGGGTTGGAAGCCAATGTCGCTCTTCTGTGCACATTTGAATATGTCATGCAGGTGTCAATGGCACCTTTGCAATACATGTAGTTGGGTCCCCAACGTTGACGTGATATTTATGTAGGTTACAATTCATCATTTATCGTTAGATATTTAAAATCCACGGGCGACGTATTTACTATATAAGCATATTGTCACATTGATGAGACAATTATCCCAATGTTAGGGGAGATATGATAGATAATGCCTTAGAAGAGTCATAAGATTTCTTGGAAAATACCATCATTGTCTCATCTGGATCCCTTTACATAATAGAGTGACAATGAGGCCCAACGAATTCTTTACTTACAATAGGACGCAGATGAATTGCTTAGAAGCATTTACGGATACTACTAGAGTGACCAAGGTGCATGTACCTTTAAATAATGTACCTACACAGCCAGACGTTATGAAAAACTAGCATACCTCCTACAAATAAATCTAAGACTCGCGCTACATGTAGAGCATAGTTGGAAGAAAGTATTCTGAGCCGTCAAGCGACATAATTAGGGAAAAAATATGGCTTATGGTACAGCCGGTTCAACTAGCTACACGATCAGTTAATCTATTACGAGACAAGCCTAACGTGACACATGCACATGTTAATAAAGAGATCTTGATTTATTATGTCTGTAGTGGTACGACCTAGGATCATTCAATAATGATCGCCGATAACGCATTCACCTTCGCTGCTACGCTCGCCATCTAGGATGAGGATTATGAACCAATTATTGTAAATGACTGTGCATTGTTTTATTGTGGCCAAAGTGGGAGTCTAGAATCCAAGTAGAGCCCAACTCGTTAGTAAAATGTGAAGTGATGTCATAGAGCCTGTTAGATACAAATGAAAATTCATACGGAAGCATGATGAACTCAAAGAGATGATTAGGTCAAGGAAAGACTAGTTGCCCAAGTATTCTATCAAGAGACCTGACATTGATTATGATGAGACCTATTCTCTGTTCATTGATGCTATAATATTCTAGTACTTGATCAGTCTATCAGATGCCTAGGACAAGCTAGACATGCATCTTATGTAGGTAACGCATATCTATACAGAAAACTAGATGCGGACGTCTACAAGAAGCTACCTTAGCGGTATAAGCTTTCAGAAGTAATTATGCCCAACGTACAAAATGCATACGTAATAAAATGGATAAGTCACTATTGACTTGAAGTAATCAGGGCTAATATGGTACAGTAAACTGACTGAGGATTTGAAGGTCGGGGACTTTGCAAATAGTCTAATCTGCACTTGTGTTCTCACTGAGAACACAAATACTTGCTTAGCCATCATAATAATATAATAGATGATCTGGATATTTTTAAAACTTCGGGGGAGATTGCAAGAGTTGTCGAATACCTTGGAAAAGAATTCAAAATAAAAGACCTTGAAAAACCAAATATTGTGACGATTTGTAGATGGAACATCTGGGTAGTGGCATGCTCGTTCAATAGGCGATATGGATGCAGCTCATAACTTGAGCACGTTTATGATAGTCCGTCACCTGAAAGTGAACAAGGACATCTTCCATACTCTTGATGAGGGGGAGGAACTCATAGGGCCAATGTGCCATATCTTGGACCAATTAGTACTTTGTTTTACTTAGCCGGGTGTACTAGATCCAATATCTTATTCGTAATGGACTTTGGCTTGCCATAGTTTTGCTCCTACCCAAAGGCATTAGAATGAGATTAAACATATTTTCCAGTACCTGAAATTGGTACAATAGACTTGGGTCTATTCTACCCGATAAATGGTAAACATAAAATTATAGGGTACACCGACGCATGATACTTGTCAGACCCACATAGAGGTCGTTGTCAGACGGGCTATGTGTTTATGTATGAACATAAGACTATTTTATGGAGATTAATGAAACAGACAATGGTCGCTACATCCTCGAACCACACAAATTTTTTTATACTTCATGAAGCTGGCAGATAATGTTTTTGGTTACACTCTATGATGAATTACATCAATAAAACTTGTGGACTAAGTTCTGTCCAGAAGAAACCCACAACTCTCTATGATGACAATACTGTCTACATCGCTCAAGTCAGAGAAGGTTTTATCCAAGACGACAAAACTAAATATATTTCATCGAAGTTCTTTCATACTCACGAATTACAGAAGGCGAATGAAATTGATTTTGTTCAAGACCATTCAACATACAACTTAGAAGATCTATTCACAAAGACTCTTATACTACCTACGTTCAAGATATTGGTACACGGAATAGACATGTGAAGTTTGTAATCTTTGACGTCTCAAAGAGACACATCTATGAGAAATGGACATCAGGGGGAGAAGTCTACTTGACGTGAACACTTGCGTGTTATACTCTTTTTCCTGATAGCGCAGTTTTTGTCCTTATGGGTTTTTACTGGCTGGAGGTCTTGATGAGGCAACTTATGCGCGTCCACCACCCATTTGTGGCATAGGATTGTACTCTTTCCTTATATAGCTTTTTTCCCAAAGGGTTTTGCTAAGCAAAGGTTTTAATGAGGCAGGTCGTCTAGATGTAGTACACCCAAGGGGGAGTGTTAGGAACAGTTCGGTTTGGGTCCCACCCGAACTAGGTTTGGGGTGACCCACTGACTCCTAACCCAACCCATAAACCCTAGGTTTATGGGGAGAGTTTTAGAGACCTTGTGTAGCCTCCTATATATACACCTTTGTGGTGGTATTCTCTGTAACCTAACAAGTTCACAATAAAGGCTATCTCTCTCTTTTCTCTCTATATTGTGTTCTATCTATCTTGTGTGTGCATGATATGTGATTGATAGTGTAGATTGCTTTTGTTCTCAATAGACTTTGCAAAAATCAAGAGCTTCTTATAAAACTTAATTTAGTTAGACTTATCTCTCTCTTTTTCACTCTCCGAAGGTACCTCTCTTTCTTTTTATTTCTCTGTTGAAGATTGATGATTGATAATCTCTCTCTCTCTCTCTTATAATCACTGTGGTTTGATATACTGTTTTGGTGGTTCTGTATATTAAGGTTGGTTTTAGGGTTTGAAGTATGTTTAGTGTTAGGCAGGGTTATGGACTCTATATATAAGTGCCTCCCTTTCTTTTTATTTATCTCCAGATCAAGTCTAAGTAACAAGATGACTTGATTGCTATAGATCCACACTGATCTGGAGATAAATAAAAAGAGAGGGAGGCACTTATATGAATTGGGGTTATATTGAAATGCACCTTTAAAATTTTATGTTGTCTTTGTGTAATGGATTTAGGGAACAAAATCCGTTTAGATCTTAATCTCCTAGAGTGTCTGAAGGCCTTCTTGGGAACTCCCTCTATTGTGCATGGAGTTCTGATGAGTGGTAAAGACTAAAGATTAGAGAGCCTGATATCACAATCAGAACTTTAGAGGGGGAGAAAAATTTTGAGTTTGTGAGTTTCAGACCAGAAAGCAAGTGAAGATTCTGGTTAACAAGTGCTTGTTAGTTCAACATTTACAAAGTAGTAAGTCTTCAGTTTTGAGAGGTCCAATCTTGGCACGAAAGGCTCAGATAGCTTCTATACATCCAAGCTTTTGTAGCTCAAATTAATCAGGTTGGGAGGCATCAGCTAAATTACTCTCATTGTTACGCCTCAAAGTTTTAGTGTAATTGTCTTCAAGGGGGAAAGGGCACCCCATAATTTAGGATTCATTGGAGCAAAAACTGGGGCTTGTGTAGTATGACAGAGTAAGAATACCGAATTTGAGCATTAATGTAGCTTCAATAACCATGTTTAGTTCAATAACCCCTCAACTCAAGGTTTTCTTTATGCATGAGATTGTAGGTTATTTTTTACATTGCATCAGCGGGTTCTAAGTAAAAGAAATCTCTGTTCAATTAATGAAGACTATGCATCATCAGAAATGAACTGTATCTCATATACTAAACTGTCCAAATACTTGCTAGTAGTTGGCAACTCTTGAATGGTTTTCTTGTTACTCTTGAGTCTTTTTTTTTTTCCTTTTAAACAACCAGACCCTTGAGTCTAAGTTCACAAATGTATTTTAGCAACTTCTATCTTCATGTGTTTGTTATTCCACTATGAGTCCGAACAACAAGTTTACCCGAATCACAATTTTCTTAAACGAAATGTACGCCTATGAGTGTAGATTGAAAAGAAGGAATTAAGTTACTCCAGTACTTCTTGCCCTTAAAAAATTCCATCAAAAACTAATTCCGAGCGTAATTGCTTAGAATCTTGAATGCATAAGAGTGCAATTGCTTAGAGTGATTAATATGAAGGGAGGATTTGAGGTTTGTAATGATAAGTTGGTTTGTCTGAGGCTATAGTAGGAAGATTAGTGACTTGTGTTATGGCTCGAGGGTGAAGTAACCTGATCTGTGCGAAGACATTATTTGATGAGGTCAATGACTTTTTGTAAGATCTACTCATAACCAGTTCTATAATAATTGACCTATGCACATGATTATCGTAATATATAGCTTTTAACCGTACATATAACATACCTTAAGAATCAACTTTCTCCTACAATCTCTGTGCTCCACTTCACTGCAATCGGAATGAGGGATTCTACACTCTAGAACAAGCTTAGCAAGCGATGGCCGCTCAGAAGCATAGCTCTCTAGAGTGGACGGCTCCCCTTTATATAGATGTAGGTGTTTAGGTTTCTTAGACATACTAGAATTTATAGTCCTAATCCATCAAAAAATATGAATCTGTGAGCTTCAAACTAATCTGTCTAGGATATCCACCCCCTTTAGACTAAAACCCACGTATCACCTATGGGCCCACACTCTCACTAGAATCCTCACGTGCGAACAACCCAAGCCCGAGTTTTGTTGGCCAAATAAGATATTCTTAGGCTTTTCTCTTATTGGTCCGTGTATATGAGGTCAAGAGAATAATGAGATTTTTGTTGGCTTTCAAGGCGAGTCATAGCCGGCCTTCTTTGGTATCGGAGGCGCAAACAGAGAAGGAATTCCAGACGGCAAGTATAGGAGATTTATTGAATGCGACTAATGTGTGCTTCTGTGGAATCGGGTGTGCATCGTTAAATGGCATATATAGCCTATTAATCTCTTTATCATGTTATTGCTAAGCTGGCTTTGTTTCCAGCTTCAGCTTCTATGGAGCCACCAATGCTTCTGGCAGCCTCAGTTTATTGTACACCATTCGAGAAGCGAGGGGACAATATTTTGCTTTCATTAATGACATTTCAGTGCAATGCTTGTATTCAAGGTTGCAAAGCTTAATCTCTATGAATTTATGCGGTTATTATCTTGTTTCTGTTTCACAATCCACTGTAAAATATGACTTGTGTTTGATAATTCACATAAATATTATCTATGATTTTCCAAATTAAATGGTTCGTGGTTTCTACAACACTGTTAAAGTTTATGTCAAATCAACATGTGTCGTTGCTAGTAACATCTATATATAAAGATTCACGAAGGCATATTGAAACTTTAGCTCAGGTGACGATTATCTTACATCAAATTACACGAATGAGCTAGGTAAGATAGATACATTGAGGTTGGGAAGGTTACATGTAGATTGAGCAGCAGACTCTTAGATTTAGGTGGCTAATATTAGGAGGTTGTAACTATAAGATATAAAACAACTAACATTAGGATGCATTTTTAACGACACCTACTAGATGTAGTGGCGGATCCAAGAATCTGAACTAGGGTAGGCAAGGGGGAAAAAAATAAAAAAAATCAAAGTAGGGTATTTTAGTATTTTTAACCATAAAGATTGAGATGGAGCAAACATTGAAGGATTTTACCAAAAAGAAGGGATTGATATGAGTGCATTTTTTGGTTGACTATGTATTACCTTTTTTTTTAAGCAAAGAGAAATATCATAGAAAAGCCTAATGGCTGGTCAGAACAACGTTTACAAACATGTTGGCCTCTGCGGCCTCATAAAAAACACAAGTGGGGGAAACAACACCCCGAGCAACAAGTAAATGAGCAAAATAATTACATCGCCGACCAACATACTCCAAAATAAAACCCTGAAAACGGTCTGCTAGGCCTCAAATATCTGGAGCCAAAGTGAAGGCTCCCCATGATAGATCCTCCAGCCTGTCATGAAATGCCTGTACAAGTCGCTGGAAGTCTGTCAAAATGAGCACCCTATCAAGCCCCAGTCTGTGCGCTGCCTCCATCCCTCGAATCACTGAGAGAGCCTCAGCTTCTTCGGGGTCGGCTGTGTGTGCGCTATCAAAGCATGCACATAAGATAAGATTATAATGAGATTTAATAAGATAGCCTGTTCCACTAGGCCTGTCTGCTTTAGTCCATGAGGCGTTGACGTAGACGACATGCCAACCGTTTCTAGTCTGAGGGGGGGGGGGTTCTTATGGGTTTCAGAATGGGTTTAGGAGTGTTGCAATGAGGGATGATGTATTACTTAGCCCTCTTCAGAGCTTCCCCCATACGCGTAGGCTTCTGTTTGAAGATGAGCTCGTTCCTGCTGATCCATACGGAAAACATGAGAGAACTAAGGATACTAAGAAAGCCAAGGAAATCGGTCATGCCTCTTTTCATCTGGTAGCATTTCTGGATGGTCTGGTGGATGGAGTCTAGATAGGTCCAGCTCCCAAAATCCAAAGCCAGGTCAGAATTGATCCAGAAATTGAGGATTTTGGAGCATAAGAAAAAGGCGTGCGTTGTGGATTCTACTTCCACTCTGCATTTAGGGCAGGTAGTGTCCCAGTCTTCGCTTCAGTGCCAGAGGTTAGCTTTTGTTGGGATGCCATTCTGGATGGCTTTCCAGAGAAAGAATTGAATTCGGTACGGGACGACCATTTTCCAAATAGCTTCCCAGGGTTTGTTATCTGGGTCCTGCGGGTTGGTATGAGTTTTCCGCCTGGTTGCAGTCAAGGATGGAATAGTTGTGCACCGACTTTACAGTGAGAATACCATTTTTTTTTTCTGTTTTCCATCTGAGGGTGTCCTTAGCGGGTTATTTGCTAAGAGGGATGGCCACAATGAGATTGGCAATGTCTTGATGAAAGAGGGAGTGAATCAGCTGAGTTTTCCAAGTGTGACTGTCAAGCCAAATAAGGTCAGCAACCCAGGTATGAGTGTGGTAGAGGGGGGCAGGGCCGGCCGGTCGGCCGAATCTAATCCCAGGTATCCAAGGTTCCTGCCAGTAATCCACACTTTCTCCATTGCCAATATGCCAGCACAGCTCAGGCCAAATTTTGTTACGCGCTTTAAGAATACCTTTCCATATCCAGGAGTCAGACGGCTGGGCAGAGGCTAGCATAGGAGATAATTTGGGGGTGTATCTGCTGGTCATGTTATGAGCCCAGTGCTTATCAGGTTCTTTAATGATGCGCCAAAAAAGTTTGGCCATCAGGGCTTGGTTATGATGGTTTACTGCCCGAATGCCCAACCCTTCGAGTTTGTGGGGTCTGCAAATCCTTTTCCAATTTATGAGACGGGCTTTAGATTTCCCTTCATTATTAGTGCCCCAGAGGAATCTGGCGTTGATGGAGTCGAGCTTCTTGCATATATTTTTGGGGAAGGGGAAGATGGACATCTGAAAAGACAGAATCGCTAAGTTAACAGCTTTAATGAGGGTAAGCCTTCCAGCTTGGGAAAAGTTTTTAGCTTTCCAACCCTCGATCTTGCTAGAGACCCTAGCAATGATGTATTGGAAGTTAAGACTCATAGATCTATCAAATGTAAGAGGCGCACCCAGGTATCTTTCTCCCGTGGTATCCTTCTTAATGTGGAGGAGATTTTGGATGAGTTTGTGGTGCCGGTGGTGGCAGTTCTTGCTGAACAGAATGCAAAATTTATCAAAATTTATCTCTTGCCCGGAAACTTGTTTAAACGTATTAAGAGCGTCCTTGAGGGATCCGGCTTCGGTGAGGTTAGCCTTTCAGAAGATGAAATTATCGTCTGTAAAGAGGAGGTGGGAGATGAGAGTGCTGCCTCGAGCCATTTTAATTCCATGGATCGCCCCCCTTGATCTCTTTATCCAGGATGATGCGGGAGAGGGCTTCCGGGCAAATAAGGAATAGAGACGGCGAGAGAGGGCCGCCTTGGCGGAGACCTCGCTCAGGCTTAAGAAGACCAAAGGGAGTACCATTTAAATTGAAAGAGAGGGTCGTGGTAGAGATGCATTGCTTAATCCAGTCACACCATCTATCGCAGAAACCCATGGCTTTCATGCTGTCATCTAGGAATCTTCATTCAACTCTGTTAAAAGCTTTGATCAAATCAAGCTTAACATCCATATAGCTCGAGGCACCTTTTTTCCTTTTGAGAGTTGCGAGAATATCTTGGGCCATGATGATGTTGTCGAAAATCTGCCGGCCAGGGATGAAAGCATTTTGGGCAGGAGAAATAATCTTGTTGAGGAGCGGCCAGTGTCTGGATGCAAGGATTTTGGTGATCAGCTTCATCTTGACGTTACACAGGCTGATGGGCCTATAATGCTCTGGTTTATCCGGGTTGGCTCTCTTCGGAATGAGCGTGATATTGGTATGGTTGAATTCCTGAAGAAGGTTACCTGTTTGGATGAAAACGAGAGTTGCTTTCAGCAAATCGTGCTTTACAGTATCCCAGGATTTTTGATGGACAATTGGGGTAAACCCATCCGGCCCAGGAGTTTTATGAGGGTTCATAGAAAAAAGGGCTTCTTTAAGCTCCTCCATGGTAGGATCCTTTATGCGCTGGGCATTCTTTTCATCCGTGATCATCTTTTCCATAATCCCCAGGTCGTTGATAGAGAGGGGAGGTTGAGCGGTGGTAAACATCTCCTTGAAGAAATCAACGAAAGTTTTACCAATGTCCTTTCGTTCCTGCTGCCAATCCCTGTCCTTGTTACGGATATGCTTAATCGTGTTCTGGCGGCGTCGGTAGATGGTGGAAAGATGAAAGAATTTTGTATTACGATCACCCGCTCTAAGCCAGAGCTCACGCGATTTGTCTCGCCAAATAGCTTCTTCTTGCTCAAGTTTGATGTTGAGTTGTCTTTAGAGCTCTTACTCTGGAATGATGTCATCTGGGTTCGGCATTGCCTGCTGGATGTCACTAATCTGGTCTCGGAGGAGAGTGATAATAAGGGGAGTACAATTGAACTCTTCTTTATTCTAGTCGATTAGGTCTTTTTTGGTTTGCCGAAGCTTCTTGCAAAACCGAAGTTGTCGTGAACCCGTCTGAAATTTTGACCAGGCTGAATGAATGATGTCTTGACATTTGTCATGCTTCAGCCAGGCCGACTGGAAGTGGAATTGCTTAGGGAGAGAGGGGAGAACAACTTTAGTGTTGGGAATGATAGGAAGGTTTTGAATAGTGGCATCCGGGAAGGTGGTGCGCCAAGGGACGGATACCAAGGCTCTGTCAAGCCGTTGCTTAACCAGATTAGGTCCTTCTCTCTTGTTGGACTAGGTAAAAGGGACCCCAGAATAACCCAGGTCAATCATAGAGGTATCGAACACAAACTCTTCGAGGGGGTTTCTAGCTGAGCTATTGAAAGCTATCTTACCAAACTTTTCTTCCGCGCAGGTAATACAGTTTAGATCTCCTAGGATGATCCAAGGAATGGTGATGGAATGGGCCAGCTGGCTAATGGAGTTCCAATAGGTACTTCTGTATTGAGCATCAGGGGACCCGTAAGTGAACGAACAAAGCCAAGGGGCTGGAGATGCATCCCGGGGTTGGAGAGGTGTTAGAGATTGAATAACCGTATCGATACCATTAGGAGAAGAGGCGAGGATAGTAAGGTCAATATTATGACTCCAGGCTAGCCAGAGGCCCCCAGCGTATTGCTGGGTAGCTTCTACCGCGTGAGAGTGCCTTATACCAAGCTTTTTAATTTGGATAGGACGATAGGGTTAGATGCTTTAGTCTTAGAGAGGAAAATAATATCAGGATGATGATTTTGGTTGTGTACAAGGACCTCTCTTAGGGTGGACCTTTTTGTGGCCCCCTACAGTTTTATGATAGCACAATCATTGACCACCGAGGGCCGGTGTCGGGCCCGCTTTTGAAGTTTGGATCAAAAGGTTTATCTTTTTAGTCCTTGTGAATCTCCTACCAATCTTATCGATGCTCTCAAACCATGTTTTAGACTTCCTCTTAGTATGGGTTTGCAGCAAAGGAGGTTTAGCATGATAAAGCAACCCCCTAGCAAAACAAACAAATTTCCTACGATAATTTTTGATTCCTAAGGTTAAATTACTTTTACCAATGAGCTAGGCCGAACGGTTATTCCAGACTTTCCTGATCCAGGCACGTATGTCTATAGTGGATGGAGGATGTTCGGGTAACCGAGTCAAAGTAAGCTTTTTTCCGAGGGAGCTCCCTTGTTTAAACATCGGCGAGTTGCCGGCTTGCCCCGGAGGGTAACAATTGCATTGGAAATTTAAGGGGTCCTTAAGACGGCAGAATTTTTGCTTCCTATTCAGACTGTCCTGCTTTGAATTTCTTCTAGGTTTATGTTTACAAGTCCGGTTCAAAAATAAATTCCAAGACTAGCATGTTTAGGGCGCAAAACATGCATATGTACAGTATAACTGGAAAGTGGGTGTGTGACTCGTGGGGAGGCGTTTGGGGCTCTTACCTTGGCGGGGCTGGACGCTTCCCCGCAGTCGTCTCCTATGCTGAACGTATCTCTGTTGCGCTTGAGCTTTCCTTTGGTGAGTTTTTGCGATGTGTTGTTCGACTGTGTACTGCCCGTTTCGTCATCAAAGAGTTCAAAGCGTTGTGGAGTGTGCCACCCGTCACTATCCTCAGTCGAGTACCCCACTTCCAACGGCTCTGCTGAATCCTCTGATGATGAGAAGAGGGCTAAGGTCTGCTTCTGTCGACTGCCTGATGGTGCTGTTAGGTAAGGTGGTGGGTGTTTTGAGGTTTTTGGGCCTGTTTTGTTCAGGCCTGGTCTGGATGGCTTGGTCTTAAAGATCAGGCCCTTAAAGCTGGTGAGAGGGCTGAGGGTTAAATCTATGAGAACTAAGTTGTAGGCCGTTTTCTTGGGTTGCCTCAGCTGTTTGGTCTCGTCAGAGAAGTCAAGGATTTGTGGGGAAAGAATGTTGGCCTGAGTTAGGTTAGGCCCGTAAGACATGGGTTCCTGTCTATTGAAGTATGGGTCTGATTCCTTGAGGTGCTGCACGGGGCTGCTAAACCCAAAGCTGGTGCCGAGCTTGGTGGGTCCCGCGACGTGGGTCTTGTGTCTCACCGATAATTTTGCTCGTTGGCCAACATTTAAGTTTTGATAGGGGCCCACTATTTTTTATGGTCCCACCTCAGCCTCAACATTAAATTTTTGGAAACTATCCGTCCAGTCCAAGTGACCATTAGATGGTACGGAGCCCTTCTCTTTTGATTTTTCTTGATTTGAAATGGTCTCATTAATGCTCTGCATGCAGATGTTTGTTTTGTTCCTCGAGGAAAGTAGCTGTCTCTCATTTGGGTTTTGTGTAGTACGTGGAACGCTATGCTGAGGGCTAAGTTGTAGGGTGAAACCACTATTTTGCCAGGTTGTAAATTGAATCGCCATGATCCTGCCTGCGTTTGTTGTTATCTGAGACCAGTGGCTTAGCTGCGCCATGGCATTCTGCGGAAACCTTCCCGCACTACCTTGGTTCGAGCTGTTTTGGTGGGTATTTTGTTTTGTTGTTTCGGCTTGTATTATGGCCGTGAGCTCCGTCGTTCTCGGTTTATCGTGGGTAAACTTGGGGTTGTTTGTTTGTGAGAATTTGTGGGTATTGACTTGTATGTGTTTTCCATACGGAAACACGAGTGTATCCGTGTTTTGCATGTTATTCCTCTCTTGTGTAACCTCTAAGTATTTCGAGCAAACTGCTAGAGAATGTGAAATGACGCCACAGAGAAGGCAAAAGCCCTCCAGCCTCTCGTATTTGAACGTGATTGTAGCTTCTCCATATCTGCCCGGCCAATGGATTGGGAGGGAAAGTACGAGGGGTTTATCAGTGAATAGGTTAACCTGAAGGCGCACGAAGCTGGTTTTTGCCGTATCATTTCCTCTGGGTTTGTAGTCATCTTTAACAAATTATCCTAGTTTATTTCCGATAATCTGAAAAGTGTAGTGATCAAGTACACAACATGGGAGCCCATAGACTTGAACCCAACAAAGGAATCGGGGAAAAGTGATTTCAGTTTGGTGGAGGAGCGGATCAAACGGCTGCTGTAGGATAGAGTATCCAAAAATATTAACCTGCAGGATCGCTAGTATAGTCTTGTAGTCCTCAGGGTTATGAAAATTCGCCGTGAAAACTTTAGAACCTTGATCGTATGATAGTGGCGGAATAGTGGGTATAAGTTTTGCCCATTCTTTCTTGATTCCTTTGCTAATCACGCTTTCTTTGAGATGTGGTGAGATTGACCAGAATGCCATGGCATACTTCCATTTTTGTTGAAGTCTCTCCCGCTTTTCATCGTCAAGGCTGATACGAGGGACAGGGTCATGTGCTGTAAAGGATTGGAATAATTATGAGATATCACGTTCTTCTGTAAAGCCATGGTTTTTCTGCATGGCTGAGCACACAGATGATCAAGGACGTGAAAGGAGAGTTTAGGTTAGACTTGGAAAACTTGACCCCACCAAGATAAGTGAGATGAAAGGATTGTCAAAAAGTTGGTATGTTGCAGAGCTTTTAGAGCCTTACTAACCATGAATGTGAAGTAGAAAGGTGGGTAAAAGAAGAAAGAAGAAAAAGGTTTAGAGTAGAGAGAAAAAGTGGAGGCATGAAGAAGTCAGATTATGTATGAAGAGAAGGGAAAAGGGGCATGGGGGAGCAGAAGAAGGAAGAAGGAGATGTGGGGGTGGAGGGGCCGAGGGTAGAGAGGGTAGAGGGGGTGAAGGCTGAGGGAAGAGAGGAGAGTAAGGTTGGATGGGCAGGAGGAAAGGAGGAGAGAGAAACAGGAGAGTGGTTAAATCAATAGCAAGATAAAGGAGAGATGACTATGTAGACTATGTATTGACAATCTATTACCTAAAAACCCTAAAAATATCATAATATGGGTGGGCAAATAAGTGGTATGTGTAGTAAATTAAGAAAGTCAAGGAGGGCAAAAAGAACATTTTACAAAGGGCAAGTGGAATTTTTTTTACCTATAGAAATCAAATGCTTTAAAATTTCAGGGTGGGCCACTGCCCACCCACAACCCTATGCAACCAAGAAAGATTCTTGTATGACACCTAGACACTAATGCCCCGCCTTTAGATTTGTTTGCTATTACCTCCTTTAATTTTTTAATTTCTCACGGTACATGTACATGGTAATGTAAGGGTTTGTTGCAGTTAAGAATTCTCACGCAACAATGTTTTTTTTCCGGAGGGTTAAGTATGCATTTGCCATTCCAACTCATACGTTGTACACTTAGCACATTATTAGTGAACCGTGCTTCTTTACCCCTATTAAATCACACATTTAACACATTATATGCGAATCGTGTTCCTCTACCCATATGAAATACATATGCTTGTTATATTCGTACCCCCCGCTACCTAATTTATATGTATACATCCATTACTTAGTTATTTTTTTTGGGAGGTGTTATCCAAGATACATTTCTTTTAATATATGTGTAGGGACCTATCCCTTAACCTGGTCCAAACTCGAACTACCTCAATATCAGACTCACTCATCCTACACGTGACATGTACAGTCAACATTGACCCCTAGACCATGAACTGATAAAGAACGTGGATCGAGCATTACAACAAAATATGAACAAGTCAAAAACATATGTCTCCCACGAACTGACAGTTACACATTCAACAATTACTTACCTTATTATCAGAAGAATGTGCTTCTACACGATAACGAGTTGCAGGTAAGGTCTATATAAAGAAAATTTTCCAGAGAAGATAAGGACTAGAAAAATCCAGATATTTTAGATTCTAAACACGACAAAAGTTCTTATTTAAAGATCAAACATTTCTAGTTCAAGAGGTTACTTATAATAAGATATCAGCCTCAATCAATAAAAGTTATAGTTACTAAACCGTCAACTCGAGGTCATGGATTTTTACCTATTTAAAGGTTTTCCATGCTAAATCACCTGTGCTATTTCTTGCATTATATTAATTTTTATCACATGCACATTTGGTGTAAGATCTAATTTTGAGTTATTTCGAGCTACAGAATTAGACCATTACATTTGGCACAATCTGTGGAAAGAAGATATTTCCACAATATTCAAAGGCATACATTTCCTATACTATCCATTTTCAATCATGGTCACTTCCTAGCGGCCAACAATAAAAGTCCAGCTCGAGCTTTTAATTGAATTGGAATAGCTCCCTGAACTACGAGCAAATCTCCATGCCGAAATAGATAAGCATAATGAGCTTGAACGTCAGTTAACTCTCGACCATGAGCTTCGCGGCAAAGAGCTCGAAAGCGAGCGTCAAGATCATTTGACAGTATTCAAGAGACATGAAAAATAAATGACAGCTATGCAGACTGCATTGCAAGCTTTGCAGGACACTCAACAGGCTCCCACTACCAGAGATCATGGTTAAGTGCTAGCGAACTCTCGCGTTTCTGCATGAGAAAGATTTAGACCTCGAGGAATAACCAATAAAGCCATCTCCAGAAATCTTCAGTACGAACCTCAACCTTCAATTTATTTAGGAAGTGAAGCTATGTCCAATATTAGCAGAGGTCTCCAGCCTTCCAAGCATTCAGAGGAGGAACAGCGACCTCAATCCTAGATTCTAGCACGTGAGCGTTTGGGCAAGGGCACCGATACTCATAATCCTCAACCAGCTCTCCAAACCACTCATGCAACACATCAATACATTATACAAGAGCACATGGATCAACGTATCAAGGAATTAATTGAAGCTCAAGCTCTAGGTAGTAAGGACAATTTTACCAAGTTGTAGGGTAGTCCAATTTCCAAAGAGTTATTTGATATGGAAGCACCAACAAGTTTTTATACTCCAAAGATACGTAAATACAAGGGTACCGATCCGAAGGAGCACATTCAGTAATTCCATGATTCCTTGGGATTGTACTCAAACCTTAACCATATTCTATGTCGTCTGTTAACAATAAGTCTGTAGGGAGAACTGCTGCGGTGGTTCCATTCTCTACCTAAAGATTACATCCTCACATTCGATCAACTACAGAAGAATGTTGTCAAAACTTATGCTCACAATAAAGACAAGGAGGAAAATTTATATTCTCTTATTAGTCTCAAACAATCACAAGGAGAGAAGCTCGAGGTCTTTGCAAAGAAGTTTCTGGAGCTCGCAAAAAAAGTTGATAATCTAGATAAGAAAATAACTATTACTGCTTTTACCAATCGCTACAACTCGATTGTAAAGCAAAAGTGCATATCTTCTTAAACAAACCTGCGATCTTGGAGGATATGATCACCAAGGTTAATGGGTATGTCGACCTAGGAAGGATGATGATCGAAAGGCATAAATTTACTAAATCTATCCTAACCACTAAAGGTTAAAACACAGAACGTAATAGTAAACCAAAGGAAGACCAGGGTGATCAAAAGCATTTCAAGGCAAATACGGGCAAACCTCAGAAAGGTAATTTATTACACAAGACGATCCTCCCCAAAATGAATGTCAGCATCTCTTCAATTTTCTCGTTCTAGCGAAAGATAAGTTCTACCGTATATCTCAACCGCTGGAACCGATTGAAGGCAAACCGTGCTATATGCATCACAAGGTAAATCATCATGAAATTGACAACTGCTATGTTTTACAGAGGTTGCTGGAGTATATTTTCAAAGACGGGAGAATGCACAAGTATATTGTCGATCTGGAATTATACAAAAATGGTAGCTACAAGACACAGGTTGAAGTAGTCCAGGTTAAAGATCAAGCTGAGGAGAAGCACTTGTACTACATGTACCACAACAATATGTTTGAGATCCATCAGATTTCTAACTCTTCTAGATTTAAGTGACGGAGATTATCCGAGTGCTCCGATCTCACACCTCACGATAGAGAAGCTAAACTTCTTCCTGAATTGAGCAATCGCTGACTTGGAATTTCATTCGAGGATTGTGACATCAGTCACGTTAAATTTTTTCATCATGACGTACTGGTTATCTTGCTTAAGATGAAGAAATTTGTCATGTATACAATTATGATTGATACTGGTTGCGGTATTGAGATTTTCTTTTAAAACATGATCAAACAGATGGGATTTGCCGATCAATTTATTCCAAGCGACATCAATTTCAGTGGCTTTAATGGCTCCAAAGAAGAACGAGTAGGCAAGATCATCTTACCTATCACCGCTAGACTTGCCACAATCGATGTCGTATTATACATCATCAATGCCAAATCTCGTTATCTCGGGATTATGGGTCGCTGTTGGATCCACAACATTGAAGCAATCGCTTCCACGCATTATCAAACACTTCGCTTCAAACACAACGGTGGCATTTATAAAATCAAAGGCAGTCAAAAGCTCTCCTGAACTTGTGAAAATACTATTTCTACCATTCTTGACACATCCGACAGATACGCTGTCTAACAATTACTGAAAGCTGGTCACATCGATGATCAACCTTCAACAGAAGAACTTACAGAGTACATAAACATGGATGAACCTTGCAGGGGTACTTATATTGGTACCAAGCTGGCCCAACACGACAAGGATGTTCTTGTTTTCTACTTATGAATGAATCGAGACATCTTCGCTTGGTCTTTCAAAGAAATTCCCGAAGTTGATCCATCCAAGGTATGTCATAAATTAAGCATCAACAACAGCACCACGGCAGTCAAACAGAAATAGAGAAGACTCTCACCTCGTCTTTGAGATGAGGTCAACATTGAGATTGATAAGTTGATCAAAGTAGGATTCATTCGAGATGCCAAGTACCAGGATTGGATCTCCAACATTGTCGCAGTTCCAAAGAAGAATAGAAAAGTTTGATTTTATGTAGATTTTACTGATCTAAACAAACATACTCCGAAGGACAGTTTCCCTCTTCTAATTATTCATCAAATTCTTGATTCTACAGTAGGTCACGAGCTCTTATCTATGATGGATGCTACTTCTGGATACAATCAGATGCCTCTCTTGAAAGCCGATCAGAAAATGACCACTTTTATCACTGAAAGGGGACTTTACTGTTACAAAGTTATGCCCTTCGGACTAAAGAACACATAAGCAACTTATCATCGGTTAATGACAACAATGTTCAAAGTACACTTGGGGAAAATCTTTGAAGTCTACATCGATGATCTCCTATGCAAAAGCTTACAGTCAAAAGACCATATCACAGATCTCTCCACAATCTTTAATATTCTTCGCTCTTATGGGATGCGGCTCAATCTAGATAAATGTCAATTCAGAGTGCATTCAGAAAAGTTCCTCAGCCATCTGATCAGTAAGAAGGGGATTAAAGCTGACCCAGATCAAGTTCAAGCTCTCCTCAACATACCCTATCTAAAAATGAAGAAGGACGCAAAAAAACTCGTAGGCAAGAATGTTGCTATCAATCGATTCATATCTAAGTCTTCAGATCGATGTCTGTGGTTGTTCTTACTACTCTGAGGATGTACCAAATGAGGAAAGGTTCAGCCCAATGAAGAGATCCAGTGGACAGCAGAGTGCAAGACAACTTTTTAGGAACTCAAAACCTATCTGGAGAAGTCTCCCATCATGAGCACCCCAGTAGACAATGAAGAACTGATCATCTACATTGTAGTTATAGATAATTCTATCAGCTCGGTCCTCATTCGACTTGAGGGCAAGGTTAAAAAGCTAGTCTATTTCATCAACAAAATTCTCACTTCAATAGAAACGAGGTATTCTAAAATAGAGCGACTCCTTCTAACTCTTGTTTACACTTCACAGAAACTTAAACACTACTTCTAACAATGCCATTAAAGAAAGTTCAGGCCGTTGTCAATTTTCTCACAAATTTTCCTGTGGAAGATCACAATTGGGAGGAGCACGATCCTGACTTTGCAGAAGAAATTACAGAAGATCCACCTGCCAAGCCATTTTATGAATGAGCTGAATGGATTATAAGGAAAGGGTGAAGACTTATTACAGATGGTTCAGCAGGACCCGCAGGGTCAGGAATTGGAATCGTATTAAGTACCTCTTCCAACGACATAATCGAGAAATTACTTTTCTTAGATTTTGAAGCTTCAAGCAATGCCATAGAGTATGAAGCTTTAATTCGTGGATTTGACTTAACACTCGAGCTTAGCGTCCCCGGGCTCTCAATATATATAGATTCTTTACTTATCGTCCACCATTACTCAGAATAGTACAATAAAAATGGCAAGATGATCGAATATGCATCCCTCGTTGCCGATAGGATGAACAGATTCATAAAAACAACTCTCGACTATTTACCTCAAGGTGAGAACAGACATGCCGATTTCTCGGCTTATTTGGCTAGGGTTTTGGGTACAGAAGCATGATATCTACAAATCAAAGTGATATCCACCCCCAGCATTGATCTTCATTTCATATGCACAATCAACACTAGGGGTGATAAAGAGAAGGACGACGATTGGCGAAAGCCCTTTATTGCCTACCTCGGCCCAAAGAATAAATGCGTCGGGCCCCTTCCCACCAATCCAAAAGAACGCTGACAGTTGATCAAAATTCGAAGCGCTATACAGTTCAGAACGGTCGTTTATTTTGTCGTTTAGTCACGGGGCCTAACCTCAAGTGCCTCTTCATAAAGAAAGTAGGCCAGATGCTCAGAGATTTACATGAAGGAACTTGTGGCTTCCATGCCGCAGGTCGATCACTTGCAAATAGAGTAATTATATAAGGAGTATTTTTGCCTGGATTGCACAAGAAAGTAGAAGAGTACTTACACAAATGCGACACATTTCAACGACATGGACACATGATTAGATCCCCTGCACTCGAGCTACATGCAAGCAAGTATTATGACCCTTCAAGCAGTGGGCACTCCTTCTCGTGGGTGAATTTCCTAACATGCAAGGTAACCAACGTTTCATACTCGTGGTGACAAATTACTTTACGAAATGGGTGGAAGCATTTCCTCTTTGCCAAACTAGAGAAGAAGAGGTTATCTATTTTATTTGGGAACACATTATCATACGGTTCGGATGCCCCCACCCGATTCGGATTGATAACGGGCCACAGTTTATTGGAGAAAAGATTGTGGCCTTCCTCAGCAAACACAACATCATCCATTCTCCATCTAATCCATACTACCCACAAGGCAATGGACATGCCAAAATCACCAACAAAATTATAGTGGATGGACTCAAGAAAAGGCTTCAATCACAGAATAAAGAAAATTGGATAGGGGAGCTTCCTCATATCTTATGGGCATACCGTACTATACCAAGACAATTAACTAGCTGTTTTCCCTTCCTCCTGGCTTATGGCACAGAGGCCGCCATTCCAACAAAATACCACCATCCAGTCAGAGATCATAAGCTAGCAAATGAAGAAAATGAGTTCAAGCTAGCCTGCAATATGAACTAGATTGATTAAACTAGGGAACGCATTATTGCCAACCAAGGTCGATATCATTATATGCTAGCAAGCTCGTACAAAAGAAGATTCTGAAGCTGTGAGTTCCAAATCGATGACCTCATCCACATAGAGATCCCACAAAGCAGAAAAGAGGCAAACCCTGGAAAGCTCACAGAAAATTGGGAAGGTTATTTCCTCATCATTGACCACACTGGCTTGGATCATTCTACCTTATGACAGAAAAATGAGTCTGAATCCCAAATCCATGGAATACTAGGCGATTGAAATGGTATTATCGTTAAATCACTAGTTTTTCCATTACAGATAACTCTACTCTCGTTTTTTACATTCCAAAAGTGATATATCAATCTTCAACAGTGTACATTCTATTCTACTCAATAAAAACTTCCAATTTTTTCCCCACATTACTTTCTATTTAAGTAGAATCTACTAAATCCGATAGATTGAAGTAAAGGTAATACTTGCTTTCAATCGACATCTATACAGATTAAACCAAAGATAATACTAGCTTCAAACTGACATCTATACAGATTAAAGCAAAGGTAATACTACTTTTCAATCGACATCTATACAAAGATTAAAACAATAGTCATACTACCTTTTAATCGCCCATCTATACATATATCAATGATTAAAACAAAGGTAATAGTAGTTTTCAATCAATAATCTCAATCAGACACAAGATAAAGCAAAGGTAAAACTAGCTTTCATCTCTTTACATGTCTGTAACTATAGAAACTACAGGTCACTTCTACAGGTCTATTGCTTATGGGAGGTCAGCTATGCTTTCCTCTGCATAGGAGGTCGTTCAGCCATAAATTTTGGAGCTCTAACAGTTACCATATTCCTTCCTTGCTCTACTAATTCTGCAGGTTGAGAACCCAACTCCATTTCCATGTTGCTCAAGCAATTTTCTCGATCTATATCAGCATTACAAATACAGCTTTGGAATGCCACACTGTCATGCAAGGTATTCCTTTCGAGCTCAAGCCTATTTATTTCTTCCATAAAATACGCAATAACAGCCATTAACTCCCTCGAATGACGCACCTATTTCGGGCTAATCTTCTCTCAATCAAGAATAACTAACTTAGCAAAATTCATCTCTGATGATGCTACAGCAATACCTTGTGTGAAGAGCTGTCCTGTTTTACATGTTTCCCTAAGCGTGTTATCAACTCATCTTGCTATGCTATTGCTGTCACTGCTTTATCCAGCTCAGATTTATTCATCGTCCTCAGTTCTTCCACTTGAGCACGAAGTACCACCAATTCTTGCTCATTTACATCATTCCCCCAACACGAGCTTTCTTCAGAAGCTCATCCTTTCTCTTGATTACCCGCTCTAACTCTTGCTCTCTACGGAGAACAACATCTAACTTATACTCGCTCCTCTTAAATGTTCATTTCCTCTCCTTACATGAGCAACATCAGCCTCCAACTCTTTAATTCAAATTGAGGGGTTAACCATGTTACCCTTAGTAGTCGAGACCTCGGGGTCATTCCTTTTCTTCTTTGACCGCTCTCCATTCTAGGCCTTCTTGATATACGAGTCGGCCATAGCCAAATCCGCCTTCAACCTTGCGACCCTCTCTTTCAGTTTGTTATACCGTTTTTGGGCCAGCTGAAGATCATTATCTTTAGCAGGCAAGACCTCACTCAACTACTCAACCATACTTTCAGAACTTGCCAGGTTAGCTCGAGCCTTCTCAAGTTTGTTTTCTTTCCTAATCATTTTACTCTTCAACTGCTCTACCACACTTTCGAAGCTTGCCAGATTAGCTCGAGCCTTCTCAAGCTTGTTTACTTTCCTGATCATTTGACCCTTCAAATTAGCCACACATTCCCGTAACTCTTTTTTTGTCACCTCTAATGACCTGATATGGTATTGAACGGCATCTGCTTCTTTACCTTTCTCCATCAACAAATCTATCCTACTTTTGGACTTCGCTATTTCAGTCTGCAACCCCTCAAGCTCCCTTTGCTATTTTTTAATTTTAACATCTTTACCTTCAATCAGCCGGGTCAGGTCATTCACAGTTTTGGTCACCTTGACAAACTGAATATGTACTTTGACATATTGATCCTCCCTATTTTCAGATGCCTCGGTCATCCTATCAAATTCAGCCCTAAACTCATAATTGTATTAGAGCGTTTGTTGTTCGCTCAAACGAGCAATCTCTAACTTGACCTGCATGATCAAGCTAGATTCAACAATACATCACATATATAATCAATACATAATACATATAACATGTTTTTGACATACCAACAAGTGAGATATTATACTTTGCACTCAAGTTAAGTGGTTATCTCACACTAATGGCAACAACATCTACATCCTACTTTAAGGTACACAATTTCTATGTTTTAATTTTCTAACACTCTGAAAAAAATCTGAACATGCTTAGTTATTTTCGTTCATTATGATCTCTATCTGCCTTCTAACTTTATCTTGTAGCTCTAAAGTAACGTAGCATACAAGTTAAATATTTATTGCTCATTTCTGACCTGTAGCTCCGCTTGCGAAGTCAATAGAGTTGCTGAGACCTTTTTCTCCTTAGCGAGCTCTTTCTTTAATTCCTCAATTCTGAGGCACATATCTTTAAGTTCCTACAAATCAATGTTTATAAACATTTCTTAGCCTATCACAAATTTGTCATACAACTCAATGTACCATACACTTCCAGTTTTCAACCAATACAAAAAAACACAAACAAAATCTAACCAATTTTACTCTACCTTCTCATTCTCTACCTCACAGTTCTCTAGATCAGTTCTAGTAGAGACCGAGTCCAACCCTATAACCACATCTGGGAGAGAGCCATCATCAACATGGAGCTCCTCTTCCACTTCAGCCTTTCTAACATAGGTACCTACTATAATGGCTTTGAGGTCAGTAACAAAGTACCCCACTTCTAGTAGCTTCCACCCAAGGCTATCCCGAGAGCTGCAACTTAATCAACATTCTTTTGTGCCTCATCCGGGAGCTCTCTTGTTAGCAACTGATGCGAGTCCTTGACGGAAACCAAGCTCTCCCTTTCCAACTCAAGATCGGACTCAAGTTGAGCCACTTTCTTCTCGTGCTCTGTTCTCCTTCCCTTGAGCTCAACCCTTCATTTTTCAAGCCTAAGGCATATACCCTTTAACATGCGAGCAACAATAACTTATCCTGCTCAACTCCAACTGTACGGAGGTATTCAGCTCCTCAGTACCTCTTCGAGCTGCCAGCTCTAGCCTATTCACCATAGCTAGCAGCTCGTCCTTCTCTATAGGTCGGATCTCTACATCCTTCACCCAGCTCATAATAACAGGCAAATCTACCATCCTCTTCTTAGTATTCATCTCGACCTCCCCACTCACTATGGTCCCCGAGGCCGAGCCACCCTTCACAACATTCCTCTTTGGGTGTTTTTGAGCTGGCTTGCTCGAAGTAATACCCCCCAAAAATATCCTTCAACGACATTGGAGTAGCCTTTGGTAGTACCGGCTCATCCCCGTCCGCTACTCTTTTCTTGCTAGCTCCAGCTCCTGCCATTTGTCTCTTGGCTAGAGACTTTTATACTTTCTTTGACCTACTTTTAGCTCTTTTGTTTTTGCTGATGTTGAGCTCTTTCAAG
The DNA here is from genome assembly GCA_014058105.1 of Kingdonia uniflora. Taxonomy (NCBI): domain Eukaryota; kingdom Viridiplantae; phylum Streptophyta; class Magnoliopsida; order Ranunculales; family Circaeasteraceae; genus Kingdonia; species Kingdonia uniflora. The sequence continues at coordinate 1,002,720 of JACGCM010000622.1, forward strand.
ACAATCTCGAGCTCGGTACCTTCTCGAGCTACATATTTATTAACGATTATCTTCTCGACACCTTAGATCGAGGACCTACAATATAACACCACACTTGTTAAACAAACGTAGAACATCCCTACAACTACAACAGCTCGATATCACATACAATTACTTACTTTTCTTTGGAGTTTTATATACAAGTTTCATGGGTTTCTCGTCCATTCTCTGAAGACAATCACCTTTCACCCATATCATATTATCACCTCCCACATATTCCCATTCAGTTGGGTAGGATAGGTCTCTATGGTATTCAAGATTGCTAAGAGGTAACATCAGTCTGTATTCCAACTATGAAAGATAATACATAAATGCCTGGTCCAGGTCACTTTGGACATCCCCATCAAAGTACTCAAAAAAGATCAATTTCTCTACTCTCCTCTCCAATTTCTCCTGTTCTAAATTAGGCAACAAGAAAAAATGTTCTTCCCCAGTTGGCACAGTACAACCCCTAAACAACCTACTAATATGTTCTACAACATTACCCCATTTCCCACCTAAACTACTTTTGATTTTAAATTTTTTTTTGAATACATTAGACTTTGGAGAATAGGATAACAAATTACCAGGGAAATCTAGAAATTGTACTTCATCTTCCCCCTCAGAATCTACATCTATAGCTTCTATATTTTTAGACTCACCCATACGATCAGATTTCGACGTCTCCATATCAGGTGAAACCTCTATTTCAAATATAGGCTTAAGGATGAGGCTAATTTCTATATATCAGATTATCCTCACACCTCAACCTACATACAGGTCTAAGTATTTAGTTAATTTACTAAATCATTATCTTTTGTCTCTACTTTAACACAAACACATCTATCATACGCATACACACCTATCATACATACACAAATATCATATGCATATATCTTTTTCCATGCATATCAAACAAAGTTTACTATAAATAGAAAAAATTTCAAATTTTGAAAACCTACCAATATTATAATCTCCATCTCAAACTTCTCAATCAGATTTCATAACTCAATCACTAACCTTCAATGCCTGATATTGAGTACGGAACAACGCCCAATCCCTCTTTCACAATAATACCGGGCCCCCAATGTCTTGACTCTGCCTCAACAACCTTTTCCCTCCTTCTACAATAATTGCAGTCATCTATCTCTCACTTGAATTTCTGCAACTTACTCTTTTTTCTCTCCCTCTGTTCCTTCATTTTTCTGGATTTGATAAATGTTTGAATGAGGAAGACAAATTATTATTTATACTTTTTCTCTCTAACTGCTGGTAATTATTGGGCCTCGCACAAGCCACCCTCAGTTTAGAACCGAGGTGTCCTTTCCATAATTAATGTTAGACGTTTCATACCTTTTCGGTAAAAATATTTTCCCATCATTATCCTACATCCTATATTTTACTATCTTTTTCTCTTTCCTACCTAATTCTCTCTCTAACCTTCCACCACTCATGATAACTTTATACTCACACGTAATTAAACTTTTTCTTCCCTTACGCAAAAGAAAAAAATTAAAGTTGATATGATTTTTCTATTCCTACTTTTGCTACTTATAGAACTGTTGACGTCATTTCCAATGTTATAACATTTCAAAATTTAAAATTTTATTTACAAGCATTTCCAGCAATATTACAACAAAACAGGAACAAATTTAGAAAAAACATTTTACCTACATTCACATTCCAGTTATTCGATCTAACTAAGTTCGCTCACTCATACAGAATCACACATAAAGCATCCAAGATGCCCTGGAGTGCCACACTTAATAAGTTCGTTCCCAACCATCCTCTCATCTTCCTCAGCTATCTCATTCATAGTAATTGCCTCACAACAGCTTTTTGAACTTCAGGTTCTGAAATCAATTCCCAGAATATCTCCAAATAAAAGTGACGCCCAATCTCGTACTCCTTCCTCCTCGCCTCCAGCCCGTCAAACCAAATTTCAGATTCAGGCAAGTTAGCATCATGATTTAACAACCTGAAGATCCTCTCCTGCACTTCTATAATTTTTATTGCCAAACGCCCATCTGAAGCATGATGAGCTCTTTCTGAACGAGTCCTCACCATTTTTATTTTTCTTCATTCTCTCTGCATCACATCTCCACATTATTTATACACCTCTTGAAGATAACATCAAATCCCCCACATTCCGTATGTAATATAATAGCTATTTACTCACTTTTCCATAATTGGAAGCCCTAATATCACGATAGAAAGTAATTTGAACTTATCTTTCCACATTAACCTCCTAAAATTCATCAATCGCCTTTTCGAACTATCTTTCACAATACCTTCCCACCTCGATATTTTATTTTTTGCATATTCTATTATACATAATAACGATGCCTCATAGCTCGATTCTTTATACCTCATTAGTTTGATATTTGTCCAACATATCTCTATTTCACATATTCACATATATATTCAACAGGTCGACTAATACGCTGTACTGAGATATATCATCATAATTTAAATTATTATACTCACTTTTAGTTTGATTTAACTACTAACTACTAATTCGCTCTATAACTCAATTTTTGCACAAACATCTTTTTATTAGCTCGAATATTGCTTACTGAATACTTTACAGAGAACAATTTTTTTAGATATTTCTACAGATCGATCTGCAGGTTACATTAAATTTTAGTTTTCAACACTGTTTTATTCCAAAACTCTTCTACAAGAAAAGTCTAGACAGTGGCTGTCACAGATCTTGAGCCCACCTCCAATACCATTTACTTCCACAAGAAACTGAGGAAGTTAGTGGTACATTGCTTGAACCAACCTTCAACAGGAGACACTCATTCACAGAATAGAGCAATGATTTTGCAAAATAAGGTTTCCAGTCTTCATATCTCTTCTATGTTGAGAATTGAGGTAGCTAATCTATCTTCTACGCCAAGAACGATGCGCGGACTAAGCCCTAATAGAAGAATAATCAAACAAGAACACTAAAGAGTACAAGAATTCTTAGAGGAGGGAAGTGGAAAACCCTTACGGATAAAAAACTACTCCCCGAACAATCCACTATGATGATCAAACAGGTTACAACGATCTCTCCATGGTTCTCAAGCTTTAATGGAGTCTCCCAAATTCTAGGTCTCTAGAATTAAACTCACTCAGAGAAAGATTACTTAAACAAATAAACTAAGTCCCCTTTATATACTAGGGAACTAAAATAAAAGTAGAACGGATCTCGAGGCAAATTCAACATCCCTGAATAATATCCAAGGTAAATCTATGCATAACTCATTCAAAGGACTCCAAGCTCGTTCGAACAACTTTAACAATAATTGGTCTCCAGCCCTATAAACATGTAACTCGTTCGAATGGCATCCAAGCTCGTTCAAACGACTTTGACGAACCAAGTTCTAAAACATAAAAATAGATAATCTCGTTCATGTCCATGTCTTTGGCAAGTATGGAGTTCGAGCGCAGGGGTGTATATTATATGTCCATGTCTTTGGCAGGCATCACATTTGCGTGAGTACTCCTCTGCTTGCTTGCACATGCCAGGCAAGAATACTCCTTGCATAGTAGCTCTGTTTGCTAGTGATCGACCTCCGGCATGGGAGCCACAAGTCCCATCATGTAATTCGCTGAGCATTTCATCTGCTTTTGGTTTAGAGAGGTACTTGAGGTAAGTACCCGCGACTGAAAAGCGGTATAGCATACCATTTTGATTTGTGTAGCGCTTTGAGTTATTGATCAGATGTCAGCCCTCTTTCGAATCTGCTGGAAGTGGTCCATTGTAACTGTTGTCGATACCAAGGTAGGCTAAGAAAGGCTTTCGTCAATCGTCGTCTACCCTTTTATCACCCCCAATGTTGATCGTGCATACAAAAATATGATTAATAATGGGGGTTAAAACGATTTCAATCTGGAGATATAGAGCTTCTGTACCCAAGACCCTGGCTAGATATGCCAAGGAATTGGCGTGTCTATTTTTACCTCGAGGAAGATAATCGAGAGTTTCTTTCACGAATTTTCTCATCCTTTCTGCAACGAGGGATGCGCATTTGATCATCTTTCCATTCTTCTTATATTGCTCAGAGTAATGGTGGACGATGAGTTGTGAATATATGTAAACGAAGAGTTTGGGGAGATCGAGCTCAAGAGCGAGGTCGGGTCCATGAATGAGAGCTTTGTATTCGTTAATATTATTTGAGGCCTCAAAATCCAAGCGGATTGATTTCTCAATTCTTTCATTAGAAGTGGTAATCAGTACGATTTCGATTTCTGACCCTGCAGGTCCTGTTGATCCATCCGTAAGAAGTCTCTACCCTTTTGTTGTAATCCATTCAGATTTTTTTCCAAATATTTTGGGGGGTGGATCTTCTGAAGTTTCATCAGCAAGGTCAAGGTCATGCTTCTCCCACTCGAGATCTTCCACTGGAAAATCCACGAGAAAATTGGTAATGGTCTGACCCTTCTCAAAATGATGTTGTTCGAACTTGATATCATATTCTCCCAAACTGACTGGCCATTGTTGCACTCTTCTTGATTTTTCTTTTTTGGATTGAATTTCCTGAAGTGGGTACGTAGTTCGTTATGACTTTGACTGAATGAGCTTAAAAGTAGTACTTAAGTGTTTACAAAGTGTAAACAAGAGTGAGAAGAAGTTTATCAATTTTAGAGTACCTCATTTCTGTTGAAGTGAGGGTTTTGCTGATGAAGTAGACTAGTTTCTGGAGTTTCCCTTCAAGGTGAATGAGAACCGAGCTGAGTAAAGTATCTGTGACTACTAGATAGATAATCAGTTCCTCATTATCTACTGGGGTGCTAATTATGGGAGACCTCCCCAAATAGGCTTTGAGATCCTGAAAAGCTGCTTTGTATTTTGGTATCTATTTGACCTTTTTGGCTAAAATTTTCCTTATTTGGTGCAATCGCAGAGTAGTAGGAACAGCCAAAGGCAGCGGTTTGAAGATTTAGAAACGAAACGGTTGATAGCGACAATCTTGCCGGCAAGTTTCTGAACGTCTTTCATCATTTTTGAAGATGGCATATTGAGGATAACCTAAATCTGATCTGGATTGGCCTCAATCCCCTTCTTGCAGATAAGGTAGCCTAAAAATTGGCCAAAATGTACCCCAAATTGACACTTATTTAGGTTGAGACTCATCCTATAAGATTAAAGAATATTGGATATGGTGTTGAGATATGAAATATGGTTGACTGACTGCACGCTTTTGTACAGAAGATCATCGATGTAGACTTCGACGACATTCTGAAGATGCGCTTTGAACATCGTAGTCATCAACCGTTGATATGTGGCACCCGTGTTTTTGAGTCCGAAGGGCATGATTTTGTAGCAATAAAGACCTCTTTCAGTGATGAAAGTCGCCTATTCTTGATTTTATTCCAAAAGGGGAATCTGATTGTATCCTGAACCAGTATCTATCATAGATAGGTGGTCATGGCTTGCTGTGGAATCGAGGATCTGATGAATATTGGGAAGAGGGAAACTGCCCTTTGGAGTATGTTTGTTCAGATCGGTGAAATCTTCCCAAACTTAGACTTTTTCATTCTTTTTTGGGACAATGACAATATTGGATATCTGTAATGGCCAAATTTTGTAAGCTCAAAATGGCTTGGAATTCGCTATCACACCAATGAACCTGCGACAATATTCTAATAAAAAGCAAAAAATGACACAGGTTATTTTAGCGTGGAAAACCTCTGAATAGGTAAAAACTACGACCTCGAGTGAAAGATTTTTGTAAAAGTATCTTTATTGCTTGAGGCGAATATCTTATTTCAAGTGATCTCTAGATTTAGAAATGCTTGAACCTTGTAACTAAGAAGTTTGAATGTTTCTGAGAATCTATAACATGTAATTTTCTTGGTGATTTCTCGTATATTTTTCTGGTCCCTGTCTTTTATGGAACTTCTTCTTTATATAGGCCTTCTTCGCAGTTCTTCATTGTGTTGGAGTACCTTTTCCTAATAATGTGGTTAGTGGCGGTTTGACTGTGTAACTGACGAGTTCGTGAGAGACAAGGGTCTTTGACTGGTTAAGGTTTTTCAGTTTGAGTTTGACCCACGTTCTTCACCAGTTCATGGAGTAGGTTGAAATGTTGACAGGAAAAGTCATTAAACATGCGTGGGTCTAAGATGGAGGTAATTTGAACTGGCGACAACTCAATTTTAAGTGTGATCGAGGGATATGCCCCTACAATCATCCCTTCGCATCCGAAGTCACGAGTGGCTTTGGTTGAGAAAGGATTTGTGTGTAATCAGTCTTCGGGTTTGAAGATCATGGTTATTGAAATGGAGTAATGATAGTTTTGACTGTATAAAAGTTATGCGGGTTATGGGGAACTGACGTGTATTAAATAAGGATGTGGATGCTGATGTATGTGACTGTTATAAGTTAAAGAGTTGTGTCTGTAATAAATGATGACGTTTGGAAAAATGTATCTGCACAATAAATGAAGGGTTATAAATAGTACCTGTACCGAGTTTTGAAACAAAGTATGTTTGTAATTTGTCACATTCTCTGAAAGTTTTAATGATGGTGAAGACTCGGAGGATGGTCCTTGAAGAGAGGATTGCTTTTGAAATCCATAGGCTGAAGTTGAAGTGCTTTGAGGACCAATCCTTGGAGATGTCGATACCTGCTCCTGTTCCTCCAATTTACCAAGGTATGTCGGAAGATGAAGCGGTTGAAGCTGAGGAAGAATTTTACTGTAGGTGGAGGTTTCATGTCGTCGTCTTGAAAGGTGAGGAGCATTGGGCTTATTACCGTACTCTTGCGGAGGACAAGGTTGGGGGGATATATGCAGGGATAGGCATAACTGTTGGACAGTTATGCTGATATCCTGTATTATAAAGGATTATAAGGTCGGGCCCTTTTCATCTCTACCAACTCTTTGGAGATGGTAGTTTCAGAGGAGGAGGTGATTGTAGTGGAGGTGGGAGACAAACAGTAGAAGTCTGCTTCTATATTTCTATCATTTTTTGGTGCTAAGAAGACCTTCAATTTGAAGAGTTGGCTTCAACACTGAGTCAACTGCTTGCATAGTTTCCAGTTGAAGTTTGTCTAGACTTCGACCAAACTCATGTGAGGGAAGCTTTTTGTTGTTTTCAATTTCTCTTTTGCATCAGGGTGAAAGATCACTGAAGCAGGACAAACTGAAGGACTTGATGTGTGGAGTGCCGGAATGACCTGTTATTTGTAAAAGCATTAAAAAACTTGTTATCTGTAAAGTACCTATTGTTGAGTAGTTGAAAGGCTTGTCATCTGTAAATGTATCTATAATTTGATTCGAAATGAATAATATCTATTTACCAAACATTGTGTTGATGTAAAATAGAATGTCTCTAGAATCGAGCTAAGCATAATGTTATGAGTTTGCCAAGATACTGATAAGATTATATGTATGACATAAAAATTATTGTTATCATAATTGAACTATTAGAAATATGTTGTCATGTAAATATCATAAGGTCGACCTGGGGTTGGATAAAAGTATAGAGGAAAGGAAATTATACAAATTTTAGAATGGTAGGTCGATCTATGACAATTTGCTAGAAGGAATCAGGTTGATATAAAGTAGGATGAAATGATAAAGCTCGATGAAAGAGATATGTTCAGATATAACTTCTACCAAGATTCAATGGTTTCTGTTATGAGATAATAGGAGAACATCCCGAGTTGCGTGGATTTTTATAGCCATACATGGTATAAAATGAAGAGGGGAAAAATTGATATAGTGGACTCGTTCTGAGATAATCCGTTACACCATTGAAGAGCGATTGACTATTAAGATAGCCGAAGTGCGTGAACGTATTTTTGGGCTGCTGGATTATGATGCCGAATTGCCGGTGTGGGAGGTAAATGTTTAGGGTTTGGATATTATTGGGATAGAGCAAGAATATGAACGTCGCTTTTACGAAAAGATGTTCCTAGAAAAAGCGGTAGACCCAGCAGCTCGAAAAGAAGTAGTGAGATTGCTTCCTGTAGAGGAGATCGAGTGTAAAGATGTGATTATTGCTGGAGGATATCCGATCGGATGTGGTCGTCCAGATCATCAAGTCTATTTTAGGTATACTTATATGTAAAGTATTATCATAAATAAATGTGAGTTTTTGAATTTTAACAGGAAAGATGAAAGTCAAATTTATCCTTTATAGTTGCAAATACCGTTTTAGACTGACTGTTTTGATAAAAAAATTGAATAACTTCAAAAAATTTGTTAGCTTTGAAAATGATGTCACTACTACTATAAGTATAAGAAACAAAAATAGAAAAAAACAAGAGCTTCTAGTTTTGTTTATTTTATGTAAAGCTGTACAAATCTGATATCGTGTGAGTGTGAATCATCATGAGTATGGGAAAGTTAGAGAAAGATATGGAAACAGGAGAGAAAATTATAGTAAAATATAAGGGGAAGGGTAATGATGGAAAGAGAATTTTATTGAGAAGGTACAAGATGTCTGACATGGATAGTGGAAATGACGCCTCAGTTCCAAAATTGAGGACAGCTCGTGCTAGGCATAATAAATGCCAGCTGTTAGAGAGATAAAAAATAAATAGTGCTTCTTCCTCATCATTAAAATATTTTTTTACTTCTGAAAACTTGGAGAGTATAGAGAGAGAAGCGCAAAAAAATTATAGAGGATTTGGGAAAGGTTTATCTGAGAGTGATCAACAGTCAAAGAGAGTTGCGGGAACTAAATCACGTAGGTGGCTATACAGCAGCGTTGTGAGGGAAGGGCATGGTGCTGCTTCAGATTCTCACTCTGACACGGAAGGTTCATAGAGACGTGCTCCGTATGTATGTATTTTATTTTGTAAATCGTAATCTCTAAAAAATCATTGTTTATAGTAATCTGCAAAATTTGAAATATATATAGAATATATGAAAGATATTTTGTATGTGCATAATCGATGTGTATGAGATAATGATAGATACCTGAACCTGTATGCAGGTCAAATAGTGAGAGGTATTTGTGTAGGATCAAACCTTTGCCTATAGAATTATAGTTAAGATGAATAGTTCATCTGTTAATGAGGTATCGACCTCTGGTCGAATGGTAGAGTCTGAAATTGAAATGTCTGTGAGGTCGATGTAGGGTTTAAACAATTTCTAGGTTTCCCTCGCAAATTGGTGACTTATCCACCTGGTTTGGATACATTTAAAGAGTTTTGTAAAGCCAAGGGTGTTGTAGGAGGGACATGGGGTAACTGCGTAGAATACGCCGATAGGCTGTTTAGGAGGTGTACTGTAGCGACGGGGGAAGAATATTTTTATTTGTTGGCCGACTTGGAGGAGGAAAAATGAGATAGCTATATAGATGAATCGATCACATTAAAATATTTTGATTGGAGTGTTCGGAGTAACATTTCAGAGGGATTTTTGTGTTACTTGTCTAAATTAGAATTCGAATTGAGTCTTTCCCTTACCAATTTGGTGAAAGGGATTATGAATAAGATTGGGGTATGTCCCATTCAATTGAACGGGAACATGTGGGAGGTAATAAGTGTTTGCAATCATCTGAATGAAAAATGGGAGAATGAGGGAAAAGTGAGGAGGATATCCCCTGAGGATGTATTGCAGTTTTTTGGGGTAAAGAATTATCATGCCTGTGGTGGGGCATATTTTTGTACGTGTGCAACTCGGCCTCGCTTCTTCGATCTAAACTCTGCAGATCGAGCCTAGAATGACAACGTAATTTGGGTGAAGGGTAATTGCCTTCAGAGAGATGTTGAAGAACCTTTGGATCTTCTCTTTAGAACTGTAAAACAAAGTAAATATAATGACGCATAGCATATAATATTGATATGTTTGAACTGTATGATCTTTTGTTGATATTAAAAAATATTGTGCATAGCAGGTCTGAAGTCCCAGGTGGAGAGGAAAGATTCGTTGCTGAACGAAGTTGTTGAGGAAGAGGCTAAACTCAAATTTATGTTGGAGGGACTTGGCCTTAGCAGAAAGAAACGGGTTGGGAGAAAGTCCAAAAAGGTTTAGAAATCTCAGTCGACCAGGCTGATGGCGGGTGTTGATGATGGAAAGAAGAAAGGAACTGGTGTTGAAGGCAAACGAACTTGCCCAAGACCCCTTGAATAGATAGTTCGGTTCAACCGATGTCTATTATGTTGAGCAAATTAGCTCGAACGTTTCCAAAAAATAGATGCTAAAGCGTTTGTCGGCCTCTGGTACCACTGGAAGAGGTGAGGTTGACGGAAAAGAAAAAAGGAGAAGGATTGAACCTTCAGGAAAGTCGGGGGAGAAAATTGCTGGAGAGCGACCTGCTACTGAGGACGATCTTAAAGTGGTAGAGGAAAGGGCCATGCTGGTGGCTCTTCACAGGGAAGAGAACATGAGCAAGGTGGTAACTCTCTTATGCTCAATTTTTGTGAAATATATTTATGTATTGCATTTTGTGCTTACGTTGAGGTTGATTTGTACTTTGTAAGTTGCTCATTTGGTGAAGGGGATTTGGCTCAGAGTCGAAGAGGAGAAATTTGAGCTGAAAAAGGTAAAGATCGAGCTTGAAAAGAAGGTAGCACGAGTGAAGGCTGATGCTCTCAAGGATGCTAAAAAGCTGGAGGCCCGAAGGCTTCCGATGTAGTGGCGATTGGCCATCTACAAGCAGAGGCAAGAGCAAACCTGGAGGAGGTGGAGGTGGAGCGCGAAAGACTCGGGCGCCACCTTATGTAGAAGGGGTATTCTTAGGATGAGGTGGATACTATTAAGGCAGACACCTATGTCAAGGAGGGAGATGATGAAGAGGTAGAAGAGGTTGCAGTTGGAGTTGTTGATGGGCTAGACGGTATCTCCCGCCAGACGGTGCTGGACAATCAAGGGGATGACACCGAGTTCCTGGAGGGGGACTATGAGAAGGTAAGGTAGATAAATGACTTTGTATGAATATTTTGGAAGTGTTTGTAATTTGGTTGGAATGTGTGTATTGAATAAACTTTTGTTGGCTGAGCTATTATTTTGTTAACCCTTTTGTAGGCACTTAGAGAAATGAGTCCTAGAACAAAATATTTTAAGACCGAGCTTGCTAGGGAAAAAAAGATTTTCACCTCCTTACTATATTTGCAAGCAGAGCTGCAGGTTAGATCAGAACATTCCTTTTGACTTGTATGTTATATTGACATAAAGCTACCAAGTAAATAAGACAACATAGAACGTAGAGGCAGACCAAAAAATTGTTATCTGTTTTAGGAAAATAATATTAAAATAGTGCATAGGAAAAATCAAAGATTTAGACAAATTAGTATATTAAGAACATGTACTTTAAACCTTGAAATATTTGTTATGGGGCATCCATCTGAGATCGTACTTCGACCTTTAAGTTTAAAAGTATTTGGACACGGCAGATGTTTGAAATTAGATATCTTGTTAGAATATATATATATATATATATATATATATATGTTGATGGGATTTTATGAATCGAACTATATATAATGTATATATATTGTACAGATCGAATTAGATTCAGCTTGCTCACATGAAGATGAGGCACTCCAATACAACTGGGAATTTATGGAGAAGTTGGATAGGGTGAGGGAAGCGAATGAGGACTGAGAAGACCAGCATGTAAAGAAGTATTTCAAGTTTGTTGAGGCTACCCAGACTGTTGCTGACCTCACTCGTAAGATTGAGGAGAAGGATGCCAAAATTGATAAGTGGATAAAATAGCTTGCGGAGATAAAAGATCATACAGCGAAGCTTCAAAGCCAGATTGACACATTGATGGTAAAGAGTAGGCATGTTGACATGGCTCAATACCGTATTCAGTCGACAGAAAGATTGGTGGGACTATAGCAGCCTACTTGCAGCCTTCTACCCCAAACAGATACTCGAAGGCTACTTCAAGCCTACTCAAACGTCTCGAAGTCCAATCAATACAGAAACAAGCCTCCCAAAGATCATCTGAAGGCGAAGCCTCGACTCTGAACAAGCCTCGAGGATGAACTCTATATCGCAGCAAAAACACATCGACCATATCCGCACATGGTCGAAGTATGACAGGACAGACAACCAGCTCACTAGACTAGACGGTGCAGTTGTTGGTCCTTAGAGCTACAGTGGCAGACCCAACCACTGCTATAGTATAAAAGTATAGAGACAGACCCAACAACTGCTACAGTGACAGTTTTGACATTTTTGGCACCCATACCCACGCCGGGATATCCGGATAGTACCCTTGTAATTTGACCTAACCTTGGTGACTCAGCCCTTCCTATGTTCTATAAATATGAGAGATGGGGGACCAATGAGGGGTTTCAAAATCTCCCCTCTGAGACCTTACAGTTTACCTTCGATCACTTTGTAAAACCCAGTACTCGAACCTTCGATTACTCATCAGTAATAAAAACTCTCTTAAAAATCCTCATCAGAGGTCGTAGAGCGTCACATTCGGACCTCTACGCAAGTATATTGTTGGTAGATTTCATATACTATAGATTTTATGCTTGAATCCTCTGATTAAGGATAAACCCCATGGTGTAAGAGCCGACTTCCCCTCTGCCTGAAGTTAGGCCCCAACATTTGGCACCGTCTGTACTTTCCACCCTACCAATCTCCTTTTCTTTTTCCCGTCCTTTTGTTTTCAAGTTTAATAGATTAGCCTCAATGGCGCCCACCCTCCATTCCAGTTCTACCCATGCTAGCCATTCCGTCGACGGAGTGGCCGTACGAAGAACCTTTACCAAATCTGTGGAACACAATGCAGCTGGTCTCATACAATAGGCCACGGCCTCTACCTTGTGCAACTGATGTAAACACAGAATAATCAATATACAGTTTTTCCAACCCTACTTTGTCTTCTATTTTCAATGAATTTCTTGGTTTAACTTAGGTATTATGTCAACCCTCGACCCGACTGATACTTGGGGGCGACCTTGAGATTTTTCAAACCTCCAATTTCGAGCAAACTAGAGGGACAAGGATGGCTGAAAGACCGGACCCTCGGGAATGTATTGGGGGCAAATAGTTATGCTTCGATGTGGCTTAGACCTTTGAAGTCCAGTCAATTTCTTGGTTCACTCAAAGTATCATGTCAACCCTCGACCCGACTGATACTTGAGGGGTGACCTTGAAATTTTCAAGCTTCCAATTTCGAGCAAACTCGAGGGGCAAGGATGGCCCACAGACTCGGGGATGCATTGGGGGCGAACAGATATGCTTCAATCAGGTTCAAAACTGTCGAAGTCCAATCGATTTCTTGGTTTACCCCGGGTATCATGTCCACTCTCACTCCGACTGATACTTGGGGGCGGCCTTAAAATTTTCAAGTTTCTAATATTTGAGCAAACTCGAGGGGCACGAATGGTCGAATGACCGGACCCTCGAGAATGTGTTGGGGGCGAGCACATCTTGCTTTGCTATGGCTTAGGCCTTCGAAGTCCAGTGAATTTTCGGGTTTCCTCCAGGTATCACGTCAACCTCGGCCCGACTGATACCTGGGGGCGACCTTGAAAATTTTCAAACTCCCAATATTCGAACAGACTCGTGGGGCACGAATGGTCGACCGACCGGACCCTCGGGAATGCGCTGGGGGTGACCACGTCTTACATTACTGTGGCTTAGGCCTTTGATGCCCAGCAAATCCCCTGATTCCACAAGAATATCACAAATATCTCAAAGCTCTTGAAGGTCAGGTCACTCTACAATCATTCGACATATACAACGCATTTAGAGACTATTATACATGAATATATGCAATTCTACTATATGCAAGAAGATTCAAAACATCATACATCAGAAAAGAAGTTTCGACACAACTCAAGTCAAGTCATGCATCAAGAATTCAATACAAGTTAAGGTAACAAAATCAGCTTCAATATCTCAGAAATTCAGTAAAATGCAAGTTCAACACAACAAGATAATATAAATCAAGTTCGTGCATAGCAGTTTCAACATTCGACAATAGAGCAAAATCAGTATAACACCAGTCAGTTTCTCCACGACAACTCAAAGCAATAACATAGTTCAAATATTACAACTCCACAGCCAATTAGAAAAAGTAGGAACAAATATCCAATACAAATACCTCATATAGGCGCGGCCGCATCCTCTTCCCTAACAGGCCTTCCAGCGCTAACATCCTCAGCACCTTCAGTCGAAGGCCTCAATCCCGCACCATCGGCAACCACATCATCTACAGTTCCAATGCTGGTCGCTTTAATCGCAGGAGCCTCCACGCTACCTCTAGTATCTCCAACTGCTCCATCAACAACATCTGCTTCTCCTTCCTTCGTCTGTAAATTGTCTCCAGTAACCAGTTCCGGGGTAACAGGGAAGGGATCCAAAGTATCGGGGTTATACCCCTTATCCTCTATAAACTCCTTTAGCCTAACAATGACTCTACATTCACCATCAAACAACGCCTGATAACGCGCCTTCTATTCTACCTTTTCCTTACCCTTCGTAACAAACTTCGCTGCGCATATCTGCTCCTAATTGTACCGTTGAACCTCGAGCCTCTTATCGTAGGAATCAATGATCGTCGCTAGATCTTGCTTCAAAACTTTGATCTTAGACAACAACGATGCCTCAGTCCCTCGAGCAATATTCCGACTTTCAACCACCTGTTGCAACTTCCCCTTTACTGATCTCATCGTCCTGTTGTAAGACTGTGCCCAAGCATCTGTCTGCTAGAATATTCAAGCAGTCAGTACCCCTCGAAGCATGAAGAACTTAAAAAGAAATCTCAGAATATCATAGAAGAAATTAATAGACAGTTACCTGATACATACTCCTCTTCATTACCTTTGAAGCCTCCTTTGGGTCATTTTCGCAGAGTTCAGCCATCGAAGTGTACGTGGCTAGTGCTTGCTCTTGTCGCTCAGCCTCTGTCATCTCTTCATCCTCATCCGCTGCATCATCTTCCCCTAAGGCCCTACGCCTTTTGCGCTGAACAACCTTCGACTGCTGTACCTTCGGAGCCTCGGGAGCGATCTTGCCTTTCTTTTTCTCAGCTTGTGTCGGTACCTACCTTGGCCTCAGTCTCGAAGCAACACTAGCCACTTTGGGCACTGACGCTGCATACTTCGAAACCCTTTTTGCCTTCGGCACAAACTGAACTATCCTCGCCTAATCATCCTCTCCCATTTCTTCGGATACTTTCAAACCACCTTCGCCTCACCTCCTCTTTGATAGCTTCGGCATAATGGGCACATTTCAAACCAGGGAGTCCATCTTCTTCTTTCTCTTCCTCTTGATACTAAGACTTTTAAAAATAGAATTCACCAACTCCTCACTAGCTTCGAGCAAGGCGTCAATATAGTTCCTCGGGTTGTCCCAAGACAGATTTTTCGGACCTGCAGAGCAATCAAAATATGATCACCGCTTATTTAAGAAATATATCAAAAACAATTCTTCGACCGCAAACTTACTCTAATTATAGACTCTATGATACAACTTATAAAAGTCATCTCCTTCAATATTCTCGTAGTTAACCCGTACTATAACTAAGTCCTTATTCCACCCTCGACCCGTCGAGCACAGATTAAAAAACCAGGGCTTCTCAGGGTGATACTAGATGTGGTAGGTACCTGTATTTTGGCTTGCCCTCTTCGAGTAGATGGACACAACATCAAACCACTTAATTAAACCCTGCCCCACACTACTCAATTTTGTATTCATGCCCTCAATTGCCCTCATCATCTCGTAAAAATTTATATTCATTTGAACCGGGGCAACCTCCCAAAAATTTAACACCTCTTTCACCAACCTTCGGAGAGGAAGTTCCATTCCCAATTGAATCTGGCCTCTATAAGCCATTATCCCTTCCCCAGGGATTGATTTGAAAGTTAACCCTGCTCCCACCACACTCAACAACACCCCCACCTTCGGCAGCTCCAGCTTGGCAGTAAATCGATCTACCCTTATTTTATCCCTAGCCGAGATAGAACCCTCGACCTTATCTGACTAAGTCGAATCCCCACTTTGATCACTCTGCCCCCCTTCTCCCTTTTCACCACCAGATGGCCCAGCATTACCCTCACCTCCCTCCCTCCCTCCTATTTCATCCTCATCACTATCTTCAGTCACTACCGTTTTAAGAAGTCTAGTCATCGGAACCCGACCAGCCAACAACACCATAGCCAAAGGGGCATCAGTTAGAACATCTAACACTTCTAAGTCGCTACCCTCATCCATGGGAGCATGACCAGAAATACTATCTTCGAATGCTTCAATTTCCTCATTTATCAGCCTATGTCTCGAAGCTCGAGGGGTACATATCTTATCCTACAGAAGAAGATGCACGCAATCAGATTGATACATTCGATAATTACGTATCAATATCCCATATCTTAGCTACCCCCTCCAACAGATACAAACACATTCGAAACCTCAATCCTAAACCCAGTCCCTCCTTCAAAATCCTCAAATGGGTTAGAACCCAGACTCATGAATTCCTCTATCCTCGAAGATAACCTCTAAACTCCAATCCCTCAAGATTCTACTTACAGATACAGAAGGATATGTAAAACAAAAATAGACAGAGATCAAGTGACATACCTGTGTTAGAAGAATTATACTCGAAATAACAAGATCAATGTAACAACTTCAGCAACCTCTCTCAAGCTTCACTTAGCAATGGCGTAACAGTCTTCTTCCTCTCACTCTCTGGTTTGTTTTTTTAGTGAACAGTACATTTTGTTATTTCCTTCTCATATATATACCTCCTCGGAAAACCAAAACCGCCTCGATTTCTAAACCGCTATCATTACCACGCCCCCACTACCCCAGCTTTTCGGCTAATACGTGTTTTGACCAAATCACCCATTATTTTCCCCACATGCAAGCCGTACGCTCAATCTGATTTAACTTTAAACTTAAAGCTACTCGAATATTCTGATTCTCAATCGAAGCCACTCAGTCAAATCCCAACATCAAATCATGACTTTTTCTGTAAAACGAGTAAAAATCATGATTACCTGTATGACACACTACTCTAGGCGTACGTACCGTTCTAGCAGACCTGCTGTCTGGGCTATCAGTAGGACCAGTAAAATCCAACAAAACCTTCGACACACTTCTCACATACGAGTAATCGGCTATACTGCGTCTCGAACATTCATCAACAGATAACCTCAAATTCGATTCCCAAATATATTGAACAATCAATCTATAGTGCATTCCTCAGTTCAAAACTTTATGTCTTTATTAGTTCGATAGATCATCTGCCTACTTCGATAGGTTACAATTTTTTACTTCGGCTGATTAGACTTCTACCTTGACAAAAACATTTTCGACTTTGACAGATCGGCCTCCTACTTCGAATGATTACAATTTTTTACTTCAACAGTTCAAAATTCTACTTACATATCACAATTTTCCTTCAACAAACCAAGCTTCTACTTTGATAGATTATAATCTTTTTTACTTCGACAGTTCAGAAATTTATGTCTACACAGATTAGACTTTTACCTCGACAGTTCAAACACCTTACTTCGACAGTTTATACTATTACTTCGACAACTCATAATATTACGTCGAGAATTTAGAATCTTACTTCGACAGATTTTACGATTACTTTGACAGTTTAGAATTTTTGCTTCGATATTGCAGACTTTTAGTGTGAACAGTTCAATAGTTCAAATCATTACTTATAAAGAGCTCATAATCCTACTTCAACAGTTATTAGAAATCCCAATTTCATTCCAATAAACAAGACATCCACAAATTACCCAAAAAAAAAAAAGGGAGACAAACAAAAACACAAACCACTAGCAGCCAAACCAAACACCCAATAGTACAGTTGAAAGAGACCCTAGTTATCAGCGGGACGTTCCTCCTCGACCACAGCCGCAACACTAGCATCATCCTGGTCCACCATTTTCTCCGCAAACGACTTAAGCAGGGACAACCGGTGGCTAGGTGACGGTCGATCATCTGCAAGGGCATGCCAGTAATAGGTACCCCGGGTTCTGCCTCAAAAAGATTTGACATATCTACATTAATGTCTTGCTCGATGCCAATTCTTCGTTGTAATCCCAACGTCGCCACCCATACTCGCCTGACCTTTACTATTGCCTGGTTCTCTTGTGCAGGTACTGGAACTTCACTGCTGTTTTGAGAAGAAGATTAAGCCATTCTGATCCGAGCAAGAAAATAGAAAGATGAAGAAAGGTGAAGGAAGATGAGGAATTCTCCTCGCATTACCCCATTTTATACATAAAGGTATATTTAAAGCATTCATCCATCCCAATTACCATTCATTACGGTCTTCAAGTCCCCTCCTTGAAAACTCAACAGCCTGACCTTCTCAATTCCCTAGACGTAACTGATTCATATGTATCCGCATTCAAACCACATTCCCGAGAACTTACAGCCGAACAAATCTTCAGCATCGAACCATCGACCATTTTTAGACTTCGACTCTAATATCTTTTACCCAGTCTTAACTAACACAGAGTTAATTACCTTTGACCACATCATAATACTTCGAGGTCACTTTTTCCAGCATTAATCAGTACTACCCGTTAACATTCGATGAGATAAATTTACTATCGTGCCTACAAGTCCAGTCATTTCCAAAGCCAACCAGTTACAAAGACTTAAATATACAACAAAATTTTATTATCATTCCATTCCCCCAGATACAACAACAAAACAACAATACATTCAAACCACATCAAAAATAGAAACCTCTACATACAACCTTCCAATATAAAAAAAAAAAACCCTGCATTATCACCACCACCTTTACCATTGCCTCACGACAAGCCTGCCTTATTTTTAAACGGGCCAGTTCCATTAACCTAGCCTTTCTTCTAAATCTCCTCTTCTGCACGAACGAGATACTCAGCCTGAACTGATAGGTAGAAGTAGTATTTTTCAGCAGTTGTAAAATGGTACTTTAGCTACGCCAAAATATAAGCGTAAAGGCTCCTCGTTGATGGGTTCTCCGGCCTCCAGCTCCACTAGTTCAGGCATATCCCAATCGAGATCATGATGGCCGAAGAACTTTACATGCAATTCACCTATTTTTCGTCCTATATGACGATCTCGGGCGAATCCCATTCTTTTTTGGTAGGGCGTGTTCGGAGTGGTATCCATAGACTTTTTCAAGAAATGTAGAAGCAAGAAAATGGAATAAAGCAGAAGAAGAGTACACAACATCCCTACCCTCTTACCCAAACTTATAGCCTCATTTAATTTATTACCCTATAACCACTAACATCTCTTTATTACCCTCTTTTATTACCTATCCAGGAACCAACAGTCAAGCGGTTCAACTTCTAATGCCAAATAGTTTTCTCAGCCTGCTCGCAGCCTTCTACCCCAAATAGATACTCGAAGGTTACTTCGAAGGCTACTCGAACGTCTTGAAGTCCAATCAATACACAAACAAACCTCCCAATGATCATCTGAAGACGAAGCCTCGACTCTGAACAAGCCTCGAGGATGAACTCCATATCGCAGCAGAAATACTTCGACCATATCTGCACATGGTCGAAGTATGACAGGATAGACAACCAGCTCACTAAACAAGATGGCGTACTTGCTGGTCCTTGCAGCTACAGTAACAGACCTAACCACTGCTAAAATATTAAAGTTCAGAGACAGACCCAACAACTGTTACAGTGATAGTTTTGACATTTTCGACGCCCATACCCACGCAGATATATCCCGATAATACCCTTGTAATTTTACCTAACCTTGGTGACTCAGCCCTTCCTATGTTCTATAAATAGGAGAGAAGGGGGACTAAGGAGGGGTTATAAAATCTTCCCTCTGAGCCCTTACAGTTTACCTTAGATTACTTTGTAAAGCCCAGTACTCAAACCTTTGATTACTCATCAGTAATAAAAAAATCTCTTTAAAATCTTTATCATAGGTCATAGAGCATCACATTTAGACCTCTACGCAAGTATATTGTCGGTAGATTGCGTATATTATAGATTTTATGCTTGAATCTTCTGATTAAAGATAAACCCCGTGGTATAAGAGCCGACTTCCCTTCTACCTGAAGTTAGACCCCTACAGGCACAATTTTGAGCTGATTTTTAGAATTGTAGAAGCGAGTTGGAGCGACTAAAACAAAAAATGATTGAAAAAGATAATGAGCTGAAGGTAGCTCTAGAGGAGTTATCGGCTTCGGAGGCTGCAGTCAAAAACTTGCATACAGTCTTACCTGCCAAGGATATGGAGTTTCAGACGATGCAACGGAAGTGTAGCGAATTAAATGAGAGGGTTGCACAATTAAAGATAGAGTTAGCGCAAGCCAATGCGCGTGTTAGGAACACCGAGGCTGAAGAGCGCTCGAGGCAGAGTAGAAATGATGTTAAGGTTCCTCTAGTCCAAGGGGATGTAGTTAGCCTGTCAGGTCGAATTAAGGAGTTGGAAGGTGACGTAGCTCGAATTCAAGGGCATGTGCAGAAAGGGAATGCAAACTTAAGGAAATGCCAACATAAGTTGGATGCTACTCTTATCAGGGAAAAAGTACTTAAAAGATAAATTAGAGCGAAGGAGATTTTGATTAAGAAGAAAGATAACCTGTTAAAAGATACTTCAGCCATGGAAGAGTTGAATGCCAAAATCGAGTGACTTCGTGCTCAGGTGGCGGACTTAGAGGCCATTTATCAGGCTGAGTCAGCTATAGCCATCAAAAAATTGGAAGAGAATATAACTTTTGATTCTCTAAAAGAAAAGGAAATGATACATTAAAAGAGACTGTATGAAATTTTAGAGTCACGCCTCGAGAAGGCGAGGTCTCATTTTTTGAAGATAGTCGTATCCCATGTATCATGCTCAGACCTGTTAAAGTCGACCATTGCATATTTTGTAGAGGAAGTAAAAAGACTTAAGTTGGAACGAGATACCTTGTTCAAGAGTCTGTCAGACAAGAGTTGTATTTGTAAAGTTGATATAGATTAAGGAAACTGTATGGCCTCCATGGAAGCGAGTTTAGGTCCTCACCCTGCAGATCTGATAGAGCGGGGTAAGGTTGCTGTAACTTGAGAACTAAAATTTGATTGACCTCCTGTTGTAAGGGAAAGTACGGTTGACGTCCCAACAGTGGAAAAGAATCCATTGTAGTGGTTGTGAATACAACTTGAAAATAAATAGTATCTGTCGTAGACATAGCAAAATAGATGAAAGCTAGTATTACCTTTGCCTTATCTTATGTCCGGTAGGGTCTTTGATATAAAACAAATTTTTACACTTTTTCTAATCGCAGAGATAGGTTGAGTCAGTCAAACCAAGTAAATCTTAATTTAACTGTAGTATTGTTGCAGACATATTGAAAGAGATGAAGGCTAGTATTACCTTTGCCTTATCTTATGTATGTTAGTTTCGCTGATATAAAAAAAGTTTCTACATTTGTTTCAATCACAGATATTTAGTAGAGTCAGCCAAACCAAGTGTTATCCATTATTTAACTAGTATAATGTCCCAAACAAGTTGAAAGAGATGAAGGCTAGTATTACCTTTGCCCTATCTTATGTTTGGTTGAGTCTTTGATATAAAACAAGTTTCTACATTTGTTTCAATCATAGAGATTTAGTAGAATCAGCCAAACCAAGTGTTATCCTTGATTTAATTGGTATAAGATCGATTGAAAGCTAGTATTATCTATGCTTTAGTTTATAGAATATAGCTGAATCTACGTAAGAAGAGAGAAGATGTGAAAAACTTGAAAGTTTCATTGATCAGTTTAGAATTTGCATTGGATGGAGATAAAAATCTCACTTTTGGAATTGAAAAAACAAAAGTGAGAAATGGAAATGGAGTAGTGAGACGCTTAACGATAATATCATTTTAGTCATCTAATGTTCCAAGGATTGGAAATGGGGATTCCCTCTTCTGTCATGGGATAATATGATCCCAGGCCCGAGTGACCTATCATAATGAATGGACCATCCCAATTGTCGGATAATTTTCTAGCGTGAGGTTCTTTGTAATGCTAAGGAATCACTCTGAGTGGATGATATTGTGCTGGTTTAGGATGGTTATAATTTTTTCTCAAACAAATTGGGGACCGTTATCGATACGAATTAGGTGGGGACACCTAAACCGAGTGATGATGTATTCCCAGATAAAAGAAATGACCTCTTCCTCTCTAGTTTGACATAGTAGAACTGTTTCTACCCATTTTGTTAAATAATCGGTAGCTACGTGTATGTGATGGTGGCTACCTGTTGAATTAGGGAACTCGTCGACGAGATCAAGTGCCCATCTTTTGAATGGCCAGAACATCTTGCTTGCATGGAGTTCGAGGGCAGGGGCGCATATCATTTGTTCATGTCTTTGGCAGGCGTCACATATGCATGAGTACTCCTCTGCTTGCTTGTGCATGCCAGGCCAAAATACTCCTTGTGTAATAGCTCAATTTTCTAGTGATCGACCTGCGGCATGGGAGCCACAAGTCCCTTCATGTAATTCACAGAACATTTAATCTGCTTTTTGTTTGGAGATGTACTTAAGGTAAGGCCCCATGACGGAAAGGCGGTATAACATACCATTTTGATTTGTATAGCGCTTCTAGTTGTTGATCAGCTGTCGACACTCTTTTGGATCTGTTGGAGGTGTTCTGTTGCAACTATTGTCGATACCGAGGTAGGCTATGAAAAGCTTTTGCCAATCATTGTCTCCCCCTTTATCGCCCCAGTATTGATCGTGCATACAGAAATGCGATCAATGCTGGGGGTTGAAATTATTTCGATCTGGAGATATTGAGCTTCTGTACCCATGACCCTGTAGATATGCCAAGGAATCGGCATGTCTATTTTCACCCCGTGGTAGATAATTGAGAGTTGCTTTCGCGAACTTGCTCATTCTATCTGCAATGAAGGCTGCGTATTCGATCATCTTTCTATTTATCTTATATTTCTCAGAGTAATCGTGGACGATGAGTAGGGAATCTGTATAGACTAAGAGTATGGGGACATCGAGCTCAAGAGTGAGGTTGAGTCCATGAATAAGAGCTTCGTATTCGGTGACATTAGTTGAGGCCTTAAAATCCAAGCGGATTGATTTCTCAATTTTTTCATTGGAAGGGGCAATCAATACGATTCTGATTCCTGACCCTGCATATCCTACTGATCTATCCGTAAGAAGACTCCACCCTGTTGTTATAATCTATTCAGCTCATTTGTCAAATGGTTTGGGGGTGGATCTTCAGAAGCATCTTTTGTAAGGTCGGGATTGTACTCCCCCCACTCGGGATCTTCCACTGGAAAATCAGTGAGAAAATTGGCAATGGCCCGACCCTTCTCGGAATGACGCTGTTCGAACTTGATATCATGTTCTCCCAAACTGACTGACCACTGCTGCACTCTCCTTGATTTTTCTTTCTTGGATAGAACTTCCCAAAATGGGTAGTTTGTCATGACTTTGAGTGAATGAGCTTGAAAGTAGTGCTTGAGTTTTTGTGAAGTGTAAACAAGGGTGAAAAGAAGTTACTCAATTTTAAAGTACCTCGTTTCCACTGAAGTGAAGGTTTTGCTGATGATGTAGACTGGATTCTCGATTTTACCTTCAATGCAAATGATAACCAAGATGAGTGAAATATCTGCAACTGCTAGGTAGATAATCAGTTCCTCATTATCTACTGGGGTACTCATTATAGAATACCTCCCCAAATAGGTTTTAAGATCCTGAAAAGCTACTTTGCATTCTGGTGTTCATGTGACCTTTGCATTTGGCTAAAATTTTCCTCACTTGGTACAACCACGGAGTAAAAGGAATGGCCAACGATAGTGGTCTGAAGATTTAGAAATGAAACTGTTGATAGCGACAATCATACCAGTAAGTTTCTAAACATCTTTCGTTGTTTTTGGAGAAGCCATGTTGAGGAGAGACCGAATCTGATCTGGATCGGCCTCAATCCCCTTCTTGCTGATGTGGTGGCCTAGAAATCGACCAGAACCTACCCCGGATGATACTTATTAGGGCTGAGACACATCCTGTAAGATCAAAGAATGTTACGTATAGTGTTAAGATCTGAGATGTTATTGGTTAACTTGCTCTTGCACAAGAGATCGTCGATGTAGACTTCAACGGCTTTCCCTAGATGTGCTTTGAATATAGTAGTCATTAACTGCTGATAGGTAGCGCCCACGTTTTTGAGTCTGAAGGGAATGACTTTGTAACAATAAAGACCACTTTCAGTGATGAAAGTTGACTTTTCTTGATCTTCTTCCAAAAGTTGAATTTGATTATATCCTGATGCAGCATCCATCATAGATAGGAGGTCATGGCCTACTGTGGAATCGAGGATTTGATAAATGTTGGGAAGAGTAGAATTATCCTTTGGAGTATATTTGTTCAGATCGATAAAACTACGCAAACTCAGACTTTTCCATTCTTTTTTGGCGCAACGACAATATTGGTTATACAGTCTGGATATTTGGCTTCTCGAATGAATCTCACTTTGATTAATTTCTCGATATTGGTGTTAACTTCATCTCGAAGACGAGGTGATAGTCGTTGTTGCTTCTGTTTGACCGCCGTGGCGTTGATGTTGATAGCCAATTTGTGACATGCCTTGGCCGGATCAACCTCAGGCATTTCTTTGAAAGACCAAGCAAAAACTTTTCGATTTAGTTTCAAGAACTGAATGAGAGCATCTTTTTCGTGCTGAATCAGCTTAGTACCAATAAAAGTACCTCTACTAGGTCCCTTCGAGAAGTACTATTGAATGTACTCCTTCGGGTTGGTACTTTTGTATTTACAAATTTGGGGTGTATGGAAACCTTTCGGTATTTCCATATCGAATAGTTCTTTGGCAATCAGACTTCCTTATAATTTTGTGATGTTATTGGCAGTACCCAGAACTTGTACTTCGATCAACTCCTTAATACGCTGGTCCATATGCTTTTTTGTGACGTAATGACGTATTGGTTGAATCACGGGATGAGTAGGTTATGGATGATGAGTAACGGTACCTTCACTCAAACGATCTCGTGCTAGAACTCGATGTGGAGGTCGTTATTCTTCTTCCTAACGGATGGAAATTTGGTAACCTCGGCTGGCTTCGTATTGAACTTCACCACCCAAATGAATGGAAGGCTAAGGTTCGTACTGAATATTCCTGGAAATAGCTTTATTGGTGACTCCTCGAGGTCTTAATATTTCCCTTATAAAAATATGGGAGGTCTCTGGCAACTGATCGTGACCTCTTGTTAGAAGAACCTGCTGAGTGTTTTACAGAGCCTCTAGAGCAGTCTGCATTATTGTCATCATATTGTTTGAGCGCTGTCAAACAAGCTTGTCGTTCTGTGTCGAGCTCTTTCTCGCGGAGCTCTCATTCCCGAGTTAATTGAAGTTCGAGTTCAGCATGTTTCGTTACTTTGGTGTTGAGGTTTGCCCGTAGTTCTGGAAGTTGCTCTGGCTCCACTGAAATATCGAGCTGGATGCCTGCAGCCGGCCGTCTAGAAGTCACCATGATTGAAAATTGTAGCAAAAGAATGCCTTAGGATATCGTGGAAATATAATATTTCCCATAGACGGCGCCAAATGTAATGGTCAAATTTTGTAGGCTTGAAATGGCTTGGAATTCGCTATCACACTAATGAACCTATGATAATATTCTAATGGAAAGCAAGAAATGACACAGGTGGTTTTGACATGGAAAACCTCTGAATAGGTAAAAAAAAACACGACCTCGAGTGGAAGATTTTTGTAAAAGTATCTTTATTGCTTGAGGTAGTTATCTTATTACAAGTGATCTCTAGATTTATAAATGCTTGAACCTTGTAACTAAGACGTTTGAATGTTTTTGAGAATCTAGAATATGCAATTTTCTTGGTGATTTCTCGTGTGATTTTCTGGTCCTTGTCTATTCTGGAACTTCTTCCTTATATAGGCCTTTTCTGCAGTTCTTCATCGTGCTGGAACACATTTTCTGAACAATGTGGTTAGTGGCGGTTGATTGAGTAACTGAAAAGTTCGTGAGAGACAGGTGTCTTTGACTTCTTCAGGTTTTTCGGTTTGAGTTCAACCCACGTTCTTCAGCAGTTCATGGAGTAGACTAAAATATTGACTGGAGAAGTCACATGGAAAATGCGTGAGTCTGAGATGTCAGTTGTTCGAGCTAGAAGCAGCTCAATTAGGGTCATATCGAGGGGTAGGCCACTACAATACCGAATATCAATATGCTTGGTCCTAGAGTGAAAAGCCGAATTCTTCGCTAAGTGTATAACGCTTTGACTATCACTATACAACTTAGGAGAAAGTTGTTCTCTACCAAGCTCTTTCATCAACCCTTTAAGCCAAACCATATCCTTGCACGCTTCCGTAGCTGCAGCATATTTTGCCTCCGTCGTAGACAAAGCTACAATCTTTTATACCCTAGAAATCCATGTAATGGAACCGCTTCCCAATGAAAAAATAAAACCACTAGTGCTCTTCTACTTATTATGTCACCCGCCATATCCGAATCAACAAAACTTTATAAGCATATCTGAGGACCCCCATTATATAATGTCATATCTTGAGTCCCCTTTAGATACCTAAGTATCCATTTAATAGCTCTCCAATGCTCCTTACCTGGATTACTCATACACATACTAACAACTCCCACTGCTTGGGCAATATCTAGTCTCATACAAATCATAGCGTACATTAGGCTACCAACCATGGATTGATAAAGAACCTTTCACATCTCATCACGATCCTTTCGCGTCTTCGGACAATAATCCTTTGATAATTTGAAGTGACCTCCCAATGGTCTACTAACAACTTTAGAACCATCCATATTGAACCGCTTAAGTACTTTGTTGATGTACTCAGCTTGAGATAACTTCAATTCTCATCGCTTTTTGTCCCTTGTAAAATGCATGCCAAGAACTTGTTTTGCTCCACCCAAGTCCTTCATAGAAAACTCCCAGGATAACTGTTCCTTCAACTTGACAATTTCTCCCATGTCAGCACTTGCTACCAACATATCATCCACATACAGAAGTAGAATAATATACGAGTTCCCCATATTTTTTTTATAAAACAACAGTGATCCGCATTACTCTTCGAATAACCATTTTTGGACATGAATTGTTCGAACTTCAAATACCACTGTCTCGGTGCTTATTTCAAACCATATAAGCTCTTTGTGAGCCTACACACAAGATCTTCTTTCCCTTTAGCTGAATACCCTTTTGGCTGCTTCATATACATTACTTCATCAAGGTTACCGTGAAGAAAAGCAATCTTGACATCAAGTTGTTCAAGATGCAAATCTTCAATTGCAATTATATTCATCACAACCCGAATAGTAGACATCTTCACAAAAGGAGCAAAAATCTCACTGAAATCAACGCCTTCTTTTTGCTGAAATACCTTTACCACAAGTTTAGCCTTGAATCTCCTTGAACCATCAGATTCCTACTTTAGTCTGTATAGCCACTTGTTGTGTAATGCTCTCTTCCTTTTTGGTAACCGAACTAAATCCTAAGTTCGATTTGCCGATAATGATTGCATCTTATCATCCATAGCAAACTCTCACTTGCTCTTGGCTTCCACATCTAAAGCCTCCTTGTAACTTGTCAGTTCACCACCATCCGTAAGTAATAAAAGATTTAGGAAGTTAACGTACCTTGCTAGAACTCTTGAAATTCTTGGCTCCTTTCGAAGTGCTATTGGAATATCTAGATCATTAGGTTCCTCGCCTTGATCTGGTACATTGGACTAAACCACGACTTCTTCATCAACCTCTCGAGAGGGTCCATCGTCATTGTCAATATTTTCTGCTGCTTCACTTCGATTCTTTTCCACAGGTACGTTGAAGTCTTTATAAAAGACTTCCTCATTGAATGTAACATTACGGCTCCGAATAACTTTCTAATTCCTAGCATCCCAAAATCAGTACCCAAACTCATCACCATCGTATCCAATGAATATGCACTACATCAACTTTGTATCTAGCTTTGTCCTTGTATCTGAATTATCAAGCACATATGAGGTGCAACCAAAAATACGCAAGTGATATAGGTTTACCTCTTTACTGGTCCATGCATCTTCAAGAAGTCCAAAGTCTAAAGCCCTTGAAGGCCCTCTGTTAATCAAGTATGCGCCGTACTAACCGTATCCGTCTAAAAACATTTTGGTAATCCAGCGTTGAGTCTCGCACTCCTCATTCTTTTGTTTATTGTTTGGCTCATGTGTTCTGCAACACCATTTTGTTGCGGTGTTCCGGGAATAGTCTTTTGTCTCTTAATCTCTTTTGATGCGCAAAAGTCTTCGAACTTGTTACTATAGTATTCATCCCTGTTATCCAACCTGAGACACTTCAGCTTTAAACCGGCTTCATTTTTAACTTGAGCCCTCCACCTCTTGAATTTATCGAACAGAATTGATTTGTTCTTCACGAAGTAAACCCACAGTTTACGAGGAACCTCATCAATGAAAGTAATGTAATAGTGAGAACCACCAAGAGAGGGTACCTTGGTTCGCCTCCAAACATCCGTGTATACAAGATCTAGCTTTCTAGGTTTCCTTGAACTTTTAGTTATTTTGAAACTGACCTTCTTCTGCTTCGCAAGAACACACTCTTCACAAAACTTTTGAGATCAACCTCAGCAAGACCCTCTTGTATTTCCTTTGTTACCATCATCTTCATCCCCTTTTTACTCAAGTGGCCGAGCCGTTTGTGCCATGTACTTGTCTCAATCCCCGGAGTGGCCACACAAATAGTAGAAATTGTATTTTGCTTTATATACAATGTTCCTTGTTTTAAGCCTCGAGCTATTACCATAACTCCCTTTATAACCTTCTAGAAGGTTGTACCAAAGGTACTCGCATATCCACTATCATCCGCCAATTTGCTAACCGATATAAGGTTGCCCCCCCAATTTGGGTACAAGTCATACATTCTGTAAAACCAACATTCCCCCTGAAGGCAACAACAACCTAGCGTTTCCCTTTCCAGTAATATTACGTTTACTCTTATTTGTAAGAAAGACAGTACCGAAGTTGCCTTTAACAGTATTAGTTAGGAAACCTACGTTTGCAATAGAAAGGAAAGAGGCGCCCGAATCTACTTTCTAAGATTCGTTAACATCGTCACACGAAAGTAATATAGCCTTGTCAGAACTAACCTCCTCAGTAAGGTTCATTGTATCTTTCTCCTCATCATTATCTTTCTTAGAAGAAGAATTGCAATCTCGCCTGAAGTGACCCTTCTTTCCACAAGTCCAGCACGCACCGGGCGGCTTAGAATTTCCTCCTGACTGTGATCGACCCCTTCCATATTTTAGCCCTTTTTTGTAAGTCCTCCCTTTTTCCTCAACATTCAACATACTGTTGTTTGAACTCAAAGAGGGTTCCAATGTTTTATGTCTATTATCTTCAATCATAATCAAAGAGACTATAATGTCTAATTTAATGCCTTCCTTCCTCGGTGAATTGCTCATCACTATAATGAACCTTTCCCAGCTCTCAGGCATCTGCCTGAAAAGAACCCATGCTCTCACCTTCTCGATAAAAGTAATTTTAACGGATTCCAGTTGAGCATGAATGGTACTGAACTCACTGATATGAGCTTGCACACTACTATTATCTTTCATCTTCAAAGTAAACAAGCACCGTAAAAGGTGTACCTTGTTTACCCCAGACGGTTTTGAGTACATAGCGGACAACGTCTCCATCAAACCCTTCGTTGTCGTAACATTGGAGATCATGTGTAAAATCTGAGATGACAGCGCTAACCTAATGGTCTCAATCGCCTTGCGATCCAATTGCGGCCACTTTGCAGTATCGTAATATGTTGGCTTCATCTCAACTCCACCCAATGGTAAATCAAGATCCTTCTGATAGAGGTAATCTTCTATCTGCATCTTCCACACTCTAAAATTTGATCCGTTAAACTTTGTAATCTTCTACTTCTCCTGACCGGCCATCACTCTTTACCACACAAGCCTTGTAACACTTTGTCTAACACCAATTATTGAGAATTGAGGTAGTTAATCTCTCTTCTATGTCAAGAACGATACGAGGAATAAGCCCTGATAGGAGAATAATCAAACAAGAACACTAAAAAACACAATAATTCCCGGAGGAAGGAAGTGGAAAACCCTTACAAATAAAAAACCACTTCCCGAATAATCCACTATGATGATTAAACAGGTTACAATGATCTCTCCAAGCTTCTCAAGCTTTAATGGAGTCTCTTATCTCTAGCCCTAGAAACATGTAACTCGTTCGAACGAGATCCAAGCTCGTTCGAATGACTTTGATGAACCAAGTTCCAAAACGCGAAAATAGATAATCTTGTTCGAACGACTTTGAACCTCATTCGAATGGCTCCTATTTTCGTTCGAACGACTGCGACAATTCTATTCTTCACAGCTTGAGTTCATAACCAACATTTTCCACCACCATTATCTCTTCCTTCATAACACCAACTTCAAGTTTCTAGAGATTAAAGGAGGTCCTAATTTAAAACCCTGTCCCTCGTAAGATACCAGCAATATTTCCTATTATGTACGTTGGCCTCTAGATCTGTCTCCTCAACCTTGTCCTCCGCCAACAAGCGAAGGCATATCTGGCGCTGCTCCCCAGACAAAATCTCTTAGTAGAACCGCCACATGTGGTAGTAATTATCTTCAGCCGCTTCCTCCTCCATCATACCATAGTACCTTGGAAGTACTGGAATGGGCGTGGGCATCTCCAGAGCTTGGTTGCCAAAGTAGGGAAACTGCAGACTCTAAACTTTAGTAGACACCCTCTCTTCATATACCTTTCGCCTGGTCTTTACCATTCTCAAAATTGAGTACAAACAGAAGATATTCACAGTAACAGGGTACTTTCACTGAGATGACAGACACTACAGTACAGGTACTATTTATATCACAGCCGCATTCAATGCAAAGATACATTTCTAAAGCAGTCATCATTCAAAGAACAACTTATCTTGGAACCCCAAAAGTCAGGTACATCAATCATTTCCACATTAATAATATCCCGATATAGTCTTCCATAAAGAAATACCGAGTACCCAACTAGTCAAAATTTCCTATCACTACATCCTAACTTTCCAACTTCAAACACAAGCAATCAAAAGATTTTTTCTCAACCAAAGCCACCCGTGCCTTCAGTTGCGCCTCCAGTTGCGAGGGGGAAATTGTAGGGACCTATCCCTCAACCTGGTCAAACTTGAACTACCTCAATATTAGACTCACGCATCCTACAAGTGACATGTACAATAAGCATTGACACCTAGACCACGAACTGATAAAGAACGCGGATCGAACACTGCAACAAAATATGAACAAGTCAAAGACATCTGTCTTCCATGAACTAACAGTTGCACATTCATCTACCACTTACCTCATTATCAGGAGAATGTGCTTCTACACGATAACGAGCTGCAGGTAAGGCCTATATAAAGAAAAAGTTCCAGAGGAGATACGGACAAAAAAACTAGATTTTTTAGATTCTAACGCAGGAACTTCTAGATTCTGAACACCACAAAAGTTCTTATATCAAGATCAAGCATTTCTAGTTCAAGAGAATACTTATAATAAGATATCAACCTCAAGTAATAAAAATTGCAGTTACTAAACCCTTAACTCGATGTCGTGGTTTTTTACCTATTCAAAGGTTTTCCACGCTAAATCACCTGTATCATTTCTTGTATTATATTAATTTTTGTCATAGATGCATTTGGTGAGATCTAATTTTAAGTCATTTCGAGCTACCTAATTAGTCTATTACAATATGTGGTATTGGAGGAAATTGAAGAGGGTGTAGCAACAAGTGGCAACTATACTGGGAAGAGATATATGGGCAGAAATAAACACTAGTGCAATTCTAGATAACTCTTATCCAAGAGAATCGTAGGCCATTTTTGTTTTTTGGTCAAGGATGAGAAAAGGTGAGATCTTTTGGAAATTCTCACCCTTAAAATGTTTGTTTTTTTTATAAAAGTTGGCAAAATCTCCAGAAAAAATAAAAAATGGAAGTTTGGCCTACTTGTAACCTCAAAACTTCACACCCCCCTATAAAGTTTTTTGGGTTGACTTCTAACCAAAAAACTTCCAGCTTCCCTTTAACTACTCGTTTCCCCGCTATACAGTGGTTTGGTCGTTTCCCACCCGGAGACCAGTTTAAGTAGGGATATTTTGGGGTTTTCAACAAAAAAACCGTAAATTTCCCGAATGAAAATCCATCTTCACCCTAAATAAGCCAAATCAAAACCTACCCCAACGTTCCCCCTTTTTTTCTCTCTATCTCCCTCTCTTCCTCCCCTCTCTCTCTCTCCCTTATCTCTCTACCTTTCTATCTCACCTCTCTATCTTTCTTACCTTTTTCTCTCTCTCTCTTTCCCCCTCTTTATATTTCTTTTTCTTTCTCTCCATCTCTTTTTTTTCTCTCTTTCTCACTTACCTTCTTTTTTTTTCTCTCTCTCCCTCCCTCCCCTTTCTCTCTCCCTTATCTCTCTACCTCTCCATCTCACCTTTCTCTCTATCCCCTCTCTCTCCCACATCTCTCTCTTTCCCCCTCTCTCCCACCTCTCTCCCTCTCTCTTTATCTCCTCTTTCCCACTCTCATAAGGAACATGTCACCACCAATAATTTAGTAATGGCGATTCAGGCGAAGAGGTTGCTAAAATCAAGCTGCATGTTTGTATTATTGTTGGTGTAACCGGTTCAAGATAGGGGTGGCAATGGGTTGGGTTTGGGGCGGGTGGAGTAATACCATCCCCATACCAGCCAAATTACCATACCCCAATACCTGCCCCATTACCATTTAACTTAAATGGGGTATACCCAAACCCGCCCCGCTTAAATTTGTCTATACCAAACCCGCCCCATCACCCATTTAACACCCGTTTATCCTAAGTGGGGATCCCCAAACCCGCCCCATTTATGAAATTTTACAAAAAAAATATAAATCACTTGCACAAAAAAAAAACTAAACTAAATCATGTGCATAGTGCACACACACAAGAAAAGCTAACAAACATGAAGCATACATAAGAGAATGTAAATATTAGATAATTATAAGTCAAAACTAGGAAAAACTTCATGTTTCTCACAAAAATTAACATAATTAAGTCTTAAAGTTATTACTTAACATCATAACCAAATATAGAGTATCTTCAATGTTCCTCACAACTCAAAACAATGAAGATTTATCATTTACATCGTTATAGATTGTTAGCCTTTCTCCTGCAACGAGATGAAATGCCAAGCTACTCCCACAAAACTCTGTGCCCATGCTAAGTTGGAGTACTTCATACATCTTTTCATCTGCATATAAGAAACATAAATAAAAGATAAGTTGGAGTGCTTCATGTTTCTTTTCTGACAAAATCAATGGTTACATTGAGAAAATTTCCACGAGTTTATTTAAAGTAGCATTAAAATACAGTTAGTTATCCAGTAGCATTAAATTATCATATGTCACATATTGGATGCTGTAAACATAATATGATAATAACCACTCTCATATTTTCAATATGTTAAATTGCAAGAAGTGTTTGTTAAACCAACTCAGAAATAGAAGCAGAATTTGCCTGAAGTGTTTGTTACAATGAATTCTAACTCCCTGTTAGCTCATGAAGTTCTAATTTCTAAAACAACAGGCAAGAACTCAGTGACTACTAAAGGGTCTTCAGGTAAGGGGGCCTTTAATGTGATTAGAAGGTAACCTGGCTTGGTGGTCAAAGTATCTTAACAGAAAAACCATTCACCCTAGAACAGCTATGTGGGGGTGGAGATTTGCCCATGGTAGCACCCCTACTGATGACAATGTGAGGAAGAAGGATATCTATATGGTCTCTAAATGTGCTTTGTGTGTCTCTGAAGAAGAATCTCTTAGTCAAGATAAAAGCTGAGAACAAGCTCAGTCAAAACCATCGAGCTTTCTTGTAGAAAACCACCGGTAAAGAGCCAGAGAGTTGGTTGCTTCCAAGTCGCAGAATCCGAAGAGAAGCTACAAAGTGAAAAGAAGGGATCCGAGCAATAAATTGGTTATGACTTTCATCAAACACCTCCAAATTATCGAAGAAAGGCATCCCATCATGAGCAAAGAGTTCTCCACCCAATTTATTATGGCTAACATTTAAATATTGAACCGTGGAATCAAAGCTTGCATTTGCGAGACCCAAATCAAGATATCCAGATAACCGATTGCTACTAAGATCAACATACACCACTTTTTGAAGCTGCATTAGTACACCCGCAATATCACCATAAAAGCGATTACACTGAAGATCGAGATGCCTCAAGTGCTCAAGTTCTCCAACTCCTACTGGCACTGTGCCTCCAAAACTGTTTGATGAGAGATTCAGAAGAGCTAAATTCTCTATTTTAATCAATGAGTAGGGTATTGATCCATGGAAAGAATTGGCTGACAAGCCTAAGAGTCTCAAAGAACCAATGAACCCAATATCCAGAGATATAGTTCCCATAAATTGGTTATTCGAAATAGAAAAATTCTGAATCATTCCAAGCCCAACAAGAACCAAAAAATTAAAACTTCTTACTAATCCAAGATTGCTCAATACAATAGATGTCACATGGCCACCTTCACAATCAATCTCATACCAACTTTGAGGGAACCTACCATTATTTGACTCCACATTATTAATGTTCCAAGAACTCAAATAATTACCCCTCAAAGGCTCTTCCTTAAACCCTTTCTTCAACTCTAAAAGGGCATCTAAATCTAGATTCCCACTCACAATATGTACCAAAAATAGGAAAACCAATGTAAGGAACTGTATTACAATCCACCCTCTAAAACCCCAACCCCACTTAATTTTTTCTGAAAAAGATGCAATCTTTAACTAAACTGAGACAACCCCAATTCACCATAAACTCCCAGAACTTACATTTCGAGATTGGGTATCTAAAAAACACAAAACCTCTTCAAATGAACATATACTACTACTTAGAACAATGAAGAAAGTAGAAATAAAGGTTCTCACTCACCAAATCTAGTAATCAAGCAATGAATGTTTGGTATCTCTCTTAAGCATTGAAAAGTGTTTAATTACTATTAACTTGTGGAGGACTTGGAGGTTAAACTTGAAGGAAGTAAGAGAGGAGGAGAGAAGTGATTAAGTGAATTAGGATACTCATATTCTCATAACTCATAAGGGTATTCAGGACATATCATATATAATTAGGTTGGGTGACGGGGCCCCGTTTATTTAAGGCTAAAACCAGACCCGCCCCAATTAATAAATAGGTATTTTTTAAACCAAGCCCGCCTCATACCCGCTATAGTCATACCAAACCCGCCTCATTATGGGCGGGGCGGGTTAAATTGCCAGCCCTAGTTCAAGAGAATCCGTCAGCTAAGGTGTTATCTACTTTAGCAATGTCTCCTAAAAAATAAACCGAAATGGGGAAGTTGCAAGAGGAGTATAAAGACTTGTTTTAGGGCATAGAAGGGATGTCGCGCAAGAGGGATGTGGAGCGTGATATCACATTGGTGAATAATGTGCTACTACTCAACATTGGGTTATATCAGACTTCTGTAACTAAGTCTAATAAGATCAAGAAGTAGGTACAAGAGATCCTCAAGCAAGGGGTTATTAATCTGAGTTGTTCACCTTGTGGTTCACCAATGTTATTGGTATCGAAGAAGGATCAGTCTTGGAGAATATGTATGGATTATCGAACGTTGAACAAGATTATTGTAAAGAATCGTTATCCCCCTCCACGGATTGATGATCTTTTAGATGAGTTGCAGAAGGCTTGGTTTTTTACCAAGTTGGATCTTAAGTTGGGTTACCATCAAGTTAGAATCCGAGAAGAAGATACATAGTACATGGAAGACGGCTTTCAAGACCAAATAAAGACTTTTCGAGTGGTTGGTGATGCCTTTTGGGTTATACAA
This sequence comes from Kingdonia uniflora, assembly GCA_014058105.1. Classification (NCBI taxonomy): domain Eukaryota; kingdom Viridiplantae; phylum Streptophyta; class Magnoliopsida; order Ranunculales; family Circaeasteraceae; genus Kingdonia; species Kingdonia uniflora. The sequence goes on from JACGCM010000622.1 coordinate 1,038,512, forward strand.
TGCCCTAACGATATTTATGTCGTCAATGAATGAGGTACTTCATACTTTTCTTAATGATTTTGTGATTGTGTATTTAGATGATATCTTTATATATAGTCAAACATGGGAGGAACACCTTGTACATATGCGCAAAGTGTACTTGGGATTTATTGTTGGTGGAGGTGAGCTTAAGGTAGATCGAGAAGGTCTTGATCATTACTGATTGGCCTAGACCCCGTACAGTAAAAAAAGTGCAAAGTTTTATGAGTTCTTATCAATATTTATGGAAGTTTATTCAGCATTTTTCACAGAATGCCGTACCGTTGCATTACATGACAAAGGCTAGTATAAAGTTTGTGTGGGAAGATCACCATGAGAAAACTTTTCAGTTACTAAAGCGCAAGATTACAGATGCACCACTGTTAGCATTACCAAATTTACAGCGGCCTTTTTAGGTCGAAACAGATACATCCGACTATGCATTAGGGGCAATTTTATTACAAGATGGGAAGCCAGTTGCCTACTATTTTAAGATGTTTACAGGAGCAGTATGCAACTATCCTACCTACAATAAGGAGTTCTACACATTATATCAATCAGTGAAGTATTGGTAAAGTTACTTATTGGGGAAGAAGGCTATGATACATTCCGATAATAAACCATTATAGTTTTTATCTACGCAGTCCAAGCTGCAGCAAGCTCGCCATATAAATTAGATATCGTACCTATAACAATTCGCATTGATTATCAAGTGTAAAAAAGGAGGGGACAATAAAATGGTTGATATGTTATCTCGACCCCCATTACTAACTAATTCTGCTTTGTTGGTAGCTATGCAGATATAACCTATTATTCTGTCTTAATATATTGTAGGGTATGACAAGGAGCTCAGTTTGATTCACCAGAAGTTGCTACAAGGTGAGATATGTGAGTATGTATTGAAGGATGGTTTGACATGGGGAGACCGTTTGCATTGGATTAGAGAAACATATTGTTCCTGGGTGGCAGGTCATTTTGAGGTTGAGAAGACTCTTTTAAATTTGCAGTGTTATGTCTATTGGCCAAAGAAGCAGGTGGATGTTACTCGTGTGATTCATGGTTGTGTTCTATGTAACACATCGAAGCCTTTTAATCAAAAGTTAGGACTGTACTTACCATACTAGTTCCTAGCCAACATTGGGAGAGCATTTTGATGGATTTTATGGGCGGTTTGCCCATGATCAAGTGTAAAAATGATTATTTATTTATGGAGGTAAATCGATTCAGTAAGATGATTGTTCTTATTCCATGCCAGAAGATGGTCACCGGAGAAGGAGCAGCGCAATTGTTTTTCAGAGACGTCTGGCAGTATTTTGGGTTCCCTTCTTCTATTATTTTTAATATGGATAGCCACTTTTTGAGGCATTTTGGAGATCGTTGTAGGGGATGATGGACATTAAGTTGAAGAGAAGTACCGCCTTTCATCTGCAAACTGACGGGCAAACAGAGGTAGTTAATCACACTTTGGTTCATTTAGTACAGAGATTCCATTCTAAGTATCCTAAGACTTGGGATGGGAGCTTACCGTATCTTCAGTTTGTTTTTAACTGGGTGATTCATGGTTCTACTTTAAAGTCTCCATTTGAAGTTTGTCTTGGGTACTTGCCTCAAAGCCCCTTTTGATATGGCTTTTAGTTTTGGTGACAAGACGATGTCTAGGAAGGAAGAAGAGGAACCAGTTAAATCTTAGCATTTCATTAAGAGAATAAGCAAGGTTCATGAGGTGTTTGAAGTACAATTGAAGAAGACTCCAGCAAAGTATAAGGCTCGACATGACAAACATCTAGTTGAGTATACTTTTCAAGAGAGCGACCTAGTTTGGTGTATTTGGGTAAGAAACGACTAAAGGGAGAAGGTAAGAAACTCAAGCCTATTTGTTATGTTCCATTTATGATACTCATAAAAATTGGTGATAATGCATTCCAATTAGATTTGCCATCATTTAGGAATATGTATTTGGTGATTAATGTCGAGCATTTGAAGTTGTTTGAGATGTCTCTTTTAGATGAAGTCTCTACAATCGATACTCGCATATCGTTAGCTGATGACATATCGATAGAAAGAGAAGATTCGTTGTAGGAGGATAGCATTCTAGAGAGGAAAGTTCATACTACAAGACGAGGTAGTATCTAATCATTCTGAGTTGGGAAGAAAGATCAACTACCTAGCAAGTTGAAGTGGTACAACGGGGAAATGGGCATGGCCGCATTCCCTTATCTTCAATTTTAGTTTGAGCAGGAGCTAATGGCCCCTGAAGGAGGGAGCCATGGTCTAAGAGGATCTAGACATTCAAGATCTTCAAAAGATGTCATGTCATTCAAACGAGCCTTGGAGCCGTTCGAACGAGTTTGAAGGAACAAAGACCAATTATGACTACCTCATTTTTTAGGCATAAATTGGCAAGTCATTCGAACTATTGGGTTCCCAGAAAACCAACCGTATTCCCTCATCTTCAATTTTAGTTTGAGCAAGAGCTCATGGCCCCTGAAGGGGGGAGCCATGGTCTAAGAGGATCTAGACATTCAAGTTCTTCAAAAGATGTCATGTCGTTTAAACGAGCCTTGGAGCCGTTCGAACGAGTTTGAAGGAACAAAGACCAATTATGACTACCTCATTTTCTAGGCATAAATTGGCAAGTCATTAGAACGACTGGGTTCCCAGAAAACTGATTCTAGCTGCCTTTGATTTTAGGCAATTGGCATGTTGTTCGAATGATACTTGGAGTCGTTCAAACAACTAAGTTCCCAGAAAGGCCAATTCTAGCTGCCTCAATTTCTAGGCTTAATTAAGCCAGACATTCGAATGGCCCATGGGTTCGTTCGAACGACTATTGTGTTTCCTTCATTATTTTAGGTATTTTAAGAGCATTTATGTCCTAGGTTGTAACTAGGAACTTGTAACCTTTAAGAGGGCAAGGCTAGACAATGTAAAAAAGAGATCCAGAGATCAAGAGAGGAATTCATTATAATTAGTTTGAGCAATTGAAACTCTTTTTGGGAAGTTTTACCCACCAATTTTTATGTTCTTCGCATTAATTTCTTCGATTAGGTTAATTTCAATTCGATTGTGGATTAATATTATTGTACCCCCGTAAGTGAATACATATCCCGTTTGTGAACGGCCCTATATGGATTTTATAAGTAACATGCATCTACGTAATCAACTAACTTCAGTCTGCCTGTGATGTTACTTGGAAAAATAGACCCAAATTAACTGTTCCACACAGATAGTGTAATGTGTGCTTAACTCCATTCCAATACCTCAGCGCAACCTGGGAACTATGGCAAGCTAACAAGTTTACTGTAAATAAAATGTCAAGTCAGGTATAACCTACAAGGTATAATAATGCACTAATAGCTCCTAAATACGGTACTTCAAGATCGAGGAGTTTTTCACATCTTCAGGAGGACAAAATGGATCCGTAGACACTTCTAGTGACCTAACAATAATTGGGGTACTCAACGGGTGAGAAACATCCAAGTTAAAGCATTTTAACACTCACTTTGTATATGTGGCTTGTGTACTAGAATTTTACCACTAAGATGTTTAATCTGCATTCCGAGACAGTACTTAGTCTTGCCGAGATCTTTCATCTCGAATTCCATCTTCGAATATTCAGTGATGAAGGTTATCTCTTTAGGAGTCCCAATGATGCTTAAATCTTCCACATAAACAGCTATGATAGTAATCCATTGGCAGACTTCTCTAGGAAGATGCATGGGCTAATTGGATCATTCGAGAAACCCTCGTTCTTCAAATACTTAGTTAAATGATTATGCCATATAAGTCTTTATTGTTTTAAACCATAGACTGACTTATCCAGTTAAACTGCATACATGCATCGGGCATGCTCGGTACTTTGGGTACCTTTGCTTTCCTGCTTTCGGCAGACGGAATCCTTTAGGGATCCACATGTAAATGTCGGTATCTAGTTTCTCGTATATACAAGTCATAACAACATCTATCAGATGCATGTCTAGTCCTTCAGAGACTGACAGACTGAGTAAGAACTGAAATGTGATAGCGTCCATAACAGGTAAATATGTATTATTATAATCGATGTCAGGTCTCTTAAGGAATCCATGGGCAACTAGTCTTGCTTTATACCTAACAATCTCCCCTGTTTCGTTATGTATTCGAACAAACACCCACTCATAACCAACTGGTCCTATGGTATCATTCCTAGGAACTATTGGTTTAAATATATCGTGATTTACTAGTGAATCTAGCTCCACCTTGATTGCTTGTTCCCACTTTAGCTAGTACAGTTTACGCCGACATTTATTAATAGGCAGTAGTTCAGAATCGTCATCTACGACAATAATCGCAGAGGCGAATACAAATGTTTCGTCGACGACTACTCTTGAAAAATCAAACTTTAGACCAATACAGATATGATTGATTTAGATCTCAATGTTCGAATCATGTACATGTTACAGGGGGTGCCACTACTAAGACTGTCACTTCAGGGACAATCTGCATAGATGATCAAAGTGAGAGTCTGTAAACCTTGCTATTATCTCCCCCAAACAGTGAAAAAAATTGTTTTATCAAAGTGAGTCTGTAAACCTTGCAGTAACAAGATTGAATGCCGTGGGCTTCAAGTATCGGATGATAAAAGAATAATCAAATCCCCAATAAATCCCAAGATATCTCTGGGGACCCATCCTGGTACGTTTAGGTGGTACTATAAGCACTTGTACCACACGCCCAAATGTGCATAGATGGTGGACACTTGGTTGCCGACCAATAACTAGTTGAATTGGGGAAATCGGATGATATTCTGAAGGTCTCGATCTAATCGGTGTTGAGGCGTACAAAATTACATGTCCCCGGGCTATAGCTGGAAGTTGTGTTCATAGTAATAGTGGCCGAGAGATCAGCTAGAACCTCTTGATTATATTTTCTGCCATACCGTTTTGGGTATGCACATGGGGTACTGGATGATCCACATCAATTCCCATGGACAAGAAATAATCATCGAAGGTCAGGTGGTAAACTTTCCAGCTCTGTCAAGTCAGATGAAGTACTTAATAGAGTACTCAGGAAACTAAACCCTTAGTTTTATGATTTATGCTAACAAGCATACAAATGTTGTGTTCCTTCTCATAAGTAGGTTGTGACCATCTGTAGGATGCATCGATGATGGTCATAAAGTATCGAAATGGGCCAGTAGGCAGATGAATAGATCCGCAGATATCTTCATAGATGCGTTGGAGAAATCCCCCCCCCCCCCCCCCCCCCCGACTTTGGTCTGACTGGGTCTCGTGATGAGTTTCCCTTAGGATAACGCGGTGCAAGGCTCAATCTTAGGAATTGGGACTTTCAATTCTTTCAGGGAATGGCTAATCAAATTCTTAATAATTTTGCTTATCATGACGTACCCGGGATGGTCGAAACGATTATGCTATAGTTGGAAAAGGTTTTTAGTACACACATGGACGTGTATAATAGCATAAGTTTCCATCCTGCGGATATGAATCTCGTAAAGATCTGATGAGCGCATTGGGCATCGCTCTAACTCTACCTTCTGATAATTTACTTAAGACGTGATATGCACAGGAATGTACGACTGTCAGCGTTCCAAGTCTCAAGGTGGTATCCATTGTCATAGGCATCCTTGAAGCTAAGTAAATTTTTGCTGGACTAACTAGAATAGAGAACATTATCGATGTGCAGGATCGTGCCTCTAGGAAATAAAAGAGTAGCCCTTCTAGAGCCCCTCCACCAAACTTGTTGTGCCAGATATGGTGGTGACTCTTAAGTCAAGCATGGTAAAATATGAGAATAAGGATCTATCTCGGAGAATCGTATGGGTAGTTCCACTATCAATGAGACAGGATCACAAGAGATTCTATTATCAAGATTCATGTGATAAGCAAACAAGTCCAAAACTCCTAAGGTATTGCTTCAGCAATATGTTGCTTCAGGCAACTATTGTTGCTAGCAACGCACACAATCAATGGGTTCCAATATAATTCATATACATTGTTATTCAGCAGGAATAAACACATAAAATTCTGCAGGAATTAAATGCTAGAAATGCATGTATATAAATAGAAGTAGATGTTCACCACAAACATAGTTTTAAACTAGAAACAAAGTCCACTTCCACCACAGAAGGATTATTCAAAAGTACTTATAAACTTGAGAATGTAATACTACTTCAGGAATGTAAAGTAATGAAATGAGAACTAGTGGTGATATTTATATTACTAAATGGATCAGTCCATCTCTAGATAGTTAGAGTCAAGGCCGACATCTTCGTAGGAGAAGAAATCAAATGTGGCAAATTGAGTGTGTTCCAACTCAGCCATTTGAGTTTCAATGGGAGTCTGTTTAAACTCAACAAGTGCGTGATGAGCTTCAGGCTTCCTCTGTCTTGACTGAAACTCCTCCACAAGTTGGATTGACGCGCAACAATTATGTGACCAATAACCAGTTTTACCAAAACGTGAACACACGTCAGTGGGAGATGCACCGCCTCTGTTGTTATTAGGTTTCTGCAGCTTCTAGTTCTGGCCCTTATTCTAATTTGGGTTCTGGTTGCCTTTGAGACTTCTGGTTTCCCTTGCGGCGATTGCGGCGACCACCAGCGTCTCCGCTGCAATTCTTTCCTTTCCCGCGGTCCCCACAGCCGCTTGGTTTCCTATAAGATACAACATTATTTGTTAGCCACAGGTGTGCTTCTGGCGGGCTTGCGATCATAATTCCTTAATAACAGTTTATTTTTCTGCTCTACGACCAGCAGGCAAGTAATCAGATTAGAATGTTCTGTAAGTTATAGGCTCAGTACTGCTGCTGTAACACAAAGTTGGAAGCATGAAACATTGACAACGTTTTCTTAAGCATATCAGTCTTAGCCACCTGTTCTCCACATAAGGTCAAAGTGGTGGTAATGCGATGGACAATGGAGTTATACTCACTCACGGTTTTATAGTCCTGCATACACACGTTCAACCATTGGAACTTTACGCTAGGATGTAGGACAATCCTCTGGTGTCCAAAACGTTTGTCGAGTTTCCTCCACAATGCAAGTGGATCCTTCTCAGACATGTGTTCCCTTTTCAGATCTTCCTCAAGATGGTAACGTAGGAGGATGAGCGCCTAAGCCTTATCCTACTGGGATGGAGGTGTAAAAGGCTTAGATGCAGGCAGCTTTATCAAAGATGGCTGATTCAAAGCCTTTGGATGTGAGATGAATCTCAACGTCCATCTTCTACGAAAGGTAGTTATCCCCAGAGAGACTAAGGGGAGCAAATTTGATGTTTGACAACTTTGCCATCTGCAGGATGTGAAAAGCGGGGTCATATACATAAGTAAATAGTTTCCAAGATGCAATAATATAACGGTTTCATTAATATTAAAGTAGATAATATAATTAAGAAGTAGGAAGGTTCATGTGAAAAAGATAAAACATATGCATCCCTCCTTATGTATTGATTTTTTGCCCAAAACTAAGGAATTATAATATACAAGCAGAGAAAGATAAACATGGAAAAAAGATGCATAAATTAATACATAATTTTGCTGGGAAAATAGCCAATATTCACTTCTGGGAATAAATTCACTGGGAATGCAATTGCTTTATCCGGTCCAGTTATCAATTTTCCATCATTAGAACCACATCTAATGTTGTTAATCATGCAAGGCTAGGCTGAGGTTAGGGATAACCCCAAAGTTACGTGAAATATGTGTATCAAATCCTTCTAGAACTATCGGATAATATACTAAAGCTTTCCAAAACACTACGGGGTTGAAAACTAGTATATACGATTGTATTTATAAAAATAGAGGGATAGGTAATAGGTGGACAACTCTAATTTTTAAATGGCAAACAGCGCAAAACGGATACTTTTAGCAAAAATCGGTGCAGCAGGCAACCACGATATGCCTAGGAGTGCTTCAAACATGTCCTGTATATGAGAGAGAGCTCTGGGAGGCGCAGATAAGAGACTCGATTGACTCGGTTTGGGACGGGGACACTATTCGAGACCCACTATTTACCTTAAACCCGGTGACTGATCCAAGAGGTTTATAAGGACCTTAATTAGTGATCTTTTCGTCAGGTGGAAAATAAGCAAAGTCTGGGCAATATCCAATCCAATTGAATAAGTCTAGGGGCACTAAATATCTAAGTCCAGGATTGACTTGATCCATAAGTCGGGTACTGGGGGGCACATGTTTCTAGTAGGCGACCACTCACCACGCACAAGTCTTTAAACCACGCACGTGTGGGACCTTGGTGTGAACTTTAGGTTAGGGTTGTGTGTTGATAGGTGAGGCAAAAATATGAGCGAACACGACTAGAAGCAAGGAGTGCAACGCAAGGACTTGGAGATCAGAGATCTAAGTGTGAAGGCCGTGTTACAGGCTGTGGTGCATGCCGCAGGCGGTAGGGGTGTAATACTTCTTGAAACTATAGTCTTAATATGGCTCATTCATGTATGGCTACTCAGCTCTTGTGTGGATCACACAAGCGTTACCATTGTATGCGATTCAAGTGCATGTCGTTCAGGTTTTTGAACTCGGATTGAGCCCTCGAGCCTGCAAGTTTGGACTTTGGGCCGGGTTGGCATCGACTCGGTTCGGGGTCCAAGAGCTAGCGGCTTTGGGCTTTGGGCTTTGGGCTTTGAGCCAATGTTGCCCGCTTGGGTCTTACCTTTGACCTACAAGTGTTCAAGCTTCGGCTAAGCCCTTGAGTCGGTCTGGGTCGACTTTGGGCTAGGTCGGATACGACTCGGGTTTAATTCGGTTTGGATATGTATTCACGAACTTTGAGTTTGGATCTGGATCGGTATCAGGACTGGATCATATCAGACTATGGGTCTAGACCTGATTTGAGTCAAATCTAGATCGAGTCTAACCTGGATTGGGTTAGACTGCGGGTCCAAAATGGATCGGGTCTGAACTTAGATTGGGTTTAGATTGCAGGTCTAGACACGGTCTTTGGATCGTGGTTGGACAAACACGTAACTCGCGGACACGAGTGGAGGGCTTCGGGCCTTGACCAAGTCGAGCTAGACTTGACTTGGTTGGCTTTGGGCCTAGACCTAGTTAGGTCTAACTAGGCTTAGTTGTGGGATTTGGGCCTCAACCAAAGTCAACGAGTTAACCGGCTCGGTTGGCTTCGAGCCTGGACCTAGAGCCGGTCCACTCGGGCTTTAAGCCATAGTGGGAGCCAAACTTCAGACATAGGGATTTAATGGGTGCAAGGACCTTGAGCTGCGAACTCGGACCTGCTGCAGCAACATATTTGGGCTTGTAAGCTTCGAGTTGAGCTTTACGAGCTTTGGGCTCGGACCTGCTGTAACCGGTGGGCTCAGACCTTCTGTGAGCTGCGGGCCCAAGCCTGTGAGCTTCAGGCTCGGCCTGCTGTTAAAATAGTTAGGTTAAACCTGTTATGAGTGGGGCTTGGGCCTGTCGAGCTGCAGGATTGATTCTACAGTGAGCTCTAGGCACGAACCAACAAGCTTCGGGCTTGGGTCTGTTATAAAATACAAAGGTTGCTTTGGTTTTCCTTTTGGTTTGAATGGTCGAACTAAGTATTTAGTCCCACATTGGATATGAGGGAAGCTCAACTCTACTATATAAGTAAGTCTAATACTTAACTTGTTGTGATGTGTATGAAAGTTGGTGGGTCACACGCGCATGTGCGATATGTGCGACCCATGTGTGCAAACTAGCTTGGGTGCATGGGCTACCCATGGGTTTGCTCGACCTAGAAACCCGCTTATTATTATAAGTTTATGATTGGGCTTAGGGCCATGGGCTCATGGGGATTCCATGGAACACTTATTCACTTTTTTGGGTTTGAGGTGTGAGTTGAGTTGTCTCTAACAGACGCACCTTAAGGTGTGACTCTTGATGAAGAGGTACTAACTTGAGGTATGACCCTTGGTGAAGAGTCACATATGCTCTATATAACACAACTTCATTTTTATTTATTTTAATAAGTTTTTCAGAGTTTTTCTTGAGTCATTTTCGAGAGAGAAAACAGACGCAATCAAGGTTCGTTTGGCAGAGAGATAGAAGTGTTTTCTTCTCTCTGCAACTGATCGCTATATCCTGGGAGACAGGGGCCTACATTCCTGCAAAGCACTGTGGCAGAGGTGAATTTGTCTTAAGGAGATAGTGTGTATACACTAGACTCGATCATCTCCTTAAGAGGTGTTGTTTGTTCATACAGATTGAGTAACAGAGTCTATAGCGAGCTAGGCTCGGGTCTATCGAACTTCGGGCTCGAGGTCTTGAGCCTCTAAATGTTCGGCATTGGGTCTTAAACTTTGGGCTTAGACTTTTGGTCAATTGCGGGTGTGCATACGGCTTCGGGCCGTGACACATATTAGTTGGGAGGGGGGGAGTGGTTACATTTACAGTCTCACGCAAGCTCGACCATGGGTACTACTGTTTAGTCCTCACACGCATTAGGACCATGAGGTCAACTAATGGTTGGCCCCACCTTTAGGGTATTGTCCAAAATTCAAATCGTATGTACCAAAAAAATGTGACCTTCGGGGTCTGCATGTGGTACGACCTAAAATAAATAGAACTTCGGGCCTACTAATTAGGGTGTAGGAGTTTTGAATTTTTGAAATAGAAAACTCTAGATATTTTAGAAAGGTAGATATAGCTAATAGAATTACTTCTATTTAGGAGACTTAAAAGTTTATCCTCTATCATGTTTTAGAAGATAAAATCTTTCTAAAATCTATTCATAATAGAAACCTAATAATACCAAAATTAGGGTTTTGTGAAAAACGCGGAATAAAAAACGATATTGGATAATATGAAAACAATATCAAAACCATAGATATAATATGAATATGAGCACTAAAACCACTAAAGTAGAAAAATTAATCACACAATATTCATCTTTGGGCAAAAAAAAATAAAGTAAAAAACCAAGGATTTCATGCATATTATCAAGTATAACGATGACAAATTAATAGATCTACAATCAAACAAGACTAAGCATGAACAATTACGCATAATAGTGATCAAGGAAAATAGATCTAACTAAACATGCATAAATCTACAAAATTAGACATAGATCTATAAAAACTCTCCATATTTTGTAGAAACATCAACATATCATACTAAATAGTAATGAAACAATATAATATGTTACTACACTAGTTTTGGTAGAAAAATTAGAGGGCTAAAATACTTCAAAATAATGTATATAAATCATCAATCATGCAATATAGTGATCAAGCTAGAGATCTAACTAACAAAATAGTGATCAAACAAGTATATCTAACTAAGACATGCATACAAAGATGATATAGTAAATCTAAAAAATTAGGGTTTCTAGTTCATACCTTGAATCCAAGCTATGAATTAAAAAAATGACGTTAATTTCCAAGCAAGATCTACTACGAAGGATCGAAAGCTCGTCAGTGGAGACACGAGGATGATAACGTGTTATGAACCAAATATCTAAAGGTAAAAGCTATAGAAGATATATGGAGAAAAAGCTTAAATTTTTATTTTTGAACGATGAACTTTATAAAGAAAAGGAACCAAAACAGGATGGGGGCAACTCAGTACTCACAAGAGTACAGGGAGTATAGAGAGCCAAACACCACAAAGAATAAAGAAAGGAAGAACAAAAGAAAATGAAAGAAACCGGAGCCACTGCCAGCATGATGCTCCTGGAGACTAAAACAAGTGCCTCAGGCAGCCTCACCTATAATCCTCTTCAGATCAAAAATAAAGACATGTCAACTTCAATCTCAAAGGGAGGAGGAGCCTCTATATAAATATGAGGCTCTCCTATATTTTATCTTCCTCTCTTAGCCGAAACCCTAGGGGTGTAGGCTCCTAGTTGGTGCTACACGTTGGTAGCCCAAACCCCCTTGCGGGTGCGACCTGTTAGGAAACTAGAGGCAAATCGCAATGCGTAAGCACAATATTATTAAGCAAGAACTAGAAGATCTAACTCTAACCACATAAAATTCAAACTAAAGCAATAAACGCACATACAATATTTTAATTTAGGTGGAAACCCAAAAGGATCAAAGCCACCCTCGACAAGCACAACGAATCTATTATCAAATTAGGGTTACAAGAATTTTATATGATCTCTCAACCTCGCCTCGACCCTTACAGATCATCCCTAGCAAGAATCCCTGGAAAGAAAAACCCAAGAAATCTCTCGAGAACAAAACCCTAAATTTCTCTATTTTCTCTTTCTCTAGATCTTTTCTCACTCTCTCTGAGGCTTTGAATAAGATAATATAAGGCTTAACCAAGCCCAAGCTTTATACTAAACATCCATGAGGCTAATCTAAAAAATATGCATTATGATACGTTTAAAAACAACCCAAAAATTGTTTGCCAACTTTCTGTTCGAACAGAGTCAAGTCTGTCTCTCCTGTTCGAATAGACAATATGTCTATTCGAACAGGAAGTGAAGAAAAACTTTTTCTTCATCTTTTGAGCCATAACCTTAACAATCTCCACTTTAGCAAAAAAAATATGTTTCTTTAGCTACATTCGTCGTGTATCCTTATCGTGTAGCCCCTATGGGCAACTTCTCAATTAAGAGAATTACACAAGTCTAGGTTTTCTAAGACCTGCCAATAAAAACCCACTTTTTGATCATCTTTGCAGACCGTGCCATTGCTCCACCTTGAACTAAATTCCCCTTCCAAGAAATCTCCATAACTCTATCGGTACATGCAACCTTCGCATCTCCACCCACTGATTTACCAACCAATGCATACAAGTTCTCGGTGAGAACTCCTTTTCATGATCAAAGAAGACTTCCAATAAGCTTTCTTTACTCCACCTCGCCCGGAGTAATTGCAACCCTCATTATCTAATTTAGAAAGTTAAATTAGATTATGAGTTATACTCGGCACATGTCAAACATCATGAAGAACTACGCGTCCATCGAGCATCCTCACACGAATATCACCAACTCCCAAAATTGGCCTTCGAGAGCCTTCACTCGCCGACACAAACTTACTGCCCTCACACCTTATATATTTGCCGAACCATGCATTGTGCGTAATTACATGCAATGTAACCCTACTATCAAACACCTATCCTCTATCGTGGCAAGGACTTTCAGTAGCCACCACTAAGAGCAACTCGTTACCATTATCACCAATAACCATCGCCAGTCTGTTAGTGTTACTTTCAAAGCCATTTGCTAAACTTGCTCATATACCTTTACCTATTTTGCAATCCGATCTATAATGACCCAATTGACTACAATCCCAACAAGTTTATTTTCTAAACTTAATAAAGCTTATCTTCCCACTAGCTACCATCGCCGAGTTTATCGCAAAGGATTTGCTACCCTTAAGCCTTCTCTCCTCGAAAAGAAGTATACTTATAACCTCCTCAAAACTCAAGGTATCATTCCCATACATTAATATAGGTTGAAAATGCTTGAAGGAAGAAGGAAGAGACCATATGAGTTGAAGCACCTTATCTTCATCCTCAACTTTAACTCCGATCGATTCTAATTCTGAAACGATCCCGTTCAAAGAACTTATGCGATCACCAATACTCGTACCCTCATCCATCCGAAACGCATGAACCGTTCCTTGAGATACAAGTGATTCGAAAGACTCTTTGTTTGGTACAAACTTTCAAGCTTTTCCCAAAGACCCTTTACAGTCTTCTCTCCAGCCACGTTTGCCAAAACATTTTTAGCGAGACAAAGGCGAATCTCGCTCGCAGCCCCTGAATTTAGATCTTCCCAGTTTCTTTATTATCATCCACTTTATGGGCCGTTACACTTTCAGTCGGAGGTTTAGGTATAGGCTTCCCTTTTAGTGCCTTGCGTAACTCACCTTGAATCAAGATATCCTGGACTTGTATTTACAACAATCCAAAATTAATCTTCCCATTGAACTTCTCCATATCAAATTTGATCGCGTTAGAGTACTTAGATCATTCCATCTTTCTTCTTTACTTGCCTCAAACCTCGCTCTGATGCCAATTATAAGGAAACTAGGGGGAAATCGCAACGCGGAAGCACAATATTAATAATCAAGAACTATAATATCTAACTCTGACCACAGAAAATTTAAACCAAAGTAATAAACGCACACACAAGATTTCAATTTAGTTGGAAACCCAAAAGGATCAAAGTCACCCCCGACAAGCACGACGAATCTATTATCAAATTAGGGTTACAAGAAGTGCAGAGAACTCTTAACCTCACATCTAGCCTTACAGATAATCCCCAACAAGAAACCCTAGAAAGAAAAACCCAATAAATCTCTCAAGAGAAAAATCTTAAATTTCTCCTTTTTTTCTCTCTAGATCTTTTCTTACTCTTTCGGAGGCTCTGAATAGCATAACATAAGGCTTAACCAAGCCCTAACTTTATACTAAACATTTATGAGGCTAATCCAAAATAAACGCATCACGGTACGCTTTAAAACAATCCAAAAACTGTTTGCCAACTTTCTATTTGAATATACTTATTATCTATTCGAACATAGTTAACTCTGCTTCTTCTGTTCGAATAGAACCGAAGAAAAAATTTGTCTTCCTCTTTTGAGCCATAACCTCAACAGGACCCACACAGATCACAGCATATTTGAGTTTGTTTGGTATTATCAGTAAATTTATATAATAATCTATCAATAAATTTATATTCAAATCTAAGATAAGATAGTGGGTATGTATAAGTTAATGTCAAGATTTTTTATTTTTTTTAGAATTCGGAAGTTAGTCGGGTTCATCATTTTTCACCATTCTCCAAACTAGTCTCCCGAAGCTCGCCACGGTACCTCTGATGTTAGGATCTTGAGGGTTATCAAGATTTTATATCAAACTTAACGTTAAGATATTGAGCAGTTATTAGGACTTAACATTTCACCTCATTTATTTTGCATAATAAGCTCTACTCATTCCCCCATTTTATCTCTTGAACCGCCATACTTTTTTTAACAGTCCTAAGCAAAAATTTGAGTATTTGCGCTGCAAACTTGCGGATGTGATATACTGAACTATTTCATAAGTAAACTTACGATGAAATCTCAAGTATCGACTAACACACACCAATAATATAGATCATTCTAGACCATCTCAAATTTCCATTTGTATGTGATCCTAATACGACTCCAAACAACATAAATGATTTTATATTTGATACTAATCCTTATTTACCCTAAAGAACATTGAACACTAGTAATACCCGTGGCTCGCCACGGCAAAAATGTCGCCTGTGACCAAATCACGGTGAATACGTCTACGTGTATACGGTGCTATCAACTTCTCTTAATAATTTTTAGTGTATCTTATTCACTATGAAATGACAGTTATTTATCAATATTGAGAACTAAGTTTTTTATCATGTGAAAAATACATTATCAGTCATACACAATTGTTGAATTCACACGTCTTCGATAGCTTCAACTAATACATCAAGCCATCCATACGCAAATGGACTAAGATTCACTATTGTTTCTAAAGGAAATCAAAAGCACATACATTACTTAAGCTTTTTGCATAAAATTTACATTGCAGAGTGGGCAATATTGGCTATAAAATATGCTCATTATCGCGCATTTAGCACTAAAATTCAATAAAGCATATTTTTGTTCATATTCGATGACATAATTATGTAGGGAGTCAAATATTTTAAAATTAAGTATAATGTCCAGAAAGAACCTAACATTTCAATATCTCATTTTTGAGTTGCCACCATACTCAGTGGTCGATAATATCTGGAAGCTTGAAACACGACATTGAAATGCCCTTTTTCATAATTCAAATAAATAGCAAAAAAATGTATTTTTTTAACTGAAACCTACATTTTGTGCGTTGCTTCTTTAATGAAAACCTACAACTCTAATGTGATTTTACTAAAATATGCACTTCATATGATTCCCGCCAAAACGTACAGTTAAAAAAAATAGCATTTCAGATACATGCTTTCGAGATTGGTGCATATCAATCGAGTGTATAAAAAGTAAATAAAAATGCACATATCCAAACGAATATTAAACATAAATTTGCATTGATTTGTAATGTCAAATGATAGGTCAAGGAGATAACCAAATGAGCTAAACCCACGACCAAAACAAAACTGATTCTACAAATAATTTGTTCAGGAAAATAATTTGAGTTCTTCTCGATTTAGTTTGTCTGAACCAATTTTATATAGTTTAGTATGCTAGATTCTACAAAGTAAGAAAAAAGAAATACACACTCTAAAAAGAATAGGACCAAAAGTCCGAAAGTCCTATGGTCACCCAATGTATTAGAGATTAATAGAATTTTTCATGTATAAGGTGTAGAACACACAATATTACTTTTTTATCTAGAGCTATATAAGTTAGCATTATTGCACCAAACGTCAAAACTTAGATTGTCCAAAGCTCCAACCATCAAACTACAGTGCAGTGCATCTTTAGCATAGAAACATGGCATTAACAGAAATTTTGCCCTCTCCAGATTGAAGAAAACCTCATAGAAATAAAATTTTCTTCACTGTTCTCCAAATAGGAGCAAATTTTCATGGTTCCTAATCTGTATTAAACATACAAAGTTTGTTTCAAAGTATTTCGTCAAAACTATGGCAATTGCCAAAATGATGGGCAAAAATGATCGATTTAACTATATTTGCATGCAACTAACAGAGTTCGCTAATTTGGATGCTCTATATGTTAAATATAATCATTAACAATGTTTACCAAAAACTTGAAAAAATACCGACTTTACAAAAAAGATTTTGATCACTGTTTAGTGGTTACTGAATGGTGTACCAAATTTCAGGCTCAACTCAAAATTCTCGATGGCCATACCTCCCTTGGAGTTAAAAACAATGAAGCTTGCTTAATATCGTGAACCTGCATGCCTGAATAATCTATCTCAAATTTAAATTAATCTCATATTCGTTCCATCATACTTGAAATTTCAACTATCAGCGCAAAGACGTCAAGTTTTCTTTCATGTGATATATCCTCCAACTAAAGTATCCAACATAAACTTGTAATAGTATGCGACCACCCATCTGATTAATCATTAATCATTGATATGTTAATACATAAACACTTAAGGGGATCAAATGGACTTCTGAATTCAACAGTTCAACCTCAAAGAGTGACTCTGATGCTTTTAAGCAAATTTAACAGTAACACAGAAACTGTACCAGGTAAGGAGTTTCGATATATTCAAGAATCGGGTTCCATGGGTATTCGTTTTTTGAGCGCATAAGCTTCACTCACTTTCTCGGCAGGGTTCATATGATCAAACGTACATCCATAGCAGTCAAGTTTAAATAAGCTGCAGCCCTGAGTACCTACTAAGAGAACTAAAAACGTTATACGATCAGGTCCCCATTCTCTTATATGTTTTGCCCAACAACAGATCCAGAATATGTAAACATCTGCTTCAAATTGATCATAAAATTAATATGAGTTTTTGATATGTACACCTTTTTGATATGTACCCCTTAGTTCTTTTCACTCGACCTCAAAGTCTGAGAGGGCAAAAGTGATACTAACCCCATTCTCCTCGGCCGTTGCACCAAATCCATCAAAAGATAACTTATCTCCAACTTTTCTGCAATATCAAACTAACAAACACAATGTTGTAAATAACAAAAGCAGATTTTTCTTCATTCTTTTTACACCCCAAATGAAATTATCAAATACCAAGAGTTCATTGAGAATCTGGGCTTAAAAGATCCATGAAATGATGAAATCGCATTGAATCAACTCAAACCAAGAACCCAAATAAATAACAAACTCAATCACAGATTCAAGAAAATACAACAGCAGAAACTACATCAACATTCAAACCCAAATATAGTAAAAAGGACAAATTGGGTGAAATCTTACAATGGAGATCGAAAAAGACATATCAAAGATTAGAATTTGTGAAGATTTGTAATTTTCACAGATATAAAAGTGATAAATAGTTCAAAAAGATTTGAGCCCAAGACAGCAATTTGACAGATGCAAATGCGCGACCTTAAACGCTTAAACATCAAACTCCAGACAGTAATTTGAGCCCAAGACTCTAATAAGAAACAATTTGAATCAAGAAGAGTACCTCTTGAAGAAATCTGTTGAGTAGTCTAATGGCATTTTCTCTCAAACTTTCATCTTGGAGCTGAAGAATTACATGAGGGATCACTCTTGGGAATTTCATCCACCTCATTAAATGCTTCTTTGTTATTTTGCGGTGACTTTTCGATAACTCTGTTAAGAGAACGAAGCCCAAACATCAAATTAAAATTAAATAAAAATCATCGCGGTATTAAAAATTGAAACTTTAGCCCACCCACCTGAGGTGCTTCCATGGGGTAATGTTCAGGGAAATCAACTTGAAGCTGGTAAGTTTCATTCGAATAATGGGTCCCTGAAGCTCCATTAACTTCAATAATTCACCTTAATTTCACAAAAGGATGATAAACTAAGATAGAATTAAAACAAATAACGAAATCGAATCAAATAGATTACCCCTAAATACCTTTAGAGATTATCGGTAACTTTGTGTTTGAACCCAAATGGGGGGTTCATTTGCCATTCTAATAGCTCTTTTTGAAGACGATTCGCAGCAATCTTACTCAAAGCCTGAAAAGGGAACACCAATTTAGGGAATTAGAAGCAAAATTGGGGATAAAATTGTAAAAATAAGGGCATAATTAGAGAGAGAGATGGACCTTTGTTCTTTTACGATGACTTTTTGATAACTCTGTTAAGAGAACGAAGCAAAATAAACGATCACAAACAGATCAAGAAACATTGAAATGTAGAGAAAGGGATATATTCCCCTTTGTTTGTGAATGGTTCAAGCATCTTCAATTGTGTATTTATCATTTTAAATGGATGCCTTTCAGATGGTTCTTCTATGAGCTTGACAACTTCATAGATGACAAGAAACATATCTTATAACAATAACAAACAAACTTGCATTTAATTCGTTTCATATTTACAGTTTAAGTTTTTATTATTTTGAGGAGAATTTTTTAGGGCTTTTCTGAGATATTGTTAATCAAGTAATAATAAGATAGAAAAAAGGATTTATGTAAACCTCTTGCACAGGTGAATCCATATGCATTAGGTCCGATTCAACTGAATCTGAGACACTCACCTCTGCAAGGGGAAACAAAACCAAAGAAGAACAAAAAAAACTCAAATTGCTTGAAAGGCAACAAACAAACAAACCCTAAAATAAATTAAGAGTTGAATGATCTTACCTGTGTGGATGTTATAATATCTCCAAATACCCCTTCCGTTAATCTTTTCCTGTCATTTTCAGATATCGATTTAATATCCTCTAAGAGATGATAGATGGGGTTGGTGAATTCCCTTTCCCTTGCTCTCAATCCTGCGTATTGAACAAATAAGAGTAATAACCAATCAATTGAATACATATCATCACAAAGTAATTATTGCTTCAATTTAAAGATCTAAAACATATAAATCCAACACAGACATAAAGACAAATACAAAATGCGAGCAAACCTTGATAATAGGGTCAACAATTCCTTTCAAAAAGTGGATAGAGTTGTGTCCAAGCCTTCACGAAGGTTGTGAGCGCGAGTCAGCTTATTTTCAGCCTGGTCTTAATTTTCACTAAACTTCAAAATCTTAAACTGCAACACAATATGAATAGTAAACAAACAATTTTTGATAGAACCCCTTATCCTTAATTAACTAGCTTTATATAAAAGATATCATAAAGTCAAATTTGGCATAAAAATCTCTAGAATTATATACTTTTAGTTTTAGACCTAACAAAAATAGATTAATTAGAGAAAATGAAAATACACTACTGAAAAGAAAGATAGGTCCGTCCAAGGGTTGGAAAGAAAAAAATATAGACTACCAGCCTATAAAAAATGTTGATATAATTCACTAGATAAAGGTTGATCCCCCCTATGAAAGACTACCAGTCTTACGAACACGCGGTTAGTAGAATAAGGCTGATCTCAATGTAAGAAGTGCCCCTAGCATCCTTATCAGCATATATTCTTAACTGAGCAGGGAAGGAGCTAGGGGACATATAAATCTCATCTATTGTAAGCAAGGATGCCAGTATCCTCACTATCCCTAAATATTTCTCCCATACCACCTTTACCAGAGAGAGTATCTTGCAGCTTTTCTCTTGTATGAACCAGTTACCATTCCAGAGCAATCTGTATGAACAAAAGAAGCAGACCATTTTGAAATTTCAGCAATCGAAGTATGTGGAGAATGTTCTAAACTTTTAGAGAAAAACAATATTACAAAGAAAAAGGGTACATAGGGGTAAATTAGTGTAGTGCTAATGAATAAGGGGTAAATGATCATCCCCAGACACATCCAGATCAAGGAAGGTCAAATATGAGTTGAAACGTGGATAGGAATACAATACAGATTTATTATGAGTTATGATACCCCCTTATAACAAATTATTTTGGAAACTTGTTTGTAAGGCCCACACGGGGATGAGTTAATGCCTCATTCTCTTTGTCATATAGGTCATACTCACAGTGAATCAAATCATGTTGATGATGATTAAACTTTTAGTATAAAGAATCAAGAATGGGAACATCTTCTTACGTCCAGTATATCTTCACTCAAACACTACATTAATGTGGTCAAAAGCTTCAGACAGAACTGATTTTTGCCAGGAGAAACTCATTGTGATGGGATATCATCATCACCAATAGTTAGTCCTGACTTGTCCCCGGGTAGACCCCTTGAGTAAGTATCAAAGTCTCATAATACCCCAACGCGCGTATATTTATTAACATCATGCAATTGATAAATCATAACAGTATCACACAATAAAAATTGTACTGTTATGATGATTTAGAAAGAAAAAACAGCTTAACCTAAGAAAGGTTCATTAAGTATCTTCGCTTGCAAGAGACTTGTCATGGAACAATTTTGCCGATTTTTGATTTCCTGGACAGAGAATAAATAATATGTCAAATAAAAAAGTTTTGAGTGTGCCTAATCGTTAAAAAACTTCCTTTCCCTATAAACATTTCGTCGATAAGAGCAAGAACATATTCCACTGTTTCTTCCTTAATTATATCTCGCAATATGTTGACAAAAACCTGAATATAAGCTGGACCATCCTGTCAGATTTGTCAACATTATAAACAGAATGGGTAGTTTTGCAATAACCCCTGATAGGAGTCAGGTTCAAAGAGATGTGTTTTATGTTATAAAATACTCGTGTCAGGAGAGCGAGACTTTGTTCCGATTCTTCTATCTGTTGGTTTACACATCATAATCAAACTGAGAGGCAAAACTATATACATTTACATCATCAAGAAGTGTTGCACGATAACTTTCTGATCTCATATCGTAACGCCTTAATAGCCAAAAACATGTTCTTGTTATCATCTTAGTTGTCATGTAAGTCTCCCAGAGGATGTCCCTCTTGAGAACCTTCAAAAACAGCACATAAAATGCCTATCAAATAAAATAGCAGCATCCTAGTAGAATTTGGTTAATATTACTATGCCTGAAAGCAAGATCACGACTATATTAAAAAGGGATTGGTGTGCTTTTGCGGCATCCAAGAGGAAAATAGAGATCCCAGCCATGATAAATTAGAAGTTACTTCTCAGATGGAAGCTATACAAAACTTTAGTAAAGAGTTGTATGAGAAGACAAATTATTGTGTCACTGTAGAATCTGATAAATCATTATGCTTCAAGTTATATAACCAAGAGATTTCTCCACTAAGACTGTTGTAATTTCCGTTGTATATATCCATCAAAAAATTACACTGTAGATATATTTCTATACTCCTTATATCCTAACTTCACAAAATAAACTATAAAAAAATAGCATTTCGAAATCTTTTTCACCAATAAACCCCAAAATCAAAAAGATCTCTCCAACCCAACAAATATAAACTCAAATAAAAATAACTACATTTCAATATCATAATTGATATAATCCAAATAACCGAAAGCGTTACCTTCAATTTCAAATGCAAATTAAAATCAATCACTGATGTTGTTGAAGTAGAGATGCTTGATCCCCCTTTATATACAATGGGATGAATTGATAGTAGCCCTTCACATTCACAAGCCCAGGGAAATTGATCGAGCCTGTGCTAACATGATCTTCACCAAATCCACGATTCCAAATCGAAGCCCACTAATGAGAGAGAGAGGTACGTTAATCTTTAAGAGTGAAGAGAGAGAGATAGAGAGATGCGTTACTTGGAGATGGAGAGAAGAAGAGTCGGGGTAGAGAGTTGTAACTTTAAAGAATAAGAGTTGTAATTTGATAGGAGAGAGAGAGAGAGACAATGTCAAAAATACCTAAGCCAAATAGTTGAACAAATCTAGGCCTTCCATCTCCCTTCTCCCTACAAATCTCAGCCCTTCTTTATCACTGAGACAATGGCGAATGTGTCTATACGAAAAACATCGTTGCCTAATGTATAATAGACTAGTATGGCCCGTGACCAAGTCACGGCAACAACGTCGACGCGCCTTCGGCGCTATTTATTTTAGAACGTTGATATTCTCACATTTTAATTACTACTATATTAAGTTATTATACACTAAGTTATTGGAATTATTTAAAAGGATATTGCATTTGAATGAGTTGAGAATATGCAGCAACAAAAAAGAAATACAAATAAAATAAGTTTGATATGATTTGTGTTAGTATTATAAAAGAGTATACAAATTTTTCGATACTAAATAATTAAAATACACGTCCCTATAGTCCTCAAATGATTTCCAACATAGTCACAACACTATCATATAGGCAACGGTGTACGACGTAGCTGATATCGTCGAAGGCATCTAATTTTATTTTCATTTCCTTCATGTAGAACCGAAATTTTAATAATAGAAATGTACAAAGTTACAAATATGGAAGTACAATTTCATGCCTACTCAAGAGAATGTTCTGATAATTATGAGTTAAATCAATATACATCAAATTAGACATACCTCATTAATGTGTGTTTGTCTCCATCTTCTTCTTGTCATTGATTCCTTCTTTTCTACATAGTTTTTAAGCATAAAAAGTTTATCCCCATTTTATTACATCACATCACAATAAATTAGTATGGAATGATTCAAATATGATAATCATTAAAATGGGGTTATACATCAAATTTTTAATTCTACATATGAACTTCTAAAATCTATACAAAATATACATAAGTTTTGAGTTACACATGTTGTCATAGAATGCAAATTAAGGTTCTTTCATTTCCATAATTCGTCTTGTCTTTTCTTTCTCATTTGAAAAAGTTCTTGCTTCTCTTCACATTGCAATTGTTGTACGATATAAAGAATCACTTTTGATAGTTTGTGATTCTTTTCACGACGTAGTTCACGTTCTTCATTTTTTATCTTTTGGATCATGTTTTGTATAACTCCTGCAAAAGTGCAACAACTAATTGTCACAAAACTCAGTAGTTGTGGACATCAGACGTTCAAGTTTATCTTTGATAATCCATTGCTATGGTAATATATCACCGATGCTTGTTGAATTTGTGGTTTTAGGATTGTCTACAAAATAGAAAGTATATTAGTAATCATTGAAACCACACTGAGATGAAATTTTTGATTATATAAGTACCATACTAACATGTTTATTGTACTCTTCCCACGATTGTTCCATACTTTTCATCAATTTCCATCTCCCATATTTACAGAAAAGATTTTCCTAAATTTAGAGAGTGATTAGTCAACCATATAAATAAGTCTCATTCAAAAAAACATATTAAATTTTGAACTTAAGAAAGATAAACATCAGAGCAGTGGGTCATGTCATTGTTAAGTAATTTACCTACAATAAAATGTTTGGATATACTACGTTCATGGTTGTATTTACAGTATCTGGTGGGAGAAGCACAGTAATTCTCTTCGGGGATGTACATCTAGACAATGCCACATATAGTTGGCCATGACTGAAAACGGAAGTTGTTAAATCGATCCCAACAAATTTTACTGACTGGCATTGGGATTTGTTGATGGTCATTGATAATGCTAGCCGAAGTGGGAACTGTCTCCTTGCCATAGAAAATGGCAAATCGTCCGACGTCAGAGTTAGAGATATTCTTGGTATGAATACCAAGTTTCCAGCTTTATATCCTGTTAAAATCTTTGTTTCGATTAATCTAGGAGAGCATCTCACCACCATTAATCTTGTCCCATTGCATAAACCGTCTTTTGGAGCGAGATAACGCAACAAAATTATTGGGCACCCAACTTTCAATCTTAGTTTAAACGGAGGTAGACCTGAAGGATCGAGAGAGTTCATATATTCTTGGGGATATCGATTTGTGACAGTGTAATCACCAGCGTCTCCTTCTGATAACTTGTCAGTGGCAAGATAAACAATCTCTTGTCCTTGAATTTTGGCCATAGCTTGAATATTGATGATGTTAACATCTTCATTATGGGCAGATAGAATCGTGCGCTCAGTCAAGTATGTAGTTGAGGCTGTTGTAACTTCTTCCAAATGTGGGTAAACTAAACATATTAGCTCATCTAGATTTGCACATTTATTAAACGTCGCCGGTAATTCAACTGTTTCTTTTGGATTAGATCCGATCTACATATATTTTAAACGCAAGTATATTAGTAAACTTTTCACCAAAACAAATGTATTAGATAGGTTAAATATAGGTTACCTCCAATAATGTATGTGCAAATGCAACATTCTCAGAGCTACTATTGATTAGTCGCATATTCTGCGATAAGGATTATACTTGCACGTGTCCCCAAATATACGATCTTAAAGAAGCAGAAACGATATCCTCACGGACACCTTTTGGCACTACTGGAAGAATTTGATGAAAGTCACCTCCTAAAACAACAGTTATTCCTCCAAAAGGCATTCCATTTCCTAACACGTTTTGAAGAGATCGATCTACTGCTTCCACGCAATATTTGTGTTGCATGGGAACTTCATCCCAAATGATAAGCTTTATTTTTTTGAATAATTCTGCATGTATTGATTGCTTCGAAAACCCACACATTGAGTTATCTAAGATTTTTATGGGTATCTTAAAAGTTGAATGAGATGTTCGGCCTCCATGTAGTAGTAATGATGCAATACCTGATGAAGCTACTAATATTGCAATTTTCTTCTCATTACGACATGTAGATGCTAAAGAGTTGTATACAAATGTTTTTCCTGTGCCAGCAGCTCCGTTCAAGAAAAAGACAGTCCCAACTTCATTTCTAACAGAATCAATAACAGTATTATAAGTGCCCCGTTGTTCATCGTTGAGTTGATCAACATTGTTTAGAGATTTTGCATGTTGTGCATCAGAAGTTAAATGTTCTTGATCTCATATTAGCCGGTTTCCAATATCCTTAAGGATCCATCTTTCAGTAATTTTGAAATCAGGGTTAAAATCTATGAGACTCTTACCTTCTTCTTGCAATATTTGTTCCAATAAAAATAGGCCATAGTCAGTAATTTGGTGTTCTGTCGAATCTGGAATTCTAAATTTGTCCTTAAGTTTGAATTTCAAGTCATCGCATATATTTTTGGGAAACTTTGTCCATAATCCCATTGGATCTATTGGACAACAATGGATAAGAATAACAGTAAAAAGTCTCTGCAATTGGTACCCAGTTTGCATAATAGCTGCCTCTTCAAGACACTGTATCCATTCTTTATCATCTTCAAGTAATCCAAGTGCAACACATGCCTCTTTAAACGTGTTGTGCAAAACTCCGTTCACATTTCGTAAGTGTTCAAAAGAATGTGGGCTTTTTACGACAGTTAAAAGCAAGCGTAGGTAGTATCTTTCCCCAGAATTTGGAGGTGCAAAATAAATTCTGCCAATTGATTTTGGCCCTACTTTTGGAAGCCATATACATGGTTTCTCGTGCTAGGTATGGAACTCTGGGAACTCTTGATAAGTGTAGGTTGTTGCAGTATTATGTGTCGCACAATATTTGAAAAACCCAGTGAGTGTCGATCTTTGATCCTGTGCTCTGGAAATGACATTTTTGATTGGTTCCCTCTCGTCGTAGACCACATTATACATTCCAGGTAAGTGAAGCGCCAATCTGGTTACTGAAGGAATCTATTTATGTAACGAATGCCCGAATAAATGCCATGCAGCCTTAGGTGGACCAATGTACCTTGCATTGAGGTATTGCTGAATCTCGTCGTCAGCATAAAATACCAGCGTGGTACGATCATGACCCTTGTATATATACTTGTGTATATATTTGACGCATTGAACTCCTGCACATACTTTGACATTGATATGACAGTCGAACATCCTTGTTAAGTACGGATTATGAGGAACAACGTCTCTGTTATCGACCTGTTGTCCATTCGCCAATTTATGAACTGTGTCTGTCTCACGACGACGATACACAGGATACCCATCAGTGTCCATTGCTGTAGTTTTTGCGTAGATCCTTGGATATCTTTTTGTGTATTTTCCATTTTCTATACAGGCCATCCGTGGATTTCAAATTTCGCTCTGGTATAGAGTTGGATCAGTGTTTTCATCGGGAAACTCAGCTGATATGATTTGATCAACCTGATCACGGTTGCGAATTTTGTGTGATTGTTGGAGAAAGAAAAGTGTGTGCATGTGAGGTAATCCTCTTTTTTGGAACTCAATTGTTTAAACATATGCTACCACTGGACCGAATATGTTACCTTTATTATTTCCTTCATTAGGGCACGTCGTTTTAATTTGAATACACGTGCAACTAAATCAGGTCTGTCAGTTGCGGTTTGGTGCTGTAATAAAGCATTCTTTATTTCTGGCCAATTAGGATTTGCCGTCATTGTCAAGAAAATATCTGGGTGATTGTTGTGACGGGTAATTGCCATTGAATCCTGGACTATCTCTGACATGTGTCTCGGACCACCGATGAAGGACGATGGTAGAATTAATCTTTTGCCAACATATTTTGAGTTCAATCCGACCCCTACCAAATCTTTCAAACCACCATATAATTCAGAACGAAGCTTTCCTTGGTTCTTTGTAGCGTATTTTATTCGATTTTTCTCTGTCGCAGCCCAAGAATCTACCAAAAATTCTTGAAACAACTTGTCACTTCTTAGAATATCAGAGTACTTTATAGGGCGCTGGACGAGCCGATACGAATAGTAATCCATCTGGGTTAGTCGTTTGGTAGCAGGTCGATTATAATTGACATCCTACTTCTTCATTTCTGCTTCCCAACCCATTTCTCCGTGTGGGAATAAAAGGACGTAGTGCATTGGTAAATATGAAGGGTGGCATTCACTTATTCGCATAAGTTCATGCCCTCCCCTCAAATATACGACGATATCTTTAGTACTGGGAGCCTCTTGTCCATTTCCTGGAATTATAACAACAATCTCATCTGTCGATGGAAGGTTGTAGCGACGTCGATCTGTTCTTGAACTATAATGAAGATGAGCGTGGACATTAACATCTTGATTGTCTGTTGAGTACGCATCATTCAATACTTCATATGTTTGACGATATATTCGAACAAATAGATTGTACTCCTTCAAATTATCTTGGATAATTTTCAACACATCGGTATCGAGTTGTGGGTTGCGGGTTACACGTGCATTAAGTGCTGATGCAGAATCATAAATGTTGAGTTGTGCATAAGCTGCTTGTTTTCCCAGATCGGGTAGTAAAGTCCCGACTCGATGTTTTAGCTCCCCATAGATTGAGAATGGCTTGGGACCTCTACCATTTAGAATTCGATCGTCTAACTTTACTCTGAGGCTGGTAAAAGCGTTAGCTGCATTATACTCACGGATATGACTTCGGAATGATTTTGCATGTGATGAATCATCATCGTACAATACTTGGATAGCTGGAGGAAGTGGTTGAAGAAGAGGTAATCTTATCTTTCCTTATTTGCAACATGTCCCAAACAGTGGTCGATAACGCGATGAGTTTATCAATTTTTTGTCAAACCAATGCAATGCGCGGCACGAAGGACATTCGATATTCATATTTCCCAAATAATGCCGAGTTTCATGGATTAAAGGATCAATATTGACCTCAAAGTCCGAATCCATGTTATCATCACTAAAGAAGTGTTCATCCATTAATGATTCTTGTGGTGACTTGTTTACTCTGCAATCATTTAATTTGAAAGTTATATTATGTGATGGTTGAATAATTTTACTTAATTATAATGAGAAACTTACATGTCAATGGGTACCCTTGAAGATTCTCCTGTTTCGAAAATACGGTTTCTTAACCTAGTAGTTGTATTTGTTGTTTCATCAATACCAAGAATTTCAGATGGAGCAACCCCGCAATTCTCAGAATTTTCTCCAACATTCTCCAAGCTGTTATGGAATTGTTATCTTAGATTATAAATTAAAATCTGACAATAAATTACTTTAAATTGTATTTAGATTAAGTTTAGATCAACATACGTATTCCAATAATTGTTGATATCATTCATCGGAGATGCATGTGGCGCATTTTCCTCCTTTCCAGCTTCTTGACATCGTGAATATTATTGTGTTGATGTGTCCCCATTGAAATAGGCATCGCGATGAATATTGTTTATCGTTTGAAGGTGAAATGTTGCATTTTTAATTTTTTTTCTCTTTCTCGTCTCGCACGCTGTGCTAATGCACGTTTCGAAGTTGCCGCCGTGTAGGAGTTCTCCTCATTGATCCCCACATTTGTGTTACTATAGATTATGTTAGTAGTAGCATCCATCAGCTGCATTTGTCTTTCTTTCTCACGTCTTGATCGTTGTGCTAATAAACGTTTCGATGGTGCATTGTCAACTGCAACAGATGGTTGTTGTTGTGTTAAAACCTTATCGTCTGTTTGAAGATTATTCTCCCTTTGTAGAAAAATTCCAACAAAAGGTATCGTTGTATTTATTTCAGATTCTGTTTGGGCGTTATCCACTTAAGTATTCCGCGTTTCCTATCAAATATTTCTATGTATTTAGTAGTTAATATGTGTAAATATTCATTTTGAGGAAATTAATATGTCACATACTTAGTACTGTTATAAATATGTCATATGATATTCTACTTAAAATGTACTAACACATAGCATGTTGCTTTTCTAATAAATTTTTTAAATGACATACCTCTGTCTTATGCATTTTGCCCTTACGTATGCGTTCTTGTTCCTCTGCTAGAGCTTCTATGTTAAACCAATTAGCATTTCGTAGTATTGGCTGCTGTATTTGGTTCTCATTGATATTAGTGGTGTCAACAACCTTGTTTGCATTTTGTTCCCTAACCTGAACAATTACAAAAAAAGAACATATCAATCACACTCTTGAGATATAGATTATATGAATTATGTGAAGTTAGTTTAATTTCTCAAAATGGGTTTGCATACTTGTGTCATTGACAAAGTTTTCTTCTTTTTCTTATTATTTTTTTTGCCGACTGAGTAGTTTCATTTCCCATCTTTTCTTCAAACTCTGTGAAACGCAAGGGGCAATGTACAAATGTCAAAAACCGAAATCATCAAAATCAACATTCACATTAAAAGTAATTTAAGGCACTAACATCAAAACAGGTCATTATGGTTTTCCATAATAAAAGTAATTAATGTTTAACCAAATAAGGTATGACTTATGCCTGACCAAAGAGGGCATTAACTACCCATAAAACTCATAATAAGTATTAAAAAAATGAAATCAGTCACAAAAGTATGTATGAAACGTAAAAAAGTGAGGCAAACTAAAACCTGCCACAATTTTCCTGACT
This sequence comes from Kingdonia uniflora, assembly GCA_014058105.1. Taxonomy (NCBI): domain Eukaryota; kingdom Viridiplantae; phylum Streptophyta; class Magnoliopsida; order Ranunculales; family Circaeasteraceae; genus Kingdonia; species Kingdonia uniflora. The sequence continues at coordinate 1,068,166 of JACGCM010000622.1, forward strand.
TTCCCTGTCAACCAAAACCGAATCCCATCCAATCAGAAACCGGCACGTAGCTAAACAGTTAGTTTGCCCTTTTAAGCACCAACCTCAATATAAACCAACTTCAAGAAAAACTCTCTCTCTCTCACAACAACAATAGTGGTCTCCAGCGTCATCTCCCGTTCACTCCCCGGCGTTCTCGATATAGGTTTTCAAAGTCTCGACGTCGTCGACAAAACCCAGAAATTTGTTTTTGGGGTTATCGAGTAATGATTTCAGAGATCATGGGGATCTACAGTACTATTATACGCCACCGAGGTGCGGAGCGAAGGCGAAAGAAGCGAAGAAGAAGGATAAGAAGGAGAAGGGGATGAAGATGAAGGAGAAGGAGAAATCAGAGATGGGTACCTTGAAGAAGAAGTTGAAGTTGATCAAGGGGCTGTCGAGATACTTGTCGATGGTGCCACACCCTTTTCTAATGGGAATCTCCTCTGCGGTGTGGACATACAAAATCTCATTAACGTTCTAAGAAGTACCGGTGAGCTTGGTAAAGGGTTTATGAGAAGTATTTATCTTCTGAAGTCTCCACGGCATAACATTTGATGTGATATTTTACTGATAGTTTCAAATGTAACTCCTCCAAAGGAAATGTCTATTTTATTTTATTGACAGAGGTGGCAATTATCATGCTGAATCCCATTTTTGGGTAGATAAGGGGCAATGTAGCGATCAAATGTTATTGTAATAGATTTGCTTGAGAAAGAGCTTGTAAATGCGGAATTGTTGGAATTTTTCAAAACTTATACCTCTTTTGAGCCTTGAACCCATGACCTCTTGGTCATCTATTTTATGTGACTCCTATACTATAGCCTAAAGTTTAGTCCCACATTGCTTATAAACAATAGAGGAACTAAACATATAAAGTAGTACCCATGTGACATGTGTGTAACATGTGATATAGAGAGAGTGTATAGTTGTGTGAGTGTGTGAGAGGATTTTATACTCTATACACACTTGGACCTCTCTCAGGCGGCCCGGTAGGCCGGGCCGGCTCGGGCTCGGACTTGGGATTGGGCAATTGGCTCTTCTGGCTCTGGAGGCCTTGGGGGCCTTGGGCTTGGGTATCCATAATCTTTTTAATAAAAAGTTTATTGGGCTTGGGCTTGGTTTATTAAGTCTTGGTCTTCACTTTGTTCTCTCGACCTAATCCTCAGGGACACGTCCCACACGTTTGAATAAAGAGAGAGCCGTTGGGCAAACTCTCTCTATAAAAACAACTCCTCACCACCTTCAAAAAAAACACAGTGACAACACAACTCTTCTCTCTCTCTCTCTTGTACGGTTTACCTGTGGTGCATACTTCATTCTTACGTAGACTTCCGGGTAACTGAAGTCTACTGTATACGTAGGCTCGTTGTATCCTGGGAAGAGATTAGACTTTCGTTACCTTACCCGAGGTAGGTCGAAATACTCTTCAAAGAGAGTGCGACCCACGCCTCGAGCAATCACAATCTCTCTCTCTCTCTTGTTGTAGGCGCTGTACCGGTGTCCGGCAATAGTTCTTACTTGCTGCTGCGGTGTGTCACGTTACCGGAGGAGTTCACTATCTCTTGCTCTTACTGCCTGCAGCAACTGAGTTACTGTTCCTGCCCGAACTTGCGCTTCCAATCCAACGATTACTGCTGCCTGCCTGCTGCTCTTTACTGTTACTGCTGCCTGCAGCAACTGAGTTACTGTTGCTGCCCGAACAGAAACTGAGTTACTGCTGCCTGCTGCTCTTTACTGTTGTTGTTGCTGCCCGAACAGAAATTGAGTTACTGCTGCCTGCTGCTCGTGCTCAACCAAAGGGAAGAATAAACTAAGTTACTATTGCTGCCTGAAGCATTGCTATTGCTACAGGTTCATAAGACTTAACCTATTACGTTATATTTACAATTACAACGAGCCTACGTATACAGTAGACTTCAGTTACCCGGAAGTCTACGTAAGAATGAAGTATGCACCACAGGTAAACCGTACAAGAGAGAGAGAGAGAGAAGAGTTGTGTTGTAATAGATTTGCTTGAGAAAGAGCTTGTAAATGCGGAACTCTTTGTGCATCTTTTCCTTGGTTCCCATTGTAGCAATCCATTGACGTTTCTTATTCCATCCTTAGTTGTTCGAGTGTGCCTGTGATAAGATAGTCTCTCTGGTATGAATATGAGTATAGTGGAACTCCTAATGCCTTTGGGTGATTTCGTTTCTCCTATGATATGAACTTACATATGTTATAGCCTTATAGGTCTTTCTGTATCTTATATCATTTTCTTAATCTACAGTACAAACTAATCAAATTCGTAAAATTTCTTAATCACATCCTATTTCTTAATCAAACTAGGGAGTGTTCTATTTGGTAGGGAGGCTACTAAAATTTGGATCTCACAAATAGAGTACCCGTCTCTCTTGTTGCACTCTTTCTACTTCTCTTCTCCTCATCCCTTCATCTCTCTCCATCTCCCTCTTTTTATCACCAACCATCTTCTTCATCTCTTCTCCCAATCTTATCCCCAGAGAATTTCACCCTATGTGGTCACTACAAAATTTCTTCAGAACTTCTATACTAAAAACAATGTGATTCATTTAAGGTGTGAGTACATTAATGTCAATGTGCACCTCTCCACCAACGAACTATGTTCTACACATGGTTGTGCCCAAGCCCCATATATTTGTGGGCTAAAAAAAGATGGGCCACAACTCCCACCCCATCACATGAACAATTGAACATACATGTAGGCTCCAAATACAAATATACAATGATGGGTCCGGTTCTTATTGATAGATAGAAGAAGAAGAAGAAGAATCTAGAGAGAGAGAGGTCGCAGTGGGTCTTTGAATCTAGAGAGAGAGAGAGAGGTCGCAGTGGGCAAAGTCACAGAGATGTGAACTCTGAATCTAGAGAGAGTCATACTCATCAAAACTAAAGCATACCAATGTCTGAGATGAGAGGCCCTAAACATAAGTATACATTAATCATACATCAAGAGAAGTACCTGAATCGTTGTATTCAATATCAGATTTTCCAATGACCTAATAATAAAACCCAAACAAACTAATGAAATTTCTTCTTCTTTTTGTTAGAAACAGAGATGATTATATTTATGATTAAGAACTCTTACCGGTGGGAAACTAAAGCATACCAATGTCTGAGAAGAGAAGTTGCAAGTGTAGAAGTGGGAGATACGGTGAGGGTGTGAGAAGAGGGAGGGATTTTTGAACTTTGAAGAGATGTGGTTATTTTGGTGGGAAGTTATGCATTAAGTATACACATGTCATCATATAACTTGTCATAAAATTAACTATTAGCTACGGTTGTAACCTACTCTATATTACATTCTACACCCTTGATCTGCTTTTCCCCGCCTCGAGAGACGCAGCAAGTAATGTTTGTCTTGATACAAGTAACCTAGAATGTAATATAGATTATACTATAGTACTAAACTTGCATCAAACATCGAGCATCTAGCTGCTCTATTACAAATCTCCAATGGAGAATATTTATTTTTTCTTTTCTTCACAAAATTTGATGTACATATATAGTGTTGAACGTGGGCTCGAAAAACTCCTCAAAATAAATGGGCTCGAAAAACTCACTCAAGGACGTAAAAAAAAAAACTCGATGGAGACGAAACGGACTTAAGAGGTGAAAATCTGAACTCCAACAACATCACCAAAACAAATCCTCACAAAAAAAACACTTCCAAGATCTAAACCTCTCCAAATTTCCACAATTTGGTACATCATGTTTCTTACACAACACTTCCAATGGTTTTTTCATAATTACCTTACCTACAAGGGATGAAATGGTAATAAAAAAAGGAGCCGTTGAACTATCCCCAACCAACTATGTTTGGTGGGAGGAGTTCCTTAATAAATTCAAGAAAACAAAATTTTATTTGAAAAAAGAAAAGATAGACGTGCCGCTAAATTTGGAAGGACATTTGTGCCAAATTTAGTGGGGTTCAATTTTTAGTCGTTACTGCTCTTTCTATAAAAATCCTATTTTTTTATCATCAATATATCGAGATTATCTGAGGTTGATACAAGTTTCATTACAAAGCACATTGTAAGTTGCTCTCTCTGGTTAAAATTTTCATGTTTTGTTATAATGTAGAGTTGTACTGGTGAAGTTTTGAGATTTTTTTGTTTGATTTTGTGTGGTTTGTGATCTGGGGTTTTCAAATTTTTGAATTTTTTTTTTTTGGTGTTTATGTAGATATGGATCAATGTATTTTGTGTGTGTGTGTGTCTTTTGGCTTTTTATGATTTGGGATTTTGAAAGTTTGAGTGTTTATGGTGTTTGTGAAGTTGAGCTTTAATTTTTACCTCATCGGCAATTTAATCATAATGAGCATATTTCCTTGTTTTACATTTTGTTTGGTTTTGTGTGTTTTTTAATTTGGGATTTTGAAATTTTGACTTTTGGTTTTGGTGTTCATGAAGAAATAGAGCAATGTGGGGTGTTTTTAAATTTTTGGTTTAGGATTGGGTTTCTTATTAATTGGGAATTTTTGAGTTTTTTTGGGTGTTTATGAAGCTATAGAGCAATATGGTTGTTTTTGGTTTTTTGTGTGTGTAGTTTTAGCAGTTTGATGTTCCGGGTTTTCGAAATTTTGAGCTTTACTTTTTACCTCCATCGTCAAATTGATCAGAATGAGCATGTTCCCTTATTTTTCTTCTTTCTTTTGTTGATCTTTGTTTGAATTTTTTATTGTTGTTGTTGAGTAATGTGGGATAAATAAGATGTGGGGTTTCAAATGTTTTTTGGGTTTGTTGTTTCTTTCATAGAGCGATATGATGTTCCTATGTTGAAATGTCAATGTAGCATAAGTAAGTGATGGGCTCTGATATACATTCTGTTTAGTGCTTACGTATGTAGGAATGTAATCGTCCCACCTATGACATTTTTCTAATTAATTTGTTTCTCTTTATATTTTTAATCCTGTTGTTGAGTGTCATATGAGCCAGAAGAAACTTCTTTAGGAACCATAACTTAACATCTTTGATCTCGTTATTTCAGATTCATAGAAAGATCTGTTGAAGTTGGAGTAAACTAGCCAATACACAAAATGGCGAAAACTTGGATTCCCCTAATGGGGCTTATGTTGTTATGTCCTTTGGTGTCCATGGCAGAAGCACAAGGAGACATAAAATACAAAGATCCGAAGCAACCATTAAACACTCGAATTAAGGACCTAATGAAACGGATGACTTTAGCAGAGAAGATAGGTCAAATGGTGCAAATTGACCGGGTCAACATTACTGCGGATACTATGAAGAATTACTTCATCGGTAAACATAATTAATCCATAGATGCCTATTGGTAGTACTCTCATGTTAAAGAAATTAGTACTTATAACATTCTTAAATGGTTAAGACTGAGATAAGAAGTGTGATTTTGGTAGGGAGTCTATTGAGTTCTGGAGGGAGTGTGCCGGCTCTCCAGGCTTCAGCGGAGACTTGGGTTAATATGGTGAATGAGTTCCAGAGGGGTGCTCTGTCTTCTCGTCTTGGAATTCCGATGATTTATGGAATAGATGCTGTTCATGGCCACAACACTGTCTACAAAGCCACTATATTCCCTCACAACGTCGGACTTGGAGTAACCAGGCATGTTTTTTTGTATATTGGTATAGTTATTGGTTGTTTAGGGAAAAAAAAGACCGACTGTTTTTTGATTTAAGATAAATTACGATTTAATAGTTTCTTAGTTTGCTTTTAACAAAAAAATTCTGTATCTTCCAAGTACTGATCTTTGTAACAAACTTTCTTACGGTCTACTAGGGATCCCGATCTTGTGAAGAGGATTGGTGCTGCCACTGCTCTAGAAGTTAGAGCTACGGGAATTCAATATGCATTTTCTCCATGTATCGCGGTACATAAACTCCAAATCAACATGTAACTTAACTTTCAGTCAAGTATTGTCTTTGTTTCTAATTACCATCCTCTTTGGGTGATGCAGGTTTGCAGAGATCCTAGATGGGGTCGTTGTTACGAGAGTTATAGCGAGGATCATACAATTGTTCAGGCCATGACTGATATTATTAGTGGATTGCAGGGAGAAATCCCCTTTACTCATGCAAAGGGCACTCCTTATGTTGGCGGAATGTAAGATAGTGGAAATCATAAACTTCTTCCTTCCATCTCAATTTTTTGGCTTATATATGTATTTGTTCTAAAACTAACTTTCACTACGAAGTTTTTATTCTTAACCATATATTTTCCGTGCCTGATTTTTTTATTTTGTTTGCAGGGACAAGGTTGCGGCTTGTGCTAAACACTTTGTTGGTGATGGTGGTACAGTCAATGGAATCAATGAGAATAATACAGTTGTTAGTAGACATGATCTTCTCAGTATTCACATGCCTGCTTACTATCTCTCAATCATCAAGGGTGTCTCAACCATTATGGTCTCTTACTCGAGTTTAAATGGAGAGAAAATGCATGCCAGCCGTGATATGGTTACTGGATTCCTTAAGAACACGCTAAATTTCCGAGTAAGACCATTGTTCTTACAATTTATATAATACTGGTCTTTCAATTTGAGTGAAATGGAATCACCTAATGCTAACTGCTATATCTGTTGATGGATTTCAGGGTTTTGTTATCTCTGACTGGAAGGGCATTGACAGGATTACACCTATACCCCATGATAACTACTCATATTCCGTTGAAGCTGGAGTTAATGCCGGAATTGACATGGTTAGTAAACAAGGATCCTTTCTTTTATTTTTAACAAGGAATTCTCGATGCTACTAGTAGAAGAAAAACTGGAGAACTTATATTATTCATATACTGTTAATTTATACATCTGACATAGTCTTCATACTATTTGAGATGGTATCTGTTTTTCACTTCTATTAGTCCACCTACCACATACATTTGGGATCATTATATAAGTCTACCAGTAGACTGCCAAGTTTCAAGGTAGCATCAATATGAGTACCACTAGAACCCTATTCCATTTCATCTCTGAGATGGGTGACATTTCTCCACAGCCAAAATACACGCTTTCCTTGGGTCCTGATACTTCAAAACAAAAGAAATAGCAAAGAGAACAAGTTCATTGACTTGAAAAGCTGGCTCGAAGTATCTTTTAAAGTAGCAATATCTCTGTTACCACTGCCTGAAATAATAACATCATCTACATCTACAAAACAGAGAACGACTCTCCGAGCCATATGTTGAACAAAGACAGAGTGATATATTGGCATATACAACACAGACAATGACTCTCCGGGCCTTATGTTGAGCAAAGACAATGCTATGAGGAGAAGACCTTTCAAAGACATAATATAACTGTGCCTAACCTGTCAAACCAAGTATGAGCTTTCTTTAGTCCATGATAGGAGCAAGTCAGTCAAGCTTCTGTGTTTAATAGCTCTTATTGGTTAAAGCTGATATCAGAGAACCCATTTCCTCATCCAAAACATGTGTCTATGTTGAAGTCTTTGAAATAGAGAAAATGGGAAGTGATAAAGAAGAAAAACAAAAAATATGGACGAAATATTATGGAAAGATGGCAGGATTTGAGGACCAATAAGTTTTACCCTGATATTTTGTAATGGCTGGATCTAAAGTAGTAGTAGGCAAATTAAATGGAGGGGTACATGTTGGCCTTCTTTCATAAACTTGTAGTGTGCCTGGAGCACTAAGCGCATAGGGAAATAAACAGTAGAATAAGCCCATGCTCCCCTGAGTACCATCACACACATCAGTAGCAATCAACCAGCTTAAAAGATGTCTACATCTATAAATTTCTGAATATGTAGGATTACACCTATAAATTTCTACATCTATAAACAGTAGAATAAGCTCATGCTCCCCTGAGTACCATCTACATCTCACAAGACTCTATCCGTGCACATATTCAGAATCCTACAATAGAATTAAAAGATGCCCTTGATAACGAGAGGAGATACTTTGTCCTAACTAGGCTTATGCACAGGAAGGACGGTACACTCGTCTGCCCTTGGGAATCCAAAATGAAGAAACGTCCATAAATAATACTGAAAATGGCTATTTATATTTAGTAAGTTAATTAAATCAGTAGGTTACTAAAAGCACAAAGTCTTCCCACATTTGCTTGCAGAAATTTATATTCAATACTGTGCAACATCAAGCAGCCCATAAATGATTGTATTCCAAACTCCATCTTGTTTTCATGTATGATGTAATATATCACTCAACAGAATTAGTCTTTATTAGGGCAGTATGTAGTGAAGTAGATATTTATTCAATTTAATAGTTAAAGCAGTTTTTGGGTTGGATTGGATTGGATTGGACACTTCTGAAAATGTGGACGAAAAGAAACAAATACTCTTTTTAATTAAAATTCTCAATTTAGTCGAGCTTTTAGATCACTTATCGAGTTGGAAAGGACCCTTCAAAATATTCGGACTTAGAAGAAGATTTTTCAAGGTGTAATGTCATGTTATGCTTACTTTATGCGGTTGAAGCCTACAACCTTCAAGCTAACTAATTTTCTTAGGATTACTTGTCTTCTTCAACTTACGTTTTTGTGCTGCAGGTCATGGTTCCCTACAACTACACTGAGTTCATCGATGACCTAACACGCCAGGTCAACAACAAGGTCGTTCCAATGAGTCGCATAGACGATGCTGTGAAGAGGATTCTGCGGGTTAAATTTACCATGGGTCTATTTGAAAATCCATTGGGCAATAGCAGCCTAGCCGACAAAATTGGTTGCAAGGTTAGTTTAATCCACAGTTAAATTTGATCTCACTTGTAATACGTTCTTTCTGTGTTTGTATATGATGTTTATCTCACACACACCCCTTAATGAAACACTGCAATTTGCGAAATAATTCATGTTCCACATTATTTATTTAAATCCTTGTGAATATACTAATGCAAAGTTTAAGTAGTCCAGGTGTGCCCTTGCGTCCTATCATTATTCTTAACATCCGTTTAACAATAGATGATTTCACATTTACAGTTTCTAAAATATATGATTTCATTATTAAATATGGTTGCACTAAGTGTTCTTACAAACCCAAAACCTTCTGATCACTGTCTTGTCATGAGCAGGAGCATAGAGAATTAGCAAGGGAAGCTGTGAGGAAATCACTTGTCTTATTGAAGAACGGAAAAATTGCTGCCCAGCCAATGTTGCCCCTCGCCAAGAAAGCACCAAAGATCCTTGTTGCTGGAACCCATGCTGACAACTTAGGTTATCAATGTGGCGGCTGGACAATCGAGTGGCAAGGAGTTAGTGGAAATAACCTCACAGAAGGTAAGTTATATATTTACCATAGCACTTATACTTGTACAAAGTGTGATTTGGTTCTTACCGAAATATTAACTTTATAAACAGGAACTACTATCCTCAATGCCATCAAAGCCACTGTCGACCCAAGCACAGAAGTTGTCTTCAGTGAGAATCCAGATGCCAACTTCATCAACTCAAATGGCTTTTCCTACGCCATTGTTGTAGTTGGTGAGCCCCCCTATGCAGAGACCATGGGTGACAGCTTGAACCTCACTCTTCCTGAATCCGGGTTGAGCACAATCAGTAACGTGTGTGGAACTATCAAGTGCGTTGTGGTTCTAATATCAGGTCGCCCAGTCGTGATTGAACCATATGTTGAGTCAATGGAAGCTTTGGTGGCTGCATGGCTTCCCGGTAGTGAAGGCCAAGGTGTGGCTGATGTTCTCTTTGGCGATTATGGCTTCACAGGCAGGCTAGCTCGAAATTGGTTCAGGTCTGTTGAACAGCTTCCAATGAACGTTGGAGATGCTCATTATGACCCACTCTTCCACTTCGGATTTGGACTTAAAACTAACCCGACAAAGACAAGCTAGGAGATCTCACCTCTTTAGGAATTTTTTAGTGTACATTGATCATTGCTATGTACAGGCTTGTTGTAATTTTGTTTTACCTAATGTTGTCGACTGTCAGGATTTAATGAAATTTATGCTTTCTTCATGTTGTTTATATATCACCTAAGGCGGTCATGAAATGTAACCATTATTTAGGAAGGATGCCGATATTTCCATGTATGAGAAACTCTATAGCTCAGCTTCTCCCTTCTAAGATTCTACAGGAATACAAATGCCATTCTTTACTATTGACGTCTTCTTTTTCTTTTTCTTTTGAGAATAGGAGATTTTATTGATGATGAAATCAAAATATAGATGAAGGCTAGGATCAAATACAAAAGAAGCTAAGTAGAAATTAAATCTAATGGAGGCAACCTCATCTCTCCCACTAAGAGCATCTGAAAGTGCCTTGTGCATGGAGTTTGCCAGGGAAAAAATTGCGACATTAAGCCTGATCCTCATACAAAAACTGTGTTGGAAACCGCCGCCTTTGATTTAGAGCTTCTCAGACAAGAATTGGACAAGGTGCAAAATCCCTTTTTTGTGGCTTTATATCCCATTAACTTTAAGACGATTGTTTTGATATGTTTACCAGGGGTCCAACTAGTTTAACGTCCAACCACTAGGCATTGTTGAAGCATTTATACAGGTGCTAGTCGCTCAATTCCTCACCAGGACCGTCCCTAGACATTTGGGGGCAAATGTCTTTTGTAGTTAATACGGGCAATTTTCGCAAATATACTTCTTATATGGTTTTAGGAGAGGCACCATATCTAAAAAAAATTGAAATTGAAATTTTTACTATGGAGAATTGATCTAAAGACTTCAAAGAATAATGAAGTAGTGCAAACCAATCAAGCCAAGGCTTCTTAGTCGTTAAATTTAAGGCTTTTTAGTTATTAAACCAACACCACTTTTTGTAAATTTTGTGTAATGAAATGGTTGGTTTTCCTAAAAAACGAAGGAACTGTTGGATAATATTGGATAATACTCTATATCAGTTAATCAAAAGCAAGTTGATATGAGAGAACAATAGGGATATCTTTATTGATGATATTCTTTGTATCCTCAAAGGTTTTGTATTACAAAGAATAACCCTTTTAGGTTATCTTTACTAACTCAAACTCTCCTCAGAAACCCTAATGATCTATAGGCTTGTTAGGAGTTTAGTAAGATACCCCAACCCGGTTGGGTTCCCACCTTGGGCTGGACCCAACTCCTAACACTCCCCCTTGGGGTGTTCCATACCAGAACAACTTGTCTCATCAAAACCTTTGCCTAGCAAAACCCCTTGGGCAAAAAACTATGCAAGAAAAGGGTACAATCCTATGCCTCGTATGGGTTGTGGACGCGTATACGTTACCTCATCAAAACTGCTAGTCAGTAAAACCTTCTAGGATAAAAACTGTACTATTAGGAAAAAGAATACAACACACATGTGTAATGGACGGGATTACTCCCCCCGACGTCGATCTCCCCTGAGATCTATCTCCCTGAGATGTATCTCCCCAAGATATTGATAAATAAAACTTCAGCATGCCGATTCTGTATACCAGCTACTTGAGCGTAAGTGGTGCAAGAGTCTTCACAAATAGGTTTGCAAAGTTGTCTTCTAAAATATCTTGAATAATGCCAATCTAATTCGCCTTTAGTAATTCATAAGTATGGAATGGCTTCTATGAAATGCGCTTCGTTCTGTCGCCATTGATAAAATCGTCATTAACTTGAATGATGCAAGCCGAGCTGCCACCATACATAGTCGATGTTTTATTTTGGATAGAACATGCAACAATCTTCAGTTAATGTGATTTATCTTGGAGCGCAACCATCATTCTCTGCCAGCTTCATGAAGTGTAAGAATCTCTTCGTGGTTCGAAGATGTAACTACCGCCGTTTGCTCCATCAATCTACAAGAATCTTTATGTATCATAAACACATAATCCATCTAGCAATGGCCTCTATGTGGATCTGATAAGTATTTTGTATCAGCGTACCCTATAATTTTATGTTTACCATTTCGAGTAGAACAAACCCCAGTCTGTCATACCGATTAGATACCTCAGAATGTGTCTGATCTCATTCCAGTGCCTTTGGGTAGGAACAAAACTATGGCAAGCCAAACAGTTTACTGCGAATGAGTCATCGGGTCTAGTATATCAAGCTAACTATAGTAAAGCACCTCCTAGCAATGGCGTCACGGCCCTAAGATTTTCTCCCCCCATTAGGATGGTGGAAGATGTCGTTGTCCACATCCAAGTGTTGGACGCGCAATAAACGACTCAGCACCGTGCGCTACATCCATACCAAAGTGTTAGATAACTCTTCTAATATATATTGTTTGGTGTACGAGTATGCCACTACCAAGATTTTCAATCTGTAAATCGAGACACTGTTTAATTTCCCAATGTCTTTTATTTTGAATTCCTTCCCAAGGTATTCGGTGGCTCACGCGATCTCCCCCGGAAGTGTAATGATATCCAAATCATTTAGTACACTATTATGATGGCACTAAAACTATTTTTTGTGTTCTAAATAAGAACACATGGACATATAAGGATATTTGCAAAGTCCCCGACCATCAAATACTCAGTCAATTACTATGTCTCATGGGCCCTGATTACTTCAAGTCAACAACAGCTTTTCCAATTTTATTACGTTCACACCTCGTGTGTCGAGCTTAATTATTTCCAGAAGCTTATACCTCCCCAGGTAGCGCTTCATGTAGATATCTGTATTAGTTTCCCATATAGATACGTGGTATTTACCATCAGACGCATGTCTAGCTTGTCCTCGATAACTTGACAGACTGATTAGTACCGAAACTTTCTAGCGTCCATAACCTAATGATAGGTCACATTGTAATCGATGTTAGTTCTCTTAAAGAATTCTTGGGCAACTAGTCTTGCCTTGACCTAATTTTTTTTCTGAGTTAATCATATTTCTGTACTATTCCTATTTATAACCGACAGACTCTATGGTATCACTTCGTATTATGCCAGCAAGCTGTGCTCCGCTCGGATTCCAAACGCCCACTTTGGTCAATTATGTACAATAATACACAGTCGCTTACAATAAGTGGTTATGAGTCCTCATCCTTGATGGCGAGCACAACATCGAATATGAATACCTTGTCGATAAATGTCTGCTGAATGATCCTACGTTGTGTCATTACAAAATTTAATAGATTAAAATCTTTGTATTATCATACGTATGTGCCACCCTGGGCTTGTCTCGTAATGTATCAACTAGTCGTGTATCTACTATTGTCTCGTCGATGGGTGGTTCCATCCTCGATGAACCGACTACACTATTAGTCATATTGGTCTAATATTCTACAGTTCTCTGGATCATAATACTTTCTTCCAATGGTGTTCCGCACTAAGCACAAGCCTCAGATTTGTTTACGGTACTAATTCTTCCATAATGTTTAGCTGTGTAGGTATACTACTTGCAAGTACATACACTTACGGTATTTCAATAGTGTTTATGAATGTGTCTGGCAATTCATTTAGAACCTATTCGAGGTTTCTAATCCGTTGAAACTTATTGTCACTTAACTTATGTTAAGGGATCTAGAGACACTGATGGTGTTTTCCAACTAATCTTGGAAACATCATTAGCATTGACTGTCATATCTCCCCCCAATGCTGGGAATATCGTCTCATCAAAGTGATAATTATCTACCCTGCAGTATATTCATTGTCAGTGGGTTTTAAATATTTAGTGATAAATACGAATCATAACCCACATAATATCAGGCCGACGTTAAGGGTCTCATCTTCATACATTGTCGTTGTGTAATTGACACCTGTACGGAGCATCCAAATATTTATTGATGGGCAACACCGGGCTCCGACCCAGTTATTAGTCACTTTTGAGGAAAAATTGATGGCATTCTATGGGACGAACCCTAATCAGTGTTGTGAGAGTAAGAATGCATATCCCATACATTAGCCGGAAGCTGTGATCATAATAACAATGGCCTAACAATTATCCAAAATCGCTTGATTAGGTTCTCTGCCAGTTATGGTATGGGGTACTCTTGATGCTTAATCATCTATCCTATTTAGCGGTAAAATAATTATCAAAAGCCTGTGAATCCAACTCTCAAGCCCCAGTCAAGTCACATCGATCGACTTGATCGGCTAATCCATGAACTGAGCCTGTAATTGAATGATCTAAGTGAGAAGTCATGCTAACGTTGCATTCCTAGATTTTAATAATAGGCAAACATAAGGCCATCTCCAAGATGCACCTATTATGAACATAAATACTCAAATAGGCCACTATGTGGCTAGATAGGTCCACATGAGTCTCTATGGATGCGTTTGGAGTAAAGGCTGGAGGTCTCACTCCACATTGGTCATACTATGATGAAATAATAGACTTTCCTTGAAAGCAATCGTATCACGTACACTTTCTAGATCTTCCCTCCTTTTAAGAAAAGTTGAGATATAATCCCGATAATCCTCCTCAGTATCCGAGCCCTGAGGAATATATTGGAAACCATTCCAATGGAGGGAATGTAAAGAACCTTGTCTGTCATTTTCTCTAATAGTCATTACGTGATAAGCATCATCATGTATCTTCATAAACTCAATAAAATATGGCTAAATTTATTAGTATATGAAGTGGACTATATACCCTTGTCATACCATTATGGTTCGCGTGACATCCTCGATGTACAAGGTTAGAGACAAGAAAAATGTTCATATCACAAAGGATCAAGTGCATGGTACTAATATCTTTTTGACATATGTCGCCACTCATTCGATTATCGATTATAATCAATTAGCAGACAGATCCATAGGCGGGTTATATATAGTAGATCAACTATCATACATGGAATTTAACTACTTCCCAAGCAATAACTCACAAAAGAAAATCAAAGAACAATCTCATAGATGGGATAACGAACCAGTGCATGTCACGAGCATTCTATTATACTTACCAGTGAAGAGTTCCCAACTCAATCAATGATAGTAATAATAAAGCAAAACTATTAATATGCAATAAGTAAAGTTACTACTTGGCAATGTTTTCTAGGTGACATCATTCATCTACTGAGAATTTACTATTGTTCATTCTTAAAACTTGGTCCAAAGCTGCATTGGTATCATGGAAAAAATCTATGGCCACTCTACCGTGGCGAGGTATGTGCCAGCTGCAATCACGTGATAAGTCTGAAGCTGATCTTTGTAGATCGTTTGGGGTACCTTGCAATCCCGTGTCTGACTATCTCGTATCTATTTTAGAATTCTTTCTATTCCATTTTGGTCTATTGGTGAACTTCTTGTTCCCCTTGCCTCAGGTTACTGATGGCAAGAATATTAATCATGTCGTTGTTACTACTTCTCATCTATCCACAATTGCGACCCTGTCCGTAACTTTACCTGTCACTAAACCAAACATTGTGCAACCCTGTCACATACTTACTCTTAGTAGGCATAAGCTTGAGGTTCCTAACCAGTAGCTCATTGTTTTGCTCAAAAATGAGGAAAACTCGAATTAGGTCTGCATGGACATTGATCTATCAAATATTGCCTCGAAAGCATGATAAACTGTATCAAATCCGGTGTTGTAATATAGGTTAGGGTTCTCGTTCTTCAAGGATGCAAAGATCAAATCATGTTTCTCGTACCAAATAAGTAAATAGAAATATAAATTAATGAATTGATTGATAAACAAGAACTTACATCATTGATTTCTCAAATAGATTTCCCAAGATTCTCCAAAAATAATAAAAAAATTATCTCTGGCAGAAAATACTAAAAGCTACGGTGGTTCCCAGGGAGTAAAGATGATCTCTCCTCTCCTCTCCTCTATCTATTTATCTCCTAACAAAAGTCCTACTCTCTCTCAACCACCCAGATTTGGTAGAGATATTTTAGTTAGGTTTGAATAATAAGTCTTCATCTCCCGCAGCTCTTGACAACTGATCATCTCCAGCAGCTTTTGACAACTAATCATCTCCAGTAGTATCCTTTAGCTTGTAAAAGTTGGGCTTTCAGGCCAGGCTTGGTTGCAATTGTCTTATTACCTGCAATAGTCAAACAAACTTCAATTAGGCCCAGTAAAAGATAAAATAAGGTCTTAGATAATGTAAATTTGGAGGAAAAAATAGGCATTTTTCATGCCTATTAAATACCCCCAAACTAACATATTACTAGTCCCTTAGCAAAAGAAAAGAAAACTAAACTCTTTCGTAGTTTCTTGCGATTGCATTTAGCGTATGCAACAAACCTTTTAACCTATAGGATACCCCTATAGGACGAGTTGTCTCTCGTGAGGGTTTTCAGTTAATATACCCACAAAATTTTATCGTAGACATTTTGGTATTATAAACAACTAATAATTATTGTTCCAGGTATCTCTAAAAAAATGGATTGAATTCATCTTGAAGATATAACACTTAAACAAGGGTTAACCATTAGATACGTTTAGAATTTATCACGTCAATTTTACTACCATCAGATTATATCAAGTTTCAAAATTTTATCATTTTGTGTAGTGAATTTAGTTTCTGGAATTAAGGTGTTTGATAATCTTTCCAAATAACCTTAGCCTTATCTTGAGTGTGGTGGAAGAAATCTAGAAGTTTGTTCGACAAGTGTCATAGTTTATTCGCTCTTTTATATTGATATTTCAGGGAAAATATATATCCACACAAGCTTTTTAAGGTAAGACGTTGCATTTGAGTTTTCATTTGCTTTTTTTATACTTGCAACTTGCCCTCCTTCATATAGTTCTTAACTATACTCGTAGAGACTTTTTTATTATTACTTTTTTTGTCTCATACATTCGTATTGATTCATGGCTTGCCTCGAGATTGATAAAAATTCTTCCCCTTTCAGTTCTAAATCATGCAAGGGGCCTTGAATTGTGAATGTTTTTTTTTTGTTCGAGTATGCCAACTTCGTGAAGGAGCCAATAACTTATGAAAATACATACAAACCTTAAGTATGAATTTATGAGAACCGAATATTCCTAGGTAATTGTCTCCCTCATTACAGATTCTTCCTAACCCAAACTGTTGATTAATCAAAAGGTGATAGTTAGTTTTAACAAAACCTTGATAACATAACTACGTGAAGTACAATTATAAGGGTATTTTTCTTCTGAAACACATCTAATAGGATGGTAGTACCAAAGACTTAAAAAAATTTAATGCACTAACAATTTACAGTTTAAAATAAACCATAACCTTATAATTTTATCCCAAGTGCAACTTTAAGAATATCCAAAGATCATAGTATACAAAAGATGTGTCTAAAATACCAGAATATCCTAGAATAACAACTTTTCTTAGAAAAAGTTATGAAAATCTTATTTACCCCCACCCGTAAACTGAATCAGCATGTGTCCCCACAGTTGCCAAAAAAAGAAAAAAATAGAAGAAAATCTAAAAATATTACTTGAACATGATAAGGGTTACCTCCCGCAAGCGCTAAGTTTAACGTCATCAGCCAAACTCATAAGATATTCTCAAAAGTACTACTCACAAGACTCTGGATCATATTGCACTCGAGTGGTTCAGACTTAGAAGGGGAATGTGACGTATTAAAGATATTGAATTCTATTGTCATGTTCCCGAAGATCAACTTCATAATTCCATTGCGATAATTAATTACCGCATTAGCTGTTGCCAAAAAGGGGCGGCCAAGAATTACAGGGATCTCGTCCTCAGGGTTTGCCACTGGCTCAATATCTAATACAACAAAGTCTACTGGATAAATAAACTGCTCAATCTGGATCAACACATCTTCAACTACACCCCTAGGAATCCCAATAGATTGGTCAGCTATCTGCAAGGTCCTATTTGTGGGCTTAAGTACTCCGATATCCAATTGCTCATAAATAGAGTAAGGAATGAGGTTCACAGCGGCACCTAAATCAAGTAGAACTCTTCCTATCTTACGGGTCCCAATCGAACATGAAATTGTAGGGCATCCCGGATCTTTGTACTTGGGAAGAAATTTACGCAAAAGGACATAACTAACATGTGCATCTAAAAGAATAGACGTATCACTCTCATGAACACGAAAAGTATTTTTCGAGACATGTATACATTGTTTTAAGGTGCAAGGATCTTTGAGGAATTTTGCGTAATTAGAAATATGCCTTATGGTCGTAAGAATAGGAATGGTAATCACACAATGCTTAAAAATACCTAAAATCTCCTCATAGGCATTGCCCTTTTTATTGAGAGTTAACCGTTGAGGAAAAGGAACCAACGGCTGAACATGTTCTATCACAGTTTCTTCCTTACTCACAGGTTCTTCTATGAGTTTATTATGAATTTCCTTCTCGGGTTCCTTAGGCATTTTTACTAGATTATCCACTTTCATACCACTCCTAAGAGAAATGATGGCGCTGAATTCATCACGATTGGAAGATCTAAGATGTTCAGTGTTTCCTTTAGGATTAGCTTGAGTTTAACTAGGAAACGTTTATTTGTCTCTCGTGCTCATCTCTGTTGCCATTTGACCTATTTGTCCCTCAAGTTTGGCAATAGACGACTGGGTTACTTGCATAAATGCCTTAAGAGTATCTTCTAAAGACGTGGTAGGAATAGGCAGATTCTTATTGTGCGGAGGAACATAAGGCATATTAAGAGGAGCTTGGTATGCCGGATTTTGTTGCCACGAGGAATTAGACTGGTGATTGTTTACTTGGTTGTGCGGTTGATAAGGAGCGCTACCAGAAGAACCTCCTTGGTAATTTCTACTTCCCCAAGAATTGGAGTTGTTAGAATTATTATTTTATCCACCATTGAAAAGTTGGCTATTGGGACGTTGATACATGGCATTAGCTTGGTCTTTCCTACCCTCTTTTAAACTAAGCACGCAAGGCAATTTTGAACCAGATGGTCTGAACTTTCACAAACCACACAAAGTGGCATCGCCACATGGTTAACAGAAGAAGTAGTAGGGTGTTACTCCCTTTTCCTGATCTCTAAATTCTCAATTTTATTAAGAATGATTCTAAGAGTGGCAGACTCTGAATTAGAGTCCCCTTGGTGCGCATTTACACTGTGACAAGGTCTTTCCTCTCTCATAGTTTGCCATTGATAGGTCTTATCCGCTACATCATTTAAAAATTTCCAAGCCTCTGTGTTAGTTTTCTCATCGAATGTACCCACACACATGGACTGAATCTCAATTTTAACACAAAGTTTCCTACATTTCTAAGAATCACAATACACGAAGGTTTACTAACAACTGCAGGATGCATTCGATTGTGGAGAGTGATTCTCTCCGCAGTAGCAGGTTTGGAACCGTTCCTAGCACTAGCAGATTTAGGACCATTAATCCCATAAGTCCCGCTCATATTGATTCTAGCAGCATTCTTAGTCCGAGTTTGGGTGTTACCCCAATTTAACATACAACTCAATCAATAAATATGAACACACTAAAAGACTTAAGAATGATGCAAGCACTCAAGAACATTTTACTGGTCTCTTTTTTTAAGTTAAATTGTAAACCCGGTCTCAGGGTCCCATGCTCCTACTCCTAACAGTAGATCGGTTAACACTTGAGTTCTTTTTACTCGTTTTGGCGATAGCTTGCATGCTATCTAGTCACCTAGATGCACCTGTACTGGAAGGCGGGGCAAACTGCATAGAGTCACCTATCCACACTAGTTATACCAGGGAACGTACATCCTCCAGCAAACGTAGCCACTTATCAGGCTTTCCTTTTGAGCGTGTTGCTCCAGGTCCGAGCAAAACCTTTTGATTAACTATATTTTTTATGGCTTCTTATCTGAAAATCTTTTAAAGCGGTCGAGACTGTCGATACCGAAAAAGATTAAAAACCGGGTGATGAACTCCCAGAGTCCTAATGCGTGGGCACGCACGGGTGATGAAATCTCATTTTGGTTCACCCTTATCTAGGCGTTGTTACAAAATTAAACATTTGATCAATCAAACAATAGTTACACACGATGTACCGCGACAGGGAGGGTGCGGTGAAAAGATGATTACCTACAGGGCGGCCTTTTTAAGGGCACGTTTGGTTACCCTGGTAAAACTATTGGGAAGGCCCACTCAGGATCGTTTGTGAAGTACGCGTTGAAATGATTTTTAGTCTGAGTAAGGGTTTTGAAGCTGTACCTGCAGTAGTGTACAATTTCCTCACCTTACAGAGTATCACTCATTAAACTTTACACAAACATTTTCTCAATCCTTACAATACTAAAAATACATAAAAAAATTTAAACAACAAGAAGTTTTCTTGGCTTTGTCGCTTTGCTTTAATCAACCATGTCCATCTCCTTCAATAACTTGAAAAATAGTACTTATGAATGTCTGTTCCTGAGCCAAGTATATAGCATAAATGCTACCCAACTATCTAGATTGAGCAAAAGATACCATCGTTCCCACAGAAAAAATAGGTAGAAGTTTTAAACAACAGTTGTTTGATCCGACTTGTTCTTCGCAAGAACAAGCTCTATAATACTTGGTGGATACGAACAAAGTTATACAAAAGAAAATTGTATAACGATGAAAATAAGGAATAACAACCCCTGATCAAATAACAAAACAACACAACATTCAAACTTTAACTCACAATTCACTAAAATTAATCCAAAAACAGAAACTCATAAACAAATAAACTACTGTAGCAGCAAGAGAAAATACAGTAAATTACTATAGCAGCAGAGTAAACAAGGTAAATTAAAAGGCCATAGATTTTGATACGATATATCCATCACAAACACAATCGGAATCACAGTTACCAAGCTTTAAAGATTCAACTTTAATACTCGTGTAAACTGCGCAAGAACTAACAGTTTATTAGCAGCGATAATAATCAGGTAAACAGCGCAATAAATGTCGGTTTTAGCAGCAAGAAACAGGCAGGTTCTAGCAACAGCAGTAAACATGAAGTAGATTGTACTTCGGCAAACAGCAACAACTGATTGTAACAACAAAATTGATTATAACAGTTAGTAATGTGATGACAGGAGCAGCAACAACAACTGATTGTAATATAAGATGCAGCAGTAGGGAGGACTGTTTTGTTGCAGCAACAGTAAGGTCTGTTTGATCTGCAAACAAGACCCATAATTCCTCATACAGACTCACATAAAATGTCTACACCGAAAACCCAAAATTGCAATTGCAGTGATCAAACCCAAGAATTGAATGATGTAATATCACACAAGAATCACAAAGAAGATTACCGAATTAAGATTGAAGAGAATGAGAGCGAGTTATCAAAGTGACAAGCCCTAGATCGAAAACTGCCGTGAGCAAGGTATGAAATTGGAAGCCAAACTTGCAAAATTGAAACCCAAACGTAAGGAATCGAACAATCAAGAGCAAACCCTTTGTTAATCAAGCCACAATCAGAAGGAAATCAGAGGAAATCAGAAACTTAAAACCCCCAAATCAGGGTGGTTTGAAAGAGAAAATCAGGGTTTGAAAGAGGAAATCTGGAGAGTAAAAACCCCCAAATCAGAGCTTAAAACTCCCAAAGAAGAGATTAAAATCCCCAAATCAAATTCCAAACCTTAAATCCCTGTTTAAATCGATTGTTGGTGAAATTGAATCCCAATTAGGGTTTCTGTAAAGAATCTGTAATAGGATTTTCTAAGATGAGAGAGAGAAAGAGTTGGTGTTACAGTGAGATAGGATGATGGTTTAAGAGATAAAGAGAGTTGGTGTTTTGGGAGTCTATTTTGAGAGAGAGAGAGAGAGAGATTTTTTGTTTTGATGGAGAGAGAGTCAGTTTTGAGAATTTGTAACAAGTTTAACGCAGTTGCCTTTTGACTATCATTCGCATGACATTAACCTACAAACAACACATAAAGCAAATACCTTAACCGAAACAACACATAAAACAAATACCTTAACCGGAATAAAGCAAACAAAAAATTACTAATAAAAATAACGAAAAACTCGTCAAACGAAATAATAATTTAATAACAGAAGTACGATTTTAAAATTGATTGCATCCCCAGCAACGGCGCCATTTGATAAACCGTATCAAATTGGGTGTTGTAATATAGGTTAGGGTTGTCGTTCTTCAGGGATGCAAAGATCAAATCATGTTTCTTGTATCAAATTAAGTAAATAGAAGTATAAAATAATGAATTGATTGATAAACAAGAACTTACATCATTGATTTCTCAAATAGATTTTCCAAGGTTTTCCAAAAATAATACAAAATTTTCTCTGGAAGAAAATACTAAAAGCTACGGTGGTTCCCAGAGAGTAAAGATGATCTCTCATCTCTTCTCCTCTATCTCTTTATCTCCTAACAAAAGTCCTACTCTCTCTCAGCCACCCAGATTTGGTGAAGATATTTTAGTTAGGTTTGAATACTAAGTCTTCATCTCCAGCAGCTCTTGACAACTGATCATCTCCAGCAGCTCTTGATAAATGATCATCTCCAGTAGTATCCTATAGCTTGTAAAAGTTGGGCTTTCAGACCGAGCTAGGTTGCAATTGTCTTATTATCTGCAATAGTCAAACATACTTCAATTAGGCCTAGTGAAACATAAAATAAGGTCCTAGATAATATAAATTTGAATGACAAAAATAGGTATTTTTCATGTCTATCAAAGCACAATATTTGAAGCGTTCAAAATGTAATAGAATATTCCCAATATCTCAATTTACCTCAACTATTTCTCCATGTGAGATTATAGTAGAGTTCCACTGCCGAATAAAAATTTTGTCGCAGTCATATAATACTATAATAATATAGTGCAATCCATTATCAGGCCTTCCTGAATATGGAGGCGAGGGTGCAAACAAAGTTCATACTTTGTTATTTTAGAGACTTATTGTTCTCAACAATAGTTTTTTCCAGATTTTGCAATAGCAGATGGATTTCAGTATCCATATAGGTCAAGTTTATCGGGCCCAAAAATATAAATTGTAGCATGGGAGGTACTCAATGATCTGAGTGTCGCCAATATCTATTATGCATGTAGATCAATACCAGCAATAGTACTTGATAAACATTCTTTGCATAAAGGTAATTCATAGTATTTAAGTCAGTGATTCCCAATCATTACTTGAAGGTGAACCTTTTTTATATCATATTACTCATGAAATCCTATTTAAATATATGATTTCTAATCATTACTTGTGGTTCATAGTATAGAGCGCAATGAAATACATAGTTCCCAATCATTACTTGCAAGTGAACATTATTCATGGTTTTATACTCATGAGTTCTTATTTAAGCGTCAAATCCCATCTTTACCAAGTAAAATGGTGATCTTAACTTTAAAGTGTATTTTAATAGAGTTTTAGTCAAGACAGCTATTCAAAACCACTAGATATTGCATTTCTTATTCTAATAACTAAAGTATTATAATCCCTAAAGTATTAAGAATCGATGTAGCTACTATTTCCTCTCTTCAAGAACGATATGTAGAAATCGTCAACTGGAGTTATAAATCAACAAAGAACAATATAAAGAACACGAAGATTTTTCCCTAAGGAGGGAAGTAGAAAACCCTTGCGGATGAAAAACCACTCCCCATGAACAATTCACTATGATATCAAATAGGTTACAATGATATCTCAAGCTTCACAAGCTTTAATGGAGTCTCTACAAACCCTAGCCTCTCTAAGATTATACTCACCAAAAAGATGGATAACAAAACAACATAAGTCCTCTTTATATACTAAAGGACTAAATACAATTAGTACGGATCTCGAGGCAGAACTCAACGTCTCAAAATAGATATCTAGTATAAACCACCGCCAAGCTTGTTCGAACGACTCCTAGCTCGTTCGAATGACATCCAAGCTCGTTCGAATGAGATTGACTCTTGGGCCAAAATTCCAGAGAGTACAAAAGTGTTCCTTCGAACGACTTTGAAGCTCGTTCAAACGACTTCCTTCTTCATTCAAACGACTTCGACAATCTTCATATTTCTTCGACAATCTTGATTCAAGTTCACACCCAACAATCTCCTACTTAAAATCGAAACCTGTAACCCATCTCTAGATCTTCAAATAAATTGCTCGCACTACCAGGACCTTTAATCTTGAAGACCCGCAGAATTTGTACATGCCGTCAACTTCTAAAAAGTCACCACCTTCGTAAACATATCGGCCGGATTCATATCAGTGTGAATCTTCACAAGCCTCAACACACCGTCCTCGAGAAGCGAGAAAAATATAGTGATACCGAATATCAATGTGCTTGGTCCTAGAGTGAAAAGCCAAATTTTTTGCTAAGTGTATAGCGTTTTGACTGTTACTATACAACTTAGGAGAAAATTGTTCTTTACTAATCTCTTTCATTAACCCTTTGGGCCAAACCATATCTTTGCACGCTTCTGTAGCTACAACATATTCTGCCTCCATAGTAGGCAAAGCTACAATCTAATGTTGCATAGAAACCCATGTAACTACACCGCTTCCCAATGTAAAAACGAAACCACTAGTGCTCTTCCGCCTATCCATGTCACCCGCCATAACAGAATCAACAAAACCCTGTAAGCATATTTGAGAACCTCTATAACATAGTGTCATATCTTGAGTCCCATTTAGATACCTCAGTATCCATTTCACAGCTCTTCAATGCTCCTTGCCTGGATTGTTTATATACCTACTAACAACTCCCACTGCTTGGGCAATATCTAATCTTATACAAATCATAGCGTACATTAGGCTACCAACCGCAGATTGATAAAGAACTTTCTGCATCTTATCCTGATCCTTCTACATCATCAAACAACAATCCTTTGACAATTTGAAGTGACCTCTCAATGGTATACTAACAACTTTATAACCATCCATATTGAACCGCTTCAGTACTTTGTCGATGTACTCAGCTTGAGACAACTTCAATTCTTACCACTTTCTGTCCTTTGTAACAAGCATACCAAGAACTTATTTTGCCGTACCCAAGTCTTTCATAAAAAACTCCTGGGATAACAGTTCCTTCAACTTAACTATCTCTCCCATGTCAGCACTTGCTACAAACATATCATCTACATACAAAAGTAGAATAATATACGAGTTCCCCGTATTCCTGATAAAACAACAGTGATCTACGCTGTTCTTCGAATAGCAATTTCCAGACATGAACTATTCAAACTTCAAATACCACTGTCTCGGCACTTGTTTCAAACCGTATAAACTCTTCGTGAGCCTACACACAAGAACTTCTTTTCCTTTAACCGAATGCCCTTCTGGCTGCTTCATATAAATTTCTTCATCAAGGTTACCGTAAAGAAATGCGGTCTTGACATCAAGTTGTTCAAGATGTAAATCTTTAATAGCAACTATATTCATCACAACCCGAATAGTAGACATTTTCACAACAAGAGCAAAAATATTGCCGAAATCAACGCCTTCTTTCAACTGAAAGCCCTTCACCACAAGTCTAACCTTGAATCTTCTTGAACCATCAGATTCTTACTTTAGTCTGTATACTCACTTCTTGTGCAATACTCTCTTCCCCTTCGACAACAGAACTAAATTTTAAGTTTAATTAACTGATAATGACTGCATCTCATCATTCATAGCAAGCTCCCACTTGCTTTTGGCTTCCACATCTAAAGCCTCCTTGTAACTTTTAGGTTTACCACCATCTATAAGCAATAAGTGATTTAATAAATTTACGTACCTTGCCAGAATTCTTGCAACTCTCGGCTCCTTTAGAAGTGCTATTAGAATGTCTAGATCATTAGGTTCCTCGTTTTGATTCGGTGGAATGAACTCAATAATGACTTCTACATCATCCTCTTGAGAGGGTTCATCATCTTCAATGTCAACACTTTCCGCTACTTTACCTCGAATCCTTTCCACATGTACTTTAAAGTCTTTATATAAGACTTCCTCATTAAATATAACATTACGGCTCCGGATAACTTTCCGATTCTTCGCATCCCAAAACCGGTACCCAAACTCACCACCGCATCTAATGAATATGCACTTCATCGACTTTGCATCTAGCTTTGTCCTTATATCTGAATTATCAAGCACATATGAGGCACAATCGAAAATACGCAAGTGATTAAGATTTACCTCTTTACTAATCCATGCTTCTTCAAGAAGTCCAAAATCCAAAGCCGTTGAAGGCCCTCCGTTAATTAAGTACGCCGCCGTACTAATTACATCCACCCAAAAACACTTTGGCAATCCAACGTTGAGTATCATACTCCTCGCTCTTTTGTTTATTATTCGGTTCATGCGTTTTGCAACACTATTTTGTTGCAGTATTCCAGGAATAGTCTTTTATCTCCTAATCCCGTTAAATGCTCAAAAGTTTTCAAACTCATCACTATAGTATTTGCCCCTGTTATCTGACTTAAGACACTTCAGTTTCAAACCGGTTTCATTTTTAACTAGAGCCCTCCACCTCTTAAATTTATCGAATACATCTGGCTTGTTCTTCACGAAGTAGATCCACAGTTTACGAGTAGCATCATCGATAAAAGTATGTAGTAGTGAGAACCATCATGAAAAGACACCTTGGTTGGCCCCCAAACATCTGTGTATACAAGATCCAGCTTTTCGGTTTCTTTGATATTCCTGATAATTTGAAACTGACCTTCTTCTGCTTCGCAAGAACATACTCTTCACAAAACTTGAGATCAACCTCAGCAAGTCCCTCTAGATTTCTCTTCGTTACCATTATCTTTATCCCATTTTCACTCATGTGACCGAGCCGTTTGTGCCACGTACTTGTATCAATCCCCGGAGTAGCCGCACAAATAGTAGAAATTGTGATTTACATTATATACAACGTTCCTTGTCGTAAGCCTCAAGCTACCAACATAGCTCTCTTTGTAACCTTCCAGAAGGTTACAGCAAAGGTACACTAATATCTGGCATCATTCACCAATTTGCTAACCGATATAAGGTTACACCTTAGTTTAGGTACAAGTCGCACATTCTGTAAAACCAATATTCCCCCTGAAGGCATCAACAACCTAGAGTTTCCCTTTCCAAGAATATTGTGTGCACTCTTATCTGTGAGAAAGATCGTACCGAAGTCGCCTTACACAATATTAGTAAGAAAATCTACGTTGGCAATAACATAGAAGGAAGCGCCCGAATCAACTATCTAAGATTTGTTAACATCGTCACACGATAGTAGTAGAACCTCGTCAGAACTAACCTCTCCAGTAAGGTTTATTGTATCTTTCTCTTCATCATCAATCTTCTTAGAAGAAGAAGAGTTGCAATCTCGCCTGAAGTGATCATTCTTTCTACAATTCCAACACGCACCGGACGACTTAGACTTTCCTCTTGACTATGATCGACCCCTTCCATTTTCTGTAGGACCTTCCTCTTTCCTCGATGTTCAATATACTATCGTTTGAACTCGAAGAGGGTTCAGATGTTTTATGCCTATTATCTTCACTCATAATCAACGAGACTATAATATCAAATTTGATATCTTCTTTCCCTAATAAGTTACCCACATCTGTAATGAATCCTTCCTAGCTTTTTGGCATCTGCCCTAGAAGAGCCCACGCTCTCGCCTCCTCGGTAAAAGTGATTTTAACGGATTCCAGTTGGGCATGTATGGAATTGAACTTATTGATGTGAGCTTGAACAATACCATTATCCTTCATCTTCAAAGTAAACAAGCACCGTAAAAAGTGTACCTTATTTGCCTCGGACAGTTCTGAGTACATAGCGAACAACGTCTCCATTAAACCCTTCGTCGCTGTAACTTTGGATATCATGTGTAGAATTTGAGATGACAACGCTAACCTAACAGTTCTAGCCAATTTAGTGCTTGAACTAGTCATGTACCGGTCTGGCTTGGTCTGGGTCAAGGCCTGAACTTGGTTAACCGGTTTGATCGGGTCAAATCACTATGTCTCGTGTCACCTAAATAGTAGTGTCACGTGTCACCTCAACAGTAGTGCCACATGTTATCAAACTCTGTGTGCTACATGGCATGCCATGGTGTGTGCCACATGGTGCACCCACTATGTTGCCACATGGTATTCCCTTGGCATGCTACTGTATTGTCACATGGCACGTAAATACTGTTGCCATGTGTCACACACGTGTCTACCACATCAGCATGACGTCAACATACCACGTGTCATTATATGTGTCACTACCATATCAACATGGTGGGTCATACTGCCACGTCAGCAATGGATCAGGTCTGACCCAGTCTAATTTCTAAATTAGATCTGGATTTGATGATGTCATAAATAGGTAATAATTTATTTTTATTTTTTAAAATTAACCTAGCTGACGTCAGCATGTATGACCTAAATAGGGCTTTTTTTGCTGTAAACTGCCCAGTTTCTATGCTAATTTTTTGGCGATTAGGACATCTCCCTGAAACATGCTATATACCAATGTGATCGTTGTAGAATAGGCTACATAATAAAATTGATAGTGCGTCAATCTGATGACCACAACCATCGTTATTTTAGTTTGAAAATAACATTTTCACAAGGGTTAAAAATCAGTAAAAATAAGTTTTTAATCCGAAAAAAATCTATATATTATCCAAGAAGGGTGTTTTTTGAATAGACAAGTCTGTTATTGTCTCAAAGACAAAGAGGGGCTGAGATTTGTTGGAAAGAAAGAGATCGACGAACGATATTTGTTCAACTCTTTGGATTAGGGGTAGTTTCGACAAAACACGAAAAGGGTAGTTAAGTCTCCCAACTAAGCCCGACTTATTATCTCTCCCAAAGCTGACTCTTTCTTTTGCTCTCTTTCTCTCTCTAATTGTGCCCTAATTTTTACAATTTCATCCCCAATTTTGCTTATAATTCTCCAAATTGGTGTTCCCTTTTTAGGCTTTGAATCGTCTTCAAAAATAGCGCAATATAACTATCTCATCTATTTGCTTTGTATTTTCGACTAGGTTAGTAAATCTCTTCGTATTTGATTTATTTCTCTCGCAATTAAGGGTTTTGTTTGTATGATTGAACGAATCTTCGTCAGGAAAAGGGTCCTTAATCAAATGGCTTCATCAGGAAAAGGGATCGCACTGTTACTTGTGACTGTAAGAAATTTTGTACTTATAATCGTATATTGCTCAAAAGCCCTAACATCTTTCAATGTCTAATTGTTGATTATCAATATCATACCCTAGATTTTTCATGTATGCAATTCTCTGAATAGTTGTTTAGATAGTATCTTAAATTTTCATCTTATTATCTAATTTAAAAGTTGAAGGTCATATTAGATTGAGATTTGAGAAAGGTAAGGATTTTCTCTCTCACTGCTCACATTCGAAGTTAGTGAAACCCTTATTTTTTTTTAAGGCTACAAAAAGCTCACTACAATCGTTTGATTATACACTATTTCTGCTTTAGGTACTTACACACCCTCACCATCTAAATTAGGCCCCTACAGAATGATATCTCTCTATTAGCACTTAACATTTAGCATTTAGCATTTAGTTGAGTGGATCTTAAAAATGCATACCAACTTAAGGGAATGTGTAAGCTGTTTCCTTTCAGGCATTGAAATTTGATAGTTTAGGGACATTATTTAGACTTCATATTAAGGTGGACCTCGACTAAAAAGTTGAGGTGAACATTATTTAGACTTCATTTGTATTAGCAATGTGTTATGAAGTATTTCCCCCAAATCGATCTCATTTTTTTTAGCATTTTGAAACCCTATATTTTAATTTTGCATTTATTTACGCATAATTATGCTTTCAATCTTATCGATTTGGTTTTGTTTAGATTTGAATTGTTGTTGATTGATTAAGTTTCGTGGTATTTGATTGGTTAGTGAGGTGATATAGAGCAAAAGATGTTGGGGATTGTCAGGCAGAGAATCGGCTTTGTTTCATTGGTAAAACTAGATTTCATTTTGTTTCATTACGTTTTGATTTGATGTTTGTAGTTAATGCTGAGAATTTAGTTAGGTTTGATTGCGTTGATTGTATTTGTATTGTGTTTAGATTCGTCCGGTAGTGTTCGGAGCGAGAAGTTATGCGTCGTTCGCAAAATAGGTAATCATTAGTTATTTTAGATTGTGAGGTTTCATTTGTATTAGATTGCACGTTCGAAACAAAAGAGGTAATCATGAGTTGTTTTAGATTGCATGGCTTCATTTGTATTAGCAATCTATTCTGTTATGAATCTTGCTCGAAACGTAAAAAAAAATGCAACGTAACATGTTTTTATAGGTCTGATTAGTATTTCGATAATTTTACCTAAATGTTCTCCGAATGTTTATGTAAACTTTTGCTTCAGTCAAATGGCTTAGAACGTTATTGTGGGCGGTAGTTGAGATAAAATTCATGATCGTGAAATTTGATAGTTTAGGGACATTATTTAGACTTCATATTAAGGTGGACCTCGGCTAGAAAGTTGAAGTGGACATTATTTAGACTTCATTTGTATTAGCAATGTGTTATGAAGTCACGTTCGAATTTAACATTTTAGATGGATATAAATTGATAAAAATAAAACCTCAGCAAATCTGCTTTTGCAATGCATATGTCTAGAGTGACTCGGTTTTGAAATGAAATTTTGCGTAGTAGGCAGAGTGAAATCCCAGTAATCTATAATCTATGTGTATAATAATAGCTTACATTTTGTTATAGATAAAAAAAGTTCACAAAATCAAATGCAGAGGTTAAGTAGCCTTGAATCCACATTTCATAGTTACTCCTTTTCTTTCTTCAGGGATTCCATGATCAGAAGAAGAGCATAGAACATTTCTCGAAGGGCTTGGAAGACTTGGGAAAAGTGATGAATTTCTAAGAATTATGTGCTCACTAGGACTCCAACCCAGGTTGCAAGCCATGCTCAAAAGTTTTTTCTTCGTCAGGCTACTTTAAATAAGAAAAAGTATAGATCAAGCCTCTTTGATTTGGCAATCAAGGACCCAGTAATTCATTATCCATTTCTGCACTTTCTTTAGGTCCAATTTATTCCCTTTTTATTAAGTTATCTAAATGTTACATAACAGGGTCAAAACTCTGAAGGATCTCTAGCTGTACCCGTGAAGCAAACTAATGATGTCCTCCCTAAGGTTAATTTGATCTTTCAACAGTTATATTACTATAAACTAAAAATGAGTTGGAATAAGAAAGTTTCCATTTTGCTTTTTTCCTTACAGAGTTAGATGTTGCACTTTGCAGGTCAATAATGACTCCATTCAGACGCCAGCCCAAGTAGCATCTTTGGGCATAAGCTCGCTTCCTGTTAGATACGTTGCTACATCTCATGGCATTCCCAGTTTTCAGAGAGTTCCATACATGGGGAGTAATTCATCTTACTATGCTTTCTTATTTACATTCGGGCCAATTACAAATATATCCCAATGACTTGACTGCTATCCTTTACTATCTTTTTGTTTTGCTTCTTGATATCGGCATTTTTTTCTGTTAATTTATAATCCACTTGACTTCATATTTTTTGTTTAACTTTGCCAGATTAAGTTGAGTTTTCTAGGTATTTTCTTAAAATTTAGAGTTAAGGATAAATGCTTTGTTCACTTATTGGCTTTAGATCAATTTTATTCTGAACCACCTGACAATTACGCATTTGTATTGGAATGGGACAAACGAACTCCCAAATTCTTTATGCAGCCCTTGAAGTATGTATTTTTTGTCTCATCATTTCCAGACCCTTCTACTATTTTCATGCATAACTGAAATTTACTGATGAAAATCATTCTCCTTTTTCATAACAAACTTATTTCTCTTAAGTTTATCAAAACAAGGTTTAAAGTTCATAACTATATATGCTAAACTCTTTGGTGTGAGAATCTATAGTGATAGGTGTTGCATGTTCAATTGAGGTCTTTTGTATGAAGATCCACGACTCTATGCTTTTCACGACCGAAGATGGGAATACTTCTATGAGTTCCGCTATAGTCGGTGTAGTTTTTTTTAATGTTGTGGCCAATGGCCATCTGCAAACCATGATAGATACCCTGGAATTCATGCATCAAGACTGTGATACCCTAGACGCAGCCTGCACAAGCGAAAAGAACCTTTGTGTACCAGTCCCTTAGAACTACATTATAGCTTCCCTTATCAGTTGCGGATCATATCGTGTTCAGTACATACACATTGACATGGGGCCTCTTCTAAGTACAAGGTATATGGGTTTTATTTATCCATACACATTGGCATGGGACCTCTTCTAGGTACAAGGTATAGGGGTTTTATTTATCCATACACATTGACATGGGGCCTCTTCTAAGTACAAGGTATAGGTGTTTTATTTATCCATTGTGGATCTATAGTCCAAGCTGCCGTTGTTGAAATGTTTTCTGTGATTGGTTCGAGCTTTAGATTGGAAGATAAGAGTTATATTCTAACAGTACGCTATGGTTGCAGTTTAAAAGGTAAGAGGACTATTGATGGTCGGAGTTTAAAAAGCAAGAGGACCACCACGCTATGGTTGCTTGCTCTGGCTGCTTGGACGCTCAACACTTCTGTCTCTAGGGAATATTTTATTTATCCAACTAAGAAGCACAGTGATATATATTGTAAATTTACAAGATATCGATATTATATCGTACGGTATATTGGTTCAGATATACATAGTATCAATCTGCTTTGGAAATAATTGACAAATATATTGTTTTGGACATATCTACTATTAATTACAAAGTTTAGTTATTTGAGTAGTTTGGTAGTAACGTGTGTAACAGGATTTCTTTTATCCAGGGCGGTAAAACAGATTTAAAGACTGCAACAAAGATGGTCCTTCATACTTTCGCAAACGGTGATACCAATAATGTGGACTCAAAAGAAGTAAAAGAGAGGAGGTTTGGTTCTTTAAATGCTTATTTAAAAAATAAGCATCAAGCGTTCATTACCAAAGTGGTTTTATGTTTGCTAAGGCAGTAGTTAGGTGAAGCGGATTTAAAGACTGCAGCAAAAATGGTCCTTCATACTTTCACAAACGGCGATAACAGTAATGGTGGACTCAAAAGAAGTAAAAGAGAGGATGCTTGGTTCTTTAAATGCTTCCTTAAAAAATAAGCATCAAGCGTTCATTACCAAAGTGGTTTTATGTTTGCTAAGGCAGTAGTTAGATGTTTTCTTTTGGGTAGACAAATATTTTAAGTATAACAAACAGTCTTAAGATATCCTACTATATATATCATCATACAAGTATACAACGTGTGGTGGATGATTCTTTAAAGTGGTTTTTTCTAGCATGACAATCTACAACTGTAGCTTTAAATTGGCATTTGAACATCAGTTTTCTTTATTAATTACTGTACACTTTGTATCTTTTCCATACTCTACAATTCATTTGGCTAATGGGCATTCTCAAAATGTGTTTGGGGTTTTAATTTATGTCATCAAAAAGTAGTGATGTTGGTGATCCATCATAGAACACAATAATTTATTTCTTCAAATTATAGTGCCGATGGCATGTGTTTGCTATAATGGATAGCGTTGAAGGCGCATCGGTGTATTCGGCCTGTGGCATAGTTCTTCGGCCTTTTGCATCTTGATTTGTGACGTCATTGGGGTACTTGATTTAATCTTTACACTCTATAGATCCTTTTCCATGTTGCTTTCATTACGACGTATCAACACATGGGATGAGGGGAGTGTTGAAGGCACGTTGATGAGCAATTATGTAGCGCCGAAGGCGCGTCGACGTTGTTCATCGTGGCGAGCCACGGGTAGTATTAGTATATATTAATCCTACAATTCATATCTAGATATTATATATCATAGAACAATCAATTAATATATAAAAATTTGAAATAGGAAAAAAATAGATCTCCGCAACGCAAAAAAATTCTAGAAAAACGTTGATTTAGAAAGTTTTTTATCATTTCTGATCTACTAGCTCGCAGTGCTGATAACGTGTTGGATAATATTGGATAATACTATATATTAGTTAATCAAAAGCAAGTTGATATTAGAGAAGAGTAGAGATATCTTTATTAATGATATTCTCTGTATCCTTAGAGGTTCTATATTACAAAAGATAACATTTTTTAGGTTATCTATACTAACTCAAACTCTCCCCATAAACCCTAATGGTCTATGGGCTTGTTAGGAGTCCAGTAGGACACCTCAACCCAGTTGGGTTCCCACCGGGCTGGACCTAACTCCTAACAGGAACTACACTTTTAATTATTTTTTTGCAATCAATGTAAGCACAACTATATTTTAGGGCTTCATTTCCCCGGGGCCTTAAGCGAGCACCTAAGTTGCGTTAAGGTAAGTTCGACCCTATTCCTCACCAAGAGTTCCAATAGACATTGGTAGAGATCTTATGCGCGTCTTGTCCAAATCTTAGGTAGAGCTCCAAACTCCCCAAAGTGATTTAGGAATTCGCCTGTCAAGCTCCAAAAGCATGAGTTGGAGGCACCAAGCGCCTATATGGAGCTCTTGTCAGAAGGGGCAAAGTAGGTACAACAAAATCATGTATGAGAGGAGATAACAGTAATTTACTCTCTAAACAAACCGTTTCTGTAGGTTTGGTAAGATACATTTTCAAACTTGGCGCTAAACCTAAACTTAAAATCCAGAAGAACATTTAACCAACCATGTACAACACAAGAGGGTAAACCCTAAACCTAATTTTACCAAATTAAGACTCTGCTTGGTATCCCGGGAATCCCTCCTTCAATCTAGCCGTTGCCAACTGTTAGATTGAAGAAAATAACTGAATTCCCGGATTATTTGTGCCAGGATACCAAGCGTAGCCTAAGTTTCAAACTATCTGTATTTATCTCATTGTTCTAAGTTTAGATTTTTAGATATCTCAGTGTAATCCTATTTTGTTGATGTTCTAAGTTTAGATTTCTCTTTAAGTACCCCATGTTGATCCATCTTTCTCTTAACATAATCATCCAAAACTGTCTTTTGGAACTCCAATTGTAGATTTCTGTAAGTTTTTCTTATCTTTGATGAAGCTATGATCAGTATGGGATTCTTTGGTATTGAATTTTATCATTAGTAATGTAACATAATGGGGATGTTTCTGTACTCGATTTAGTTTGTTTGGTAACATTTCATGAATGAAGTGGAAATTTCTCCCTAATCATTTGTGTGTGTGTATGTGTAATTTCGGTGTTTTAGAATGTTGGGTTTTGATGATTTTTGATTTATTTTGTATGGATGGGGTATAATGAGGATATTTCCTTGTGTACGTAAAACATGCAAAATTTATGCTTATTTTAATTGGTTCTTCGGGTATGGTTATGTTTTATCTTTACGTTATTTATTCATGGATACAGTATTTGCCCTTAGTTAAACCTGTATCTTAACATCTTTGATCTTGTTATCTTAGAATCGGAGACAAGTTGGTAGAAGTTGGTGCAGAACTCGAAGATGGCAAGAATATGGATCCCCCTAGTGGGGCTAATGCTATTATGCTGCTGGGCTTCCATGGCAGAAGCAAGGGAATACATGAAATACAAAGATCCGAAGCATCCACTGGGAGCACGAATCAGGGACCTAATAAAGCGGATGACTTTAAAAGAGAAGATTGGTCAAATGGTCCAAGTTGACCGGACAAACATCACAGCCGATATCATCAAAAATTACTACATCGGTAAGCATTGTGCATTATATTTCTATTTATCTGCACACGCAAATCATATGCAAATTTCGGGAGAGGACTAAGTGAGAAAAGTACATTCTTACCCTTGCTTAGATGATAATTTCAGAAACCATGAAGCATTATTAAAGGCAAAAGTGGAGCTTTCGAAGAGTATAGAAGAAAAATAGTTGAAAACACAATATGAGTGGCGGAGTGACAAAATCATTGTAACTCCCCGCGGATTATTTGTAATTAGTATAAGTATTAGATTTGAAGTTACATAACCTTTTAATACATAATATAACAATATAAAGCTACTTAAATGGTTAGACTGAGATATTGAAGTTGTGTTTTCTAGGGAGTTTATTGAGTGGTGGAGGGAGTGTACCTGCTAAAAGAGCGTCTGCCGAGGCTTGGGTAAATATGGTGAATGATTTTCAGAAGGGCGCTTTATCTACTCGTCTTGGTATTCCGATGATTTATGGAATTGATGCTGTTCATGGTCACAACAATGTCTACCAAGCCACGATATTCCCTCACAATGTTGGACTTGGTGTAACCAGGCAAGTACTCTTCTGTGTGTCTACGACGTTTGGCTGATATGTGTAGTATTCTCTTATGTGTCTGGTTGGTATTGGGTTAAGATAAATTGGAATTTATGATTTTTCATCATTTAAGTTTACATTTATTCAAAATATAAATCATTTATCGATATGTAAGAGCCACTCTCTTATGTGTCTGGTTGGTTCGTATGCTTTAGATCCTAAGGCCACTCTCTTTTCATTTGATCCATTCGATATGTAAGAGCCATCATATAAAAGCCCTCTTTTTCAGGCCTTAATTTAACCTAATATCTGATCAGTACATGATCAGTTGACTCTTGAGATCTTCCAGTTTCAAGTCTATAACTGCTTTTTGTTATCTACTAGGGATCCTGATCTTGTGAAGAGGATAGGTGCTGCTACCGCTCTCGAAGTTAGAGCAACGGGCATTCCTTACGTATTTTCTCCTTGTATCGCGGTATAGAAACGGATCCTGCAAACGTTTTACTTTTTTCAACTCTTATGTGTTGATGTATAATTTGTCATCCTCTTGGAGTTATACAGGTTTGCAGAGATCCAAGGTGGGGTCGGTGCTACGAGAGCTACAGTGAGGACCATACAATTGTTCAAGCCATGACAGAGCTTATACCAGGGCTACAGGGAGACATTCCTCCTACTGGAAAGGGTGTTCCTTATGTTGCTGGGAAGTAAGTATTTGCTTCCTCAAGCGTATTTTACATTTTTGCTTGCATTTGACCGTTTATCTTTTATAGTGAATCATCTTTGGACAGAATTTTGGCGAGAAAAGTACATTTTGGTGTTAAGGCATAGTCTTCATGATATTTACAATGCTCTTGATTTTTTCTAGGGACAAGGTTGCAGCTTGTGCTAAGCATTTTGTTGGTGATGGTGGCACTGTCAAGGGTATCAACGAGAACAATACAATTGTCAGCCGACATGAACTGCTCAGTATCCACATGCCTGCTTATTACAACTCAATCATCAAGGGTGTCTCAACTGTCATGGTTTCCTACTCGAGCGTGAATGGAGTGAAGATGCACGCGGAGCGTGATTTAGTCACTGGATTCCTTAAGGACACACTAAACTTTCGGGTAAGACCAGTTCTTAGCAATTCTATGCTATAATAATTTCTTGCACTTTTGAAGTCAGCAGAAATAAATGATTGATAAATTTGTTGAAATTTCAGGGATTTGTTATCTCAGATTGGCAGGGTATTGACAGGATTACTCCTATACCACATTCAAACTATTCTTACTCTATTGAAGCTGGAATTCAGGCTGGTATTGACATGGTCAGTAGCAAGGAGACTTTTCTCTTTCCATGAAAAAAAATCCGTGCTGATACGACTATTAACCTCTTATCTTTAATTACTTGTAGGTTTGTTTCTACGTTTTTTGTCTTTCCGCTACGTCAAGACATCTCTAATTGTTATATCTATTTTCTAATCCCTTTCACTATATTGATGTTAACTGATTACTGAATTGGTAAATCAGTTTCCTGGGTGGTTTTAGTTACTGTTTTCAAATCCAGAAATCTCGACTTAAGTGGGCTACATTTTCAGTAGTTGCAACTAAAATTGACATTGTAAGAATAGTTTCATGTGTATTTTATAAACATTTTATATCGTTACCTAAGACTAACCCGTAAGAACAGAAATAGCTAAACTTTGTTTTACTATTTATAAGCTACAAAGTCCGTGAAGCAATATTATTCAGAAAGATTAAAATCCTCTCTTTTTTTTGCTGGAAATTAACGTGGGCGAGTTTGATTTAAGTTATCACAAGTTGGTTCTAGTCGAATCATCGGGGTCTTCAGTATCATGGAATGTAGTAGGTTCTATTGATATTTAAGTATATGCAAAAAAATTACTTGGATATTAGTTTATAAAAAGTTAGACAAAAAATAGCATTTCTCAGGCTCAACCAAACGAATTTCTTTCATATAAATATGTGTTTGTATATGTTTATTCAATAATAAATTTACAGTTGGTACACTAATTTAAGCTTTAACTTAATACCTTTTGAGGATAACCGTTTTACCTTCCTCTGTGGTGTAGGTCATGGTTCCCTACAACTACACCGAGTTCATCGATGATCTAACAATCCAGGTCCAGAAGAAAATCATCCCAATGAGCCGAATTGACGATGCAGTGAAGAGGATCCTGCGTGTGAAGTTTGTCATGGGTCTCTTTGAAAATCCATTGGGTGATCTCAGTCTAGCTGAGAAGCTTGGTTGCAAGGTTAGTTTAACTTGAAAGGCGCCTTTTGTTGCATACAATGCTTTATTTCATTTGAGTACCAGGGTTTTATCAATCCCATCTACTCTACTCTATATTTTCCAATTGTAGTAGAATTGACTGCGGCGAATCTTTGACGGTCATTATTTGCAATATACGTCCAAACCCTACCCAGAAATTTCTAAAATTCATGCTTCTTTATCACGAGTTTAGTCCATTAATGTTTCAAAAATGCTGTAACACCCTTATCGCTCAACTATCTTGATCATGATCAGGAACATAGAGAATTGGCCAGGGAAGCTGTGAGGAAATCACTTGTGCTCTTGAAGAACGGAAAATCCATTGATCAGCCAATGTTGCCCCTACCAAAGAAAGCCCCAAAGATCCTTGTTGCTGGAACCCATGCTGACAACTTGGGTTATCAATGTGGTGGCTGGACAATTGAGTGGCAAGGGGTGAGTGGGAATAACGCCACAGAAGGTATGTATTTCCATGAGATCTTCTTTTCGTTATATTCCTGATCCTGAAAAATAGTATCTAAGCATTCTTTTTATGAAATTACAACAACAGTAGTAAATTTCATACATGAGATCGTCTCCAATTTAGTTAGAAGAATTTTGGCAAAAATGATATACTCCATTGATCACTGCTCATGTGACTAAACTTTGAGCTTATCCTTTTTGAGCTATCAAGAAAAAAAATAAAAATTGCACTCCTTAATGACGTACAACTTGATCGGATCGAATGACCATTCAAAAGAAAAGGCTAAGGATCCTTTAGATGAAGATTCTAAAACACAAGTGCTTTTCTAATGAGTCGAGTTCATCATCGAAGATTCATCCCTTGATCAATATCTCTTATTTCCAATAGACCCTTAATGAATTCCGTTGTAAGATATAATTGTTTATGATAGTTATAAATCATCTCTGATGACTTAACTGTCTTATGACCAGGAACCACCATCCTCAATGCCATCAAAGCCACCGTTGGTCCTGCCACAGAAGTCGTCTTCAATGAGAACCCAAATTCTAAATTTATCAAATCACATGATTTCTCATACGCCATTGTTGTAGTTGGTGAGCCCCCCTATGCAGAGACCATGGGTGACAGCTTGAACCTCACTCTACCCGCCTCAGTGCCAAGCACAATCAAAACCGTGTGTAGAGCTATCAAGTGTGTGGTAGTCCTCGTCACTGGTCGCCCAGTTGTGATTGAACCTTATGTTGAGTCAATGGATGCTCTAGTGGCTGCGTGGCTTCCTGGCAGTGAAGGCCAAGGGGTGGCTGATGTCCTCTTTGGTGACTATGGCTTCACTGGCAAGCTTGCTCGAACTTGGTTCAAGTCTGTTGATCAGCTTCCCATGAACTATGGAGATGAACACTATGACCCC
The DNA here is from genome assembly GCA_014058105.1 of Kingdonia uniflora. Lineage (NCBI taxonomy): Eukaryota > Viridiplantae > Streptophyta > Magnoliopsida > Ranunculales > Circaeasteraceae > Kingdonia > Kingdonia uniflora. The sequence continues at coordinate 1,107,661 of JACGCM010000622.1, forward strand.
CTATTCCCGTTTGGATTTGGTCTTCAGACTACCTCACAATCAAGCTAGGGATTTTCAACCTCACTAGGAATATCGTTTTATCTTCGATGTACTTTTATTCGCTGTTTATAATTATTATCGACAGACTTCTAGTAACATTCTTATTACCATAGAAGACAACCATTGTTGTATTCACAGGTCTTAATATAAATCTGTTTCCTTCACAAGCTTTTTATGCTGTTTTTTTATTAGAATATCTATTCAACTCCAGAAAATAAACCGAAGCGAAATCACCATCAATATAAGTGATAAATGTTCATTCAAGTACAAAACTAGCATAACTACCAGTGGTACGACCGCTCTGGATGAATGACACACTGTAACAAAATAATTAACCCTAAATCTTATCATTGAGCACAACCTAAACTTTGCACACTAAGTTTTAGTTTTGCAAACCCTACTAAACTTAGGTTACACCAAGCAAGTATCTTGCATTGAAAGAAAAGAAACCTTTAAGGGAAAGATAAACAAGTTTGTGACGAAGGGAACTGCCTGCAGTTCGCCTCCAATGTAGAGTAACCTGTGTACTATATAAGTTTCTCGATTGAGTTAACTGGATACTTTCTCTGTGTCATTCTTCTCCTAAAACAATCCTCAAAATAAATCTATAAAACTAGCTTGATAGAACTATGAGTGATGCCCAAATTGAATACCCTTAAACTGTTATTTCCTTGAAGGTGCCATATGATCTGCTGACATAGCTAGAGATTATGCTTCAAAGTTGTAGTTTGCCACTTGCTTTTGTTTAAGCTTTTGTTTTTCAGCCCGGATTTATTCATGTGAGGAGGAACTCTGTACAGTAGTTGCAGCGATGGAGATAGAATACGCAGCAGTACTGCCAGACTGCGATGAACCCCATTTTGGTGATTAAAATGGGTTTCTCGAGTTAAATCCTCCATCACTAACTCCATCTTGACTAGTGAGAAGTTAAAATCTGGCACATTTATAAATCTCTTTAAGCTCTTAGACAAATCTTCAGATTTCCTGATGCAAACAGAACCAACCCTATACCATTCGTTAGATATCATCTACGCTCGAGACGTTTACCCCCTCACACCCTCCATATATCGCAACCAGGACCTGTGTGAACACATGGAGATTGTTAACTTGTTTGGGCTTCCTGACCATCTGGCTTTCGATTTGAGTAAAAACTTGACATTCATTTGTAAGAATTGATTCATCTCGAATTTCATAGTCAAAATTCTGGATGCTCCTTCATAACATACTCAACGATTCTATACTTTTGGCAATGGTTACTTTTTGGCACAACGGCCAAAAGTACTTGGATATATTTTCCCCGCTTCTACACATTCAACTGCAGAACTGTAATTGGTGTGTCTCATACCTTGGCAAGTACTTCTAGTTCGAATCCTCGTATTGTGTAAAATATTCCAAGCTGACGATTTCTTACATCAAAGACAACTGTGAGCCGCCATGGACCTGCTACCGCACTCTGCAAGCTATTATGAAGATCATCTCCTCTCTGACTTACTTTAGAATATTTCATGTTGGCAGGGAAGCTAATAGGCTATTATTAAGCTTCTCTGCCGTATTCAGTGAAACTACTCTCTACCATAGCCCCTTAACACTGTAGCTTGTTATGTTTATTGAGGATGCTAGTGATAAGAAATACCGAAGTATGTAATTTTACCAATTTTCTTATTCATCCTGGGTCCTTTTTTAACCCTAACCTGCCTTGGCAAAGGAAAACTCTGTGCCCATTTTCCAGAAATACACTTCTTGTAGTCGGGTACCCTTTGATTCTTATCCTTCTAAACTATCATGATCTTCCCGGCAGAACCTACAGGCTTTAAAACTGATAAAAATTATCAATAGTAACTCTCGGTGCAAAACTCTTTCCATTTTATTCTATTGTAAAGTGACTTATCCACTATCTTAAGATTTGAGCCAATAATGTTGTCTCAACCCCCACATAAATCTTGGGACCTGCTTCATTGCCCCATATGACGGGGATAAAGTTTCTCTATTCGATTCTTCACCACCTAAGAAATGGGTAATGTACATGTTGCCCCTGTTATGTTTCCAACAACCATACCAAATTGAAGAACATGCATTTCTCCTCAAATTCAACAACCATGAAGTACAGTATGAAAATTTTCAGTATGCAATAAGGTAACAACACAACAGTTTCAACAAGCAGTTAAAATAATATACGGTATTTAATGTTTTTCGTCCTATGTTCTTCGTGTATGCGTGAATATACGTAAAGATAATCCTGCTTTCCTGACTTATATGTCGTTATGCATATATAACCATCAGATGCCGCCGAATCCGTTGGTCCTGAATATACTAGTATTGGAATATTTGGTAGCGGCAAAAGATCTTAACTATTAATAATTTGTGGACTTATGCCGAAAATACGGTATTTAAGGTGGCCTGATAATCATGTAGGAGAGGGGTAATGACTAATGTATAACAACCCTTGCACACTGACAAGAACAGGTAGGACACAATAGACATCATCAGTTGCAACAGATGCACTACTTTATGATATAGGAGAGTGCCTTTTTCTCCTTTTACTAACATAAATTCCTCCTTTCTTCTTCTTTGAATTCAAACAAAGGAGTCTCTCTCTTTGTAAATTTCTTTTTTTCTCTCTATCTAGATTGCTTTATGTTTCTTTTTTGGGATTTTTTCCCTTCTATTTTTAAACTTAAGTTGATATGTCCCTTTAGCTGATTTTGTAAACCTTTCATATCAGGTCTGAAGAAAAATGGTTAGATTTTGTGTCCATGTCGTTGGGATTGTGCTCTTCAGTTGTTTGGCAGTCATGGGAAGTGCAGACCACATCAAGTATAAAGATCCTAAACAGCCATTGAACATCAGGATTGAGGACTTGATGAGCCGAATGACTCTAGACGAAAAGATTGGCCAAATGATCCAAATTGATCAGTCTGTTGCTACGTCTGAAGCTATGACTAAGTACTTCATTGGGAGTGTACTGCGTTCACCCCTAGTGAGTGGAGACCCCGTGTCTGCTGGGAAAACTTCTGTTGAGACTTGGGTTAAAATGGTGAATGAAGTGCAGAAGGCTGCATTGTCTACCCGTCTTGGGATTCCAATGATTTATGGGGTTGATGCTGTTCATGGCCACAACAATGTTTACGGGGCAACAGTGTTCCCTCACAATGTTGGGCTTGGAGTTACCAGGCAAGTGGCACTAGAACACCCTTGTGTTCAATCACTTGGAACATCTACAATGGTTGGATTAGTGATGGAATGGAAATATGCACTAAACTTAATTTCCCAAACTTTGTTCATAGCAAACCTGAAACATCTATAAATCCGAGATATAGTCCGTGAATTTGTAGCGGATAGTTTTACTCCACCATTGGAAACCTGGGAACAAATCATCCAACCGTGTGTAGTCATTGCTTACTTCACCATTACGGATGCTCTTATGCATTGATATCTGTTTTAGATTTTGTATTTCTTTTGGAGGGTAAACCTGTTTTTTTCTGAGATACGTAACCAAGGTGGGTTTTCTAACCGGTTACGTTCATTGTAAATCAGGGATCCAGAGCTTGTAAAGAAGATTGGAGCTGCAACTGCTCTTGAAGTTAGAGCAACAGGGATTCCTTACGTTTTTGCACCATGCATTGCGGTAAATAAACTATCCCAACAACTAATTTCTATATATGCTGGGTTAACTTCAATCTACCAAGAAGTTTAGATCAATTCCCATTCAACTAATATTTTCTGCTTTCTACTACAATGATTGATAGGTCTGCAGGGATCCAAGATGGGGTCGGTGTTACGAAAGTTATAGTGAAGATCACAAGATTGTTCAAGCAATGACGGAGATTATACCCGGTTTGCAAGGAGATATACCTTCAGGTTCTAGAAAAGGTGTTCCATTCGTTGCAGGAAGGTTAGATACGTGTCATCCATATCTCATCTTCATCTAAACGTTTCCTTTTTTCATTTTGTAACAAAGGATTCTTAGGGCTTCAACTTGAACTCTTTAATCATTCAATATGGTAATGTAAGTGCATTTCTACGATTTGAAGAATATTCACCTTGAATATATAACTTTGGATGCCCAAAGGCCAACATATCCAGATTTGTAAAATATGGCCACGCTCCTATGATGGGAATTATGTAAACAATAGAGAATTGTACTTAATAGTATGTACATGATGGTGACCCCTAATAACTATTAAATTCTTGCATTCTTTTGCTTATGCTGCAGTACAAAAGTTGCAGCTTGTGCTAAGCACTATGTTGGTGATGGTGGCACAACCAAGGGAATCGACGAGAATAACACTATCGCCAATAAGCATAGTTTGCTCAACATTCATATGCCAGCATACCAAAGTTCAATCATCGAGGGTGTTTCAACCATCATGATTTCCTATTCGAGCTGGAATGGAAAGAAAATGCATGCCAACCGCAATCTTATTACTGGCTTCCTCAAGAAAACTATGAGATTTCGGGTAAAATATTGAATCTGGACGAATAAAGTTGCAATTCTCCTCCTTCACCAATATTCTACACCATGTGGCATTATTCGTCTCGCATCAATAGAAAACAAACCTTTGAACCCATGTTTATTGCCTACAAGGCATAGTTGCTACTTGCTAGTGAAGGAGAGGAGTTTCTAACTTTCGAACTGGTTGGAGAGAATCTTGTTTCATTACTGTTATTCGGGCATTGTTGCTATCCAAATTAAGTATCTTTGATTTGGATTGATTTTGACTGAATCGAGGCTAAGTGTAATAATGTTTTGTGGTGGTGTAGGGTTTTGTCATCTCAGATTGGCAAGGTATTGATAGGATTACTTCCCCTGAGCATGCAAACTACTCATACTCGGTTCAAGCCGGAGTGGGTGCTGGTATTGACGTGGTCAGTAACAAATATATTTATTTACTAATATAAGCCGCAATGGGGTGGATTCTTATAATGTTACTGTTGGGTTCTGTCGCAGATCATGGTTCCCTACAACATTACAGAGTTCAAGGACATATTGATGTTCCAAGTCAAAAACAACATTATCCCCATGAGCAGCATAGATGATGCTGTGAAGAGAATCTTGAGGGTTAAGTTCAGCATAGATCTCTTTGAGAATCCTTTAGCTGATCTCAGCTTAGTGAACAAGCTCGGATGCCAGGTATGCCAGGTCTTATTTCTTAAGTCACTAGCCCACAATCTGGCTCTGTTGGTTTAGCTGACTTCGGCCTACTTATTAGATAACTAATATTATCTATTACTAAGTATTGGGCTTCTTAAACAGGAGCATAGAGAATTGGGGAGGGAAGCTGTGAGAAAGTCCCTTGTGTTACTGAAGAATGGGCAAGATGTCAATAGGCCTTTGCTGCCTCTACCAAAAAAAAGGTCCAAGATTCTTGTAGCTGGTAGTCATGCCGATAACTTGGGTTATCAATGTGGTGGATGGACCATCCAATGGCAGGGTCAGAGCGGGAATGATATAACTACTGGTACATTTATTTTCTCATAAAGTTATCTGACTGAGTTTAAAAACTGAAAATCATTGTTATATAAAATCATTTGAAGATATATTTGTTCTCTAATATATGTTAAAAAACATGATACAGGAACAACAATTCTCCAAGGCATTAAAAACAGTGTTGTTCCAACCACACAAGTTATCTACAATGAGAACCCAGACGCCGAATATGTCAAGTCAAACAAATTCTCCTACGCAATCGTCGTTGTGGGTGAGCACCCGTACGCTGAGATATATGGGGACAGCTTAAACTTGACAATCCCTGAGCCAGGTCCGAGCACTATTAAAAATGTGTGCAGCTCGGTGAAATGTGTTGTTGTTGTAATCTCTGGACGCCCTGTCGTGATTCAGCCCTATCTTTCTGCAATGTATGCCCTGGTGGCTGCATGGCTTCCAGGTACTGAAGGACAAGGTGTTGCAGATGTTCTCTTCGGCAAGTATGGGTTCACGGGAAAGCTAGCCCACACCTGGTTCAAGACTGTTGATCAACTTCCTATGAATGTTGGGGACGCGCATTACAACCCACTCTTCCCGTTCGGATTTGGACTTGCTACAACGCCTGCCAAATTTTAGACAACCTCATGTAAAAACTGGGATTCTTAGCTGGAGCTAGTTCAAATTTTCCAGGTTTTTTTTTCCTTGCATCATTTATGCACTTCGATCTCTTTGTTTTACTCGCATTCGAAAAATGTTCCACCTTAAAATAAATAAAATAATAAAAAATTATATTACTGGCAAATTAAATATCCTTGATGATTATCTAAAAACAAAGTATCTTTCAAGACATGGGGGCACTTAATGCCTTGCTCCCTGGACTCGAGGAAAAAACTAATGCATTCTCCACCGACCTTGGCCAGTTTTATCCATAAACAAAGCGTCGAACGACTCTATTCTAGGTATTAGAATATGGTCCAAAACCCTAATGTGGGTCCGGAACTTTCGTGCTATCGCACGTACTATGATCTGCCAAATGAGTGTTAAGCACGACCAATGTGAATACGAATCCGCCTTTTTTTTGGTATAATTGACCTATCCACTATATTGAGGCATGAACAAATATTTTCTCTCACTCCTTCATAAATCCGGGTATGTGACAATCTTCACCTTTCAGTTGCCTTAGAAAAAAAAAATTGAACTGCAACTAAGCTTCGTCACCTTCCAATGTGTGCTCCTTCCTTTAACCATAATTGACATCAGCCAAGCCACCCGGGTAAAACTTTCGGCCACTTTTTCTCGGCCGCAAGTCTCACTTGTGGACATTTTTCTTACCATTTTGTTTGCCAAATCAAAGTTTAATGTTCCCAGTGCTCTCGAAGGAGTTATGTCATAATATTTTGCTTTATCGAAAATGTAATAATGCAGCTTTTTTTAACCAGATATAATTGTTCTTGCATGGACCAGGAAGAAGGACCACGAATACGAAAAGTTTATGCTATCAAGTGTCCCCTGTTATAATTACGGATCACAACATCTAACTTATATAGTTAGGCCACGGAGATTATTAACGTTCATGTAAACATGTTTTTTGTTGCAAGTGTAATGATCCTTGATCCTTGATCCTTGATCCTTGTTAATTTATTTTATAGGAAGATGTTAGGAGTAAATTGTATCCTAGATTGTAACTCGTACCTTACATCGAAGAGAACAAAAGAGGCTGTTGTTTTCTGTTTGAATAGACTTTACTTTTTTTTGTTCGAACAGACTCAATTTACTCATATGGCCTTGTTGTTCGAATACACTTTTGATATTTGTTCGAATACACATTGTTTGTTCGAAAAGTCATTTTTGAGTTTTGTTTGAAGCCTTTGGTTTGCCTTGAGATCTAAGTGATTGTATTTGGCTCTCCCAAGTAAATAAGGAAGAGTTAGGTATTTTAAAAGCCACATTTGGTAATATCTTTTGTGGGAGGAATTCTTGAGAGAGAAACCTCAATTGTTTGTAAAGATTGTAACCTTGGTCTTGGAATAAACTCACTCTCTCACTCTCTCTTTGTCTGTGGAGTAAGACAATTGCCTAACCACCCTAAATCCTTGTTGTTGGTTATTGATTGTGTATTCCATTTTGTTTGTTTGTTGCTAAGCAAATCGAATCGGAGTTTGGCTTCCGTAGCGGGGCCCAACAATCGGTATCAGAGTGAGGTTGTATCCTCGGTGGTGCTCGGAATTGAGGTAACGCCGACTTATCTCGATTTTATTTGGGTTTTCGATTTCGATTAGTGTATGAAAATTGGGGGAACCATGGTAGAAGGAGATGAACCTAGTTCCTCAGCCCCTAAACGGAATACAAAGGTGATGTTTAACAACGCAAAGATAGAAGTTGAGAAATTCAACGGCACCAATAACTTCGGCATGTGGCGATACGAGGTTATTGATGCGCTAAGTCAACAAGACTTAGATGAGGTGTTGGAAGACAAACTGGAAGAAGTAGAGGCGAGTGTTTGGAAGAAGACGAATAAGAGGAATTGTGGTCAAATCCACTCATGTCTTGTTTAAGATATAAAATAGATTGTTATGAATGAAACCTCGGCAAAGGAAATTTGAAGGATTCTTGAGAAGAAGTATTTGGTGAAAAGCATCCAAAATCGACTCCATTTGAAGAGAAAGTTTTACCGCTTCACGATGAGACAATAGATTTCTCTGTCGGAGCACTTGAATGATTTCACCAAGTTATTAACCGACTTAGCGAATCTAGATAAAATTGTTGGCGATGAATGCAAAACACTTTTATTCTTGAACTCGCTTCCCAAAGAGTACGAACATTTCGTTACGACGATAACGTACGGAAAAAGTTTATTGCAATACTCGAATGTGACTACGGCGGTGGTGATTAATGAGTACTGGATGAAGGAAAAATGTGAGTCTGATGGGTCAACGTCCGAGGTATTGATTACTAGAGAGGGGTCTTCAGACAAAGGGAAGTCTAGTGGTAACAACTTTCGATCGAAGTCGAAAGGTCGCGATGTAAACAACAACAACTTGGGAAAATACAAATATGCATTTTGTAAAGAGACGGGTCATTGAAAAAATGAATGTCCCGCGCGCTTCTTAAAAAGAAGAAAGGTGGAAAATCGAGCTCTTCGGTAAATGTTGCTCAAGACACGACAAATGGAGGTAATGATTCTGACTTTTTTTTAATTATATCATCGAGTGCATGTGTTGTTGATTCAAAAGAATGGATCTTGGATTCGGGTGCTACTTATCATATTTATCTCGAGAGGGGTTATTTATCTAGTTTAAAAAGGCTAGAAGGTAAAGCGATATTGATGGGAAATGATGATTCATGACATATCATAGGGATAGGTATCATTCGTCTAAAGTTGCACAATGGGTTGGTTAAAGAGATTGAGGGGGTTCGGTATATTCCGACGATGAATAATAACACTATCTTAGCGAGTTTACTTGAAACGAAAGGCTATAAGGTTGTGTCTGATAATGGTGTGAAGAAGGTTCTTAAGAGAGCCATGGTTGTGTTGAAATGTCAAAGAAGAAGTAACAACTTGTACTATTTTGATGGTACAACTATTCTTGGTGAAGTTGCTATTGTGGGAAGGGAAGAGACCACTTTCAAAGATATCACTCAGCTATGGCATATGCGTTTGGTGCATTTGGGAAAAAGTCCTTGAGAGTTCTCGCGAACCAAGAGTTATTGAATGGTGTTAAAGTATACAAGTTAGACTTCTGTGAACATTGTGTTATGGACAAGCATATGAGGGTAAAGTTTGGTACAGGTATCCATTGTACTCGTGAAACCCTCGACTATGTTCACTCAGATGTTTGGGGATCCTCCAGGAATGCATCGCTTGGGGGTAAACATTACTTTATGTCTTTTATGGACGATTTTTCCAAGCGTGTATGGGTAGATACCATGAGGAGGAAGGATGAAGTCTTAAAAAAATTTATGAAGTGGAAGAAGTTGATAGATACTCAAACTGGCAGAAAGATCAAGTTGTTCCGTTCGGATAATGGTGGGGAGTGTACAAGTGATCCATTCATGCAAGTATGTCAGGATGAGGGGATCGTTCGACATTTCACCGTTAGAGAGACACCGCAACAAAATGGTGTTGCGGAGTGTATGAATTGTACTTTGCTAAAGAAGGTACGATGTATGTTGTCCAATTCTGGGTTAGGCGAAGCATTTTAGGCTGAAGCTTTGACATATGCATGTTATCTCGTTAATAGGTTGCCTTCAGCTACAATTGAGGGTAAAACACCAATGAAAGTTTGGTCGGGAGAACCTGCTACAGATTATGATACTCTTTGTATTTTTAGGTGTCCGGCATACTATCGTGTCAAATATGGTAAGTTGGATTCTCGAGCAAGGAATGTTATTTTTCTGGGTAAGAAGAAGGGTGTGAAAGGCTACAAGTTATGGGATACGAGAGACCGAAAGATCATTCTGAGCAAAGTTATCACTTTTGATGAGATTTCTATAATGAAATCACATGTCTCTGAGCATACACAAAAGATGATAATCGATATTTTACAGCGGGTGAAGATTGATGCATCTTCGCATTACTAAAGGGGATGTCATCTACCGGTGTGACAACGGGTGATGATCCATTAGTTCATGTTCCAAATTAATGATGAAGACACGGACAAAGGTGGAGTATTTGGTAGTACGGATGAGGAGACTCTGGTTGTGGAATCGATTACAACTAGTAAACCAAAGAGGAATGTGGGTAAGCCGGAATGGCTTACAAAAGACATGGTACTTCCAAAGGCGCAGGCCATGGTAGCCTACGCATTATCGGTCGTTGAAGAAGATGTTCCTTCCACGGCTAAACATTAGAAGGGAGCGATGAAGGAAGAAATGTATTCTCTTCGTAAGAATAAAACTTAGCAGCTTTCAAAGTTGCCCAAGGGAAAGAGGGCACTTGGTGGTAAATGGGTTTATAAAAGGAAACAAGGATCTCAAGATGATGTTACAGTTTAAGGCAAGTCCAGTGCTGAAATACTTCTCCATTCGTATTATATTGGCCTTGGTAGCGAATTTGAATTAAAGTTGCAACAACTCGATGTTAAGACGACGTTCTTACATGGGAAGTTGAATGAAGAGATCTATATGACTCAGCCGAGTGGGTTTAAAGTTGTTAGAAAGGAAGACTATGTGTATCAATTGATGAAGAGATCGTTGTACGGTTTGAAGAAGTCTCCAAGATAATAGTACAAATGGACTCTTGGTAGGGAGATTCACAAAGAGAGAGAGAAATAGAGAAAAGAATGGTGCATCTCTTTCCTATTGATTGATTTGGCCCCTCACGGGGAATTTGAGAACTATGGGCGACTTGATCCACGGTACGTAGGCAACCATTGATTTGGTGCAGTCGATGAGTTGGTCTTTTGGGACGTTTGGTCGATTTTGCTCATTCGGGGCGTTACCTTATTTGGGTTTCCTGAGACGTTTGTTTCCTTGGCCCCTTGGAGACATTTGGTGAGAGAAGGTTTTGTTTCAGGTCATTTGGATGATGGAAATGTTCAGCTCAAATTTCGGTTCGTTTGGTTGGGGAAATCTTCACCGAGGTGGAGAATTGTGAGGCTATTGCTTTCTGTTTGAACATACTTTATTTCGTTCGAACAAACTCAAAGTTTGTTCGAACAATTAACTCAGATGGTCCTGTTGTTCAAATACACTTTTGATGTTTGTTCGAATACACATTGTGAGTCTGTTCGAACAGACATCGAGAAAAGTCATTTTTGAGTTTTGTTTGAAACCTTTAGTTTGCCTCAAGATCTGAATGATTATATTTGGCTCTCCCAAGTATATAAGGGAGAGTTAAGTTTTTTAGATGCCACATTTGGTAAGATCTTTTATGGGAGGAATTCTTGAGAAAAAAACCTCAATTGGTTGTAAAGATTGTAACCTTGGTCTTGGGATAAACTTTTTCTCTCTTTGTGTGAAGAGTAGGGCAATTGCCTAACCACCATAAATCCTTGTTGTTGGTTGTTGATTGTGTTTTCCATTTTGTTTGTTTGTTGCTAATCAAATCGATTCGGAGTTCGGCTTCCGCGGCATGGCCCAACAAGATGGAGAGTGTCTTCCTCATCTCAATCGTCTGTTAATGAAGGTCGAAGCTTCCGGAGAAAACCTGGGAGCTTCGGCCTCCATTCTTCTAGAAATACAATAATATTTCAATACAATAGTATTCCTATATTTATTTTATACAAATGGAATATTCAACCTCCATTCGTTCGGAAATAGAATAGTATTCCTATATATTTTTATTTGAAGCATTTACTGTACGAACCCTAAAGTGGTTTAACAATTACATTTGATGCCCCGTAATAGGGCTGCAACTTTTGTCCGAACTTCCAATTTTTTCTGAAATCCGATCCGATTTTTCCGATTTTGGAACCCAATTTTACAGTTCCGATTTCCGATTTTTTCCGAAAAAATTTGGATCGGAATCGGATAGGCTTCTGTAATTCCGAAATTCCGATTTTTCTGAAAATAACCGATCCGATTTTTCCGAATACTATTATTCCGATTTAGTCATAATAATATATTCCGATTTAGTCAGAATAACATATTCCGAATATATCCGAATCCAAAATATCAAAATAAAAACCTAACTTATTTGCTAATTTTTCGGAATATCCGAAATTTATTCCGAAAATTCCGAATTTTGTTCCGAATTTCAGAAATTCCGAAAAATTTTGGATTCGGATTTATTTTGGCAGTTCCGAAAAAAATCGGATCGGATCAGAACAGGTTTTCTAGTTCCGAAAAAAATCAGAAAAATTCTGAACACCTCTATTTCTGATCCGATCCGAAAACAGGCCTACCCGTAGTTTAAAAAACTACGACTAGACCCTGAAGTTGAAGTTTAGTTGCATATGATACCCTCATAATTGAAAATACTAAATTTACCCCTATTTAGATTTTGTAAAGTGATAAATTTGTTGGTAAACAGGTTGCAAGTCTAGTCTACAGGTTTTTCTTTCTTCCTTGCACAAAAAAATCACGTATTTTGGTAACTCTAATCATACACTTTGTTTCAAGTTCAATTGGTGTTTCCAACCCACCACCAAGTAATCAACATCGGCAACGACTAGAATTAATTGTGTTTTAGTAAAATTCCAACGTCGTCGCCTTCACGGCATGCAATAGAGATCTTCAATTTCATTTGCCAAAACCCTTGATTCATCTATCATGCCGCTGTGTTTCAATGATTCGTTCTAGTTATTTGAAAACATGTCAAGCTGTGTTGGATCTATAAAATTATGTTGGGTCTCTACTCACTCATTGAATAATCATACTTAAAAAGATATGAAATTGGTGTAAAGATAAGAAAGAAGGAATAATCACCAATCATGTGTAAATGAAGCAAGCCAACTTTATCTTTTTACACAACAAAACGGTTGTATGTCTTTTGAAATAGGGCTAAAAGTGATATTTTTAATTTTTGGGTACTATTGCAACTAAAGTGTAGAACTGAGGTCTAGTGGTAATTTTCTAAATTATATGGTACTAAATGTAATTTATAGGTTCACCCTGTAATTCAAAGCATAAATTACAAAGTCAACAAGGTCTTGTGCCTCTTAGGCATATTACAAACAAGGGGGCGGATTTAGAGACACTCAGTTCTCAAACACTAAGGACTCATTCAACCACAACCACTCATCTCTATTAGATGAGTGGCTCTCAAAATTGGTCTTTTATATATAGGAAAATGAGGTAGAAAACCATGGGTCCAATCAGCCCCACTCTTCCTCTAGCTGGCAGCAGACTTTTCCCTCTCTCTTTCAAATTCAAAATTTAAACGACCCATCATATCTTTCTCACTCTCATATCACACACACTCTCTATCTCTCATTTCACTATCTCTCACTCGTATCAAACTCTCTCATATCACTCACTCTCTCCCTCTCTCATATCACACTCTCTATCTCTCTCTAATATGCCACATATTTCGCTCTTTCTCTCTCTTCTTTTTTCTTTCTTTGGTGATTCCTCAACCACCGATTACAGGAGAAATCCTCATCACCGGAGAATTCTTATCACAGTGTGAGTCATTTCGCCATTACCAACTCTTCCCTCTTAATTACAACACCTCTCTCTCTCTCTCTCTTACTTTGATTTGTGGGTTTCCGGTTGTGTTTAACCATTGTTTGGTCGCTGCCAACGGCAAGTTGTAATGTGAGTCTCCGGAGAAGATGTAGAACTTACCCGGAGAAGAAGGGTAACCGCAAAATAATAATGTCAGGTTCGACAATTATTGTCGGGTTCGATAACATGAGGTTCTTTGTTTCTCTGGCAACAAGTCATTAACAACAAACAAGCATACAAGAATGCATGATAAAATCATATAAACAACTCCAAAATATGAAAGATAGACATGAGAGTTTCCTAATATTGATGATTCCAAACCCCATTAAACATGACAATTATTGTTCGGGTTGCCTCGACAAAAAATAAAATGAGTATCCAATATTGTCGAAATCGAAAATAATATTGGATGCTAGTTATCAATATTATGTTTGTTATTGTCGGGTTCGACAATTTCATTGATAATGAGCATCCAATATGTTGAAAAAACCCATGTGCTTTCCTATGGTTTGAATGTCATTTTGATGTGTTTACTTTTAGTCCCACATTGGATAAGTGAAAAGATGATTTTCACTTTATAATGGGTTGCACACTACTATCATATGTAGCATATGTAAGTAGGTGGTGCCCTCACGCGTGTGTGAGGCGAGTGTGTGAAGGCTTGCAATATGGGGACGCCCATGGGCTTGTGTGCAGGACCCACCTAGACTATTTATAAGTCTATGATTCGGCCTTGGGGCCATGGGTTCATGGGGATTTCTAGTTTACACTTAGTCGTTTTTGGCTTTTTATTCAGAAAAATATACCCATCCATATATTGTTGATTTCGGCAATACTTATAATAAAAAATTTACCCATTCATATATTGTCGATTTCGACAATTTACCTATCTATATATTGTCGATTTCGACAATATTGGATGCTCATTTTGACCAAAGTGATGCACAATCACAAGTATTGCCAAAATCGACAATATATGGATGGGATTTCGACAATATTGGATGCTCATTTCGACCAAAGTGATGCACAATCACAAGTATTGTCGAAATCGACAATATATGAATGAGTATATTGTTGATCATGGGTAAATTGTCGAAATCAACAATATATGGATGGGTGGATTGCCTTACAAGTGGATTGACATATATTGTTGAAATCGACAATATATGGATGTAGGGCTAGCTTGTATTGTCCATGCACCATCTATAATCGACAAATTTTGCAATCCATGCATAGGGGTAATTATAACATGGACATTAAATGGATACAGACTGAAGTATAGAACAATATTTATGATTATCTGCATCACACATGTGCAAGGTCTACATTTTGTTCTTCATGATTATCTTGTTCAAGTGGATTGACTGTATCATCCATTGTAGCATATGGCTTTTTCCCTTGGCAGAGACCCTTGGTGGGTTTGGATGGTTGGGATCTTCTCACTTCTTTCCTAACCTCTTACTTCTAGAGGAATACATGATTTAGTACATGGTAGAACAATATTTATGGAAACAAATAGCTGAAAATTATGAAAATCAACACCCAAAAACAAATCTGAGAATCAGCTCCCAAAGACAGATCTTGAATGGAACCTTTAAACAATTGTTTGAGAGAAAATTAACACCCAAAAGCATATCAAGACCAGAAATTGTAAAAAAAATCAGACGCAGGTGTTGATTCTCAAATTAAAAGGTTGGAGACGATGAAGTCGTGTGGAGGTTTGATTGTAGAAAGAGAGAGAGAGTGTGAGACATGAACGGTGAGAGAGTGTAATATGAGTGAGAGAGAGAGATATGAGTGATTTCGAATTTGAAATTTGTGAGAGGGAAATTTGTGTTGATGATGTCTGCTGCCAGCTAGAGGAATGAAAAAGAGAGAGAGTGGGGCATGTTGACCAAGCTTTTCCACCTTATTTCCCTATATAGGAAAAACCTAATTTTAAGAGCCACTCATCTAATTGAGATGAGTGGTTGTGGTTGAGTAAGTCTTTAGTGTTTGAGACTTGAGTGTCTCTAAATCCTTCCCCATATAACAAAAAATTGAGAATGAGCTCCCATCATTATTACAAGTTCTACTAATATACAAAAAATTGAAGTTACTAAAGTGGGATGCTAAAAAAATGCATGTAAGGGCTAGACTAAGCGCTCTCCAAGAGAGATCAGCTGTTTTCTCCACGAAAGCCTTCATAAGACGCTGACAATCTGAAAGCATTGTAATATTTTCAATACTTGCATCCAAAGCTGCTCGCATCTCTCTAATGACAGCTAGTACCTCTACCTCCTCTGTGTCATAAGCTTTGAAAGAGTCATATCATGCACATAAAATTGAATAATAAGATCTAATGACAAAACAAATCGAGACTGCTAAACAATTTAGTTGGGGACCAGGGCGCGTCCATATTCCTATATTTAACAATACTCTGATAGAGCTGTATTCTATAAAAGCCCTCCCCCAAGACCATATGACCATGACAAAAACATAGACCCAATAGAATAGATATCACATTATCAACATGACAAATACTATATGATAAACTTTCCTCTTCCTCACCACCAATCAAAATTCAAAATTCAAAATTCAAAATTCAAATTTCAACTATGATAACTTAAACAACAATAAACAGATCTTAAGGTTCTTAATAATGAGTGTTGTGGTAGGTCCCACATGTGAATTAATGGGGAGAGTGTTTTCTCTATCTGAGGTCACAAGATATGTTCATTAAAACCATTTGGTCTAAACTAGGAGAGATTAATATAGTTTTAGTGGATAAACAACAGCTATAAATAACATCTCTCTCTCTCTCTCTCACTCTTTGATTTCAAACAAAGGGGTTCTCTCTCTATTTCCCTCTGTAAGTCTCTCTCTTTCTCTCTAGATTGCTTTCTTTTTCTTAGAGTTTGCTCTCTTAAGCTGATGATATGTGTTCTTAATTATTAGATCAATGTAGTTGTTTTTGTTTGTGAAAGATGGGAACATGGGGTTATTGGTTGTTGCATTTAATGATGGTGAACTAAAGATCTGATTTTTAACTTCTTTCGAGCTTAAGCTTTGTTTCTTACCATATGTTCTTGCTTCTTTAGCTAGTTTTTGGGATTTATAGCTTCATTGAGATAAATGGGAATGCTTTTCTTGATGTTTAGATCCATGGTTTTCTTTTCTTTCTTTTTTTGGGTTTTGGGTTATAGTTTAGTTTTGTAAGTTGATATCTATTGCCCCTTTTAAGGTTTTGATGTTATCTATCTTTGAGTGCTCTAGAATATGTATCTGATTTGGGTAATGTTTTGGTATCAGGACTGAATAAAGATGGCTAGAATTGCTCTCCCTGTAATGGGGATTGTGCTCTTGAGTTGTTTGGCAGTCATGGTTCGTGCAGACCACATCAAGTATAAAGATCCCAAACAGCCATTGAATGTTAGAATCAAGGACTTGATGAGCCGAATGACCCTAGAGGAAAAGATTGGTCAAATGACCCAGATCGAGCGGTCGGTTGCTACGACTAAAGCTATGAAGAAATACTTCATTGGGAGTGTATTAAGTGGAGGAGGGAGTGTGCCTGCGCCTAAGGCTTCTGCTGAGACTTGGGTTAAAGTGGTGAATGATATACAAAAGGCTTCATTGTCTACACGTCTTGGGATTCCGATGATTTATGGGATAGATGCCGTTCACGGCCACAATAACGTTTACAATGCCACAATATTTCCACATAATGTTGGGCTTGGAGCGACTAGGCAAGTAGCATTAGAGAACCTTATGTTTAATCATTTATATATTGTTATATGTTTAAACTGTTCAAACTACTGAGCTTTGTAACTGATTATGTTCATTGTTGATCAGAGATCCTGAGCTTGTGCAGAAGATTGGAGCTGCAACTGCTCTTGAAGTTAGAGCAACCGGGATTCCTTATGTTTTTGCACCGTGCATTGCGGTAAATAAACTATTCCAGCAACTAAATTTCTATATGGGTTAATGTTAGGCTTAATTTTATCCTGCCAAAACATTTAGAGAAATTTCCTTTCGACTAATTTTTCTACTTTCTACTATGGTTTGCAGGTTTGTAGAGATCCAAGATGGGGTCGGTGTTATGAAAGCTATAGTGAGGATCACAAGATTGTTCAAGCGATGACGCTGATTATACCTGGTTTACAAGGAAGTATGACGCCAAATGAAAGAAAAGGTGTCCCTTTCCTTGCAGGAAGGTGAGACCTTTGCCAACAATATCTCATTTTTGTTGAGAACAAAAGCAATCCACGATCTATCTAATTATGCACACACATAAACACATAGATTTAGAGAGAAGGTAGGCTTTCATTAGATGAACTATTAGGTGGTTACAAAACATAACCCTCTTAGGGATATTTATATAAAAAGCCTCTAAAAACTCTCTAGGGTTAAGAGTCGGTGGGTCCAGGGGCGGATTTAGAGAGGGGCGTGGGGGGGCGGTCGCCCCTCCCAAGAATTTTGTTAAAAAATGCCTATATAGGTATATAATTTTATTTTTTTTAAAAAGTATGTACATTTTTTTTCTTCTAATGACATCAAGGAAAGTTAGCTCAAGTGATAAATGGTAGAGCTTCTAATCTAAGAGCCTAAGGTTCAATTCTTGATGTTATCAAATAAGAACCTTATTTTAATTTATTTTTTTCCACCTTCATTGTCATTGTCGCAAAAAGCGTAAAAAAAATTACGAGAGGAGAAGTGAATCTTGATAATTTTTTAGTCAAATATAATGTTATATTTGATTGATTTTTAAGCTTAAAATACCGTTAAATGGGTAAAAAAAAATTTGGGCCCTGATATCCTAATATAATTTATCGCACTACCTTCGCCCCCCAACGCATGAAATCCTGGGCAACTCCAAAATCTAGTTCAGGTGGGACCCATTCGAATGGTTCCTCACACTCCCCCCCTTTGGGGGGTCCCACATCTAGACGACTTGCCTCATTAAAACCTTCGCCTAACAAAACCCTGTGGGCAAAAAGCTATGTAAGGAAAAAGTGCAATCTTATGTTACAGATGGGTGGTGGGCGCGTATAACATTTTCTTATCAAAAACCTCTAACCAGTAAAACCTTTAAGGAAAAAACTGCGCTATCAGGAAAAAGAGTACAACACGCATATGCCTATGTTAGGTGGAGACTACCCCCCCTGATGCCTATCTCCCAGAGACGTCAATGAATATAAACTTTGCATGCCTATTCTGTGTGCCAATTTCTTGAATGTAGGATATGCAATAGCCTTCGTGAATAAATTTGTTAAGTTATCTTCTGAACGTACTTAAACAATATCGATTTCATTTGCCTTCTGTAATTTGTGAGTATGGAAGAACTTCGATGAAATATGGTAGGTTCTGTCATCTCGGATAAAACATTCTATAACTTGAGCGATGCATGCAGCATTGTCTTCATAGAGAGTCGTGGTTTTTTTTTAACAGAATTCCATTCACAAGTTCCGTTGATATAATTCGTCATGGAGCGTAACCAAAAGCATTATTTGCCAGCTTCATGTAGTGCATGAATCTCCGTGTGGTTCATGGATGTAGCGACCGCCGTCTGTTTCACTAGTCTCCATAAAATTATTGTATGTCCATATATAAACACATAGTCCGTCTGACAACAATTTCTATGTGGGTTTGGCGAGTATCCTGCCTCAGTGTACCCTATAATTTTACGTTTACCATTTATCGGGTAGAATAAACCCAAGTCTATAGTGCCGATTTCAAGTACTGCAGAATGTGCTTAATCCCATTTCAGTGTCTTTGGGTAGGAGTGGAACTGGGGCGAGCCAAACAGTTCACTGTGAATAAGATATCGAGTCTAGTACACTCGGCCAAGTAAAGCAAAGCATTAATTGCTCCTAGATAAGGCGCACCGGCCCTAGGAGTCCTCCCCCTCATCAGGAGGGCGGAAGATGTTCTTGTCTACCTCCAGGTGAAGGACTATCATAGGCATGCTCAAGCTATGAGTTGCATCCAGATCATCGCCTATTGAACGAGTATGTCACTATCAAGATGTTCGATCTGCAAATCGTCACAATACTTGGTTTCCCAAGATCTTTCATTTTCAATTCTTTTCCCATAAGTATTCGCCAGCTCTCGTGATCTCCCCCAAAGTTTTGATGATATCCATATCATCTAGTACACTGCTATGATGACTAAGCAAGTATGTGTTTTTAGTAAGAATGCATGGGCAAATAAGACTATTTGCAAAGTCCCCGACCTTCAAATACTCATTCAGCTTACTATGCAGCATGAACCCTGATTGCTTCAAGCCAACAGTGACTTATCTAGTTTATTACGTACGCACTTCGTATGTTGGGCTAATTTTCTTTCAGAAGCTTACACCGCTCGGGTAGCTTCTTGTAAATGTTCGTATCTAGTTTTTCGTATAGATACACGTTACCTACATAGGACACATGTCTAGCTTGTTCTGGACAACTGACAAACTAGTACTGGAAAGTTATAGCGTCTGTGAACAGAGAATAGGTCTCATCGTAATCGATACTAGGTCTCTTAGAGAACACTTCGGCATTTACTCTTGTCTTGACCTAATGATATCTTTGAGTTCATTACATTTTTGTACGAATTTCCATTTGTATTTGACAGGCTCTATGGCATCATTTTGCGTTTTGCTAGTGAGTTGGGCTCAGTTTGGATTCCAGACGCCCATTTTGACCAATGTACAACAACACAGTCATTTACAATAAGTAGTTCAAAATCTTCATCCTAGATGGTGAGCGCAGTAGCGAGGGTGAATGCGTTGTCGACAATCACTATTAAACAATCCTACGTTGTACCATTTCAGACATAATAAATCGAGATCTCTTTATTAGCATGTACATGCGCTACGTCGGGCTTGTCTCGTAATGCATCAACTAGTCGCGTATATACACCATAAGCCATATCTTGTCCCTTATTTTGTTGCTCAATAGCTCATAATACTTTCTTTCAACGGTGCTTTGTACATAGTGTGAGTCTTAGATCCGTTTGTGGGAGGCACGTCAGTTCCTCATAATGTCCGGCTGTGCAGGTGCATTACTTGCAGGTACATGCACCTTGGTCACTCTAGCAGTGTCGCTGAATGCATTTAAGCAGTTCATCTGCGTCCTGTTGCAAGTGAAGAATCCGTTAGACCTTATTGTTACTCTATTATGTAAAGGAATCCAAATGAGACAACGATGGTGTTTGCCAAGTTAACTTAGGAACTTTCGTGGCATTATCTGTCATATCTCTTCCTAATGCCAGAAAAATCGTTTCATCAAAGTGACAATCTATCCTATAGTAATCCTGCACTAAATACGTCGACAATGGGTTTCAAATATCTAAGGATAGATGACAAATCATAACCCATATAAATACGAGGCCGACGTTGGGGACCCAACTTTGTGTGTTGCAGAGATGTCATCGACACCTGCACGACATATTCAAATATGCATAGAAGGGCGACACTGGGTTCCAACCCAATTACTAGTTGTTTTGTGAAAAGTTGATGATTTACTATCGAACGAACTCTAATCAGTGTCATGGGGAGCAAGAATGCATAGCCTACATACTAGCCAGAAGCAGTGATTGTAATAACAGTGGCCTAACTATTAGATTGGGTTATCTGCCAACCTAAACTGGGTATGGAAATGGGATACTCTCGATACTCAATCATCTATCCCATTAATGGTACAATAATCATTAGAAGTGCGGAAGGTAAACTCACCAGCTACGTCAAGTCATATTGACTTGATCGGTAGATCCAGGAAATGAGCCTGCAATCTAATGATCTAAGTGAGAAGTCGTGCTAACATTGCGTTCCTAGTTGTTGACAATAGGCAAATGTAAGACCATCTCAAAGATGCGTCTATTATGACCATAAATACTCAAAGGGGCCACTATGTGATTGATAGGTCCACATATGTCTCCATGGATGCGTTGGAGAAAAGGCTGGAGATATTACTCCACCTTGGTCATGCTAGGATAAACAATAAACTTTCCTTGAAAGCAATTGTTGCGCGGACGTTCTCTAGATCTCCCCTTTAAATGAAAATCGAAAAGTGTTCCGGATAATCCTCCTCATTATCATAGTCCGGAGCAGTGTATTGGAAATCGTTCAAATATTGTTGTCTGACCTTTAAACGTAGCTGTAATGCACAAAACCTGGGTGTTATTTTCTCCTATCGTCTTCTACTTGATAACGATTATCATGTAGGTACTTGCTAACAATTATCATATAGGTCCCTAAAGCTTAGCCAATTCTGATTGGGCTTACTAGCATATAAAGTGGACTGGATACCTAGTATCGTACCGTTAGGGAGTAATAGCGTGGCACCTCCAGTGCCTTCTAGCATGTTAACAGCCAATGATAATGGTGACATCCTCTAGCACAAGGTCAAAGAAAAGAAATATTTGCATATTTCAAAAGGATCGAGTGCGTGGTATTACTGTCTCTCTCTAACATGTGTTCGCTACTAATTCGATTATCGATGAGTAGAGAGATCCTTTGGGCAGGTTGTATATAGTAGATCAACTATCATACGTGGAATTTAACTACTTCTGAAGTAATAAATCCAAAGTAATCTCAGAACAAAATGGGATCTCATAAATGTGATACCTAGTGCATGTCACGAGCATTTGAAGAAGTTAACCAGTGAAGAGTTTCAACTCAATCAAGGGTAGTACTAATGAAGTAAAACTACTACTCGCAACAAGCAAAATTACTACTTGGTAATAATCTTTAAGTGACATTACTCATCTATTGAGACTTTGCTACTGCTGATCACTCTTGGATATGATCCAAAACTGCGTAGGTATCTTGAAAGAAATGTGGTTTTAAACTTTGCAATTGCAATGGTACCCCAACCATGGTCGCATGATAAGGTCGGGGTTGATCTCTTTGGATCGTATGAGGTATCTTACAGTCCTGCGCCCAGTGTCTGACTCTTCCATGTCTAGCTTCTAATTCTTCATTTTCCATTTTGGTTCATAGGTGAACTTTGTGTTCCCCTTGTCTGGTTACTGGTGGCTGGATTATAAATCCTACCAATATTATCACCTCTCGTATCTCCACAACTGCGATCTAATCTGCAACTTCTCTGTCACCAAACCTAGCATTGTGCAACGTCAGCACATGCATATGCTTAAAAGCATGAGCTTATGGTTTTTAACTAATAACTATTTTTTTTGCTCAAGAATGAGTAAAACTGAAATCAAGTAGTGAGCTATCGAATATTTGCTCGAAAGCACAATATTTGAAGCGTGGAAAATAAATAGAATATTCTGAATATTACTATCTTCCTCAACTATTTCTCCATATAACATCATAGTAGAGTTGCATTATTGACAAAATAAATAATAATAAAAAGAAAAATTGCACTATCGAAACATAGTGATATGATACTAGAATAGGAGAGTAATCCATTCTTAGGTTCTGAATATGGGGGCGAGAGGATAATCAAAGCGTAGGTTTTGTTGACTAGGGACTCATTGTTCTAAACAATAGTCTTGTCCAGATTCTGCAGAGGCAAATGGATCTTAGAATCCATACAGGTCAAGTTTGTTTGTACCAAACGGAGTTGCAGTACAGGTAGGTACCTAATGTACTGAGTGTCGCCAACATCTGCTATGCATGTAAATCAATACTAGTAGTAGTATTCAATAAATATTTCTGACATAAGGCAGTTCTGAGTATTCAAGGTAATGATTTGCACTCATTACTTGTAGGTGAACCTCGTTCATATCCTATTACTCATAAAATTCTATTAAGTACATGATTTTGAATCATTACTTGCGGTTCATAGTATATAGCACAATGAAGTGAATGATTCTCAATTATTACTTGTAAGTGAACATGGCTTTATACTCATGATATTCTATTAAGCGTCAAATCCCACATTTATCGCGTAAATTAGTGATCTTCCAATATAAAAGAAAATGTCGTATTTAAAAACTATAATATGCTTAACTCTATTTAATTATTTTTCCAAAAAATTAAAAAAATAGGGTCCTCCTAGAGGTCAAAGCAGGAATAGAAGATTTTTTTATTTTTTTATCAATTTTTTTTTTGAGGTCTAAGTTGGTTTGGGTCGGTCTTAACCGAGTTCATGACCGAAAACTGGGTCTGAACCGGGTTCTGAGTCAGACCTGGTCGGCTCGAACCAGACTGGTTCGAGCCTAGTCTGAATCAGTTAGGCTTGGTTGGACCGGGTTTTGGGTCGAGTCAAAGCTGGACTAGGTTTGACCAAGTTCTTGACCGAGTGACGTGTCTCTGAGACACGTGGCAGCATGTGAGATCGACACGTCAGCTTTGTGGACCCCAGGTGCCATGTCATTAATGCCACATGGCATGCCACATCATTGACTGTAGGACCCTCGGTGCCACATTAGACTGCTACATTACAGTGACACATCAGCACGTGGGACCCTCAGTGCCACGTCAGCACATAGACCCTAGGTGCCACGTCATCACTGACAAGTCATCACTTGTAGGACCTTCCCTTGCCACGTCAGCTAGTGGGGTTTGCTACGTCAACACGTGGAGACCACCATCTCAGCCAATCCTGGAGTCACACGTCAACACTGTGGGTCCCACCACAGTGTGATGACATCATCAACCCTCGGGGATATATATAGAAGCCTCTAAAAACTTTCATTGGTTAGGAGTCGGTGGGTCACCCCAAACCCAGTTCGGGTTGGACCCAACCGAATGGTTCCTAACAATTTTTCACTTGAACTCGTGATTTTTTTCCGACTTTTTTTCTTTTTTCTTTTGAAGTTTTTTGTTCATTTAGTTTTCTTTTAGGTAAAATCACTATGATAATCTCCAGTTTTGTTGCAATAATGGATATTTGCTACTTCAAGATGAGCATTGATTTGTTATAGTTCAATGGTGTTGTTCATTTCTATTTTTATGGGTTTGGAGGAAAATGCACAATTTATGATACCTGTTTTGAAATGTGATAGGTCCTCGCCAGGGAAAATATCCTCAGAAAAGATCGACTCTGAACTTTTCTCATAATATTATCCACAATTTTGTTTCTATTATTGTGACAAAAGAACGCGTATATATTTAATTGCTGGACGTTATTAGCATTGTGTGCTTGGACTTTCTAACTTCTTTAAAATTTAGTGGCGTGGACCACATAATTGGCATTAATGGTGGACCATATTTTTCCTTTCACTATCATATGAAGACTTCAAAACTATCGTAATATATATAGTAGGAATGATCTGAATAATACATAACTTAATAGACAAGATTATAGTAGGTTTTTGGACTTAATAGTTTGTCCAACTAGAGTAATGTTGACTCCTAACAGCTATTAATTTCTTGTATTCTGTTGTTTATGCTGCAGTAAAAACGTTGCAGCTTGTGCTAAGCATTATGTGGGTGATGGTGGCACAACCAAGGGAATCAATGAGAATAACACTGTCGCCAGTAGGCATGATTTGCTCAGCATTCACATGCCTGCATATTATAATTCGATTATCAGAGGTGTTTCAACAATCATGATCTCCTATACGAGTTGGAATGGAGAGAAAATGCATGCTAACCGTG
Organism: Kingdonia uniflora; assembly: GCA_014058105.1. Taxonomy (NCBI): domain Eukaryota; kingdom Viridiplantae; phylum Streptophyta; class Magnoliopsida; order Ranunculales; family Circaeasteraceae; genus Kingdonia; species Kingdonia uniflora. Next base: position 1,132,770 of record JACGCM010000622.1, read on the forward strand.
ATCTTATCACTGGCTACCTCAAGAAGACTATGCGGTTTCGGGTAAAACCATTACTTACTCCAATTATAACTGGGTATCTTGAATATTAGTGGAGTTGGATGTAATTGAAGTTGACTAGTATATTGCTTTGTGGTGGTGTAGGGTTTTGTCATCTCAGATTGGCAGGGTATTGATAGGATTACTACTCCCGCTCATGCAAATTACTCATACTCAGTTCAAGCTGGAGTTGGTGCCGGCATTGATATGGTCAGTAAAATTTATATTTTGCTACAGTGAAACCTATCTAAATGCACACTCTTAGGACCAATTGAAAGTGTGTATTTAGAGAGGTTGCTCGTTTACAAAGTTTGGTCTGCATACAAGGTATTTAAATGAAGTTAAGTAAGGTGGTGTCTAATTTACTCTAAACATTAGTTTAAGGCTAATGGAAATTACAATTTAAAATATTGACATAGAAAAGCATGGTAATGTAATTGATACATGTAAGTACGTGAGAAATTTGTAGCTTGTAGCTATTTTACAAGATATGTAGAGCTATGTGCAATTACATATGTAAAAATATAGCGTCGGGACTAGGAAAAAATTGCACATTACACACTGTGCAGGGAAACTACTAATTTGCACAGTCCCCAACTATGGGACCAACATTTTCCGTGCAATTAAGCGGGTTGTGCGCCTACAAGGGATGCATTTAGATAGGTTTCACTGTACTTAAAAAATTATATTGCTTTGAGATTGAGATAGTACTTTGAGGGCGAGGGCTGTTTAACTTGACAAGAACCATCAAATGGCCCCTAGTGAAAATATTGAATGCTAGTAAAAATATTGTTGTGTTCTGTTGCAGATCATGGTTCCCTTCAACTATACAGAGTTCATCGACATACTGATATTCCAAGTCAAGAAAAATATTATCCCCATGAGCCGTATAGATGATGCTGTGAGGAGAATCTTGAGGGTGAAGTTCATCATGGGTCTCTTTGAGCATCCTTTAGCCGATCTCAGCTTAGTGAACCAGCTCGGAAGCAAGGTCAAACTTTTATCTTGCTTATCAAAATTCTTAATTATGAAAAGTAGTCAGACACCCGTCATATTTTCATGAATACATATCTCGGGACTGAAGCACATGTAGATCAAAAGCCCAATATAAGAAGAGCTAGTATATTGATTAAGCATTGCATCTTCTGAACAGGAGCATAGAGATTTAGCAAAGGAAGCAGTGAGAAAGTCCCTTGTGTTACTGAAGAATGGGAAATATGCCAATAAGCCATTGTTGCCACTCGCAAAGAATGCACCCAAGATTCTTGTCGCTGGAAGCCATGCTGATAATTTAGGTAATCAATGTGGTGGCTGGACCATCCAATGGCAGGGGCAGAGCGGAAATGACCTCACAATTGGTATGTTTACTTTGTTATTACACACATTCACCCTACATTTTCATCACATTCTCACCCTCCATTATGGTAGTTACATTACGGCCCTCATTAGTACAGCAGTGAAAACTCCCAACACAATGAGTCAGATAATGTCTGGCTCTGCAAACATTCTTAGTCGTGTGAAAAACCCTTGTTGCTATTTTTCAAAATGATATAAAGGATGGTATTAGTGTAGGCTTGTAGCTTTGTTAAAAGACATCATCCTGATAGAGATGCTTGCTAATAACATGACCAGGAACGACAATTCTCCAAAGCATTAAAGATACTGTTGCTCCAACCACTCAAGTGGTCTACAATGAGACCCCAGATGCCGAATATGTAAAGTTAAACAAATTCTCCTACGCAATTGTCGTTGTGGGTGAGCCCCCTTATGCAGAAACATTCGGAGACAACTTAAACCTCACAATCCCTGAGCCTGGTCCAAGCACTATCAAAAATGTGTGTGGATCAGTGAAGTGTGTTGTTGTCGTAGTCTCTGGGCGTCCTGTTGTGCTTCAGCCGTATATGTCCACAATAGATGCCCTTGTGGCTGCATGGCTACCGGGAACTGAAGGTCAAGGTGTTGCAGATGTTCTCTTTGGCGATTATGGGTTTACCGGAAAGCTGGCCCGCACCTGGTTCAAGAATGTTGATCAACTTCCGATGAATTTTGGGGACGCACATTATGACCCGCTCTTCCCGTTCGGATTTGGACTCACAACAGAGCCCACCGTAGACTAGATAGCCCATTTTAAACTAGGGGTGTTTTGCTGGAGGTAGTTGAAATTTTCCGGGTAATTTTTTTTCATGGATTATTCGTGTACTCCGTTCTCCTTGTTTTTACAAACTTGATCAAATGTTTCATTGTTTTACAAATTACTATTTGGATTATGTATTCAAGAGTAAAAAGAAATAAAAAGCTTTATAATGAAGGCTTGTGTTTTCTTAAAAGGTTTTTTTTTTGTTTATGTTTGTGATATTGGGCATGGTTAAGGGATGTGGCAACAGCTTCACCGTCAGACAAATCTTTTTCTTTGCTTTTAAATAACTGCTAGAGAAATTCTGTTTAGATTGGGATGTGTGGTTAATGAAAATTCGTGTTCCTGGGATAAGTTTGTAGAACAGCTGACTCTCAATCACCCTAAAATAGGTAGAAAAAAAACTTGCTATACAATTATTATGACCCGTCCCATTACGCAAAATGGGAGAATAAAAACCATTCCATTAATTTCAGAAGATACGTACCAAATGGTCCCGTAATTATAGACATGTAGGGCGGCGAAGATACGTAGACATGTAGGACGACGAGCCTTTAGAATAGTGTTCCCTCTTAAGTGCCAATAAGCAGGAATTTTTTTTTCCGAGTTTCCTCTGAAGTACTCATCTTCTCTTCTCAGAATTAGGACCAAGTCGAACGAAAATGGGGAAACTTTTTATTCTGTTAGTGGGGTTTCTTTTCATATGTTGTATTGCAACAATGGCAATGGTAGAAGCAGAATACATCAAGCACAAAGATCCAAAACAACCGATGAATGTTCGTATAAGGGATCCGATGGCTCGAATGAATCTAGAGGAAAATATTGGTCAGATGACATAACTTGACCGGTACTGTTGCCACGGTCGAGATGATGAAGAATTACTCCATAGGTAAAATATAATTTACTGCACTTCAGTACTAATAAATAAAGTCTAAAATATTTCAAATAAGTGACGAATATCTGTTTGGGTTTTTTTGGTCAGGAAGTTTATAGAGTGGTGGAGGAAATGTGCCGAGCCATCAAACAACTGCAACTGCAGAGGAATGGATTAACATGGTTAATCACTTTCAGAAGGGTTCTATCTCAAGCCGTCTTGGGATTCCGATGATTTATGGGATTGATGCTGTTCATGGACATAGCAATGTCTACAAGGCAACGTTATTCCCTCACAATGTTGGGCTTGGATGTGTAAGGCAAGTATCTTAACATGATGATAGCTCTCTCAAAACTTTAGCAAGCCTTTTATCGAGTACAGCAAATTCTAGGGTGTTTTTCTTCGAATGCTACTGTTATGCCCATACCATCTTTGTGGCATCGTAGTTTTATTGATATTCTTCTTAGTTTTGTTGATGTTCTAAACTTCCAATGATCTAGGGACCCTGAACTCGTGAAGAGAATTGGTGCTGCTGCTGCGGCAACTGCTCATGAAGTTAGAGCTACAGGAATTCAATATGCTTTTGAACCCTGTATCGCGGTAAATATTCGTAACTAATGTATGTTTTTTGGTGAACTACTTGATCTGGCTCTCGTCTAACGACAGATGGGAGTTTTCTCTTCATAATATTTTTTGTTTGTTTCTGTGTCCCTTGTTTTCTCATTTGCCCCATTCTCTGCAGGTTTCTCTTACTATCCTCCATTACAACGCAGAATAGAGTGTTTCTGGTTTCTGAATTTTTGATTTTTGCCCTGTACTTATACAGGTTTGCGGAGATCCAAGATGGGGACAATGTTATGAGAGCTACAGTGAGGATCACAAAATTGTCCAGGAAATGAGTGAGATTTATACCAGGGTTACAGGGAGATATACCAGCTGGTTCTCTTAAGGGGGTTGGTTCCCTATGTTGGTGGAAGGTAAAAGATATAAAGATGAAAGAAAGATTGAATTTACTGGAATGAATATTATTGATACTCAATCATGTATTTATACTACATTATAGATTATTCTAGTTAGGTATTACAATAGGAAAACTAATATGCACAAATATTATATTCTTAGTATGGAAGATTCTGGAAGTTCTGGAAGATATGGAAGTTTGACTTCCTAACACTCCCCCTCAAGTTGGAGAGTGGATATCCTGCAATTCCAACTTGTGAACCATAGGAACAAATATCTCTTTCCCCAAGGGCTTGGTCAAGACTTCTGCTAGCTGATGTGCAGAATTTACATATCTTGTAGTCACGGAACCATCTTGGATCTTGTCTCTAATGCAATGACAATCCATCTCAATGTGCCTAGTTCGCTCATGAAAAACTGGGTTTGTTGCAATGTGTAAGACAACCTTGTTGTCGCAATATAGCAAGGCTGATTCGTGATGTGAAAGTCCCAAGTCCCTCAATAGATATTGAAGCCATGTCAACTCACAACAGGCTTCCGTCATTGCACGGTATTCCGCCTCGGTGGAAGAGAGTGAAACTGTTTTCTGTCGCTTCGACCTCCAAGATATTAATGAATGTCCAAGAAAGACACAATAACCCGTAGTAGATCTCCTAGTGAGTGGGCAACCTGCCCAATCCGAGTCACAGTAATCCCTCAACTTGAAATCACTATTCGAAGAGAAGAATAGGCCTTGGTCAGGTGCACCTTTTAGATATCGGGAAACCCGGAGAGCTGCCTCCATATGAAGTCTTCGGGGTTGGTGCATAAATCTACTCAAGAAATGCACAACATATGTTATATTTAGCCTCGAAACAGTCAAGTAAATTAATTTGCCGACTAATCTTCTATACCGACCAGGATCTTTGAGCAGGTCGCTCTTGTCTGATAATTTCAAGCCTCGTTCCATAGGAGTATCAACAGGGGCTGCGCCCAACAGCCCTGCATCCTCAATGATTTCTAATGCATACTTACGTTGGGTAATAAAAATCTCGTTCTTAGAAGCATAAACCTCAATACCAAGAAAGTATTTCAAATCACCAAGATCTTTGAGATGAAAATGACTACGCATAAATTTTTTAGTTGCAGCAATGCTAACAGGATCATTTCCAGTAATCAGAATATCATCAACATATATCAAGATAGCAGTAAAGGACTTGCCTTGTTTTCTGGTGAACAGAGAATAATTAGCTCAAGATTGTACATAACCAGCGGAGCGAATAGCTTCTGAAAACTTGGAGAACCACTTACGAGATGCTTGTTTCAAACCGTACAATGACTTATGAAGGCGACACACCAAGTTTTTCTCCCCCTGTCGCCGAAGCCCTGGCGGTGGAGACATATATAATTCTTTAGCTAAGTCGTCATGAAGAAAAGCATTGTTGACGTCCATTTGATGAAGGGACCAGCCACTAGCTGCGGCCAACGCGAGCAAGCAGCGAACTGAGATGATCTTGGCAGTGGGGGAAAAGGTATCCTGATAATCGACACCTTCTAGCTGAGTGAAGCCCTTTGCGACCAATCGGGCTTTGTACCTCTCGATAGATCCATCTGAACGGTGTTTAATTTTAAACACCCATCTGCAGCCAATAGGTGTCTTACCGGCAGGGAGTGGAGTGAGGGACCAAGTATCGTTGGCTTGGAGAGCCTGCAATTCAGAGCGTATTGCTTCCTGCCACTCAGGATGAACGACGGCTTCCGAATAAGACCTGGGTTCCGTGACATTACTGATCTGAGCAACAAAAGATCGATATGCAGGCTTATATCTGTGATATGAAACATAATTGGCCAGTGGATAACGTGTACCTTTGGTCAGACCCGGCATTAAGGGGGCCGATTGGTCGGAGTAAACATTGGAGCATACATAATCGTTGAGCTTGATCGGCAGACCGGTTTGGCGGCTAGAGCGACGAAGCGAAGCGGGTTCGGGTTCAGATGAGAAGAGAGGTGACTGTGGAGACGGATTGGGGAGCGGGTTTGATGAGGTTTCCGGTGCAGTGGATGGTGGTGATGTATTTTTAGAGACGATGAGAGAGGATGGGTCGTAATAATCAATTGAGTCAGAAGAATTCTTGGGGCGACGCGTGTATGTGCGTAGAACGGTCGGCTGATGGGAAGATGGTGGTTCCCGCAGAAGAGAAGAGGCAGGCACGGGTTGTGGATTTGGAGAAGAAAGAGGCGCGACTGTATGATCGGGAGGTGATGTGTTTGGATGAGAAGTATTTTGATTGGAATCAAAAGAATAAGTGGTGTCGTGGGTGACAAGAGGAATTGGACCAGAATTTGTGTTTGAAGGAGAAATAACAGAATTGGGCTTGACAGATGCATAAGGAAAAATATTTTCGTAAAATCTCACATCGCAGCTAGTGAAAACTTTTTTGGTCGACAAATCGAATAATTTGTATGCCTTTTGACCGATGGGATAGCCGATAAAAATTGAGGTTATGGAACGATGGTCAAATTTGTGAGAAGTATGGACATTAGTAGCATAGGCTAAACAACCAAAGACACGGAGATGAGAAAAAGAAGGCGGTTTTGAGTAGAGATGTTCAAAAGGAGTTTTGAAGGCAAGAACTGGAGAAGGGTGTCGATTGATGATGTGCACAGCAGTAAGAACACACTCACCCCAAAATTGGGTAGGAAGTTGAGCTTGAAATTTCAAAGCTCGAGCTACTTGTAAGATGTGACGATGCTTGCGTTCCACAACCCCATTTTGTTGAGGCGTGTAAACACAAGAATGCTGATAAACGACACCATTTTCTTAAAAAATAGAACGAAGTGAGATAAATTCTCCACCATTGTCACTTCGAAAAGTCTTAATGTGAGACTCAAGTTGAGTGCGAACATAACTGAAGAAGTGCTTTAGAAGTGATTGTGCTTCATCTTAGTATCGCATCAAGAAAATCCATGTGAAACGTGTATAATCATCAACAATAGTAAAAAAGTAATAAACACCAAAAAGAGAAGGATGTCGATAACGACCCCAAATGTCACAATGAATTATCTCAAAAGGTTTTATAGAAGAAATTGTACTAGGGCTGAAAGGTAAACGACTTTGCTTAGCCAAAGGACATATAGGGCAAGCGTTATTGGACTGGACGGAAAAATTTAAAAAGTTCTTGGCAATGAAACTTAAACGAGGAGGTAATACATGGCCTAACCGGTTATGCCAGAGATCGGTGGATGAGATGGTGAGATTGCAGGCTGGTCAGTTTGTGGGTGAGGGAGAGTTGGTCACGGATTTCTTCGTCGCTAGTTCCACCAAATAGTATAATCCATCATGTTGTTTACCCAAACCAATCATCCTCCTCGTAGCCAGATCCTGCAAAATGCACCAATAAGGGAAAAAATTTATTGAACAATTAAGGCCTCTCGTCAGACGACTAACTGATATCAAATCAACTTTAAATATAGGCACACATAACACTTCATGCAAATAATAGACAGAATTAAGAGGCAATGATCCTTTTGCAACGATATTAGCTTTTTCTCCGCTGGGCAGTAGTACGGAAGGCAACGAGTAATTTTTATCTTTGCGGAAAAATAATTTAGATGATGAAGTAATATGATTCGTCGCCCCGCTATCAATGATCCAACTGCGGGAAGCGACTTTAGACAAACTTGGCTTGGTTACGGTATTTGCTTGAGAGCTAGATCCTTCTTTTTTGTTATCAAGGAGCGATAAAAGCTGCTTCAATTGAGCATCCAAAATCCCAACAACTTGGTTTCCGTCTTTTTTAGAAAAGCCTTCAGACACATAATTAGTTGCAGGCTTGTTATTATTGTTGAAGCGTCTTGGGCCTGAATTAAACTTTGCCTTTGGATGGCTCGTTGGATACCCATGTAGCTCACAACAAGTTTGGACCCAATGGCCCAATTCTCCATAATGAGAATAATGAGGGAGTCCTCTTCCAGAGCCAGAACGACGCCTGTCCTGATCAAATCGGCGTCCTCCACTAAAATTTTCTAACGACTTTTCTTGCGATCGGAAATCCTGTAACCCATATGGGCGGTCAGATCGTTCGGACCTCCCTGTATTCGCCGATGGAAATGGTTTGTTGTTGTTGCTTCGAACCTCCATGGCGGCGCTGCCGCCAAAATTACTTGCAGCGTGCGTTGAGCTCAGAAATCGTTGCTTTTCTTCTTGAGAGACGGAGAAATATGCTTGGCGAACTGAAGGAAGGGGATTTATCAGGAGGATTTGTCCGCGAATAGTACTGTAAGAATCTTTCAATCCCATCAGAAATTACAGCAATTTTTGTTGATCTTGTTATGCCCCGTGTACTGCATTGCTGTAGGAAGCTAGTTCATCCCATAGGCCCTTCAATTTTGTATAATAAGAAGAGACAGAGAGTTGTTCTTGTCGAAGACAAGTAATATCTCGCTGAATCTCAAAGATGCGAGGTGCATTGCTTTGAGAGAATTGTTCACGAAGATCTTCCCAAACTTCATGAGCAGTAGAGTAATATATCACACTGTCTGAAATTTCCGGACTGAGAGTGTTGACGATCCAAGAGTGGACTATATCATTACATCGAGACCAAGCAGCATAACCTTCAGGATCAGCATCTTCTGAAGGGGATTTGATTGAGCCATTGACAAAACCTAACTTGTTTTTAGAATTTAAGGCCAGAGTCATAGCCCTTTTCCAAGTAGAATAATTGTCTCCATTCAAGGGTTTAGAAATCAAAACCAAACCCGGATGATCTGAATGATGAGTGAAATAGGGATTTGAAATAGGAACAACAATTTCTTTTCCAAGGACGGGAGGTGGTGGTGGTACTTCGTCATTGGCCATGATGGCTGAAAAGGAGAGATGTTACACGAGAGATTAGAGTGCAGTGATGGGTCAGGATCTTAGTCCTGCTCTGATTCCATGTAAAGATGAAAGAAAGATTGAATTTACTGTAATGGATATTATTGATACTCAATTATGTATTTATACTACATTATAGATTATTCTAGTTAGGTATTACAATAGGAAAACTAATATACACAAATATTATATTCTTAGTATGGAAGATATGGAAGATCTGGAAGATATGGAAGTTTGACTTCCTAACAAAAGAGTCCTTACAATAGAAATTCGTATCCATTTGGTTTTGTTTATGGCTTAGGGTTTACGGTTTCTTCTTTTGCCTCGTTCTTGTGAATAGGAAAAAGGTTGCAGCTTGTGCAAAATACTTTGTGGGCGATGGCGGCACAACTAAGGGAATTAATGAGAATAACACAGTGATTGATAGACATGGATTATTCAACATTCACAAACCTTCTTAGTGCTTACTACGATTCCATCATTACGGGTGTGTCAATTGTCATGGTGTCTTACTCAAGCTGGAACAGCAAGAAGATGCACGCTAATTATGATCTTATCACCAAAGTTCTCAAGGGCACTCTCCGGTTCCGGAGTTTCGTAATCTCAGACTGACAGGGTATTGACAGGATAACCACACCAGAACATGCTAACTATTCAAGCTGGCATTGACATGGTCATGGTTCCTTTCAACCACACCGAATTTATTGATGATTTGAGTTACCGAGTTAAGAACAGCATCATCCCCATGAGCCAGATTAATAATGACGTGGGGAGAATCTTAAGGGTTAAATTCATTATGGGTCTCTTTGAGAACCCTCTAGCTGACAAAAGTCTAGTTGACCACCTCGCCAAGCACATAGAGATTTGGCAAGGGAAGCTGTGAGGAAATCACTTGTGTTTTTAAAGAATGGGGAATCTGCGGATAAACCCTTACTGCCTAAAATCATTGTTGCTGGATGTCATGCTAACAACTTGGGATATCATTGTGGTGGGTGGTCTGTTGAGATTAGAGGTAGCTAATCTATCTTCTACGTCAAGAACGATACGCGAAATAAGCCTAACAGAAGAACAATCAAGCAAGAACAATAAAGAATACAAGAATTCCTAGAAGGGGGAAGTGGAAAACCCTTACGGATAAAAAAACCACTCCCCGAGCAATCTACTATAATGATCAAACATGTTACAGTGATCTCTCCAACCTTCTCAAGCTTTAATGGAGTCTCTCAAATTCTAGGTCTCTAGAATTAAACTCACACAGAGAAATATAGTCTAAACAAATAAACTAAGTCTTCTTTATATACTAGAGGACTAATTACAAGTAGAAACGGATCCTGAGGCAAACTCAACATCACAGACAATCTTCCAAAACAACCAACGTATATCTCGTTCGAACGAAAGCCAAAATCGTTCGAACAACTTTTACGACTAAAGATTTCCAGCCCTAGAAACATGTAACTCGCTCGAATGACATCCAAACTCTTATGAACGACTTAAATGAACCAAGTTTCATAAAGCGAAAGCAGAGATCTCGTTCGAACGCCATCTAAGCTCGTTCGAACGACTTCGATAATTTTAGTTCTTCTTCGACAATTCGAATTCACACTCAATAATCTCCCACTTGAAATCGAATCCCGTAACCCATCTCCAGATCTCCAAATGAATTGCTTGCACTACCCAGACTTTCAATCTAAAAACCCACAGAAGTTGTACATGTCGTCAACTTCTGAAAAATTGCCACCTTCATAAACATATCGGCCGGATTCACATCAGTATGAATCTTCACAAGCTTCAACACATCATCTTCGATGAGCGAGCGAATATAATGATATCGAATATCAATATGCTTGGTCCTAGAGTGAAAAACCAAATTATTTGCTAAGTGTATAGCTCTTTGACTATCATTAAACAACTTAGGAGAATGTTGTTCTCTACCAAGCTCTTCCATCAACCCTTTAAGCCAAACCATATCCTTGTACGCTTCTATAGCCAAAACATATTCCGCCTCTATCAAAGAGAAAACTACAATATTTTGTAACCTAGAAGCCCATGTAACCGCACCTCTTTCCAATGTAAAAACGAAGTCACTAGTGCTCTTCCGCCTATCAATGTCATCCGCCATATCAGAATCAACAAAACCCTGTAAGCATATCTAAGAACCCCCATAACATAATCTCATATCGTGAGTCCCCTTTAGATACCTCAGTACCCATTTTACAACTCTCCAATGCTCTTTGCCTGGATTACTCATATACCTACTAAAAACTCCCACTGCTTGAGCAATATTTGGTCTCGTACAAATCATAGCGTACATTAGGCTACCATCCGCAGATTGATAAGGAACCTTCCGCATCTCATCGCAATCCTTCTGCGTCTTCGGACAACAATCCTTTGATAATTTGAAGTGACCTCCCAATGGTGTACTAACAACTTTAGAACCATCCATATTGAACCGCTTAAGTACTTTACCGATGTACTCAACTTGAGATAACTTCAATTCTTGCTACTTTCTCTTCCTTGTAACACGCATACCAAGAACTTGTTTTGCTGCACCCAAGTCCTTCATAGAAAACTCCCGGGATAACTGTTCTTTCAACTTGACAATCTCTCCCATGTTTGTACTTGCAACCAACAGATCATCTACATACAAAAGTATAATAATATATGAGTTCCCCATATTTTTTATAAAACAACAGTGATCTGCATTGCTCTTCGAATAACCATTTTTGGACATGAATTGTTCTAACATCAAATACCACTGCCTCGGCGCCTGTTTCAAACCATATAATTAAGCTCTTCGTGAGCCTACACACAAGATATTCTTTCCCTTTAACCAAATACCCTTCTGGTTGCTTCATATAATTTTTTTTCATCAAGGTTACTGTAAAGAAATGTTGTCTTAACATCAAGTTGCTCAAGATGCAAATCTTCAACTGCAACTATATTCATCACAACCCGAATAGTAGACATCTTCACAATAGAAGCAAAGATCTCACCAAAATCAACGCCTTCTTTCTGCTGGAAGCCCTTCACCACAAGTCTAGCCTTGAATCTCCTTGAACCGTCAAATTCCTGTTTTAGTCTGTATACCCACTTATTGTGCAATACTCTCTTCCCTTTCAATAACCGAACTAAATCCCAAGTTTGATTTACTGATAATGACTGCATCACATCATCCATAGCAAGCTCCCACTTGTTCTTGGCTTCCACATCTAAAGCCTCTTTGTAACTTTTCAATTTACCACCATCTGTCAGTAACAAGTAATTTAGGGAGTTAACGTACCTAGTCGGAACTCTTGAAATTCTCGGCTCCTTTTGAAGTATTATTGGAATGTCTAGATCATTAGGTTAATCACCTTGATCCGGTGCATCAGGCTCAACCACAACTTCTTCATCAACCTATCGAGAGGGTTCAAATTCAATGCTGACACTTTCCGCTGCTTTACTTCAATTCTTTTTACCAGGTACTTTGAAGTCTTTATACACAACTTTCTCATTGAATAAAACGTTACAGCTTCGGATGACTTTCCGATTCTTCGCATCCCAAAATCGGTACCCAAACTCATCACCACCGTATCCAATGATTATGCACTTTGTCGACTTTGCATTTAACTTTTTCCTTGTATCTTAATTATCAATCACATATGAGGTACAACCAAAAATACGCAAGTAAGAAAGGTTTACCTCTTTACTAGTCCATGCTTCTTGAGGAAGTCCAAAGTCAAAGCCGTTGAAGGCCCTCTATTAATTAAGTACGCCACCATACTAACAACATTCGCCCAAAAATATTTTTGGCAATTCAGCGTTGAGTCTCATACTCTTTGCTCTTTCGTTTATTGTTAGATTCATGCATTCAACAATACCATTTTGTTGCAGTGTTACAGGAATAGTCTTATGTCTCTTAATCCCGTTTGATGCACACAACTCTTCAAACTCGTCACTACAGTATTCGGCCTCATTATCTGACTTGAGATACTTCAGTTTCAAACTAGTTTCATTTTCAACCAGTGCCCTCCACCTCCTGAATTATTGAGCACATCTGATTTGTTCTTCACGAAGTAGACCCACAGTTTACGAGTAGCATCATCGATAAAAGTAACATAATAATGAGAACCACCTGAGAAGACACCTTGGTTGGCCCCCAAACGTCCGTTTGTATAAGATCCAGCTTCCAGGTTTCCTTGATCTTCAAGTTATTTTGAAACTGACCTTCTTCTGCTTCGCAAGAACACACTCTTCACAAAGCTTGAGATCAACCTCATCAAGACCCTTCAGCTTTCCCTTTGTTACCATCATCTTCATCCCCTTTTCACTCATGTGACCGAGCTATTTGTGCCATGTACTTGTATCAATCCCCGGAGTGGCCGCACAAATAGTAGAAATTATGCTTTGCATTTTATACAACGTTCCTTATCTTAAGCCGCGAGCTACTACCATAGCTCCATTTGTAACCTTCCAGAAGGTTGCGCCAAAGGTGCTTACATATCCGCCATCATCCGCCAATTTGCTAACCGATATAAGGTTACGCCCCAATTTGGCTACAAGCTACACATTCTGTAAAACCAACGTTCCCCCTGAAGGTAATATCAACCTAGCATTTCCCTTTCCAATAATATTATGTGTACTCTTATCTATAAGAAAGACCGTACCAAAGTCGCATTTAACAATATTGGTTAGGAAACCTACGTTTACAGTAGTATGGAAAGAGGCACCCGAATCAACTATCCAAGATTTATTAACATCGTCACACGATAGTTGTAGAGCCTCATCAAAGCTAACCTCTTTAGTAAGGTTCATTGTATCTTTCTCTTCGTCATCTTTCTTAGAAGAAGAGTTACGATCTCGCCTGAAGTGACCCTTCTTTCCACAAATCCAATACGCACCGGGAGGTTTAGACTTTTCTCTTGACTGTGATCGACCCCTTCTAAATTTCGGCCATTTTCTATAAGATCTTACTCTTTCCTCGATATTTAACACACTGTCGTTTGAACTCGAAGAGGGTTCAAATATTTTACACCTATTCTATTCACTCATAATCAAAGAGACTATAGTAACAAATTTGATGTCTTCCTTCCCCGATGAGTTGCTCACAACTATAATGAACCCTTCCCAACTCTCAGGCATCTACCCTGAAAGAGCCACGCTATCACCTACTCGGTAAAAGTGATTTTAATGGATTCCAATTGAGCATGAATGGTATTGTACTCACTAATATGAGCTTGCACACTACCATTATCCTTCATCTTCAAAATGAATAAGCACCGTAAAAGATGTACCTTGTTTGCCCCGGATGGTTTCGAGTACATAGCGGACAACGTCTCCATCAAGCCCTTCATTGTCATAACTTTGGAGATCATGTGTAGAATCTGAGATGACAACGCTAACCTAACGGTTCCAAGCGCCTGGCGATCCAATCGCGCCCACTTAGAAGTATCATAATATGCTGGCTTCATCTAAACTCTACCCAGTGGTAAATCAAAATCCTTCTAATAGAGGTAATCTTCTATCTGCATCTTCCATACTCTAAAGTTAGAACTATTGAACTTCGTAATCTTCAACTTCTCCTGATCGGCCATCGCTCTTTACCACACAAGCCTTGTAATACTTGCTCTGACGCCAATTGTTGAGAATAGAGGTAGGTAATCTCTCTTCTACGCCAAAGACGATACGCAGAATAAGCCTAGCAGAAGAACAATAAAGAATACAAGAATTCCTAGAGGAGGGAAGTAGAAAACCCTTACGGATAAAAAAAGCCACTCCCTGAACAATCCACTATGATGATTAAACAAGTTACAATGATTTCTCCAAGCTTCTCAAGCTTTAATGGAGTCTCTTAAATTTTAGGTCTCTAGAATTAAACTCACACAAAGAAATGATAGCCTAAACAAATAAACTAAGTCCCATTTATATACTATAAGACTAATTTCAAGTAAAAACGGATCTCTAGGCAAACTCAACATCACAGACAATTTTGTAAGGCAACCAACACATATCTCGCTCGAACGAAAGCCAAGCTCATTCGATCGACTTTTACGACTAAAGGCTTCTAGCCCTAGAAACATGTAACTCGTTCGAACGACATCTAAGCTCGTTTGAACGACTTTGACGAACCAAGTTTCAAAATGCAAAAATAGAGATCTCGTTCGAACACCATCCAAACTCGTTCGAACGACTTCCATTTTCGTTCGAACGACTTCGACAATTTCAATTCTTCATCGACAATTTGAATTCACACTCAACATGGTCAATCGAGTCGCAATGAGTAAGTAAGCGAGAACAACGTAGGCTCTTTTATTTACATTATATATGTTAACTATGCAAATAAATCATAATCATCCAATCCCTTATTAGTCTTTTTATTACAACTTGTTTTAGGTGCAGTTGCGATTGTTTAATTGGTGCTTTTACTGAGACGGTTCATTTAATTTCAATTTTACTAACATAAACTCCTCTAAACTGTGGACATGCACCACTATTCTCAATAGAATCTCCTCTGCCATCGATCCAAGCACTGAAATTGCGTACAGTCAAAATCCAGACGCCAACTTCGTAAAATCCGACAGCTTCTCCTACGTCATTGTTTTTATGGGTGAGCCACCTTATGCAAAAACAACATGTGACAACATGAACCTTTCAATCTCAAAGCCCGAACCAAGCACAATCAGAAATGTTTGTAGCTCAGTAGAATGTGTTGTGGTCGTCGTTTCTGGTCGACCTGCCGTGATTGAACCCTACATGACCTAGATGGATGCCCTAGTTACTGCATGGCTCCCGGGCACTGAAGGCCAAGGTGTGGTTGATGTCCTCTTCGGAGACTATGGATTCACTCTAAAACTTTACCGTACTTGGCTCACAGGCCCGACCATGAGGGTGTGCGGCATGTGCGACTGTGCAGGGCCCAAATAAAAATTGCCTATAGCTTAAAGAAAAAAAAGAAAAAGAAAAAGAAAAAGAAACCCAAAACTTTGACCACAAAACCAAACATCCAAACCCTTTATTTAACTTCAAGTTATAAGGCCTACAATCACAACCAAATACCGAAACCCAACTTCTTTTATACTTTTATCTCCCTGCTCTCTCAGACTCTCTACAAACACAAAAATACTCTCTGGTTTCACTTCCCCACGGCTCCTTATGTTTAGTACTACAAAAAAAAAATCGCTGAATAAAAAAAAATTTAAGTAGAAAAAGCCCATTTTAATTCTTCGTACAGGGTCGGCCCTGTTGGTTCAAGACTATAGATCAGCTCCCAATGAACGTTGGTGACTCATACTACGACCCAGTTTTCCCATTTGGATTTGGATTAGAGACCAAGCCCACCACTACTAATTAGAAATTTGATGCTCGAAGATTGTACTTCAGTTTCATGCAGCTTTTACTCAAGTTTAAGGGGAGAGGGTTCCCCTACACACCCAAACTGCTACACACCAACTACACTCTCTCTTAACCACACACCTATCTGATATGGCATTTTTAATCCCTTTTTTTAAGAGGGAAAAATTGGTGACGTGGCATTGGGAGAGGACAAATTTGAAAAGAAAAAAATTGCTACCCTTACTCACTCACAGACTCTTTCTCTATCGGTCAGACTATTGCTCTCACTCATTCACTCCGATAACTCGTCTATATTCACTCTCTTCCTTAGTTACTATCTCTCTCTCCCAGTCATACTCTCTCTCTCACTTACTCTTTTTCTCCCAGTAATCAATTGTAAACCTTGGAGGACTGTTATTATACACCAGATTTGGGAGTTGTAAACCAGAGGACTGTCATCATGCATCTCCCTCATTAACTAGGTAATTGAATGCATTCCCTTCAAAGGTTATCTATTCCCATAATCTTGTCTTTTTATTTTTGTTTAAATTTTCCCGCGCAATCCGTTACGTTTTTTTTTTCTTTTACTAAATTTTTGAGGAATCATCAACAAATTACCCACTCTATGTTGGGTCAAACATTTGAAAAATTGTTGATGTTTGATTAATCGACATTAATTACAATTATTTTTTGAAAAAAATTGTCGATTATGTTGAACACGACAAAATATTGTCGATATATTTGATGTTCGACAATTTTAAATTTCTCAAAAATTAATTTGTCGACAAATAAAGGAATACTATGCATCAAACATTATCGAAGATTTCATAAATCGACAATTTTAATTGTCGATTATCTTAAAATTTATAAATTACCAAATTTTCGAGGAATTTCCCCAAATTTTAGGATTTAAGTAGAATATCGACAAATTACCCACTCTATGTTGGGTCAAACATTTAAAAAATTGTCGATGTCTGATTAATCGACATTAATTAATATTATTTTTCGAAAAAAATTATCGATTCTGTTGAACTCGACAATTTTAAATTTTTCGAAAATCAATTTGTCGACAAATAAGGTAATACTATGCATCAAACATTATCGAAGATTTCATAAATTGACAATTTTAATTGTTGATTATCTTAAAATCGGCAATTTATTGAAAATATTTGTCGAAGTTATCTCTCATCGATAATA
This sequence comes from Kingdonia uniflora, assembly GCA_014058105.1. Taxonomy (NCBI): domain Eukaryota; kingdom Viridiplantae; phylum Streptophyta; class Magnoliopsida; order Ranunculales; family Circaeasteraceae; genus Kingdonia; species Kingdonia uniflora. The sequence continues at coordinate 1,150,137 of JACGCM010000622.1, forward strand.
TTGTAATGATTAATTGTCAATCTTTAAAGTGGTCGACAATTTGTTATTACGACAATTTTAGTATTTAAATTATTTCAATGCATATGTCAGTGCTTAATTTGAGTTTCTTAAGCAAGATGGCACTAAAATAGAAAGTCCCAGCGAAGATACACCCAACATCCCCGCATCAGAAGAGACTAAATTCAGAGCGAGAAGATCCCTGGTATCCAAATTTTAATAAACCTCCTCGCGTGCCTGCCAAAATGAGCAAAACTAATTCTAGTAGGGCAAAAACAAGTGGGAGTGTCCATCAGGAGGTAGTGATACCTGAAGAAGTTTAGGATGTTGAAAGCCTTTCTACAAGTGGCGGTGTTTCCCAAACATCTGTTTCTAGTACATATTATTTCTATCACAATGAAGCAGCTCCAGCGAGCGATACTCCGCAATATGAAGCTTTCCTAAACCCTGCACTTGAAGAACAAGAAGAGGGTATGAGAACCACGAACGAAGAAGGTATCCAGGATGACAACAACAATGACTCAAGTGAGTCAGAAGTGGACGAATTTGGCCACATGGACACCTGTTTGTTGACGAGCATCCAGACACACAGAGCAAACAGTCTAGCTCTTAGACAGGTACTGTTTCTGTAACCAATTATTTTAGTCTTGATCCCAATTCCAGCAAGGTTCCCTTCTTTTATTTAGACAATGACAAATATAATTATATTGTCTATTGCTACAAAACGAACAATTTGATTGAATTGGTCTTCAACTTTATGAAAAATTTGCCTTATATAAATCTTTACTGCATGTTTTACTAGAGCTTGATGAGGTCCTACTTGTCGATATCTATGTTGGGATTGAAATTCCTCTTCCTTCTCTCTTTCAAATGTATCTAATAGAGTTATTGTATATTTCATCACGAAACTGTACATACCAGTTGAAGGAAGTAGCCAACCATTGAAAAAATTATTTGTTGACTCACTTCGACCAGTGGACTCATGCCAGCATAGAAAGTACCTCTATTCCACAAAGGTATCCATCTTTCTCTTATATTAAATATCCCATACATCCAATTGTTGTCATCAAGATTATATTTCTTCAAAAGCTCATTCCATCTTCTATCGAACTCTGCAGGATCATATGTGTTGTGGATAATTAAATCTATATCAGTTTTGAATGTAGATAGATCTCGATAAACATAACCAATTTTTTTAGGGACTTGTATATGATGTGCCATAAGCAGAATCGATATTTAGTGTTTGGGAACACTTCCGGGAAAATGCAGATATTAAAGAACATTGATTGTCAATTATGTATAATCAGTACACAATTAATTAACATTATTGTCGATTCCACAATTAATTGACATTATTTTAGCTATAATTGTCGACTTCATGACTTTCGACAGTATGAATTATCGGCTTGGTGGCATTCGACAATTGAATTGTCGACTTCATGATTTTCGATAAAATAAATTGTCGAATTCATGATTTTTGACAATATAAATTGTCGACTTCATGATTTTCGACAATATAAATTGTCGACTTTGTGGATTTCGACAATTATGTCAGATATAATTGTCGACATAGGGATAATAACACATTTACCCGACAATTCCTGTAATAATAACACTAAGACTAACCATGGGATGGTGGTACCCATTGCAGCATCTTGGTCAATGATAATAGCCATCGAGTATTTATTGTTCATCGCCTTTAGCCATATATGGAATAACCAAGTAAATGTGGTTTTTTGCTCATTCCTCAACAAAGCACATCTGAGTTGAATTGTTTGGTAGTGGTTGTTTATTTCCGTAAATAGAGCAAATGGCATCTTATAAATGTTTGTCCTATACTTGGTGTCAAAAGTCACCACATCCCCAAAAGACTCATATGCCATTCGAGATCGGCCATCTATCCAAAAAACATAGGATCTTCAAGTTTCTTTTTCTTGAACCAATCCAATACAGCCTGCGCAACACCACTCGATAGACGTTCATTGATAACCTTGGCTTTGTAGTTGTAACAATCACGTTTGTTGAAGCTCTTGTCTGGGAATAGAGCAAGCACCTTGCTTACTGGGATGTTGTACAGTTCAAAAGTCTTAGTTATGTTTTTTACAGCTTCAGGAAAGAAGCGATTAATCTTCAGACGATGGTGGTTACGAGGTGACACAAGCTTGTGGTTATGCCCATCTTAAAAATTGGAAACAACAAATTTACCAAGTTTTTCTCTCTAATTAATGTTCAAAGTAGCCTTACACCCGCATTAGTAAGAAGATCGCTTCTTCCCATCTTGTTCACTTATATCAAAAGTTTTTTTTTTCTTCGACAAACCATTGCTCAAACAAGTAAATGTTACCCATCCTATCTCCTCGGATCTTGGTCATTTTTTAGAGTTGCGTTTCTTTGTGGAGAACCCTTGCTTCTTTCCATATTGTTCATAAAAGGAACTTGCGTCATCCACTATATCAAAAGTTTACCCTTCATATGGCGTATCCACAAACAAAGAATCAATGGTACAATCAGGTGTTCCGAAACACACACCCAACATACGTTTATTGGATGCCCTTGGTGGTGATTCATCTCCGAATACCTTTGACCACTCTGGTTCAACAAAATCTTTCATATTATTATCATGCCATATAGGAGGAATTATTGGATACAATCCAATTAATTAAATACATTCACACAGTCAAACAAACATATAGAATCAAAGTGACAGGCAAGTAACCACAAATGCAAAATGAAAAAAACACTATTTTTCATAACAACAACTTTAATGGGATCCCAACTTTAATTACATAGAAATTTATGAGTCAAAGTTGTACATCATGTATGTCATTAGATGGTTCAAAAAAGATGCTACACTAACATATTAACCTAAGCATAATTAAGTACAGTCTACAGGTCCCCAATCCCAAACATATTCCCTTCAATCAAATTCTTCGGAAGATGACTCCCGGCAAGTTTCCAGCTATTCTACAAATCAATGTGTGCTTGTCTTTCTTGTTCTGCAGCTTCCAATGCTTTCATATGTAATACTATTTGGGACTAAAATAGTTTATCGACATCTTCATTAGAGGGGAGACTAGGGGAATTACTTCATTATCGTAGCCATCATGTTCCCCGCCAAGACACCCATGGAATAAATTACACACCCATTGAATAAACCCCATATCTGTAACATAAATAGGCTTTACTGAGTTATATTGTCGACAAACCCATAAATCGACAATTTTTTGTCTATTTTTGGGGTTTTCGCTAATATTTTATCAATTTCTGATATATTCGACAATAATTTTGTCGATGCATTGGGTTTGCGACAATTTAGTCGTAAATTATAGTCGACTTATTCAATTTCGACAATTTAACTATGTAAATTTATCAATTGCTGTGTTGTATGACACTCCTAAATTGTCGCATGGCCTAATTTCGACAATAACATGTCGACTACGTAGTGTACGATAATTTTTAAATTTACAGGGAAGAATTTTGCACACCACTCATCTGTTGGTAGATGTTGGGATGTTGGGTTTGGGAGTAGATGTTGGGATGTCGTCTACTAACCTGTTAAATCAAGAAAAATCAATACCCCTACATAAATTATCTCTGTATCACAAGTCCAACATTACGTTCCCAAAATACAGCTTCCCAACAATGAGATAAACTGAGAAAGAATCGTACCTTAACCAGAGGTAGAGAGAAAAAAAGTAAAATTTGAAAAGGAATTTAAATCTTGGAATGAGAGAGACTGAGTGATTGAGTGGAGAGAAATTGGGAAAGAGAGAGAAAGAGAGTAAGTAAAATTTGAATTTTAGAGTGAGAGAGGATTAAAGAGAGAGTGATTGAGTGGAGTGAGCCAGTCAGTCAGTTGAGTGTGTGAGGCCGGTGAGTGAGATGCCACATAGGCAAAAAGAGAGTGAGTGAGTTGGTAAGAGAGAGTGAGTATGTGGTTAAGAGAGAGTGTAGGGAGAGTGTAGCAAGAGAAGAGTGTAGGGGAATCCTCTCCCAAGTTTAATAACCACTCTTTTATTTATTATAGCTTTCATGTAGCTTTTACTCAAGTTTAAGAACCACTCTCTTATTTATTATAGCTTTATACCAACATTTTAATTTATCACAACCCAAAACTCAACAAATAGTGCATCGTCTATTCGATTATAGATGCTCTGTTATTATAAATAAAGGTCCACATTTTATTTGCTTTTGATTCTATGAAGGATTTCGTTGGTGAAGATGTGTTAGTGAATATCTTAAATAAGAAAGGGTTACACTATACGAATAACCCAATTTTATGGCGGGCCAAAACCGTCGTTAATGCTCCTTTGTGACGGTTTTAGACCGTCGTGATTCCCGTCACTAACGAGCCGTCGTTTATATATTTCGACAGAAAAGTCCCGTCGCATAGCATAAATTTTATGACGGTCTCTCCTCGTCGATAATTTACGACAATCCAAAACCGTCGCAAACGTGCTCAAATCTAGTATCCTAGAACAACTATTACGATAACTTTTGTTGGTTGGAAATTTTTTTTGTTAATTTACGGTGGGGTTTAATTCTTCTGGAAAGTTTATTTATGAAACAACTAAAATAAATTTGTTGCAAAGAAAATGAATTTAATTTTATTATAAAAATGATGAAGTACATACAACATATTCCTTTAAAATTTTGTATATAGTTCCTCCAAATACAACTGAAAACAATCTTTAAGAACAACTACTCTTCAAACTGCCTTCCACCTTTCCCTTGCTTCACGATCTCTACTATATACTGTCTTTGTAGTTATGCAGTGAACTCACACAAATATGGTCCAAGCTTGAAAAAATGTAGTCTGAACTTTCATAAATATAGTTTAAACTTGAACTAACATTCATAAACCGTACCTAGCTTCCCATGCAACTTTTCAGTACCTGAAAACAACGCCACGAATATGCAAGTTTCATTTGATAGGTTTAAAACTTGAGTTACTTCCTAACCATGATAGATAAGAAATGTAAATAGTAAAATGAAGGTAAGGCCTAAATACCTTAGAAGCCATCCAATAAGGGATGCCTTTGAAAGAGAGTATTGAACAATGTGCAGTAAAGAAATTTAGATAATCAATAAGCATGACAGGGTAACCCTTCAATCATTGAGCTTTTTCTATTTTCCTCTTCATCAACTGCATAAAGAATTTCTTAGAACTCTCAGGAAGGATCTGCGTTCACAAAGTATCTAAAGAAAATTGTAGCAGTAACATCCGCATCAAAGCTAAAATGGGGGGACAAAATTTTCTCGCACCTCCAAACCTGTTTAAGCAAAGTTTGAATACATATTATAAAACCCATGTCATGTCGAAAGGTGTATACTAACAATATTTCATTAATCTGATTAAGAAAGTTAGACAAGAATAAAACTTACCTACTCTTTCCTTTTGTTTATGTTTTTGCAAAGATGTCAGACACAATAGCAGCAATAATGGCAGGGGCAGAGCAGAAAACAATAAAGGTTCTGCCATAAATAATAAGAGAAAATTTAGGGAGGTTGCTCCATGCATAGAAGAAGATTTTACAACCAATAAACTCACCTCGAGTTTATCATGAATAATACATTAATCGTGAGAGTAAATAGAGAAAAGAAAAATAATGAAATCATAATAGTAAATGAAGGAAAGAAGTACCTTTGCTAAAGAGTAATTGACCATATGTAGAAACCTCCCTGAAAGTATTTGAATAAAGCTAGAAAAATATAGAAAATGATAAGGATGCTGACAATTTCAGATACTCTTTTACATACAAGGGAAAAAAACAACACATTCCATTACCAATGATATGATTACGGTAGTGTTGTTGTTGTGAATTGTAGTATATATTTTTCATGCTTCTGGTGCTGTTGTGATTAAGCTTTCATTTACTACATTTTTTTAAGAGGCCTTGAGGGAGTTCTCTCTGTTTGCATGGTTGTTATTGTTGATGTAGTTGCTGGTTAAATATTAGTGATGCTTGTCTTAAGCTTGATGGCAGGAGTTGTAGCTATTGCTCCTTAGTAATGAGGTCATAAATGCAAATCCTTTTACTGTAGTAGCCGTGTATGTCTAGCAGTGATGAGGTCATGACAATAATGGCAAGGGAAGAACATAAAGCAACAGAGGCTTCGTCATAAATAATAAGAGAAATTCAGGAGAGGGTGTTCTATGCACAGAAGAAGATTTTGCAGCCAATAAACTCACCTCGTGTTTATAATGAAAAATAGAGTAATCATGACAGTAAATATAGGAAAGAAAAATAAAGAAATCATAATAATTAATGGAGAAAAGAAATACCATCGCTAAAGAAACCAAAGCTCTCTCCTCAAGATTATCCAATATAACATATTTGCGAGTTGCACACACGTTTAAGTTATACTTTTAGTATCAGTATGATCTATAATAATATTTACTAGAAACATGAAATAGCATATAAGTTTATATTGTTCTTATAACAAAGGCTCCACATTTTCCTGACCCAGACTTGTAATAGTTCTTAATATAGGATCTCATTACATCTATTTGTTGCATCCTGGAAATCAAGTTAAATGTAAAACAAGAGTATACCATAATATCTATGATAGGGCAAGAGAGACATGTGTACATTTTAAAGAGAAAAGGTGGGTAGTGCTTACCTTAACATCCTGACAATCTTCTTCGAGCTCATCAAAACATGTCTTAATCCAATCAAATTTTGGTCCTAACAGTAGTTTCCTCTTGAAATTCTTACAAAATGTAGTAAGGAAAGATGAATACCAGAGACGAGGAGACCCATCGGTTCTTCAGGCATTCCTCTATTAAAATTCTACTCTGCCCTCATTCCTCTAGAAAATAACATTCCTTCGTTAAACAACAAACATAATCTATTCCCATCATCAAAAGACAGTTATCGTTGATGTTGATGCTCAGAATAATAGACGAAAAATAATAGCTTTTGTTGGAGGACTTGATTTATGCAACGGGAGATACGACACTCCAATGCATTCTATATTTAGGACGTTACAAACAGTGCATAGGGACGACTTTTACAATCCAACTTTTAAGGGGGCTGTTGCTAATTGTCCAAGAAAACCATGGCATGATCTGCACTGTAAACTTGATGGACCAGCAGCATATGATGTTCTGGCCAACTTTGAAGAGCAGTGTTGAAGGCTTTAGAGCCCAGTCGGCTGGAAAAATTAAAAAGAATAAGAAGTTCCTATGATGATTCTTTGCTCTATATATATAGAGTTTCTGATATAATTTGGATATCTCACTCTCAATGCTCAAGTGAGAATGACCCAGAGACTTGGCATGTACAGGTCTACTGATCAGTTGATTCAAATTTTGTCAAAGGTTTTCCAGAGGATCCGAAGGAGGCTACGAGCAAGAACTTGGTACGTGGGAAAAATGCACTGATTAACAAGAGCATACATGCGGTGTATATAAATGTCACATAACGGTCAAAATCCGATATTTAGTATGGGTAAAAATTAGAGTGTCGTTCACTTTTGAACGGAACTAAAAATTAGTTTTGGTCATGTATTTTAGTAATCTAAGGTTGCAAAACCGTAAAAATCAATTATATGGTTTTAATCAAGAATAAAGATCTAGGGGCTTTGGATTTCACCACCATTTACATACAATATCAACATAGTATCGTATATTAAATTCTCCACTTAATTGAAATAACAAACTTCGACCTTTTGTCGATGTAATCACATGATTAATTATAACTCAAGTAGAATATATTGTATGAACTAAGTATGTACTAAAAACACATTCTATGAAAGCTATGCTAACTATGAAATGTTAATTAGGATCATATCTTAGAAAAATACAATATTAATACAATTTTACTATATTATTTGAGAATCACAAAACTCTTCATATATCTTTACTTAAAGAGATCATAGAATGATAATGGATGTCTCCAACAATATAGTTTTAGGATTTGTGATAATATGCTCATATTGTGTTGGAGAAAAATACATTCTACTACATGATATCATACACTTATGGCGGATCCATCCTCACCCCTAGTGGGGACTTAGCCGGCCATTATAACAACTATAAAACCTAAATGATATGAGGATGAAATGAACATAAACTAACAACAAAAAGAGGAATTTTATTAACTTACAAAATGATATGCTTCAAATGCTTACAAGACTTGCACCAACTTACTCCAATAATGCTCTCTTGTACTCTACAAGAATAATTCTCTCAAAATTGGATGATCTTATGAGCTCAACACCTCTCCTTTTATAGATGAAGGAGAGAGTTCTTACATTTAATATTAGATTTATAACCTATACCATGAATGTACATAAATTTGTAACCTCCAAGAGTTATCCTCCAAAATTGTAACCTCCCCATATGGGACCCTTGTGTTTGACAACTCTACATCCTTCTCCAACAATTCATCCTTTGAGCTATACATCCCGGTATTTGCACATATTTGGTAAATGAGCTCCATGTGACTTGAAATATAAAAATTGGTTTTATAAGTCACGTTTAATAATAAAATTAAGAATAATAAACATTAAGTCATAGGGGAATAGTGGTCATTTTATGTGTCCATCAAATACCCCCAAACTTAAAGTTTGCTAGTCCTCGAGCAAAGAAAATAATAAAAACATAACTCTTTCGTGGTTAAGACGATTGCCTTTAGCGTATGCAACAAGCCGTTAAACCTATAGGTTACCCATATAGGACGAGTTTTGTATCGTAAGGGTTTGCAGTGACTATACCCACAAAAGTCAATAAGGGCATTATAGTAGTTTAAATACTCATTAGGTCATTTCAACTAACTTATTGATATCTGATAATGGTAAAAACATTAAGAAGGTAAACCCCTTAAAATTTAATTCTTTCACATATATATATAATCAGAGAACTTGGAGAATTATCCAAAACTAGAGATACTACCCAATACTTAAATGAGATTTCACATATTTTTTCTAATATCTTCAAGTGTTGTAAAAATAGTTACTGCACGTACAACTTTATTTAGAGGCTCCTAAGTCAATATCCAGTTATTTCATATTTCGTGAAACAAATCCAACGATCGGTTTGGCAAGTGTCATAGTCAATTTGAATCCTGTTATTAATTTTTGGGGAATAACTATAAGCCTTTTTATTTTGGTACTTGTTTCCTTAGTAAAGCCTCCATAATATGAGTCGTTGGTCGACAATCCGAGCCAGTTGGCTTAGGTTGCCGGGGTTTGGTACCCCTTCGTGACCTAGGCTCTGGATTCTCACAAGTAAGCTTTATTCCTTGCTCCTTTCACATAGTTCATGACTATACTCGAGATTGGTGATAATTCTTCCTCTTTCAGTTCTAATCATGCAAGTATGTCTTGCATTGTGAATGTTTTTAGAGCTATTTTGGATTATAAAAATCCTTATTATATTACTTCAGGATCGAACTTATTCTTTAGGCAGTTATTTCCCTTGTAGTGGATCATTCCTACCTCAAATACTAGATTCCCTTTGATTGCTCAAAATTCTAGCAAAAGTAATAAATGCAATACTATCGTGAAGTGCATTTGTTTTGAGAAATATCAGTCAACATGAAATTTTCTCTAATTAAAGGGTAGTACATCTAGCTTAAGATAATGTTCCAAAATTTTCTAAGCATGTATTTGATGAAAATTTTAACTTCACGGTTTTTACGACCAAAATATTTAGACCATATCAAATACTTATAAGCTTGCAAAAACTAACTAAAGAGTCTCATAAATTACCATAATGACCTATCTTTTCTTTAAAAAAGTAAACAATATGAACAATTTTTCCCCACCCCCAAACTAGAAAGAAGCATTGTCCCCAATATTTGAAAACATACCTTAAAAGAAGGGAAAAAATCGGAACATAGTACCTGATAAAACATGGGTTGCCTCCCAGATAGCGCAAAGTTTATTGTCTTCAGCTTGACAAAATGAGGAACCCCCAAACTCAGTGAAAGTTGAGTAAAAAGGATATGAATATCACTCCTCATAAACTGGGTCCAGAAGCTTCAAGTCTTCATTGGTGAAGCTAAAATGTTCATAATAAGGCTTAAGCCTTTGCCCGTTCACTTTTTGTATTTTGCCAGTACTCGGTTCTTCAACCTCAACCGCCCCATGTGGATATACCTTTTTAACAATGAGAGGCCCGGTCCATCGTGATCGTAGTTTGCCAATAAATAAATGCAACCTAGAAGAGTACAACAAGACTTTTTGGTTTGGTTCAAATGATTTTCGTAAAATGTTTTTGTCGTGAAACGCTTTCATGCGCTCCTTGTAAGTCTTTGCTAAATGGTATGTATCATTTCGTAGTTCTTCTAACTCATTGAGTTGAAGCTTGGGATGCAAACCGGCCTTCCCAATGTCAAAGTTCAAGGCCTTTATTGCCCAATATGTTTGGTGTTCTAATTCAACTGGAAGGTAACAAGCCTTTCCATAGACTAGCCGGTAAGGGGACATTCCAATAGGTGCCTTAAAAGTAGTACGATAATCCCAAAGAGCATCGTTTAGTCGAGTTGACCAATCTTTACAGTTTGGTCTTATCATTTTTTGAAGAATATTCTTGATTTCACGATTGGAAACCTCCACTTGCCCACTAGTCTGCGGATGGTACGGTGTAGCAACCTTGTGTGTTACTCCAAATTTTTTCATTAAGTTTGCAAACATTCGACTGTTAAAATGTGACCCCCATCACTAATTATTGCCCTCGGCGTACCAAAATGAGAAAAAAATATTCTCTTTAATAAATTTAATAACAATCGAACTATCATTGGTCCTGGTAGGAATAGCTTCAACCCAGTTAATCACATAGTCAACGGCTAAAAGGATGTACATGAACACAAAAGATGAGGTGAAGGTACCCATAAAGTATATGCCCCAAACATCAAATGGTTCAACGATCAAGATTGGGTTTAGTGGCATCATATTCCTACGGGACAAGGCTCCCATTCTCTGACATCTATCACAAGCCTTACAAAATTCGAGAGCATCACGAAATAAGGTAGGCCAATACAATCTACACTGTAAAAATTTTGCAGAGATCTTTTTGGAGTTGAAGTGACCACCACAAACTTGGGAGTGACAAAATTCTATGACTTTGGTATGCTCAGAATCTGGGACACATCTCTTAATGATTTGATCAGAACAATATTTGAACAGGTACGGGTCATCCCAAAAGAAGTGTCGGGCCTCACTAAGAAATTTATTCTCATCTGGCTTGGTCTAAAAACTAGGAAAGTGCCCTGTGGCAAGATAATTCGCTATATCTGCAAACCATGGTACAAAAGACATAGAGCGAATGGACATGAGTCGCTCGTCAGGAAAGGACTCACGAATAGGTAACGACCTATCTAAAGAATCATTGTCTATTCGAGAAAGGTGGTCAGCTACCACATTCTCGACACCTTTTTGTATCCCGAATCTTAATATCAAACTCCTGAAGTAATAATATCCATCAGATTAAGCGTTGCTTAGTGTTCTTCTTGGTAAGAAGGCGTTCGATAGCAACATGATCCGTATAGACTATTATTTTAGAAGCTATGAGATAAGAACATAATTTTTCTAGAGCAAAGACTATCGCTAGAAGTTCTTTCTCTGTGGTTGTGTAATTAAGTTGCTCATCATTAAGAGTTTTACTGGCATAATAGATGACATGCGGAAGGTTATCAATGTGTTGTGCCAAAACTGTACTAATGGCATAGTCAGATGCATCACACATCAACTCGAAAGATTCATTCCAATTTGGAGGTTGGATGATGGGTGATGATGTTAGACGTGTTCGGAGATTCTCAAAAGCTTTAAGACACGAATCATCGAATAAAAAGGTGGTGTCCTTGGCGAGAAGATTGCTGAGGGGCCGAGCAATTTTGCTAAACTCAGGAACAAAACGTCGATAAAATCCTGCATGCCCTAAGAATGAACGAACATCTTTGACTGTTCGTGGGGGTAGGAGACTAGATATGACATCGATCTTGGCTTTATCGATTTTGATACCCTTTGCTGATATGACATGTCCTAATACTATGCCTTTTTTCACCATGAAGTGACATTTTTCCCAATTTAGAACAAGATTTTTCTTTTGACACCTAGCAAGAACAATAGATAAGTGGTAGAAACATTGGTCAAACGAATCTCTGAAGAAGGAGAAGTCATCCATGAAAACCTCAAGGAAACGCTTAACCATGTCAGAGAAAATGCTCAATATACATCGCTGAAATGTTGCTGGAGCATTGCATAACCCAAATGGCATGCGGCGATAGGCAAAGGTTCCAAAAGGACAAGTAAACGTGGTTTTCTCTTGGTCCTCTGGAGCGATGGGTATTTGATTGTACCCAGAATACCCATCAAAAAAACAATAGTATTCATGACCGGCGAGACGTTCAAGCATTTGATCCATGAATGGTAAGGGAAAATGATCCTTTCGAGTGATCGAATTGAGTTTTCTATAATCTATACACACTCGCCACCCTGTGGTCATGCGAGTGGGGACAAGATCATTGTGATCATTCTTCACAACAGTGATTCCAGACTTTTTAGGAACAACATGAATTGGGCTTACCCATGGGCTGTCAGAAATAGAATAAATGATCCCAGCGTCAAGCAGTTTCAAAATTTATTTTCTCACAACCTCAGCCATAGTCGGGTTAAGCCTTCGTTGTCCTTCTCTGGACTTCTTGGCATTATCCTCGAGTTTTATCTTGTGCATGCATACAGAAGGACTAATACCCTTAATATCAGAAATGCCCCATCCAAGAGCTTTTGTGTTTCCCTTTAATACACACATTAATTTCTCTTCATTCTCAGGTTCAAGGTCGGATGCTATGATAGCAGGAAGAGTCTCATCAGGACCTAGGTAGACATATTTGAGATTTTCAGGGAGATGTTTAAGTTTTAACCTAACAGGCACTTCTTCCGCTTCTGGAACAGGATCCTTGACTTTCAGCATTTCAACATTATCATTGTTATCCACAATAGGAACAGAATCTAACAAGGCATTGACCTCATTGATAAGGTCATCAACATCTAAATTATCTCCAAAATGTGCAAGACAAGCTTCTAACGGGTCCCTAAGATTGGAACTATGAAATGTACTGTTTACAACAGTACCAAGCATGTTACACTCATCGGGTTCATTTTCAAACGAAGTATGAGTTGCATTGAAGATATTTAGATCGATGGTCTTATTCCCATAAGTGAACTTCATAACTCCGCTACGGCAATTGATCAATGCATTAGCAGTGGCCAAGAAAGGTCGGCCAAGGATCACAGGTATCTCACTATTTGGGTCTTCTACCGAGTTTGTGTCAAGGACCACAAAGTCGACATGATAGAAAAAATCATCAACCTGGACAAGTACATCTATCACAACTCCCCTAGGAATTCTAATGGATCGATCAGCTAGTTGTAAGGTTCTATGTGTCACTTTTAGTCCATCTAGACCTAACTGCTCATATACCGAATAAGGGATCAAGTTGACACTGGCACCTAAATCAAGTAAGGCTTTTTCGATGTGATTTGTCCCTATGTGACAAGAAATTGATGGCATTCCTGGATCTTTGTATTTTATGGGTACTTTGTTCAAGATTATAGAGCTAACCTGAGTATCCAATTGAATAACATTTTCATTGTCATGGACATTGAAAGCTTTCTTGGAAACATTCATACGTTTCTTGAACGTGCAGAAGTCCTTGAGATATTTTGCATAGGAAGGAATCTGTCGTAACGCATCGAGGAAAGGAATAGAGATCTTAAGATTCTTGAACATCTCCTTAACCTCTTCATCGGGAATGTTTTTCCTATTGACTAAAAACCGTTGGGGAAAAGGTATTCTAGGAATTCTAGACGGATCATTTTCGATAATCTTCACTTAGCGAGACCTGCCCAGTCTCATCCTCAACAAAAGGAGTTTCTTCACATATAGGTTTGCCTCCTTCTACAACTTTCTCAGTACTAGGATTAGGACTTTTACGTGATTTGTCCTCAGGCATCCTAACTTTGTTGTCTACAGTCTTTCCACTTCTAATTGTAATCACCGCTTTCGCCTGATCGCGGTGTAAACTCTCGATTTAATCCTTTGGATTGGGTAGGGTTTGACTTGGAAACGTACCTTTGTCTCTAGTACTTAACCCAGATGTCAATTGAGCAATTGATGTTTCTATTCGACTCATGGATTGCTGATTCATTTGCATGAATTGTTGCATCAACTGGTTATTAGATTGTAATAGAGGTTGGATGTCATCATCCGAAGATGGTTTCCTATTCTGAGGAGGAATGTAAGGAGTATTTTGCTGAAAAGGTTGGTGATTGGGAGTAAAGGACACACTACCTTGATTTTGATTTGAATTACTCCCTTGGTAATAATGTCTGCCAGAATAGTTATTCGAATTATTCCTCCCTGAAGAATTCCCTTGATGATGTGACTGGTTATAAGGAAAAGAGGAAGGTTTTTGATAAAACATATTTACCTGATCCTTCTTGGTTTCCCTAATTTCATGAATCAAAGGGCAATCCTGAGTATAATGTCCAATATCGTCACACGCAGCACAAGCTTGCATCTCAGCATGAAAAATTGGTGTTTTAACAGACATTTTATTTTTCCCTATTTCTAAGGACTCTATCTTACGCAGGATGGCCGTCAGCGTAGCTTCTGAATTGGAGTTAGATCCAACTCCAAAGGCATTAGCCCCCTTTTCTTGAATATCAGTTTCTCCCATGGTGCCCAAGGTTTGCAATTTTTCAGCCATCTCTTCTAAAAAGTCCAAACCCTCTACATCATCCTTATCAGTAAATTTCCCTAAACAAAAGGATTCTACAGTTCTCTTGGTTTCAGCATCTAATCTATCATAAATATTTCTAGATAGGACCCAGGAGTCGATACCTTGATGAGGGCACTGTAGGATCAGTCCCATATATCTCTCAAGATAATTCTTTAAGCTTTCTCCATGAAGTTGGGTAATCCTAAGAATGGCCATACGAAGGGTCTCAGTTTTCTCAAAAGAGAAAAACTTCTTGTAAAAGTCTTCAGTAAGCATCTCAAAACTCGTGATTGATTTTGGACGTAGAGCTTGAAGCCAGCTCTTAGCTTTCCCTAGTAAAGAAAAGGGAAACAACACGAGTTTCATGGCCTCCATTTTGTTCTCATTCCTATACTTTTGGAGGAACATTAAGTCATCAAAATCCCTAACATGAGCGTATGGGTTCTCATCTTCTCCTTTTGAGAATTTTGGCAATGAATTGATGAGCACATTTATAAGTTTAAATTGCCCAGTTGTAGGAGGTAAAACAATGCACGAGGCACGATTTGTTATTTTTGGGAACATGTGATCCTTAAGAGGAATTAGCATGGGTCCCTGACCATTGTCATTATCATTGGCATCTCCCATCTCAAGTGATTGGGGTGGAACACTAAATGGAGTGAATGAGGAAATTGGACTCGGATTAAGTCTCAATGGAGAGACAGGGAAATCAAAAGTTTCTAACTCACCCTCAATAGGGAAGAGTTCCCTACGAGTAAGGATTGTACGGTCTCTCGTATCAATAGAGATTAGAATCCCTAGTTGGGTTGACTCGCCTACCTCAAAGTGGATCAGAATATCTATCAAATCAGATTCTCTAAGCCTCTCAAGACAACTTTTAGGCCCTCGAAACCATTCTTTTATACACTAATAGATGTGCGCACTATGATGATCACACAACAATGAGGTGCACAAAAAATAAACACAACAACCTTTTCAGATAGGCCTTAATTAAGGTCAAGTTGTGAACTCGGTCTCAGGATTCGGTTGCTCCTATTCTTGACAATGGATCGGTTCGCACGTTGAGTTGTGTATACTCGTTTTAGCAATAACTCGCGTGCAGTTCTAGTAACCTAGAAGCACCTGTACTGGAAGGTGGGGCAAACCGCTTAGAATCACATTTCCACACTAGTTATGCCAGGGAACGTACTTTCTCCAGACAAACGTAGCCACTATCAAGGGTCTTAATGAGCGCGTTCCAAATGCTCCTGGTCCGAGCTCTATAAGCCTTTTTGTCTATCAATGTATTTTATGGCTTAATCTTGGTTTCTTTTAAAGTCAATGTCCTGTTCCATAAAATGTTAAACTGGGTCGTGACCTCCCGGGGTCCAAGTATGCGGTGCCACACACGGGTTATGAAATCCCACTTTTGTTTGCCCTTTATCTAAAGTTTAGAATTTAAAAGTGCACAAACATTTGGCACATGAACAAAAATTGACCGCTTCGCAGGAGGGTGCGGTGGAAGAAAGTACCTGCGGGGCGGCCTTTTTAGGGGCTCGTTGTTTACCCCGGTGAAACCGTTGAGATGGCACACCTGGGCTCTCTGGCTCAAGTAGGCGTTGTAGAGAGGTCCTCCCCGGAAGTGGGTTCCAATATTGCCCCTGCAGGAAAAAAAGAAAAAGAAAAAAAAAAGGTACAATTTTATCCTCGCTTTAATTACACACTCTTCGTTCAAGAGTACAATATTTTGCCTCACTACAAGTCACTCAAAGAGAGGAAGAAAAGATAACCCTATCTAGTTTTTGGTCGGTCCTTAGCTTCCTTTGGTAGTCACTGTAAAACAAAGAAAGTAGTCACAGCAAAACAAAGAAAAATTCCTCAAAGTGAAAAAGTAAAATAAAAATGTAATAAACAAAATTTATGTTCTTCTAAAAAGTGAAACCGAAAAACAAATTAAACACAATAAAAACTTTTTCTAATTACCGCTCGAAACCGGCCACGGCGCCATTTTGATAACGGTCAAAATCCGGTATTTAGTATGGGTAAATATTAAAGCGTCGTTCGCTTTCGAATGGAACTAGAAATTAGTTTTGGTCCTGTGTTTTAGTAATCTAAGGTTGTAAAACTGTAAAAATCAATGACATAGTTGTAATAAATAATAAAGGTCTAGGGGCTTCGGATTTCACCACCATTTATATACAATATCAACATAGTATCGTATATTAAATTATCCACTTAATTGAAATAACAAACTTTGACCTTTTGTCGATGTAATCCCATTATTAATTATAACTCAAGTAGAATATATTGTATGAACTAAGTATGTACTAAAAACACATTCCATGAAAGCTATGCTAACTATGAAATGTTAATTAGGATCATATCTTAGTAAAATACAATATTAATACAATTTTACTATATCATTTGAGAATCACAAAACTCTTCATATATCTCTACTTAAAGAAATCATAGGATGATAATGGATGTCTCCAACAATATAGTTTTGGGATTTGTGATAATATGCTCATATTGTGTTGGAGAAAAATACATTCTACTACATGATATTATACGATTATGGCGGATCCATCCTCACCCCTAGTGAGGACTTAGCCGGCCATTATAACAACTATAAAACTTAAATGATATGAGAATGAAATGAACATAAACTAACAACAAAAAGAGGAATTTTATTGACTTACAAAATGAAATGCTCCAAATGCTTATAAGACTTGCACCAACTTACTCCAATAATGCTCTCTTGCACTCTACAAGAATGATTCTCTCAAAATTGGATGATCTTATGAGCTCACCACCTCTCGTTTTATAGATGAAGGAGAGGGTTCTTACATTTAATATTAGATTTATAACCTATGCCATGAATGTACATAAATTTGTAACCTCCAAGAGTTATCCTCCAAAATTGTAACCTCCCCATGTGGGACCCTTGTGTTTGATAACTCTACATCCTTCTCCAACAATTCATCCTTTGAGCTATACATCCCGGTATTTGCACATATTTGGTAAATGAGCTCCATGTGACTTGAAATATAAAAATTGGTTTAATAAGTCATGTTTAATAATAAAATTAAGAATAATAAACATTAATTCATAGGGGAATAGTGGTCATTTTAAGTGTCCATCACATTTTATTTATATTGAGAACCAATACTTCATTGGCTCACACAAAGATCTAGGCGCCAACAGTTTAGTACCTATGGAAATTGCTCTTAAAATTGTAAATAAAATCAAATCAAATGAGACATTTTCTGCCTGCATAGTTATTCCAATGTGGCCAGAAGGTGATCCAACAGGATTTCTATTACAAAGCATTCTCCATTGGCAGCATAAAGCCATGGAAATGATGTATGGAACTGTGTATAAGGCTTTGGAAGAGGCTGGGCTTGAAAACACATATACACCGCAAGACTATCTGAACTTCTTCTGCCTTGGTAATCGCGAGGCTTTAAATGAGTCTGGACCTTCGTTTATAGCACCTCCGTTGATTGGATGCACTCCTCAGGTAAATTCTCAAAGAAATTGATGGTTCATGATCTATGTTCATTCAAAAGGAATGATAATGGATGATGAATATGTAATAATAAGCTTTACAAACATAAACCAACGCTCCATGTCCGGCTCAAGAGACACTGAGATTACGATGGGTGCTTATCAGCCTTGGCATACATGTAAAGGAATACCGTCTGGTCCGTGTGGAAAGGTCCATGGTTATAGGATGTCACTTTGGGCAGAACACACTGGTGGTCTGGAACAATGTTTTACACACCTGAAGAGCCTGGATTGTGTGAGGCGAGTTAGACAGATCAGCGAATGGAATTGGAGTCAGTATATATCGGAGGAGATGCGCGAGATGAAGGGGCACCTTTTGAAGTATCCGATTGAAGTTGGTCCAATGGGAAGAGTGAGACCCCTTGCCACTTGCCGCACATTTCCAGACGTAGGAGAAGATGTTGAGGGAAGTTTTTGTGGCTTACAAGAAGATCTTACCATCTGATCCCCAACATCTCACTTCTTTATTGTCTAGATAGACATACAAAATGTAGCAGATATCAAAACTTATGATATGTCTCATTGTCATGAACTTAATGTTATTAGTGACATCAAAGTAATAATAAGGTAGACATCTGTTGAGCCACCCTACGGGAAAAAATCCAATCAAATGCTATACACATACACCTTAAAACAAAAAAATTCTATGTACTCCAATATAGGGGAAAAAAGCCTAATACATGTACTCTACATACATAGAACAAAAGCCAATTCAAACAATAACTAAATAGCAATAAATTAACATAAGATTCCATATCCAAAAGATGCACTCTAGAGTGCAATTAGTTCCATAATGACCTAATAAAAAAATATATAAGAATTCCATGCATAGAAGAATCACACAAATTGTATCTTCAATACATGCTAAAAGATGCAATATAGGTTACAACTTACAAGGTTATTAGGCATACCAAAGGATTATTTCTGGTTGTATGATGACAAGTACAAAACTGCACTAGATTTTTTTTGAAAATGTAACACTATCCAATGATTTTAACTAGATTTCCAGCTTCAAAGATCTTCAAGTTCTTACTAACAAATGACGTCAACCTACAGTTGATTCAAAGTTCTCCTCATTATAACTAAGTAGAATGCTAGAGAGGAGCTGGATTTTACCGGTAGCACGAAATCCAGTGTGGCCAATAATTAAAGTGATGGGGGAAAGTAATTTAAGAAATAATAGCAGTAATTTGAGGGTTTGTTGCATTAATTGAAAGAGCGAGATAACCAAGTAATTGAACAAAACAACAAAAGTGCATAATGCCACAAACCTCACCTCTGAGCGCTTTTTGAACTATATAGAGGGGTTACCCCGATTTCTAGCAAAATGTGATCTTAATGATCTGCATAAAACCATCGTATTTGGATGATGTCAATCATCAATAATGCAAACTTATAACGGTAATTCATAAACATGAATACAAATATAGGGCTAGTGGATGTATTAGATAGATAATTTGTGTCTATATACATAAATTTATACTCTTGAGAAGAGCACTTGCATTGGTCTTTCCCTATTGTAAAATACAGCAAATTTTTCTTCAGACATCATAATGATAAAGCATAACTCAATTCAACCAAATTCACGAACCACTATAGCTCATCTCCTTCGACCATGTTCGATCACTTTGCTCTTCGATTCACACCATTGAAAATCATCTAAATTCTAGAAACAAAAAATTAGCAAATCTGATTAATGAAAACCATTTAAAATATAAATAATTCCCCTCTTAATTTTAAAAGTAAACAACTACAAATCGCTTTTGCAAATCCACAGAGTTAGAGCAGCAATTCAGCACTTACGAGGAAGGGTTCCAAGTTAAAGCTAGGGTTCCAAGTTCTTAGCTAATTCCATGATCCGGGATGGAGGCCCCTCAAGTTTCATGTAGCGAAGACTTAACATGGGGAAGGAAGAAGAAATAAAGGGATATCACAAGTTTGGAATTGATAAACTTACGAGGGAGGGAAACAAGGTAAATTTGAGAAGGCAGGGGTTCTTCAAAAAGAAGCATGAGAATATAACATGAGCTATATTGCTAATTATGAAAAACAACCCTATTTTGACTCTTTTCGTCCGTCACAAATAAGTGACTACTAAAGTCGGCCATAAATTTCGTCAAAAATTAGTTTATTTCGTATCAATTAACCAATTATCTCAATTGATTTCATTCATGCAAAGGAGGCATTAGCTACTAGAGAAATCCTGTTTAAATGACATATGTGGCCGACGGAAGTTTCCTTCCAACATAAACTCGACTAAGCTGGGGGAAAAATCAGTAAAAAGGTTCGGTAGGACAGTTTCTAGTCTAGAGATATTAATACAACTTTTACATGGTACACAATGATCCCACATATTTTCAGAAGATATGAAACAAAATACGTGTTAAGGGTGAACTGGAATTGTTGAAGAACTGGAATTGTCGAAGTCTTTCGAACGAAAATGGATATCGTTCGAACGAAGATAGATGTCGTTCGAACGAGATGGTAGTTCTGCGTTAGAAACTTGGAGATCGAAGAAGTTGTTCAAACGAGCTTAGACGTCGTTCGAACGTAATGTGCGTAGGTTTGTTTTAGAAGCTCTTCTGGGACGTTAAGTTTGCCTCGAGATCTATTCTATTTGTAATTAGTCCTCTAAGTATATAAAGGGGACTTAGGTTATTTGTTAGCCAATCTTTTTTCTGTGAGTTTAATTCTAGAGAGCTAGGGTTTGAGAGACTCCATTACAAAGCTTGAAGAAGATCGTGTGCAACATATTTGATCATAGTAGATTGTTTGCGGATAGTAGTTTTTCATCCGAAAGGGTTTTCCACTTCTCTCCTCCAGTAAAATACTTGTCTTTGTATTATTCTTCGTTTTGTCTAATTCTTGATTTGGCGTATTCCGCGTATCGTTCTTGACGCATAAGAGAGAGTAGCTACCTCGATTATCAACAATACGAACAAAGGATGGCTTAACTGAAGACATATCTTGCACAGCGAACCCTTAAAATAGTATTCCCTCCCTAAGGAGCAATTAACAAACTTTTTTCTGAGTTTCGTCTATCTATTGTAGAAAAAATAGAAAGAGGATATAGTTTACCCAAAGCCCACTTATCAGAAAGAGCAATTTAGACTATGCCCCCCAAATAAAGTTGTATATTTAATTTAGCCCCCTCGAACAGGCAAATATTATGGTCTATCCCCCACTTCCTCTATTCTCCCCCGGTTCAACGAGTGGACTTGACTTGACCAATACAAGTTCGGTGAAGTACCCAGACTACCATTTACTCCCCAACTACTCATCTATCACCGTTGAAAATGTAATGCCACGTGGCTTAACAACAACCATTAAATTTTCAAATTAGTGGCTCAGATTTAAAAAGATGAGCCATCGATTTATTGCCACATAATCAAATTCAGCTGTCATAACCTCACTTCTTCACCTTGTAACAGTTCTTGGGAGGGCGGGAGACTTCACTCCTTCCCCCCTCCCCTCTCACTCTCTCTCATTAACTTATAACTTATTTCTCTCATTCTCTCTCACACCAAAACCTTAGGCTTCATTTTTCTTTCTTAGAACTCCATCTCTCTCATACAGAAACCTTAGGCTTCATTTTTCTCTCTCTAAACTTCACTTCTCTGCTTTTGTATTGCATACATTTCACACTGTTTCTTTGCTGTTGTTGTTGGTGTACCAAATAGTTTAAGGATTTCTACTTTTGTATTGCACGCATTTCATCTCTTTCTAGTCACTATGTGAATATTTTAAACTCTTCCACATGATTTGTTAGATATGTGGAGCTATTGTAACATAGAGAGAGTTGGGGATGTCCACTTCTACTTTTCTCTTCAAGGACTAGATGATGAACTTGAAGTTAATGAACCTAATAATGAACCAAATCCTCCAATCTACATTAATGTGGAGTTTGTTGAACCTAATATTGAACAAGAACATGATTAAGAAGAGTATAACTTGAGCTTAAATGACTTAAGTGATGATGACACTAGTGATGATGACACCAGTGAGGATGACATAAGTGAGTACATGAGTGGGGATGACACCAGTGGGCATACCATATTTAATATTGACAGTGAGGAAAACTCTGGGGACTCAGACTCTAAGTATAATGAATGGCTTGTACATGGTTATACAGGAGAACAAAGTGATGTTGAGTTTGGTGAAACCCAATTAACACGAGTGGGGCCATCTTTGGAGGTCAATGAACCAAATGTGGGAGGTGGGGGACTTATTGATATGTTGAGGGGGGGGGGCAGTGATACAAATGATAGTGGTCCTTCTAAACCACCTTTGAGTGAGTTGTTTAAAGCTGCTAAGAAGTTAAAGAAAACAAAGACTAAGGTAGGACCTCTTGTGAACAAATCAAATAAAACTATTGCAAACAATAAGAGAAAGTCTAAAATTTGTGGTAATCCTATTAGGGTTTAGGATGAACCTCTATTTGAAAGGGTTGAAACTGAAGGTGTAGAGAGGGTTGAAGTTGAACCTCAAACTAACATTAGCTTAAGGAAGAAGGCAAAAACTAAAAAACAAGCAAACAAACCAAAACAAAAAGAAAAGAAAAAAGGAAAACAATGACCAAGGTGGAGAACCAACTAAGCCTACAAATAAAAGAGCTAGACCTAGTGATTTACCTGAAGAGGAATTAGATATACTTTCATTAGTTTATGATAGTGATGGTCACATTGTCATCACAAAAGAGGTGGGGCAAACTGAGAATGGGGCACAGACTGGAGACATTGGGGTTGATAACACATATGAAATTGAGGACTGGGCTAGATTGGCAGAACTACATCCAGATAGCTTAGATGCTGGATAATGGTACTATACTACACACACTTCATTGGAAGATGATGATACTCTTATAGAGGAGGATGTAGAAAGACTTGATGAAGAACTGAGGAATTTTACTGAGAATACATAAAACATTTTTCTGAAGAAGAGGATTCAACACCTATCAAAAATGTTGGGAGAGAGTATGATGAACTAAAAATAGGGATGGTATGGGAAAATGTATTTAAAGCAAGAACATTCATCAGGAACTTTGCTATCATAAACAAGTTTGAGTATTATCAAGTTAAAAATGAGAATTACATACTAAGGTACAAATGTGGTGATGAGAAATGTGAGTGGATGTGTTATGTGAGAAGAAATTGTGATGGTCATACTATGGAACTAAAAGGCACAAGTAATCTAACTCACACATGTAGAGGTAAGGCTGGGGACAAAAACAAATTGGCACATGCATGATGGGTGGTTAATGAAGTTAAATAGCTGATTAGGAGTGTGAGATCTACAAGACCATATGATGTACAAGAAGCAGAACAAAGTATGGTATTGATGTGTATTACTCCACAGCATGGAATGCATGGGCTATATGCATGGAGAGGATAGTGGGGTCTTATGATGAATGTTATATTATTATGCCAAAGTTGACTGTGCAAGTATTATTGGCAAATCTTAGAAGCATTTCAACTTGCAGTATTGACTTAATGGCGAATAATGGGCATGAACCTATATTTCATACAAGGGTTCAATGGAGGAGTGGTTGAATGGGTGCAGGTCACTATTGGAACTTTATGGGTGTTTTTTAAAGGGCAACTAATGTGGGGTGTGCCTTTCAATCATTGGACTGGATGGGAACAATGGATTATTCCCAATTACAATGTTTTTTTGTAGGTCTGAGTGTACTGAAACTTGGAAAAAATTCTTAGAGATGATGGAACCTTCTTTAAACCTACACAGACACAGGTTGAACTTCATCTCTGATAGGTAGAAGGGATTGATAAAAGTTGTTAGTTCAGTATTTCCATTTGCAAACCGTAGATTTTGTTTCAGGCACATGTATAAAAATATGAAGTACCACAAAGGAACTCACCTTGAGAAGCTGGTTTGGGGGGCTGCTAAGGCATGGAAACAAACTGAGAAGAAATAGTTTCTTGATCAGTTGAAGTTGGATGACCCTGCAGCATATGATTAGTTATTCAGGGAGCCATATGAGAGATGGTGCAGATCACATTTTGACTTTAGTGCAAAGTGTGAACATATCACTAATAATTTCTCAAAGTCCTTCAATAACTAAATCAACAAAGTGAGAGACAAGCCTTTATATAGAGCCATAGAAAAGCCGAACCTGATGTTGATGAAGCTCATGTATGACAGAAGACTAAAAGTTAGGGAGTGAAACCAAAATGGTAAATTTCCTTATTTTTCTGTGTTTGATTAAAGCAAGTAATAACAATTGTTTAAGTTTAAATTTTTATTTTTGTTAATATGCAAGACTTGTTCCTAGAGCAATCCCACACATTGAGAAAATGTTAAAAAAGTATGGTTAATACAGGGTAGAGGGTACAACTGACAAATGCTTTGTTCCAATTTCTGGAAGTGGCCAGAAATGGAAAGTTAACCTTGAAAAACTTGAAGGCCAGGGTAGAGAGTGGCAACTAACTGGTTTGCCATGTGTACATGCAGTTTGTATTCTCATTCCTATGAGACATCCTTGGATTGAGTAAGTATTTGTTTTCTTTTTATCTTCTCTATTTTGTCTTATTGTTGTTTATAGGTTCGCATGCAAATACAGATTTATTTTTTTATTATATAGATATTACAATGAATACCACACAGTTGCAAAATATGTTATTACTTACAATCTTCAAATTCATGCCATTGATGATCCTTCTGAATGGGGACAGGTATTACTTCAATTGCAACCTTAAAATTGTATGTTGTACTTCAAAGATTTTTTAATATTTTTTTGCAGTATTAGGTTGTTATTGAATGACATATTTGCTTGCAACCAGGGTACACTGTGTTTCCCCCACCTTTAGTAAGGGGACCTGGTAGGCCAAAGAAATAGAGAATTAAAAACAAAGATAAAGTACTTGGCAATTGTAGGAGATGTGGAAAATGTGGTGCTCTGGGTCACATGAAGAAGCCATACAAAGGTCCTTCTACCCAACCAAGTGGAACTTCTACAAGACAAAGGAATAGGCTTGACACAAATAGCAGCAGAGCTAAACATAGAAGAAATGTTGGTGCAACCCTCCCAAACACCAATTGAGAGAGGTAGAGGGAGAGGCAATTCTGCTGGGGGTAGTAGGGGAAGGGAAAATTCAAACACTGAGTCTGGAACTACTATAAACACTGGGAGGGGCAATGGTAAAAATATGGGGAGGGAAACTTCTACAAGAGGGAGAGGTACTGCTACTAAAACTGGGAACAATGTAACTGCTAACACTAGGAGGGGTGCAGCTTCAAACATTGGGAGGGGTGCAGTTTCAAACAATGGGAGGGCACGATTACAACCTCCAAGACCAGCTACATATGTTGCAACTCAGTCTTCTCAAACCACTTCAGTCACAAACCCCTACAAGAAGGTATAAGCTCCAACCAGGAATTGGAAGCCTTAGTCTTTGACTATTCTATCTTATTTTATCTGCTTTCAGTTATCATGTTCACTTTTTGGGTATTGTATGGTGAAACATTATTGCACTTTCTTCAAGTATTATATGGTAAAACATTAGTGAGTTATGCTATTTTGGAGACTGTTAATTAAGTAATGGAATTTTGGTATGTGTTATTTTTGTGTTTTGTATATTTTTTTGGTATGTGAATTGTGCAGTGTATGCTGAATGGTGTATAGTGAGTAGAATGTGTAAATTGCAGTTGTACATGGTGTGGATATTATTTAAAGTTTTACACTATTATGCAGGTTTTGAATAAAGGTTGTTGTTCCTGCAGGTTTGTACTTCACATTAAATACATTGTAGGTTTCATTTTTTTTATCACCATTATTAATGTGTGTTTCATTGTGTTGTGGAGGTTTTGTGATATATGATTTAGAATAACATTGAGTACTAATTAGGTTTGTGTTCTATCTCTAGTTTGCCATTTTCACTGCATATTCATAGTACATTCATTAAGATTCAAAAGTAAATACATTCCTTACATTCATCCTAGAGTTGTTTTCCCTTTAAATTGATTACAAAAATCATTCAAGTTCATGGTAAAAGTCATCTGGACATTCATTTTTAGGTTCTTCTCATGAGTATCTTCAGTCTTCTCTTCCCTCTTGTTCTGCTTTTCTTCTTGCATTGCATCTCTAAGCCAAGTGAAACTCTTCTTACAAATAGGGTTTGAGCATTTTAAAAACTTTTGACCTTTAGTTGCTTCAGTTTTGAAAATCCATAACCTTTTAGGAGCCCCACATCCATCCACTGTGCAGTTTGAAGTTCTCCAAAGGCATTCCCTCCACCAGTGGCCATGTGTTCCACATCCAAAACAACCCCCTGTAAAAAATGAAGATGATCCACCAGAATCTAGAAAACCATTAATTACACAATCTAACCACTTAAATGAACCACATGTAGTAAATTGGCAAGACAAGAATTTTCTATTTGGGTTAGTTAATGTATTCGAAATATTTATCTTCATGATTCCATTGCAATTTGGTTTCTTGTATTTACTGTATACCCAGGGACAAGTTTCTATGCTATGGGAGCATGGTTCTACAATTTTGTAAAATTATGTACAAATATGACAAGTTTCAACCTACAAAGTATGAACAGGAATTTAGTTTTACTCAAAATTTTTTTTTCTGCAATTCGTCATTAGCCCCCAAAGCTTGAAACAGTGCGTTAATGGCAGAAACAAAAAAAAGAGCTAAAAACCCATAAATTTTTAGAATAATGGCATAACCTAGATGCTTACCTGAGAAGATTCACCACCGCCCATTAATTAAAAGAGAAGTAGTTTTTCTCCAAGCAAGAGAAGAAGTTATATTTTAAAGAAGAAAATAATTTTTTTTTGAATTACATGGCAATGACGTGGCTAACGGTCATATTTTAGAGAGATGCCTTTAAATTTTATTACAGATCTCGAGACAAAATTTATTGAAAGTAGGAGAGAGAGTGAGTATAACGAAATTATTTGAGTAAAAGGTAGTCTAGGTATTTCACCCAAGTTGGACTGGTCAAGTCAAGTCCACTCATTGAACCTCAACTAGGGAGAATAGAGGAAGTAGAGGGTAGACCACAATATTTGCCGGTTCGAGGGAGCAAAATTAAATATACAACTTTATTTGGGGGAATAGTCTAAATTTGCTGAATCAGGAACAGCCTTTCATTATAATAGCAAATCTTATCCACTTTATTTGAATTTTTTGGATTGAAATCTGCAATGATATCTGTAAGTTTGTTTCCTATAAATAGTAAAAAAACTTCTAACAACAAACCCTTTTTCAAAATTCAAACCCATCCAGGGAAATGGATAAGTACCTTCTGTACTAAAACCAACTAATCCAGTATTAGTTTCTGCCCCTTTTCTCTTCTCCGAATCAGGAACAAGTAGAGCGAAGATGGGGAAACTTTTACTTCCGCTAGCGGGGTTTCTTTTCATATGTTGCATTGCAACAATGGCAGAAGCAGAATACGTCAAGTACAAAGATTCAAAACAGCCGATAAATGTTCGTATAAGGGATCTTATGGGTCGAATGACTCTAAAGGAAAAGATTGGTCAGATGACACAACTTGAGCGAAGTGCTGCCACGGCTGAGATAATGAAGAAATACTCAATAGGTAAGAAAATCTACTTCCTTTCCTTCCAAGTAAAATTACATAGAGTGCAATATTTAGAAAAATTGTAGAACATCTGTTAGGGGTATTTGTGCAGGGAGTTTATTGAGTGGTGGAGGAAGTGTGCCGCGTCAACAAGCAACTGCAGAAGAATGGATTAACATGGTTA
The DNA here is from genome assembly GCA_014058105.1 of Kingdonia uniflora. Taxonomy (NCBI): domain Eukaryota; kingdom Viridiplantae; phylum Streptophyta; class Magnoliopsida; order Ranunculales; family Circaeasteraceae; genus Kingdonia; species Kingdonia uniflora. The sequence continues at coordinate 1,178,150 of JACGCM010000622.1, forward strand.
ACAACTTTCAAAAGGGCTCTCTCTCAAGCCGTCTTGGGATTCCAATGATTTATGGGATTGATGCTGTTCATGGACATAACAATGTCTACAATGCAACAATATTCCCTCACAATGTCGGGCTTGGATGTACAAGGCAAGCACAAAGCTAACAGCTATTAGCCTAGGATACAGTCTGGTTTTATATGTATACGCACACAAACACGAAGAGCGAAAATATTTAAGACTTTCAAGTGGTGTGAAGCGAGATTGAAAAGACTGTGGCAAGCCTTTTCATAAGAATGAGTGAAATCTGGAAAGTTTAGGGTGTTATTCTTCTAGTGCTACTGTTTCGCTCTCATCAGTTTTGAGGCATCCATAGTTTAATTGATATTCTTCTTAGTTTTGTTGATGTTCTGAACTACCAATCATCCAGGGACCCTGAACTTGTGAAGAGAATTGGTGCTGCAACTGCTATTGAAGTTAGAGCTACAGGGATTCAATATGCTTTTGCCCCATGTATCGCGGTAAATGCTCGAAACTGAAATGGATTTATTTTTGGTGAACTATTTGGTTTGGCTCTCGTCTAACGACCAAGGGAGTTTCTCTCCTGAGCATGTTTTGTAAAATGACTTCATGTCCCCCATTGTATCTGTGTCCATTATTTATTTAATCTTTGTCATTATCTGTTGATTTCTGCCACTAGCTTCCTCTCTTCTCCTTAATTTACTTCCCCCAACAATCACTCTAGTCATCACCACACGGTAGAAATTTTCAAGTTTCTTAATTTTTGTTTTCTCCCCTGTACTTATACAGGTTTGCAGGGATCCAAGATGGGGTCGCTGTTATGAGAGCTATAGCGAGGATCACAAAATTGTACAGGAAATGACTGAGATAATACCTGGCTTACAGGGAGATATACCCACTGGATCTCGTAAGGGGGTTCCCTATGTTGGTGGAAGGTAAAGAGTCGGTACAATTGAAATTCATATGCAATTGGTTTCCTGCATGACTTAGGTTTAGGGGTTCTATCTTGTCTTGTAAACAGGACAAAGGTTGCAGCTTGTGCAAAACACTTTGTAGGCGATGGTGGCACAACAAAGGGAATCAATGAGAACAATACAGTGATTGAACGACATGGATTGTTCAGCATTCATTTGCCTGCTTACTACAATTCCATCATTAAGGGTGTCTCAACTGTCATGGTGTCTTACTCAAGCTGGAAGGGCAAGAAAATGCACACTAATTATGATCTTGTCACCAAAGTCCTCAAGGGCACTCTCCGGTTCCGGGGTTTCGTAATTTCAGACTGGCAGGGTATCGAGAAGATTACTACACCAGAGCATGCTAACTACTCCTACTCTCTTCAATCTGGGGTTCAGGCAGGCATTGACATGATCATGGGTCCTTTCAACCATACCGAATTTCTTGATGATCTGACTTACCAAGTTAAGAACAAGATCATCCCCATGAGCCGGATTAATGATGCTGTGAGGAGAATCTTAAGAGTCAAATTCACCATGGGTCTCTTTGAGAACCCTCTAGCTGACGAAAGCCTAATTGACAAGCTTGGAAGCCAGGTTAGTTGGTTAGTTACTTTTGTACAATATAGCAGTACACCAGAACCCAACTTCTTATTCTTCTTTTAATTTTCACCCAAAAAAAATATCCTCCACTTCATTCTTAAGAATGATGTTAGACTTGGGATCAAAGGAAGCAAAACATAAAGAGATAGAGAGAATGGGAGGTAGGATAGAGATCTGTCTTTAGGCAGCTCAACGAGACTATCATTCAAACCTGTTCTACATGGTCTTCTCCAAAAACAATCCCTGTGAACTTTTAAAACTAGGGTTTTGGTTGCAAATTTATGATTGTTACCAATAAATTTTTCTGTTAATCCTAAAACATCAGCCCCCTGCAAACTCCTAAAACAAAGGTCTTGCTTGTAAATTTATGACCCTTACCAGCAGATCCTTCTAATAGTCCTAAAAGAAACCCTGTGAACTCCTCTATATCAATTATCAACGGTTTTGCTCCCAAATACAGGGTAGATTGGAATATCCAGGATGACAGAACCTTATTTTTACCTGGACAGGCACATAGAGATTTAGCAAGAGAAGCTGTGAGGAAATCACTTGTGCTATTGAAGCATGGGGAATCTGCGGATAAACCCTTACTGCCTCTTCCCAAGAAGGCACCCAAGATCCTTGTTGCTGGAAGTCATGCTAACAACTTGGGATACCAATGTGGTGGATGGACAATCCAGTGGCAAGGAGTCAGTGGAAACAACATCACATCTGGTAGGTTCTCTTGCGTACATTATATAGGTTACCCATGCACAAATCATAATCATCCAATGACTAATTAGTACTTCCATTACACTTTTAGGTATAGTATAATTGAGATTTTTCAGTTTATGCTTTATCTGAGATGGCTCATTTAATTCCAAACTACTAACATAAACTCCTCTAAACTGTGGACAGGTACCACTATTCTCAATGGAATTTCTTCTGCTGTCGACCCAAGCACCGAAATTATTTACAGTCAAAATCCAGACACTGACTTTGTAAAATCCAATAACTTCTCCTACTCCATTATTGTTGTGGGTGAACCACCTTATGCAGAAACAGCAGGTGACAGCATGAACCTTACAATCTCAGAGCCTGGATCAAGCACAATCAGAAATGTTTGTGGGTCAGCAAAATGTATTGTGGTCGTCGTTTCTGGTCGACCTGTTGTAATTGAACCCTACATGGCCCAGATGGATGCCCTAGTTGCTGCATGGCTCCCGGGCACTGAAGGCCAAGGTGTGGCTGATGTCCTCTTCGGGGACTACGGATTCACTGGAAAACTCTCTCGCACTTGGTTCAAGACTGTAGATCAGCTCCCAATGAACGTTGGTGACTTACACTATGACCCACTTTTCCCTTTTGGGTTTGGATTAGAGACTGAGCCCACCACTACTAATTAGAATTTGATGCTTGGAGATTTTATTCATTGTGTAGTCTCAGATTCTTCCATTGCCAAGTTAAGTATCATGTAGGTTTTAGTCTTAGTCTGAAGAGAAAAGAACCACTCTCTAATTTATAGCTTATACCAGCACTTTTACTTCTATTATCAAGTTTCATCGAATATTACTTGCTCACATAAAACATAGGGACTGTTAGGCCCTTCGTCCATTTCTCTATTTCCAATGGTATTCAACAGGAATTCTAATCACGTTTTAATTCTACAAGGAATTGAATATTGCATGAGTTCTCACTAAATGAAAAGATCATGGACTTTTACTGATTGTGGAAGAAGAAAAAAAGGCTTATTTAATGTCATTAAGAAACCAAGATCTAATATAATTGAAAAAAGAAAGAAAAAAACAGCGCATTAACATACGGGACTCTCCCCCAAAACATTGATCCAATGAGATGGTCTAAGACCGAGTACTCATATCTCTTGGTACAACTTTCATACAGCATTGAAAATTTCAGAACTTCTATTAAACAAACATAAGTACAGAATGAACATTTACCTCACTAAGCTGTATCTTTTGGTTTATCAGCAGTGATGTGGCTTCCCTCTTCTGCTTCTTTCAAGAGCCTCGTGATTTCCGCCTTTTCCTCTAGAAGAGTTTCTACCTTAGTATCTATCTTCTCCAGCTTTTGTTTTAGCTTCACTAAATCCTTTGACTTGTCCTTGTCAACGAGCTTTCTCTTCTCCTCACCTTTCTCTTTCTCCACTTTTTCTTCTATAGATTCTTTTTCGCCCTCCCTCTCTTCCTTTTCTTCCTGGACATCCTCAATTTCCTTTTTGACGTCAACTGAATCGTCTTTAGTTACAAGCTGCCAATCATCTTCACTTCCTACCTCCCTTGAGCTTACTTCAAGCTTGCTTTTTACCTCCATTTCTGCATCATCCTTCTGTTTGTCTACCTTACTTTCCCTTTCTTTGTTGGACTGCTCTCCATCCTTTTTTTCCTTCTTTTTTTCTTCCTTATCATTGTTTTTATCTTCTTTCCCTTTTTTCCCACCTTTCTCCTTCTCATCCTTTCCTTCGGTCTTTTTTCCTTCCTTTTCCTTCTTTTTTTCTTCTCCAGCATTCACCTTTTCATCCTTCTCTTTTTTCTTCTCCTTCCCTTTCTCCTTCGACTCACAATCATTGTTCTCATTTTTCTTCTCATTCTCTTCTTTTCTTTTCTTCTTATCTTTTTTTTCACAACTGTCTTTATCTTTCTTTGACTTCTCTTTTACTTCCTCAGACCCCCCACCTTTCTCCTTCTCATCCTTTCCTTTGCTCTTTTTTTCTTCTTTCTCCTTCTTTTCTTCTTTGGCTTCCGTCTTTTCGTCCTTTCCTTTGCCCTTTTGTTCTTCTTTCTCCTTCTTCTTTTCTTCTTTGGCTTCTGTCTTTTCATCCTTTCCTTTCCCCTTTTTTTCTTCTTTCTCCTTTACTTCTCTGTCATCCTTCTCTTTCTTCTTCTCCTTCCCTTTAGACTTGGAATCTTCTTCTGCGTCCTTCTTCCCGTCCTCCTTCACTTCTTTCCCTTTCTTCTTCTTGTCTGTATCATCTACCTCGACACCTTTGTCTTTCTTCTTCCTCTCTTCTTTATCCTTTCCTTTCTCAGATTTTTTATCTTTCTTGTTTTCTTCACTTTCCTTTGATACACCATCTCCATCCTTCTTTGCCATATTTTCCTTCACATCTTTTTCTTTTTTCTCTTTTGACTCCTCATCTTTATCATTATGTTTCTTCTCCTCTTCTCCTTCATTGTGTTTTGTTTTTTCTTTCTCCATGGACTTGGTTTCCTTGATTTTAAGATGAAGCTCTTGTTTTTCTGTCTATTTTTCGCCCCCAACCATAAATATTTTTACTTTATGGAACTTGGAGCGTGGGAATTTTTCTATTACTTTCGACTGCCTGAAACATAGCAACGTAATCTTAATGCATGAAAAAACATGGTAAAAGAATCGATTTTAAATATTTAGACAATAGTCATATTAAAGGTTCCACTCCAATCTCTATGAAAGAACATAAAAAAATAAGAACTAAGTTTGTATACACCACTAAGAAGTATTTGATGAACCAGCTAAGTAATAGATATTGAAAAGTGAACAATGAGACACTAGGAAGCTAACACAACATTCTCACCAAGAAAAAGAGCCCGAAATAACCCCTACCTCTATGACCAATCCAAAACAATAACTGAAACCAGAAGTGCACTGTCAGACATTAATACTTGTTAAGGCTTTGTTATTTACAGGTTTCACCAAAAGAACATGAACATGTTACAAGCTCATGTTACATTTTGAACTCCCGTGTGATGGAATCTTTGATTTTATTTTCTTGTAAATTATGTACTCAAAGAAACAGGCATATGAATGCAATAAGAAAACTTGTTTGCAAGTAAATGAGAGACATCAAGTAAATGGAATAGATAAACTAGTGCTTCTTTATAAATTTCCATTTAAACAACCAATTGTGCATCAAGTAGTTGCACTTTTATTTATTTTTGATAAATACATCAAGTAGTTCTACGGGGGTTTTTTCCCTGGCTACTAAGCCTGCCTCACTTTATAGCTGGAAAACAATAACAACTACAGACATTACCCTCAGTTTACCCGGGGAGATTTTCCCGTAAAACCAGGGTGATCCGGGTTCATAAATTGATCACCATTTGACCAACTAATCCCTGGGGCAAGTCAGAACCCCGCCAACCCACATGTAAGTCAAAATAAACCCTAGTGAGTGGCCCTGTTGGTGGTGAATCAAAGTCAGGACCTATGCTTCTTGACGTAAAGTCAAAAAACGATACACCAACTCCCATCAGTTCCATGTGGGAGTTTGTATGTTCAATAGTTGTTCTAGTGTAGTAGCAAATAAGCTAAAGAATGACTCCCTATATGTTTACATCTAGCATCTCCAATACATGTAGACTTGAAAACTAGAACAACCCCAATTGTCCCTCACCACCACGGGCGTCGATTCCTATAACACGTCCAATGCGTAAATGACACTAATCGATGAATCTACTCAAACCCCAACATGTAAAACTAACAAAACTATATAGATTTCAATTATACTTTCTTGCAAACCCTCTTCATATAATTCTACAAAAACACAAAAAAAAAAAAAAAAAAAAAAAAAACATATCAGCAGTTAAACATCTACCATATAACTGACTTGTAAATAATCAAAATTTAGTCGATCTAAACCAAATTATCTCAAGATTAGGTGCAAATAGAAGAAACCCAGAGATGGATATTAGCAGAATTGAGAGATGGGTGATGAAACCTGTGTGTTGATCTCAGATGAAGAAGATATCTTGTTGAGAGCAGAGGTAGGTAGTTTTTGCGGATCTTGAAAGTGAAGATAGGTATCTGTGGTTCTATATGGAGAACGAGAAGAGTCGTTTGAGTGGAGGTTGTTGGATATCGCATTGGCTCCTGTCTACTTTTTTTAGATATTGGGTCGACATTGACGCGTACGACTCACATGATTTCTTCAATGAAATGAAACCGTGTGTAGCTTCCGCTACTTCTTTTTTATTAAGATAAGAATGTACACTACCAAGCTTACAAGTTAAACTCCAAGAAGTAGACAGGTTCTATTTTCCGCCTATTTATACTTCTATATGAAATATAAAGAATTTGGAGGATGGATTAGAGCGTCAGGTGGCGGTGGTTATTAACATGAATAAATGAATTTTACATTCACTTTCATATTTAAGAGGATTTTCAAGGCTTTCATTGCACGTAACCTATGAAATGTTTTTACCTTCCTCTCCTTACATTTTATTCAAAATATTTATGTCAGTTAAGTTGAGCTCTTCATCTCCACCTACATGTAACTGCTCTAACTCTATTTCTATATAAACCCCACTATTTTTTCCACACTTCATCATGACATAAATTCTCCTTTCTTAATCTCATACCACGTCATATTAACACATTATCTCTCTCTCTCTCTAGCTCCATGGCTCATGGAAATTGTTATAATGGCAATGCGAGATACGCCATGTTCCTCTTATCGAAGTACAAACGAGTCAACAAAGAAAAAAGATATGGCTTACTAGCAACAAAGTTATACCCTTTTTTCCATAATTGTAAAGGTTTATTATTTGTGTCTAGATTATCATAAAAATATTTCATATAATCATGCCATAGTGTGACGTTTACTATGCTCAATTTTATTACTTCGATTATGTGTTGCCGCATATGGTTGGGGGAAGGTTGTAGAATAATATAGAAAATTGGACTTGAAGGTTCGAATAATCTTTACAAGTTTTTTAGATTACTGGTAACTATTGAAGGAGCATCTCATGTTTGCTTTATGGGATTTATTTTTATTTTGTATGGTGTATATTATAAGAGGTTTTGATTTGTATTATGGTCATCTTGACATATAAATCTGAATTAACTGGGGCGAAGCACCGGAATATTAAACTAGTAAATAGTAAAAGAAACACATTTAGTGAAAATCTATAATAGGGGATAAAAGGAGTTTTAATCCACCTCAGGAAAACTTTTTTTTTGGAAGGTAAGATGGGGTTGAAAGCAGACCCCACTGCTCAATAGATCAACAGAATATACAAAAGAGAACTCTCTATGCGGAGAAGTTCAAAAAGAAAAATACAAGGAAGGAGGAAAAAACTACAAAGCAAATGACCTACAGAATCTACAAGACAAAAAGAATCTGCAGCACTAGTGTGTAATGGATTTCAAGTCTTCAGCAAAGGAACTTAAAATGAACTCCTTATAGCCATAGTCAAAGAGGAGCAACAAAAACAAGGAAGTATAGTACAATACCATGACTTTAAAGCAGCAGCAGACCACATGATAGTAGTTGTAATGAAAGGCAGCAGACAAGAGCTTCAAAGGGACAAGGCCACCTACTCCAAGAACTCAACATACTAACTTTCAAACCATCTCTTATCACTGCCCCAGCAATTCTGATGACCAGGCCTCCCATTACTGAACCTAGCATCCTTGAAAGAGTGGTAAAAAAAAAAAAAGACATAAAATGAAAAGGCAACAATCTTCTCCATAACTGCCCCAATAAGGCCTCCACTATTGAACCAGCATCCTTGATAGAGAAGCAAAAAGGATAAAAGTAGAAAATGAACCAGCAGGCAGCAATCCTCGTCATTACAAAACCAAATAACTTAACAAGACCAAACAAGTACTGAAGCAGGCAGCATCTACACCCAAAGCCAGTCTGAATCACAATATAAATAATCTAATTTTCAATGATCATAGTCTCATGTTGGGCTTCCCCGCAGCATCCTCATCAACAATCACCAACATCTCATGAGAGAATTCAGAAGGATCCATTTCAATAAAACCATCCATAGGTTTAATTTTTGACAGAAAATCAGCAGCTGCATTCGCTTCTCTGAACACTTGTTCCATTAAGCATGAAACAAATCGAAGCATCAACTTCTTTATCCTCTCCACAATTCTTTTAACCCGCCAAGGAGGCTTCCCTTCCTTATAGAGTAGGTGGTAGGCTTCCCTAGAATCAGTAAATAGGATGACTTTCTCAATTTCCATCCTCAGCCCAAGCAACAAGCCAGCTTCAATGCCCTGAAGTTCATGGATGATTACACTTTGAGCTCGCACTCTACCAGCCACGGCTTTAACTGCAATCCCTTCTTCTGTTCTCAACATTGCTCCAAATCCTCCAACTTCAGAAAGTGATCCATCTGTATTAATAGCATGGAAACCAGTATGAGGTTTCTTCCATTTGCAAAAAATAGGTTCTATAGTCTTAAGGCAGTTCGGAAGGTTCCAATCCTGCAAGCAGATTCTATTTTCATTAGTATCTTCAATAACAGCTTTACTACAAGCAAGTTTAGTCCTAACATCAAGAATGATATTTTGAACTATGAACGGAGCAGATTTACTAATGCTCTCAAAAATTCTATTATTCCTTTCTCCCCATAAATGGGAGATGAAAGCGCAAAAGGTGAGTTTTCTAATTTGAGTAATTAAAGAATTTCCCTTGAAGTGGTCTGAGCACCAAGAGATTTCAATGTCCCAGTCTGTATTGAGCCTATTGAAGTGAAGTTTATGAAGAAGACAGTTCCAAATTGTTTGTGAGAAAGGGCAAGAACAAAACAGATGATTCTCGTTTTCTCCATCCCCCCAACAAAGCACACGTTTTGCAAGGAACGTCACGCCCCACTGGACAAGCTTGTCTTGGGTTTTCAAGGCCTTATTTTAGGCCAGCCAAGCAATAAAGCTATGTCTAGGAATATTACTTGGGAACCAGGTCAAGTGAGTCCAGGGGAGCTTAGGGTTGTTGTGCCGAATAAAATTAAAAGTGTCTTTGAACTTAAATTTCCCATCATTAGTAATTGACCAAACAATTTCATCCTCGTGGCCAGAGGAGCAATCAACTTGATCAATCTGTTGCCAAATAGTACTAAGTTCATGAAGGGAGTTTTCAGGAATGTTCCAATCATTGTTATTGAAAATATTACCAACATAAGCATTAAAGTGCAGCAGAGGGTCATACCTGAGGTGTTGAGGAAAGAGATCAGATAAAATACCCAGCGGATGCCAAGGTTGCTGCCAGAACAATGTAGTTTGTCCGTTCCCAATATAATGTCGGGCAATTGAAGACGCAATAGTTCTATTATGTAAAATAAATCTCCAAATCCAAGAACAATCAGAAGGAATTTTCATAACCCAATTTTTTTAATTTTTTATCAAGTTAGTTGATATCCAGTCAGCCCAAATAGATTGCACCCCCCCCCCCCCCCCCCCCCTATAACCGTCCACAGATTTTTCAGGGTAGCAACTTTATTAACCGTAGCAATATCCCTAATGTTAAGGCCACCTTCCTCATAAGAGTAACAACATTTATCCCAACTGACCAAAGAGTTTTTAAAATCCATATCAGTACCTCCCCACAAGAAGTTTCTAAGGGTATTACTGAGCATTTTCACTATAGATTGGGGGATTTTATAGACGGAGCTCCAGTAGGTGTGCATACTAGCCAAGACTGACTTGAGGAGAGTGAGTCTCCTAGCATAGGATAAACATCTGCTTTTCCATGACCCAATCGTAGAATTAACTCTTTCAACCATAGGGAGACAATCAGAGGCCTTAAGACGAGTTGTGATCAATGGGAGGCCAAGGTATCTAACTGGAAGGGAACCCCATTCAATACCAAGAATATCACAGAAGTAGTCAATATCAATAGAATTCATACCAGCACAATATAATCTACTCTTATCATAGTTAATATCCATACCAGCAAAGGTCTTAAAGTGGTGCAGCGCTTGAACAAGACAGATAGCATTAGAAGGTACACCTTTCATAAAAATAATGAGATCATCTGCAAAACACAAGTGAGATATACTAGGCCTAAGGCATTTAGGGTGAAGCTTAAAGAGCCCTTCCCTTACATTTTTTTTCCATAATCTTGGTAAACACCTCCATAATCATGACAAAAAGGTATGGAGAAATAGGGTCCCATTGCCTAATCCCTTTTTTTCCTTTAAAATAGCCATAGTGAGACCCATTAATAGCCACTGAAAATCTAGTAATTGATATACATTCCCAAATCCACATAATAAGTTTACCAGGGAAATTCATAGCTTGCATGACTTCAATGATAGATTCCCAATTAACCATATCGTAAGCCTTGCTCAAATCAATCTTAACCGTACATCTACCTCTGCCTTTATCTCTATGATAATTTCTAACAATTTCATGTGTTAACATGATATTATCAGTGATGTTTCGCCCAAAGATGAAAGCAGACTGGTAGGGGCTAATGAGAGAGCCAATGACATTCTTAATTCTACAAGTCAAATTTTTTGAAATGCATTTGTAAAGAACAGAGCAACAAGCAATAGGTCTAAAATCTTTAAAGGAAGTTGGATTATCAATTTTGGGGATTAGCGCAAGAATTGTAGCATTAACTTCACCCAAAAGCTTACCAGAGTGGAAGAAATTTTTGATAGCTTTCACAAAATCATCACCAATAACTGACCAAGCCTTTTTGAAGAACAGAGCTGTGAAGCCATCAGGCCCTGGTGATTTATCATCTCCAATGTCCTGCAAACACTCAAAAATCTCTTGGGAAGAAATAGGCTTTTCTAATTCATCACTGTCTTCGTTAGAGATTTTGTTCAAATTAAGGCTTTGTAAGTTATTAAATCTAGTTTGAGGACAATGGCTATGTCCAAGAGAGTTTTCAAACCAAGAGACTCCTTCTTTGCTTATATCTTTTTCATTGTTAAGAGTATTCCCATTGGAGTCAGTGATACTTAAAATCCTATTTCTGGCTCCTCCTCAGGAAAGCTGGTCTTGAGTTAAACCATTCACTAGTCCCTTCTCTCCAAGAGTGAGAAATTTTGATAATCATCTGGTCTTGAAGGTGATGCCTATTGAAAATTGCCATAGAATGTTGTTGCTTTTGTAAGCTTCAACTGCTGCCTTAGAGTCTTAAGGTAATTAGGAGTTTTAGTCATCCTTGAGAAAGGGCTTCTTCTGCTGATGCAATGACGGCTGAGCATTCTGCCATGTAAGAACTAACAATATCGTTATTTTGTAGAAGAACACCAATGATACTTGCCATTGAATTCATGATACCCCCCCCCCCCCCCCCCCCCCCCTAGATTTCCATAGCTTGAACCATCACAGTTTGCTTTGACTTCACCCTCTTGGGGGAGGGTTCAGTAACAAGTTCTTATGGCTGGGGTTTTCTTTTGCTCACAACTAACACCCAACTCTTTTATGATCTTCAAATTATGTATTGTGTTGTAGTAGAGGCCCTGACCTGGATAAGGATACTCTTTAATTATGTAAGATTGTTACCTGTTCTTCATGCATGATTTTGTTTCTAGAGGTCTTGGATGAGAGTACTTCTGCATACATACAGAGAGTTTAAATATATTGATGAAAGACAGTCAGTTATGTTGAACTAAACAACACGTGACTATGAGGGCTTAAAGGCCCCTACTGCAGGTCGGCAAGCGGGCAGGGGGTATATGCATCACTTTCCTAACTTGGATCATAACCTAGAGACGTTCAGTCATAATCTTGCACACGATGACTTCGCACGCACAAGCTTTTCAATCAAGCGTGGTGAACAATTTGTGCGAATCAACGTCCCCACTCATTTTATGTTGAATTACTATTAATAGGGTAAAACTATCCTGCAATGGGTAGTTCATAATTTTTTGACAAATTTGTGAAATAAAAAGATTGGAGGCAAAGCTAGTAGGTACCATCTAAAATGCTCGAAAAACGCTCAATTCTTCTTTTTTTTTTCTGAAAAAATAAAAAATCGGGAACATAATAGTTATGCAGCACACGGCAAAAGGGTGAGAAACACATTATTGTTTAAGCTCTAAAATAGGTCGCACCTTGGAACTAAAGCACGAAACCAAGGAGCTTCTGGTGCGGTGCTTGCCTTGAAATAAGCAAATGAAAGCACCGGCTCAATGCACTACTGAAGATGGCTTACACTTCTCCAAGTCACATAACCAAGCAGCCAAGCAGGGCCTACACAAATGAGCTACGTGTATGACAATTCTCCCCCAAAAAATTGAAGCTCAAGTCTTTGAACCAAAATGTGATTTTTATTTCTCTCTCTCTCTGCATTATCTATACAAACTTCCATTAATGACGACACATCTCCTCTCCCCTCTTTCCAGCTCTCCTTCTCTGTTGTTGCACAAAGACAGCATACTTTTCCTCTGCAGCTCTTTTTCACCTCATCATTATCATCAGTTGGGGCTCTTAAAATCCAAATCAAGGGGTCGTTGTTTCAAACTCAGAGCAACTATCGAAGAAACAGCAAAAACGCCACCCAAAGAGACCGAACCCAACCCCAGTTCTTCGTCTCCCCAAGAAATCACTGAGAAGTTTGGCCTTGAAGCTGGTCTTTGGAAGGTACCCTTTCTATGGTTTTTTCTTCTTGTTTTGGTATTGGTTTTGAAATTTAGGTGTAGTTTAATGGTGGGGTTGAGTTTTTTTGAGTTGGGTATGTTTAATTTGATTGTTTGAGAGCAGTTTGTGGATTTGGGTAATTGGGGTGAAGTTATTTTAAGTTGATTCTATGTTTAATGATTGATTTTGATTGTTTTAGCGTGGAAGACATAATTATTAGCTCTGTAAAATGAGTTCTTGGGTTTAACATTATCCCTAATTTTTGGTTTTGGTCTGTGAATTTAAGATTTTTATCTAGAGTTCAGTGACGGGGTTGAGTTTTTTAGACTTGATTTTGTATTTGGGAGTGATTTTGATTGATTGAGACCAGTTTTGTGTGATTTGAGTGTGGGAAACATGATTAGTACTAGCTCTGGAAATCAGGTTTTGTGATTAAAATTTTCCCTACTTTTGAGCACTTGGGTGAAGAATCTGATGATGATGAGTTGATGCAGATATTCAGCTCAAAAGAGCAAGAACAGGGAGAGAAGTCGAAAGGGGATAGAGCAAAGGAATTGTTGGGGAAGTATGGAGGAGCATACTTGGCTACCTCCATTACTCTCTCCTTATTCTCATTCTCTCTCTGCTACGTCCTAATTAGCTCCGGAGTCGACGTCCAAGCTTTGTTGAGTAAGGTATGAGGCTTCTTTAACGCATAGTTTTTCCAAACTCAAACTCCGTATTTTTTGTTGTTATTGAAATGAGTAACTCGGGATAACTTTCCGAACCTTTGACATGCTCTTGTATTGTAATTATGAGGATTTTTACTGAATTCTTCTGTTTTGAAGTGTGACATTCTCTACCATGGTGTTTTACTTCCAGACTATTTTGGTTAGAATATATAATGGCTAAAAGCCTCTAAACTTAAAAACCTATACATAAGTCATTTCAATGTAACTAAAGAAGTGGCATTTTTTTCAATTATTTTGTCAAATGATTTCATAAACAAATGGGTATCGAAGATTTTGACTGAAAAAGAGCTTTCGATGCTTGAAGAGAAAATGAGAGGATTTAAAACTATACCTAGAAGTGATTCGAAATCAAAGGTTGCCTAAAGACTTCGTTATCGATGCACACTCAGAGCTGAGAATTATTAGTGGTATGAGAGAAAACTTATAAGTCACTCGTCTAACTATTATGACTCATAATTTGGTATCTTCATACATCCATAGTTGTTATGCTAATATAAACATTTCTTTATGACAACTAATTCTAATGGGCCCAAACGATAAGGTTTACAAAAAAGTAAAATAGATGGGCATTATGAGTAAGAGGACCTCGGAATTTTGTTAGGGGGCTAAGGTAAATGTCGGGGATTTCAGCCAAATTTCAAGTCCAACAGAATTTCGTATATTTCATCAAATGTGAGTGATATTTTGTAAATTTGGAGTATCTGAAACCCAAATACTCAAATGCCAATTATTGTGAACTTGATCTAATTTTTTTTACATAATAAGCTCAATTTGTTTTCAAATTTCCATATAAATTTCAGCTAAATACTTCGTCAACTGTTTCACTAAGATATCTTTTACTTGGTGAAATTCTAGACCAAGCATTTGTCGATTCATGTGACTCGTGAAGTTCATTTGAAAAAAAGGGTTGCATCCTTCATTCTCTTATTCTCAACATATGATCTCATATGTGAGAGAATCTAATTGGTATTATTTTCTTAAACACCATATTGGTTGGCATGTATGTTCCTCGCAATGGTGTTTGACCTCTGCTGCTTCACTAGTCAACACCTCATTAACCCCCATATTCGTGTCCTTGGCTTATTTTGTATTGTGCTTGTTTTGTGCTTCTTGTTAGAGTTAGAAATAGTATTAGTTACTATTACTAGAGTAATGTCTTAATAAGTTTCTATTTGTCATGTTTAGTAAGTTTCTAGCTAGGCTTTTATGTTTGGATGTATATAGCCCATAGATTGTATTGTAGGAGAATAATCAACTCTGAATAATAAGCCTTTTGTTTCACTATCTTTCTCTGCAATGTAGTCTCTTATTGCTATCATGGTATCAGAGCGAACTCAATTTCTGGGAGTCGAAGGTTTCGTTTGCGATTGCTAGATGGTTTATCATTCTTCCTCGGGTAATGTAAATTGAATCTAGAGTGTCTTGGGGTGTTGTTTCTAATTTTGGGGTGCAATTTTCAAATATGGGGTGCAGTTTTCAAATCTAGGGTGTTATATCTATTCCTGGGGTGCTCTTTTGTTTCGTCTTCGGGTTGTAATCTTTCCACGTTGGAAAGTTTTGTTTCGTTCTTCAATAAATTATTTTTACATTCTAAAAAAAGAATCTATTTTCGGGGTGCAGTTTCTAAATTTGGGTTGTTACTATCAAATCTAGGGTGGTGGTACCAAATATTTGGTGTTGTTACTAATATCTATGGTGTTGTTACCAATTTATGTGGTGCTTATTACGTTGGATTGCTGCTTACTAATCTGGGAATGCAGTTTACTAAAAATTGGAGGTATTCTTATTAATCTGAGTTGTTCTAGGGTGTTGCTTACAAGTATTATTTTGGCAAAAGTTATTACATCAATTTTAAATTGTTTTGGGGCCTAACATGGGTTTCTCACACCATGTTTTGAATGAGTGAGATCATCGATGAGTCTGGTTGTGATTTGGGGTGTTGAACATGTTCTTGTTTAGTTATGGGGGACATTAATTCTCGTGTGGGTTGAGTTGAGTTCCGGTTATGCAAACAAAATTGACTTTAATTTATCAGAAATGGTCTTTATGTCTTTAGTACTCTGGTTAGATTCTCGCATATTGTATGAGTATCTTGATTTTAGTTATGATTTAGAGAAGTTGGTGATTAATTTGCTTATAGTTTTACAACTAGTGGTTGGACGCATCTCTTTCTTTTTCTTTTCTGGTTAAGATTTGGTGGTTACTATGCATCTGGTTATGATTTATCGGTTAGTTTGCATCTGCTAGGATTAGGCGGTTAGTTCACATCTGCTTAGAATTTAGCGGTTAGTTCACAATCTGGTTAGGATCTGGCGGTCAGTTCACATCTGGTTAGGATATGGCGGCTAGTTCGCAACTGGTTCGGATGTGGCAATTCGTTCGCATATGTTTCTTTTTGCATCCGGCAGTTGGTCGCATCTAATTTTGTTTCTTCTGTTAGTTGCGCATCGAATTCTGGAGGGTTGTGCATCTCAGCTATTTGAGGGTTTTGGTTTTGGTTTTGGTTTTCTGGCTGGATAACGTCTAGCAACTGATAACACTTTGTCTGGGTTTTGATTTTGGTTAGATAACATCAGCAATTAACATTCATTTTTTGGCGAATATGATTTCTTGTGGTTGAGTAAAGCTTTTGTATAGTGTTCCCATTTTACTATTTGCAAACTCTTTATGTACTTGCGTACCATCTTGAGTTTGACACGGGGGGGGGGGATATTAGAGTTAGAAATTAGTATTAGTTGCTATCATTAGAGTTATGTCTTATTTAATAAGTTTTTATTTGTCATGCTTAATAAGTTTCTAGTTAGGCTTTTATGTTTGGCTATATATAGCCCATATATTGTATTATCAGAGAATAATCAACTCTGAATAATAAGACTTTTGTTTCACTCTCTTTCTCTCTGCAATGTAGTATCTTATTGTTATCACTTTTAAGGTTTCGTAGGCGTTTGGCCTATATTATTTGGGCTTGCACAAACATAAATGAGTAATTAAAAGCATTTAAGTCTTAGAACAATGGACAATGTTATCTTATAGGTTTACACCAACGAATGTTGCAAACCAGATTTCTTTGCTATTGGTTTTCACTATGGTTCCCCTCTCGATATCATGATCTTCGGAAGTTATCAATTTAAATCTGTTTTGTTACCATACTTTAAGTTGCTATGCCTTGAAGCTTGATCATCACTTGACTAATGTGTATGAAATTGATCTTCAGATTGGGATCTCGCCAAGTGAAACCGGGGAAAAGGTGGGCACTTTTGCTCTAGCGTATGCTGCTCATAAAGCTGCATCTCCAATCAGGTTTCCTCCTACAGTAGCTCTTACTCCAATTGTTGCTAGTTGGATGGGAAAGAAAGAAAAAAAGGACAAGTGATTTAGTCCAGAGGATGCCACTAGAGCTATATCTCATATTGTACAATTATATCGTCTCCTAATCCAAATAATAGATATGTGCTAAACAACAGCAGTCGGCAACTATTTCTTAAGGAAATCAAGGGACGTGAATGTCCCTTACTATTTCACTCAGGACCTGATGGAGCAGTTCCCTAAGGCAGTAGTGTTGAAGATATGCATAGTATGTTTTGTATGTAGAGTGATTTGCGCGCCTACTTTTTCATTGTAATGTTGTGTATCTTCAGTGTTTTGTTATACTGAAGCTTCACTTTTGTAAGGGTGTAAAGGTTAATTCCTTCATCTGTGTAATGTTTTTCTCCCTGGCGTAAAAGGAAATTATAGCAATAAACAGTGCTACAGGATCAAGCAAGAATACGACTGATAGAGCTTCAAAGTTTTATTTTTTTGTACTAATCTGTACCATATCTTCTGGAGTTGTTAAATTTATTTGATATTTCAAAAGAAAGTTGTTAAGCAATTGCTCATTCAATATATTATATCTGTATGCTTAGTCAGTTGCAATTGGCCTCTACCCTAGATTTTTCATTTGAAAACATGAGTGTTTTGTTCATCTGCAAAGACGTAAGTGTTAAGAGCAAATCCAGCAGCAAGTTGGGTTTGGGTGTGGGCTCTGACAGGGGCCCACAAAAAACCCAACCCACACCCAGCTCCCAGCAGCAAATTTGGGTTTGTGGCGTGGTTTTTTTTAAAAAAATTAACTAGGAGGAGTTCTAAAGCAGCTTTTACCGCCGCTTCAACTGTTATAATTTTTGTTTCCCAACTCGACTCATTCTTTACATTTTACTTCTTCCTCTCTCTCAATTCGAAGGTAAAAAAAATTATTCCCCTAACAAATTTAAAATATAGATGCCACAGGGAGACCTGCATACCAGTACATTACCTGGGTTTAAAGTGACAAGAGATCCAGAGAAAGCCGTAATTCGGTCGAGGTCCGGAAGGAAGAAAAAACGAGTAGAATTTGAAGATGTCCAACAAACCCAACCTATACCAAACCCACCCCAAGAAAACTACCCGTAGAGGTTTATTACCCAACTCCCAAACGGCGTCAGTCATATCTATTACACTGGCAAAGAACTCACGGTAAGTTTTTTGTTTAATTGTCAATTTATTATTTCCATAAATCAAGTGTTTGACAAAATGCTCCAATGAACAGAATCGGGATTCGATGCGTTCGCACGGCACTTTTACTACAGTAATCGAAGTGTAGAAGGAAATTTCCACAATTCCGACAATTAGGGATGTCGTGGTCAAGATATTCGGTAGCTTTATAGATATACGCTTGGGTAATTCCGATAATCGCCTAATTCAGGCACTTACAGAGCGTTGGTGGCCAACAACGCACACATTTTTGTTTCCGTGTGTGGAGATAGGGTCACTTCATTGGATTTCTAGATGCTGACATCATTGTCAATCGGCCGATATCCGACATAGGTGTCGTATGACGACGCATGAAGCGTTTTATCCAATGCGAGACAATTGCTCTCTATTCAGCAATATAAAGAGTGGGAACGTCAGCATTTCACATTTGAGGACGTACTTGACCATCTCAGCTGATCGGGAGGATGATATTACTATATTACTCGTGCTTTTATCCTCTTCATGATGGGACATTTGTGGTTCCAAACGGCCAACGACACCGTTCTGCTTGGATATCTCGCGGCCGTGGCCGATTTGGACGAGGCTGCCGAATATGACTATGGTTTTGTTATTCTTGCTTCCCTGTACCATGGTTTGGATACCGCAGTCACAACCGGGGGTGCCATCACTAGATTTTCCCACCTTCTTGAGGTACACTAACATTTTTTCCTTACAAGCTACAAATCAAATATCTTCCAATAAACGTCTTAAAAATAATTTATAATTATTTTTTATGCTGTTCCAAAATACAGTATTGGTTCTACGAGTATTGTGGGGTTGGCCACCCTATTGTCAAGGAAGAGGTTAAGTTCTCGGCCTATCCACGCCTCAGAGTATGGGAGAGGGGGAACAAGAAGAAAACTAATGACCAGGCAGCCGATTTGTTTATTCTAGGCAGATACTACATTGACCACCAGACTATTGAGACGATCACCTGGCGACCTTGGTTGGATTTTGCGGTGTCTGAGTTAGATGACGTACGGACTACGTCGCTCCTGTCCCGTAAGAGAATGCCACTTCAAGTCCCAAATGGAAACTGCGAGTATTAGTTGAGGGATAGATGTTAGAGGCAGTTGACTGACACTGCGGGTATTCCTTTAGATTCTCTGCTTAGCATGTCGCCACATCTTAGTCCAGCAGATTTACAGGCGATGAGACAGACCGGCTTCATTGACTGTAAGCATTTTATGTTAGGGGAGGAACAAGAAACTTACGCCTTATTCTGGGATGACCAAACTAGGGAGGTAGACCACCTGTTGACATATTCCCAGAGGATGGGGAATATAGATTTGTTCAGACCCTCTACACTTAGGGCTGGTATTACACCCGTGGTGGTTACGTCAGCATCAGTTCATAGCTTGTCCCAGGACTTTAGTTTGCCTGACGAGCCCGAGGGGCCAGACCCGGGGTGACACATGGAGTGGATAGTGAGGCGTGAGCTGCTCCCCATCTACCGTTTGAGGGACCCGCCACCCATGTCTGCCTCCTACGACACAGAGGAGTTGTGGCACCTAACTCATGGTATGCGACAACTTTGCCTTGTAGAGTCTACGCGGGACACCCAGAGGCTCCAGGAGTTGACTGATGAAAGCACCACTCTGAGGAGGCACTTGGATAGTGTAGACGACCAGCTATATGCACATGAAAGTTTTTTTTCTCTTAATGTAATATTTATTTTGTCAAAATATTTATAATTTTTTTTTGTCATGTTCAGGACCTACATCTGAGGAGGGGGCGTGACGTATGGGTGGTATTGCTACCACCTGGAGGTGGCGCGAGGACGAGGCAGGGGAACCATGAATTTGGTCCGCGAACCAGGGGAGCCTGTAGTAGCCATAGTGGCCCGTCTCAGTAGATATATATTTTTTTTATGTTTTTGTAGGCGTAATCTTTTATTGTAAACATCGGTGTTGAACAAATTTTATTGTTAATTTTAGGTTTGTTTCTCTATATATGTACTTGTACGACCTGATGTCACATTTCTTTATACAAATCAATATTAATCAATTTATTTTGAGTATTGAATTTAAATATAAATGCAATTACAATTCTTAAAATAGTAGCTCTACGCACGAAATGAAACTCAAAACAGATACAATTACACTTAATTCATTGTTCACGACTGATGTAAGGATTAAATCAAGACCATTCAATAAGGGGGAGCGGATCCCGTCCATAGTTGGAAAGTTAGTAATTTCCTGGAAACTTATTAGGCGGGACGTAGTTCCGGTAAAAAAATATCGTATGGAGTCTCGAACGGGAACGGCTGGTTGTATTTTTCATACCATTCATCTCTGGCTTCGCGGAGAATATAGGCTAGTGGAACACCTCTGACTCCTCTATCAATACTCATCCGTATCTCATGAAACTCATCACATTTAGCCTTAATAACATTCCACCTATTGTATAAATCTCCAGGAAGGTATTAAAGTTTCGTGTGCATCCTAAATTAGACATGAACTCTATTCTATAACTGATTGAAGTTGAGTTATCGGAGAGGTGGATTATCAACAAAATACTATCAAGACGCGGCCAGAGCACAATTTTCATTCCAGCTAAATACCATCGAAGAATCCTGTATTAGAGCGGAAAAACTCGGCATTGTTGAGTTCAAGTAGAGGAGTGTTGTTAGAGCATCTCCAACCAACATATATATAAAGTAAAAAGTAGCCGTTGTGATCCAAAACTAGCTGTTGTGAAGGACCCACCAAAGGGAAGTAGTCATTATTGCTAGAAATTGGGGGTGAAATCATTGTAATTAGGGGTGAAAAAAATACTGCGCGGTGTTCTTTTTACCACCAATTACCTGATTTCCAAGACCCACTTCTTCTTCCCCTTTTACACTTCTCTCTTCGATTAAAAACTTGTTCCCCTTCACCGTCAACAACCTTCTCTCAACTCCATAGCCTCAAATGTCTTCTTCATCATCCTATTCATCCATTGATGATCCTCTACGTGTATCGTTGTCCTCCTTTGATGATCTTATCTTTGATTGTGCAGCGGTAATTTACGTTATGCACCAAACTGCAACAAACCTAGTAGTACATGATACAACTTCGAGTCACGGCGGGAGTGTCATGGGCCGTAAGGATAAGTGAAATAAGTGATATCATCCATTGAGGCATTACAGCATTATACGGGACTACTTCAAGCCGGAGTGTACATATGGGCCATATGAATTTCGGCGACATTTTCGTATGAGTAGAGACATGTTTATGTATATATTCAATGCAGTCGTTGCACATGATCATTACTTTGTCCAAAGACCTAACAACTATAGGGTTATCACCGTACCAAAAGGTAGTCGTAGCATTACGTTTCTTAAGCTATGGTGTTGCGGCAGATCTTTTTGACGAGTATATCCAAATAGAAGAAATCACAACTTTGTTATGTATGGAAAGGTTTTGTGTTACGGTTATACAAATTTTTGGGGAGGAATATCTTTGAGCACCAAACGTGGTCGACGTCGAAAGGTTAAAAGCGATCGAAGAGTCACGGGGATTTCCTGACATGTTAGGAAGCATTGATTGCATGCATTGGATATGGAAAAATTGTCCCATAGCTTGGCACGATCAATTTACTGGTCATTACCCCAAGGCGACACTGATTCTTGAAACGGTAGCTTCACACAACCTTTGGATTTGACATGTTTTTTTTGGGTTACCAGGGTCTAACAATGATATCAATATCCTGTAATAATCATATCTTTTCACTGACCTGGCCGATGGTATCGCCCCGCCTTGCAATTATACAATTGCCAGAAAAGCTTATGATATGGGGTATTACCTAACAGATGGCATATACCTCAAATGGGGAACACTTGTCCAAACCATATCCAATCTAGTTATAGTGAAACAAAAATTCTTTACTTAACAACAAGAAAGTTGCCGAAAAGACGTAAAACAAGAGTTTGGGATTTTACAATCTCGGTTCAATATTGTAAAAAATCTGGTTAAATTGCAGAAACCCGAGGTTTTGAACAATGTCATGAAGGGGTGCGTGATTATGCACAATATGATCGTCGAAGAGGAACGAAGTTCATTCCCATCATACTTAGACTACAATCCGGCCGATCCCTCAACTATAGAAGGCGAATGGTTTGATATTGTACGTGAACGCGAAATAACAGAATCTTTTTACATTGAAAATGAACCGCATTCAAAGTCGAGAATTGTACTTTGATCTAAATGATGATCTAATCAAGCATTTGTGGGCCGTGAAGGGAAATTTTCAAACCCAATACTCCATTTCTTGTATTATCTAAGTGTTCTTGATGTAATTTAATGTTTTTTTGTCGTACAAGTTTATTAAACAAGTTTTTGATATTGCATTAATCTTGTATTTGTTTTAACGCAATATTCTCGAAAATAAACATTTTGAAAACAAGATTGCATTCTTCAATAGCAAAGTACATTATTCAAACGATTATATTATTGGAAGGTAAACTACATTCTTGGAAAGAAAACTTCTATCTACAGCAAAGTTAAATTATATTTCATCACCACTACAAGTACCTGGTCCGCCCCTCTTGGTCAGACATTCCATGACCTCAGCTTGCCTTTGCAGATAGTATTACAATTGGTGTCCATAAAGATTACTCAGGTCTTTCTCTATAATTTTGTGATCTTCCCTTGTTTGTTTTAAATCTATTTTGGCTTGCCATTGTTGATTTGCTTCCGCTCTTCTTCTTTCCTTTTCTTTTTTCGCTTATCTCTTCTCTAACCGTAGGTTATCTAACATTGTTTGGATACCGCTACCAGATGCAACAGCACCATCCAAAGCCTTTTGTGTTGCAAGGTTCTTTATAAAGAGTTTTTAGCCGATAGGCCTGCTTCCACCCTCATACAATGAACCATCTACTTCAAAATTTTGGCCTGCGGATTGAGGTGTAGGTAGGCCCTCGGGGTCCTCCGATAGATTGTTTGATCCAACCGAGTTCCAAGAAGAAGAATTGTCTGATGTTCTCCTGGCTATATTTCTTGGAACATTCCCCACATGGTTCAACCCATCATCCCTTAGATTTGCCCATCACGGTTCTCACGCCAAAATTTTATGCACTTCACGATGTTTGAAGTCATTGCCGTTATTCAAGCCTTGATAGATCTTGTGTGAATCATTTTCCTATAATTCACAAATTACCAAATACAAATAAATAACGTGTATATCCAAGAGAAATAAACGAAATTGAGTTAAAAGAAATTAGAATGTACCCGATCTTCTTCATTTTTCCCGCTGTCGAGCCTAAATCGTTCTTGAGCAACTATCCCCTTGTACGCCACACATTGTGCATTAAAGGTATACCACTAAGCTTTGGTCGACCCACTTGACCGTCGTATGGGGCACTTGGGGTCTCTATTAAAGGCAATATTGTCCTTTTGATAGAAAGTGAAACCCTTTGTACGACCCACTGTCTAGAGAGAAGCTGTTACCCATGCCCTTGCGAGACACTTAAAATCTGCTTCCGTCCAATACATTCCAGCATCATCCGTCTCCTCCAAAAACTCAGCATTTTCTGGCACTTGCACTCTTTGTATTTATTTTGTGGGTATTCTTTTCTTTCTTTATTTTCCTTTTTCTTTCTGGGGCGCCGCCGCTTTAATAGGTATTGACGCATTTGTGTCACTTTGACTGTGCTGAGTAGATTCACTATGGAATAGGTAGTTCTGAAAGTAATTTGAAGGTTGAAAACCTTAAGGTTGAGTGAGCGGATAGGGTAGATAGTATAGGCTAAATGTCTGAGGTTGCGGTTGAGGGAATGTAAATGAATTTTAATATTATCCATAAATACGATCCCCTTGCGACATGGTAAACGGAGGTGGGGTCTATGATTGGAATTGAGGTTAGAATTGAGATTGGTTGTGGTAGAGGTATATAGTGAATTATGATGATGGGTGTTAAGAGAATGGTGTCAAAGGTGGGTTATGGGAGGATAGGGTCGACGGTGTGGAGTTATTACTGTTGGTGCCAGAGTTTTCCATTTGGGGAGAGCGTAGAGGTTCTCATCTATGCTCTGCAATTGGGTTTGGGAGAGACGAGGTAGCCAGGGAGTACTCAGGAAAAATAATTGAGTTTGGAGGTGTTTCTTTTACCGCGCGATGTTCTTTTTACCGCCCAGATATACCGCCAAACTCATTTTTTTGCGTTTGAGCTCCTCAAACTTGGTTGAATTTTGATAGTTCCAGCTAGCAAACTCAAACTCGTTTTAGAGCTGCTGGGAGGCAAATTGTTTGGGTTTGGGTTTGAGTTGACAAACCCAACCCAAACCCTCACCCTGCTGGAGATGCTCTAAGTAGAATGTGATCTTTAAAATTAAAGACTACACAACTAGCATCACCGCTACAGTATATGCATGTTTAGGGATGGGGCCAACTCTATTCACACGGTATATTTTAGGGTTCTGAACCTCCATTGCATCGATATTGTCCCCACCTTCGATACAATTTAATAGTCAGTATCTCATTAAATCTTTGTGTGGACTACATCTTCTACTCGACGTGGGACTAACTTTTGATTCACCGATATTAGCAGTATTCTCCCTCACTTGACCACCTCTAGATAATGTGAGGTTTTATTTCTCAAAAAGCCTGTAGCTGAGACTTTAACTTAAGCGATTTAGGATTAAAGTACCAATGATGCAACTATTACCACAGTGAGGCGCTTCTCCTGTATACTTGGTTAGTATCATCCAATATTTTACCACCTGTAATTGACTAGCTGCTATGTGATTGCCACTAGGCCCATCGGTGATAACTTTAATATGTCCTAGTGTACCTTTTCCCCTATTTGGCTCAGGCTACTTTAATACCACTTGTGTATTGCTGTTTGATTAAATAAAATACGGCTTACCTATCAATATATATAGGGAAAGGATGTAAAGACACTCAAGTCTCAAACACTCAAGTCTCACTCAACCACAACCACTCATCTAATAGAGATGAGTGGCTCTCAAAATTTGGTAATTTCCTATAAGGGAAATGAGGTAGAAAAATGTTGGGTCCTACCTGCCCCACTCTCTCTAGCTGGCAGACATTTCCCTCACTCTCAGAAATTTCAAAATCGAGCAACCCATCACTCATATCACTCAAGTCTCTCTCTCTCTCTCTCTCTCATATCACTCACTCTCTTTCTCATATCGCACACTCTTGCTTATGATTTCTGCCATTAGAGGTAAAATTTCAGTCTCGAAAGGGAAGCGATTATGCCATTAGAGGAGAAATTGATCTCTCCAAAGAACTCCGACACCCTTACTAATAGTACACTTACTCGATAGGTACTTAATGACCCTTACTCGACAGTAGTACACTTGGATATTGTGAAATTATTAGAAGAATGGTATTCCCCTCACTTAATCCCTGTAAAAATTGTTAGAAGAATGTAATCTCCTGTGCAATTTGTCTTTGATTGATTACCTGTAGGTGGGTCCCATAAGAGTAATGTGTAAATCGATAATTATATTTGCATAACACTGAACTGAGAGGATTTTCATTTGCATTGTCAGTTGCAGTCGATCATCTTGTATCCTATGGCGCGGAACGTAACTCTTGTGGCCCGAGCCAGGGAACTGGTTAGGAAGAAAGGCTCTGGTTCTGCCGGTGGGGGCTGAGAATTTGTTGTTTAGGTATTTTGGCTGTAATGTTATTGGTGGCAGGAACATGTAATGAAGTAGCTGTAGTATTCGCCATGTCACCAAGAAATTTTGTGTGGCACAATGAGTTTTTGTGTGTGATTGTTTATATTCTATATTTTGTCTTTTGAAGCATGTGATGTAATGAAGAATTATGAAATGAACATACGTTGAACTTAAATTGTGTTTGGTTTGTGATATTTTGTACAATTACTTACAACTCACAATCGTTTCTTTTATGTGTGAACTTGTCAGTCAGATCGACAATGGAAGACTCCGTCGATGAAAATTGGTCAAAAGTTATTCGTAAAGAGTCCCCAGAAAGGTGTAAAAATAAACATATTGTAGACCCATTTTTTGCGGAAGCCCCATACGAGGGTCAACATTTTGATACTGTAGACGATGCACGTCTGTGGTACGAATGATATAAAAGAGGGTAGGGTTTCTCCACCAAGTTACGCAATTCTACTAAGTGTTCGAGATCGGAAGATATAGACAGAGCCCACTTTTGTTGTATGAGCAATGACTTTTCAAAGAAAAACCTTGGGAATCCAAAGAGTAGCGACGTAGTTGGCAACAGAAGATTATCTGATAAGTGTGGGTGTAAAACAATGATGAACATAAATTAGAATACCAAAATAGGCAAATATGTTGTCACAAGTTTCACGGATATCCATAACCATAAACTTGTATCTCCACGGAATCAGCATCGGATGAAGGTTAACAGATTTTTTCCTGAAGCAGCAAAAAACCTTATAGCGGCATTTGAGCTCCATAATATTCCGGTCAGCAAGGTCCTGACATTATTCTCAGATAGAACCTTTAGCAAACGGGATTGTTACAACCACAACGCCAAAGTAAATAAGAAACGACTTGTTAGAGGAGATGTGCAAACCCGTTGGAGTGGTTTAGGAAGAAACAAACTACAGATCCGATGTTTTATTTTGACATAGAATTAGATGAGGAGGACCGAACACTATTATTTTTTTTGGATCGATGGACGTTCAAGGTGCGCATATGAGGCATTTGGAGATGTCGTCACCTTCGATACTATGTACCGGATGAATGTGTACAAGATGCCCTTTACTCCGTTTGCAGGGATCAACAACCACTACCAAATAATGCAATACGGCTGTGCTCTGCTAAGAAATGAGCAAGAAAACACATTTGCATGGTTGTTCCATACTTAGCTGAAGGCAATGAACTACAAACAACCTATTTCAATTATCACCGATCAAGATACAACAATGACCGCGGCTATTCCCAAGGTAAAGAAGTACTTGGAAACTTATTACTCTAGTTACAGTTGTTAGCTAGAGTATATTATCGATTTTAAATTACCAATATTGTCGAATTTGACAATATTTGACACTTGTTACTTCAGTTACAGTTGTTAACTGGAGTATATTATCGATTTTACATTACCAATATTGTCGAACACTTGTTACTCCAGTTACAGTTGTTAAATTGTCGAATTCGATAATATTTACTAGCATAACTCCAATCTAATTATACTACTAAATTGTCGAATTCGATAATATCATATAATATTCAAAGACACTTTCATTCTAAGTTATGGTTTATTTCCAGGTCTTCCCCAACACCATACATTAATTTTGTCTGTGACACATCACAAATAAATTTCATGAGAAAATTGGCCATGTTTATCGGGAACCATCTACATTCAAAGAAGATATCGATTCGATAATCCACAGCACATATGAGGCTGGACCTAATGAAGAAACATAAATTGGATGATAACGTTTGGATGCAAGGAATCTTCAATATTAGACAAAGATGGATACCGTTATGGAATAGGTCAACCTTCTTTGCAGGGATGAGCAGTACAGGACGGAATGAGTCTACAAACAACTTCTTTAATAGTTGGTTGCCAATAACAACTGGGTTGTACAGTTTTGTGACCAAGTACGAGGCTTCCCTTTTAGAGGTATATAAGCGAGAAAGTGCAGAAGACTTTGCATCAGAACACAAATATCGTTAAGATGGTCCTCATCAGGCTCTACTAAAAGATGCTACAAAGATTTATACCATAACAATGTTCCACAAACTTCAGGATCAGTTTGACCAGGTTATTCGCTTCGTTACAATAGAAAGACACGTAGAAGGCAACGTTCGACAACTTACGGTGAAGTCCCATAGTGGTCGTACCAAGTCATTTAAGCTAGAAATAGACCTAGAGAAGCTAACTGGTAATTGTGGATAAAAGCTATTTTAGTATGCTGGACTCCCATGTTGTCACCTCTTGAAGGTTTTTTCGAAATACGATATTCTTAAAATACCAGAGGCTTTCATTATGACAAAGTGGACGATTGGTATAAACAAGTTTTCAAGGTCGTATGATGAAAGTTAGTTAGAAGGAGATAACTTACGACATGCCTTACGTCATATCCACCTATCCCTTCGTGCATCAAACTTATTTGAGAGAGCTTCGAAGATGAAAGAAAGTTTTAATTTTACAGTTTTGAAGCTAGACAAGCTTGAGTCTTACCTTCAAAACTATGATGAGTCTTTCACACAGATAGATGCATCGCAATAAAACATCTCAACTTCTCTCGTAGATTCTCTGGTGTCTAGAACTATGACTTTAAACCCTCTCGTTGTTCAAACAAAAGGACGGGCGAAGAATAATCACAAGAAAAGGGCAAGATGGAAGGGGGGGGGGATGGAAGAGGCTGTTATGAAGAAGAAGATAACATGCAAAAGTTATGGAGTACTCGGCAACCATGATAAATGGACATGCCCACTTCTCAAAACGATGATAACAAAATCAAGTAAGTACATATTCGACACTATGCATAAATAACATATTCTCCGTAATTTTCTATAATGTATTCCATTATATATTTATGTTTACAATAATGTGTTCCATGTAGAAAACAACAATGGGGAATCTGTTCAGCCATTGCAATCGAATTCTGACAACCACGTCATCTAGGAAAATAGAAGAAGTTCATATGCATTGACTAATCAATATGTATTTGATTATTATTGAGAGATTAGTATGTTGATTCAACATTATGTTTGTTTTGTAATTGAAATTTAGGATAATAGTAATGCAGTATTTCACGGAGACAATAGCAATGAATTATTATTTGGAGTTTAGGGATTGTGTGGTTTTATGCACCCTCTATGAAGTTGTAGATTATCGAAAATACTGCATTAAATTGTAGGGTTATATAATAGATCCTCTATAATTTAACTAAATTGTCGATTTCGACAATATTATATACCCATAACTAGAATTACACTTTGTAATATTGTCGGGTTATATAATAGATCTTCTATAATTTAACTAAATTGTCGATTTCGACAATATTATATACCCATAACTCTAATTACACTTTGTAATATTGTCGGGTTATATAATAGATCCTCTATAATTTAACTAAATTGTCGATTTCGATAATATTATATACCCATAACTCTAATTACACTTTGTAATATTGTCGGGTTTGACAATATTAAAAATGCATAATTTGAAATACACTACCAAAATTATTGACATCGACAATATTATACATTGCAAGTAACCATATACACTACAAGTATTATCGAAATCGATAATATTTTATTTTTTAGATCCAAGTGCACTGTTAAAATATTCTTCCGAACCAATATGTACATTTTGAACAGTCAGAAATAAGATTCAGATGACCTAACAGAAATGCATATACTACAAAAATAAATCAACAATGGGCATTTTTACAAAAAATTATATACTGTGATATACAAACAGTGAGCCAAATGAACTGTCATATACAAAAAGGGAAAATGAATAACCATGTACTACCAATAAACATTGAGGTAGCATAACTATGATATACAAACATTTGGTCGACAACCCTATTTGATTGTCGACAAACCAACAACCATGTCATTAACTCTATACCCCTTTACATTGTGTTCTCTAAGTAATGCCTTAAAGTTCCTTACCCTCACATCAAAATACCTAGTCAGTTGTTCTTTCATAAAAGTAAGAGGAATTTATAGATTTACATGACTGTAGAAAATAGTAGAAACTGGAGGTATTGGTGCATCAAACCTTGGAAACAAGCGAACGTAATGGTTATCTGCCCCCAAACCATACCACCAATATTTACTAGTATCCATAAGAAGTTTTTGCAACCTCTCCTCATTTGAAGTAGTATTTCTTTTACATACCCAAAAGAGGGGTAAGAATGTATATGCTTCAGTGTGGCTAATGAAGATCACAACCTTCTCATAGTAAGTGGATAGTAAATGCGCTATATGCCTATACTCCACCTGCTGATGACCATAAGAGCACGCCTACAACAGAATTTGATACGCGTTCTCACCGTTTGGAGTGAATTGTATACCCAATGTTTGGCTGAAGATACTCTTCCAGAATGTGGGGTCCTTGCAGAGAAAGGTCTTCAATGATTTCATTACATCTGGGAATCTATGTTGGTTCTGGTGCTGAATCGTTGTGGTTACCCTAAAACCAGAATTGTTATCACTGATTTCGACGCCACGAACATCTATAAGATACTTCGTCTACGGTTTGGAATAAAAGTTCTTGTATCTTCTTCTTCTTAGCCATTTTCTCCCTCCTAGCAATAACAACATTTTCAAGGGTTACCGCCGTGGAAACCAAGTCTTCTTAATAATCTCCCTTGGGTCCTTACTGTGCTATTGTAAAAAATCTTTCATTCTGCTCAATTTTTTTTTCAAAGGTTGGGTCCCCCATGTCTCCCATCTCTTCACTTGCGAGTGCCTTCTTCAATGTTTGGCGCCAAACCTCCTGCAACAAGAACTAATATTAGAGCAAACAGTAATATTAGAGCAATATTGTCGATTTTGACAATATTATATATGCATAATTCTAATTGCAATGCCATAATTGTCGAACTCGACAATAATATATTGTGCAAGTATACATGTATATTACCAATATTGTCGAATTCGATAATATGCAGTTGGTAAATTCGACAACTATGACTTCAAACCATGCATTAAAAAGAGCAATCTCAAATAGGTACAATAGTTAGGAATATATCATACCCATTCACTGTTATCTACTTCCAAAGTCTTCTTCCACTCTTCAAAATTAACTAGTTTGTTATGCTGGAAAAAAATCTAACATTAGGATAAAGACACTTGGTACATGTACATGTACATTACCTATATCGTCGAGTTCGACAATATTTTGCATGCATAACTCCAAATATACTTCTTAATTTTCAAATTCTACAATATTCGATTTCAATAACATGATTTTGAAGCCATATTGTCAAATTCGACAATTATCACTTCAAATCAAGCATTACACAGAGCAATCTCAAATAGGTACAAGAGTTAGGAATAAAACATACATATTCACTATTATTTACTTCCAAAGACTTCATCATCTTTTCAGCATTAGCCAACTTCTTACGCTGAAAAAATAGACAACATTAGGATAAACAGTTAAATCAGCATTCTATAAAATTAAGAAGGATGAGAGGGGGGGGAGTTTACGAGATGGTTAGTTTCCTTCATACATCTCACAGCTTCTTTCTTATACTTGGATGTCTAGTTCATTATCTGTTCCAAAGACCTAAAGGAAATGAGCTATATAACTCCAGTTTATTTAAATATGATTTTGGATACTACATCTGATTTTGAGCAGGGGTTAACCAATATTGAGCATGGAATCCAAAATAAATACTACATCTAATTTTGGATAGTCAAACACAAACTCCAATTTTCTAACTAAAAAAGTCGTACACAAAATTTAACTTAAATTCACTATTATCAAACACAAACTCCAATTCATTAACTTAAAAAGTTGTAAACAAAATTAAACTTAAATTGACTATTATCAAACACAAACTCCAATTCACTAACTAGAATTAATTTTATTCACTTCGAATGACTTATAAAATATTCTTTTGCAATCAACTTCTTCTTAACGTCCTCATGTGCAGCCAACAAGTCATCATACTTCTTTGCTAGGGTTGTATCTGGCACAGGCTGATGTAATTACAGCACTGCAAGCTGTTTAAAACAAGCAACATAAGAACAATGTTACCAAACTTCCAAATAATTCTACCATAAACCAATAGTAAATTTTGGTAAACTTGCCGGTGTAGCTGGAGGAAGATGCAAGTCTATCTACTCCATCAAAAGTGCATTGACCAATTTTAGTGGCTCGCTCAATTTACACTGTACACATTGGGGACAAAATAATTATGCCAGATGCAAGAATGATTAATGGAAGACTATTAGTAATTAAGGGTTACTAAAATCAATGCTATTAAAAGCTACACACCACATTACATTTTTATTCAACTCAACAGATAAGCTTTGATTACAGTCTTCGAGGCCATATTTTTGCCTTGGCTCTTCCTCCAAACCTGTATTTTTTGCCTCCAAATTTTTGCACTTTAATATCTACAAACAAAAATTTGACAAGGAAATCAAGATTTTGACAAAAACAAACAATGGATGCGATAATGACATCTGCCTAAGACCTTACCTTCGCATCTAACTGCCTTGGCAGATCTGCAAACTCTAGTATACATTGTTCGTCAACTATACACTTTAGTTGAATGCCCTCCTTCATTTTTTCAATGGTTTCTTTCAGCACATCACATTCACTTGTCTGAGGTTAAATTGACAAGAAACATTTAGATTACTTTCTATGTTTTTGTCGATTTTGACAATAATACTATGTAATTATCGAGTTCGACAATAATACATATAGATGATTTCATAAATCACTCAAAAAATTATCGAATTCGACAATTTACATGTTTCTACCTTTACATGCACTGTAATAATTGTCAAACTCGACAATTACTTATACTAATAACTATACATAAAAACTAATATTATGCTGGATGCAGATAGGTATAACTAACCTTCTCTTTGAGGGTCTCTCTTAGCTGTGTATTGGCTTCAGACTCCTTCTATTTATCTTCATTGAGCTTCTGAAACTGGTCATTAAGTTCTATGATTTGTTGATCGAAGCCGCCAGATCCACCCTTTGTTGGCATGGTATCATAAGCATTTGGAGACAGACTAGCATGCTCATGATGCTACATAAGTGGTAATTCAAGTGAACAGAATATTAGAAATTATAAATTTTGAAGTGAATATAATATAAGGGAAGTGAGATAAAAATAGTTGTAATATGTACTAACCGATGCATCAAATTGTTCAGCAACATCTTCAGATTGGTGCACGAAGGTGTCACCATGCTCATTGACATTAGCTTTCTTCCTTTGATGAATTCCAACATCATCATCTGTAGCCAGGTCAACAGTAATGGGACAGATCGTAGTCTACGAGAATGAGGCAAACCACTCCAAGTATCCCTCTGTACATACTAGAGACTCCTCTCGTACCCTACGCCCCCTATCAGCCTTCTTCATAATGAACTCCTTCCACTTTTGGCCAGAAAAGTAATCAACTCACTCATACTTAAGGTTGAATTTGCTCGGCTCTTTTGTGTTTCAGAGGTTGGAAACCTCTGTCAATAGTCACTTTACAGGGATGCCTTGCTCCCGATTGAACTGCCGCACAACCCTATTTGGGTAGTAGGGCTGAACGTGATCTGGACTTGCTAATGCACCATAGAAAAAGGTGACCTCCTTGAATGAATGTGCAGAATCCATTTTATCTCTGTGGGTCCCATACAACCTACATGAAAAATGAATCAAATATATTATGCACCATTAAGTTGAATAATTTTTCTAGTAGGTCTGTGAAGGATTTAACAACATTGTCGAATTAGACAATATTATAGTGGACTGGTAGTTATTGAGATGGAATATTGTCGATTTCGATAATTTATCATGTTCATTTCAAGAATTCAGTATATCCACAACTAAAGAAACCTGAATAATTGTTGAAATCAACAATATTATATACACAATAGTAGATGCACGTAGTCAATATTGTCGAATTCGACAATTATTTAATTTTCATTAGTTGTGAATATGCAACATTGTCGAAATCGACAATGTTGAAGCAGTGTAATCTACTAACTTTAAGTACAATATGATACAGTGTAACAGGGTAATGAACTTACATCCTCCAGTTTATAGTTGTCTAATGCCTCCCTAAACTTGAGCAAAGCTGTACCACCGTATCTATCCGTAACAGATACGTCCCATTTCCAACAAGTACAATGCTCATATGCGTCAGAGTCCATCTCCTTGGGGGTCCTAGCAAGCTTTGGGAAATGTGAAAAGATCCACGACTACATGTATATAGATAAATAAAATAAGTAGAGGTTCAAGCCATATGTAAAAAATAGTTACATAAATGAGTACGGAATCACCTCGAGTAGTGTGGTACAACATGCAAATTACCTCCCATCATCTCGAGATGTTGTACCCAGATTGTAATACATGTGGGTTACAACTGCTGATCCCCATGACCACTTCTTTGCCATTTTATCCTTGGCAAATAGGTAAAGGTACTGTGCGCTGACATCTGCACTCTTTTTCGTGGGAAATATAAAGGACCCAAGGACATACAACATATAAGCACAAGCAACATACCTGACTGTTAACCCCTTCTTCTTCTTCACAGCTGTAGCGGTACCGTCACTGAGAACCTTCTCCAACTTGTATGCTTAGTGTTCTTTTAGTTTCCTCAATGACAACAAATTCCCAACACCCTCAGCTTTCAAATACTTGAATGCATTTAAATCCTGCAGGAGGTTGTTCTCAAAAACCTCCAAAATCATAAGGAATCCCTAGGTACCACCAATGATCCTGGCATCACTATTTATAGGCAGCCCAACCAATTGCTCCACATCATCCAGAGTTGGAGTCATCTCGCCCCATTTGAAGTGAAAACTATTAGCTTTCGGCTACCAATGTTTGGCAAAAGCAGAAATTAGCGCAGAGTTGTAATAGTTATAGGATATGTCCCCAATATTATCCAAACCCTTCAACTTAACAAAATCTTAGACCACTTGTGGTTCCTTTGTAAGGTCCTACGTAGACTGGTAATAGTAAAAACGAATGGGAAGCTTCTCATGAATAATAATAGTGATTATGTCAACAAAATGTAACTATCAATAATAGGAATAACAAAACATAATTAAATAAGGGATTCCATTAAAATATATACCTGCCCTACCGCGATCGACTTCGTTTTATGGAACCTGAAGCTCCTCAGCAGGCTTTTATCACTAAGGCCTACGTCTTCATTACTTGTAGCCCCCTCGCCTTTAGAATACCCCTCAACAATAGGAATATGCACATCAGAATCAGGGGAAACATTTGGGAGCGGTGGTTGAGCTCCCAAAACATCTTGGGTAGACTCAGTCTCAAATTCTGAACCCTGGGAAATATTCGCAGCTTGCACAGACTCAGCTTGAGCTTCCAAAGTAGCCTGGGCAGACTCAGTTGGAGGTACTGGTTCACTAACACCCTCATTAGCAGCATCAACAGTGTTTAGAGGGACGACTGTGGTTGGGTCGATAGCTTTTATCTTTCTCTTATATGTAAGTAGATCTCCTTCTCTGACCAACTCTCATTTACTTCTATTGGAAGCGATTGTAGGCACTTTCTCATTCATTGTGTACCTATATATAATTTATTACTCAAAGAATCAGTATAATTACACTTGGTAATTATCGAGTTCGACAATATTATGTAAACATAAGTCCAATTATAATTGGTAAATTGTCGAATTCGACAATCCCCCATTTCAATAAGTTTAAGTTAAATGTAACTATTATTGCATTCGACAATTTAAACTTCTAAACAAGGATAAAATAAAAGGGAGATGAACCAGGAGAATTCCATAATTGTCGAATGCGATAATATTATGTAACCATTACAACAATTACACTGCTAAATTATCGAATTCGACAATCTTAAATGTTAATAACTCAATTTCATTTCAATATTGTCGAATTCAATAATTTTGCAGTGTAATTTGGGTTATTTAGGTTTAATAGTGAAGAATTCGACAATCCTAGATGTTAATAACTCAATTTTATTTTAACATTATCGAATTTGAAAATTTTGTAGTGTAATTTGAGTTATTAGGTCAAATATTGTCGAATTCGACAATATTAAGCAGTTTCAATACCAAATTGCATTACACAAAGGGGGAGACAAAGAAATAAACAACAATTTCAAATGATAATAGGATTTACCTTGAAGTAGACAACAACCTCCACTATCAATCCCCAAGCTCTTCTCCAAAAGAAATGGACAATGTCTTTGGGGAATTTAATTCTTTCTCTGAACTCCCCAATGGAATAATAAAGAAAATGACAGTCTCTAATGACGAGACAGTGAGAGAGTGAGAGTGGGGGAGACACACCATTAAATATGACTTACGGATGGTTTGAAAAGAGAGATAAAAATGCCTGCCAGCTAGAGAGAGTGGTGTAGGTAGGACCTGGTATTTTTCCACCTCATTTCCCTTATAGGAAATTACTAAATTTTGAGAGCCCCTCATATCTATTAGATGAGTAGTTTTGGTTGAGTGAGACTTGAGTGTTTGAGACTTGAGTGTCTCTAAATCCTCTCCCATCTATTATACATTAGGGAACGGTGTTTTTTGTATAGACATATTCGCCATTGTCTCAGGGATAAAGAGGAGTTGGGATTTGTGTATAGACATATTCGCCATTATCTCAGGGGATTTGTGGGAAAGAGGGAGATGGACGGCCCATAGTACTTTTACTTTCATTACTTAAGGGTAATTTTGACAAAACACGAAAAAGGTAGTTAAGTTTTACTCATTCTCTGTATCTCTCGCCCGACTCTTCATCTCTCTCCCTCTCTCTTATTCGTTGTAAGGACTGCTAGATATTATGGCATTGATTCAAGGTCAATTTTTCAAGCTCTAGCAGCAATGAGAGCGATCTCAAAACCTTCGCAAATCGATTTTAAGCTTTCAAATCAATCTTCGAAGTAGTAAAACCTGAAACCCTAAGTTCATGATTCGTGGTTTTCAATCTTATGCATCAAATTTGTGGATTGAGGGTTTCAATTACAACAGATCATTGTTTCGAATTATTGGTTTTTATTACAGCAAGAAAAACAAATAATTTCATGTTCAATGTTTGAGTTGGTTTGAGTTCTGGAATCGTCATCAATGGTTTGAGATTCCGATTTTGTAATTGATATTATAGTTTCTCCAGTATTTCTATGAGTATTAATGGGAATTAATGGGTCTACAATATTCATCAATAGTTCAAAATTGAGGATTCGAGTTTGGGTGTATAGAGATTTGGATTTTAAGGTCTGTTTCGGGTTATAATGCTTGCCTATCTGCTTTCATTTTGTTCAAATCAAAGAGTTAACATTTCAGGGACATTTCAAATTGATGGCTTCAGAGAATTTTAATTCAGGAATTGGGTTTAATATGTCCCATTGATTTTACTTATTTCAGTTATACTTGTTGTTCATGTTCCTGTTGGTTTGTTGTTGCTGATGGTTTTATCTCTCCCAAAGACGTCTCTCCCATCAGCGCCCCCCTCTCTCTTTTTAAGCAAGGTACCTCTCTTTTTCTCTTATAGTTATTGCATTGATATACAAACTCAACGATTTCGATGTTTTTCTTGGATTAAGGGACTCTTTGAATTGCTTATAAAACGTAAGAGGCGATGAACAAGGATGGCCCCAAAAGCAAGACTCGCAGCTTATAAAGCATATTTTATAAGGATGGTCAAGGCCTTAATAATGGAAGAGGTTCGTAAAATAACTAATTTCAGTTGGTTTCATGAGGATATGTGGGTCTGAGTAGTCAAGAGATGTGAGTTGGGGTTTTAGCCAGTTTTCATTGGTATTGGTTTTGGAGCATTGAAAGAGAAACTCATTTCAGCCTTACATGTTTCGTCTTATCAGCACACGATTAAGGTGAGAACAGAGATTGGGTATTGAGATTTTAGCCTCGATGGGGTGTTTGCTTCGGAGGAGGATGACCTTGAAATGTTTTACAAGAAATTTGTATCATTAATGGAGTCCAAAGCCATCTCGGTTTCTCTTTGTTTCTTCTTTGTTTTGGTTGTATTTGAAGCTTTTGTTCCTGTTAATGGAGGAAGAGTTTTGATCCAAACAAAGCCAGACCCTGCAGTTGCTGTTGCTACTGCAAGATGGTTGATTTCCCAAAATTCATGGGGTGCCTTAAGGTATAACTAATGGTCTAAATTTAAGTTTTTATGTCGATTTTAACAAGTTAAGATGTGTATGCTTATTTTGTTGATTTAAGAAAAGGGTTTGATTTTTTTATTTTTTTTTAGTTGATTCATGATTGATAGCATCTGAGTTATGAACTTTTTTAGTATGTGACGGTTAAGTTAGTTGGTATTGAGCTGTTTAGTTTGGTGGATGATAAGACTAATTGGTGGATTTTTAAAGTTAATGGAGCTTCATGGACCCTTTATTCAAATGAAACTTACTAGCTTCAAGTTGATTTCCCTAAACATTACCCCATGGAAGCACCTCAGGTGGCTGGGTTAAAGTTTCGATTTTTAATACTGGGTTTTTTTTTTTTTAATTTGATGTTTGGGTTTTTTTGGAATAATTTTTTGTTGGTTTGGCAGGTTATTTTTATTCATCTAGCTCCTTCGCATCCTCACATTTATAGCAATGGTCATATATGTTTAGGTAAATTTTGGTTAATAGGTTTATGTTATTTTTACGTTTCGAGTTAATTTGAGAACTTATTTATAGCAAAATTTCAGATTAGGAGTTTTATCTTAAGACAAAGAGAAAAAGAAACAGCAGGCTCCTATAGTTTGGTACATGACCTCAGCGATAGTGACTCCGGGTATTTTTCTGTTCATCATTTATTATGTTGTGATCGTTGTTTCTCCATATAGATTGTTAATCTTAGTTTGTAAATCAAACTGATGATTTAAGTTGGAAGTTGAGTGTTGCTGGGATAGTTTAAATAAGGAATAATGGTATTTAATAATTTTTCTCTCCAAAAATGTAATGAAGTTAAAGCAATTTAGACTTCATATTAAGGTGGACCTCGGCTAGAAAGTTTAGGATAAATAAGCCTTGGTTCTTGAAGATGTTCGTTGTGTTTTTTGTAAAGACATATTCGCCATTGTCTCAAAAATAATGAGGGGTTGAGATTTAATAAATTTTTATGGAGATTGGTTAAATAGAGTCAGATTAACGGCCTAGATCAATTTTTCTCTTGGTAGAAGTAAACATTTTAAGGGTACTTTAGACAAAACCTAAAATAATGGTACTTTAGTGTTAGCACCTCTCTCCCTCAATATAAATCATCCTGACTCCCTTTCTCCTAATTTGTCACTCTCTCCCAAAGTATCAAAAAAGCCTCGATTATAGCTCTCACTAGCAGCTCCATCAAACTCGATGAGCCCTTTGACATCTGCATCGAGCAAAGCTAAGGAGATGTCACTGTTACAGTTCAATTTTGCCTCTCAGGTACAATTAAACAACACGTTTGAGTGATATTGTTATTGTTGTTGACGTTGTTGTTAAAATTGGGGTTTTGATTTAGTTTGGTGTTTGAGGGGTTTTGATTTAGTTTGGTGTTTGATTTGAGTAGTGATCGATAGATTAACAAAGGAGATGAGATAGCCTGGTGCTCTTTACGGGTGAAACTTGATCTTTGATTTGGGGAAAAATATCATTGTTCTTTACTGTGGTGGCAGAGAGTGTTTATTGAGAAGATGAAGGAAATTTGGAAAAATGTATCACCATGTATTGTGTTTAATTGGTTGAATGTGTAGAGTCATAAAGACAGATACAAATCTTTCTTTTGTACAAATTTTCTAAAATGAATCTCTCAAAAAGAAGAAAATATATACTATATATACAAGAAAAGAAAAAGTGCATCAAAATGAGAAACTACATCTCTAGGATCTTTAGATCTCTGCAACTGTGAATACTTCTTCGTCATTGTGTTAAAGAAGATATCATTTGTTATTAGTTGGATTTAGAGCACTAGGTGGTGCTTTACGTAAGCTTGCCTCCACAACCTTCTTGGTTTGATCATTATCTTTCTTTCTACTTCTCGAATTGCCATTCCTAACGTCTGCAGAAACTGAAACAACTAGCAATCTTCTTGAGCTATATGTTTTCTCTGTTAAAGTCCTCATTTGAGAATATTTGTGAGATAATAGAGGACCACTACAACTGAAAAGGTAAATAAGAAGAAAGATAATGAGAGCTACCTGCAGAGCTCTAGAAATGTTTGATTTCATCATGGCTAGCTGTTAAATCAGTATTGTTGTTGTTTGGGTATGAGAACATACTAACAAGAGCTACTTAGCTGTTGGTTTATAAAGTAAGTTGCTTTACATAATTAATTCCCTATGGGAAAAGAACTTTTTTTGTTTTGTATGGAGGTTGCAGCTTGGAAGGACATGAATCTAACAACATTTTTTTGATTTTTGTGATTTATTTACACGATATCATGACATAGTTTGAGCAACCACATCATCAGCCTCAATCTTTCTGATTTTCTTCTAATATATTACATATTTGTTTGAAAGAAACTCTATAAGTTTAGTTGGCATGCATTGCTAACTTTTGCTCTTTACAAAGATATCAAACTTTTCAAGTCCTAAAAATGTATGTAATAAAACTTAATTACTTCTTTCTAGGATTAAGCTATTATATACTCGTATTGCTTTTGATGATCTGATAATAATATTCGTATAGAGAATGACTCAATAACACATGACACACCATCGCAAAGTTCACTAACTCTAATTTAATGCAACCCAAGAAATCGATTGCAAAAGGAGCCTACTGTTTTTGACAGCTTGAAGTATCTCCGCCACTGCACATGCCTAAACCACATTAGTTAATCCTATATTTAAATATAGAGTAAGATTATATAAAACTGAGACTTCACTGAAAACTACACCCAGTATTTGGAGGGCGAGGATGCGGTCTCATTGTTTTAAGCCTTAAGAAACATAGTAAAGAATGAGGGCATGAGAGGAATGTATCAAAGCCTTTCGCCAACTATACTAGCAATACTTCCAAATTGGGCTGTGTACTTCACTATATATGAGCAACTCAAGGACTTGCCAATTGCATATTTGATTTCCCTTTTTATCGAATCATCAAGAAGGTTCTGAACTACTTCTTGCTTATAGGTACACGAAGAAAATTGGGAAATTTATCAGAAACAAAAGGCCTTAGAAGCAGTTCTTTATGAGAAGGAGGAGGCAGAGGCACAAAGAGAAATAGAATCAGCAGCCCTATTTGCCCGACAACAATCTGCGGATGGAGAATTATTTATGAAGAAATGAGAAGCGGAAGGACTAATGACTTTAGCAGAAGCTCAAGACGT
Source organism: Kingdonia uniflora (assembly GCA_014058105.1). Lineage (NCBI taxonomy): Eukaryota > Viridiplantae > Streptophyta > Magnoliopsida > Ranunculales > Circaeasteraceae > Kingdonia > Kingdonia uniflora. The sequence goes on from JACGCM010000622.1 coordinate 1,219,210, forward strand.
TTATGTACGTACACTTTTGGATGCAGTAGGAGGTAATTACGCTACCTTAAGAGATTACATGATGATTAACAAAGGCATGTTTCAAGAGCTTGCAAAAATCAATGTTAGAGTTGTGCAAGGATTACAACCAAAGATCGGCATTTGGGAGCAATGGCGGTATGGAGGATTTCACGGGTGGATCAGGGAGCGGAAATACAGCCATGAAAGAAGTTGTAGGGTTTATGAGCAATGGCGGTATATGAGCAACTCATGCTCCCTTTAGTAGTGCCTTTAACGACATTTATAGAGTTACCTACACCTGTGAGGGATCCTTCAGAGCCAAGATTAAGATCCAGGCACTTATGCAAATATGTGGCTTGAACAACCTCATTAATAGCCTTTATAAAGTCCTCTTGGATGACTCTAAAGGTTTTACTAGCACCTGGGGGCCTAGCAGCTAAGTAATCTACTCTCAACCATGGAACATGATTAATGGGAAATCAATTTTTGGGGTTCTCACTATTGCCTTATCCTTCCCTTTTTGACGGAAATGAGTTTTTGACCAATTTGAGTAGCTTGGAGAGCATTCTTAATAGTTAGAGTTGTTTATTTTTACGAGAATCTCTTTTACCATAAAACCACTACTCTTCAACTGTACCTCAACTTCAGTGTTCACCTTAGGTTTAATAGGTTGATTTGCATAACTTTCTCTTTCTCCTTCTCCCTAAAGGTATTTTTGATGGCCCTATAGTCACTAAACAAGTGTTCTACCATGTTACAATGACTGCAAAGCTTATGTGAATTTCTTAATAAGAAACTCTTGCCAAAACTCCACACTACTTGCTCTGAAAATGGTTTTGTTGGTATAGGTTGAGATAAATCTACATTACATTAACAAGAACATTGGCAAAGAACCCTTACGTTTTGTTGGCTCAAAGGAATCAAATATATTGATATATACACATTTAAGCATGGAAGTATAGATATCAATAGTAATTTGTTTTACATAAATGAAATATCTTAACATGTGTACATATTCTTTAAATGTTACTGTCAGATATGTCAGCTTATATATGTATCAAGTTGTTAACCAATACATAACAAACCACTCTATACCGAGAAATATCATACAATATATCAAAATGACAAAGACGTACTTATGCGCGATTTTACATTGGTATGGGATGTTAGTTGAAGCAGTTCCTTCAACGTCAAACCAAAACTCTGTGCTAAACCAGTCCTATTTTCCACCAGGCTTTGTTCCGATAATACGATTGTTGCTCACATCCCAAATTTAATTAAGAGGATTAATGTAAGGGCTTACTTCCTTCAGTTGTTGGGGTGACCCATGTTGCCATTACGTTTTCTATGTATGTGAAGTCAAAATACTACTTGGCAAGAGGAAACCTACAATGGATTAACTCATTCATGGAAAAGTTTGCATTGCCTCTTCATTATCTAAAATGGTTATATTGATGTTGTTGAGGGGCGATTGTGCTTTAATTGGTGGCTAGCATGATCCCCGTGCTTTCGTTAATTCCAATATGTTCTTGATGTCTTCACAAACATAGCAGAGTGTGGGTGCGGATTCATTGTTCTTGGTGAGATGGTTGCTGCTTTAGATCGGTAACTTCTCTTTGTAGAATCCTTCTCAAGTGAGCCTTCACCTTCAGCTATTTGTATAATTATTTCTTTTTGAATATATTGTTCTTTGTATAGATATTTATGGAATTCCTAATGTATCAAGGGTATGTAAGTTCTCATCGAAGTTGACATTAAGCACTTCATAAGATTGTACCATTATCTTCGTGTCTTTTCTATAACATTTATAGCAAAATTGGGAACGCCATTTAGTAATGGCACGAGGGTATTCCATGTAAATAATTTTGTATCAGTTACCTTAATTTGTGGTCGTTTACACTTTGAATCCATGATGGGGTTTTTGTTGCAGCAAAATGTGATCAATAAAAGAATGAGCAATGTCGGAAAAAAAAAATACATATACCTTGGAGGGAACTATGCAGAGTTTTCGAGTTTGCACCTAACCCAGTTGTTACCGAGGAACATATGTTGGGAGTTCATACCATGAACTTTGACCTAATCCATGCGAAAAACTTAAGTAATGTATGTGTTTTTGATTTCCTTCAGAAATAGTTTGTGAATCTTAGTCCATTTGCGTATGGATGGCTTGATGTATTAGTTGAAGTTGTCGAAGGCGTGTGAATGCAACAATTGCTATGAATGATAATGTATTATTCACATGATAAGAAACTTAGTTCTCAATATAGATAAATAACTGTGATTTTACAATGAATAAGATACACTAAAAAATATTATGAGAAGTTGGTAGCGCCGAATATTCGTGGACGTATTCATCGGTGAAGTTTTTGGGGTATTACTACTAGTATATATATACTAGCCGCCATGTTTGTATAATTGTATTGATGAGCACGTGTACACGCAATCATCCAAATCAACACGCATAAAATAAAATAAAATAAAATTTGAAAAATTAGATATAGTTTTACCCAAATCCCGCCATTGTCTCGCTGACGAAAAAAAAACCCAAAACTATTAAATCCAAATACAGATATCCAGAGAGAGAGAGAGAGGTTTTAATTAAAATCCTCATTGCTTCGCTGTCTAATCCTCAAACCCTAATTGCTAACTGTTATGGCACTCAGAGAGAGGGACGTTGCACCTTTAATGGTTGCTCCAACAAGGTCCCTGTGAATTGCTGATTCGCAAGGTTTCAGGTTTTCTCTCTCTCTCTCTCTCAAAATTTATTAGAAGCTTTTGCGCATTATTTGTGAAAGAAAATGTCTGTATAAATAAGAAGAACATATTTGTTGGGATTTTTTATTTTTTATTTTTTTGTTGTTGATGAAATCGCATATTCCATTTCAATAGAAGTCGATTTCTGGACCGTTGCCATGTTTTTTTCTTGAACACAATGAAAATCAAGGGGTTCTTTTTTGTTCTTGTCTTAAATATTACTCTTTGAATCTCGAAAATGCCAAGATTGTGGGGTGGATAAAATTCGTATGTTTCAGATTGTTTTAAAAAATATTTGGAAGATTCTTGGTGTTGCAGTTTTTCTACTTTAAATAAAAGTTTAGTCTTGCTTGATGAATTGTCTTCTTATGATTAATTCCACACTTGAAGAATTGAATAAAGATTATGACATTGTGATATTTGTAAGAGAAAAACTGGGACAAAATGTTAATTCAAGTAAATAAACTCTAACTTAGCATGCATTTTGATTGCAGTATAAGTAATTTGAAATCACAAAAGGGGGATGCTATAACTCATAAACACAAATAGTTCATACTAATATGAAGCCACAAACTAAAATTCTAAGCTTCCACAATACACCAACATACTTAAGCCAAAGAATAATTAGAATTTTTACTACAAATCAATTATTTCTTAACATCTCATGCTCTCGTTTTACTACAAATCGACAAAGAAAACACCATTGAGGCTCACTCTATCTCTTCTCCAAGAGAAGGGCAGAGCCTTAATATCTAATAACGCTCTAAAGTCCCGTGATTTAGATAGTTGTAAAATCGACCAAAGGATAGAAACTGGCGTCACCTTCTAAGGAATCCTCCTTCCGGCAGAGGAATTTTACTAGGCCATCTATATAGAAGAGAAGGAACCAATGATGACATAAGCCATACTAGTGTAAATGAATCTAGGGAAAAAGACCATAGTCACAAGCCACCCTATAATGAAGAAGCAGATGGTCAACACTCTTCCCCTCCTTTTTGTCTAATGCTTTTTAAATGCTATCACAGTTTTCTCCATCATTTTTTTCACTTTCAAGTATAGTTCTTCAATTTAGATCATCGTACATGGTTCTCTTGTGTATTTTATTGACAAATTTCTACGTCAATGTTGTGCAGACTTGGATATAATCACAAAACATAGATATTTCTTCTGTGAGCAGTCAAAGTTGTGAGATTAGAATCGAGATTCTAGTCCTGCTATGCCACCTATAGAAGAAGAGAATGATGAAGAAGAGGAGTTTGAAGTGGAGGAAGTTAGAGATCGAACTCGTTCATCTTTAAAAAGTCGATTCGATTTGATAACAAACGAGTTTGGGCTGTATTTAACCCGGAAGAGACTCAGTGAGAGCGTTCTTAATGGATGTAGGGGGTTCTCCAATGGATCCACCATTCATCCAGATAGCAAGTAAGTTAACTTAAAAAGCTGAGTTCTTCCCCTCTCTTGGAAATGTTTGCTTCTAAAACGAACTAGTATCTACTACAAGAAGATAGGTTTGCTTTATACATTACTGAAATGTCCATGGATCATTTTTGTGTTTTTTATTTTTCTTCCCTTGGATTGCTTGTCTATTTGGGCTTAAATTTTTTCTGTTTTAAGTGAGATTCTGAGATACTTTTGGCTTACTTCTAAACTCCAAAGAATCAGGAACAAATGGGTATCCCGCTCCTAATCCTTTGGTAACCTAAGCCTAAATTTGAGGAGCGTTGGTGTAAAGCGAGATAGTAGAAGTGGTGTGAAGCCTCTCCTCATATACTCAAATTGTAGTGGCTAAAACACTAAAAGAATATGGGCTCACTTACATATAGCATGAGGTCCTGGAGTCCAACCAAAACCCTTAGGACATCCCACATGTATAACATTGGTTACAAATATGACTGAAAGTAAAGGACTTTAGCACTCCAAGATGGAACATATGATCAGCCTGCCCAGCCTGGAGATGTCGCAGATAATGAAGAATGAATATTCACCAGCTGGTATCCACACTGAACATAAGAAATGCTTCCTTGTCACCATAAAACAAGTGATATGAAAATCAATCTTGTAATGCTTAGTACGGTCATGAAAAACTGGATTATTCTCAAGTTTCAATAAACATAGTGGCTTGATTGTCAGAATGCTGGGAGAAGATACCTTAAATCTCATCACTCCAAGGAGAGACTGAACCTTCAGCATTTTGAAACTGTAAGTGCCACATCCCTGGGTTTTTTTTGTTGTTGTGCAAAAGCAAGGTAGGACCCCATGAACCAGCTTTACTAAAATGATTGGAGATATTACATTCTGAAGTACAATTTCCCCCTAGGATCCCAATACATAAGGCTATATTACACTAGAGGGGAGAGGGCTAGAGGGCAATAACATTTCTCCTAAATGAGAACAAAAACTAGACAAAAAATCAGCACACTTGTTTGTTTCTCTCAACACATGAAATATTCTGAAGACCTTCAACTGGCCTATTAAGGCCAGGATGTTATGGTGAAGCAGCAAACAGTTCTAGGGATGACACGGACCATTTCTAATTTTGTAAACCATCTGGATTAAATCTGTGGCAATGTAAACCTCCATGTGGCTAAACTGTGCACAATTGCAGCTTTCTCATTATAGCAAACGTTTCTGAGTAGGCCACTGAGACAGGTACAGTCAGACCACAGTATGAGTTAAGGTATTCACCTGTATAGTTCCTGCAGATATCTCCATACTCCCCACTTTCTTCAGATTTTGATCCATCTGTGTTGAGCATAATGATACCTTGGGGTGGGGAAAACCACTTAAACACAGTTGGCATTGTGAGAGTGAACTTAGGGTTTATAGTCCGCCTAGGACACATGTATCTGCTTCTTGGGCAATCTGCTGTACGTTTGAGCACTAAGGCCAAGGAGGCTCTAAAGGAAGTATCCTGACATATATTCTGAAAAATGGCAGTGGGGGACACCCTTGTGCCTTGAAAGATAAGGTGGTTCACCTGGCTTTCCACACATGGTATAAAAAACAGGTAAAATCAAGAATGAGGAGCTAAGGAAACTACATTCTTGTTTCCAAGACGACAGAATCACTGAACTCTAGAACCCCACTTTTTGGCATATGCTACTCCAAGTCCTAAGCAAGAGGTCAAGACGTAGAGAGATGCTCACAGTTTTCAGGGGATACCTTGCGCAGTGGACACAATAAACTATTCCCTTTTTTGGAGACATATTCCTGTACATAGCTTCATCACTCGAACAACATCTTTGAACTACCCTATGTAGCAGGAATACACTAACATAAGTGCAATATCCAAATGGAAATTGACCATAAGTGCATCTAAGAAAACCTAGAAATAGATGTCGTAATCGGCAAACAATATAATAGAACATCTATATCTAGTCATGTCCTCTCTGACACATCTATATTTTTAGGTTCTTTTTAGTCCATCTGAGGAGTAGGCATAGATCCTCCTGTAGAAATAAATAAGAGGAGAAATATTATTCACTCTTGAATTAATTAATTAGATTACATCATAGCCTCGCTTTATATAGTAGAGGACCATTAAGCTAATTATACCATTACCCAATGTGGGACTAAAGTAGTATGTGTAAATACACACATACACTCCAACACTCCCCCTCACGTTGATACGGACATATAATGTTTGTGTCAAGGTAGATTACAATAAGAAAAAGAAAAGATAGTCAGTCATATACAATCACTCCCTCACTAATAAAGAAAAGAAAATTAAGGCTCCCCCTAAAATTGATAAAAATTCTTCTAGACAATCCTTTTGTAGCAGTAAAAATACTTGAAAGCTTCACATACCCCTTGTGAAATCGGCCGCAATCCGACTTACCATTTTCCTCACACGTACTTGTGAAATCGGCGGCACTAACCGACTTGCCAATTTTCCCACTCGATGGTAATGTAAATATCTTGAAGAGACACCGAGGTGAGAGAAGTAGTCGAGGAAGAGGATCACTCGAGGTAATATAGATGAGAGATAATAAATTGAGGAAAGAGAAGAAAAAATCACTTGAGGAAATGAGATTCACTCGAGGATAAAGAAAAGTTCACCCGAGGAAGAGAAAGTCACTCGAGGACTAGAAACCATAATCGTGGTAGAAGGAATTCAACATCTTTACTCGATCCAAAGGAAGAAATCGCATCTCGCGATAGGAAACAATAAAAAGATCTAAGATAATCACTAGAAGAAGAAAAAAATCACTCTAGGAAAGATTCACTCGAGAAAATGAAAATCACTTGAGGAAAGAAACAAAAAAAACTTATGATTGAGGTATAATTTGTCTAACATCTTCATCCGATCCAAAGAGAGAAAATCGCATCTAGCGACAGGTAAAGATTGCATCTCGATTTTGTAATTGATACTCGTGAATTTGGCGAATAAGATAATTACTAGAGGAAAAGAAAATCGTTGTAGGAAAGAATCACTCGAGTAAAGAAAATTACTCGAGGAAAAAATAAAATTCTCATGATCAAGGTGGAAGGTAGTGAAACATCTTCATTCGATCCAAAGAGAAAATTACATCTCGCAACGGGAACCAAATAAAAGAAAAAAAGCCTTTCACAAAACAAGAGAACAAATCGAGTGCATAATCAATAGAGAAGAAAAAAAATCTCTAATACTAATTGAGAGATAAGAAAATCAAACGTATCTGCATGTACATGTCCACCATGAAGCACGATAATAAATATCACCACTAATCAAGGCTAATTAAAGAACCATCAATCAAGGCCCAACATAATCACAAATAAAGACCACACTATGTGGTTCACACCAAAGACCAAAGTCTTATGCTTACTCCAGAATAAACTCAAATTCCAATCTGCCCTATAAAAGAGCTAATGACCAGTAGGTCCCAGCACCATAGAAGATAGTTGCTTCTATCAAACAAAGCTATGTTAATACCAAATTTGATGAGTAGTTGCCAAACTCACGAATCACGAGGAAATTTTTCTCTTCCAACTATTCATCTTCTATTACGGCAGAGTTAAGTGCAGAGTCGCAGACAAACAAATCGATCTCATATCAAATTTTGGCCGTATTTGATCACATCGCAGCTCTGAGTATGTCAGAAACTCTACCACTACCCAAGCCATTGACACCAAGTCTAGGAAACAATGACCCTTCAAATGCTTCATATGAGCCAACAGTTCTTTTGGCAGTTGGCATGGTATTTGTACCACCAAGGTTAGGAGCACTAGCGGGATTGACAGATGAAGATGGCAAGCCACGAACCATGTGAACTGTGTGATCCTCCTGCAAACCATAGCTTTTTAGGATTTGATCATCCTTCAAGATCCGACTCTTGTAAATCAACCTCTGTTGCTCCGCTGGAACCTCACAATTCTTAGCCAAAATAGCTTTAAACGCCTCAACAGTAAAATTAAGGTTGACCTTAACAACAAACATAGAACTGTTTGAGAATCGTATGTTTATAGTGACTTCATTAGAGCATCCACAACAGCTAGGTACACCCTGACGTGGCAGGATGAATTTGGTTTTCCACCCTCAAATCCACCCCAAATGGTTCCCAGTAGCTAGGTGGATCGGTGACGTGGCAATGAATTTTTGGTGAATTCATGTCGCGCCTTTCTGAACCGCGCGTAGTCAACGAGCCAGTAAGATTAAAACACGTATCAACAATCCAGTGGCTCCCATTGCGAGCAGTTCTGAAGTGCGCGTATACACAACGGCCAAGATTAAAACACGTAGACGGCTGAGATTAAAACACGTTTCAACAAATTCAAACGGCTAGTTTTGCCGCGCAGTTCAGAAGTGTGCGGCAAAAACCTGCATGAAAAATACTCAAGTTCTCATTTATTTCTTGGTTTTTCCCTGATCAAACTTCTTCAACAAGATGCTCAACGGCTAGTTTTTTCTCTATCTATAAAACCCATTCATCTTCTACTCTCTTACTCTTCAACAATCAACTCATTCATCTTATATCTCAAAACTCCTTTTTCTTCATTTCTTATCAATTTCGCCGAATCATATCTGACGAAATCCTGGCTGACCTACTCAAGTCTGACACATCACTCTCATCTTTGGAGTCATCATTTTCATCATCGTCCGGAAGCGAAGAGCTCTTCCGACGTCAAATTGAGTTGATGCACGAGTATATCAAGATTATGATTAAGATGAGAGAAGCAGAAGAAAAAGAGCAAGGGGCGACATCATCACAGAGGCGGGGAGGTAGTAAAAGGGGAATGATTGACAAGTGGAAAGGCCGTGATCATAAATTGGGGGAGTTTAGTCTTAATCGAGATTACTTCGGTGACAACCCAAGATTCGCCGGTATCCCATTTCGTCGTCGATTCCGCATGAGCGAAGGTGTGTATCAACGTATTTATGATCAAATACTTTCTTCGAACCCCTATTTTATTTAAAGAGAAAATACCGCTAAGACGATGGGCTTATCCTCGCACCAAAAGATAACGTATGCACTTCACATGTTATGTTACGGTACGAGCGCAGACGCCCAAGAAGAATACCTTCAGATTGGGGAGTCTACGGGTATTTTGTGCTTGAAAGAATTTTGTAAAACTATTATAACACAATTCAAAGCTCAATACCTTAGATCTCCCAATGAAGACGATACATTACACTTGTTAGAAGTGAATGGATCGCGAGGCTTCCCAGGGATGTTAGGTAGTTTAGATTGTATGCATTGGAAATGGAAGAATTGTCCTACCGGGTGGGCAGGACAATATACCGGGTATAAGAAAATCCCGACGGTGATTTTAGAAGCGGTTGCATCCCAAGATCTTTGGATATGACACACATTCATTGGGGTGCCCGGTTCTAACAACGACGTGAACGTCTTGCATCAAGGGTGGCTTTTCAACAATTTATCTAATGGAGTTGCGCCGCCATGCAATTATAATATAGGCGCGGTACCGCACACTATGGGGTATTAATTAGCGGATGGAGTCTATCCAAAATGGCAAGCACTTGTTCAAACCATAAGAAATCCGTCCAACGATGCCGAAAGACATTTTTCGAAGATGCAAGAAGCATGCCAGAAAGACGTAGAGTGTGCTTTTGGGGTATTACAAGCTGGGTTTCAAATATTGGCACACGGTGCGCGATTTTGGAAACCTAGTGATCTAGGAAATGTTATGTACGCATGTATAATCCTGCACAATATGATCGTCGAAGATGAACGTCATACCCACGTCCGGCAAATGGACATTGATCCCGAGTTAAGAAGATTCGTGAATACTTGGAAGGAGAACTTAAATCCAAGACACCATATCAACACTATGGCAGAGTATATCCAGAAGGTTCATGAAATTAGAAATGAAGGTGCCCATTTCCAATTACGAGATGAACTTGTCGTGCATTTGTGGAATCGAAAAGGGGCGGAGTAATGTAGTCTTCATCATTGTTTTTTGATTTTCTAAAGTAATGTATTTTGTTTCCGTTGAGTTTTATGTTGAAGTTGTAATATATTTTGTTTCTAAGTCTTCATCATTATAACACCTTAAAGAAACTTGGTTTACTGCTTCTGCTTTTTGATTTTGTACCTATTTCTTCTGTTTTATTGATTTGGTAGAGATAAAGATAAGGAGAAAATCTCAGGTCCTGTAAGAAAGAAGTAAGAAGCAGAGTTCATTATGGCAGAGTACATCCAGAAGGCCGTTGAGTAACTTGGACAACAAGTTTCTTAAAAAAAACTAGCCATTAATATGGCCGTTGAGTAACTTGGACAACAATTAGTTGAGTAACCTGAGGGGGGTCATAGGGCACACTATCAAGCCCGGTCATCTGACGCATACACCGGTCTCCTAAATACCAAAACGTACCGTGCCCGTATGGGACTGACACCAATGGAACCCTCTGGATGCTCAAGTCTGAAGCAACTCTTACCTCTGGACGGATTAATTGCCTAAACCTGTGCCATGGTTGCCAATCTATGTTGGTTTTGTCCTTCCATTCTATTATATCTCTTATCACAGCAAAAGAGTGATGGATTTCAGACCCCGTACTAGCCCTTTCATCTCTCCACGCACTCATACGGGGATAAATATGGTTAAAGTTTTGTACCTTCACTAGATACATTCCAACCCGACAGTACTCGAAGAACCAGAACTCCAACATCGCATAGAACCCGGTGATCGATTTCTTCACCTTCCCGTCCCTCAGAACTGAGACTTCATCAAGCCTCCGATACAAAGCCGCCATAATCGGCGTACCTCAGTCAAAATGCGACGCACCAATAATATCATGATCTGTCAAGGCTACAAGATAACCCGCCCGAAGAGATGCGCTATCATTTGAGAAGAAGAGATTACCCATCATATAGGCAATAAATGCCCTCGCATACACGATATCCATTTGTGGGTCGTAATTGTGGAGACGTGGATTCAAAGGCTCTTTCCACTTTTTTAAATAGGCGAAAGTGATGTTACCGTACCTGATGTCAGAGCTTGTGATTCCCGGGAACATCTTTTCTGCTTCCTCTAACTTGGAGTACCTTTCGTCGTACGGGAGTTCGCGACCCCTCCCAAAAGATATGCCCGTTAGCATGACGAAGTCGAACGGTGTGAAACCCAGTTACCCGCAAGGGAAGTGAAAGGTATGGGTGTAAGGCCACCACCGTTCCACTAGAGCATGAATGAGACGGTTATCCGAGTTTCCCACCTTAATTGGGCAAAACTCCTCAAAACCTATATCGTCGACCAACTTCTTCAACGTCGGGTACACGGCAATCCATTGGTACCACTTCAGTACCTTATCCAATGATCCTCTACACTGTAATTCATCTCAATTCTGACAAAAAAAGCACATTAACACGTTAGAAGTTCATTCGGGCATTTCATCGAACACATTGCAATATACGTTAATAACACTTGAAATTTACATAAAACTTATTGGCATTTCCTCTGATCCAACAAAAATATGGACCCAGCCGTCCGGGAGAATATCTACTCAGTTCAACTCTTCGAGCGTTGGGGAGGGATCGTTGTCCGACGTCAATTGTAACGTCTAAATATTTGTTACTTCAGCGTTCCTCCTTCGTTTTACTTTCGCGTTTACGTTGCGTTTGGTTTTGGAAAAACTTAAGAACGGTCGCGAACTAGACGAACCCGACATTTTAAGTGATTAACAGAGGAAGTGGGTTGGGTTGGGAAACTTGTAGAGTAAGGTTGGGTATGCCTTGGGTAAAACTTCAAACACTTGAGATATGCCTTTGCCTTTAGAAATAACACTTAGAAAACCAACTACAAGTATAAGCCTAAGAGATGCAGCGTTATGCCGCGCAGTTCTGAACTGAGCGGCTAAATAAAAAAATAAAAAAATTGACGTGTCATTTTCTTATTGGCTGGTAGTGCCGCGCAGTTTAGAAGTGCGCTGGAGAGTTGGAAGGCTGAGATTAAAACACGTGGACATATCTTGAGCGTTGGTTCTTGCGTGCGGTTCTGAACTGCGCAAGGCAGATTCACCTTGGTTTTAAACTTGAACTGTTGTGGGTGGATTTGGGTTGGATTGAATTCACCCTGGTTTTGGGCAAATCCACCCACTCAACTGCTGTGGATGCTCTTAGAGATGGCCCCGGAATCATTCGAATCGCCGAAATCACCATCGGTCGTCATTCATGAGTTTTCCCCAATACGAGAGCTTGAGCTCGATCTGGAGATAAAATTGGGCAAAAATTAGAAACCCTAGATCTGTGATTTGGGAGTTGAGAGAGGTGAATTTGGGGATAAATATGAAATCAAGAGGATAGGGTAGAAACTTGTACAAACCCTTATATAATGATCAGAGATTTCAGAGATCCTCATATATTATGAACCCTAAGTGTATAGAATTTAGAACGAAGAAGGGGGCAAAACAAATAACCGTGCACAAACATTGATTTTTTAGTCACGATTAGCCAGAGAAACCTATTCTCTATGCCAACAAGTATAGAGAGAGGACTAAAGAATTATCATAAATGAAAAAAGAAGGAACAATTAATTTACCATAGAAAATCACTTAAAATTGAAACCGAACATCAATGGTCTGGCGATGGCAATGACCGCCGCCGCCAGAATCGACCAAACTTTTGGTTGCCTTCAAGAACGCAACCACTCTGACACCATGTAGAAATAAATAAGAGGAGAAATATTATTCACTCTTGAATTAATTAATTAGATTACATCATAGCCTCGCTTTATATAGTAGAGGATTATTAAGCTAATTATACTATTACCCAATGTGGGACTAAAGTAGTATGTGTAAATACACACATACACTCCAACACCTCCACACTCCACACAGAGGTAGTACTTCTATTTGCATCTTACAAGATTTAAAGTCCTCATCAATGAAGTTAAGGAAAAAGAACTCATAAATCTATCCCTAATTGTCAATAAAGAGGTGTTTTACGGCCTAGGATTTCAACATAAAACATAGGTACATAAATCCATGAAAATGCAATGCAAACCCGCGATCAAAACTTCAATTTTTAGCATATTTATAACATGTTTAGCGTCAGGATAATGGATTGTGATTGAGGTGTGGTTGGCTTCCCTGCTTTAGTTCCCTTTGAAGATCGTAACAAAAAACTTCAATGTTGTAACCGCAACACTTTAAGATACCAAAGAAGAGTTTCTAAGAGACTTCACAATCCAGCTGAAAGGATAAACTGATCCTGCCACTATCCGGATTTTCCAGGCACAAATAACTGCTGACACATCTGGAACCTTTTCAAAGCATAGTTGCTTTAAAAGGCTGCATGTAACCTTGAGACCGTATACAGGTGATGTAAGTACGAGCTCTAAGGTTGTATCGTGTTCCCAATGCAATTTGTTGACGATTTACAATCATTCCAAGAGCAAAAATACCATGGTCAAATCAATGAGAGCATGCTCAGTAGGTAGGGCTAGTGGTTTGAAAATGAAGAGAGCCTGGGTCCAATTCCCATCTCTAGCAGTTTCCTATTCCAAAAAAAATAAATTATATATTTGCCAAGCTCAAGTTGCTCATCATTTGACTCTTCTTTTTCTATTCTGTTGTTTCTTATCGATATGTTCTTTAAGAAACTATAATACATAATTACTAGCATATAATTTTCAGCGAGAGTGAAAATAGAGAAGGGAGATTAACTTTGAGATTGTATTTCTAGAAATAGGGAATTAGGATTGAGGGAGGTGTGAGAAGATCTGAAAGGAATTTCTATAAAAATATAGTGGTTGGAAAATTGCATCTATTGGTGTTAAAAAATATTTGTCTGACTACATCAGCTCAGTTGGCATGATTCAAGAAGAACTGTGTTATGTGAGTTGGTGCACTCAGTTTAAGGAAATTTAGGGCAGGTGTAGTTGAAACTTTCGGCAAGTAAATCCATGCACAAGCGCACTTCTGTCGGTTACTGCCTTTTAGGCTCACTTGTGCTGCTCTTTGTTAAAAAATGTAAATTTTGTAACAAAATCATGAAAACGTTGCAGGTGGTATCTAATATGGACACAGTTTATACTGATATGGGCTGTCTACTCCTCTTTCTTCACTCCTTTTGAGTTTGGTTTCTTCAGGGGGTTACCGAAAAACCTTGTCTTCCTCGATGTTGCAGGGCAAATAGCTTTCCTCGTAGACATTGTCATCCAGTTCTTCCTCGCCTACAGAGACAGCCATACATATCTTATCATTTATAAACGCACCCCCATTGCCCTCCGGTGAGAAAAAAACTCATCTCTCTTTCTAGGAAAGTAATATCTGAGGCTTTATGAGTCATGCGTTCTCTCTCTCATGTTGCTTCTATCTTTCAGGTACTTGAAATCTACCTTCATACTTGATCTTCTTGGATGCCTTCCTTGGGATGCTATTTACAGGGTACCCTTTATCTTCTAAATTATATACTTTTCTTCTTCCTTTTGCTTTTTTCAATGGTATAACTACACATAGAGTGGTATTAAATTCAAGGCAGTCGGTTGTAGCCTTTGAGCTACAGATAATAACTACATTTTCTTAAGTGCATTCACATTTAAAAAGTTAAATATGACATGCCTCAGAATCTGAATCATGTTAAGCTGCACAGAAATAGGTTCCGTTTATCACATTAATTCATCTACAGATAATAACTACATTCTCTTGAGTGCATTCACATTTAGAAAGCTATATATGGCATACATGTCTCGGAGCCTGATACATGTTAAGGTGCACAAAAATGAGTTTCATTTACCAAATTAGTTAATCTACCTCAATAAAACCTAAAGCTGTCGGAGCTGTAAAAACTAAACTATTTATACTGTGTAAAAGTTTATTCCTCTTCACAGTAATCTACTTAAAACAGTTTTTGTTCATTCAGGTCTGTGGGAGAAAGGAAGAAGTGAGATATCTTTTGTGGATAAGATTGATTCGAGTCCGCAAAGTGATAGAATTTTTTCAACAGATAGAAAAAGATATCCGCATAAACTACCTATTCACAAGGATTCTGAAGCTTCTTGCTGTTGAATTGTATTGTACCCATACAGCTGCCTGTATTTTTTACTATCTGGCAACCACTTTGCCTGCATCTCAAGAAGGTTATACATGGATAGGAAGTTTAAAACTCGGTGAATACAGCTACTCAAATTTTAGAGATATTGATCTCGGAAAGCGGTACATGACATCACTATACTTTGCAATTGTCACTATGGCAACTGTTGGTAATTTTCATCCTTTTCTCCTTATTTATTAAATCTCTTTAAGTTGTCGGAGTCCCTATATGATTCATTTTTATTTTTATTTTGCACGTTATTAATTAATCTTGTTCATTTGTAATTGTTTAATTTAACCATGCGCTGTCATGTATATTATCCCATAATTCCGGGTGTATGTTTTTTCAGTTAGCTCAATGTTAAGTAGGAAGATTAATCTTACAAGTACATGACTTCCTCATATTTTGATGCCCTAGAGGTTTGGAGTATTGGATTCTGTTCTTGAAAACAGTAAAGCATTTTTTTTTTTACTGAAGTTGAAGTTCATGTAACTTTGATCCATAGTTATTATTCACAATGTCAGCGTAGATATTGAGGGAGATGGATCTTGGAGAAAAGGGGTTCCTCTATATATAAGAGCATGTTATGTTGATATATATTCTTATTTATTATTTTCGCTTAGTAAGAGGAACTATATCAATTAAAATCAAGACTACAGGGAAAGTAGAACTAAAGACAACAATAAGAGGAAGCAAAGGCATCACTAGGGAACCCTACATTCTAACTAGGTTGGTACGTTGATCCCCTCAATTACGTAGTTTCTTTTTAATCAGTCAAATATATAATACTCCATTCCAGGAGGTGTTCTAGTTAGGAATGAGGGCCTTCCTAGATTTTATTCCATAACACCTAGTGCGTGGGTTTTCCCTCTCTTAGCTACCATATCTCCACTGAAATTAATTTCAATTTAAGATTTTGAAATTATCAAGCTTCTGAAAACATTCTTGAATTGTCTCCATCTTGGACTAACTCTCCTAGGCATAGTCTTCATTAAAGGCTTAAATAACTGACTCTAAATCGGAGCCCCAGATTTCAAAACTCCAACTGAAGCAGCTTTTTGCAAGAGTTTCCGCAATAGCAACACCTTCTGCCAAAGCAGTAGTGCTGCCTAAGATAATAGCCAAAACACCTAGAACAATAGCATTATTTTCCCTAAACACAAAGCTGAGACTTATTTGAGAGCCCAAGTCACACATATAATCTGACATATACAAATGGTTTATATCATACTTAATGAAAAGGAGTAAGAGATTAATACATAAAAACTGTTTGGTTATCTATATTACATTCTAGAGTACACGTATCAAGACAAACACTACTTGCTGAGCCTCTCGAGGCGGGGAAAAACAGATCAAGGGTGTAAAATTGTTTTCAGTTTACTAGGGGCATTATTGTCCAATCAATATAAGAATAGGTTACAACCGTAAGTGATGGATTGATAAAACACTGTTGGTTATCTCTATAGAAAACTGTTTGGTTATCTCCATTGAAAAATAACCTTACCTTCATGACGTAGTAGCTAAGCTATGACGGTTGTCTCCAATAGAGACTTAGTGGATTGAAAGCTTAACTTTAGCTCCATTTCTCTGATTCATATGGTTGGAGGAGCTATTTCTTTCCATATCACTATACCTACCAGTCCAGAGTTCCAAAGTTTTCAGCCCATGTCTATAAACTTATTTCTTTGGTCATGGGTTCTCGGTTGGCATTTAACAGAAGACAGAAATATATTCATGTTGCCTATCCAACGTCCCTGAAGTTAAAGAAATTGGTTTAAATAATATGAAAGTACAAAAAATCAATTTAAGCATGTTCACGAGTCATGGTAGAGAATTTGCTAGAAGCTACAAGCGCATCGCTATATGAAAGTGGAACGTGGGATTCTGTCAAGAAAACTCGTTGATTATAGCATAGACCTTGGTAAGACTGAGCTTCTTACGGCAATAATTGAGCCTTCACGGATTCATATTCTGGTTTGAGTCGGTGTTCTTCACGCTGCTTCGATCCCTGGTTCAGTAGTATTGGGTTACAATATTCAACTCCTCCGGCCACATTTCTTAGGGCCTGATTCACTGAGAGATCTCGTCTTGATCTGAAAGAAGTCTTGGGTTAATTTACACGTCCGAGAAAAGTTCCTTTCTTCGGAACACGTATTTTTGGTATTGTCCCAGATTTCTTTTGCAAATTTGTGATACATAAGATCGCTGCTGGTATGAATCCAAGGCCGGCCCTGAGGTTTAAGGGGATCTAGGTGAGGTTCAAAAATGAGGCCTCCCGCCGGGGAATTTTTTTTTGTAGTAATATATTCTTGTAAAACAAGGTGAGGACTTGAACCTTTGACCTTCTAATGAAATTAATCACTTAGAACCAACAAAGCAACTTCACATTATGTCATATTAGGGCCCTTTTTTACCTACTACTTAACATTTGGAGGCCCCAAATTTACATTAAAAATTGGAGGCCCTAGGCAGCCGCCTCTTGCACCTATAGCCAGGGCCGGCCTTGGGTATGATCCATACATTTTATAGCCAAGTCATGATTTGTGCATTTTCTGCAGACTATTCAGGGATTTCCTGAGTATCCTCTTTTGGGGGATCAGTTGTAAGATACTTCAGTTTTTTGTTTGCTCTAAGGAAAGCACAAAATATATTTACTCCATGAAAACATAGTTCCATTCAGCTTGATACATGTCAATATGTATCAACATTTTCTTAATGCGAGAACATTGTTTATTCCCAATCTTCAGATGGGATGTAGAAAGATTCATCATTGTAAAGAGTAAGCCAAATACTTCCATGCCAAATATACCAAGGTAGTTAAAATCTAGTGATAAAGAGCATCCCTAATATCCTTCCAGAATAGGTTTTACAGATTTTCCAAAATTGAAGAGGAAGAAAATTTGAGAAGAAAGTAAATAGAATTCGGAGTGTTTTATCAAGGCCCTATAGGTCTGATGTGATGTCAAGTAGAAAGAGGTCTATGAACTTACTTAGTTCAGTCTTCTGAAGTTATTTTATTTGTTTTAGCAGACTTACGGAGCTACGTACACACACACACACACACAACTAAATAAGAAGGAAGCAAACTAAGAAGCTGCTGCACCTGGTCACTGTACCTATTAGTCTTTACAGAGGAAATATATAACTATAAGGAGAAAATTTCGTGTAAAGTTTCATTTCTATTTCCGTTCATGACTGATGCTCAATTATCTGCACTAATAATGCTATTTATTCCACAGGCTATGGTGACATACATGCAGTCAATACCAGGGAAATGATATTTGTTATGATTTTTGTCTCATTCGATATGATTCTTGGAGCTTATCTGATTGGTAACATGACCGCCTTAATTGTAAAAGGATCCAAAACAGAAAGGTTTAGGGATAAAATGACAGATGTAATGAAATATATGAACAGAAATAGACTTGGAAAAGATGTTCGCAGTCAGATTAAAGGCCATTTGCGCTTACAATATGAGAGCAGTTACACAGAAGCTGCTGTTCTTCAGGATATTCCAATCTCCATTCGCGCTAAGGTATATACCAAAAATCCGAAGCTTGCTGCTTTATACTCTCTTTTTCTTTTTTTGTTTGGTAATTGAAATTATTCATGCGTTAGTTGCATTTCATATCTCTCAAATTTAGTTTTTCATAGGTCTCTAGACCATTTCTTTTCCTTTTATGCCCGTTTTGCATAATAGCATGGTTACACGTAAATGTACAAGATGCCTTATATTCTGACTCGTAGTTCTCTTATAATTGTAATGTAAAAGAATCATTAATAGATAGACATTGTTCTTTTCTTTTAAAAATTGATTAATCAATTAAAATACTTTAATATGCCACTATAAAATGCTACTACTCTGATATTTTACTAATAATGGAAGGTGAAATAGCTTGCAAAATTTCGTAATATCACATATATATAACAAGTTTTAACTTGCAATATTTTAACAAATCCATCATTTCTCTTTTTGTGAGCAATCATTGAGTCGGAAGACGAGATCAATCAAGATAAAAGGAAGATGGCGGTGACAACACAGAGGGAGATTGTGTGTCAGTCGTGTCATCTTGTAATTGAAGTAACTGGAAGAAGGGGTGCTCGATCTCAACTTGAGGTTAACCATGACCCGGGATAGATTCCAAATTTGTGGGATTGGTCCCATTAGAAGCAATTGGATCCTTTGTTTGAGAATATAATACTTTTTTTAAGTTATTTAGAATTTTACCTCCGAGATAGTAAGCCATACTAACAGCTAAGCCCATGTTTGATGAACACAATAATAAATTTTTTACGAATTTCTAGAAACCTTAATTCGATTTATTCTACTTTACTACTAAACTCTTTAACCAAACCACCTAAGAAATAACCCCTAGCCTAGAATTTTATAGAATAAGCTTTCTAATTCTACTCAAACTCCCATTAAAGAAGTTTATTTATTCTTAAAATCTTTCAATTCGAATCCATCTAAAATAGAACTAAAAACAATCAAATGCTAGAAGAAGAAGAAAAAACTTTCTAGATTGTAGGAGATCCGTGTTGCCTCGTTGAGTACGATTTGATGTCCACATCGACTATGGAGAACCAATTTTACTCATAGGGGATCGATCCCCAGAAACTAAATTGTATTTCTAACTCACACGTGGGATAATAAAGTATAATTATACCCACATTGTACATATGAGAACAAGAAAAATGAAATCACTAACTCTAAACAGTAGCCTTTTTGTATCAATAACCTACAATGACTAAATACAAGCTATTAATACACTTACCAGCAACAGAAAATATACTTGGAGAGGCTTTGCAATTGAGTTTTATGCTATAGTTTTATCAATTCGTATAACTTTAAACTTTTTGTCCATGGTGTCGATGGAAATGGTTCTGGCTTTGATAGTTATTAGTCGAACATCTTAGTGTCTTCTATAGTTGATAAATCCTACCGCGAGGTTTTCCTGTATCTTCCTGTTGTCACAAAAACCTACTTGTTTTTTTTTTCCTAATTTAGGATCACTAATATGAACTCTGGTACCATTATTGGAACATCTATATAGTATCTCTTACTACTTTCTTAACTTACCATAATGAATTGGTTTTTGCAGATTTCACGAAGGTTATATAAGCCATATATTGCAAATGTCTCTCTTTTTAAAGAATGCTCATCGGAATTGATTAACCAGATTGTAAGTCATTTCTCCTCTCTCTCCCTCCCTTTGCCAAATTTAAAATAGCAATAGACTGTCATTTGTGTCATTTGCGAGATGCTCATACGCAAATCGTTTTCTTTTTTCATCCCTGTACAACTGAAAGTAATATGAGCAAATACAGTGTGAAGCACTTATGAATTGTCAGTTTAACACTTGCTGGTTGCCAGAAACAGTGCCAATTGCGTAATTTTTCTCAATTGGCAGAGAAACAACACTACGAGTGTAGCTTAACTTGTACTGACGCAAATTTGTTTCACAAACTACTCTTTTGATAGAGCAGGTAATTAGAGTTCATGAGGAATATTTTCTCCCAGGAGAAGTGATTATGGAACAGGGAGACGCAGTAGATCAACTTTACTTCGTGTGTCATGGTGTGCTGGTATGTGCCATTATCTAATCATCTTTATCATATCTGTCACTTATTGTTATGAAATTATTTTGTCTTTTTTTTTTCAAACATAAGCTTTTTGTTTTTAGTAAGCATTATTTATCACTGTCTGCGTAAATGATTCGGACTCTACATGTAAAATGATAAGTTTGCCCGAAGCGGAGAGCGGCCATACAAATTATTAAATGGAAACTGATATCCACATTATTGGTAGTGATTTAATGGATTTAAGATTGCATGTGGTGATAAATGAATAAAAAAAAATTGTGACCTCTCTTGAGACGCTGGAAAGTAAGTTTCTTGGGTGAAACTGTTGTAGAGCGTAATCAAAATGCACATTATGAACCTATAAGTAGTATCTTATGTTTGACACTAATGTTTTTTACAGGAAGAGGTAGGAATAGGGGAGGATGGGTCAGAAGAGATTGTATCATCACTGCAAAAAAATAGCTCGTTCGGGGAACTTTCCATCCTCTGTAATATACCACAGCCCTATACAGTCCGTGTTCGTGAACTTTGCAGACTTCTGCGACTCGATAAACCATCTTTTACAAATATCTTGGAGATATACTTTTTTGATAGGGGGAAAATCTTGACCAACCTACAAAAGGTACTTTACCCATGGCTTTTGCAGTTGAATTCAACATTCCTGTGTTTTTCATATAATTCTTACGCCATACCAGTAAGGCAGTAATGCTTAACAGTGATCTGATTTCTAATCACTATTGTTCGGGCAAATGGTAGTATCATAAATGGTATTTGTGTAACATTGTGGAATCTTTTATGTTAAAAAAAAAAAGCGTGTTTCCTTAGAAGCCTGTACTATGTGCAGTGTACACTTCATTGTGGGGTCAAAATTACATTTGCTACCCCAAGATGTTATACTCACTACTCTGAAAATGTTAATGCCTAAATTATCTTTTTCTGAGATTTTTTCATACCAATTAAAAACCAGATATTTTGCGACAAAAGATTCAGGGGGAATATTGCTATCACTTCTAACTACCCAGTGCAATAATCTACTGACTGACAGGGGACAGAATCTAATACGATCAAGCAACTGGAATCGGACATCACGTTTCATATTGGAAAGCAAGAAGCAGAGCTCCCTTTGAAAGTAAACAGTGCTGCTTACCTTGGAGACTTGAATCAACTCAAGGGTTTGATTCGAGCTGGAGCTGATCCTAATAAAACTGATTATGATGGAAGGTCGCCTTTGGTATGAAATCATTGCTGATGTTTGAATGTTTTCTTCAGAAAGTTTCAACTTCAAATTTGTGCATCATGTATTACATGATTATTTAATTATCAATTTGTGTCAGTGGCTAGGGTACTGGAACAATGATCTAACTAGATATTACTTGAGATAGACATTTCTCAGTGGACAACTGAATAAATAAAAGTGAATGCTTCAATGGTTGAAAGTAAATATTACTTCAATAGTCGCATTCAACAACTGACTGCAAAAATTCATTGGAGGGACTTGACATGCCTCTTTTAGAAGTCATTTTCTGTTTACAAAAGAAAACTAGATGTCTTTTTCTCTTGTTTATAAAAGTCATGAAAGTAAGTCATTTATTTTCACAAATATCAAGGGTGAGCACATGCATACTACAATAAACAGCTAATCGATATTTGTGAAAACAATTCAGAAAGAATTTTTTTGAAGAAGATTCAGTTACTAATTAGAGAAACTCTGAGATTACTGTCGAAGAAAAGTTATATTATTTCATAAACTAATTAGTTTGTAGCTTGCTTTGACGTGAAACCCATAAATTCATTTGATAATGAGCTGCTTCATGTAAAATTTATGTATAGTATAATAAATATATGAGGCATGTCTGTTTCAATTATGTTACATGGAAATACAAATTTGACTAATGTGTGATGTCCTATTTTCTTAACAGCATCTTGCAGCATCAAAAGGATACGAAGATATTGTATATTTTCTTATTCAAGAGCGCGTGAAAGTAAACATTACAGGTTAACCATTTATTCGCGCTCTCTTCCAACTCATACCTTAATATTATGTGTAATTATGTCTTGATAAATTGTGTGAATTAGACAAGTTTGGGAACTCCCCATTATTTGAAGCCATCAAGAGCGGACATGATCAAGTAGCCTCTTTACTTGTCAAGGAAGGAGCTTCGTTAGAAATTGAGGATGCTGGTAGTTGCCTCTGTATGGCTGTTGCAAGGGGGGATTGGGATTTCCTGAAAAGAGTTTTGTCCAATGGCATAGATGTAAACTCCAAAGATTACAATCACCGGACCCCACTTCATGTAGCTGCCTCAGAGGGATTATATTTGATGGCAAAGTTGCTAATAGAATTTGGTGCAAATGTTTTTTCCAAGGACAGGTACTACTGAACTTTCATAAAGATGATTTTGTGGAAATATCCTTATGGTCTTCTTACCGTTCAGGTCGTTTTCAATTAAAATTGCCAAACATGTTGTCAGCCATAACTATGCCCCCTTATCCTGCTTCCTTTGAATTTGCCTCTAGTTTTTTGTAGGAACCATATGATCCAACATATAGTAATGGAGAGGTTGTTCACTCAGATTAAATGACCGTGACTGTTTTCATTTTACAGATGGCAAAACACCCCACTCGACGAGGGCCGTAATTGTGGGAACAAGAACCTTGTTAGGCTATTAGAAGATGCAAAGTTGGACCAGTTAACTGAATTTGAGCTCTCTAAAGAAGTACAAGGTAATATGCTATACCACTACACTTTGTCTTTATTCATACTTGATCCCCGTGTGGAAAGTGTTTTACTGTTGCGAGATAATTTTCAACTGGCATCTAATCTCAGTTAAATGATCTATGCACAAATGTATCACAGAAATGCTAGTATATCTTCTAACCAAAAAATTGGGAGAAATTGTGTTAGGAATTATTTTAAGATATCTTTCCTATAGGGAAAGCTATTTAGCGAGTTCGCCAAGTGTAGAAAGCTGATGTATGCATCATAACCCAGATATTTAACAAGTTTGCTAAGCTAAATATAGGTAGCTGACATGTAAATTATAAACGTGTTACTGCCGTTCTGTTGATCCCCTTTTCTACAATGTCGCAAGACATTCTATTGGCTGATGTTTTACTTTGTGTTACTCAACACAGATAAAATGCATAGAAGGAAATGCATAGTGTTCCCATTTCATCCATGGGACAAGGACAACACCAATGCTGAGAAGAGAAGACGAGGGATAACGTTGTGGGTTCCAAAAACCACTGAAGAGCTCTTCAAAACTGCTGCAGAACACCTTAAATACCGACAACCACCAGATGGTGATGGCTCTTCTACTTGTGTCATATTATCAGAAGACGCAGGGCAAATACTTGATGTAGAAATGATTCATGATTCTCAGAAACTGTATCTAGTAATTGAAGAAACTTGAAACATGGACTTAGTGTATATATCATATCCCATTTGTTATTCTGATAGTTGCACATTAGCCTCTACTTTTTAAAGCTAAAATATATAAATCAACAGTTCATGATAACGAAGTGAGCACAATCTGAATACAAAAAATAGTAGTCAGAGGGACATAGCTGTCAAAAAGGGACAGGGACAAGGTCAGCCAGTGCTGAGAAGAGAAGACAAAGGATATTGTTGCGCGCTCCACACAGGGTAGGAAGAGCTCGTCAAAACTGTATTAGATTACCTTTCCTTACACCCCAACCACCAGTTGGTGATGGCTCTTCTTCTTGTATCATATATAATATCAGAAGATGTGCAAGAAAGTTAATAGATGTAGCAATTAGTTCTGCATAAATGGACAAAGTGCCTCTCTCCCTCTCCTCTCTGCATTTCTACCAACAATCATGACAAAGAGAGCACAATTTGGGTGCGAAAAATAAGAGTCAAGACTCAAAACAGTTGGGGCTTGGCTGCATAGGTACACACTGATTTGATAACGAATTATTAATATACACATCACCTAGTGGAAATAAGATCCACCCGCAACTTTGATATGAACATATCCAAAATACAAGTGCTAAGGGGATAAAGTGTCACGCCCCAAAATTCGCCTTTTGATAAAAATCATTAAGCAAATCCTAAGGCCTAACAAGTCGGGCATCCCACGAATGAAACCCCACAGATGAATTAAATTTCTAACGAAATTAACTACATCTACTTACCAAAGAAACGCAGCGGAAAATAACTCAATTATATTAAAATGAATAAAATGAATAAAATTCTCAACTAACTCTAAAAACGAGAATTAGACTACGACGATGAAATATGAAATAATTATTATAAATACCCTACGACGGCTCAGCGATCCAAAGAACTCCAAAGAATCCTGAAACTGAACAGCCAAGCCTTACTAAGCAAAATCCTACCGTGCTCGACCTCCTGAAAAAAATATAGCGCACAGGGCGTCAAGCAAGCACAATTATTACCGGTCACTGAACATGACAGACCGATCTATTATACAAAAAGTAATAGTGTGATATAATATCCTGTAATTATATATAAATGATGCAATGCATTGAGGAAATGAGGTTCAATTATTAAGGTTGTTTTTAAGCGTCGGCGCCAACTAGTATTATAAAATAGTTATAAAGTATTACTAGGTGTGGGAGATAACTAACAGACGATGTACACAGGGTCACTTTTAATTCAGTGGGACCACACTCTCGCACCCTTCTGTCCTCCACAGAAGTGTATCCCTTATTGGCGAGCCAAGGATTGGCGGATTCCTTTTTAGTGAGCCAAGAATTAGCGGGTAAATCACCGGATCAAGGTAGTCAAGGATTTTCAACCTACAGGTCTAAAGCCTGTTTTATTTTCACTTTCAGGGACCTAAGCCCACGGGATGCTCGCGTAGCATGCAGCCGAAAGAATTTTGGGACTTGCAACCCGGGAAAACTGATAAACAGTTACCTCATATTTGGTTTAGGGACTCGAACCCAAGGACCGTAACAGCATAGCCCTACTGTGTACATTAACTCTAAGTTATCCTATGCATGAATGATTTAAGAGACCGACACACAATCAAAATGACCTATTTGTCCTTGCTCTATAGGCAATGAGACTATATCATATGATTGGCGATCTTAAGCTCAATGACCTTTTTACCCTCACAAATATAGGAGTAGAGTCTTAGTCGATGATATTATACTCTACCTATTAATGATCTTTCTACCTCAAGTTAATTAAGGTTATATTAGTGAAGTCCTATAGTCATGGCTAAATTAAGCCATTTGCCAAATACCCCTCCCGGCACTTACAAAAATTTAGGCATTCTATCATCGCAAAATGTATATTAAACTTCAAAATTAATGAGGCTAACCTCTGAGTAAAACATATATTAAATACTCCAACGACATTAATTGATCACATACATTTTCTACTCCCAAAGTTAGGGTATTTGTAGAGTGCTAATCATATGTCCATTAACTACCCATTTGTGAAGAGATACCTTACATTTTCTATAGTACTAATACCAACAGTATCTACTGTATCAACATGTAAAAGATACATAAGAATTGTTATAATAATACCAACAGTAACTACTATGATCAATTTGTAAAAATAGATAATAATTGTTATACTAACACTAACAGTAACTACTATGATTAACCTGTAGCAATAGATAATAATTGTTATACTAACACTAACAGTAACTACTATGATCAACCTGTAGCAATAGATAATAATTGTTATACTAACATTAACAGTAACTACTATGATCAACCTGTAGCAACAGATAATAATTGTTATACTAACACTAACAGTAACTACTATGATCAACTTGTCATCATAAGTAAAATAGGCAAGACTCAAGATTACAGTAGGTTATAAATAATGAAGAGTAATATGGTCCAAACCAATCATCACGACTATACGACACGAGCATAATACTTAGAGTGGCATAAACGTTCTAATTATACTCAATTGTATCCGAAAACTATAGCAATCAATCGACGTTAAAGGAGGAGAAGGAGGATGAGGAGAAGTTTGGGGAATTCGGTGGTGATAGTTTGAATGGGTTCTCCAAAAATTTAAACAAAACCAAGAACATGCTAATGTAATAAGGTGCAAGCTAAGTAAATAGCAACTGGAAGAAGAAAAATAACGGGGCGCTACACTAAGCTTGCAAAAGTCTTATACACCTAGTGGAAAACCTTTAATACAGAAGGGAAGAAAGCTCCGTTGCAATATCTGCACAAACAATCCAACATAAAAACTTTATAAATTTTCATGAATCTAAGCAAACCAAAAGTAGAAAAAAAATCCTCCAACTTTGACAATACTTTAAATACTTCATGTTACAATTAATAAGTATAGCTTGCCACATCCATCTCCATTACTTATGAGGATAGTAATGAAATTATGTAAGCCAGCAACATGCCTTCCAACAAAACTGCTCACTGTCATCATACCCTTAGTCTTTGTTAAAACGTAGGACTTCAGTATATGTTATTGGCTTTTGTAATTGGGTTGGAGCACATGTGAAATTTATCATTTTAGCATTGAGATTTTATTCGGGAAATTGGCTGCTGTCATGTAAAACCTACTGTTAAAAGAATTGTGCCCCATCGACTTTGGTCCACACCTTCCTTTAAGAGAAGAAATTCGATTAGTTGTTAGTTTTAAATAAAGGCAATTTTTTTTTTTTGGCATTTTGGATAAGAAATCATTGATTGGTTGAGAATGATTAAATGGCTTCTAAATATCTTTCAGGAACCCTAAAATTACAGAAAGATCTACAATGTATAGTTCAGTATGGTTTGATAGGGCGAAGGTGGGGAAACAATAGATACTCATTCTTCAGTTACATCTGATTCATTGGCACGGATAAATTTTATTTATACAAGCATTGCAACTATAAGGCCTTTGAGTCATGTATATAACATTAGAACCAAAAGAACATTTACCTCAAAGAATGCCGTGTTTAGCGTTTTCAGCCACGGGCTTCTTCAGCTTCTGTGATCGACCTCATAAAGTCTGCTTTTTGATCTTGAAGGGCTTGTATCTTGACATCAATCTTCTCAATCTTTTGCTTCAATTTCGTAAGATTCTTTGGTCTTTCTTTTCCATCTAGCTTCCTCTTTGTACCAACCGTCTCACTGTCATTTTTCTCCGTTACATTGACTTCCTTATCCTCCTTCCCTTTTGTGTCCTCTCTTTCATTTTCAAAATTTTTCAAATCATCCTCAATTAAGATCTCCCTTGGATTTATTTCAACCTTGTCTTTCCCTTCAATTTCTTCATCATTGTTCTTCACCTCGTCTTCCCCCCTGACCTTTCTCTCTTTCATCATTTCTTCCTTACCCTCATTATCATTATCCTTTACTTTCTTCTCTTCTTTGCCATTTACACCAGTTTTGGCCTTGCTCTTCTTTTCCTTTCCTTTGTTTTTTGTTTCTTCTTTAGCGTCTGACTTTTCAAGTTCGTCATTCTCCTCCTTGGTTTCAGTGTCTTGGTGCTTCTTATCCGTTACTTCCCTCTCTGTGTGTTTTTTCTCATCCTTCTCTTTCTTCTTTTCTTGCGTATCACTGATCTCTAATTCTCTGTACTTATCATTCTTCACATCCTTCTCTTTGTGCATCTTATCTTCCTTAGCTTTAGTCGGACCGTCTTTATCATTTGCCTCTTCACCTTCGTGTTTATTCCTCGGCTCTTCTTTTTCTTTCTTATGTTTTTTCTCATTCGTTTTCTCTTCACCAACCTTTGCTTCCCCACCTCCATCATTATCCTTTGCTTCCACACCCCCATCCTTATCCTTCTCGCCTTTGTATTTACTCCTCTTCTCTTCTTTTCCTTTCTCTCTCTTATCTTTTTTGTCTATCTTTTCTCTCTCTTCATTTTCTACGATTTCTTTGCTTCCATCGTTGTCTTCAGCGTTCTCACCTTTCTGTTTCTTCTTTTTATTCTTCTTTTCCTTTTCTGTCTCCTTATTATCTTCTTTACCTTCATTTTCCTGTACTTCACCTCCAACGTTATCATCTTCCTTCTCACCTTGGTCATTTTTCTTCTCTTTCTTCTCAATCTCCGTATCTTCACCTCCATCATTGTCACCTGCCTTCTCACCTTTCTTTTTCTTTTTGTTCTTCTCTTCTTTTTCCTTTTTCATATCTTTTTTATTTTCATGTTCCGTTACTTCCTCACCTCCACCATTGCACTTTGATTTTGCCTTCTCACCTTTGTCTTTCTTTATCTTCTCTTCTTTATCTTTCTCATCCTTTTTCTCTATCCTTTTATCTACATTTTCCTTTGTTTGCACATCCCCATAGATGCCTTTTGCCTTATTCTCTTTATCTTTCTCCTTATGCTTCTTCTCCTTCTTTTTTTTTACTTCCTTAGGTTTCTCTTTATCTTCCTTGTGTTTGGGTTTTACTTTCTTCACAGTTTTCGTCTTAACTTCCAACTCCATCTCCTCAACTTTCTTCTCCTCCATAGGCCCTTTCTCTTTGCTCTTAATCTTAATATGAACTTCTTGCTTCTCAACCTTTTCCTCTTCCCCTACTACAGATTTAGATTTCTCCTCCATCAGTTGATTGCTTCAAGTCGTGGAAACTGAAACATCACCAACAATGATCACTGTAGGAATACAAAAATAACAATGAAATACACATGTAATCAAAATCAGTTCATGCCCATCAAATAGAAAATTTTAACTTTTGTTTTTGCCTCTAATTAGTCAAAATCACTAACTAGATGTGTATAGTTTCAAAAGCTAGTTAGTCCCAGGACCCTAAAAACCTAAATTTAAATAATCTAACTGGGTTTTTCTTCCTCTAATATCCTGTAGAAAATTTAAATATTCTCGCCTCTTATCCTCTAGTCCTAGAACAAAATAGCTACTGCAACAAATCACTCCTCTCTTCCCATCTCTACTCCCACCTCCTCCTCTAGTTAAAATCTTCGATTCTAAAGGTAATAGATAACTTTAAACAACATTTCACCACCAAAATGCCAAATTGCTCTAAACCAGCTTTCAACATACCAAGTGTTGCTAATCAAACAAAAAATGGACTCAACTATGTTGCATCCAAAAATCAAGACCCATAACTCAACCTATTTGATCTTCTAAATCGGATTACAATATATTAATCAACCAACTCATACCAATTAAGGGATAAAATAGTTTATTTGCAATACTGAAGAGTAGCTGAAAATAACAAATACAAGATCACTATTCTTAAATTACAAATCTTTAATCCACCCCACTATTTTGAAAGATAACAAGAACAGATCTTCTCAACCAAATTCTCAAATAAAAATAAATAAAGAAAAATCTTTAACTACCCATTAACCCAAACAACTAAATGAAAATAAATATAAAAAACTGGAGAAAAAAAATCACACAAAAATAAAACTCATTAATAAAAGGTTCAAACCTTAGTTGGGTTTCAAAGGGAGTCAGCAATGCAGATTTCTTTTTCTTTATTTCGGTAAGAACTATGCTGATTTCTTCTTCCAAGTGCAAGAACAAGGTCTCTTCTTGTGCTTCTCTACCTTTTATTTTTCTCCTCCTTTAATAGGCCTTTGAAATTTGTATACGTGGCACTTATATTTCAAGAGAACTATTGTTATTGCCCCCAGGTGGTAAAGGTGGGACCAACACTAACCTAGGGCCGCCACGTTTGTGTTGTGTCCTTGGTCTTAAACGTGGTCTTCCACTTTGTCCCCTGATCTCGTAGGATAATCAATCTGATGGGTACATTCTTCGCTCTCGTAAGTCAACTTTTGAAAAAAATAGTAACACCATAACGAGAATCAAATTATGTCTATTCTAGTCGTGGGATAGGACAGTGGTGTGGTCTTCTTATTAGAGCATCTCTAACAGTCAGTTGCACTTTGGATGTGGGCTTTGACAGGGCCCACAAAAAACCCAACCTACACCTGGCATCTCTAGCAACAAGTTTGAGTTGCACACGTGCAATTTTTTTTAAATTTGAAAGAGATCAAAACACCGCGCGGTGTTCATTTTACCGTTGCTTGCACTGTTTACCTCAAAATCAACCCAACTCGAGTTTGAACATTGTTTCCTCCTCCTCTCTCTCTCAACTCGAAGGTATACCTAAAAAATTTCTCAATTTCTTTCAAAACATAATGCATATACCAGAGGAAGACCCACACCCCAGTACATTACCTAGATTTAGAGTGACAAGAGATCCAGAGCGAACCGTAACTCGGTCGAGGTCCGGAAGGAAGAAAAAGCGAGTATAATTTGAAGATGTCCAACAACCTATACTAAACCCACTCGAAGAAAACTACCCGTAGAGATTTATTACCTAACTTCCATACGGCGTCACTCATATCTATTACATTGGCAATGAACTCACGGTAAGTTTTAGTATAATTGTAAATTTGTTATTTCCATAAATCAAGTGTTTGACAAAATGCTCCAATGAACATAATCGGGATTCAATGCGTGTGCACGCCACATTCACTACGGTGATCAAAGTTTGGAAAAATATTTCTACAATTCCACCTGTAAGGGATGCCGTGGTGAATATATTCGGGCAGTTTATAGATATACGCTTGGGCAATTCTGATAATCAGCTAATTCAGGCGCTTACAAAGCGTTGGTGGCCGACCATGCACGCGTTTCTGTTCCCGTGTGTGGAGATAGGGGTCACTCCTCTCGATTTCCAGATGCTGATATCATTGTCAATTGGCCGATATCCGACACAAGTGTCGTATGACGACGCATGGAGTGTTTTATCCAATGCGAGGCAATTGCTCCCCAACATTGATTACAGCAATATAAAGAGTGGGAACGTCAACATTTCACATTTGAGGACGTACTTGACCATCGCAGTTGATCGGGAGGATGATATTACTATTGCTCGTGCTTTTATCCTCTTCATGATGGGACATTTGTGGTTCCAAGCGGCCAACGACACCGTCCTGCTTGGATATCTCGCGGTCGTGGCCGATTTGGACGAGACTGCCCAATATGACTGGGGTTCTGCTATTCTTGCTTCTCTGAACCATGGTTTGGATACCGCAGTCACGACCGGGGGTGCCATCCTTGGATTTTCCCAACTTCTGACGGTACACTAATATTTTTTCCTTTTACAAGTTACAAATCAAATATCTTCCAATAAATGTCTTAAATATAATTTCTAATTATTTTTAATGTTGTTTTTAATATTTGTCTATGCTAGGCAAATATCACATTGACTACCAGACTATTGAGATGATCACTTGGTGACCTTGGTTGGAATCTACGGTGTCTAAGCTAGCTGATGTACGGGCTGCGGAGCTCCTATCCTGTACGAGGATGCCACTTTAAGTCCCAAATGGAAACTGCGAGTACTACTTGGGGGATAGATGTTAGAGGCAGTTGACTAGCACTGCAGGTATTCCTTTGAATCTTTTGCTTAATATGTTGTCACATCTTAGTCCAGCTGATTTACAGGCGATGAGACAGGCCAACTTCGTTGACTGTGAACAATTTGTGATAGGGGAGGAGCGAGAGACTTGCGCTCATACTGGGTTAACCAAACTACGGAGGTAGGCCACATGTTAACAGATTCTCAGATGACGGGGAATATAGATTTGTTTGGACCCTCTGCACTTAGGGCTGGTATTACACCCGTGGTGGTGACGTCAGCATCGGTTCATAGCTTATCCAATGACTTCAGTTTGCCTGGTGAGCTCAAGGGGTGAGACCCGGGGTGGCACATGGAGTGGACAAGGAAGTGTGAGTTATTCCCCATCTACCGTTTGAGGGACCCGCCAGAGATGTCTCCCTCTTGCGGTGCAGAGGAGCTGTGGTACCTGACTCATGGTATGCGGCGACTCGCCCTTGCAGAGTCTGCGCGAGACGCCCAGAGGCTGCAGGAGTTGACTGATGAAAATGCTACTCTGAGGAGGCACTTGGATAGTGTAGACGACCAGCTACATGCGCATGTAAGTAATTTATTTATGTTTTTATTTTTATTTTTTTCTTAATGTCATATTTATTTTGTCAAAATATTTATAATTTTTTTTGTCCCGTTCAGGACCTACATTTGAGGAGGTGGCGTGACGTACGGGTGGTGTCGCTACCACCTAGAGGTGGTGTGAGGACGAGGCAACGTGGATTTGGTCCGCGAACCAGGGGAGTTGGTAGTAGCCGTAGTGGCCCGTCTCAGTAGATATAAGTATTTTTGATGTTTTTGTAGACGTAATCTTTTATTGTAAACATCAGTTTTTGATGTCACATTTCTTTATATAAATCAAAATTAATCAATTTAGTTTGAATCTTGAATTTAAATAAAAATGTAATTACAATTCTTGAAATTGTAGTTCTACACACGAAATATAACTCAAAACAGATACAATTAAATTTAATTTATCGTTCATGTCAGATGTAAGGAATAAACTCGGACCATTTAGTAAGGGGGAGTGGATCCCGTCCATAGTTTTCTAGCTGATAATTTGTAGGAGGATCAGGCGGGACACAGTTCCTGTAAAAAATATTGTATGGAGTCTCGAACGTGAATGGTTTGTTGTATTTGTCATACCATTCATCTCTGGCTTCATGGAGAATATAGGCTAGTGGAACACCTCTGACCCGTATATCAATACTCATCCGTATCTATTGAAACTCATCACACTTAGCCTTAATAACATTCCACCTGTTGTATAAATCTCCAGGAGGGTATCGAAGTTTCGTATGGGCTCTGAATTTGACATGAATTCTATTCCATAACTGATTGAAGTTGAGTTGTCAAAGAGGTTGATTATCAACAAAATACTGCCAGGACGCGGCCAGGGCGCAGTCTTTATTCCAGCCAAATACCACCGAAGAATTCTGTATTAGAGCTGAAAAAATTGGCATTGTTGAGTTCAAGTAGAGAAGTGTTGTTAGAGCATCTCCAACCAACATATATATAAAGCAAAAAGTAGCCGTTGTGATCCAAAACTAGCCGTTGTGAAGGACCCACCAGAGGAAGTAGCCGTTGTTGTTTGCATTTTAAATTCAAAAATGAGTTTTGCCAATGTCTGTTCTAACTGATTATTTGTCTGTTCGAACAAAATAAGGTATTATTCAATTAAATTTTGCATTGAGCAGTTTTATTCGAATAGAC
This sequence comes from Kingdonia uniflora, assembly GCA_014058105.1. Taxonomy (NCBI): domain Eukaryota; kingdom Viridiplantae; phylum Streptophyta; class Magnoliopsida; order Ranunculales; family Circaeasteraceae; genus Kingdonia; species Kingdonia uniflora. Next base: position 1,253,070 of record JACGCM010000622.1, read on the forward strand.
CCAAAGTCTATTCGAACAGAATTTACACTGAGTAGTTTTATTCAAACAGACCCTAAGTTTATTCAAATATAAACAGATATTTGGCGGTGAAAAGAACATCGTACGGTAAAAGGAATACCGATACCTAATTTTAAAGACCCATATCTTCTTCTTCTTCCCCTTTTTACACTTCTATCTTCAATTGAAAACGTGTTCCCCTTCACCGTTAACACCCCTCTCTCAACTCCACAACCTCAAATGTCTTCTTCATCATCTAATTCATCCATTGGTGATCCTCCACATGTATCGTCATCCTCCTCTGACGATTTTATTTTTGATTGTGCGGCGACAATTTGTATTCTGTACCAAACTACAACAAACCTAGTAGTACATGATGCAACTTTGAGTCATGGTGGGAGTGTCTTGGGCTGTAAGAATAAGAGAGAGAAGCGAGATCACCCATTGGAACATTATAGTATTATATGTGACTACTTCAAGCCGAATTGCACATATGAGCCATAGAAATTTCGGCGACGTTTTCGTATGAGTAGAGACATGTTAATGCGTATATTCGATGCAGTCGTTGCACATGATCATTACTTGGTCTAAAAACCCAACAACGCTGGTATTATGGGGTTATCAACATACCAAAAGGTAGTCGCAACACTGCATTTCCTAAGCTACGGTGCTGCGGCAGATCTTTTTGACGAGTATATCCGAATAGGAGAAATCACAACCTTGTTATGTGTGGAAATGTTTTGTGTTGCGGTTATACAAATTTTTAGTAAGGAATATCTTCAAGCACTAAACGCGACCGACGTCGAAAGGTTAAAAGCGATCAGAGAGTCGCGGGGATTTCCCGGCATGTTAGGAAGCCTTGATTGCATGCATTGGATATGGAAAAATTGTCCCATAGCTTGGCATGGTCAATATATTGGTCATTACCTCAAGGCGACACTGATTCTTGAAGCGGTAGCTTCGCACGACCTTTGGATTTGGCATGCTCTTTTGGGTTATCAGGGTCTAACAATGATATCAATGTCCTGCAATAATCACATCTTTTCACCGATCTGCCCAATGGTATCGCCCCGCCTTATAATTATACAATTGCCAAAAAAGCTTATGATATGGGGTATTACCTAGCGGATGGCATATACCCTAAATGAGGAACACTTGTCCAAACCATATTCAATCCGGTTATAGCGAAACAATTTTTTTTTGTTTAACAACAAGAAAGTTGCCGAAAAGACGTAGAATGGGCGTTTAGGATTTTACAATCTCGGTTCAATGCTGTAAAAAATCTGGTTAAATTATGGAAACTCGAGGTTCTAAACAATCTCATAAAGGCGTGCGTGATAATGTACAATATGATCGTCGAGCAGGAACGAGGTTCATTCCCATCATACTTAGACTACAATCTGGCCGATCCCTCAACCATCGAAGGCGAGCGGTTCAATATTGTACGCGAACGCGGAACAATATAATCTTTTATATCGAAAATGAACCGTATTCAAAGTTGAGAACTGCACTTTGATCTAAAGGATGATCTAATCGAGCATTTGTGGGCCATAAAGGGAAATCTTTAAACCTAGTATTCCATTTCATGTATTATCTGAGTGTTCTTCATATAATTTAATGCTTCTTGTCGTACAAGTTTATTAAACAAGTTTTTGATATTGCATTAATCTTGTATTTGTTTTAACGTAATATTATCGGAAATATATATTTCAAAAACAAGATTGCATTCTTCAATAGAAAAATACATTATTCAAACGATTACAATATTGAAAGGTAAACTACATTCTTGGAAAAAAAAATCTATATACAGTAAAGTTAAATTACATTTTATCACCACTTCAAGTACTTGATCCGCCCCTATTGGCCAGATATTCTATGACATCCGCTTGCCTTTGCAAATAGTATTACAATACAGGTCCAAAAAGATTACTCAGGTCTTTATCCATAATTTTGCGATCTTCCTTTACTTATTCCAGTTCCATTTTAGCTTGCCATTATTGATTTGCTTCCGCTGTTCTTCTTTCCCTTGTCTCTTCTCCAACCGTAGTTCATCCAGCATTGTTTGGATACCGCTACCAGATGCAACAATACTATCCAATACCTTTTATGCTGCAAGGTTCTTTCTAAAGAGTTTTTGGCCAATGGGCCTGCTTCCACCCTCATAGAGCGAACCATCTAATTCAGAATTTGGGCCCATAGATTGTGGTGTAGGTGGGCCGTCGGGGTCATCCGATAGATTGTTTGATCTGACCGTGTTCCCCGGAGAAGAATTATTCGATGTTCTCCTTACTATATTTTTAGTACATTCTCCGCATGGTTCAACCCATCATCCCTTAGGTTAGCCCATCGCGGTTCTCACACCAAAATCTTATACGCTTCACAGTGTTCAAAGTCATTGCCGCCATTTAAGCCTTGATAGATCTTATATGCATCGTTTTCCTACAATTCGCAAAATTACCAAATACAAATAAATAACGTGTATATCTTCATGAAATAAACGAAATTGAGTTAAACCAAATGGGGAACGTACCCGATCTTCTTCTGTTTTCCCGCTGATATTTCTAAATCGTTCTTGAGCAACTATCCCCTTGTACGCCACACATTGTGTATTAAGAATATACCAGTGAGATTTGGTCGACCCACTTGATCGTCGTATGGGGCACTCGGGGTCTCTGTTAAAGGCAATGTTGACCTTTTGATAGAAAGTAAAACCCTTTGTGCAGACGCCCTTGCGAGACACGTAAAGTCTACTTCTGTCTAATGCAGTCCAGCATCATCCGTCTCGTCCAAAAACTCAGCATCTTCTGGTAATTGCACGCTTTATCTTTGTTTTGCGGGTGCTCTTTTCTTTCTTCCTTTTCCTTTTTCTTTTTAGGGCACCGCCGCTTCAACAGGTATTGATGCATTTGCGTCACTTTGACTGTGCTGAGTAGATTTACTATAAAATAGGTAGTTCTTAAAGTAATTTGGAGGTTGAAGACCTTTAGGTTGAGTAAGCAGATAGGGTTGATAGTACGGGCTAAATGCCTGAGGTTGCAGTTGAGAGAGTGTAAATAGATTTTGATATTGTCCATAACTGAGATCCCCTTGTGACATGGTAAACGGAGGTGGGGTCTGTGATTGGAATTGAGGCTAGAATTGCGATGGGTTGTGGTAGAGGTATAAAGTGAATTGTGATGATGGGTGTTGAGTGAATGGTGTTGAAGGAGGGTTATGGGAGGATGGGGTTGACGGTGTAGAGTTATTACTACTGGTACCGGAGTTTGCCATTTGGGGAGAGCGTAGAGGTTCTCCTCTATGCTCTGCAATTTGTTTTGGGGGTGAAGAAGTTGACAAGGAGTGATTTGGAGAAATAATTGAGTTTGGAGGTGTTTAGATTACCGCATGGTGTTCCTTTTACTGCCCGGATTACGCGGTAAAAGAAACACCGCGTGGTAATCTAAACACCACCAAACTTTTTTTTCTTGAGTTTAAGCTCCTCACACTCGGTTTGGTACTGACATGTACATGTAGGATTACCCACATGCTCGGTCATGGGGGTATGCGACATGTGCGATGACACAGTGCCCAATAAAAAAAGGCCCAAATAATTTTATGTTTTTTACCTATAACCCTAACAAAAAAAAATTGTTTACCCAATCCCATTATTCAACTTTACAAGCCCACAATTACAAACCCAAAACCACTTCTCTTAATCTAATCTTTTATTTCCCAACTCTTTCAATTCTTAGTCTCTCTCTAAACACTCTTTATCTCTCTCTGGTTCTACTCACTGACTTCCCCAACGCCAACGCCCAACGACTCCATAGTTGATCTTATAACTTGTCTTCTTAATAGTTTTATAATTTTATTCAATTCACTCAAACAAAACTCAATCAGTTAATCTCTAGTCTTGATTCTCTTTCCTAAATCCTAACCTTCACGACTTTGCGCAAGGGTTAAAGTAAGGGTTATCTACTTATCTATGAATGTCTTGGAGAGTGGATATTTAGGATATATTTGTGAATGTGATTTTATTGTTCACACAAGGGTTATCTGTTAAAGTAAGAGTTATTTGTGATTCCAAAATTAAAACTCAAAACTCAAAAGCAAGGGTTAAAGACTTAAAGTCTTGGAGACTTGGGAGTTATCTGTGAATGTGATTTTATTGTGCGGTTTAATTAGCTCAATTGGCTCAATCCTAATCGGCTAATTGGTGATCTCTATCTCTTGTATCATATTTAATTTATAGTACTTAATTTTGAAATCTTATATTTGGTATTTAGTACTTATATAGTTGTATTTGTATAGTTGTATTATTGTTTTGTATAATTTCTTGTGACATTTTAAAGATTTAAATTAGATTTTATTAAATGCCTCCTAAACAATTAAGTGGGAACGATAAGAAAAAAAAGGAGGAAAATAAAAGCAAAATTTATCCAAAGTCAACAAGGAGCGATAGAGAAATTTATTTATAGAGAACCGCATAATGTAGAATACTTAGATCACGAAAATATTGATTTGAATGATAACGAAAATGTTGATTTTAATGATAACGAAAATGTTGATTATAATAATAACGAAAACGAAAATGTTGGTTTAAATGATAACGAAAACGCAAATGTTGATAATGAAAATATTGATTTACAAAATAATGAACAACAAAATATATCTAACACTCTAAACATTTATGATCCACGAAATTGGGATAATCTTGCCAAAAATTTAATAGATGAATTAGTAATAAATGGATATCCACGAGATACAACATTTGAAAAAGGCCCTAAAGATGAAATTGGAAGACGTTTCTCTTCAACACATTATACTCGTTATTTACCGAACGGCGAAAAACATGATAGAAAGTGGCTTGTTTATTCACAAGATACGAATAAAATTTATTGTTTTTGTTGTAAGCTATTTGCTAAAGGACTCCGAGTAGGTAATTTAGGAAATGAAGGATTTAAAGATTGGGTACTTCTTAGTGTTAAGCTTAAAGAACATGAGTTGGGCAATGAATATATCACGTGCATAGCTTATTAGATTGAATTAAGAACTAGATTTGAAATAAATCAAACAATTGATAAAGATATTCAAAACCTTATCAATAAGTAAAAGGAACATTATAAGGCAGTAATGTATAGAATAATTTTGGTAGTAAAATATCTTGGTAAACAAATTTAGGCATTTCGTGGAGATAATGAAAGAAATTATGAAGAAAATAATAGAATTTTTTTAGGCTTAATAGAAATGATTGGGGAATGGGATCCAGTGATAAAATAACATATTCATCGTTTTCAAGCAAGTAAGAATCCGCATGACAAATCTATTAAAACAATTCGTAATCATTATTTGAGTCATAAAATTCAAAATAAATTGATTATTATTTTATCGTCCGAAATGAAGAGTGTGATCATTCAAACTATTAAGAAAGCAAAATATTTTTCTGTAATTCTTGATTGTACTCCGGATAAAAGCCACAGAAAACAAATGTCTTTGATATTACGTTGTGTAGATGTGTCAATGGGTCCCCATAAGAATAGTAGAATATTTCTTAGAATTTTTACAAGTGCATGATACATCAGGAAAATAATTTTTTGAAGGGTTAGAAGATGTACTAATGATGTTTGATCTTTAATATTTTCGATGTTAGAGGGCAAGGGTATGATAACGGTTCCAATATGAAAGGAAAACACCAAGGTGTTCAAAAAAGATTATTAGACATAAATCCGAGGGCTTTATATCTTCCATGACGTTGTCATAGTTTAAACTTGTCACTTTGTGACATTGCAAATTGCTGTAGTAAAGCAAAAGATTTTTTTTGGAGTAGTACAACGTATTTATGCCATATTTTCTACTTCAACAAAGTGATTGGACATTTTGAAAAGGAATATCAGATCTGTTTTAACTCTCAAATCTCATTCGGCCACACGTTGGGAAAGTCGCATAACTAGTGTAAAAGTAATACGTTTTCAAACTCATGAAATTAGAGATGCTTTACTTGATTTATCTAATGATAATGACTCAAAACAAGTAGTAAAGCTGCATCTCTAGTGACATATGGACTAGGAAATTTTGAGTTTTTAGTAAGTATGATTATTTGGTATGATATATTGTATGTTGTTAATTTAGTTAGTAAAAAGTTACAAACTAAAGACATGCGTTTGGATGTTGCTATTGAGGCAATTAAATGGTTGCGAGCCTATATTCAAACATATAAAACAACGGGGTTTGAAGATGCCATAACTACTGCCAAAGAAATTGTTAATGGAATGCAAATTAATCTTGTATTTGTTAAAAAACGTAAATATCATAGAAATAACCATTTTGATGAGAATGTAAATCACGAGCCAACACCACTAGTTCCGGATTCAGCTGAAGATTTATCTAGAAAACATTATTACAATTATATCATTGATCAATTTCTTGGTTCATTGGATATTAGGTTTGAACAATATCAAGCATATGAGAATATTTTTGGATTCCTGTTTAGTTTTGATAAGTTAAATTCATTAGATGATAACCATTTGAGTGAACGTTGTGATAATCTTGAAAATATTTTGAACCATAATAGTTCAACTGATATTGATGGAAAAGACTTATTTCAGGAAATAAAAATCTTGCGCACAAGGTTACCAAAAGAAACAAAGACTGCGTTTGAGATATTGACTGTCTTGATTAGAATTGATTCTCTTCCAAATGTTTGTATTGCTTATAAAATATTATTAACGATACCGGTTACAGTCGCATCTGGGGAAAGAAGTTTTTCAAAACTAAAAATACTGAAATCTTACTTGCGATCAACCATGTTACAAGAAAGACTAAATGGATTAGCAATGATGTCTATAGAAAAAAAATTGTTACAAAATCTTGATTATAAGAGTATAATTGGCGAATTTGCATCTAGATATGCTTGTAGAAAAAATTTTGAATGATATTTTGTTATTTATTTAGTTAATGCCTCATACTTGTATGAAATTTGACGTTGTTATTTTGTGATAATGATTAATTTATAGTGCATTTGTTTGTCTTTTTGAGGTTTGCATTCGAGGAATTGATCGAAGATGTTGATGATTTCAAAGACGCTAAAGGTGTTTTACTTGAATTTTGCAACATTGAAAAGGCATTTTCATAAATGTACTATGACTAATATTATTTAATATACTCCTCTTTGTGTTTACTTTAAGATTCAATATTATACCTTAAGATGCATCATGCATATGTTATATTAAGTTCGTACTACAAAAAAAAATCATGTAAAAAGGGCCCATTTTAATTCTACGCACAGGGCCTTCAAAAAGCCAGGGCCGGCCCTGACTACCCACACCCATCTTTACCCTGCAGGGAGGCTCAAAGTGTGAGTTTGAGTTTGGGTTTGCAAACCCAACTCAAACTCCCACTCTGCTGGACATGCTCTTAAAACTGAAGGCTTTTTATTATTTATTTATTGGTAAACCATATATATATCTTAATCAAAGGGCGTTACAAAAGTGATTTTATCTCCCACGAGGGTAGCCTGGAGCCAGCCAGGGGGAAAATCACACCAAGTCATACAAAAATTGTCACCCATGGGCCTAGTGGCGATCGCATGGGCAACTAAATTCATACTACGTGGAGCATAAGTAATATATATATCGACAAAATAACAGAACAGTGCCAGACAATCCTGAAGGATTGTTTTGGTAGTCCAAGACACATTTGCATTGCCATTTCCACAAAACGAGCTGATCGTTTTGGCATCAGTTTCAATGTTTACTCGCTGTACACCTTGCTCCCTGGCCTAGAGAACGCCTTCCAACACTGCTAACGTTTTGCCCTCTTCATCAAACGTAAATCTACTGGTAGAACCTTGGGCTGCACCAAAAGCATTAAGATTATCCCGGATGACTAAACCAAGACCATTGAATAATTTATCTTTACTAAAAGAGGCATCAACGTTAATTTTTTCCCATCCAACGAACGGGATACTCCAAGGGACCTTGATAGAAGACTGTTCAAAATGGTTGGTCGGTGCACTAAAAATTATTTTATTAATGGCGGCATAAATGCATAAAGGGTTTTGAATTTTATTATTAAAAACAAGGTCACAACACGCCTTCCAAATCATCTAGGAGAGAGAAAAGGTCACAAAGGTCCAGAGATCTTGATCATCAAGTCAGTTCGGGGGAGGCGAGATCCACTGGGAGATCCATTCCTGATCGGAGAGATGAAAGAAGTAATGAAGCAAACCCCCAAAGGCCGTGCCAAACTAAACGGCTTTCGTAAAGGGAGAGCTAAGGAGAAAATGGTGCAGGGTTTCCGAGAGGGTCTCACACAAAGGGCATGAGGAATCAGAAAGGGCCAACCGGCCTGCCGACTTGGCTCTACACGGGACCATATCCTGGAGGTATTTCCATGCAAATAGCTGCGCCTTGAGGGTGATTTTATTATGCCAAAGTTATATCAGGAGGTGCGGGGCCACTCCAGAACCTCCATAAGGGAGCCCGACATAAGTACACAATAAGACGATTTAATAAAAAATTGCCTATTTTTGGAAGTGCCGAACTTAAGTTCAACAGTACCGCCCATACTGGGAAAGAAATACGGGAGATAAGGTCGACCGAGTCATCATCACACTACTGGTAAAGTTCCCTAAGTCGCCAAAAATGTTGTAGGGGGGCAATAAAGTGACTCACCAATTGGGGCCATAAATCGTCCTGGCTGCTCTTCTGAGGGGTCGGCTTTCTCCCCATGGCTGAGGGGAACTAATTGTAGTGCCATAAATTAATAAGATTCCCAGAGAAAAATTGCCAATAGGAGTTGGCTTGGACTGTACTGATAGCAGACTAGACACTACGCCACATCCAAGAGGTATCAACTTTATTCCTGGCCTGGAAGATGCCGTAATCAGGGAAGTATTTAACTTTTTGGACCTGACCTCACAACTCATTAGGGTTCTGATGAAGACGCTAGACCAGTTTGGACAGGTAGGACTAGTTCGCGGCCCCCGCCTTACAAATTCCCAGGTCCCCCTTCCCGTTTAGGCCGACAAACCTCCTTCCATTTTTTCAGGTACAAGGGTTTCCCCTTATCCTCTCGTTTACCCCACCAGAAGCCACGTTGAAGGCCATTAATGGTATTACAAGTAGATTGGGGTAGGGCAAAATAGAACATCTGATACGCCGGGATCGTCGAAGTGATGGATTTAATAAAGACGGTGCTACCAGCCTGGGAAAGGAGCTTACCCTGCCAGGACTGCAAACGATTAGAAATCCTATCTTCAATACGTTGGAAAGTTTAAGCTTTAGAACGGTTAAAAAATAGATTAGTCCCAAGGTACCGCTCATCAGGTTGTATGACCTTGATTTTGAGGAGCCGAGCAATGAGGCAACCGAGATGGTGGGGAAAGTTATTACTCAAGAAGAAAATGCCCAATTTTTCCAGATTGAGTTGACAAGTCGTGACACAGAAGCTATCAAGAATATATTTCATTTCCTGAGCTTCATCCAGGTCGGTACGTTCAAAAAGGAGACAGTCATCAGCAAATAACAAATAGGAGATGGGGGGTGTTCTTTAAGATGTTTTAATACCATGAATCTTATGCGCCAACTCCTTCACCCGCAGCGCTCTAGAGGGATATTCTATAAGGATAGTAAAGAGAAAGGGGGAGAGGGGTCCTCTTGCTGGAGTCCCCCCATGGGTGAGAAACCCATGGGAGGACCCATTAAGGAGGACATAATAACGAATTGTCAAAATATATTGTTCAATCCAGCGATACCATTTTAAATCAAAATCCAGAGTCGTCATGGTTTAGATCAGTGTACTCCATTTAATCTTGTCATTAGCTTTAGACATATCTAGTTTGACTCCCATCAGGCTAGAGCGACCTTTCTTCCTCTTTATCGTATGAATGAGTTCATGCGCAACTAGCACATTATCAGAGATTTGGCACCCACTGACGAATGCCCCCTAGAACAGGGAAATAATTCTCCCCGGAAGAGGTTTATGGCGGGTAGAGAAAATCTTGGAGATAATCTTATAAGTCACATTGCACAAGCTGATCGGGCGGAAATCATTGGGCCGCGCCTTTGATGTATTCTTCGGGATCATTACCACATGCGTAGCATTGATATGTTTGGACATAATACCAGAGGCAAAAAAACTAGTGACCAGATTGTAGATATTAGGGCCTACCACGTCCCAAGATTTTTGGAAGAAAATTGCAGGGAAACTGCCCAGACCAGGAGCTTTATGAGGCCCATTGCTATTGAGTGCCGCTAGAATCCCCTCCAGGGTTACCTTTGCCAGCAGGGCCTGATTATCAGCCGCCGTAATACAAGGGCTAAAATTAGCAGGGAACTTTAGGATGCCAGTCGGGTCAGAAGTTTCATAATTATAAGCCATGTCCCTCAGGAAAATCTGCCCGATCACCGTAGCCTCCAAAGTCCAGTCGCCATTCTCCCGCTTAAGCCAATCGATGAAATTCGTTTTCTGTTGAGAAAGGGTTTTCATATGGAAGAACTTTGTATTCCGATCCCCTTCCGATAACCAATTGACACAAGATTTTTGATGCCAGAAAATCACTTCCCTAGCTTGTAACTCGTCCAGAACCCTCAATAGCTCCAACTCCCACTGGGAATTTGCCTCACATAGGAGAAGGGCCTGAATGATATTGATTTCGTCTTTGAAATCTAGAATTCTACTAGGGACATGTCCAAATATATTTTTTATTTCAGGACCTGAGGCTCGCTTTAGTATTTAAAAGTTTGTCATTAACCAGTTGGGCTGGGGAACACCATTCTGAAACTTGCGAGAGGTTCTAGATCAATTAGGGGAACTGGGGTTCTCTAGTCCATATGGTCTGGAAATGAAAACATTTACCGAGAGTCAAAAATTACGGAGTTGTATCAAGGCATAAATGAGTATGGTCCAAACTAAGGGCGGGTAAATACAAAATCTTAGCTGTAGGAAAGATAAATATCCAATCCGCATTGGCTAGACTTTGATCAAGTTTTTCCCTGATATTGGCCGATCTACGACGTTTGTTATTCATTGTGAAGAGGTTACCTGAAAACCCAAGGTCGATGAGACCCGTTTGTTGTGTAACCACCTTGGCATAAGCACTTTTAGCTTTTTTATAAGGTTCCCCCCCCCCCCCCCCGTTTTGTCGGCCCGGTCAAAAATAGTATTAAAATCCCTAATGATCATCCACGGGCCATTATACCCATTGGCTGTGGCTTTCACAAGCCGCCAGCTTTCATTCATGTCTCACTGATAAGGTCTACCGTAAAAGAAAGAAATCATCCAAGGGGTTTCGGTAGGATCCGATTTCACTATAACATTAAAAATATATTTATTACAGAAGACCACTTCAATATCAATATTGCCCTTTCACAGGACACAAATACCACTGGCGCGTCCGTGAGCACCCGACGCTGGAACATCAACTCAGTGAGGGTAGTTAAGATTACGTACCAAAATCTGCATTTCTACAGAAGATCGTTTGGTTTCGACAAGAAAAATAATATCACCTTACGAAGACCGAAAAAGCTCCCAAAGATGACGAATTGCGGTCGTTCGACCCAAACCCCAACAATTCTAAGCAATAAGTATTATAATTCCCTGGATAGTCTTCGCGGAGCCACCCAAACCCTAGCATAATGTCCAAACAAGTGATATGTACGTCGAATTCGCGAAATAGAGAGAGAAAAAGGAATGCACACTTGAGAGTGAGAATGTCTGCGGAAGCTAGCCAGCATATGTCGATGGACCACCCATGACAAAGTCTAAGGATAGTACAGAGACGGAGGAAATGACTGTCAAGGCTTGCTCGGCTCCTGGGACCTAGGACCCTTAGTAAAGGAACTCATAGTGCCGACTGGGCTATCCGCGTGCCGCAAAGCCTAGTAAAATGACAATACAATTTGGAACTTCCCCGAGCTACTAAGGATATGCAACAATTTTTCCCTCGTAAAGGCAGCATCCTGCCCTTCCCCCCAGTATAGGGTCTCCCCCACCCCTGGAATTGTGAAGAACCCATAATTGTTTATCCTCACCACTGCCTTGATACCCTGGTGTGTCAACGACAACCTAAAAAAGTCATAAGCTCCTCCTCAATAATCAAGTGACCCATCTGACTCTCATCGACCAGGCCCTCTAAAGTATCCCAGCCTTCCGCCTCACCCACCGCGAAGGCTAACTAGTACATGTGAAGTCCAAAGCCACGTCTGGGATAACTTTAGAATCCGTAAAAGCATTTCCCCCCGGGTAACCTCCTAAGCGGGATTACTTGCCTGAACTTCGTACTGATCGGCCAATGCCATAGGTGTCACTGGAAACTCGGGGCACCTGCGCCCCATTCCAACCGGTTGTTTCCCTTTATCCCTTCGCCTGTGCAAGTTTAAGTCAGAGGGAGGGAGGGAGGGAGGGAGACATTCATCCCTGATCCCTGCCCTCCTCCAGAGCTAAAGGGCGTGTCCATAAAGGAACATGTACGAGAGCCTCTCTGTCCCCACTCTGGTTCTATAATGTAATGCCAACTGGTGACTGACTCAATCCCTCTTCTCCCATACTGTCCTCTTCAAGTATCATAGTACATAGCGATGTGCAGTGCCCCATCTTAAAATATAGATTACATAAATTAACCGAGGCACCTTCATATTTAGTCTCAATCAGAAACGGCCCACTGGCCAGGTCAGCCCAGGCCGCCGATAGGAAAATACCGTAAATATCTATTACCACCCGGGCTTAATAGCCATTCTTCGTCACTCGCTTATTATCCACATTGGGTCCAGTGACCAGCACCTAGCCGAGACTTTGCCCAAACTCATAAAAGAAGTTCAGCATTCTGAAAAATTGGTTAGATATCTCAAATTTGACCCTGAAGGAGGCATACATAAAAATTATAGGTTTAATCGGTGTACGTGCCACAAACGGTAATGTAATCAACATGTGGCCATAGGGGTTCCAGGGTTGATGAATTAAGACATTATTTTGGTCATAAGCATTTCGGATTTTAAACAGGAAATATGTCTTACCCACCATTTTCGTTTAAACACTTACAGATTTTCTGATGCCTCCATGTTCCAAAAACTTTTTAGGGCAAAAACAATTTTCGTAAAGTCTCGTCCCGTTTCAAAAGACATCGTACCAATCAACGCATAACGCCATCGGGATTCCTCCGTAATAATCCTTCTTGGGGCCAGGTGAAGCACCGCGGCTCCCTGGGGTTTCGTAACTGTCATTCGATCCATACTACTCGCGAACTCTTGAGTTGCCGAGAAAGTGGTCATTCTAGCACAAGGAACATCACCGTTCACTGATATCGGTACCAACTCCAGAAGTAAAGACCCACCTCCCAAACACTATCCCAAAGACCACTGTTAGAAAACCCCCACAGGCAAGTCGAGATTAAGATGGAGAATAAACCAATCGCATGTAAGTAGCAAGGGAGACGGTAAGGAGATATTAATAGATTGCCCTGCGCCAAAGTATAAAACCCACCATACCTTCCACTATTCTCCTTAATCACAAGTAGTTGGAACAGTAAAGGAAACGTATCCCCTAAAGCCGAGTGACAGTCCTCAAGAGAGAGAGATAACAAAATTAATTACTCGTCGAGGATCGGTGAGGCCACCAAAGCCTAGACCTAGAAACAAGAAAGTAGATGGGCCTCAGAAACAAAAACCACCCCTCAGGCCAAAACTGTTAGTACCAGACCCACCTAACCAGACGTTCAGCCCAACCCAAAACCACTCCCAAGCCCAGTAGCCATCGATCTGAGAATATGCAACACCCCCCCAAAAAAATAGATAGACGATAATGCCCCTCAAACCCTCGATATTCTTCTCCGACCCACCCGCAGTAGTCAGGCTTCCTCTATACCATCCCAATCATCAAGAAATGGCCAGAAACTGCCTACGTCCTCACCTGTAAGCGCACAAACAAAAACAAAAAAAATAGAAAACCACAAGGGGATGAAAGTAGAAACAAAATTAGGGAAAACTAAAACAGGGGCATGGAATGAGAGCCTGTAACCTAGGTACACCAAACAAAACCAAACCACCACAACCAATCCTTGGCCGATCTAAAGGGAAAGAGCTCCAGAAGTTCTCAAGCAGAAGGCACTCGACACAAAGGAGATCGTACTCAAAGACACAAAAAAAGGGGGGGTTGCGCACTCAATAGTGGGGGGGGGGGGGGTAAATCACCGATGATGAAGCAGGGGCAAGCAACCAAAACCTAAACTCTTTCTCTCTGGCTTTTCAGACCAGACCTTCTCTCTCTAGAAGTCCTTGAGACTAGAATTGAAAGTTTTGTTTTAAAACCAATTGGCAATAAGAGGACTAGCCACTAGATGTTATATTACTGAGGTACAAGGTTTGACTACCCAATGTAGAATTATATATCTTAATACGTCCAATCACATGTGGCATACTTTTAAGCTCAACAAGTGGACATATATTTGAGTGACGCAAAGTACGTGGGGTCGTTGGGCACACAACACGTGGAAAGAAACGCCCGCTCAACAAGTTTTGATTTGTTCTTCATTGTTTATTTTTTGTTCAGCGATTTCTGTGATTTTTTTGTCATAAAAGAGAGACTAGCTACCTCTATTCTTAGCAACTGGTACCAGAACACTTGTTTTAGAGCTTTTGTAGTGAAAAACGACGACCGACGAAGAAAAATTGAAGATCGTGAAGTTTAATATTTCAAATTTTGGAGTGTGGAAGATGCAGATAAAAGATTATATCTATCCGAAGGATCTTAACTTACCACTGGGTGGGATTGAGATGAAGCTGCTAAATCATGATACTACAAAGTGGGCGCGTTTAAATCACAAGCCTCTTAGAACTGTTAGGTTGACGCTATCATCTCAAATTCTACATATGATCTCCAAAGTTGGGACAATGGAGTTGATAGAGACTTTATCTTCTATGTACTCAGAATCGTTCAGGGCAAATAAGGTACATCTATTACATCATTTGTTTACTTTAAAGATGAAAGATAATGGTCGTGTGCAAGCTTACATTAGTGAGTTCAATATTATTAATGCTCAACTTGAATTTATGAAAATTACTTTTACTGAGGAGTTAAGAGCGTGGGCACTTTTAGAGCAAATGCATGTGAGCTGTGAAGGGATTAATACTACAGTGAGTAATTCATCAGGGAAGGAATTAATTAAATTTGACATTATAGTCTCATTGATTATGAGTGAAGAGAATAGATGTAAATCATATGAACCCTCTTCGAGTTCAAAGGGAGGTCTTATAGAAAGGAGCCAAAGAATAAAAGATGTCGTTCGTAATCAAGAGGAAAGTCCAAGCCGCCCAATGCGTGTTGAACCTGTGGAAAGAAGGGTCACTTTAGGCGTGATTGTAATTCTTTCAAGAAAGATCATGATGATGAGAAAGATACAATGAACCTCATTGATGAGGTTAGTTCTAATAAGGTTTTACTTCTTTTGTGCGACTATGTTAACAAGTCATGGATAGTTGATTCGGGTGCCTCATTCCATGCTACTGCAAACATAGGTTTCCTGACCAATATTGTTAAATGCGACTTTAGTACGGTCTTCCTTGAAGACAATAGTGCGCGCAATATTACTGGAAAGGGAAATGCTAGGTTGAAGTTGCTTTTGGGGGCGACGTTAATTTTAAAGAATGTGTGACTTGTACCTAAATTGGGGTGTAACCTTATTTCAGTTAGCCAATTGTTGGATAATGTTGGATATGTAAGCACCATTGGTGATAATTTCTAGAAGGTCACAAAAGGAGTTATGGTTGTAGCTCGGGGCTTAAGGCAAAAAACATTGTATTCAACGCAAGGTACAATTTCCACTATTTATGCAACCACATTGGGGATTAATACAAGTACATGACATAAATGGCTCGGTCACATGAGTAAAAATGGAATGAAGATGATGGTTAGTAAGGGAAAACTTGAGGGTCTTAACGAGGTTGATCTTAAGTTTTGTAAAGTGTGTGTTCTCTAGAAACAGAAGAAGGTTAGTTTCAAAATAATTGGAAGGTCAAAGAAACCTGAAAGGATGGATCTTGCTCATACAAATGTTTGGGGGCTAACCAAGGTGTATTCTCTTGGTGGTTCTCATTATTATGTTACTTTCATCGATGATACTACTCGTAAACTGTGGGTCTACTTTATAAGGAAAAAATTGGATGTGTTTGATAAGTTCAAGAAGTGGAGGGATCTAGTTAAAATAGAAATTAGCTTGAAACTAAAGTATCTTAGGTCATATACTGGGGGCGAGTACTGTAGTGACGAGTTTGAAGACTAATGCACATGCATCAAATGGGATTAGGCGACAGAAGACTATTCCTACAGCAAAATGATGGTGCATAACGCATGAGCTGAGCCATAAACGAAAGAGCGAGGAGTATGAGACTCAATGCAGGATTGTCGAAAGTTTTTTAGGCTGATGCGGCTAGTCCGGCGGCGCACTTGATAAATAGAAGGCCTTCAATGGCTTTGGACTTTGGATTGTCTGAAGAAGCATGGACCGGTAAAGAGGTAAACCTTTCTCACTTACGTATTTTCTATTATACCTCATATGTGCTTGATAATTCAGATATAAAGGCAAAGTTGGTTGCAAAGTCAACGAAATGCATATTTATTACATATGGTGGTGGTGAGTTTAGGTACCAATTTTGGGATACGAAGAATCAGAAAGTCATCCAGAGCCAAAATGTTATATTCAATGAGGAAGTCTTGTATAAGAACTTCAAAGTGCATGTGGAAAGGAATCGAAGTGAACTAGTAGAAAGTATCGACATTTAATTTAAACCCTCTCTAGAGGTTGAAGAAGAAGTCGTGGTTCAGTCTGATACACTGGATCAAGGCAGGGAACCTAATGATCTAGACATTCCAATAGCACTTCGAAAGGAGCCAAGAAATGCAAAAACTTTGGCTAGATACGTTAACTCCCTATATCACTTATTGCTAATTACGGATTGTGGTAAACTGGAAAGTAACAAGGAGGCTTTAGATGTGGAAGCCAAGAGCATGCGGGAGATTGCTATGGATGATGAGATACAGTTATTATCAGTAAATCAAACTTGAGAATTAGTTCAGTTACTGAAAAGGAAGAGAGCATTGCACAACAAGTGGGTATATAGACTAAAGTATAAATCTGACGGTTCAATGAGATTCAAAGCTAGATTTGTGGTGAAGGGCTTTCAGCAGAAAGAAGGTGTTAACTTTGGTAAGATCTTTGCTCATGTTATGAAGATATCTAATATTCAGGTTGTGGTAAATATAGTTGTAGTTTAAGATTTACATCTTGAGCAGCTTGATGTCAAGACAACATTTCTTCAGGACAACCTTGATGAAGAAATCTATACAAAGCAACCAAAAGGGTATTTAGTTAAAAGAAAAAAAATATTTAGTGTGTAGGCCCATGAAGAGCTTATATGGTTTGAAACAAGTGCTGAGGCAATGGTATTTGAAGTTTGATCAATTCATGTCCAGAAATGGTTATTCAAAATATAATGCGGATCACAGTTGTTTTATCAAGAATACGGAAAGCTCATATATTATTCTACTTTTGTATATAGATGATATGTTGGTAGCAAGTGCCAACATGGGAGAGATTGTCAAGTTGATGGAACAGTTGTCTCAGGAGTTTTCTATGAAAAACTTGGGTGTTGTAAAACAAGTTCTTGGTATGTGTGTTACACGAGACCGAAAGTGGTGGGAATTAAAGTTATCTCAAGCTGAGTACATCGGCAAAGTACTAATGCAATTTAATATGGATAATTATAAGGTCGTTAGTATACCATTGGGAGGTCACTTTAAATTGTCAAAGCAGTATTGCTTGAAGACGTAGAAGTATCGCGATGAGATGCGGAAGGTTCCTTATCAAACAACGGTTGGTAGCCTTATGTACGCTATGATTTTAACGAGATCGAATATTGCCCAAACAGTGGGAGTTGTTAGTAGGTATATGATTAATCCAGGCAAGGAGTATTGGAGAGCTGTGAAATGGATACTTAGGTATCTAAAGGGAACTCATGATATGACATTATATTATGGGGGTTCTCAAATATGCTTACAGAGTTTCGTTAATTTTTATATGGCAGGTGACATTGATAGACAAAAAAGTATTGGTGGCTTCGTACTTACATTGGGAAGCGGTGCGGTTACATGGGTTTCGAGGCTACAGAAGATAGTGGCTTTCTCTACGACAGAGGCGGAATATGCTATGGCTATGGAAGCTTGCAAAGATATAATTTAGCTTAAAGGGTTGATGTGAGAGTTTGGTAAAGAACAACATATACCAAATTTGTATAGTGATAGCCAAAGCGTGATACACTTAGCAAAAAATGCGACTTTTCACTCTAGGACCAATAATATTAATATTCGATATCATTATATTTGCTCGCTCCTCGAGGACAATGTGTTGAAGCTTGTGAAGATTCATACTGATGTGAATCCGGCCGATATGTTTACGAATGTGGTGGCATTTCAGAAGTTGAGAACATGTACAACTTTTATAGTTTATGATTGAAGGTCTCGGTAGCGCGAGTAATTCATTACATGATTCTTAATCATTACTTGCAAGTGTTGTTCATGGCTTTATACTCATGAGTTCCTATTAAGCATCAAATCCCAACTTTACCCCATAAAATGGTGATCTTAAACCTAAAGTGTATTTTAATAGTGTCTTAGCCAAGATAGTTATTCAAACTAGATGTTGCATTCCTTATTTTAACAACTAGGGTGTTCTAATCCCTAAAGTTCTATAAGATTTGTATATTCTAGCCAAATCACCCTATTTACTATGAATATGAGGGGTATTAGATGTATAACTGATAAGTGGTCCCACCCTGAAGTTTGCTAAGTTCATTAAGATATGTAGATTACTCATGTCTTTGAACTAATATTTTAGGGTACTATAGGTTGCTATTAGTGCATATATACATCTAAATGTTATTAAATAATATCTAATTGTACCTAGATACGTAAAATTGGTTCCTCAAATACTATGTTTTTAGAAAATAAGACTGAGTCAATTCCCAATTGATCTATAATTATTTATCCTTGACAATTAACCGTGATTTTAATATGGCTTCTAGTCATATTCTAAATTAGTTTTAGTTTTCGTATTATCTCTGATCCATGATCAGGATAATTAGTACCCTTGTGGCATACCATTAATATCCTATTAGCTATCGTAAGATACTTAAATAGGTATTAATCTATTTTCTTATATCACATATGAGTTAGTCAGTTTTCTTATACAAGGCACCCGTTCCAAAAAAATTAAAAAAATATTTTTCATAAAAAAAATAAAAAATGAGCCCCCCTAGGGTAGGTCTAGTTAATAAGAATTTTTTATATTTTTTATTTACTAAATTTGACCAAAAATTAAGCTTTAAAAAGCCAATTTAGTGTCTAAATCGGTTCTGGATTGGTCTGGGTCAAGGCCTAGACCGGGTTGACTCGGTCAAACTGGTATGTCACGTGTTATCACCATGTAGTAATACGTGTTATGAACAATGACTACCACATGTCACAATACTGTGTTGCCACGTGTTAATTACCCTATGGTGATACGTGGCACAACTACAGTGCACGTGTGGATCCCACTACCACGTGTCATGCCATGTTAGTATGGTGGGTCCCATTGCTATGTGTCTTTGACACGTGTCACTGTGGTCCCATTAGTCCCTGCCACGTTAGCAATCATATCTGATTTTGTGGTTAAGGTCTGTCCAGGTCCAATTTCCAAGAAATGGATATGGATCTTATTTAATTATTTTTTTTAATTATTTTTTATAAAAATAATAATCCCCAGTTGTCGTCAACATGACCTAATACGCCGTTTAAAAATTGATTTTTGGCAGTGAACTGCCCAGTTTCCACGCATATTTCTTGGCAACAGGAATATCTCCCAGAGATGTACAATATATGGATGTAATCGTTGTGAAATAGGCTACGCAACAAAATTAAGAGTGCGTTAGTTCGATAACCACAATGATCGTTATTTTAGTTTAAAAATAACCCTTCCACAAGGGTAAAAAACCACTGAAATTACTATAATAATTTTGAAAAAAAAATACATATTAATCCTTAAACATAGATCTATATATATTATATAATAGATCAAGAAATTAATTTATAAAATTGAAATTTGATAAAAATTACCTCTCCACAACGCTAAAAAATTCCAAAAAACACTAATTAGAGAGCCATTTTTATCCCTTCTGATCCACTAGCTCTTCGTGATGCTGATAATGTGTTGGATAATACATTATTTTATCAGCGTAGTATGACATAAACGTAAGAGAAGAGTAGAGATATTATTGATAATTGAATTATCTATATTAGGTTACAAGACTTAACCTTTATTAGGTTATATACAATAACTCAAACTTTCCCCATAAACTCTAATGGTCTATGGGCTTGTTAGGAGTCCAGTAGGACACCCTAATCCAGTTGGGTTCCCACCTTGGACCGGACCAAACTTCTAACAGTTATATACTATTACTCAAATTTTCCCTATAAACCCTAATAGTCTATGGGATTGTTAGGAGTCCAGTAGGACACCCCAACCTAGTTGGTTTCCAACCTTAGGCCGGACCCAACTTCTAACAGTTATATACTATTACTTAAACTCTTCTCATAAACCTTAATAGTATATGGGACTGTTAGGAGTCCAGTAGGGCAACCTAACCACCCAGTTGGGCCCCCACCTTGGGTCAGACCCAACTCTTAAAAAAATCAACAATTTTTTTCTTCTTCCAATTTCAGGTATTTAAAAATCGGAAATTATGAGAATAAATACTACTCCATCATTACAAAATCAGACCCAGGGAACAATAAATTCCAAAATTGATAATGGCAAGAGGAAAAACCAATTTTGTCCCTACTAAAGTTACAATATTACAGCAGAGAACCACCTATTTTTGGGCTCCACAAGTATGAATGTCACATCCGAAATAATAAAAAATTATTAAACTCATTTAAAACTACTATATCAAGTCACGTGTACGTGTAAGGCAGACATTGTCACCATCTCATGAATTACTTATCATTGGTTTTAGTAGAGTTTGTCTTACCTTTTACCAGATTTTTTATTTGTAAGAAGGCAAACTCTTTCACCAATTCTGTTACTATTTTTCATCTTGTTTATGGTTAGGTATCACGTGTGATTCACAGGAGTTCATCTAGTTTTTGGCACCAAAAGCGATCCCGATTCATCAAACAGTTTCTTCTTTGTACTCAACGGCAAAAAACGTTACGATTATTTGTCACAAACAGTCTGTGTGACTACTGTCTACCAAGTGTTTGATTAAAGACTGGAATTCTACTCCTAGGGCATAAAGGAAATAATGGTACTCGTAACTCCTGCAGATGGTACTCTACTGTACTTAACTCATAGAACAAACGATGGCAAATTGTCTGCGCGGCTGCTGCAAACCAAACAATATTCTTTATTTAGTTAAACTCTGGCATTCTTTTCAGACATCTATGTCATTTGCTAACAGCTAGTTGTCATAATCAATAACAAATTTCCCATTTGTTCAGCCTATTTGGTCATTTGTTTTATATAACTTTGCCATTCTTTCAAAAAAATATCAACTGCTTGAATATTACAGTAGGTTTCTAGGCCCTGGGCTCCACAAGTAAGGCTACAGGTATGACTGTGGGCTCCACTAGTACGAATGTCACTTCCTAAATAATAATAATAAAAGTTTGAATCATTTAAAAATATATTATCATGCCACGTGTCCATTTTTAATTCCTCCATGTACATGTGTCCTTATTATTTTGAGACGTGTAAGGCAGATCCTGTCACCATTTCATACATTTGTTGTTATTTGTTGCGTAAACATTTGACACACTTTCAACCATTATTTATATTTAATCATGCAAACTCTATCACCATCAATTTATTATTTGGCATTTGTTTACTATTGTTTAGGGTTAGGTAACACGTGCTATTGACACGAGTTTATCTTGTTTTTGGCACCAAAAACCATCCCCATTCCTCTAACATATTCTTCTTACGCGACCACTACAAAGACCACAAAAATCGTTCTAATTCTACACATCACGTGTGTGATTGGCACCCGTAAAAACTGTCCCAGTCACACAAACCGTTTTCTCCCAATCGTCGTAATTTTACCCATCATGTGTGTGTGTGTGATTTCAGTGTTATATCAGTGACAAATTATCTCTGTGACTATTGCTTACCAAGTTTTTGATTAAAGTTTTTTTTCTTTTACAATAAATTTTGATATAGAAGTGAATAAACAAGTTGGCGAGGAAAACCATGCACAGGAGGGTAGAGCCAAGAAGGGCACCTCCAATGCTAAAAATTATACCTCTCGATGTACATGTGTAGGACTTTACAAAATGTTTGCAGCTCTACCTGAAGAGGAGAAGGATGCTCTTCATACCACCTGTTTTGCACCGTTACTGCTTATTGAATCAATAGCGACGATGTCGACGTTGGTTGTGGAAATATTCGATCATCATCTCGGTGATATGAAATTCCAATTTAGGGGGACAATAATTCATATGAAACCCATTTATGTTTGCCTTATTTTGGGGCTACGTGTCTCTCCTATTGTAAATGAATTCTTATTTGTTAATCCTGAGCGTATAACGAATTTTAGAATGAGGCGATTCCCCTAAAAGAAGAATACATATGAGTTGAAGGAAATTGACGGGGATTTAAAACATGCGAAATTGGAAAAACATCATGGTAAGGTTATAATTTTTTATTTGTTTGGTCTGCTTTATCATTATTCTTCATTGTATTTCTCACCCCAAAAATTTATGTATTGTATTTGTCATTTTTAGGTTATTATTTTTTAAGGTTCTTATCATTACATTGTGTGATTTTGTTTTGTAGAAGATGTTCTTCGATTAAATTTGTTAAAAATTATACTATCCTTTCTCCTCCTGAATAAGGGGAAAAACGCTGAGATGAAGTATGCTGATTTGGTAGATGATTTAGTAGAGTTCAACAGATTTCCCTGGGTTGAGCAAGTCTATAATTTCTTATGGAGTCAAATAGTAGAGTTTGTCGATTATCGATCGGCCACTGATAAAAAAATTGAATAAAGCTTTATCACTGTACGGATGTACCTGGGTGTTGATAATATAAACTTTCCTCTTTATTCCTAGTATGAAGTTTCTAATAATTCATGAATCGGTACATTTGTTACCTAAGCTGCAGGGATGGAGGATGACATCCTTTAAGCGTCACCAAATTGGGATATTTATAAAGTTTTTTGTTAATCCTAAATTACTGGTAGTAGGTATGAAGGCGTCTGAGACTGACATACAACAAGAACTTGTGCAAGAGGCCATTGTAATCTTCCATTCTTTGGATGAATGATTCATTTTATTGATTTTTTGTCATTTAATTTAGGTTTCATATCATTTTATTTGCTTAGGTTTGACATTTGTTATTCTCTTCTTGTCATTTGCTTGATTTCTTTCTTTATCATTATTAAGTCCTTTTTTGTAATTTGTTGTATGCCTATTATCATTGTTAGACTTTATTCTGTTGTAGTCTTACTTTTCTTCTAGGGGACAACAATAAACGTATATTAGTTTTGGGCTTGATACTGTGCTGGATAAGGGAATCGCTCGACTATCTCCGGGTTCCTCTCTGTCTCCTTGGTACAACTGATCGTCTCTGGAAGAGGATCACCCAGGAGGCAGTAGAAGAGGAGTAAGTACTTTCAGGAAGGAAAAGAGGATCCTCTCTGGGTTGCCTCCTCCCCTTTATTTATAGGGAGGGTTTACCTAGGGGCACCCTTGCTCAAGTGCCCTGGGAAATCCCTAAGTTATCCCTTCAGGGTCGTGGGCTTGGGTTGTCGCTGCTAGACTACTATTCTATAGTCGTTATCAGAGTTTCAGTCGTAGTTCGGCTTGTTATTCGAAGAAGCTCATAGGAGGACTTTGCTAGAGTGTCCATATTCTGAGTGGTGGTCGTAGGACGACCTTGCTCATAGGACGGCCTATCACCTCATTGTTAGTGGGATTGTGCTCCTACAATCGCCCCCCTCAGGTCTTGCTCACAGGGAGGGAGAGCTGAGGTGGTCTGGTCGTGCGTGCGGGGGTTATCGTATTGGAAGGCGTGTGATAGCATGCCTGTCAGTATCTTGGGAGGGAAGATGAGTATTTATTTCATGAAAAAACGTATGGTGTGACTGCTGCCGCTATGGGTAACATGTCAAATCATTTAAGTGGGTCTGGAGCATTAAATTTAACCGTCTCTCCATGTGTTTATTATAAAAGGACTGTGAAGACCATTGTACACGTCTTTCTTCTGGTTTGAGCTGGATTTCTGATAGTATAAATTTACGCATTCACTGTGGTGTTGGAGTAGGGCCGAACGGTGTGATTTAGGACCTGCCTAACTGTGCGCGTAGGTTTAACGGTAAGTTTTTTGGTTAACTTGTTTTATTTAGTATGACGCGCAGTATGTTAGTAGTTGTAAGAACTCGTTCAGGACCTTAAATGACCGGAAGACGCAGTACAGATCGGTAAGGAAGTCAGCGCCGATAGCCTGAAAGAGTGGACTGGCTATGACGCTGGGACGAATCGTACCCTTCGTCTCGGAGTCATGGTTAGGTTGGAGGACACACCAGGGCAAGGAGGGTTAAGGGGTAGCATGTCCCTAGGGTGCCCTAGTAAATTATGTGACCCATATGCCCTTTGTACCTTTAGAGATTAGCCTGACGTTCATACCTCGCTCGTGCAGGGACGTAGAAGAGTTGAGCATGATTCGGCATACTTCGATAAGAGAAAAAACGAGTCCTGGGATGGAGGTGTCCGACGGAGAGTCGTCAACGGAGGATTCAACGGCCATACCACCTTGTGCCGTACCCATGGAGTGGGCGGGCAGCCACGATCACGAGACGGGAACGTCGGTTCCATGAGATCTAGGGGAAGAGTCGTGTGCGAATTTCATTGTTCAAGGGAAAGTGCCCGGGGACTTGTCCCACGAAGCCATTATCAGTGGCTGAGATAGGGGGGCCTCAAAAACTTTCTGGCCTTATCCCAGCGAGTGGAGGTTACCTGGCTCGTTGGTCGAGTATGAAAGCCCAGGGATCAGGATAGAGTTTCTGGACGTGGTCAACAAGCGAGCGAAGGCAGGCGGTAGTGGTAAGTGGATATGGCTGGACTGCCAAACGTTGGTGCCTAATCAATGCATCATCTATTATAGGTAATTTGATGCGGGATTGAGGTTTCCCTTGAATGACTTGACGAAAAAGTGTTTGAACTCGTTTGGGCAGGCACCGGGCCAAATGAATGGTAATTTTTACCGAGTGATGACGGGGTGCTGACTGATTAACCAGTCAGTACCGCCTCAGTAGAACGTAGGTTGTGGGGATATAATGGTCGCTTATAAGACAGGATATTGTCCTCGTCAATGGGATATCGTCCCTGATGGCGTGAAGAAAGAGGTAGACGAGCCCAGGGAGTTGCGAGGGCCAACATCGCCTCGTATTACATGTTCACGATCGCGGGCGGGTTGTGAGGGACGACAAACCCAAACCTCAACCAAAGTGAGAAAAGTAGTGGCCAAGGCAGCCCCAGGCAAAGAGGGTGAGGCTGGTACGAGGTGTCTTAGAGTTATGCGTACCTGTGCGCCTGAGTGGAGACACTAGCATTACATAGCTCGTAAGTCTGGCGAGCCAAAGATTTTTAAACTGCTGACAAGTGGTAACTATTAGTATCGGCATCCGATACTGGTGATTGAGGCCTTAGACTTCAACGACGGGCCCAACCGTCGCTTACATCATAACGTGTTTAACACGAAGTGTATGTTATTCGTTGTGTAATATATAATTATGTTGCTATCTCTTGTTATTAGTGGTTTAAATAGCTGCTCGTTGGTGTGCAGGTGTGATGCTCGTGAAAGACTGCCATGTGTTGGCGATGATTTAAACGGAACATTTAATTCAGAAAAATATTGGTCGGCGAGGAAGTATAGTGAACCCCGTTTACGTCCGGCGAGCAACACTTATTCGGTGGAGAGTGTGCACAGCTATAAATCCTCAGAGAGTGTGAGGATGAAGCCACAGTTCCTGAATGCGAGGAGGAAGGATGCGACTGCCTCGACGCCGACAACGCCTCTCATCGTTGGACTAAGCCCCGGCCTGAGGGGAGTGAGTGGCTATACGGAGGAAATCCATATTTCAATGCGGCAAAAGACGGTTATTTTCGGTCTTATATATGTGGAGTTAGACAAACTTTGAGGTAGGGAAAGGGAGCCGCTGTCGCAGTCCTATGTAGAGGAAGGGACCTACTCTGTGGGTAGTTATTAGCTTTTTGCTGGTAGCTTGCCCGAGGGGGAGGTACAGAGTACTCCTTAGAAGGATAGGGAAAAGATTCGTATGGCAGAAGTGCTGAATGATTCTTGTGCCTGGCGTGCAGCGGTTGTGGCAGTTATCCGGGTAAGTGCTTTAATCGTGTATTCGTATTTTGCTCGTTCATTTCAATCATGTATTTGTACTTGGTCGCCTATGGTGCTAACAATATCTGTGTGCCATGTAGTGTACCCTTACCCTCGAGGCGGCGTTGCTCTGTAGCGAGAACATGGTTAGCCGCAATACCGAGTTAGAGTATTAGCTTGAGGAGATACAGACGATACAGTAGGAGCTCATAAAGGAGGCTATACAAAAGGAGCTAGCGAAGCACTTGGCAAACATGACCGCAGGGCTCGAGGAACATTTGAGGATTGTGACCGAGGAGAGGGTGCCAGTCGAAGGAGATTTAAAGGCAACCCACAGGCGTCTAAAAATGCTGTCGTTAGAAAAGGATGCGAGCAAGCAAGCCCTCCGTGACCAACTCGCAGGTGAGAAGCAGGCGTCAGACGGTCTGCAGGGTCGGGTCGCCGAGTTGGTGGATGGTAAAGCGCGGCTGGAGGAAGAGTTTTGCCTTTCTACCGAGTGGTGGGTGGTAACGCTGGCCTCGCATATGCTCGTTCTACGTCAGAACTAAGACGTTCCCGAGCAGCGCCATCTCGGCTATTCTACACGACAGGGACCTCGGCTGGTCGACGATAGGATAGACATTACCTCGGAAGAGGAAGCGCAGCTCGAGGCAGAGGAGAAGGCAACTGCAGAGGCAGCTGGTTAGCCAAAATTGCAATTGTTATAACGTGTGTAAGGCCCGTAGTGGCGAGTGTAAATAGATGTATTGTACTGTCAAACTATGTATGTTTGTGTTGTCCAACTATTTATGCTTATTGATATTTAGTGCAAGCATCATGTGAAACCATTTATGAAACCATTGATGCTTATTGATATTTGGCGTATGCGTCGGGACAGTCCCCATTGGTCAGCCCTCGTAGGAGCTGCAAAGTGAAAGATAAGGGTAATCCAAGCGTTAAGTCGGTTATGAATGCGGAATGGGAGTTCTAATGAGGGGGCAGTAAATGGGGCTACCTGGGGAGAAGTGGGTGGCGTTCCACCAGCATATTAATGAGGTAAGAGGCGCATTAATGAGGGAAAGGGCTTTTAAAGTTCCCTAAGACAATGAATGGGGACTGAGGCCTATAAATACACAAGACCTGTGGGAGGAGCCAGCTCTAAGCAGAGCTTGAAGCTTGACATCGGAGGATCATACTTCTAAGGAATAGGATGTAGACCCGATCGAAGGCGAGGTTCGAAGCACAGGTAACGGCGTGGGTAGAGCTTTACAGTGAGTTCTATTTTTTCTTTTTTTCTTCCCTTTCTTTTCTTCAAAAAACAATTTTTTTTTTTTCTTTTCTTTTTTCCCTTCCTTTTCTCTTTTTTCTCTTTTATTTTCTTTTTTTTAGCCCCGGCCTGAGGGGATAACTTGGGGATTTCCTAGGGCACGTGGGCAGGGGCGCCCCTAGGTTAAACCCTCCCTACAACCAGTACCTGAGTGAACAGGGCATGTTTTAATATTTTGAGTGGTAGGCTGGCCTGTACCTGAGTGACAAGCTCCCCCATAACTCGTTCGCTAAACTCGTTGAACCTGGAAATCTCTATTTTGGAGGGTGCTAGGCAATCTTGCATGTTCATGTTGTGAAAGGCATCATAGTAAAGGATGTTAGTACCACTATCAGAATTGACTAGCATGAGCTTAACGAGGATGCCACCAATTACGATCCAAATGATAAGGGCGTCGTCGTGTAGATGAGATACAGAGTCGAGGTTGTGGTCAGTGAAGTAAATGGCCTGTTCAGGCGGTGTGCTAGTGGCTGCTTCAATACTGATTCTCGGTGAGGCGATAACATTGCCTCATAGAATTTGAGACAACATGTTGAGATGGAGCTCTGGTGAGGTCCCCCAAGATCATTTCACATACTGCTAGATTCCCTGGTGCCCGTATGCTTTTTGCGGGTTGGTCGAGTATTTGGTGAGGCAATCTGTCAGCAGGCCAGATGGGTCTTTTGAGGTATCAAGTATAGCGGCCGAGGCGGAATCAAGTCTCAGTTATATTGATGAAGTCATATCAGTTCTCGGTAGCGTGGTCATGTATATCATGGTGCGCGCAGTATGGGCGGCCGGGATGGTCCGGCTTGGGGCGTAGTTTTTTATATTCGGGATCATTCTTGACAGCGAGGAGTAGGTCCGCCCGCGATATGGTAAGGTCGCTGGGCGGGATAACGTTCCCAATGTGGGCCTCTTTGACGTCCATCTTTAGGGGGTTCTGTTTTATCGTACGGGTCACAATCAGTACGTCGTTTGTTCCGGTAGCGTGGTCATGTATATCGTGGTACGCGCAGTATGGGAGGCCGTGACGGCCGGGCTTGGGGTGTAGTTTTATGTATTCGGGGTCATTCTTGACAGGGAGGAGTAGGTCCGCCCGCGATATGGTGAGGTCGTTGGGGGGATAACGTTCCCAACGTGGGGCTCTTTGACGTCCATCTTTAGGGGGTTCTGTTTTATCGCGCGGGTCACGATCAGTACGTCATTTGTTCCTGCCATCTTTGAGGTCCCCTTGCCGGTCCCTCGGTTGTTTAGTGGCCTCAGAGCGAACTACCGACGAAGGGGCATATGCGGTACTCAGGAGGGTGGCAATTTGCGATGTGAATGCGCAATTATCGGCTTCCACGTTATGATATTTATGGGCCTTTTCATACAGGTGTTCGAGAGTTTTAGGCCATTTCATATGTAAGACCTCACGCAGTTTAGAACTGAGAAGGCAGGTACACATGAAGGTGAGGCAGGCGGTCAAGACGTCGACCCATTTTATGAGGGTGAGCTTATTTTTAAACCTTGATAGGGAAGAGTCGGTTGTTTTGCCAACCTGTTATTTCAATGAGAATAACTCTGCTAACTATTTCTTTGACTGCTGGTTGTGGAGGTACTTCTCGATGAAAGCCAGCGAGAGTTGTTCAAATGTGGATATAGAATTAGGTTCGAGACTCTAGAACTAGGCGAGGGCCCCATCGGACAAGGTCGTGGGGAACAGAGGACATATGTGTTCATCCGTTTGATGCTGTAGGTCGATGCTGTATTGGAACTTGGAGAGATGTTGGCCAGGATCGTAGTAACCGGTGAATGCCTCGAACTTTGGTCGAGAGTAGCTTTGGCCCGGTACATAGCTCCGAATGGCTACGGTAAAAAGGGTACTATGGATCCGGCCGAGCGTCTCCTTGGTTAACCGCCTAGTTGGATCAGTGCCTTGCATGGTCCGGATTAGTACCTCGACGGATGCGGCTGTTAACGACTGTTGGTCGTTGATGCCCGTGGTCTATTTGTAGATAACCTCACTCCTGGTAAAAGACCCGTCGAAGTGGCTCACGTAGTGTAGAGCGTAGGGTTGTTCTAGCGATGGCATGCCCGGATATAGGTCGTGAAACCGCTCGTTATAAGCGTAGTACCGGTCGTTATAGGGATGGTATCCATGACCAGGGGGTAGGAGGGGCCGTCAGAGCTGTAAGGTGGATGCCATGGTGGGTGATTTACACGGTCGTCGCCAAGTCGTACACCATAATCCGCTACGGGAACTGGTACTGCGGGATCGTAGAACTGTGGAGCGGACCGACCAAGGGGTGGCGGGTCGTTATGGCTAAGCTGATAACCCGATCGCAGCTGCGGTGGACCCGTGCCATGGCGAGTCGTGGGGGTAGTGGCGCAAGTGGCCCCCGAGGCGGCGCGTAGAGATGGTGAAGCGATGTGGTCGGGTGCCCACCCTGCTGGGTCGTGGTTTGGAGGCAGCGCGCCATCCCTCTGCGCTGGTTCATACAGTGTGGACTCACTTACCGATGTGGAAGCCACCGGGCCGCCTGGCGGTGGTTGAGTACCAACGACTTAGGTGTCACAAAGTGCATAATTGGCGAGTTGAAGCTGGCATATTTGGTCATCCTTGATGGACATCTGCTCCTGCAGCTGCAATAACACCGCCCTTATCTCAGCCATAGCTTGTTCCTGAGATTGGTTGTGGGTAGAAACTACCATCGTTGCTCGAAAGATGCTTCGGTAGGGAATGCAAACGGCGCCAATTGTAATCTCAATGTTCTTCTAGGGGACAACAATAAATGTATATTAGTTTCGGGCTTGATACTGTACCACAGGAGGGCACCGCTAGACTCTCTTCGGGTTCCTCTCTGTCTCCTTGGTACAACTGATCGCCTTTGGAAGTAGATCATGCAGGAGGCAGTAGAAGAAGAGTAAGTACTTTTAGGAAGGAAAAGAAGATCCTCTCTGGGTTGCCTCCTCCCCTTTATTTAAAGGGAGGGTTTAACCTAGGGGTACCCTTACACACGTACCCTGGGAAATCCCTTGTTATCCCTTCAGGGTCGTGGGCTTGGGTTGTCGTTGCTAGACAACTGTTTTATAGTCGTTGACTGAGTTTCAGTCGTGGTTCTGCTTGCCGTTCAAAAAAGCTCGTAGGACGACTTTGCTAGAGTGTACATATTCTGAGTGGTGGCCGTAGGACGACCTTGCTCATAGGATGACCTTGCTCGTAGGATGACTTGTCACCTCGTTGTTAGCAGGAACATGCTCCTACATCTGTCATTTCTAAGTTGCCCTTTGTTATCGTCATCTGTTTGAATATTTTAGAGAAATCACATTGAAGAACCTGCTATCGGCACTGCGCCTACAATCGAACTACCTGTAATCGGTGCACTTGTAATAGGTAGCAGTTCTTCTGCCACTGAAATCGGAACTGTAGTGGTTAAGATATGCTCCCAGTTGGAGGTACATGGTAAAATATTGTAGAAGTTGGAATTCCATGGTAAAATGTTGTAGAGCCATGGTAAAATGTTGGAACAAATTTTGATGTCTTCAGTTAGAGACAATACTTTACCACTTGGAGATATTCTACTCCTTGGGCAGTACCAGTTCTCTACTCTTGAGAAAATCACGAAATGCAAGCGAGAAGAAGAAGGTAATGAAAAAGAAGATGGGAAAAGGAAGAAGGCAGAGTCGAGAACCTAGCAAGCAAACCTCCAACAACAAAATTAAAAGATTGAAGAGAAGAAAAAAGGTTAAGGAGAAAGGCAAAGAAGGCTAATGTCTACAAGTTGAACAAAAAGGCAGAAGAAGCTGATGTGCCCCTGAAGAAAAAAATTGAAGGCAGGAAGATAAAAGATCTCACTGATAAACAATTGGATCATGTCCCACTCATGCACCCCTGATGTGAATTTAGAAGCGATATCGTCTGAATATGGTGGTGGTCTTCTAGAGGTATCATTCGTTTACTAATTCTTATCATTTATATGATTTTATTTGACAATTTTTTTTAAAATATTGGCATTTACTTTATGACCTTTGTTATTTGTTCAGAAGTCTGTCATTTGTTCAGTATTTTTTGGCATTTATTCGGTTGTCTTTGTCATTCTCTTTTCTAGAACTTTTATTTGTTATGAAGTCTTTGTTCATTTCATTTGTTGTATGTAAAGTGGAAGAAGGATGAAAAAGATGATGATGATGAGAAAGATGGGGAGGAGAAAGCTGAAGGTGATGAAGAACAACCTCAAGTTGTTGATGAAGATGAAGTTCAAGAGGTATTTATCTAATATTTTTTTTGAGCTATCTATTATATTTATTGCTACCCTGTTGTTTGTTCATTTAATTTTACCATTCGTAGTATGTATATCCTATTTTACAGATGAAGGATTCAGAACAACAAATTGTAGTGGTGTATTATGATGGAAAAAAAAGATATAGTGGAAGAAGTCAATGAGGTATTTAACTAATATTTGTTTGTATTGAGCTATCTATAATATTAACATCACCTATCCATACCATTTTTAATTTGGCGTGCAGACTATAGTAGCAAAAATTGATAGAGTATTCTTTGACTAGGAGAAAGTTGTTGGTGAAGCTTATCAGGTAACTTATCATTTGTTTGGTGACTTCCCATTTTCTTCTTTTATTTTATCATATCTTGTATCACTCTTATTATTTGTAGTCTGTTTATTCACAAGCTAGTGTAGACCAAACAACTAATGTATCTATCAAAGAACAGACTATAGAGGTTACAAAACTGAAGATGAAGCTAGTCAGGTAACTTAACATTTCTTTGCTGGTAACTTCTCATTTTCTTCAATTTATTTTCCCATATCTTGTATCACTCTTATTATTTGTAGTCTGTTTATTTACAGACTAAAGAGAGTAAAGATGAGGTGGAAAAGAGTAAAGAGGAAGCAGTTGAAGGTAAGGATGGTGGTGATTGAAATTCAAAAATAAAATCAAACCCTGTACAAGTAATAAAAGAAATGACTATTGAGCAGACCAAAGTATGAAGTACTTTTAAACCAAACAACTGGTTTATTACTCATTCTCATGTAATATGCACATTTATATTTTATTTTCTTATTTTGACATATCTATTCCAACTTGTTTTAATGGAGTTAGAAATGGATGTCACCTTAAAGAAGAGGCATACACTAACTGATGAAGATATTACTGAAAGAGCCTTAAAAATGGCTTGTCAAATAAACAAATTGCATGCTCACCTTGACGAGCTTCTTTCGGGAGTGTTATTCCAATCTTTTAGTCAAAGACCTATCTCCCAGGATGAGAAAAATAAGTTAGACCAAGTCTGTTCACTGAGAAAAGATGAATTATCTCCTAAAGATATGAAGGATAACAAGATTACCTATAGGAGGATAGGTAAAGAAACTGTTTGCCTTAACGCTCTCTACACCTTACATCCAAAAGAATGGTTGGACAATGAGGTATTTATATTATTTATTTCTTTTCCTCTGTCATTTATTGGGTTATCCCTTTTATATACTTCATTTTTTCATAAAACTGCCATTTGTACAAAAGTCTTTACCATTTATTTTCAAATTGTCTGTCCTTTTTTTGTTGCACTTTAGCGCTTCTTTAAACAGAAGTAGTTTTCCTTGAACTTTATCATTTGTTTTGACGTTGTTGTCATTGGTATTTATGAACTTTATCATTTTTGGTATATAATTTGTCATTTTCTTTTTATGTTCAGGTCATTAATGTGTACATTAAAGCCCTGATTTAATATTTTGATACACAACATCATGCCCGCCTAGCTAAAGAAAAGATTGTACTGGCGGATCTCTATTCCTGTCAATATATTGGCAGGGCTTTCAATGTCTGGACTAGTATTATGTCCTCTCCAGCAGGTGTAAAATTGAAGAAGAAATTAATTTAGGAACAAATTACATCTATGTAATGAGATCGTACAGTTTTTAATTGCTTCCATCGAGGATATTTGAAGGTGGTCAATTCGAAATTAATACTAATTTCTGGGGATCTCAATGACGACCACTAGGTCATTTGTGTTATGCCCTTTAAGGGAAGAAAAATATGCATCTACGATTCACTGGTGGATGTAAAAATTACAAATACACAGAATAAGATGGTATCTCCTGGACACCAGCATATTGAAGATCAGCTATTAAATATCCTCCCGAAAATATTGATATGGATAGATTTTGTCGATCGTAGTAGTTCACCTACTGGTTTAAAGGTAAAAAATTATGGTCTAAACTCTAAATTGACAACTTGTTTTGGGAAATGTCTAATGCAGCCAAATGGTTATGACTGCGGGGTCTATATACTTGTCTTTATGGACAATATCTTAAGGGGGATAAAATTTCTAGATCTGATAGACGGTGATGAATGTCATTACACAATTTCTTATGACATATTGAGACTGGGAGTTGAGCCATAGAAGATTCTTAAACTTTGATATGCATTTTGTTGTAATGTATAATTTCTGCAATTTGTAAAGTTATAAACAGTTATTAATATTATTCATTTATATGATCATTCTCATTTGTTATATATTTTTTGTCATTCGTATATGACATATTTGTTACTTGTTAAAATGGAGTCATAATCTAGTGTGTCTGGTTGGATGTATGTCATTTTATGAATTATGTATGATTTGTCATTCTCACTATATTTTTTTTATTCGTTTCATAAGATTTGGCATTTGTTATCCGAGATTTGTCATTTGTTATATATGATTTGACATTTGTTATCTGAGATTTGTCATTTGTTATTTTTCATTTATCATTTGTTATCTATGATTTGTTGTCATCTTCATCTTCAGCATGCTAAAATTATATTTCACAATACTCATTGCGCACAAAAAAATAAAATTTTATTAGCTCGAATATTACTGCAGGTCGCAAGCTAACATTACATCAATGATTTGTCATTTGTCATCTATGATTTGTCATTCGTTATATATTATTTATCATTTGTCATCTATGATTTGTCATTCGTTATATTTTATTTGTCATTCGTCATTTATGATTTGTCATTCGCTATATATTATTTGTTTTGTAGATAGACAACATTTGATGTAAGTCAATGGTCTATTTGGTTATTTGATATAATAAATTATATTTGTTTGTAAGTAGACAATATTTGTTCATAAAAACACGATTATTCATTTGTTATACATGATTTGTCATTTGTTAGTTATGACTTGCAATTTGTTATATGAGATTTGTCATTTTTTATATGAGATTTGTCATTTGTCTATAATGATTTTTCATTTCTTATGAATGATTTGTCATTCCTATAATATTTTTTATCATTCGTTATATATTATTTGGCATTTGTTATATATTATTTGTCAATCGTCATCTGTGATTTGGCATTTGTGATATATGATTTGTAAAACATTAACCAACAATTGATCTATTTGTTTATAGACATTTGAAGTAAGTGAATGGTTTATTTAGTTATTTAATATAATAAATTGTGTTTGTTTGTAAATATGATTTGTCATTTATTATTTATGATTTGTCATTTGTTAGTTATGACTTGTCATTTGTTATATATAATTTGTCATTTGTTATATGAGATTTGTCATTCGTTATATATGATTTGGTATTTATTATCTGAGATTTATAGTTGTCATTTGTTAGATATGATTTGACATTTGTTATATGAGATTTGTCATTTGTTATACATAATATATTATTTGTTATCTATGATTTGTCATCATCCTAAAATTATATTTCTTTAGTTTGAAATTGCAATACTCATTCATTGGGCTTAAAAAAAGAAAATTGTATTAGCTCGAATATTGTTATAGAACACAATTTATATTACATAAATTTACATCAGTTTACGCACTCGGAGGTGGTGGTGGTGGTCGGTCTCCCCTACCACCACTACCACCACCGCCGCCGCCGCCGCCGCCGCCACCGTATCTTCCTCTAAATCTACTCAGGGTACCGATAAGACATTATTGGACATATACCAGCCTCTTCATCCGCCGTTGTAATAGCATCCTCTGCAAGAAGACGTAGACCGTCCCTCTGACCATGCTCCAACGTCACCATATAGTGAAAGTGAAGCATTTAATAATAATCGTCATCCGCCTCTTCCACCTCTTTATACGTCATCCCATGGAAGGTAGGACGCACTGGAATAGGAGTAGGAAGTTCAAGGGATTGGGTCCCAAAGTATCAAAGCCGTAGCTCTTGCATCTTGGCAAGAACCCTAGCCTCATATGCTTGGCGTCTGGTGATCACCATCTTCTTCAATGAGCAGTTACAGAGGAAATAGTTACAAGATTAAAGTAAGGAAGTACTTGCCGAATAAACCACAATAGTATTTATACCATACCACTGTAAACCATAGCAGTATTTAATGCTGAATTCCAAATCCCAATGTCAGAATGAATTCAAACAAAACAGTATTTAATGTTGACCAAACCTATTATAAATGAAGGAACATTGGAAATGATCCCCGGGTGCTGAATGTATTTGTTATTTAATAAAATATATATCATCCATCAATTATCCATCTGTAATTTGTTTTAGCGTTTTTGTCATTTACCATCTTATGTCATGGCATCATGAAATGTTGTCATTTACTATATATCATTTAACATTTCCCTTTCAGCATTTATCATTAGATTTCTTTACGAAGTTTCAATCAGCTGTTGAAGACATTGGCAATAGGATGACTGCCAGTCTTACAACCATAGATTTGAATCTTGAGCGCATTGTTAGCATAGTTAAATCGCTAGAGGAGAGGTTAGATCAAATTGGGGAGAGGTTGTCCAGTCTTGAACCATAAATTTGCCTATTTTCTGTAATATTGTTGTTTAGTAGAATTTGTGGTTCGATTATCACTATTTATCATTTTTATTGCAGCTTTAAACATTTGTACCTTAAGAGTTTAACATTCTAAAACCAGAAATTACCGTTACTAAAGATAAGGAATATTGCACTTAATTCCTACATATTTCTTTACTTGTTAAGATCTAAAGATTTTAACTTGGACAAAAAATCTTGCAGCATCTCCATTCTAACCTCGGAGATCCTTAGTTGAGTGTAAGCTTTATTTGTAATAGTGCCAAGGATCTGATTGCTCCCTTGACCAGAATTTGTGATTTCTTCTGCCATTGACGATTGTGGCATTTTAGAATCATCGAGCGTAAATGATTCTCTAAACCAAGTTTTAAACTGACAATGGTATTGTGGGCAATGGTAGATTCTCATACCGGGTGGTTTAGAGACTCTGCAAATGAGACCACAATCGTACTTTTTTACCTCATCTACTAACGCCCATAAACCACACCCATCAATTTTGCGTGTGCATTGACAGAACCTGTTGTTAGGGCTGAGGCTTATACGTGAGAGACGAATACCACAATATTCACCGCACCAGCAAATAAGGGAATGCATCGTTTGTAGGAAAGTATGTAATGCTTGAGAACTTGAAGCAAGTGTACAGGTTATGTAGTTAACACCCTATAATGGTGATAATTCAAAATAGGAAAATGACAAGCTATTTATAAAGATATAAGAACCACTTTATCACTGCACGATATCTTTACGGTGACAATTAACATTTATTTTGATGATACCGTTGATCAGAACAAATGCCAAATACTCTGCTTTAAATCTTACAAATTCTTTCTTTTACAGTCGATGTGTCAATTCAATCTTATCTTTATTACATGATTTTGACAACCTAGCATAAAGTCAACTTCAATTACGTTTATAACAAGCTATCTATCCAAAACATCCACATTGCTAGGGAATGTATGTAATGCTTGATAATTCACAGCAGTAAAATGACAATGAATTCATAAATGAATGAAAAATACTAATGGGATGATGATATTGAATTTACGGTGACAAATAATTGTACTAAAATGATACTCTTTGTAAGAACAAATGGCAAATTAGGCGTTTTAATTCCAAGGGCATCTTTCTTTCACAGTCGATGTGGCAAATCAATATTTCCAAGAACTTAAAAGTAGTTGAGTACAAGAGATATTTATTCTCAATAACAACCCCAACAATATTATCACCACCACGACCTGTAGTTCTTTAATCTAAACCCTACACCAACGCCATACCTTCTCAAGTTATCACACCTACAAAGATGTTCTGATTCTTTGATGCTTCCCAATTCATCAATATCTTTTACCAATCCGGATAAGAAACTGGAGAATAATTTCCATCCATACTTCGTTGGATATATATTTAGGAAAATCCTGTCTGTGGTGACCGATTGGGAGTCGAGTGTTTTGCATGATCCACCACCGTCGATAATTAGGGAGTTGCCTCATGGATATGGAACTTCTTATTTAGGGAGTTGCCTCATGGAGTGTTTATCAAGATAGCGACAGAAGGCAGTTTGAGAACTCAGTATTAGATTTTAGGTGAGAGATGATTGTGGGTGGTACCGTGGTGGTAAGAGTGGAGATATGGAGGAGTGGAGGCTATGAACCAGACCAAGTGAGGAAGTGTGGACTGTAAAGGCGTTGTTCGAACTTTAAAACTTGAAAGACTTGTTATTACTTGTTACCCTAAAGGTTAACGACTTAAAGGGTAGCTTCAATATAGAAAATTATAATTAAACCAAATTACTTAAACAG
This sequence comes from Kingdonia uniflora, assembly GCA_014058105.1. Taxonomy (NCBI): domain Eukaryota; kingdom Viridiplantae; phylum Streptophyta; class Magnoliopsida; order Ranunculales; family Circaeasteraceae; genus Kingdonia; species Kingdonia uniflora. The sequence goes on from JACGCM010000622.1 coordinate 1,291,335, forward strand.
GTCATGGGTCGACCCAGACTACTTAGGTGAAACCCTAACCCGCGTAACCCCTTAACACCAAACCCAAACCTGCCAGAAATAGGGTTGGGTTGGGTCAGGTTGGCGGGTCATGGGTCACTTTGCCAGCTCTAAAGAGAAGTATGTAATGCTTGATAAGTCACTCCAGCAAGATGACAATGTATAAAAATACAAATGACAACTACTAATGGGAGAATGACATTGAATTTACAGTGACAATTAACTGTACTAAAATGATACTCTTTGTAAGAACAAATGATAAATAAGCCATTTAAATTCCAAGAGCATCTTTCCTATACAGTCGATGTGGCAAGTCAATCTTTATTACTTGATTAGACAACTTAGCTTAAAGTTAACTTTGATTACGTTTATAACAAAGTATCTATCTAAAACATCCACGTGGTTCTAGCTACTTTAAACACTAAGCCCTAAACCCTGCTACACATGATTTAAAGTTTCAATTCTCCCAGGTATAAAAAAACCCTAAACTAAAGCTTTTTCCAGCTATATATTGTCAAACCCTTAACTCTTTACAACTTTTCAAAAAATGTCGCACTCCTACTCCACTTGATTTAGCCGTACCTCTTCCAGCACCCCTTAAGACTGGTTTGAGGTGGTAGGTATTGAGAAAGAACATTATGATGAACGTCACTTCAAGTTGAATAAAATTTGCCTAATGGAGAAGAATATCTCCGGTGAGAAGGCACAACTGTTGAAAAAGCATTACGAAGAGTTTAAGGAGAAATTAGGAGAGCACGATAAAATGGATGACGAACTGGATAAAATTATAAAAAAGAAAAGAGAGAGTTCTGAAGAGTTCAAGTTCCATATCTGCTTCTTGTAAGATCAGTTCTGTGATCTAAAGTTGGACCGGGATGAGCACAAAAAACTGTGGGAGGAGTCGGCCTGTAAATTTAGCTATCTCGAGCAGAAGATCATGGTTATGGAACGTGATCAGAATTCCTCAAGTGAGAAGTTGTGTTGCTTTGTTTTTTGTTATTATTATTTCCCTTGTATGAACATTTTTTTTGTTTCGTTTCGCTTTCGAATAGTGATTTTCGTCTGATATGTGGGAAACAAACTACTGAAAAGTTTTATCCGAAATAAATGATATAAGGGAACCAAACAGATGATAAAGACTCCATGAACAATGGTAGATAAATATTGAAATTAACAAAGTTGGTGATAACATTTTAACAGACCAATGATAAATAATCGTTTAATAGTGATAGTTCAGGACATAAAGAAATGATACATTACATACAAACAAATACGATGTTCTTTTGAACATATGACAAGTCGATGGGACAAGTAATGATACTTGATTAGGCAGTTCAGTTTAAATAGTCATTGATTATTATTTACATGTACAACAAGAAACGACGGTGCCGAAGTAATAATACCTTTTACCCTAAACATCGTGTAATCCTGACATGCGTCCCTTCCCAGTGCATTCAATTCCCCTTATAAAAACCCTAATCTCAAATCAATTATTCTTAACTCTTCAAACGCTAACCTTAAACTCTTTTCAACCTCTCAAGAAAATTGTTGCACTCCACTCGATTGAGCCATATCTTTTCTAATACTCCATACGATTGGTTTGAGTCGGTAGGGATGCATGAAGATCATCATGACCAACGTCTCTATAAATTGAATAGACTATGCCTAATGGAGAAGGATGTCTCCGATGAGAAGGCGCAAATGCTGAAAGAGCATTACGAAGACTTCAGGGAGAAATTAGGTGCGTTTGATGTAATCTGGGAGCATTACAAAGACTTCACTGTATCAAGTTATAGTAAAGAGATCAGCGTTTGAAGAGTTCAACTTCCATATGCGCTTCTTGGAAGATCAGCTCTGCGCCGTAAAGTTGGACCGGGATGAGCACAATAAACTGTGGGAGGAGTCGACTTCTAAGATTAACTGTCTCGAGCAGAAGATCTAGGCTTTGGAGCGTGATCTGGAATTCTCAGAATGTGATCAGTAGCTGTAAACATTTGATATGGTTTTTTTGGTGTTTAGTTTGTTAGTTTTTTGTGGTAACTAGTACTTTCCCTTTGTATAAATGAACATATGTTTTGTTTTTTTGTTGTTATTTTGTTTACTTTTTGCTATTAAATAGTAGTTCCCGTTTGATATGTGGCAAACAAAACAATCACAGTTCTGTAAGAAAATATTGATGATATAAGGGGGGGGGCAAGTTTAATAATGAACTTAACAAAACTGATGATAATAAATTTAACAGACAAATAACAGTTCAGAATCAAACAATGACAAAATATAAACCAACAAATGCAAAATTCTCTGACAACAAATGATAGTTCATAGGGAAACAATGATATCATGGAAACAAACAAATGAGAAATACTTCTTGCACAAATGACAGTTCAAAAACAAACAATGATATCATAGAAACAAACAAATGAGAAATTCTCTGTGCACAAATAAAAGTTCAGAAGCAAATAATGATATAATTAAAGCAAACAAATGACAATTATATTTAGACAAATAATGATTTTAACAACACTGACGATAAAGATCATACAAACAAATGATACATAGAGTACTCAAAATCATCAGTGCAAACTGATTGCAACATCTTCATCTGGAATGACAGGTGGCTCAATGCTCATCGTAAAAGACGGTGCCATTATCAAACGTGTATTGTCGTCGGATGGGATTGGCAAAAGCTTACAAGAACGACGATTGTGTCCATTTTTTGACACCTATTATAAAATCTTAGTATGGTGAAAAGACCATGCATTTTTTTCCTTTTTCTTCCTTTGCGTGCGAGGACGACCGGCTCGAACTGTTAGAATAGGAGCACGAACATATGGATCAATTTTTAAAATTTTCTACTGCTCAATTCCTCTTATAGGAATCCATATAGGTTCATAAACAATCTTGTATGTATCATTTGTGAAGTACTCAGAATCGGTTGCCACCAACGACAAGAACAAGTGCCATCTTCAATATTTACAAAATTGATTCTGCAATAACTAGTAAATGGGGACATAATGTACGAACCCTGCAGGTTAGTGAATCCGTCACAAACTTTCTGCTCTCACAGTGATCCGTAGCCCATGGCGTTAAACGAGCTTGACTCTTCTCAGCTTCCTCCCTATACGTGTAGGACATTTTCAAATAGATTCTCCACAATTCCTCAATAAACACATGGATAGAGAGATCTCTTACTTTTAAAATAGCGTTATTCCAACTCTCGATATGATTAATGTAAGCCACTCTGTATCTAAAAAAATGACAAACAATTAAAATCAAATGCCAAATGAGTATAACATGATGACAAATTAAAACATAACAACTGCAAAAAGAATAATAATGAACTGATGACAAATAATGGCAAAAAATGACAAATAAGTATGCAAATGGAGTAATGATGACTAGTCCTGAAATAACAAATGACAAGTTTATCAATAGATAATGGCAATATACCTTCTCATTGGAATGTATAGATTAGACCATGTTTCCTTGGGAATATCTAGTATGTATTGGAGACCTACTGGATCCGTATTTCAGAAAGCATTCATGTGTTTATCGAAATTATTGCTAGTTAGGGCCTCTGCAGTCATCCTAAATGCGATCCTCGTGCTTTCGAGGGTAGTTTTAATGTTGTTCGATATATGGAAGACACAAAATGTATGGATTGCAAATAGAAACACCTTGGGTACATCATTAATAATTTTAGCGTTTCTGTCAGAGATGATGACGAATCTAGTGTCATAACAGTAGAAATTAGACCCAAACATCTCTAGGAAGTATGTCCAACTTTTGGTGATCTCCGAGTCTGTTATCAAAAACGCAAGTGGAAAAATATGATTGCTTGGGTCAATGGCAATGGCTGTTAGTAGAGTCCCACGATATCTCCCTTTTAAAAAAGTTTCGTCAATCACAACAACTGGTCTTAATAGTTTATAAGTTTTTTTGGGAGGACCAAAATACCAAAAATACCTTGTGAATCTCTTATCCTTACAACTCATAGTTTGTATGTCAAATACAAAATCCGGGTCAACCAACCTCACTTCTGCAAAGTAGCTCGTAAGTAGTTGGTATACGTGCTCAAAGCTGCCTCGCATATGAAATAATTACGTATATCAAATGAAATTATGAAGCAGACAAATGATAAACATTGTTGTACAAATGACTTGTATGGCAAGTACAAATGACACAGTGAGTTGACTAAATGACATGCGAAAAAATTATGAACATTGTTGTACAAATGGCTTGTATGGGGGAACAAATGACATATAAAGTAATAATACCTCTGCGTGGGATTTTTCTTTCGCACGCCAGGCAAGATTGTATGTTACATCAATATTATGATTAATTTGCATATCATCAATAATTCCAGAAGGTTTGTAGTTTGGGTCTTTTCGTAGTTTTTACCTGATTATAGAAGTAACCCATCTATTAGACGCTGCCTTATACGTGTTCTCACCATCAGTTTCTACTCAGATGCATGTATGCACGGAGCAATAAGTACTTACTTCAAATAGGGCAAAACTGACCAACCTTGTCGCATAAATTTGCTAAGAGCATTTATGATCTTTGTAACGTACCACAATTTTATATTCGTTGCTTAAAACGTGTTCGAGATTGAATTTGTTTACAACTGCATAAGCTCTTATGTGATTCTTGAGTTCAATCCTATCTCAATATAGATCACCAATGTTAAAACTCTTTACTGAAGTCATAGAGATCTTTTGTATACGCAGCAGATTTGAACTGAAAATCTACGAGATCTTCATGTTTGGGCTGTGGCTCAAACCGTAATTCAGCTGAACAAATGAGAAATATGCTTCTTAGGATGATACTAATTTGATAAAAAATGTTAAAAAACACCTCACAAATGATAAAGTTTGCGAGCTTACCTGAAGGTTCAGTTTGTCTAATGATAGGTTCGGGTTCAATTGAAAGAAGAACATTAGTTAACATAGGTTCATTTAAAAGAGGAATATTAGTTAACATAGGTTCATTTGAGATATGAATATTTGATTGAGAAATACAAGGTTCATTTGAGAGAGGAACATCAGTAAGATAGTTAAAAAAAGTTCATTTGATTGAGGAATATTAGTTAACACAGGTTCATAAGAGAGATACACATTTAATTAAAGAATATCAGGTTCATTTGAGGGAGGAACACCAGTAGGGAGAGTTTCAAGGAATTTATTTGATTGAGAAACATCATCATCATCCACTTAAGCTCCAAACCTATGTGGATCAAGCCCTCTGCCATTTGTTTCAGGGTAACCCCTATATTCAGGTTTAGGATCAGAAAATGAGTTATGACGCAAAGGTCCCCCCACTTTGGTGGTGGACAACCCTTTACCTGAACCAGTATCTTTGGTGGTGGACAACCCTTTACCCAAAGAACAGAAATAAAAAATAAAGTTTTAGGAGTTCTGGGAAGGTACCCTAAGCTCATTAACAATTCATATGTAAAAGGGTGTGTCGGGATTGCTTTTATGCATATTGATCATTACGGCAAAGTCTTAGACTGATGAAATTACGCATGCACAACCATAGACGAAGTTGTACAACTTACAGTCCTCACGACAAATTTTGCTTGTTTCTTCAAGGAGTGTAACGAAATATTCGTATGACGAGTGCGCTCTTAGTGAGATAAGTTTCGTACTTCCTCCAACATAACTAACTATTGATCCGATCTTTGAACGTACGATATCCCCACCAAAATGAACAATGATATAAAGCAGAACTCCATTCATCCCTGAAACAAATGATATAAATAAATAATTTTGGTGATAAAGTAGCAAAAAGCAAATGAGAAAAATTATATAAAACTCAACTTCAGCAATCCTTAAAACAAATGATAGGGATCCCGAAATAAATGATATCAATGAACATTTCCGGTGATATAGTAGCATAAAATAAATGTTAAAAATGACACAAGAAAAATGACAAATAATAAAGTAGCAGAAGACAAATGATTAAAAAGCCAAAGAAAAATGATTATGTACAAATTGTATCGTCTTGCATAACATTTTTCTTTCAAATCATGATGCGGATACGTAGTTAGAGATGATGGATATAGAGTTAAATATGATATTTACTGCAACGGTTATTTCAACGGTCGGAGAGATGGATAACAACGGTCTTTAGTAACGAGAATAACCTAGGATAACAACGATCTTTTTCTCCCCAATGACCTCTGTGTGAGGACTTTAGCGAATGCACGACGATAGTTGGAAGACTTGACACATGAAAAAGACAAGCAGTACATCAAAGAGAATCTGCTTTGATTTATGTAGAAGCTTTGTTGTAGAAGAAGAAGAAGAAGAAGCTTGATTTTTCTTAAAGGTTGGTAGTGTTATTTAGGGGGAATCTTCCCTCTTATTATTGTAATAGATTAGACTACTCAACAACTCCAGCGGGATTATTTATAATTTTTTATGCATTATTTATCATTTTTTATGCGAGAACTTTGTCATTTGTTTGGATATCTTTGTAATTTTTTTGTTATAGCTCTGTCATTTGTTGAGTAATTTTTGTGATTTGGTAGTTTTATTACTATAGCAGATTATACTACCCATCAACATTTAATGTTAGAGAATAGGGGTGGCAGTTAGGGGGTAGTAGGTGAGACCATTATCAATTTGTTAATTTTAGTATCGAATTTAGAAGAGGCTTGCCAAAGTATCGATTTTGTAAAGATGACAAAAAGTAGTATTTATTCTCATAATTTTCACTTAGAAATTTAGAATGCATTGAGGGAATTTTTTTGTTCACGTTCCACTATTTTACTACACCAGTTCCACCCCGAGTAGCTCCCGTCACCCTGCCCAAAACAAATCATTGTCCGGGTTCTTGGGTAGTATACTAGTATTTAAAGAAGAAAAAAAAAATACCCAATTCGATCAACCCAATTCATAATCCTTGCTGTATATCACATTCATGAGTTGGACACACATCTTTGCCAGGCTAGAAAGGTAGGCCCTTAATAAAACATTCTAATATAACATCAAGAGACGCTTAATTGCTTAATTTTAAGCCTGCCTCATTTTAATAATCTCACTTTTACTTAAACAAAAAAATAAACCCAAAAAAGTAACCGGTTTAACGATCTGTCATCTCCACTTCTCTCTCTCTAAAAAAAAAACTCTCTTTTTCTCTCTCCCTCTCTCTCTCTAACAACATTCGAAGATTTGGACCTGGTTTTGTAAACCTAATTGTACAAAACCAGGTCGAATCGAGAAGGGGTTCTTCTCTAGATTTGTATTTTAGCTTTGATTTGATCACATTCAAGCTTCTCCGGCAAAGATGAACGATCTTCTCACGGTAATTTTGATCTCAAAATTTTGTTTTTTGGTTTGGGGTTAACCTAGATTGTAGTAAAACCCATGTTTGATTCGCAAAGTTTGGTTTTTATTTTTATTTTTGGATTGTTGGGTGAGAGATTTGTTTGATTTGTGATAAAAATTTAGTCTTTTGGTGATATTTAATTATGGGATATAATGCGATGTAATGGGGAATTGTGGGGTTTTGTAGGGGAGTTGATATTTGATGTAATTTGTGTTTTGTTATGTTTCAGGAATCGTTTCAGATGCCTCGGCGCGGCAATGATTCGAGGAGTGGAGATATTGAAATGGGGATGAATGTCCAGTCCAGTTCTGGGGACCATGGCTTAGACAAGTTTTACAAGCAGGTGATTATGGTTTGTTTTGTTAGACAAAATTTTACCCCATGGGGGTCTTTTGTGGCGAATGGCAGTTTTAGGTCACAAATTGTAGCTAGTTTGTTACATATTAGCTTCTTAATTGGAAGTGACTTAAGTGGAAGTTGGCTGCGTTAAACTCATTAGCTTTTACTTTTTGTATGTGAAGATTTTTATTCTGTGACACTATTTAAGGATATACTTGTGCCTGTTTTGTGCTACAGGTTGATGATCTCGATAAACAAATTGAGAAGCTAAATAAATTGCTAAAAAAACTTCAGGTATGTGTTTATTTTTGATTTATTTTTCGTGTTACTTAGATTATGCTGCCATTATCAGTTACTTACTGTAACTACCACGTAGGACCTTAATAGTTAGGGACTTGGAATCACATAAGGATAATGACTTGGAATCACCTGAGGGCGGTAAATTTGACCTTAAACATTCTCACTAACAGATTTTCTCGATGATTTTGTCTTTGGGTCTAAAAGTGAGGTATATCTGAAATTGATGAAATATTCTTTTTCTAAGTTAGGCAATCTAAATCCCCTATTCCCTATTTATGGAAATACATACGGCAAAGGTCGTATCGAGTTGCCCCTTGGCAATGTAACCCTCAAGGAGCGGTCTTGGCAATTCAGATACTTTGGGTGCTTTCTGAACCAGGATGGAGAGAGGTGTGGACATTTTAGATGAGGAGGAATCAGGTAAAAAATATGGACACAGGGAGGCTCTAGTTGAGGTGTGGGCAAGTAGTTGGATTAAGGCAGGGTGGAGGCATTTTACTCATCCCAGTTGAGGTTGGCACGTTTGGTGAAGATTACGATAACATGTTCCGTGACTCATCATACCAAAAGAGCGATCAATGAAGATATTTCATTATTCAAAATGCCCATATAAAACATATGGGCAAAACTACTAAAGAAATGCCTAAGCGATACTCATTATCTTTCAAAGAAGACTTCACCAAAGCAATAATGAATTTACTCGACTGGAAAGAGTATGAAAGGTTAATAATCATGTTTCCTAGGGATCTGTCTTTAAAACATATTATTTCTTCCTTCCACAAACCCAACATGGTTGCAAAATAGGGAGTGTAAACATCAAGAGATCTCTTCCTTTACGAGTTAGGCTAGGGCTGTACACGGTCCGATTCGGTCCGGTTTTGGCCCTAAACCGCAAACCGAACCGGATACCCCCGGTTTTTTATAATAGTGAACCGAAACCGAACCGGAACACTTTATGAACCGGTCATAACCGAACCGCCAAGTTCGGTTTCGGTTTCGGTTTAGGTCTACGGTTCTTCGAGTTTTGCAATCGAAACAAAAAAAATCTCATCTCGATTTAAATCAAAGATCCACTTCTATTCTTCAACAAAAAACTTGCTACCATCTGCCACAAAGGAGCAGTTCTAACCGAGACTTTAATGCTTTTTCCATAATCGACTATGTGGCGTCGTTGAGCTTAGGCCTGCGAAGCTACTATCTCGCCTGAGCCTGACCCTGACCCATCTTTCTTGCCATTGCTAAAAGAAATCATTAAAATGTAAACTTTCACTTACAGAAAGGCAAAATCACCAAACCCCATTTCGTAAAAATTCATAAATAGGTAAGATCAAAACCCATCTCCCAAAACTAGATTACTACAACATCAAATGCAAGTTGGTACACCAAACCCAAATAGGGGTGGGATAAAAAAAAAAACAATCCCAACGGCGCAAAAACGACTATTAGATTCCTTGCTGCTCATGCCATTGTTAGATCTCAACGGCGCGAAAACGTTCTTTTCTTGAAGGATTCCTATCAACTGTAAAATCCCAACGGCTGCTCATAACCCAACGGGAAGCTCGAGAAATCCCCAAATGTAAAATCCCCTAGCGATTCCCTAATCGCCCACGAATTAGAAACAAATCCCTCCTAAGAACTCAATATTTGAATAGTAAAGTGGGGAGTTATCTAACATAAGGGGTATGGTTGATGATTGAGGTATGGTTAATGATTGATGATTGAGGTATGTTTGGCTAATGTTGATGATTGAGCTATGGTTGAGGTATGGTTGTCTGTTGGTGTGAGAGAAAGTAAGAGATGCTAATGTTGTGTGTCGGCTAAAGACTAAAGAAGTTAGATTTTACTTTGAACTTTTGAACTTAAAGAACAAAATCTAAGGACATTTATAACCCTAATGGCCCGGTTTGGTTCTTAACTAGTTAACCGACCCTCTATACCAAACCCAAACCGGAGGAACCGGAGAGGTCGGTTCATAAGTTTTTTGAACCGAAAACCGAACCCGCCTTGTTAGAAACCAGAAAAAGCTCACGGTTTAGCCCGGTTCGGTTCGGTTCGGTTTCACGGTTTTGCGGTTTTCTCTGTACAACCCTAAGTTAGGCTAATTTAGGGCCAAGTTGTTGACATATCTTCTACTAAAATTGACAATATTCAATCTAACCTCACCTATCTTAGGAAGAAGGACCATACTAAAAACAGAAAGGACAATGAAGAAGTAAGTGGTTGAAGCAAGAACTCATACCCCAACGACTGTGGAGAATGACCAAGATGGAAAGATCAGTTTCCTAAAGATCAAAGGGTGTTTTGTACAAAGTTGGTCAAAGAAGGAAAATTTGAGATCCTGGTCTTATAAAGTCAATGTACATTTAGGTAAGTCCAATTGCAAAACTAGTATACAAAAGGCCAGGTGGAACAGCCAAAGACAGAAACGAGAAAACCATTACAGAAGAACACAGCTCAAGTAAAATCTAACAACCAACTCTGATGATTTCTTCCTACCTGAATAGGATATCGTCAAATAGTTGCCTGAATATTGACTAATTGTAGTGAAGATTATTGCAATCCGTATTATGAATGACCAGAGCACATTAAATCTTCTTTTCTTGTCAACAGATCGACTGTGTTCTTTCTAATTTCTCTAGATCCCTAAAATGTATTAAAAAAAAATCATAAGACCTACCTTTAATAAAGACAACCTTTAATAAAGACAAAGTGGGACAAGAATAAATAAGCCCCTTATCCAAAGTTGTGAGATTTGTTTTCACATGGTTAAATTAAGCGTGCTTGCTTGAAACTAGAATTTTTTGGTTACATGCTCTTGAAATTATTTTAATGTTCTCCACAAACCATTTACTTGCACAAATGATCTTTACAGGATGCAAACGAGGAGTCAAAGTCTGTAACTAAGGCTGCTTCTATGAAAGGTAATTGTTCTTTTGCATCTATCATCTTTATTTTCCCCATGTGTGCATACATATACATCATTGCGTCTGCATATGCAGATACACAACAGAGATTATATTTGCAATGTGGACACTACAATGCGATTTAATGAAGAACACGCCCAAAATTCCAGTCGTAGGGACTTAAGGCCATATCAATGATTATCTGCACCACAATCATGCGGCTCATTGGCTTCGTATGTTATCCCCCTTTCCTCGTCATCAAAATGATTGCATTCTGTTTGATGGAAAGGTCGTCAGACAAACAGGATTTGTCGTATGTATCCCATCTATCTTATATCTGATCTCTCATCTACTGGGTTACATGGTTTCCATGTAAAATGTGTATCTAGGCGCACAAGGTGAATTAATGTAGAAGGTGAGTACCTAAAATAGGCACCAACTCCGTCGAGGCCCAGGACTCCTTCAGGGCCCACCGCCCTAAACCATTTCAGGCGCATATACCTATTCCAAATCCTAGTTTTGCAGAAAAATTCTAGGAGAGACCTTCAAGATATGGGCTGTAACATTGACAGGGACACTCGTGTGTGTTGGTGTCTAGTACGGGTACAGGGTGTTGGACATGGCGAGAAAAAGAAAAGTACCTTGAAAATATGCCGGACATGTGTGATGATGTGGCCAGAGTGTCAGTGTCAGATACGCATAAACATGGTTTTTTGAGAATATGCCGTGTCCATGTTACATATCATATACCTGGAGTTCATGTCTAATTTCACTGGGGGTCAATTCAAGTAGGACCTTTAAACTTGATTTTCTCAACAACAAAAAATCATGTTTCCCATCTGCATTTATAGTTTGAAATGAATCATCTGCACTTTCTTTATAGTGCAAATAGCAGTTATTGGGCCCACTAGTATACCCAAGGGGTAGTATACATATGTCTAAGTTTGAAGATCACCATAAAACCAGGGATGATATTTTCAAAACCTGGGAGCTGACCTCCGAAATGTATGTGCATCCTTGTTGTCTAGGCTGGGCGGCCGCTTTCAAATGTGAAGAAAATGATACTTGATGTTCTACAGCTAAAAATATTTAGGTTCGTACATATATTTATATGCATCTATAAAAACACACTCCAGCTCTTTGTTGTTGTAGGCATTGCAGTCTCCAATTCAATTGCTTGAAGTATATTTTTTTTACTCCTTTTCAGGTTGAGAAAGTGGTTTGCTACCAAAACCAACTTCTGCAAAATTTCCTAAACTACGGTTGAATAGGACCTCATATTTGAAGTCCCTTTTATGTAAAAACTGTTATGAATATGATCTGATGTTCTACCTTATAGTCTAGATGTGAGTATATGTGAAGCGAATATGAGACCCAACATCAACCACTTCTAGGAATTTGCTTGTCATAAAAAATCCTTTTCTGTTTTAAATCCCCAAGAGAAACTTAGACAACAAGATTATTATAAAACAATGTTTAGAAGTTTCTCTACTGCTTATAACACCTTTTGTCTTTTTCATAAGCTTATAATGCCTCCTGGTGTGTGGTGATAGTCCTGCAACTTATAGGTCATTGTTGCCGACTGTACTGTATTTTCTAAGGCAATAGCAATGAACGGGTTTATATCTATGTATGCAGCTATCAAGCAGCGCATGGAGAAAGATGTAGATGAAGTGCAAAAAGTTGCTCTTTCTTTGAAAACAAGAATTGAGCAAGTTGATAAGGATGTAATACAATTGTCACTACATTTTTAATGATTTATTATGACTTTGAGAATTTCTTATGATTTTTTTATTTTTCTTTGTCTTACAGAATTTGACAAATAGGCAAAAGCCAGGATGTGGAAAAGGAACAGCTGTAGACCGCAGCAGAGAAGCGAGAACTTTGTAAGTAATTATTTAAATAAAAATCCTTCTTTTTAGACATTAGGGATTCATTTCAAAAATCATTTCATTTCCTTGAAGATACGTGTTTCAGATTAAGTATAGTTTAGATTGAAATGTCATGGCTATATAATATATGGCCACCCTAAATATGTGACGAATGATAACCACTGCGGTATCTGTTCACAAATATATATGATGGAAATCGAAATGTATTTTGCAATATCTGAGAAACATCACAGGATTTCCTTTATATACTTCCGATGGAGAACATTTTAGAGGGGCAGACTTGTTTTCTACGAGAGTACTATGACCCATAACCACTGCGGTATCTGTTCACAAACATATATGATGGAAATCGAAATGTATTTTGCAATATCTGAGAAACATCACAGGATTTCCTTTATATACTTCCGATGGAGAACATTTTAGAGGGGCAGACTTGTTTTCTACGAGAGTACTATGACCCATAACCCTATGCAACAGGGCATAGGCTAACAATTGTGTCAAACTCCAGTAATTCAGGATCTCTCTCTCTCTCTCTCTCTTTCACGCACACACACACACACATTATGGGCCGGGTTTGGAGTGAAATGTATCATATAAAACTTAAATATCTATACAAGGGGTGGAATGTGGCTGATGATTCTATTGTTAATTACACCACCATCCTTGTAAATGGATTTGGGTGTTCTATTATTAGATAAGGTAAAGATTATATTCGACTCTCAAAGGAAGCCTTTCGAGATGGAAAACAAAGTCTAACTCAAAGGGCTATTTATAAACACAAAAGGCGGGAAGCAGCTAAATATAAAAAATTTCAAGATCCAATAATGTCACCCTTTTTATTTATCAGAATGAAATGGGGAAACCAATAGTGGAGTAATATTAATGTCCAACAATAATATCAAAGATTCGCCATCCTTCCAAATGCCTAGAATTTGCTTCCTTCCAAACTATGACTCCTATAACATAAGGCCCTGCACACCACCCTTTAATGGAACTTGTGAAATAGCATAAAGACTGAAACAGTCCAAAGAGGCGCAAGATATGCTACACATCTTTTTTGAAAACACATGATTGACAAAAGATAACAAATAGCCACCTCTGTCGTATAAAAAAGCAAACAAAGCTGTTGATATTTATAATCCTCCATCAAATCCCCTCTACATAATATTCCAATAAAAGAAAATTACATGTTTTTTACTGAAAAAGTCCACTAGTGCTACGCCCCCCCTGCCTATCGAGTCAATCAAATGGTAGCATAACCTTTGAAAAGACAAGCTTCCATTGTTGAATTTTCTAGTGACTTTTACTATGAACAAGCACGGACATAGTATATGCCATGTCATCAATCTTCCAATCTCTTAAAATGTAATGTGATGACCTAAAGCTACAATCTCATCAATCTCCAAATTATTAGGACTTCTTGAAAGTATATACCTGTTTAGATTTTTAATGACGTTTCTTCTTAGTAGCTTTCGTAAGTATTTGTTCGAAGTTGGAAAGTTGATAGATGCTAGGAAAAACTTCCATTCATCTTGCCAAAATTAAATCATCGAATCCCAGCTTCAAGAAAATACCATCTTTGACCATTGCCACCATGTTGAAGACGGATTACCACAAATTATACCAATATGTGATCCTCAGACTCATTGAAAGCTAATAGAATCTTATATAGTTTTTCTCAAAAAAACAAGATAAAAGAATATTCATCACAAATTTTTCCACCATTCTTTGATCTTTAGAATCAACTCAATTGGAATCGTATGTGCTCAAACCTGAAAGGCAAATGCTTATATTTTGTCGCGTGACTAGGCTACTGATAAGCACATCATCCCAATAGATTCCGAGCAGATTATCCAAGAAAATTACGAAATGAACCTCTAATCAAATATCCACCAAAAGCCTGTCAAGTTTGCAAAGAACTTTGCCAGTCTTAGATTTAACCTTGTAATATCTGCAACCCCCAACCAATCAAGCTATGCGAATGAGTAAAATGCGTGAAACCTCTCCTACTCATTGTTAAAACATGGTTTTATTGAAGTCATGATGTCAATGTGTGGATACTGATGCGGGAGACGGGTTTAATTACTCTCTTTCGAGTATATAGGGCACATACGGATAAAAGTACACCACATCCACCCAAATATCTCCATTTTGTGTTTTTCATTTGCCTGATACATCCCAGTGACAACCCAAGTAAATGGATCACCATTCCCACCTCCATGTCAAATGGTCAGGATGTCCCCAAGTCCCATTAAGCAGTAAAGAAACTCAATCATAATCCTTCACTCTCCATTAATCAACAGCCGATCCACTTCTTGCACCTCGGTGTCTCGAGGGGTTAATTTCAGGTTTTACTTTCTGGAAAAAGTACTTGGCATTTTTTTTGTTCTCACCTGACTCCCTATTTTCCATGATTTTTTGATCATTTCCAATATCTAGCACTCTAATTGAAATATCACTTCTGTTACAAGGAAGTTTTACGATTTCCGTGGATTTGTCAATGAACATTTAATTCAGTGTTTATATATAACTACTTGGGCATACTCATCAAATATATGTGGCTTTCAAGGCTACTATTTTCTGTCTGTCTTTTTCCTTGTGTAATTACAGCCAACCTAATAAAAACCTTTGTATGAACTGCAGTGCCTTGAAAAAAAAGTTGAAAGATAAGATGGATGAATTTCAGGTATTTTTCTTGCCAAAGCTTCTTGGTGTCTAGGTTTTTATTTTGTTTTATCCTTTTCTTCTTTTAACTTTTTCACTTACAACCCCTATAATATGGCAGATTTTAAGGGAAAACATCCATCAAGAATACCGGGAGGTTGTTGAGAGAAGAGTTTTTACAGGTAATTACCATATTTTTTTAATGACTAATCGCGTAGTAATTTTATTGTAGATGCTTAACATTTTCCATCGTTATAATTATGACTGTTTTGATTTCTTGTATGTGTTAACAATCAGTAACGGGAACGAGAGCTGATGAAGATGTGAGATTGTCCATACCCTTCAAACCATTTTTATTGCCTTTTAAATTTTTATATTCTTAATTTTTGGCATTGTTATTGTATATTGTTCAGACAATTGACCGATTAATAGAGACTGGGGATAGCGAGCAGATATTTCAGAAAGCAATCCAGGAACAAGGCCGAGGCCAGGTTTGTCTTACTTCCCTTCTCTCTCCCTCCTCCCATCTGTCTGTTTTTGTCTTTTCAATCCATTAGGTTGTGTTCATGTCAATATAGAACGCCATTATATCACACTCAATGTAGTGCTAGATTCAGTGGCTTCAAATTCCAGTCAGTTTAATCTGTCTATTTTCTCTCTAATTTAAAGCTACACATCAGTCCATAGGGTTGTGTCACTCTGTTTTTCAACACATTTTGTTCCTACAGAGTGCGGCCCTTGTGAAGCTAGTGGACTAAATCCTAAAGTACATATGAGAAGTGATTAGTATACCTGTAGATGTCTCATTATGCTTGTATTTGCAGATATTGGACACCCTGGCAGAAATTCATGAACGTCATGATGCTGTTCGAGATGTAGAGAGGAAGCTACTTGAGTTGCAGCAGGTATTTCATCATTTATATTTATGGGTTGAAAAAATTATAGAAATCTCATTTATCTAAAAATGACATCTAGATTTATATTTTGTATCTACCTCTTGCCCTGATATTAAACAATTCTTCTGTTTGTACAATTATTGCTGTATAATATTTGAACCTCTATTTTGATATTTTATATCTTATTTGTAGATATTTATGGACATGGCGGTTTTGGTGGAGGCACAAGGTGATATGATTGGCAATATAGAAGAACAGGTATGGAGCAACTTTATTTACTTTTTTTCTTCTTCTTGTTGTGTACTCAAGAGATACTTGCATGTTTTGCTGCACGATTGGTCCCACTTGCATAGGGCCGGGATATGCAACTATTTCTGATAGGTTAGGGCATGCAAACAGAATGGGAGTGTAAGTGAATGCCACAGCTTGCGACCTCTGTAACATGCACGTCCAGGAAAAGTTCATGTCAACTCATTCATATATGACACCAACACTGTAGGCCAAGCACATGATTTTGGCTACCTCTGTTTCAATTTAATTCAAATTTCTGAAAACCATAAAAAGAAGGCTTGCAGCCATGAATGCGATTATTTTGTAAGGGAGAAAACTAAAGAGCTAACAAAGCACAAAAATCACAGAGAAAATTGTGAGGGTGCAGATATTGGAAGAAAATAAATCAACTCTTGTGAACCAATCAGCTCTTGCTGCATTGCAAGTGCATGCGCTACATTTGTATCCACTTGTAAAGAACTTGCATATAACAAACAAGCAGGATTTGCAGGATTTAACTATTTCCCATCTATATCCCTGCATTATGCCTGCTCCTCTTTGATAATCTGCATCACTGTGCTTTTATCCCACACATTGTTGCTCCCACTGCATTGCAGCATAACATAGTAGTAAATAATAGTGGGCATCAATCAAGGATTGGAGGCAGTTTGTCTTCTAAAATCTGACTTTGATTTTACCATCTCAATCTTGAAACTTCATTTTATTTTATAATATTTATTTCCTCTCTCGACATTTTTCAGGTTTCAACTGCAGTTGCTCATGTATCATCAGGCAATGTTGCGCTCCAAAATGCTAAGAAGCTACAGAAGAACTCCCGGAAATGGATGTGCATAGGAATCATGATCCTTCTTATAGTTATTGCCATCATTGTCGTTGGCGTTCTTAAGCCATGGCAGAGTAAAAAGGGAGCTTAGCTGGGATACTTGGCAGTGATTATGTATAAAATAATAGTCTTTATTTTTCTTTCTTTTGGACACTTAAAATTTTATTTTTCAAAATTATTTGACCCTCTGTCCTTGTTTTCTGAAATGAAGCTTCTTATCTTTTGAATCGGTTTATTATTGGCATTTGTTGGACTAGTTTTATTTCGAATGTATCTTATTGTAGGAACAAAGAAGAACAATTATATATCTACACCTGTATTTGTTTGTAAATGGTCTTTCAATCTATGACTGTTTTATTTTTCTTAGTTCACGGAATCTGAATTGGATCCTAAATTATTGAGCCCTTGTATCTTCGAAGTGAATTTATGATGTTGGAATTATTTGGACGGGAACAACGTAACGATCAAAGAATTTATTATAACTTACCTGTCATTTGGAATCTCAATCTCTGGGTGAAGATATTTATGTTTGTAGCAGCGTGAAAATAAAATTTCTTGATGGTGGGTGTTATTGAGTGTCATTTTTCTCACACAGCACTGTAACAGATGACTACTGTTTCGTATTTTGTTATTTGGTTATCTGAGTTCAGACCATATCGAACAGGCAGGAACTCGGTGCAGTTCCCAGCTTAATCCCCCCCCTCCCCCCCTATATGGTAAATAAACACTGCCCAAAACCCCAGTGATCCTCCAAATAAAATGTGCCCTTATGTTTACTATGTTTACTGTGCAAATTACATTTTTCTATGGACTCTTCCTTTTATCATCGTTGGTGAATTTGTATGTGCAGCTCCCCATTGTCACTAAGTAGACTTATCACCTAGAAGAAAGGCCAAGGCATCATGGAACGGTGGAATGTCAGGGTAATAGGCGCTCGGACGACCTTGGAGGACAATAGTTGTGATAGCTATGACATCTTCAGCGTGTTTTTGATCTTCATGTGCGCGAGACTTTGGGAAAGGAGTGGTTGGGTTGGTTCTCCACATGGTTGGATGATCGTAAAAGGTAATTAGGGACAATATATATTTATTAAATCTGATAACCCATAATTCAATTTCGGAAGACTTAAAGGAAAATTGCTAGAGCTATGCTATTTTTGTCCCCAAACTCATCATCATTGTCATCCTCAATAACTCATGATAACTTCATTGTTATGATAATTTTTCACGGGTTATACGAGATTGGTATTGCTAGACCCGGAGACAATACTTGGACGTACTTAAGAAATGCAGCAGATGAATATTTTGCGGATGTTGTTCACATTGCAGAATATTTTGCAGAAATTATTCACATTGCTAACTTTTATCAAAATCGCTTTCTCTATAATTTCATACACAAATGGAGCTAACATACAAGCTAAACATCTATCACACAAAACCCACTGGACGCAAAACCCACCACTCTTAACAGGAAGATATACCGACCAATTGACTTAAAGGAGCCCTCGTTGAGCTTCTTCGAAGCCATAACTCATACATAACCATGTTAAAAGCATCATAGTCCACCGTAAAATTGTTCCACCTAAAATGTTTACGTACCTTCAACACGTTCTTTTGCAATGTTTCATACTCTTCGAAGCTTACTTCATGCAGGATTTCCTTTAGTAATGGAATGTCTAAAGTAGCAACAACAATTGAAAAGCTCTTCCAATTGAGTACATCTGCAAAAGGTAGATCGTAGTGGTTGGCGATGATCACAGGAACACAACCATAATATATTGAGTCCCCTATACGTGCAGTGTTCACTTCAAAGCCTTTTACATGCAGGCAATATTTGCTTCCGAGAAGCTCGTCAGAGTAGGGAGTTGGGAGTCGACCGTAATGGACAGCAATCTCTGAGTCGTTTCTCCATACTTCAAGTAGCTTCTCGCGCACAGGAGAGTTGATTGATCCAGCAAAGAAGGCAAGTTTTTTCCTGAAATCCAAACATACACTAAACATATCAAATGCGTAACCACGAGATTTTTATGTTTCTCGTAAGTCCTATATATCATGTCATATGTGCGGGATGCGGAAGTCAAAATTTCATTTTCAACAACATTAGGAAGAAGTGGATGTTACCTTTCGGATATATCAACGCTTGGCAGATCTCCTTGTCTAGGCCAAATCTGCGGTAGAGACGCATCCTTGTGAGCAATATATCCGGACAGAAAATAACTGGAAGAACACACAACTTGAATGGCATTGAACTTCACTTCTTCTGCTTTCTCCATGGCGGATCTCCCAATGGAATGACAAGCAACATAAAAATGATCTGCCCCACCAGTACGATTCCAGTAAGGATAGTTGTGACTAATGTTGAAGATGTACGTTTTTATAAAATCTTGAATGCCTCCAACACCTATTCTTGGATCGTGCCGTAACCTCGCAATAGAGAAAGGTAAAAAGAAGAGATCTGCCTCTGATGGATCCTTTGTAATGAAATGGCTCTTCATAAGAACCTTCTTAAAGTAGCTTTCGCTGGCATAATTCCCCCCAGGCTCAAAGTCCACTGGCAAGAGCGCGTTCGCATAGGGATCATTACTTTTATGTGGATAAACATATATCTTGAAGCTTCCATTCATTTCTTTATAGTCTTCGAGAAACAAATCTTCATCATGGAACACCTCGTTATACCCATACTGACCTGATCCAAGATAACAAGGATTCCTGTATCAATGAAATGGAACTTATACAATGCAAGAAATTTTAGATGGTTAATTAATTTCTCTACAGCTTTATACAACACACACAAATTCGGGATGCCAAAACCTTCAGTGATGAGGCCATAAGAGTGACAGTTATACAAACACTTGATGCAACTACAAGACTAAAACTACAGGGAATGGTCCATATGGTGGTAGATGAAAGACTAACGTGAGAAGGAGTCAGAAATATCTGTAAGAAAGGTTGCCGCCTAGTCCGTCACCTTTTCCTTGATAACACTTTGGGGGTGAAAATTTCATGGACAAGTTCAAACCTCGGATGTCCTACGATCCTTACTGACCTTACCCTTTCTATTTTAACAAAATGAGTCTATAGCTCTCATCTTAAAATACCTTTCCTGAATAGAAATTTACAATTTCCTAAAGAGGAAATAAAAAATGTGAGGCAAGAGGATTGGAATACTATGGTTAAGAAGTCGTGTTGAAAAATGCATGCCATGAAGCCTAACTCTTGTCCTGCCTCCTCGTCTAGGTGCGGCTGAAAATCCATCTTAGTCACCTGCTCAATGCCATACTTTTTTAGCCAAAAAAATACGGCAAGAAATGGCAATGAACAGAACATTCCATGGTAGTTTTTTTTGGAGAAGAACTAGCATTGAAATTCAGGGGAAAAAGGTTGGATTTTTCAGCCAAGTTTGCTACACTTACCAGATCTGTAGGTTATTCACCCGTCTTAAAGCCAAATTACCTTGAATACAATTTTATCTTAAGCTCTCTCAACCTAAATTTCTCAACCTAGATTTCCTCACTTCCTTTTCTTAGTTCAATTTTTCCTCTAGATTGTCTATGTCAATAATTTTTTTATTTGGATTCTTTTCTCTAGTTTCTATCAGTCAAAACTCGCTCTTTAGACATTCTCAGTGCAAAACTTTTCTCTCGAGATTACTACTTTCTAAATTTTCAGTTATACTCCTATCGATACTTGATAAAGGGGTATTACCTCATAGTTTAAGCTTTCAAATGCCATTCACCTATTGCTGTTTTCTTTGCAAAAAAATCCAGCCTATTATATTGAACCCCAAGGATGAAAGCACTAAACCTTCTTTGAAATCATTTAATAGTTTCAATCCTCTCGTTTACTCAAACATTAAATCCAAAAACCAATTGGACATAGATCTTCATGCACATAAATGAAAAATTACTACACTCAGAATTCAGAAAATTTCAATCCGCGAGTTAAAACATAAATAGTTCTTCTCAAGATGATATATGTTATAAGGTGAAGTGCAAGGAGCATGTTTTAGGTGTTTGAATCCATTTTCATATATAAGTTGATTCGATTTGACCAATGGGCAACATCTTAGGCATTTAGTTCAATATCCCATTTTTACTGCACTTGATGATTAAACCTGTAAATCTAAATCTCCGATTTTCTTCGTCCTATAACACTATTGTACATGCAACCTTAAATTGGATATTTTAGGTGAGCTAATAATCCCAAAAGCATTTACAAATATAAGCTGAATCGACCAACAGGCAACAATCAACATCTTAGGCATTTAGTTTACTATCCCATCTTTACTGCACTTGAAGATTAAAGGTCCAAATCTCCGATTTACTCGGTGTATTACTAATGTTCTTGAATGTGTTCAACCCGAAATTGATAACAATCCTAAACTAAAGTTTTGAGTTGATCACCCAAAAACTAATTAATCTCAATTTATGATTCACAAGATCTTACTATGTCTTAACTAAAACTCACACAAATCCAGCTCTACCCCATCATCCAAATGACTCTAATTTACAACTAAACTCAAGAATCAAACAAAGAAATCAATATCAAATTTATGAATGTATGAGAATCAAACCCCACATACCCTTTGATCCAATATCAGTTGTAGCCTTCTCTGACTGAAGAATCTCCTCAACCCCATCACTATAACTGACCTCTGTTGCTGCCCCAAGTGTCCCATCACTAGTTTGCTCAAATGAATCATTGAGGTTGCTCTGATCATGATGAGTAACTGTTGGATACCCAACAACAAAGGGTGATGATGAGTTTGAGAGGAGAAAAAGTGTTGGGTGGTGAATAATAATAGTACTGCTAGTTGTAGTGTTCAAGAAAATATTAGAAGTTGTAGAGATGTAAAAGAGAATGAAACAAGAAGTTATTAAAGCTAGAGTTGTGGGTATGAAAATGAAACTTCTCCAAGATTCAGAGACTAGATAACTATGTGAGATATAGTTTAACACAGATGAAGAAGGACGAACCATGGAGAGAAACTTGAGGTTGGTTTGAAGTTTGGACCTCTCAAAGTCTTCAGTATTGTTTGGTTATAAAACTTAGGAAAGAACGAACAGTTGGAAGACCACCATTGTGGGGTTACCATTGCCAGTAGGTCCATTATCAACTTGGTTGAGCTGTTTCTTGTTTTAGATTCGGTCATAATAAAATGTGCACTTGCATGTGTGCATAGACTTCATCATCTTCTTTCCTTGAGTCTTTGGGTATATAAAGCTGAGCCTTCAATATTCAATTCATCTCTTTTTTTGTTTTATTATGAGACTTCGGAGATTTGATAAACTGTGAAGGAGAGTCGTTTTGCTACATGAGTTCATTAATTTTCACTGCTCGCCCAACTATTCCCCTGAGATACATAGTCCCACATCGGATATTCAAGCTTTGCATCTCAATAATATATATTCCTGGAGCTACTCCTCTCATTTCCAATTGGTTTTGACATGGAATAATCTCCAGTCCTACTTTAGACTTTTTGCAACGCAATTTAGAACTCTTTAAAGAAGTGCACCATGTCAATATTTAGGATCTCCTCTCCAAATATGAGTATTTGAAGGGCCTAGTGATGCTTTAGCTAACGATCTACTTGTTGGTGCTGAAGAGCCTGAACTTGCACGCAATTAGGACCTATGCCTCAAGAAGTGACATTGCGTGCAATTAGGACTTGTCTCAAGAAGCACAAATTCAAATTAGACACCACTAATGAGGGCAACTAGTGAAGATTTATCTAAACTTACTTTACATATATGTGTGTGGGGATCTCACTTGTCGCAAATGACGATAAATTATAGACCTGAATTTATTTATTTAAGTTACATTATACTCTCTATCTATATATATATATATAGGAGAACGAGATTAAACTACTTTTATGAATAACCAATGTGGGATTAAAAGAACATAAAATATGCTAACACGGATTACAATAGTCGGCCATAGATTTTTTCTGTAACACTTGCGCTTATTCAAACAACGCCAATGTATGTAGCTGACTATGGTGCCAAAAGTTGTCAGAAATGATCATCACTCTATCATTATCATCAACTACAATTTCTATTGAACAAAATATCTATCAAGTGCTCTTACACAAAGTTTATATATATATACAAACATACTAAGCAGTAAGCATGAAAAACTATCTCAAAGTGGAAGAATTTCGTTGGAGTTACGACGACCTAGTTGAAGTCGTCCAAAAGATTTCATTAGCAAGGAAGACGACCGTCCTAGCCGGCCTAAAGATCTACCTCTTGTAAGACTGGCAGTCTTCGAACTAGACAAAGCTGACGATGATGAAGACGAAGAAGATTCTCTTTCGTACTTTCCTTTGATTTTAAGTGAAACATGAAAATTGTCCACTGATAATGACCTCTTCAAGGTGACCGGCAACAATGGTACGTCTCTTTTACCTGGTTCCCTTTGAGAAGCACAATGACGAAGTAGACCGTTCGATCTCAAACGTTCACTCTCTTCTCTTACATCCTCAACCGGGACGTCCACCACAATATCCACTCGTGGTGCAACAATGGGTGTGATGGGCGACCGACATACCGGGCAATTTGAGTGTGATAAGAACCATTCATCAATACAATGTACATGAAATACATGTTGACAATTAGGCAATAAACGTACCGCGTCCCCTTCTTCAAGATCACCCAAGCAAATAGTACACTCAACATAATTCCCCACAAACGAACTTTCATGCTTCTTCGAGTAAACAATAATCGGGATAGACTCAAGAACTTTCTTCCTCACCCCAGCACCGGTTTCGCTCCCTATGAAAGGTTGAGACGGTGGGACAACGTGATTCCTCCGTGCACAATATTTCGTTAAAATGAAATTGTATGTTAAGATTGCTAGAGCTGTAGATAGTATTCCCACCATAGAGATCATCAAAGGTCTAAAATAAAGATGTGAAGATTGGGGTGAAGAGTCCATTGTTGCAAGAATGTATTTTGTTTGTGCTGGTTCTACAGTAAGGTCTAACTTTTAATGGAAAACTAGATGGTGAGTTCTCCCTTTTTGGGACCATTTTTTTTTAGCCAATTAAGTCGTCGTGTGTACAAGTGGACGGTTGAGAATACGTTACATATGATAAGTGGAGATCGCTCGTAGGTCCTCGTATATTTGGATTTGTTGAAGATGACACATCAGTTAGGTATGGAAATGATCGAATGTCAGCAAGGCTTTAATCGGTATTATCGACGTGCTGCTATAGGTGGATTTTTGTAGGTAAGGTTGTTGGGTTGTGCCCTACTTTTGAGTGCTAATATTGAACTAGGGACGTGTCAGGTCGGTCGAATCCGAGGGCGTATTTATAGCCACTCCATTCTCCTTAGCCATTTCTTGGTTAAGAAGATGTGAAATGGTGTAAGAATGATGCCTTCTAGGTGCGGTGTGGGAGAGAAGAGACATAGTAATTTACATTTTGAATGAGATATTAAAGTTCTTATTTACCACCAAAATAAGTCCAAGATCGAGTTGTGACAAACCACTATGACAAATCTTAGATACGATGAAGTCAAGAAATGAGATATATTTAAAATGTAACGATAATACTGTTGTGGTATTGACCGAATTGTTAATAGTCTCTACCTAAAGAATAGATTCCTTGAAGATTTAAACACCAACCTACTTATTTTGACAACAAATTGTCCAATAAACTGAGCAACTTGAAATCTTTTTTGTGTATATTCCTATATAGGTTTAACAACAAACAATAGGCTGACCACTTCAATGATGATGAGCCTCCATTACTGTTGCCTTTCACTTGACTGACTGAAGTGGATTACTGTTTCTAAATTTCTTTCTGTTATCAGGGCTATGTTTCTTCGGTAGTTCATGCAACTCCATCACCTGTATTACTCGCTGCTTCTTTGCTGTATATAAAAAGTAAAAAGAACGAATATATATATGCTTAGCTATTCAATAAACTGGGATATTCTTTTATTGCGGAGTTAAGGAGGTGTACGAACCATTCTCGGCCTTTTGGTACCCTTCATGAAGTTTTCTCCTTGCAGCTTTGAGTTTATCTTCACCTTGACACTTTGTTAAATCCTGTAGTAGATAAGAAAAAAATCAGACGGATAGTTGAAGTTGAACTAACAAATTTGCAAGAGATTCGTGTGCTGGGTGATAGTGATACTCACATCTTGTTTCATAGACATGGACGGCTCAGCTTGCTTCATACTGGAATATTGTGTAAGTTCAATCGAGGAATCTTTCGAGCACTTTGTTCCCTGATCAGAACATTCAGGAATTTAAATGGATACCATGGATCAAATTCTAAAACTTAAGCGCGTTTGCAGTCCTTATTGGTATGCTTACAGTTTCTTGACTCCATTGAAAGGCCGTATGTACTCTAACTGGATCAGCTTTCTGCTCTGAATTCAGTGAGTTATTAGAAATGCTCTTTATGATGATTTTTGGACATCTAAATGGTCTGGAGTTCTCAATTGGTGGCTTCGTTTGCTTGAGTTCAGAATCCTTTTCACCCATCCAC
Organism: Kingdonia uniflora; assembly: GCA_014058105.1. Lineage (NCBI taxonomy): Eukaryota > Viridiplantae > Streptophyta > Magnoliopsida > Ranunculales > Circaeasteraceae > Kingdonia > Kingdonia uniflora. The sequence continues at coordinate 1,317,298 of JACGCM010000622.1, forward strand.
TGTTCCTTAAATTCATTACTCAATACAGTATCTTCGTGGAGCTTATTTCGGTTGCCGTCCATGTACGCTAAGGACGTTGCATCAATCTAGTCAATTAAGTCGGAAAATAAATTAGATTTCAGACAGTCTGAGAAAGTTCAAAGGTTATTTCTTCATTAAGGAATATTATTGTTACCTTAGACATATCCTCAGAAGTAGGCTTAGTAGACACCTTCATTTCTTCCTCTTCAACTACAGAAGGGTAAGCAGAGTGCTCCGTAATTTCTCCCCCTACAGAATGTTGATGCCAGGTTCATTTTAGGTTTAAAAATAGTTTTGTGTAATAGGTAAACACTTCCACAAGAATTAAAATAGTAACCTTTAGATGATGTAGTACCGTCGTCCCACTTGAGCACCATATCCTTCCATCTCCTGCAATCAGAATTATTCTACACTATAAGAGAAGCGTGTTGGTAAATTTTGGATCCATGTCAAAATTAGGAAGAAACTCCGAAGTGCCTCCATTTACCATGTTTAAAACATGAGATGAACTGAAGTTAAATTTTGGATCCATTCTTACTGAAGTTCGATTTGGAATGACTCGTTGACGAGTAAATTGTGAACAAGCATATTGAAGTTAATTTTTTTTTATTTCATCTAATGGAGATGGGTGTTTGGAAGAACTTCATTACTACATTTCCGACTTTTCGATAGCTCTCTTACCATCAAGACTCTTTTTAGAAGTGCGAGATTAATAAGGTTATTTGGCCTAGAACTATAACAATATATGTTTTCACTATTAAATCGGCATGGCACGTAGTGAAAAAATAAGGCTGTTTAGCCTATATAACTACTAGAAGAGTAGTTTTACTATTCACTTAGCGAGGGAAAGGCTATGTCTAGAATTAAGATTCAATCTAATTTTGTAGAAACTACAGAAATGTGCCATACCTGCATATACTATATCATTTAAAAAAAAGTGTCGTTCTCTTGCTATTAACTTTTCGAAAGAATGAATTAATTGTACATATAATGCCATCTTCAGAAGTTAAGGGCCCATGCAAAGCAAAATATTATGTACTCGATGCATAGAGGCTGGTCTTTTCATGTACTTGGGGTTGCACTACTGTAACATTTAGTTTAGAATAAAACTCAAGCGTATTCTTACTTTATGAGAGATAAAGTAATATCCCTAAACTCCTTTGATCTGTGTCTTTTCCTGAAATCATTAATTGCTACTCCAATCTTCGTTTCCTGAGAAGAATAGAAAACAGAACCTATTTAGTCGCCATCCACAAACATTTATGAAAGAAAATAACAAGATTTTGATGGTTTTTGGGCAGCCTTTACTAAAAGTAGAGAGACCCGAACAGACATTTGGTGCAACATAGAAATTCAGATAATTGAGAGAGTGGCATTTATTCAAGAATCTGATAGGACGCAATAAAGTGAGTGTATTTCATGATCAAGATTGGTTTCAACAATATTGTATGACTATTGTATCTTGTTCAAGGTCTATACATAACTCTTATGGGATCTAAGACAAAATCCGTGATCTACAAAGCTCTTTTGGGACCTAAATTAATAGTCCAAACTCCGGCGCATATGTACGAAATCGAATCTAGAAACGTTACTGAAACAAATTGAAATATATCCTAAACGAACCTCTAGAATCTTAACGGAAATCACCATATCTTGAAGCTTCATCAGCGATTCAAGCCCTTCTGACTGTAAAACCAAACAAAATTATGCAAGATTAACCAACAAAGAACCACACTAATCCGAGACCTAAACAACGAAAAAACCAAGAAAGTGTTTTAAGGGCAATGAACCTCACTGTAGTGGTGACTATTATGCAACACTTCTTTGATCCTCAACACTTCACATCTAATACCCTCCTCCTCCTTAGACTCAAAACCCTCTTTCGACCCCGAGGTCAGTAACGGGCACAAATAGATTCTCTCAACGATACTACCCCTTCGACGCCTAAACTCTTCTGGGTAGTTGAGGGACGCGATGTTGATGGCGTTATCGATGATTTCAAAGATGTCCTTGCCCCCAATGTAATCGGCGGGAGCGGGAGTCATCAAAGGGCAATCTAAATCTCACTCAAAGAAATAAATTTGGGGTTTGATCAAGTAGAAGAAGAGGTTCTTACTTTCTTAATTGGAATTTGGAAAAGATTGAGTTAATGTAAGAAACTGGGAAATTGGGGAGTCTTTCTTGGCTTATTACTGTCAAGTGTTTATTTTTCATGACCAAGATACCCCTTTGTTTGCGTGGGAATCAAGCAATTTTTAGCGGGAAAATTTCGCTTGTTTGAATAAAATGACATTTATACCCCTATGTGTGAATCTCAATAAATATATATATATATATATATATATTTTTTTTTTTTTCGCGGGTTAATAATACTAAATCAACACTTTCCGATGCAATGTATGGTAGAATATCTTTTAAGTCTGTTTGAGATGTCCAAGAAACTATATGTTGGGAAGATGTTGGCGATGAAGCATTGAGTTACGTATGCTTTCTTTGTACATTGTCGTAAGAGTATTCTCCAGTAAACATCGTGTTACTCACTTGCAAACAACATTTTAAGTGTAATAAGTTTGATCTTAAGAAATATGAGCAGAAGTTTTGAAATTAGACATCTAGACACTAAAATATCTCCTTATTATACCGGGGCGGTGTTTTTGCTGCTTCAGACAAGTCTATCTTATGTCCAGAGACAAAGAGGGGCTGGGATGCGCTGTGGACGCCTCGAGAAACATAGAGGGGCTGTTTTGGAACTTTAAGTTTTATGGTCAAAAACTAAAAACAATAACCCCGACAAAAAAATTCTTTTCTCCTTCCCCGACTAACAACTTCACCTCTCCAAAACCAAAAAAAAACTGTCCTTGAGAAAACCCCTTGCGATTTCTCTCTAAGCTTTGACCCCTGCAATTTTTTTTTCTCTCTCTCTAAGCTTTCAAAGTTTGAAAGGTTTTGAAAGTTTAAATTGAAGGTGAGGGTTTTGATTTCGGGTTTGAGTTCTCATAATTTAAGGTCTGCAAGTTCTGATTCAAGGGATTAAGCTCAGATTCAAGGGTTTTGGGATTTGTTTCATGAAGCAATTAGTGATTGCTTTGTAGTTGACGAGTTCGATTGTAGATGGGGATTTGTTTTATAATAAAGTTGTCACTTGGATTTAAGAGGCATTATTCATCGTTGTCGATATTGGATTGTGTTACTGGTAAGTTGGTCGTTTATGTAGGGTTGCCTGTTGCCTTAGTCGTTCAAACAACCTTTTTACAACCCCCTGAATTTTTGGCCTAGGAGCCCAAATTGTTCGAACGACTTGATATTTCGTTCGAACGACCAATGTTGAACCCCCTGAAATTTTGGCCCAGACACAAATTTCGTTTGAACGACTTCCTATTTCGTTCGAACGAAATCTAGGAACTCTATTTTTTTGATGGTTTTTGAACCTCTTGATTGCCTCAATATTTGAGCGATTGTAAAGGGTTTCCGTAGTATATAAATGGAAACTTGTTCTTTGCAAGCCATCCTTTTAGACAATCCTTTGGTGAGAACATTTAAGTGAATTTTTGAGTGAGAAATCCTAATTGGGTTTGAGTGATTGTAATTAAGATCTTGAATAAACTCTCTCTCTCTCTCTCTCTCTCGCACGGTGGACGTAGGCAATTTGCTGAACCACCTTAAACTTGGTGTTGTATGTATTTATTTGATTGTGCTTGTTTGTGACTAACCCAAATCGATTTGAATTTTTGGCTTCCGGGCTTGCGACTCAACAATTGGTGTCAGAGCGAGGTCGATTCCTCGGTTGTGCATGATTTTAAGGTAACTTAGGGTTTCTCAATCTCAATTTGGTTTTGATTTGGTTATTCATGAAAATTAGGGGAAACATGGGAGATGAAGTAGAAGCTAGTTCTTCGGCCCCGAAAAGGAATACAACGGTGATGTTCAATAATGCAAAGATTAAAGTTGAAAAATTCAATGGCACAAATAATTTCGGCATGTGGCGATGTGAAGTTATTGATGCCCTAAGTCAACAAGACTTAGACGAGGTATTGGAGGACAAGCCGGATAACATAGAGGAAAGTGTATGGCAGAAGATGAATAAGAGAGCTTGTGGCCAAATTCGATCTTGCCTTGCTCATGACATAAAGTACCTTGTGATGAATAAAATTTTGCAAAAGAAATTTGGCAGATATTAGAGGAGAAGTATTTGGTAAAGAGTATCCAAAATTGACTCTACTTGAAGATGAAGCTTTATCGCTTTACTATGAGGCAAAAGATTAGTATATCTGAGCATTTGAATGACTTCACTAAGTTGTTGGCTGACTTGGCAAATCTTGAAGAGGTAGTTGGGGATGAAGATAAAACTTTATTGTTCTTGAACTCACTTCCAGAAGAATTCGAGCACTTCGTTACAACGATTACTTATAGAAAGAGTTCTTGAAATACACGGATGTGACTACGGCCGTAGTTAACCACGAGTACTAGAGAAAGGAGAAATGTGAGACTAACAAGTCTATATCCGATGTATTAATGGTTTGAGGAAGACCTAGGATAAGAAGAAGCCGTTGGGTAACAACTCTCGATCGAAATTTAGAGGTCGTGAGGGAAACCAAAATAATTTGACTAAGAACCAATGCGTGTTTTACAGGGAAACGGGACATTGGAAAAATGATTGTCCCGCACTCAAGAAGAAGAAAGTGGGAAAATGGGCTCTTCTGTGAATTTGGCTCAGGACACCAAAACGGGAGGTAATGATTATAATTTTTCTTTTACCATAACTACTAGTGCATATGTTATTGATACAAGGGAATGGATTTTAGATTCGGGTGCCCCTTATCATATTTATCCTGAAAGGGCTTGTTTTTCTAGATTGAAAAATACTAGAAGATAGAGCGGTGTTGATGGGAAACAACAATCCTTGCCGCATCATGGGGATATGTACCATTTGTCTAAAGTTGTACAGTGGGTTAGTTAAAGAGATTGACAAGGTTCGGTATATTTCGATAATGAGTAAGAACATTATCTCGATGGGGACACTTGAAGCGTAAGGCTGTAAGGTTGTGTCTGAGAATGGGGTAAAAAAGGTTCTTAAGGGAGCCATAGTAATATTGAAGGGTCATAGAAGAAGTAACAACTTGTACTATTTGGATGGTACGGCTATTCTTGGTGAGGTTTTTACTGGGGGAAGAGAGGAGACCACTTCCAAAGATACCACACGGCTATGACACATGCGTTTGGCGCATGCGGGAGAAAAGTATTTGAGAGTTCTCATGAACTGGAGGATTTTGAAAGGTGCCAAGATGTACAAATTAGATTTTTGTGAACACTGCGTTCTGGGCAAGCATACAAAGAGTTAATTTCAGCATCGCGATCTACCGTACTTGTAGAACTCTTGATTATGTTCACACTGATGTTTGGGGAACCTCCAAGAATGTATCACTAGGAGGCAAGCATTACTTTGTGTCTTATGTTGATGATTTTTCTAGGCGTGTTTTGGTGTACACTACGAGGATGAAGGATGAATTCCTAGAAATTTTCATGACGTGAAAGAAGTTGATTGAGACCCAGATCGGCAGAAAGATCAAGTCACTCCGTTCGGATAATGGTGGGGAGTACACTAGTGATCCATTCTTATAGGTATGTTGGGATGAGGGGATAGTTTGACACTTCACGGTTAGCGAGATACCACAACAAAATGGGGTAGCCGAGTGCATGAACCGTACTATATTAGAGAAGGTGCGGTGTATGTTGTCCAATTCTGGGTTGGGCAAGGCATTTTGGGCCGAGGCTTTGACATATGTATGCTATCTCGTTAATAGGCCGCCTTTGGTTGTAATTAAGGGTAAAACACTAATGGAAGCTTGGCCGGGAGAACCTGCTGCAGAATATGATACTCTCGTATATTTGGGTGACCGACATACTATCGTGTTAAAGATGGTAAGTTGGATCTACGAGCAAAGAAGGTCATTTTTTTGGGTAAGAAGAAGGGTGTGAAAGGTTATAAGTTGTGGGATACGAGAGACCAAAAGATCATTATGAGTACAAATGTTACTTTTGATGAGGCTTCTATGATGAAGTCATATGACTCTGAGCACACAGAGGAGACGACCAACGGGGTATTACAGCTGGTGGAGATTGATGCATCTTCACATTGGCCAGAGAGTTTCGTACTTAGAGGGGGGTTATCTACCGGTGTGACAACGGGTGATGAGCCATTAGTACATGTTCCAAATGATGAAGATATAGATGAAGGTGGAGTATTTGGTAGTACGAATGAAGAGATTCCGGTGGCGGAGTCAATCGCAAAGAGTAAACCAAAGAGGGATGTAAGCAAACCTAGTTGGCTTACAAATGATATGGTGCTTCCAAAGGCAAAACATTGGGAGGGAGCGATGAAGGAAGAGATGTATTCTCTTTTCAAAAATGAAACTTGGGAACTTTCAAAGTTGCCGAAAGGAAAGAAAGTGATCAGTTGTAAATGGGTCTACACTAAGAAACATGGATCTCTTGATGAAGATATACGCTTCAAGGTGAGACTTGTAGTCAAGGGCTACGTTTAAAGGGAAGGGATCGATTACAATGAGGTGTTTTCTTTGGCAGTGAAACATTCTTCCATACGAATCCTATTGGCCTTGGTAGCGCAATTTAATTTTGAGTTGCAACAACTCGATATTAAGACGACATTCTTACATGGCATTTGAAAGAAAAGATCTATAAAACTCAGCCAAGTGGGTTTACGGTTGCGGGGATGGAAGACTATGTGTGTAAGCTGAAAAGGTCATTGTACGGTTTGAAGCAGTCTTTAAGATAATGGTATAAGCAGTTTAATCAGGCAGAAGTACAAGCGGAGTCATTATGACCATTGTGTCTACTTATACAAGCTACGTGACGGGTCATTTATTTACTTGCTTTTGTATGTGGATGATATGCTTATTGCGTATAAGCACAATAACGAGATTGATAAGCTGAAAAAGCAAATGGGTGAAGAATTTGAAATGAAGGATATTGGTGATACGAAAAGGATTCTTGGTATGGACATTTATAGAGATAGAGAGAATGGAACGGTGCATCTCTCTCAGACTTTGTATATGAGGAAGGTACTTCATATATTTGGCATTGATGGTATCATAAAATATGTAAGTATGCCCCTTACTCATCATTTTAAGCTTAAGGCTTCTATGTCTCCAAACACTGATGAGAAACGTGATTATACGAGTCAAGTTCCTTATGCTAGCGCGGTTGGTAGCTTGATGTATGCTATGGTATGTACTCGGCCAGATATTTCACAGGCGGTTGGTATGGTTAGTCAATACATGCATGATCCGGGTAGAGATTATTGGCGAGTTGTGAAATGGATTATACGGTATATCAAAGGTACTGTGGATATTGGTTTGGAATTTTGTAAACAAGATTCCATTGATCATTTTTGTATGGGTTATGTGGATTCTGACTATATGGGTGATTTAGATAAACGATGGTCTACTATCGGGTATGTGTTTACATTGAGTGGAGGGCCGGTATGCTGGAGATCCACGTTACAGTCAACAATGGCACTATCTGTTAGGGAAATTAACAATGTTACCTCTGCAGTAGTTATCAAGAGTATAGATTAATAGAAAAATAGCAACTATGGCAAGATGAATTGGAGATACCGAAGTGATGATCTGGAGATGCTGAGTCGAGGACTAGATTTCTATCTTTAAGACGTTTCTTCGCACTGCCCTTTGTAAACAGTTGATTGCTGCATTACCTCCAGAATAAAATAACAAAGTGAGAACTTCTCTTACAAGGAAAAAGTACCTTCGAATGATTTGCACTTTTAACAACTTTACTCAGATTCTAGACTCATGATTAGAAGAGAAGAGAAGAACTGTGTATTCGATCGAATGATAAAACTGAGGCACAGTTTCTCTTTATATTGAGCAAGTTCGAAACGGTAACAAGAGTTAATGGTGGGGGACACGTCATCAAAAACGTTCGAAACGGAAATAAAACGTTTAAGACTTAATTTTAAAACAGTTACGTTTGAGAAATTCAAAACTGAAAAGTTCAGTTTGAAATTGACTCGGTTCGAATTTGGTTTTCTGGGAACTCCAGATCGAAATAGGCTCAGTTCAAATTTGGTCTCATAGTAACTCCAGGTTGAAAAGGCTTGGTTTGAAATAATCCAGGTCGAGATAAAAATGGACTCAGTTCGAATTGGTCCAGCTGGTCCAGGTCGAATAAAATTGGTTTTGACAAAATCAATTCTTTCATAGAAGCCCAAGTTCGAGGCCCAAGCCCATGAGCCAAACAAAGTTTTAAACCCATTTTTTCGGCCTGCCTCCACCCAACACAGTGAATTAAAGACCATGGTTATATCAAAGAAACAAACTACTCTTCCAAACAATGTGGGACTAAAGAAGCCACATATAGTTTTGGAGATATAAAACCCAATGTTATCTACTACTGAGGCGAAGTATATGGCGGTGACTAAGGCGATAAAAGAATCTATTTGGATGAAAGGTCTTCTGCGCGATTTAGGTATTAAGATGGATCAGCTTAATGTTTTCTGTGATAGTCATAGCGTTATCTTCTTGGCCAAAGATCAGGTTCATCATCAATGTAGAAAACATATTAATGTACGCTATCACTTTGTTAGAGAAGTCTTGGAAGAGGGTGAGATTCTGCTGAAGAAGATTCACACCAAAGATAACTCGACGGATATGTTTACGAAAGTTGTTTCGGGAATTAAGTTCAATCATTGTTTGGACTTAGTTCAAATTCTTCATGTTGATTGATTGGATTATTTGTAAACTACGGGCGACTTGATTCACGGAGGTACGTAGGCAACCATTGATTTGGTGCAGTCGATTTTGGTTCCTTTGGACATTTGGCTTGGTTATTCGTCCTTTGGGACGTTTGGTTTGGATTTGGTTCTTTTGGGGACGCTTGGTTTTGGTTGGTTTCCTTGTGTCGTTTCTATGTTTGGGGACATTTGATGGTGGAAAGTGTTTGTTTGGGTCTGTTTGGTTGGTTTCTATGTTCGGCTCAGATTTCAGTTTGTTTAGTTGGGGAAATCTTCGCCGAGGTGGAGAATTGTGGGGGTGCCTATTGCCTTAGTCATTCGAACGAGGTTGAGAGTCGTTCAAATGACCTTTTTACAGCCCCCTAAAATTTTGGCCCAGGGGACCAAGTCGTTCGAACGAATTGATATTTCGTTCGTACGACCAATGTTGAACCCCCTGGAATTTTGGCCCAGACACAAATTTTGTTCGAACGAAATCTGGGAGCTCTATTTTTTTAATAGTTTTCGAACCTCTTGATTACCTCGAGATTTGAGCGATTGTAAAGGGTTTCCTTAGTATATAAAGGGAAACTTGTTCTTTGTGAGCCATCCTTTTAGACAATCCTTTGGTGAGAACATTTGGGTGGATTTATTGAGTGAGAAATCCTAATTGGGTTTGAGTGATTATAATTGGGATCTTGAATAAACTCTCTCTCTCTCGCATGTTGAACGTAGGCAATTTTCCGAACCACCTTGAGTGATTATAATTGGGATCTTGAAAGGGGAGAGTTTGAATAGGAAGTGTAGTCATTAAATGTTTTTTTGTATAGATATGCGAGATGTGTAGGTGTGGCATTTGCTCAATATGAAGTAGTTTTTTTTAGCTTAACATGAAGTTGTATTATGACAGTGTCAATGATGGGGTGCTGATGTTATTCATTTCAAGATGGTGTGTTACACTGAGGTTTGTTGATACAAGAGTAGTATTTCTTGACAAGTATTACATACATTCTTTTATATCTGTGTAGTGATTTGCCTTATTCGATATTCGATATACCTTATTACGTATTGAAGGTTTAATTTGTCTGTTTCTAAGCCTTGCTAAATCTTCCTTAAGTTTTATCTTTGTATATTCTTCTTTCATGTAAGGCAATAGTTAAGTGTTTCGCTTGCATCTTATGTAGTTTTTGAAACTTCTTTTTATATTGGTGCATCTTTACAGGTAAAACTCAATTAACGATACATCGTGGATGGGTATTTTTTAAAGGTAGGGTTCTTAGCTAGTCTATTTCGTAGGTTGGATTCCCATACCATTTGATTTTTACCTTGGTTAGTGGACTACATTTTTCATTGTCTCCAATATTTATGCTTTCATGTTTGTTTCCAACAATGTTTCATAAACCATGTTTTGAGTTCTTTGAGTTTTATTAATGGTATTTTGTGTAGTGTTTGTTTCCATCTCATAGCTTGAGCTCCAACCTTCTACATCCGCTCATTAAATATTAGTTTTAATTTTGTATGAAATTGTTAGAGAAAAGGGGAAGAAGAGATGGAAATAATTTGTACAAGGCATCTATTGTAAGCCTGAAGGTGGTCTTGAATCTCTTTTAAATGAAATTTTGCAAGTCTCCATTTTAGGTAAACTGATATATATATATATATATATATTGGTTCCTAAGACCTTTTCTAGATGTTTATTGGCATTGAGAAGTTAAATATGACTGAAGTTTCCTATATGGGGTATATGCCCATATTTCGATGGTCATAAACATAATAATAAAAAATGTTGTTTAATCTAGAGATATTACTATTGTACAAAAGTTTAAGTATAAAATAATATCTTAATATCGATTGAAATCATTACCTATTTCTCTCCATCGGATTTTCTTACTCCTAACTTCTTACACTTTAACCAACATGTTTCCTCGCCCTTACAAGTGTTCGTGTTTAATATTGATGTTAGTCTCGGTTTACAACTTATTTAGCATAAGCTATAGCCAAAATTACCACGGAGAAGCATACGAAGAGCACATAGTAGATTTTCTTTGGACGCATCTCATCATTATATTTTTCTTTTGGAATTACTATTTGGTAACTTTTTCGTGAATGATAGTTTATATTATGAGTTCCTTTGTTCCAAATATTTGCATAATTTATTCACAGGTTTCAATTCTTTGAGTTTTTTATTATGCATTTAGAACCTTTCTAAATATTGTGTTAATTGTTATCTTTAGCTGCTATCAAAACAACTATTGGTCTTTAGTTCAAATGGGAGAGTATTTCGAGATAGAAATGAAAATTTAAATATCTAAGGTGTTGGAGGTTCAAATCCTCTAAGATCCGTTATTTATGTCAAACATTACTATTGTGTTGTGATATTTTATAAAAAGAAGGAGAAATTTTGGTCAGGAGTTGTGAAGATGTCTTCAACTGGATGATCCACCCAAAAACTACATGGCTTTTTTGAACTTATATACCTAATTGGTTTTTGGATTAGGTAATCATATTTTTCTAAATTTTTTCAACTAACGCTTGAAGCTTGAATGATAAAATGGATATTAGATCTTTTTCTACATAATGGATGTAAAAATGAAGTGTGATGTAAAAACATAGTGCTATAATTGCAAAGCAGTTTAAGATATTGTTGCTTCTTTTCTTTAATTTATATATTCCTTCTTTGATATAATAGGTATGGGATGATGGACATGCTGACACTTTATGATTATTTGATACTTGAGTTTTGGTGCCAACAAATCTGTAACAACACCAACCAACTATTTAGATCCAATACTTTGTGTTCACTGTGTACGTTCTTTTTTTATGGTTGCCACAATCTAAGCAAGACGTAGTGATCATTCCATGTTAGGGAATGTAATTACAAAGGCACCAACTATTGTATGGACACGAGCTTTGCAAGATTCTTGCTTTTAAATTACAAATAAATCTAAAAATAATATGTTGGATAACAATTAGTAATTCTGAAATTCATTTAAAATGTTTTTTATAATCTTCCGTTCTTTCTAATATTAGGGGAATGTGTCAGTTTACGCATTTGATGTACTTTATAACAAAACGATATTACTATTTGAAGATTATAAATATGTTCAATGTGGTATAGTACCAATTTGCAATTGGTGAGCCGAGAGGCAGGTGCACACAATTTCTATAATCATATGATTCTGTGGTAGGTTGTAGGTTCCACCTTTGACAAACATTGTCTCCGAGCTATTTGGAGCTAGGTGAAAAGATGAAGAAAAAACATATAACAACAAAAAGGAGTCGAACTCTTAGGGAATGTGTGGCAGGTTGGTAAGATTTTTTCTTCTTTTTTTTGTTTTGTTTAGCAAAACAAGTTTGGGATAGGTGCCTCTTGGAAGTTATAAGGCTTGCTACACATTACTTAAGCAAACCAGGGAATCAATGTTTTTTATTGACTGATTTTTCTTCTTCTTATTTTGCTAGGTTATTGATTGGCCTCTCCAAAGTTTGATCAAGGGACATGGAGTCAAAAGTTTTAGACATTTATGCATTCTATCATTATGAGCTTAAGCATTCATGCGTAGTATGGGCTCATAACCTAGTCTATTATACATTAGAGAATGATGTTTTTCAAATAGACAAGTCTGTCATTGTCTCCAAGACAAAGAAGGGCTGAGATTTGATTTTTTTGTGGAGATTTGTTGGAAAAAGCGAGATGGATGGCCTAGATCTATTTAATCCTTGGTAGGGCTAAACAAAGTGGAGGGTATTTTAGTCTTAAGAAATAAGAGCAATCTAATCGAGATACAACCCCACGACTCTTTCTTCTTTACAACTTTATCTTACTTTCTCCCAACTTTCTCCAAAGTCCAAATACATATCTGGCAACTCCCCACAACCATGAATCCATCTCTCTATGGTCTACTCTCTCTCGCTAAACCAGAAGATCTGAAAACCTTCAAACCATTCGTGGACTTCAAGTTTCCAGGTTTGTCCTTCCAACTTCTTAACAAGTTTTTTATTTTTGGTTATTTTTGATTAATGACCTGGAATCTTTAACATTGAAGAGTTCTAATTTCTCATTTTCTTTTCAAATTTTTAGTTTTAACACTTGATTTTTATTACAGGTTTTTGGATATGTTGAAGGCATTTCCATGTTCGTGTCGTGGTCCTATCTCAATTTATGGGAAAAAGTTCATGTGTTTCTTGATATTTTTAACAAACGATGGTATCTTCCTCTACAGGAAAATCATCAAAGTTAATTTTCAAGTAGTTTGCTGTAATTTATGATTTCTAATTTCTAATGCAACATATCTCTCCCTGATTTGGGGAAACCGTTCTTAATTGTTTGTTCATTCTAAATACGGTTGAATGTCGTTTGTCTTGGTTTAGACTTAAGAAAATCATGGGATGGGAAATTAGGGATACACATTTTAAGGACGATGAAGTTGAAGGTTATTCACCACAAATTTAAAATATTTTACACAATGGGGTTGATAGATGTTAAATAATGCATTTGTGATTTCCTCTATATATGGTCTTTACAGATCTCCAAACCCGGGCAAACAAAACCAATTCCTCTTCGATATGCGGGTAAGCATGATACTATCATTTTTAATGTGCATTTCTATTTTTGCTTATATCCGAGTCTCTCTCTGTTTCGTTCGAAGAAAGTATATGAAAGTGCTTCTTGAGTAAACGTATAAGTTATAAAAGGGAATTGGCGATCTAGAAGAGGGTTTAAAACCAAGTAAATGATGTCGTAAACTAAGTAAATGTGAGCTAATGCCTTTCATGTTGCTACATAGACATGTTCTCAAGATCCCAATAATGCATATGGTAAATTATTTATTAACTTTTACCGATCATCAAAACAAAATATACTTGCTGGCTATAATGGTACAAGTTCACATAGTATGACATTTTCTTTTCTTTTATATTGTAAAATGCTTGGAATATTTAGATAATTTGATAGAAGTTATTATAGATCGAAGTCAGGTAGGTGTTTCATGATATTACTACTAGCAAGTACACATCTATAGCTTCCGTTGTCGTGATCTTTGTCGGCTATATTGTTTTTTCATTTTCCCTCGATTCTCAGTTGAGCCATAAATTTTTGTTCTTGATAATTTATGTTTTTGCCTAAATTTTATTTTCTTAGTCCCATGGTTATTAAAGTATTTTTGTTCTTGATTGTATCTTTAATTGTTTTGTAGTATGTTTATCCCTTTTTTTACATATGTAAATATCTAAATCTCTTCTTCCCTAAAGTAAAGGGAAATGCATTGGTGTGTAAGGATTATCCTCAAAGTACTGAGGGTGGCTTGAACAATTCTCAATAACTGTAAGCAGTTAGAAAGATGAGTTATAAATGATTATCCTCCTTCTGCAAAAAGGTTTCAGAGTTTAGAGAGAAGAAAGTCTAGAGAGGGAGAGAAACAGAGAAAAAATATGAGTGTAAAATTTCTAAAGAGAGAAAACAAGAGATATTAAATCGTTCCAATAGAGAGGAAGAAGTTGCATACTTAATGGAGGAGAAGAGGGATTCGTTACCAGAGCATTTTTTGAAGAGGGAGAGGAGTGTTGTGCCTAATTCGTATTCTGTCATTGAAAGTTAATGTGTTTTGCGTATTAATCTCCATTTTTTTCTGATGCGATTGGATTTTTGGGATTTTAGTTACTGTTTTCCTCTAGTTCTTGTTTGAATTTTGAAAAATGCTTTCCATATTTTGAAAGTGTATTAGTTATGTACTAAAAATTGAGAAAAAAGAAAGAAAATTAATCTATTTTTATTTGGTATGATTCATAGGAAATGCATTGATATATGACCGTTGATGAGATTTATAAGTGGATTTGAATTTGTTTAATAAATATGATCTAAGGGGCTTAAGATTGATAAAATACCCAGGCCTCCATATAGGTGTAGATGCGTGCCAAAGTATTAATATATGATACCTTTTGTTTTGAGTTGGTCATTCGAGATGGATCCCACTACGTCTGGTTGAACTATGACTGAGGATAATGTAGATAATGAAGATGTGGCCTCTGCTGGGTATGAGGTCGACGACATTAGTACTGGGACCCCTAATACTGTAGTAGTTTCTGATGATGAGGTCGAAGTAAGGGTAGATTGTGAGAGTGATGATGATGATCACTCTGATTTCCCTGATATCTTACATAGTTATCTTGAAGGGGCTAATCCCATAAGGGAATTTTACTAGCACAATAGTAGTCTAAAATGTGTGTAGGGAGGTGTATTGAAGTTTGGGGAGAAGATGTATAGGGAGTATTTGAATGAAGAAGGGGATAATTTGTTATATCCACTGCCTAATTTACTGGAGGAGCAGGTTACTAGAGGAATTTATGAGGAAATCTTTTTAGAATATTTTGACAGGGATGAGCTAGATGACTTGGAGGAAGGATTTCTTTGCTATCTTTCCCAGTTCAATTATGAGTTAACTGTGACTTTGATCAATTTTTCTAAGGGTATAATGAATGGTATCAAAGCTTGCCTTTCCCAGTTAAATGAGAATGTATTCGAGTTGATCAGTGTGTGCGAAACACTGAATTTAAAGTAGGATGAGGAGGGAAAATAAAGGAGATTATCTTCGGGAGATGTGTTGAAGTATTACAACGTTAAGTATTTTAACGCCACTGGGGTGCTTACATTTCTTATGTTGATCCAAGACCTTAATTTTTTGACCTTGATTCCATTGGGAAAGTATGGAATGATAACCTTATTTGGGTGAGGGGCGGATGTATACAGTGGGCTGAAGATGACATCTTGGAAGATGACATCTTGGATCTATTATATGGATCATTTAAGGAACATAAGTAGATATTTTAAATCATAAACTGTATTCCTTTTTCGTGCTCTGTCTTTAATATGAATGTTTTTGTTAGTAGATCCCTGGTGCAACGTTGTCATAGAAGAATCCCCTATTGATGTCGTAGCTTGAAAAGGTACTAAACTCTAAGGTGTGCTAGACAATCTTGGTTTAAGCAGGCATAAGAGAGTTAATAGTAAGTCTCTCAAGGTTCAAAAATCTCGGGCGAAAAGGAAGATGACAGTTTTTACTCATCTTTAGCGGTAGTTTCATCTGTTCTGGATACATCTGTGGATACCGGTATTACGATACCAAAAGTCCCAAAAGTTCTAGTAGTGGTATTTAAGCCATGACCATCAGGGACAATTTTGGTCAACTCAGGCCGAAGAATGGCAATGAAGAAGAATTTGAAGATCGCCTTCTCTGAGTCTGGAATCGAAAATGGCGAGGAGACCAAAATTGCCTCAAAGAAGAGAAGGCTTGCTAACAGCCCTTCGACACCTGTTGAGATCAAAATAATGGAGGCTGCTGTAAAGCCTAGTTTGGATGCCGATGTACTTGCTTTGGAAAGCAATTTGAGGGCCCTTGCTGTGTCTGATGCTTCGAAAGTTAAATCTGTTGTAGAAATTAAGCTTCGGAGGGTAAGTTGAGGTATCTTGATTATTTTCATGTATTTGGCCTCTTTTTTGTATTCTTATATTGTTTTTGTATAGGTTTCCTATGTTTTGATGGGTCTCATTCTTTGCATCGAGGATGGTAGCGAGTTCTTGCAGAAGTGGACTGCCGAGCAGGAGCAGAGGCTGGCAAGTGAGCTAGAGAAGGAGAGGTTGAGTGGAGTTTAGAGGTTGCTAATTTGAAAGTCTCTTTTCAGGTGATCATGGACAAGTTGGAGAGAAAGTCCACACAAAATATCAATGAAGTGAGTGCTACTCATGACAACCTTGTTCAACAACTTTAGGAGGACGACTACTCTGATTTTGACATCATGGCTATTATGGAAGGATGACTTACAAATGTCTTGGGGTCTGATGGGGAAGAGGATGAAGTGGTTATTGGCAAGTCTCCAGCTCGTGAGGCTATTTTGGGTTTGGATGGTACTACCCCTCTCGAGCAAGTTCAAGTTTGTGGGGCAGAGGATCAAGGGAAGGTAGTTTAACCTATATGTAGGGTATTTAAATTTTTTTTGCTTTGAGAATGTAAGCTGTTAGCTTGGTGAAATGGATTTTTTTTACTTTCCTTGATTTGATATTAGAATTGCAATTTGTAGGATGTTAGCGAAATGCGACTAATTATTGACACCCTGAGGAAAGAGCTTGCTAGGGAGAGAAACTTATCAGCTGCAGCAGCTCTTGTTGCACATAGTAAGGCTAAAGTGAGAGAATATGAAGCTCTTAGTGAAGTAAATTGGATAAGTTTATGTGATGCACAACTAGGTTGGGCTAAAGCAAAAATTATAAAAGATGAAGTAGTTAGAAAATATAGAAATAGGTGAGAGAATACTCTAGAAGTAACTAAGGACCTTATGGTGTTGACTATAAATCTCTAGGCCGACATAGATAGTGAGAGGGGTCTCAAGGAAGCTTGCCTTAGAGTGTTTGAAGAAAGAGGGATTTGTCCGGATCCTGATATTATTGAGCGTATGGCGATCAGAGCTAGAAACCTGCATGGCTTGAAAGCCAAAGATGTTTCAGCTAGTATTGGTGTTTGAATGATTTATTTATAACTACAATTATGTAAAATTGTAATTGTATTTATGTAGAATGTTTGTGTAAGAACTTCTATGTATGAGGAATATATTTCATAACTTCATGAAGAATGTTATGAGAGATCGATCTGTTGCGTAGAAGGATTTATAAATTGCTTGAACTCATTAAAAAACTCTTTCTGACCTTAATAAGAAACTTGAGTTCGACTTGAAAATGGTTCATGGCACTTTAGAAAATTTTACTGATCTTAATATGAAAATGGAGGCCGATTTGGTCAACTCATAAACTATTATAAAGAAATTGACTGATTTGATAACAAAAATGGAGGCTAATTTGGTGAACTCTCAAGCTAGTAAGAAGGATTTGAATGAAATAGTTACAAATATGGAGGCCGAGTCATTGATTTCTTAGGCTAGTGAAAACTATTTGTTTGAAGTAATAACAAAAATGGAGGCCGATTTGGCGATATTGGGAGGTAAGATGGAGGAATTGACTGATCAAAAAATGAAGATTGAGGTCAATTTGGTTAAATCGTTAGCTACAATGAAGGAAGTGACTGGCCTCAAATTGAAGCTTAAGGTCCGTTTGATGAAGGAGAAAGTTGACATGGAAATTTAAGAGAGCGTTATTACAAAAAAAATTTTTGCTAAATAGTTCGCAGGCAAATTTTATAGATCTGTCCATACCAAACCGGGATACTCTCGACAGGTAAGGTGCATGAGAAGCAGTTGGAAATGGTTATAGTATTTTATGTGGGAGAAATTAAGAGGATTGAAGAAGAGAGGGATATGATGCACGACTTCATGGTCAAAAATGAAGTTATCTGTAATGTGGATATACTTTGTGTTGAATATTTAAATCGAGTTAAACTCGGTATTGGTCCTTTTATCAGAACCAAGTTGAATATGGCAGAGAAATAGTTGTTGCCAGAGTAAATTAAAGAGTTTATTTGCTCATGAGCTTCAGAAGTTGGTGAAACCTCTGCTGGTATAAACCAGAAAAATACTCTTAGAGAATATCTGAATAGATTTATAGTATAAGTATGTAGAAGTCAAGAGATTAAAACTAGTTTTACCTTTTGCTTAATCCTCTTATATATATATATTGGTTATCCATCTTTTTCATATGGAAGAAATGAATAGGTCTCATGAAGACTAACCATATGTAAAAAACTCAGAATTAGTTGGGTTTGAACAAACTCAACAACTGAATCAATGGACTATACCATCTATCAAGTCCAAATTAATTTGCAAAAGGGGTATGTCCGACTTTATAAGTTAAGATAATATCAAAATTAAGGAGCAATCAATAGCTATGGACAGTAAATGTCATACCTTAAAATTACTTAACCTCAAAGATGTAAAAATGTATTTTAAAAAATACAATTATCTACATAATGGGTGTATCCAAGTTGCATTCAAAGCATTAACTCTCCTAGGAATTAATTCTAGTATTCTTGCTTACCTAAGGAATGAGAAAAGTAGAAAGTTTAAACCATCTCTTATGGGAATAATTCAAACTAGTCTATGTCATGAACCAATTTATTTTGATGTTTATCCTAATTAAACCTTGTCCTTTAAGGATAAGTCTATGTTTGATGTTGTGAGTCTCAGGATTCAGACATAGGGATATGATTTTATCCCTGGAGCAGAAGTTATAACAGTTATTTACCAAATTTACTATAAGATTATAAATATCTTATGCCCTCACGCTATTCTCAAAAGTGAACCAGGTAAAACTGTAGCTGTACACAGTAATTGTTTCACAACTAATATTATTGTCAGCATACTTATTAATTGGGACGATCTTAATATCCTAACAAATGGACACTGTCTAAGGCAATGGTTCCATGACCTAGGTTTAATAACCAGGTTAGGCAAATCACCCAAACTCCTTATGGAGATATTGAAGTAGCATTTTCTTCTAATCCAATCAAACTCTCTCTTAATAGGAGTATGTCTTGTCAAGGAATAACAAGAAAAGAAAATATTCCTTACCATGTTTCTTGCCCTTCTTCTCGGCCCCCCGTGTCTAGGAATTCCACATCTGAACCTATCCTTAATGGAATTAGGATGTCTGATAAGCAAATTCCTCATGGAGTCTATACTGATCCCTCTACCAGTACCAGGTCTGAAATAGAGAGAGAAATACCTATTTCTCCTACATCTGAGACAAGCTTTTATGTTTAGGTATTTATGGATTTAAGCCCTAATTCATTTATTTGCAAACTTATCAGTAGGGAATTCTTCTCGTCCAGTCATGAAGAGTTTAGGATATGGTATTTCCAAACTTTTAGTAGGGAAGAATTGGCTTTAATCAAAGAATTATACTACCTTGAGATTGAGAAAGACCAAAATGTAACATTATTTTGTGAATGGCTCACAAAATGGTACCCTCACCAATAGTACCTTATCAGTAATATGGAAGACTTCACTAAGAAATGGGTTAAAGCAGATGGTACAGAAGTCCAATCTGTTCACCCTCCCCCTGAATCTCTCTATTTAAGTAAAGGAAGTCATGGCTCTAAGGCTTTGGAAGCCAATGCCTTTACTCACCCTAACAACTAGATAACTGATGTTAATCCAGTTAACAAACAAAATAATTGGAAAAATTTGAGTCTTCAAACGATTGGCAATCAACTAAATCGTATAAAAGACCAAGTTCAAAGAAGCAGTAGTCAAAATTCTTTTGATAATGTAGCAAGTACATCCTCTAGCATGTACAACGCTGTTATTAAACCAACCCTTCTTGTCTATAACTTTAAGCTTTCTAATTCTCAGGATTCTAAATTTGTTGACCTTCTGGTTGACCGTCTTTAAAAGCTTAGTGTCAGCACTTAGGATAAGAACTCCACATAAGAAAATATATCTGAGTCCTTTGATAGTGAATCATAGAATCAAATCCAAGCCATTGAGGCAAGCCTTCATAAGATAGAATATAAAAAATCCCAATTGAAAACTTATTATAAATGACCTGCACCTCAGGATCTTTTAATTGAAGAAGATTCTTTCCAGAGTCAAAATTCATATAATGGAAGGACCATCTATGAATAGAATATAGATGGATTATCTGAATTCCAAATTTATGAAGTTATTCATAAAATGTTGATGTATGCTTCTATCTGTAAGGCTTTTGGTAATGATGATGACAACATGACAACATTTATTGCCAACGGTTTTACAGGGAGTCTTGAAGGCTGGTGGGATAATGTTATTGTTTCTTATCAAAAACAAGAGATCCTTACGACAGTTAAAATTGAAGGAACTACTAATATTCCTATTAAGGATGCTGTCTACTCTCTTGTTTAAACCATAATTATACACTTTGTGGGACTTACACTCCAAAGGAATGAAAGGAATTTAGAACTTTGATAGAATCTTAGTTGTCCTTCTCTAACCCATTTTAGATGGTACAAGGATATTTATATTTGCAAGGTGATGCAGAGGAGTGACGCCAATGCGGAACATTGGAAAACCAAATTCATTGATTGTCTTCCACCTTTATTTAGTGAAAAGGTTTGCCAAAAGTTGAAAGACCAACATGATGGCAATTCTATACCCACCCATAATCATACTTATGGTCATCTCATCAGTATTTTTACTTAGGTTGGTTTTAGTATCTGTAATGATATGAAATTATAGTACCAACTTAAAAAACATAATTTAACAAGAAAATTAGAATTTGGTGAGTTTTGTCACCAATTTTCTTATGACCTTCCTGTCACTTACCCTAAGAAGCACAAGAAGAGTACAAAACTTTCTTCTCACTTTAGAAAATAAAGTAAAAATAGATATAGGGATCCAGATGATTCTTATTTCCAAAAACATAGAAAAAGAAAGAAACATATGGGAGATAAATCTCATGTCAGCTTTTCAAAAGAAAATCATAAACCCGCACCTGCTACAAGTGAGATAAAAAGGGGCACTTGGCAAACAAGTGTTCCACTAAAAGAAAGGGGCACTTGGCAAACAAGTGTTCCACTAAAAGAAAGTTACAAGAACTTTAACTGGATGAATGACTAAAACATCAGTTAAGTAAACTATTACTTATCACCACTTCTAAAGAAAGTTCTTTTGACAGCAACGAGGAAGTCAATAAAGTCGACCAAAGTGACTTCTCCTCCTCTAACGAAGGAACTCCTTGCAACAAGTGTTCAGAATCAAATCCTCAAGATTACTAGAAAGCCATTATTGAAATGAATGGCTTAAGCATTAATACTCTGACTACTAATCAAAGTAAGATTTTGTCTATTGTGGATAAATTTTTTAACCCAAAAGCAAAAACTAAATTTGTAAGTATTTATCTCCAATAGATGCTTCAAGATAGCTCAAAGCCTAAAGTAGAACCAGAACGGTTGGAAGTACTAAATAGGTACTATAATTTCCAGGATGTCCTTAAACGCATGGAAAATAATAAACTTATCACTATCCAGGACCTTCATAAGGAAATTAATACCTTAAATTATGAAATAAAAAAATTAAAAATCTCTGTTCAGGCAGAGGATGATAAAATCAATCATCTACAATTTTGTCAAAAGGAGAAACATAAGATTCAAGCTAGTAAATCTAATGATGAAATCCCTGAGAAAAGATAACCTCTATCTTAATCTTATCGAAAAAATTACTTATCAGAAATGGTATATCAAAGTTGCCCTGGTAATAAAAAAATGAATATACCCTTAAGAATGCCATTCCTTAGTAGATAGTGGAGCTGACTTGAACTGTATTCAAGAAGGCTTGGTTCCCACCAAGTAGTTCGAAAAAATAGTTCAATCTCTTACCTCTGCTAGTGGTAATATGATGAATATCTGGTATAAGCTTTTAAAAGTTTTTATCTACAATAAAGGTACATGTATTCCATCTACCTTTCTTTTAGTCTAAAATCTACAATAACAAGTCATACTTGGTACCCTATTTCTAAATCTTCTTATGCCCCTACATAAGATTGATTAGAAAGAGATATTTTTTAAATATCAAAGTCAAGAAATTATTTTTGAATTTATTAGAGATCCTGAAACCAAGATCATTAATGAACTAAAAACCATGCTTGGCTTTAAGGAAAACCATCTAAATTTTCTCAAAGGAGAATTCCAAATCATGGACATTTCTCACAAATTTCAATCCTTTGAGATGAAGATTAGAATTAATGAAATTGAAAAACAATTCATTACTGAGGTCTGTAGCGACATTCCTAGCACTTTTTGGGAACAAAAGCAACATGTTGTTTCCTTACTCTACAAACAAGATTTTGATGAGATAACCCAAATTCTTAGCCAGATGAATTCTGAATATCTTAAACTTTTAAAAAATGAGATTCATGATCTACTTGATAAAAGCCTTATCAGAAAGAGCTACTCTCTTTGGAGTTGTACAACCTTCTATGTTAACAAGAATGCTAAAAAGGAACAAGGTGTTCCTAGACTTGTTGTCAATTATAAACCTCTTAACGACTCCCTTAAATGGATTCGTTATCTAATTCTGAATAAAAAAGAAATTTTAAAATGTCTTTATAATGCAATTATCTTCTCTAAATTTGACTTAAAATCAGGATATTGGCAAATTCAAATTATCGAGAAAGATAAATATAAAACTGCATTTACAGTTCCATTTAGTTACTATGAATGGAATGTCATGCCCTTTGGATTAAAAAAATGCTCAATCTGAATTTTTGAATATTATGAATGATATTTTCGTTCCTTATTCAGACTTTTGTATTGTCTATATTGATGATATCCTTCTATTCTCTAATTTCATTGATCAATACTTTAGACATCTAACGATCCTTAAGGATGTTATTCGCATAAATGGCTTGGTTATTTATGCTCCTAAAATAAAACTGTTCCAATTAACAGTTAGATTTTTAGTGTTTTAGAACATAACATTACTAAAGCACAAATTGTTCCTACTAACATGAGTATTGAGTTTGCCTCAAAATTTTCAGATGAAATTTAAAAAGAAACTCAATTACAAAGATTCCTTAGCTGTCTCAATTACATTACAGACTACTACCAGAATTTGGCCCAGGATAGTGCTATTCTTTATAATACACTCACAAAGAATCCTACCCCCTAGACCTCTAAACATACCAATGCTGTTCAAAAAATCAAATTAAGAGTTAAACAACTGCCATGCTTAGGCCTTACCAATCCTCAATGGCAAAAGATTATTGAAATAGATGCCCCTGACTTAGGCTTTGGAGGTATATTATAACAAAGTAATCCTTCTTCACAAAAAGAAGAACTGCTTTATTTCACATCAAAAAAGTAGAAAATTGCTCAAAAGAAATATTCTACAATTAAAAAAGAAATGCTTTCCATTATTAAATGCATTTCAAAATTTTACAATGATTTGTTAAACCAACCCTTTTTTACTTCGTATTGATTGCAGTAAGATTTTTCTTGGACATATTCCTAATTATAGACGAAGAGGGGTGATCGACATGTTTAGGTTTAGGGAGGGAGCATTCCCAGAGACCTATCTTGGCATTCCACTGGTATAAGGAAGGATTTCTAAATGCACTATCAACCCCCTGGTGGATAAAATTTGGAAGCGAGCGAATAGTTGGAATGGGAGATTGCTATCATTTCAAGGGAGAGTGGTCCTTGCCAAATCTATTCTTAATAGCATCCCCATCTACAATATGGCCATCTACAAATAGCCTACATCCTTAATTAAAGAAGGAGATCCCATCATTCAAAACTTTATCTGGACTGGGGATCCGACAAAGAGAAAGGAAATTACTCTGAGATGGGAAAAGGTGTGTAAACCGTTCAATGAAGGTGGTCTATGTATACGAAGCTTGAAAGAGGTGAATAATTCTATGCTATGTAAGCTGAACTTGATTTTCATTCAAAGAGAGGAGACTTGGGCTCAACTCCTACATGCTAAATTTCATACTAATAGTGGTGAAAGCATCCAGTACCATAAACGATCTTCTGTCTGGCTGGGGATTAAACATGCGGAAGGCATTACCAAAACTTATATAGGATGGATAATCGAAAAGGGTACGAAGATTGACTTATGGAGAGATTCTCGGGCATCAGACATCCCCTTACGAGAACATATTGATCTTCCTCACCACCTATGGAAGAAGTGTACAACTAGGGTCAGTGATTTCATAAACGCTGATGGATGGAACTTCCCTATGGATATCACTCTAGCCTTCTTGGCTATGGGAATAGACATTTCTAATGTTCCTTGTAACCCGAGTGTGGAGGATACTCAGATTTGGAAACTAGATGTTCATGGAGATATCTCCGTTAAA
Source organism: Kingdonia uniflora (assembly GCA_014058105.1). Classification (NCBI taxonomy): domain Eukaryota; kingdom Viridiplantae; phylum Streptophyta; class Magnoliopsida; order Ranunculales; family Circaeasteraceae; genus Kingdonia; species Kingdonia uniflora. Next base: position 1,341,843 of record JACGCM010000622.1, read on the forward strand.
AATGCTTTTGAATGTACCAAGAAACGATTAGATACAGCTTGGTGGTAGAGATATACATGGAGGAAGTATTTACACCCGAGTCTAAGCGGGTTTGCGTGGAGATTAATGAACTAAATCATCCTCAATGATGTGAAGGTACAGAGGAAAGGAATACATATAGCCTCAGTGTGTGCTCACTGCGGTAGCAATGCCAAAACGAAAGACCACCTATTCTTCTAATGCCCCATGGCCAAAGTGCTGTGGTGCTGGGCTACAAATACTTTCCAACTGGCTGCTATTACTGGTACAGATAGCTGGAAAAACACTATGGGGAAATGCAAGAAACATAGCTCGTACCTCAATGACTTATGGATTACTATGGTCTTCGCAATCTATTGATGGCTGTGTAACTCGAGAAATAAAATTAGATTTGATGAAAGGAAGATACCCATTAGAGAGATACAAAATAAGGTTCTAGGAGACATATCCAATAGCGCCAAACTGTCTTTGAATAGCATGTACAACACAACTTTTGAACTACAGGTGATAAAAGAGCTATCGGTCAACTGTAAAATGGGGAACACTCCATCTATTCGTAGCTGTAGATGGAATCTGCCGATCATCGGTGAGGTTAAGCTGTGTTATGACGGCTCTGCATTGGGAAACCCTGGACCATCTGGGATTGGAGTAGTATATATAGACTGGGAGGGCAGAGTTTTGGGCATGCTCAATAAAGCAGTGGGTTCATCAACTAACTACTTGGTAGAAATTCAAGCTATCGTAGACGGGGTAGAAAAAGTACTACAAAGAGGCTGGAATGCATTGTGGATAATGTCGGACTCCTCGGCAACCATCAAAGCTTTAAATACAGGTAAGATACCATGGAAGTTCCGAAACAAGTGGAGGCACATTCTCACATCCATACAAGCAATCCGCTACAACTCAGCCTGGAGAGAAGCAAATTTCTCGACAGACACCACAACTAAGAGAGGCTCCCGAGCTGACCTACCTTTTGAGGAATGAGCTGAGGGTAGACCAGAGTTTCTGACAAGAATTGAAGACCCTCATACTGAGTACTTCCGATTTAGCTGATCAAGACATCTCTTGAATTTTAATTTTTATTCGAATAAATCATTTCCCGTTCGAATACACTCTAGGCTGAGTGGTTTTATTCGAATAGAACTTGTCCTGTTCGAATACAATATATACTGAGGGTTTTATTCAAATAGAATTCTTTCTGTTCGAATAGATTTATGCCTGGGCAGTTTTATTCGAATAAAATTCTTTCTGTTCGAATAGATTTATGCCTGGGCAGTTTTATTTGAATAAAATTATACTATATTCGAATACAACTTTATTCGAATAGACTGTTAGTCTATTCAAATAGAGGCGTGATCAACTCTTCTTTTGAGTGTTTGAGGGCAAATGTGTCTATGGGTTATAATTATCTTGTAATCTTTGATTGAGCATATATAAATAATCTAAACTTTTTGCTAAAAAAAAATAATTGCAGTTCTACTAAAGATATCTTACAAAAAGATTTAAAAAATCTTTTTGAATTATCTGTCTTTGATTTCTAGATGTAAAAAATCTTACTAAGACGATATTTGCTAGATGGTAATCTAAATTACCCGTCTTTGATTTCTCCATCGAGTATATTAAAGGTAATCAAAACTCTCTTCCTAATTTTCTAACCAGAGAATTTTTATAGTACAAAACTGAAAATGCAACCTCATGAACAAGGCTGGAATCAAAATCGAAGAAAAAAGGACCAGAAAAAACTTGCTAAGGATATCCCTAAGCAGGAACCAATGAAAACTGCTAAAGATGCCCTTAAACATGAAATCATCTATCAACAGAAAACATTCGTTAAGGAAAGTTTCTTAACCCTTTCTATTGATGATCTTAAGCTCAATCAAGATAGTTGGGGTCTTAAAGAACGATATTTTGCTAGTCAAAATTATATGGTTCAAGACATTCATTATCGATATCTCTATGAGGCTATATTAGCAAAAAAAACATAAGCTCAAATTGAGCATCATCATGTTAATCCGAAGGACATAAAAAGCCCTATAAAATACTCTAAGTATTATATTACAATGGTTACGCACATATTCGAATGGGGATTGGATCCCAGCAAATCTCGATCTCTTAAACTAAATGGCCAACAATATAATTATTGGGATTATATCCAAGCCTGGCACTGTACATTTTATTATCAAAATCCAATTAGAAAGCATATTTGGCTTTTCTGTATTAATCTGGACATCATTAAAAGATCAGGTTTCCCCACTTGGTTCCTTCATTGGTGGGAGAAAATGGTACTCGACTTTGATATTTTACCAAAACGCTTCAAGAACAATTTTCCATATGGTACAAATTTTACCCGAAGCTCAAGGGAAAAGCTGTACAAAATCCCCCTGAGGGTGTCTGAGTGCCATTAGAGGGACTGAAAGATCATACTCTAGGTTAGATTGTTCTTGTTTATATCGTTGTTCTTGCTTTATATATATATATATATATATATATATAGTAGACAACAATGTGGGAAAAAACTTGAAAAAGTTTTCATTGATGAGAAAAGAATGTAAGACATTTGGAGATAAAATCTTACTTTTGGAAGTAAATGTGCATGACAACTGTAAATGGTACTCTATTTTCAGAAATTGATCAAACTAATAATAGTATTTTTTTCAACCTCCTTGCGGTCTAAGGGTTTGGGATCCGGACACCTTCTTTTGTCATTAAGTAGTAGGAACCCAATCCGGTCCTTCTTACTGCTATTAATTGTCTTTCCCAGTTCTCTGCGAGTTTCCCTGCATTTAACTTTTTTCTACTTTTAGGGATTTTACTAAGAACTAGGTCGTTGATGTAAAATTTATGATTTTGAACCCTCCTATTGTGCGAATTAGATAAGATATTATGATATTGACCCAGATTTTCCATAACTCGATCTCATATTTCATCTCTCCGGTTCATGTTACATACTTACTCAAACTCATTTTCTTCATCAGTGAGTTCGTGATCTCTGAATGGGTGGTGATACTCTATTGGGACTGCAGCTTCAGTCCCATATGCCAATAGAAATGGGGAGCATCCTATAGACTACCTTGGTGTATTTCAATATGCCCACAGTACATGTAGTTATTCCCTTATCCAATTCCCTTTCTTTTTAGATTTTATCAGTTTCTTGATTCCATCGACTATGGTTTTGTTCGTGATTTTGGCCTGTCTATTCCCTTGGGGGCAATATGGATTTGAGAGTGAATGTATGATATTGTATTTGTTAAGGAATGCGACCACTTTTCCTTTAATGAACTAGGGTCTATTATCAATTTAAAATAGGCGAGGGCAACCAAATCATATGATGATATGTTTCCAGATGAATGTGATGACTTCTTCTTCTCGAGTTCGACAAAGGGGACTGCTTCTACCCATTTGGTAAAATAGTCTGCTGCCATGAGTAGGAATTTTTTATTACACGGTGTATTTGGAAATTCTCCTACGAGATCGAAAGCCCGCCATTTAAATGGCCAAAATACTTGCATAAAGTTCGAGTACAGGGGCTTGTAGCTGATGACCATGTCGTTGACAGACATCGCATTTTCGTGAATACTCCTTAGCTTGTTTTCTCATTTTTGGCCAGAATACACCTTGTGTCATTGCCCTATTCATGAGTGAGCATCCCGCAACATGAGAATTGTAGGATCCTTTATATAGTTCCTTCAACATTCGTTTAGCTGATTTTTGTGAGAGGCATTTAAGATATGGTCTATAGGGGACTAACTCTGTTCGGAAGGGAAGTCGGCTCTTACACCACGGGGGTTTAATCTTCAATCAAAGGTGTCCAAGGATATAACCTAAAATGGGAGTAACTAATAGACAATATACTTGCGTAGAGGCCTAGAATATGACTCTCTATGACCTCTAATGAGGATTTTTAAGAGAGTTTATATTTATGTCGGGTATTCAAAGGTTCGAGTACTGAATTTTTACAAGGTGATCGAAGGTCAATAATGTGGGGTATGGGTGGAGATTTTCTAACCTATCTTTGGTTCCCCATCTCTCTTATTTATAGAACATAGGATAAGGTGAGTGATCAAGGTTAGGTCTAATTACAAGTGTACAATCCGGGTATCCGCCGGATATCGAGTGGATATCCCGGAGTTGGTATTGAAGCCAGAAATGCAGAGCATACCACCATTCTCTGTCATTTTATCTGCAAGGACCAACAACTCCGCTGTCATGTCTAGTGAGCTGGCTGTCTGTCTTGTCACACTTCGACCATGTACATATATGGTTGAAGTATTTTTGATGTTGAAGTAAAATTCTTCTTCGAGGCTTGTTCAGAGTCGAGGCTTCATCTTCGGGTGATCTTTGGGAGACTTGTTTAAGGATTGGATGGGCTTCGAGATATTCGAGTAGGCTTCGAGTGCTTGACTAGGGTAGAAGGCTGCGAGTAGGCTACTACATTCGCCCCTCTCAGCGAAGGGCTTTAAAGCAGGTGTAGAGGCGTTTGCTGAGAAAACTGTTTGTAGTCAGAAGTGAAATAGTTAACTGCTGGTTTTTTGAGGGAGGTAATAAAAGAGTGTAATAAAGAAATGTTGGTGGTTAGGGAGTAATAAATGAGATAAGGCTATAAGTATGGGTTATGGGGGTAGGGATACTGTGTATTTATCTTATGTTTCATTATCTTCCCTTTCTTCTACAAATTTTGAAAAACTTTATGGATACCACGCCCAATACGCGCTATCAGAAAAGGATGGGATTCGCCCGAGATTGTTGCATAGGGCAGAAGCCTGCTGAGTTGCACTTGAAGTTCTTCGGTCAGCATGATCTGGACTGGGACATGCCCGGCCTGGTAGAGGTAGGAGCTGAGGAACTCATCAACGGCGAGTCCTATGCTTACCTTTGGGGGCAGCTGAAGTATAACTTTACGACTGCGGAGAAACGCTACCTCTTTCTACTGACTTTGGCAGAGTGCCTCATTTGTGCAAAAGAGTAGATGGAAGAACAAGGCTCGGCGAGTGGAACTGGCCCGTCTGGAAATAGGGCACCTTCTTCTTATGGTGGTGGTGATAGGTTTTTTTTGTATGGGACTGTATTTTGAAGGTTTATGCTATTACTGTGGTTTCGTATATCTGGGTTTGTAAACTTGCTGTTTCTGTTCTTGTAATTTTGCAGAATGAAATGGGAACAATGTTTTGTTATAATTTTGTATATATATATTTATTTATTTATTTTTTTAGCTGGTAGGCATTGTAGACGAATATACTTACAGGAAGGGTAGCAAATGTATCTCGTCGAACGTTAACAGGTAGCAATGATTATTGTTGGAAAAAATTGACGTCGAAGTATAATGATATGGTCGAACAGAATTGACTCTGTATTAGTCGAGACTCGGTGAAAAATGTTTGAGACGAAGTGTGAAAAGGGTCGATGGTTTGATGCTGGGGATTTGTTCGACTACAAGTCCTCGGGAATGTGGTTTGTATGCGGATACAGATGAATCGGTAATGTCTAGGAAGCCGAAAAGGTCAGACTGTTGAGTTTTCAAGGAGGGGACTTGAAGACTGCAATGAATGTATCTTGGGATTAATGAATGTTTTAAATACACCTTTATGTTTAAAATAGGGTGTTGCGAGGCTAATTATTCATTTTTCTTCTTTCTTCTTCTGATCAGAATGTCTTCTTCATCATCATCAAACAATGGCTGGTGGACCGGATTGCGGCAAAGGCTATTCTGGTGCGGTAAAAGGTGCTGGAACTATGGCGGAGGTTTCTTATCTATCAGGACATCGACGCGGAGATGCCAGACCTGCTTGATGTAGAACCCAGGGAACCCGTTGCTAGAATGTCCTTTGCATATTGGTGGGGGATTCTTTAGATGATGGGTCCATTTCCGGGACATCGGCTGTCTTTGCTGGAGTCATTTACAGAGGAGATGGTAGAGCAGGAGGATTCTGCTGCAGAGGCTAGGAACGAGAGGGAGTGTCCTGATGATAAATAGGGACCTCTTTCTATTTTAGTGGGTGGTTTAGATGGGTATATGAGAGTTTTGTAATTTCAGTTTGAATTGTACTCTGTTGATTTGTAAGAAATATAATTAGGGTTTGGTAATACGACTGTCAAATTATATTTCAGTATTGTGTGTAAGTAGGACTGTGAATTCTCGAGGTAGAATTTTGAATTGTCGAAATAAGATGTTTGAACTGTCGAAGTAATATTATGATCTGTGTAGACTTAAATTTATGAACTGTCGAAGTAAAAAGATTATAATTTGTCAAAGTAGAAGTTTGGTCTGTCGACGGAAAATTGTGATTTATGTATAAGTGGAATTCTGAACTGTCAAAGTAAAAATTGTAATCTGTCGAAGTAGAAGGCTGATTTGTTAAAGTAATATTCGGATATGTGTAGAACTGGGATTCTAAACTGTCGAAGTAAAAGATTGTAATCTGTCAAAGTAGAAGTTTGATTTGTCAAAGGTATCGTGGATTGAATGCTCGATATATGGTGTAGTCGATTACTCGTGGATGAGATGTGGGTGTATCGATGGTTTTGTTGGATTTGACTGGATAACTGACAGCTCAGACAGCTGGTTTTTCAGAACAGTACGTGTTCCTAAGCTCAATTCGGTCACTCAAAAAGACTACTTTCTCTTACCATTCATGGACCAAATGCTTGACCGACTTTCCGGTCACGAATATTATTGTTTTCTTGATGGGTACTCTGGGTAGAATCAAATACCCATCGCTCCTGAGGATCAAGAGAAAACAATGTTTACCTGTCTTTTTGGCACTTTTACCTATCGTCGTATGCCTTTTGGGTTATGCAATACTCCTACTACATTTCAAAGATGTATGTTAAGCATATTCTCTGATATGGCCGAGCATTTTCTCGAGGTCTTCATGGATGACTTTTCGCTCTTTGGTAATATATTTGATCAATGTCTCCACCATTTATCTCTTGTCCTAGCTAGGTGCCAACAGAAGCATCTTGTGCTAAACTCGGAAAAATCTCACTTTATGGTGAAGAAGGGTATAATTTTAGGACATGTTATTTCTGCAAAGGGAATCGAACTTGATAAAGCTAAGGTAGACGTCATCTCTAGCCTCCCGCCCCCACAAAATGCTAAGGATGTTCGATCATTCCTGGTGCATGTTGGATTTTATCGACGTCTTGTTCCAGAATTTAGTAAAATTGCTCGACCCCTTAGCAATCTCCTGGCCAAAGAATCCACCTTTTTATTCGATGGTCCTTGTCTTGATGCTTTTAAGAATCTCAAGACACGTCTGATGTCTTTACCCATAATTCAACCTCCTAATTGGAATGAACCTTCCGAGTTGATGTGTGACGCATCTGTCTATGCCATTGGTGCAGTTTTGGCACAACACATTGATAACCTTCCTCGTGTCATCTATTATGCCAGTAAAACTCTTAATGATGTACAACTCAATTACACAGCCACAGAGAAAGAACTTCTAGCGATAGTTTTTGCTCTAGAAAAATTTTGTTCTTACCTAATAGATTATAAAATAATAGTCTATATGGATCATGCTGCTATCAAACACCTTCTCTGCAAGAAGGACGCCAAGCAGCGCTTAATTCGATGGATATTATTACTTCAGGAGTTTAATATTGAGATTCGGGATAAAAAATGTGTTGAGAATGTGGTAGTTGACCACCTTTCTCAAATAGACAATGATTCTCCAAATATGTTGTTACCTATTCGTGAGTCCTTTCTTGACGAGCAACTCATGTCCATTTGCTCTATGTCTTTCGTACATGGTTTGCAGACATAGCAAATTATCTTTCCACTGGGCACTTTCCTCGCTTTTGGACCAAGCCAGATAAAAATAAATTTCTTAGTGAGGCCCGACACTTCTTCTGGGTTGACTCGTACCTGTTCAAATATTGTTCTGATCAAATCATTTGGAGATGTGTCCCAAATTTTGAGCATACCAAATTCATAGAATTTTGTCACTCCCAAGCTTGTGGTGGTCACTTCAGTTCAAAAAAGACCTCTGTAAAAATTTTACAGTGTGGATTTTATTGGCCTATCTTATTTCGTGACGCTCACGAATTTTACAAGGCTTGTAATTGATGTCAGAGAATGGGGGCCTTGTCCCGTAGGAATATAATGCCACTAAAACCAATCTTAATCGTTGAACCATTCGATATTTGGGGAATAGACTTTATGGGTACCTTCACTCCATCTTCTGGGTTTACGTACATCCTTTTAGCCATTGACTATTTGTCTAAGTGGGTTGAAGCTATTCCTACTTGAACCAATGATAGTTCGGTTGTTATCGAATTTATTAAAGAGAACATTTTCTCTCATTTTGGTACATTGAGGGCGATAATTAGTGATGGGGGGTTACATTTTAACAGTCGAATGTTTGCAAACTTAATAAAGAAATTTGGAGCAACACACAAGGTTGCTGCACCCTACCATTCACAGACTAGTGGGCAAGTGGAGGTTTATAATCGTGAAATTAAGAATATTCTTCAAAAAATGGTAAAGCCAAACCACAAAGATTGGTCAACTCGACTAAACGATGCTCTTTAGGCATATTGTACTGCTTTTAAGACACCTATTGGAATGTCTCCTTATAGACTAGTCTATGAAAAGGCATGTCACCTTCTAGTTGAGTTAGAACACCGTGCCTATTGGGAAATAAAGGCTTTGAACTTTGACATTGGGAAGGCATGTTTGAATCGCAAGCTTCAACTCAATGAGTTAGAAGAATTACAGAATGATGCATACCGTTCAGCAAAGACTTACAAGGAGCGCATGAAAGTGTTTCATAACAAAAACATTTTGCGAAAATCATTTGAACCAAACCATAAAGTTTTATTGTATTCTTTTAGGTTATATTTATTTCCCGGTAAACTACGATCACGATGAACCGGGTCTCTCATTGTTAAAATGGTATATCCACATGGGGTGGTTGAGGTTGAAGAACTGAGTACTAGCAAAATACAAAAAGTGAACGGGCAAAGGCTTAAGCCTTATTATGAACATTTTAACTACACCAATAAAGACTTAAAACTTTTAGTCCCCGTTTATGAGGATTGACATCCTTCTGACCCGTTTCAAACTCAGTTTAGGGGTACCTCATTTTGTCTGGCTGAAGACAGTAAACTTAGCGTTAATTGGGAGGCAACCCAAGTCATATCAGGTACTATGTTCTAATTTTCTTTCCCATCTTTTAAGGTATGTTTTCAGACATTAAGGATAATGCTTCTTACTAGTTTGGGGGTGGGGTTAAATCGCTCACATTTTTCACACTTTTTAAAGAAAAAAGAGGTTTTTCTGGTAATTTACGAAACTCTTTGACAAATTTCAAAAAACTTTGAAATATTTGATCTTGGTCTTATACATTTGATCATAAAAACCGTAAAATTTAATTTTTTTTTACCAAATATATGCTTAGAAAATGTTAGAGCACTATCCTAAGCTAGATATATTATCCTTAAATAGAAGAAGTTTCAAGTTAACTGGTATTTCTCAAAAAAGTTGCACTTCACAGTAGTGTTGAATTTATTACTTTTGTTAGAATTTTGACCAATCTAAGGGAATATAGTATTTGAGGTAGGAATGATCTACTACAAGAAACAACTGTTTAAGAATAAATTCGGTCATAAAATAATAAAGTAAGGATTTTTATAAGCCAAAATAGCTCTAAACAAAAAATTTCACGATGCAAGGGTACTCGCAGGATTTAGAACTGAAAGAAGAAATTATCACCAATCTCGAGTATGGCCATGAACTATGTGAAAGGAGCAAGAAATATGTCTACTTGTGAGAATCTAGAGTCTAGATCACGAAGGGGCACCAAACCCCGACAGCCTAAACCAAATGGCCGGGATTGCCAACCGAAAACTTATATACAAAGGTTTCACAAAGGAAAACAAATATCATAATTAAAAGGCTTATAGTTATTCCCCAAAATCAATAACAGGATTCAAATTGACTAAAGTACTTGTCAAACTGACCGTTGGATTTGTTTCGCGAAATACAAGGTGACTGGATATTGACTCAAGAACCTTTAAACAAAGTTGTTTGTGCAATAAATATTTTCACTACACTCGAGAATATTAGAAAAATATTTGAAATCTCATCTAATTATTGGATAATATCTCAAGCTTTAAATAGTTTTCTGGGATCTTCTAGTTAAATATTTGTGAAAGAAATAAATTTTAAGGGGTTTTCATTCTTAAATATTTGTGCCATTGTCAAATGTTGATGAAGTGACCTAAAAAGTTTCTAAAATACTATAATGCCCTTATTGACTTTTGTGGGTATAGTCACTGCAAACCCTCATGAGACAAAACTCGTCCTATAGGGGTAACTTATATAGGTTTAACGGCTTGTTGCATACGCTAAATGCAATTGTCTTAACCACGAAAGAGTTATGCTTTTATTTTTTTCTTTGCTTGAGGACTAACAAACTTTAAGTTTGGGGGTATTTGATGGGCATTTAAAATGACCACTTTTCCCATATGACTTAATGTTTATTATTCTTAATTTTATTATTAAACATGACTTATAAAACAATTTTTACATTTTAGGTCACATGGAACTCATTTACCAAATATGTGCAAATATCGGGATGTATAGCTCAAAAGATAAACTACTGGAGAAGGAAGTAGAGTTGTCAAGCACAAGGGTCCCATTTGAGGAGGTTACATTTTAGAAGATAACTCTTGGAGGTTACATTTTTATGTGCATTCATGGCATAGGTTACAATTTCATATTAAATGTAAGAAACTTCTCCTTCATCTATAAAATGAGAGGTGGTGAGCTCATAAGATCATCAAGAAAAACTTGAGAGAATTATTGCAATAAAGTAAGATAAGAAAGCATTGTTAGAGAAGTTGGAGTAAGGTTTTGAGTATTTGAAGAATTTTATAAGTCTTATTATCATCTAATAAAGTTCTTATTTTTTCTTCATTGTTTATAATGAATTCTTCTTTACTTGGTGTTTTTGTTTTATTCTTTATAACTAGCTAAGTCTCTTCTCTAGGGGAAGATGAAGCCAAAAATATGCTAAATATGCAGACTTACATGTGTTAACCCAAATAAGCTTTTATTATAAATGTTCATCTCTATATTGTTATATTATATTATTGGTCTATGTCTAAGAGATATAGACCAAGTTTTGTGATTAAGAATATAGTTATCCTAAAGTTCTATTTTATTCACACTAAATGCCCGACCTTCAAAAGATTTACGGTTTGTAGTTAGCATTTGTATGCTTTCACATTTCTTATTTTCATACTTGAAAGTCATGTATTTTATATAGTTTAAAATGAAACATCATGATAAAAGATGAACCAACTTGACTTGAGGTCATTAACCATTATCATCACTATGGGTAAACTATTGTTAGTTTATATATTTGGTGTAATTGAGGTGAATTCTTTCCCTAGGTTTTTAATTATTGCCTAAAACCCATTTTTTTGACTTCATTAGCATAAGTATTTTACCTATTTGAAACACAAGACAAAACAATTTTCTAGTCCAGTTCAGAAGTGAACGACACTCAATTTCTACCATACTAAACACCAGATTTTGACTGTTGGATCTAACTCCAATTCGGAAGCTATGCTGGCGACCATCCTACGTAAGATAAAGTCTTTAGAAATAGGGAAAAACAAAATGTTTGCTAAAGCATCAATTTTTTATGCTGAGATGCAAGCTTGTGCCGCGTGTGACGATGTTGGACAATATACTCAGGATTGCCCTTTGATTCATGAAATTAGGGAAACCAGGAAGGATCAGGTCAATATGTTTCATCAAAAACCTTCCTCTTTTCCTTATAGACAGTCACATCATCAAGGGAATTCTTCAGGAAGGAATAATTTAAATAACTATTCTGGCAGACCGTATTACCAAGGGAGTAATTCAAATCAAAATCAAGGTGGTACGTCCTTTACTCCCGATCACCAACCTTTTCAGCAAAATACTCCTTACGTTCCTCCTCCGAATAGGAAACCATCTTCGGATGATGGCATATAAGCCCTATTGCAATCCAACAACCAGTTGATACAATAATTCATGCAAATGAATCAGCAATCCATGACTCGAATAGAAACATCAATTGCTCAATTGGCATCTGGGTTTAGTACTAGAGACAAAGATACGTTTCCTAGTCAAACCCAACCCAATCCGAAGGATCAAAATAAGAGTTCACACCGTGATCAGGCGAATGTGGTGATTACACTTAGAAGTGGAAAGACTGTAGACAGCAAAGTATGGATGCCTGAGGATGAATCACATGAAAGTTTTAATCCTAGTACTGTGAAAGCTGCAGAAGGAGGCAAACCTATATGTGTAGAAACCCATTTTCTTGAGGAAGAGACTGGGAAGGTCTCGCTAAGTGAGAAGATTATCGAAAATGATCCGCCTAGAATTCCTAGAGCACCTTTTCCCCAACGGTTTTGTGTTAATGGGAAGAACATTCCCGATGAAGAGGTTAAGGAGATGTTCAAGAATCTTAAGATCACTATTCCTTTCCTCGATGCGTTACGACAGATTTCTTCCTATACAAAACATCTCAAGGACCTCTGCACATTCAAGAAACGTATGAATGTTTCCAAGAAAGCTTTCAATATCCATAACAACAAAAATGTTATTTAATTGCATGCTCAGGTTAACTCTATAATCTTGAACAGAGTACCCATGAAATACAAAGATCCAGGAATGCCGACAATTTCTTGTCACATAGGGACAAATCACATTGGGAAAGCCTACTTGATTTAGGCGCCAGTGTTAACTTGATCCCTTATTCTATATATGAGCAGCTAGGTCTAGAAGGACTAAAACCGGCACATAGAACCTTACAACTAGCTGATCGGTCCATTAGTATTCCTAGGGGAGTTGTGATGGATGTACTTGTCAAGGTTGATGATTTTTTCTATCCTGTGGACTTCGTGATCCTTGACACAAACCCGGTGAAAGACCCAAAGAGTGAGATACCTGTGATCCTTGGCCGACCTTTCTTGGCCACTGCTAATGCGTTAATCAATTGCCGTAGCAGGGCTATTAAGTTGACTTATGGGAATAAAACTATCGATTTGAATATCTTCAATGCAACTCATACTCCGTTTGAGGATGAGCCCGATGAGTGTAACATGCTTGTTACTATTGTAAATAGTACATTTCATTGTTCTAATCCAAGGGACCCGTTAGAAGCTTGTCTTACAGATTTTGGAGAGGGTCTAGACGTTGATGACCTTATCAATGAGGTCAATGCCCTATTAGATTCTGTCCCCATTTTTGATACCACTGATGTGGTTGAAATACTAAAAGTTGAAGATCTAGTTCTCAAAGCAGAGGAAGTACCCACTAAGTTAGAGTTTAAGCCTCTCCCTAAAAATCTCAAATATGCTTATCTAGGTCCTAATGAGACTCTTCCTGCCATCATAGCATCTGACCTAGAGCTTGAGAATGAAGATAAATTAATGCGTGTATTAAAGGGAAACAAAAAAGCTCTTGGATGAAGCATCTCGGATATTAAGGGTTTTAGTCCTTCTATATGCATGCATAAAATCAATCTTGAGGATGATACAAAGAAGTCTCGTGAAGGGCAATGAAGGCTTAACCGACTATGGCCGAGGTTGTAAGAAGGGAAATTCTAAAATTGCTGGATGTTGGGATTATTTATCCCATTTCTGATAGCCCATGGGTGAGCCCAATTCATGTTGTTCCTAAGAAGTCAGGAATCACTGTTGTGAAGAATGATCACAATGATCTTGTCCCCACCCGTATGACCACAGGGTGGCGAGTGTGTATAGACTATAGAAAGCTAAATTCAGTCACTCGAAAAGACCACTTTCCCTTATCATTCATGGACCAAATGCTTGAACGACTTTTCGGTCACGAATATTATTGTTTTCTTGATGGGTACTCTGGGTACAATCAAATACCCATCGCTCCTGAGGATCAAGAGAAAACCACGTTCACCTATCTTTTTGGCACTTTTACCTATCATCGTATGCCCTTTGGGTTATGCAACGCTCCTGCTACATTTCAAAGATGTATGTTGAGCATATTCTCTGATATGGCCGAGCATTTTCTCGAGGTCTTCATGGATGACTTTTTGCTCTTTGGTAATTTATTTGATTAATGTCTCCACCATTTATCTCTTGTCCTAGCTAGGTGTCAACAGAAAAATCTTGTGCTAAACTGGGAAAAATGTCACTTTATGGTGAAGAAGGGTATAGGTTTAGGACATGTTATTTCTGCAAAGGGAATCGAACTTGATAAAGCTAAGGTAGATGTCATTTCTAGCCTCTCGCCCCCACGAAATGCTAAGGATGTTCGATCATTCCTGGTGCATGCTGGATTTTATCAACGTTTTGTTCCAGAATTTTGTAAAATTGCTCGACCCCTTAGCAATCTCTTGGCCAAAGAATCCACCTTCTTATTCGATGGTCCTTGTCTTGATGCTTTTAAGAATCTCAAGACACGTCTGACTTCTTCACCCATCATTCAACCTCCAAATTGGAATGAACCTTTCGAGTTGATGTGTGACGCATCTGACTATGCCATTTGTGCAGTTTTTGCACAACACATTGATAACCTTTTGCGTATCATCTATTATGCCAGTAAAACTCTTAATGATGTGCAACTCAATTATGCAGCCACAGAGAAAGAACTTTTAGCGATAGTTTTTGCTATAGAAAAATTTTGTTCTTACCTTATAGGATCTAAAGTAATAGTCTATACGGATCATGCTGCTATCAAACACCTTCTCTCCAAGAAGGACACCAAGCAACGCTTAATCCGATTGATATTATTACTTTAGGAGTTTGATATCGAGATTCGGGATAAAAAATGTGCGGAGAATGTCGAAGGGGAGGGCGCTTATAGGTTGCATCATAGAGTCTATAACCCGAGTAAGTTTTTTGTCGAAGGTTTTATTTTGATATGTTGCTCGAATAGGCTGTGATTATACTTATGTTTTATTGTAGGTCCAACTAACCGGTCTTGGGGGAGTCCAAGGGATTATATTGACGTTTTACTCAATTCGGACGAGGAGTGGGTTAATTTTATATTCACGAGTCTAGGTATCATGAGGAAGAGAAAGAAAAAGACAGATTCCCTACTTCAAAACATACCCGTTACAACGAAGCCATCAAAGAAGAGGAGGGCAAAAGTGGTTCGAAAGTATCTGAAGAAATGGGGGGGGGGATGATTTGGCAATGACAGTTCAGTATGCTTCAAAGTCGAAAAGGGCCTCGAAGTAAGCTACTCCAGTACCCGAAGGGGGGGGGGGTGATGCTTCGAGACTGAGGCTGAGGCAGGTACCAGCGTAGGCTGAGAAAGGGAAATGCAGGGTTGCTCCCGAGGCTCCTAAGGTACCGCAGATGAAGGTTATTCAATGCAAATGGCGTAGGGCGCTGGGGGAAGATGATGCGGAGGATGAGGACGAAGAGATGACGGAGGCTGAGTGATAAGATCAGGCTCTAGCCAAGTTTGCTTCGATGGCTAAACTCTGCGACGCTGACCTAGATTAAGCTTCAAAGCAGATAAAGAAGACTATATTTCAGGTAACTGTCTATTATTGTTTGTGAGCTTCTAAAATTTTCTTAAGTGCTTCATGCTTCGAGAAATGCTGATGGTTCAAATACTCTAGCATACAGATGCTTGGGCGCAGTCATTCACCAAGGCTGTAAATGTGGGAAAAAGGAGGTTACGGCACTTGACAGTCTAGAGCTTGCTCAAGGGACTGAAGCCTCATTTTTATCTGAGAACTAAATTTTGAAGCAAGATATGGCGGCTATCACTGAATCCTTTAATACGAGGCTCGAAGATCAACAGTTTAATCATGAGTAGGTGTTAAAGTTGACGATTACTGCGAAGGATAAAGAGAAAGTAGACCAGAAAATGCACTATCAGGCATAATTTGATGGTAAATGTAGAGTGATTGTCAGGCTTAATGAGTTCATAGAGGATATGAGGTTTGATTCTGACACTTTAGAATGGCTCCCTATTACCGAAGATCCTGTTGCTGAGGATTCCTTGCAGACGAATGAAGGAAAGGTGGACGTTGTTGTTGAAGGTGTTGGAAGGGGTATGGAAACCCTTGTGGTCAAAGGTATTGCTGCTGGGGCTACAACTGACATGATTGCAGATGATATAGGGTCAGGGCCTTCGACTATGGGTGCTGAAGGTATTGATGCTGCAGGGCCTGCTGGGGGAGAAGATGCAGCCATGCCGGTCTGAGGTATTTATATTGGAGTGCCATGCCTGTTATTTCTGATTTGCTGTTGGGTTGTAATATTTGAACCAACTTTATTGTTTTGTGGGGTTGATCTTGGAGCTTATTTTGTGCGAACTGATTTGAACTGCTGTGTTGAAACTGATTTGTGTGAACGTTGATTTGATTTACTTATTTGTGCTTTATACTTGATGTATATTCTGAACTAAATTTGATGTATTATTCTAAACTAATTTAAATTGAGCTATATTAAAACTTTTCTCTGATATATAATGTTCTGAAACTTCTTGCATGTGGTAGAGTTGCAGATATTCCTGTATAATAGTGTCTGCATGTGCTGAATCTGTCAAATAATTGTAGAGTGATCGAACCTGTGAGAGCTTCAAGATGGTTGTGATACCTCGTTTGAAATCAAGGGATCTGCTGGACATTGAAGGCCTAAGTCACAATGATGTAAGACGTGGTCACCCCCAACGCATTCTCGAGGGTCCGGACGGTCGACTATTCGTGTCCCTCGAGTCTGCTCGAATGTTGGGAGTTAGAAAATTTTCAAGATCGCCCCCGAGTATCAGTTGGGACGGGGTTGACATGATACTTAGGGGAAACCCAGAAATTCACTGAACTTTGAAGGCCTAAGCCACAACGAAGTAAGACATGTTCACTGCCAACGCATTCTTGAGGGTCCAGTCTTTCGACCATCCGTGCCCCTCGAGTTTACTTGAAAGTTGGAAGCTTGAAAATTTTAAGGTCACTCCCAAGTATCAGTCGGGTCGAGGGTTAACATGATACCTAGAGGAAACCAAGAAATCGATTGGATTTCGAAGGCCTAAGCCACAACGAAGTAAGACGTGTTCACCACCAATACATTCTTAAAGGTGTGGTCTTTCGACCATTCGTGCCTCTCGAGTTTGCTCGAAAGTTGGAAGCTTGAAAATTTCAAGGTCGCCCCCAAGTATCAGTTGGGTTGAGGGTTGACATGATACTCAGAGGCAACCAAGAAATCGATAGGACTTCGAAGGCCTAAGCCACATCGAAGCATAACTGTTCTCCACCAATGCATTCCCGAGGGTCCAATCTTTCGACCATCCTTGCCCCTCGAGTTTCCTCAAAATTGGAGGTTTGAAAAATCTCAAGGTCGCCCCCAAGTATCAGTCGGGTCGAAGGGTTGACATGATACTTAAGTTAAACCAAGAAATTCATTGAAAATAGGAGACGAAGCAGGGGTGGAAAAACTGTTTATTAATTATTCTGTATTTACATCAGTTGTACAAGGTAGAGGCCATGGCCTGTTGTATGAAACTAGCTACACTGTATTCCACGGATTTGGTAAAGGCTCTTCGTCTTCTGTCATTAAGTAGTATGGGCCTTTGTTGGTTTTATCGCATACGACATATGGTCCTTCCCAGGATTCGGTTAGCTTGCTGGCATTTTGAGGCTTTGAGGATTGGTTTACACGTCGAAGTACCAGATCTCCAATGTTGAAGCTTCGTGGTCGAACTCTCTTGTTATATGACTTTTGGAGGGACAGATGGTAACGACCAAGGTTGGCGATGGCTCGGTCTTTGGTTTCGTCGATCCATAACATGTTGCATTCGAGCTCAAACTCATTATCTTCGTCTGGGAGGTTGGGATCTCGTATAAGTACTTTAAATTGAGTAGGGTGCACAACTTCGGTACCGTATGCTAGAAGGAAAGGGGTATAGCCTTTAGATTTTCTTGGTATTGTTCGATAGGCCCTGAGGACATGCCGTTACTCTTGAACCCATCGGCCTTTCTTTGCATCAACATGTTTCTTGAGATCGTCGACTATGGATTTGTTGATTGCTTCGACTTATCAATTTCCTTGAGGGTAATAGGGTGTTAAGGGTGAGAGGATAATTTTGTGTTTTTTGAGGAAGTTTCTGGCTTTGCTCTGGACGAACTGCAGACCATTGTCACATCAAATCATATGGGGGCACCCGAAGCCTGTGATGATATTTTCCCATAGAAATTTGATAACTTCTTCTTCTCTGGTTTAGCACAAAGGTACGGCTTCGACCCATTTGGTAAAATAGTCTGTTACAACAAGGATATTCTCTTGCCTGCCTGAGGCTTTAGGAAAAGGACCAATGAGATCGATAGCCCATCTTTTGAATGGCCAGGAGACTTGGCTGAAATGGAAGTCTTGCGAGGGGCTGTGGATGTCGTGAGCATGACGTTGGCATTTGTCACTGTGTTTGGCATACTCTTCAGCTTATTTTTTCATATTTGGCCAGAATAAGCCTTGAGAGATGGCTTGAAGGGCCATATGATGACCAACAGTGTGAGCACCGCAGGTACCTTGGTGGTGTTCAGCTAAAATTGTAGAAGCTACAGCTTGAGAAATGCATCGAAGGAGGACGCCATTTGGGGATTTACGATGTTACTCATATTTGTGGATAGTGTATCTACGACAATTCTCTAACAACGATCATTTGGCTTTGGGATCATCTGGGAGGGTTGCATTGTTAAAGTAATGGAGGAATGGTGTTTGCCAATTGTCTGGATTTAGACTCTCGCCCCCAGTATTGATGGCATTGATTTCCATCTAGTCGATATTTGGGTGTTCGAGTACTTCGATGTGGAGGGTTGGTAATTCTGATTGGCCTAACATAGCTACTATGTAGGCGAGAGCATCTGCATGTCAGTTTTCTCCTCGAGGGTAATGAGTGATGGAAGATTTTTTGGGAAAACGGTCCATGCGCTGTCGAACGAGAGTAACATATTCAGCCATGCGACCGTTAACTTAATTTTTACCAGTGCAATGTCTCTGAAAAAGGTGGGAATCTAAGAAAACTGCGAGTTTAGGGACACTGAGTTTGAGGGAAAGGTCAAGGCTATGGATCAATGCTTCATACTCGGCTTCATTGTTGGAGCATTCAAAGTTGAGCTTGACTGCTTTTTCTATGCGATCATTGGTAGGTCTGACCAGGACTATACCAATCCCTGAACTGCTAGGCCCAGCGGATCCATCTGTGAATAGCGCCATCCAGTATTGGGGTTCCATGGATCTGTTGCTTCGGGTTGGTCGTCTATTGCATCATCTTCATGTTCCTCCCAATCGATATCTTCCACAGGGAAGTCAGCAAGGAAGTCTTCTACTGCTTGGCCTTTCTGAGATATCTGCTTCTCGAATGTAATGTCATGTTCACCAAAATATACAGACCACTGTTGTACTCGTCTGGATTTCTTTTTTTTACTGAATATTTCTCAAAGGGGGTAGCTTGTTATAACACGGATGGGGTGAGCTTGAAAATATGGTTTGAGTTTGTGGGTTGAATAGACAAGGGTGAGGAGCAAACGCTCAAGTTTTGAATATCATGTTTCTGCAGGTGTTAGAGTTTTGCTGATAAAATATACAGGCTTCTCGACGTTTGAATCGAGTCGAATAAGCACTTAACTGATAGAGGTGTCTGTAACAGCGAGGTATAAAGAGAGTGTCTCACCTTCGATAGGGGTGCTGATAATGGGGGGTCGATCAAGATAAGTTTTGAGTTTGAGGAAGGCCTACTCGCAGTCGGGTGGCCAGTTAATCTCAGGGTTGTTTTTCTTTTTTGCTTTGTGGACGCCTTGGTCGTGTAAGAGGAAAAAGAGACAAGCACAACAGTCTAAGGATTTGGTAATGAAACGGTTAAGGGTTGCTATCTTACCAGCAACCTTTTGGACATCTTTTTTGGTTCGGGGCGAAGGCATGTCGATGAGGGTTCGAATATGTGTGGGGTCAATCTCGATACCTCGTTTACTGATAAGATGGCCTAAAAATTTGCCAGACAAAACACCAAATTGGCATTTGTTTGGGTTGAGTTTCATGTTGTATGTTTGAAGTATTGAAAAGACTTTGGTGAGGTCTTGGATGTGGGTTCATTTTTGGAGGCTCTCGCATAACATGTCGCCGATGTAAACCTCGATCGAATTGCCAAGCAAGGGTTTGAACATGGTGGTAATAAGGCGTTGGTAAGTGGCACCCGCATTTTTAAGGCCGAAAGGCATAATGTTAGAACAGTAAAGGTATTGTTCAGTAATGAAAGAAGTTTTAAGTTGATCTTCGGGGACAAGGGGTACCTGATTAGAACCCAAAGCCACGTTCATCATAGACAGGCGCTCATGTCTAGCGGTAGGATCGAGGAGGACTGAGATGATCGGTTGGGGGAAACTGTCCTTTGGTGTATGCTTGTTGAGGTCTGTGAAGTCGATACAGATTCTGATCTTGCTGTTCTTTTTGGGAACTGTAATAATGTTTGATATCCAATCAGTATACTTCACTTCTCTGATGAAACCCACGGCTATAAGCTTGTCTACTTCAAGGTTTACTTCTTCTCAAAGGCGTGGTGCCGAGTTACGCTTTTTTTGTTTAACTGCTGTAAAATGGGGAATGAGAACGAAGCGATGGCATGCCAAACTGGGGTCGACACCGGGCATCTCTTGGAACGTCCATGCAAAGACGTCTTTGCTTGCTCAAAGGAAGTCTGAGAACTCGAGGCGTTCTGCCTCATCTAGAAAAGTTCTATTGAATGTACCTCGACCCGGACCATCAAGTTTGATATAAACAGTGGATTCGATGGGTGAGGTGGTATCTGTCGAAGGTGAGGGAATAGAGAGAGACAGTGATTGCTATGGGCGGCTGACGAGCCTTCGGGTCTAATCGATCTCTGGGTGCTCGCATTAACAGGCGAGGCGTTGAGAGCCTTTTAAATTCCAAGTACCCAAGGGGGTGGTAAAATGATGGGTTTGATGATATGTCGAAGGTATGGCATGTATGGCATGGAGCCAATCGTGTCCAAGGATACCGAGGTATTCTGACTTCTTGTTGACGACAAGAAAGATGGTTTGAAGTGTGACTGGGCCGATAACAACGGGGAGACTGATTCGACCAACAATAACTTCTCTAGCCTCATTGAATCCTTTCAATTCAATATTGGCAGCAGTTATGTAGTTAGTTTTCTTCATGGTTTGGATAGTTTGGAGGAAAAGGACATCAACTGCACTTCCTGTGTCTATGAGCATTGTGTGGAGAACGAGGTTTTTGATCTTAATCATGATGACTAATGGATCGGAATGGAGAAAGCAGGCATTAGATGTGTTACAGTCGATAAAAGAGATACCTTCAGGCTGAGGGGAGAGGCTTGATCCTGGCAGGAGAGCGGGCAGCTTCTCCTGGTAGGTGAGTTTGGAGCTTTCTACGACACAGTTGCGTTTGCTCTTGGAATGACCACTGTCAATATTGTTGACTTCGATGAAGTGTATTCGGCGGATATGCACCTCGGCCAGGTCGGCAGCAGGGGTAAGCTGAGGTCTGAGGTATGACCCGTCAGCAACATACTGATGTAGATGACCTGGCTTGTGGATGATCTCGAGGGAGCGCTGCAACGCAAAGCATTTATTTTTGTGGTGACAGTTACACTTGTGATTAGCGTAGTAGGGCTCGCATTGTTTGACTTCGATAGGGAAGGGGATACTCCAGATGGGGTCTGCTTATATATACGGTAAAAGGGTACTGAGAGGGGCAGTAAGCGTGGGTAGGATCGGCTTCGGTCTCTTTCTGCGGGCTTCAGCATTGTTGTCATTGTGAGGGAGTTTGCAGCTCTCAGTCTCCTGTGAGACAGGAGCGATCAGGGGTATAGGTGTAGCAGGTGGGCATTGTCGAGGTTTATTGAAGTTGGTGGTTGAAGGTTGCCCCTGTTTACGTGATTCGTGGAAGCGCTCAAGGTCAAAATAGCTATTGACTTTTGAGAGCATCTCCTCGAGGGTTCAAGGTTTGTGGAGGACCAGGTACTCTTTCACACGGCTGTGATCTGGTAAGGCATTTGAGTACGCGAGCACAACATTCGCGCAGTCAAGGTTCTCGACTTTCCGTGATTCATCGAGAAACCTCTTGGTGAAGGCTTCGAGTGTTTCACTGCTAGATTTTCTGAAATTGAGCAAGGTATCGACTCTGACTTCTCTGTCTTTATTGAAGGCAAACTAGGCGATAAAAAACTGTGATAGTTGCCCGAAGATCCGGATCGATCCATTAGGGAGATTGTGATACCATCAAAAGGGGTTGTCAGTAAGGCTGGTGGGAAAAAGGGGGCATAACAGGTAGTTGGCTGTGGACTAGAGGCTCAGTGCATTTTAGAATTTGAGAATGTGTGATTGAGGGTATGTGTTGCGGTATTTGCTGAGTTTGGGAGCACAGAAATTAGGGGGGTGGGGTATCTGGATAGCGAGAAGTTTGGGACAAAGGGGGTTATTCAGTCGACTCCATGAGTTGGGAGTTGGGCTCGCGCTGACGCGAAGAACAGGTTGGATTTTGAAATCAAGGTCCTGTTATGCAGCATAGGCAGGGAGAGGGGGAGATCGAGGGATTCGAGGATGGTGAGGTCGAGTAAGTAGTATATGTTCGGCGTTGCGCTCCCCAAGACATTCCCGAGCAGGGCGATATTTAGGGTTTCTAGAGAATCGGAGGGTGGAGATAGAGGAATCTTCTATGGGGTGAATACCGAGATGGATAAAGCCAATAGGGGGAATAGTGTGGGGAGCACCCTCGGCACCGATATAGACTGGCGGTACTTTGAGATTGGGAAGGGGTCCCAGATAGGCATGGGCAGACACGCGCGACGGGTCTGGTGCTTGGGATGGTCGAGCAGCTTCCAGAGGTTGTAGTCACTGTAACTCTTTGACGGTGTTGCGTAACTCGTCAATTACCTGGTTCTCCCTGTCGGTATCATCCAGGCGGCGGTTCCATTCGGCTTCAAACTTCAACTGGTACTTTTCGTATTCCTGGTGAAGTTGTGCATGATGGCATTCCTCGGCTTGAGCTAACTGCTGAGAAAGTAAGGCTATTTGGGCCGCCACTCCGTCGACAGAGTTGCCGGCATGGGTAGAACTAGAACGGAGAGTGGGTGCCATTAAGAATAATCTGCTGAAGTTGAGAACAAAGGGAGGGAAATAAGAAAGGGAGATAGGTAGGGTGGGAAGCACAGATGGCACCAAATGTAGGGGCCTAACTCCGTTCGGAAGGGAAGTCGGCTCTTACACCATGGGGGTTTAATCTTCATTCAAAGGGGTCCAAGTATATAACCTACAATGCGAGTAACTAATAGACAATATACTTGCATGGAGGCCTAGAATATGACTCTCCACGACCTCTGATGAGGATTTTTAAGAAAGTTTATATTTCTGTCAACTATTCAAAGGTTCGAGTACTGAGTTTTTACAAGGTGATCGGAGGTCAATAATGTGGGGTCTGGGTGGAGATTTTCTAACCTCTCTTTGGTTCCCCATTTCTCTTATTTATAGAACATAGGATGATGTGAGTCACCAAGGTTAGGTCAGATTACAAGTGTACAATCCAGGTATCCTCTGGATATCGAGCAGATATCCCGGAGTTGGTGCTGAAGCCGGAAATACAGGGTCTACCACCATGCTCTGTCACTGTAGCTGCAATGACCAGCAACTCCGCTGTCTTATCTAGTGAGCTAGCTGTCTGTCTTGTCACACTTCGACCATGAACGAATATGGTCGAAGTGTTTTTGATGTTGAAGTAGAATTCTTCTTCGAGGCTTATTCAGAGTTGAGGTTTTGTCTTCAGGTGATCTTTGGGAGAATTGTTTAAGGATTGAATGGGATTCGAGATATTTGAGTAGGCTTCGATGTAGCCTTTGAGTGTTTGACTAGGGTAGAAGGCTATGAGTAGGCTACTACATGGTCCAGTCACTGACCTTCTGTATAATTTGTTCTTCAGTACTGTGCAATGTTTTAAAATTTTGATCAATTGCCTGTATTCTTTTGGATCTTCTTAGAGTTTTCCATCGCATTTATAGTCTGGACCTATGTAGATGAGGAAGGGTTTTCTCCAATTGTCTTTGTCTTCTTCATCACCCCCAGTGTTGATCACGCATACTGAAACGTGATCGGTGTTAGGGGCTGATATCACTTCGATTTTGAGGTACCTAGCTTTTGTACCTAATACCTGGTTAAATAAGCTTGGGAATTGGTATGACAATTTTCACCACGAGGTAGGTATTCTAGTGTAACCTTTTCGAATCGACTCATTATTTCGGATACTATTGCTCCATAATAGATCATTTTTCCATTCTTCTTGTATTGTTCAGAGTAATGATGAACTATCAGCAACGAATCAGTGTACACCAATATTTTGGGTACTATAATTTTTAATGCCATATCTAGCCAATGGATTATGGCTTCGTACTCTGTGTCATTATTTGAGGCTTCAAAATTAAACTGTATTAACTTCTCGATTATGTTATTGGACGGTATGATGAGTACGATTCCCACTTCGGGCCCAGCAGTTCCTGCTGATCCATATATAAGTAATTTATAACCATCTTTTTTAACCCACTCAGCTCTTTCCTCAAAGGGCTTGGTATGTGGATTGATTTCAGACCCCTCAACTACTTTAGGATCATGTTCTTCCCAATCTGGATCTTATACTGGGAAGTCCACTAAGAAGTCTATAACTTCATGCCCTATCTTTGACGTTCATTGTTCAAATTTAATATCATGCTCTCCCAAACTTACCGACCATTGTTGTACTCTTTATGATTCTCCTTCTTAGATAATACTTCTCGAAGGGGATAATTTGTCACGACTTTTACTTAATAAGCATGGAAATAGTGTTTTAGTTTATGAGAAGTGTAGACGAGTGTTAGGATGAGTCTCTCAATTTTAGAATATCTTTTTTCTAATGGTGTAAGCATTTTGGTTGTGTTAATTTTTCATTTTTGATCGACGTGCTCATTATTGAAGATTTTCCAAGGTACTTTTTCAACTCTTGAAAGCAGCTTTACATTCTTTTGTCCAATCGATTTCTTCATTCTGTCTTCCTTTGCCTCTAATGGTGGATCCACGAAGTAGCATGAATAACCATTGGCATCGATCTGATGATTTTGGGATGAATTTGTTGAGAGCTATGATCTTGTCAGCTAGCTTTTGTACATCCTTTTTTGTCTTTGGAGATGGCATGGATATGAGAGCTCGAATCTGATCTGGGTTGGCTATTATCTACTTTTTTACTAATAAGATGTCCCAGGAATTTTCTGGAGTGGATTCCGAATTGATACTTGTCTGGATTAAGTTTTATTCTGTAAGACCGCAATATGCTAAATATTGTATCGAGATCCGTGACATAATCTTCCTTATTTAAGCTTTTACAGAACATATCATCAATGAATACTTCTACGGTCTTCCCTAGATGGTCTTTGAACATGCTTGTTACTAATATTTGATAGGTTGCTCCAGTATTTTTTAGGCCGAATGGCATAACCTTGTAATAATAAAGGCTTTTTTCACTGATAAATATTATCTTATTTTGATCTTCATCTAAGAGAGGTATCTGGTTGTATCCCGAAGTAGCATCCATCATTGATAGTAGCTCATGCCCTGCTGTTAAATCTAAAACTTGATAGATTATTGTGAGAGGGAAATTGTTTTCCAGTGTGTATTTATTTAGATTGGTAAAATCTATACAAACTCAAACCTTCCCATTCTTTTTTGGAACCGCTACTATGTTGGGGATCCAATCTGGGTACTTGGCTTCTCGAATGAAACCTACTTCAATTAATTTATCGATCTCATTGATGACTTCATCTCTGAGTTGAGGTGAGAGCCTCATCTATTTCTGTTTGGCTATGGTAACTTTATCTTTTATACTTAGTTTGAGGCAGGCTTCCCTGGGTCAACTCCCAGTATCTCTTGGAACGTCCATGTGAACACATCTATATTAGCTTGAAGGAATCATATTAAGGCTTCCTTTTCCTATTAGATGAGCATGGTACCAATGAATATACCCCTATTATGTCGATCGATCTCAATGTTCTCTATGGGCTCGATTGTGGAAGGCTAATCCTCGACGTGACCAGCTATCTATAATTGCTATTTAGAATATTTTTCTGATGTGTAGAGTATGTTAGATACTGTATTTTCACAATCCCGAGTGAGGTTCCGACTCCCTTTGATCTTGTAGATCTCCTCATTATATTTAAAACGAAGTGTTTGACGGTACGTGGATGGGATCACTTGCATATTACGTAACCAGCAGCACCCCATGATTCTTAAGAATTAAGATTTTGTGTTGATTATATAAAATGTAATGTCGAGGGTTATTACTATGGCTGTTATAGGTAAATGAGTCTTCATACTCCTTCTTTGGATCCATTAAACCCATTGATATCTATGTCGTTTGGCTCTATTTTCTCTGTAAGTCCCATTTGCTCAATTGTGTTTTGAAAAATAACTTCTATAGCATTGCCCGTATTCACCATCATAGTGTGCATGACAAAGTTTTTTATTTTTAGCATGATGACCAGCGCGTCATGTTAAGGAAACTTGACAAGACCTATGTTGCAATCTTCGAATGAAATTCCAATTCGCCAAAGGTATGATTTTGGTAGGAGTTTTGCCTCTTCTCTTAAACTGTGAGGTCGTGATACTGTATCAACCTTCATCTTTTGAATCTGGCCGAATTGTTAATCTGATGAATCTCAATCATATGGTTAATATAAATGTGATACAGGTGCTTCTCCTCTAAATCTTCTTCGACTTGAATGACATCAACCTGCTTCTTGTAGCTCCCATTTTTGTATCCTTCTAGGTCGATATTATATTATGCATTATTCTATTTTTCAAAATATATTCCATCAATCTTTGTATGGCATAACATCTATCAGTATCGTGATGTGTCACCTTATGGTGTTTGCAGTAAGGTTTTTCTTAAATCGACCCTAGAGGTTGAGCGTTGCAGAAGAACATGTCTTTTAAAGTTTAACATTTAACTTTGGAAGGACAACATGTTCGGTAGTAGGTTCCCCTTTCGAGGCTTGCCTTAAGTAGATTATGCCTTTCAGACAACATCCTTTCCAGGTCGATATGCCCATTTACCTTTTCAATTATTTTTTCCAAGATTGTGGGTTTGTTCAAGAATAAATACTCTTTAGCTTTACATTCGATCTGCAGAGCATTGATGAAAGCTGATACAATTGTCTTTTGATCTTAATTATCAACCTTTCGAGCAAGTTTGAAGAATTTCTTGGTATAAACTTTGAGCTTTTCCCCTTGAGTATGCTTGAGGCTGATAAAAGTATATAAATTGTCCTCCTTATCTTTGTTGTGAGCATAAGTACTTGCGAAGATTTTTTGAAGCAGGTCAAACGTAAGGATGTAATCTTCGGTTAGAGTATGGAACCATCAGAGTGGATCTAGCTCCCTGAATACTGGTATCGAACAATCGGTAGAGAATGTGATTAAGGTTTGAATGCAATCCCAACGAATCTTAGAATTACTAGACGTGTTCACCTGGATCTGAGCCTTTGTATATGCGGATCTTTGGCATATGAAATCCAGCTAGAGCTTCCATTTCAAATAATTCTTTAGCAATCAGACTTCCTTGAAGTTTGCCTAATTCGTCTTTGTTGTAAAGAGTTTGAATTTCTATAAATTTTTTGATTCGTTGATCCATGTGCACCTATATTACATATCGATGTGGTACTAGAACTGAGTGATGTGCAGGTCTTGGGTAATGATTCACACTTCCATCACTCAATCTTTCCCGAACTGGCACCCTAGGTAGAGGTCGCGGCTCTCCTTCTTGACGTTTCGAGTGCAGGCGTCCCCTAGTAATTTGAGATTGATCTTCGCATCCCAGATAAATCGAGGTTTCTAGTTCCAGTGGATCGTTGCGGTGGTGCCTGGATGCTCTTCTACTCATAGCCCCTCGAGGTGCTTGTATATCTCGTGCTGATATTCTAAAATTTATGAGCACGACCTCTCCTTACCAGGGAGCTGGTCTCTGTTGATTATCTAGTAAGCCCTTTAAGGCGTTTTGCAATGTGGGTATCTATTTTTTTATGTCATTTGGACTCCAATTGTCTAGCTCTGCACTCCTCTTCGACCGCTTTTTTGCAGAGCTCTTGATCTTGAGCCAATTGGCGCTCGAGATTTTTTCGTTTCATGGTTTTGGCGTTGAGGTTCTTTCTTAATTATGCTAACTGATCAGGTTCTGTGGAGTTGACTTTGTGCTAAACTATTGAGGCTGCAAGTTGTTTGGGGTTTACCATGATTGCGTGTTGATGATTTTTGAGTAACTACTTGCCTTAGGATTTTGTAGAATGTATCTCGTTTCCCACAAGCGGCGCAAATGTAAGGACCTAAATTTGTAGGTCAAATAGTTTCTTACACCAAATGTAGCTATAACCTAAATAGTTGTAAACAGATAATGCAAAGTGACACGAGTTTATCACGAAAAACCTCTGAATAGGTAAAAACCACGACCTCAGCTCGAGGATTTATAAAGATAGCTTTATTGCTTGAGTCTCTTGGAGTTTACAATAATTAAGATCCTATGAGTAGATCATCTGAGGATATTGTTTATCTCCCAAGTCTTATTTTTATATATATATATATATATATATATATATATATATATATATATATTTTGTTTCCTATCTCTGCTGTCCTATATATTGATCTTATCCTCAGTTCTTATGTGTCAGCACATTCTTCTGGATTGGGAGAAAGAGTGGAAGTTTTTCCTGTAACTTCCAGTTCATGGGGGCAGATGTTCTTGACTCATTCTTCTATTTTATTGGAGCGTTTGAGCCACGTATCTTCTTAGTTCATTGTCCAAGTGTCAACATCGCTAAGGTGTATGTTCTCCAAATGTTGTGTGAGTATGGTATTATAGTAGTTCACTATTACTATAGCTCGGGGGATAGGTCCCTACACAACAAAAACCCATAACCCACAAACACTTCACAATCGCTGTCGAACTCACAAAGCAATCAACGGTTGAGATTTCCCCACAACCATCTACAATTCCTTCGTTCGAGATGCAATTATACTCAACAACTATAAAAGTTATGATTTTTCATTAATTTGGTGTTTTTTTGTAACTTTAGGTTGATTGGGGATTCTGATTTGTGTATAATTTGGATAAAGTTTGGATTTTTATTATGTGGGATTTGATTATGCCAGTGGGCAAATTTTGTGTTGTGTTATTATGGTTGGATTTGAGTTGGGGATTCTGTTTTGTTGGTGAAATTAGTTTGAAGGATTTGGGTTTGATCCAAATTTCTTCTCCTGTAGTTCAATTTGTGTTTTTGATGTCGATTTTTGGGCTAGTGGTAAAAAATTATGACTTTGGCCTTGTTTTCATTGGATATCGACCGTGGGACTGGGGTTGTCATAATTGCTTAAGTACTTATGACTGGTGTAGTTCTTTGACCAAGAAATGTTTTTTTTTCCTGTGCTTGTTGGAGTTGTTTAAAGATTATTTTGAGAGAATGAGAGGATTTTGTAGTATTGTGAGAAGTCATTATGACTTCGGGATTTGCATCACCTACTTGAGCTAGTACTTCCCTTAATCTACTTGTTTGGTCTCTTATTAAAAGCTCATTTTGAGTACTTTAATCTCCGAAGCTACTCACGACAATCTTGATTTGGGACCCTCCTTTTTCTAGGCAAGTATCCTTTCCCTCTGCATTCGCTCTAGCGAGACTAGGGCTCTACTCAGTCTAGGCTTATTATTGGCTATGGGACTTTACTTTACAATACTTAAAAGGCATTTTATCTCAACCATTTATTTATCCTCGAATTAACCCTAAGTCGTATGGTCATAAACAAATTATCGTTGTACTATTTATATACCTTTAAAGACATTTCGACCTGTTGGGCAAGTTTTTAAATCTTGTTGTTGTAGTAATGATTTCCTTCATGTAACTCATTATTGGATATGCTTTAAGGGACATTATATGATATTAGGGCTGTCAATGGACTGGATTGGACTAGGATCTACAATGATCATAGTCCGACCCGTTAAGAAATCCCATTGGTCCTAACCGGTCCGAATCCTATAGGATCATTTAACTATGGATCCTAACCCAGTCCGTTAATAATTTGATCGATCCTAACCCAGTCCGAATCGATCCATTCCTTTAGAGGGAAAAATCTTAAAGAATCCTTACGTGAAAACTAATTTTCTTTTGAACAATCATTCTAAGAAAAACCCTAAATATCACTTCACACTTAAAGATCTTCTTCTTTCGCTTGTATGACGGTGCAAGAAACAAAAGGGGAAAGAAAAATCTCTTTTGGTTTTAGAGAAGAAGAAAATACTCAATTTTGGGTCTGGGCTACTATTTCAAAGAATATATAGACAAAATTAACATTCTATTAAGATCAAGGTCAGTCGGGTCCCATTCGACCTAGGTTGGGGTGACTCAATGACTTCAAACCCAACCCACTAAACCTAGGGTTTGTAGGGAGAGTTTTAGAGACATGTTGTTGTAGTGGCTTACTCGCAGCCTTCAAGCTCCAATCGAACACTCGAAGGGTACATCGAAGCCTACCAAAAGACTCGAAGCCCAGTAAGATAATAACTAAGTTCACGAAACTCTCCGAGACTAATCGAACACTTAAAGGAATCATCAGTCGAAGATAGATGAGCAGCGCCTGAACCCAGCATAAATAATAGGATTGTTCACGGGTCGGGTCGGCCCGGGTTCTGTCCTGGGCCAGATCCGAACCGGCCTAATCGGGTTTTACATTTATGAACCCAGACCCGACCCAGACTGCTTCTAAACCCAATCCAAAACCGATCTGGACTAAATCGGATTGGGCCAGGCCCTACTTGGTTTTTGTTTGTTTTTAGGAGAAATTGATTATAACTTTATGACATCTGATGCAAGGGCTCATTATGCGTTTTGGAGAAATAGATCAACATCTTTCAATTTCCACTTTTACACAACAAAAGAAATATATCACTAAATTTAACAAAATACCATATTTAGACCTTTCAATTCTTTGCAACAATACTCATTGCTAAAACTACATTACTATTCCCGACCAACAATACTTAATACGACAAATACATATAGAATATCGAAAAAGGAAAAAAAGGGTTCAAACTTATTCAGATCTCCCATAAATAAAGAAGAGATCTACAAAGAATCATCATCATCATATCAACATATCAACAACACTCCCACAGTCCCACTTCATTATCAAATCCTAGGCACTCCCACTTCATCATCACATCACATCACCAAATGTGGGTAAACTGACTCTAGCTATCAAATTCTCTTATTTCTCAGCTTCTTTACACATCTCATTGAGCTTAATTTGTTGGATAATCGATTGTTGTTTCTCAATTGTTGGATAATCGAAGCTTAATTTGTTTCGTTTTCGGTGTTTTAGAGATGAAGTTTCAGTTTGGGGAACAGAGATGAATGGGGTTATCTCCTATAGCGATTAGCGACTACCGACTATTTGAGATGAATGGGGAGCATAGATGAAGAGGTTTTGAGCTTTTGTTGGTGAAAGGGGACGGAGAAGGAGAGGAGTGAGGTTAAGAAGAAGATATGAGATTTATAATAAAGCCAAAAACTAGATCTGGGTCGGGTCGGGTTTTAAGGTAAACTAAATCATAAAACCAAACCCGAACCGATTATATTCGGGTTTTAAAATTCAAACCCAAAATCGAAGCGACAGATCTCAAACCCGGACCGAACCGGCCGGTTTGAGTCAGCCCGGTTCAGGTTTTGGGGTTTAGATGTGCACCCCTAATCAATACCAGAAATACTTCGACCATGGCCGTACATGGTTGAAGGTAGACACGTCGAACAACCAGCTCACCAGACAGAACAATAGAACAAGCCGTTGACAACTGCAGTGCCAGATCTAACTACTACAGTGTCAGAACCAATAGCTACAGTGTCAGAACCAACTCTGGGTTCAAGTCTGTTGTCCCCAGAGAATATACATGTAACTTGCCCCCCCCCCCCCCCATGGTGACTCAGCCCTTTCAATATCCTATAAATAGGAGGGAAGGGGCACAATGGAGAGGTTAGAAAATCTCTCCCAAACAGCCCTACAAGATTACCTTCAAATACCCTGTAATAACCCGACTCTAATATTTATATCATCTCTAATTAAAATCATCACTTGAGGTCGTGGAGCAACCCATTCTAGGCCTCCATGCAAGTGCGTCGTCTCAGTAGTTGTTCTTGTTATTGATGTTTATACACTTGCAAACCCCTAGTTAAAGATAAAATACATAGTGTAAGAGTCAGTTTCCCCTCATACGAAACTTGGCCCCTACATTTGGCGTTGTCCGTGCTACACTCACCCTACTTAACTCCTTTTTTTCCCTCTCTCTCTCTCTCTCTCCACCCCTAAAAAATCCTTCATGGTACCCACACTTTGCTTCACTTCAGCCCTTGTCAGCACGTCCACCGACGGAGTCACCGCACAACTTGCCCTTATTACTCAACAATTTTCTCTGACCGAGGAACGTCATAACAATCAGTTATGCATTGAGTGCGAAGAGCGCCGCCAAGAGCTAGAGGCTGAGTGGCAACGCCGTCTAGGCGACTGTGATCGGCAACACCGTGCCTTAGACGAACTCTGACTTACCTCTTGCGAGCTTCAGCAAGGCCACACCCTCGACACTCCTTAGTGTTCGCGATTTCTCAACCCTTTGCATGTTTCCGCCTACACACGGCTTGGTCCCCACCCACATATCGAAGTACCCCTACTTCATCTTGGCACCGAGGCTACTCCCACCGCCATACCTGCTGGCTCGATCCATTTAGGCATCCCCACTACAGAGGATTCTACAGATTCTACACTTCGCACATCTCATTTCCCTACACAGCGTCCAGCTCATAAACGCCTTGGCCTCATCTCCCTTAACCCCGGCCTTCTCCTCCTTGCCCTGCCTATCTTACACAGTAGGAACTCGACTAAAAAATCTACACTGCCATCCATATCAGTTTGATCCCCACACCTAACTCTTGGAGTTGGTTAAAAAAACCTCCTCTACCCTAAACTTCTCTCTATCGAGGTGCCTCTAAATTTCCACACCCCCAAAATAAGCAAATATCGTAAAACTGACTCTCAATCCCACATCCTTGAATTCCAAAATGCTTTAAGCCTTTACTCTACAACTGACCATCTATTGTGTCGACTGTTTCCCACCAGCCTCACAGATAGCCCTCTTTGATGGTACCATAGCCTCCCAAATGGTTCCATTCAAATTTTCGAACAACTATACACCCTTTTCATTGCCCAGTTTCCCTTCAACAAGGACCGCGAGGTCCGGGTCGATGCCCTCTTCAACTTTGGAAAATCCCCCAATGAAACCCTCGAGGCCTTCACCAAGCGGTTTCTCGATGAGTCGCGTAAAGTTGAAAACCTCGACTTCGCGAACGCCCTCCTTGCATTCTCTAACGCTCTCCCAGATAACATTTACGTAAAGGACTATATCGTGCTCCATAAACCACGAACCCTCAAGGAGATGTTATCCAAAGTTAGTGGGTACATCGACCTCGAGCTTCTCTGCGAGTCCAATCGCCTGAGGTAAGCTTCAACCAATACCCAGAACAAACCTCGAACCAGCTACACCCCTGGTCGCTCCCGTCTCATAGGAGACCGACAACCGTAAATGCCCTCACCCCGGTACTACCCCTGACGAGCTCTGCAAAAGAAGACCCAAGTCGGTCCTCCCCAAACTTACCTCCCCCATCAGCACCCTTCTTCCCCAGATAGAGGCCGACCCTATATGGCGTACCCCCTACCCCATCAAGGTTAAACAAAGCGAACCTTACTTCCAGAATCATAAATGTAACTGCCACCACACCAACAAGTGCTGCGCTCTGCAGCATTTTCTCGAAATGATCCTCAAAGTGGGTCGTCTACACCAATACATCGCCAACTTGCCCAACAACCTCGACGTGTCGTATCTCAGGCCTCAATCCGCTCAACCTACCAACTCGACCGAGGTACACATCTTCCATTTACATCTTATTAAAGTTAACAACATCGACAGCGGACATACTCGCAGCAAACGCAAACGAGTCGAAGAATGCTACAAGCTCACATATCAAGAAAAGCTTCCTATCCTCCTACCAGAATCGAACCAACACCCCCGACCAGAGGGTATATCATTTATCGACTGCGATACTTCGCATGTTCGTTTCTCCCATTCCGACCCTTTATTCATCATGATTAAGGTCGAACACCTCGTCCTCCATACCATGCTCATCGATACGGGCAGTACAGCTGATGAACTGTTCCTCAATACTGTTCGTGCCATGCAAAAATATGACCTCATCACCCCTGCCAATGTTGAGATTAAGGGCTTCAATGGTGCTACCGAAGTTACCATCGGTCGCATTAGCCTCCCTGTCACTACAGGGCCAGTCACCCTCTGAACCAGCTTTCTCTCCATCGACAAGAAATTTGAATACCTCGACATTCTTGGCCGCGACTGGCTCCATGCCATAGGATCCATACCTTCGAATTACCACCAAATACTTCGTTTCTCTACCCCCTCTGGCACATGGAACATGAAAAACTCTCAACGCCTTGCCCACTCATGCAAACACCCAGAGACCGACCAAATTTGCAAACTTGTCAAACCATAGTAATTAATGCTTCTCCCTTCTACCACACCTTTGAAACCTTCTACCACACCCATTGAACCCATCGTCTATATCGAAATCGACAATCTTGGTCAAGGTACACTCATCGGTACTTTTTTGGATGAGGCCGAAAGCATCGAGCTCACCAACTTTCTTTGAGAAAATAAAGACGTCTTCGCCTGGACAATCCATGAGATTCCTGACGTCGACCCAGCCTTAGCTAGCCATCATCTCGGCCCCATCCCTCACTCAACCATCGTGAAGTAGAAGAAGCGTATTTTGGCCCCACGGCTTCGAGAAGCTGTTAACCTCGAAGTCGGCAAACTCCTTGCAGCTGGCTTTATTAGAGAAGTCAAATATGTAGACTGGATATCGAACATTTTTATTATTCCAAAAAAGAATGGCAAGATCAGAATTTGCATTGACTTCATAGACCTTAACAAACACACACCGAAGGACAACTTTCCTCGCTCGATCATTTTAGTACTCCTGGATGCCACAGCTGACCATGAACGACTATCGATGATGGACGCGGCTTCGGGATACAATCAGGTACCCCTCCTCCCCGAGGACCAACTTAAAGCATTATTTATTACTGAACAAGGTCTTTACTACTTTAATGTCATGCCCTTCGGCCTTAAAAATGCGGGTGCCACTTACCAACGTCTTGTTACCACCATGTTTAAACCTTTGCTTGGTAAGTTGGTTGAAGTTTATATTGATGACATGTTATGCAAAAGTCTCCAAAAACATACCCACATTCAGGACCTCACCAAAGTCTTCTCGATACTTTGAAAATTTAACATGAAGCTAAACCCAGACAAATGCCAATTTGGCGCTTCATCGGGCAAGTTTTTAGGCCACCTCATCAACAAACGAGGTATTGAGATCGACCCCACCCATATTCGAACCCTCATCGACATGCCTTCCCCTCAAACAAAAAAAGATGTCCAAAAAGTTGCTAGCAAGATAGCTGCCCTCAACTATTTTATATCTAAATCTTCTTGCCGATGTACTTGGCTTTTTTCTCTCTTACGCGACCAAGGCGTCTACAAGGCCAAAAAGAAAAACAACCCCGAAATCAATTGGACACCTAATTGCGAACAAGCTTTTCTAGAACTCAAAGCATACCTTGGTCGCCCACCCATCATCAGTACCCCCATCGAAGGTGAAACTCTTTCTTTATACCTTGCTGTTACCGATACTTCTATCAGTTCAGTCCTTATTTGACTCGATTTCAGCATCGAGAAACTCATGTACTTTATCGGCAAAAATTTAACACCTGCAAAGACTCGGTATACTAAGCTCGAACGATTACTCCTTACACTCGTTTACATTTCTTGAAAACTCAAACCATACTTTCAAGCTCACCACATACGTATTATCACAAGTTACCCACTTCGAGAGATACTCAGTAAGAAAGAAAAATCCAGACGGGTACAACAGTGTCTGACATCACATTCGAGAAACAAATATCCCAAAAAGGCTAAGCGGTCACTGATTTCCTTGTCGACTTCCCTGTCAAAGATATCGCCTGGGATGAACACGAAGATGATTTACCAGAAGACCTACCCAAACAGAACAACCCATAGAACCCTAACACAGGTTGGCATATCTTTATAGATGGATCCACTAGACCAAACAGTTTGGGGATCGGTGTTGTCCTGGTTACCCCCACCAATGAACAAATTGAAAAAGCTGTCAAGTTAAACTTCGAATGCTCTAACAACATGGCTGAGTATGAAGCCTTGGTACATGGCCTCGACCTCGCACTCAAACTTGGTATTCCTAAACTTGTAGTATTTATAGACTCCTAACTTGTTCAGAGATAATACACCGGTGAAAACAAGGCCAACGGTCGCATGGCTGAGTATGCTACACTTGTCCCCCAGCGCATGGATCGTTTTCCTAAAAAATCTTCCATCACACATTACCCTCGAGGCGAAAACTAACATTCCGATGCCCTTGCCTACATAGCTGCCATGTTAGGCTAGTCTGAATCTCAAACATTACATATCAAAGTACTCAAATTCCCAAGTCTCGGCCAGATGGAAGTCAATGCCATCTATACTGGGGGCGAGAGTCTCGATCCAGATGACTGGCGAATACCATTTCTTGCTTACTTCAACAGTTCTACCATCCCAGATGATCCCAAAGCCAAACAATCATTACTCGAAAATTACCGTAGATACACCATCCTCAAAGGCGAGTTAAATCGCAAGTCCCCAAGCGACGTCCACCTCCAATGCATCTCTCAAAACAAAGTCTCTATCATTCTTGCTGAACTCCACGAAGGTACCTGCGGTGCTCATACTGCTGGTCGATCTATGTCCCTTCGAGCCGTATCCCATGGTTTATTCTGGCCTAATATGAAGAAACAAGCTGAGGAATACGCAAAACATTGTTACAAATGCCAGCATCATGCCCATGACATCCATAGCCCATCCCAAGACCTCCAGTTCAGCCAAGTCTCCTGGCCATTCAAGCGGTGGGCCATCGATCTCATCGGTCCATTCCCCAAAGTATCAGGAAGCCTCGAAAATATTCTTGTGGCAACATATTATTTTACTAAATGGGTCGAAGCCGTGCCTTTATGTCGAACCAGAGAAGAAGAAGAAGTCATCAAGTCTTTATGGGAAATTATCATCACACGTTTCGACTGCCCTCACAAGATTCGATGTGACAATGGTCCATAATTTGTTGGGAACAAAGTCCGCAATTTCCTTAAGAAGTACAATATCATCCTCTCCCCCTCAACACCTTACTACCCCTAGGGGAACGGTCAGGTCAAAACAATTAATAAAATCATAGTCGACGGTCTTAAGAAGCGGGTCGATGAGAAGAAAGGGCGATGGGTTCAAGAACTACAGCATGTACTTTGGGCCTATCGAACAACACCATGAAAGGCGATGGGCTGCACACCTTTTCTCCTAGCCTATGGTATCGAAGCAATACTTCCTACTCAATTCGCTGTGCCAATACGCAACCCCAAAATTCTTGATGAAGATAACGAGTTCAAACTCGGATGCAATATGTTATAGATCGATGAAACCAGAGACTGATCCATCATTAACCTCGACCATTATCACCTCTCCCTCCAGAAGTCATACAACAAAAGGGTTCGACCACGCAGCTTCGACATTGGAGCTCTTGTACATCACCGAGTCACACCCTCTTCAAAGTCTCACATTGCTGGAAAGTTAGCTGAATCCTGGGAAGGACCTTATATCTTATACGATAAGACCGATAAAGGATCCTATTATTTAATGACAGAAGACGAAGAGCCTCTACCTAACCCATGGAATACAATGCAGTTAACCTCATATAACAGGCCACTGCCACCACCTTGTTCAACTGATATAAATACAGTATAATCAATGAACATATTTTGTACCCTCTAAACTTCGTATCCTGTCTTCCAATGAATTTCTTGGTATAACCTAAGTATCATGTCAACCCTTCGACCCGCCTGATACTTGGGGATGACCTTGAAGTTTTTCAAGTCTCCAATTCGAGCAAACTCGAGGGGCATGAATGGTCGATAGACCAGACCCTCGGGAATGCATTAGGGGCGAACACATATTACTTCACATAGGTTAAATCCCATGGACAGACCCAGGGGCGATCTTCAAAGTCTAGTGAATTTCTTGGTATAACCTAAGTATCATGTCAACCCTTCGACCCGACTGATACTTGGGGGCGACCTAAAAGTTTTTCAAGTCTCCAATTCGGGTAAACTCGAGGGGCATGAATGGTCAATAGATCAGACCCTAGGGAATGCATTGGAGCGAACACATAATACTTCGCTTAGGCTCAATCTCGCAGATAGACCTGGGGGCGACCTTCGAATTGCAATAAATTTCTTGGTATAACCCAAGTATCATGTTTAATTATTCGACCAGACTGATACTCGGGGACGACCTTGACGCTCTTTAAAGTTCTAGCACAAACCCTGCTACAAGCATTCTATACTTCCCAACATACACATATACAAACATACAAAAATATCAGCAAATCAACTATATGCAAGAAGATCCATTACAAGGTATATCAGTAACTCAAGTTCAATACAAAAGAGCAATTCAAATCAACCACAAACAAATAGCTCCAGTTCAAATAAGTTACACATTGTTCGAGTACCATTAATTCAAACTTCCAACATCACAACAAGATAAGAAAAATGAGTTTGTTACAGCAAATAGACTGCTACATTACCTCATACTGGAGTAGCCACACCGCCTCCTCCTATAGGCTCTTCCAGAGCAATACCTCCAACACCTTCGACAGCGACATTTGGCCCCACAGCGTCGGCCACCCCATCACCCACCACACCAGCAAAGACCCCTTCGGACATGAGAGCTTCCACGCCATCTCCCCCACCTCCAATAGAAGGATCCAGTTCCATCCTTTCTATCTGCACCACATCTTCGCCAACAGGCCCTTCGGGTGCAGGAAAGCGTTTGAAAGTTATGGGATCATACCCCAAACCCTCTATAAAGATCTTCAGAGTAGTACTCGTGTAATACTCCTCATCGAATTGACCCTGGAAGGTTTCTCTCTGTTCTTCCATTTTCTTCTCCTTCTCAACAAGCTTCGACTCCAGTATCTTTCACATTTGAACATGATTGGCACGCTCATCTTCGAGTTCCCTCGCACACTCAGCTCTAATCGTTAACCTTTTTCGCTTTAGCGAATTAAACTTGGACTCTAGTGACATCTCGGTCCCTCGAGCGAGCTCCAGCCTATCCATCGCCTATTTCAGCTGCCTCATTGTTACCTTCTAGGCTTTGGCTAAAGCTTGGGCCCAAGCATCTACCTGCTAGAATACTCGAACCATCAGTACTTCTTAAAGTATAATAAGTGTTATCATAATTTTAATCTCAGTAAATAGTTACCTGATGGAGCACCTTATTCATCTGCTTCCCAGCTTCATCTGGGTCATTTCCATAGATGGTAGCCATCGATGCGGCCGCTGGCCAAGCATGTTCTTCTAGTTCAGCTTCGTCTGGGTCATTTCCATAGATGGTAGCCATCGTCGACATCATCTGCATCATCAGCCCCCCAGCTCCCGAGGCCCCTTGCATTGAGTAGTCTTTGACGGTTGGACTTTCGAAGGTTCGGGAACAACCTTGCCCTTACCCTTGTCAGCACGCCTCAACACCTCAGGCACTGCTTTGGCCACACTTGGTTGTACCATCCCTGACCCTCCTTGCCCTCCCCTCGGCACATAGTTCATTTTCTGAATCAACCGCGCCTTCTCCATTTCTTTGGCCTCAACTACCTTCTTCTACTCTCTTCTTTGTTGGCCTAGAACTGACATGAATATTTTGGAGTAACGTATCTGACTTCTTCCGCCTCTTCTTCATAATACCAAGCTTCCTGGATACCTCGTTCACCCACTCCTCATCCGAGTCGATCAGCTCATCAATATATTTCCTCAAATTTGTCAAAGTTCAGTTACCAGGTTCTGCAAAACAATAAAAACATATTAAGCAATCTATTCGATCAACATAGTAAACAACCTTCGACTATTAACATACTTGGATTATACACCTTATACTGCAGCCTATAAGCATCCTCCCCTGCGGAATTCTCGTATTTCACTTTTATTATAGTCAAGTCTTTATCCCACTCTCGACCCGTAGAACACAAATCAAATAGCCATGGTTTGTCTGCATGGCATTGGATATGGTATGTTTCCATCTTCTTATAGGTTTTCCTCGAGTAGAATGATACAATATCGAACCACTCGATCAAGCCCCTTTTCTCACATTTTAATTCTACATTCATACCCTCGACCACCTTCATCATCTCGTAGAATTTACCATTCATTTGGCACGGGGCAACATCCCAGAAGTTCAAAACCTCCTTCACCAGCTTTATGAGGGGTAGTTGCATCCCCAGTCAAATATGCCCGCTGAATGCCATGAAACCCTCTTGAGGGATATCCTTGAACGTGTACTCAGACCCTATTGGCATGAGTACCACCCCTACCTTCGACAATTCATGCTTAACCATGAATCGATCAAGCCTCGCCTTCTTTAGAGCTGAGACAGACCCCGCAGCTCCCCTTGAATCAGTCGACCTCTCACTACTATTACTTTGCTCCCCTTCTTCTCTCTAATCCCCTGAAGCATCGATACTACCTTCGTGTCCCCTTCCCTCCCCTCCCTCTATCTTCTCTCCATCACTCTCCCCGATCGCGTGAGCCTTACGGAATTTTTATTCGAAGCGCCACCTTCTGGTACTACCACAACCAGAGGGCCATCTGTTACAATGTCTAACACCTCTATGTCATCGCTCTCACCCATCAAGTCATGACCAGACACACCTAGCTCATTTACTTTGACCTCCTCATCTATCAACCTCAGCCTCGAAGATTGACAGGTATGCATTATACCCTACAGAAGAAGAGGCACGCAATTAGATCAATATATTCGACTATTACTTTTTGCTATCATATTTTGTCCTTCCCTTCCCAACCCTAAGTCGAGGGTTTGACTACAACCCTAGTCACCACATCAATATCCCTATTTCCCCATTGGGCAGTACCTCCAGCCACTTGAGTTATCCTCTCCTTCGGCCATGCCCTTCACAAATAGAAACTCTAGTAGTACCTACCCCATAATACATTCACACTAGACAAAATTACAGAGGAGAATTACAAATACCCTATATACGGTGAAAGTCAGAGGAAGTACCTGTTCGTCCAATTCTGACCATAACAACGTTGATTCCTTCTCTACACTCAAACAAGCAATACTTCAACAATGTGTATGTTTTCTCCCTTTCTCTCTGTTTTCTCTCTATGATTGCTTGAGTATTTGGGGAGCAGGTCCTTCCTCACACACCCCTTTAAATACCTCAGAAAAAGCTACCTCGGTTTCCCCACTGACATCATTACCACTCCTCCACTCCCCCCCCCATTTTTTGGCTGAGATGTGTATTTACCGTTTTAACCTTCAACTGTCCCCACGTGCGTATCACACGCCCCCCTTTAAAATCTTTTATAAGCCTTTCAAAACTTTGAGTACCCTTCCTGAAACTGTCAACTCAAACCTACCTACCACTTCTACCTTTTCCCATAGCCCGAGGAAACAATATGATGGCCTGCAGGGCACTCTGCCCTAGGAGCAATACCGCTTCTAACATGCCAGTTGTTTCGGTTGTTAGGTTTTGCAGCTGAAACACATTTACCTTTGACAAATGGAAATTTCCAAACCTCTCCCAATCTTGTTAGCACACAATCGTCTACACTCCACGTTAAACATTCATCCATACATACAAAATAATTTGATACTTCAGCCAAATTTTTTTGATTATTCTACTTGACTCCAGTTTCTTACAGTTTTCTTATGATCGTTCCTAAAAGTTTAACATTTGAGAAAATGTTATCGCGCCTACATTACCTTCATCTACTGTATTCGTTATACTTCGACAAAGTTGCTTCTAAACATTCCAATTTCATTCGATTCAAGGTCCTTACATCAAATACAAAGAAAACAACAGCAAACACAAACCCAGTAAACAGAAACAACATATATCGACAGAACATAAAACAACCATCCGAAGCCAGTACCAATACCACAACCAAGAAGCCCCTATTTGCAGATAGGGCAATTCTTGCAGAGCCCAACCTCATCATTCATAACACGGTTTTCCTTGTCCACCAGATCCTCAGCCATACACTACAGGAAGTAGAACCGGATGCTGACGAGCGGGTTCATCCATTATAACACCCTCCACCAGTGCGTATACGGCCTCCCACCGATTGGTTCCTCTAGTTCCAGTTCAACCAAGTCTGGCATCACCCAGTCCAGGCTTTGGTCACCAAAAAACATCTGCTTTAGTTCGAGGGTTTTCTCTTGTATGCAACGATCTCTTGCCACCATTCTTTTCTGGTACCGGATATTTAGAGTGTTGTCCATGGCTCGATTAATTGGGGAAGATGATGCAGATAGTTTACTTGGTAAAGAAGATACAAATGTTTGAAGCTCTCCTAATATCCCCTACTTATACGAAAAGGCAGATGCATTTAATCTCACTTTAATCATAACCTGCATTAATCACAGTCATTAATTACCCTCCTCGAAATTGTAATAATCACTCAGTCAAACTTTCCAACTTCCCAGGCCCAATCGTTTTTCTCAGCACGCACCCTCTACACCAATTTTTAAAGCCCCTGCTGAGAGGGTACGAATGTAGTAGCCTACTTACAACCTTCTAGCTCCAATCAAACACTCGAAGGCTACATCGAAGTCTACCAAAAGGCTCGAAGCCCAGTAAGACAATAACTAAGTTCATGAAGCCTTCCGAGATTAATCAAACACTCGAAGGAATCTTCAGTAGAAGATAGGCGAGCAACGCCTAAACCCAGTATCAATACCAGAAATACTTCGACCATGGCCGTACATGGTTAAAGGCAGGCACGTCAGACAGCCAGCTGACCAGACAGAATAATAGAACAAGCCACTCGACAACTATAGTGCCAGATCCAATAACTACAGTGTCAGAACCAATAGCTACAGTGTCAGAACCGACTCTGGGTATAAGTCTGTTATCCCTGGAGGATATACATGTAACTTGACCCCCTATGGTGACTCAGCTCTTTCTATATCCTATAAATATGAGGGAAGATGCACAATGGAGGGGTTAAAAAATCTCTCTCAAATAGCCCTACAAGATTACCTTTGAATACCCTGTAATAACCTGACTCTCGATACTTCGACTACTCAATATTTATATCATCTCTCCTTAAAATCCTCAGTAAAGGTCGTGGAGCAACCCATTCTAGGCCTCCACGCAAGTGCGTCATCTCAGTAGTTGTTCTTATTATTGATGTTTATGTTCTTGCAAACCCCTAGTCAAAGATAAAACTCATAGTGAAAGAGTCAGTTTCCCCTTATACAAAACTTGGCCCCTACAATTGTAGCCTTTTATATATACATCCTTAGGGTCATATTTTTTGTAACCTAACAAGTTCATAATAAAGGCTCACTCTCTTTTCTTTTACTATATTGTATTATATCTATCTTATGTGTGTGCATGATATGTGATTGATATAGCAGATTGCTTTAGTTTTCAACACGTTATCAACATGACTTATAAAGCTTTTGGAGCGAAAGATTGGATATCTGCAGTTTTCTCAGGAAGTTTTATTTTATGCGCTGCGGAGAGGTATTAACCAAATTCCTTGTTGAATCTTGTTGCTTTAGAATTGTACATATGCTTAGTCTACACATGTCAATTTTTATAGCGATCTGAATAGGTAAAAAATCAGGCTTTTTAGTAATTTTTACCCTTAACCAAGGGCTGTTTTCAAAGGTATTTTAGGGAATTTTTTCGACAATATTAGACAATAGTAGTAATTTTATTATTAAGCCTATGTTCTCACGATCACGTGGTTATATCATGTTCACCGTAGATGTGCCCCGTTCGCCATGAAACTGGTCGTTAAAAGGGCAAAAAATTACTGCCTAAATTAGAAAAACCCATCGGCGGCTGATCTGATATCGCTCACCCTAGGGATAGACCACACTGACGTCGGCAAACTAGGTCTGCTGATGTCATACTGACACAAGCTGGCTATACACGTATCCTTACTGCTGACATCATCATTGATGTCGGGGGGAACCCAACGCACTGATGTGGCACAATACCACTCGCTGAGTCAGTGGTCCCCACTACTGACGTGGCATAACCCACTAGTTGATGTGGTATAAGGTAGGACCCACCTAACTGATGTGATACTACCAAGTATTATATGACACAGTAAACCCTACCATCTGATATGGCACTGACGTGACACTGCCATGTGTCAGGCCACATAGCTTACTAACATGTTAATATACACATAATATTTACGTGTGCAACTCCTAAATTTATATCTAACTTGTCATTTATTAATTAAATGTGATACTAATAGTGTGTTTGCTTGTATTTACAGGAATCGGTCA
Organism: Kingdonia uniflora; assembly: GCA_014058105.1. Lineage (NCBI taxonomy): Eukaryota > Viridiplantae > Streptophyta > Magnoliopsida > Ranunculales > Circaeasteraceae > Kingdonia > Kingdonia uniflora. The sequence continues at coordinate 1,386,444 of JACGCM010000622.1, forward strand.
CATGATAAAGAAGTTGCACATTTTTGGGGTTCTCAACAAAGAAAATGATGTAATACACTCCAGTAGTTGATCATTCCTTGTATTTGTCAACCAAAAGTCTAATGAAGAGCATTATAGAGGCATTGATAAAGATTATCAAGCCAAATAATTTTGCGCATGGGCTAAGGCATGGAGCAAGGGGTTTTAAAGCTCTTATATTTTGTGTATAATGGAAGGCATTGTTTAGGTGATTTCACATTTATGTTGATATTTTGTAACCCCTCCTATACTTTATAAACATGAGGAGAATCCCACCCTTGAGAGACATCTTGGAGAGTATAAATCAAAGTTCATATCAATAAAGTTATTTCTTCTCTTCTTCCTTTGTTATTGTCATTTTGCTATTATTTTATAATAAGGATAATGGCGATGATCGAAGGGATGAGTAGCTAAACCTCTTAGCCAAGGCTAGAGGAAGCTCTGTCCTAATGTAGGCTAGTTATAGAAGTAGTGTTTAATTTGAGTACTATTTCTCTCTCTTCGGACTCAAGTTCGAACCCTTTGTTCCTTCGCCCTATGCTTGACCATAGTTAAGATTTGGAGGAATGAAAAATCAAAATAACCATCTTGTTTGACCAAAACAAGATAGGGGAAGAATATGGAGAAGAGAAAGTAAGCCACTTTTCTTAGCATGGCCATTACTGTGCAAGGTGGTTTATAGAAAATTCCCAAATGCTAATTTCTTATTCATTGTGAGTATCGTGTATACCCGACTAAGGATACATGATACGGGAATTATTGCCTAAAGATTATTCTCTTATGGACTACAACGGGGTGGAGTAGAATTGATGTTTTGGTTCCAGGGGTAGAGTTAGAGGTTTATATTGGGGGGTATTGAGGGTTCGGGGGCAGAGCCCCCCAAAAAAATTTAGGCTTTTAAATGGTATTTTGGTGATTTTACTTATATTAATTTCTAAAGAGAAGAAGAGAGTCAGGGATAGATAGTAATGGTCATAAACTCAACTCTTAAAAGCCAACTGAGGGGCTGGACTACTACTATTTATATATATATATTTTTTTTTTTGCTGTAATATATAAGAAAGAAATTGGCAAAAAAAGTGGGGGTGTCGGGCACCCCCCCCAGACCCCCCATGTATTAGGGCACATGTCTAACTGACGTGGCACTTCAGTTCTACGTGATAATGTGGCTTGGATACGCATCATGCTGACCTGCCACCAAACTAGTCCTATATGCTAACGTGGCAGACCCAAGACCCCACTGAGATAATATGGTAAGGCCACGTGTCACGACAACGTGCTACCATGTGTCTGATCGACATGGTGACACATCACCGGTCCATACCCGGTACAGCTTCAATCAAGACCTGGTCCAATCCATGCCAAACCTGTTTGGACCTGACCCAGGATCAGTCCAGTATCGGTCTAAGCCCGATTCAGACCCATTTTCTGGATCTGAACCCAGTTTTGACCATCCAAACCAGGTCAGACCCAATTTTTTTTTTTCTATTCCTTCTTTCACCTTTAAGATGACCCTATTTTTTGATTTATCCAAAAATATTTTTGTAGGATTGACAAATTATAGTTTTTCATTGGCCTTTCTTATATTAGATATAAGTTAGACGTTTTAACCTACCTAGTCTCTTACGAAAGTTAGTAAGATTATAAAACCTTATATATCCCTATATACTTGCTATTCTAACTGAGGGTTAGAGATAATACGTAACAACGACTAATTCGGATGCAAGTTGGACTCATTTATGAATACACTCAAATGTCCAGGACATTATTGAGCACTCAATCTCGGATATCAACCTCATATACTCTTTGATTGTTAGTTCCAAGATAGGATTTGTCTACTTACCTTGGGAACTCAGGGGATAGTAACCACTCAAATGCTAAACATCTAATATCCCAACATATTCGTAGCAAATGGATCATTTGGCTAAAATATACATTCCTTATATAGAACCTTGAGGGTTAAAACACCCTCAGTAGTTAGATATGGACCGCAACATTGGGTGTTCTTGAATAACTATCTTGGCTAAGACTCTATTAAAACATACTTTAACGGTAAAATCACTTATTTACCAGGTAAATACATGATTTAACAATACTTCTTGAGTATTAGGAAATGAACAATGTTCATCTATAAATAACGATTGGTAATTATTACATTGAATAGTCTAAACTACCTTATGCAAGAAATGTTTATCGAATACTACTACTGGTATTGATTTACATGCATAACAAATGTTGGCGACACTCGATACATTGGCTACCTACCCATACTGTAACTCCATTTGGTACCAACAAACATGTCCCTAGTCAATAAAGCATATGATTTAATTGTACCTTCATCCCCATATTCAGGAGGACCTGATAATGGATTACCCTCCTATTCTTGTACATATTACTACGCTTCAGTAGTGTAACTTTACAATGATGTTATGTTTAGAAATAGTTGAGGAAGATAGTAATATTTAGAATATTTAATTAAATTTTCATGCTTCAAATATTGTGCTTTCGAGCAAATATTCGTTAGCTCACTACCTGATCTATGTTTTACTCATTCCAGAGTAAAACGATAGTTGTTGGTTGAGAACCACAAGATCATGCTTTCTTAGCATACGCTTGTGTCTGCGTCACACAATGCCAAGTATGGTAATAAAGAAGCTACTGATAAGACCGTAGCCGTGGGCATGTGAGAGGTGGTAACATTGGCAAGATGTATATACCAGCCTTTAGAAATTGAGCAAGGGGAATACGAAGTTCACCTATGAACCAAAGTGGAAAAGGAAGAACTGAGAGCTAGATACGGAAGAGTTGAGCACTAGACATATCACACCAAGGTACCTCAGATGATCCAAGGAGATCAACCCCGACCTTATGTCGTGACCACAACTGATGTAGACATAGCAACTACAAAGTTTATAACCACACTTCTTCCAAGATACCTACGCAGTTTTGGGTTATGTTCAGGAGTGATTAGTAGCCAAGTCCCAATAGATGAGTAATGTCACTTGAAGAACATTACCAAGTAGTAACTTTTCTTTATGCGAGTAGTAGTTATACTTTATTAGTACTACCTTTGATTGAGCTGGATCTTTGTACTGGTCAGTTTCAGCAAATGCTCGTGACATGCACTAATTAGGTATTACCTCTATAAGACTTCATTTTATTCTGAGATTATTTTGAATTTATTACTTCAGAAGTAGTTAAACGTATGATAGTTAATCTAATACATATAACCTGCCCAAAGAATCTCTTTGCACATAGAACATTCACCGATAATCGAATGAGTGGCAAATACATGTCTCCAAGACAGTAGTACTACACACTCGAAATAGGTAAATATTTCATTTTTTGTAATACTGTGCATCTAGGATGTTACGATAATCACTAGCCCGACAACCATAATAAAAGATACTGAAAGTGCCAAGCTATTACTCCCTAATTGTACGATACTTGGTATCCAGTCCACTTTGTACGCTAGTAAGCCCAACCGACGTGGCACATGTACATGATAATAAAGATATCTCAAACTAGTATGTTTGTAATGGTATAACGTAGGACCACTCAATAATAATCGTCGACAATACATTCACCCTCGCTGGTGCGCTCGCCATCAAGGATGAGGATTCTGAGCCACTTATTGTAAAAATTGAGTATTGTTGTACATTGGCCAAAGTAGAACAGATTCCCCGCTCATGGACACTATAATGTTCTAGTACTTAATTAGCCTAGCAATTGTCAAAGACAAGTTAGACATGCGTATTATGCAGGTAACGTATACGGGAAACTAGATACGGACATCTAATGCTACTCGAGGTGTGACGCCTTACCGAACGCCGGACAAATCTGCCTGAGTGTTTTGAGTTTTGACCTTGGATATATATTCACTATGACTTAATATAGCTGCATGCCAAGTTTCATTGAAATCAGATTTGGTTAAGGGGGCGAGAAGGGCCAGTATGCTTCGTCTCTAGTTTTAACATTTCATTTTGGAAACTAGCTATTTGCTTAGTAGCTATATTAAGGAGGAACCTTGGTCCAAACCTCCCCATGACTAAAAGAGTTGTATAGCTTGGTCATCATAGACCCTGGCTGATGGGCTATCTACAAGGGATTATCATGAGTTCTCCTTGGCCTAGGGAAGGCCAAAAGATATACCTCACAATACGGGCCGTTTTTACAGATAGGGCTTGTATATGGTGCCGCTATGCTGTCGCCATTCCCCGTGAGCCAAACGAGACACACCACCCCTATAAATGGACTATGTACCTTTGAGATATACATGTCCCATATTTGGAACTCTGCATATTGAGTTATCCTGATCCGCTACAGGACAGGTGCGCTATCCATACCTTGTGCCCCGTCATAAGAGATTACGCTGTAAGGATTATTGAAGGAACCTTTAGCGTTGTAACCTATACCGAATACATATTTGATAACCCCTCACGAGTATCTAAGATTATCCGGATGTTGCTCTAGCATCCGTGGGTTTATTCCACTGGTGCGCCGTGACCGCGAAGATGGCTTGTGTATGCTGGCCGCATGTGTATGTACGCTGCACGGCCTCCTATTTTGCCGTGCTCCGGGTACTGCTGAAGATAGACCCGGGCAAGGCCGTGACAAGTGGTATTAGAGCAAGGCTTGTTGGGCCTTTTCTTGTTAGAGCATAGATGGGTTGTGCCTACGTCTATCAGAGCCGGTCAAGAGTTACACCGAGTTATCAGATCTTGTTAGAGAAGATCAGAATGATGGTTCCTGAGTTGATAATACGGGATACCTATTTGAAAGTTGTTATCTTCAGAGCCGAGGTTGCTCTGTCCAGATAATCCAAGCACCGTTGTGAATGCTTGTAGAGCGAGTTGCCTATATGTCAGTTGATATTAGAAGCGAGATGAAGGCTTCATATCTGAGTGTGAGATTGCTCAAGTTAAGTGTCCTTTAGACAATGATGCTAAGAGGAAGGATTGATATTTGAGTTAGACATGATGATCAATATCATTGGTTGTCTCTAGAAGGCTGGTCAGTATAGCAAATGCTCTATAAAGTATAGTAGTAGAGCGATCTAGCAGGTTATTATTTGCATTCAATCCGCATATGCACTACAAAGTATAGTAACAGTTGTGATCAAGGACGATGCCTCTCAATAGAGATCGATATGGTTAGCATTTTGAACCGAGTACTTTAGTATGGAAGCCGAGAAGCTTGGATTGGTTGGAATTCCTTAGTGTCTATAGAAGATTGAAGAATCCTGGTTAATACTCATTTTGATTGTCCGATGTTGGACACAATGACGTTTTGGAGGCAAACGTCATAATCCAAAATGGAAGCAGCGAGAAGTAATAGATGAAGACATGGCTGGGTCCCGAGTTTACACACAGTGATTTCTTCATGTAGATGTCAAGGGAAGAGTTTCTCTTGGTCACGCGATATGAATCGTGATCCCCAAGTTGGGTTGTCGCTTGTCCGCGGTTGGTCCCGCAGTTGTACAGGACATTGTTTTGCTCACTCAAGGAAGGTAAGTTACCGAGTGATGGTTATTCTCTGGCTTCGTAGTTGAGTTTTAGGTTTGTCGTCGTGCGAGTGCTCTAGCCAAGTTGATTTATGTTGCTCCACAAGATGATTCTAGATCGTTTTAAGCTCATAGATTGGTAAAGACTTACGTTTCTGAATAGCAGTAAGTTACGTGGTTATCGCAGAAAAGAGTTGAGCTATAGTCACTTGTATGGGTTACCTCAGACATGATCTCAGATGGAAGAATGCTTTAGGATAAAAGATCCTAAGCAAAATTGGATAGTTTTCCCAATTCCTTATCACATGGTAGTTGGTGGTAGGGATCAGAGTTCCCACACCTCGTTCTTTGTTTGTATTTATGGAGTATCTTTAGAAGACCACATCCCAATGATCGGTAAGAGTTGGCTGCATTTGTAGAAGGTAGTTCAGAGACAGAGAATGGCTGCACTTCAGTTTAAAGATGATTGCGACCGTATGAAGGTTGATTTCCAAGTTTGATAGCAGTTGGAAGTGGCAAGCCAACGAGCTTATGGCGATAACTGTAGTGATAGTATCTTATTCCCAAATTCCCCAAATTACTCAGGTTTGAGTAGGGATGAAGTTATGGAGAAATGCTTCAGCAGTCAATTAGTTATATGTCACCGCTTTGTTCTCAACGCGGACGTCAAGCTTATTGAGTTTAGGAAGAGCTGTAAGTTGTGACGCAGATGTACGCAGGTTCCAGCATGGGTTTTTACCACCAAAGTTTGGCAAGTACAGATGCAAATGTTAAGTTCTCGTTAGAGAAGAGGCATTGAGAAGTCCTCCTTGCAGAGTGAGGCAGATTGGAGTCCTCCGTAGTTGAGAGACCTTGGTGATGCAGGAGTAACGATCACCCTTCCTGCAACCAAGTTAGGTACAAATGCCATCTATCTTTCAATTGGTCAGATGATGGGCTACTACGAAGTGAAAGAGCAGAACGTGGTTGCACATATAGATGACTCATGCGTTTTCTAAGTTTATACAGGATGCCTTTATGGTAGACCTTAATGGTTTAGCTAGCGGTAAGGATCAGAGTTCCCGCGCCTTGGGGGGCTACCACGATTGTTTTGTTGGCAGTAGGACAGAGTGGTCCATCTTGTTGAAAGTATGGTACCTCCTAGGAGCTACCCTTCCTCACCCAAGTAAATAATGAGTACCATTTCAGTTATATACTGGTAAGGCTAGAGTGCCGCATCTTGATCTTGTGTCCCAGATGTTCCATAAGAAGGGAGGACATGGTTTAAAGACTGTTGCAGAGTTAGTAGAAAGAGTTGTTAGGCAGTTTCAGAGCACGGCAGGTATTCCGCAGCAGATAGGGAGAGTTTACCCCTAGTTTTTAGCAGACTTACTCCTTACCACTCACAGGAGAAGAATGTAGTTTCAAGCCGAGATTCACAGAAGATTGAACTCTCGAGTAGCAAAGGAATTGTGCGACTCGAAGAAAGAGTGTACCGATGTGACTCAGAAGAGGGCGTACCTTTGTGGATGGGACTACAGATATCCTCGTCAGGTTTTCCAGAGAAGATGTCAGGCTTTTTGAGTAGAGCGACATTCTAAATGTATTAGGGGAAAAGTTGTTTTGTAGTAGGATGCAGCGTATTTCAGAGGGTGCGATGCGAGGAAGCACCGCCCATACATTTAGTAGAAAGCTAAAGGCCGCGGGATAGTATCCAGAAGAAAAGGCAGACTCTAGAGTTCGAATGAAGGTTTAGTCATCGATGTACTTCAGTTGGAAAGGCCGGAAGTCAAGATTCAGTCGTGAAGACCACAGTTGTCAGCATCGAGACTAACAGTTAGGTTCAGTATCCGTTAGCGCAAAATAATGTATAGTACTCTGAACTAAGCTCAAGAGAGTGTTAGTTTCTTAAAGATACAGAAGATTGAATCCTTGCAGTACCGTGTTAAAGAAAGGTTCTCGACGAGGACGTCGTGATTATTTTAAGTGAGGGAGGCTATGACGCCCTACCGAACGCCGGGCAAATCTGCCCAAGTGTTTTGAGTTCCGACCTTGGATATATATTCTCTATGACTTAATATAGCTACATGCCAAGTTTTATTGAAATCAGATTTGCTTAAGGGGGCGAGAAGGGCCAGTACACTTCGTCTCTAGTTTTAACATTTCATTTTGGAAACTAGCTATTTACTTAGTAGCTATATTAAGGAGGAACCTTGGTCCAAACCTCCCCATGACTTAAAGAGTTGTATAGCTTGGTCATCATAGACCCTGGCTGATGGGATATCTACAAGGGATTGTCATGAGTTTTCCTTGGCCTAGGGAAGGCCAAAAGATATTACCTCGCAATACGGGTCATTTTTACAGATAGGGCTTGTATATGGTGCTGCTATGCTGTCGCCATTCCCTGAGAGCCAAACAAGATGCACTGGCCCAATAAATAGACTATGTAACCAGTCCAGGCTCATCGCCCCTTGAGATATACATGTCCCATATCTGGAACCTGGCATATTGAGCTATCCTGATCTACTACAGGACAGGTGTGCTATCCGTACCTTGTGCCCCGTCATGAGAGATTACACTATAGGGATTATTGAGGGAACCTTCAGTATTATAACCTATACCGAATACATAATTGACGACCCCTCACGAGTATCCAGGATTATCCGGATGTCGCTCTAGCATCTGGGGGTTTATTCCACTGGCGCCCCACGCCCATAAAGATGGCTTGTGCATACTGGTCGCACGTGCATGTACGCCACACGACCTCTTATTATGTTATGCTCTGGGCACTATAGAAGAGAGACCCAGGCTGGGCCGTGACACGAGGGGTATAAGCTTCTGAAAGTAATTAAGCTCAACGCACGAGGTGCATATGTAATAAACTGGATAAGTCAATGTTAGTTTGAAGCTATATAGGCTCATGTGACACAGTAATTAAGCTGACTGAGTATTTTAAGGTCGAGGACTTTACAAATAGTCTTATCTACCCATATGTTCTTACTAAGAACACATATGTTGGCTTAGTCATCATAGCAGTGTGGTAGATGATCTGAATATTATCGAAACTCCATAGGAGGTCACAAGAGCCGCCGAATACCTTTGGAAAGGAATTTAAAATAAAAGACCTTGGGAAACCAAGTATTGTGATAATTTGTATATCAAACATCTTGGTAGTGGTACACTCGTTCAATATGCGATATGGATGCAACTCATAGCTTGAGCATGCCTATGATAGTCTATCACCTGGAGGTGGGCAATGACATCTTTCACCCTCCATATGAGGGGCAGGAACTCCTAAGACCGAGATACCTTATCTTGGGGCAATCAGTGCTTTGTTTTACTTAGTTGGGTATACTAGACCCGATATCTCATTCGCAGTAAACTGTTTGGTTTGCCACATTTCTGCTCCTACCTTAAAGATACTGGAATGAGATCAAGTACATTTTGTAGTACCTAAAATCGACACAATAGACTTAGATGTATTCTACCCAAAAAATGGTAAACATAAAATTATAAGGTACGTCGATGCAGGATACTTGTCAGACCCACATAGAGGTTATTTTTAGATGGGCTATTTGTTTATGTATGGACATACAAAAATTTCAAGGAGATTAGTGAAGTAGATAATAGTCGTTGCATCTAGAAGAAATCCATGACTCTCTATGAAGACAATGTTGCCTGCATCGCTCAAGTTAGTGGAGGTTTTATCCAAGACAACATAACCAAACATATTTCACCAAAGTTCTTCCATACTCACGAATTATAAAAAGAGAATAAAATTGATATTGTTTAAGGTCGTTCAACAGACAACTTAGAAGATCTATTCACGAAGACTCTTGCATACCCTATATTTAAGAAGTTGGTATATAGAATAGGCATGTAAAGTTTGTACTCTTTTATGACTTAAGGATACACATCTCTGGGAGATAGACATCAAGGGGACTAGTCTCCACCTAACGCAGCATCAACTATACTCTTTTTCTTGAGGAAATATTATACGTGCCCACTACCCATCTGGGACAAAGGATTGTGCACTTTCATTGCATAACATTTTACCCAAAGGGTTTTGCTAGGTGAAGGTTTTAATGATTCAAGTCATCTAGATGTGGGACACCCTAATGGGGTGTGCTAGGATCAAGTTCCATCAGATCCCACCTGAACTAGGTTGAGGATTCCCACCGACTCTTAACCCAGCCCACTAAACCTAAGGTTGGTAGGGAGAGTTGTAGAGACCTGTTGTAGCCTCCTATATATACATCCTTAAGGTTATATTCTCTGTAACCTAACAAGTTTATAATAAAGGTTCTCTCTCTTCTTTCCCTATATATATATATATATATATATCTTAGGCATGTACATGACATGTGATCTATAGTGTAGATTGTTTTTGTTCTCAACACATTCTTTATTAGAAGATAATTTCAATATTAGCACCCGTAATGTGTATCTTTAACGGATCGAATTGAGGTAAATCCTTATCCAATCCGTTAGCTTATCAAACCGGACCTTAATAGACCGAGTTTCCTAATAAATCTATAAAATTGGTCATAAACCTTTATTAACGGATCGGATCGGACTGGAAAAGATAGCGGATTTAGTCCCTACCATTGACAGCCCTATATGGTATTAAAAAAAATGCTATGAGAAATTAGAAGAATGTGGCCTGTAGCGATGAGGATTGCTAGCGCAATTATCGGCAGAATACATGTAGTGGACACTTTTAACACTTGAAATGTTTGTTTAATCAGGTATGAGGTGTACTTTAGAGTGGACTTAATAGTTAATAGTTAACAATTAATTCAATGACATGTATTTTGAGCTAATTCTTAAGATGTGGACCTTTCATAGTCTATCTTTTAAGGACCTATATATCCCTCAACCTAACCCAATTCAAGCTATCCAATTCGAACTACCTCAATATCAGGCTCACATATTTCACACATGACATAAACAGCCAACCTTGCCACCTTGACCAAGAACTAATTAAGAATGTGGGTCGAGCATAACAGAAGAATATGAACCAGTCAAAGACACCTATCTTCTACAAACTCAACAGTTATACACAGTCAACCTCCATTTACCTTATTATTCAAAGAACGTGCTTCAGCACAAAAACGAGCTGCGGGTAAGGCCTATATAAAGAAAAAGTTCCATAAGAGACAGGGACCAAAAAAAGATACAAAAAATCTTTAGAATTTCTAGACTCTAATCACAGGAATTTTTAGATTCTGAACACCATCAAACTTCCTATTTGTAAGATCAAGTACTTCTATTTCGAGAGATCACTTGTAATAAGATATCAACCTCAAGCAATAAAAGTTATTGTAATTAAAATCGTCAACTCGAGGTCATGATTTTTTACCTATTCAAAGGTTTTCCACGCTAAATAATGTGTCATTTCTTGCTTTATACAAGTTTTCATCGCATGTACATTTGGTGTAAGTACTAATTCTGAGCCATTTTGAGCTACGGAATTAGGCCATTATATTTGGCATCGTCTGTGGGAAAGAAGACATTTCCACGATATCCTGAGGGATAAATTCACTCTATTCTCCTTCTCCAATCATGGTCACTTCCAGATGACCAACAATAGGAATCCAGCTCGATCTTTCAGTTGAGCTGGAACAACTTATAGAATTACGAGCGAATTTCTACTCTGAAATTGAGAAATGTAGCGAGCTTGAACATAAGTTAACTCTTGACCGAGTGTTTTGCGAGAAAGAGCTCGAAGCCGAGCGACAAGCTTGTTTGACAATGTTCAAGCAATATGATGATCAGATGACAACCATACAAACTGCTTTGCAGCTCTGCAGAACACTCAGCTGGCTTTATAAACCAGAGATCGTGATCAAATGCCTGAGACCTCATGGGTTTTTATACGGGAAAGATTAGGACCTCGGGGAGCCACCAGTAAAGCTATTTCCAGAAATGTTCAACACGAACATCAACCTCCCATTCATTTAGGTGGTGAAGTTTAGTTTGATATCAGCAGAGGTTCTCGACCTTCCAAGCGTCAAGAGGAAATGCAGTGACTTTCACCCCGAATCCCAGTATATGATCATTTGAGTGAAGGCACCAGTACTCATAATCCTCAACCACCTCGCCCAATCACTCAAACAATATGTCAATACGTCACGGAAGAGCATATGGATTAGTCCATCAATGAGTTGATGCGCATCAATGAGCAATTGGAAAAGCGCATCAATGAGTTCTTGGTACTAAAGACGACCTTACCAAGATAAAGGGAAGTCTGATTGCCAAAGAGCTATTCAATATGGAAGTACCGAAAGGCTTCCATACTCCGAAAATTCGTAAATAAAAAGGCACCGATCCAAAGGAGCACATTCAACAATACCATTATTCATTGGGGTTGTACTCCAATCTCAACCATGTTCTATACCGTCTGTTCACAATAAGTCCACACTCTACCTGAAGACTCCATTCTCATACTCGATCTGTTGTAGAAGTAATTCATCAAGACGTATGCTCATAACAAAGAAAAAAAGGAGAACTTATATTCTCTTATTAGTTTGAAGCATTCACAAGGAGAGAAGCTCGAGGCTTTTGCAAAAAAGTTTTTGGAGCTCGTGTGAAAAGTGGATCATTTTGATTAGAAAATAGTTGTTACTGCTTTTACCAACGCGCTCTAGGCCAACTGCAAGACCAAAGAACACCTCTTCTTAAGCAAACCAGCGACCTTGGAGGATATGATAACCAAGGTCAATGGTTATGTCGACCTAGAAAGGATGATGTCCGAAAGGCATAAATCTACTAAATCTGTCCTAACATCTAAAGGTCCAACTACATAATGAAATATTGAACCAAAGGAGGATCAGGGTGATCAAAAGTATTCCAAGGGTAGCACTGGCAACCCTCAGAAAGGTGGCACATTATCCAAGCCGGTCCTCCCCAAGATGAATGTCCGCATCTCTACAATTTTTCTAATTATGTTAAAGGACAAGCTCTACCGTCCATCTCAACCATTGGAACTAATCGAAGGCTGCCTGTATTGCATGCTCCATAAGGTAAATCATCATGCTACTGACAACTGCTATGTTTTACAGAGGTTACTAGAATTTATTTTCAAAGAAGGACAGATGTTCGAATACATTATCGATTTGTAATCCTACGAGGATGAAAGCTTCAAAATGTAAATTGCAGTAGTCCAGGTCGAAGATCAAGCTGGGGAGAAGCATCTATATTATATGTACCACAATAACATGATCGAAATTCATTACACCACAAGATAAGGAAGCCAAGCTTCTTCCTGAGTCGAGCAATTGCCGACTAGGGATTTCATTCGAAGATTACAACATTAGTCACGTCAAATTTCCACATCATGTTGCATTAGTAATAATACTCAAGATGAAGTAGTTTTTCACGCATAGAATGATGATCGATACTGGAAGCGGTATTGAGATTCTTTTTCAAAGCACGATCGATCAGATGGGTTTGGCCAATCAATTTTTTCCATGAGATACCGATATCAGTAGATTTAATGGTTCCATAGAAGAGCGAGTTGGTAAGGTCATCTTACCTATCACCGCTGGACCAGCTATAATTAATGTCATATTCTACATCATTAACACCAAATCTCTCTCTATCTCGGCATTATAGGCCGCTGTTGGATTCACAACATGGAAGAAATCGCTTCCATTTATTATTAAGCACTTCGCTTTAAATACAATGATGACATCTATGAAATGAAGGTTAGTCAAAAGCTTTCCAGAGCTTGCAAGAATACCGTCTCTGCCATTCTAGATACATCAGACAAGTACGCTGTATAGTAATTAGTAAAAGTTGGTCACTTTGATGATCAGTCTTCAACAAAAGAGCCTACATAATTTATCAACATTGATGGACCTGGCCAAGGTACTTTTATAGGTACCAAGCTGGTCCAATATGAGAAGGATTCTCTCATTCAGTTCTTACAAATGAATCAAGATATCTTTGCGTGGACTTTTGAAGAAATGCCCGGGGTAGATATATTAAAGGCATGCCATCGATTGACCATTAACATCAATGCACCGACGGTCAAGCACAAATAGCGATGACTCTCACCTCTTCTTCGAGATGAAGTCAACATTGAGATCGAGAAATTGATCAAGGTGGGATTCATTTGAGAAGTCAAATATCCAGATTGGATCTCCAACAACGTCGTTGTTCCAAAGACGAATAGAAAGGTCCGAGTTTGCATAGATTTTACAGATCTAAACAAACACACTCCAAAGGACAATTTCCCTCTTCCCATCATCCATAAAATTCTTGATTTTACGGCAGGCCATGAACTCCTATCTATGATCGACGCTACTTCTGGATACAATCAGATTCCTCTCTTGGAGGAAGATCAGGAAAATACCACTTTCTTAACTAAAAGAGGGTTATATTGTTATAAAGTCATGCCCTTCAGACTCAAAAATGCAGGTGCGACTTATTAGTAGTTAATGACAACTATGTTAAAAGCACACCTGGGAAAAATAATTGAAGTCTACATCGATAATATCTTGTGCAAGAGCTATAGTCAGAAAACCATATCATAGATCTTACCATAATATTCAACATTCGACGATATTACCGAATGCGACTCAATCTAGACAAATGTCAATTTGGAGTATATTCAGGCAAATTTCTAGGCTATCCCATCTGCAAGAAGAGGATTGAGGATGACCTAGATCAGATTCGATCTCTTCTCAACATGTCATCTCCAAAGATAATGAAGGACGTACAAAAATTTGCCGGCAAGATTGCCGCTATCAGCATATTCGTTTCTAAATCTTTAGATCACTGTCGTTGGCAGTTCTTATTATTCCAAGGTTATACTAAAAGAGGAAAAGTTTAACGCAATGTAAAGATCCAATGGACATCAGAATGCAAGGCAGCTATTCAGGAACTCAAAACCTATTTGGGTAAGTCTCCCATCATGAGCACCTTGGTAGATAATGAGGAACTGATCATCTACTTAGCAGTTATAGACACTTCTATTAGCTCGGTTCTCATTCAACTTGAGGGGAAGATCGAGAAGCCAGTATATTTTATCAGCAAAACCCTCACTCCAATAGAAATGAGGTATTCTAATATTGAGAGACTCCTAACTCTTGTTTATACTTTACAATAACTTAAGCACTACTTCCAAGCTCATACAGTCAAAATGATGATGAACTACCCACTCTGGGATGTTTTGCCCTAAAAAGAAAAATCACGGAGAGTATAGCAATGGTCAGCCAGTTTGGGAGAACATGTTATCAAGTTCGAATAACAACATTAAGAAAAAGGTCAAGCCGTTGCCGATTTTCTCACAAATTTTCTAGTGGAAGATCTCGATTAGGAGGAATACGATCTTGACTTTACCGAAGAAATTACAGAAGATCCGCCCACCAAAACATTTGATGAACGTGTTGAATGGGTTACAAGAAAATGGTAAAGAGTTCTTACAGATGATTCAGCGGGACCCCCAATGTCAAGAATTGGAATCGCATTAATTACCCCTTCCAATGATAGAATTGAGAAATTAATTCGCCTGGATTTGAAGCCTTCAACAATATCATAGAATACGAAGCTCTAATTTATAGACTCAACCTTGCACTCAAGCTTAGTACTTCAGAGCTTTCCGTATACACAGATTCTCAACTCATTGTCTACCATTACTCTGAACAGTATAAAAAGAATGGCGAGATGATTGAATATGCGGCCCTCGTTGCAGATAGGATAAACAGTTTTGCGAAAGCAACTCTCGATTATCTTCCTCGAAGTGAAAATAGACACACCGATTCCATGGTTTATCTAGCCAGGGTCTTGGGTATAGAAGCAAGATATCAACAAATTGAAGTGATATTAACCCCCAACATTGATCTTCATTCAATATGCACGATCAACACCGGGGGTGATAAAGAGGAGGACGATGATAAGCGAAAACCCTTAATTGCCTATCTTGGCCCCAACAACAAATGCAAAGGGCCCATCCCAATAGATCTGAAGGAGCGCCGACAATTGATCAAGAACTAGAAGTGTTACACAGTTCAAAATGGTTTTTTATATCGCTATTCAGTTACAGGGCCTTATCTTAAGTGCCTCTCCAAGAAGAAAGTAGATGGAATACTCAAAGATTTACATGAAGGAACTTGTGGCTCCAATATCATAGGTCGATTACTCGCTAACAAAGTAATTGCACAAGGAGTATTCTGGCCAAGAATGCACAAGCAAGTAGAAGAGTACTCACGTAAATATGACACGTGCCAGCGACATGGACACATGATCCGTGCCCCTGCGCTTGAATTACATGCAAACAAGGTATTCTGACCATTCAAACAGTGGGCGCTCGATCTCCTCAGCGAATTTCCTAATACTCCAGGTAACCGACAATACCTACTCGAAGCAACAGATTATTTCACAAAATGGGTAAAAGCTATTCCACTCTGTCAAACTAGAAAAGAAGAGGTCTTCTCTTTTATCTGGGAACACATCATCATACGGTTTAGTTACCCCTACCTGACTCAGATCGATAATGGGCCACAGTTCATTGGTGATAAAGTCGTAGCCTTCCTCAACAAACGCGACATCATTCATTCTCCTTCCAATCCATACTACCCTCAAGGCAATGGCCAAGCTAAAATCACCAGCAAAACCATAGTGAATGGACTCAAAAAAGACTTCACTCACAAAAAAAAAAGAAATTGGATACGGGAGCTTCCTCACCTATTATAGGCGTACCGTACCACTCCATGTCAATCAACCGGTTATACCCCTTTCCTCCTTGCCTATGGTACAGAAGTAGTCATTCTAACAGAATACCACCATTCCTTTAAAGATCACGTGCTTTCAGATGAAGAGAATGAGTTTGAATTGGCCTGCAATTTGAACTGGATTGATGAGACTAGAGGATGCGCTATTACCAACCTAGCTCAATATTACCATATATTGGCCAGCTCGTTCAAGAGAAGAGTCTGAAGCAGTGAGTTCTAAATTGATGATCTCATCCTTAGAGAAATCCCACAATACAGATGAAGTACATGCCGGGAAACTGGCAAAAAACTGGGAAGGTCAATTCCTCATCATTGGTCTAACTGGTCTAGGATCATATTATCTCATGACGAAGCTTGATGTTCAAATCCCAAATCCATCATGGAACACTTGGCGACTAAAGTGGTACTATTGTTAGCCCCCAAGATTGTCCACTTTAATATTCTCGTTCTTTCCATTCAATAAGTGAGATCTCAATCTCCGAACAGTGTACATTATAATTTACTTAATGAAAACTTCCAAGTTTTTTCCCCACATTACTCTCTACATTATATAGATTGAAACAAAGGTAATACTAGTTTTTAATTGACCTTTATACAGATTAAGGCATAGGTAATACTAGCCTTCAATCGAGCTCTATATATAGATTAAGGCATAGATAATACTAGCCATCAATCGACCACTATACATAATCTGCGATTAAAACAGAGGTAATACTAGTTTTTTATCAAAAAACTCTGCCAGTATAAGATAAAGTAAAGGTAAAACTAGCTTTTATATCGTAATATGTCTGTGACAGATACTTTTATAGGTTACATCTAAAACCACTTCTAAGGATTCTTCTATACTGATAGGAGGTCAGCTACGCATTCCCCTACAATAGGAGGGCGTTTAGCCATAAAATATGGAGCATGAGTACCTACAATAATCCTGCCTTGTTCTACCAATTTAGCAGGTCGGGAACCTAACTCCATTTCCATGGCGTTCATACAGTTTCCTCGATCTACATCAGCTCCACAAATGCATCCTACTCCCAACAGACAGTCGTGTATCTCTCTCAAGCTCAAGTCTTCTCACTTCCTCCACAAAATAGGCAATAACAGCCATCAACATCTGTGAGTGTATTGCTTCGGGCATAGCTACATTGGATAAATTCTCTCTCACTTTGTCATGATGCTCTTACATCTTTTTATTCCGTTTATTTTTCCTCTCCGTATGTTTGTCTATATAGGACATAAGATTGATATGATCCTTTACCTTCTTTGTTGCTTTATCAGACTCGGCCTGATTCATCATCCATAATTTTGCAACCTGAGCACGAAGGTCCTCGAGCTCCCTATTCTTACCTACACCTCCCCCAACAGGAGACTTCATTAACAATTCATACTTTTTCCTAATCAATTGATCCTTATCCATGATCACTCGCTCTAACTCCCCTTCTTTGCTATGAGCAACATCCAACTTACCTTGGCACTCCCTTATGCGCTCATTTCCCCTTTGTACGTGAGCTTGAATGCGAGCTACATCTCCTTCAAGCTCCCTAATTTGAGCTGATAGGCTAACCAGATCCCCTTTCATAATGGAGACGCCAAAATCACCTTTATTCATCCTCGACCGCTCTCTAGCCTTAGCCTTCTTGACACGCAAATTGGCTATAGCCAAATCTGCCATCAGTTGAGCCACCCTTTCATTCAATTCATTATATTATCTCTGTACCAGTTGGAAATTTATATCTTTAGCAGATAAAGCCTTACTCAACTGCTCAACCACTATTTTAGATTTTGATAGGTCATCTTGAGTTCTCTTCAGCTCGTTATCATTCTCAGTCATTTAATTCTTCAAACGCTCCAGTTCGCTTATAGAACTCACTAAATCAGCTCGAGTCTGCTTTTATTCAATTTTTTTGTTAATCATTTGGTCCTTCAGACTAGCCAAAAGCCATCTTAACTCTTTATCTGTCATTTCAAACGACTGGACACTATAATGGCCTAATTCCATAAGCTTGAGATGGCTTAGAATTAGCTCTTACACTAATGTTCCTGTGACAAAAACTAGCATGAAAAAAGAAATGGCACAGGTAATTTAGCGTGGAAAACCTCTGAATAGGTAAAAAACCACGATCTCGAGTTGAGGGCTTTTGTAATAGTAACTTTTATTGCTTGGGGCTGATATCTTATTTACAAGTGACCTCTCAACTTATAAATACTTGATTCTTGTGAATAAGATATTTGGGTGTTTTGAGAATCTAGCAAATATAGTTTTTTTGGTAATTTCACGTATATTTTTCTAGTCCTTGTCTCTTATGGAACTTTTTCTTTATAAAGGCCTTCCCCGCAGTTCTTCATCCTGCTGAAGCATATTCTTTGAATAATGTGGCTAGTAGCAGTTAACTGAGTAACTATTAAGTTTATGAGAGATATGTATCTTTGACTTATTTAGGCTTTTCTGTTTGAGCTCGACCCATATTCTTCATCAATTCGTGGAGTATGTGGCAATGTTGACTGCTGAAATCATGTATAAAATACGTGAGTTTGACAGGGAGGTAGTTCAAACTGGAAATAACTCGATTTAGGGTTAGATCAAGGGGTAGGATTCTACAATCGCCCCCTCGCAATTGAAGTCACGAGTGGCTTTGGTTGAGAAATAATTTGTAGGTATATGGGTATTCAGGTTTAATTTTAAAAATGAAGGAAGGAATGATTTGGATTTGACTATATGGAAAATGCGTGTGTTATGGGGGGACGTATGTGCATTGAATGATGATGAGAATGCTAAAGTAGGCGATGGTTAGGGTTTGGAGAGTTTCTTCTGTATTGAATGATGACGCTTGGGAAAATGTACCTGCACATTAAATATATGGTTATATAAATAGTACCTGTACTGAGGTTTATGGAAAAGTACGCTTGTTTGTTGCCAAATTCTCTAATAGTTTTTACGATGGTAAAGACCTGGAGAATGGTTTTTGAAGAGAGAATTATAGTTGAGATACAGAAGTTGAAGTTGAAATACTTTGGTGATCAGTTCTTGGAGATGCCTACTCCCATTTCCATTCCTCCTACGTATTAAGGTGTGTTGGAAGAAGAAGCGACTGAAGATGAGGAAGATTTTTACTGTATGTGGAGATTTTACCATGTTGTCTTAACAGGCGAGCAACGTCGGGTTTGTCATCATATCCTTACGGGAAACAAGGCTGAGGAGACAGATACGGGGTTCCGTGTAACTGCGGAGCAGTTGCGCCGATGTCTTGCAAAGGATTGGATTCTAAGGCCGGGCCCTCTTCATCTCTACCAGCTCTACGGAGGTGGTGGCTATAGAGAAGGCAGAGGTGGTAGTGGAGGAGGGAGACGGAGAATAGAAATTTTCTTATGCACTTCCATCGTTTCTTGGCGCGAAGAAGGCCTTCTATTTGAAGAGTTATTTCAAGCCTTGAGTCCTCTGCGTTCATGCCCAGACTTCCACCAAGCCAAGTTTCCAGTCAGAGTAAGATGGTATAAAAGAAGGACCTATGGTGACTTCCAATGCCTGTTTTGCATAAGAGGATTCTTGGAGTGAAACATCACTAAAGTCGGATGAACTAAAGGATTTGATGCTTTGGAGTGCCTAAAAGACTTGTTATATGTAAAAGTATTTAGAAAAACTTGTTATCTATAAAGTACCTGATGTTGGTGTACTTGAAAGACTTGTTATCTGTAAAATACCTGAAAGACTTATTATCTGTTAAGTACCTATAATTTGTATTCAAGAAAATTTATTATCCAAACTCTGTGTTGATATAGAATAAAATAACTCTAGAAATCGAGCTATGAATGATTCGAAGATTTACGAATATAGGATGAAATATTATGTATGAGATTAGAACTTACAATCTATTTACAATAATTAAGCTGTAAAACTGTGTCTAAGGAATGATTAAACTGAATGACTGAGATTTATTAAGAGAGAGTAAAAATTATAGAAGTTTTAGGATGGGAAATTCGAGCTTATAGAGGTCATTTCGAAATATTAGATTTGGAAAGAATAAGCTCGACATGGAAGATGCCAAAATGACAGAGGTCGATAGGGAGAGATATATTCAAATAACTTTTCTCAAGATTCTAGAGTTTTCTGTTAGGAAAGAAAAGGATAATATCACGAACTGTGGGGGATTCACAACAATTTAGAAAACTGTATAAAATAGGGGAAATGAACTTTAAACAGGTGGAAAAGAATAGAAATGGTGTGGACTCGATCTGAGAGGATTTATTATGCCGCAGAGGGGTGGTTGGTGATAAAGATAGCTAAAGTTCGGAAGAAGATTTTTGGTTTGTAAAATTATGATGCTGAACTACCAGTAAGGGAGTGTCAACCTAAGGGTTTAGATTGGATGGTTAGGGAACTTGAGTATGAATGTTGTTTCTATGAGGAGTTGTTTTAGGAAGTGATGGCGAATCCTGTAGCTCGAAAAGATGTTATGAGATTGATTACAGAAGAGGAGATCGAAGTGGAAGGTGTGAGGATTGCTGGAGGCCAACTGATCGGATATGGTTCCCCAGGACATCAGTGGGCGTTTTAGGTATAATTATATGTGAGGTGAATAAAGTGAATGTAAATAGGGGTGGTATGAATGTATCTAATGAGTTTGAAAAATTGACAAAGAAATGAAATGACAATAAAGCTTGCATCGATCCTCTATTATTGTGAATGTTGTTTGTGACTGTTACAAAAAATGGATTTGAATATTTTTGAAATTTTTGATAGCTTTGGAAATGACGTCAGTACTTCTATATGTAAAAGAAGCAAGAATTAAAAAAGCAGGGAGCTTTAAATTTTGTCTCTTGTTTAAAAGCAGGGAAAGCCCGATTGTGTGTAAGTGTGAGTCATCATGAGTGTGGGGAGGTCAGAGGGAGATTTGGAAAATAAAAATGCAAATAGAATAAAATATAGGGCAAAAGGTAATGATGGGAACGCATTTTTACCAAAAATGTGCAGGACGTCTGATATTGATAGTAGAAGGGATGCCTCAGTTCTAAAACCAATGATGGCTCATGCGAGGCTCAATAACTGCCAACAGTTAGAGAGAAAAAATGTAACTAATACTTCATCTTTATCATTAAAATGTTTCTCAAATTTTGAAAACTTTAAGAGCAGTAAGAGGGGAAGGAGAAAAAATAGAAGAGAATCTTGTAAGAATTTAATTGAGAGTGATCAACAGTCAAAGCGAGAGAGAGTTACAGAGACTGAGTCACGAAGGTGGTTATAGAGCAACGTTATGAGGGAATGATTTGGTACTGCATCAGATTCTCATTTTGATAATGAAGGTTATTAGAGGATTTGTGATGTTTTGAATGTTTTGCTTTTGAAAATCATATTTTGTGTTAGACAAATCTAAAAATTACTATTTACAGTAATCTATAAAAGCCTGTTTGATATATGATATATGAAAGATATATGTATGTGAGCGATGTTTTTGTAAAATATAATGATGGATACCTGGACTTGTATGTAGGTCGATCATGGTGAGTGTATAGGATTAAAGTCTTATCTGTAGAGTTGTAGTGATATAGATACTTCACCTCTCAATGAGGCATTGACCTCTGGTCAATCGGATTCTAAGATTATAATGTCTGATAGGGAGGAAAATGTAGGGGTTGATCGATTTCCAGATTTCCCTGGAAAATTGGTAACCTATCCTCCGAATTCTGATGCGTTCAAGAAGTTTTGAAAAGCCAAGGCTTCTGTAGGGGGAAGATGGAGTAGTTGTATAGAACATCTCGGTAGGTATTTTAGGAGTTGTATTGTAGGATCTGGGGAGAAATACTTTTTCTGTTAGCTAATTTGGAGAAGAGAAAAGAGATAGCGGTTTAAACGAATCGATCTCTATGGAGTACTTTGATGATTATGTCCAGGGCGACCTGGTAGAAGGTTTTTGTGTTATATGTCTCAGTTAGAGTACAGGTTGAGTCTTCCCTTTAGAAATCTGGCGAAAGGGATTATGAACATTATCAAGGCATGTCCTATGCAGTTGAACGGGAACATGTGGGAGGTGATAAATGTTTGTGAATTTTTGAATAAGCTGCAGGAGGAGGATGAGAGTGAGATAATGATATCTCTTGAGGATATTTTGTAGTTTTATGGGGTAAAAACTTTTTAACAAGTGAAGGGGAATATTTTTTTGTGAGCTCAACTTGGCCTTGTTTCTTCGATCTGAACTCAGTTGGTCGACCATGGAATGATAATGTGATATGGGTAAAGAGTGATTGCCTTTAGAGAGATAATGAAGAACCCATAGAACTTCTGTAAAGAACTGTTAAAGAAAGTAAGTATAACAATCTATAATGTATAAGATTAATACGTTGAAATTGTATGGTTCTATGCTGATGATAATGAATTGATAGGTCCTCAATCCAAGGTGACGAGGAGGGAGTCTCTATTGGATACAGTTACTCAGGAAGGGACAGAGCTCAAGGCTGTACAGAGAGAACTTGGCATTAATAGAAAGAAACGTGTTAGCAGCCTATCTGAGAAAGTATGAAAGTCTCAATCGACAAGGCTAATGACGTGCGTTGATGACAGCAAAAAGAAGGGAACTGATGGGGAAAGGCGAGTAAACTTTCCAAAGGCCTTTGGAGTGGACTTCGTGGGTATACCAGAGTCGACTACATCGGGCAAACTAGCTCGAACGTTTCCTTAGAAGAAGATGCTGAAGCGTGGTTCGACCTCTAGAACCACAGGAAGTGGTGAGGCCGCAAGAGAAGGGCTGAACCTTCAGAACTGATGGAGGTGAAGGTTGGAGAGGATCGACCTTTTATAGAAGATGAGCTGAAAGAGGTGGAGGAAAAGGCGAGGCTTGCAGCTCTCAATGGGGAGGAGGAGATAAGCAAAATGGTAAGTTCATTTGCTGGAATATGTTATGAATTTTGTATTGTGATTCAAGCTAACAATGAGGCTGATTTTTTTTGTTTTGTAGGCTACTCGTCTGATGAAGGGGGTATGCCTCAGGGTCGAGGAGAAGAAAGTTGAGCTAAAGAAGGGGAAATTCAATCTTGAGAAAAACGTAGCTCGATTAAAGACTGACTTGATCATGGAGGGGAAGCGGCTGAAGGCCCTGAAGGCTTCTCAAGTGGTGGAGATCAATAATCTGTACGCGGAAGCAAGAGTAAACATGGAAGAGGTGGTAACTGAGCGCAATAGAATCGGGTGCCACCTTATATCAAAGGGGTATTTCGAGGATGAGGTGAATGCCATCATGGCGGACACCTATATTGTGGAAGAGGAAGATGATGAGGCAAAAGATGTTGTAATTGGTGTTGTGGATAGGATAGACAGCTTATCTCCCCAAATGGTGCGAGACAACCAAGGGGATGACAATGAGCGTCCGGAGGGAGAAAATGAGAAGGTAGAGTAGAATGTTGATTATGTAGTTGTATGAATTGTTTTTGGAATGTTGTAAACTGATGGGATATTGTTTGTTGGATAGAATTTGGTAGGCTAAGTCGTTCTTGCAAACCTTGTTATAGGAACTTATGGAAATGCACCTCAGAATAAAAGATTTATAGACTGAGCTTGTTAAGGAGAGAGACGCCTCTGCGTCACTATTGTCTTCGCAAGCGGAGCTACAGGTTAGAAAAGAGCAAGAAATATTTTACTTGTATGCTTCATTAGTATAGAGTTACAAAGTAAAAAAAAATAGAGTGCAGAGACAAACCAAATTATAGGCGAAGGGAAGCTGATGTGGTACGATACTGTATACAGGCATTATAAAGATCAGTAGAAGGGTCAAATTGTTATATGCCTGGTCTGAAGGACCAAATGATCAGCAAAACGAATGCTCAGGAGAAAACTTGAGTTGATCTAGTGAATACGATAAATGAGCTGGAGTGATTGAAGAAGAAGAAAATGGTTGAGAAAGATAGTGAGCTGAAGAAAGCTCGAGATGATCTATCTACCTCTGAAGTTGTAGTTGAGAGGTTGTCTACAACTTTACCTGCAAAAGATATGGAGTTTCAGCAATGCAATGGAAGCGTGATGAGTTGAATGAAAGGGTGGCACAATTGAACACCGAATTGGCGCAGGCCAATTCGCGTGCCAGAAACGCTGAGGCTGGGGAGATCTCGAGGAAGAATAAAAGTAATGCCAAGGTCTCCCATGTTCAAGGGGATGTAGTTAGCCTATCAGCTCGAATAATAAAGCTTGAAGGAATTATGGCTCGAACTCAAGGTCATGTTCAAAAAGGAATTGAGCGATTAAGGTTGTGCCAAAGTAAGTTGGACGCGGCTCTTACCAGGGAACAAGGTTTAGAATGGGTTATCAGAGGGAAGGAAATTTTGATAAAGAAGAAAGATGAACTGTTACAAAATACTTTGGCTATAGAAGATTTAAACAGGGAGATTGAGGTACTTCAAGCTCAGGTGGCAGAGTTGAGAGTGATTAATCAGGCTGAATCACCTAAAGCTGATAAGAAGGCAGAAGAGAATATCGCATTCACGGATAAAGTAAATAGTGAAATGGAATGACAAAAAGAATGGTATAAGAGGTTAGAAAATCACCTTCAGAGAGTGAGATTGAATTTCTCTAAGGCGGTTGTACCCGAGGCATCACACTCAGAATTAGTGATGGCGGTGGTCACCTATTTTGTAGAAGAGGTAAAAAGGTTTGAGTTAGAGAGGAATACCATGCATGATTGTTGGTCAGAAAGGGGATGTATTTGTAGAGCTGATATAGATCGAGGAAATTGCATGAACTCCCTTGAAACTGAGTTAGGCCCTCGACCTGCTGACTTGGTAGAGCAGGGCAGGATTGCTATAACAGTTTGAGCTCGAGAATTTATGGCTGGTCGTGCCCCTATAGTGGGGGAAAGTGTAGCTGGCCTCCCCACAACAGAAAAGAATTCATTGTAGTTATTGTTTATAGAACCTGAAAAAAGTATCTGTCGCAGACATATTGAGAGATGAAAGCTAGTTTTACCTTAACTTTATATTATGCCTGGTAGAACTCCTTGATTGAAAATTAGTATTACATTTGTTTTAATCTCGAAAATTTAGTAGAGTCAGTCAAATCAAGTATTATCCTTGTTTTAACTGGTATAATGTCGGAGCCTTATTGAGTGAGATGAAAGCTAGTTTTACCTTTGCTTTATCTTATGTCTGGTAGAGCTCCTCGATTGAAAAATAATATTATTTTTGTTTTAATCTCAGAAATTAAGTAGAGTCAGTCAAATCAAGTGTTATCCTTATTTTAACTGGTATAATGTCGCAGCCATATTGAGTGAGACGAAAGCTAGTTTTACCTTTGCTTTATCTTATGTCTGGTAAAGCTCCTCGATTGAAAACTAGTATTACCTTTGTTTTAATCTCAGAAATTTAGTAGAGTTAGTCAAATCAAGTGTTATCTTTGTTTTAACTGGAATAGAGGTCGATTGAAAACTAGTATTACCTATGCTTTAATCTATATATTGTCTACGAAGCAGAGAGATGTGTGGGAGTAAAATAACTTAGAAGTTTTCATTAAATAGAAAAGAATGTGCATTGGATGGAGATGGAAATCTCACTTTTGGAATGGAAAAAGTGAGAAATTGAAATGAAGTAGTGAGGGACTTAACGATAGTACCCTTTAAGTTACCTAGTGTTCCAAGGATTTGAGATGTGAACTTCCTCTTCTGTCATGAGGTAATATGATCCCAGGCCTGAAAGACCTGTGATAAGGAATGGACCCTTCCAATTTTCTGCCTGTTTTCCAGCATGAGGTTCTTTTATGTATTGAGGGATTTCTTTGAGGACGAAATCATCAATTTGGATGGTACGGCATCTGACTCGCTTGTTGTACGAACTGGCCTGCATATGGTGATATCGACCTATGTTAGCGATGGCTCATTCCCAAGTCCCATCGATACAATTGTGGTTGCAGGCCAATTCGAACTAATTTTCTTCATCAGTTAGCTCACGATCTTTAGACTGGATGATGGTATTCTGAGGGAATGATGGCTTCGGTCCCATAGGCAAGGAGGAACTGTGTGCAGCCAGTTTATTGACGTGGAGTGGTACGATATGCCCATAAGACATGAGGAAGTTCTCGAACCCAGTTTCCATTTTTTTGTGAGTGAAGCCATTTCTTGAGTCCATCCACGATGGTTTTGTTGGTAATTTCGGCTTGGCTATTGCCTAGAGGGTTGTAGGAATTGGATGGTGAGTGGATGATATTGTGTTGGTTGTGGAAACTTATAACTTTTTCTACAATGAATTAGGTGGGGGAGTCCAAACCAAGTAATGATGTGTTCCTAGATAAAAAAGATGCCCTCTTCTTCTCTGGTTCGACTGAGTGGAGCTGCCTCTACCCATTTTGGAAAATAATTTGTAGCTATGAGTAGGTATCAGCGGTTACCTGGAGTATTAGGAAATTCACTGAAAAGATCGTGTGCCCATCTTTTGAATGGTCAAAATATCTTGCTTGCATGTAGTTTCAACGCAGGGGCTAGTATCATTTGTCTGTGTCGTATACGTGAAGCACATTTGCATGAGTACTCTTCTACTTGCTTTTGTATGCCCGGCCAGAATACTCTTTGCGTAATGGCTATGTTTGCGAGTGATCATCATGTGGTGTGGGAGCTACAAGTCCCTTCATGTAAATCGTGCATCTCGTCTGCTTTATTTCTGGAGAGGCACTTGAGGTAAGGCCCCATGACTGAATGTCGGTATAAGGAACCATTTTAATTTGCGTAACACTTTGAGTTGCCGATCAGTTGTCGGCGCTTCATTAGATTTGTTATAAGTGGTCTGTTGCATTTGTTATCAATACCGAGATAGGCCAGGAAGGGCTTTTGCCAATTGTCGTCTTGCCCTTTATCGTCCCCAATGTTGATGGTACATACAGAAATGTGATCAATACAAGGGGTTGAAATTTACTTCGATTTGGAGATATTGAGCTTTTATTCCCAAGACCCCAGCTAGATATGCATTCTACACATGACTTCAACAGTCAACATTGCCACCTACTCTACGAACAAATAAAAAATGTGGGTCGAGTTCAAACAGAAAAGCCTGAACAAGTCAAAGACACCTGTCCCTCACGAACTCAAAATTTACTCAGTCAACCCCCACTAACCACATTGTTCGGAGAACGTGCTTCAACACGATGATGAACTGCGGGGATGGCCTATATAAAGAAAAAGTTCCAGAAGAGACAAGGACCAGAATAATACATGAAAAATCACCAAGAAAGCTATATTTTATATATTCTCAAAACACCCAAATATCTTATTCACAAGAATAAAGTATTTCTAAGTCGAGAGATCACTTGTAAATAAGATATTAGCCTCAAGCAATAAAAGTTACTATTATAAAAACTCTTAACTCGAGGTCATGGTTTCTTACCTATTCAGAGGTTTTCCACGCTAAATCACCTGTGTCATTTCATATTTCATGTTAGTTTTTGTCACAGGAACATTGGTCTAAGAGCTAATTCCAGGCCATCTCGAGCTTACGGAATTAGGCCATTACAGATACGATATTGAGCCAAGTCTGCTTCTTTACTCTAAACCATCAATGCATCATTCAGGCTTTTGAGTTTCTCAGTCTCCTCCTTAGCCTTCTCAAGCTCTTTTTCCCCCTTATTCAGTTCAACATCTATTTCCCTGATCTTCTGAGGCAGATCTTCAATAGTTTGTGCTGCCTCAACAAACTTGAAATAAACTTTGACGTATTGATCCTCTCTATCTTTATTTGCCTCTTGCATCCTATCGAACTCCGTCGCAAACTCTTGGTTATATTGGAGCGTCTCTTGCTCACTCAAGTGAGCTGACTCCAGTTTGACCTACATCACATATTCAATATATAATGTTCGAATCAACATTTATACACAGGTACATTTAGATCATTATACAGGAAATTTTCAACTTTTAACAGATTTCTATTTTATGACATTCTATTATTTTGAGACTGCTTCTAAACTTAGGGTTGAAGTATGACCTCAGTTCGTTAGCCATAAGTCACCATCAAATTTCAAGGTATACATTTTCTAAGTTCTAACTTTCTCAAAGCTTTGGCATTATGCGGCACCTGTGATTACCATTGCCCCTCATATTTCTAACACATCTAAGGTTTACTTCTATTTTTTAAAATTTTGCTTTGTAGCTCTACAGTAATGCAGCATACATGTCAAATATTTCCTGCTCATCTCTAACCCTTATCTGCACTGGCAAAGTCAACAAGGATGTTGAGGCGTCTTTCTCCTTAGCCAGCTCATTCTTTAATTATTTTATTCTGAGGCGCATATCCTTAAGTTCCTATAAATAGTTTATACACATCTCTTAGCTTACAAAAATTTATCATACAAAACCATAGTTCATCAGTTAAATTCTCAAACCCCACATAAACACAACCAAAATTCAATTTTACTCTACCTTCTCATTCTCCTTCTCAGGATTCTCATTGTCATCCCCTTAGTTCTCTAACTCAGTTTGGGGAGAAACACCATCCAACCCTCCTGCCACACCAGCCACCTCCTTTCCCACCTCGTCCTCTTCGACGAAGGTGTCCTCCATAGTCTCCTTCACCACAGCTTAAGAGTACCCCACTTTGAGGAGTTGGCGCTCAAGTCTGTCGTGCTGGACTACCGCCACATCCTGGTTCTTCAGCGCTTCTTCTATCAGCTCACTAACCTGCACCACCTTTACAATCTTAATGGAATCCAGTCACTTCCCTACTCAAACCAGGCCAAACTTCAATCGAGCAACCTTCTTCTCGAGCTCTACCTTTCCATTCTCGAGCTTAACCTTTTCCTCCTCGATCCCAAGACATATCCCCTTCGTTAACTGAGCAGCCTACAAAAAGTTGAACATATTTTCAGCTCGAATCGCAAATACATAATTCAGAAGCATACAAATCATCAAAACTTACCACTTTGCTCATCTCCTCAGCACCCTTGTGAGCTGCAAGCCTCGGCCTATCCTCCACTGCTTTCAGCTCGTCCTCCTCTGCAGGTCAATTTTCCATGACCTTTACCCTAGTCACTCCAGTGGGAGGATCTCCCCTTCTCTTTTATGCTTCCAACTCGACCTCACCACTCTCAGTGGTACCAAAGACAGAGCTACGTTTCAAAATCCTCTTCTTTAGAAACATCTGAGCTAACTTGCTCGACGCAGTAGATTCTGGAACATCCGCAAAATCTAACTCGGTGACCTTCGGTAAAGCTACACGCCTCTCTTCATCTGCCCCCCTCTTCATGTTGCCTCTAACCCCTGTCATTAGTCTTTTTGCCAGGGACTTTTATACCTTCTCAGACCTACTGTTAGCTCTTTTATGCCTATTAATGTTGAGCTCCTTTAAAATGTTTTTGAGCTCCTTCCCTTCTCGAGCAACAGTATCTAACAAGGAATCCTTCTTCTTTACCTTCGACTGAGGATCTGTAAACAAGCACAACACATTATCAGATAACAAAACGACCTTCCATTATATCGGTTCAATATTATACACTATTACACTTACTTTGCCTCACAGTTCTATGCAAAAGTTCCATGAGTTTTTTATCTTCTCTCTGAAAGCAATCACCTTTCACCCAAATCAAATTATTATTCCACATCTGACCTGCTGAATTTAGATCGAAGAAAAGCGGTCGAGTTGAACTCAAACATAAGTATGCACCCCCACTTGCTGAATAGTTTTTTACATCATAAAACTACAAAACATCTTTAGGAGATATTCTCTTCTCCACCTCATTCTTTTCCCACAACTTATTTAAACTCTCGTAACCATTGATAGCCTCCCACATATTCCCGTTCAATTGGGCATAACAAGCCCTAATGATATTCATTATACCTTTATCCAGATTACTAATGGGTAAACTTAATCCATACTCTAACTAAGACAGGTAATACAAAAAACCCTCATCCAGGTCGCCCTGGACATTTCCATCAAAATACTCTAAGGAGATCAATTCATCTACCCCCTTTCCATTTTCTCCTTCTCAAAATCAGGCAACAGAAAGAAATGTTCTTCCCCTGATGCTACAAGACAACCCCTGAATTGCCTACCAGTAGGGCTCTTCACGGGTCGGATCAGCCCGGGTTAACCCCTAAACCTGAACCGAACTGGGTTGGTTAGGTTACCACCATTTAAACCCAAACCTGAACCGTCTAGGTGTAGAACCCATACCGAATTGATCAGGTCGGGTTCTGAACTCAGTTTTACTTGTTTGTTTGTTTTTTTCTTTTCAGATCCAAAGATTTTACTAGCTCAAAAACACTTCTCATGTAGTTGAGCTACTGCAGTGTTGTATTCCCAAGTCATCACATATTGGTTGTATAGAAAGGGAAGTTTGCAGGCTTATGGTTTCAGATCCTCCAACTCTGCAATCATCTCCAATGTGTTTTATCATATTTATCCCTCTAAGTTTTGACAAAGTTGTGGATGATGTCCATCTGAACTGGGTTGTTCTGGATCCGAGCAAGGGCTTGTTGCAATTGCTGATATATTAAAAGTAAATGATCATAGTAGAGTTTCGTCCAAGCATCATTTACAGACTGAGATGTTCAGACTACTCAGAAGACTAACCAAGTTGGTGCAGCAACCATGGTGATAAGATCAACATTCAGCAACAAAGCTTTATTCCCTCAACACCCCTTTCAACTTCTACTAATTACAGAACAACCAAGTGAAGAAAGGGAATCCCTCACAGAGCCCCTATAAATCCCAAACTCCCGATAAACTTTCTAAACAACCAATTTGATCTGTACTTTTAGAAGGAATAATCCCCATAAATCCTTCACAGATCCCCCATAATTAAAGTCAAACCTTGAATTCTGAGAATCTACACTTTTAGAAGGAATAATCCCTGCGGATCTGATCATATTTTGATGAGGGAGTGAGAGAGATGAGATATGAGAAAGAGATGATCATATTCAATATCTTTTACTTATATACCCTCTCGGTTCGGTTTGGGTTATAGTCGGGTTTCAATATTAGAGACTGAAACCGAACCGAGAATACCGGGTTATCCATTTTCAAAACCAAAATAAAAACTGGGTATATAGAAACCCGAAAAAAAACCGTCGGGTCCACCCGGTTCGACTCAGTTTCTTAGGTTTTAGGCTTTGTTGAACACCCCTACCTACCGGCATGTTCTACAACACAACCCCATGTTCCACCCTATAACAGCTTTAGATTTACAAAACTCTCTAAACACATTGGAGTTTGGAGGGTATGATACCAATTGTCTAGGGAAATCTAGAAATTGAACAAGTACTACTTCGTTCACCCTATCAGATTCTATATTATTGGACTCAACCGATCGACCAGAGGTTGACGCTTGCTTATCAGGTGAGTTTTTATCTCAATTAAAAATCTAAGGATATTCCTTACCCTCAACCTACATACAGATCCAGATATTTTATCATTATCTTTTACAAATTCATGCACTCATTTACCGTAAAACCCACATACAGATACGTATATAATATCGTATCCCTTTTCTACACTATGTCAAACAAATTTTTACAAAATTACTATAAATGGCAATTTTTTGAAATTTGAATAACACAAAAACTTTCAACAAATCACATTCACAATAACACAAATCATCTACTAACCTTCAACGTCTGAAAACGAATCTGAAGCAGCGTCAAACCCTTCCTTCACAACGTTGCTATACAACTACCATCGTGACTCAGCCACTGCAACTTTCTCTCGCATTTATTATTGATCGCTCTAGTCCAATCTCTCACGTGAATCTCGGCTATTTTTATCTTTCCTCTCCCATAGTTCTTCAATTTTTCAGAAGCTGATAAACGTTTGAATGAGGAAGATGAAGCATTATTTATTGTTTCTCTCACAAACTGTTGGCAGCTATTGGGCCTCACATGAGCCGCTCTCAGTTTTGGAACCGAGGCGTCCCTTTTACAATTAATGTCAGATGCTTTACACATTTTTGGGGAAAACATCTTCCCATCATTACCCCCTACCCTATATTTTAATATATTCTCATCTCTTCTACCCAAATATCCCTCTGACCTCACTACACTCATGATGACTCAACACTTACGCACAATCAAACTTTATCAACAATTAACAAGGCACAAAAATTAAAGCTAGCGACTTTTTCTATTCTTGCTTCTACTATTTGTACAACTGCTGGCGTCATTTCCAAAGCTCTCACATTTCAAATTCAAAATTCTTTATTGACAACAGTTACAAACAATATTTGCAACAAAGAAAAAAAATTCAAAATAAACATCTACTATATTTCAATTACCATTATTCGACCTCATTCAATTCACTCAATCACATATAATTATACATGAAGCATCCTAGATGTCCTGGGGAGCCACACCTGATCAGTTCGCCCCCGATAATTTTTACATCTTCCTCCTCGATCTCTTCCTCGGCAATTTGCCTCACATCCTCTTTTCGAGCTGAAGGCTCCATAATTATTTCCCAAAATAGCTCCTCATAGAAGCGACGTCCTAACTCAAGTTCCCTACCCCCTAAATCTAAACCTTCAAACTAATATTCGAACTTTGGCAAATTAGAATCATAATCTAACAGCCCAAAAATCCTCTTTCACACTTTGGCTAGCTTTATCGTTAACCGCCTTTCTGCAGCTTAACGAACTCTAACAGATCGAGTCCTCATCATATAATCTTTCTTCCTCCTCTTTAGATAATATTTCCCTATATTTATACAATTTTCAAGATAACTTCAAATCCCCCGAATCCCGTACATATAATTAAATCTATTTTTCCATAATTGGAAACCCTAAATCTTGATAGAAAGTTATTTAAACTTATCTGTCCAAATCAACCTCTTGGGTTTCATCCTACCTCATTTCGACCTGATCATCAAAATCTGTCCCCTATTCCACAATTTTAAAAGATATCTCCCTGAGCTCGAATTTTTAATTCCTTCACATTCCATGTCTCCTATAAATTTCTCCCCACATCTTTCTAAGTTATTCAGTTCGAACAGATTATACACATCTTCTATTTTCACAAACACATTTTTCCCAGGTCGATTGTAAAAAAAAGAAAACATTTTTAGTTTGATTTTGAATATTACATTTCGTCCTCTAATCATGCATACATATATTTTTTTATAGCTCGATTTCCAAAGTTATTTATATCTATCAACACAAGTTTGAATAAATCATTTTTATTAAGTTCAAATTTCAATTATAGATAATAGGTCTTTCAGGTCCTTTACAGATAACAAGTCTTTCAGGTCCTTTAGAGATAATAAGTCTTTCAGGTACTTTATAAATAACAAGTCTTTCAGGTACTTTACAGATAACAAGTCTTTCAGTTTTCAGTGATGTTTTACTCTGAGAATCTTCTAAAGCAAAGCTGGAACTAAACATCACAGCGCATCCTCCTTTCTTTAAGTTTGGTCGAAGTCTAGACATGGAGCAAAAATTTAAATAGAAACTATGGAACAAAGGAGTCAGTGCATGAACCAAACCTTCCACAGAAGGCCTTCTAAGCGCCAAGAGACGACGCTTGTACAGGGGTAAGACTTCTAATTTTTGTCTCTCTTCTCCACCATCATCGCCTCCACCTCGTTAACCCCCACCAATGAAGAAGCTTGGAAGAGATTAAAGGAGTTCTACCTTAGAATCCAGTCCTTCATAGGATACTGGCGATACAGTTACACCGGCCCCCACATCTGTCTCCTCAACCTTGTCCTTTAGAAGAATACGGAGATACCTCCAACGTTGATCGCCAGTCAAGATAACGTAATAAAATCTCCACATATAGTAAAAATCTTCCTCAACTTCAGCCGCTTCTTCTTTCGACATACCGTGATACGTCAATTTAACAGGAATTGGGGTGGGCATCTCAAAAAATTAATTCCCAAAGTATCTTAATTTGAATCTTTGCATCTCAGCAGAAACTCTCTTTTCATACACCATTCGCCGGGTCTTCACTATTATTACTCAGAAACTATAGAGAATTATTATAACACAACGTACTTTGCCAGAATCCACAATATAGGTACTATTCATATAACCATCGAATTTAATGTGCAGGTACATTTTCAAAACAGTCATCATTTAAAATAGAGCCACTCTCAGAACATCAAATGTCAAATACATCAATCTATTCCATCTCATAAATGCTAAATACATCATTCGATAAAAAAATATATCAAATACCCAACCAGCCAAATCGCCATTAATTCATAATTTCTTTTCAACTTCTAATGTCACAATACATAGGTTTTTTCTCAACCAAAGCCACACGTGCCTTCATTTACGAGGAGGCGATTGCAGGGACCTATCCCTCGACCTAACCCAATTCGAACTACCTTTATATCAGGCTCATGCATTTTACAGGTGACATAAATAGTCAGTATTACCACCTCGACCATGAATTGATAAAGAACGTGGGTTGAACACAACAGAAGAATATGAACTACTCAAAGACACTTGTCTCCCACAAACTCAACAGTTACACAGTTAACCTCCACTTACCTCATTATTCAAAGAACGTACTTCAGCACAATAACGAGCTGCGGGCAAGGTTTATATAAAGAAAAATTTCCAGAAGAGACAGGGACCAAAAAAAGATACCAAGAATCTCCAGATTTTCTAGACTCTAAACACAGGAATTTCTAGATTCTGAACACCATCAAACTTCTTATTTGTAAGATCAAGTATTTTTAGTTTGAGAGATCACTTGTAATAAGATATCAGCCTCAAGCAATAAAATTTACTGTTGCTAAAACCCTCAACTCGAGGTTGCGGTTTTTTACCTATTTAAAGCTTGTCCATGCTAAATTACCTATGTCATTTCTTGTTTTATACATGTTTTCATCACAGGTACATTTGGTGTACGAGCTAATTCTGAGCCATTTCGAGCTGCAAAATTTGGCCATTAGTTTATAATTTTCAGTTGGTGATAATGTGATTTGTGAATCTCTTTGAAGGAAAGATTTGATCTTGATTTTGATCTTCATCTCTCAGAAGAATTATAGGTTAACTTCTCATTTAACTTCTGATTCTTGTCACATGTTTGTTTTACTAGTTATACACATTAATGCTTGTTCCAAATCTCAAGGCTTTTGTAAAAGCTATTATTTTTATGTATCTAGCATGGTGTCATAGACTCACGAACGTTAATGGTGAAATCGTAAACTTAAGAGAAAAAGAAAATAAAATTATGTTCTATTAATAAGAGAATCGAAGAAAAGAAGTATAACAAAGAGAAGAAGAGAAAATTGGTGTTATAATGCCTATAAATCTTTGGAGGAAAACTAATCTTAGGGTCGGGATAATATCCCCACTTTTATCAATGCCAACCATGAAAAGCGTAGGCAATATGGTATTTTCCTCTTCAAAGGCCAAATGAGAACCTTGAGATAATTAACAAGACAAAAAAAGAAACAAAAAAAGAAAAAGAAAAAGAAAAAGAAATGAAAATTGTACTATCTTTCTCCTACCGAATCACTATCTTCCTTAGCCTATTTCCCTCTCTTCTCTTATTTTACGAATTATGGATTTTGAGAAATCCCAAGTTTTAAAACCTTAAGTTAAGGGCTTCCACATAATTCTTGAAAGGAGAAAAACCTAGCCATATTAAATTTCCCACTTATCTCTGATCTCTTAATCCTATATTTTCTCAATGATTAACAAAATATTGAGAAAGAAACAAAAATTAGCCACAAGATGAGTTTATGATGACGTAAGTGACACCTTAAAGCTAAGAAGTTACAGTAACGCAAGTACCTACACTTAGGGCTAGCAGTTTGGGCTAAAGCCCATGGCCCAGCCGAGCTCGAATAAAATTTAGCCCAACCCGCCCCGACATACACTTCGGGCTAGCCCGAACTGGCCTAGCTAATTGCATAGGTGGGTTATAGGCCACCGTCTTTAGGCAGCGGCTCGGCCCAAGCCCGGCCTAAATTTAGCCCTATCCCATCCCAAACCAACCCGACTCGAACTAGCCTAAGTGTTTTAAAAAGTTGTTAGTGTATGGAAAAATGGGGTTCAGAATTCTCAAACCCCCTATTTCGGGTTTGTTAAAATATATATATATATATATATATATATATATATATATATATATATAATAAATCTTTAGTTTTTATCCCATAGGATATATATAATATGCATCATTTAAACATGAATTTCATTAGTTCATCGGCCCGAAACGTCTCTTTTAAATCTTGGCCCGTACCAGGCCAATTATACCATGGGCGGGCCATAGGCTGAAGTAAGTTGACGCCGGCCCGACCCAAAGAATGTATATAGTTCAGCCCAGCCCGACCCGAACATTTGTTAGACCTGGAAAAACCCAGCCCAAACCCAACCCGACCGGCCAAACTGTTACACTATGGCCTTTCAACATACACAAGTACATGCTTACGTCTCTCTAGCATATAACAATTTGCTGCAATTACCAAGTTTTGGCCTCTTAACCTACCGTAAACGCTAACTTACGATCTAACAAGCATTTGTTGCAATTACCGATTTTTGGTTCTTTATTTTACCTACCTTAAATGCTAACTTGCAATCTTACAAGTATTTGCCAAAATTACAGACTTTCGACCCCTTAATCTACAGTAAATGCTAACTTGCGATCTTTGGATATCATAAATACATATGATGAAAATAAGCAATTTGTGTTTGTATGAGAAAAAAAACCTAAAAATTAAGGTCCTCACAAATAAATTTATTTTTCTTGCTAGTATTGCTTGAAGTAGTTGGGATCCTGATCATTAAATGAGTGGCATGACGCAGGTTGTAGTTTACGGCCACTAAGTTGTGGCTTATGGTGGTGCATGTTATGGGTGTTAGGAAACTAGGGGAAAATAAATGCGGAAGTAAAATATATACCAAGCATAAAATTGAAGATCGCTAACTTTAAACCTAGAAAATTCAAACCACAAAGTAATTATGCACACACAATTTCAATGGAGGTGGAAACCCAAAAGTATCACCCCCCCCCCCCCCCCCCCTGCCCAAAACAAAAGTAGGACGAATTCTATTATCGATCTTTCCAAAGGGTTACAATGAGTTTCAAAGATCTCTCAACCTTACCCACTCTCTTTTCAAGACTAATAATCCCCACAATAAGAAACCCTAAGAAATCCCAAGATAAACCAAAGAGACTCAGTAAAAACGAATAGCTTTTAATCTCTGTTCTCTACCTATTTCAGATCTCACCAATGGAGGCTTCTTTAAGTATTACCAAAGTCTAAATAAAGCCCTAGCTTTGCAATCGACATAACATGAGGCTTAATCCCGGAATGCGTATCATAATGCCCTTTAAACGACCCAAAAATAAGTTATTGCTGACTTTTATTCGAATTGGACAATTTCGTATTCGAATAGATTCAAGTCTAACTTCTTCTATTTGAGCAAGAACAAAAAAATAACTTCTTTCTTCGATTTGGAGTTGTAAAACCATAGCAATCTCCACCTCGGTGAAAAATTTGTTTCTTTCGGTGCATTTGTCGGTAGCATTATTTTGGAGCAAGATTCTTGTTTTTAGGAGCGCTAGGAAGCCCAACGCAAGGAGCACTAGGAAACCTAAGAAAGAGTGATAACTTAGGCTCAAAACCAGTCACCATCACTCCTAAACTACGAAGGAAAAGAGCTAACAATTGCTCCAGGACAGCAGTCAAAAAAGAGACTGAGCACCAATGCAATGTCGGTAACAGCAAGACCAATTAAGAGAATTACACGAGTCTTGGCTTTTCCCAAACCTGTCAATCATAACTCACTTTTTGATCACCTTTGTAAACCTTATCAATGCTCCACCTTGAACTAGATTCCCCTTTCGTAAAAACTTTATAGTTGTAAGTACACACAGCCTTCACATCTCCACCCACTGATTTACCAACCAATGTGTACAAGTTCCCGCTGAGAACTCCTTTCATGATCAAAAAATATTTCTAATAAACTTTCATTACTCCACCTCGCTAAGAGTAATTGTAACCCTAATTATCAAATTTTGAAAAATAAAATTAGACTATGAGTCATACTTGGCACATGTCGAACATCATGAAGAACTACGATGCATCTATCGTACATCCTCACGTAAATATTACCAACTCCAAAAATTGGCATTCGAGAGCCATTGCTTGTCGACATAAAATTGTTACCCTTTCACTTTGTATATTTGCCAAACCATGCCTTATGTGTGCACACATTCAATGTAGCCCAACTATCATAATTTATTGTGGCGAAAACCATCAACAACCACTATGAGGAACAACTTATCCCCATCATCTTTAGTAACTATCGTCTATCTATTAGTGTCACCTTCAGAGCCATTTACCAAACTTTCTCCTTTACCTTTCCATTTTCTAAACTTATTAAGGTTTCTCTTCCTACTAGCCACCATCACTGAGTTTACAGCAGAGGATTTGCTACCCTTAAGCCTTCTCTCATCAGAAAGAAACATACTCGTAACCTTCTCAAAACTCAAGGTTTTCTTCCCATACATTAACGTAGATTAAAGATGCTTGAAGGAAGATGGAAGAGACCATATGAGTTGAAGTGCCTTATCTTCATCCTCAACTTTTACTCCGATCGATTTCAATTCTGAAACCATCCCGTTCAAAGAACTTTGGTGATCACCGACACTCGTACCCTCATCCATCCGAAACGTATGAAGCTGCTCCTTAAAACTCTTTGCTTGGTTCAAACGATTCGAAAGACTCTTCGTTTGGTATAAACTTTTCAATTTTTCCCAAAGACCGTTCTCGGTCTTCCCTCCGGCTACGTTTGCCAAAATGTTTTTAGCAAGACAAAGGCAAATCTCTATGGCAGCCCTTGAATTTAGATCTTCTCAGTCTTCTTCATTGTTGTCTACTTTTTATTTGTTACATCTTTAACTAGAGGTTTAGGTATAGGCTTCCCCATAAGTGCCTTGCGTAGCCCGCCTTGAATCAAGATATCTTGGACTTGTATTTGCTAAAATCCAAAATTAATCTTTCCATTAAACTTCTCCACATCAAATTTGATTGCATTAGAGTACTTAGATCATCCCATCTTGCTTCTCTACTTGCCCCGAACCTTACTTCGATGCCAATTATTAGGAAACTAGGGGAAAAAAAGGGTGGAAGAACAAGGTATAATATATAATAAGTTGAAGATCGCTAACTTTAACCCTAAAAGTTTAAATAATAAAGTAATAATGCACACACACTTTCAATGGAAGTGGAAACCCAAAAGGAGGAGCCCCCCCCCCCCCCCCTGATAAGCACGATGAATTCTATTATCTATCTTCCCATATGGCTACAATAAGTAACAAAGATCTCTCAACCTTACCCACTCCCCTTTCAAGAATAATAATCCTCACAACAAGAAACCCTTAGAAATCCTAAGAGAAAACCAATAACTTTAAATCTCTTCTTCTCTACCTTTCTTAGATCTCACCAATGGAGGCTTCTTCAAGCATTACCAAAGTTTAAATAAAGCCCAAGTTTTATAATAGACATCACATGAGGTTTAATCCCTAAATATGCATCACAGTGCGCTTTAAACAACCTAAAAACTAAGTTATTGTCGACTTCTTTTGGAACATAATAATTTTCTATTCGAATAGATTAAATTTGACTCCTTCTGTTCGAACAGGAAATATCCTTTTGAATAGGAATATAAAAAAGACTTCTTTATTTGATTTTGAGCCATAAAAACCAACAGTAGGTTACGGTGCCGCAAGTGGCGGTCAAGGCAAACCTAAGTAATCACCTATCTTGCGATCAATTTTAGTTTCTCTCCCAAATATAATTTTTTATGTTGAGATTGCATCCTAGTGGAGATCAAAGAGAAAGAGAATTTAGAAAGATGTAGTCATTTCGTATTTAGAGGAGAGTGCTCGCGGCGTTCGCGAAGAGAGAGAGAGAGAGAGAGAGAGAGTCCTAATCGCAACCCTTTTTTTCTTCTTTTTCCTTATTTGTAATCCTCAAGATACATAAAACTTTGATTCTAGGTCAAACATTAACTTGACTGAGGTCAACTCAGTCATGGGGTTGGAGTTAAAAAATGTGGGGGTGGTTATTATCCTGACCCTTCTTATCTTGTTGAAAAGGATCTCTAGAGTCACAGTTTCCAAAAACATTCGGCAAAAGAAAATACAATATGGTAAATATTAGAATATTGCATACCCTGTTTAGGACACGACCAACAATACTGGGAAATTATTATTTCTCTTACTCTAAATTTTAATTATATAATATCACGGTTTTATGGCGTTAATGCAACCGGTATTCAAAAATATGCCTACGACCTTTTCTTCCTTTTCAATTTTTTTCCAAGTCACGACACTGAAATTCATATTGCATATATATTTTCTCTTTTTCAGGTTGAAGTTATTTGAGTACAGACAAATAAGCTTCTATACATCAATGATTATCACATTTTTTTTCACCACACATTCTATAAATGGATAAATGACGGGAGTTCTGAAATTATTGGAATTCAAGGGAAAGACAATACAGCGACTAAGGATTTTGACTTTGTTCTATGGTTGCATGGCATACATTATAGTGCAAACTGATTAAGTGGAAGCGTGGTAATCAAGAAGAACACTTAATATACTCAATTGGGGAAAAAATTAGGTTCTCGGGGAACCTCAATTTTGATTGATTAGAACCTTTTTTTTTATATAAAACTAGGGATATTTTGAGTTTAGTCCCACCAACAAACTGGATATTTGCCTTTAATCCCTAAATTGCTGAAAAATGTAGTTTTGGTCTCCAAATGGCCTCTGACCACAGGTTAATCTCCGTTGAAGTTAAATTTTAACATGAAGTGCCTAATCTACCCTCACGTGAGATGCACGTAATTTCAGGGAGCAGGTAAACAAGTTGTCTTTAGGTAACAAGTATCCACCTCACTTATCCACCTAACCATTTCACAACGGTCATCTCCTTCCCCAAATACCCCAACGGTCATCTCCTTCCCAAAAATTTTAACCTAAGTTTTGGTGTTGGTCATCTCCTTCCCCAAATACCTCCATTAAAGCTCTCTTTATCTGCATGTCTCTCTTTCTCTCTCTCTCTCTCTCTCTCTCTCTCCCTCTCTCTCTCTCATTTCTAAGTTTTGGTATTTGCTTGTCTCTGTCTATAGGAGGTGGAGGTGGTGGTGATGTGAAGGAAAAATTACTTTATTTCTTTCTGTCTCTCTTATTAATCAGGTGTTTTATGTGAAATTTGTGAAATTACCATTAAAGCTTAAAAGTAAGAAATGGGGACTAAAGAAAAATTGTAGAAAAATAAATTGGGACTGATAAAGATAGTTAATATCCTAGAGATCTTGATGGAGATCCTAAAGATTCTCAACAACAAGAAAGTTTAAGAAGTCTCAAAGATCCTTAAGATTCAACAAATCATACAATATATAAAGCTGCCAAAATAGAGATTAATTCCTCTCCAAGACATTCCAATATTATAAGATTTTCTTCAATCAAGCATATATAACTTTGTGTATTTAGAAAGTCTTCTTAGCTCTTATGTAAATAGAAAACTCTAGAATGTATTACAAAATCTATTAAAGTGAAACTAATCTATGGGGTTTTTCATGCTTTTGAAACCCTTAGAGTTTTCTCAAGCTTTAATCGTTCTCTAGCTTTTCCTTTCATGGCATTAGAGCCCTTGCTCAATTGAGTCTTCGATCCTTATCCATGGCGAATAACAACCTAGTTGCGAATTCAGCAATAAATGCCCTCCTTCTCTTTCCTTCAATCAAATGGTCTCGGTACCGCTACTTGCCTTCCGACTGATTGTGTGATGGAAGAGCCACTTCTCCCAGTAAGTATCCAAAAATTATCGGTTTGTGTTGATTGCATTCACCTCAACCACCGAAACAATTTTTTTGGACGAAAAGGAACACCTAATCCCATACCTGACATTGAGTATATAAGCAGCTTGTGCTCTGATGAGCATTCTACTCTCTCATAAGAAATCTTTGAGTCCTGTTTATTGGGCTTGAAACCTCTCGTTAGTATGGAAGTCCTCAGATCAGACACTTGCCCAATATCAAAGGCTCCGTTGAGTACTACAAACTTAAACACCACGTTGCTTCAAGAGTGCAAGAAAGGACGCTATGATTGATGATATCTTCGAACATTCAAAATATTTGTGATTTCGCTTGGGCTATTGTTGTCGTCCTAATAAGATAATCTTATTGGCTTATCCCAAGACTAGGGCCACCAGAGTCCTTCACTTATGACAATCCTACAAACCTCTATTCCTTCTTATCACATAATCTGGCTAGCCTCAAAATCCCTGACTTGCAAACAAGTTTGTTGTAGCAAATCCCCTATAGAATCCGTATATGTCACTCAAAGAGAGGTGATAATTCACCAGGTCGTGGGAGATCCTTTCGAGGCTGAGGTCGAGGAAGGTTACTAATTCTTACGTTCCTCGACGTCCCCCTATCTCACATCAGCAACCAAGCAATATGCAAATAATGCGATCGATTCCTTCCCACTCAACTCATCGGTTCGAGCAGCCAAGATTGGGTTATTTGTTAAATAGGTGGGAAAGCCAATTATGGTGTACGTAGTTGAGTGGATACCCCATCCCAACGTTATTGATTTGGCAACCCCCTCGAGAGTCCGAGAGAGCTTCTTTGAGTTCTTCCTATTGTCGCCATTTCTGGAATCGCAGAGCAGTCCTAGGACTAAGACTATTCCCTAGTTAAAGTTCAGCGGACAATCACGTGGCGGTGCGGTTTTTTGGAGCGAAAGGATGAGATCCTAGAGCATTACCTTCTTTGTTTGCGAAATCAAGTACGTTAATTTCAGGGACAAATTTTTTTTATTGGGTAAAAGTATTGCCCCGATAATATGATTATAATTTTTGGTCATTATAACATTTATTTTTAATATTATTCTGTCGCGTATATCTGTGTGGATGTAGTATTATTAAATGTCTTTTATTTACTACATCGGGGATTCATCCATTGGGGATGCCGACTGGTCATGGCCACGAGAGCATATCTGACAATCTTGGAATAAGAATTTTGGTCGTGACAGTCACAGGGTGGTTCAATGTTATAAAAGATTTGATCATGCTTTCCAATCTGAGAGATACCTGAAGCATTGGCTAGCATAACTATTGGCGACACACCACTAGCTGTAACCCGGATGTGGTGCAACGTCACATATGAACAAACATGCGGTAACTTTCTCTAACTCCAATCTTTCTGGTACTGACAAGGTCATTGTAGGTAATGGGAACTTTTCTCTATTTCTCATATTGGCTCGTTCCCATTACATACACACTCCTCCATTTTACTCTCATAATGTTTACTTGTTCAAACTTACCAAAAATTTATTGCCAGTTTAGTCACGTTAATGAGGATTTAAATGTGTCTGGTGATTCACATCTTTGCATTTTTTTTATTAAGGAGCGGAAAACAGGGAAGAACTGGGAACGGGAAATAGGCAATCCACTTATACGTATAGACACCAATAAGGAACGCTTCTCCTCTCTCCTCGTTAATTCGTCTTGCATAAACACCAATATGTAATGGTGTTTTTGATGTTGATGGGGTAATGTTTATGTTTTATTTTTTTTGTTTTGTTTTGGTGCATGGTATTTGCTTTTAAGTTTTGTATTGTGGTATTTGTGGCATTGTTTATGAATCTAGAGTAGAAAAAGAAAAGAGAAAAGAAAGGCAGTGTATTACTTAAACTGTTAAGTGCTTCAGTTACTACATACTAATACGTTGAGTAGCCTTCTGCATATACCAGTGTAATACTTACACATTTTAGACTTGGAAATTTTACAGTCTAACAAATCTGAAACAGCAATAGCATTCACGAAATACAATGGAGTCCCTGCAACAAAATATAACCTGTAAATTTTCAGTTTAATAGATAGACAAGCAACAACAAACAATAAACATTCAATGAAAAATTGCAAAAACTTGTCATTAAGTTACAAAATGTACGTGTTAACAATTGCATCCAAATAACTGATATTAAATTGTGATCACTAGATCACTACATAGCCAAAAAAAGTTGAAACACCAATTAAGTCACACTTTCCAAATCTAGCCGCGAGTTAAAATATTTCTTGTAAGGGTTAAGCTTGGGCTGGAGCCTTGTTGTTGGTTGATGCCCTAATTTACCTTGGGGCTGACTTGTTGAGAACTGCTTTTAGGCTTGACTTGCTTGATACTACCTTTGGCCTTGACCTCTTTACTTTGCTTTGGGGCTTGAGTAGCTGAGTTTACCTTTGAGTTTGCCTTGTACGCTAGAAATCTACCACCACCACCCCCTATGCTACACACTTCCCCCTCATTCATATTTGGTGTTACAGGTGTAAGCATACTGCCTCTATGTCTTTCTATGTCTACATTTGTATCTACCCTCTTAAGTGTCTTGCCCTCTTAGCCTTGGGTTTCTGTGTAACATTACAAAGTTTTTTGTTGAACCATAGCCTCTATTTCACATCTCTTCTACTCTTTTCTTCATCTGGATCAGGGATCTTTATTTCAGGGTCTCCCAGATCCTTTCACCAATGGGGATTCAAATATGGTTTTCCTTGTTTTGTAAGCTACAA
Organism: Kingdonia uniflora; assembly: GCA_014058105.1. Taxonomy (NCBI): domain Eukaryota; kingdom Viridiplantae; phylum Streptophyta; class Magnoliopsida; order Ranunculales; family Circaeasteraceae; genus Kingdonia; species Kingdonia uniflora. The sequence goes on from JACGCM010000622.1 coordinate 1,431,165, forward strand.
ATAGGATACCCAATTGCATGAATGAATAGACACTTCCAAGTACACATGTGTTTTCAATACCAACCTTATCCCATTCTACCCTCAACTAACAGATAGACTGGCATTTTTATATGTTTGGACATATGAAAAGCAACTTGGAAATAGAACATAGCTGTTTAGCGCAATCCAAATTAAAAAAGTTAGCTTTAAAAAAATTAGAGACACAACGTTGTGAAATTTAATATTATTTAACAAAAAATACTTACTTAACCCGATGGTCCACCCATAAGTAGGATACCCTAACATCCTCACCATGGTAGCCAAAAGTGACCATTCAGGCAGTCACAATTCATGTGTGTTGTATTCTCTCTCCATTTTGGGCCATTGCTCCAATCTAAGAAGAGATTCTGATATGATCTTTTTAACTGAAATTAGCCACTACATTTGAATCATTCTTATATTGTAGGTTTTGTGTTATATGGACCACACCACCTCAAAAAAATAGGGTGCATATATTCACATATAGTTCATGCAAGAAGAAGATACTTAAACAATAATCAAAGTCTTGTATTTAGTTCACGCTTCTTCCCACTCTTTTGATATTAGCCCTCCTGTCATACATGAGTCATAACATTATAGTCAGTTTTTCCCGTAACTTGTGGATTGGTTCAGTCCCTAACTTCAAATCCACTTGTTAAAAGACACACTACAAGAATGTTTAGATATGGTTCCCACTTGGGTAAAAATCAAGTGGGACCTAGCCCATTGTTTCACATGGCTCCTTAGTAACAGTCATGAACAACTGGGGGTTAACCAGTTTGAGTGGTCCCTGTAATTATTCTTTTCAGATTGCTTATATCCTTTTCTGCACCCTCCACACTAACCAGTCTAATTTGGTTCCCCCTTGTGAGCAGCGGTATATTCTTGTATATGTTTTAAAGCAAAATCTACGATTGGCATGAGGGAAACGGGTATTACAGTATCAATGACTCATCTGTCGATCTGTACGAAAGTTAGCTTTTGTATTATGTAGAAAGGATAAGGCTAAAAGAACTCAAGTAAGTTGTTTAAGGATTCTTATATTCTAATTGGAATAAGTAACCTGTAAGAGGGCAACTGCCATGTTTGCCCATCCAAGGCATAATAGATAGAGAAACCCCCCCCCCCCCCCCCCCCCCCCATATTTTACCTGTAGACAACAACCTCCAAACCATTCCCAACCAGTACAGGTGTTATACCCGCTTAACATCCATCCAAAACTCGCTTAAACATAAGCAATGAAACTTTGTGTACTGGTTGACGTAGAGTCTTTACTACATTTGGCTAATTACTATTATCTCGTAATTTAGGTTGCAGAATATAACCCTCATCATATGATCCAACTATCCTCTATATGCATATAGTTTATGCATTCTATGAAGTATAATATGAAATATCAACCCCATACCTTCTTGAAATTAGCTCTTTCACACCTACTGGTCTAGTGGTTCTCACTGCCCTGATTGTTTCTTCAACTTCAATTGCCACCCACTGGGCATTTGTAATTTTGTTAGCTTAACCATTCCTGCCAGGACATGTATGAATGATATTATTACTTTCTCTCAGATTGAAAGTGGTACCATCTGGGTTAACCCTAGCATTGAATATCTATTGACAGTTAAATGTTTCAGCCTCAGTACAAATGTATCTTACTCTTATATAGTCATTTTTTTGTTGGAATTGGTGCTTGTTTACAATGGCCCATTACCTTAAAAAAAGCTCTACAAGCATCAACTGTGGGCCACTCACTCTATTTTAATAACCATCTCTAACCTAGGATTATGTATAGGTAACATAGTATGATGTACTTTAGCTACTTCTATTATAAAAATGTTATAACATTCTTGGGCCAAATCTCTGAACTCACCATCATACATGTCTATATCAGTTTAGGTTAGACCATCATCACCATCAAGTGATGACTGAGTTGAGTAATACCCTTCCTTTACATCTAGGTTATTTGAGTTAATTTTAGCCCATCTATTTGAAGCCTCACCACTCCAATCTAACTCTATCCTCAGTTTAAACATCAACTCCAGCATCTCCCCCCAATCCAACTCCACCATCAGTTTCAACAATAACTCCAACATCTTCCCCGAATCCAACTCTACCATCAGTTTTCAACATTAACTCTAGCATCTCCCCCCAATTCAACTCTAATCCACAATATGAATTGAGAAACCCTAAAAGGAAGAATATTACAAAGAAAGCACAAATTGGTGGGAAAAATCCTTTTCAGAGTTTCTATTGCACAAATAAATCGATTACAATCAAATTCTTCTCAAACCCTAAGTTTCTCACTCATAATTTTGATTGATCTAACCTCCTATAATTTTGCCTAGCCTTGCCCTTTTACGAGGGTTACAAGTTCCAAGTTATAAAATAGGACAATTATGCAATTAAACGCCTAAATAATAGGCTGAATCACGCCTCTACTCGAACATAACAAATCTTTGTTCAAGCAGAAAAAGTGCATTCAAACAGATATTAAGTGTATTCAAATAAAACTACTCATACACCTATTTATTCGAATAGACTTAAAAGCATTTTTTAATAGACCTTAAGTTGTTCGAACAACTCCAAATCTCGTTCGAACGACTTGGTCTAAAAAATGCCTAAAATGGCCCAGATCCTCCTGGATCATGGCTCCCCCCTTTAGGAGGCTTGAGCTCCTACTCAAGCTAAAACTGGAGATGTGGGAATATGGCTGTGCCCATTTCCCTATTATACCAATTCGAGTTGTTAGGTAGTTGACCTTGTTTCCTAACCCAGAACGACTCAATACTACCCCGTCTTATAGCATAAACTTTCCTCTCTAGAATACCACCCTCCTGCAGTGGATCTTCTCTTTCCATCCATAAGTCATCAACTAACTGTAGGCGAGTGTCAATTGCAGAGTCTTCATCTAAAAGAGAGGGCTCAAGTAACTTAAAATGTTCAACAATAATCACTGAATACATCTTCATGAAAGGTGGCAAATCCAATTGGAATGCATTGTCACCAATCTTCTTGAGTGTCATAAGCGGACCATAACTATAAGGGCCCACCCCCTCGACCTAATCCCAAATCGAGTTATTTCCAGTTCGAATTACCTCTATGTCAGGCTCACGCATTCTACACACGACTTCAACAGTTAACATTGCCACCTACTCTACAAACTGATAAATAACGTTGGTCGATGTCAAACAGAAAAACCTGAACAAGTCAAAGATACCTGTCTCTCACAAACTCAACAGTTATTGTTCGGAGAACATACATTAGCACGATGAAGAACAACGGAGAAGGATGATATAAAGAAAAAATTCCAGACAAGACAAGGACCAGAAAAATACACGAGAAATCACCAAGAAAACTTTATTTTCTAGATTCTCAAAACATTAAAAAAACTTCTTATTCACAAGATTCAAGTAATTCTAAGTCGAGAGATCACTTATAATAAGATATCAGCCTTAAGCAATAAAAGTTACTATTACAAAAATCCATAATTCGAGGTCGTGGCTTTTTTTACCTGTTCAAACATGTTAAATCACCTGTGTTATTTCTTATTTTATGCTAGTTTTTGTAACATAAACATTGGTGTAAGAGCTATTTCTAAGCCATCTCGAGGTTACGGAATTAGGCCATTACATTTAGCGACGTGTATGGGAAAGATTACATTTTCACGATATCCTTAGGCATACTTTCACTCCACTACAAATTTATGTCATGGTCACTTCCAGACGACCAGTAATCGAAATCCAACTCGATCTTTCAGTTGAGCTAGAAGAACTTACAGAGCTACGGGCGAATCTCAATGCCGAAACAGAGAAATGCAATGAGCTCGAACGTCAATTAACTCTTAACCGAGAGCTTTGTGAGAATGAGCTCAAAGCCGAGCGACAAGATCGCTTGACAGCATTCAAACGATATGAAGACTAGATGATAACAATGCAGACTGCCATGCAAGCTCTGCAAAACACTCAGCAGACTCCTCCAATAAGAGATCGCGATTAATTGCCAAAAACCTCCCAGGGTTCTGCGCGGGAAAGTTTGGGACCTCGTGGAGCCACCATCAAAGCTATTTCCAAAAATATTTACCACGAGCCTCAGCTTTCCATTCATTTGGGTGGTGAAGTTTAGTGTAAGATCAGCCGAGGTCACTAATTTTCCATACGTTATGAGAAAGAACAGCGACCTCAACCTTGAGTTCTGGCACGTGATCGTTTGAGTAAGGGAATCGGTACACACCATCCTCCACCTCCTCAAACCACTCAACAGACGCGTCCATATGTCACACAAGAGCATATGGATCAGTATATTAAGGAGTTGATCAAAGCATAAGTTTTGGGTACTGCATACGACCTTACCAAGTTACAAGGAAGTCTAATTGCCAAAGAACTATTCGATATGGAAATACCGAATGGTTTTCATACTCCGAAAATTTGTAAATACAAGGGCACCAATCCAAAGGAGAACATTCAACAGTACCATGATTCATTAGGTGTATTTCAATATCAACCATATCCTCTACCGTTTGTTTGCAACAAGTCAACATGAAAAACCGCTTAGGTGGTTCCACTCTTTACCTGAAGACTCCATGCACACACTTAACCAGCTGCAGAAATAATTTATCAAGGCGTATGCTCATAATAAAGACAAAAAATAAAATTTATATTATCTTATCAGTATCAAACAATCACACAGAAAGAAGCTCGAGGCCTTTGCAAAAAAAATTTGGAGCTCACGCCTAAAGTAGACAATCTCGATCAAAAAATAGATGTTACTGCTTTCACCAAGTTGCTCCAACTCGACTGCAAAGCCAAATAACACCTCATCCTCAACAAACCTGCGACCTTGGAAGATATGATCACCAAGGTCAATAGTTACGTCGACCTAGAAAGGATGATGTTTGAAAGGCATAAATCTACTAAATCCATCATTACCACGAAAGGTCCATCTATAGATTGAAACACTGAACCAAAGGAAGATCAAAGTGATCAAAAGCGTTCCAAGGAAAATACTGGCAACCCACAGAAAGGTGGTTCATAACCCAAATCGGTCCTCCCAAGGATAAAAATTTGAATCTACATAATTTATCCAATCCTCTCCAAGAATAAGCTCTATCGTCTCTCTCAACCGCCCGTACTGCATGCATCATAAGGTAAACCATCATTCTACTGAAAATTGCTATGCTTTACAGAGGTTGCTATAATACATTTTCAATGAGGGACGGATGTTCAAATATAATATTGACCTGGAATCATACAAGGATGGTAGCTATAAAAAGCAGCTTGAAGTCGTCCAGGTTGAAGATCAAGCTGAGGATAAGCATTTTTACCATATGCACCATAATAGCATGATCGAAATCTATCAGATTACCAACTCTAGAAGATTCAAGTACAAGAGACTATCAGAATGCTGTGATCTACACCTCAAGAAAAAGAAGCCAAGCTTCTGCCAGAGTCAAGCAATCGTCAACTTTGGATCTCATTCGAAGATTGTGACATTAGTCATATAAAATTTCAATATCATAATATAGTAGTCATAATTCTTAAGATGAAGAAATTTGTCATGCACACAATGATGATCGATACTGGAAGCGGTATTAAGATTCTCTTTCAGAGTACTCTCGACCAAATGAGATTGACCGATCAAGTTATTCAAAGCGACATCAATATCAGTGGATTCAATGGTTCTAAAGAAGAGGGAGTAGGCAAGATTACCTTACCTATTACCGCAGGACCAGCCACCATCAACGTCATCTTCTACGTAATCAACGCCAAATCTCGTTATCTCAGGATTATAGGCCGCTGCTGGATTCATAACATGGAAGTGAGCGCTTCCACCTATCATCAAGCACTCCGCTTCAAACACAATGATGGCATCTATGAAATCAAGGGCAGTCAAAAGCTTTCTCGAGCTTGCAAAAATATTGTCTCTGCAATTCAAGATACCTCAGACATATAAACTGTATAGCAATTGCAGAGAGCTGATCACCTCGATGATCAGCCTTCCACAGAGGAACCTAGAGAATACATCAACATTGATGGACCTAACTGAGGTATTTTCACTGGTACAAAGCTGGTTTAACACGATAAGGATGCTCACATTCAGTTTTCACGACTAAATTGAGACATTTTTTAATGGACTTTCGAAGAGATGCCTGGGGTCGATCTGACCCAAGGCATGTCACAAATTGGCCATCAAATTCAATGTCACAGCAGTCAAGCAGAAATAGCAATGACTGTCACCTCGACTTTGAGATGAAGTTAACATGAAAATTGAGAAATTAATCAAAGTGGAATTCATTCGAGAACCAAATATCCAAAGTGGATATCCAACATCGTCGTTGTCCAAAAGAAGAATGGAAAAGTCTAAGTTTGTGAAGATTTCACTGATCTAAACAAACATACACCAAAGTATAGATTCCCTCTTCCCAACATTTATCAAATTCTTGATTCCAAAATAGGTCAGGAACTCCTATTAATGATGGACACTACTTTTGGATACAATCAGATTCTACTCTTGGAAGAAGATCATGAAAAGACTACTTTCATCAATGAAAAAGGACTTTACTGCGACAAAGTCATGCCCTTCGGACTAAAAAATGCAGGTGCGACTTATCAACGGCTGATGACTACTATAATCAAAGTAAATCTTGGGAAAGTCGTGGAAGTCTACATTGACGATCTCTTGTGCAAGAGCATACAGTCGGCCAAGCATATTACAGATCTCAACACAATATTCAACATTATTCGATCTTATAGGAAGCGTCTCAATCCTGATAAGTGTTAATTCGGAGTACATTTAGGTTGATTTCTCGGCCATTTCATCAGCCAAAAAGGGATTGAGGCCAATCCATATCAAATTAGGGCTCTCCTCAATATGCCATCTCCAAAAATGATGAAAGACGTACAGAAACTTGCCGGCACGATTGCCGCTATCAACCGATTCGGTTCAAAAAATTTAGATCCATATCGTTGGTTATTCCTACTACTCTGCGATTATACTAGATGAGGAATAGTTTAGCCAAATGCAGAGGTTCAATGGACATCAAAATGTGAAGAAGCTTTCCAGGATCTTAAAGCCTATTTGAGGAGGTCTTCCATACTGAGCACCCCAATAGATAATGAGGAACTTATTATCTACCTAGTAGTTATAAATACTTCAAGTAGCTCGGTTCTCATTTGGCTTAATGGGAAAATTAAGAAACCAGTTTACTTCATCAGCAAAACCCCCACTCCAGTGGAAATGAGGTATTTTAAAATTGAGAGACTTTTTCTAACTTTTGATTACACTTCAGAGAAGCTCAAGCACTACTTACAAGCTAATTCAGTCAAAGTCATGACGAACTACCCACTTTGGGAGGTTCTATCTAAAAGTAAAAAATTAAAGAGAGTGTAACAATGGTCAGCTAGTTTGAGAGAACATGATATCAAGTTTGAACAACGTCATTCCGAAAATGGTTAGGCTGTTGGCAATATTCTCATAGATTTTCCAGTGGAAGATCCCGAGTGGGAAGAGCATGATCCTGACCTTGCAGAGGAAATTACATAAGATTCACACCTTAAAGCATTAGACGAACGAGATGAATGGATTACAAAGAAAGGGTGAAGACTTCACGCAGATGGTTCAGCTGGACCTGCAGGGTTAGGAATTGGAATCGCACTGATTACCCCTTCCAACGATATAATAGATAAATCAATCCTCTTAGATTTTGAAGCTTCCAACAATGTCACCGAATACGAAGCTATCATTCATGGATTCAACCTCACACTTGAGCTCGGCGTCCCAGAACTCTCAGTTTATACAAATTCACTACTCACGGTCCACCATTACACTGAGCAATACAAGAAGAATGGCAAGATGATCGATTATGCAGCCCTCATTGCAGATAGGATGAGCAAGTTCACGCAAGCAACTCTCAATTATCTTCCTCGAGGTGAAAATAGACATGCTGATTCCATGGCATAACTAGTCGGGATCTTAGGAACAGAAGCTCGATATCTCCAGATCGAAGTAATTTTATCCCCCAACATTGATCGTATTTCTGTATGCATGATCAACACTAGAGGAGATAAAGGGGAAGACGGCGATTGGCAAAAGCCCTTCCAAGCCTACCTCAGTATCGACAATAAATGTAATAGACCACTTCTAATAGATCCAAAGGAACGCCGACAGCTGATCGACAACTCAAAGTGCTATACAAATCAAAATGGTTCCTTATGCTACCGTTCAGTCATGAGGCCTTACCTCAAATGCCTCTCCAGAAAGAAAGCGGACAAAATGTTCTGCGATTTATATGACAGGACTTGTGGCTCTCACACAGTAGGTCAATCACTCATAAACAGAGCCATTACACAAAGAGTAATCTAGTCTGGCATGCACAAGCAAGCAGAAGAATACTCATGCAAATGTGATACATGTCAATGACACGGACAAATGATACGTGCCCCTGCGTTGGAACTATATGTAAGCAAGGTGTTTTGGCCATTCAAAAAATAGGCGCTCGATCTTGTCGGCGAATTTCCTAATTCTCCAGGTAGCTGCCGATACTTACTCATAGTTACCGATTATTTTACAAAATGGGTAGAGGCAGTTCTACTCTGTCGAGCCAGAGAAGAAGATGTCATCTCTTTTATCGGGGAATACATCATTACTTAGTTTGGATGCCCCCACCTAATTCTTATCGATAATGGACTACAATTCGTTGGAGAAAATGTCGTAGCTTTCTTCAACAAACACAATATCATCCACTCGCCATCCAATCCCTACTACCCTCAAGGCAATGGCCAAGCCAAAATCACTAAAAAAACCATTGTGGATAGACTCAAGAAAAGGCTTCACTCTCAGAAAAAGGGAATTGGGTTCAAGAACTTCCCTATATCTTATGAGCATATTGTACCACTCTACGTCAATCAACTAGCTGTACCCCATTCCTCCTCGCCTATGGGACCGAAACCGTCATTCCCTCAGAATAATACCATCTAATCAAAGATCACAAGCTAAGTGACGAAGAAAATGAGTTCGAATTGGCCTGTAACCTTAATTGGATCGACGAGACCAAGGAATGCGCCATCGCTAACCTAGGTCGATATCACCATATTCTGCCCAGTTAGTACAATAAACTAGTCAGAAGTTGTACCTTTAAAATTGACGATCTCATCCTCAGAGAAATCCCTTAATACAGAAAATAGTCTCATCCTGGGAAACTAGCAGAACATTGAGAAGGTTCATTCCTTATCACAGGTCTCTCAGGCCTGGGATCATATTACCTCATAATAGAAAAGGTAGTCTACATCTCAAATCCTTGGAACACTAGATGACTGAAACGGTACAATCGTTAAGTACCTCATTACTCCATTTTAATTTCTCACTTTTTCATTCCAAAAGTAAGATTTCCATCTCTATCCAATGTACATCTTTTTCTATTCAATGAAAACATCCAAGTTTTTCTCCCACACATCTCTCTACTTCATAGGCAATACATAGATTAAAGCATATGTAATATTAGCTTTTAATCGACATCTATACCAGCTTAAGCAAGTATAACACTTGATTTGACTGACTTTACTCAATTTCCGAGATTAAAACAAAGGTAATACAAGTTTTAAATTGAGGAGCTCTACCAGATATAAGATAAAGCAAAGGTAAAACTAGCTTTCATCTTACTCAATATGGCTGTGACTCTATACTAGTTAAAACAAGGATAACACTTAATTTAACTGACTCTACTAAATTTCTAAGATTAAAATAAAGGTAATACTAGTTTTCAATCAAGGAGCTCTACCAGACATAAGATAAAAGAAAGGTAAAACTATCTTTTATCTCACTCAATATGGCTACGACTCTATACCAGTTAAAACAAGGATAACACTTAATTTGACTTACTCTACTAAATTTCTGAGATGAAAACAAAGGCAATACTAGTTTTTAATCAAGGACCTCTACCAGACATAAGATAAAGCAAAGGTAAAACTAGTTTTCATCTCATTCAATATGGCTGTGACATTATACCAATTAAAACAAGGATAACACTTGATTTGACTGACTCTACTCAATTTCTGAGATTAAAACAAAAGTAATACAAGTTTTCAATCGAGGAGCTCTACCAGACATAAGATAAAGCAAAGGTAAAACTAGCTTTCATCTCACTCAATATGTCTGCGATAAAAACTTTTTTTAGGTTACAAATACAACCGCTACAATGGATTCTTTTCTACTGCGGGGAGGTTAGATACGCTTTCCTCCACTATAGGAGAGCGACCAACCATAAATTCTTGAACTCAAACAGTTATAGCAATCCTGCCCTGTTCTACCAATTCAGCAGGTCGAGGGCCAAATGCCGTTTCCAGGGAGTTCATACAACTTCCTCGATCTATATCAACTCTGCAAATACATCCCCTTTCTGAAAAATAGTCATGCAAGGTATTCCTCTCTAACTCAAGTCTTTTTATCGCCTCTACAAAATAGGCGATCACTGCCATCACCAATTTTAAATGTGATGCCTCGGATATAACCACCTTAGAGAAATTTGTTCTCGCCCTCTGAAGGTGACTTTCTAGCCTCTTATATTGTTCTTTTTGCAATTCCATTTCACTATGCACTCGATCCGTGAATGCGATGTTCTTTTCTGCCATTTTATCAGTTTTAGCTTATTTAGCCTGGTTAATCGCCCTCAACTCCACCACCTGAGCTCGAAGTACCACAATCTCCCTGTTTAAATTTTCCCCAGCCATAGTTTTCTATAGCAGTTCGTTTTTTTTTCTGTATCAAGATCTCTTTCCCTCTGATAACCCGCTCTAACCCTTGTTCCCTGGAAAGAGCAGCATCCAACTTACTTTCGCACTCCTATAGCCGATCATTTCCTTGTCAAAAATTACCTTGAGTTCGAGCCTCAATTCACTCTAGCTCTCTTATTCAAGCTGATAAGCTAACTACATCCCCTTGAATAAGAGAGACCATGGCATCACTTTTATTCTTCCTCGAGTGCTCCCCAGCCTCGGCGTTTCTGGCACGTAAATTAGCTTGTGCTAATTCAGTCTTCAATTGTTCTATCCTTTCATTCAACTCATCACACTTCCGTTGCACCGTCCGAAACTCCATATCTTTAGTAGGTAAAGTTGTATACAACTGCTCAGCCACAACTTCAGAGGTAGATAGATCATCTCGAGCTTTCTTCAGCTCACAATCTTTCTCAACCATTTTCTTCTTCAATCGCTCCAGCTCGTTTATGGTATTCACTTGACCAGCTCGAGTTTGCCCCTGATCATTCCTTTTGCTGATCATTTGGTCCTTTAGACTAGCCACAGAATGACTTAACCCTTCCACTAATTTTTCTAACACCAATATACAGTATCGAGCTATGTCAGCATCCCTACTCTTTCCCATCAACGCATCATTCTGACTTTTGAGCTTCGCTGCGTGTTCTTTCATCTCCGCAAGCTCTTTTTGCCCTTTATTAATTTAGGTATCTTTTTCTTCAATCTTCCGAGCGAGGTCGACAGCAGTTTGGGTTGCCTCAACAAACTTGAAGTGGACATTTATATGTTGATTTTCCCTATTTTTGCTCGCCTCTCTTATCCTATCAAATTCCTCTATAAATTCTTGGTTATATTGGCGTAACTCATCTTCTCTCGAACGAGCTGATTCTAATTCGGCCTACATGTTACAGATACAATATATCAAGTTTGATTTAGAACACATACTCAACACATATATCTCATTTCTAACGTGATATCTATTTTCTGACATCTACTATATAAAACTACTTCTAAACTTAAGGTCGAAGTACAATCTCATATAGATGATCAATAACACATACTTCCAATTCTAAGTTACACATTCTCTATACTTTAATCTATCAATACTTTGATATTTTCTATACACCATATCAGTGCCATTGCCCCTAAACCGATAACAGGTTTTTGGCTTGTACCTACACTCTATTTTCTTTACTTTGTAGTTATATACTAATAAAGCATACAAGTAAAATATTTATTATTATTTTCTAACCTATAGCTCCACTTGTGAAGACAACAGAGACGTTGAAACGTCTCTCACCTTAGTAAGCTCAGTCTCTAAATTTTTTATTCTGAGGTGAATTTCGTTAAGTTCCTACAACAAGGTTTACAAAAATAACTTAGCCTACAGAATACCATTCGACAAACAATATCGCATCAGTTTACAACATTCCAAAAACCATTCATACAACTACATAATCAACAGTCTATACTACCTTCTCATTTTCTCCCTCCGAACGCTTATTGTCATCACCTTGGTTGTCACGTACCGTTTGGGGAGAGACACCACCCAGCCCGTCCACAACTCACGCAGCAACATCTTCTGCCTCATCATCTTCCTCCTCCCCAACATAGATGTCTACCATGATGGTATTCACCTCATTTTCGGAATACCTCTTTGATATAAGGTGGCGCCTGAGTCTATCGCGCTCAGTTGCCGCCACCTCCATGTACACTCTCACTTCTGCAGATAGATTATTGATCTCCACCACTGACAAGTCTTCAAGACCTCTAGTCGCTTCCTCTCCTTGATCAAGTCAGCCTTCAATCGAGCTACGCTCTTCTCGGGCTCGACTTTCTCGTTCATCATCTCAACTTTCTCCTCCTTGACCCTGAGGCATATCCCCTTCATCAGATAAGCAGCCTACAAAACAAACAAAATCGACCTCATTGTTAGCTCGAATCACAATACAAAATTCATAACATATTCAAGCAAATGAGCTTACCATTTTGCTCATCTCCACCTCCCTATTACAAGTAGCAAGCCTCGCCCTTTCCTCTATCTCTTTAAGATTGTCTTCTATAACAAGTCGATCCTCTCAGACCTTTACCCCCATCAGTTCGGAAGGTTCAACCCTTATTTTTTCACCTCACCTGCGACCTCACGACTTCCTGAGGTTCCAAAGGTCAAACCACGCTTCAACATCTTCTTCTTGGGAAACGTTTGAGCTAGTTTGCTCAACGTAGTCGAATCTGGCATACCTACAAAGTCTACTCTAGAGGCCTTAGGCAGATTTACTCGCCTCTCCTCATCAGTTCCTTTCTTCTTGTTGCCATCAACGCCAGTCATTAACCTCGTCGATTACGACTTTTGAACTTTCTCAGATCGGCTGTTAGCTCGTTTATTTATGCTAATACTAAGTTCTTCCAGTACAACTTCAAGCTTTATCCCTTCCTAAGCAATTGTATCCAACAGATACTCCTTCTTCATCACCATGGAATTAGGACGTGTCAATAACAACACATTATCATCAGCAAAGCAACATACAATTTCAACATATCAATCTTATACATTATACACTGTTATACTTAACTTTGTTTTATAGTTCTATACATAAATTCCATGGGTTCTTCATCATCTCTCTGAAGGCAATCACCTTTTACCCATATCACATTTTCATTCCATGGTCGACCTGCTGAGTTCAGATCGAAGAAACGAGGCCGAGTCGAGCTCGCGAAAAAATATACCCCTTTACTTGTAAAAAAGTTGTTTACCTCATAAAACTACAAAACATCCTCAAGAGATATCCTCCTCTCGTTCTCATCTTCCTCCTACAGCTTATTCAAAAATGTACAAGCATTTATCACCTCTCATATGTTCCTGTTCAACTGAACATGACATGCCCTGATAATGTTCATAATCCCTTTCACTAGATTGCTAAGGGGAAGACTCAACCTGTACTCCAACTGAGATAGGTAACACAAAAAACCTTCTGTCATGCTGCCCTAGACGTTCTTGTCAAAATACTTTAACGAGATCGATTCGTTTAAACCCCTATCTCATTTCTCCCTCTCCAAATCAGCCAACAAAAAAAGTATTCCTCCCCAGATCCAATAATACAACACCTAAAATTCCTACCGGCATGTTCTATACATTTACCCCATCTTCCCCCTACAGAAGCCTTGGCTTTACAAAACTCTTTGAACGTATCAGAATTCAGAGGATAGGTTGCCAATTTTCTAGAGAAATCTAGAAATTGATCCCCTATATCTTCATCCTTATCAGACTTTACAATCTTGGAATCAGATCAACCAGAGGTCGATACCTCATTGACAGGTAAAATATCCATATCACAACTCTACATATGAGAGTTTGATCCTACACAACACTCTTCACGATCGGCCTACATACAGGTCCAAGTATCCATCATTATATTTTACATATACATCACCCATATAGATATATCTTTCATATGTCATATATCAAACAGGTTTTTATAGATTACGGTAAATAGTAATTTTTAGATTTGCTAACACATAATATATTCATAAATTTCCGAACCATTCATAGCTCGATTTCTAGAGTTATTATATTCTATATCAACACAGAGATTTCATAACAAATTTTATTCAGCTCGAATACAAATTACATGTACTTTACAGATAATAAGTCATTCAAGTACTCCAACATCAGGTACTTTATATATAACAAGTTTTTCAAGTGCTTTTACAAATAACAAGTCTTTTAGGTACTCCCAAACATCAAATCTTTCAGTTAATCCGACTTTAGTGATGTTTCACTCTAAGAATCCTCTGATGAAAAGCAGGCATTGGAATCTACCATAGGCCCTTCATCCTTTATACCATCTTACTATGACCAGAAATTGGGTTTGGAGGAAGTCTGGGCATGAAAGCAGAGGACTCAAGGCTTGAACCAACTCTTCAAACATAAGGTCTTCTCAACGCGAAGAAATGATGGAAGTGCAAAAGCAAATTTCCATTATTCGTCTTCCTTCTCCATTACCAACGCCTCCTCCTCTATAACCACTACATCCGCAGAGTTGTTAGATATGAAGAGGGCCCGATCTTAGAATTCAGTCCTACGCAAGATATCGGCATAACTGCCCCGCAGTTACACCGAACCCCACATCTATCTCCCCAACCTTTTCCTTCGCAAGGATGCGAAGACAAACCCAACGTTGCTCGCCAATTAAGACAACATGGTGAAATCTCCACATACAGTAAAAATCTTTCTCAGCTTCAGCAGCTTCTCCTTCTGACATACCTTGATACGTCAAAGGAATGGGAACGGGAGTATGTAACTCCAAGGACTGATTACCAAAGTATTTCAACTTCAACTTCCACATCTCAACAACAATTCCCTCTTCAAAACCATTATCCGGGTCTTCACCATCGTAAAAGCTTTAAGAGAATTTGGCAAGAAACAAGCGTACTTTGCCACAAACCTCGGTATAGGTACTATTTATATAACCCTATATTTAATGTGTAGGTATGTTTTCCCAAGCGTCATCATTAAATACGGACGAATCTCTCCAAAACCTAACTGTCGCATACATCAGTATTCCCATCATCATTTAATGTAAAAACGTCCCCCCATAACACGCGTATTTTCCATACAGTGAAATCTCCATCATTCCTTCCTTTATTTTCAAATTTCAAACCTGAATACCCATATACCCACAAATTCTTTCTAAACCAATGCCATTCGTGACTTCCATTGTGAGGGGGCGATTGTAGGGGCCTATCCCTCGATTTAATCCTAAATTGAGCTATTTCGAGTTCGAATTACCTCCATGTCAGACTCGGGCATTCTATACACGACTTCAGTAGTTAACATTGCCACCTACTCTACGAACTGATAAAGAATGTGAATCGAGCTTAAACAAAAAAACCTGAACAAGTCAAAGATACATGTCTCTCACAAACTCAACAGTTGCTCAGTCAACCGCCACTAACCACATTATTCAGAAAACATGCTTCAACACGATGAAGAACTGCGGAGAAGGCCAATATAAAGAAAAAATTCCAAAGGAGACAAAGACCAGAAAAATACATGAGAAATCACCAAGAAAATTATATTTTTTAGATTCTTAAAACATCAAAAACTTTTTATTCACAACATTTAAGTATTTCTAAGTCAAGAGATTACTTGTAATAAGATATCAGCCTCAAGTAATAAAAGTTACTATTACAAAAATCATCAACTCGAGGTCATAGTTTTTTACCTATTCAGAGGTTTTCTATGCTAAATCACCAGTGTCATTTCTTATTTCATGCTAGTTTTTGTCACAAGAACATTGGTGTAAGAGCTCATTCCAAGCCATCTTGAGCTTACAGAATTAGGCCATTACAATAATAGATAGTTTTGAGCTTCTTACCTTCCCCCTTTAGTTGTTCCTTACCAAAATACAAGCAAACTAGGTCACCCTCTTGAAAAGTACACTCTACCCGATGCTTGCGCGTCGATCCTTATACTTTGCATGAGTCATCTTTAATTATGCGTTAACCGCCTCATGAACCTTCCTTATCTTCTCAATAAAATGATGAGCTTTAACTTGTTCTTTTTCCTCCTTCCTTGACACCGTCTTATCGCCAAGACTAAAAGTCAAATCAAAAGGGCTTTGAGGCAAGTACCCTAAACAAACTTTAAATGAAGACTTCAAAGTGGAACCATGAATCGTTCGGTTAAAGGAAAACTGAAGATACGGTAAATTCTCATCCCAAGGCATAGGATACTAAGAATGGAATCCCAATAGTAAATGTACCAATGTGAGATTAACTACCTATGTTTGCCCGTTAGTCTACAAATGAAAAGTAGTACTTCAACTTAGTGTCCATCAACCCCCATAACGATCTCCGGAAATGTCCCAAAAAGCGGTTATCCCTATCAAAAATAATAGAAGAATGGAGCCCAAAATACCTCCAGACGTCTCAAAAAAATCGCGTTACTTCTTCCCAGGTGACCGTCTTCTGGCATAGAATAAGAATAATCATCTTGATGAATCGATCCACCACCACAAACAAATGGTTATTCTTACACTTGGTCATGGGCAAACCACTTATAAAATCTATCGAAATACTCTATGTAGGTCGGCTAGGAACTGCCAATGGTAAGTATAGTCTTATCTTCCGATTGGAAGGCTTCGATGTATTGCATAGTACGCAACCATAAACCACACGAGTAACATCCACCTACATCTTCAGCTAATAGACATAATGCTACAAATTCAAAAGAGACTTCTCAACCCTGAAATGATCTACCACCCGGGAACAATGTACCTCTCGAATCCAATACAAGCAATCTCCACCCACAGGAATACATAGTAGACTACCCCTGTAAATCAAACCATCTTTCAAGATATACTCGCATGTCTTGCCTTACAGCAACTTATCGTGAATCACATTGATCTCTTTGTCATCGTTATCCCCTGTAACGTATTTAGAAGGATTAATAAGTTGTATTTGCATATCTACCAATAAAGCAAAAATAGTTGGTAATGGGGGTCAAGATAACATGTTAACCATTTTGTTCTCCATGCCTTTCTTATACTTGATCATCAAGGTAAACTGTTATAGGTACGACATCCACTTCATATGGCGAGCTTGTTATAGCTTGGACTGCGTAGATAAAAATTATAATGGTTTGTGATCGGAATGTACCACAACCTCCTTCCCCAATAAGTAACTCTGCCAATGTTTCAATGATTGATATAATGCGCAGAACTCCTTTTTATCGGTAGGATATTTGCGTACTGCTCCTTTAAATATCTCAGAATGGTAGGCAACTGTCTTCTCATCCTATAAAAGAATTACCCCTTATGGATAGTCTGACACATCGGTCTCAACCTCAAAGGGCTGTTGCAAATTGGGCAACACTAACACTGGTGCATCTGTAATCTTGCACTTCAGTAATAGAAAAGTCTTCTCATGGTGATCTTCCCACACAAACTTTACTTCGGCCTTTGTCAAGGAATGTAACGGTGCAACTATTTGTGAAAAATGCCGAATAAACTTCTGTAAATATTGACAAGAACCCATAAAATTCCTTACCTCCGTCACTGTACGGGGTCTAGGCCAATTAGTAATGATCGAGACCTTCTCAGGATAGATATTAAGTTTACCGCCACCAAAAATAAATCCCAAGTATACTAGCTCCTTCTTCCCAAACTCGTACAATTTCCCATTGAGAAAAAGTTTTTGTGATTGCAAAATGCCCAACACTTTGCAGAAATGCCCAAGGTGTTCCTCCCATGTTTGACTATATATTAAGATGTCATCGAAATAAACAATCACGAAATCAACAATAAAAGCATGAAGTACCTCATTCGTTAACCGCAAAAATATGTCTGGAGCATTGCATATTCTAAAGGGCATCACGATCCACTCAAATAGTCCTTGTTTGGTCTTGAACGCTGTCTTCCAAGTATCTTATTCCTGGATTCTAACTTGATGGTAACCCGACTTAAGATCTAGCTTGGTGAAAAATTGAGCCTTCTGCAACTCATCAAAAAGCTCATCAATTCGTAGAAGTGGATAAGGATTCTTCACAATAATCTTGTTCAACGCCCGATAATCTACACACATCCTCCAATACCCATCCTTCTTCCGTATCAATAACACTGGTAAACCACATGGTGAACAACTTGGATTAATAACTCCTTGGGCTGGGAGTTCATGTACCTTTTTCTTTATCTCTTCAAACTCTGTGATAGAAGTCCAATATAACCCAATATTGGGTAATGGCTTACCATTCACTAAGGTGATATCATGCTCCACGCTCCTCTTGCACGGCATCCCTTTTATACCCAGAAATAGGTCGTCATACTTCTCTTATAACTTCCTCATATCAGTTTGTTGCTTAGGAGACACTGTCAAAGTAGACAACACTGTAGCCGACAGACCCTTTTGAACTGGTCGCAACAGTAATAAAACAAACTTGCCACTCGGATTAAGCAACCTCTTTTCCTGAGTTATTGTTACTAAATTATTGGTAATGATATGTTCCTTGCAAGTATTTATATGAAACTCCTTCCCCTCCTTCACAAGATGGTACTTGCGAGCTTTATATTAAAGGATTGCATCTCAGTCCCAAAGATAAGGGTTACCCTAGATGACTTGACATACATTTAACGGAACCACCTCACACGTCACTTTGTTAATAAATATCTCAGTAATTGTAAACTTGAGCGTATACTGCCCAGTGATCTTTAATTTCGCATCTTTCTGAATCCAACCTAAATCATACGGCTTAGGATGAGCCATAGTAGCCAAACCTATCTTTTTTACCACCACCTCAGAAATCAAATTCTTTTGACTAACCTGATCAATGATGGCCTCGACAAAGCTATGCTTCACTTGAATGCTAACATGAAAAAGTTCTTCCTGACTCGCCTCTCTGATAGCTATAGGTTGCTTAAACATTAGAGTAAGCTTAAGATTTGGCTTATCTAAATCCAGAAGATCCACAATCATTACGGCTAGTGTACGTTTCACTTTCTTGCTCCTCTCCTCCTTCGGCTAAAGCTCTGGGTGAAGTTTCCAACATTTATCAGAAACGTGCCCATTAGCCTTATAATAACTACAGTAATTCCCTTTTATATTCATTTTTCCAATTAGACTTGTACCCCAACTTGCTCTTATCATCTTTTTTGTCACTCTTCAAGTACCTGTCATAAATAGCAATTGCTTTAACGGTAGCATCTTTGATATTTTCCACCGTAAAGAGCTTTAACTCTCTTCTAATGGACTCCGACAAACCCCCCATATATTTTATGAACACCTCATACTCATCCACATCAATGTCCAAAACCAAACGCTTGGCTATAAATCTCCGTAGTGAACTGTTGTACAGATTGCCCAAATTTTTTGCGCAAATTGTACAATTTGTACCAACACTCTTGTTCATACCTAATTAGGTAGAATTGGTTCCTCACTAACACCTTAAACTCTTTCCAACTCAAACTTCCTACTTCATGACGTTTTCGATAGGATTTTCACCACGTTAGTGAATAATTTGCAAATTTCAATGTAGAGAAACAATTTTTTTAAGCGTTGAAATATTTGTAAATAGAAAAATAGGTCTCTAATATATCTAACCAATTATCCAACTTCTCGGCATTGATTGAACCATCGAATACCAGAATTTTAATCTTAAAGTCGATACGAAGATTACGCATAGGATTTATTGACTTACCAATACTCGATCGCTCCTTGACGGAATCGGCATCACTAAAATCGCTATCTATCTCCTGAATACCCCCGTCTTTATCCTGCTCCGCAACCACTTTCTTCTTCGAGCATTCTCGTCATTTTACCAAAGCAAAAGCTTACGCGAGGTTCGTGAGACGTAATTTCTCTACCCACTCCCCTAGCATAGTAGTTAGGTTTAAAACTTTCATTTCCAAAGTCATGAATCGATCTTAAGATTCATCCATCTCCAAATTAGCATTCTTCTTCGAGATAGGTTTTTGGTGAATCTTCAACAGACTCACTAGCTTCTCCTTCTTTTCCTTGAGACAGTCACGTATAGAGACCATAAACCACAATCACCCCTGAGAATTGTTACTGAAAAACTAATACCACTTAATTCATAAAACGAATTGAGAAACCCTAAAAAGAAGAATATTATGAAGAATACACAAATTGATGGATGAAATCCCTTTTAGAGTTTCCATTGCTCAAATAAATCGATTACAGTCAAATTCCTCTCAAGCACTAAGCTTTTCTCTCATAATTTTGATTGATCTAACCTCCTCTAATCTTGCCTAGGTTTGCCCCTTTATGAAGGTTACAAGTTCTTAGTTAAAAAATAGTACAATTATGCCATTAAACGCCTAAACAATAGCCTGAATCGCACCTCTATTCGAATAGAAGAAGTCTATGTTCGAAAAAAAAAAAGTGTATTCGAACAGACATTAAGTATATTTAAATAAAACTACTCAGACGCGTATTTATTAGAATAGACTTGAAAGTCTGTTCGAATAGACCTTAAGTCATTCGAACGACTCCAAATCTCGTTCGAACGACTTGGTTAAAAAAATGCCTAAATGACCCAGATCCTCCTGGATCATACTCTACCCTCAGTTTCAAAATTAACTCCAACATCTCCCCCCAATCCAACTCCACCGCCAGTTTTAACATTAGGTCCAGCATCTTCACCCCCAGTTTCAATATTAGGTTCATCATCACTGAAGTACATGTATGATAAATCATCAATTTCTTCCTCAGGTAGTTTACTTGCCCTTGGTTTCTTACCTCTTTTAATATTATCTTCACCACTTTGTAAACTCTTGCCTTTTCTCTTTCCTATGTTGTTTCCCCCTTTTTTAGCTATTTTATCTTTTGCCTTTCTTATTTGTCTAGTTTGAGCTAGTTTTGTTGTCTTTGATACAGCTCCTTTTTTTCTTTTAGTCACAACTACCTTTTGTCTACCCCTAGCAATAGTCTTAAGTTGCAACGGATTAAACTGTGTACTTTAATGATGTAGTGGATCAAACTGTGTAGTCTTAACCTCAACTTGAGAAGTAGGCCATATTGGTGGTCCTTCATCATCTTCTATCATAACTATATCTGGTTGTTCAATTAAAGGTGGGGGTACAACATCTATAGGTATTGCATGTACATATAAATGTACATCCCACATACTATCTACAATACTATAATGCCACATCTTATACAAACCTGAATCATCACAAACATCTACTATCTCACCTGCACATAGTGTCTTCACCACTATCCTAGAACTAGGTGAGATAGCTTCATTTATCCCAACAACATTAAGACAGAATAAACTCTAATAGACCTTGATATTAAAACTGATCACCATCTATATTTTTAAATATATGCATTTCCCCCTCAATGTATAGATGATGTGTGTCTCCCCAGGTTTAGACCATCTACCACCCCAATGAATAATAGCATTTTTTTATGTCACTCTTGTCATTATAGCATACCCCAAACACTATATATAATTAAGACAAATATTATGGTAACATACCCAAAACACCTAATTTAAAAACACCACTTATAAAAGCCCCAATTTTTTAATCAACCCGAATTCTTAACATAAATCTTCTAACTTTAAAAATTGAAAAACCAAAGTAACCGTTATTATAGAGAGACTACTCAGAAGAAAGAGAGAAAGAGGGAGAGAGAGATACTTACATTGTGATTAGGAGAGAGATCAGAGATTCCAAAAATGTCGATATTTCATAGATAAGATATTAGATAGATTAGAGTGATTTGATAAGTGTTTGATGTTTTAAATTTCCCTCTATTTTTTCACCAGAATGGTTAAGAGAGATAGAGCGAATGTGTGTGTGTGAGACTCGTGTGTGACTGTTATGAAATGGTGAGGTGAATAGGTAAGGTGGATTGGTGAGGTAGATAGGTGAGGTGGATACTTGTTACTTGAAGATAACTTGTTTACATGTTCCCTGAAATCACGTACAACTTGCGTGAGGGTAGATTAGGCACTTCATGTCAAAAATTAACTTTAATGGTGGTTGACCTGTGGTTAGAGGCCATTTGGGGACCAAAATTACATTTTTTAATAACTTGGGGACTAAAAGAAAATATCCAGTTCATAGGTGGGACTAAACTCCAAATATCTCTATAAACTAACTACTGGGGAAAGAAAAAAGTGCCTCCCTTTATAGAACTAGAGAGAGGCCAACTACAGTGGTGCACGCCTTATCTAGAGATGTACTACATCAAACCCTCCCTCTTTAGAAGAATTTGACCATGAATTCAACCGATTATTGTAATCAAAAAATAAAGTTGGATATCTCTGTTGAAAATATGCTTTTGATATCCAGGAGTCCTCAGAATCAGGTTTGCCTACCCAATGCACATTTTTCATATGATAGACACCTCTCTTTGGCATCTCATTTGAACTTTATTCTAAGACAGTGTCAATACTGTCAAACTCGTATTGCTGCGGAAGAAGAATCAGTAAAGTAATAGGTGGACGTGATTACCAACACAAGGAGAAAGGAGGCTCACATTAACAACTTGAGATCATCGCATATGTCGTGGGAGGTCAAGCTCGTAAGCGTTCTCCCCAATACATTGAACAATATGGAAAGGGCCCATTCGCCGAGGGCACTACAATAAATTTGACATTTTACGTCATCTAAATAAAGTCATTTATCTCAAATATGACGTTAGAGGTCCTATTTAATCTTTTACCCCCATAACACAGCTTTCTTAATTGGGTTACAATGTCCTTTTTTAGAAAATAATGTTAAATACAGTTGTTTCTGAAAATAACATCATTTTCATCGATGACGTCAAAAAAAAAGTATTTCACGTTATTTCATAAGTGACTTTAATGCTGAACGCTTAACATTTATGTCGTTTTTAATCAACTGATGTCAATCAAAACAACTGTTAAACGTATTAACACACAATATAGAGATCGAGAAACTCAAGGGGAGGAGAAAGACAAAAGATAATTTAGGGTTTAAAGGAAATCTCCAGCCCCAAATTGATAACATGATATCAAGTTCGAACAATGCCATTCAAAAAAAGGTCAGGTCATTGCCGTTTTTCTCGCAAATTTTCCTGTGGAAGATCCCGATTGGGAGGAACACGATCCTGACCTTACAAATGAAATTATAGATGATCCACCCGCCAAGCCCTTTGACAAATGAGCTGAATGGATACAAGGAAAGGGTGGAGACTTCTTACAGATGGTTTAGTAGGACTTGCAAGGTTAGGAATTGGAATCGTACTAATTACCCCTTCTAACGACAGAATCGAGAAATCAATCCGCTTGGATTTTGAAGCTTCCAATAATGTCATAGAGTATGAAGCTTTAATTCATGAACTCGACTTAGCACTCGAGCTTGGCATCCCCGAGCTATCAGTCTATACAAATTCTTTACTCATCGTCTACCATTACTTAGAACAGTACAACAAAAATGGCAAGATGATCAAATATGTAGCCCTCGTTGCCGATAGGATAAGCAGATTTACGAAAGTAACTCTCGACTATTTACCTCGAGGTGAGAACAGACATATCGACTCCTTGGCTTATTTAGCCGGGGTCTTGGGTACAGAAGCACGATATCTACAGATCGAAGTAATTTCAACTCCTAGAATTGATCCCCATTCTGCATGCACGATCAACACTGGGGGCGATGAAAAGGAAGGCGTAGATTGGCGAAAGCCTTTTATGCTTACCTCAGACAAAAAAACAAATGTGACGGGCCCCTCCTACAAAATCCAAAAGAACGCCGACAGTTGATCGAAAACTTGAAGCGTTATATAGTTCAGAATGGTTGTCTATATTTCCACTTAGTAAAAGGGCCTTATCTCAAGTGCCTCTTAAAGAAGAAAGTCAATGGAATGCTCAAAGAATTACATGAAGGAACTTGTGGCTCCCGTGTTGTAGGACGATCACTTGCAAATATAGAAATTACACAAGGAGTATTCTGGCCAAGAATACGCAAGCAAACAGAAGAGTACTTACGCAAATGCGATACATGTCAATGACATGAACACATGATTAGTGCCCCTACACTTAAACTACATATAAACAAGGTATTCTGGCCATTTAAGCGGTGGGTGCTCGATCTTGTGGGAGAATTTCCTAATACGCCAGGTAACTGACATTTCTTACTCGTGGTAATAGATTATTTTATGAAATGGGTGAAAGCAATTCCTCTTTGTCGAACTAGAGAAGAAGAGGTCATTTCTTTTATCTGGGAACACATTATCACATGATTCGGGCATCCCCATCTGATTTGGACCGATAACAGGCCACAGTTCATTGGAGAAAAGGTTGTGGCCTTCCTCAATAAACTCAACATCATCTATTCCCCATCTAATCCATACTACCCGCAAGGCAATGGACAAGCCAAAATCACCGACAAAACCATAGTGGATGGACTCAAGTAAAGGCTTCAATCATAGAAGAAAGGAAATTGGATACGGGAGCTTGTCTTATGGGCACTACACCGAGACAATCAACTAGCTATTCCCCCTTCTTCCTGACTTATGGCATAGAGGTTGTCATTCCAACAAAGTACCACCATCTTGTCAGAGATTACGAGCTAACAGACAAAGAAAATGAGTTTGAATTGACCTATAATATAAATTGGATTAATGAAACTACAGAACACGCTATTGCCAACCTAGGTCAATATTACCATATGTTGGCCAACTCGTACAATAGAAGAATCCAAAGCCAAGAGTTCTAAATTGGTGATCTTGTCCTTAGAGAAACCCCACAGAGCAGAAAAGAAGCGCATGCTGGAAAGCTTGCAAAAAATTGGGAAGGTCCTTTCCTCATTATTAGCCGCACTAGCCTTGGATCGCACTATCTCATGACAGAGCAAGAAGACTAAATCCTAAATCCCTAGAACACTAGGCGATTGAAACGATATTATCGTTAAGTCCCTCATTTCTCCATTACAGATTACTCTATTCTCGTTCTCTACATTCTAAAAGTGACATTTCAATCTCCAACAGTGTATATTACATTCTACTCAATGAAAACTTCTAAGTTTTTTCTGACATTACTCTCTACTAACATAGAATCTACTAAATCTCATAGATTGAAGCAAAGGTAATACTAGCTTTCAATCGACCATCTATACAAAGATTAAAGCAAAGGTAATACTAGCTTTCAATCAAACATCTATATAGATTAAAGCAAAGGTAATACTAGCTTTCAATCGACATCTATACAAATTAAAGCAAAGGTTAAACTAGCTTTCAATCGCCCATCTATACATATATCACCAAATAAAACAAAGGTAATACTAGTTTTCAATCAATGATCTCTATCAAACACAAGATAAAGCAAAGGTAAAACTAGTTTTCATCTCTCTACATGTCTACACAACTACATAAACTACAAGTCACTTCTACAGGTTTTTTGCTTATGGAAGGTCAGCTACGCTTTCCCCTACTCAAGAGGTCGTGCAGCTATAAAATCTGGAGCTTGAGCAAATACAACATTCCCGCCTTGTTTTACTAATTCTGCAGGTCAGGAACCTAACTCCATTTCCATGTCGTTCCAGTACATTATTAGAAATACAACCTTGGAATGCCACATAGTCATGCAAGGTATCCCTTTCGAGCTCAAGCCTCTGTACTTCCTCTACAAAATAAGTAATAACTACCATTAACTCCCTCGAGTGCACCTCTTTTGGGCTAAACTTTTCTCGATTGACCATGACAGCCTCGGCAAACCGTTTTCTTAAGCTCTGATAACGCTGCTTCTAATCTTTATGGAAAGTGCCAACCCACTCTGCCTGTTTCCCAAAGCTTGTTATCGCCGTAGTTTACTGTGTTATTATCTCCACTGCTTTATCCAGCTCAACTTTATTCATCGTCCTCAGCTCCTCCAACTGAGCTTAAAGCGCCACCAACTCCCAGTCATTTACATCACTTCCCACACCACAAGCTTTATTCAGCAGCTCATCTTTCATCTTTATCATCTCGTTTAACTTTTACTCTCTAAGAAGAGTAACATCTAACTTATTATTACTCTCTCTTAAACGTTCGTTTCCCTTCCTCACATGAGTTTGAACGCGAGCAAGATCAGCCTATAATTATTTAATTCAAACTGATGAATTAACCATGTTACCCTTAACAGTCAAGATCTTAACATCATTTTTTTCCCTCTTTGACCACTCTCTAGCCTCGGCCCTCTTGGCACGCGAATCAGCCATAGCCAAATCTGCCTTCAACCTTGTAACCCTCTCATTCAGCTCTTCACACCATTTTTGGGTGAGCCTAAGTTCAATATCTTTAAAAGATATGGCCTCACTTAACTGCCCAACCACATTGTCAGAATTTACCGCTCCGTCTCGAGCTTTCTCAAGCACGTTTTCTTTCCTAAGCATTTCACTCTTCAACTGCTCAACCACACTTTCAAAACTTGCCAGGTCATCTCGAACCTTCTCAAACTAGTTTACTTTCCTAATCATTTGACCCTTCAAACTAGCCACATGGCCATACAACTCTTTTTTTGTCTCCTCTAACGACCTGGTACGGTATTGAGCGGCATCCGCTTCTTTACCTTTCACCATCTGCAAATCTATCCTACTTTAGAGCCTTGCTAATTCAGTCTGTGCACCTTTGAGATCCCTACGCATATTTTATAATTCAGTATCTTTACTTTCAATCTGCCGTGCCAGATCATCCACAGTCTTCGTAGCCTTGGCGAACTGGATTTGTACTTTGACGTATTGATCCTCCCTATCTTTATATGCCTCATTCATCCTATCAAACTCCACCCCAAACTCATGATTGTATTGGAGCGTCTATTGTTCACTTAAATAAACAGTCTTTAATTCGAACTGCATCATCAAGCTCGATTCAATAATACTTCACAGATGCAATCAATACATAATACAGGTAACTTTACATATTTTTAACAGATTTTTATTTCTGACATATCAACAAGTTGAGACTATACTCCAATCTCAAGTTAAGAAGTTATCTCACACTAATGGCAATAACATCTACATCCTATTTCAAGGTACACATTTTCTATGTTTTAATTTTCTAACACGGCGAAATAATCTGAACATGCTTGGTTATTATCGTTCATTATAATCTATATCTACTTTCTAACTTTATCTTGTAGCTCTAAAGTAACGCAGTATACAATTTAAATATTTCTTACTCTTTTCTAACTTGTAGCTCCGCTTAAGAAGTCAACAGAGTTGCCAAGGCATTTTTCTCCTTAGCGAACTCTTTATCTAATTCCTCAATTTTGAGGTGCATATCATTAAGTTCTTACAAATCAATGTTTACAAATATCTCTTAGACTATCCTAAATCATCCTACAAATCAATGTACCATACAGTTACAGTTTTCAACCCACACAAACAAACTCCAAATAGTTTTACTCTACCTTCTCATTATTTCCCTCTCGGTTCTCAAGATCAGTTCTAGCAGAGACCGAGTCCAGCCCTGTAACCACCCCTGGGAGAGAGCTGCCATCAACTTGAAGCTCCTCTTCCTCTTTGGCCTCTTTAAAATATCGTCCCTCTATGACGGTATCGAGGTCAGCAACGGAGTGCCTCACTGTGAGAAGTTAGCGTCCAAGGTTATCCCGAGCAGCTGCAACTTCCTCAACATTCTTTTTTGCCTCATCTGTAAGCTCAAGTATCATTACCCGATGAGAGTCCTTCACGGAAACCAAGCGCTCCCTCTCCAAAGCCAAATCAGACTCTAATTGAGCCACCTTCTTCTCGAGCTCGGCTCTCCCGCCCTCTAGCTCAACCCTTCCTTCCTCGAGCCCAAGGCAGATACCCTTCAACATGCGAGAAGCCTATAACAGAAAAAGACACATGTTTAGCTCATAAAATAAATGCAAAGTTTAAATATCACAAAGACATCAACTTACCCTGCTCAACTCCAACTGTGCGGAGGCATTCAACACCTTAGCACGCACTCGAGCTGCCAGCCTCAGCCTATTCTCTACGGCCAGCAGCTCATCTTCCATAACAGACCCGATCTTCACAACCTTTGCCCCACTCCCAGCAGCAGGCGAATCTACCCTCCTCTTCTTCACATTCACCTCAACCTCACCACTCATCGTGGTCCTAGAGGTCGAGCCACCCTTCACAACTTTCCTCTTGGGGTGCCTTTGAGCTAGCTTGCTTGAAGTAATACCACCAGAACCAGCTGTCAGTGACATTGGAGTAGCCTTCGATAATACCGGACGCTCTTCCCCGTTCACTAATTTTTTTTTTCCAGCTCCAGTGCCCGTCATTTATCTCTTGGCTTAAGACTTTTGTACTTTCTCTGACCTACTATTCGCTCTTTTATATATGCTGATGTCGAGCTCTTTTAGAACAATCTCGAGTTCAACACTGTCTCGAGCTACAGTATCTATCAGCGATTCTCTTCTTGATACTTAAGATCGATGACCTACAAAATTACATTACAAATTGTTCAGCAAACACTGAGCGTCCTTACAATTACAACAGTTCGATATCACATACTATTACCTACTTTTCTTCAGATTTTTATATACAAGTTACATGGGTTCCCCATCCACTCTCTGAAGACAATCGCCTTTCACCCATTTCATATTATTGTTTCAAACTCGTTCTGCTGAATTCAGATCGAAGAACAGAGGTCGAGACGAACTATAACAAAAATACGCGCCTCCAGTTGCTACATAATATTTTACAGCATAATACTGTAAAATATTTACAGTAGTTATTCTCCTATCCACCTCATTCTTCTCCCACAATCTATTCAGATTATCACAAACATCTATTACCTCTCACATATTACCATTCAGTTTGGCAGAACGGGCCCCTATGGTATTCAAAACACCTTTAGCGAGATTGCTAAGAAGTAACATCAGTCAGTATTTCAACTGAGAAAGATAGTACAGAAATCTCAGATCCAGGTCACTTTGGACATTCCCATCAAAGTACTTAAAATAGATTAATTCCTCCACTCTCCTCTTCGATTTCTCCAGTTCTAAGTCGGGCAACAAAAATAATTATTTTTTCCCACTTGCCATAGTACAACCCCTAAATGACCTCCCAGCGTGTTCTATGACATTACTCCATTTCCTACCTAAACTGCTTTTGATTTTACAGAATTTTATGAATATATCAGACTTTAGAGGATAGTATAACAAATTACCAGGGGAATCTGGAAATTGTACTTCATCCTCCCCCTCATAATCTACTTCTACATTTTTAGACTCACCCATACGACTAGAGGTCGACGTCTCCATATCAGGTGAAGCCTCTATATCATATATAGGCTTGAGGGTGAGGCTTATTTCTATAACAAATTCTCCTCACGCCTCAACCTACATGCAGGTCCAGGTATTGAGTTAATTTTCTAAATCATTATCTTTTGTCTATGCTTTGGCACATATACATTTATCATGCACATACACATCTATCATCATATATATATATAACATATACATATATCTTTTTTCATGCAAATCAAACAGGTTTTTCAAAATTTACTATAAATAGTAAATTTTTCAAATTTTGAAAATCCACAAATATCATAATTTCCATTTCAAACTTCACAATCACAAAATCATAACTCAATCACTAACCTTCAACGTCTGAGTATGAGTCAGGAACAATACCCAATCCCTCTTTCACCACGGCACCGTGCACCCGATGTCTTAACTCTACCTCCACAACCTTCTGCCTCCTTCTACGATGATTACTTTCGTCTAATCTCTCACTTGAATCTTTGCAACTTACTCTCTTTTATCTCCCTATATTTTTTCATTTTTCAGAGTTTGATAAACATTTGAATGAGGAAGTTGAACTATTATTTATACTTTCACTCTCTAACTGATGGTTGTTATTGAGCCTCGTACAAGCCGCCCTCAGTTTTGGAACCGAGGCGTCCCTTCCATAATTAATGTCAGACATTTTGTACATTTTCGGTGACAACGCCTTCCCATCATTTTCCCACATCCTATATTTTAATAAAAAAATTTCTCTCCTACCCAAATCTCTCTCAGACCTTCCCACAATCATGATGACTCTATACTCACATGTAATCAAACTTTTTCTATCTTTACACAAAATACAAAAATTAAAACTGATATAATATTCCTACTTCTGCTACTTATAGAATTACAGACGTCATTCACAATATTATAACATTTCAAAATTTGAATTTGTATTCACAAAATTTTCCAACAACATATACAACAAAAAAGGAACAAATTCATAAGAAATATTCTACCTACATTCACATTTCAATTATTCAATCTAACTCAGTTCGCACACTCATACATATTCACACATGAAACATCCAAGATGCCCTAAAGTGCCACACCAAATTAGATCACTCCAGACATCCTTTCATCTTCCTCAGTTATTTTTTTTGTAGTTATTTGCCTCACGACAGCTTTTCGAGCTTCAGGCTCCAAAATTACTTCACAAAATATCTCTGAGTAAAAGTGACATCCAATCTCGTGTTCCCTTGCCCTCATATTCAAACCTTCAAACTGGATTTCAGATTCAAACAAGTTAGCATCATATTCTAACGACCCAAAAATCCTCTCCCGCACTTCTGCAATCATTATTGCTAAACGCTCCTCTGACGCGTGATGGGCTCTTTGAGAATGAATCCTCACCATTTTTACTGTTTTATCCTTTCTACATAACCTTTCAAGCATTATTTATACCCCTCTTAGAGATAACATCAAATACCCTACATTCCGTATATTATAAACTCTATCTACTCCACTTTCCCATAACTGGAAACCCTAAGACCATGATAGAAAGTTATTTAAACTTACGACCCCTTTAAAATTTGTTTATCACCTTTTCGAACTAACTATCACAATACCTCCCAGCTCGATATTTATTTACAGCACATTCTATTATACATAAGTTTGGTCTTACAGCTCGATTCCTCATACCTATTCAGTTCGATATCCATACCACACATCTCTATTTTTACATCTCTAACGGTTCGACTTATAATACTCATTTTTAGTTCGTTTTCTCAACATTACACTTTCATACTCCAACATATTTTTCTTTTAGTTCGATTTAACTACTAATTGCTAATTTGATCTATCAACACAATTTTTGCACAAATATCTTTTTCATTAACTTAAATATTACTTACAGAATACTTTACAAATAACAAGTTTTTATAATATTTTTACAGATCGATCTACAGGTTACATTACATTTCAGTTTTTAACACTGTTTCATTATGAAATTCTTTTACAAGAAAGGTCTAGGCAATGGTTGTCATAGATCTTGAGCACACCTCCAACACCATTTACTTTTATAAGAAACTGAGGAAGCTAGTGGTACAGTGCCTGAACCAACCTTCAGCATGAGACACTCCTTCACAAAATAGAGCGATGATTGTGTAGAAAAAAATTTCCAATCTCCGTCTCCCTTCTCCATCACCACCGTTTCTTCCTCCATAACCCTCACCAGCTTCGAGTTGGTAGAGATTAAAGGAGGTCCTACTTTAGAACCCAGTCTTTCGCAGAATACCGGCAGTATTTCCTGTTATGTATGTTGGCCTCCACATTTGTCTCCTCAACCTTGTCATCTGCCAATAGGCGAAGGCATATCCGACGTTGCTCCCCAGATAGAATCACATAGTGGAACCTTCACATGTGGTAGTAATCATCTTCAGCTTTAGCAGCTTCCTCCTCCGTCATATCGTGGTAAGTTGGTATTACTGGAATGGGCGTGGGCATCTCCAGAGCTTGGTTGCCAAAGTAGCGCAACTGCGACTTTTGAACTTCAGTAACCACCCTCTCTTCATATACATGCCGCCTGGTCTTTACCATTCTCAAGACCGAGTATAATAGCATATATTCATAACAACAAGATACTTTCACAGAGATGACAGACGCTACAGTACAAGTACTATTTATATCAAACCCGCATTAATTGCGAAGAAACATTTCCAACGCAGTCATCATTCAAAGCACAACTTATCTGGGTACCCCAAACGTCAGGTACATCAATCCCTTCTAACATAATCAATGCCAGATATAGTCCTCAATAAAGAAATACCAAGTACCCAGCCAGTCAAATTCATCATCAATACATCATCACTTTTTAACTTCTAACACCAACAGTCAAAAGATTTTTTCTCAACCAAAGCCACCCGTGCTTTCAGTTGCGAGGGGGCAATTATAAGGACATATCCCTCGACCTAGTCCAAACTTGAACTACCTCAATATCAAACTCACGCATTACATACGTGACATGTACAATCAGTATTGACACCTAGACCAAGAATTGATAAAGAACGTGGATCGAGCACTATAGCAAAATATGAGCAAATCAAAGACACATGTCTCCCACAAACTAACAGTTACACATTCAACTACCACTTACCTCATTATCAGGAGAGCGTTCTTTTATACGATAATGAACTACAAGTAAGGTCTATATAAAGAAAAAGTTTCAGAGGAGATAAGGACCAAATTTTCTAGATTCTAACACAGGAATTCCTAGATTCTAAACACCACAAAAAGTTTATATTTTAAGATCAAGCATTTCTAGTTCAAGAGATTACTTCTAATAAGATATCAGCCTCAAGCAATAAAAGTTACAGTTACTAAACCCTCAACTCGAGGTCGTAGTTTTTAACCTATTCAAAGATTTTCCACGCTAAATCACCTGTGTCATTTCTTGTATTACACTAATTTTTGTCACAGGTACATTTAGTGTAAGATCTAATTTTGAGCTATTTCGAGCTACAGAATTAGGCCATTACAGAATCGATGAACTAAAGAGCTTCCAAGTCATGAATAATAGAGTACAAATTGACTAAGTATATGTTATTCGCCAAATCGAAACCAGAAACCTTCGATTATGGAGCTACAATAGTAGAAACAAAATGACGATTGAGAGAATTGCGACGTTTTGTTGATCTCACTTTCTCACCATCACATCAAAATACCACAAATGGAGAGAAAAAGATGAAATTGAGTGATGAGAGTATAATTCTCTAATTAAGATCTTCTAATCTCAAAAGCTATAGATAAGGTTTTGATGGTACAGGAGATAAAGGGTTTTGTATAGAAAAAAAAGACAAATATTAGTGTATGAAGAGAGTCACGACATATTTGTGTAGTTCGCACAGACTTCTTTTGTTTGCCCAAGTAAGCAAATTCCAAACCCAGCCGATGTTTGACCAAAGTTTTGGTTGTGTTTTTTTTTTTTGTCTCTGACTGGGTGGGCCAGACAACTCAACCAACACCCAACTGCTAGTCATGTTCTTATTACAGCTACTGAGACTCAACAGAGTTCAATTCAAAGCTATTAATAATTCAAAATGACGGTCACTACAAAACAAGGTTTTAAATAACCGTTACAACAACCGTTATAACGGCGTTATAATGATAACGCCCTGAGCCCGTTCCGTTATACCCCATGTTCTGTTCTAAAAAATAACACCCGTTATTTGTTGTTACAGACCGTTATTTTATGCCATAACGGCTGTTGTTACTGTTATAACGCTACATTATTTTTAATGTTTTTGTTCACTTATAACGAACGTTATATACCGTTATACACCGTTATATACCGTTATAACGAACGCTAAGATTATGTTATTTACTTATCATTCATTTTCTAACTAAACTTTGAGCCATTTTTTTTAGTTGATTGGTAAAATTCATATGGAGTGGAGTTGCCTCAACTTTGAAAGTTGGTTGTAAGAATTTTAACTCAAACATGTACTTCGTCCGGATGTGAAAGGAACCGGAGTACCTTTGACAGGATCCACACAAAGATTAAAAATCGATTACTTTCAAAGAAACTCAATGATCTTGACTTTGTTCAATACAATATTCGGCTTGAAAGAAGAAGGGAAGATAGACGTCGACGTTATCGTGTAGACCCCATAAGTGTGTCTGCTATTTTATTGGAAGATCCATTATGTGAATGGATTGCTGGAGATGACGATGAGCCTTTGTTGCCAACACATGAAGAATGGCCAGAAAAGCTTGAATAAGAATTATCAGCTGAAGACCCGGAAGTCAATGAGCAAAGGAGGTACTTTACTTATGTTATTGACACAGATTTTCCAGAAAATTGGTCACAAGCACCTATGTATCAAACACCAATGGAGTTGTTGCCTGAGGCATATTTTGATTTCGATTTCAACCAAATCAATCTGGAGCATGGCCAACCTTCAAATTACTTTGAAATTGATACCAATCAGTTCGACTCCGTTTACCAGTGAATGCAATGTCGCATTCTAGAGTAATTATTTTCCATTTGATGTTTATGTGATTTTTAATGCTTTGGTGTGATGTTTTATTTTGTCGGTGTGGTGTGGTGTGTTATTTTAATGTTGTAATAAGTAATAACTTCAATAATAATAAATATTTTTGTTTTTTCTTTATTATTTTTTAAAATATAAAAAATAACATCTATAACGCCGTTATAACACCGTTATAAGTAAAATAACGTCTATAACGGTTGTAATAATTAAAAATTAATATTTATATATAGAGAAAACAAAAACACAACCGTTATTTTAATATAACACCGTTATAACGTTTTTTTTCTTTTCATCTAGCGAAAAATAATGTAACGCCGTTATAACGGTAGCGGTCTTGGCCCGTTACACCGTTATAACGTACCCTTTTAAACCTTGCTACAAAACCATCCATTAGGAAAGTCTAATTAAGCAAAATAAGAGAGAGAGAGAGAGAGATATATATGATGAAAGCTTCAGAGATTGTTGCTGCTTTGAATCTGTTACCTAACCCAGGGGGAGGTTTCTACACAGAGACATTCAGAGACACTTCAATCTCTCTTCCAAAATCTCAACTTCCACCCCAATGTAAGCAAAAAACCATACTTAAACTTAATTTATATAAATCACTTTATATGCTTGTTACTGAAATTAATAGTTTGTACCCTTTTATCATCTATTATATTGATCATCCATCTTATCAGCTGCGTTGTATATCCCCGTTCTATTTAGGTTTATAATATGCACATTGTAGCTCAGGCTTTTAACTTTTGAAACTAAAACCCAATTCCAATGAAAAGCCTTAAAACTTAAAAAGAAAATCCCAAAACAGAAAATTTTGACAACTCCATGTAGAAACAATTCATTTTTTATGTGCACCATACTGTGGTGCTTTGACCACAAAACTAAATGTCTCGTCAAAGTGTGAAGGATGACTAATGGTAAGGCTGGTGTATGGTTGCTTAGGACGACGATCTCCATCTTGTGTACAAGTGACCATCGAATGTGTAGGAATAATGAGTGCGGATATAGCATTATTAGTTGCTAATACTGGAGAAACAACTGAAGTAGGAGGCGAAGGAAGGTCTGTATTTAAGGGAGATGGTATCTCTGTTGGTAAGGTACTACTAGATGGGATAAAGCTTGGATTGTGACTTGAAGTTGGTGGAAATGATTGTTGTAAGGTGCTTTGGGGAGCATTAGTTTGAGGAGCTCAAATAAAAACCCAGAAGATATTCCTACTTAGTACTTAGGAACATAGTTAAAGTGCAAGATCATCTCTTAACAAATTTAGTCAAATTTGGAGTACTCCAAGGGGTTTCCAGTTTATTTTTTGATAAAAGAGGGTCTACCATCAAACCATTCTTTAGTGAGAAGAAGTAATCTAGCAGCTCTATTGTCACTGTCATCTGCAATAAAGTTACACTCCCTCCAGGAATGCTTGAATCTTATCTGCATTTGATATGAAATGTAACTCCATTTGGCTTGGAATTTCCAAGAAACATTGTTGTGCTGAAAAGCTTTGAATTCTGCCTGTGAATCAATCAAAAACTAGAAATATCTGAGTCTCCATGCTCATGAGCAGCAAATAGGGAAGATACATTAGTGTTACACTCAGCATAGTATATGAAGTCTGGACCCCAATATTCTCAGTCAGAACACCAATAACCTCCCCAATATAAACCGTAAACACAGCTCCAGAGCCAGCCATTCCTGGATTAGCAAGCCTACAGCCATCACAGTTAATCTTACCTTCTTCATACCAGGGGAGTTCCCAAACACAAGATCTAATCCTTAGAGCTCTCCTGTATTTGAAAGGAACTTTAAGTTTATGCAGTATATCCATCTCTGCAGGATTGCTTTTCATGTAACTCTTAGAATTTGTAGTAGCTTAATTGATTGAGGAATGCATATCAGCCATGACTGACCTAATTGTTGGAGCACACTCATCATGAGCTATCTTATATCTGCACATCCGGATAACATTAGTACTAGCTAGTACACTATTAACCCAAATGTCCTCCATATAAGAATTTAAGGAACTAACAAGCTTGAAAATATGTATAAGGGACCAGATTGAGATAGAGAGATTGAACTGAGAGCTTAACCAACTCCATATGTATATAGAAAATGGGTAGTGGATAAAGAGATGTTGAACATTCTCTACCTCTCGCTTGCAGACTCTACATTGAGAAGCTAGTGAGATACCTATTGTCTACACTTTAACATCAACTGGGACAACCTTCTGGATAACTCTCCATGCAAGATTGGAGTGTATGGGAGAGCAGTTAGATCTCCACAAATACTCCACCAGCAAATAGTGAACTTCTTTCTGATTTGTTCATGAGCTGACTTGGTTGAGAAGTTTCCCTGAAGATCAGGCTTGTATACACACTTATCAGTCCCAGCATGATTAACAAAGATATCTACATGGTTAACTCCTGCTTGAGCAAGAAGCTGAGAGAGGCATTCTGATCAGGATTCCAACCATTATTAGTCGAAAGATGTGAGACCATAGTTTGGAGATGACTTCGCTAATGTGAGAAAAAGAAGAAACCTCTTTAAGATCTCCAAGGTCAGTCCAGCTGTCAGACCATGCATGTACTGTAGAACTATCACCCAGGTAGGAGAAATACTCCTGAAGATGAAGTTGTAGGTTCAATAGGATGAAATCAATTGTCATGAAGAGTTGTAGAATTCTTAAAAGGTCCTGTTGACAAAATTTGGGCAAATAAAAACACATCTTCATCAAATCGAACATGGCGATAAAGATCGATTCTACGGGACAAGATATTCTGGAGCATGGTCAAATAGTAACTTGTAGGGTGATCAATGTCTTTTAGTAGGCGAAAGAAGTCGGTTAATTAGAAAAACAACAGTGGATAATGCCTCCATCCAGAACTTCTGAGGTATAAGGACTTGATGAATGAGCGTGAGTTCGGTTTCAATATGCCAATGCTTTCTCTTGGAAACCCCATTTTGCTCGGGAGTGTGGGGACATGTAATGCGGTGTTGAATGTTGTTGTTTGTGAGAAAAGAGGCGATACGATTTACTTACTCATTGCCATCTTCTGATTGATTTTTTTTTTGGTGCCATATTATTGGTTTTCAACAGCTAATATAAATTTATAAAAATGTTCGAAACATTCCGATTTTTGAACAAGAGGATAAATCCAATATATTTTGAAAAACATCAGCGAATATGAAATAATAACGATGACCCCACGAGACAATTCGGGAGCTTGGTCCCATAAATCGGAATAAATAAGATGTAATGGTGATAATGAACGAAAGGAGGAGATTAAGGATGACTCGTTTGAATGTGAAGAAGAAAAATACGATCTTTATTCGAATCGTGATAGAGGGGCCACCCCGTTTGCCAATCCTTAATACAAAAAACATTACGATCAAACGTGAATACACAATCATTATCGTAACACAATGAGACTTGGAAAGTAAATTAGTTGTTAGTTGGGGCACGTGTAAAATGTCGTTCAATAAGATAGTAGATGAAAATATTGGAATATTAGTAAACTCATATCACCAATACTTTTAATGAGGAGAGTATTACCATTGGTAACGCGGGCAACTGTAACTTGATCGGAACCACAGTAGTCATGACGATTAGGCAAAGATAAAGCATCTGAGGTCATATGATTTGTGGCACATGTAACCGGAAACCAAGTCGAATCATATGGAGAGGATGAAAAATTCATCGCATAAAGGGTAGCTGAGAAATCAACTTAATTCATATGTTCGCTTGTTGCAAACATTACAAAAATGAGAGGATGAGCCATGATATCAACGATTTGTAGTCATGTCACCGTGGTGGCTTCCATGCTCTTCCGTATATACCCACGACCATTTTTATTTGATTGAAAACCCCGATCATTACTACGACCTTGATTTTCACCACGACCTTGATAACCCCGATACTCGCCACAACCTTCATAACCACCGGTAATCTCCTCGACCGTTGTCACGTCCATATTCAAGATTATTGCCACGCCCACGAGAGACTTAAGAGTGCAGTCGTTGAGCGATCTCCTGTTGATTGGTGAAACAACTCTAGTCATTTCTTTCAATTAAGAAGCATGCTATTGAGATCTTCAAAGGTGGGTGTAGAAGACATCATTTGAACAAAATTAACAATGATGTCGAAATCTCTCCTAACTATATATAGATACAAGTGGTTACAATCTGGAGAGATTTTGTCTCAATTAGAGGAGATATCTTTGGAGAGAATCAATCACAATTACAACTACAGAATCTCTAGAAAATCAATGAGCTATACACTAGCTGGATAACTCTGTTATCCTAACACCTCTTTTGTATAGGTTTATGATATATGCACTTTTAGTTTAGGCATCTTAATTTAAATAAGCTTTTGAAACCAAAAGCCCTTAATTTTGAGCAAAACAATGTTTCCTTGTGATTGTCCTGATGGAAGATTAAGGGTCTGCTTGGTACACCAGAAATATTTGCAATCGGAAAATTTCACGTGATTTAATATCTTTTGAACATTAGATTAGTAGTTGCTTTCCTCTACGTGAATCCAATGGATATCAATTACTGGATCACTGTAAACATTTGTGACTGGGAAGAATTCTGGTGTACCAAGCTTAAATCTTGTTGCACTCTTATTTTTCAAGAGTAGCTTAATATCCAGATGCTTCCTTGCTTACTCTGAATGCTCAATTGTCTGCGCTGTATCCTATATGAAATCTGGAGGCCCCCTCTCAGTCAAGTCCATTAGACCAACCTGAGCTTCTTTCCTAGTTTTTTGTGCGTGTGAAGAATTTCAAAACCATCTGTGTCGGCATCATTACTCATGTTACTAGAGCTTCTTTACTTTAGTTTGAAACAAAGAGCAACACCTTTGATCGTAATTTTGACCAAATACTTTGGAAGTTGTTGCATCTAGTTAGGAACTTGGGACCCAAGACTCTCAGCCACCATGAACAGCGATTGAAATTCATTTGGGAAAAATCCTTTTTGCACTGATCTAAACACACTTATGTGTACTATTTGGGAAGTTTCTGAATATTCTTACTAAAACTCATATGACGCGATTTCAATCCTCTAATTAGTTGTGTGAAGGGTTTAGACTCTTGATAGATGTGTATCTACATCAGGAACCTTTAGGTCTCCACA
Source organism: Kingdonia uniflora (assembly GCA_014058105.1). NCBI lineage: Eukaryota > Viridiplantae > Streptophyta > Magnoliopsida > Ranunculales > Circaeasteraceae > Kingdonia > Kingdonia uniflora. The sequence goes on from JACGCM010000622.1 coordinate 1,470,794, forward strand.
ATTTCACTCAATATAAAGAGCAATCTGAGTAATGACAAAAAATCGTAAATGCACCCCTTACAGGAAGATATCCATTTTTCGTTTTATAAGCTAGAAGAAGGTATCCATACTAGACATTCTCAAAAAAAAGGGTTCCCGTACCAATAAAAACATGGCTCAGATCTTTACTACTCCAAAATCTATATAATATGTCACTGTTAGGTGACCATTTTTCAAAGTTTATCACCAGTTCCTGAAGTGATATCTATATTCCCCACCTGGGTGAAGGTAAAACTGAACATTGGGAGCAATGCGGTTACTCGGAGGCTAACCACTTAAGCCCAGGGAGTTGCGCCTTTTATGCAAAATGGAAAGCGGAAGTCTTGATTTCAGTAGCATCATTTCCAATCTTGTATGACATAAATAAGCGACCTATTTGGGGATCTAGTGAATATTTGGTAGGTCCATAGAGCATTGGTATCTAGAGCATCAATAAGGAGACTAAAAGAAAATGCTAGACCAGGGTTTGGGACATAGAAGAGAGAAAGAGTAAGATAAGAGAAAAAGTAAGGTAATGAAGGATTTCTTCATGTACCTGGTTCTTTGTAGTGAATTTCTTGCTCAAAGGTCTGCGGATATGGCCATCATGTGCACTACATATAATTTCGGTCATTTTTGTTTCCATATTTTTTATTTTCTTCATCGATCTATTGCCATAGCCTTGCTACTTTCACGGTGTCTCTCAAAAAATCCATACCCTCCTTTTGTAAGTATAAATTCTCACCTAAGATATACCATGGCCCAGCCTCAAGCACCTTGTCCATGTAGCAAATGCTAAGGGGTCGTGAAATCCTCCATTGAGTCTCATCACTTCCCTTGATAGCCAAATGTTGGAGATGATGCCCAACAAATTGGTCTATCTCCCATTATAGAATCCGGGTTTCAGCAGCTTTTTTAGGGATCCCAAGTAATACTGGTTTATGATTAAGCTTTTGATCGTTTTACCCAGTACAGAACTTCAGCTCATTTCGTATGGATTTTAAACAAGTAGGCAATGAAATGAACAAATAGGAAGTAGAGAATATTCGAATCAGATCTACTTCATGGAAATCATGCAGAAAAACAGATTTATGATGAACTGGTTGTTCAAATTTCATTCAGTCATCATAATACTGGTTTATGATCAAGCTTTGATCGTTTTACCCAGTACAGAACTTCAGCTCATTTCGTATGGATTTTGAACAAGTAGGCAATGAAATGAACAAATAGGAAGTAGAGAATATTCGAATCAGATCTACTTCATGGAGATCATGCAGAAAAACAGAATTATGATGAACTGGTTGTTCAAATTTCAAATAACTCTTTGCAGAGTGATTTTCATTCTCTTGCAAGAGGTACTAAGTTCTTGTCAGATATCATTCAGACTCTTTTATGAACTAACCTTTTGGTGTGAGGGATTTCGGAATCTTTCAAACATGTTTTTTGGGTGTAGTGTCATGTTTATAAATTAATCACAAAAAAATTACAAAATGAGGACTAAGCCTAAGCCTCCAGCAAAATAAAATACAGTCTAATAGATGCAAATCATCTTTTATCCGTAAGGACAAATGATTTTGTTTCAAGGCAATGCTGATAGAACCAAACATGTATGTTTGTTGCATCTTACAAGGATGTTAACCCCAAACTAAGAGCTAAAAACCACACTCCTGTTTGTCGAGTGGCAGTTCTATATAGATCTGGTATGAAGGGTGGAAACATTCTTGTTGAGGTGTTAGTTACCTAGACATCCTCGAAGTGATAGAAACATTTCATTAATCAGAAGACAAGAATGAGAAGAAAGAAAAGTTAAAGCTACCTCAAATTTATTTGCAGTTCTTGATATTTTGCTTTTAGTTATTGTCCCACAAGTATGACCTCAAAAGAGTCTCTATAAACCTAGTAATATAAAGAGTACCATAGCTGGTAGTGGAGTGGGTTCCATTGCACTAATGGACTAGTCTGAAGTCTGAGGCTTGGTGCCACATTTTCCTTCTCAGACCAATAAATGTTGCTCCAGTAAGTGATATCTTTATGTAATTCTCATATTTTTCTTGATATGTACAACCATATTTAAGACAATCTGGGAGAGAGCAGTTTGTTTAGACATGGTATACATAGATAGCATCATAGCATTTAGTGGAGTGGATTCTATAGCATTAACAATCTTGTCTCGAGTATGAGGTTTGTGCCGCAGTTTCCTTATCAAAACGTTAAGTGTTCTATTTGCATGTCAATTATTTGGTATTTCTCTCATATTTTTGTTGATATGTACAACCATATTTGAAACAATCTGATAGTGAGGAGTTTGTTAGTACAATAGAAATGAAAGTTACGAGGAAAACATAGGTATGAATAGCTTCTCCCCAAAAGTGACTAGGGACATTCTTTCCATGAAGTAAAACTCGCCCCATTTCCTGTAGGACTCGGATCTTACGTTCAGCTACTCCGTTCTGTTGTGGTGTGATTGGTGCTGAAAATTCATGTTTGATTCCATTCGCCTTACAGTACTCAATCACATCACTGTCCTTGAACTCTCCTCCACGATCGCTATGAATTCTGTCAATAGAACAATCCTTCTCATTCTGTATTCGCAGAGCTATGGCATGAAATTCTTCAAATGTGTCTGACTTCTGCCTTAACAGAGCAATTAACAGAGCAATCCAGGTGAATCGTGAAAAATCATCAACCATAACCAAAATGTACTTCTTTCCTCCCAAAGTACTTACTCTCATAGGACCCATCAAGTCCATATGAATCAACTCCAGAACTCGCGTAGTAGCAATGTTGGTAGATTTTTTGTGCTGACTCTTGGTTTGCTTTCCAATTTGACATGGTCCACACACTGCATCGGTTAGCTTGCTTAGTTTCGGAACCCCTCGAACTATTTCCTTACTTGTAATCTTCGCCAGATCACTGAAATTCACATGTCCTAACCGTTGGTGCCAAAGTTCCACATCGCTTATCTTAGCAACTTTACATGATATCTCCTTTTGCGATACAGCATAGCAGTTGTCCGAAGTTCTATCCGCAGTTACAATGCATTTTCCAGTATTATCAAAGACACGACACGTTTTCTTGTCAAATGTTACTGTGTTGCCCGCATCACATAGGTGACTCACACACTCAGAAGGTTTGCAGTGAGTCCCTTGACATAGAGTACATTATCGACTGCCGGGCATCCAATTCCTTCTACACTCTCCTTTCCCACAATCTTTCCACTCATTCCTCCTCCAAAAGTAACATCACCTCCTTGAATATCTCTGACATTATTCAGACGTGTAGCATCCCCTGTCATGTGTCGAGAGCATCCACTATCTACGTACCACTGTGTAGAGTTAAATGCATTAGAGCCATTACTGCAACATTGAACCTTAATTGTGGTAAAAGGTCCTTCTTCTGAACCCAAATAGATCTCACTTTCTTTCTTTCCTTTGTCGCTTGAGTCACATTCCTGAAACCATTAAAAGACTTTTGGACCAAAAAGGAGTTAGCAAACGATTGGGCATATGATCGATGGGGTTTCTCTCTTTCCAAAAGTAGATTATTCCTACCACGGAATTGAGGAACATATCTACAATAGGGAGCAAAATGACCCTTTCGACCACAAGCCTCACAATAAAATACATGAAAGACAAAAGGCTGCTCAGTCTGCCTATGAGGAGCATCAATAATACTAGGTTTGGGCAAAAATTAAGTTGGAGTAGCTTTGAGAAACTTAGTAACTTGATGAGGTAAACTTGACGTTTTGCTCATCAAATCCTAATTTTCTTTTGTCAGATCCATTTTTGCTCATACTTAGTATTTTGTCAATGTTTTTAGCTCCATGATAAAACACTTCAAGTTTCTGTTGAGTAGAGGTCAACTCGAGTCTAAGTTTCTCAATTTCTATTTCCCCCAATTTCACTTTTTCTACAGCAATGAGTCTGTTCTGTTCACACGTCTTAAGTTGACCACTAAGAGATTGTTTCTCATTCTTAAGTTTCTTAAGCTGAGAAACAAGTTGAGAGTACACCTCTTCAAGACTAAGCTTTTCACAGTTATCACTTTCATAGTCCTTATGATCATCTCCGTCAGTTTCAAGTGCAAACACATCAAAGTGATCACTACCTGAGGAAATAACAGCAATGTGAGCTCTCAAACCATTTTCTCCTTATTGGAAGGGATCATCATGGTCATTAGAGTCATCATCACTATCATCCAACGTAGCAGTAATGTTCATAGCTTTATGATTCCTGTTAGAGCTCTTAGTGGGACAGTTGTGAGCATAGTGACCATACTTGTGACACCTATAGCATTCAACTTTATTGAGGTCTTGGTCTGAGTCATTATGGGAACAAGTACTTGAGTTAGTTTGTTTGTCATAAGACTTAACACGGTCATGAGGACGAGACTTGTAATTCACATTTTGCTCTTGTTTCTCAAATTGTCTCTTTTTCAAAAGTTTTCTAAATTGTTGACTTATAAGAGCAATCTGAGAGTCAGAGTCAAGTTCCTCATCATTGTCAGAAATGTAGTAGTTTTCAACATCTCTGGTTTCCTGAGAAGATGAAGAGTTGGAGGAAGACTTAAATGCCATACTCTTACTTTTCTTAGGATTTTTCATTTCCATTTCGATTTCAAAAGTACCTAATTTTCCAGCAAGTGTGTCAGGTTTCATAGTTTTAAGATTTTGTGTTTCCTCTATAGCATCACGTCTGGATCTAAAACTCTTAGGAAGAGATCTTAAAATTTTACGTACTATTTGAACATCGGTGTATCCAGCTCCTAAAGAAGAACTGTTGTTGACAATGTCACTAAGTTTGGCATAAAACTCACTAAAGGACTCATCCTCACTCATCCGGATGTTTTCAAATTGAGATGTGAGCATTTGCAGTTTACTTTCCTTAACAGTGTCATCACCTTCGTGAGTACGTATTAAGATGTCCCAAGCTTCTTTCGAAGTGAAACACGCGGATATATGCCTATACTCACTATGGCTCAGCGCATTAAAGATAGCATTAAGACCTTTAGAATTATACCCAGATGTTTCTTTTTCTTCCATGGTCCATTGATTTCTAGGTTTAGGAATTTTTACAGCAGTTGCTGGTTCACCCCACATAACAGTAGGGGGCGCCCATCCATCTTCAATGGCAATCCAGACATCCTCTCCCATGGATTGCAAGAAGGCAACCATTCAAACCTTCCAGTAAGGAAAGTTTGTGCCATCAAAGAGTGGTGGACGGTTTATAGGACCTCCAAATTTTTCAGAATCCATTAAATCAAGCACGTACGTAAACAGGATCACCGCTCAGGATATATAGCCTACAAGTGATTCTGCTCTGATACCAATTGAAATTCTATGTGCTCGTAATTAATGTATTTCGAGAAAATAGGTCAGAACAATTCCTATCAATCAATAGTCTAACAGAAACAATCAAAAGCAAATACAAGGAATTAAAAGACACCAGCAATTGTTCACCCTGTGGAAACTCCTTACTCAGGAGAAAAACCACAGGCCGTTGTCGAGGATCACGACGACCAAAAGTTTCACTAATCAAAAAGAGTTATACTAAATTACACTTACAAATTTAATAACCTAGTCTCAGGATTATCACTCTTCTGACTAAAGCTTCACGCTCCATCTTCTTCTTGTTCTCACAACAACTCTTCTTGATCTCTCACCAAGAAACTTCTTCTATTCTCGCAACAGCCCGTCTTGATGTCCCACCAAGAAACTTCTTCTAGAATCGCTCTTGAACAAATAATTGGGAAGTCTTTAAAACCCTAACTCAACATCAATCTTGTAATAAGAAGATGATTGATTGATCTTGAGTTCTTCTCTCTCTCTGATAAAGTCTTTTGGAGCCCTTAGAAAGAAAAACGTTTTGCAAAAAAAAAAAAGGAGAGAGAGATTGAAAAATAAACTAGGGTTTCTTTAAATAGTAGTTCTATTTCTCTCAATATTCGTTCGAACGAGAACAAATGTCGTTCGAACGAATCACGTCTAATTTGGTCAAAACCTCTAGAAAGTTTACAACTCGTTCGAACGAAAAGAAGTCTCGTTCGAACGAACGATTGCCTATGGGCCAAATTTCCAGGAGACATGACACTTCGTTCGAACGACAAGAAAACTCGTTCGAACGAAAATTGCCTATGGGCCAAATCTCCAAGGGACATGACACTTCGTTCGAACGTCAAGAAAATTCGTTCGAACGAAAATTGCCTATGGGCCAAATTTCCAGGGGACATGACACTTCGTTCGAACGACAAGAAAACTCGCTCGAACGACAAAATAGAGAAGGGCTCCTCCCTTTTATCAGAGAGTAAAACTTACCTTCTGTCCAGTGATCTGGATCTGTGTCTTGGACTGAGACAACCAGAAACTCCACAAACACGAAATGAGACAAATAAAACCTTTCAAACATTGTCGAACAAGCATCTCTTCTCCCTTCCCCTTGCAGTAATATTAACTTCTGTATAGATAAGGTGGATCATCCTGTTAGTTCTGTTATTTATTTCTTGATACCCTCTGGAGATGTTTCACATCTTCATCGCATCCCATGCACCGAAACCTGGCATTTATACAAAGGAGAACCTCTAACGGTATGTACTATCCTAATGTTTCATTTTTGGACCAAATTTGGACTTAATGCCATTCCATCATCAACTTTAGCGTTGTTTACACTCTTGAACTCTACTGGATGATCAAGATTAGATTGACACCCCTCCAATATTTTGCAAAGTTGTAGATTTTGGGGGTGGAAGTTTAAATGGTATTAATTCTATAATTGGACTCAGAGATCAATAGATTACATGACAGTCAAACTCTTCCTTAAATCCTTAAAACTCTACTGTATTTCAAATCCTTAAATTCTTTGTTGCATGTTATCAGGTGCTTGAGCTTACAGAGGATGGCGGGTTTAAGAAGACTGTACTTGGGTCGGACATAGCAGCTGGTCACCAACTCCAGTATACGGTACCGCCTAATGTGTGGTTTGGTTCATATCCAACAATGGATGTAGAAACATGTTCTTCTGATGGGAAACTACTTGCTAAATCTCCATCTAGGGATGCAGAGAGCCACTTTTCTCTTGTGGGCTGTACCTGCGCACCCGCTTTTCAATTTGAAGATTTCGAGCTTGCAAAACGCGCAGATCTCCTTGCATTTGCTCCAAAAGCTGAAGCCCTTGTTTTTTTCCTTACATTTCCTGACTGAGCTGTTTTGTTTTATTTTTATGATGAGAGCTGCCTTTGTTTTTAAGTATGAGCTTAGAGTTGCACCTATGCGACTTCATCTTGATTAGATCAGGGCATGCGCTACATGATTTGAAACTCGTGTAATGAAATTAAACTGTAAGTCATGCTGAAGCTTATTCTATCGAATGTTTTCGTTCGTTCATCTGATCAATAAGGTAATTTCCAGTCAAAATATTCATCAAACTACCTATCTGTGCAACTTGTTTAGAAAGTAGAAGAATCATGCACTAGAATAACGCTGCACCAGTTTTAGAATATCAAAATAGAAGAGCAGAGATTCTGCTCTAATCCTCCTCACGCTCAGTTTCATTTTCCTAGCGCTGTGACCCTCAACGCTGTCAACCTTCCTCCCCTTTCGAATCTGCCTGAATAAAACTTTGCATTTGGAATATGAGACTGTGACGACCTACCGAACGCCGGCAAAATCCACCCGAGCGTTTTGAGTTCTGTCCGAATGTATTTGTTCTCTATATCCTAATATAGCAGCAGGCCAAGTTTCGTCGCAATCGGATTCAGTTAAGGGGGCGAAAAGATCAAGTATGCTTCGTCTCATGTTTTAACGTTTCCTTTTGGAAGTTGACTATTTACTTAGTAGCTATATTAAGGAGGAACCTTGGTCCGATCCTCCCCATGACTAAAAGAGCTTTAATGCTTGGTCATCAAGGACCCGGCTCATGGACTATCTACAAGGGATAGTTATGAGTTCTCCTAGGCCTAGGGAAGGCCAGGGGACATTGCCTCGCAATGCGGGCCGGTTTTCAATAAAGGGCTTCATATGGCGCCGCTATGCCCCACGGGCTATCCGAGACGCACCGCCCCTTACAGATGGACAATATAAATAGTCCAGGCTCGTCGCCCCTTGAGATATGAGTCCCCTATGTGGAAACTGGCATATTGAGCTACACTGATCCGCTACAGGACAGGTGTGTTTTCCGTACCTCGCGCCCGAGCGAGAGATTACGCTGTAGGGATTATTGAGGGAACCTTCAGCGTTGTTGCCTATACCGAATACATATTCGATGACCCTCCCTCACGAGTATCCAGGATAATCCGGATGTCGCTCTAGCATCCGTGGGTTGTATGCCACTGGCGCGCCGCGCCCGTGAAGATGACTGGTACACGCCGACCGCGAGTCCGTGTACGCCGCACGGTCCCTTATTCCGCTGCACTCCGGGCACCGTGGAGTCGGTCCCGGCTAGGGCCGTGTCAGAGACAGTATTTGTGAACTGCTGAATGCGAAAATCGTGGCAAGGCAAGTGGAACAACTGCTTAGAAAACCATATCAGACGGAGGATTATTTTGATCATTACACGGAGTTTAATGTTAAACGGAGTTGGGGGTTTGGGCATTGATGGGGCAGGAAACTCAGGGTACGGATCCCTATATAGGGTTTGGGCATTGAGAAATTTGGCGTATGAGTCTTGCACAATACCAAGGAGAAACAAGATCAACCAATATTTGTTATATTGAGGGCGAACATTCTATCACATATCGCTACTCAAAATCATTATATTCATTTTATTGGCTACATATTGATATTCTAACACTAAAACCAACCACCAATGAGTTAAATACTTTATACAACTCTTGATATGACACCATTATCGTTTAATACCGTCCCATAACCTAACTACGTTGCCGTTAATCACCGTCAAATCCTGAAAACAATACAAACTACTCAGCAAGGGTGACAACGAAGACCTCATTGATAATGTAGTCCTCATTGCTAAGATTTCTTCCCAAGTCTCCAGTTTCAGGACTTGTCTAACAACATTGCGATAATCACCAATATCTTCCTCTTCACCATCATCAATTAATGAGCTTGACTCCACGGCTTCATTGCAGTAATAGTACGCTGTAAACTTCCCTTTAACAGTTGCGTCCTCGTGAATTCCGTCATTGTAACAAGATAGTGCCGGAACATGAGAACACGGCTTAGAAGACAACGTTAACTCAGCTATGTCATCATCACCTTGTGTCTCTTCCTTATTAAGATGAGAATGAGGTTTAGAACCAACAACCACAACGCTTCTAAATCTCCAGACACTAAATGCAAGGCTGGTACTCAAAACAGCAACCCAACAAGTCCAGACCAAATTACCAACCGTCGTCAAGTACGTAAAGCTACTAATATAGTTGAAAACTATCACTTCAACTGGAGACTCCATGATCCTTAGCTCTCTCCCTCTTTCTTTCTCTCTGGAGCAAAATAATATAAGATGAAGGTGGGGAGATTGTGGACCGTGAAAGAGGTATCGGGTAGAGATGCTGAGAATCAAAAGAGAAGATGCTCAAGGAGATGCATAACCACAACATATGCTAGAATCATTTCTTATAAAACTTACTAGTAATAGTAGAGGTAAAAACGGACACTTGGCAGTAGTTGTTAGGGCGGCCCAAACAATAGCATCACAAAGAAAGAAAGGTAGACTTTGTTTCAAGACAAGTTGCCTCTTCTTGATATACATAGTGTGAGTTCGGGTGTCGGCTCTAATAGGGGCCCACAAAAAACCCAACCCGAACCCAGCCTCTCTCACCACCAAATCAAAATATACTATATGATTTTTTTTATTTTTTTTTATAGGAAATCAAAACACCGCGCAGTGTTCTGTTTACCGCACAGTAAAAGAATTACTGTCGCTTAAACTGTTAACAAATAACTTGTTCAAACTCGACTCCTTCCACACTGTTTCCTCATCTTCCTCAATTCGAACCCAAATTTTGAAAAAAAATCCAATTCCTTTCAAAATCAAAGAGATATGTCAGTAGGAGACCCACACCCCAGTACATTTCCTGGGTTTAGAGGGACAAGAAATTCAGAGCAAGCCGTAACTCGGTCGAGGTCCGGAAGGAATAAAAAAAGAGTTGAATTTGAAAAACAAAATGAAGACATACCACACCCACCCTAAGAAAATGTTTCAACCAAGTTTATTACTGCGCTCCGAGACGGCCAAACTCATATATATCACACTGGCAAAGAACTCACGGTAAATTTTTCGTACATTGTGACTTTGTTATTTTCGTTAATCAAGTGTTTGACAAAATGCTCCAATTAACAAAATCGAAATTCGATGCATTCGCACAACACATTAACTACGGTGATCAAATTTTGAAAGGAGATTCCCACAATTCCGACAAGAAGGGATCTCGTGGTGAATATATTCGGGAGGTTTATGGATATACGCTTGGGCAATTTCGATAATCGGCTAATTCAGGCGCTAATAGAGCATTGGTGGCCGACAACCACACTTTTCTATTTTCGTGTGCGAAGATAGGGAAGGGATTACTTCAATGGATTTCCATATGCTGACATCATTGTCAATCGACAAATATCTTGCACAGGTGCCATATGACGACGGATAGAGTGTTTTATCCGAGGCGAGGCAATTGCTCCCCCGCATCGAATCCAACAATATAAAGAGTGGAAACATCGACATTTCACATTTAAGGACATACTTGACCATCACAGATGATCGGGAGGATAATATTACAATTTTTCATGCTTTTATCTTCTTCATGATGGGACATTTATGGTTCCAAACGGCCAACGACACCGTCCGCTTGGATATCTCGCAATTGTGGCCGATTTGGACGAAGCTGCCGAATATAACTAGGGATCTGCTATTCTTGCTTTTTTGTACCATGGTTTGGATACCGCAGTCACGACCGGGGGTGCCAATACTGGATTTTCACAACTTCTTGAGGTGCACTAACACTTTATCCTTACAAGCTACAAATCAAATATCTTCAAATAAACGTCTTAAATAGAATTTCTTATTATTTTTTATATTGTTCTGAAATGTAGTATTGGTTATACGAGTATTGTGGGGTTGGTCACCCTATTGTCAAGGAAGCGCTGAAGATCACGTCGTATCCGCGCCTCTAAGCATGGGAAAAGGGGAACAAAAAAGAAATAAATGCCCAGGTAGCGAATTTGTTTACTTTATAGCCAGATACCTTATTGACCACCAGATTATTGAGTCGATCAACTGGCAACTTTGGGCTACATCTGCGGCGTTAGATTTAGATGACGTACAGACCGCGTCGCTCCTGTCCCGTAAGATGATGCCACTTCAAGTCCCAAATGGAAACTGCGAGTATTACTTGGGGGATAGATGTTGAAGGCAGTTAACTGGCACTGCAGGTATTCCTTTGGGTCCTCCACTTAACATGTCACCAATCTTAGTCCAGCTGATTTACATGCGATTATGCATGCCAGCTTAGTTGACTGTACCCAGTTTGTGATAAGGGAGGAGCGAGAGACTTACGCCTCATACTGAGCTAGCCAAACTTATGAGGTATGCCACCTGTTAACATATTCCCAGAGGATGGGGAATATAGATTTGTTCGAACCCAACGCATTCAGGGCTGGTATTATACCTGTGGTGGTTACGTTAGCAGAGTTTCATAACTTATCCTAGAACTTCAGTTTGCCTGGCGATGAGGGGACAGACCCGGGGTGGTACATGGAGTGGACAGGGAGGCGTGAAATGGTCCCCATTCACCACTTGAGGGACCCACCACCCATGCCTGCCTCCTACAACGTAGAAGAGCCGTGGCACCTGACTCATGGTATGCGGCAAGTTGCCCTTGCAGAGTCTACGCGGGACGCCCAGACGATCTAGCACTTGACTAAGGAAAATAATGTTCTGAGGAGGAACAAGGATGCCCACACCCTTGTGAGATACGTGAAGTTTCCATCCGTCCAATGCACTCCAGCATCATCCATCTTGCCCAAAAACTCAGCATCTTTCGGAACTTGCACATTTTGTCTTTGTTTTACGGGTGCTCTTTTCTTTCTTCCTTTTCCTTTTTCTTTCTCAGAAGCCGCCACTTCAGCAGGTATTGGCGCATTTGCGCCACTTTTATTGTGTTAAATAGATTCATCATAGAATAGGTAGTTCTGAAAGTAATTTGGAGGTTGAAAACCTTGAGGTTGAGTGACCGGATAGGGTTGATAGTACGGGCTAAATGCTTGAGGTTGCGGTTGAAAGAGTGTAAATGGATTTTGATACTGTCCTCCGAAGGTATCCCCTTGCGACATGGTAAACAGAGGTGGGGTCTGTGATTAGAATTAAGATTGGTTGTGGTAGGGGTATGGAGTGAATTGTGATGATGGGTGTTGAGAGAATGGTGTTGAAGGTGGGTTCTGAGAGGATGGGGTCGACGGTGTGGAGTTACTACTACTGGTACCGGAGTTTGCCATTTGGGGACTGCGTAGAGGTTCTCCTCTATGCTCTGTAATTGGGTTTGGGAGAGAAGAGGTAGCCAGGGAGAGCTCAGCCAAGAAAAATGGATAAGTGGTATTTTGAATAACGCGCGGTATTTTTTTTTTGCGGTAAAAAGAATACCGCGCGGTATTCAAAACACTGCCAATTTTTATTTTTTTAGTTTGAGCTCCTTAAACTTAGCTTGGCTTTAACAGGTACACGTAGAGGAACCCATACTCAATTTTTAACTGCTAGGAGGCCAAAAGTTTGGGTTTGGGTTTGAGTTGACAAACCCAACCCAAACCCTGTTGAAGATGCTCTTAGTGCACGCCAGTACTAATCCACGGATCACGACCGGGAAATTTCTAGACCGAGCTGATTTTTATAGTGATAGAGATTGACGACCCCAGGGTGTACGTGTACCCACTGGCCTCCTCTGCAGATCCACCTAACAAAATGTATATCTAGTGAGAGGGAGATCGGAGGGTCCAAAATATCCCCCTAAATATACCCCTATGGAGGAGGGTGCACCCCAAACTGTTTTATTTAAGAGACTAGTGCACCCCTGTGCCTACGGTACAGACCAGATTACTTTCACACTGAGCCGACTCTTCTTTGCTTATACTTAGTGAGAGAGATAGTGTCGACCCCCAGGGCGCACGATGCGTCCACAACCCCAACCCCAGATCCGCCTCGGAATATGCGCTATAACTCATATCTAGTGAGAGTGAGATAGGAGGACTCAAAATATACCCCTAAATATACCCCAAGGGAGGAGGGTGTACCCCAAGCCAATATATATATTGGAGCGGATCCGTGGACACCTCTTTTTGGAACACCTTCCTAGACACCCCATTTTTTGGAATGCCTAAAGATGTTTTAAGAAGTTCTAGCCGTATGGATATGATCTCCTTATTATGTAACGCATCTTTACAAAAAATCAAGTCATTCCAACATTTCTATTACCATTAAAAAGATATTTAAATTATATTGTAATGTTCCTACTTTTAGTTGTCGATTTTATCCAAATTTTGATGTTATGTTTTATGATGTAGGAATGTTGGAATGTCCTAATAATTTATAGGTATGATCTAAATGGTAAGAAGATCACATCCATACGGATAAAACTTGTTAAAACATCTTTAGGTGTTCCAAAAATTGGAGTGTCTAAAGGGGTGTTCTGAAAGGGGGTGTCCACGGATCTTCTATATGAGTTACATGATGTAGGAATGTTGGAATGTCCAAATAATTTACAGGTATGATTTACATGATAAAGAGATTACATCCATACGACTAAAACTTCTTAAAATATCTTTAGGTATTCCAAAAAATAAGGTATCTAGAGGGGTATTCCAAAAGGGGTGTCCACAGATCCTCTCTCATATATATACTAAATCCTTTTTACTAAGTCTTATCTTATCTACTAAATCTTAAAAGATTAAAAAAAAGGCAAAACTAGCTTTATTCTATCCAAACATCTACCAAACATAAACCAAAACAGTTCGCGAGTTCTCTTAAGCAGGTCGATAATTTGATGCATCAACCGAGCTCCTACCCACTTCAGAAGCTCTACCAGCAACAATCTATCTACCTCGATTAACCATTTCTTGGGTAAGCGCACCAAGGTCAGATACAAAACATTTCAAATATTAAGACCGAATTAAATTCATCTTGCACTGTGCGCCCTGAGAAATCATCTTAGTATTTCTGTCCTTAATTCTCTTAATCCCACTCACAAAATATGCGAACACTGCTGCCATCACTTTTTCATGAACCACACCGGCCCCAAGCTTCTTCCTGTTGGGAATCCCGAGCTCCCAGATCTTTGCCCTGGCATCCATTAGCAATCTTTCCAACTTACTACAGCGACCTCGTTCGTTGGAAGTTTCGGAAACTATCTGAGCGTGACGAGCCTCCATCACTGTCGTGAACTCGTTCATCTACCCCATCATCTCCATAGCTTCATCCAATCTACTCTGATTGTAAAATCTATTATCAATCTTTCCCTTAAGCTCCCGTTCAGATACTAAAAGATCTAGGTCCAATTTTTGTATTATTTTATACAAACAAAAATGTCACTAGTCTGGGATTCTGCCAAATCGGCCTCCAACGTCGCTACCTGCTCGATCAAAGTTTTTGCTTCAACCTCCTTCTTCCTCAATTTCTCTCTAACATTATTAAGATACTCTTTTAAATCCATTGCTTCCGCCTCTAATACAATATTGAGCATGATCTGCATCTTTAATCCTTTTCTTTAGCCTCTCTACCTCCTCCTTTCCACTATCACGCGCCGTTAATAATTTTGCCTCCAATTTCTTTACTTTTTGACGAGGATAGTTATATGACTCTATGCACTCGTTATACCATCCTCCTTCTTCTTTAGAGCCCTTTCACCTTCTCCAACTCAACTTGAACACTCACCACCTTTTTTTCCTTTTTTTTCCACAAGTTCTTGTAACTCAAACATTTTCACTTCCATTTTCATGTTAAGTTTGGCAGTATTTTTCGATTCCTCACGCGTCTGGTTTAGCTCAATATTCAGTTTTTCATTTAAATCGGTAAGCGTATTATTTCAACGAATAAGTTTTTTTAGCTCGACCTGCATAACAGTTCGTTCATTACCACAATTCACATAAATCAATTACATATATTACAGTCAAGTCATATGAATCATCGACACGCCAGCACGAGCTGATACTTCTTAGCTTTTAAGCTATGCAAATTTTTCGCTCTGGTAACCAATACTTCTATGATCGCGGGATCTAGATAAATAGACTGATCTTCTAACATTTTATGATACGCCTCTTTTAACCCTCTCTCACTGTCCATTGCAGCTTCTAGAAAGATGGTCAACTTCATAAGGTCTTTGGTTCCTTTTGGAGTTTTTTCATTAATACCACCGGGAAGGAAAGGTCACAATTTTAAGTACCTACTCTTCTATTTCCTAACTACTTCATCCTTCTCTATTTTTTCTTAAGCCTATCCTAAACGAGCTCGACATAAATCTCTCCAGTGATCTTCACTAAGTTATTTATATTTTCTAACCTAAACTTTAGTCTGTCCACTTAGAATAGCTGCTGCGTGTGATAAATTTTTCTCCCTAACGAGCACTTTCTTTAACGCCTCAATCGTGGTGTGTAGTTCATTAAGTTCCTACACATAAAAAAAATAAAAATATATATATCAAGACACCATTGACCAATTCCATAAATTTACTTCAGAAAAAGTCATAATACAAATGTCTTCCTTCACCTCTAACAAATATATTCTATAAATATTGCAAATAAATCTTACACTACCTTCACCTGCTCGTCCACTCCTTAGTTTTCAGGAGAAATATCTCCTAACCCTGACATGGCCTCTAAAGCTGGAGTCCTCACATCTTCGCGGTCATCAACTACATTAAGCCCCACAACATCCGAAGATTGTTCTACACTTATAGCAATGTTATTGGCCTCTGTATAGCCGTCCTCATAGATCCTTTGAGCGAGATTATCACAAGCAGCACTCGCATCGTCTACATTCTTTTTGGCCTCTCGCTTGAGCTGGTCCATGGCTACCCGGAATGTAGCCCTCAAATTCGTGACTTCTGAGCTTAATCGCGACCTCTCCACCACCAGTTTGGCTCGTTCTTCAGCCAATTCTTTCTCCAACTCCATGATCTGCTTCAGTGCCAATATTCTCTCCTCGACACCAAGGCTGATCCCTTTCAGAATACGGGATGCTAGTACAGAAAAAAAAAATTAAAATAGTATACGATATCAAAGGAATCACAATAGTACGATTACTTTTCAACATACCCTACACAGCTCCACATGAATTAACGATTTAAATTCCTCGGCATCCTCCGAAACCACAGCCTTGAACTTCTCTTCCAGAGTAAGCAGCTCCCCCTCTAAGCCCGGTTCTACCATCACTTCCTTCACTCGTTCACTACCGCAGGCGGAGAACTATCCACTTTTTTTTAGGCCATCTTGACCTCCCCACTCCCTGCGGTCACTGATTTTAAAGTATCAGCCTTTGCAATTCTCCTTTTAGATGGCCTTTAGCCTGCTTTTCCAGATATGGAACCTGCAGACCTTGACTTTAGAGTCATGGGTGCAGTTTTTGATAAAACTAGCACCATACCAATATCTGTTGTTGAGTCCACTCCGGCTCCAGCCGCTGAGCCAACTCCATTCATTTTTCTCTTAGCCTGAGACTTTTAGACTTTAACAGATATACTATTAACCCTCTTGTGCCTACTTATCTCAAGCACATCCAAAATAGCCTCGAGCTCGTTTACTTATCGAGCTACCTCGTCAATCAAAGATTTATCTTTCCTCTCCTTACACTGAGCACCTGCATATCAAACAGTTTATTATCAATACAGAACATAAAATATTCATTCAATTCGAAGTTAGTGGGTCTCCTTACATTTTGTAAATAACATATATGCAAGATCCAAGGCGGTCTCACCAGCTCATTGCAAGCACTCGCCTCTTATCCACAACAAATTATCATTCCAAACCTTCCCCGTATAGTCAAGGTTGAAAAGGAAAGAGCTAGAGCTAACAAAAGAAAAATAGGCACCCCTGGTGGCACTGAAGTACTTCACATTATAATACTTCAAGACATCAAACGAGGTCAACCTTTACTCTTTCCCCTCATTCAACCATTTCCCGTTTAAATTCTCACATACACATTGCTTCCTACATGTTCTCATTCAGCTGAGCAGGGCAAGAATTAATCTCCTTCATAATAGCTTTGGCAAAATTGCTCAAAGGCACTGTTAGCCCATAATCGAACTATTTCAGATAACACATGAAACCTTCCTCCAATACCTCTATCCCACACTCGGTATAATACTCAAGAGAGATGGACTTAGGAATACCCCTACAGCCTTTTCTCCCACTGCAAGTCTGGCAACAAGAAAAATGATCTCTCACCCCTTTATCCAAATACTCCCTAAATGATAGACTCGTGAATACCCCTACGTCCTTTCTCCCACTACAAGTCTGGCAGCAAGAAAAATGATCTCTCACCCCCTTATCCAAATACTCCCTAAACGACCTACCCCCATACTCTATCACCCTTCCCCATACACCTTTTAAACTACTCTTACATTTACATAACTCCTTCAATGTGTTCAACCCTTCAGGGTAACTATACAAATCACCAAGAAAGTTAATAAGATCGACCTGGTCTTCCCCATCACTTTCACTCTCTGAATGTACCACCTTATGATGTTCGGAAAAAATTACAGTATCAACGACACTATTACTTCTATGTTCGACCTCAGCCGAGGTAGCATCCTCTAAACCTACATTCTTAACAATTATTACATTACCAGATGTGGAAGTTTCCATATCCAACGAAGAGCTCGAAACAGAAAGTACTATATTTACTAATTTCTTGGCACGCATCTATACCTACATATAGGGCCAAGTATTTGGTCAATTTCTCTTATTTTCATGATTATTTTGTATCTACTAAAATAAGCATATATATATATTATGCAGTCATTGTTTATAAGAAACCACACACAAGAAGGAAAAAAACAACCCATCTTTCCCTCAGTACAGTGGCATACACACTTTTCCTATATATATTATATATATATTATTCAAATTTCAAATATAAAATAAAAGAATTCAACAATACTCGCATCAATAAAATATAATTTTACCCAAAATATAGAAATATAATAAACACGACTAACCTTCAACAACAAAAGATGAATTTGGCACCGTGAGCGCTTCCTCCTTCACCACAAAACCCGATAATAGAAAAAATGTCTCCTCCATACAAAGGATAACTTCCTCTTTCCTCTGAAAACGATGGTGAATCTCTGAGTTTTTCTCTCCCAAACTTCTGCAATTAATTTTTTTTTCTCTCTCTAGACATTCGTCTCTCTGTATACTGTAAAAGTTTTGACGAAGAGAGGGAGGGGCAATTTATAGATATTTTTTCAAACTGCTGCCAGTTATGAGGACTTGTGTAAGCCACCTTCGATTTTTCAACCGAGGCATCCCTTCCCCTACTCCAGTCAGTCCACTCATACCTTTTGGGGAGATACACTCTATCATCATTACTACCACGTCTGTCATTACATTCATCTCTTTTTCTCTCCTAATCATCCTCTTATCAGTCCTCTCCAAATTTAGCATACTCACTACACAATAAGCTCGAGCTACAATTGCAATCCTTCCTCTCGAGTTACAAGATCCAATATCTTAGTATCATAACATCTATTTATACTAATATCAACAATACTACCAATGCTAACATCATTCAAAATTTCAAAATATTCAACATAATCCACATAATAAGGGAATGAACAAGCAAAGTCAAACTACATTTGTTATTTACATATAAATCACATATTTATTTTGACCTACAATACCAACGAGCTCTCAAAAGTAATTACATCTAAAACATCCTAGATGACCTCCAGCTCCACATCTAATCGCCTCGCCGCTAGTAATCATCTCATCTCATCAGCTATCTCATCTAGAGCAATCTCTCTTACCACAATCTTTCGAACTTCAGGGTAAATAATCATATCACGAAATACATCACACCAAAAATGATGATCTACCTCATTTTCCCTCCCCCTTGAATTTAAGCCATCCACCTACAAAGAAGTGACAGGCAAATCGGCATCATAATCGAGCTGCCAAAAACTTCTTTTACGAATGTCATCTAGCTTTATCGGTAAACGCCCCTCTGCAGCATGTCGAACCATCTGAGAATGGGCTCTCACCATAATTATTACTTTTACATCTTTGTAAACTCCTTTATTTATAGGTATCAAGGAGATAAACCCAAATCCTATTTACCACGTTCAAAGTTATCCTACATAATCCTAATAATTGTCACACTTATCCGTCATTTACACATCCTCAATTCAAGATAACTAACTTTCAAGAGAATCTACAACTACAACAACACAAATCATTAACTATATTCAGATTCAGCTAAAAAATCCCTACTCATTTGTCAAGTTTTTGCACTTTATAATTCTTTCCCAACTACTTTGAGCATTGCATACTTGTTTTTGTCATACAAGCTTGTTATTTTCTGAAGTTCGATACACAATCTTTCAAACATTCAACACAACCTGTTTAGAGAATATGACACTTTCAGTTTGAGAAATTTATATTTATAGCAAAAAATGTTTATTTTCATTATCTCAAAAATATAGCCAATGTAATACATTACAAAATAATAGATAGTCCATTAAATCAAATAGACAACGTACAGATACTCCTTAGAGATACTTCCTACAAAACCAAGTCATTTGCAGGTCGCATTCCTTGGAGGAGAACTAGCTGCATCTTCCACCTCTGAAACCTCCACCTCCGCAAAAAAATGAAGATGGTTATAACATAACCCAATCGCTTGCAGGTTAGCAACAAGACTTCCTGGGACGAACGCCAGTAACCTCGTCCTCCTCTGAAACTGCATCCATCTTCCACCTCTAAAACCACCACCTCCACAAAAAATGAAGATGGTTACCTACACTATTCCCCAAATACCACCAGATAATAAAACTGCGCCATATGATAATAATCATTATCCGCCTCCACTACCTCCTCATATGTCATACCGTTATACGTAGGATGAAAAGGAATGAGAGTAGGAAGATCTAGGGACTGGGTCCCAAAATAGCAAAATTAAAGTTCGTGTACTTTGGCAAGAACCCCTAGCTTCATATGATTGGCGTCTGGTAGTCATCAATTTTTTACTAACGAAGAACTCAAAGGATAAGGGTAATTATAAAAGTTTTGTAACAATAGAAGTACTGGCAAAAGGATAACCGGAAGTACAGCTACAACAGTATATATACAGATACATTCAATACAGGGAATGGTTTATGAAGCAGCCACTATTCAAAGAATAATTTTTGGGAAACCCAACAACCAATTAAAATAGCCACAGTCATTACAACACTCCAGTTCCTAATGGTCTATTACAATTCGAAGATAAAATTATACATCAGCAAACCATCATTTAATTTGTCATACAACCTATTTGTATTCCGTTATTGAGTTCGATTGAACTTTCTCAATTCAAGACATCTGTGCCTTCAATTGAGAGGGGGCGATTGTAAGGACTTATTCCTCGAGCTAGGATAATATCGAACTGACCCAATACCAGACTTACGCAACATTCACGTAACGTATATTGTCAACAACAACATCTGGACCACAAACTGAAGAAGAACGTGGCTCAAACACTCCAAAAGAAATATAACAAGTCAAGGACACTTGTCTCCCACAAACTAACAGTTACAGAATTAACCTCCACTCTTCTCCCAATTCAGGAGAACGTGCTGATACATGTAAACGAACTGAGAGTAAGGTCTATAAAAGAGATAGAGTACAGAGAAGAAAAGAACCCAAATTTTTCTAGCTAACAAAATCATCAGTTATAGTCAAAATATCAATTTCAAGCAAAAAAGTTATAGTTATTAAAATCATCAAGTCGAGGTCATGGTTTTTATCTATACAGAGGTTTCAACGCTAAAACCTATGTCAATTCATATTATTTATTTTATTTGTTATCACAAGTATGTAAGAACCTTTTGAGCTATTACAAAATTAGGCCCTTACAGGTAGCTCAAGTGGTTAGGTACCATGTGTTCTTGTGATGATCGTGTATTTACCATCGGGAGGTCAAAGGTTCGATTCTCACCTTTTTGTGGACTTTGAGGTTGCTATCAGCCCGTCGACCTCGTGTCAGCTTGCCCGATATGTGTGGTTTACGGGATATTTCATGAAACCTAGGGGATCTAGTCAAGAATTGTCTGGTGGAATATAACATTGATAATACCTATTTTCAATATACTTTGATCTATTTTCGATCCTCGCTCGTTTTACGAGCTCCAATAAACTTCCTCGAACATGATTCGAATTCATACCTTAATAATCACTCACTTGAAATCGAATCTACTGTAACCCATCTCCAGATCTCTAAATTATTTACTCGCACTAACCAGACCTTCAATCATGAAGACCCACAGAAGTTGTACATGTCATCAACTTCTAAAAATTCACCACCTTCATAAACATATTAGCCAGATTCACATCAGTATGAATCTTCACAAGCTTTAACACACCGTCCTTGAGGAGCGAGCGAATATAATGATATCGAATATCAATATGCTTGGTCCTAGAGTGAAAAGCTAAATTTTTCGCTAAGTGTATAGCGATTTGACTATCACTATACAACTTAGGAGAATATCATTATTTACCAAGCTCTTTCATCAACCCTTTAAGCCAAACCATATCATTGCACGCTTCCATGGCCACAACATATTCCGCCTCCGTCATAGACAAAGCTGCAATCTTTTGTAGCCTCGAAACCCATGTAACCGCACCGCTTCCCAATGTAAATACGAAACCGCTAGTGCTCTTTCACCTATCAATGTCACCCACCATATCATAATCAACAAAACCTTGTAAGCATATATGAGAACTGTAGGGATCTATCCCTCGACCTAGTCCAAACTTGAACTACCTCAATACTAAACTCACGCATTATACACGTGACATATATAATCAGCACTAACACCTAGACAATGAATTGATAAGGAATATGGAGCGAGCATTATAGCAAATATGAACAAGTCAAAGACACCTGTCTCCCACAAACTAACAGTTACACAATCAACTACCACTTGGCCCATTTTCAGGAGAACACACTTCTACACGATAACGAACCGAGAGTGAGGTTTATATAAAGGATGAGTTCCAGAGGAGAAAGGACCAAGAATTTAAATCCTTCAAGATCAAGCATTTCTAACTCAAGAGATCACTTGTAATAAGATATCAACCTCAAGCAATAAAAGTTACAATTACTAAGTCCACAAATCAAGGTCATGGTTTTTTTACCTATTCAAATGTTTTTTATGCTAAATCACCTGGTCATTTCTTGAATTATACTAATTCTTGTCACAGGCACATTTGGTGTAAGATCAAATTTTGAGCTATTTCGAGCTACGAAATTAGGCTATTACATTTGGTGTCGCCTGTGGGAAAGAAGACATTTTCCACGATATCCTAAGGCATACATTTCTCTACTATCCATTTCCAATCATGGTCACTTCCAAGCGACTAGCAACAGGAGTCCAGCTCGATCTTTCAGTTAAACTAGAACAGCTCGCTGAACTAAAGGTAAATCTTCACAGTGAAACAGAGAAGAGTAATGAGCTTAAGCGTCAATAAATAATAAATTAAAAAAAATGTATCTTGTAATTGGATAGATGTTTATCGAAGAGATGAGATCTAGTTTTGATAAATACTTGACAAGTATTTACTAATACTAATAAATGTAATGTGAAAGATGTAATGATAGTAAAGATGCCTTTATTATAAGTATTTGAAAGAAATTACAACTGTTATTTATAGAACATTTTTAGATGGGCTGAATTCTATAGATATTCGAGCTGAACTTTATCTTCAGTCATTAGCCAATAGGTTCTACTGTTATTCTTATCGTTGATTATATAAGGTCCTTCCCAGTTTTTTGATAATTTGCCAGAGTTTTTGGGTCGAGTACTGTCTTGGATTTGTCGAAGGACAAGGTTAATAATGTCAAATGTACGTTTTCTAACCTTCTTGTTATAAGTCTTATTGAGAGTATCATGGTATCGCCCCAAGTTTGCGATGGCATGGTCCTAGGTTTCCTCAGTCCAATTGAGGTTGCAGAGAAGTCTAAGTTTATTTTCTTCATCTGCGGCTCTTCTTCGGGTACTTGGTAGATCGTGGTATGAGGGGATCACTGCTTCGGTACCAAAGGTCATCATGAATGGTGTACAGCCAGTAGATGTTCAAGGACTTATTCGATATGCCCATAATATACTAAGTAGTTCGTCAACCCATCTGCCCTTTTTCTCCTCAAGGCGCTTGCGCAATCCTAACTTGATGTTATTGCTTATTGCTTCAGCTTGGCCGTTTCCTTGAGGATAGTACGGTGTCGAAGTAGATAATTGAATCTTGTATTTGTGGAGGAAATTGAGGACCTTGTTGCAGATAAATTGCTTACGTTATCAGATTGTATTATTTGTGGACAGCCAAATCTAGTTATGATGTGTTCCAAAAGAAACTTGATGACTTAGTTCTCGTTAGTGTGACAGAGTGGTACTTCTTCGACCCACTTGGTGAAGTAGTCAGTTACCGCAAGGGCAAACTTTTTATTTCCCAATACAAGGTGGAAAGGACAAATGATGTCAATTGCCCATCTTTTGAATGGGCAGAGGACATTACTAATATGTAAGTCGAGAGCTAGACTTTTGATATCTTGAGCATGTATTTGGAACTTGTAGCATTTTTTGTCAAATTCTTCGCAGTCTTGTCATATTTTTTGCCAGTATAACCCATGTGTAAATGCCTTTTGTGCCAATGATCTTCCTGAAATGTGAGTTACACAAATTTCTTCGTGAAGTTCTTTGATTTTGACCTGTACTTATTTCTGCGATATACATTCGATAAGCGGTCCTACCCCAGTAATTCGATATAGGACCCCATCTTGGACTTTAAATCGTGGGAATTTGGCTAAGAATAAACGGGCTTCTTCTTTGGTAGCTGGGAGGATGTTAAAATTAAGGTATGCAAAGAACGGTCTTCTCTAATCTTCAGGATCTTCATCTTCGGTAACTTGGATCTGCGTGATGTTCATTGTATCGAGACTAGAATGTTTGATTATTTCGATGTCTAAAGTTCTTTTTTCACTGTCTTCAAGCATTGCAGCGATGTATGCTAGTGTGTCGGCGTGGCAGTTTTCAGCTCTGGGTAGATAAGATATTGGCTACCCAGGTCTGGGTAGATAAGATAGCACTCGATGCGGAAGAAATAACAATAATATCTTATCTACCCAGAGCTGAAAACTGCTATTGCGAGGTCCAGTCCATGTAGGATAGCTTCTTACTCTATTTCATTATTGGTGGCATAAAATTTGAGTTTGATAGCCATTTCAATTCTATGATTGGATGGTGTAATAAGGACGATACCGATCCCTGATCCTCATGGTCTAGCAGATCCATCTGTAAAGAGTATCCATCCTCTACTTCGCGACCATGCATCCAATTTTACGATTAAGTCGCCGGCTAGTACTTCTTTGAGTTCCTCCCATTCGGGGTCTTCGACTGGAAAATCTGCTAAGAAATCCGCTACTGTTTGTTCTTTGATCGATATCTGAGACTCGTAGGAGATATCATATTTTCCTAGAAACACTGACCATTGCTGAACCCTCTGAGATTTTTCTTTTTTAGAGAGCACGAGTTTGAGGGGGAACTTTGTGATGACTTTGATGGGGCAGGCTTGGAAGTAAGGTTGAAGTTTTTAAGAACGCTACACCAAAGTGAGTAGCTGCTTTTCAGTTTTTGTATATCTCTTTTCTACAGGCTTGAGAGTTTTGCTGATGAAGTAGATTGGTTTTTCAATGCCATCTTCTTCTCAAATAAGAACGTAACTAATAGAGTCATTCGTTGTTGACATGTATATGGTTAGTACTTTTCCATCAACAGGAGTACTCATTATAGGAGGATGCCCCAAGTATCTTTTGAGATCTTGAAAAGCCAATTCACAGTCAGGGGTCCAGATAATTTCTTTATATTATTTTTTGGATACTGGGGTTGGGTTCCCACGAAGAAGGAGGTAAAGAAGTTTGCATCGATCAGATGACTTGGAGATGAACCTCTGAAGAGCTAAAATCTTGCCAGCAAGCTTTTGTACATATTTTTTAGTTCGTGGAGATGGCATTACCATGAGTACTTTAATTTGTGCCAAGTCGATTTTTATGCCTCTCTTACTAACCAGGTGGCCTAGGAACTTTCACGATGCAACGCCAAATTAAAATTTCTCTAGGTTGAGTTTCATTTGGTAAGTACAAAGAATATCAAAGATGGTCTGTAGATTACTGTAAAGATCTTCCCGTTTTAAGCTTTTGCATATCATATCGTCGATGTATATTTCTATGATTTTGCCTAAATGATCTTTAAATATTTGAGTGACAAGTCGCTGATAAGTAGTTCATGCATTTTTTAATCCAAACGGCATAACTGTGTAACAGTAGAGACCTATTTCTGTAACAAATGTTGTCTTTTCTTGGTCTTCTTCGGCAAGAAGAACCTGATTGTAACCCGAAGCAGCATCCATCATCGAAAGAAGCTCGTAACCTGCTACGGAGTCGAGGAGATGAGGAATCAGGGGGAGGGGAAAGTTATCTTTTGGTATGAATTTGTTCGCCTCAGTGAAATCTACACAAACCCTTATTTTCTCGTTTCTCTTTGGGATATCAACGATATTTTAGACCCATTTTGGATATTTGGCTTCTTGAATGAGTTTATCGATTTCTTCATTAAATGCTTCGCGAAGACAGGGAGCTAAATTACATCGCTTCTGCACAATTGTTTTACTGTTTGGAATGAGGTTAAGTTTGCAGCATGCAATCGATGGATCGATGTCGAGCATCTCTTGAAAGAACCATGCAAAGAAGTCGACATTTTTCTTTAAAAGTTGTACCAGGGTTTCCCTTTCATCGGATGACAGATTTAAGCCAATAAAGGTACTTTTTCCTGGCCCATCTAGTTCGATGGATTCAATCGGCTCAGTGTCATGTTGCTTGAATGTTGAAGGTGGCTCCTGCTGTAATTGTTGTGCCTTTAGGAGTTTTGTTGTGTGAGAGTTCGTGGTGGTATTTTTACACATTCGTGACATAGCTTGATTCCCTTTGATTTCATACACTTCGTGGTCTATTGAAAATTGTAAAGCCAGATAGTATGTAGGTGGTACTGCCTTAATAACATAAAGCCAACTTCTTCTTAAGATCCCCAAATATTTTGACTCAGCATCGATGATAATAAATTTAGCGTAGGTAGTTTTTGGTCCCACTTAAGTAGGCAGTGTGATTTTTCCCAATATAGATTCTTTGGAATCGTTAAACCCTGTGATGGTTGTTGTCGAAGGTTTGACCAAATCCTTGAAGCCTAGAACATCAATTCCTCTTTTAAATAAAGCATCTGCTGCACTTCCCACATCGACAAGAAGTGTGTGTAAGTAGTCATGTCTGACTTTGAGCATTATGACCAGTGGGTCATCATGAGAGCATTTGATATAGCTGGTGTCACAGTCTTCGAAGGAAATGTGATTTGGATGTTTAGCTTTCCAGAAGCTGGGTAGAAGCTTCGCTGATTTCTCTGATGACGTCATCTTGCAGCAGGATGTGATTCTGTCATCTTTCTTTCTCTTCTTTCCCTTATCAATTTCAATCATGTAAAGATGGCTAGCTTGGCCTTGTCCTTACTCTTGTTCGACCTCTTTTATTTTTGTCTCTTCTTTGAGAAACTTTTGGACATCCACTACATAGAGAGTAACAGTTGTCAGTCTCGTGGCTATGTACATTATGATACTAACATAAGGGCTTGTTTGGTACATCAAGAATTATTTGTGCTTCTCGAAATAAGTCATCACCCTTTATTGTTGGTAGAATGGCAGAGAATGTGATTATTATAGGAGGAAGGACTAGAATGGGTCTATCTACTTTCCCGTCTCTCTTTCGGACGTTGTCGGCGGTTCTTCCACACTGCTTAGGAGTCAAATTACTTGTTGACTTCGGCGGTGGCGATGAAAACGCATCATTGGCATGAATGACTGAGGAACTTTTTATCTTATCTTTCTTGGATAGTTCAAGTTCGATGTAGTTATTGACAACATCAATCATTTCTGTCACTATCTTAGGTTAATGTAAGATAAGTTCTTCTCGAACTTTAAAATCGATGTGGAGTGTACAAATAAATGCTAGAATGACAATTTTGGGATCTGAATTCCAAATTTTTATTGTTTCTTGCAGGAAACATTTGCAAAAGCTAGTTAAGGTTTCTTTCGCGCCTTGTTCGAAAAAGAACAACGAATCGATTATTATTTCTCGCTCCTTCGAATACGTATATTTTGACTCGAAGAGTCACTGTAACTAGTTGAAACTGGTGATGGAACCTTCAGGAATGGTATGAAACCACCTGAGAGGTTCTTCTCTAAGACTCATGTTAAACAGTTGGCATAACATATGATCGAGTTTAGACTATAACCTAACTATTGCCTTAAAGTGACGGACGTGGATGAGAGGATAAGTGAGTCTCGTATATTGGTGAAACTTAGGCATGTGATAATTGTCTAGAATCGACATGACTTTGAGATGAGGGGAAATAGGATTTGTTTCAATCCTATCAAGAATAGATCTTCGGTCAGGATTGTCTGAGTGTATAGCTTGAATTCTATTATTAAGATCATCCAGGGTGATAAATTGCTGAAGAGTATTTGGTGCCGCTAAAACTTTAAGATCAAAGTCGTATTGTCCTTCTGGTCTGAACCTACCTCTCACTGGTCGCCTCATAGGAGGTGGTGGGGTCTAGTGACATGTGCGCCAACTTACTTGGGTAGTCGATGCTGAGGAAGTTAGGCCAAAATGACGAGAAACTCAATCTGGATTCCATGATCTAGATCTAGAAGTTTAAATTCATTCTTCCCTTGGTAAGATCTCTCTCAGGGTAGCTCAAGATCGATGATCACTTCAGGCTTGGGGAGGTGACGCTTGGCGGATAGTAAATCGGTCTTGATTTCTTTGTAAATTTTCCATATCTTTCAGATGGGTTATACTCTGCTGTTCTAGGTCTTTCCTCCTCTCAGTAGTAGCCTGTTTGCAGCCTTCCAACACTAATCGAAGGCTACATCGAAGCCTACTAGAGACTTGAAGCCCAACAAGATAACAATGAGTTCCATGAAGCCTTTCAAGAATAATTGAACACTCGAGCACATAGTCAATCGAAATAAGTCGAAGCAAAGCCAAATACGTTCGGTCAACATTAATGGCAGATTGACTTCGACCTTAATAATACTTGGTCGAAGGTAGACACACCTGACAACCAGCTCACCAGACAGAATAGTGGAAATAAGCCTCAGAGAGCTACAGTGTTAGAATCGACTTATCGTACATGACAGCTGCCTCAAGGGGTATACATGTAATCTGACCTCACATGGTGACTCACCTCTTTTCTATCTCCTATAAATAGAAGAGAGGAAGCACTGTAGAAGGTTAGAAAGACTCTACCTAAAATCCCCTTTAAGATTACCTTCGAATACCCTGTAACCTTCTCTTAACTCGAACTGTCATCTAACTCGATATATATACTATCTTCTATTTAAATCCTCGCTAGAGGTCGTAGAGAAGCCAATTCATAGACTCCACACAAGTATGTTAACACATTAAACTAGTTATTTATAGTCTTATATATTTTCCAAAACCCCTAGCCGAGGGTAACCTTAAAGGTGTAAGATCAAAGTTTCCCCTCTACAAAACTAGGTCCCTATATTTGGCACTGTTTGTGTTATACCACCCTTTCCACTCGTTTTTCCTTATTTTTGCCACAGCTACATCCCATGGCTCCTACCCTTCATTCCACCTCCGTCATCATCGGTCACTCTGCTGATGGCATAGTAGCCCAACCCTCCCTCATTAGCAAATAATTTACTCAAGCCAATGAGCGCTATACTAACCAGTTACGTATTGAGCGCGAAGACCCCAGGCAAGAACTCGAGGCTAAACGGCAGCGCCGTTTAGACGATAACGATCGATAACATCATTCCCTGGACGAACTGTGCCATATAGTTTGGGAACTTTAACAGATTCAAACCCAAGACGCTCCTATGCGATATCGGGTACCCGCCCCCTCGCGCGTCTCTGCCCGGGCCCGACTTAGGGCCCCACTTCAAAATTGAGGTCCCTCCAGCTTATCTTGGTGTCGAGAGTTCCCCCATAGCCATACCCACTAGCTCGATCTATCTTGGTGTCCCCATTACCAAAGATTCTTCCGATTCTGCCCTCCGAACTTCTTGACACCTCACATGACGCCCTGCTAGAGAGCAACTCAGGGAACGCAGCGCCGAACACACCCCAAACCCACGACCTTACCACCCTCGACCCCAGCATTTTCCCCCTCGACCTGCTTATCTCACGTAGTAGGAACTCGACCAAAAAATTCATGTCGTCATTCGCATTAACGCGAGCCCCACCTCGAACTCATGGAGTCGATTAAATAACACCATTTACCCAAAGATCCTTGCTATCGAGGTGCCTTCAAATTTTTATACTCCTAAAATCCGTAAATACTATAATATGGACCCACAATCTCATGTCCTCGAGTTAGAATGCTCTCATCCTGCATTTTATAGCCAATCCTATCTTGTGTTGCATGTTTCCTACCAGTCTCACTGGCAGTCCATTCAAATGGTACCACAGCTTCCCTAACGGCTCCATTCAAAGTTTTGATCAACTTTCAACCTTCTTATCTCCCATTTTGCCTTCAATATAGATCGTGAGGTCCGTGTAGATGCCCTCTTCAACTTTTGCAAATTACCCAAGGAAATGCTTGAAACTTTTACCAAATGTTTTCTCGATAAATCGTGCAAAGTCGAAAACCTCAATTGCGCGAACGTCGTCCTCGCCTACTCCAACGTCATGCCTGACCATAGCCGCGTTAAAGAGTATATCGTACTCCAAAAGCCATGAACCCTCGAGGAGATGCTATCCAAGGTCAACGGATACATCGACCTCGAACGTCTCTGCGAATCTAATTGCCAGGGACACGCCTCGACCACCAACCCTGGCAAACCTTGACCATCGAATACACCCATGGTCGCTCCCATTTCCCAAGAGAACGATAGCCGTAAACACCCCCACTTCGATGCTCAATCTTCCAAACCCCGTAAAAAATGACCCATACCCGTTCTACCTAAACTCACTGCTTTCATCAGCACCCTTCTTACACTCATCCAGGACGATCATATCTGGCGCGCTCCCTTCCCTATCGAGGTCAGAAAGGATGAGCCTTACTGCCATAATCAAAAATGCAATTGTCACCCTACAAATAAGTGCTACGCTCTACAATATTCACTTGAAATGATTCTTAAAGTCAGCCGACTACACCTATATGTTGTTGACCTCCCTGGCTATTTCGACGGGTCATACTTCAAACCCTAACCTGCTCCAAATACCGACCCAGCTGAGGTACATATTTTAACTCTACCTAATCAAAGTCAATAACATTGACAACTGCCATAACCGAAGCAAACGCAAACGAGTCGAAGAATGTTGTAAGCTTACATATCAACAAAAACTATTCGTCCTCCTACCTAAATCTAGCAACCGCCCCCACCCCGAAGGTATATCCTTCATCGATTGCGATACTTCACATGTTCGATTTCCCCATTCTGACCCCATGGTCATTATGATTAAGGTCGAGCATCTCATATTCCATACGATGCTCATTGATACGGGCAGTATGGCAGACGTACTCTTCCTCCAAACTGTCTGTGCTACGCTAAAAGTAGATCTCATTACACCTGCTAACATCGAACTCAAAGGTTTTAACGATGTTACAGAAGTCCCCGTAGGCCGCCTTAGCCTCCCTGTCACTACCGGTCCAGTTACCCTCCAAACTAGTTTTATTATCATCGATAAGAAGTCTGAATATTTGGGCATTCTCAGGCAAGATTTACTCCATGCCATGAAAGCCATACCTTTTACATACCACCAGACATTACGTTTCACTACTCCGTGTGGAACGTGGAACATAAAAGGCTCCCAACGCTTAGCCCGCTTATGCGAGCACCTCAAAATCGACCTTACCAAGAAACTGGTAAAGCCATAACAATTATTGCATCTCTCTCTCCCTACCATCTCGACCCCTTCTACCATACCTGTCAAACCTACTGTTTACATCAAACTCGATGGCCCTGGTCGAGGTACATTTATTAGCAGTTTTTTGGAAGCCGCCGAAAACCACGAACTCACCATGTTCCTTCGAGAAAATAAAGATATCTTCACTTGGACATTCCATGAGATGCCCGGCGTCGACTCCACCCTGGCCTGCCATCGACTTGAGCTCATCCCTAAATCCACTGCTGTGAAATAGAAGAAGTGTACTTTGGCACCGAGGATTCGAGAAATAGTGAACCATGAAGTCAAAAAATTCCTAGCCGCTGGGTTTATCATAGAAGTTAAGTACGCCGATTGGATCTCAAATATTGCCATTGTCTCCAAGAAGAATGGCAAGATCTGAATCTGCGTCGACTTCACGGATCTTAACAAATACATACCGAAGGACAATTTTCCTCTTCCGATTATTTCAGTGCTTCTGGACGCGACAACTGATCATGAACGCCTATCAATGGTGGACGCGGCTTCGGGTTACAACCAGGTACCCCTCCTCCCCGAAGATCAACATAAAATTTTGTTTATCATAGAACAAGGACTTTACTGCTTTAATGTCATACCCTTCGGCCTCAAAAATGCGGGTGCCACTTTCCAATACCTTGTTACCACCATGTTCAAACCTCTGCTTGGCAAGTCGGTTAAATTTTATATTGACAACATGTTATGTAAGAGTCTCCGAAAACATACCCACATATGAGACCTGACTGAAGTCTTCTCAATACTTCAATCATACAATATGAAATTAAATCCCGACAAGTGCCAATTCGGCGTGTCCTCCGAAAAGTTCTTGGGTAACCTCATTAGCAAATGAGGCATCGAGATCGGCCCTACCCAAATTTGAGCCCTCGTTGATATTCCCTCTTCCCAAACTAGGAAAGACGTCCAAAAGGTCACCGAAAAAATAGCCACCCTAAACTGCTTTATCTCCAAATCCTTTGACCGTTGTGCTTGAATATTCTCCCTCTTGTGCGACCAAGGTGTTTATAAAGCCAAAAAGAGAAACCCCAAAAATAACTGGACACCCGAATGTGAGCAAGCTTTTCTCGAACTCAAAACTTACCTTAGCCAGCCACCTGTCATGAGTACCCCGGTCGAAGGTGAAGTGCTTACCTTATATCTTGTAGTTACCGAGACTTCTATTAGCTCGGTCCTTATCTGAATCGAAGCCAGTATCGAGAAACCTATCTATTTTATCAGCAAGACCCTGACCCCAGCCAAAACACGATATACCAAACTCAAACAACTACTCCTTACTCTTGTCTATACTTCTCGAAAGCTCAAACCATACTTCCAAGAGTACCACATATGTGTTATCACTAGTTACCTACTTTGAGAAATCCTTAGCAATAAAGATAAGTCCAGACGAGTGCAATAGTGGTCCGTCTACCTCAATGAACATGATATCACTTTTGAAAAAAAAGTTTCTCAAAGGGGCAGGCAGACGTCGATTTCCTTGCCGACTTCCTGGTCGAAGACATCGACTGGGAAGAACACGAAGATAATTTACCCGAAGATCAACCCGAGCAGACTAACCCTTGAAACTCCAACATAGGATGGCATCTCTTTACAGATGGATCTGTAGGACGAAATGGTTCTGGGATAGGTATCATCCTGGTCACACCTTCAAATGACTGAATCGAAAAGGCCATCAAATTAAATTTTGAATGTACCAACAATGAGGCTGAATACGAAGCTTTGATACACGGTCTCGATCTCGCTCACAAACTTGGTGTCCCTAAACTAGCAGTATTTACCGATTCCCAGCTTGTTCAGCGATAGTACACTAGTAAAAACTAGGTAAGCAATCGCATGGTTGAGTATACAACACTCGTTCGCCAGGGCATGGATCATTTCCCTAAAAAATCATCGATTACACATTACCCACGAGGCGAAAACAAATATTCGGACGCCCTCGCTTACATCGCCACCATGTTATGCCAGTCCAAATCTTGAACCTTCAATATCAAAGTGCTCGAATGCCCAAGTATCGACCAAATGGAAATCAACACCATCAATAATGGGGGTGAGAGTCTCGACCCTGAAGACTGGGGCACACCTTTTCTAGCATACTTCAACAGTTCCATCCTACCGGAGGACCCTAAAGTTAAACGTTCATTACTGGAAAGCAGCCGACGGTATACCATTCTCAAAGGCGGTCTACACCGTAAATCCCCAAATGGCGTACACCTATGTTGTATTTCCAACGCAAATCTGCTACCATACTTACTGAACTCCATGAAGGCAATTGCAGTTCCCACACCGCTCGTCAATCCATGGCTCTCCGAGCAATCACCCAGGGTTTATTCTGGCCCAATATAAAGAAACAAGTCGAAGATTATACGAAGCACTGTGACAAATGCCAACGTCACGCCCGTGATATCCGAAGCCCATAACAAGAACTCCATTGCAGCCAAGTTGCTGGCCATTCAAGCGATGGGCCATTGATCTCGTGGGTCCTTTTCCCAAAGCTTTGGGCATCAGAGAACATATTTTAGTCATCACCGATTATTTCACTAAATGGGTCGAGGGAACAAAGTCCACAATTTCCATAAAAGTACAACATTATCCTTTCCCCCTTTAACCCTTATTACCCACAGGGAAATGGTCAGGTTGATGCAATTAATAAACCAATAGTCGATGGTCTTTAAAAAAATGTCAACGAGAAGAAGGGCCGGTGGGTTCAAGAATTATAACATCTACTCTGGGCCTACCGTACCACACCAAGAAAGACAATGGGCTGTACACCTTTCCTCCTGGCCTATAATACCAAAGCTATGTTGCCCACTCAGTTCAAGGTGCCAATACGCGACCCTGACCTTCTCGATGAAGATATTGAGTTTGAACTTGGATGCAATATGTTATGGATCGATGAAACCAAAGACCGAGCCATAGCTAACCTTGGACATTATCAGATCTCTCTCTAGAGGTCGTACAATAAGAGGGTTTAACCAAGAAACGTTAATATCATAGATTTTGTACTTCGACGACTCACACCCTCTTCAAAGCCTCACAATGCAAGCAAGTTAGCCAAATCCTGGGAAGGACCTTATGTCGTGTATGATAAAACTGATAAAGGATTGTATTACCTGATGACAGAAGCTAGGGAGCCCCTACCCAATCCTTGGAACACAATGTAGCTAGTGTCCTACAATAGGCCACGACCACCAATCCTCACAACTGATGTAACCATAATATATAATCAATAAACATATTTTTCTCCTCTGAGCTTCATCTCATATCTCCAATAAACTTCTTGAGTTGGTCAAGCCTAAGTATCATGTCGACCCTTCGACTCGACTAATACATGGGTGCGACCTCAAAGTTTTTCATGGCTCTAATTCGAGCACCCTCGAGTGGCATGAATGGCCAACAGACCGGACACTCGGGGATGCATTAGGGCTGACCACATTATGCTTCACTTAGGATCAACCCGCGAATAGAAATACCCGGGAGCTACCTTCAAACTCCAGTAAACTTCTTGAGTTGATAAAACCTAAGTATCATGTCAACCCATCGACCCGACTGATACTTAGGGCGATCTTGAAGTCTTTTCAAGGCTTTAATTCGAGCACCCCCGAGTGGCATGAATGGTCAACAGACCAGACACTCGGGGATGCATTGGGGCTGACCACATTATGCTTCGTTTAGGATCAAACCCGCAAATAGAAATACTCGGGGGCGACCTTCGAAGTCCAGTGAACATCTTGAGTTAGTCAAACCTAAGTATCATGTCAACCCTTCGACCTGACAGATACTTAGGGGCGACCTCAAAGTTTTTCAAGGTTCTAATTCGAGCACCCTCGTGCAGAGTGAAGAGTCGACAGACTGAACACTCGGGGATGCATTGCGGCCACCCACATTATGCTTCGATCAGGATCAATCCGCGGTTCTAAATACCCAGGGAGGACTTCGATATCCTGTGCACTTCTTGCCTTAATCCATTATCACCCTATAGTTTTTAACATTCTCCAGTCCACATATCAAACATACCAGAAAATTCATTCGAGTACACAGATATACTAGTACATATTAAATTGCTAAAAGCCATATATCAAGCACAGTCTCAACATACATTACAACCCATAATAGTTTATTACAGACAGCAAAGGCCCAACAAGTTATCATCTCAAGTTAACCAACTTACACAGGGTTCTCTAAAGGCATAGTCACATCTTCCCCACCAAGGTTCTCTTCTATATTATCGCCCCCAGTACCCTCACCCATAGGGTCCCCTCCAGCATCTTTGCCCACAGGGTCCACTTCCATCCCCTCCGTGTTTACAAAATCTTCGACAGAGGGATCCTCCGTTAGAGGATAGAGTTTGAGGGCCTCTGGATCATATCTCAACCCATTCATAAATATCTTCAGGGTTGTGGTCACGTCATACTCCTGGTCGTACTTCGCCTAAAAACGTGCATGATTGCTTCACAAGCTGCTCCTCCTGACTGACCTCTAGCACTGCCACCTTCTTGTCACAACTAGCGATTGCTGCTTGGGTCTCCCTCATAGCATCAGAATGAATATGCAACTGTTCTTGATTTAACTTTCTGAATCGAGTCTCTAGTGACAGAATGGTCCCCTTTGTGATCTCACTCCCATCTCTCGCCTCTTTTAGCTTCTCGCTTGTCACCTTTTCCGCCCTAGCAAACAATATCATCCAATCATTCATCTATACAAATTACAAATACCTTGACTAGTCAGCAGTTCTCGAAGCATAATTTTAATTTCAACCCTCTAAACACACTTACCTGACGCCAAACCTTCTCAGCTTGCCATTCGGCTTCCTCTGGATTCGTGGCGCAAAGATTCATCATCGACTCTGCCGTTACTTAAGCGTCCTCCTCTTGTTCAGCTGAGAGCCGCCTAACTTCAGTCGAATCATCTCCTTCGGCCATCTACTCATGACTCCTCTTTCGACCAGTTGTTTTTGATAAGTGGGCAGTTGAACCTTCGTCAGTGGCTTTGCCTTTGACTTTTCTTGTCTGCATTGTTGCTTCAGGAACAGTCTCGGCCACAGTCGAACAAGTGGATATGGGCACTCCTTGACGAGCCATAAGATGAAACTGGACTTCCGCATCAGATTATTGTAATCCATCTCCCCTGTCTCTGTAGAGGTACCTGCCTCTTTCCTCCTCCTCGATGGCCTAGCTACAACAGGTACGCCCCTCAACAACGTGTCCATCTTCTTGCGTCCTTTTTTTACAATACCCAGCTTTTAAAATACTTTATTCACCCACTCCTCGCTCTCGTTGATAAGCTCGTCAATATAAGTCCTCGGGTGCTTTAATGCATTGTTGGTAGGATCTGTAAAATAGCAAATTGAAAGTCATAATTCTATTCGAATAAACAAAACAACATATTGCAACTATCAACTTACTTATTTTAAGCAGCCTAGTCTTCAGCCCAAATTCCTCCTCCCCCTGTGCATTCTCATACCTCCCCATCACTACCACCACCAAGTCTTTATCCCAACCACGTCCATTCGAACAACCATGATTTGTCTGAATGGCACTGGATGTGATACGTACCTACCTTCTTATTCGCCTTCTTCGAATAGAATGACACTACGTCGAACAATTCGATCGCAAACCTCCCCTCGCGCCTCAGCTCCACATTCATACCTTCAATAACCCACATCATCTCATAAAAATTATTGTTCATCTGGAATGGAGCCACACCCCAGAAGTTCAGTACTTAACCAGCCTTCAAAAAGGTAAGTGTATCCCTAAACGAATATGCCCCCTAAATGCCATAATTCCCTTCTAAGGCGAATCCATAAACGAATACTCGCCCCTCAACGGCAGCAAAATAATCCATTTCTTCGCCAACCCGTGTTTTGCCATAAATCGGTCCAGTCTCGCCTTCTCCTGAGGCGCAACCTGCCCTATATATGTTTGCCCTTTATTTGTATCTTCACTACTATTACTCTAATCCTCTTCCTCTTCGTCCCTATCATCCCCCTAAGGTTTGACCCCACCTTCCTCACCCCTTTCCTCCCTTTCTTCCTCCTCCTCGTCACTTTCTCCGACTATATGTGCCCTACGCCGACTCCTCTTCGACGCACCAACATCTAGCTCTGCTACAGCCAACGGTACGACTGTTGTAATTTGTAACTCTTCGACATCACTGCTCACCTCTCCTCGACCAGATATACTCGACTCGTCGTTCACTTCATCATCATCATCTGTCAGCCTCATCCTTGAAGCTCAACAGGTATGCATTATACCTTATAGAAGAAAAGGATTAAAATTAGCTCGATATATTCGAGTATCAAGTTTTGGTTTCCTACTGTACTATTACCTACCCACCCCACCCATCGGCCGTACCACGACCTAATACTCGAATATCATTTTATCTACTCCCCAAACTCGTATCACCCAACACTTATGCTTCGATGAACTTCCTAGCCTCATCCATTATACCCTCACCCCAAGTTACGCCATTACCGGCGTCTCAGCAGGCACTTCTATCCCCCACCTACCCACCCCAGATCCAAAAAAATATATATAGCAGAAGATGAAACTAAATTACTTATCCATAACGGGCGGTCCAGAGACATACCTGTTTGATGACGCTGATTGTATCGAAGTCAAACTCCAACATCTACAAATGTGTCTTTTGTTTATATCTCTACAACAACAATGGTAGTCTTTTTTTCTCGCTTGGGCCTCTCTCTCACTTTCTTTTAATGGAAACAGTGTTGGTCTTTTTCTCACTTTCTCTCCTCTCTTTAAATACCAGCCCCCAAAAGCGCCTCAGTTTCCCCAGCCGTCATCATTCCCACTACCCCCACTCCTTTTCCCATTTCCCCCCATTTTTAGGCACTCTAAGTATTTACCATACTGCCCCTACTTATACACACGTGCGTGTGTGCCACATTTCCCCTTAACAAAGTATTTCCTTTATTCTCTGCCACGATACCTTCTCAAAATAAATGACTATACATGTTCCTGCCTTCGATAACCTTCTTCCTTTGACACCAGGTTCTTGACACCCTATCCGAGCCTGCCACATCACCGTTAATTACCCACACGTACCCTTCACCCCATTCCCCAGGAAACATAATTATGGCCTGCTACGACACACTGCCCATTAAATAGTATCACCTCTGATACCTCTGCCATTTCGGCTGTCAGCTTTTAAAGTCGAAGCCTCCCATATATTTATTTTTTTGAGCCATCTTACAAGCTCACCCATAGTCGCACCCCTCGATCACATTCGTTCGGCCATCGATCATTGATCTCTGCTCTTACCGAAGTCTCGCACTCTATTACCATTCTTATTTGTTTTTTATATCGAAGCTTAACCGCACCTACATTATCATCGCCTATATTACCTACACCTGTTATGCTTCCACACATCGATAACCAAATCTTTGTTTCATTAAAAGAAATACAGAAATACATAAAAAAAAAACAATAACAAACACAACAACAACAGTACCTCACTCTACATACCCGCACACAATAAAAAAAAACCATATTTGCACGTGGGGCAGTTCTTCCAGTGCCCCGTGCAAGCCTTGGCAGCGTCTTCGGCTTCTACCAGTTGCTCCGCCAAGTCCCACAGCAAAAAAGACCATTGAGTCATGCTCGGGAAACACCATTGCATTACTATCTACCAGTACCGAACAACTGCCCGTATATCACTTCTCCTAGCTCCAGCTCTACCAAATCCAGTATCGGTACCCCAAAGTCTTAATCCCCAAAATACTGCTACGTCATAACCATAGCCTTGGCATGAACTCATTGATTCTTCTCCTCCAGTTTCTTTTGGTAGCATATGTTCGGAGTAGGTTCCATTACTTTACTAAACAAAGAGGAAGATGAACAGTACTTCAACATTTCCCCCCAAGAGGCCCTTATTTATACCCTACTTAAGGCACATTAGTTACCTTCTTAATCAACATTACCTTAATTACTTTCCTCAGAACTACCCACATTCATACTAGTCAACTTTTCAACTTTCTATGCCTAACTGCTTTTCTAAGCACACGCCATTTATAATAATTTCTAAGGCCCCTGCTGAGAGGGGGGAATGTAGTAGCCCGCTTGTAGCCTTCCAGTACTAGTTGATGGCTACATCGAAGCCTACTAGAGATTTGAAGCCCAGCAAGACAACAATGAGTTATACGAAGCCTTCCGAGAATAATCGAACACTCGAGCACATAGTCAATCGAAGTAAGTTGAAGCCGAAGCCAAATACGGTCGGTCAACATTAACGCCAGAGTGACTTCGACCATAATAATACTTGGTCGAAGGCAGACACACCTGACAGCTAGCTCACCAGACAGAATAGTGGAAAAAAACCGCCAAACATCTACAGTGTTAGAACTGACCTATTGTACATGACAGCTGCCCCA
Source organism: Kingdonia uniflora (assembly GCA_014058105.1). Classification (NCBI taxonomy): domain Eukaryota; kingdom Viridiplantae; phylum Streptophyta; class Magnoliopsida; order Ranunculales; family Circaeasteraceae; genus Kingdonia; species Kingdonia uniflora. Next base: position 1,510,373 of record JACGCM010000622.1, read on the forward strand.
AGGGGTATACATGTAATCTGACCTCACATGATGACTCACTCCTTTTCTATCTTCTATAAATATAAGAGAGAAAATACTATAAAGGGGTTAGAAAGACTCTGCCTAAAACCCCCTTTAAGATTACCTTCGAATACCCTGTAACATTCTCTTAACTCAAACTGTCATCTAACTCGATATATATACCATATTTTATTCAAATCCTCACTAGAGGTCATGGATAACCCAATTCATGGACTTCACGCAAGTATGTTAGCATATTAAACTAGCTGATTATAGTCTTATATATTTGCCAAAACCCCTAGCCAAGGGTAACCTTCAAGGTGTAAAGTTTTCCCTCTATGAAACTAGATCCTTACACTCTCGTCTCTTTTGAATTGAAGAGCTTGGGCATGGATTAACTGATCCTCGAACTGCTGGACCCTGTTAGATTCCTTCTACTTTTGTAGTTCAACATCGACAACTTCTGGAAAGGTAAGTATGGGGTTGATCTCGTGGTTCCTCTGAATACTGGAGGCACTTTTGAGGTTCATATTTATCATCGGATTGTCGAGAATCACAGTTGGAAAATAAAAAGTGTGGTATTCTCACAGATGACACCAATTGTAATGGTGTGTTATCCGGGAGGTAAACTTTTCCAATACTTTTAGTAAGGAAATTGTAACTATAACTTGAACACACTAGATTTTACATTAAAACTCAGTAAATCCTGAAGAAAAAAAAAACATGACCTCGAGGAAGATTCAGGTGAGAAATCCAATAAATACTAGTTTATTATAATTGGTAAACATTAAGGACGTAAAAATGTGCAAGGATGATAGAGTTACGGGTCGAATTAACATATTCTCTGCCTGTATTTATAGTAGATACAAGTAGTTACAAAAATAAAGAGTTTCCTATTTTGGCGGACAGTGGGCGAACTTCACGAATCTCCCTACAACGGCTCTATTTGACCAAGCATAATGGCAACTATAGTGGGTCGAGCTCTATAGTCGTAGAGGTGACATCTTATCAAAAGACATAATATCTTCGACTAAGTTCTGTTAGCTTCTCCTTGTTGAATCTGGGAAATATGCTACTACAACGAGCTAACAGACGAAGAAAATGAGTTCGAGCTAGCCAGCAATATAAACTGGATTGATAAGACTTGAGCTCGAGCTATTGTCAACCTAGGTCGATATCATTATATGCTAGTCAGCTCGTAGAACAGAAGAATCCGAAGCCGCGAGTTCCAAATCGGTGATCTAGTCCTCAGAGAAATTCCCAATAACATAAAAAAAATACCGGGAAGCTCGCAAAAAATTTGGAAGGTCCTTTCCTCATCGTTGGCCGCAATGGTCTTGGTTCATATTACCTCATGACAGAGAGGCGTCCACATACCAAATCCTTAGAAAACTAGGAGATTGAAATAATATTATCGCTAAATCCCTAGTTCTCCATTACATATTACTCTTTTCTCATTCTTTACATTCCAAAAGTAAGATTTCAATCTCCAACATTGTGTATATTTTATTCTACTCAATAAAAACTTTTAAGTTTTTTCTCACATTACTCTCTGCATACATGTAAACTCTACTCAATCTCAAAGATTAAAGTAAAGGTTATATACTAGCTTTCAATCGATAAATCTATACATCTATTAAAGATTAAAGCAAAGGTCATACTAGCTTTCAATCGAACCATCTATACATATATCAACGATTAAAATAAAGGTAATGCCAATTTTCAATCAATGATCTCTACTATTTATAAGACACAAGATAAAGCAAAGGTAAAACTAACTTTTATCTCTCTACATGTCTACAAATACAGAATACGCAAGTCATATTTACAAGTTTTGCTTTTAGGAGGTCAGCTGTACTTTCGCCTATGTAGGAGGTCGTGCAGCCAAAAACTTTAGAGCTCGAGCATTTATAATACATCTTCCTTGCTCTACTTGTTCCGCAAGTCGGGAGCCTAGCTCGGACTCCATGGAATTCTGGCAATTCCCTCGATCTAGATCAGTATTACAGATACAACCTCTGAGTAACACACAGTCATACAAGGTATTCCTTTTAAGTTGAAGCCTTTTTACTTCTTCTACAAAATAGGTGATTACCGCCATTATCTCCCTCAAGTGCACCTCATCCAGAGAAATTCTATTTCAGTTTAGCATGGCTAACTTGGTAAATTGCGCTTTTAGTCTCTTATGAAGTTTTTCCAACTTTGCATAATGGGAGCCTGCCCGCTCTACGTGTTTCTGTAAGCCCGATATCACCGTAGTTAACTGCGATATCAACTCCGCCGCCTTCTCCTGCTCATAATGATTTTACGTTCTTAGCTCCTCCACTTCACCATGAAGTGCAACCAACTCCAACTCGTTTACATCACCTCCCCTAACACAAGCTTTATTTAGCAGCTCATCCTTTCTCTTAATAGCTACCTTCAACTCTTGCTCTTTACGGAGTGCACCATATAACTTATCACCAATCACTCTAGTTTGTTCATTCACTTTCCTTACGGCATCTCAAACAAAAACTAGATCTGCTTCCAACTCTTTAATTCGATATGATGCCTTAACCATATCACCCTTGGCAGTTACAACTTTGGCATCATTCTTTTTCTCCTTTGATCGCTGTACAGTCTCGGCCTTCTTGCCATGCGAACTAGCCAAGTCCACCTTCAACTTTGCAACTCGCTCATTCAGTTCGTCACACCAATTTTGGGTGACTCGAAGGTCAATATCTTTGCTTTGCATGGCCTCACTCAACTGCTCCACCATATTTTCGAAAGTCGCTAAATCAGCTCGCGCCTTAAAAAGTTTTCTTCCCTTCCTAGTGACTTCCCCTCAAACTGGCCATATTGTCCCGCAGTTCTTTATCTTCTACCTCTAACGACCTAATACGGTATTAAGCGGCATCTACTTCTTTACTTTTCACGATCAACAAGTCTATCTTATTATTTAGCTTCGCCACTTCACTCTGTGCACTCACGAGCTCCTCCTGCAGTTTTACTGCCTCCGGATCTTTATTTTTGATTTCCTGGGTCAGATCATTCACAACTTTCTTCGCCTAGCAAGCTCGATCTCAAATTTGACATACTGATCCTCCCTCTCTTCATTTTCATCTTTAATCTTTTCAATTTCAGTCACAAACTCATGATTGTATTGAAGCGTCTATTGTTCACTCGAGCAAACAGTTTCTAACTCGACCTGCATAAACAAGCTAGAATCAACAGTACTTCACAGAAAAAATTAAAATATTATAGATTACAGCATGACTCATATATCTACACAAAGTTCTATCTCTCACGAGCCAACAGAGCGAGATGCTACTTTGCCCTCAAGTTAGGAAGTTATCTCACACAAATGGCAATAATATCTACATCTCATCCTATTTCAAGGTACACATTTTTTATGCCCTCATTTTCTAACACTCAAAAATGGTCTAATGATACTTGGATTACTTTCGCTAATTATGATTTTCATCTGCCTTCTAATCTTACTTTGTAGCTCTAGAGTAGTAAAACATACAAGTCAAATATTTCTAGCCATTTTCTAACCTGTAACTCCATTTGCGAAGTCAACAGAGTTGCTAAGGCATTTTTCTCCTTAACGAGCTCTTTTTATAAATCCTAAATTCTGAGGCGCATACCTTTAAGTTCCTACAAATCAATATTTACAACATCTCTTAGACTACTCCGAATTTATCCCCCAACTATATACCATGCAATCACAGTTTTAACTCACAAAATAAAACAAAAACAAACTTTAAAGGTTCTTACTCTACCTTTTCTTCATCTCCTCTACGGTTCTTTATATTAGTTATAGAGGAGACCGTATTCAACCCTGCAATAACATCTTGGGGAGAGCCGCCATCAAAATCAGGCTCATCTTCAGCTTCGGCCTCTTTAATATAACGCCCCTCTATAATAGCTTTAATGTCAGCCATAGAGTATCCAACTTCGAGGAGCTTCTGCCCAAGGAAGTTGCGAGCAGCTGACACTTCTTCAACATTCTTCTTTGCCACCTTCGTGAGTTCAAGCATCATCACTCGGTGCGAATCCTTCGCCGAGATCGAAAGCTCCTTTTCTAGAGCTAAATCGGCCTCAAGTTGAACAATTCTCTTATCGAGCTCAACCATCCCGTTCTCAAGCCCAAGACAGATGTCCTTCAACGCGTGAGCAGCCTACAACATAAAAAATGCACATTTAAGCTCGAAGACAACACAAAACACAATAACATTTCAGTTCGCAGGTTACATAAAATTCAAATAGAATGAAGCATTCAAACTTACCCTTTACAGCTCCAACTACGCGGACGTGTTAAGCTCCTCAGCACCTACTAGAGCTGCCGCCCTCAGCTTGTTCTCTATGGCCAGTAGTTCATCCTCTACAATAGAACCACTTTCCGCTTCCTTCACCTCGTTCACTATAGCAGAAGCATCCACCTTCTTCTTTTTTAAACTCAATAACCTCCCCACTGTCTGTGGTCGCCGAGTTCGAGCCACCCTTCGCAGTCTTCCTTTTTGGGTTGCCAAGCTCGAGCTGCCGCCCTCAGCCTGTTCTCTACAACAAGCAGTTTGTCCTCCACAATAGGACCACTCTCCACTTCCTTTACCTTGCTCACTGTAGCAGAAGCATCCACCTTCCTCTTTTTCAAACTCATAACAACCTCCCCACTGTTTGTGGTCACCGAGTTCGAGCCACCCTTCGCAATCTTCCTTTTTGGATGCCTTTGAATCAGCTTGCTTGACGAAGCCCTCACGAGACCTACCTTCAAATACATTGGTGTAGCCTTCGGCAATACTGGACATTCTTCACCATACGCTTTTTCCCTCCTTCCAACTACAGTTTCTGTTATTTATCTATTTGGTTAAGACTTCTACGCTTTCTCTGACCTACTGTTCACCCTTTTGAATCTGCTTATTTTGAGCTCTTCCAGAACAATCTCGAACTCCAAACTTTCTCGAGCTATAATATCTATTAGTGATTCTTTTCTCGCCACTTGAGATTGAAGATCTGTAAAATAATACAACACATTGTTACATATAGACAGAATGCTGTTACAACTACAACAACTCGATATCACAAACTATTACTTACTTTTCTTTAGGGTTTTATATATAAAGTCCATAGGTTCCTCGTCCTTTCTTTGGAGACAATATCACCTTTCACCCATATCAAATTATCATTCCACACTTGCCCAGCTGAATTCAAGTCAAAGAACTGAGGTTGAGATAAACTAGAAGAGAAATACACGCCTCCAATCGCCGCATAATATTTCACAGTATAATACTGGAAAACATCTACAGGAGTTATTATCCTCTCCACCCTATTTTTAGCCCACAGTCTATTCAGGTTATAACAAATATTTATCACTTCCTACATATTCCCATTCAGTTGGGCAAGACAGGCCTCTATGGTATTTAAAATACCTTTAGCAAGATTGTTAAGAGGCAACATCAGTCTGAATTTTAACTAAGACAGATAACACAAAAATCCCTGGTTCAGATCACTTTGGACACCCCTATTTAAGTACTCAAAAGAGATTGACTCATTTACTCCTCTATCAGCTTTCTCCTGTTCTAATTCAGACAACAAGAAAAAGTATTCTTCCCTATTTTGAATAGTGCATCACCTAAGCGATCTCCCAGCATGTTCTACCACATTACCCCATACACCACCTAAACTACCTTTAATTTTACAAAACTTCTTAAATACATCTGAATCTATATAGTAGGATACAAAATTACCAGGGAAATCTGGAAATTTTACTTTGTCTTTCCCCTCTGAATCTACCTCTACAACGCCAAGGCTCTCCACTCTTAGTTCGCCCCCCACAACATCTACATTATCAAATTCAATAGAAACTACCTCGATCAAGCGACCAGAGGTCGAAGTCTCCATATCAAGAATAGGCTGGAGGATGAGGCTTATTTCTATAATAGAGCCTTATCATGCCTCTACCTACATGCAGGTCTAGGTATTCAATCAATTTTCTCTATCATTATTTTTTATACGTTTACACATACGTATATCATACACATGCATCTATCATATACTTACATATATATTTTTCCATGCAAAACAAATTTTTTAAAAGGTTTACTAAAAATAGTAAACTTTTTAAATTTTGAATAACCACAAATATAGTTATCTCTACATAAAACATCAAATGATTACCCTAAATCACAATCACATATGTCAAATCAATCACAACCACTAACCTTCAACGTCTAAGTAAGAGTCCGGGACAACACACAATCCCTCTTTCACTGCAGCACTGTGCAACAAAGATATCTGATCTGCCTCCACAATTACAATACCTTTTTTATCTGACTGCGATGCTTACTTTCGTTATCCTTCCCTTTAGAATCTCTGTAACTCAATTTATTTTTTCTCTCTCTAGTTTTTTATTTCTCTGTGTTTGGCAAACGTTTGAATGAAGAAGAAAATTTATTTATACTTTCTCTCTCTAGCTGCTGGTAGTTATTGGGGATCACACAAGCCACCCTCAGTTTTGGAACCAAGGCGTCCCTTCTACTATTAATGTCAGACGTTTCGTACTTTTTGGGTGAAAATACATTTCCATTACTATCCCACGTCCTATATTTAAATATATTTCATTCTCTCCTACCCAAATCCCTCTTAGACCTTCCCACACTCATTATGATTCTTTCCTCACACACAATCAAACTTTCTCTGCCCTACACCAAAGACAAAAATTACAGATGATCTAATTTCTCTACTCATAATTATGTTACTTATAGACTTGCTGATGTCATTTCCAATGCTACAACATTTCAAATTTCAAATTTTTATTTAAAAGTTTCAAAATTTACAACAAAATGGGAATACATTCAGAAGGAAATATTCTCCCTCCATTCAAAATATATTTATTCGACCTAACACAGTTCACTCTCTCACAAATAATCACACATAAAACATCCAAGATGCCCTGGAGTGCCACACCTAATCAGTTCACGCCGAGCAATCTTCTCATCTTCTTCAGTTATTTACTCCAGAGCAATTTCCTTCACATCAGCTTTTTGAACTTCTGGATCCAATACCAATTCACAAAATATCTTAGAATACACATGACGCCCAACTTCGTTCTCCCTCACCCTCGTAGTCAACCCATCAAACTGTATTACAGATTTCGGCAAGTTAGCATTATAGTCTAACTGCCCAAAGATCCTCTCCCGAACTTTTGCAATCTTTACTGTTGAGCGCCCCTCCGACACATACCGAGCTCTTTGAGAATGAGTCCTCACCATTTTTATTTCTTTGTCCTCTCTACATCACATAACAGGCATCCCTAAGATCATGCTCAAAATTTATTTGAGTTTATCTTTCCATAGCGACCTCATAGCATTTCAACCATATCTTTTTCGAACTCACTTTCAAAATCTATCAACTATTTTACATACATCCAAAATTTCTCCATAGCTCAATTTTTTGTTTTACCACTTCTAAAATAGCTTATGGTCTTGCAGCTCGATTCAATAAACTTTTTTCAGTTTGACGCAAGTACCTGTTACATCTACGCATATATATATCTATAACAGGTTGACTAATGCATTGTAAGGAATTACATTATCATAATTTTTCTATTTTTAGCTCGACCTACAAAAAAAAATTCCATTATTCTTATTATATCCACTTTCTATCACACACAACTTGATCTCTCCACAGCTCGAATTACCATACTTATCTTTAGTTCACTTTATCAAATAGGGAATTATATATCAGTATGCAAAGAATAAAAGGGTATTTTTAGTTCAAATTACCATCCTCATTTTTCAAAACAAACAATTTTTTGTTAGCTCAGTTATTACTTACATAATACTTTACATAAAACATTTTTTTAGAAATGTCCTACAAGACTGATCTACAGGTTACATTACATCAGTTTACTTCGTATCAAGTCATATATACCTCCAACATGAAACACTTCTTCAAGAAAAAATAGAAAGATGGTTGTAACAGAGTCTGAATCCGAAGACTGGACACAAATTTCCAATCTTTGTCTCTACCACCACCGTCTCTTCCTCCGTAATCCCCACCACCTCCAATTGGCAGAGAAAGACGGACGATTCTACTTTTATATAACCCAATTCCTCGCAGGATAAGGATAATACATCCTGGTACGTACACCGGCTTTCATATCTGCCTCCTCAATCGTATCCTCTGCAAGCAGACGAAGACATACCCGACGTTGTACACCTAACAGAATAAGATATTGGAACTGCCACATTTGATAGTAGTCATCCTCAGCCTCCGCTGCTTCCTCCTTCGTCATCCCATGGCATGTTGGTAGCATAGGTATGGGAGTGGGCATCTCCAGAGATTGGTTACCAAAATATTGTAATTGTAGCTTTTGTACTTCAACAAGCACCCTCGATTCATATACTTGGCGCCTGGTCATCACCATTCTCAAGACAAAGAGAACCACTAAATATTCCAAGAGACAATGTACTTTCATAGAGATGGCACATGATACAGTAAAAACACTATTTATAACAGAGCCACAATCAATGCGTAGAAGGATTTCCAAAGCAGTCATCATTCAAGAACAACATTTACTGGAAAATCCAAAAGCCAAATACATCAATCCTTTCCAACACGATAAATGCCCCATGCGGTCTTCAACACAGAAGTAAAAAGTCCCCAGCCAGTCAAATTCTATAGAATACCTTTCTAACTTCCAACACAAAACATTCAACAATTTTTTTCTCAACTAAAGCCACCTGTGCCTTCAGTTGCGAGGGGATGATTGTAGGAACCTATCCCTCAACCTAGTTCAAACTCAAACTGGCTCAATACTAGACTCACGCATTATACACATGATATATATAATCAGCACTGACACCTAGACCACGAACTGGTAATGAACGTGGATCGAGCACTATAGTAAATATGAACAAGTCAAATACACATGTCTCCCACGAACTAGAAGTTACACATTCAACTACCACTTGGCCAATTTTCAGGATAACGTGCTTCTACACGATAACGAACTGAGAGTGAGGTCTATATAAAGGATGAGTTCCATAAGAGAAAAGACCAATAATTTAGATCCTTCAAAATTAAGTATTTTTAACTCAAGAGATCACTTGTAATACGATATCAGCCTCAAGCAATAAAAGTTACAATTACTAAATCATCAAGTCAATCGAGGTCATGATTTTTTTACCTATTAATAGGTTTTCCACGCTAGATCACATGTATCATTTCTTGAATTATACTAATTCTTGTCACATGTACATTTGATGTAAGTTCTAATTTTGAGCTACGAAATTAGATCATTACAAGAACCCCCATAATATAATGCCATATCTTGAATTCCCTTTAGATACCTAAGTATCCATTTCACAGCTCTTCAATGCTTCTTGCCTAGATTATTCATATACCTACTAACAACTCCCACTGCTTGGGCAATATCCGGTCTCATACAAATTTTAATGTACATAAGGCTACCAACCGCCGATTGATACGGAACCTTCCGCATATCATCATGATCTTTCAGCGTCTTCGAACAACACTGTTTTGATAATTTAAAGTGACCTCTCAATGGTGTACTAACAACCTTAGCACCCTCCATGTTAAACCGTTTAAGTACTTTGCTGATGTACTCAGCTTGAGATACCTTAATTCTTGTCGCTTTCAGTCTCGTATAACACGCATACCAAGAACTTGTTTTGTAGCACCCGAGTCCTTCATAGAAAACTCTTAGGATAATTGTTCCTTCAACTTGGCAATCTCTCCCATGTTGGCACTTGCTACCAACATATGATCTACATATAGAAGTAGAATGATATATGAGTTTCCTGTATTCTTGATAAAATAACAGTGATCTGCATTGCATTTTGAATAATCATTTCTGGACATGAATTGATCAAACTTCAAATACCACTGCATCGGCGCCTATTTTAAACCATATAAGCTCTTCGTGAGCCTACATACTAGATCGTCTTTCTCTTTAACTAAATACCCTTCTGGTTGCTTCATATAATTTCTTCATCAAGGTTACCGTGAAGAAATGTTGTCTTGACATCAAACTGCTCAAGATGTAAATCTTTAACTGCAACTATATTCATCATAACCTGAATAGTAGACATCTTCACAATAGGAGCAAGGATCTCACCAAAATCAACGCTTTCTTTAGTCTAGCCTTGAATCTCCTTGAACCGTTAGATTCCTACTTTAGTCTGTATACCTACTTATTGTGCAATGCTCTCTTCCCCTATGGTAACCGAACTAAATCTCATGTTCAATTTACTGATAATGACTGCATCTCATCATCCATAACAAGCTCCCACTTACTATTGGCTTCTACATATAAAGCCTTATTGTAACTTTTTGATTCACTACTATCCGTAAGTAACAAGTGATGTAGGGAGTTAACGTACCTAGCCGGATTTTTTACATTACTCGGCTCCTTTCAAAGTGCTATTGGAATGTCTAGATCATTAGGTTCCTCGTCTTGATCCGGTGTATCGGACTCAACCACGACTTCTTCATCAACCTCTCGAGAGGGTTCATATTCAATATCGACACTTTCTGCTACTTCACTTTTATTCTTTTCCACAGGTACTTTGAAGTTTTTATACAAAACTTCCTCATTGAATGTAACATTGCGGCTCCGGATGACTTTTTAATTCTTCATATCCTAATATCGGTACCCAAACTCATCACCACCATATCTAATGAATATGCACTCCGTTGACTTTGCATCTAACTTTGTCCTTGCATTTGAATTATCAAACATATATGAGGTACAACCTAAAATACGCAAGTGAAAAAGCTTTACCTCTTTACCGGTTCATGCTTCTTCAGGAAGTCCAAAGTCCAAAGTCCAAAGCCGTTGAAGGTCCTTTGTTAATCAAGTATGCCGCTATACTAGCCGTATCCGCCTAAAAACATTTTGGCAGTCCAGTGTTGAGTCTCATGCATACTCCTCGCTTTTTCGTTTATGGTTCGGTTCATGCGTTCTGCAACACCTTTTTGTTGCGGTGTTCTGGGAATAGTCTTCTGCGGCCTAATCCCGTTTGATGTACAAAAGTCTTTAAACTCTTCGCTACAATACTCGCCCTCGTTATCCGAACTAAGACACTTTAGTTTCAAGCTGATTTCATTTTTAATTAGAGCCCTCCACCATCACCTAGGTGATGGTGTTCCACCCCTAGGTCAAATCAAATCTCACCTCATGCACCCATATGGCATCCAGGTGCAGAAAAATAATCCCATTTCCCAAAAAATAAATTTGGGCATTGAGGCATCCAACATCCTCCTCTTGACTCTCACTCTCAGAGCCTCATAAATACCATGACTAATTAGATCTGGATCACCAAAATCAGACCAACAATTCTTCTTTCTCACAATTACCTCCCTCTCTTACAGAGTTGAAGGTCTCAAAAGAAAAATAAAATCCTTCCCCTTTCTATGTGCGTTGTTTCCTTTTATTTCATTTTATATCCCTAAGAAAAACCTTAATTTTCATTCCAAACTCTAAACCCAGCTTTTCGTACCAAAATTCAAATCTTTGTTTCTCTCTTCTCTTCTCAGTTTCATGGGTTTCTGAAATTCGATAATTGAGGATTTAATTAGGGTTTTGGCTTGGGAGATTTTGTGAAATTAGGGTTTCGTAATTGAGTATTGAATTGAGTGTGATTACGATGTGTGATGATGTGTTGATGCATTTCTCATCGAATTCTTCGAATCAATCTGATCCCTTGCTACCGACGAAGCTCGCGAAGCTTGAAGCGAGGATGGCGGGGAAGAGTTCTTCAAACACGGCCTTACAGGCGACTGCATGGCCGTCTGTTTCGTCTTCGAGGTTTGAAGAGACCGAGGAGGCTGTTTCAAGCGATTCCGATGACGATGTGAGTTTTCCGAAACTTATCTGTTTGTTTATACTGAGTGTGAGCTGAGTATAATGTATCTAAGCATGTTATTGTGGTGGTTGTGATGGTTTGATTGCCGAAAAATGAGCAAATTGGTGTCGATTTTTGGGTGTCTTTGATCAAAATTAGATGTGCCCAGATTTTTTTTCTTTTTTTCGTGCCGGTTAAGCAATATGGAGCTTGAGTTTTCTGGAATTTGCGCGGTTTTTTTTTTTTTTTAAGAAATGCTCGTTTTTTTGGGGGGGATGCGTTAAATTGAATACCCTCCGATTGGTTCATCATACTTATGTCGGAAATGCCATTATACTTTAAAACTGTTATTTTCGTGCTGGTTAAGCATACATAGCTTGAGTTTTTCTGGAATTTGCGCGGGTTTTTTTTTGGGGGTTGCGTTAAACTGAATACCTTCTGATTGGATCATCATACTTATATCGAAAATACCATTATACTTTAAAGCTTTTATTTTCGTGCTGGTTAAGCATAAGGAGCTTGAGTTTTTCTGGAATTTGCGTGGGGTTTTTTGAAAGAAATGCGCAGTTTTTTTTTTGGGGGGGATTGCATTAAATTGAATACCTTCTGATTGGATATTCATACTTATTCCGAAATACCATTATATTCCAATGCTGAGCTTACTAGAAGATGGGCATGTAATACTTTAAAACTTGTGAGAGAGTCATTGTGCTCTTCTTTCGAACTAGGGTAGCATCAAATAAGTAAATGTTTTGATTACCCAAATAGCTGAATAATCACAATAATCGTTAATTATTCAAATTGCCATTTTGATGACGTACTCATTGCTAATTATATTTCTATATTTTTTCGTTTATGCGCTTTTGGTGTGTCGCTCATTTGAGTTGTCCCACTCATCACCTTTCTATGTTTAGACTGTAATTAATATATCCCTTTTTATTCCTGAGACTAGGGTTGTGATATTCTTTATATGGCTGTTTATGTTTGTGATTGAGATATTTAATGTTCAGTAAGTTTTATCCAAGATGTTTGGAATTTAGTGTCTTGTTTCCAAAATAAGCCCATTGCTGTAGCCTGTAGCTACTGATACTAGTTAATTTTATATATATTTTTGTTAATTTCTGCATATAAACTTATAATTCATGGTTCTATACCTTGATATCAGATTGGAGGGGAGTTTCTTATACAAGCAAACACTCAGAAGCGGCAGAGAGTTCAAGAAGACGATCAATCAACTGTTTTCCAACAGTCTGAGGTAATGCAATTTGCCAAAAAAAAAAAAATCTGGGAATTTTGTGGAAGCTATTCTGAGAATTCTTCACTGTTTTTCAGAACAGGTTAATTTTCATTTTTATTCATTCCCGTTCCTTTATCTTCAACTCAGTTTCGTAATCATTTATTTGTCTTGGGTCTCTCGGTTTTAATATCACTTATTGAAGGGAAAACTTATATATTTATAATCTAATATATGGTATTAAAGACCAGACTATTGCCAAAAAAAGAGGAGGATGTGGTGGTTGAAATTGATGAAACATTGCTGATGTAACTTACCGTTGTAGAAAGTGAAGCTTTAAATTATTTAGTTCCCTTCTTGATCTTTCTAAACCCACCCATATTGTAGCTCATAAAGCACTTAGAGATACAGTTGATATTAGGTCCTTAAGAGCTAAGACAATGGTCTCTGTTCTACTAGTCAGCAATTTCTTAATGTCTGTTTTACAGATCTGTATTATCTGTTAGATAACAACAATATCAAATATTAGCCAAAGCAGACAGTCGGGCCAATGAATTTTGGCGGATTAAAAGCTGGAGGTCTTACTTTACACATTAACACATGTAATGTAACTATTTAAGCTTTGAATCTCATTTTCTCAGATTATGTATAGTTGCAAGTGTCTACTGAGTTCTTACAATTGTTTCCCTAAACCCTTACCACTAAACAAAATTTTGTTTGGTAAAAGAATCAATTATAAGTCAAACCTAATAAATATGCACTTGAGTGAAAGTTATTGAAATGTTGGCCAAATTAATGGTAACCTTACAAAACCAATTTCTCTTCTGCAAGTTTTCTTGGGGATAAATTAGACTAGTATACCTCAACACGGCGTGGACCGACCATTGAGTTCTTTTATAACACTTTGTTTGAGTGCAGTTTCCACTTTCTTCGAATTACTACCAAGTTCGTATTAGTTGAAGTAATCAGTCACGGTGGAATTAAGCGATGACGCTATATCTTAAATGCATCAATAACCCAACAGCACAAACTGGTTTTTATTGTATGAAAATCAATACGAAACCTTTTGTATATCTGAAATTTCAGCCAAATCTAGTATAACTAATCGTAACAGAATAGCTTATGAATCTTAGAGAGGGATTCAAAGAAGTAAATTAATTGAAGATATGAGATCTTAGAAATATAGATTCTTAGCACCGTACTCTTTGATTTCAGTATCAACTATAAATTTTAATCGATACACATTCGTAGGCCATTGATTTATAGTTCTCTTAGACTGCCGTAATCAAAAGTTTTAGGCTCAAGGTTTTTTCATAATTTTTTTTTGAGTGAGTAACAGAAATTGCAGTAAAGATGGGTCATTGTTTATTGTAGAGAAAAACTTTAATGGCGGTAGATAAACTGAGTGGTTTTTACACAAACTTGTAGAGTAGTTAAAGATGGAGAAGAAAGGGGAGATAATCTTGGAGGAGTGGGAGGGATAGATTTCTTATTTTGCTTAATGTCAAGAAACCACTTGGTTGGGTGGGGAGAGAGAGAGAGAGAGAGAGAGAGAGAGAGATCTGGTTGTACTTGTGGAAAGAGTGTGAACAGTAGACAGTCACTAAAGTTTGGGCTGACACCAAGCTATCTTTTTTGGGCGAGTAACAGAAATTGCAGCAAAGATGGGTCGTGTACCTAGACGGCCTGAGTGGAACTGTCTTTTTGCTGAAGGTGCACTATGAATTATGGACACTCGTTCACAGTCTTTACTTAGTTTGTTTATCTTCTCTATGTTTTATATTGAGATTATAAAAAAATTTCTTATGAATTGAACGCTAAATCACAGGGAGTAGCTGAAGGAAGAATAATGACAGATATAAAACCTGGTTTTGAAGATGCAAATAGGAAAAAACAAGGTCGCCGTAGAGGCCCTTCTGTTTCAGGTAGGGGGCGTGGTTCAAGAGGTAATGTTGAAGCACATGCACAAGTTTCTTCTTCCGCAATCTCATCAAATGGCCAGCTTGATAACTCGTCGAATACGGTATGCATTTATTGAAGTAATGTAAAATGATTCTCTTTTTTTATTATTAATTAAATCAGCATTAATTCAAGTATTCTCTAATGTCTAGCTTTATTAGCTTTTATCTAGTCAGTGGTGCACTTTTATTTTTATTTATTGAATGCTATATACTCTACTAAAAAGATCTTTAAATAGTCTAGGGAGGGGGAGGGACGTTTGCCTTCAAAATTTAAGGGAAAGGGGGGATTTTGCTCCAGCAGTAAAAGCTAAATAAAGGAAGAAACAAGTCTCCAGCCGATGTGATGGGCGCTTCGCCTGTCCAAGTGGTGCTGACATGATGTCACATTGAGGCATGCCATGTCAGATGTACTTCAAGTCCTTGTACTAGTTCAACTGGCGCGCCACACAGCCACATTTATGGTGCTTTAAGAAAGCTCCCAGGGAGATACATTCACCTTCTTTGTTAAAGAGGGGAAGTTCATTCACATCTTCTTCCTTAGTCTTGGAGAGGGTTTTTAGGCAACAAAATAAACTTCCCCTTACCCTTTCCAAAGTGTTTAGGATGTCTTATAAAACACATACTTGCATTGCGTCAAATTGAAGCTTTTCATTGTGAATTTTCAATTAAAAAAATTGAGTAATTAATAAATTCTCATAAACTCTTATTTAAAATGGTATTAGAAAGTTGTAAATTACGAGAATAAAGCTCCTGCATCTTTTTTTGCTTATCAGGGCTATACTATTTATTGGGTAAACCGTAAATAGTAGGTTATTCGGTTTGAAACATGCAGCACACATCCATGTAGGACATCCAAACCTGTAAAGGCACGATTTATATCCCCTTCTTTGCTGGACCAAGTATCTATAAAGACAGTAGGACCACAAAATCAATAGCAGCCGAAGATGGAGATCACAATACTCCCTAGCTGGCCATCTTGGAGAATTTGTGAAGAAGGCTGATTTCGTTGATTCAATTACCCACAACTCTCGTATCGAATCCCTTATCCCCATGGTCAAAAGCTCGTGGAGAAAAAAATCCTCTCGAAGAAACCACACCCATAACCGTCATCCCTTCATTTGTCACAGCCACTAACGACACTTCAACCTCCCCACATCCGTTTTGATATGATGGGATGTCAACCCAGCTGTATCAGGTCTCCTTCTCTCTAGTTGTCGAAATTAGGGTTATTATTTTTATTTTATTTGGATGCATGAATAGAGGAAAGTTTTCTAATTTGAGCAGAATTAGGGTTTCCTATTGCGAGGGCTCCTTATTTATGTCTATAAAAAAAGCCCAAGGATTTAGTTCTCATTAAGTTGGTTTAAGTATAGATTAAGTAGATTGTAGTAGGGATTTTGAGATTAAATAAAAGGAGTTTTATTGCTTTAAAGTCTTAATTGCTAGGGTTTGTCAAAAGCCGAAGCTTCCACGGCTTTGTCCTATCATAATTGGTATCAATGCTGAAGAAATTCTGGCCAATTTTTTTAACTCTAGTATTTATCACTATCATTACTGCGAATAGCCGCTACGTTATATGCCGATTCACCCTCTCGATGTTTCTGTAGAGAGTCTCGTTATAAGGAATCCCGTTTTGAATTGCTGCCATGTTATGACAATTCACCCCATCGGCGCTTCCGTAGCGGAGGTGATCATTATGGGTATTCCGATTATGAATCCCTTGATGACGAAGAGTTTCTTTATTGAGTTCGATCAAGAATCACTAGTCAATCGTGTTGACTCTGTCAAAGAGATTGATGATCTCGATGGAGATTCGAGGATGGTGTCATTTCTCTTGCTCCAACAAAATCTCCAGGTACGGACACCTTTTTTCGATGATTTTTCTAACAGTAAACAATCTTCTATTGGTGCTTATTACGAGCATGGTTCGAAGTGAGGATTTGGGCACCCAAAATTAGCGGCTAACTCCACTAATAAATGAATTATTGGAGTTTCGAGGACGGGGTTGTAACCGGTTATAGCCCTCGGTGATTCCAGTGTTGTCAAAGCCACCATTGTCAAGTTCTTCTCTGTACACAAACCAACACTGAAGACAACCTACAGATGTGATTGTAGCAGGCCCAATTTTCATCTCAGCCTTGTCAATCGGTCCACCCGTAATCGAGTTTGCATACAAGAGAAAGTAGACGAGGTTTTAAAATCTCATGCCCCAAGTCCTCCATTGGCAGTCACAAGGGAAGAACCCCATCAGCTATTGAGTTCCCTCAAGGTTTTACCGAACAATGAAATGTTAATGGAGAAAATTTAGACGACGGTTCTGGTGGCATCGGGCTTGTTGCCGGAGCTATGAGGATCACGTTCGTAGACAGATCGAGCCTCCCATATCTCTCTCTCTCTCTGATTCTGTAGTTGGGTTTCATCAGAGGTGAAGCTCTGCTCTCGATTGTAAAAGATGAAGTATCGAATGGTAAAGAATGAAGGATGACCGCTATGTGGAACACACCAACCTCAAATTAAGGTTTAGGCATGCCAACTTGCATGTTATTGTCAAGCTACAATCACATGCCACGAAGTACATCATGGTAGATGCCCTCGAAGCAGCCCCAAATCTTGACGACTTACGTCTAGTACGCCTAGACTACGGTCAAGACAAGGGTCCATATTTGGCCCGAACTATTGGTAGTGCCAGCAACCTGCTTTCAGGCCAAGTCCAATCCAACAAATTTGGCCCAAATTCAGGCCCAAAACAGGGCCTCGACTTGATTCGAGGTCCAAAATTCATTTCTTAGGTCCTAATCATCTCTGTTTCGACTTCGATTTTTCAATTTTAGTCACAAGTCACTATGAGATAGTCACTGAATTCTTAAAGTTCTACAGTGGGGTTGGAAGGATCATGATTTGATGCAACACGCGTTTGACTCCGATTATAGGAACACTCCAACTACAGTGTGTAGCGTATCCGACATCCGACATGGACCTTGGCAAGTGAAGTAAGTTCATTGGTGATATTCCTCCTATGGAAAACATGGTATGTTAGTTATTGCAAGTTTAGAGGAATGGTCGCGCTCTTTCTCTAGTTGCCAAAGTTAAAATTATAAAAATTGATTTTATTTTTGTTTGCATGCATGAATAAAGGAAAGTTTCTTAATTAGAGTAGAAATAGGGTTTCTTATTGTGAGGGCTTCTTATGCCTATAAAAGAATGCCATAGGATTTGATTCTGATTAAGTTGGTTTTAGTAGAATTTAAGTAGATTGTAGTAGGAATTTTTAGATTGAGTAGGAGTTTATTAATCAAGCCTTAATTGTCAGGGTTTAAAAATAAAGCCGAAGCTTCTGCGGCTTTCCTCTATCACATTCATTGGAGACCTTTCCTGTCAGCATCTCTCACTATCTTCCGTAATGAAACACAAAATATCCAACATTCAACACCATTTCGGTCAAACATTCCCCAGAGTGATCTGACTACTTCCTCTGCAACATGAAATAAATGACCATAGCCACCAACTTGATAAGACACCCATGCATTACCACATTATATCTGTTGTTGAACATGAAAACTACAAAAAAAAAAAAAAAAACTCCATAAATTCTAAAATTTCAAAGAAGAGCAACCAATAAAAGAAATGACTTAGAATAGCAAAATTCTCTAAGAAAAACCTAATTACTAAAACGGCTTTTGGTCAAGCAGACCTGGACCTGGAACCTGTTGACTGGTCTGTTCAGACTAGTCTTCCATAACAAATTGTATTGGGGGTTTGCCTTAGTCTACGTGATCCATGCAGTGTCTTATGTGATTGCGATTACATGCTAAGACTGTCTTGGAGTATGATCAAATCCAGGATAATGAAATTCGAATTTTGAACCAAGAGCTGATGTTGTTAAATACGATTTCTTTCCACCAAAAATTGTTACCGAAGTTGCATTTTCTATTCCTAGAATGACTGATAAACTCGGAATGTGGTTCTACGTGAACCAGACTGGTTTACTAAAAACCTTTAATAGTTTCAACTAATGTCTCTCTGCAAAAGATTGTGGAACTTGGTTCTTTTGAATATTTGAGCGATGAAAACTTGGCTCCATTTTTAGTTTTGTGGTGATTTTTTTTTTTAGTTTCAATTTTATCTTATTATGAGTTTATTTTTCGTTTTCTGTACTTGTTTTTATCATTTCTCTGGCAGGACAATCAACCAAAAGAGCACTTTCGGAAGGCTGGGGTTTCTCTAGAGGTATTTTCTTATGTTAATTTAATTTTGTTACTAGAAAATTTTTTGTTGTATCACAAGCTATGATTAGAAGCTTAAAGGCCAAAACACTTTGATATTTCTCACATTTCCTTCTTATTTTTCGTTCATTCACTGAAATCAGGTGGAGGTGGAATCATTACTTGCAAAAGTTTCATCTTTAGAGGAGGATCTTCGTAAGTCACGCCAAGATCTTTCTGAATCACGTCAGGAACTTTCTGAATCACGCCAGAAACTTTTTGATAGCCATCAACTATCCCACCAATTAGAAAAGGTTGCGACTATTCTTAGCATTAATTAGTGGTTATAGGGGAAGATTTCAATTCAGTTATGATGGACAACCATTATATTACATAATCTTTCTCATGTGCACAGGAATTGAAAAGCGTTCAAGATCAAGAGCAGCAAATGAAGCCAAAGGTGCCTTTCTTTTTTAATTTAAAGTTTGTCTACTGGGTTATTTATAATCTATCTATATGGTGAATCTTCTAAGTTCTTAGCATCGAATAGAACTGAAAAACTAATTGATACGCGTGGAAAAGTATTCTAGATGGTGCAGCCAAGTCATATCCGTATGAGTTCAACTACGTAGTTTGTGTTATGTTTGCAAGCAAATGGACTGATCGTTTTTATTTCAATGTGTTTGGCAATTGGGGTACTTATCTTTTAGAAGTGAGACATCATTTTAGTAATTTCAACTAAGGTGAGAGCATGTATGCGAGCTTTAGTACTGTTCTCGGTAACATCTCGTCAGCACACTGGATTGGCCCTGGATTGGTAAAACTCGGCCGGTATCCGGGCTTTTATAAGTTGACTCAGGATCCCCAAGTTATATGGGGGCACTTTATGTATATTGACTTTTCCTTTCAACTTTGGGCATCTAAGAAACTGCTTTCCCCTAGCATCCTCATTTAGCTTAGTGCATAGTTTAATAGGAAAAGAGCCAAGGGCTAGGACAGTCACATCAAAAGAAATAGAAAGAGAAGCAAAGTAGTTGACACAACCATTAGCTTCGTGCACACATGAAAATGTCAAAGTTATCAAAATACAAGATCTCTCTTCTAATTCCTAGCAAACTAGAGAGGAGTATTGTGATGGTTGATGAAAGACACCATTACTGCTGACTCTGGAACTATCATGATCTTCAAAATGTCTGTTTCTGTTTCTCCAACCAGTATGTCATATACATCTCATGGTATTTGACTGTACTAGTAGCTGTGCTGCCATAGAGGCAAGTGATGCAGTTCACTTTTTAATCTCTTAGAGTATCCACAGCAGGGCAAAAAAATTAAAAGTGGCATACATACTCAATTTTTTTCGTTTCCTTATTTTCCCACACTCTCCTCAACAATGGGGAGTGGAACGGAAGTTTTAGGTAGCCACGCAGGATTTTCTATCTATGTGGAAAGTGTTTTCTCCCAGTTTTTTAGAGTCCTTATCCAAAAAAGTTACTTACTTTCTTTTTAGGGAGTTTGTTAACGTAAAACACAACAATAGGGATTGCACATCACCACCACTCTCTGTCTTTCAAGGGAGGCTGCTGTGGATGCTCTTAGGCCCCCTAAACCCCCTCTGTTATTTCTCTACAAGACTACAACCCATTTGTGTTCTAACTCCATCTATTACAACGTTTGGAGAGAAGACTTTGAACTTGGTCTGAATTTTCCACTCTATGCATATTGTCCTGTTGCTGATTGTGTCAAGGACCTCATTAGGAAGAGTTAGTACTTTGTTCGTGCTATCTCTAATGATATGATTCAGCACTCCATTCATGGAATTAGCTTTGCATCTGAAGATAATATTATTTCTCTCCTTCCATATATGATAAACTATATAGCAAAAAGCTACAGTAATCTTCGTTGTTTAGATCTGAAAGCCAGCTGAGGTTTGTCTTACCATGTCGCACTACCTGGGATAAGAATACTAGAGGTCTTGCGCTAACGTGCATTCAGTAAAACTCTGATCCACACTTTCATTGCTAGCATTGCAGAAGATGCAGATGATCCAACTTTTCCTAATTAAGAACAACTGAGTCCTCATTTTTCCAAATTGTGTTTTTGGAGATGAATGCTTATTTTTCATGTTGTCCTTGGCCATTATATTATTGTTTATGTATGACACCCTGAGCGAGTGTACTGGAGAGGCACCTAAATCACTAGAGGTGATGGTTGCATCAGTGGTTTAGACTCACATCTATTAAGATCTTGTCAGGTGTGAGGTCCATAAGTTAAGATCTCATTATACTCAACAATGAGGCCTTTTGAGATAAATCCTCACACCTCCAATAGGGGTTATTAGTGGAAAGTTTGAGGTTCTAAATTCTACATTCCTGCCCCAATTCTCTTGGATTCATCGTAGCTACTCTCCATCAACTGTGCTATTACAATAATATCATAATATGACATGTTCCTATGTCCAGTCACTTTGCACTTGATCGGTTTAATAAGTCCATCGACGAACTTCTTGGTTTTACGAACCACATCTGCAACAAGAAAATGTGCTTAACAATATCAATAAATAAACTTTGCCTCGCACTCAGAAACTGTCAAGTGTTTCTTCTATTCTAGCTGAAAGAGCTGTGTAGTTGTATTATGTGATAACTCTTCGTAACACATTGATCAAATAATCTCTTCTTGAACAGGACCCAAATAATGTGTTGACCCTCCAAGGTTTGTTCTGTCATCTCCCACCAATTGTTTGCATTTTCAACCAACAAATGAGTGACTACTTTAACCTTCTAATCCTCGTGATAATAAATTGATTTCATCTTCTTTTCTAGATCTTTTACCAAAAGTTTGCATCCTTAGGTCCAAGTCGTGGTGAACTGAACCGCTGAAACTTATGTTTCTCTATGAAAATAATCCACCTATTACTAATACTCTCTTGTGCGTGTAAAGCTCAGACCTCTGTATTTAATCACAAAAAATCTGGCATATTTGATGCATGTTAGCTTGAGTAGCATAAAGTTGACCAAGTAGTGTTGGATTCGTCTGGTCATCCCAAATCTCTGGTGCAACATCTGTAACATGATTTAATGGAGCGTGAATCAAAATCTTTGTTGCACACTCGACTACTCGTTAAAAACCTCCACCATCATGTCCACTCTGATTTATTACACGATCTAGGCCACGTCGACCTCGACCACCTTTTCAGCATTGCTTGCCTGCAGAATGGCTACCTTTTTTAACAACACGACCTGCATCGCAATCAACAATGTGAACACTACGTCTGGCACCATTACCACAACGACCTCCGGAAGCTCTATTTATAACTCTTAAGGAAAACATATATCATCAACATCTTAAAATATTAAGCAACAACAAATAACAATACTACTCCATCTAACAAATAACAATACTACTCCATCTATCCCAAAGAATTAAACCTCACTTTAATACCAAATGTGTCATGCGACCGCGCCCCCAAATCCTTATTTCATGTTTTGTTAGAATACGTACACCGAGGCAATGATTAGGTCGGGTATCCGTAATGAACGAACCCCAACTAATGTAGTATTTAAATTAAAGGTTATGTTTTACCACATTGACACAAAAGATAAACGCAACAAAAATAATGATAAGTAAAGCAAAGGTCGTAGAACAACTACTAAAACTGCAATTCAACATTTTTTCCGGGCAATTCAGCATAGTTATAACCAAAGAAATAAACAAAGTTTTACATGACTAAAAATCGAAGTAACTAAATAAATCAGCGGTATGCTCTCAGCTACTACCCCCTCTAGCAAATCTGAATGCATTGCTAATATTTGGCCCTGAAATGATAATCGCGCAAGGCATCATCAAGCCACAACCAAGCAAATTCAAGGATCCTCAAAGTAATCAATAACATATAGGGATGTATTATCCATATTATAGGTACTCTGAGTTTTTATTTGCACATACCTATTTGTTATTGCTTACTTTGAGGATCCTTGTATTTTCTTTGCGGTGGCTTGATGGTGCCTTGCACGATTATCATTTAAGGGCCAAACCATTAGCAACGCGTTCAGATATGGTAGAGGGAGTGGTAGATGTGAGCGTGTTGTGGATTTATTTAGTTGTTTAGATTAATATGAGACCTTGGTTATAACTATGTTGAATTGCAGTTTTAGTAGTTGTTGTGGATATTTAATATATTTTATCTCCGTTGCGTATATCAGTGTGTGGATATGGTAATCATAATCTTTTATATAAATACTACATAAGTTGGGGTTCGTCCGTTGGGGATGCCCGTCCTGATCACTTCCTTAGGCTGCGTATTCTGATAAGTTTGGAATACATATTTTGGGGCGTGGCAGATTCAGTATTAGCGCGAAATTTAATCCTTTGGGATATATCCTCTTCTGTATCACACACTTAGAAATTCGTGAGTTAAATGGAGTATGACCGGTATTGCCAATATTATTTTGGCGACCATTCTTCTTTCGTGAGAGTTATAGATAAAGGTCGTGTTGATAACATTGTTAGTGATGGTACCAGATATAGTGCTCGTGTTGTGTAGGCCGAGGTGTCAGTTGGGGTGGTGGTTTTGCACTGATAGCTGAGTCTGTAACAGAGATTCGACCACGCTCGACAAAATGATATCTTTGAGGTTGTACCAGAGGGTCAGATTAAGCGGATCCAACACCAGTTGCCTCAGCTTATGTTACTCAAGCTAACCCGGGTCAGATATGCCAGTTATTGAGTATGAGGCAATGTTTACTGAGTTATCTCGCTATGCACATTTTTCTTGCTGCGGATGAGGTAAGTAAAGCCAAGAAGTTTATCGATGGACATATTGAACCGATCAAGGTTAAACTGACTGACATAGTATCTGCTTATATTCTCAAATGGTTGTTATGGCATAGTTGATCAGGAATATCTACAACGAATCTAAGAGAGCCAGGGACAGGGAGGTAAAGAAGAGTTCAAAGGCCTTTGAGATAAAACTTCACATTTCCATTAGGAGTGGTCAAGTGGGGATAATATCGGTGCATAAAGTAGGTTCGTGACAGAATGGTTGCTGGGAGCTCAGAGCTGCTTTGAGATGACCACATCTCCCACGTTAACTTCCTACTCAGTTTTGGGACTGACGAGAGTTGCTGAAGTCGATCAGGTTGTTGAGAGGATGGAGCTGAAGTATACGCCTGGTCTTGAGCAATCATTGTAGATCTTTCTGCAATATAGGCAAGCAGAGGCATCAAAGTGCATAGAGAACTATATCTGATGAAACAGTGGAAGGGTGTCACAAATTCGTAACTGTACCCTTCTAAACTTCGAATTTGAGCTCGATCTTGGAGTTATGCCTTAATATAAGATAGGGGCGTCTGCTCATCCCCAGGTCATTTTTCAACACTAAGGAAAGATTCTGGATTTTAGACAATAATAAGCTGAAGAATCTTATCTATCTCCATGATATTGATGTTGGATTCTTAGTGTAAGGATTAGAAATCTTGCTTGCTTTATTCTTCTCTCTATGAGGGTTTATATAGAGTTTACAAGGAGCTGTTACAATAGCCATTAAGTGGCTGTTACAAGGTTAATTAGGAGTTGTTACAGCAATAACTAAGTGCTGTTATACAGCAATAACTAAGTGGTCAATTATAGCCATTAGTAGGAGCTGTTATGCAACAATAACTAGGAGCTGTTACAACAGTAATTAAGGGTTGTTACTAGTGGCTTTAACACTCACCCTCAAACTTGGCGGTCGTAAACAGACAAGTTTGGAACGTAGCCATTGGAAGCGTTGTTTATGAAGACCTTTAGTTAGAAGATCAACTGTTTGGTCAATAGAAGGAACAAGCTGCACCCGATGATTTCCAGAAGCAACCCGTTCCCGAACAAAATGATAGTCCAACTCTATGTGTTTTGTTCGTGCATAAAAGACGGGATTAGAGGCCATATATGTGGTACTGAGGTTGTCACTATACATAGTGATAGGTGCCCGAATGGGTTGATGCAACTCCCAGAGCAAGTAAGCAATCCAAATAGACTCGGCACATGAAAGAGCAAGAGATCGATACTCAGCTTCAGCACTAGAGTGAGACACGGTTGGTTGCTTCTTAGCACTCCATGAGATAAGATGAGAGCCAAAAAATGTCAGCTACCCAGACGTGGAGCGTCTAGTGTCAGGACAACCTACCCAATCAGCATCAGAGAAAACAAAAGCTTGTGGACCAGGGGATGGTCTGAAGGCAATTCCAAACTCAATCAAACCTTTCATGTAGCGCAAGATGCGTTTAACATCAATTAAATGAGGAATACGTGGAGCACTCATAAACTGAGCTACATGCTGAACTGCGTAGGCTATATCTGGTCGAGTAAGAGTAAGATACTGCAAGGAGCCAACGAGATGCCGATATTCAGTCGCGTCAGTCAACAAATCACCCTCAAGAGATGAAAGTTGTGACTTAGCTGCAAGAGGAGTGGAACATGGTTTGCACTCTAGCATATTACTACGCTGAAGAAGATCAACTGTGTACTTGGTCTGGGATAGATGCAACCCAGGTTGAAGAGAAGTAACCTCTAGACCAAGAAAATAGTGCAGTGTTCCCAAGTCCTTGATCTCAAACTCCTTCCCTAACAAAGAAGTAAAAGACCCTATAAAAGAAGGATCATTCCCGGTAAGAATGATATCATCAGCATACAATAGGAGAACCAAAATTTGAGAACCGCGCCGATAAATAAATAATGAATGGTCTGCTCTACTCTGAATGAAGCCATATCGGAGAATGAAAGAGCTGAAACGAGTAAGCCAGGCTCGGGGAGCTTGTTTCAATCCGTAAATAGCTTTTTGAAGCCGACAAACATGATGAGGTTGTTGTGGATCAACAAACCCTGGTGGTTGAGACATAAACCTCTTCTTTCAAGAATCCATGTAAAAATGCATTCTTGACGTCTAGCTGATGCAAACCCCATCCACTGTTTACGGCCACACTCAGCACAGTTCGGATAGTAGTGGGTTTAACCACAGGGCTAAAAGTCTCATCATAATCGATGCCATCCTTCTGATGAAAGCCTTTGGCAACCAATCGTGCCTTTTATCTCTCAATACTGCCATCAGACTTGCGTTTGATCTTAAACACCCATTTACAGCCAACGGTGTTCTGAGATGGGGAAGGTGGAACAAGAGACTTGGTTCTTAAGAAGAGTATTGAACTCTTCTGTCATAGCTTGACGCCACTGCGGATCACGGACAACTTGGGTATAACAAGTGGGTTCAGGCATTGGAGCAGTAAGCTCAGCTGCTAGAGCCTTCGAAAGAGGATATCGCATCTGTACGAAGCACCGGACAATGAATGCCATCACGCAACCGGGTTGTCATTGAATGTTGTGAGGTAGGAACAACTGGAGCTGAAGGGCCAGAAGGTACGTTAGATGTTGGGACATCTATATGGTCAGATGGAGTATTTTCTGGTGGAGGTGATGCAGCAGGAGGCAATACTATCCGGCGCTGAATAGATCGTTGATATGTTTGTCCATAAAAAGGAAAGGAGCGATCAAGTAGAATGTGAGTATACGGAATAGAATTTGGCCGAGTTTGATCTGGTTGTGGTACATCTAGAAGTGTTGGATCCGATTGTGCTAGATCTGGTTATGCTTGATCTGGCTGAGGAATCGTAGACGGAACTATAACTGGCTGATCTGGTAAGGTAACAACTGGAACAAACTCCATCTCCACATACTGGGAATTTGTAGGTGCCAAAGAAGGTTGTGAAGACTGAGCAAAAAGAAATCGCAGCTCATCAAATCTCACATGACGTGAAATATAAACCCGGCGATTAGTTGGATCAGCACACCTGTACCCCTTGTGTTGTGAACTGTACCCCAAAAAAACACACTCAACAGATCGTGACATTAGCTTATTAGAAACATAATCCCCTAAATGCGGGTAACACGCACAACCAAAGGTGCGGAGGTCTGAGTAAGTAGGTGACCGACCAAATAAACGAGAAAAGGGGGAAGCCCAATGAAGAAGTGGGGTGGGGAGGCGGTTAATGAGATAAACCGCGATAGACACTGCTTCAACCCATAAATTAAGAGGAGTATGAGAAGTAGCCATCAAAGTGCGGGCCATGTCCACAATATGTCGATTCTTGCGCTCAGCAAGACCGTTTTGTTGAGGAGTGTGAGGACAAGACATACGATGATGAATGCCTAGATCACGACAAAAGGATAAAAATTGGTGGTTTGTATATTTAGTTCCACAGTCACTTTGGAAAATTTTAACCGAACTACTGAAAATATTCTTAACAGTCGCTAAAAACGTTTGAAAGTGAGTAAAATCTTCTGACTTACGTTTCATAGGAAAGAGCCATGTATAACGAGAGTAATCATCGGTGAATATAACATAATAGCGAAAACTTGAAACAGAAGTAACCGGGGACATCCACACATCAGAATGCACAAGATAAAAAGGGATAGTAGCATGAATTTCATGAGTTGTAAAAGGAAGGTGTGTGGATTTACCCAATTTACACCCTTTACAAAAATCGTGTGAGGTGAAAACTCATACTTAACATTTTATTTGAGCGTAAAAAAGATAAAACTTTGGCATTGGGATGCCCCAATCGGTTGTGCCACAACTGAGATGAAAATGCTGATGGTGCTGGAGGAGGTAAATATAGTGAAAGTGGAAATAACCCGTCCCTACATTGGCCCTAAAATAATGGAATACCCGAATGTAAGTCAGAAATATGAAAACTGTACGGATCAAATAAAACTCAAACAGAGTTATCTGCGGTGAACTTAGCAACTGATAATAAATTTTTACGCATGGAAGGAACATGGTAGACGTTATTTAACTGAAACTTATTAGACCCTAAAGTGATAGGAATGCTACCCGTTTGGGATATGTCAAGCTTGCCACCATTGCCAAGTAAAATAGAGGAATTACCAGTATGGGGTACGCGATTTTACAAAGCATCTGCATTACCCATCATGTAATGAGTGGCACCAGTATCTGGGTACCAAGTATGATCATTTGGTTGCGACATTTGAAGACCTGCAAAAGTAGTTTGAAGAGTGTCTAAAGTAGTTTGAAGAGTGTCTGGAACCGAGTATTGCGGAGAATAGCCAGAAGAAAGATGATCAATCCCACCAGATGTCTGGAAAGGAGAACTCCCTAAAATACCCATGTTGGCTTGATTGTAGTTCCAATTGCCATTGTTCCTGCAATTAGGGCCACGATTCCAGTTGTTATTCCCATTGTTCCATTGTCCGCGATTCCAGTGGTTGTTGTGACCATTGTTGAACTGACTATTATTCCAATTGCCATTGTTCCTACTCCTCATCCGGTTCCGGTTCCTATTATTTTGATTGTTGCCTTGATTGGTCATATTCTGCTGGTTTCCTGGATTTGGATGTTGTTGTGGGCGATTCTGGGCAGCTAGGAAAGCTATCTGAGTGACTGGAGCTGCAACTAATGAAGAAATTTGACTTTCAAAAGAGAGCAAATGAGCTCGCAAGTTTGGAAAAGCAGGCAAAGGTGGGAAGTTGAGTAGGACAGCGGCAATCATAGAATAATCAAGTCCAAGTCCTCGGAGAACTGAAGAAACCAAGTCCATATTGGACATTGGTTCACTGATCGAAGCCACCGAGTCAGCCATCCGTTTGACTTCTTGTAGGTAATCAGAAATAGGTTTTGATCCCTTTGTGATGGAAAGGAGCTGGAACCGAATGTTTGCAGAATTAGCCAAAGACTGCTGAGAAAAATGGCGCATAAGGCAATCCCAAGTGTCATGTGAGGTAGAGGTACCCATAACCATTCCAAGAATGGATTCAGACAGCGTTGCAGTGAGGTAACTAACAATAAGTTGATCTGTATGATACCATGGGAGAAATGCGGGGTTAACTTGCGTAGGTTGATCACCCTCTGTAGGAAGCATCTGACTAGGAGCCGGATAAGTACCTTCAATGTATTTCATAAAATCATGCCCATGGAGAAAAGGCTCCATCTGTCGCTTCCATAGCAAATAATTGGTCTCCGTCAACTTTAAAAAGTACAAGACATTAGGACCTGAAAGGGATACCATAGGCCCTGTAGAAAATGAAGAAGTGGCAGTGGTGTTGCTGGATTCGGTAGCTATAGTAGTTGATATGGTTGATATTGACCAAACTGAAGATTATAGAATAGCGAAGGGGTTGTCTGCTAGATTGAAATCAACAACTATATATCGCGTACCAGAGAATGGTCTCGACGGCGGAAGCAATAATGCTATTTAGAGTAAACTGCAGTGGTGGTGGTTGTTAGTGCAAGATACACTAAATACTAGGTAAGAATGAAGAAGAAAAGTAGGATCGTTAGACCCTCTGATACCATGTAAGGATTAGAAATCTTGCTTGCTTTATTCTTCTCTCTATGAGGGTTTATATAGAGTTTACAAGGAGCTGTTACAAGAGCCATTAAGTGGCTGTTACAAGGTTAATTAGGAGCTGTTACAACATTAATTAAGTGCTGTTATACAGCAGTAACTAAGTGGTCAATTATAGCCATAAATAGGAGCTGTTATGCAGCAATAACTAGGAGCTGTTACAGCAGTAATTAAGGGCTGTTACTAGTGGCTTTAACACTTAGTCCTATGGGATTCCCCATTGGTAAAAGGATATATTTCTTCCCAGACTGCATGAAGTATGTTTAATAATTATCTAGTGTAAGATCTCTTCTTTCTTCTTCTTTTTCGCATTTTAGACATATTTTATTGAAGACTAAAGGGATACACAGCGATACAAGTGGAAGTAAAGAAAAACAACTGAACTGGGTACCAACTAGGCATCATTAGATCCATCCCATATTAACTATGTTGGCACCTCATGTTGCTTTTGCAACTGAGGACCTATAGAAACTAATCTAATCGTTCAACTAACGGGTCAAATCATAACAAGTTGCACGACATGTTTCCTTCTCCCGAAATCATGCTCCAACCAGGGAAAAGCAGATATTCTTAACAATTCACCATCAGCTCTTATCATCTAGTTACAGATTCTTTGAAGAAGCCCCCTTTAAAATTGCAGTGCATCTTACACTGAAAACAATAGTGCTTTAGTGTCCATCACGAGAGGAAGGAAAACCTTGGATCTTTCCTCTAAAGTCTGTGTCATTTACTCGAACACATATCCTAAAGGTATATTTGGCTGCATAGAAACCATGATATTGCAGTACTATTGTCAGAATTTTTTTTTGGAGTAGGTAGGAGTTCTTGCTGGTTGGATAGCTACATGATGATATGATGAATCTTACTCCATCTGCCAATATACATCTTTGCACTGTGAGGCTCGGACTTCATAGCCAATCTCTCGCTATATGTTCATTATACAATCAATTTTGGAATGTAATTTTGTCTCTCTAGCTCCAGTATGGCCACAGGGAGTTGCTAAAATTTAAAAATTTATGCACTCGCATGCTTAATCTTTACCAGAAATTTGGGCTTCCATTTACTTGTTATATTATTCTCATAGTATTTTTCTGGATTTACATACCTCTGAAGTTAATCACTGTAACTAGACTTGTATCATAGGTTACTATAGTCCCTGCCGGAATCCACAAGACTGACTTCATTGAGATTTTATTTGCTTTTTGACGTATCAAGTTTGTCTCCTGTTATAAATATTTTACATTATTAGACTCGGTCTCTTGCTCTTTTTGTTTTGGCTAAGATCAAGTGTGTTATTGGACTATCGTAACTGGTTGTCTTGTTTTTTCTCTCCTATGATGCAGAGAATAAAGCTTATATCTGATCTCTTGATATCCGTTTCAAAAGCAGAGAGACAAGAAGCGAGGATGAAAGTACGTCAGGATTCTTTGAGGCTCGGCAACGTGGGTGTGATTAGGTAAGATTTGAATTTTTTATTGTTCTATTGAAAAGCGACTTTAAGTTCTATGGTGGAGTCTGATCAACAATGCTCAAAACAAGAATAAACATTTCAAAAACTGTGATAGTCTTAGAGAGTATGGTTGTATTGGCGTGAAGCATAATTTTTTCTGTTTGTTTTATGCGTTTGTATGTCATTACCTATCTGATAAGCACGAACATCTGAAACGATTAAGAAATGTTGGAATAGATGGCCCCTGCCCTACTTATAATAAAGTAAAAACAAGCATTTTGTATTGTTTGTCTGCATTTGTTCAATGTGTAGGAACTGCATGGTGTCACCCCAAATTAGTAGCAATGTTACATCGGTCATTACAGTTCATTAACCTACCACTATGTTAACTTTATTTTTCCGGGTGCTAGGGAGCTATAGAAACAGTCTCTTGTTTCCTCCAATATTGCTGCCATATTACATCGATAATGACATGATAAATAATCAAGAAACAATGGACTATCTCCTGAAAAGTTTGGACTGGTTTTCCTTTTTTTACTTTTTATTTTCCTGTATACATAACCAAAAGTGGTTTCACTTGACGTTTTCAAAGCGATGTAATAGATCTTTATTGAAGTGGAATTTGGCGAACTTATCGTTGCATGGTATGCTATTTGGCAAGTTCTCCTCTCTGCGGTTATTTGGGCTACTTCGCTCGAAATTAATGCTAGAAAGTTCTAAGGAAAGAAAAAAAATGAAGAGGATGTTGTTTTTATAATCAAATCCTTCTTAATTTGCTGGTGTCAAAGCAGTTATTGAAAGTAGGGGAGTCGTACACAGACTATATTCTTTCTCTTTTTATGCTAGAATGTCGAATGTGTATTATAAAGAAAATGATGTTACTAATAATCCTGGCTGAAATGAAAATGCCATAATCATTTGCGATATCTTTTGTTCCATTCAACTTTATTTTATTGACTCGTGAGCATTGACCTTGGCTTTGCTGATAATGATTGCCATCATCAAATTGCAGAGCTGGGACAGTTATTTCCGAAACCTGGGAAGACGGGCAAGCTTTAAAAGATCATAACGCTCATCTTGTATGCCCTTCTCATCTTTCCTTTCTTTTTAAACATGAGCCCCATTTTCGTAAATAATGCGTTAGTTTTTTACTTGGCTTTAAAAGATCATAATGCTCATCTTGTATGCCCTTCTCATCTTTCCTTTCTTTTTAAACATGAGCCCCATTTTCGTAAATAATGCGTTAGTTTTTTATTTGCTCTAAAATTTTTGTTCTAGGCCATGCACTATTTCTTTGCTACTTTATATGAACTTACGTCACACTGCACATTTAAGATTCTTCATTGATACATGAATAGTAATTGCTGGAGCATTAGCCACTCAAGGGATAGTTTCACAATTTCATCATCTCCTCTCATCTAGCCACGAAGTCTTTAGAAAAAGCTCCCCTAAAACATTCATTAGCTTCGATCCAAGCTATGTAACATTGACACGGGTATATGTGTCGGTGTCTGACACGGGTACGAGGTGTCGGACACGGCGGTTACAAAATAAGTGAAAATGGGGACACGGCCTTATACCTATAAAGATGGTATCATTCTTCACGTTTCTTGCATTTGTCTTATTACATTATGAATATATAATTACGATAGTAATTTGTGGGCTAATTTTCAACTAATAACAAACATTAAACAATGTTAAGAGTTAGAAGGGTTGAATAACATGTATAAGAATTGGAAACTTTATAAAGTTATGTCAAAAACTGATGATCTAAGCAAGAAGTGTCCGCTGGAGTGTAGTGTCGGTGTCTCCGTGTCCGACACGTTTGGATATGGATATTTTGAGGAATATGGAGTATCCATGTTACATAGGATCCAAGCAAAGAGAATCTCCTTGACACCAGTGATGATCTTAATTCTAGTTCTCTTAGAATATTATGTTGTTACTATTGCAAAAGGGGGTAGCTTTTGGAGGAACTCTTTCTTTTAGAGATAGGTTGACAGTATATATCTCCTACTGTGCTAGGTGTACCCCATGAAGCCAATCAAACTGGCAGAGAACGACTATGTTGTAAAGATTATACAAAGACCCATGAAGCCAATCTATAGTCTATGGTTTCTCTTGCACAACCGACAGTAATATACAAAGACTCACTATCTAGCTATAAAACTTTCTTACAGGGGTAATCCATGTGAAGAAAGCAATTTCAGTAGGGATCATGAATTAGGTTTGTACAACATGTCCAAAGGCGGAATTTGACCAGATAAGGAGGTATAAGAGGAGTTAACTTAGATGGTTCTCTAGATGGACTCAATCATACCTTAATTTCTCTCTTCCCTCTCTCCCTCCCTCAAACAATGGGGAGATGTATTTATACTGCCTCATTGACATTGTATAAATAGCAACTTCTTGAACCCTTAAATCCTTTAGTATTTATTCTTACGTAGTTCCTTCCATTTAAGCCCTAATTGATGAATCTTATGATCCACCACCGTGTTGTTCCCTAGTAAGTTTCTTATGATAGTCAAGAGTCTACTCCACTCCCATTGCTAGAGCTAAGTTGTAATCAGGATCAAAGAATTAAATCCAAAGGTCTTTCCTAGTGGTGCAGCAGGGCTAGGAGTAAAACTTAATGCGGATTGAGTTCTGCGACACCCCTAGTAAAACCCTTTGAATACTTGCTGCAAGCCTGCTTCGTATTCTGCAGCTGTAGGAGAGGCTTCACGGTAGCTCTTGTTAGGTGTTAGTGATGCTCTGATACAAATAGGTAATGCTGCAACTAGGACTAGTACAAGAAATAGTGAGACTGAGGTGTATAACTCCAAGAGTAAACTAACCCATATTTCTATAATGATAACAGATTGATGCAAGTTTGAGGAAACCCAACACGGATTAAGTTTTGTGACACCCCTTGTATGCCCATTGAGTGCTTGCTTCAATCCTGTTTCATATTGGAGTCAAGGAGAGGCTTTACAACCACCTTGTTAAGTTCTGATGATGCTCTGATACAAAAAAGGCAACTAGGACTAGTAGCAAGAAATAGAGAGTGAATTATGATTCCAAGAGGAAAGCTACCCAAATTGTTTATAAATAATTGATGTGAGCTTATAAAGATGCCCTTAACTGACAAATTCACATTAATATTAAACATGTATATCTCGATAGTTCACGCGAACAGACATGCATATGCCAAAATAGAACTACGTCATCCTTGTTTTGTTGGATTAGTTGTACTGCTGCAAATTCTCTCTTATCCAAAACATTTGTCACACTTTTGTGACCATGATATTGTACATTGTCGATTACAACATAAATCAGACATTAAATATTATAAATTGAATGTGGCATTGATGTCAATGTTCTTCTCAGAGACATTTATTGGAAATGAAGGAAGCAGTTGAACGGCATAGGAAATCATTAAAGAAACGACAATCTGGTACATACCATTTTTCTTTTCTTTTCTTTTCTTATTGTGATGAACCTTCTGCTTACCATTAGCCATTAGTTTCCTCTTATGAAATGTCACAACTTTTATTTTACTTCAATGAGTTCATTGCAGCTCTTAATCTTTTTGTATATTTTTCTGTTTTGAAGATAAGGGAGATGGGAATCATGTTGAAAGTGTGTTGTCAGAAGAAGACTTTCTCATTCAAGATGAAATTTGTAAATCACGTTTATCGAGCATTAAACGGGTAAGACTAGTCATATACTTTAATTTATTTTTCTTTTCTTCTTAATAGATTTATATATGTCATTGAGTTTGGCTCAAAGACTATTCTGTCTCTTTCTGCCTATGCTTAATAGAAACTTTTGCCTTGTAAAAGTTGTGCAAAAGTGCATTCAATACTGATAAGTCACGTGGTCGTACCCACGACCACGCATAGCACATTTCGTACGTCGTGTGCACACTTTATTTAGTTCATGTTATTTACTTTAATTGCATTATAATTAGGAGAAGTTTCCTAATTAAAGTCTAGCTAGGGTTTCTATTTGTGCTAGGTTTTTTCTCCTATAAAAGAGAGCCTAATCTTAGTTTATTTTCCAATGTTGGTTTTAGTGAGAGAAAAGGCTTAGCTTGAGAGAGAGAGATTGTAGAGTTAGGGGTAAATCTCATAAACCCTAGGTCATTTTGACATTTATTTTATGCAATTGAGAGAACTTAGTATTAATTAAGGTTAAGTAACTTTTTGCGCATGTAGTTTTTAACAAATTGGTACCAGAGCTAGCAAGATTCTGCGGGGGATTTTTTTACTGCTACAGTAATTTATACGTGCTACAGTGTTTTTCGATGTTGTTACAGTAATTTCTGCGGAAAATTTTCTTTTAAAACGAACGATGAAGAAGAAAACACCAAAGAAAATGATAGTTGTGACGGAGTCTGACAGAGAGCTCAAAGAATTAAACACGATGATGTCTAAGCAACTTAAGGTGATGTTTGCCAAATTGCGTACCCTAGCGAGTTTCGATGGTGACGGAAGATTTGCCGACGCCATTAAAGATAAATTAGAAATAGGAGAGAAGAAGATTGTTGAAAAATCGAGGTTAGAGGCGGGAGTTGTGACGAAGGATTCAAAGAAATTGGACGGAGATGGCTTGAAGATGAAACACCTCGAAGAGAAGACGAAGAGAAAGGTTCATGGTGCGATTGATCTAGTAGGTTAGTAGGTGGAAAAAACAGAGACATGTCGGAGAGTTCTCGATCAAAGGACAACGAGGAGGTTGTGATATTGCTGCGAGAGATTTACATTATCAACGATTATAATTGTCAGGACGCCCAGCCAACCTTAATTCCAAAGCCTTGCCAAGAATTCGACAAACGATCAGAAATGGGATGAATTTCTCGTCATTGACGAAGGAGAGGTCACCGGTGACTAGGGTAGTCAACAGTCTAGAGAAAAAGAGGAACTTAACATGAAGGAGATCAAAGAAACTCGCCGAGTGTTCGAACGAGGATTACACCGTTCGAACGAGTTAGAAGAAATTCAAGCCAAAATTTTTATTGCCGAACCTAGGCAAAAATTGGGAAGTCGTTCGAACGACTTGGGGGTCCATTCGAACGAGTCGAAGACAAATCTAGGGTTGTGGCAGATTGCTGACTCGAACCTCGTTGTCACTTAACATCGATTTCAAGTAATTGATTGGGATAAACTCCCAATCTTTGATGAGTTTTTAGAATAGGTAATTAATTTGAAGTTTATTGATACGTTTTGGAATGAGTTTGAAGACTGTCAAAGTCAGAGTTGTCATCAGTATTTGGGACCAAACGATGAAGTCACTCATAGAATTTTTGGCACAACAATCGTTTCTCTATTTGCAAGCAAACCAAATGGGAATGGCAAATACCGTGGAAGAATTTGCAGCTGTCTTATTCTCATAGTTATGCATCCAAGGAAGCGACACGACCTTCCAAATGATGCGTTACCCAATCCATTAAATATATTAGCGAGTTATGGCAAATTTTGTGGCCTTCTTCCCACTTCTTTCGGCGTGCATTTTTTTGATAACTTGCTAATTTTCTCATTAGAGTTCATCATCGAACTTTTCTTAGACGGGGAGAGTTGATAAGTAACGTGGTCGTACCCACGACCACGCATAACACGTTTCGTACGTCATGCTGATTTGTTTACCAGAGTTTGTGGTTGAACTATTCTTAGACAGGGAGAGTTGATAAGTCACGTGGTCGTACCCACGACCACGCATAGCACATTTCATACGTCGTGTGCACACCTTATTTTTGTCTTGCTATTTACTTTAATTGCATTATAATTAGAAGAAGTCTCCTAATTAGAGTCTAGCTAGGGTTTCTATTTGTGCTAGGTCTCTTCTCCTATAAAAGAGAGCCTAAGCTTAGTTTATTTTCTAATGTTGGTTTTAGTGAGAGAAAAGGCTTAGCTTGAGAGAAAGAGATTGTAGAGTTTGGGGTAAATCTCATAAACCCTAGGTCTTTTGACCTTTATTTTATGCAATTGAAAGAACTTAGTATTAATCAAGGTTAAGTTAGCTTCCGTGCACATAGTTTTTAACAAATACCATTACGCCTTAAAATTTATTTTGTAGATCTTAGTTGATGAAGTTTCATTACACTAGTATCATAATACTGTGTGATGATTTTCCAGCTTCTTTGTCCATTATATTAGGTGAAAGTGCTTTGACCCCTAGCTCTTTGCGTTATGATTTGTCTATTATGATTGAAGAAGATCCTAGGGGGTGAAGTACCTTAGGATCTAAATATTCTCATTATTTATTCTTTCTGGTTTATGTGGTCCTTGCCTTTAATCCTATATTGTCCGGTAAAAAAATAAAAAAATAAAAAACAGAAGATACTTTATGAATTCAAAAGGTACCCCTAAAAATTTAATTGTTGAAGTAATTCTTTATTTTTTGTATATTGCGGAAACCATGTTAAGCCATGATCCCTTACCTTTATCCTTCAACTCAAACTAAAACCACCGTCACCGTCACCCTTCCTTTCTCAACAATCAAAGCAATTGAGTTTCACCCGCTATCTATCTATAACAATTCTACCTTGTGTTTTGTCCTTCAACTCAAACTAAATTTACCATCACCATAGATTTTCCTTCTCTAATGTGATGAAATCATGGTTTAAAAACTCGGACTCGGGACTGGGATCGCCCACGGCCGATCCAGCCCCGAGTTGGTCTTTTTCAGCTAAATTATTATATATGTATCTTAAGTTTTTATTTGTTCCTTTTAGAGCTCAAATAATCAATCCAAATACAATATTTGAGTTGGTCTGGTATAATCCACACTAAATATACAAAGTACGCTCTAAACCAAATATACAAATACAAAGATAGTACAGATACTCAAACACAAATGATACAAACACACCAAACCGCACTACACCAAAATACTAGAAATGTGAAGTACATAATAAAACAAGATGATTGGATTACTCATTTGTTTAACCAAATCATTCTGGGCCTCGCTAATGAGGATGCATTCCCCATGGTATTGTAAGATTTGGAAGCCGTCTTAAGGAATCGAAGAGGAAGAAGTATCACTCTGTTGATAAGTAGTACTAGTACCGTATTGCCCAGGCTATCCTAGAACTCCCGCAAAACCTGTAGTACCGTATATGACTCATATAAAATATTATTAATATTAGTTTGCTTTTAAAAGATTTTTTTCCCTACATTCTAAAATAAAATAGACTAAAATAATCAAAAAAATCAATAATAATAAATAAATCAACGATCCACCGATCCGATCTGCGACAACTCGTGAGAACTCACCCAAGGCGAGTTGTCCTGAATTGTTTCGAGTTACAGTTTTTCCAATTTTTTAGCCCAACGCGGACCAGATCAGACTGATCTTGAGACAACTCGCTCGATTTGGCCAGATCCGGTCTGGGTTTTCGAACCATGTATGGAATCAATAGAGTTTCAAAAACTCTTCATCCAGCTCTACCGCGTAATACTTTTACATTTATTTGAGAAAATTAATTTATTAAAACAACTCAGAAGGGCATTTTGAGATGGAAAGCCATTATAAGTTAAAGTTGAAAAGCCTCTCGAAAGAAGCAAAAGTAGCTATAAGATTACATGGGAATTGTGGTTGGCTAAATGCCGCCACCCCACCACCAATCATAACAATGAAGATAAATGCCAAATACAAATATTTACAAAGGCGTTAAGCACTTACACATCAGTTGTTATTGCTTTCCTTTCCTTTCCAAAAGGTCCTTGTTCTTTTTCTTCCACAAAGCCAATCTAAAGACATAATTAGTAAGATCCTACAAAACTTTCCCTATATTATGTCCATAATCCTTACATCATCACCTTCCCGTAACTGGCTTATTTTTCACCTTGTTCTCTCTTTCATTCTTCAGCAATTGGTTTTAATTTGTATGAGTGACAAAACATGATATGAATAGTCTCCGCTTGGTTGAAGAGACTGTGATTAGGTTTGAATATAGGATTTGAATCCCTAGATAAAGTTGAACAAACCAAACTTCTCTTCATCATTCTCTCGTAAAATAAACTTATTTACTAAATATTGCAACAATACCAACTAATGGGACCCTCGACTTCGGGAGGCGTTAACTATATAAGACAAAGTGGAGAGGTGAGACTTGTCTTGAGCTCTGGGTAATATGTCAAGCATCATTCTCCCCTTCTTTGAAGAGTTTGATCGTGAACTCATGCACTGTTGACAAAAGACGAGGTCAAGCTGATGAAAGACTCCTTTAAAAATCTAAGAACGATGATTTTGCCAGAATAGTTACATTTTTGTATAGGAGCCCATTTTTGGAGTCGAAATAGCATCGGTGATATGGCCATCGACACAATGTAGAGCCTCTATCTCGTCAAATTTTTTGGGCCGCATTATTATTATTTTTATCTATATCTGTTAGAGCCGTCTTTAGTTTATTTTTGGGAGTCGAAGCTTTTAGTCAATTTTTGAGAAGTCTGTCGATGTTCATTTGGACATCAAGCATGAATTAATAGGAACTGGAAGCGGTGTATAGACTTCTTTGTTAATATTTATGGCTTTCGATCTCTAGCTCACATAGCACTATCGAATAGATTTTGTTAAAAACTACATTTGCGGAAGCTAAATTAATCTCAATTATAACTAAAATCTCTCAATTGCATAAAATAAAAGTAAAAAAACCTAGTGTTTATGAGTTTTACCCCAAACTCTATATATCTCTCTAAGGCTCAACCTTTCTCTCTCACTCAAATCAACATAAGAAATAAACTAAGCTTATGCTCTCTTTTATAGAAGAAGAGACCTAGCACAAATAGAAACCCTAGCTAGACTCTAATTAGGAAACTTCTTCATTTCCCGAACTCTACATATCTTATGCTCTCTCTTACTCAAATCGCCTACTTCGTTTCCCAGACTTCGCTTTCATGACCAAAAAGCAGCGCAACCTTCCCAACTGAAAGCCTTCCATTAGTGTCAGGGTTCAACTTCAAATGCCATATTGATATACCTTTGGAGCATCCAACAGCTATTACCTTATACGGTTCACCAATATTTGGTGCCCAAGCAACATAATATACATGGTCACCCTTATCTTCAAGTAAAACCAACTTCACAACTCTCAACCAACCTTGACGAGCCTCATCAAATTCCCATATCTTGGAGGAGTTGAATTGTGACAGTGGGTCTGGCCTGGATCAAGACAGAAGAAAAGGGATTTTGGAATATCGCCAATTATCGACCCCGACTGTTTTGTTTACTTCTCTGACTTCTCCGTCGAATTTTTGTCAACCATGTCCGTCATCGGCCCTGTCGAAACCCGCGATCCCTCCGCTTGATATGCGGCCCGCCTCTAGTCGGTTATGGTCACCCCCGGTTAGCAACCACTCCAAAACAAGTAGGGGGGGGGGGCGGGGGGCGTGGGTGTCCGAATAGGTATTGTGGGTCCACGATCCCTCCTTGTTGGTGCCCTCGTAGCCCGCGTCCTCTGTAGGCACAAGCGGTTGTTGTGGCACGCTCGAGCCACGTGAAGGCATGTCCTGCCCGATGCTCGACGCTACTTTCCTTGTTCCCGTTGTACTCTGTCCCGTACCCTGCCCCGCCGAAGTCATGCCTTGATCCGTGCTCGATGTACCCTGACTCGTGACTCATGCCCTGCACACCCTAGCCTGCGTCCTGCCCTTCGTGCCTTGACCATGTCATGGTATGCCCGTGCCTTTTGTGCCCTGTCTCAGTGATATGCCCACGATATCTTCCCCGATCTCCTGGTCCTCGCGCCCTAGATCGCGTACTTCGCCGATCTCGGCAGTGATGGGGACCTCTTTCTCTTGATTTTTGATCACCGGTGACTCTCCTTCCGTCGTTGGTGATGTAATCATCCCCTCTCCGATCGTTCTCCAAATTCTAGGCAAGGGTTTTGGATTGATGTTGGTCTTCTTTGGCTTCTTTGGTTGGGCTTCCTGACAATTGGAATTGTTGATCATGTGAGCCTCTCGCATCAATGTCGCAACCTCTTTGTGGGACTTTGATCGAGAACTCTCCAACACGTCTACGTCTTTCATAACTACTAGATCAATCCCACGGTAAATCTCTCTCTCCGTCGTCTCTTCGTAGTGCTTCATCTTCAAGCCATCTCCATCGAATTTCTTCGATTCCTCCGTCACAACTCCTGCCTCAATCTCTAACGCGTCTTCGCTTACCCCACCCACGAAATCGATCGCATAAAGAGCCTATTTCTCCATCGGTACCTCGTAGTAGTTAATCTTCAAGCCATCTATATCGATTTCAACACCTACACTCGTCTGAAACCCATCTTTTCTAACATTAAAGTTCTCAAGCATCTGAAACGCTTCCCTTTTCAGATATTTTTTTAAACATTAAAACATATGCGATCCATGACGATTCGGAATCCATACTTCATTGGCTTCTCTCCATTAAAGTATGAATTCGTCCTTTTCTAATCTTTGTTCTATCCAATTTTCCATGTAGTCTTTTTGATTTGAACATCTCCTATGATCGTTTCCCGCATGTATATAAGTTATTCCTATTTTGTTTTATGCTTTGTTGGAGCTAGTCTGAGGAGTTTCTATTATTTAGGTTTGTTTCTATTTGGAGAGATATTCTAGGGGAGATATCCTAGGGTTCTAGGATTTATAGGAGAGGGTGGTGCAATCTTTTACTCAGTTGTTGCTGAGAGAATTAAGAAAGTTTAGTTTATTATTTTGTGTTTTATATTTTTGTTTTAGAGTTTAGAAAACCCTAATTTTAATTAGGTTAACGTTTATCAATCCGAGTTCTTGCTTCCGCGACTCTGATTTACGTTAAATTGGTACCAAAGTTAACAAGATTCTGCGAGATTTTTTTTTCCACTGACTGCTACAGTGATTTCGAGGGGGTTACGATTTTGGCATTTACTACAGTAATTTTGGCATCGAGAACTCTTCAACATGCAGGTGGGAAAGACGGAGACGTGTTGAAAAGTTATCGATTAAAGTCCCACGAGGGGGTTGCGACATTGATGCGAGAGATTTACCCGATCAACGATTTCAATCATTAGGAAGCCCAACCAAAGAATACCAACCCCAATCCAAAACCCTTGCCTAGAATTCGAAGAACGACCATAGGGGAATTTTTTACGACACCTACGATGGAGGAAGAATCTCCGGTAACGGAGAAAGAGAGATAGGAGTCGGTAAACACAATCACGACGACCGCGATAAAAACCCCTCTGAAAGCGACAACACATCAACGTTAGGAGGGGAAAGAGAGGCCTCGACAGCGGCAAGTACGGAGGGATCTTCATCAGCGGAGGCAGCGTTTCTAAGGGGAGGGGAGAAAGATGTCCCCACGGCCACCACAACAGTAGGAGAGGTCGTAGAAACTGCGGTAAGTGTGGGGAAATCCCTGATGTCGACAGGGTCGACCGAAAGGGGGGAGAGAGGGGTCCCCATGGCATCCCCGACAACGACGACAACCATAACAGCGGGGGAGGTCGTAGCTACTGCGGAGAGATCGCCTTTAGAGTCCGACGGTTTGGAGAAGACGGATACGGCAGTTTCGGGAAATTCGGAGACTCCGTTTGGAGCTTGTGATAACATAAAGACAAGTATTACACTCGACCCGTTACCCTACCAAAGGGTTAAGCGGGGAGCACCACAGAGGGAGCTCACATTGTGTGGAACATTGACGAAAGGCGATGATGGTAACCCGGGAATTAACGAGTATTGGAAGAAACATACGCTTTTCTGCACACGAGTAGAAGTTCAAAGGAAGGGGTTGGATACCATTATAGATGGGGGTTCGACGGATAACCTATCTCTGAGAGCGTAGCGGATAAACTACGGCTCAACCTTGTACCCCATTCCAAAGTTGCCACGTTGAATTGGTTACAGAAAGACGAAAAACAAAGGAAAATTTCAGTATTATATCGTACGCGCGTAAAGATCAGGATGGGAGAGTATGAAGAATCCATATTATGTACTGTTATCAAGATGGATGTTTGTCACTTGCTCTTGGGTAGGCCTTGGCAGTAGGAAAGGAATGCTATACATATTGGGCGCATAATGTTTATGTATTTATGTGGAAGGGTATTCGACAGAGATGGGTAGGGCTACCGTCAGGAGAGACCCCAGTTCATAAGTCAAGTAGTTTCCTAGTAGAGGGCAGGAGGCAAGAACTTGCTTACGCTCTTGTTTGTGCAATGTCTACAGCTCCTACAACAGTTCCTAATGAGCTACAACCATTACTAGATCGGTTTCCAGATGTTTGCCAGGAACTCGTTCCACCAGAGTTACCTCCGTTATGAGATATTCAACACAATATTGATTTGATTTCAGAGGCGCCTTTGCCTAATTTGCCCCATTATCGCATGGCCCCATTTGAGCATGCAAAGTTACTAAGACATGTCACAGAGTTATGTGCCAAAAGGGGTTTTGAGGAAGAGCATGTCACCGGTAGTAGTTCCAGCACTCTTAGCCCCTAAAAAGGATGGGAGTTACCGTCTGTGTGTTGATTGTCATGCAGTTAACAAGATCACAGTAAAGTACAGATTCCCCATTCCGAGATTAGAGGACATTATAGATGATCTCTATGGCACTAGGTTTTTCTCCAAACTTGATCTCAAAAGTAGGTACCATCAGATTTGCACGCGACCAGGGGATGAGTGAAAGACGACTTTTAAGACCAAAGATGGTCTATATGAGTAGTTAGTGGTGCCTTTTGGACTGTCTAATGCTTCGTCCACATTCATGTGATTGATGACTGAGGTTCTGCGTGACTGTATTGCAGAGAGGTTCACGGTTGTCTACTTCGATGATATTCTTATACACAAT
Source organism: Kingdonia uniflora (assembly GCA_014058105.1). Taxonomy (NCBI): domain Eukaryota; kingdom Viridiplantae; phylum Streptophyta; class Magnoliopsida; order Ranunculales; family Circaeasteraceae; genus Kingdonia; species Kingdonia uniflora. The sequence continues at coordinate 1,554,245 of JACGCM010000622.1, forward strand.
CTCACAAAAGAGGAGCATCTTATTCACGTGGAGAGAGTTTTAAAGGCCTTAGGTCAGCACCGGTTATTTCTTTTCTTGTGGATTCTGTGCAGTTTTTAGGATATGTTATTTCGTCAGAGGAGATCAAGGTTGATACGAGGAACTAACCAGTCCCTACCACGACGACACAGGTATGGAGTTTTCATGGGTTTGCTATGTTTTATAGGCAATCATCAATGGGTTCAACAATATTATGGTGCCAATTAAGTCCATCATGGGCGGCATTGGCAACATTATTTGGTTCACCGGGAGTTCATCATTCATTATGATCATGACGCACTACGACACATGTACAACCAACAGAGGTTCGACAGACAAGCAGGCAGGCAAAGTGGTTCAGTTACGTCCAGAGTTTTGACTTCCACATTCAGCACATCAAGGGTAAAGAAAACGGGTTCGTAGATAAGATCACTAGGACAACTCACCTCTTGGTTACACTCCGTTCGTCAGTTTTTGGGTATTTTGGGCCTATATATGAGTCATGTGGGCAACACCAAGGTTCTTATGAGGATTACACTATTCAGGATGGGTATTTATTTAAGGTACAACCCTTTGTGTTCTGAGTTCTTCTATACGAGAGTATTTGATTGCAGATATGCAAGATAGGATGCTAGGGGACTTGGGGGACATTTCGAAGTGATCAAGACCATGCACTCATGGCGGGAAAGCTACTTCTAGGATATTATGTGCAGGGATTGTTAAAGCCTTTATCAGGATATGTTATTCTTGCGCGACAACTAAAGGGAAAAAACTAACACGGGTCTCTACACACTTTTGCCGATTTATTTAGACTGGAGAGATGTTTCTCTGAACTTTGCTACAGGATTGCCGAAGATATGGGGTTCGACTCTGTGTTTGTTGTTGTTGATCGGTTCTCCAAGATGGCACATTTTATTCCATGTACTAAGACGGAAGATACAGCTCATGTGGCTCGACTTTTCTTCTGAGAGGTGGTTACGTTTACATGGGGTTCCGCAATCGATTATTCATAAAAGACACGATTTATGGGGCATTTTGGGAGGGCGTATGGGACTCTTATGCTACAAGCTTCGTTTTCCAAAGCTTTTCACCCTCAAACAGACATATAGACATAGGTGGTTAACAAAAGCTTGGGTGATCTCCTAAGGTGTATTATAGGGGATAGACAGAATGAGTGAGATTTTACCCTTTCACAGACTGAGTTGCTTTTAATAGTTCTGTAACGGTTCGACGTGTCACAGTTCGACGGGACTCTCCTTTTCAGATCGTAACGGGCTATTCCCCAGATATGTGTTGATTTAGCACCTATTCCCCTAGTTAGTACTACTTCTGACAGTGCAGCAGAGTTTGCTGAGTCCATCATTCAATATATGCGGAGGTTCAACGACATTTAGGTATGTTTTACGCAGGTGTAAAGGAAAGGGTTGATCGGCATCGGCGAGAGGTATATTTTCCCGGAGACACTGGTTATGCTTATATAGAGAAGGACGACACCCGGGAGTGGGTCTAAACTTCTTTGCGTAAATCGGGGCCTTATCACATCATTCAGAGCATTGAAGACAATGCTTATGAACTTGACGGTCCTGGAGCGCGCTCTAAGGTTGTAAATGTAAACTCCTGACGCATTTATGGGTATTCCATTACCTAGTGACACTTACACTGACGTTGAGTTGATTGACGAAATTGATGAGATATTGATCCGTTAGAACGCAGCAGGATATGTTGAGTTATCGATACGATGGGTTGGTCGTTCAGAGGAGGATAATTCAGGATTTCGGGGGAGCGTTTGCATGGATAGATCCGAAATTTTACGGTGATTATATGCGGCTACAGAATTCGTGGTCGATTTCTTCTTAGGAGGGGAGGGTTGATAGATCATGTCTCGTTGGTCGTCTACCCACGAGGCCACGTACCTTCTAATTTCTTTTATATAGATGTTAGGAGCTCTTTTATTTCTCGGTTCTCTTGTTAGAGTTTTGGGTAAACTCTTGAAACCCTAGGGTACAAAGATTATTTTGTGCTTCCGCAATTAGTAATTAACAGTTTTTATTTTGGGCAATTTAAGGATACAATATTGATTATTTTTAGTTATTTTATTGTGTACTTTCTTTCATGTATCTTTTAGATTTCTTTAGGATGAAGAGATGTTTGCGGGCGAGAGGATCGATGTGAAGTGGAGAAGGGGAGACTTATACGTGAAATGAAGCGTATACGCGATGAAGAAGGATCTCGTTTTAACAATTTTCAGATTCTGAACAAGCGATATGCTCTTTTAAACCTTCTCGGAAAGGGAGGATTCAGTGAAGTTTACAAGGTAAAACCCACTTGCTTCGTTCTTAAAGATTTCAGTATGTCACCTTTATGATATATCTTTAATAGAAAACCTCTATGCCAACACATCCTCCTGAATTCTATAGGAACTTTATGACTATACATGGTATTACTTGTGTATATAATACTTATGTTTTGAAGTTGGACAACTTGGAATAAATTTTGAATTCTTTATGCCAATATATAGGCTTTGTGGGAATGTAGTTTCTTACCGTGATTATGAACTCGGAATTTTCGAGCAGGCATATGACTTGGTGGAGTACAGGTATGTTGCATGTAAGCTTCATGGATTAAATGCTCAATGGAGTGAAGAGAAGAAACAAAGTTATATACGCCATGCCATTCGTGAATATAAAATTCACGAGTCCTTGGCTCATCATCACATTGTGCGGCTTTGGGATAGCTTTGAGATCGATCAGAACACATTTTGCACTGTCTTAGAATACTGCAGTGGTAACTTGAATATCCTTAACCACTAAATATTTTCATGATGTTTGCAGAACCTGATTTCCTTTCATGTCAAATCTCCTTTGTGGAAACAGGAAAAGATCTTGATGCAGTTCTTAAAGTTACGCCTAGACTTTCCGAAAAGGAGGCCAAAAATATTATTATTCAAATATTTCAAGGTCTCGTATACCTGAACAGGAGACAACAAAAGATTATCCATTACGACTTGAAGCCTGGAAATGTTCTATTTGATGAGGTTGGTGTTGCAAAAGTGACTGATTTTGGTCTAAGCAAGATAGTGGAGGATGATGTGGGATCTCAGGGTATGGAACTTACATCCCAGGGGGCTGGAACATACTGGTATGCCGTTTATAGTTGTCATTTTTTGTATCATGTACATATTCAAAACAGTAAAAAAAGAAGAAAAGAATCATTATAGCAGCTCATTGACTTATGAAGAAGTAATATTACACTAGCTTCTTTTATTGTTAAGCATAATGGAAGGGGGGCACCAAAAAAGCCCTAGTCTTACCTACATCCACGGCCCTTTGCTAACGTGAAATAGCCTAGCTGAACCTACTAGGATCAAGCGTAATCGTGTGAAGGGCCGCTGAAGTAGGCATAGCCGGACCTTGGAAGGTAAGACGGCTACTTTGGGGTCCTTTCGCTAGCATGGGGTAGGTCGGTCTTCGGGACCCGAATTCTCAGTTTTGGTACACCACTTTCATCCACAATACCATTGGTGTTGCCTCACGTCTTTATGACCATTCATCAACTCTTTCCAATCATCCTTAGGATTGATTGGAGACACCTTTGTAAATTAAATGGCACAAACTTTGCCCCACCTGCACCTGCACCTGCACCTGCACCTGCACCCTACACTGTTTATTCACAGTTCTATGCTTTGGAGTGGATATGTTGTCCAGCTCTCTTGCTTTTTTTAGATGTCTCTGCCCACAATAGTTAGTTACTTTGTTATGCCATAAATATCAAAAAGAAAAAGAAGGGGGGAAAGTCAAATGAAACTATTGAAACATTATAATTGTTGACTTCACTAAATAGTTAGTCTGATTAGGTAATTATTGAATGTCAGTATTTTTTTCTTTTTTTTTACACTAGAGGTATCCGGGCCACTGGCGAGACTGTTAATTCCCGACTAGATCCTCTAGGGTCGTGCAGTGGCCCGCAAACTGCACAACCAGGCACGTTGGCACAAGACCAGCGGGACTTAATACCAACCTCGAAACCCACCAGTGGTGAGAATCGAACCCTGGACTTCCAGGTAGGTGTTACCCTATCTTACCACTGGAGCAACAGGTAGTTGTTTATTGAATGTGAGTCTCATCCTTACAAGTTTTGTACCTACGATTAATAATGGAAATGGACATACTCCTGTCAATCTATTAATTCAAATTGCTCTATGCATTATTTTTAATGTATTCTGGGTTGCATTGTTTTACTATATATTTTTTTCTTCTGAACTATCTGTTTACTTTTGCATTTTCAGGTATTTGCCTCCTGAGTGTTTTGAGCTAAGTAAGACACCGTTCATATCATCGAAGGTTGGTAACCTTATAATCATTATTACTGCATTTAGAGTATCAAAATGTATTTCCCAACATTGCTTGACTTTCTTTTTCTAAATGAAAGGTTTAGTTTTTATTTGTGGACTTCTCAATCACATGAACTGTCTGTTTTTATTTGTGGACTTCTAAATGAAAGGTTTAGTTTTTAGTTTTTATTTAGGTTTAATTTCTCAATAACATGAACTGTCTCATGAATCAAACAAAGCTCGAAAGTAATTTGGCATTCGGCAAAACAAGGACATAAAGCATTAAGGAGAGGTAGTGAAATAACTAGTCAGAGTTAAACATCTGATAATTTATGCACAGCAGTCTGTTGTTCATGCTAAGAAGCGTCTAGTTTTCCTTACAACCATGGGATTTTCCAAATATTTTAAACTTTTCCATCAGGAGTAAAAACCGAGTTGTGGAGAGAAGTTTAGTTTAATTGAAATGCTACCCAAATCTCTGAACCCAGCTCAAAAATGATTCCCATTTGCTTGTCAATGACGCGAAGGTTGAATTATATCCTCAGAATGTCAAGTTTATCCACAAAGCTGTGAATCCGACATAACTTGTTTCACCTCTTACTTGTGCTTTTCCTTTCCCCGTAACGCTGACCAATATCTACAACTGCACATGAGCAACTCCATCTACACAGTGAACTTTTTCTGTTGTTATATCATGGTCCCTTTCTGCACGGACTACTCAATGGATACCCTCTATGCAAGTCATTTACACTGGCAACTCTCTATCCACACAATGAACTCTTTCTGTGGTTATATCATGGTCCTTTCTGCATGGACTACATAATGGATACCTTCTATGCAAATCATTTACACCGACTCTTAACTTTATTGACAGCTTTTCAGAGGTTTTGGATATGTTAGAATCCTGATCCTCATTATAAGTCTTAATTTCCTCGATATCAGTCTCCATCTCATCAACTTCTGTTTCCTTGCTTGTTGGGTCCTCCAATAGTATCCAATTCCACATCTTGTTTCCTCTGCTATTGCTCCAAACCAGTCGCACCAGCTAGAATCAATTTCAATTCCATTTTCATTAAACATCAAGTAAATATTGATTTCCATCAAAGGAAGTAGATTAAGCAGGAACCTCAGTTTCCTGCTGTGAAGAACTATGGGAGACTTGCATCGATCATAGATACTGAAATCCCAAATTAATTAACTGTGGTTAATGCTCGATGGGAATAATGAAAGAGGACCAACCATCTGTTGCCAAAAACTCATATATCTGTTGCCAAAGGCCGACTGACCAACCAACACACCCCCTGCACCCTGTGCTTGGTACTTTTCTGCCCTGTCCTGCCCTGCTATTGCTTATAATTTTGCGGCTCTGATGTTAGTGTCATTCCTATATGATAGTCGTTGTCCTCTCCATTGGTAATTCTAAGGATATCCCTTCACCATTAGCCTGACAAATCTGCAAACTGTTTCTCCATAGCAGAAATAAACCAAAAAAGGAGAATAAAAGTTGCTATGGCCTATAGACAATGACCTATGTATTGCTGCTGGATAACAAGACTAATTTACTTCTTCTCTATCATCTCACATTCACCACTAGATAGTAAGGTCGGACCAGAAAGAAGCTATTCGTACTAAAACAAAGATCAGTCTTCACATAGTGATAACTTTGAACCACCACGGTTTAATAGAAAGAACCCACCACAGATTTGATTGATTGTGCGAGAAATCAAATATAATTCGTACGCCAGTATTTGGTGAAAAATTTGCAAGTTCAAAGGATTCATTGTCTAGATTATTTCTTGCGAGTATTTATATGCGATTTGGAATGTGCAATTCTCCAAGGACTTATGCAGAAGTGTGATTTTTTAAAGAGTTAGAGGGTCTGCTATTTGGTAATTTTCTGATGCTATAAATTGTGTAACACTATGGCTGAGTTTTGAATTTGAAGGAGTTCGGCGATAATTAAATCTTTCTGTTTGCTCTGAGAAGGGTTTTGGAAGAGAAAATGTGATGCAATTGGGATATAGTTCACAGAGTTTTCTATGATTTTGCGATTACAAAAACTGTTACTGGAGTTAGACTTGTGATTAGAAAAAGGATGCATTTGAAGAGGACGAGATACTATTATCCCTGATACCATAATAACTTTGCAAATTGCCTTGTGATATGATTGCAAAAAATTGAAGTTCTATTCCATTAAAGCTCAACCATATTACCCTTTTTGATGGTTTTAGAGAGTGATGTGAGGCTGTGGAGCACCATAACATGGTCTAGTGTGCAAGATGGGATCAAATCATTGAGGTTACTCGCGGTGCAAGTAAGACATTTAAAACACCAAATTAAGAAACAAATCTAATTAGTAACCAGAATTTTTTTTTTCAAATTTAGCCTATTCAAGACTCATACTTAAACATCACCTATATCTTAAACCCTTATAACATGAAGCAGAGAAGACATATAATACAAAATATGCACTTTTGTATACTATCTTATTTAGGAGTACACACACGACTTCTCCATTGTATCTACAAACTGTAAAAGAGAACATCAGTACCTGATTTTCCTTATGACCATGATCAGAAATAGCTTTACATTAATAATAAAAAATTAAGAATCTTAAGATCCATTGGACAATTTGATTCTTAGTGTTCTTCTAGGTCTTTTTGTTGCAAACTTTGATGGAGCTTGCAAATTAAAGGGAGTATTGTTCCATTGTTTTTCTTTGATTGAATAGAACAGTCTTTCATATCCTCAAGTGATTCTTCACTTCAGCACATGTTCTTTAAAAGGAATCATCTATATATTTTCTACAGAAGGGGGATATTTCCTTTCCCTAGCTTAGTAAGATCCTTGAAGCATTTGGGCCCGTGCAGCATTTCAATAAAGTTGAATAAATTGAAACCCCACTCTTAAATTTAATACTTATCTCACATGCCAAAAAATAAAAATTGAACAAGGGATTCATTATCCTTCAGCTTGTGATATTATATGCTAATCATTGGCAGTTTGGCACTGTTACTCAAGGGACGAGTTTTGTCTTTGTTGACAAACTTAAAAAAGAAAAGATGGAGTTATGGTAGGAAAGAAGACAAATAATGTGAGTGTAGGGTAATTTGGTTTCTTTGATGAACTCTAACAATTAGTGAAGAACCTTACACGTGTACATATGTTTCTAAAGATTTAATTGAACTGTTGCCGAAGAAAAGATATTCACTAGCTTGTTAACTTACCCACTTTGTACGACATAGTTTGCCTCATTCTTGTCACCATTTCATTTATTGATGTTCTGCTCTCAATTGGTCATTGCTTGTATATTAACGTATTACTACTTTGGGAACAGGTTGACGTTTGGTCAGCCGGTGTTCTATTTTACCAAATGGTATATGGAAAGCGCCCGTTTGGGCATGACCAAACGCAAGAGCGGATACTACGCGAAGACACAATCATCAGGGCAAGGAAGGTTGAATTCCCTGCAAAACCAGTTCTCTCCCAACCTGCAAAGGTAAGATATTTGCTTCTAATTTGCTGCTTAGGAACGCTATTTCATATTAAATACTTGAAAACTTGCTGGAATTTTGTTACTTGAGTTTCAACAGTTCCTTGGAACCAAAAAAAAGTATACAACATGAGCTCAGATCTCAAATCTGGTTGGATTTTCTGGTTAACTGTAACATCCCTCAAAGCCGCACAGCCGACCTAATCTCAATAGAACCCTTGATTTTAATTTTGTTTCCCCTTAAAAGATCTTTTCACCCCTGGATTATTATTCTATGTTTAGCAGCCTAGGAGTTTGGATTTCAAAACCAACTCTGGGAGACTGAAAATCGGAAAGGTTCCAATAACTGATTTCATTTTTATTTTTGCGTTGTGCAGGATCTGATACGTCGATGTTTAACATACAACCAAACAGAGAGGCCTGATGTGCTAACCATTGCTCAAGACCCATATCTCTCTTACACAAAAAAATGAAGAGGGAAACCTCATTCAACAAAGCTAGATGGGCCAAAACTACAGAGGACTATAAACTATTTCTTGAACATCATATAAGAGGCTTTACCCATACTAAACTTTGTAAATGCTGTAAAGCTGTTCTTGGTATCCTTGTTCATCTGCAAAAGTTGGTTCTTATTGAAATGTAAAGTGGATCTACAGCAGTATGGTTCGCGGAAGACGTTCGACTGTTTGGTTCTTTCTGCTACATCCAATGTCATCCAAAAAAATTGGAATGGATAAGATGATTATTAGCTCAGGAGTAGGAAATATTTTTGGTTATTTAGCTTTCTTAATCAGGAATGCATCACTAAATTGAAACTGATGATGAATTTGAATATTTAGCTATTCTAGCACTCTTGTTTAAGGATTCAATGAATGCATGCAAGTAGGGAACAACTCTTCCTGCCAACTCCAATTGTAGTTTTTATAATCTCTTTATTGGTTATACATATTAATCTCAGCCCCAATAACCTTCATCAGAGTATTTTTAGTTCAGCATCCTTGTTTGAATTAATGACAAATAGGCGGCAAACAGGCGGTTTATTTGATTATATTTTGGTAATGAAGGTTTTAATTGCCAAGAGAGGGACAAGGCGAGGTGTAGCTCTACCTGAAATGTCCCCAAAGAGACCATTACATAAAGAAGCTTGTATTATACATTCTTATTTAGCAAGAACTGCAAAAAACTTGCACTCTAAAGTATAATCTGTTGGGTCTATTATTGAGGTTTTATTAGAGATTGTGATGCATATTATCTTGCGGAAGCTAAAAGATTGAATATGCTACAAATAAACTAACGAAAATCAACTATGAATTTATTAAATATCTCTACTAAAACAAATTTCATCAAAACAACCTCTGAAAACAACTAGAAGAGCTCTTATTTTATAGGCATAAGGATCACAATTTGAAACTTAATATAACTTAGAAACCCTAATTCTAAAATAGTTAGGAAACCTTCTATCTAGAAAGAAAGAAAGAAAAAATCTTAATTAACCTTGTGTAGGAAAATTAGAAAGTTCTCAAAACATAGAACTAATAATTAAATAACAAATAGAAAGAGAGTGGCATGTAGATGACGGGTACGACCACATAACCCGTCAAATCTCCGCGACTTTAAAAAAAAAAATCGACCTCGAATTTTAGATGAACCTATTTAGCCATGTACGAGGTGAATGCCTTTTTGTTGAAATCTTCAAACACAAACACATACTTCAAATCTCGAATTCTTTCACGAAATTTTGCCAAATCCAGCCGATGTACCAATTGATATTGCGACAGTGTTTTCATAATTTCTCCTTAAACTAAAACCTATGTAATTAATGTATTTTTCGTGTCGTTTGACTTGCATAACGAGCTTCAAAGTCCTCCCAAGTTGGATCAATAAACGCCGCTAAATCTATAAATTGAAACTTTTACTCTTCTAAAAAATCATCGTAATCCCGCCTCTTATCAATTAAAATTCACAAGTACTTGTAGTCATCCGAGTACTTATCATATACTGGGGTAATCTTCCTTCATCAAAATATGGTTGATGAGCATCATAAATAACATAAAATATCAGAGAGATTTTTTTTACACGTAACTAAACAGAGATAAAATTTTATTGACCGTCACTTCCATTTTTTGGAACGTTCCGTTCATTTAATTCTTTCTACCGACGCTTTGATACGCTCAACATGTGCTTCAACACTAGGTGGTTTCAGTTGAGAATCGAGGTAGCTACTCTCTCCTCTCTGTTAACTTAACGATACGCGGAATAAGCCCTAACAAAAGAAACAATCAAACAAGAATAATAAGGATACAAGAATTCCTAGAGGAGGGAAGTGGAAAACCCTTGCGGATAAAAAATTACTCCCCGAAAGATCCACTATGATAATCAAACAGGTTACAATGATATCTCCAAGCTTCTCAAGCTGTCTCTCAAATTCTAGGTCCCTAGAATTAAACTCAAAGAGGAAAATATAGATAACTAAATAACTAAGTCTAATTTATATACTAGGGAACTAAAATACAAGTAGAACGGATCTCGAGGCAAACCCAACGTCTTAGAATAACATCCCAAGCAAACCTACTCATAGCTCGTTCGAACGAATTTACGATAATTGGTCTCCAGCCCTAGATACATGTATCTCGTTCGAACTTCGAACGATATCCAAGCTCGTTCGAAAGAGTTTGACGAACCAATTCCAAAACCGCGAAAAATAGAGATCTCGTTCGAACCGGTTTCAACTAGAGCCCAATTCTTAATTCCGTTATCCGACTTGAGACACTTCAGTTTCAAACTGGTTTCATTTTCAACTAGAGCCCTCCATCTCTTGAATTTGTCAAACACATCTGATTTGTTCTTCACGAAATAGACCCACAGTTTACGAGCAGCATCATCGATAAAAGTAACGTAATAATGAGAACCACCAAGTGAATACACCTTGGTTGGCCCCCAAACATCCGTGCGTACAAGGTCCAGTTTTTTTAGGTTTCCTTGATCTTCCAGATATTTTGAAACTGGCATTCTTCTGCTTCGCAAAAACATACTCTTCACAAAACTTGAGATCAACCTCAGCAAGACCCTCTAGCTTTCCCTTTATTACCATTATCTTCACCCCCTTTTCACTCATGTGACCAAGCCGTTTGTGCCATGTACCTGTATCAATCCACGGAGAGGCCGCACAAATAGTAAAAATTGTGTTTTGCGTTGTATACAACGTTCCTTGTCACAAGCCTCGAGTTACTAGAATAGCTTCCTTTGTAACTTTCTAGAAGTTAGCACCAAAGGTACTCACATATCCGCCATCATCTGCCAATTTGCTAACCGATATAAGGTTACGCCTCAATTTAGGTACAAGTCGCACATTCTGTAAAACTAACGTTCTCCCTAAAGGCAACAACAACCTAGCGTTTCCCTTTCCAGTAATATTGTGTGCACTCTTATCTGCAAGAAAGACCATATTGAAGTAGCCATTAACAATATTAGTTAGAAAACCTACATTTGTAGTAGCATAGAAAGAGGCGCCCGAATCAACAATATAAGATTCATTAACATCGTCACACAATAGTAGTAGAGCCTCATTAGAACTAACCTCCTCAGTAAGGTTCATTGTATCTTTCTCCTCATCATTATCTTTCTTTGAGGAAGAGTTACAATCTCGCCTGAAGTGACCCTTCTTTCCACAAGTCCAACACGCACCAGCCGGCTTAGACTTTCCTCTTGACTGTGATCGACCCCTTCCAAATTTCGACCCTTTTCTGCAAGACCTCCCTCTTTCCTCGACGTTCAACATACTGCCGCTTGAACTCGAAGAGGGTTCAGATGTTTTACTCCTATTATCTTCACTCATAATCAAAGAGACTATAGTGTCAAATTTGATGTCTTCCTTCCCCAATAAGTTGCTTACAACTATAATGAACCCTTCCCAGCTCTCAGGTATCTGCCCTAAAAAAGCCCACGCTCTCGCCTCCTTGGTAAAAGTGATTTTAGCGAATTCCAGTTGAGCATGAATGGTATTGAACTCACTGATATGAGCTTGCACACTACCATTATCCTTCATCTTTAAAGTAAACAAGCACCGTAAAAGTTGCACCTTGTTTGCCCCGGATGGTTCCGAGTACATAGCGGACAATGCCTCCATCAAACCCTTCGTTGTCGTAACTTTGGAGATCATGTGTAGAATTTGAGATAACGCGCTAACCTAACGGTTCCAAGCGCCTTGCGATCTAATCGTACCCACTTTGCAACATCAAGATCTGTCGACTTCATATCAATCCCACCTAGTGCTAAGTCAAGATCCTTATGATAGAGGTAATCTTCTATCCGCATCTTCCACACTCCAAAATTTGAACCATTAAACTTTGTGATCTTCAATTTTTCTTGATCGGCCATCGTTCTTCTCCATACAAGCCTTGTAATAAGCTCTCTGACACTAATTGTTGAGAATCGAGGTAGCTACTCTCTCCTCTCTGCCAAGAATGATATGGGAAATAAGCCCTAACAGAATAAACAATCAATCAAGAATAATAAGGACACTAGAATTCCCAGAGGATAGAAGTGGAAAACCCTTGCGGATAAAAAACTACTCCCCGAACAATCCACTAAGATAATCAAACAGGTTACAATGATCTCTCCAAGCTTCTCAAGATTTTATGGAGTCTCTCAAATTTTAGGTCTCTAGAATTAAACTCATAGAGGAAAAGATAAATAACTAAATAACTAAGTCCCCTTTATATATTAGGGAACTAAAATACAAGTATAACGGATCTCGAGGCAAACCTACGCATAACTCGTTCGAACGACTTTACGATAATTGGTCCCCAGCCCTAGAAACATGTAACTCGTTCGAACGACATCCAAGCTCGTTCGAACGAGTTTGACGAACCAATTCCAAAACCGCGAAAAACATAGATCTCATTCGAACGACTTTGAAGCTCGTTTGAACGACTTCCATTTTTGTTCAAACGACTTCGATAATTTCCATCTTCAACAATTTCATCCTTTACATTTAAGTTCACACCCAACAGTCTCCCCATTGGGATCTTACTCGCCATAGAAAAGAAGAAAAATCTGATTGAAGATGAAACGAGCAAAAAAACAAAAAAAACAACTTTTTTTACCAGAAATCATTGTAGCAGACGACACAGAAATCATTGTAGCATACACAAAAACACTGTAATAATTGGAAAAAAATCCAAGGAAATAATCATACCAAATTTGATACAAATTATATCGCAGAAGCCAAATGATTGAAGATACAACAATTAAACTAACAAAAATCAACTACGAATTTAATAAATATCTCTGCTAAACCAAACCTGAAACAAACTCTATCAAAACAACTTCTGAAAATAACTAGAATAACTCTCTTTTTATAGGCATAAGGAGACTCATCACAATTAGAAACCTAATAGAACTTATAAAACCTAATTCTAGAATAATTAGGAAACCTTCTATCTAGAAAATAAAGGAAAAAAAATCCTAATTAACCTTGTGATGGAAAATTAGAAAGCTCCCAAAAAATAGAACTAATAATTAAATAACAAATAAAAATAGAGTGACATGTAAACAACGGGTACGTGTAAACGACCACATAACCCGTCATATTGATTTTGAATATTCTTCAGGGGAGATAAAAATTAAATTTGATTAACCAAAAGAGGCTTCAATTTTGATAAAATATTGAAGTCGACAACTTATTGGCAAAACTTTGCCCGTGTAGATATTGGAAAAACCTAAAATTAGGAACAGTATAATGCTACTCAAACATAGGGTATTTTCTACCAAATTTCTTACTTCATTACACACGTGCATCTATACTATTAGTAGTGTGCAAACTTTGATGGATGATAAGGCTTCTCATCCATCCACTAGGATTACCCACCAAGATTTATCTTGACTTACCCGGTATGTAAGTGGGGTTCTTAGAGCACTCCCAGCAGCTTGGCATTGGCAGCCCAAAACCACCCATTTCTTTGTCAAACCACTTGAAAAGTGGTTTTGGTACCCCCAACAGGTTGGCTTATCAAGCTAATATGTCAAAAAACACAAAGCTAATGGTTGTGGGCAGCCAATGGTTCGCTTAATGGGTGCAGCGGTAAAAACTTTCCCGCGGCTCATCTGAGGGCTAAAAAAAGTGGCACGTGGGCGGCTAGTTTTATTTCCCAGTTAAGTATATGCAGCGGTAAAGACTTTACCGCCGCACCCTCAGTGAAAACTTTAACAACTAGTTTATGAATTCCTTCCCTATTTCTTCTCTCCCTACATCAATTTTTTTTCTCCCTTCATTAAATAATCATATCTAACTCAAAATCAAACCCTAAGTCCAACTCTTCATACACCCTCCTTCTCTCTCTATTATTCAAGTTGCGTCCAATCTCACCCACTATAATATTTTTTTCTCCCTACATCGAATTCAAGCTACGCCCAATCTCACCCACTCTTTTATTCACAACCGGATTCTGGTGTAAAAAGCATGCACCCCCCCTCTCTTTATTTCATTAATCCGCACCAAACTTGTGGATGAAATGGAGGATCTTGATATAGTTTTATCAGAAAGGGTTTGGTCAAAAGTTATTAGAGTGAGAGACAAAGTGAAAGCGAAGAAACCAACATCGCCCAAAGTAAGTAAAGTGAAAAGAAAATCGATACATGTGGAGATTCCACCCGCAGAGGATGTGGTCGGTGGTGTAAGGAGCTTATTCTGCATCTCGGACTCAAGCTCCATCTTTGACCATCATACGACTACTCGACCTCGTCAACATACGCGTGACGCATTTATGGAAGACATATTATGAAGCAGGAGTTACTCAAGCCGCTACACAATCATTATGAAGACTCATCAAAACCATATATTGTAACGTTTATCATTAAAGCAAATAACGGTCATATTATAAGACCTATAAATAGGTTCATAGAACTACAGAGAAATGACAGACTTTTCCTATCAAGAAAGTCTCTACAAAATGCTCAGAGCCTCTCTTGTAATAATCTAGCAGCTATCAATAACATTTTTCTTTCTAAATCCTCAAGAGAGGTCATAGTTTTTAACCTATTCAAAGGTTTTCCACGCTAAACTTTGTGCTAGTGTTCGTTCTAGACGCTCTGAGTATTCTTGGTGTAAAGGCTAAGTCTGAATCTCAGATTTAGGCTATTACATTTGGCGCCGTCAGTGGGAACAAAGTTCTCAAACCCATTGTCTCAGAAACCGTTGATTATCTCTCTACGTAATACCGAGCTTAAACATGTGAACATGTGAGTTTCTGTTTCTCTATTTCTTTCTCTCTTGCCATTCTTATTTTTTGTAAAACCAAAGCCAAAAATATATTTTACCTCTTCTCTCTCTCGACCTGAATTTTATTTTTTTGGTCGATCCACTTCTCTGTACTTCACCGTAGAAATCATGGCGAAGATCTCTTTTCTGAAAGCAATTGGCTCAGTTTGTTCTCCTTCTCTCCAACACCAACTTTCTCATGTGGTTCTCTTATATTGCTCAACAAAATAAATATATTGGGCTTCATTCCTCACTATCCCTGGGCCATCGAGATCCAAATCTCTCTTTCCCTCTCTTTTTCTCTCTCTCATCATTCCTCGCTCTGAGTATCCTACAACAATAAGGTTAATAGGGATGAAATCCAGGTTTTCGTTGCTAAAGATATCGCGCTTAGAACACTTTATGCTGCTTTGAAACAAGAAAACATTAACATCAACAAATAGTCCTGCAAACCCCAGATCGATCGTTCCTCATAGAGGATTCTCTGCCAATTTGGGTTTGTTTGATCAAATCGGAGGGTTTGCTTCTGATTCACTTGCGGCAAGGCCAAATTTTGGGATGTGTTTTTGATCTCCCAGCAAAATTTTGAGAAGATTCGTGTTTGATTGATAGAGGTGTTCGAGGAGATACCATCTGATCTTCAGCCATATTTTCAGTAGCCGCGCTCTTCTTCGATTATGTTATTAGTGCTCTTTAATACAATCGGCATCATCTGTAATTGCAAAAGAAGAAAGATCTTAATTAAGATTGGTATTCATTCTTTGAAAAAATATTACAAAGCACTTCAAAAAACCTTTTTGAATACTCACTCTCTTTGATTCGAGCTTAAAGGTCACTCTCGCACTCAATTCGTCACAGTTAATCGAAGGTTATAGGTGCAGCAGCGAATCAAGCTCATGGATCCAGTTCGAGTGCTCAACAATTCCAACAAATCGAAGGCTTTGCTCTTATCGATTTGGAGTTTGAGTTTTGTTTTAGTTCGAGTTCGAGTTTGAGTTTTAGTTCGAGTTTGAGTTTTGTTTTGAGTTCGAGCTTTGTTCAACCTCAACAATGCTTTTTCCCCTTTATATGAAGAAGATAATGCATTTCTTTCATCTTTCAACATTTCAAGCACTAAATCAGTCTAAACAATGGGGTTCCAATCCAGTTTATGAGATATCGAACACTTTGCTGATTTTGATTCCTTGCCACCAACAGATGGAGAACTGCTGCTAAGATCACGTGTCTCAGTCCAACACTTCTTCCTCAGCTCTAGTTATTCCGGTGTAGTACAAACATAGGGAAGTTGTTCCAAATTGTCAACAAGTCCCGAGTTCGCTCTAGCTATGTCACGCCCCAAAATCTGTATTCTAAGACTTGTCAGAATATACGCCTCAAAGCAGTGAATAGGTCAGGCATCCCCGACGGATGTACCCCAACAATGCAGAAAATAATAAAGTGAAATATATACATCTACACAATATTACGCAACAAAAATATTAATCTTAACAAAAAGTCTAAAGCCAACTCCAAATCAGATATGTCATTTACAAGACTACAATAAAAGAATGTCATATATCTAATAATTACTAACTATAAGACATTAAGAGCTATACGAGTTCAATACACAAGAAGATATGATGTAAGAGTATGTGATGTAAGCGCCAACTACATTGAAGAATATTCTAGGAGTGTTGTGCACACATAGAGTTTCTTGGTAATTGTACTTTTTCATCCTCTGTACGAAATAATAATCCAATAATTCTTTGGATGTGTCTCTTTTAGGGTTTAATGCCCACGGAGATGCCTAAGGTTGAACTCTTCGACCTGACCAATATCTTTTAAGGATTAACACCCATGGGAATGCCATAGAATCTATCAATTTTTGTGACCTGACCAATATCTTTTAGGGATTCATACCAATGGAAATGACGATGGTTCACTACTAGACCTGACCGATGTGAAACCCCTATCATGTACAATCATTTCTAGTCTTTGCTTACGTGGGTAATATCAATTATTACATCTCTTTATTTAGACTGTATATTTATTTTATAAATCACAACGTACACAAACACTAACTCAAGTATACAACTAATTTATGAAAAAGGCAAGCGGACGAGTCGCTCTACTCGACGCTAGGTTCCCAAGTTAAGCTCTTAGTCATGTAATATCCAACATAACTAATAGTCTGAACTTCCAAGTCAATATTGTTCACATAGATGATCATAACTCATTTATTTCTAAAATCATATGTGAGTTATTCTTAACAAAATCGGATCACGACCCTAACAGAGTCAATACAAAGTAAAATATTTAGAACATCTAGTGACAATATTAGACCAACTTAAATGATAAAATCATCTCTCAAAACTATTCTACAGTTGATCCAGGAGGATCTAGTGTGTTTTGAAGAATTGTCAATGTCGTTCGAACGAGTTGACATGTTCGCTGGAATTTTGGCCCAGAGCCATATTTCGTTCAAACGACTTTCAGTGTCGTTCGAACGAGTTGTCATGTCCTATGAAATTTGGCCCATAGGCATATTTTCGTTCGAACGAGTTGGTCTACTTTTCTGGGGTTTAGACCAATTAGGCGTAAAGTCGTTCGTTCGAATGACTCCCTAGTTCGTTCGAACGACTTTGGCGGTGTTTTGCTTCTCAAGCGTTGATTTTCCTTGGGATGCATTTTATATTGTAATTTTGAGTTCCCTAGTATATAAAGAGAACTAGAGTTATTTTTTAGGTTATGTTAGACCTGAAAGAGTTATGAGAGAACCTAGGGTTTGAGAGTTTTTCTTCCTGTAATTACTTCGTTATTGAGTAATTGAATTCTCTATTTTCCAAACCGATTGGTGTTCTTCGTATTTCTCTACTAACACAGGCTTCTCAATCGTATTATGGATTAAGTGGTAAAAATTTTATAGTTTCGATTCTCGGGGGGTTAATTGTGGTGTATGGTCTCTACACGTGACCGTCTCAAGCAAATGAAGGAGAAACTTGTGAGTCTGTTGAAGATCCATCGCAAACCTAATTCGAAGAAGAAGGACGATTTGGAGATGTGTGATCCCAATGAGAGAATCACGGTTTTGGAAACGATAGTTTCCACCCTAACTTCTACTGTAGGGGAGTTAGTTGAATAATTACGTCTCACAAACCTCGCATTGGGTTTCATTTCGGCGAGTCGGCGAAGCTGTTCGAAAAAGAAAGGGGTTATGAAGGTGGATGGTGACAAGGACGTTCTGGTATTCGATGATTCTAGTGATCCTGATTCCGTTAATGAGCTCCCAGGTTCTAGTAAGTCAACGAATTCTATGCGTAATCTTCGTATTGGCTTTAAGATTGAGATTTCGGCTTTTGATGGTTCCGTCGATACCGAGAAATTAGATAATTGGTTAGATAGGTTGGAGACTTATTTTTCCATTAATAAATATTCAAACGCTCAGAAGATTTGCTTCTCTTCTTTGAAATTTACAAGTCACTCACTAACGTGGTGGAAATCCTATCGGAAACAACATGATATTAGAAGTCTGAGTTAGAAGGAATTCAAGGTTTTGGTGAGGAAACAATTCTATCTGATTGGGTATGAACAGGAGCGGTGGTATAAATGGCACAATTTGTGCCAAAAGTTTAGGCAATCCATACAACAATTCACTATGAAATTTCATAACCAAGCGTTGGTTTTGGATATTGACGTGGATGAGTAAGACGTGTTCATGAAGTATACGGGGGGTTTATCGGAGTCTATTAGAAGAGAATTAAAACTCTTCAAGGTGAAAAATATCGAGGACGCTACCGTTAAAGCAATTGTCATTGAAGGCAAGTACTTGAAGAGCAATAAGAAAGACAACAATAACAAGTCGGGGTATAAGGTTAATTGGAAGTTTGATCAGAAAGGGAAGTCCAAAGGAGATGGGTCTTCATTCAAAAGGACTATCTGTAGTCATTGCAAGGCTAATGGGCACAATTCCGATAGATGTTGGAAATTTCACCCAGAGCTTCGGTCGAAGGAGAAGAAGGGCAAGAAAGAGAAACGTGCACTAGCCGCAGCGATTGTGGGTCTTCCAGATTTAGATAAGCCAAATCCTAAGCTTACTCTAATGTTCAAGCAACTTCTAGTTATCGACGGGGAGAGTCGGGAAGAGATTTTCTTTGTCAACATTCAAGTGAAGCAGAGCTTAGTCGAGGCCATTATAGATCCTGGTAGTCAAAATAATTTAATTTTTGAGGCGGTGGTGAAGAAGATGGGTTTGGTTACAGTGGCTCATCCTAAGCCGTATGGCTTGGGTTGGATTCAAAAAGATGCAGAGTTGAAGATCACTAAGAAGTGTACATTCAAGTTTGCGATTACTAAGAAGTTTATTGACAAAGTGACATGTGAGGTGGTTCCGTTGGACGTATGTCAAGTCATCTTGGGTAGCCCATATCTTTGGGACTGAGATACAATCATTTACCGTCGTGCTCGCAAGTATCGTTTGGTGAAGGATAGGATTGAGTTTCATATTAATGCGTGCAAGGAACATATCACTCCCAGTAATTTGGTAACGGTGACTCAGGCGAAGAGGCTGGTTAATGCGAGCGGCAAATTTGTATTGTTGTTGGTACGATCGGTTTACCCGTCGGCTACAGTATTGTCTACTTTGGCAATGTCTCCTAAGTAATAAACCGATATGGGGGAGTTGCAAGAGGAGTATGAAGACAAGTTTCTGGGCATAAAAGGGATGCCATGCAAGAGGGATGTGGAGCATGATATTACCTTGGTGAATGGTGAGCCACTACCCAATATTGGGTTTTATCGGACTTCTGCTACTGAGTCTGATGAGATCAAGAAACAGGTACTCGAACTCCTGAAGCAAGGAGTTATTAATCCGAGTTGCTCGCCTTGTGGTTGGCCGGTGTTACTGGTGCTGAAGAAGGATGGGTCTTGGAGGATGTGTGTAGATTATCGGGCGTTGAACAAGATCACGGTGAAGAATCGTTATCCGCTTCCACAGATTGAGGAGCATTTAGATGAGTTGTAGACGGCTCAGTTTTTCACCAAGTTGGATCTTAAGTCGGGTTACCATCAAGTTCAAATCTGGGAGGAGGATACTTGGAAGACAGCGTTCAAAACCAAACAGGTCTTATTTGAGTGGTTAATGATGCCTTTTGGGTTATGTAATGCTCCGGCGATGTTTATGTGGCTAATGAATGAGGTACTTCGTACGTTTATTGATGATTTTATGATGGTACATTTGGATGATATCTTGATATATAGTCGTACATGGGTGGAGTATCTTGGGCATTTACGCAAAGTGTTGGGCGTGTTACGATCACGACAACTTTTCCTTAATGGAAAGAAGTGCTTTGAAAAATAGGAGCTAGTCTATTTGGGTTTTATTGTTGGTGGCGGCGAGCTTAAGGTCGATCCAGAGAAGGTTTCGGTCATTACTAATTGGCCCTGACCCCGCACAGTGACGAAGGTGAGGAGTTTTATGGGTTCTTGTAAGTACTTACGGAAATTTATTCGGTATTTTTCACAAATAGCTGCACCGCTGCATTCTTTGACGAAGGCCGGAGTACAATTTATGTGGGAAGATCACCATGAGAAGACCTTTCTGTTACTGAAACGGAAGATTACGGATGCACCAGTGTCAGCATTGCCTAATTTATAATAGCCTTTTAAGGTCGAGACAGATGCGTCAGACTATGCTTTGGGGGCAATCCTTTTACAGGATGGGAAGCCGGTTGCTTACCATTCTGAGATGTTTACAGGAGCAGTACGCAACTATCCTACCTACGATAAAGAGTTCTACGCGTTATATCAATCAGTGAAGCATTGGCGGAGTTACTTATTGGGGAAGGAGGTTGTAGTATATTCTGATCACAAACCGTTACAGTTCTTATCTATGCAGTCCAAACTTCAGCAAGTTCGCCATATGAAGTGGATGCCGTACCTTCAACAGTTTACCTTATTGATCAAATATAAGAAAGGAGTGGACAACAAGATAGCTGATATGTTATCTCGACCCCCATTGCCAACTATTTCCGCTTTATTGGTAGCTATGCAGATCCAGCCGATTATTCCTTCTGAGTACGTTTTAGGGTATAACGACGACAGGAAGCTCAATGTGATTCACAAGAAGTTGCTGCAAGGCAAGACGTCCGAGTATGTTCTGAAGAATGGTTTGATTTACAGGGGCAGTCTACTATGTATTCTTGAGGGTGGTGACTGTTTACAGTGGATTCGAGAGGCACATTCTTCCCGGGTGGCAGGTCATTTCACGGTTGAGAAGATTCTTTTGAATTTGCGACGTTATGTCTATTGGCCGAAGATGCAGGTGAATGTTGCTTGTGTGGCTCATGGTTGCGTGTTATGCAATACTTCAAAACCTTCCAATAGGAAGATAGGACTGTACTTACCATTGTCAGTTCCTAGTCGACCTTGAGAGAGTATTTCAATGACCAGGTATAAGAATGACTATTTGTTTGTAGTGGTGGATTGATTTAGCAAGATGATTATTCTTATTCCATGCCAGAAGACGGTCACAGGGGAAGGAGCAGCGCGATTGTTTTTCAGAGACCTCTGAAGGTATTTCGGGCTCTCTTCTTCTATTATTTTTGATAGGCATAGCCACTTTTGGGGGAATTTCTGGAGATCGTTATGGGGGATGATGGACACTAAGTTGAAGAGAAGTACCGCTTTTCATCCGCAGACAGACGGGCAAATAGATGTCGTTAACCGCACTTTGGTACATTTATTACGGGGATTTTATTTTACGCATCCTAAAACTTGGGATGAGAGTTTACCGTATCTTCAGTTTGCGTTCAATCGAGCAATTCATAGTTCCACATTCAAGTCTCCTTTTGAAGTTTGCTTGGGGTACTTATTGCAAAGCCCTTTTGATTTGGCATTTAGTCTTGGCGACAAGATGATGTCAGGGAAGGAGGAAGAGGAGCAAGTTAAAGCTCAACATTTCATTGAGAAGATCAGCAAGGTTCATGAAGTGGTTGAAGCTCAGTTGAAGAAGACTCAAGCGAAGTATAAGGCTCGCCGCGACAAGCATCGGGTTGAGTGTACTTTTCAAGAGGGCGACCTAGTTTGGTTGCATTTGGATAAGGAACGGCTTAAAGGGGAAGGTAAGAAGCTCAAACCTATATGTTATGGTCCGTTTATGATACTCAAGAAGATTGGTGACAATGCATTCTAATTGGATTTGCCACCTTTCATGAAGATATATTCGGTGATTGATGCCGAGCATTTGAAGCTGTTTAAGCTATCTCTTTTGGATGAAAACTCTACAATCGATACTCGTCTATTGTCAGTTGATAACTTTTGGATGGAAAGAGAAGATCCGTTGCTGGAGGATGGTATTCAAGAGCGGAAGGTTCATACTACAAGATGGGGTGCTATTGATTCGTTCCGAGTTGGGAAGAAGGATCAGCTACCGAGTAAGTCGAAGTGGTATAGCAGGGAATTGGACATCGCCGGATTCCCACATCTTCAGTTTTAGCTTGAGCAGGAGCTCAAGGCTCCCAAAGGGGGGAGCCATGATCCAGGAGGATCTAGTGTGCTTTGAAGAAATGTAAATGTTGTTCGAGCGAGTTGACATGTTCGCTGGAATTTTGGCCCATAGCCATATTTCATTCGAATGACCTTCTGTGTCGTTCGAACGAGTTGTCATGTCCTCTGGAATTTGGCCCAGAGGCATATTTTTGTTCGAACGAGTTGGTCTACTTTTTTAGGGTTTAGGCCAATTAGGCGTAAAGTCGTTCGAACGACTCCTTAGTTTATTCGAACGACTTTGGCAGTGTTTTGCTTCTCAAGCATTGATTTGCCTCGGGATGCGTTCTATTTTGTAATTTCGAGTTCCCTAGTATATAAAGGGAACTAGGGTTATTTTCTAGGTTATGTTAGATCTGAAAGAGTTCTGAGAGAACCTAGGGTTTGAGAGTTTTTGTTCCTGTAATTACTTTATTCTTGAGTAATTGAATTCTTTATTTTCCAAACCGATTGGTGTTCTTTGTATTTCTCTACTAACACAGGCTTATCAATCGTATTGTGGATTAACACATAAAGTTATATTTAATGTGGGCCCTATCTTATGTGGTTTTATTTTCTTCTAACGCCACAACAGTTGTGTTCATAGCTACCTACTGTACTCATGTCATTAACTTCCAATTCTTTAAATAAAGAAGTAATGATTACCTACTATATTCAAATATAATCAAAAAAAATAAATAAAAGGTAATCATTACCTACTATACTCATCCAATTCTTTAATTAAAAAGGTAATGATTACCTACTGTACTCATCCAATTCTTTAAATAAAAAGATAATGATTACCTATATTCATACATCCAATTCTGTAAATAAAGAACTAAAGTAACGATTCTACTACACTCGATCAGTGGTAACAATATTATATAGGCATCTCGAATAGTAAAAATCAACACTCTGATCAGTGGTAACAATATTATATATATTTTACTCATAAGCTAAACAAGGAGAGGATAGTGCACTTACCTCAGAAAATTCTCCAATCTCTCCCTCTTCTTCACGTGAAGGATATATATCTTTCTCTTCTGTACTTCTTATTCAATAAGGTGGAGGCTAGGGTTTTGCTTCCTAACACTCACGTGAGAACCCTTTCTCTCCTAACCCCCACACAAAGTATAAATACAACTCTTAAGGTGTGATCTCATACACTGGGGCTATTTTGCTAATATAACTACTCAAATATTTTATGATATGATAACTCATAATATAAAGTAAATAAAAATCTGGCAATGACCAAAATAATTCGGGAAATTACAAGCTACCCGATCGTTTAACTCTGAGAATGCTTCTCTGATTGAAAGATCCACATCTGTTGCTCTTCTTCACCGCTTGATCTCCATCGCTCTGATGATACGAACAACTGCTCGATAGTGTTGTTAAGCATAAGCAGTCCAATCAACAAAACTCTATTTAGTCGAGTTATACTTTGATCTTGTCTTTCCATGAATTAAGCGATGTAGAGGATCATTGGATGTTGCTGTTACATCGATATTTGTTGTTTTTTATCAGGATTTAATTGTTGTGGCAGATACTTATGTTTCCGATTTGGTTCAAGAAATTACGACTGAATACGAAATTTGTTAACACTGGGTTTTCTTGCAATTAGGACGTTGTTTTGGGTACAGAATGGCTCTGTTCTTTAGGCGTGTCTCCCTATTGCATTCTTATGTAGGTATAATTCCTTCGGGTTTAGCTCAGCCACCATTGGCACCTCACCTCTCTGATTATTGCTGACCAAACATTGCGCTTAAACGAGGGAGTCAGATATTACATATCGATTATTGTTCATCCAAATTTAACCAAACAGAGCACATTACAGGTCGCTTATTGGTTCGTCCAAATTCGACCAAACAGGTTACACATTATATATCGATTATTGGTTCGTCTAATTCGACCAAACAGGATACACATTACATATCAATTATTGGTTCGCCCAATTCGACCAAACAGACTACATATTACAGGTTAAAATTCCCGAAAACAAGCATCAACGACATCGATAATAAACTGCATCAGAATCAAAACAACAACGTCAGATAACGGTTAAAGAATGACCTTCCCAGCCAATACCACCCACCCATGATGCTTCTCGTGCTATCGGTTGAGAGCCGTCTTATGTAAGGAGTTTATTCCGCATCTCGGACTCAAGCTCCATCTTTGACCATCATATGACCACTCGACCTCGTCAACATACACGTAACACATTTATGGAAGACACATTATGAAACAGGAGTTACTCAAGCCATTACACAATCATTATGAAGACTCGTCAAAACCACAAATTGTAACGTTCGTCATTAAAGCAAATAACGGTCATATTATAAGACCTATAAATAGGTTCATAGAACTACAGAGAAATGATAGATTTTTCCTATCAAGAAAGTCTCTAAAAAATGCTCAGAGCCTCTCTTATAATAATATAGCAGCTATCAATAACATTACTCTTTCTAAATCCTCAAAAGAGGTTGTGGTTTTTAACCTATTCAAAGGTTTTTCACGCTAAACTTTGTGCTAGTGTTTGTTCTAGACGCTCTGTGTATCCTTGGTGTCAAGGCAAAGTCTAAATCTCAGAATTAGGCTATTAAAGGTGGTGATGGTGATAACTTTGAAGATGTTGGTGAGGATAACTTTGGGGATTGCGAAGATGGTGAAGAAATCATTGGTGATGGAAAAAGGAAATGGGTCACCCATGAGTAAATTAACCTCGTTGTTGCATGGACTTAGGTCTTCATGAACATAATAAAAGGGTGTTAACATGGACGGTAAATCATTTTGGACATCGGTTCTCAAGCATTTCAGTGAATTGACCAATGAAGGAGAACGACGGTTACAATGGCATTATTACTTTTTGGTGTAAGCGCCTTAACAAGTATTGTGCTATCTACAAGGGAATTGAGGCTCAAACGAACCACCGAGGAGCAATTGAAAGCTGGAAAAGTCTGGTCAATTATTTAAGTCTTTTTCCCTCATTTTCTTTTTTAAACTTTTTTTTTGTATATCATACTAGTTTCCATGTTATGTTCCACATAGTTGGAACTATTCAATTCAACGTACAAGAAACTAATCAAAGATGTGCGCTTCAATTACCATGAGGCGTACAAAATCATGAAGGCAAATGGTCTCCTTTGGAATCTAATATTGGGGTACCCTTGGATCGACACGTTTAGTGTGGATGAAGTCCAGTGAGAATGATAGCCCGGGTAGCTTAACCTATACCCCCCCCCCCCCCCCCGGTGGGGATGTTCACCCCGGTGGAGTGAAGATATCAATGGCGCAATTGAAGGAGAGAATATGGATAAGGAGCACTTGGAAAAGAAGCTAATCGAACAATCGGTGAAGTACTTAGACAACCGTTAATAAGAAAATGGAAGAAAAAATTGAGATGAGGAAGATAAAGGACGAACATATAGCCGCGGAAATGGTCACACAATAAAGAATCGAGATGAGGATCGTGATGTTTAATTTGTGTTTATGGTTGTGTGCTTATTTCCAATGAAGTCATGTAACATTTTGGATTCTTAATATGAAATTTGTGTATTGCGATGAAAATGTATATTTTCCATTACGGTAATTAGGTTTACCATGATATTTGTGTTATGAAGAAAATTGTTCAACAAGTTAAGGGTGGGGTGAAGAGTTGTTGTGGTTTTTCTTAATGTAAAAACCAAATATTATCTTTGCCAATGCGGCAGTAAAGTCTGTCACCGTATGTATTTAAACCCAAACGACGTTGTTCATAGTGAGCCGTCCATGTGTTTTATTTTTAACCGTTGGATTTCGGCGGTAAAGTGGTATTGGCCAAAGCCAATGCCAAGGTGTTGGGGAATGCTCTTACACGCCTGAGGGTTAGTCGTAATAAATCACGAACCCAAATCACCTAGATTTGTAAAAAATTAAGCTCTGACCTTGCCCATAATGTCTGAGAGCATCTCCAACAGTGACAAAAACGAGTGCGTGTTTTTTTTTTGTTAGACCAAACTCTCAGCTTTCCAGCAGTATAGAAAACGGGTGTGGGTTGCTTAGCTAGCGCTGTCAGAACTCAACTAAATGTGGGGAGTTCACACTAATTTTTTTTGAGTTTAATGTACTTTGGATTAGCGCACGGTGTTCTGATTACCGTGCGGTATCCGCGGGAGGGTCGAGTGTGGGTTGAATCTTTTCTCTCATGACATGGTGGGCTGGCAGTCAGAGCCCAAACTCTGGAGATGCTCTAGACCCCTACGTGTTTCACGCATCCCAATTTAAGTAACAGGGTGTGGGCCCCACATCTGGCACTCGTATTGTGTACGTATCTGCGTCACACTTCTCCTTCCTTCTAGAGCTCTCTCTCTGTCTTCAAAGTTCCAACCTTCCCTCTCTCTCTGTCATTAACGAACTAAAAATAACAAACCAAACCACAATCTCTCTCTTTTTATCTCTCTCAAAGAAGTCTCTCTTTTGATCTCTCTCTCTCTGTGTGATTGTGTTGCTGTGATGAGTTCGGTTGATTTCGAGTCGTTGTCAGAGGCAACATCAGGAGCGATTGGAGCTTTGTTGAGTACAACAATTCTTTACCCTCTTGATACCTGCAAGACTAAATACCAAGCTGAAGCTCGATCCAAAGATACTCAAAAATACAGGTATCATTCTATTTCTTTGAATTAGCACGATCATGAGTTTTTTGTATGTATGTTGAAATTAGATCTGTTGGATCGGGCAATATTTAGAGTTTGAATTTCTTGTTATGAAAGAGGGTTCAATCTCTGCATGAACATAGAATACTGTCTTGTATAGGTACCTCTCCGATGTTTTATTGGAAGCGATTTCTAAAAGGCAGATTCTTTCATTATATCAAGGCCTTGGGACAAAAAACTTGCAATCCTTCATTGCACAGTTTATTTACTTTTATGGATACAGCTACTTCAAAAGATTGTATATTCAAAAGACTGGAAACAAATCCATTGGAACAAAAGCAAACTTGATCGTTGCTGCTGCTGCTGGAGCCTTGACTTCCTTCGTGATACAGGTAAATCAGTAACTCCTTTGTTTTTTGATGCCGTGTGTACAATAGCTTGTGTTGTACTATATTCAATGCCACCCATGGCTTCCAACATAGTCGTTGAAAATATCGCTTACAAATATCCCTTAATTATGAATCGTAATATTATGTACGTAAGTTATATCATGATAATTACATATATTTTGCCGCATAATCAAATTAAACTTCTTTTTCGTGAATTATGATATATTCAATACTTCAAAGGTTTACCATGATATATTAGTGGGACCAACATCACAGTCCGTTCTGGAATCTAAGAGTCGATGCATCTACTCAATGAGATGTGGATCTACAAGGGTTGTAGTTCCTCACTCATGATGTCAACACTAGGATACTCCGAATCCGTGGCTGAGATTTAAATTCAAAATCATAAGCCTATAGTAACTTCAGCCAATGATACTATCTTTCATCAAGCTCTTTCCATCAGATGTTACACTTAAAACTTGTATGGAAATAGATGATTGGAACCATCCTCTATGGAGTCAGTGTTGCCATACCTCAAAAATAATATTAGCAATCTGCTTAAGTACACTTGCGTCAAATAGTTTTTTTTTAATGATATCTCATTTGCTTAAACGTGTATCTTGAAATTCACCCAAATAAAGACATCTCTAGACCTTCTCCATCTCGACATCTTAACCAATACCTCCTGACTTTCATTCCTTTGTTTTGAAGTACTTTGCTCTTCTAAGTTATACCAATTCATTAGAGTATTCACTATTTTGTGCTTCTTGTAATCGCTTACTAACACTAATGAATAGCATATCTATAATTTCCTGACTTCAAACTTAATGCCCTCATCTCTCAAACGCAACCTTGATATAAGATAGGTGAACCATGCAGCTTTCCCATGATACTTCTAATCCGACTACTTTCGAATTTTCCTACTACTATCTTCACCCTTTATCAATTCTTCTTGTATTTTAATTTTCTGAACTCATCCTATCACATGTCTATTCACCATGACTTCCTCCAATCCTTAACAATTCTTTATCCCCTTTGCACAAATATCATATGTAGCATAGCTCCTAAGTCTTTTCTATTGAGGCCTAAATGAACATGACGTGGCACGTCCCTAATAGGGTCATTTACCACCCGTTTGAGTTATCTTTACTTTACGTTTTAAGCTTATGCACTATTGGAGAAGACCGTGTTGGTTATTAGCAGTTTTGCTTTTCTAGGTTAGTTTCCTAATTGGATTGGTTAGGGGAGTTATAGTAGGAGTGCTCCTAGGAAACTAGGTTATAAAGGGAGAGGGTGGTGTAATGTTTAATTGCTAAGTTAGTAGAATTGATTTCTTTTGAAAGAGTTGAGTTTCTCTTTTGTTCAAGTTTGATGGATAGACTCGATAAACTTGTCGAGGCTTTGGGTACGGGAGCCTTCCCGTACTAGAACACCCCACCCCCCCCCCCCCCCCCCCCCCCCCCACACACACACACACACGCACACACTCTCATAAGGGAAGCTTCTCCGCGAGGAGCGACGACCTAAACAGCCCGTTTGCAAGTCTCGTTATCGAGGCCGAAGCTTGTGATGTTGACGAAATCGAGGTAGAACCCAAAGCCAACGGACCGGCCACGGCAACCACCGACCAACCACGAGGTTCTCACCTAGAGAAAACCCCGGAATACAGCCAACAAGGACTGCCGACGCCGACATCAGTCCCGACAGTGGTCGATACCACACATGCGCCGATGGCACTCGCGAAAACTGATTTCCTAGCTTGGGCGAGTCGGTAGCATGCCCGAGCTTATGAGGCCCAAGGCCCAAGTTGTACCCCACTCTTGCCAGATCCGGATCAAACCCAGCGGATCCTGATCCAGATTCCAGAAACTGATCCGGCAGGAAGCATGATGAAGATAGAGGCAGATTGTGGGGGAGGAGTAACAAATCTGGTTCAATGGGATTGAAGTCTTCAGAACGAAGTTGGCATCAGACTTGAAACTCACGCCACTGAAATCACAGGTTTTGATCGGGGAGCGAAGCCAGACTCACGGGGAAGAGAAAACATGACTAGCCCGAGAGGAACGTACGGTACCCTTAATGGAGTCCATGTAAACCATTCTATCAGGTTTTTGATCGGATTTTTGGAAGGTTCACAACTCATGAAACACATAGTTGCAGGTTTTGGTTGTAAAGAAGAAACAGATT
This sequence comes from Kingdonia uniflora, assembly GCA_014058105.1. NCBI lineage: Eukaryota > Viridiplantae > Streptophyta > Magnoliopsida > Ranunculales > Circaeasteraceae > Kingdonia > Kingdonia uniflora. The sequence goes on from JACGCM010000622.1 coordinate 1,584,051, forward strand.
CGCGGGAAATCATGATTGGAGGAGAAAGGACTGCATGTGAGCAGCACGTGTTGTGTTTAAATAAACAACAAACCCACATGTTTTGTCCACTAGACCAGGCTCACCAATCCCTTCATCTAAATTCAAATTTGAGTTTGGAAGGGACATATATGATGATGTCAGCAGTAACTATTCCCCAACAACCCACCCTCTATCACATGTAATAAGCACATGGCTTACTTAGCAGCTCCAGTAATGAGTACGGTCAAAAGGCCGAGCCGAGTCGAACAAAACAATGCATCTTCAGCAGTAGCTACCAATTACTGTGCCACACAACAATGGATTCTAGATAGGGGCAGAGCCAGGGTTTTCATCCAGGGGGTTCAAAATAAGGGTATGGGGGAAGGAGTCCCAGAAGAAAGAAAAAAAAGGGTAATTTTTAGCATAAAGAAAAATGAACAAGAAAAGCTAGTTAAACTATGTTGGAGATGGAACTTGAACCTATGTCTTCAATGTCTCCAAGTCAAAATATCAAATAATAACCAGTTGGGCAATAACATTCTTACGTTATTATTTGAGGGGGTTCAAATATGTAATAATTACACTAAGTATTTTTTTATTTTTTGGGTAAAATCGTTACACCAAAGGGTAGTTCCCGCAACCAGGGAGTTCAGCTGACCCTCTTGGAACACCCCTGGCTCCGCCCCTGATTCTAAACACACGTGCGAATCATAGGATACAGATCGGCCTTGTCCAACAGTTCCGTTCATGCATGTTACAGTCCCAGGTATCCCAATATTTGATTTGTATGAGGGAGACGATGGGCCTAGGTGAAGAATTATTTCCGTATGTTGACCCGTTTTGGGAAAGCTTTGTAGCAGGTTTCGAAGAGCAGTCTATAGTATTTTTTTAGCTTTTAATTTTAGACGTCAATGGGCGTAAGGATGTTGTTACTGACAACATTGTTCCCCGCACATAGGTACAACCTCAGTTTACGGTAGATTTCGCAGTAGAATTCGAAGTTTGAAGATGGGTATGCCATATCAAAAAGTTTTGAGTTCCATGATGTTTAAAAAATTTGTCGATTTCGTGGTCAAAATCTTCCACAAAGAGAGGGTTTGATGTGACACGTCCCTAATAGGGTCGTTTACCACCCGTTTGAGTTATTTTTACTTTATGTTTTAAGCGTATGCACTATTGGAGAAGACCATGTTGGTTATTAGCAGTTTTTCTTTTCTAAGTTAGTTTCCTAATTGGATTGGTTAGGGGAGTTACAGTAGGAGTGCTCCTAGGAAACTAGGTTATAAAGGGAGATGGTGGTGTACTGTTTAATTGGTAAGTTAGTAGAATTGATTTCTTTTGAAAGAGTTGAGTTTCTCTTTTGTTCAAGTTAGTAGAGATCTAAGTTCAAAACTTTGGTGTAACATATACGAATCTAGCTTCCGCGTTCATAGTTCACATCAGACAAGTCACCTTATCTAAGATGCTAATAGCCTAATACAAATCAAGCACAATACAAAAATAATTTATTGAGGCCTGAATGAACAAGTCACCTTATCTGAGATGCTAATAGCCTAATACAAATCAAGCACAATACAAAAATAATCACAACTTTTTCGTAGCTTTAAAACTCGACTGAACCTACTTATCGTGTGAATTTAGAATATCCTTTAGTATCTTACCATGATAAAATATGGATGAAGATGAGATGCTCATCGCTAAAGGTACATTAATCATGTGCTCTGAGTTAGACCATAACTTACCCTTTACATAAACATTTGGCTTGGCTTAAGGAGAGACTCTTCTTTGGGCTATAGGTCCATGAAGTATCCTAACCTAACTATTTGCATTTATTCTAGGATAGTTGGTGGTCACCAATAATTACAACTTGGCATGCATACTCATAAATACTACATCAACCAAGTAGTACTTCTTAGCTGAAGCTGCACTAGGACGAGCTATGCGGCTAGGTGGGTGAGCCATAATGTCTTTCTACGGCAAAGAAAGAGTCGGCAATTGCTGATTGGCTAGCACCAAACTATGCCAACGTCATAGTGTAACACCCAAAAGCAGCTCGATTGGAATGTCATTTGATTTCCTTGAGATGTGTATCATACATGGAAAAACACATTGATGTCTTACATACAAGTTATGTGCAAAATACGGTTTGATGGCATTGTTGCAAATTCAATAAGTTAGGCGTACGTGAGGCTTATCCTAGGGGAAGTCATAAACAAAATGTGTTAACTTGATGACGAGAGATCAGTATAGCGAGTGCCAACTTATGGTATGTATCCACCAAATACTATAGGTGGTTACCAAGTTATGTACATGGGGGTGACACATACCCACGTCTTATAATGAAAAAAGAAATTAACCACATTTTCTCTTATTTTACTCTTCGAGCCCCAACAATTTTAGAGAGAGGGAGAATGCCAGATAGAGAGAGATAAAATGAGATATCTTTTTAAAGAAGAATCTTTAAAGAAAAAAAAATAGGGAAAAATTGTATCACCTATATATATTAAAAGATGAAGATGATGGAAACATAAGCGTAAAGATGTGTGATTATTTAATAACAAACAACAATTTTAAGAACCGAGTTTGAGGAATCTGATTATAGCCGAAAGTGCAAAAGGAAGTGTTAAACTTGATGAATTATCAAGGACTACGTTTTTCATTAAAAAAGAATTTATTGAAAATTTTAGCTGACTGGTGCTTGTGGTCATCTTATAAAGTTTGGTAAGAACACATTGATTTAATTGTTCCAATTTGGGGTAGAGGCGGACGAATTGAAGAGTTGTAAATAAACCACTAATTTTATTAAATTTTCATTCTCTTTTAGCTATGATTTTGCTAGAGAGTTAAGTCACCATATGCAACTAGGGTAAACGTGTTAAATAATACTATACACTTAACTTTATTACTACAAGCTTAAATTGAATATGGATCCTTGATAGAAATGTTAATTCATGTACCAATGGGTTCGAATTTGGGTCTTGGTTTTTATTCAGAATTGTAAAGTAAAAGTCTGGGACATATTACGAAATGCTCTAATCGTGGGCTCTCATGAGAAAGGCATGAGTACAAAAAGCTACCCTTAGACAAGGTAGCATAGCATAAACTGCATATGATAATGCCCATACAAGAAACCAATTCGTCAAGCAAGAAACATGAAATATCCAACTCAAAATCAAAGAAAATAGCCTCAAGCAAGCATCTCGGTTACTTTATTAATTACATAAAGAATGGTATTAATGTGGTAGTGTTATGCTTGAACTCCAAATAACAACACCAAGAAATAATGGTTGTTTCTTTATCTTTTAATGATGGTAATCGTTGTTTTCTTTGGAGACCAATCCAATGTGGGTTTGAAGATACATATGTCCTAGTCGTTTACTTAAACTTCTTACATATTTTCCACAGTAGCGCATGCAAGTATAACCTATTATTGATTATTGAACTTAAGTGACATTACACATCATTTTTTGTTGAATATTGAACTTAAGTGACATTTTAAATTATTTTTACGCCACTAACGAAGTTACAAATAAAGAATGAAGATAGAAGCAAAATCTTAATTTTCGTTAGTTTAGACTGGTCGAGACGAAATGCCAAAAGTCAGTAATTAAATTTGACCACTAGAAACGACAAAACCTTAAAAGTTCATAATTGTGTCCAAACATATACCCTAAAACCCTATAGCCCAAATCTTTGATTCTCAAAGGCAGAAAACCAAATCCTTGAATTTGTGCAGGGGAGATAAAGTCAAGCAAAAAAAAGTAACTTCATCATATTAATTAACAACAAACCCTCCAAATTAACTTTTACCGTAAAATTTGTAGGGTTTATAGTTAAAAGAAGTTCGGTTAAGGGGAAAGAAAAAAATGTATCCATATGAAAGCTATGATAATTATTGATTTAATTTTTCTATTTTAGCAATTGGTTATATTGCATGCGTCAGTGTGAAAATATGTAAAAAGTTAGGTAAACAATTGAGACATGTGTCCCCACAATGGGCAGTTCTCCCGGTAAAACAACGATTATCATCTTTAATAGATTAAAAGATGAAGAAACCGTCACTTTTTCCATGTGTTGCTCGTAAGTGTCCATGTGAGATACTACCAAATTTAGACCTTTTTTACCTAATTAATTACTGACACTAGATATGCTTTATGTTTGAGATTGTGATACTTTGTTGAGGTTTGTTTCTTTACTTTTTTAAAGTAACCGAGTTGAATACTTCATCATTCTTGCTGGATAAATAGGTTTCTTGGTTGGGCACTATTTATTTTGTCCAAGTAGATTAGGGTAGGATTGTATGCTCTTGTATTTTACATGGGGCCTACCATGGTTGGACAATCAATGGTAGAACATGATATATGTAATGCATTTGATTGGAGAAACAATGTCAACATGTTGAAGTCATTTGTATGACATCCCCATGTTGAACCTAAGTAGTTCTCTCTATTTTAGTTGGGGACTATCTATGACTCTGTTAGAGATCTCTATTTGAAACCTATTTAGAGTATTTTTCATTACAATTTATTTTCCAATAATTTATTTTTATTTTTCCAGAATCATTCACCTGTATTGCACAACTTATAAACTATACTTTTCCCTAAGCAGAACTCTCTAGTGCTCTTTATAAAGTTATGTCTAACTAGTTCATTTCGCCTTCGTCATGTAGCCCCTGGATACAGCATCTTCAAGGATGCAGACAAGTGCATTTGGAAAATCAAAAGGACTTTGGGAAACCCTTTCGAAAGGCAGTTGGAGTGAGGCTTTTGATGGCCTTGGCATCTCTCTTCTCTTAACATCAAACCCTGCTATTCAGGTACTTGTAGTTTCTTAATTTTGGTTTAAACAGTGATGATTTAAAGGGTGATGATAAAACACAACAAAGATCGTTTTCCCACAAGGAAGATCTCCTAGGTTGGACCCACCTAGAGATAAGCATTTGCTTGTGGTTTTGCCATCCCTTTTCTGATTCACTGTAGTAAAAAAAAATGTTTGCAAAAAGTAAGATTAAATTGATGAAAAAATGGTAAAAAGGGGGAAGCTCTAAAGCCAAGCCCAATTACAACTATATAAATCTGAAATACTCTACAAGGGGGTCCCCAATTCTAGTAATTAAGTCAGTCTTTCCATTATACACTATAGTACCATTATGAAGAGAATTTCCTTTTTTTTAATGCTTGGTCAGCTGAAAAATGGATAGTTAGTAAGCTCTGAAGGCAGCTCGACTATCTAGTATGTCCCTTCGCCCTCGCTCACTATTCGCGTAATAATCGCTAGACAGGGTTAGCTGTGTTTGATGCTGATAAAATGGTATTAAATAAATAAATTATACACTTGGAATTATCTACTACTGGAAGGGGGAAAATAATTTCTTTCCGTCATTCATTTATTACATGGTTCTGTAGGGAAAACAGTTTTCTTAGATTAGGTTAATATGTTGCAATGTCTTCTTTTCTGTACTAAAGGTAGTCGATTTCCATTTTCCTGTGGGTTCATAAATTGTCATGTAAGAAAAGTTGTGGGAATTTAACAATTTGCTACCGAACTAATGAAATGAGAGCACTGAGTGATTGCCCAGTTTATCGTTCTTTTACCTAGCACAACAAGAATATGACATCCTACTCAATGATCTCATGAAACCAAATTCTGGGCAAAACAGATTTCGTGTAGAACTGAATTCTGTAAACCAAATACAGCCCTGATATTGTAGAAGGTTAAGAAAACCTTTCAGTGAGAAGAAATTGAGCTGAAACTTGGCATTGTCTTGCAGTATACTGTATTTGATCAGTTAAAATCGAGACTTCTAAAGGGGCAGCACAACAAAACAAATACAGGGTCCTCCCCGGAATCCCTCTCCGCCGCTTCAGCTTTTGCCTTAGGTGCCGTCTCAAAGAGCATTGCAACCTGCTTAACTTATCCGGCAATTCGGTAGTTTACTACTTCACTTGTTTTCCTGTCTTATTATTGCAGCTTCAGTCAGTATTCAAATTTTCATTTTACCAAATATGAGCCCTTGATAACCGATCTCCAAAGATAGCACAAATATATTCTGATTGTATATAAGCTGTCATCAGGTGTAAAGTCGTGATTCAAGCTGCCGAGGCAAATGAGAACGAGACCAAGGAAGCAGCTCCACCAAAAGCCCCTAAAACCATATCAGGTACTATATACGCTATTTGGAAAGGAGAAGGGATATTTGGCTTCTTCAAAGGATTGCAGGCTCAGATCCTGAAGACTGTGTTGAGCTCAGCCTTGCTTCTGATGATCAAGGAAAAAATCACGAAAACAACATGGGTATTGATGATTGCAATCCAGAGGTATCTTTTTCTTACAAGGGGTAGATTAAAGAGTAAATAAATTGATGATTGTAAATAAATTGATTTGGTATCCGCGACTAAGTTATGTATCTCATAGTAGATTCCGAGTAATAAAGTGTCTGCGGGAATATTGAGCCAAGCTAAATTAAGGGAATGAAAATATGTTTGATGGTCAACTATAACGGGTGCTTTTGCTAGATTATAATTGCTTTTTCAGTTACTATGTCAGAATCTGTCATTGCTAATTCTCCAAACACTGGTACCAATCACCAATGCAAATACACCCAATGAAAACTTACGGGTGAAAGAATTGATGTAACAAGCTGGAACTTGCCTCCGTGTTTCATATTTTCTGATTCAGGATCTCAAAGTATTTGTGTAACAACTACTGCATGTATTTCAAAAAATAAAAACTACCATAGTTGCTGCTTGTGATTTATTTGTTGTCTGTAACCCAGTAACCCATATCTACAGTAACCGTGATAGTCAGTTCCTTCTTGCCGTTGTTTTGAATGGCAGTGAGAGTCAAGGGACGTCTAATCAGTATGTCATAATACCTTTACTTGAACGGAGTTGGGACCAGGACCCCAGGATCGCGATAGTAGCATCTTCAATGACCTATGAAAAGAACCATGAACAAAGTTTTGACAAATTTCCCTAAGTTCTGGTTTTAGGGGGACTGCAATGATTCAAGAACTGCCAAGTATAATCTGTCTAAGATTCTGACTGCAGGGGCGAAGTCAGGAACTTTGCCTAGTGGGGTCAAAGCCTACTATAAACTTTATTAAATTTTGCTTACAAATAATAAATACAACATTAATATAACAAATAACAAAAAATCTTAATTAGATTAATTTTTTTTGTTTTATTAGTTAGTTGAAGATCAAAAAACTAAAACTAAAACAGATTGAACCATAAATATAGAAGTTTTTAAGAAGAAGAAAAAAATCCCCTAATGTCTTTAACAAGTATTCAAAGCCTACTATAAACTTTATTAAATTTTGCTTACAAATAATAAATACAACATTAATATAACAAATAACAAAAAATCTTAATTAGATTAAATTTTTTTGTTTTATTAGCTAGTTGAAGATCAAAAAACTAAAACTAAAACAGATTGAACCATAAATATAAAAGTTTTTAAGAAGAAGAAAAAAATCCCCTAATGTCTTTAACAAGTATTCAAAGCCTACTATAAACTTTATTAAATTTTGCTTACAAATAATAAATACAACATTAATATAACAAATAACAAAAAATCTTAATTAGATTAAAAAAATTTGTTTTATTAGCTAGTGGAAGATCAAAAAACTAAAACTAAAACAGATTGAACCAAAATATAAAAGTTTTTAAGAAGAAAAAAAAAATCCCCGAATGTCTTTAACAAGTATTCAATCTTTTTAACTTGAATCGACGAGTCTTCATAGTTTAAAAATATTGCATGATCGTTTCATCCGTGATGTCTTTGAGGGTTTCCTTCTCGATGTATGCAACCATACAGTCATTCAACCAATCATCCCCCATCCTATTGTGCATGTAGTTCTTTATAATACGCATAGCTGAAAAAACTCTCTCAACAGTAGCAGTGGCAACCGGTTGAAGTAATGTCAAAGTTATAAGTGAATAAACTAAGGGAAATACTTTATCTTCTTTTTTTTGTAACCATCACCTTAGCAAGATCACCAATCCCTTTCAAACCTGCAAACTGGATCTTTGGACGCACATCATCAATATAGGTTTCAAGTTGATTTGAAAGAAATCTGATATCCACTGGAGAAAAATCGGCTTCAAGTGCCAACTGAAGTTGATGAGCAAAACAATGTACATAATAAGCTAATTTGTTCTCATTTAGAATCAGTGTCTTAAGGCCTTTAAGTTCACCTTGCATATTACTTGCTCCATCATAACCTTGTCCCCGCAATTTTGATATACTCAAATTATGCTTAGAAAAAAGTTCGTCAATCGTCGTCTTTAATGTTGCCGAAGTAGTCTCACTAACATGAGCAGTACCTAAAAATCTTTCAATCACCCATCCCCTCTCATCAATATAACGTATGACGACAACTATCTGCTCTTTAATAGAAATATCTCGAGATTCATCAATTAAAATTGAAAATGGCTTACCTCCGAGGTCTTTAAGGATAGATTTTGTTGTCACATCTGCAATGGCTTTTACAATATCCTTTTGAATATCAGATGAAACTAGCTTATCATTTTCAGGTGCGTTCTTTAGAACTGATTTTGCAATAGTTTCGTTGTATACTGTAGAAGTTCCAAAAAGTTCCCTTTGTTGTTTGATCCTTCTGACTCATCATAACCACGGAAAGATAATCCCTGCTATAGAAGAAACCAGATTGTATGGACTGATGCAGTGAGAAGCATCCGGTAATCATCTAGGCTTTCATCAGTCTGCTTTCACGATTCGTGTATGAATATTTTGCTCCGGGTTTAATAAGTTCTCACATTTTTGATATGCCCAGTTATGAGCACTGTTAACCCCTCCCGCATGAATTTGCAATCTTTCCTTCTTATTCCAGCTATTAAATCCCTTTGATGTGAAAGATTCACTCCCGCCTTGGTCATTATTATCTTTTTTAAAAGATAACAAAATAAGCAATAAACAACATCGTTTTTTTTTTTTTGCTATATTCCAACCAACCAGGGAACTCATCAAACCATTTCACGTTAAAGCGCCTAAAAGCTCCACTCTTGAATGTTTGAGGAAAATTGTAGTCACGAGGTTAACATGGACCATTTTACATATATGATCTTCGAACTGAATTTTGATAATTTGGATGATATTCTGAAATTGAGATTCGTAAACCAAGATCTGCCAGAAGCTTTGATAAATCAATCTCTATATGTCTGCGCTTTAAGCTTGGTTCGACTTGCTCATGAACATTTTTTTGTTGTATTGAAGGCGGTGAAATTGGATTTTCATGTATATGAAGCGGTTGATCTTTATTTCCTTGAGTAGGAAGTTGTTGATCGATATTCCCTTGAGTAGGAAACAATTGATCAGTATTCCCTTGAGTACGAAGTTGTTGATCGATATTCCCTTGAGTAGGAAGTAATGTGTCGCTAGACGATTTCCTTTTGTAATAGTAAAATAAACTCATTCTATACAACACAAATAAATTATATGAAATTAATATACATAAAATATAAACGAGATGTTCGTGGATATAATATAAGTTGATTAACGTTACTTAATACGGTTAATTTTCAGCACGATTTTTGCGAGAATTAAGGGTTTCAATCGAATTAATTAATAACTACATGTTTTTTAATCAATAAATCCCAAATTACTACAACTAAAAGTCTAAAACCCTAATGTCAAAGAGTTTAATAATAGTTATATGTATTTAGAGAGAGAAAAAGTACCTTAAGAAAAGGTTGGAAGAAGACCCCTATAACAAGAATTGAAAATTTGTTTTTTATTTTTTCATAAAAACAAACAAAAAAATTTGTATTTAATTTTCTACAATTTAAGGGCAAATTTGCTAATTTTTTAAGTTGAAAGTCAAATTTCTAACAATTAAGAAAAAAAAAAAACTAGTGGACCGGTCAAAGCTTTGGTCATGGATTGGCAGGGTGTTAAAAAAAATAAAAATAGTTTTAAGTTAGTGGCCCCAGTCGTCCCCCTAGCTTCCCAACTGGCTGACCGAAGGGAAAAATAGAGCATAATCACTTCAGAAGAACTAATGATTCGCTCACATCCCGAAAGTCCTCGGGCCCTGCTGTTAAAATGAAGTAGGTCAGTCTTCGGTGCACCAAAACCTTCAACCTTGAATAAAAGTAGCTTACTTTTGTTATGCTTTCAACCGATCCTACCAAGCCGGAGCATTGAGCTCATAAAACAAAATTGGCTACTCATGTGGTGCTCACTATGGTGGCTCTGAATCAATCCCCTAACACATATTCATCACTGCTCGAGATGCCCTGAGGCTGAACAAACAATCTCTCTCTCTCTCTCTGAAGTGAAGCTAATGGAGTTCGAAGGAGACGAGACAGAGCAAAACCCTAACATCACCAACACAGTAGTCGAAGATGATGATGACCCACCAATGCTTAGCTCACATTCTCTCGATGCCCTAAAAGAGTTCTTAAACGAGCAGAAGCAACAACAGCAGAGTACAACTAGTATTAGTAGTGATGAAATTTCTCTCGTCAGTGAAGATTGGAGATTGAGTCAGTTCTGGTATCATCCAGAGACAGCGGAGATGGTAGCCGGGGAGGTTCGGAGACTCAGCGTCGTCGCTTCTTCTCCGGTCGCCTGCATCGCTTGCCCCACGCTTTATGCGTATCTCAAGGTATGTGTGTAAAGTTTGATGCTTTATGTTGTTTTGAGATGTTTGGTTAGATTAGATAATGATTTTAGACAGTGGGTTTTGTTTATTTTAGGCGAAAGTTCAGATTTAGTTAAGTTTAGCTTTAAATTAGCAAAAATTTGTACTGTTCTATTGTAGAAAAGGCTAGCATTAGTTCGAAATTTGTTGTTTTGAGCTAAATTTAGTTAAGTTTAGCTCTAAGTTAGCTCCTGTAACTTGGTTCTTTGGAGGACTATGGGGTTCTTTAAGAAAGGAATGTCTATTATAGAGATTTTTTATTTCTGGTTTAGTTAAGTGCACGTTGTTAGTCATGGTGAAATGGGGTTAAATTATATCTTACTATTTACTATAGGGAAGGAACCAGTGACCAGCAACACCCTTTACATTTGAGAATATGAGGCTACAGTATCCAGGATTTTCCGTGCAGCAAATTATGGAGTTAGTAACCATTTCTTTGTAGTTTACGAGCATTTAACTTTTCTATATGCTAGTATTGACTGCGCTTGGAAGTCCTTTTCTGAGGTAGGCACAACATAAATGGGTAAGTTTCTCATGTTTGTCTCCTACTATATTAGGGATTTGGGGAGAACCTTTCACCACTATGTATCCATTTCTCTCTCCTTGTTTCCCTACTCCTTTCTACCATGCTTGACTTAGTTGGCTGCAAAACCACTATCAATGCTTCTTTTCCCCAGACTTCAAAATCTGATATCCCACCGTCTTCCTCCAGTTACCAAGCGCTTTAGATTATGGGGACATCTGAAAGTCTATCTGCATGATCGCTGATATTAGGAGATCTACACTTCAGTTGTTAATCATACGTTTATAAAGTAGACCCAAAACCCTCATTTTGTTCCAAATGTTGTCTGACTGTCAGTCTGCATATAGTACACGAATTTTGTGGATGTTAGGTGATTTTTAGTATACTTTGATCCTGAACAATAGTTGGGAAAAAATCTTAAACATTCGTTGTACGATTCTTGTTAGTTACATGTACTCATACAAATTGTGGCCATGTACGAGAATTCCATGTACCATTAGGAGAAAAGGATTACTAGGAAGGAAGATCTAACAGAAGCTCTCTGGAAGCTTGTGGAAAATATGTATGTGGTGATCATCATTTGCAAGCCATAACCTAAATGACATAAAGTTTGTATTAACTACTCTATTTTGTTCAATAGTTTGTTTTGTCTTAACTGCAAACGTTAATTTTTAACATTAGGCGATAGCCTTGTGGAATGGTGTCAGGTCATTCTAAGACAGTTAATATAGCTGAAAGAACCTCTATGATTTGAGCTATTGATGAACTATGGGTTTCTTTGCCTAAAATGAGATCTATGATAATATGCATCATATCAGAGACATTAGCTTTGATTAGACGCGAACATAACCGTGCCATATTTGGCCTTATATATACCCAGCGAAAGGCAGAATCTGCTGAGACCCGAGAAACTGATGAAACTCGGTATTGTCCACTATCTTTAGCTTTAAATGGAAGATAAGTATATTAAAAGAATATATGGGTCAAAGAGCCCATGTGTTTAGGACTAGACGGTGAAAAATGATGACCCAATGTGTCAATAACGGAAATCTGTATGATCTAATCTAGTTCATAGTTCCGTTATCATTGACCCAAAAAATCCCAGCCTCATTCTAAATCTCTAACAACTGTCTAGCGATGTTCCAGGTGATGCAATAACTGTACAGTCTGTACCAAGATAATCTGCTCAACCTTTATCAGGTTCAGATTCTAATTATGGTGGTGCGTTTGCTTATTTTACTAGGGACAATTATGTTCTCATATTTGTTGTTAATAAACCAGCTGAGTGTAGTCGTTGGCCGATTAAACAGTTCAATGGGGAGAACACATACATCCATCCCATGCCAAAGAAATAATCAAGGTTCACAATTTGGTTGTGGCGGTGTTCGCTAGACAGGGTGATTCTTCATTTATCCGAGCTTTAGTGTCTGTTCTTTGATTACAAACATAAAGAGTTCATCCACAGGCATACATACTTGTTATGAGATAAAACCTATGCCCTACCTCTACTATTAAGGCTACTAGCATGAGGATTATTGAATGAGCTCTTTCTTCAAATCTGGGACCCATATTCCAGGCATTTTATTGTAATATGTCTCTGCAGACCATAGAGATAAAGGTAACATATCTATAATCTATGTAGTGATCTGGTCAATTATGGGTTCAAAGGTTGGAATGAATAGCTCATTAAGTTATCACCCTGTTGTAATCCTGTTAGTAGGGGTAGGATGTTACACCTCATGCCGGTTGTTAAGGGTGGCAATTGGGTCGAGTCAACCTGTCCCGGGTTCTGGTTGGGAAGCATCAAACCCTAACCCGACCCATTTATTAAACAGGTGAGATGTGTGAACCCAAACCCAACTTGCAAATAATCGGGTTGACACGACCCAGCCCGTTGACCCATAAAATAGTCGGGTTAGGTCATAAACAGGGTTGACCTATCTCACGTTTGACTTGTTTAAGTAAATAGGCCAGGCCAAGGCCAAAACAAGACTGACCAAAAATTACTAACCTGCGTAGTCATAAATAATATGCTTTATGACCAATTTTCATATATAAAACCAGTTTAATATCAAACATAACCAATTCTTATACAAAAACTTGTACCCATTTAATTTTACAACATTTGAGCCTGCCAAACTCATCAAACCCACATATTATAAATATACCATACAAGTAGTAACAAAAACAAGATAATATATGCCAAAAAGTGGTTCCTAAGAGCTAAGACCTTAAAAGTTAAGGTTGTCAGTTGTCACCTCCAAAATTAAGGTTTTATCACCTCCAAAATAAAGGCTTTATCACCTCACATAAAGTCTTAAGAGATTGCATACCAACAAAAGTTATCAACTAGCTAATTAATACTTAAGGAGTTCTTTTCATCAACCTTTAGATCCACTTCCGCTCGCCTCTCCCTTGCCATTATCTCCGCAACTCTCTTGTTGAGTTGTTCATAAAAAATTAAAATCTATAAGTAACAATAGATATAAAACTAATTTTGAAATTAAAGGCTTATAAATTTTGATTTCTTACCCTCAATATCCAACAACATGATATCTTTTGTTATGTCTTCGAGCTTTGCTTCAAATCGTCTATAATTGGATCACCTACAACAATTAATAACATCACATTAGAAAAGGAAAAGTAATAAAATGAATTACCATGACGTAGATGCTTTCAAAAATCTTTTTATCATTAAATTATTCTTTGATAAATTATGAGTTCTAACTTATGTCAAACTAGAGTTCACCATTAATCCATCACAATAATTTCACCATACAAACTACTGAAATAAACATAGACCCCTCAACCAATCTTATCTAATGATTTCCAAGCATAAGAACAAAGGGGTCAAACAAACAGATTTTAGATACCTAGAGGTAAATCAACTAATCTAACTGTGATAACTACCTATTAAGAACAAAAAGGGTCAAACCAACATATAATAAAGATACCCAAATCAGTAAAACTCAAGATATCCATGAAAATAGAGAGAGTGAGAGAGTACCTTTCAGAAAGACCAAGAGAGATTGAATCTGAACTTGTTGGACTAAATCTGCAACGAAACACACACAAAAATTAGTTAAATCATGAACAAATAGAGAAAGAGGAAGAAGGGGCTGAGAAATAGACTTGGGGTTGATTTTTGTAGAATAAACTTACTTGAAGATTTGGGTAATATGATTGTTTGATTATGGTAATGGAGGGAGAGAGGCTCAATCCATATTCTTCAAATAAGTGAGTTTTGTGAAGGAATTTGGATAAGGAAGCAGAGAGGTGTGTTCTTCAAAGAAGATAGTTGTGTGATGGAATTAGGGTATATAGTGATATAAATATGGAGGCTGGAGGCAGAGAAGTGTGGTAGTAGGGCTTCATGTATCTAAAATTCCTAAACTATCCATATTCATAGATAATATTACATTTAAGTAAACAGGTTCACGAGTCAACCCGGAACCGGGACTAGCAAACCCGAACTGTTTCCTAAACGGGTTAGTTGGGTCGACCTAATTTGACCCGAAACCCATGAAGGTTAAACCCAAATCCGCGAAACAGGTCGGGTTCATGTCGGGTTAACGGGTTCGGGTCAAATTGCCAACGTACCGGTTGTTCGCTTCTAGAGATATTACAAAAGTTGGTATTTACTGAACCAACATTAAAATTCTAAATTTCTGGAGAGAGGAAGAACCACTGTGTTTATGCTAGCTACCACCTCCATGACCTAGTCATGAACCTTGATTACTATCTTCTGTTCGTGAGCATATGCATCCTCCCAACTGAATAGATTAACTTGCCCTCAACTACCCTCAACTTTTCTAGTTCTTGGGGGCAGTAGACTCCTTTCTTGATTAGCTCTAGAGATACTATTAGAATATGATTTACCATCTAAACTGATCACATTTTCTTGGTACCCATGTCACACGTAGAGCTGGTTTATCTTGAGTCACATATCATAGTGAACAAATGCAAGATTCTTTATTTTTTTCATGTCCGAGCTGATTTGTTGAGGTGTATAAGGCCCAATATGCTCGGGAGGGGTTGTGTTTACAATTTAAGGCCAAATGTCAGAGCTTGCAAGAGACCACATTTTGCCATACATCTGAGGTTGGACTAAGAATGCTCAAATTTCAACCATCAATTCGTTATAAAGTAAAGATATTCTTCCAACTACTCTTAAATTAATAGGGAATAACCTAATACCATTTTGACTGCTATCATTCAATAACGGTTAAGAATAGTTAAAAACAAAGTTACTGGATCTTAGCTGAGGTTAGCTTATGGAAAATACCGGACAAATTTATCTGGATCTAAACTAGGGCTCAAAGGAGCTATGGATTGAGGTGTTGTTGTCGGCCAATGGTGACGCTGGTACTAGTGTCCAAACATAGTTACCGTTCAAAAAAAAAGTCCAAACATAGATCAAGTTGCGACAATGGTATAAATGCCATATTGGAAATCTCGTGACATAGTAGAAGGTTGTTGACGTCCATATGGAAATGATGATTCATTAAAGTACACATGAAAATAAATGTATACCCTGTTAGTTGATGGATCAAGACCTTTGTTGTGAATTGTAACCTAGGAAAACACACTCAATGGTTTGGCATAGTTTGCAAGTGAAATATGCACTTAAATGAGGGTAAAATGCAGTTCTAAAAATGCTAAGATCACTATAAAATACAGTGTGACCATAGAGGCGAGACAAATGGGAGGCCAACTCAAGGAGAGCAGTGGAAGGCAATTAATAATGTTTTGCAAAGGAAATCACTACAACCCAAAACTAGAGTGGAACACTACCAGTTATGATGCGGGTTCGAACTATTTCATAATTACAAAGATGTTTGTGTTCCACAAGGCCATTTTGTTGCAGCGTGTAGAACATGACCGACAATGGTGGATCCCGAGAGAGTTGATTAATTTAGAGAAAAGAAAATTTGCATACTTAGTATCTCCATCGCTTTGAAAATATCTAATATTGCTGACAACTTGATTTGTAATAAATACAAAGAAAGTGGTAAAATGAGTGCATACTTTAAATTTTTTACACAGGATATATCCAAGGTTTTAAATATTGTTATTGGAATAAATGTCAGCCATTTTATTTTTTGAGATATCGGCGATACAACTGATATATCAGGTGGCATTTACACAAAATGACATTACGATCTAAAACAGAGAATGTCAGTTTTGTGACTAATATATCAGATATATCGGCTAATGTCAGTTATATCGGCGATGTATCAGGGATATTGTTGATTTATCAGGGAAGTCAAACACGTGTATTTCTTTTCCTAGTTATTATAGAAAGTGCTTAAGGAAGTGCATATGGTGAGATTAATGGTAAGTCAATTATATCTACTTGCAATGGGCAAGTGAGAATATAGTAATAAGGTGCAGTAGAAATTTAAAAAAATACTATATCTACTTGTAAATACGTTTTCTTTTAGTAATGGGAGAACTGAGAAGTTAATAATTTAAGGTGTCGTAGAAGTTGGGGGGAAAATTAAACTCATAAAATGTGTTATGCATCTCCCGACATATCTTAAAACGTCAACGATATTTCTCGATATCTCACGATACACCACGATATATCACGGTATATTGGGATATGTCAGGTGACACATAATATTACCATCCTCGTCCGATATTTTTAGCAACATTAGGTGTCGCCCATTTCAAAAACCAAGATATCGGGGTGAGATATTGACACGTCAGCTGATATTTAAAACTATGGACATCCAAGAATATCGCTAGTAGTCATCCGTAAATAAGAAATTATATTTAAAGACAGAAACTGAGATTACATTAGACATCACAATGCACTAATTAAAAAAAGAACATACACTTGTGTTATGACATAAATATGAAAAATAGGCGGACTTACTCAACACACATTCTTTACAAAAGGACTTACTAAATCGAAAGTTGGGATCTAGCGCGTCATTAGTAATACGAAAAGACAATACTTTACTTGACGGGTGACCTAAGCGTTTGTGCCATAAAAATGAAGACTAGGTAGAAGCAACTATAGTTATCTTTAATTTTTCAAGTTCCACATTTTTTCTTCTTCCATTCAGGTTTCATTGCGCACTCTCTTTTGTCATCCATTGAGTAGAGTGCTATCTTTCCTTAGCTCTCTTAGTAATAATATAAGCGCCAATGTTCCTTCTTACTTGGTACATTCTAGATGTCTCGTGCAGTCTCAGTTACTTTAAATATTATAACTTATCTACTTATGACTACGCTAGGTATTTTTGGATGTATCACATGCGTAGAAAATCTTAAGTATGCCCTCATTTCAACATTTTCCTTGCATTTACTAAAAATCAATTTGACAACAACATTAAATATTTTCAACGCAAACATCGTCATATTTCTAAATGGCTTGAACAATACTAGTAATGTTTCACACAATTTTTGGGTTGAATCAATCTCCACTCCAGTATGATCACACTCCTCTTATAGTGATCTTCGCATTTTTGATGTTCATTTTACCCTCATTTAGGCGCACTTATTTCACTAACAAATTGTTGCCAAAAACAATTGAGTGTACTATTCTAGGTTACAGGCCGCAATTTAAGTTGTCTTGATCTAGCAACTAACCGGGCCTATATTTCTCACCATATGCCCTTTCATGAGCCTACATTTTTCATATGGACGCCAAAACCTTCTAGCGCATAGCAATACATTTTCGACAGACATTTGTACTAGTCATCACTCCTGCTCACTGCCAATTATTTGTATACTAGTGCTGCAACTTGATCTATGTTTGGTCGCCGTTACCAGCGTCGCCCTCCACCCTACAACAGTCTCCATCTGTAACTTCCTTTGAGTACCGACTCAAGTTTTGATAATATGTCTGACTCTTTTCTTAAGCCAACCTCGACTTTTGCTTCCACACTACCATCTGCTGCATCAGTTGCTCCTATTAGCCCATCTCATCTACTCACCCAGGTTCGTCCGCTAATTTCACACCTCATTAATGGGACCCAACAATTAGTGACTCGTACTGATGGCACAATACTTTCCCCATTGCTTCTAAGAAGGAGCCAACCTGAGGCCGACTGTCACCCTTTTATGGAGGGCTGCTATGACAGATGGGCTTAATGCACTGCTTAAGAAGTACACTTTGACGTTGGTTCCCCAAGACATAGTTGGTTGCAAGTTTTTTTAAGCACAAAAGATAGCTTGATTGAACGTCACAAAGCTTGCTTAGTTGCCAAGGGATTTCACCAGCAACATTGCCTTGATTATAATAAGGCCTTTAGTCCCATAGTCAAGCCTACTGTTCGTTTTGTGCTCAGTCATATTGTTCTCTTTGGCTGGTCATTACGGCAGTTGGACCTTAAGAATGCCTTCTTGCATTAATCCACAATACGAATAGAGAAACCCTAAAACGAATAATTGTACGAAGAACAAGCCAATTGGTTAGGAAAAATCCCTTTATAACTTCAATTGCTTAATCGAAATCAATTACAATTGAATTCCTCTCAAACCCTAAGTCTTTCTCTTAGAATTACATTGATCTAACATGATCTAATCTTGCCTAGCCTTGCCCCTTTTATAGGGTTACAAGTTCTTAGTTACAAAATAGAACCAATAAACGCCTAAAGAAATAGGCTGAATCGCGCCTCTGTTCGAACAGAAAAATGTATTCGAACAGACATGAATTTATTCGAATAAAACACCTCAGACACATGTTTATTCAAACAATTTTAAAACTCTATTTGAATAGACCCCAAGTCGTTCGAACGACTTGGGCAAAATTTGAAAAAAAGCACTAGATCCTCTAAGTATCTTCTTCCCTAGATCCTCCTGGATCATGGCTCCCCCCTTTAGGAGTCTTAAGCTCCTGCTCAAGCTAGAACTGGAGATGTGGGAATGCGGTTATGCCTATTTCCCTGTTGTACCACTTCGACTTACTAGGTAGCTGACCCTTCTTCCCAACTCGGAACAACTCAATACCTCCCCATCTTGTAGCATGAACTTTCCTCTCTAGAATACCATCCTCCTGCAACAGATCTTCTCTTTCCATCCAAAAGTTATCAGCTGACGATAGACGAGTGTCGATTGTAGAGTCTTCATCCAAAAGAGACGGCTCAAACAGCTTCAAATGCTCGGCATCAATCACCGAATACATCTTCATGAAAGGTGGCAAATCCAATTAGAATGCATTGTCTCCAATCTTCTTGAGTATCATAAACGGACCATAATATATAGGTTTGAGCTTCTTACCTTCCCCTTTAAGCCGTTCCTTATCCAAATGCAACCAAACTAGGTCGCCCTCTTGAAAAGTACACTCAACCCGATGCTTGTCGTGTCGAGCCTTATACTTTACTTGAGTCTTCTTCATTTATGCTTCAACCGCCTCATGAACCTTGCTTATCCTCTTAATGAAACGCTGAGCTTTAACTTGTTCCTCTTCCTCTTTCCCTGACACCGTCTTTTCGCCAAGAATAAAAGCCAAATCTAAAGGGCTTTGAGGCAAGTACCCCAAACAAACTTCAAATGGAGACTTCAAAATGAAACCATGAATCGCTCGGTTAAACGCAAACTTAAAATTCGGTAAACTTTCATCCCAAGTCTTAGGATGCTTAGAATGGAATCCCCGTAATAAATGTACCAAATTACGATTAACTATCTCTGTTTGCCCGTCAGTCTGCGGATGAAAAGCGGTACTTCTTTTCAACTTAGTGTCCATCATCCCCCATAACAATCTCCAAAATGCCCCAAAAAGTGGCTATCCTTATCAGAAATAATAAAAGAAGAGAGCCCGAAATACCTCCAGACGTCTCTGAAAAACAATCGCGCTGCTCCTTCCCCGGTGACCGTCTTCTAGCATGGAATAAGAACAATCATCTTGTTGAATCGATCCACCACCACAAACAAATAGTCATTCTTACACTTCGTCATGGGCAAACCACCCATAAAATCCATCGAAATGCTCTCCCAAGGTTGACTAGGAACTGGCAATGGTAAGTACAGTTCTATCTTCCGATTGGAAGGCTTCGATGTGTTGCATAGCACGCAACCACGAACCACACGAGCAACATCCACCTGCATCTTCGGCCAACAGACATAACGCCGCAAATTCAAAAGAGTCTTCTCCACCTCGAAATGACCTGCCACCCGGGAACAATGTGCCTCTCGAATCTAATACAAACGGTCTCCACCCTCACGAATACATAGTAGACTGCCCCTGTAAATCAAACCATCCTTCAATATATACTCGCATGTCTTATCTTGCAGCAACTTCTCGTGAATCGCACTGAGCTCCTTGTCGTAGTCATACCCTGTAACGTACTCAGAAGGAACAATAGGCTGTATCTGCATAACTATCAACAAAGCAAAAAAGTTGGTAATGGGGGACGAGATAACATATCAGCCATTTTGTTGTCCACTCCTTTCTTATACTTGATCAATAAGGTAAACTGTAGGTACGACATCCACTTCATATGGCGAGCTTGTTGTAGCTTGGACTGCGTAGATATGAACTGTAATGGTTTGTGATCGGAATGTACCACAACCTCCCCTAAAAAGTAACTACGCCAATGTTTCACTGATTGATATAATGCGTAGAACTTCTTATTGTAGGTAGGATAGTTGCGTACTACTCCTGTAAACATCTCAGAATGGTAAGCAACCGACTTCCCATCCTGCAAAAAATCTTCCCCAATGCATAGTCTGACACATCTGTCTCGACCTCAAAAGGCCGCTGCAAATTAGGCAACGCTAATACTGGTACATCTGTAATCTTACGCTTTAGTAACAGAAAAGTCTTCTCATGGTGCTCTTCCCACACAAACTGTACCCCGGTCTTTGTTAAGGAATGTAACGGTGCGGCTATTTGTGAAAAATGTTGAATAAACTTCCGTAAGTACTAACAAGAACCCATAAAACTCCTCTCTTCCGTCACTGTACGGGGTTTAAGCCAATTAGTACTAACCGAGACCTTCTTTGGATCGACCTTAAGCTCGCCACCACCAACAATAAATCCTAAGTAGACTAGCTCCTTCCCAAACTCGCACTTCCCATTAAGAAAAAGTTGTTGTGATCGCAAAGCGCCCAACACTTTGTGTAAATGCCTAAGGTGCTCCTCCCATGTTTGACTATATATTAAGATGTTATCCAAATACACAATCACAAAATCATCAATAAAAACACGAAGTACCTCATTCATTAACCGCATAAACGTCGCCAAAGCATTACATAACCCAAAGGGCATCACCAACCACTCAAATAGTCCTTGTTTGGTCTTGAACGTTGTCTTCCAAGTATTTTCTTCCTGGATTCTAATTTGATGGTAACCTGACTTAAGATCTAACTTGGTGAAAAACCGAGTCGTCTGCACTCATCTAAAAGCTCGTTAATCCGTGGAAGCGGATAACGATTCTTCACAGTAATCTTGTTCAGTGCTCGATAATCCACACACATTCTCCAAGACCCATTCTTCTTCGACACCAATTACACCGGTGAACCACAAGGTGAGCAACTTGGATTAATAACTCCTTGCTCCCGGAGTTCTTGTACTTGTTTCTTGATCTCATCACTCTGTAACAAAAGTCCGATATAACCCAATATTGGGTAGTAGCTCACCATTCACCAAGGTGATATTATGCTCCACATCCTTCTTACGCGGCATCCCTTCTATGCCCAGAAACAAGTCTTCATACTCCTCTTGTAACTTCCCCATATCGGTTTGTTGTTTAGGAGACATTGCCAAAGTAGACAACACCTTAGCCGACGGACCCCCTTGAACCAGTTGCACCAACAACAATACAAATTTGCCGCTCATATTAACTAACCTCTTCGCCTGAGTCACCATTACTAAATTATTAGTAGTGATATGTTCCTTGCATGCATTGATATGAAACTCCGTCCCCTCCTTCACAAGACGATACTTGCGAGCTCGACGGTAAATGATTGCATCTCGGTCCCAAAGATAAGGGCTACCCAAGATGACTTGACATACGTCCAACGGAACCACCTCACATGTCACTTCATAAATAAACTTCTCAGTAATCGCAAACTTGAACGTACACTGCTTAGTGATTTTCAACTCCGCGTCTTTCTGAATCCAACCTAAACCATACGGCTTAAGATGAGCCACAGTAGCCAAACCCATCTTCTTCACCATCGCCTCAGAAATCAAATTTTTCTGACTACCCGGATCAATGATGGCCTCGACCAAGCTCTGATACCACTTAACCCACAATACGAATAGAGAAACCCTAAAATGAATAATTGTACGAAGAACAAACCAATTGGTTGGGAAAAATCTCTTTAGAGCTTCAATTGCTTAATCGAAATCAATTACAATTGAATTCCTCTCAAACCCTAAGTCTATCTCTTAGAATTGCATTGATCTAACATGATCTAATCTTGCCTAGCCTTTCCCCTTTTATAGGGTTACAAGTTCCTAGTTACAAAATATGACAAATATGCCCTTAAACGCCTAAAGAAATAGGCTGAATCACGCCTCTGTTCGAACATAACAAGTCTCTGTTCGAACAGAAAAGTGTATTCGAATAGACATAAATTTATTCGAATAAAACACCTCAGACGCATGTTTATTCGAACAATTTTAAAAGTTTGTTCGAATAGACCCCAAGTCGTTCGAACGACTCCAAATCTCGTTCGAACGGCTTGGGCAAAATTTGAAAAAAAACACTAGATCCTCCAAGTATCTTCTTCCCTAGATCTTCCTGGATCATGCATGGTTTTCTTAATGAAGTCTTCATGACCCAACCACCTGTTTTGTTGATCCTCGCCATGTATAACAATGTGTGTAGGCTTAACAAAGCCATTTGAGGTTTGAAGAGAGCCCCCGAGCATGGTCCAGCGGTTTAGCAGTTTCATAGTGCAGTATGGCTTCATTCGGAGCAGAGTCGACCACTCTATGTTTGTTATTCGGTGCTCTTTCATATGATGGTTCTTCTCCTGTGTGTTGCTGATATTGTGTTCAATGGCAATACACCTTCTCTTTTTTCCTCTTTCATTTCCACTATGAGCAAAGAGTTTGAGATTAGGTATTCTATATCTTAATATGCCAGCGGCCAGTGGTGCTTGAATATAGAATTCCAAACTCATCTGGATAATTTGAAAATTTATTAACTTTAATTTATGCTTCTAATCATCAATGATAATTGACGTTTCAAACTCTTAAGATAATCTTCACTAGGAACTAGACGGCTATCTTTTTCTTAATGTGCTTCGAAATGTTCAAGCATTTCCTTTCACTACTTTTTACTCAAATTCTAGTAGGAATCAGCGGAACCGATCACTTTAACGCAAAGAACAAGCCATTCATAAACCAATTCTCTCTTTTATTGAATTAAAAGATATAGAAAACCTAGGTTTCAAGATTTCCCCAAAACTCTACATATTGCTAGAAAATACTTTTATAGTTTCTTAGTTCTTACTCAAACCAACCTACCTCTAAAGCTAGCTAGGTTTCTCTTTTTATAGAGGAGACGGTAACACTTAATTAGAAACCCTGTATTTATTGAAATAATATAAAATCAAATCTCCTAATTTATGAAGAGAGAGACCACGCGGGGGTTGCTGACAACTAGACGCCACCTATCAACTCTCCCCTACTTTGAAGAGTTCGGTCATGAATACACGAAAATCTTCAAATCATCAACCTGGAATCGGAAGTGCACAAATACACAATCTTGAAGATGCCCATAAAATTTTACATAACCTGAAATATATTCAAGGGATGGGGTACTAAATCATCTTGAAGCCTTCATCGCTTAATTGGACTAAAAATGCAAACACCATAAACTGCACTTGTAGTAGCAAAAATATTTAAATCACACGTTCTGAGAACCCACAACTTTACAACGCGAGTCAACAAATCTGATGATAATGACATCTTTTAAGTACAAATTTGAAGAGTCTCACAATCCTGTGTGAAGATATAATCCCCAAAAGCCTCACAAGGATTATTACGTCTTTCCAGCCTGCGATGGTTTTTATGATTGTTCCCCATCTCTCCTTTCTCATGATTCTTTACCTCTCTCCTTCGATGCTCACCTTCACGGTTGTGGGTGATCTCCGTTTCTTCTTGATAGTTGGCGCTGATATTCTTATCGACTTTCTCTATCCTGTGATAAATTTTGGGATCTTCCTCACAAAATCCTGTGTTTAATAATTTACACTTATTAAGTCTGAAAAATTGCCACTACAACTTATAAACTAAACCTTGTAGGAACATAAGAAATAATAAACCTAGGCCCTCCTTTTTTGAGCCTTCAAAATAAAAACCCTAATTCTACTCTAAATAGGAAACTACATCCTTTATGCATGCATGCAAAATGGGGTGGGGGTGGGGGGCATGATGACACTAGCAGATGACGACCAGTTACACTATAAGACCATCCATAGTCGTCTAGATAAATGTTCAAACCAAAGGTACAATTAGCGGCTCTCTGATGCTATTAAACTTGCCAGAACCGTCTTTGACTGGCAAAACCTAAAGCAAGTCATTCTTTAGCAATGCCACCCCCACTGATTGTCTGGTTTGATTTACTCTCTTTTGCATTCAACTGAGATTTCCGACATCCACGTAACCTTCAATATTTATTTGACTGTTTCAGAAACTTGATCCAAGCATCTGTGCTAAAATACTCGAGTATGACAGACGTTTTGAGCAATATGGAAGTGACTTCACATTTTACGACTACAACCTTCCTGAAGAGTTGGCACCGGAATTAAAACATGCTTTCCGAGTTGTTGTAGTTGATCCTCCTTACCTAGTGAGTATGTTTATCTTTAATGACTAAGTATATTCTTGTTGGTGAATTACCATTAAGGCATTATCAAGATAATTAGTCTACATTTTATATATTGTTCTCCCTTTGCCTACTGAAATCAAAGTTGGTGCACCTCTCTTTACTAGTCCCCGAAAACCAATGGTCATATTTCTGTTAATCAAAGCAAAAGTGTGAATGAAAATTTACACTTTTGGTGTTGAGCTAGTGGTTTGGGACCACCTCTTGGGGAGATGAGAGAGAGGTCACGAGTTCGAAACCCAACATTGGGGCGTCATCTGCCAAGATTTATCTTGACTGAAAATGGAGTGTGCGGCTTGCGGAGGTACCGTGGCGAGCCCCGGGAGACTAGTTAGGAGAATGGTGAAAAATGATAAACTCGACGAACTTCTGGATTCCAAAAAAAAAAGTGTGAATGAAAATTTATTCAAGCTTGCTCTGTTTCATCTTATACTTAAGTCCATCTCAATGATCCAGAGCTTAGTTCATCATTAATTTGGTAAAGAACCAATTCATTTGCAATTTGGATTTGTGAATCAAGTATTTGTTCAAGAACTTAGTGAAGTTAACGTTTTTATTGGATAAAGGAAAACATTACATCAATAAGTGTGTTTATTTGCAATAAAACTCAATTATTAAGTCCTAGAAAAAAGTCAGAAAAAAATGTTTAAAAATCACAAAAAATAGTTTCTCGGCTAAAACCACTCTTAACAAAAAGATGCTTTATTTGTGATTTACCGGGAAGATTGCTTATGAGATTCCAGAAAGGGGCAGAAATAAATTAGCATTCTCAAATATATGGATTGGGCAGTAAAGGAGAAGAGACCTTTCCTGGGACAGTCAACTATAAACTCCATAGTTTATTCATAATCCAAATTGATGATTATGTTAACTTCTTATATATGGCAGAGTAAGGAGTGCTTGGAGAAAGTAGCTAGGACAATAGAGTTTCTCTTGCGACCAGGAGAATCCTACTTGCTGTTACTCACAGGTGGAAATTTGCTCGCCCATGCTCAAACTGATAGATCCCTACTCTTCACTTTTCCCTTCCCTTTAACCATAATTGTCTGATACAAATTTCTCTCTCAAAAATGTTCATGCATATTGGTATTACTGAATTTGTCTAATAATTATGGACTATGCTCTCATGCAGGAGATGTTCAGAGAGAAAGAGCTGCTGAACTTTTGAATTTATACCCATGTGGATTCAGGCCTCAGCACTCCAGTAAGCTCGGAAATGAATTCCGTCTTTTTACAAACTACGATCCAGGGGAGAGATTAGGTGGGTGGAAGATAGACAACTAGGTTCAGTACTATGTAGAATCTGATTATGAGTTCTGACGTTCATAGAGTTGATATCGTATTGTATGAACCTTAGGCAGTCTTTTCGTCGTTTGGTGGGCTGCTCAAATTTAATTGATTAGATGATTTGCGGAGAATCCTTAATGGTAGTGTGTAAATCATCATGGTAATTTTGTATTGTAGAATCTTGTTTTGTTTTTTTTTGAATTCGGAAGTTCGTCGGGTTCATCATTTTTCACCATTCTCCTAACTAGTCTCCCTGGCGGAGCAAGTAAGGAACGAGTGGGGGGCAGCTCCCTCTCAATTTTTCGGCAAAAATATATTTGTATATAGTGTCTAACTGGAGTATGAGAGAAAATATAGGATATACCCAGATTTTAACAATGGGGGCGGATTTAGAGGCACTCAAGTCTCACTCAACTATAACCACTCATCTAATAGAGATGAGTGGCTCTAAAAATTTGGGATTTTCTATAAGGGAAATGAGGTAGAAAATTAGGGGGTCCTACCTGCCCCACTCTCTCTAGCCGTCACTCACATTTTTCTCTCTTTTCAAAGAAATTTTAAATTCGAACAACCATCACTGATATTAGTCAAGTCTCTCTCTCTCTCTCATATCACAGACATACTCTCTCATATCATACACTCTTTCTCTCTCATATCACACAATCGGGGCAATTTCTGCCATTAGAGGTGAGATTTCAGTTGAGAAATGGAAGCGATTCTGCCATTAGAGGTGAAATTGATATCTCCAAAGAACTCCGACACCCTTGCTGATAGTGCACTTACTCGACAGGTACTTTCTGAACCTTACTCGCCAGTAGTACACTTGGATGTTGTAAAATTTCTTAGAATAATGGTATCGGGCCCCAATGGTATTCCCCCCACTTAATCTCTGTGAAATTTGTTAGAAGACTGTAATCTCATGTACAATTTCTCTTTGATTGATTACTTGCTAGTGGGTCCCATTTGAATTCGACTATTTAGTCAAAATATTTGCATTACACTGATGTAAGACTAAATAATTGTCGAACTCGACAATATCGCATATGAATGTAATATTCACTGTAACTAAATTGTCGAACTCGATAATATTATATATGACTGTTGGAGACACAATATCTGAATTGTCGAACTCGACAATATTACATATGAATCGTTCAGGTACAGTAACTAAATTGTCGAGTTCGACTATTTTTTATATGAATGGTTGAGTTACAGCAACTAAAATGTCGAACTCGACAATATTACTTTGCAGAGTCAACGAAGATAGTGAAGACGAGGTCTCAGAGTAGTCGGGAGGCTGCTTCTCACCGTATTAAGCAGTTGTATGACGAACTAGCGATGCGTTATTTTGGTTCGGTTAATTTGAACGGTCCACCATTGCCGCCGTGTGAGGAGAGCTACGAAGGAATGTGCGAGACTGAGGCGGCGTTGTGGAGGGAGGATTTCCATTTGTATTTGTCAGATGCAGATGGTCATCTTGCATCCAATGGCGAGGAGAGCAGCTCTTGTTGCCCGGGCCAGGGAACTGGTTAGGAAAGATAGCTCCGGTTCTGTCGGTGCAGTTTAGGATTTGCTGATTAGGTATTCTAGTTGTAATATTGTTGGGAGGTACATGTAATGAAGTAGCTGTAGTATTCAGCAAGTGATGAATAAATTTTGTATGGTACAATAGGTTTTTGTGTGTGATTGTTTACATCTTGTATTCTACCTTTTGTAGTATGTGATGTAATTATGAAATTAATATGCGTTGGACTTGAATTGTGTTTGGTTTGTGATATTTTGATCTCTCCAATTACTTTACTTACAACTCACAATCATTTCTTTTATGTGTGAACTTCTTAATCAGATTGACAATGAAAGACTCCGTCGATAAAAATTGGTCGAAAGTTATTGGTGAGGAGTCCCTAGAAAGGTGTGAAAATGAACGTATTGTAGACCCATTTTCGGCGGATGCCCCATACGAGGGTCAACATTTTGATACTGTAGATGATGCACGTCTGTGGTATGAACGATATGGAAGAGGGCAGGGTTTCTCTACCAAGATACGTAATTCTACTAAGCGTCCGAGATCGGATGATATAGGCAGAACCTACTTTTGTTGTATGAGCAATGGCTTTTCAAAGAAAAACCTTGGCACTTTAGAGAGTAGTGACGTAGCGGGCAACAGAAGATCATCTAATAAGTGTGGGTGTAAAGCAACAATGAACATAAATTGGAATACCTAAATAGGCAAGTATGTGGTCACAAGTTTTACGGATATCCATAACCATAAACTCGTATCTCCACGGAATGAGCATCGGATGAAGGTTAACAAATTCTTTCCTGAAGCAGCAAAAAGCCTTACAGAGGCATTTGAGCTCCACAATATTCCGGTCAGCAAAGTCCCAGAATTATTCCCAGATAGAACCTTTAGCAAACGGGATTGTTACAACCACAACGCCAAAGTAAATAAGGAACGACTAGTCAGAGGAGATGCACAAACCGTGTTGGAGTGGTTTAGGAAGAAACAAACTACAGATCCGATGTTTTATTTTGACATAGAATTAGATGAGGAGGACCGGGCACTAAATTTTTTTTGGATCGATGGACGTTCAAGGTGCGCATATGAGGCATTTGGAGATGTCGTCACCTTTGATACTACATACCGGACGAATGTGTACAAGATGTTCTTTGCTTCGTTTGCAGGGATCAACAACCACTACCAAACAATTCCATTCGGATGTGCTCTGCTAAGAAATGAGCAAGAAAACACATTTCTATAGTTGTTCCATACTTGGCTCAAGGCAATGAACTACAAACATCCTGTGTCAATTATCACCGATAAAGATGCAGCTATGGCCGCGGCTATTCCCAAGGTAAAGGAGTACTTGGACACTTATTACTCGAGTTACAGTGTTATTAACTGGAGTATATTGTCTATTTTTTATTATCAATAGTGTCGAAATCGACAATATTCGACAATTGTTACTCTAGTTGCAATTGAACTATTGTCGAATTCGACAATAATTGTTAGCATAACTCCAATCCAATCACATTTGTAAATTGTCGAATTCGACAATATCATATAGTATTCAGAGACACTTTCATTCTAAGTTCTGGTTTATTTCTAGGTTTTCCCCAACACCAAACATCGATTTTGTATGTGGCACATCACAAACAAATTTCCCGAGAAATCGACCATGTTTATCGGGAACCATCTACATTCAAAGAAGATATCGATTCGATAATGCACAACACATATGAGGCTGTAAAGTTTGAAACCAAGTGGATGGACCTAATGAAGAAACATAAATTGGATGATAACATTTGGATGCAAGGAATCTTCAATATTAGACAAAGATGGATACCGTTATGGAATAGAGAGACCTTCTTTGTAGGGATGAGCAGCACAGGACGGAGTGAGTCCACAAATAACTTCTTTAATGGTTGGTTGCCAATAACAACTGGGTTGTACAGTTTTGTGACCAAGTATGATACTGCCCTTATAAAGGTATACGAGCAAGAAAGTGTAGAAGACTTTGCATCAGAACATAAATATCGTCAAGTTGGACCTCATCAAGCTCAACTAAAAGATGCTGCAAAGATTTACACCAGAACAATGTTCCACAAACTTCAGGATCAATTTGACCAGGTTGTTCTCTTCGTTGTAATAGAAAGACACATAGAAGGTAGCGTTCGACAACTTACTGTGAAGGCCCATAGTGGTCGTGCCGAGTCATTTGAGCTACAAATAGACTTAGAGAAGCTAACTGGTAATTGTGGATGCAAGTTGTTTGAGTATGTTGGACTCCCATGTTATCACCTCCTGAAGATTTTCTCAAAATACGACATTTTCAAAATACCAGAGGCCTTCATTATGACAAGGTGGACGATTGGTGCAAACAAGTTTTCAAGGTCGTATGATGAAAGCCAGTTAGAAGGAGATAACTTACGACATGCCTTATGCCATAGCCACCTATCGCTTCGTGCATCAATCTTATTTGAAAGGGTCTCGAAGATGAAAGAAAGTTTTGATTTTGCGGTTTTGAAGCTAGACGAGCTTGAGTCTTACCTTCAAAACTACGATGACGCTTTAACACAAAAGATGCATCACAACAAAATATCTCAACTTCTGTCACAAATTCTCTGGTGTCCGGACCTATGATTTTAAACCCTCTCGTGGTTCAAACAAAAGGTCGGGCGAAAATTGATCACAAGAAAGGGGCAAGATGGAAGGGGGGAATGGAAGAGGCTGTTATGAAGAAGAAGAGAACATGCAAAAGTTGTAGAGTACTCGGCAACCATGACAAACGGACATGCCCACTCCTGAAAACGATGATTGCAGAATCAAGTATATATCCAACAATATGCATAAACGACACCTTCTGCATGATTTTTCTATAATGTGTTCCATATTTACAATAATTTATTCCATGTAGGAGACAACAATAATGGGGAATCTATTCAGCCGTTGCACTCAAATTCCGACAAGCATAACATCTAGGGAAACAAAAGGAGTTCACGTTCATTGACTAATAAATATGTATTGATTATTATTGAGAAATTAGTACGTTGATTCAACATTATATTTGCTTTGTAATTGAAATTTAGGACAATAGCAATGCTGTATTTCACGGAGAAAATATCAATGAATTATATTCAGTTTAGGGATTGTGTTGCTTTATGCACCCCCACCCTCTATGAATTTTTATATTGTTGAAAATACTGCCATAAATTGTCGATTTCGACAATATTATATACCTAGAAAACTAACTACCAATTGTAATATTGTCGGGTTCGACAATATTACAAATACATAATTGGAAATATATTACTACAATTGTCGAAATCGACAATATTGTACATTGTAAGTAACTATATACACTAAAGTATTGTCGAAATCGACAAAATTTCAATTTTTAGAGACACTCAAGTGTACTGTTAAAATATTCTTCTGAGGTAAAATGTACATTTTGAAGAGGGGGGAGTTAGAAATGAGATTCATATGACATAACATAAATTTATATACTACAAAAATAAATCAACAATAAAGTGTTATACCAAAAATTATATACTGTGATAAACATTGAACTAAATAAACTGTCATATACAAAAAGGGAAAAAATTATATACTGTGACAAACATTGATGTAACATAATTGTCATATACAAAGATTTGGTCGACAACCCTATTTGATTGTCGACAAACCAACATCAACCATGTCATTAACTTTATACCCCTGACACTTGTGCTCTCTAAGTAATGCCCTGAAGTTCCTTACTCTCACATCAAAATACCTAGTCAATTGTTCTTTCTGGAAACCTGGAGGAATTTCCAGATTTACATGACTGTAGAAAATAGTAGAAATTGGAGGTATTGGTGCATCAAACCTTGGAATCAAGCGATCGAAATGGTTGTCCGCCCCCAAACCAAACCACCAATACTTACTAGTATCCATAACTAGGTTTTGGAACCTTTCCTCATTTGAAGTAGTATTTCTTTTGCGTGCCCAAAACAGGGGTAAGAATGTATATGCTTCAGTGTGGCTAATGAAGACCACAACCTTCTCATAGTAGGTGGTTAGTAAATGCGCCATATGCCTATACTTCACATGTTGATGACCATAAGAACACGCCTGCAACAGAATTTGGTATGTGTTCTCCCCGTCTGCAGTGATTTGTATACCCAATGTTTGGCTGAAGATAGTCTTCCAGAATGCGGAGTCCTTGCAGAGAAAAGTCTTCAATGATTTCATTACGTCTGGGAATCTATGTTGGCTCTGGTGCTGAATCGCCGTGGTAACCCTAAAACCAGAATTGTTATCACTGATTTCGACACTACGAACATCTACAAGATACTTCATCCACGGTTGGAATAAAAGTTCTTGCATCTTCTTCTTCTTAGCCATTTTCTCCCTCCTAGCAATGACAACATTTTCAAGGTTTACCGCCGTGGAAACCAAGTCCTCTTGATAATCTCCCTTGGGTCCTTGCTGCGCTATTGTGAAGAATCTTTCATTCTGCTCAAAAAGTTCTTTGAAGGTTGGGTCCCCCATGTCCCTTCACTTGCGAGTGCCTTCTTCAATGTTTGACGCCAAACCTCCTGCAACAAGTCCTCATATTATAACAAACAGTAATATTAGAGAAATATTGTCGAATTCGACAATATTGTGTATCCATAATTCTAATTTACAGTGCCATAATTGTCGAACTCGACAATTATTTATTGTCCAAGTGGAAATATATATTACCAATATTGCCGAATTCGACAATATGAAGATAATAATCATCGAATTCGACAACTATGACTTCAAACCATGCATTAAATAAAGCAATCTCAAATATGTACAAGAGTTAGGAATATGTCATACCCATTCATTGTTATCTACTTCCAAAGTCTTCTTCCTCTCTTCTGAATTAACTAGTTTCTTATGCTGAAAAAAAAACTCAAACATTAGGATAAATACTCTTGGTATGTACATGAACATTATCTAAATTGTCGAGTTCGACAATATTTACCATGCACAACTCGAGATGAAATTCCTAATTGTCGAATTCGACAATATTCAATTTTAATAACATGATTTTGAAACCATGCATTTCACAGAGTAATCTCAAATATGAACAAGAGTTAGGAATAAGACATACCTATTCACTGTTATTTTCTTCTAAAGACTTCATCCTCTCTTCAGCATTAACCAACTTCCGTCGCTGTAAAAATATCCAACATTAGAATAAACATTGAAATCAACATTCCATATAATTCAGAAGGATGGGCGGGGGAGTTTACGAGATGGTTAGTTTCCTCCGTATATCTCGCTGCTTTTTTCTTATACTTGGATGTCCAGATTATTATCTGTTCCAAATACATAAAAGAGATTAGCTATATAACTCCAGTTCATTTAAATGTGATTTTGGGTACTACATTTGATTTTGGGATAATCAAACACAAACTCCATTCCACTAACTAAAAAATTCGTATACAAAATGAACCCCCAAAATGAAACAAAAATTCACTATTATCAATTCACTAAATTCGTACACAAAATTAAGTTTTAATTCACTATTATCAAACACAAACTCCAATTCACTAACTTCAATTAATTTCATTCATTTCGAATGATGTACAAAATCTTCTTTCGCAATCAACTTCTTTTTAATATCCTCATGTGCAGCCAACAAGTCCTCATACTTCTTTGCTAGGGTTGTGTCTGGCACAGGCTGATGTGATGGTAGCATAGCAAGCTGTTCAAAACATGAGCACAAGAACAATATTGCCAGACTTACAAATAAGTGACAAATAATTTAACATTATTAAATTTTGGTAAACTCGCAGGTATAGCTGGAGGAAGTTGCAAGTCTATCTGCTCCATCAAAAGCGCATTTACCGCTTTTAGTGACTCGATCTCTTTACACTGTAAATATTTGGGGACAAAATAATTACGCCAGATGCAAGAATGATTAGTGGAAGACTATAAGTAATTAGGGGTTAGGGACACTCAACACTATTACCTTTGTATTAAACTCATTACCTTTTTATTCAACTCAACAAATAAGCTTTGATTACAGTCTTCAAGGCTAGATTTTTGCCTTAGCTCTGCCTCTAAACTTGTATTTTTTTCCTCTAAATTTTTGCACTCCAATATCTAAAATCATAAATTTGACAAGAAAAATTAGGATTTTGACAAAAACAAATAATGGATGCGATAATGACATCTGCCTAAGACCTTACCTTCGCATCTAATATCCTTGGAAGATCTGCGAACTCTAGTGCACATTACTCGTCAACTACACGCTTTAGTTCAATCTCCGCCTTCATTTGTTCAATGGTTTCTTTAAGCAGATCACATTCACTTGTCTGAGGTTAAATTGACATAAAACATTTAGATTAGTTTATGTGTTTTTGTCGAAATCGACAATAATCTTATGTAATTGTCGAGTTCGACAATAATACATATATGCCAGTTTTTAGAATAACTGTGAAAATTGTCGAATTCGACAATTTACCGTTGTTCACTTACACGTACACTGTAATAGTTGTCGAACTCGACAATTATTTATACTAAACACTATAGATAAAAACACACATTATGCACAACTAAAGATAGGTATGACTGACCTTTTCTTTGAGGGCCTCTCTTAGATTGATATTGGCTTCAGACTCTTTATCTTTATCCTCCTTGAGCTTCTGAAGCTGGTCATTTAGTACTATGATTTGCTAGTCATTTAGGTTTATATTTGGAGATTGACTAGAGTGCTCATGATGCTACAAGTTAACATAATATTAAACAATAATATTTTTGAATTGAATAGAATAGAAGGCAAGTGAGATAAAAATGGTTGTAATATGTACTAACCGATGCATCATATTGTTCAGCAACATCTTGAGAATGGCGCGCGGGGGTGTCACCATGCTCATTGACAGTGACTTCCTTTCTTTGATGAACTCCAGCATCATCATCTGCAGCCAGGTCAACAGCAATGGGACAGATCGTAGTCCATGAGACGGAGGCAAACCACTCCAAGTATCCCTCCGTACATACTAGAGGCCCCTCTCGTACCCTCTGCCCCTTATCCGTCTTCTTCAAAACGAAGTCCTTCCACTTTTGGCCAGAGAAACAATCAACCCACTCATACTTAGGGTTGAATTTTCTCGCTCTTTCTGCGCTCCATAGGTTCGAAACCTTTATGATTAGTCGCTTTCCAGGGATGCCTTATTCCCGATTGAACTGCCGCACAACCCTATTTGGGTAGTATGGTTGAACATGATCTGGAGAAGCTAATACACCATAAAAGAACGTGAACTCCTTGAACGCATGTGCGGAATCCCTTTTATTTCTGTATGGGTCCCAAACAACCTACATGAAAAATGAATGAAATGTATTATGGCACCATTAAGTTGAATAATTTTTCTAGTAGTCCTGAGAAGGATTTAATTATATTGTCGAATTCGACAATATAATAGGGACTTGTAGTTTATTATATGCATTATTGTCGAAATTGACAATTTCTCAAGTGCCATTAGAGTTATGCTTATATATTGTCGAATTCGACAATATGATATGTACAATAGTAGATATACATAGTCAGTATTGTCGATTTCGACAATTTCTGAGCAGTGTAATCTTTGTACTCTAAGTCAAATATCATACAGTGTAGCAGGTTAATGAACTTACATCCTCTAGTCTGTACTTGTCCAATGCCTCCCTAAACATGGGCAAAGCTGGAGCAGCGTATCTATCCGTAACGGATGCGTCCCATTTTCAACAAGTACAGTGCTCATATGCGTCGGAGTCTATCTCCTTGGGGATCCCAACAAGCTTTGGGAAATGTGCAAAGATCTGCGACTACATAGATAATGAGAAACAAAATAAAATTAGTCAAGAGGCTGAAGGCTTATGTTAAAACAATTATAGAAATGAGTATGGAATCACCTCGAGTAGCGTGGTACAGCATGCAACTTGCCTCCCACCATCTTGAGATGCTGCACCCAAATTGTAATACATGTGGGCCAGAACTGCTGATCCCCATGACACTTCTTCACGACCTTGTCCTTGGCAAATAGCTCAAGGTACCGTGCGCTGACATCTGTGCCTTTCTTCAGAGGAAATAGAAAGGAGCCACAGACATACAACATATAAGCACATGCAATAGACTTGGCTGTTAACCCCTTCTTCTTCTTTGCGGCTGTAGCGGTACCGTCACTGAGAACCTTCCCCAATTTCTAGGCATAATGCTCTCTCAGTTTCTTCAGTGACAATGAATTTCCAGCACCCCCAGCTTTCAAAGCCTTGAATGCTTTTAGACCTTGCAGGAAGTTGTTCTCCAAAACCTCTACAAGCGCAGGGAATCCCCAGCTGCCGGCAATGACCGTGGCATCACCATCTAAACGCAACCCAACCAATTGCTCTACGTCATCCAAAGTTGGAGTCATCTCGCCCCATTTGAAGTGGAAACTATTAGTTTCCGACTGCCAACGTTCCGCAAAAGCAAAAATCAGCCCAGAGTTGTAGGATATGGCCTCAATCCTATCCAAACCCTTCAACTTAACATAATCTTAGACCGCTTGTGGCTCCTTTGTAAGGTCCCACGTAGGCTGGTGATGGTGAACACGCAGCGGAAGCTTCTCCTGAACAATAATGGCAATTATGTAAACAAAATATAACTAATAGAAATAACAAAACATAATTAAATAAAGGATTCCATTAAACAATATACCTGCCCTAGCGCGATCGACCTCGCTCTATGGAATCTGAAGCTTCTTAATAAGCTTCTATCACTAGGGCCTACGTCTTCGTTGCTTGTAGCCCCCTCGCTTCAGAATACCCCCCAACAATAAGAATATTCACATCTGAATCAGGGGAAATATTTGGAAGCGGGGGTTGAGCTCCCAAAGCGGCTTGGGCAGACTCTGTATCAAATTCAGGACCCTGGGGAATATTTACAGCTTCTGCAGACTGAAGTTGAGCTTCCAATGCAGGTTGGGCAGACTCAGTTGGAGGTACTGGTTCACTAACACCCTTATTAGCAGTTACAGCGGTGTTAGGAGGGACGACTGTGGTTGGGTAAATAGTTTTTTTTCTCTTATAGGTAACTAAATCTCCTTCTCTGGCCAACTCTCTTTTTCTTCTATTCGAAGCGGTTGGAGGCACTTTGTCATTCATTGTTTACCTGTACACAATTTATTGTTCAAAGGATCAGTATAATTGTACATGCTAATTGTCGATTTCAAGAATATTATGTAAACAAAAGGGCAAATGCACTTAAAAATTGTCAATTTCGACAATTTAGACTCCATTTGAATAAGTCCAAGTCAACAATGTTATTGTTGAAATTAAAAATTTGGACTTATTCAAATGGAGTCCTGTTAATAACACAAATCTACCATAAAATACTCGAATTCGACAATTACATAGTGGTTGGAGATATTGATATGGAATATTGTCGAATTCGAAATTTTACCAAGTTCAATATTAGTTATGTACATATAATAGTGTCGAATTCAACAATATTATATGTAGAATAGGAGATTGCAGTTATGCTAATATGTTTACATAGTGGTTGAAGATATTGATATGGAATATTGCCGAATTCGACAATTTACCAAGTTCAATATTACTTATGTACATATAAAATTATCGATTTCGACAATATTATATGTAGAATAGGAGATTGTAGTTATGCTTATATGTTTACATGTTCAATATTGTCGAAATTGAGAATCATGCAGTATTGTATTGCAATTGGAGCTATTTAGGTTTAACATCGTCGAATTTCACGATATATTATACCCATGTAGAATAGTAGATTGTATTTGTGCTTATATGTTTGGGACATGTCCAATATTCTCGAATTTGAGAATCATGCAGTATTGCATTGCAATTTCAGTTATTTCGGTTTAACATTGTCCAATTTTATGATATTAACGGAATGAGAATTGAATTACCTTGAAGTGGACAACAATTCTTCCTTTCCTCTAAACAATGTCTTTGAATCCCCTCCTTGAAGTAATTACCTTCTCAACCCGAAATGGAAGATCAAACAAAATGACAGTCTCTAATTACGAGACAGTGAGAGAGAAACCACAAACTATTCGTGAGAGGAGACGCTGTGAGTGAGAGAGAGTGAAACTGTCCGCGAGAGTAAGAGAGACAGAGTGAGTAAGAGAAACGTTTGGAGGGAAATGGTTTTTGGTTTGTTTGTAGAGAGAAAGAGTGAGACTGTGCAAGAGAGTGAGAAAGTGGGGAGACACAACATTAAATGTGAGTGACCCGGGATTTGAAAAGAGAGGGAAACGTCTGCCAGCTACAGGAGAGGGGAAGAAAGAGAGAGAGAGAGAAAAAGTGAGGGATGTAGGACCTGGGATTTTCCACCTCATTTCCCAATATATAAAATGCCAATTATGAGAGCCACTCATCTAATAGAGATGAGTGGCTGTGGTTGAGTGAGACCTTAGTGTTTGGTTTCCTAGTGTCTCTAAATCCGCCCCCTTTAACAATATCTTTTGTTTATGTACTCACCTTATTTTATGGCCATGTTTTCATCAAAAAATCTATGAAAACCCAAGAGTTTATTAAAACAGTAGGGGACTTCTAGAGAGAGAGAGTCCGGATTTTAGGGAGGGGAAATTAGTTAGAGAGAGAAATCATTAGAGAGAGAGAAAACATTAGAGAGAGAGATAGTGGTTTCTAGTGTGAGAAACTTGATCTGAGTTCTGAAACAACATTTGGAGGGCAATTAGGAGGGGTTTTCTTGGCTGCCAATGTTAGTGCGATTACGGAGTTGGATTTAGTCAGCTCCCAGTATCTGTATTCTTGAACTATAACTCCAATTTTTATCCTTCTTCACCTTTGATCCGGTGGTTCTTCGTTTTCAGATCTCATTTTCACTGATTTATTAGTCTTTACTCTTCTTCTTGTTTGTGTTTCTTTTGTAGGTGGAACGACAGCGATTCCGGACGGGCGGAGGATCGTGGAATGGTAAGGCGGGTTGGAAAGGAACAACTAAATCAACTACGAAAATGGTGCGATTGATTACGAGTTGGAACTGATCGATCAAAACAGGAAGGTTCCGAAAAAAAAAAAAAAAAGTGTGCAATCATTTGTCAGTCTTCAGTTTGGCTGGTGGGGAGACCGGAGGGTTGGACTTGGGCCAGTAGGAAGAAGCTTTGTTTTTATCCCGGTTGTAATTTGGTTGGTGGTTTGGGTTGGGCTTGATTTGTGGGCCTGAATTTTTAATTGAAGTGTGCCTGATTGGGTTATCTGCATCAGCAAGTGGGCCTACTTTTTGTATTATTTTCTTTTGGGCTGTATAGCGACGTCAGCTTTAGGCTTGTCTAAACAGTTGGATAGTGAGCAAAGCGCTGACGAAAGCTTCATACACAATTCACTGTTTTGCCGCTTAACATTAAATGAAGAGATATTTATACTCTGTGTGATTGATGTTTGTACTGCCTGTCATCAGTAAATATCTGTTGAAGTGTAAAACTTTTCTACCATTTAACTAGTTATGGTCTTGACGTTTTCTTTCTTCTTCTATTCTTCTCTGATTAATCTCCTCTGCGCTGTTTCAATTTGGGGTGCAGTGGATTACTATCCCAACTTGGGTGGTGTTACCTGTTTCCTCCCGAAAGAAGATTAATCGGTGTGACTGCTTGTAGGCTACCTCTTTAGCCTCTCCGGACACGGCATAGGTGAGGTGAGATGTGTCTCCAATCCTCTGACTGACCTGAATTTTTGTTGGTGGGAATGGAGTTATATTAGGGACGGAGGATACCATCGTTGGCTTTCACTTGGGGTTCAAGTTAGGGAATGTTGGCCGGTTTATTTCGGTGGGGTTTTCTTTTTGGTTTGGTCGCCTCAGTATGGTAGATTGGAAATGCTTGGTAATTTTTGGTACTGATAGTTAGTAAAGTTTCCTTCAGTAATTTCGTTCTGTGTTTGCTTGATTGTACTGTGGTAGATTTGGGTTGTAGTGGAACAGGTGGGGTAGAAGTCTTTTTGATGATTTTTAGTAGAAGGAGGGTTTATTTCCGTTCTCTGGGGTTATGACTTCGGAAAATTACAATTTCGACTTTATTGATAGCATGAAGAGGCTTACAGTAAAAAAACCGAGGGGAACAATTTTAGTTATGGTTCAGCCAGAACTTATATTAGAGGAGGAAGAACAATGGAAGTACTGCCTGATCGGAATGATGTCCTTCGAAACTGGCCGAAGTTTCTCCAAAATAGTGGCGGCTCTGAAAAGCTTTTGGTCCATGGAGACCTCTGAAAATGTCCAGATTATTGAACGGACGTTTAATGGTAAAATCTACTTTCTGTTCAAATTTCGAACTGCTGTTGATCAAAATTTTGTACTACTGAACCAACCGTGGACTCCATATGGCCACGCTATTATTCCTATGATGTATGAAGCTAAAGCTCCTATTGAACCTTTGATTTTCAAGTTTGTTCCCTTCTGGGTAACTTTTATTGTACCTGACCCCTTTTACGGCACTCCTGTCTTCTTATGTGAATTTGGTCAATATCTTGGACTTGTGCTTATGATTGGACCGAATCGAGCTAATAAAAGGGTCACAACAAATGGTTACCGAGCTAGAATAGTTATGGATATATATGGGGCTTTCCCACAGGCTATATGGGCAGATGTTAAAAATGATCAAATCTCAGTGGACATTCGGTATGTAGGGACTCCGGTGATCTCTTGCACTAATTGCTTTAAAATGGGACATAGGACACCGAGGTGCACGATGATCCCAGAGATTGAAGAAATAGGAGAAAGGAATCTGAATGTTGATTTGTATCAGCCTGAGCTTCCACGAGCAGGGGGGCAGGGTCCTGAACCCGTTGGGCCTTCATCCAGACTTAGGAGATAGGGTAAAGGGAAAGGGCTGATAACCAGTGGGGATCTTTATCAACAGTTCCAGGATTCTTTGAGAGGAGCGACCGTAAGGCCTGAGTCGGATTCAGAGGAGGACCCGTCGGAGGGCACCTTGTTCCGTGAGGTAGACGGTTTTTCAGCTTATGCAGGCCTCCCGGACCTGGGGGCTCTTGGGGATCCAGGAGATCAGAAGATTGGGGGGGGGGAGGAAACCCAGTTGGTAATACCCTGGATTACTTGATCAGAGGACAAACTTCAGAACGAGTGCTGATGGAGGAGGAACGGATTATGGTTCAACTGGGGGGTGCGTCTTCTGCCAATTTGGGAGGGAATGTGATCATGGGGGAACATGATTGGGTTGGGGGAATGGAACCGGAATTTGGCAGGCACCAGGCAGAGATTTTGTTGGCTGATCCCTGGATTTCGCTGGCCATTTTCTCTCGGGGGAGTTCGGTAGGGACGATGGGTTCTTCTACGAGAGAAACAGAGAGTCGTGTTGAACGTCAGGAAGGACAGATCCATGTTCTCTCTTGTGGTTTACTTACTTCGGCCTCTCGAGTGATTCGGCATCACGTACGGTCTGCTGTTTGGTCTGTTCAGTTTGCAGATTCGTACTTACCATTCCAGCTCCCTCCGTCCGGATCTCACCGCCCGTCTCATCTACCGGTACACAATCCTATCTCTGTATCTTACTCTCGGATTCGTCGCACTTACTATCTTCTCGACCGTTACTCTAGGGTTCGGGTGGCTCTAAGTAGGCCACCCGGGCCATTATGATCATTATATCTTGGAACTGCCGAGGCTTGGGTCGATCTGAGGCAGTTCGGCACCTGAAAGAACTGATCCGGTCCTCTAACGGGGACATTGTCTTTTTATCTGAGACCAAACGTTCATCTGGCGAAATGCATGATTTAGTACGTAGTCTTAATTACCCGAACTGGGTTGATATTCCGGGCTCTGGTATCCAGGGACGGTCGGGAGGTATTTGTATAATGTGGAAAACAATATTTTTTTGGATGTAATATTTTGTAATAAGTATATTATTAATGTTCTCATTTACTCTGAGCCGTCTGGCTCGCCATGGATGACATCCTTTTTTTACGGGAGTCCCTACCAAAGGGATAGGAATAAAAGCTGGAGGCTGGTAGAAATGACATCGAATGAGCACTCGGGGCCTTGGTTGATATTGAGGGATTTCAACACCATTTTTGCGAGCTCAGATAAAGTGGGGGGTAAACCGTTCCGCGCTGCGACGAGCACATTCGCCAGAGAGGTCACCCAACAAGCTGACCTTATTGATCTTGGCTTCTCGGGGCACCCCTTTACCTGGAATAACAAGCGTCGGGGCAAAGATAACATCAAAGAACGCTTAGATCGGAGCCTGGAAAATGCGGATTGGATGTTTATTTTTCCAACAACAAAGGTTTTCCATTTACCTGCCTTGGGCTCAGATCACTCCCCTCTGTGCCTTGATACTTATCCAACAATGAACTCACTAGATAAATGTTTTCGCTTTCAATCTATGTGGACTCGGGAGCCATATTTCCCTCATTTGATAAAGGACATTTGGCAAAGGACGGGGTCTGGCTCCCCTGCCCAACTAGTAAAAGAAAATCTCTTATTTATAAAAACCGGCCTTAGATCATGGAATAAGAAAAAAATTGGTCATGTCCCCAGTAAAAAATTTGCGTTGAAAAAGAACATTTATATCATTCAGGCCCTTCCATATACTGATGCCAAAGCTCTTTGAGAACGGAAATTATTGACGAAGCTTGACGAGACCCAGTTAAGAGAAGAGATGTTTTGGCGTCAAAATCCCGGGTGAACTGGTTAACCGAGGGCGATCGCAATACTAAGTTCTTTCACATGCAAACCCTCTCACAGCCAAAGAAATACTCGATCGACTGGCTGAAGGACGAATCTGGGGTCTGGACGGGTGACACAGGCGAAATTGGCCAGATTTTTTTGCGCGACATGACTCGTAATTTCCAATCTTCCAACCCGGTCAACGTCCCGAAGTTTATTCAACATTTCGGTCCGTGTATCACGGAAGAGGATAATCTTAATCTTACGCGTATGGTTACATCGGAGGAAATTAAAGCCGCGCTGGATATCATTGGCCAGCACAAAGCTCCCGGCCCGGATGGTTTCCCTGCGCTTTTCTTCCAACTCTCTTGGGAGGTGGTCGGCCCTAATATTTTTCGTCTGGTATCCACGTTCTTTGAATCTGGTTTTATGCCTTCTCATATCAACATCACTCATGTTGTTATGATTCCTAAGAATGGATCTAAGGAATCCCTTTGTGATTTCTGGCCTATCAGCTTGTACAATGTTATCTATAAAATCATATCCAAAATCCTCTCTTCCCGGCTTAAGCCTCTTCTGGAAAAATTCATCTTTCCTTTCCAAAGTGCTTTTG
Source organism: Kingdonia uniflora (assembly GCA_014058105.1). NCBI lineage: Eukaryota > Viridiplantae > Streptophyta > Magnoliopsida > Ranunculales > Circaeasteraceae > Kingdonia > Kingdonia uniflora. The sequence continues at coordinate 1,627,099 of JACGCM010000622.1, forward strand.
TGAGTGGTCGCCAAATTTTGGACAATGTCCTGGTTGCCCACGAACTTATTCATACTATGAAACGGAAACAGGGCAGATCCGGTCTGATGGGTGTCAAGCTGGATATGTTGAAAGCTTACGATATGATCGAATGGAGTACCTTGATTGGCACGTTAACAAAACTCGGGTTCAGTCTGATCAGGTGCCAGTAGATCCTACAATGTATCTCGACGGTGCGTTACTCAGTTCTGCTCAACGGCTCGGCCCATGGGCTCATCACCCCCACTAGGGGTCTGCGTCAAGGTGACCCTCTCTCTCCCTTTTTATTTATTATTTTGATGGACGGTCTGTCTCGTGCTCTGGGGGCCAAGGAATTTGCTAAACTCCTTCATGGAGTTAAAGCGTCTAGAAGTGCCCCTCCGGTCTTCCATCTTTTATTTGTAGATGACTGTCTCCTATTTTGCCGTACGGATATTACTGAAGCACTCGAACTGAAGAAAGTTCTCGATTCATTTTGCGGAGCCACGGGGCAGGAATTGAATCTTGCTAAGTCAGGAGTGTTCTTCAGCAAGAACCTCCCTCATCGACATTGCCGCCTTATCAGTCGTCTTCTGAAGATTGGTATTATGCCTACCGATGAACGTTACCTGGGTACGAACCTGTTTTTCCACCGGTCCAAAGCCCAAACTTTCCGACGCGTTGAAGAACGTATCTCCTCCCGTCTACAATCTTGGCGCGGTAAATTACTTTCGCAGGCAGGTAGGACTATCCTTATTCAGTCGGTTACTTCGGCCATTCCTTCGTACCAGATGTCCTGCTTTGCTCTTCCTCAATCTACCTGTAAGAATATCAACCGTCTCCAACGTGATTTATGGTGGGGCAAAGGGAAAGACGCTAAGAAACCCTTGTACCTGAAAAAGTAGAAGAAAGTCTGTCGTCCGAAGCGTGAGGGAGGATTGGGAATTCGGGAGGCAGGGGCGACCAATAAAGCTCACCTCTCAAAACTGGTGTGGCGCCTTCATCAAAAGCCGAACGAGTTGTGGGGCCGCGTCCTAAAAGCAAAATACTATCCAGATTGCGATATTCTTCACGCTCCAAAGAAAGCGGATTCTTCTTGGACATGGCAAAGTATCCAGTCTTCGATTGCGACTATCAACGCTCACTCTATGTGGCAGGTTCGAGTGGGAAACTGGATTAGATTCTGGACGGACCCATGGATCCCTCCGGATGGGGTTAGGAAACCCATCCCCCAGCCTGGTATTAATTTGGAGGATTTTCCGACATGGGTGAGTCATTTTATTGATTCTATTGACCGGTCGTGGCGTCGTGACGAACTTTTAGCCTGGTGTGATGACACTTCGGCAACCCTGATCTCGCACATATATATTCCTCGTGAAGGAAATTTTGATGAACCGAGATGGAATCCGTCGAAAGATGGAAAGTTCTCCATCAAGTCCACTTATATGGCTCTCATGTCTGGTTCTCAGATGGAGCCGGTTCTGGGAACCCCTTCCTTTCTCTTACGCTTTTGGAAGAACAAAGCGTCTCCGCGGGCCCAGATGTTTGCGTGAAAATGCTTCCGTGAGATGATCCCGTGCCGTGAGAAGATTGCGATCCGTCTTGCGTTAACTGATACCTCTTGTCCCCTTTGTCAAGCCCCTTTGGAGACCCTCCACCATTTCCTTTTGGAATGTGCGTTTACCCGTGCAGTCTGGTTTGGTACTTCTCTGGGCGGGTTACTCCACCAGGCTGAACATCTTTATGTCCATCAATGGATTGAGGTCTGGCTTTCGCCTCCGATGGACTGGCCGATTGATCGGGCGACCTGGACTGAAGTCACTTTCACTCTCTACTGATTAGATTGGAAAGCGAGATGTGCCTGGTTTTTTCAAAATACTTCTCCAGATCCTACCCGGATCTCACGGACCATTGATAAAATTATTGCTAATGAATCGTTTTTTCGTAATGAACGGCTATCTATCAAGGTCCCTTGGGGAAAACCGGCCTCAGGCTGGGAAAAAATTAATGTTGATGCCTCCTTTTGGAAAAATAAATGGTTTAATGGCATTGGTCTGGTTATTCGTGACACTGACAATATATTTGGTGCAACCCAAGTTTTATCCCACAGATTTGCCTCTGCGGAAGAGGGGGAAGCGGTAACAGTCCTAGAAGATATCCAATGGGCAAGGGGAAGAAGACATACAAAGACTATCATTGAGACAGATGCAGAAGCCATTGTCTCTTTTTGTAAAGATGGAGGAACTAACATTTCCTGGACCACGAAGGCGGTCTTACAGGACTGCCTGGTTTTATTACTCTTCTCTGAATATTTGTATTAATTATGCGTCGGGGAGCGCTAATTCTATAGCTTACCTTATTGCTAGTCGGCCTACGGGTGATTCGACTAGCTAGACCTGGTATGGTTCTCCACCAGAATGGCTCTGTCCATCTCTAGTAGAGGATGGTACCTCTTTTGTTTCTTCTTCAGTTTATTAATATATGGTTTATCAATAAAAAAAAAGAGAAGAGTTTATTAAAACAGAGTTTAGAAGAAACAAAATTGCAAGTTAAAGAGCTTATATAAATCCTCTCTTCTTCTTTTTATTATTTTATTCCAATGTTATCCTCATTTTATCATGGAAGGATGGACATCTTTTAAGCAAATTTCTATTGCATTAATTATTAGACTTGAAGAGAAACTGCTTCAACTTTCATGATCAGCAAAAAAAATAAAATCGGGGCCTCTGAACCCCATACGTTTTTTTCTTACCCCCATTGGCCATAAATCTTGGCTCCGCTTGCTCCTAGGGCACGCCATGGTACCTCCGTAAGCCGCACCCTCCATTTTAAGTCAAGATAAATCTTGGCGGATCATGACCACTTGATATTAGTTTTTGTAGAATCTTGTGACTTGATTTAAGTGCAAATTTATAGTAATCAGTTTAGAGTTTAGAGTATATAAGCCTATTTTGTTGAGTTTCTTAGAGTTGTCCAAATAAAATAAGAACCGCCATTTCTAAAGATGTGAATTATCAACCATATTATGGTCCAATTTCTAATATTTCCCAGCAACAATGGCACCAAAGAAAAATGTAAGCCAAAAAGTCTTACTATTTATTAATTAATAAACCTACTAATTCAAATGCCCCGCTTATTTTGTCTCCACGCTGGCAATTGCATTCATTTGCAGGCGAATAGTTAATGCAGATTGCAGGTGAAGTAATTTGTAATACACGCCTGAAAAGACTGAAAACTTTACGTGATTGTTGTCTAGCCTGTTGTGCCCAAAAAACTCTCTTCCCACTTGCACCTGTTTATAGTGTGGTTTCCACGTCTGAACTTCACCACTAGAAGCATGCTTGGATTATCTCTTTCATGTTTGAATGTACTACAGGCTTTTCTAGATACCATCCTATCACATATTTTTTTCTACTTCAAATTTTGGCACTCAATTTGTGCAGAAGTGAATTTGTAGGCTTGTAGCAGGTTTTAAACAAATTAGAATGAAGCTTCATGAAGAGACATTAATGCAGTGTTGTTTTAAATCTCAGGGTTTTTCCTAAAAATCTACGAGTCTGCAACAACTAAATTAAAGAGGCATCATAGTTTTCCTAGACACTGAAGAATCAAGGTTTTGGAGAATATGTGAGGCTTGCAAGTCATACGACTCATAGCATTTGACCAACAAGCAACTGATATAACTAGTTGGTACAAGAGACGGCATGCATAGTTACCATATCCAGTAGAGTGATAGTTTGAAGATAACTGTGCTTCTATAAAGATAACTGTTCTTAAGAAGCCCACATATGCTCTTCAAGACGGTTTTTTGAAAAATCAAATTGTAGTTTGATAATTCGAGAAATAAATAAAATGGAGATTGACATTAGCTCTGTCTGTACTTGCAATTGTACACTAAACAATGAAAATTCTAAAGCTTGGGGTAAAAAGCCCGCCATGAAAGTTAGTAAGAACTAGAGTTACGTTTACATATAAAGTCCTTCTGGCACCCCTTCTTTCTTCTTGAATATCACCTTCTCCTTTGCCTTCTTAAAGTCGATATGTGTTACCTGACGCGCATCAATAGGATGAAATTAATATAGGACGTTTTGAAGTTATTAACATTACAAGTAAGAAAATTATTAGATAAGCAACTACAAACCAGTAAAATATAATGAAAACAAAACAAATCGGGAAGAGGATTTGAGGTAAAATTCGTTGCAACACACAAATTCAAGACTTACCTTCATGCGCCGCTCTCTTAAAGCGAGCAAACCTACCTCGGTACATATTGCTTTAATATCAGCTCCAGAAAATTCAACCTTGGTCATCACAAACTCTTCTAAGTGTACATCTTCTGCCAAAGTCATTCTTGATGTGTGTATCTGCATTTATGAAGTAGAGCACTTAGTCAAGAATATTCAAGCAACAACAGTAATAAGCAAAAGAAAAAACAATAACAAGATTATCAGCATGGGTAAAGGAAAACCAATTCAAGAAACACCCTTTAAGTTGTCCAAGCAGGGATATGTTCAGCACCATTTTCACATAAAAATCAAGAAATGCAATGTTCAGCCCATACTTGTTGGCCATTAGATTCGTCATTACATGTAGTCCAGTAGGCGCACGCATGTCCATCTTTCTCGGTTATGTTTCCTAGTGTTATTAGCATTCCAAATCCCAATTTAAAAAATTGTTCAGATTTAGCAATTTGGACCCTTTTATAATTTTACCATAAAACTGGAGAGATATCTGGGGTTTTTTAGCTTCAACTCTTTATTACACCTTTAATATATTTTTAGTCTTTTTAGAACCATTGGAGATACTAATATGCATCTTGAAAAGATTATCAACATATACCTGGAAAATACGCCTCCTTGTTTTGATATCTGGAAGAGGGAATTCAATCTTCCTATCTATTCGTCCAGGACAGAGCAACGCGGGATCCAGACTTTCAATTTTGTTGCAAGAATGACTTTGACATCTCCTCTTGAATCAAAACCATCCAACTGATTCAACAGTTCTAACATGGTCCTCTGAATCTCACGCTCGCCAGCTGAATGAGTATCATACCTGATAGAATAACATGGTCAATCGAAGGTCATCGCTGGAAATGGAATACAATAATAAAGGTTCGCAAGCAAACCTTTTCGTGCCAACTGCGTCAATTTCATCAATGAAGACAATTGAAGGCGAGAGATCATCAGCAACCCTGAAGAGCTCTCTTACTAGTTTTGGACCATCCCCTAGATATTTTTGAATCAACTCACTTCCAATAACACGCAAGAAAGTTGCTGATGTTGAGTTTGCCACTGCCTGCAAGGGTCAAAACAAACTCAAATTATCAAGACATGCTGACAGGAGGGAGTTGCCCAAATGTTAACATTAGATATCTGTGGAGCATTGTAATAGGAATACCAATTTATAGCACTGATGTTAATCCCAAATGTACGGAAAATACCATTGAGTTTATTCTGGAAAGAAAAATATAAGTGTTAAAACTCAAAAGCCCAACGTAATACAGAAGTGATCATATACAAGAAAACCAAATAGGAAATACTGCTAGAGACATCAATAACAAAATTTTCTCTCTGTTTAGTAGCAAAAACTAAACATGAACATGAAATTAAGAATGATATCACACACTCCAGATATACAAAGAGTTCTAAATTAAGAACACCGTGAATACTTTCAAGTTTCAAACTAAACCAGGCACCAAACATCATTTTTATTGCATTTCTCAAATAATAATAAAATCTTAGGTAAACAGGGTGTTGTGATTGATAAAGACATAATGATAGCATTCCTTTGGCTCGGGAAATGGTGGGGGGTTGGAAAGAAAGACCAAGTGCAAAAATGGCGAAAATTGACATGTCAAAAGCACATGACAGACTTGACTTGGGGTTTTCTTAAAGCACTGCTTCACAAGTTTGACTTTGGTGACAGATGGATTGAGCTTATATCACACTATGTTAAGACATATTGGTTCTCTGTTGTTCTCCAAGGGGTTTTCAAAGGCTAGTTCAAGTCCTCTAGCAGAAGAAATGCACCCGAGAGGGTTATTTAAATGGTTTGGAGAAGGTAAAATCTGTTTTCCTAAATGGAAGTAAATCTTTGATGGAAGGAGATACGAAACTTGCTGATGATTTTATTGTTAAGTAAATCTTCCATCAAAGGACTAATGAATTTTTTTCAATAGAATCGAAGCTTGTTCAAGTTACAAAAATAATTTTGAGAAAAGCAGAATCTTCTTGCCATATTACTTTAATAAGAAAGAAACATCATTCAAACTGCTTGTAGGTTTCAAGTTAGGAATTTTTCTCCTAATTATTTGGGAGCTCCCATATGCTATAGCAGAATGGTGTTCTCTCCAATCTCCATATGATGCTTACTAATGGAGATAAGCTTGTACTCATTAATCATGTTATTAACTCAATGCCTATTCACTTATTATCAAGAACCACCCATTTGCCTAAAACTGTGATAAAAAGACTTATAACTGTTTTTGCACAAAAAAATTGAGGAAGTTTTGAAGGTCAGCCCCAGGAAAAGATGGTATATACAAACCCAAAGATGAAGGGGGTTTGGCAATAAGAGATCTAAGAGATATTCAACAAAGCTTTATCCTCAAAAAAATTGGAATTTTCTCCGTAAAAAATCATTTTGGAGTGAATTTATGCATAGTAAGTACTCTAGAAATGGGATCTCGGTCAATGAAAAAATTGTGGAAAAGAATTCATAGTTTAATCAATATTGTTCAAGCTAACACCGCTTGGGTACTTGGAAATGGTTAAGTTGATTTTTAGGGCACTGACTGGACTGGGGAGGGGCCTATAAGTGATATTCTTGACATTAACATTGAGCAGCAAATCAAGGTGAAGGATGTAATTGATGAGCAAGGGGTATAGCACTGCACAAATTTCAGGCAGATATCTGTACACATTGAAAACAAATTCTTTCACGGGAATTCAAAGTCAGCTACGAGGAAGATAAGCAAACATGGGCTCTTTCAAATGATGGGTGCCTGCATGGGAGTTTTGGAGGATTAATAAGGAGAAGATTGATAGAATGAAGTGGATGTGGTTTCGTGCTCTTCCCAAAGAGATTCAAGTATTCAACTGGAAGATTTGGAAAGGGGCAATCTCTGTTGATAGCCTCATCCAAACAGCTACTAATTGTGCTTCAAAATGTAGCTGTTGCAGCAGGGGACATATGGAAGATCAGGATCCTGATCATTTATTCATGCACAGTTAGATTGCTATACAAGTGTGGGGATTCTTTGGCATTAATTTCAATTCTGGACAAACTTATTGGGCAAGATAGGGTGTATGATTCAACAATGCTTCTACTTCAACTGAGATGGTAATTGGTTTGATCTCTTCCCTCATTTGTTGGAAAATAAGGAAGGCAAGGTGTACTGCCTGGTATGATTGCTGCTCTTTGAATGCTAATAACAGCATTCAAATGGTAATCTCCAATATAAAAGGATGCCCAAATTTAAATGCCCGGAGGACTGTAAATTTGATGAAGTACTGTCTCAGCAAGTTATCAAGATTGCTAGAAAGGCAATCAAATACAAACCCTTTAAAGTCGTGATATGGATCAGAACCTCCGATGTACTTTTCAAATTAAAAACAAATGGTCCCTCAAGAAAAGCAACAGGTTTATGTGAGGGTTTGTCCATGGTTTTTGCTTTTTCAATTGCACTTGGTCCAGGATCCAACAACACAGCTGAGATATATGGTCTATTAACTGGGTTAAGGTATTGTAAGAAGTATAATTGGTTCCCTCACATGCTTGAATTGGACTCATTAATGATAGCAAACTGGTACAATGGCATTCAAGGGAGTTCTGGGACATGGTTAGTTTATGCATAAATGCAGGAGCAGCCCTCATACTATATAAGTTAGGAGTTGCTAGCTTTAGAAGAAAACTATACTTTAATAGTGTAACTCTTATGCTATGATGCTTGAGATTGCATTGTGCTCAGACGTCAGGCCTTTAGTCCCCCTCTTGTAAGTTAATTCGTTATTAATAAGAACACTTAATTGCTCAAGAAAATCGCATGCTTAGAATTAGAAAACCGCACAATATTACAAACCTTAGCAAGTAATGTCTTCCCCGTTCCAGGCTCTCCATAGAGAATGGCTCCTTTTGATACCAATATCTTCATACAATTCCGGATGCGTAAGAGGAAGTTCCACTGCCTCTTTAATCTCTTGTATCTGGGTATCTAATGCACCAATATCGGCACATGACTCCAATGGTGCCTTCTCTCAACCTTCATCATAGACACCATAGGATCAACGTCGTCTTGTAGAAGTCCAACAACAGAAAGAACCTGAAGAAAAAACATATATAAGCACTTCAAGTTTTGTTTCCAGAACTATTTCCCAACAATGGTTACTCAATTCATAACTTAAACAACAGAAAAATAACTAGTAGATGTCTCAAATAGAGAACATAATCCTACATGACAAAGATCCATGCACACGTACAAAAACCTAATATATGTTATAATCATTATCAAATAACAGAAAGATTAGGACTTCAGCTGAAGTCTTAGCCATAATTACAAAATTATTTTGATTTGATTGACTTTACCTGCAAGTCTCCAAATATCAGGTTACCCGTGGAAAATCAAATGCAAAGGACTTTTCATGTCTGTGGAGAGAGTGAAATTTGAAGATCAAAATGAGACTGCTGTTTGAATCATTGGCATAGGTTATAAATTATTACTGTAGCCAAAGGTGGAAGCAACCACTGTGGAGATGCAGCACAGAAGAGTAGATGTCTATCTAAATATCAGAATGGAGAAAATCATGAAGATATCAAATGGATTAGGAGAACTAGAATTTTGAGAGAGAAAATGCAGGAAATCGACTAAGAAAAATTGGAAAATAAAATATAAAATGTGTCTAAAGAGAGAAATATACTAGAGACAAAATAAGAAGAGAGAATCTAAAGAAACAAAGATAGAAGAAAAAACGGAATGAAAAAATCTTGTAAAGGAGAAATCCATAAAGACAGATGATCTGAAAACAGAAAAGTTGTAGAATGGGCAATAGAACATGTGGAGGGCTTTTATTCTTGTTTCTTCCTCTATCTTATCTGGCTTATAAAGAACAATTTCTTATTTAACAATGTGCAGGTTCACATCCCAAATCTCAGAAGGAATTTCTGTCTGACCTGAAGGCTTGCTACTAGCTTGCAAAATCTGCAATGAGCAACATCTGTACCTACAAATTCTTTTTTCTCGGGGGGTTGCTTGCAGGTTCAGAAATGACCCACAACACTTCTTATGTTATTGGCTCCCACCACCAGATGACACTGTTAGAATCTCCTGTGATGGAGCTTCTTCGGGGAACCGTAGGGTGGGGGGATGTGGTACAGTGTTTAGAGTCCACTCATGTGCAGTCATAGGGGTGATGGTGATCAACATACCTGCCAGGCTGCCACTACTGCTTTATGCAATGTTATTATTGAAACTCTAAAGAAACCCCTAGAAATTGGTATTCTAATATGGGTCTCACAATTGATTCTACAGCTGCCTGCCATGCACTTAACACTCATGTTATTCCACAGAGGAATCAAAATACCTTGAAATGACTAACAGTTCACATGCCTAAGGGTCTCTGCAGTTTGGAGAGAAGCTAATTTATCAGCTGATAGTAGTGCCAAGAGGATAAGCAATTTACCACAGGGGGCTTATCAATGGCATATTGGGAGACCTAATTTATCAGTTCCATAAAAACAAGATACCTGGAAACGACTACCAATCCAAGTATAATGAACATATTCATCAAACAACAAGCAAATAACAAACCTATCAACACATTCTCTACTTCTCCTCTCCTATTACTGTTAACTAACATTATATAATTCGCAAGCAATCTCCATAGAAAATTGGGTACATAATTAATATCAATACACAAAATGCACATAAAATAAAACCCTAAAATCCAATAAAAATGACCTAACATACACAATCCTAATTCTCCATTACAAAAAGCCTAAATCCTAAATTGATTTCATATACACTTCTAGTTCTAGGTCAACTTAAATAAGCAATTAACACAAAAAAATCAAAAAAATCATCAAAAACACTAATTTCAAAATCAAAACTGTTACCTTATTATGCATTAGTATAGCACAACCAGGTTCAAGCTGATCCTTATCAAGAAACGAGAGAATCCCCACATAATACTCCGGCCCAACCGAGGACGAAACAATGGCGTGATTCTCATCAATCAATTCCTCGAGATTCCCAATACTCATAGGACTCCCTCTCAAATCATCAATCTTAGATCGATCCTCTTCGTTCTTATCCTCCTGAGGTTTCAACCTCTCTTGATTACTCACAAACTCCTCCTCCATTAACAAGTAATCCTTGATCCGCTCGAGCTTCAAGAGACGAAGCTTGCATTTCGTTAATGGAGTAACGGCTGGTAGCCGAGCCGCGGCTTCTGAGCCGCGTTGTTTACGATCAACGCGAGAGGGTGGAGCTGCGGGTTTGAATTTCTTGTCTTTCTTGTTTGAGTCTGAGTTTTGGTTGCTTCAATCGTTGTTTGGTTGACGGTTTAAGCTTCCACCTGGTGTGCCTTGACCCATTGCTGAGAGAGAGGAGAGAGTGTGAGGGAAGAAAATGATGGAGTGACTAGGAAGAAAGTAGGAGTATTAGTAGTCTATGTATGGAAGATTTCTTTGAGAGTCTCCGATAGGAGGTGAAGTCCCTATGGAGTATGGAGATTTCTTAGAGCATCTGCAGCAGCTAGGTGGAATATGACGTGGCGGTCGATTTGTGCAGGTGGATTCTCACGTTGCGTTTGCAAACCACCCCACAACACCTAGGTCGTTTTGCCTACGTGCAGGGGCGGAGCCAGAGATTTGGGAGTGGGGGTGCCGGGGGTTCGCCCAATTTTTTTTTTATAGAAATTTAAGGGGTATTTTGGTAATTTTACTTGTTTTAATTTCTAAATGCATATTCTCTATAACAATATCGCAATTATTAATCTATTAAGATAAAACATAAAAAATAGTATGTTAAAACGGACTAATAATGCCATTGATATTTTCAAAAATGATTTCCAAAAATATCAAACAAGATAAATATCTCGTCAAGTTTGATAAAGATGCATGAACAAAAAAAATCAAACTTTAGGTTCCATACCAGAGAGTCAGAGTGGATCCAAATCAACATTTAATTCCCTTTGAAAGTTGCGCCTTCCGTTTCTTCATTTTCTCAAAATCATCAATTAGTGAGTCTGTACTGAATTGCGCAGTAATTTCTTTCTCTACATAGATAAGCAGACTATCTTCAAGATATGCATCATCCATCTTGCTTCGAGTAGAAGTCTTTATTAGTTTCATTGCAGAGAATGTCCTTTCATTCGTCGCCGTCGAAACTGGAAGAGTCAATACGAGACGAATTACTTTATCTACAAGTGGGTAACTTGTTGATTTTCTGGTACTCGCCATTACTTGACAAAGTTGCGTAACAGTTGACAAGTCTTTCAACTCAAAATTCATGGTGAAGTCATTTTGGTAATGTTCCAATTCATACGGTAGTTTTCTTATCTCACTCTCTGTAAAATCCCCAAGGTAAAACTTGCTTACTAGCTTGTAGATATCATCAATATTAAAAAACTTATAATCTTCTCTAGGACTCAAAGCTGAGCTAAGACTCAAAAGCTCCATATTGCGATCATTGAACCGAGTATTTAACTCTTCCAACTGTTTATCCACTGCTTCGTTATAGATGTCAAATCGGTAATGATGCGCATTTGAAACATGACCTTGTTGATGACGAAACCGCCCGCCGCCCGCAAGATAAAGACTATTCATATCCGGAATGTAGATATCTTGTTTTACGCAAAATGTTTTTACCTTATTTAAAAGAGCTTCCCACCCATTGTCTCTAAATTTCTGGATAAAAGTTTTGGTTGACCTAACCAATTGCATGGCATTTACAATATCTTGGCTTTGATTTTGCAAATGTTGGCACAAGTTATTGGTAATTGCCATAGTTTCTTCCATAAGATGCAAAATAAAGACGAATTCAAAAGATCTTACGCTTTCATATGCTGTAGTTGCATCCCCCTTTTGCTTATAATTGGTTCCCTCATTCATAACCGTTTTAAGAACTTTACAAGTTGAAGCAAACATCTTTATCAAACTTGATATGGAAGAATAGTGTGAGCCCCACCGTGTGTCTCCTGGTCGTTGCAAATTTCCAATTTGATTAAGCCCGCTTCCAGACTCGAGTTCACCGCTAGCGATTAGATCTCTTATGTGATTCGCATGTGCTGCCTGTAATTCTCCAAGACGTTTGGTGGAAGAGCTAGCAATGTTTATGGCAAAAACCATCTTCTCAAAAAATTGGAAAACAAGAATTACTTCTTTTGATGCAGAAACTAATGCTAATTGGAGACGGTGAGCATAACAATGAACGTAATACGCGTATGGACATTCATTCAGAATCAATGCTTGTAAGCCGTTCCATTCCCCTCTCATATTTCTAGCTCCATCGTAGCCTTGCCCTCGGATGTTTTGAACAGTAAGTTTATTTCTAACAAGAAAAGCTGAGATCTCATTCTTCAATGTCAAAGCCGCAGTATCTGGAACATGCACAAGGCCGACAAAACGCTCTTGCACACAACCCTTTGTATCCACAAACCTTAATACAATGCCCATCTGCTCTTTCTTAGACTCATCTCTTGATTTATCAACCATAATACAAAATTTACTGTCACCAATTTCTTTAAGAATAGCATTTCGTACTTTTTTTGCAAGGACTTGCAAAATTTCTTTCTGAATCTGATGTGAAGTATATTTCGCAGTTGCTGGAGCATTTTCCAACACATTCTTTCTAACATCTTCATTGTAAGAACCAAGTAATTTTAGCATCTCTAAGAAATTACCACGATTTGTAGATTTTGGGCTCTCGTCGTGACCTTTAAGTGCACACGCTTGAAATGTTAACCACCGGATAGAGTCTATGGAGGCTTTAACTCGTAACATGTTCTTGTCAACTAGATCTAAATCTGCTTTTTCAAAGTGGTATTCAATGTCTTGTAGCGGCTTCATAAGTTCGTCACAAGCTTGTACAGCCGAATTATGTGCAGAGTTGACTTGTCCAACATGATTTGAGAATGTCTCTTTAGCTTTCCACCAACTCTGAAACCCGTCAATTGTAAATGCAGTCGACCCTTGACGATTGATGTTACTTTTATTAAAAACAAAGCACGGTAGACAATATGCTTTATTGGTTTCTTCAGAATACTCTAACCAAGTTGGAAATAGCTGAAGCCACAATTTTTGAAATCGGCGTTGATGCTTTGGATTTGTAGATTCAGTTAATGGATACACATCTCGTATGGGTTGATAAGGCCCAAACTTAATGTAAGCGCGTCGAATTTCATCACGTTGGCTTATAGGACAATCATAAATCTGTCGTAAACTAGGTTCCCGTTGCAAAGAATTTGTGTCAACATCTTCAGGCTCGATTCGTGCACGTTTTGGAGAGTTCTGATGACTCTCAATGGCTTCTAAAGTTGGAGATAATAAATTAGCCTCCAAGATCTGATTTTCAATGATGTTAGAGCTTGGAGATATTGAGTTGCCCTATAAATTTGGAGGCTCTTGATCTTCAACAACATTTGTACTAGGAGATGAGGAGTTGGTCTCTAACCTTTTACGGGCTAGTTTATTAAATAATGCCTGGAGAGTTATTTGATTTTTACTCATAATGAACCTGTACATAATATACGATAAGAAATAACCAAACAAATAAGATAAATAGATCGATACACAAACTTAATCGTTAAGGCGATAAGGATTTTCAATACTCTAAACAGGTGAATTCTCAATTGGATAATCTGAATTGGATAATCTGAAATTGAATAATCTGAATTGGATAATCTAAAATTTGAAAGTGGACAATCTGAAATTAGAGTGGTGAAGGTGTTACCTGTAATCAAGAGCAATATCAGATGAATTCTCAATTGTTGAAATCAACCAATAATCTGGAATTGGACAATCTGAAAACTGAAATCTGAAATCTGAAATTTGAAACCTAAAATTTGAAATCTGAAATTATACAATCTGAAATTGGGCGGACGAGCGGTGATGTGGTGAAGGTCGAAGGTTTGCGTTTGATGAAGAGAGAGTGATGAAGAGATGATGATATTCCAACCAAAGAGAGAGAGATGTTTTTTTTTTCTTATGTGGGTATACACTAAATATATAAAAGGTAAATCTTAAAAAAAAGTGGGGGTGTCGGGCACCCCCTAGCCCCCCATAAATCCGCCCCTGCCTACGTGGCATTTGCAAACCCACCTTGAGGGTGGTGAGACCACCCTCTGGGTAGATTTTTGGTGGATTGATCACGCGCAGTTCTGAATTGTGCATAGCTTTTGAGCCTGCAAATAGAATGATGACACTTGTCAAGCTTCTAGTTCTGAACTGCGCGTAGAGTGTACGCTTCAGATAAAGACACGCGGACGGTTGGGATTCAAACTTGTCAAACGGTTAGTTCTTGCCGCGCAGAGCCTGGATGAAAATTTGTAAGTCTCCCCTCTCCATACTTGATTTATTTTTTGGTGATCAGAAGACCTATAGTTTTGGGCATACTTGTTCAACAATACCTCAACGACTATAATTTTTAGCAAACATCTCAACGGCTAGTTTGTTGGCCAAACTTGTTGACAAGAAGCTCAACGGCTAGTTTTTTACCAAACTTGTTTGACAAGAAGCTCAACGGCTAGTTTTATTCATCTATAAAGCATTCATCTTGTACACTCTATTTTTTTACTCTTTTACACTCAACTATATTCTTTTAAAAACTATTCATCTTCTAAACTCTATTCTATTCTCTTGTTATCAATTTCGCCCAATCATGTCTGACCTAATTTTGGAGGAGTTAATCATGTCTGGCCCATCACTCTTATCCTTATCATCATCGTCTGGAAGCGAAGAGCTCTTCCGACGTCAAATTGAGATGATGCACGAGTATAGCAAGGTTATGATTGAGATATAAGAAGCGGAAAAAAGAGAGTTAGAGGAGACATCATCACGGAAGCGCGGCGGTTGTAAAATGGGAAGGATTGACAAACAAAAAGGCTGTGATCATAAATTGGGTGAGTTTAGCCTTAATCGGGATTATTTTGGTGCCAACCTAGTCTACGCCGGTATCCTATTTCGTCGTCGATTCCGTATGAGCAAAGGTGTGTATCAACGTATTCATGATCATATTATTTTTGCGAACTCTTATTTTATTCAAAGAGAAAATGCCGCTAAGATAATGGGCTAATCCTTACACCAAAAGATAGCGTGCGCACTCCGCATGTTATGTTACGGTACGAGCGCAGACGCCCAAGACGAATACGTTTGGATTGGGGAGTCTACCGGTAATTTGACTTTGAAAGAATTTTGCAAAACAATTATAACACTATTCAAAGCTCAATATTTTTGATTTCCCGATGAAAACGATACATTACACTTGTTAGAAGTTAATGGATCGCGATGCTTCCCAAGGATGTTAGATAGTTTAGATTGTAGACAATTGAAATGAAAGAATTGTCTTACCGGGTGGGCAGGACAATATACCAGAAAATCTCGACGGTGATTTTGGAAGCGGTTGCATCGCAAAATCTTTGGATATGGCACGCATTCTTTGGGGTACCCAGTTCTAACAACGACGTGAACGTCTTGCATCAAATGTGGCTTTTCAACAACTTATCTAATAGAGTTGTGCCGTCATGCAATTACAATATAGGTACGGTCCCGCACACTATGGGGTATTATTTAGCGGACGGAGTCTATCCAAAATGACAAACAATTGTTCAAACCATAAGAAATCTATCCAACGATGCCAAAAGATATTTTGCAAAGATGCAAGAAGCATGCCGAAAAGATGTAGGGCATGCTTTTGGGGTATTACATGCTAAGTTCTAAATATTGTCGTACGGTACACAATTTTGGTAGCCTAGTGATTTAGCAAATGTTATGTACGCATGTATAATCATGCACAACATGATCGTCGAAGATGAACGTCATACTTACATCCGGCAAGTGGATATTGATCCTGAGTTTAGAAAATTCGTAGATACTTAGAAGGAGACGTTAAATCCAAGACACGCGATCAACACTATGGCACAGTGCATCAAGAAGATTCATGAAATTATAAATTAAGGTGCTCATTTCCAATTATGAAATGAACTTGTCGCGCATTTGTGGAATAATAAAGGGGCAGAGTAATGTATTTTGTTTCGAAGTTTGTAGTTTTATGTTGAAGTTAAAATGTATTTGGTTTTGAAGTTTGTAGTTTTATGTTGAACTTGTAATGCATTTTGAGACTTTTTTGAAGTTCGTTTTGCGGAATACTTAACATAAATAACAATTTTATTAAAATAATAAAATTACATAGAACTTAAGAACCACTATTAACGCTAAGGATTACATCAATCTTCATCACTAGAAACGTTGCCATCACTTGGACACTGCTCCTTTAACTTCTTTGAATATTCTCTAATTTGCTTCTTCATCCAACGCCTTTGTGCCAGTAGTAGGTTACTTGGGTCTGTTGTCATCACCTTAACCATATGCACATCTTCGATGACTTTCTTTCTAGTTAACTCCGCTTTACGCCTCATTTGAATCTCTGCCTCTCTAGCCAACTTTTGTTCATCTCTTGCTCTAGCTTCATTTTTCTCTTTTTTCTGCTCGTCTCTCTCATTCCATGCCTTCATCATGTTTGTCGTGGTCTTAAAAATTTTATTTCCCCAAAAACCTATACTTTGACTTTGCCGCTTCTTTTGCCTTGTATTTTTTTTTTGGCCGTCCGGTCGTACTTCCCCACAAGCATATTGTGGTGCATCCAAGTCGATAAAATCATCCGGAATGACCACATTTGGAGTGCTGAAAGTAGGTGTAGAGGGCTCGGTGCCAAAAGTACCTGAGCTATCATTAAAATTTGATTTGCTAGCGACGTTGCGGCAGGGGTGCCCGGTGTTCTTAATTTGTGACCATTTTGGACAATGCTCCAAAACTTTGTAAGCCTCCCCCAATGTAAATGTTTTTTTTTGGTAGTTTTTCGAATGTCTCGTATGCCATACGTTCCTAGAAATCAAGTTCAAAATTCTAATGAGTACTAATTGTGGAACAAAATTAATTGAATGAGAAAAAAAACTAAATTACTTACGACATTGCCTGTTCTAATGCCGGTAAAATATCGGCTTTCGAGGTCTTGAATGATGCCTCTAAAAATCAAACATTCCTTATTGAGCCACCCTTTATACGCACAATTGACACCGTTGTATGATCGCCAGATCAATTAGTCATTATAGAATGAGTTGAATTTGTCACGCACCTTAAACCAGAATGTAGCAGCCTTTTGGTTATTCGTCGTAGTGAGGTTTTGAGAGACTTGAGGCCAAGCGCATGCGAAATTGATAAAGTTATCGGACGACCAATTTTTGAAGTTTGTGTATCTTTCTTTGTCGTCATCAACTTCATCCTCAACCTCAACTACATCCTCAACTATAATAGGTGTCGGTATCGTCTTTCTTTTAGGCTTCGCCTTTTCGCGCGTATTACTTCTCGTGAGAACCGGATTGAGAACCTTAGAGATGACCGGAGAAATGGCCAAAGAGATGACCGGAGAGACAATTGGTGATGTATTAAGGTTAAAATCATTTAAACCCCATGCATCTCTTATCGAAGGGTACTCAAACTTCCACCGGTGTGAGATGACAAATATGGATTTCTCAGTTGAGAGTACGAGCCCGTATGAGGATCAAATTGAGGGTAATATCCTTGGCTTTGGTAATGAGGGTAATATCCTTGGGTTTGAGATAAAAATTGATTGTTGTATGGTTGAAATAGTTGTCGAATATGGTGATTACGATATTAGGAATCGTTAGGCATTTGTGACGAATCATATGCGGCGAATTGCGTCGGCAATACGTTATCTTGTTAGTTCGTATTAGAAGATTCAGAGTGGTTTTGAGAATTAGATTGAGAGCTTAAAAATGACATGGTGGTTTTGCTTGTAAGCTAAGGAGGGAGAAGAGTGTAGAAGATTAAGGGAAGATAGTGTAGAAGATGAATGACATTTATAGATGAAAAATATAGCTATTGAGCTACTTGGTGAACAAGTTTCCAAAAAATATAGCCGTTGAGATACACAAAAGATAAGTTTTCACAAAAATATAGCCGTTGAGCGACTTGGTGAACACGTTTCCAAAAAAATATAGCCGTTGAGATACACAAAAGACAAATTTTCACAAAATATAGCCGTTGAGATACACAAAAGATAAATTTTTACAAAATATAGCCGTTGAGCCACTTGGTGAACAAGTTTCCAAAAAATATAACTGTTGAAATACACAAAATATAAGTTTTTACAAAAATATAGCCGTTGAGCTACTTGGTGAACAAGTTTCCACAAAAATATAGCCGCTGAGCTACACAAAATAAAAGTTTTCACAAAAATATAGCTTAGTATTTTCATGCATTTAAATAAATTCCCTATATTTCTGAGCTCGCAAAAAAACTAATATAACTAATTTTTCATCCTTTAGGAAGGTGTTTGAGGAAATACCTAAATGAAAGAGAAGAAAAAAGACTAAGTATGAACCAATGCACTCTTAATAGAGAGCAAGGGAATGCGTTTGAGGAAATGCCTCAAAGAAACTAACCTAAAAAACTAAGTGTGGAGATGAAAAAAAACAAGGCAAATGTTCCAGGCTCTTGCCGCGCAGTTCAGAGCTGCCTGGCAAGCTTCCACAAACTAGATTAAGTCACGTGTCTTATTTCAAGGGACCAGATTAAGCCACATGTTTGAGAAAGCTTGCCATGCAGTTCTGAACTGCGTGGTAAGAGCCTAAAACTTTTGCCTTTGGTTATATTCTCCATACTTAGTTTTTTTTTTTTTTTTTTTTTTCTTTGAGGCATTTCCTCAAATACCTTATGTGCCCTCTATTGTGTATGCATCTCTTCATACTTAGTTTTATTTTTCAAAGACTTCGATTAGGGATTTCATCAAATACTTGAAAAAACCTAGTATTTCATTTAAATACTTATTTTTTCAGCTCCTATTGCCACAGAATTTCATTCAAACACTTGAAAAAACATATTCTTTGAAGTAAACACAAATTTAAACATAATGTATAATCAATTCAGCATAAACTCAATAGTCTATACAAAACATAACATAAAGGTAGATAGTCTAAAAAAATCATAATATAAACTCGATAGTCTGACAAAATATAATAAAACATAGCCTAAGTGGGACGGCTTCTCTTCATCTGGCGGGCGCATCTGGTACGGGAGAGACTCTCGTCATAAGTACATTGCACATCCGACTCTGTCTGGTAGTTGATAGACATCTCACCTAGTCTATCTCTTGTGACTTGGATAATATCCTGTGACTGGCGCAGTTATTCCTCTAACTCCTCATTGCATTGATACAATTGCCTCGTATCTTCATAAGCTGCATACCGTAATCCTTGGTTTTGAGTCCACAACTCATCCACACTATATCTAGGTAGACACGGGTATGGTACCTGTATGACTGGGATCGGCGCGCGCCTACGTTCTCCACTGCTTCTTCCCATCTCCATGAACTATCCCAGATCCCCCACTTCCTCGCCGTATGCCTCAACACCATAATTTTACACCTGAAAAGACGCGGCTTAACTAGAAGTAGGTGGTAGAGAAATATCGGGCCTCACTAGATCACATCCGACCATCCAAATATTCCCGACCCTCTTCACTAAACTACAACCGATCTTGGGATTTGGATGAGCGACTCGCCAAAATGTCATGTAATCTACGTCAACAACGATATAATTGTGTCCATCATATAAGTCCACCTCTCTCAGTTCTGAAAAAAGTGCTCGATCGTACCACAAAAATTCCATTATCTCTTGTGGGAGGTTATAGGGAACATTATCAACCCGGGTGTTATGACGCATACGCCGGTCTCCTAAATACCAAAGTGTATTATTCCTTTATGGGATTGAAACTAATAGAATCCTTCTTTGACTAAGCTCTATGGAAAATCTTACCTCTGGACGGATTGATTGTCTACTCCTCAGCCATGGTTGCCAATTAATATTGGTTTTGTCTTTCTATTTTATCATTTCTCTGATCACAGGAAATGAATGATGGATCTCACCCCCTGAACTAGCCCTTTCATCTCTTCACGCACTTATACGAGGATAAACATGGTTGAAGTTGTTCACCTTGACCAGATACATTCTAACGCGACAGTACTCGAAGAACCAAAACTCTAACAGAGCATAAAAACCTATGATTGATCTCTTCCCCTTCCCACTCTTCAGGACTGAGACTTCATCTAGTCCATGATACAAATGTGCCATGATCGGAGTACCCCAGTCGAACCCTGACGCACCTAGAATATTGTGGTCTGTCAAAGCTACAAGATAACCGGTCGGTAGAGATGTATTTGCATTCGAGAAGAAGAGATTACCCATCATGTATGTAATAAATGTCCAAGCATATACAAGGTCCATGTCGTGGTTGTAACTGTTGGTTCAAGGATTCAAAGGGTCTCTCTAGGTTTTCAAATAAGCTAGTGTGATGTTACCTGATGTCGGCCTGAGTGATTCCGGGGAACAATGTTTGTACTTCGTCGAACCTCGAGTACTTATCGTCGTACGGGAGTTCGAAACCCCACCCAAAACTTTTGCCTGTTAGCATGACGAAGTCCAATGGTGTAACGCCAAGTTCCTCATAAGGGAAGTGAAAAGTATGGGTGGAAGGCCACCACCATTCCACCAGAGCATGGATTAAGCGGTTATCCAAGTTTCCCACCTTAATCGTTAAAAATTCTTCAAAACCCATATTGTCGACCAAGGTCTTCAACCTGGGGTACCTGGCAATCCATTGGTACCACTTTAAGACTTTATATAGTGATCCCCTACATATGATTTTATCTCGGTTCTGCAAAAACAACACATTAACATATTAAATTCTCATTCGGGCATTTCGTCGAACATTTAACAAATAACGTCAATAACACATAAATTTTACTCAAAAAACTTGTTGGCAATTCCTCCGATCCAATAAAAATGCAGACCAGTTGTCCACGAGGATATCTACTCGGTGCAACTCCTCGAGGGTTGGGGCGGGATCATTATCCGGCGTGAGCTGTAACGGCCACATATGCGTGACCAATTCTTTACTTTTTCGTTTAACTACATCACTTTCATTTATTCTTGTTTTGGGAATTAAATTACTAGGTCCTGACATTGTTAATCGTAGTTTTATGGGATTGAATTACTAGAAGGTGGGGTTTGGGAAACTTGTATTAGAAGTTGGGTAAACTTGAAGGTGGGGTTGGTAAAATATGTAAGAGTAGAGTGAAACTAAAGTGGCTAATCGAAGGAATTTCATGCAGGCACTACCTACGCAGTTCTGAACTGCGCGTGGGATTTTGACTCTCCAGATGGGGACACATGGCCAGATCTTAGCTGTTGGTTGTCCTGTGCAGTTCAAAACTGTATTGGGGAATATCCACCTTGATTTGGGTTTAAACTGCTGTGGGTGGATTTAAGTTTTTCCACCCCAGCTGTTGCATATGCTCTTAGAGCAGCTAGGTGAAGGATGATGTGGCAAGGTGGATTGCATCCTTTACCTTGCTCCACCTTTAATCCACCCACAACAGCTAGGTGGATTGGCTAATGTGACCACCCCAAACTCACCTTAAGGGTAGTTTCACCACCATCTGGGTGGATTTTTGGTATATTGATGCCCCACAGTTCTGAATTGCACGTAGCCTTTAACCCAATTACATGATGACACTTGTCAAGCTTTAAGTGGCTCCCATGCCTCGTAGTTCTGAACTGCGCGTAATATGTACGCTCATGATGGAGATACGTGGATGGTTGTGGTTCAAAGTAGGCTAACGGCTAGTTCATGCTCCGCAGTTATGAACTGCACGGCTAGAGCCTGCATGAAAATTTTATTCTTCCCCTCTCCATACTTAGTTTTTTTTGGTGATCAGAAGGCCTATACTTTTGGGCATACTTGTTCAACAAGAAGCTTAACAGTTACATTTTTGGGCAAACTTGCTTGACAAACAACTCAACGGCTAGTTTGTTGGCCAAACTTGTTTGACAAGAATCTCAACAACTAATTTTTTTCATCTATAAAAGTCATTTATCTTGTACACTTTAGTTTTTTTGGTAAACTTTCTTTGAGGCATTTCCTCAAACACCTGATGTGCCCTCTATTGTGTATACATATCTTCATACTTCATTTTTTTTCTCCTCTTTGTTTAGGTATTTCCTCAAACACCTTCCCTCTATTACAAGATTATCAAAATTAGTTATTTTATTAGCTCCTCTCTATGGGGAATTGCTTCAAGCACATGAAAAAACCTAGTATTATAATCAAAAACAAGTATGACACTATATAATTCTCAAACATAATACATAATCAATTAAACATAGTTCAAACATAGCATATCAAAGTTTTGAAGAAAACATAACATAAACTCAATAGTTTAAATAAAGCATAATAAAATTTATAGCCTAAGTGGGACAACCTCTCTTCATTTGGCAGACGCATTTGCTATGTACGAGACTCTCATCATAGGTACATTGGACATTCGGCTCTGCCTGGTAGTTAATGAACATACCAGCTAGTCTCTCTTCTGTGACTTGGATAATTTCATGTGACTGGCGTAGCTGTTTCTCTAACTCCTTTGTGTGTTGAAAGTATTGCCTCGTATCTTCATATGTCGTATGCCGCATTCCAACGTTTTGATACCACAACTTATCCATATTATACCTAGGTGGACACAGGTGTGGTACCTGCATGGCCGGGATCGGTAACCGTATGCGTTCTCTACTGGTTCCTGCTATTTCCATGAACCATTCCATAAGATGATCCTCGCCGGTCTCCTTAACACCATAGTTTTATACATGAGAAGATGTGGCTAAACTCGGAGTAGGTGGAAGAGTTATATTAGGCCATACTAGATCACGCCCGACCATCCATAGATTCTCGACCCTCTTCACTAAGTTGCAATCGATCTTGGGATTTGGATGAGCCAAATGCCAATATGTCATGTAATCCACATCATTAATGATATAATTGTGTCCATCATAGAAGTCCAGCTCTTTGAGTCCTTGATAACACTCATGATCGTATAGCAAAAATTCCATAATCTCTTGTGAGGGGTCATAGGGAACACTAGCATACTCGGTGTCCTGATGCATACACTATTCTCCTAAATATCAAAGCGTACCATTCTCGTATGGGACTGAAACTAATGGAGCCCTCTTTGAACTAAATAGTTTAACATGTCTTACCTCTATACAGATTGTTTGTCTAGACCTTACCCATGGTTGCCAATCAATGTTGGTTATGTCCTATCATTTCTCTGATCACAGTAAAATAATGATGGATTTCAGACCCCTAAAATGGTCCTTTCATCTCTCCATGCACCTATACGAGGATAAATATGGTTGAAGTTAAAAACCTTTACCAGATACATTCCAACTCGGTAGTACTCAAATAACCAGAACTCTAATACATTATAAAAGCCTGTGAATGATCTCTTCCCCTTCCCATTCTTCATAACTAAGACTTCATCTAGTCCCCGATACAAAGCCGCCATAATTGGAGTACCCTAGTCGAACTTTGACGCATCTATAATATGGTGGTCTGTCAAAGCTGCAAGATAACCAGCCGGAAGAGATGTGCTAGTATTTGAGAAGAATATATTACCCATCATATATGTAATAAATTCCCTTGCATACACGATATCCCTTTCTTGGTTGTAATTGTTGAGTTTAGGATTCAAAGCCTCTTTTCAGGTTTTCAAATACGCGAGAGTGATGTTACCGTACCTGATGTCATTAGTTGTGATTCCAAGGAACATCGTTTGTGCTTCTTTGAACATCGAGTACTTATCGCTGTACGGAAGTTCGAGAGCCATCCCTAAAAATAAGCTCGTTAGCATGATGAAGTCTAACAGTATAAAGCCAAGTTCCCCGCAAGGTAAGTGAAATGTTTGGGGGGAAGGCCACCACTGATCTACGAGAGCATGAATCAGGCGGCTATCAGAGTTTCCCATCTTAATTGACAAAAACTCTTCAAAACCCATATCGTTGACTAACCTCTTCAGCGTGGGATACTTTGTAATCCATTGGTAGCACTTCAATATCTTATCGAGTGATCCTCTACATTATATTTCATCTCGGTTTTTCAAAAAAAACAAAAACATTAACATATTAAATTTTTATTCGGGCATTTTATTGAATATTTGGCAAACAACATTAGTAACACATAAGTTTTACATATAAACCTTACCGAAAATTCCTCTGATCCAATGGAAATATGGACCCAGTTATCTTGGAGAATTTCCACTTGGTAAAAAGCCTCGAGGGTTGGAGTGGGATCATTTTTCGTGAGATGTAACGGTCACATATTGGTTACCAATTCTTTCCCTCTTCGTTTAACTTCGAAGCTTGGCCTACGTCTTGTTATGGAAATAACATAACTAGACTCTCCCGAAATTGTTATTTTATTAATGGCCTTGAATTATTAGCGAGAATGTGGGGGTTGGGAAACTTAGGGAATAAGATGGATTTGGGTTTATGATGTATGGGAAAATTTAAGCAATACTTAGTTTAAATGAAATGAGAAAGGACTGTAGGCAGTTCAAAGTAATTTCATGCAGGCTCTTACCGTGTAGTTCAGAATAACGCGGTAAGATTTAAAAATAAAAATAAAAATACGTGGCAAACTTTGATTGGTTCTCCCTCCCTACAGTTTTGAACTGCACGTATGTTATGGACGTTTATGATGTTGACACGTGGCTAGATCGTAGACATAGATTATGCCCCGCAGTTCTGAATTACGGCGGCTAATATTTACCTTGATTTTTATTCGAACTGTTGTGGGGTGGATTGAATTCACCTTGGTTTTGGGTGAATTTACCCACCCTACTGCTGCAGATGCTCTTAGAGCATAGCCAACAACTAGGTGAAGGATAACATGGCAAGGTAAATTTCATCCTTCACCTTGTTTGAACTCATATCCACCCACAGTAGCTAGGTGAATTGGTTGACGTGTCCACCCACAATCCACACCACCCTCTGGGTCGATTTTTACTTTATTGATGCCCCCCCTGTACTCTTAAACTGCGGGGAATCAAAACCCAATTTTATTATGACACTTGTCAAGATTTAAGTGGCTCTCATGCTCCGCAGTTCATAACTGCGGGGCATATATAATCCCAAAATTAATTAATTCAAAACAGCTGTGTGGCATCATTTAATTGGTTCTCATGCCCCACACTTCTGAACTGCTAGACATGTTTAGACGTTGGATTTGTGATACATGAACATATCCCGGTCGTCCTTTGTGCCCCGTAGTCCTGAACTACGGTGAGTAATATTTACCTTGTTTTAGCCTTTAATTGCTATGGGGTTGACTGGGTTTGGGGTGGATTTAGGTGAATTCACCCACCTTACTGTTATGAATGCTCTTATAGGTTTTTTTTGGACTGCCAACGCCCATGTCCTATATGTTAGAACTAGGTCATGTGGCCATGTGGTCATAAATCTCCCTGGAGAATAGAGTAGTCTATGTTTATAGTTCATCAATTGAGTTTAGTTAATGGTTGTAGTAGTGGCTACTGAAGTAGGATTACTTGCCCCATTTTAGAGAAGTTGTTATACTTAGTTTCCTATATAATGGGCTGACTTCCTTAGTTGTATTCATTCAGTTTTTATAGTTGAATAAAATCAGTTTAATCTCTGCAATTTTATTCTACATTTGGTACCAGAGCTTGGCAAAGTTCTTGGATTGAGTTTTTTTCCTTATCTTTTTTTCTCTTGACGTCGGAGTCGTATTTTATGTAACCTTCAATTCCCCGTTTCGATGGTCACTACGACCATTAGATTATGTTAATGGAGAATTTCATGAGATCCAAGGAGTATTGGAATCTCATAAAAATGAGAATCTTTGAACCTGCAACAGAGGAAGAATTGAGAGCGTTGATGAATGCTTAGAAAGCTAAGTTGGAGGAGCAAAAGTTGAAGGATTTGAAGGTGAAAAATTATCTTTTCCAAGTGATTGATTGATCAATCTTGGAAACGATTCTCTCCAAAGATACGTCAAAGAAAATTTAGGATTCTATGAAGCAAAAATATCACGGAATGGTGAACGCGAAGCGTGCACAACTTCAAGCACTTCATACAAAATTTGCGACTCTACGCATGCAAGAAGGAGAGTATGTTTCTGATTATTTTTCATGAACTATGGCGATTGCAAATAAGATGTGAATCCACGGTAAGAAGATGGGGGATATCTTCATTATCATGAAGGTTCTTCGATCGATGATATCAAAGTTCGATTATGTGGCTTGTCCGATTGAAAAATTGAAAGACCTTGATGCACTCACAATCGATAAATTAATGAGTTTGTTATTGGTTCATGAGCAAAGGATCAATCAACATATTGCAGTGGAGCAAGCATTGCAGGTCTCAACAACCAATCCATCATCAGAGCCAAGATAAGGTGGTCGAGGATGGGGACAAGATAATGAGGTAGACGATCAGCTAATTTTTGGGGAAGAGGTTAAGGATGTACTAACAACCACAAAGACTATCAAAAGCCAAAGCCATTTGATAAATCCAATATCCAATGTTTTGGATGTGACAAGTTTGGGCATTACCGTTCGGAATGCCGAACAAACCCTTATCCGGAAAGAAATGCCAAGCTAAATTTTTTGGAGAACGAAGATGAAATTTCACTTCTTTTGGTTTGCAATACCAAAGAATAAACTCGTCAAAATATGTGGTACTTGGACATGAGAGCAAGTAATCACCTGTATGGAGACAATCCATTTTCTCGGAGCTAGATGATTCTTTTCAAAACTCGGTGAAATTTGAAGACGATTTTAAAATTTCTATTATGGGGAGAGGTGATATCAAGCTCCAAGCCAAAGATAACTCTCAGTAGGTTATTTCCTGTGTTTTCTATGTTCCTGGTTGAAAGAGAAATTTGCTTAGTGTGGGAAAACTTCAGGAGAAAGGCTACGAGATCATCATTAAAAAAGACATTTGTCGAATTGAAGATCTAAAAAAGGGTTTGCTTGCTCACAGGTAAACACGACTTCAAACCGGATGTTTCCTTTATATATCAAAAATGATGCACTTTCCTATTTTTGTAAGTATAGTGTATGATGCATCCTGGATATGGCATCTCCGTTACGGATACCTGAACTTTAAAGGTTTGAAGCTTCTTCGACGAAAGGGTATAGTCTCAAAACCCTCCGAAATTGGTCACCATCCGCATGTGTGTGAAGATTGTGTTGTAAGCAAACAACACCGTGATCCATTTCCAAAAGGAGTAGCATGGAGAGCTAAGAAGGCACTAGGGCTGATTCATACCAATTTATGCGGGCCAATCGATCCACAATCTAATGGCAATAAAAGGTACTTCATGACCTTTATCGATGATTATATCGGCAAAGCTTGGGTTTATTTTTTATAAGAGAAATTTGAACTTTTTTTGGTCTTCAAATGTTTTAAGGCTTTCGTTGAAAAAGAAGCAGGAAATCCTATAATGGTTCTCCGATCAAATTGTGGTGGAGAATACAATTCCAAAGAATTCACATTTTTTTGTGAGAAATATGGGATCAAAAGGCAATTGATAACATCCTATACTCCACAACAAAATGGCGTAGCAGAAGGGAAGAACCACACGATCATGGATATGGTACGTAGCATGCTACAAACAAAGAATATTCCCATGATTTTTTGGCCTGAAACTTTTTTGTGGAACATCTATATACTGAATCAAAGCCCTACAAAATCGGTCATGAACATGACACTGGAGGAAGCTTGGAGTGGCAGGAAACCAAATGTCGAGCACTTGCGAATTTACGGATGCATCGCATATGCATGCATTCCCAACGAAAATAGGAAAAAGCTTGATGACAAAGGTGAGAAATGTATTTTTTTGGTTATAGTGATTATTCGAAAGCTTACAAATTATATAATCCTATAACCGGGAAGATCGTCATTAGTCGTGACGTGATCTTCAGTGAAGCAAATGTTTGGAAATGGAATGATAAATATAATGGAACGACTATCCAATTGATGTTTGATAGTAATGATTCAAGTTCAGTTGTACTAAATGAAGTACAACCATCACATTCTCCTAACATGTCCTCACCAGGACCATCTATCCTTCATACAATATCTCAAAACAACCCTCAAAACATGTCTTCTTCAATCACGTCCAGTCTGCAAAACATGTCCTCAAATAACCCTCCTTTATTGGTGCGATCAAGGTCGGAACCATTTGTTTCAAGACCTCGAAGAACCATTAGAAAACCAGCATATCTGGAAGATTATGAGCTAAGTGGAGTGGTTCGATCGGATGATCCAGTGGTATATTTTGCTTTATTTGTGGCAGTGATTCACTTAAGTTTCATGATGCGATCAAAGAATTAAAATGGCACGAGGCAATGAATGAGGAGCTAAAGGCTATTGAGAAGAACAATACGTGTGAGTTAATTGATTTGACCCATGGTTCCAGATCGATCGGTGTCAAGTGGGTTTACAAGAAAAAGTTGAATACATAAGGAAATGACGATAAGTACAAAGCACGGCTGGTGGCTAAGGGCTATAAGAATAAACAAGGGATAGATTTTGATGAGGTGTTTACTCCAGTCGCACAGTAAGATATTATCCGAATGGTTCTTGCATTATCCGTGCAACATTCATGGCCCATTTTTCAGTTAGACGTGAAATCGGCATTCTTTCACGGAGACTTGCAAGAAGCCATCTTTGTGGATCAACCTCTTGGATACGAGAAGATGGTGTATCGGTTACAAAATGCTTTATACGACCTAAAACAAGCTCTACGAGCTTAGTATAGTCGCATAGAGGCGTACTTCCTAAAATTGGGCTTCGAAAAATGTCCATATGAGCCTACACTTTTTGTGATGTACGAAACTGGTGGGTAGTTTCTTATCGGACGCTTGTATGTAGATGATTTGATCTACACGGGTAATGATTGTGTGATGTTTGAAGGCTTCAAACAATCGATGATGGCAGAATTTGAAATGTCTGATCCTGGGAAGATGCATTACTTCCTTGGTATTAAAGTAGTACAATCAGAGTTGGGCATTTTTATATCACAGAGAAAATACACAAGGGAGATCGAAGCGGTTCAAGATGCAAGATTGCAATCCCGTTCGTACACCAGTCGATGTCGAATTAAAGTAAATGAAGGACCCTCAAGGAGAGCATGTTGATAGCATGATTTATAAACATATCGTGGGAAGTCTCATGTATTTAACTATAATGAGACAAAATACAACATGTTGTAAGACTAATCAGTTGATACATGGAGACTCCGATGGACATGCATTTTAACGCTGCAAAGAGGATTATGAGATATTTGTAAGGTACGATTGACCTTGGCATCAGGAGAGTCATATGATTTAATTGGTTACACCGATAGCGACTATGGCGGAGATCAAGATGAGAAGAAGTGCACAATAGGATATGCATTTTTGTTGAGTTCGGGAGTAATTTCATGGTCATCAAAGAAACAACTCATTGTTACTTTGTCCACCACAGAGGCAGAGTACGTTACCGCTATGTCATACGCTTGTCAAGCGGTAAGGCTAAGAGGATTGCTTGGATAACTATGTTTCTCTTAGGATGGTGGCACTCCTATATATATTGTGACAACACTTTAACAATAAAAATGTCAAATAATCCAGTTCACCATGGGCAAACCAAACACATTGATGTTCAGTACCACTTCATAAGAAATCTCGTAAAGGATGGTACGATTAATCTCCTTTATTGCAGGAGCGAAAATCAAATTACGGATATAATTACAAAACCACTCAAGATAGATGTGTTTGAAAAGCTCTGAGATATCCTTAGAGTATGTTCGCTAAAGGAGAAGAGTTGTTTAGAAGACTTGACATAACCTGTGACGAAAGGATATACCATAAGAGGAATCATGCCGATGGGGTCACTCCTAAACTGGTTTTAGCATATCCAGTATAAGGGAGGGTGTTAGAACTAAGTTATGTAGTCATGTTTGAATAAATTTTCATGGAGAATAGGGCAGTCCATGTTTATAGTTCATCAGTTGAGTCCAGTTAATGGTTGTAATAGTGGCTACTGAAGTGGGATTAATTGCCCCATTTTAGAGAAGTTGTTATACTCAGTTTCCTATATAATAGGCTGAGTTACTTAGTTGTATTCATTTAGTTTTTACAGTTGAATAAAATTAGTTTAATCTTTGCAATTTTATTCTACACTATCTGCCGATGAGGGACAACAGTGATTGTAGTGTCAGGAGTCCGTAGCTCGTTCGATATGGAAGAGCGTCGTGCCTTGCTTTTTACTGTCCGTCAATCACTTAAGGAGCTTGAGAAGCATGCTGACATGTTATCCATGGGCGGGCTGATGCCTCCATGTCTGCCGTAGCTACTTGCCATTTTCCTATGTTTTGTGCTGGCTTCTTTTCAACTTCCCGCTCTATTGTAGCTAGGAACTTTGGATTGTAATAATTTGATAACTATGTTTGCTTTATTTATCAAGGGCGACACGTCAGGAGGAGGTTTTCTTTGTAATAGATATTAATGGGAAAGGGAGTTGCTGACGTCAGCTGCGTCCATTAAACTTTCTCCAAATTTGACGCAAATGCCCCTCCCTTTAAAAGGTTAGAAAGGGAAAAAACTATAAATTTTTTATCTCTCATCTCCCCTCTCGCGATATCTCTCTTCCTTCTTTTCTTTCGATCTCACTCTCTAGATCCAATTTCTTCTCTCTACAAGCACGATGATAGAACCCTAATGTTAAAATTTGTAACATGGAATCTCTCAGAATCTTCTCCAATTTATAAACCAGAGAATTATACAAGAGTAACCTCTGTAGATTAGAACTAGTGTTCAATTTGAAGTCTTCAATGTCTCTATTTTCTTCCTGATTTCGATCATCTTTGCAAACATAACCAAAGTAGCTATGTAAGTTTATTTAAACTCCATTACTCATTGCAGTATGAATGAATGAATTTTGGCCATGCGAGTTAAATCATATTCAGAAATAATCAAACATTTTGTCACTCTTCTTCCTACTGCTGATTTGCTGAGCAAAAATCATACCAGGTCTACTTTTGTAACTACGTGAACGTTGTTAGCCAGTAGATAGTGTAGAAACTTCTATGTCGCAAGCACCGGCGTAAGGCATTCGTACTTCACTCTTTTATAACGCAGCTTTGTATCCTTCAATGCCCTGCTGATATAGTAAACCAGGTGTTCTTGATAGAAACTAATTGTTTCGGAAGCCATTAAACTAAATTTTAAAAAAACTATCTCTTTTATTAATCTCTCTCAAAGCTCTCTCTACAAATCTCTCTCTTAGATCTCACTAATTCTCTCTAGAAGGCCAAGCCTTTTCTCCTAAAAACTCACAGTACGTCAAACCCTAACTCTCCATCTCTATATAAAGGTTGATAGTCCTTTATTCTCTCATAACATTAGGCTACTAGAAATTAATTTTGAGAAAGACTCTGCGACGTGGAGAACGACTGTTGTAGATGGCCTCGGGACCTATCAACTCTCCCCTACTACAACAAAATTCAACCACAAATTTTAAACTCGAATGAGGTAGCCCTGAGAATTGGGCGATTTTGCAAATCTGTCCATGGTACTTCCCGTACTAACTGACTTTGCCTCTGAATGTAGATATCACGGTGCTGCCAAGAACCCCGTGCGTAATAGTGATGTTACTCCATAAAAACCTATTTATGTTCTTCTATAAGCCATCCTCAAATATAGCCCAAAAAGGATCAATAAAAGGTGTTAAAAATATCTCTCTCTGGGGCTCACCAAAATGTCAGGGTTTGTCCCCATCAACATCTGGAACTACTTGAGTTTGGGTTTGGTACAGCTGGAGGGACGTTCGGCTTTGTTTTCTTTGTTGGAGTTGGTTTGCTTCATGTAGGTGTAAAAGAGGCAGTACATAAGGTGTACATGCGCAAACTCTTTCTTCCCCATTTATGACCCACAAATTCTCTTTCTCTAGCTTATCTCTTCCTTTTTCACTCTCTTTACCATGATGAACCCCGTGATTTTGATCGCACTTTGCAATCTCTAGAACTTTCTTCTCTTTCTTTTGATTAATTTTGCAACCGTAATCATCTGTCTCACAAGCTGGTTTGCGATGGTAATCCTCATCTCTGCCTTCAATACCTCCGCGTCGAACCTGCAATAAATCATGTTATTTAATGCCATTTGTTGTTGGTATTGCCAAAGATGAGAAAGGCACCAGTGATCCTATAGGTAACCTGGCTATTTGTAGGAGAGATAAAGCCGTTGGGTGAGTCAGGCCTGCTTGAGCCTGGGTCCAGTTTTGTTACAGTTCGGTTACTTTTGAAGAAACACGCGTTTAACGCGTGCACTACTTAAGGGCATGCCCTGTTTTGTGCCATGACACATGCATGTGTTGTGCTTGCTTTGTAGCATACCTAGAGGCGTGCCAACTGACCTACCAAAACCCTTGAATCTTGTGCTGCCTGGCATGCCTATCGGCATGTATTTCACCATACTATTTGGGCCAAACTGCTTGGTTATATTAAACATACCTCAAGCCAATGGTATAGCCTGGCTTGGGCTGTCATCTTCTAGGTTGATGGCATGGGCCTTGCTGGTTCCTGGGCTTGGGCCTCCTGATTTAGGGTTAGACTTGGTACAACTAGGCTTATAAACCTCGCTAAACTCTTAAGCCCTATAAACTACTGGAGCTGGTAAGATAAATTTGGGTAACACATTCCCAGCACGTGTAACTTCTTCTCTCTCCCTTGCTGGTTCTCTCTCCTGCAATCTATAATTGCTTCTTCTAGGGTTTTAACCCAGGTATTGCTTTCATCTAAAACACGGATCGTGGATAAAGAATTGGACTGACTCATATGTGTCATGCATGCGATGCACGTGGACAATCCCGGCGTCGTCCCGTCCATCGATTGTGTCATTGCCGACGACTAGTTCTCTCTTACTTGAGGTGGGTTTGGACCCCTGACTTTGGTACTGACCAAACCTTCGTTGCTGATGACTAGACCAATACCTCCGGTCATATATGCAGCCACTCCGGTGTACTCAAATTGTAAAAGTGTCTTTTTTCCATCTCTCTTCTCTCTTTCTTTGCCAAAAATCTAGAAGTTTCTCAATCGTAGAAATGGGCCATCGTCACTGCCAAACGAATCGTCGCAACCTTACTCTTTAATTTCATAAAACCATCAGATTGGCACATCGATTGGTTCAAATTACAAAAACTAATCATCATCTATATTCTCTTCCTCGCTCATCATCGCGGAGAAAAAAAATCCAAAGAGTTTTAACCTTGCTCTAAATACCAATATTGATAGAAACTAATTGTTGTGGAAGCTATTAAACTAAACTTAACATAAACTATCTATTTTATTAATCTCTCTCAAAGCTTTCTCTACAAATCTCTTTCTTAGATCTCACTAATTCTCTCTAGAAGGCCAAGCCTTTTCTCTTAAAAATTCACAGTTCCTCAAACCCTAACTATCCATTCCTATATAAAGGATGAGAGTTCTTTATTCTTTCCTAACACTAAGTTACTAGAAATTAATTTTAAGAGGGACTCAGGGACGTAGAGAATGGCTGTTGTAAAAGACCCTACGACCTATCAGTTCTACTCCACAGTTGTTGTCCTGTTCTAGTAATGCCTCTCTGGCCTTAACCGTCGTCGCCACATAAAGCTTCAACGGCCATTCAAGCATTGGTATAACCATGGGGACTGCCACTTTAATTTGAGGTATTTTGGATCTTAGCGAACGATTCTCGTTGCTCTCCCCCACGCATTTGTATATCAATTTTGCCAGTATGAATCTCCATATGCGATACTTTCCCCATGAATGATTTTAATTTCTTGGCAATTCTGGGTGCCTTCATTACTGAAATTGATGTTGCCTTATCTTTTTCAATGTCGACGTCCATGATGTGTACATATAAGCCTGCAAATTTCATCTTGTCACACTAAAAGTGTACTTTAGCGAGTTCATCTGAAGGTTATCTTGGCACCTCTGTAGCGTCAGTTGATGCATTGGCACTGCAGTCCTAAGGATCTCCTCAGGGACTACAATACGTATTACTTCGTTTGGGGCTTAACACGTCTCACAAGAAGAGGCCCCACTTAATTTTGTATGGGTCTCTTCTCCCTCTCACTCTAGAGCTGCTAGGGTTTAGTAGTAGATGGAGTAGGTTTTAAAAAATGAATCCCTTCTTTAGTCCCCATTATTTCAATATATAAGGTAGGTTTTTAGGCCTAGAGAGGCTCGGACCCATGTAATGTAATTCCTAATTAGATACCCCTGCAGGGTTTTAGGCTTTAAACTTTCTACGTATGTCAAAAGTATTCTTGCGGGCCGTCCTACGAGCTGGTGGGTAGCGGGAGCGTGTTGCTACAAGCACGTGACCTTCCCTTATTTTTGACTTTACTATCAGGTTATGTTACTTAAAAGTGAAGCGGGTACAAGAAACGATACAAAAATGGAAATAGGAAACATCCCATATTTTTTATATATGATTCGGGAAACGGAAAATGCATACAAGAGACATGCGACAATTGAAGCAAAATATGAAATAGGGAGGAAAATGAGTATTGAAGAGTAAAAAAATGGGAACTATGGAGCGAGTAAGAATTGCTAAATGAAGCAGAGAGTGATATTTTTTGATAATAGAGAGATCAAGATACAAGGAGAATACTTGTTAACTTAGCCAATAGGGAGGAGAATAGGAAAGGTTAAGTATGCTTAGGGGTTTGCTTTTTTAAAGAGATTTCATTATAAAGTAATATATATAGGTAGGTTTGGGATGATTTCTCCTTTGTGGGTATATGAACATCAAATCACATATAAGAGCATTGTTTTGCATTTGCTTCGATATACAAATTTTAAAAGATTCACAAATTGAATCAAAACTTGCTTTGACATACGAATCACGAGAATCGAAAATCAAATTTCTTAAATCATCATCGTTTCCAGATTGAATCACAGTCATCAAAATGCGAATCACATTCATTTCCCCAACATTTCCGAATTTGGGGAAACCGAATCACACCCGTTTCCCAAACCGATTTCCGAGGAAACATTTTTGAAAAACAAAAATGTAGTAGTCATGGAAGATTATCATCATCGCCCTCATATATATTGACTTTGCATTCTTGAGTTTGAAGGGAATTACTATGTAGTAAAACACGGATATGGGGGTTTGGAATGCTATCTTTTTCGTGCCATTTGATGTTATATTTGTTTGATTGTGCTAGCTGCAGCGATCCATAAACAAAAACATTTAGTATCCCATTGTCACGTCTATCATCACTTCGATATTGGGCCGCGGGAAATCATCATTAGGTGACACTTTCTTAATGTCTATGAAATTCATGCATTATCATATTTCTCTATTTTTTTTGTATTGTTACTACGAAAATAATGAGAATAAATACCAGTTTTTGCCATCTTTACAAAATCAGACCCAAGGAGTAATAAATTCCAAAATCGATAATGACAAGAGGAAAAACCATATTTTCTCCTACTAAAGTTGCAATATTACAGTAGGTAACCACCTATTTTTGGGATCCACAAGTACAAATGTCACATCCGACGTAATAAAAAATTGTAAAAAATTCTTTAACTCATTTAAAACTATTATATCAAGCCACGTGTACGAGGAAGGATGACATTGTCACCATCTTATGAACTACTTGTCATTTGTTTTAGTACATTTTCTCCTACCTTTGAACATATTTATTATTTAAAAGAAGGCAGACTCTTTTACCAATTCTGTTACTATTTCTCATCGTTTATGGTTAGGTATTACCTGTGATTATAGGAGTTCGTTTAGTTTTTGGAGCCAAAAGCGATCCCGATTCATCGAACAGTTTCTTCTTCTTATTCAATCGCAAAAACCATCCTGATTATTTATCACAAACCATCTGTGTGACTGCTGCCTACTAAGTATTTGATTAAAGACTGGTACTCTACTCCTTGGGCATGGAGGAAATGATAGTACTCATAACTCCTGTAGATGCTACTCTACTTTACTTAACTCGTGGAATAAACGATGGCAAATCGTCTGCGCGGTTACTGCAAACTAAACTATGTTATTTAGTTAGTTCAACTCTGGCATTCTTTCAGACATCAATGTCATTTTGTAACAACCTGTTATCATTTGTGTTATATAACTTTCCCATTTGTTCAGCCTTCTTTGTCATTTATTTTATGCAACTTTCCATTTGTTCTAAAAATATCAACTGCTTGAATATTAAAGTAGGTTTCTAGGCCGTGGGCTCCACAGGTAAGGCAACAGGTAAGGCCGTAGGCTCCACTTGTTCGAATGCCACTTCATAATTAATAATAAAAAATGTTCAAATCATTTTAAAATATTATTATCACGCTACGTGTCCAATTTTAATCGTTCTTCGATCTACACTTATTATTACTATTTCGAGACGTGTAAGGTAGACCCTATCACCATTACATGCATTTGCTATCGTTTATTGAAACTAATTTGTCATGCGTTTAAACATCAGTTATATTGGCTTATGCAGACTCTGTCACCGTCAGTTATATTATTTGGCATTTAATGACTGATTTAAAATCTTAGGTAATACGTGCGATTCACACGAGTTCGTTTGCCTTTTGGCCCCAAAAGCCATCCTTATTCCTCAAACACTTTTTTCTTACATGACCACTGCAAAGACCGCAAAAACCGTAAAAACCATCCCGTTTCTGCAATTCGTGTGTGTGATTGACAACCATAAAAACTGTCCCGGTCGCACAAACTGTTTTCTCAAAAATCAGTGTGATTCTACCCATCGTGTGTGTGTATGATTTTAGTGTTATATCAGTGGCAAATCATCTGTGTGACTACTGCCTACTAGGTGTTTGATCAAAGTTTATTTTTTCTTCTTCTTCCAGACTGAAGTTTGATAAAGAAGTGAATGAACAAGTTGACGAGGAGAACCAAACACATGAGGGTGAAGCCAAGAAGGGCACATCGAATGCTAAAAATTATACCTTTTGGTGTACAGGTTTAGGACTTCACAAAATATTTGCAGCTCTGCCTGAAGAGGAAAAGGGAGCTCTTTGTGTCACCTTATTTGCACCCTTACTACTAATTGATCCAATAACAATGATGTCGACGTTGGTTGTAGAAATATTCGATCGTCATCTCGGTGATATAAAGTTCCAATATGGGGAGATGATAATTCAGATGAAACCCATTCATGTTTGCCTGATTTTGGGGCTACGTGTCTCTCCTATTGCAAATAAGTTCTTATTTTTTTAATCTTGAGCATATGACGAATTTTAGAAAGAGGCGATTCCCCAAGAAGAAGAATACATATGGGTTGAAGGAAATTGATGATGCTTTAAAATAGGCAAAATTGGAAAGATATCAGGGTAATGCTCTAATTTGTCATTTGTTTTATCTTCTTTATCATCGTTCTTCATTGTATTTCTCACCCCTCTAATATTTGTAGTGTATTTTCCATTTTTGGCTCATTATATTCTAAGGTTCTTATCATTACATTGCGTTATTTCATTTTGCAGAAGAAATTTTTTGATTAAATTTGCTAAAAATTATACCATCCTTTCTCCTCCCGAACAAGGGGAGAAACGTTTGGGTGAAGTATGTTGATCTGGTAGATGATCCAGATCAGTTCAACGGATTCTCCTAGGGTGAGCAAGTCTATAATTTATTATAGAGTCAAATTGTAGAGTTTGCCCATTATCGATCGGCCGCTGGTAAAAAATTTGATAAAGCTTTATTATTGTACGGATGCACATGGGTGTTGATAATATGGACTTTTCTTTCTATCCCTAGCCTGAAGTTTCTAAGAATTGCAGAATCCATACATTTTCTCCCTAAGCTACAAGGATGGAGGATGACATCCTTTAAGCATCGCCAAATTGTAACATTTAAATTTTTTTTGCTAACCCCAAATTGTAGGTAATAGCTATGAAGCCGTCTGAGACTAACATGCAGCAAGATCTTGTGCAAGAGGCCATGGTAATCTTCTATTCTTTGTATGATTTTGATTCAATTTATTGCTTCTTTGTCATTTAATTTATGTTTTGCATTATTTTATTTGTTTAGATTTGGCATTTTGTATACTCTTCTCGTCATTTGTATGATTTTTTTGTCATTGTAAAGTGTTTTTTTTGTCATTTGTTGTATGCTTATTATCATTGTTAAAGTATTTTATGTTATTTCTAAGTTGCCCTTTGTCATCGTCATCTATTTGAATATTTCAGAGAAATCAAATCGAAGCACCTGCAATCGGTGCTGTACCTACAATCAGTGTACCTGCAGTCGGCATGCCTGCAGTCATTGCACTTGCAGTCGGTGCACCTGTAATAGGTAGCAGTTCTTCTGCAACTGAGATAGGTGTTGCAATGGTTAGGGTATGCTCCTAGTTGGAGGAGCATGACAAAAGGTTGTATAACCATGGTAAAATGTTGGAACGAATTTTAATGTCTACAGTGGGAGACAATACTCAACCACTTGGCGATACTCTACTCCTTGGGCAGTACTAGTTCTCTACTCCTGAGAAAACTACAAAACGCAAGCGAGAAGGAGGTAATGAAAAAGAAAATGGGAAAAGGAAGAAGGCAGAGCCGATAACCTGGCAAAGAGACTTCCAACAAAAAAAATCAAAAGATTGAAGAGAAAAAAAAAGGTAAGGGTGAATGACAGAAGAAGACAAATGCCAGCAAGAAGGCAGAAGAAGCTGATATGCCCCTGAAGAAAAAAGTTGAAGGCACGAAGAAAGAAGCTTTCACTGATGAACAATTTGATCATGTCCCACTGATCCAATTGAAAAACTTAATCCCCAAGATCCCCAAGAAGGACTTGGCTAATAGAGTGTCAAGGAAGAGACGGGCAGAATTCCCAGAACTTAAGGATATTTAATCAACTGTAGAAAATTTTCTTCAGCAAGTTACGCTTGGAGGGGGATTGGAGGTGGTAAAAGATTTAATGTTTAATGATAATGTTAAAGTTGGGAGATAAATAAATTTCAAAGCGATATCGCCTGAATATGGTGGTGATCTTCTAGAGGTATCATTCGTTTGCTACTTCTTATCATTTATATGATTTTATTTGACATTTGTTTTTCAAAATATTGGCATTTACTTTATGCAATTTTCCATTTCTTCAGAAGTCTGTCATTTGTTAGTATATTTTGGCATTTGTGAGGTTGGGTTTGTCATTCTCTTTTCCAGAACTTTTATTTCTTCTGATGTCTTTGTTTATTTTATTTTTTGTATGTGAAGTGTAAGAAGGGTGGCGAAAAAGATATTGATGATAAGAAAGATGTCGAGGAGAAAGATAAATCTGAAGAAAGGTAACCTCAAGTTGCTGAAAAAGAGGTTTTAGAACTACCAATTATAGTGGTGTATTATAATGAAAAAAAAATGTACAACATGCCAATAAGGTATTTGCTGAAGAAGATGATTCATAACCTCATGTTACTAATATTTGTTTGTAATGAGCTATCCATACCATTTTTTTTATTTTTTTTTCTTCTTTAACCTTTTTTGTGCAGACTATCGTGTTTGCAGAGGTAGCAAAT
Source organism: Kingdonia uniflora (assembly GCA_014058105.1). Taxonomy (NCBI): domain Eukaryota; kingdom Viridiplantae; phylum Streptophyta; class Magnoliopsida; order Ranunculales; family Circaeasteraceae; genus Kingdonia; species Kingdonia uniflora. The sequence goes on from JACGCM010000622.1 coordinate 1,666,752, forward strand.
TACCAGGAGGAAGTTGTTGGTAAAGCTTATTAGGTACCTTATCATTTATTTATTTTTGACTTCTCATTTTCTTCTTTTGTTTTACCATATCTTGTATCACTCTTATCATTTATAGTCTGTTTATTTACAAGCTACTGCTGACCAAACAACTACTGTATCTGTCGAAGTTTGAAAAAACTGAAGATGAAGCTAGTCAGGTAACTTATTTTTTCTATGCTGGTAACTTCTCATTTTCTTCTTTTATTTTCCTATATCGTGTATCACTCTTATCATTTGTAGTCTGTTTATTTTCAGGCTAGTGCAGACCAAACAACTGCAGGTTATATAAATTGAAGTAGTAATCTCCCACCGGGAGGAAGATGTTGGTGAAGCTAGTCAGGTAACTTATCATTTCTTTGCTGGTAACTTTTCATTTTCTTCTATTTATTTTTCCCATATCTTGTATCACTCTTATCATTTATAGTCTATTTATTTATAAAGTAAAGAGGAGGTGAAACATTATAATGAGGAGGTGGTTGAAGGCAATGATGATGATGATAGAAATTCACAGAATAAACTAAATCCTGAGCAAGTAATAAAAGAAATGGTTGTTAACCAGACCAATGTATGAAGTACTTTTAAACCAAACAATTGGTTTATTACTCAATCTTATGTAATAAGCACATTTATATTTCATTTTCTTATTTTGACATATCTTTTCCAGCTTGTTTTAATGGAGTCAGAAGTGGATGTCACCTTAAAGAAGAGGCATGCACTAACTGAGGATGAAATTAATGAAGGAGCCTTCAAAATGGCTTGTCGAATGAACCAATTGCATACTCACCTTGACTAGCGTCTTCCGGGAGTGTTATTGGAATCTTTTATTCAAAGACCCATTTCCCAGGATGAAAAAAACTAGGTGGACCAAGTCTGGTCACTGAGGAAAGTTGAATTACTCCTAAAGCTAAGAAAGACAACAGGAGTACATATATAAGGATAGGTGAAGAAATTGTTTGCCTTAACGCTCTCTATACCTTATATCCAAAGCAATGGTTGGACAATGAAGTATTTATATTATTTATTTTTTTCCTATGTCATAAATACAAGAGTCTCTACGATTTATTTTCAAATTGTCTGTCCTTTATTCGTTTACACTTTATCATTAGTTTTGCCTTTGTTGTCATTTGTAATATTGAATTTTATCATTTTTGTTATCTAATTTGTCATTTTATTTTCATGTTCAGGTCATTGATGTGTACATTAAAGCCCTCATTCATTATTTTGACACACAATATCGTGTCCGCCTAGATAAAGAAAGGATTGTGCTGGCGGATGTCTTTGCCTGTCAATATATTGACAGGGCATTCAATATTTGAATTTGTAATATGTCATCTTCAGAAGGTGTATAATTGAAGAAGAAATCAATTTGGGAACAAATTACATCTTTACAATGGGATCGTACAGTTTCTAATTGTATCCATCGAGGAGATTTAAAAGTGGTCAATTCGAAATTAATACTCATTCCCTGGAATATCAATGATAACCACTGGGTCCTTTGTGCTGGGTCCTTTAAGGCAAGAAAAATATGTATCTACGATTCAATGGTGGATACAAAAATTGCAAGTATTCAGAAAAAAAAATATCTCCTAAATACCAGCTTATTGAAGATCAGATATCAATGATCCTCCCGAAAATATTGATATGGAGAGATTTTGCCAATCATAGTAGTCCACCTACTGGTTTAGAGGTAAAAGATTATGGTCTAAACTTCAAATGGACAACTCATTTTGGGAAATGTCCAATACAGCCAAATGGTTATGATTTCGGGGTCTATATGTTTGTCTTTAAAGATAATATCCTAAGGGGAATAAATTTTTTAGATCTGATAGACGGTAAAGAATGCCGTTACACAATTGCTTATGACATATTGGGGCTGGGAGTTGAGCCGAAGGAGATTTTGAAACTTTGATATCCATTTTGTTGTAATGTATAGTTTTTGTAATTTTGTAAAGTTATAAACTTATTTGTTAGAATCACAGTAAAGTTATATCATTCATTTATATAATCTTTCCCATTTGTTATTTCCTATTTGTCATTCGTATATTACATATTTGTTAGAATGGCTGGTAGAAATTGGTTGGAGCAATTTCTAGGTTTTCTTAGTAAATTGGTGGCCTATCCCCGTGGTTCTAATGTATTTAGAGAATTTTGTAAAGCCAAAACTGTTGTAGAAGGGAAATAAGGTAACTACGTAGAACGCACTGGTAGGATATTTATATCAAGCTCATGACTTATGACAGATGCTACCGCAGCTGTAAAAAATTTGTTTTCTATATCTTGTCATTTGTTGACTATGATTTGTCATTTGTTACCAATAATTTGTCATTTGTTCACTAACAATGGTCTATTTGGTTCATTAAACATTTGTATTATGTTTGTATGATAGTAGACAACATTTGTACTTAATTTTTTTTTGTCATTTGTTGACTATGATTTGTCATTTGTTACCAATAATTTTTTATTTGTTAACTAACAATGGTCTATTTGGTTCATTGAATATTTGTATTGTATTTGTATGATAGTAGACAACATTTGTACTTAAAAAAATAATTTATCATTTATTGACTATGATTTGTCATTTGTTACCAATAATTTGTCATCTGTAAACTAACAATAGTCTATTTGGTTCTTTGAACATTTGTATTGGGTTTGTATAATAGTAGATAATATTTGTGCTTAAATAAAATGATTTGTCCTTTATTGACTATGAATTGTCATTTATTACCAATAATTTATCATTTGCTAACTAATTTGTAATTGATAACTAATTTTTTAAGTTCAAAAATGAAGTCTACTAACAAACAAACACAATTCATTATATCAAATAACCAAATAGACCATTGATGGTTAATAAATGACAAATCATTGGTAACAAATGACAAATCATAGCTAACAAATGAAAAATTATTGATAACTAATTTTTTAAGTTCAAATGAACTCTACTAATAAACAACCACAATACAAATGTTCAATGAACCAAATATACCATTGTTAGTTAACAAATGACAAATTATTGGTAACAAATGAAAAATCATAGTCAACAAATAACATATCATTTTTTTAAGTACAAATATTGTCTACTATCATACAAACACAATACAAATGTTCAATGAACCAAATAGACCATTGTTAGTTAGCAAATGACAAATTATTTGTTGTCTACTTACAAATAACACAATTTATTATATTAAATAACCAAATAGACCATTGACTTACATCAAATGTTGTCTATCTACATAATAAGTATGTCAATATTTCTTAGATAACAAATGATAAATCATATATAACGAATGACAAGTCATTTATTTGTAAGTAGACAACAATTGTACTTAAAAACCCTATTATTCATTTATTATATATGATTTGTCATTTGTTATCAATGATTTGTCATCTGTTATATATTATTTGTCATTTGTCAACTATGATTTGTCATTTGCTATTTGTTATAAATTATTTGTTATTTGTTATTTGTTATCAATGATTTGCCATTTGTCATCGATGATTTGTTATCTATTATATATATTACTTGTTATTTGTTATATGAGATTTGTCATTTGTCAACTATGATTTGTCATTTGTAATCATTAATTTGTCATCTATTATAGATTACTTCTCATTTGTTCTCTATGATTTGCCATCATCTTCATCTTCAGCATGCTAAGATTAGATTTCTTCACTTCAAAATTACAATACTCATTGGGCACAAGAAAAGAAACTTTTATTAGCTCGAATATTGTTATAGATCTTAATTTATATTACATCAATTTATATCAGTTTATGCACTCGGAGGTGGTGGTGGTAGTCGGTCTCCCCTACCACCACCACCGTCTCCTCCTCTGTAACCCCTACCACTACCACCATTTCTTCCTCTGATCATACTTAGGGTAATGAAAAGACATCATTAGGCGTATACCAGCCGCTTCATACACCGCTTTAACAACATCTTTTGTTAGAAGACGCATACCAATTCTCCTCCCTTACTCCAATATTACCATATAGTGAAAGTAGAACATTTGATAATAATCATCATCCGCCTCTTCCACTTGTTTATACGCTATCCCATGAAAGGTAGGACGTACTAGAATGGGAGTAGGAAGTTCAAGAGACTGGGTCCCAAAGTATTAAAGCCGCAGCTCTTGCATCTTGGCAAGAACCCTTGCCTTTTACGCTTGGCGTCTGGTGGTCACCATCTTCTTCACGTAACAGATACACAATAGTTGTACAAGATTAAATAAGGAATACAAAAGTACTTGCCGAATAAACCACATCAGTATTTAAACTATAACACTACAAATCACATCAGTATTTAATGTTGAGTTCCAAATCCCAATGTCAGAATGAATTCAAGCACAATAGTATTTAATGCTGACCAAACCCATTGGATATGAAGGAATATTGGAAATGTATTTTCTATTTAATGAAATATATGTCATCCAACAATAAGCGATCTATCATTTGTTTTAAGGTGTTTGTCATTTACAATCCATAAATTACATACTATTATTAAAATATTGTCATTTGCTATATATCATTTGATCCTTAAGAGTTTAACATTCCAATGCCAGAAATTAACGTCACTAAAGATATGGAATATTACACTTCACTCCTACATATTTCTCTACTTGTTAAGATCTAGAGATTTTAACTTGGATAAAAAATCTTGCAGCATCTCCATTATGACCTCCGAGATCCTTAGTTGAGTGTAAGTTTCAGATTTAATAGTGTCGAAGATCTGATTGCTCCATTGGCCAGAATATGTGATGTCTTCCGCCGTTGACGATTGTGGCCTTTTAGAATCATCGGGCGTAGAGGATTCTCGAAACCAAGTTTTGAACTGACAATAGTATTGTGGGATATGGTAGAATCTCCTACCGGGAGGTTTAGAGACTCTGTAAATGAGACCGCAATCGCACCTTTTCACCTTACCTACCCACGCCCATAAACCATACCCACCTATTTTGCGAGCGCATTGACAGAACCAGCGGTTAGGGTTGAGGCTTGTGTGTAGGAGATGAAGGTCACAATTTTCATCGCACCAGTAAATAAGGGAATGCATCATTGGTAGGGAAGTATGTAATGCTTGAGAACTGGAAGCAAGTATACAGGTTATGTAGTATAAGTTTATGACAAGCTATTTATAAAGAAATGAAAATTAACATATTACGATGATACCCTTGGTCACAACAAATGCCATAGCCCCCGCTTTAAAGACGAAAAATTCTTACCTTTATAGTCGATGTAACAAGTCATTCTTAAAGTCAACTTTGATTATGTTTGTAATAAGTTATCTAACTAAAACATCTACGTGGTTCCCGCCACTCTAAGCACTAAGCCCTAAACCCTGCCACGCATGATTCAAAGTCTTAATTCTCCCAAGTATAAAAGAACTCTAAACTAAAGCTCTAACCCTCAACTCTTTAAAACTTCTCAAGAAATGTCGCACTCCCACTCCACTCGATTTAGCCGTGCCTCTTTCAATACCCCTCAAGATTGGTTTGAGGCAGCAGGGATTGAGGAAGATTAGGCTGGCGAATGTCTCTTCACGTTGAATAGAATTTTCCTAATGGAGAAGGATGTCACCAGTGGAAAGGCGCAACTACTAAAAGTGCATTACAAAGAGCTCAAGGATAAATTTGGAGAGCTCGATAAAATGGATGAAGAACTGGATAAAATTATAAAAAGGGAAAGAGAGCGTTCTGAAGGGTTCAAGTTCCATATCCGCTTCTTGGAAGATCAGCTTTGTGCTCTAAAGTTGGGCCATGATGAGTACAAGAAACTATGGGAGGAGTCGGTCTGTAAAATTAGCTATCTCGAGCAGAAGATCATGGCTATGGAACGTGATCAGAATTCCTCAAGTGAGGAGTTGTGAACATTTGTGTTGCTTTTAGTTTTTTTGTTGTTGTTATTATTGTTTCCCTTGTATGAACATTTGTTTTGTTTCATTTCGGTTTTTCACTTTCAAATAGTGATATAAGGGAAGTTCTTTCAGTAATAAATGATATAAGGGAACCAAACTAATAATAAAGACTCCATGAAAAATGGTAGATAAATGTTGAACTTAACAAAACTGGTGAGAAAATTTTAACAGATAAATGATTAATTATCTTTAAACAATGATAGTTCAGGAAAGAGATAATGATATATAGCATAAAAACAAATACGAACTTATCTTCAACATATGATAAATCGATGTGACATGTAATAATAATTGATTAGAAAACTCAGTTTAAATACTCATATTACTTACGTGTACAACAAGAAACGATGGCGCCGAATCGTAGTAATAATAACTTTTACCCTAAACATCGGGTAATCCCTGATGCGCATTCCTTCTTAATGCATTAAACTCCCTTATAAAAGCCCTAATCTTAAATCAACTATTCTCAACTCTTTAACTATTCAAACCTTAACCCCTAAACTCTTTTCTACTTTTGAAGAAAAATGTCACACTCCACTCGAGTTAGCCATGTCTCTTCAAATACTCCATACGATTGGTTTGAGTCGGTAGGGGTACAGGAAGATCAACGTGACTAGCGTCTCTACAAACTAAATAGACTCTGCCTAATATAGAATGATAACTCTGGTGAGAAGGCACAAATGCTGAAAGAGCATTACGAAGACTTCAGGGAGAAATTAGAAGCGTTCAATATAATTCAGGATGAACTGTATCAAGTTATAACAAAGAGAGGTCAGCGCTTTGAAAAGTTCAAGTTTCATATGTGCTTCTTAGAAGATCAGCTCAGTGCCTTAAAGTTGGATTAGGATGAACACAAGAAACTATGGGAAAAGTCAGCTTCTAAGATTAGCTGCTTTGAGCAGAAGATCCAGGCTTTGAAGCGCGATCTGGAATGCGCAGAACGTAATCAGGAGTTATGAACTTTGTTTTTTTGGTGTTTCGTTTATTCGTTTTTTGTGGTAACTAGTACTTTTGCCTTTGTATGAATGAAAATATGTTTTGTTTTGCGCTATTTTATTTTCCTTTTGCAGTTAAGTATTGGTTTCCGTTTGATATGTGGCAAACAAAACAATCACAGTTCTGTAAGAAAATAATGATGATATAGGGGGGACAAGTTTAATGATGAACTTAACAAAACTGAAAATAAAATTTTAACAGACAATGAAAAATTCTTGGCGTACAATGATATAATAGAAACCAACAAATGCGAAATTCTTTGAGAACAAATGACAGTTCTGAAGAAAATAATGATATCATAGAAACAAACAAATGAGAAAGTCTTCGTGCACAAATGATACTTCAGAGGCAAACAATGATATAATAGAAACCAACAAATGCGAAATTCTTTGAGAACAAATGACAGTTCTGAAAAAAACAATGATATCATTGAAACAAACAAATGAGAAAGTCTTCGTGCACAAATGATACTTCAGAGGCAAACAATGATATCATAGAAACAAAAAAATGCGAAAGTATTCGTCTACAAATGACATTTCAGAAGCAAACAATGATATCATACAAACAAACAATTGAGAAATTTAATGTGCACAAATGACAGTTCGGTGCTAAATTAGTTATACAATAGAAACAGACAAATGAGAAATTCTTTTTTAACAAATGACAGTTACGTCTAGACAAATGATGAATTTTCACAATACTGACGATAAAGATCATACAAACAAATGATACATAAAGTACCCAAAATCATCAGTGTAAACTGATTGCAACATCTTTATCAGGGATGACAGGTGGCTCAGTGCTAATCGTAAAATACGGTGCCATTGTCAGACGTGTATTGTCGTCGGATGGGATTGGTAGAAGCTTGCAAGAATGACGATTGTGTCTGTTTTTTTGACACCTACTGCAAAATTTTAGTTTGGTAACAAGACCAGGCATTTTTTTCCCTTCTCTTCCATTACGTGCGAGGACGACCGGCTCAAACTGTTGGATTAGGAGCACGAACACGTGGATCAGTTCTTAAAATTTTCCACTGCTCAATTCCTCTTATAGGAATCCATATAGGTTCATAAACAGCCTTCTATGTATTATTTGTGAAGTACTCAGAGACACGTGTAGTTGGATCAACATTAACAAGACCCAGAGTGCGTACTCTGTGTTCACAAGGTATACCCATCGTTTGCCACCAACGACAAGAACAAGTACCACCTTCAATATTTACAGAATCAGTTCTGCCATAACTAGTCATCTAAAAATGGCGACGTGATGTACGGACCCTGCAGGTTAGCGAATCCGCCACAAACTTTCTGCTCTCACAGTGATCTGTAGCCCATGGCGTTAAGCGAGCTTGACTCTTCTCAGCTTCCTCCCTATACATGCAGGACATTTATGAGTAGATTCTATACAATTCTTCAATAAACACATGGATAGGGAGATCTCTTACTTTCAAAATAACGTTATTCCAACTCTCGACATGATTTGTGCAAACAACTCTGTATCTGAACAAATGACAAACCATAGAAATCAATTGCCAATTGAGCATAAACAAGTGACAAATGGGATTATACAACTGCAAAAGGAATAATAAAGAACTGATAAGAAATAATTGTAAAAAAAATGACAAATAAGAATGTGAATGGAGTTATAATGACTATTTTTCATATAACAAATGATAAGTTGATTAATACAGAGTGGCAATGTTCCTACTCATTAGATTATATAGATTAGACCATGTTTCCTTGGGAATACCAAGTATGTATTAGAGACCCACTGGATCTATATTCTGGATAACATTCATGTGTTTATCGAAATCAATGCTGGTTAGGGACTCTGTTGCCATCCTATATGTGATCCTCATGCTTTCGAGGGTAGGTTTAATGAGGTTTGATATGAGGAAGGCGCAAAACCTATGGATTGCTAATGGAAACACCTTGGGTACAACATTAATAATTATGGGGTTCCTGTCAGAGATGACGACGAATCTAGTGTCATAACTGTGAAAATTATACCCAAACATCTCCAGGAAGTATGTCCAACTTTCGGTGGTCTCCGAGTCTATTTTCAAAAATGCAAGTGGAAAAATATGATTACTTCGGTCAATGGCGATGGCTGTTAGTAGAGTCCCACGATATCTCCCTTTTAAAAAAGTTCTGTCAATCACAACAGCTGGTCTTAATAGTTTATAAGTTTTGGGGGGGGATCAAAACACCAAAAACACCGTATAAATCTCTTATCGTTGCAACTCGTAGTTTGTATGTTAAATACAAAATCCGGGTCAGCCAACCTCACTTCCGCAAAGTAGCTCATAAGTATGCGTGCTCAAAGCTGCCTCACATCTGAAATAATTGCGTAGATCAAATGATATTGTGTAACAGACAAATGATAAATATCACAGTATAAATAACACAATGAGTCAACAAAATGACATGCGATAAAATGATAAACATTGTTGTACAAATGACTTATATGGGGGAACAAATGATATATAAAGTGATGATACCTCAGCTTGGGCTTTTTCTTTCGTACGCCAGGCAAGATTGTATGTTACATCAATATTGTGTTGAATTTAAATATCATCAATAATTCTGGAAGGTTTGTATTTTGGGTCTTTTAAAAGTTTTTGCTTGATTATAGAAGCAACCCATCTACTAGACGCTGCCTTATACGCGTTCCCACCTTCAGTTTCTACTCGGATGCGTGTATGCACAGAGCTATAATTGCTTACTCTAAATAAGGCAGAACCGAGCAACCTTGTCGCATAAATTCACCAAGAGCATTTATGACCTTTGTAACGTGCCATGATTTTATATTCGTTGCTCAGAACGTGTTCGAGATTGAACTTGTTTACAACTGCATAGGCTCTTATGTGATTCTTGAGTTCAATCCTATCTCGATATAGATCATTAATGTTAAACTATTTACTGAAGTCATATGGATCCTCCGTGTACACAGCAGATTTGATTCGAAAATCCAAGAGATCTTTCACCTGTTCGGGTTGTGGCTCAAACCGAAATTCAGCTGAACAAATGAGAAATATTCTACTTTACATTATAGAAATTGGATAAGAAATGTTAAAACACAACACACCAATGACAAATTCTGCGAACTTACCTGAAGTTTCAGTTTGTCCAATGATAGGTTTGGGTTCAATTGAAAGAGGAACATTAGTTAACATAGGTTCATTTAAAGGATGAACATTAGTTAACACAGATTCATTTGAGAGATAAATATTTGATTGAGGAATACAAGGTTTATTTGAGAGAGGAACATCAATATGGACAGTTTGAAAAGGTTCATTTGATTGAGGATCATTAGTTAACATTGGTTCATTTGAGAGATGAACATTTGATTGAGGAATACTAGGTTCATTTGAGGGAGGAACATCAGTACGGATAGTTTTGAAAGAATCATTTGATTGAGAAACATCATCATCATCCACAAAAGGTCCAAACCTGCGTGGATCAATACCCGCCGGTATTCAGGTTCAGGATCAGGAAATGAGTTATGATACAAATGTCCCCCCGCTTTGGTGGTAGCTTTTACCTGAACCAGTATCTTTGGTGGTGGACAATCCTTTTCCCAAAGAACAAAAATCAAAAATAAAGTTCTGGGAGTTCTGGGAAGGTACGCTGAGCTCATTAACAATCCATATGTGAAAGGGTGTGCCGGGATTGGTTTTATGCATATTGATCATTACGGCAAAGTTCTGGACTGATGAAATTGTGCATGCACAACTGTAGTAGCCTACTCGCAACCTTCTACTCGAAGCCTACTCACAACCATCTACTCGAAGCCTACTCGCAGCCTTCTACTCGAGCCTACTCGAAGCCTACTCGAAGCCTTCTACTCGAAGCCAGCTCACAACCTTCTACTCGCAGCCTACTCGAAGCATATTCTACTCGAAGCCTCGAGAACAGACTCCACACATCGCAGCAAAAATACTTCAACCATAACTGTACATGGCCGAAGTATGACGGGACAGGCAACTATCAGATCAGACATGTTCGGCACCCATACCCTTGTCCGTACAGACATGTCCGGTGCCCATACTTGCTCCAGAATATCCTGACTGTACTTATATAACCTGGCCCACACTTGGTGACTCAGCCTCCTATGATTCTATAAATTGGAGAGATGGGGAACCAAGGTGTGGTTAGAAGATCTCCCCTTTGAGCTCTTATAGTTTACCTTCGAACACAATGTAAAGCCCAGTATTCAAACCTTAAATTACTCATTAGTAATATAAACTCTCTTAAAAATCCTTATCAGAGGTCGTAGAGCGCCACATTCGGGCCTCTACGCAAGTATATTGTTTATTGATTTTTTGCATTCAAGGTTATATACTCGCATTCCTTTGTTTGAAGATAAAATCCCGTGGTGTAAGAGCCGACTTCCCCTCCAAAAGAAGTTAGGCCCCTACATTTGGCGCCATCTGTGCTTCCCACCCTACCAATTTCTATTTCCCTTCCCTTTGTTTTCAACTTCCACATACGCTCCTCAATGGTACCCGTGCCGACAACTCTATAGAACACAATGCAGCTGGTCTCCTATAATAGGCCATGTCTCCAACCATGTACAACTGATGTAATCCGGAGCATTCAATAAACAAGTTTTCCACCCATACTTCTCCTCCTATTTCATTTTGAATTTCTTGGTTTTACTTGGGTATCATGTCAACCTTCTGCCCGACTGGTACTTGAGGGTAATCTTAAGATTTTTCAAGCTCCCAATTTCGAGCAAATTCGAGGGGCAAGGATGGTCGAAAGACCGGACCCTCGAGGATGCATTGGGGGTGATCGGATATGCTTCGACCAGGCTCTGAAACTGTCAAAGTTCTTTCCTTTTCTTGGTTTACCCCGGGTATCATGTCCACCCTCGCCCCGACTGATACTTGGGGGCGACCTTGAATTGCTCAAGTCTCCAGCATTCGAGCAAACTGGAGGGGTATGAATGGTTGAAAGACCGGACACTCAATAATGCGTTGGAGGTGATCAGATATTGCTTCATTGTGGCTTAGGCCTTCGAAGTCCAGTAAATTTTTGGGTTTCCTCTAAGTATCATGTCCCCTCGTCCCGGCTGATACTTGGAGGCGACCTGAAATTTTGAAAAAATTTCAACATTGCTGTAGCTTCAGCCTTCGATGTCCAGTAAAACATACAGGGTTCGATCTACATATCTTTGAAACTCGCCAGGGTTCGATCACACTACAGTCATTCAAAAATATTAGACTTCTACTTTGAAGCCTACTTGAAGGTGTCGAAGCCTACTCAAACAGATCTAACTTCTACTTCAAGTAGATCAGACTTCTACTTTGATGCCTACTCGAAGGTGTCGAAGCCTACTCAAACAGATCAAACTTCTACCTCATACATTTCAGACTTCTACTTCAAAGCCTGCTCAAAGGTGTCGAAACCTACTCAAACAGATCAAACTTTTACTTCAAACAGATCAGACTTCTACTTCGAAGCCTACTCGAAGGTGTCGAAGCCTACTCAAACAGATAAAACTTCTATTTCAACATATCAGACTTTTACCTTCGACAGATCACAATTTTCACTTTACAAAATTCAGACTTCTACCTTCGACAGCTTCGACAGAACATACTTTTTACTTCATAAAGTTTAGACTTCTACTTCAGATCAGACTTCTGCCTTCGACAGCTTCGACCGATCACAATTTTTACTTTATAAAGTTCAGACTTTTACTTTAGATCAGACTTCTACCTTCGACAGCTTCGACCGATCACAATTTTTACTTCACAAAGTTCAGACTTTTACTTCAGATCAGACTTCTACCTTCGACAGCTTTGACCGATCACAATTTTTACTTTACAAAGTTCAGACTTCTACTTCAGATCATACTTCTACCTTCGATAGCTTCGAACGATCACAATTTTCACTTCACAAAGTTCAGACATCTACTTCAGATCAGACTTCTACCTTCGACAGCTTAGACCGATCATAATTTTCACTTCACAAAGTTCCGACTTCTACTTCAGATCAGACTTCTACCTTTGACAGCTTCGACCGATCACAATTTTAACTTCACAAAGTTTAGACTTCTACTTCAAATCAGACTTCTACCTTCGACAGCTTCGGCCGATCACAATTTTCACTTCACAAAGTTCAAACTTCTGCTTCAGATCAGACTTCTACCTTTGACAGCTTCGACCGATAATAATTTTTACTTCACAAAGTTCAAACTTCTACTTCAGATCAGACTTCTACCTTCAAAAGCTTCGACCGATCACAATTTTTACTTCACAAAGTTCAGACTTCTACTTTAGATCAGACTTCTACAGCTTCGACCAATTACAATTTTCACTTCACAAAGTTCAGACTTCTACTTCAGATCAGACTTCTACCTCGACAGTTCGGACCTCTACTTCAGCAGTTCAGACTTCTACTTCAACAGATCAGATTTCTCCTTCAATAGATCAGATTTCTTCTTCAACAGTTCTGACTTTTACCTCGACAGTTCAGACTTCTACTTCAGCAGTGCAGACTTCTACTTTAATAGATCAGACTTCTACTTCAACAGTTTAGACTTCTACTTCAGCAGATCAGACTTCTACCTCGATAGTTCAGGTCTTTACTTTAACAGTTCAGACTTCTACCTCAACAATTCGGACCTCTACTTCGACAGTTCGGACCTCTACTTTAGCAATTTAGACTTCTACTTTAACAGATCTGACTTCTCCTTCAACAGATCAAATTTCTGCTTTAACAGTTTAGACTTCTACCTCGGCAATTCCAACTTCTACTTCAGTTGATCAGACTTCTACCTCGGCAGTTCAAACTTCTACTTCAACAGTTCTAACTTCTACCTTGACAGTTCAAACTTCTACCTTTGACAGTTCAGACTTATTCTTCGACAGTTAAGACTTCCACCTTCGACAGATCAACCTTCTACCTTAACAAATCAACCTTCTACCTCAGCAGTTCAAACTTCCACCTTCAACAGTTCAGACTTATACTTCGACAGTTAAGACTTCTACCTTCGACAGATCAACCTTCTACCTCAATAGATCAGCCTTCTACCTCGACAGATTAGCCTTTCACCTCGACAGTTTAGACTTCTACTTCAACAGTTTGGACTTCTACTTCAGCAGATCAGACTTCTAGCTAAGGTGGACTTCTAGCTAAGGTGGACTTCTAGCTAAGGTTGATCAGTCTTTTACCTTGACAGATCAGGCTTCTACCTCAACAGATTAGGCTTCTACCTCGACAGTTCAGACTTTTACTTCAACAGTCCGGATTTGTACTTCAGCAGATCAGACTTCTACTTCAACAGATCAGACTTCTACCTCAACAGCTCAGACTTCTACTTCACCATGCTCAAACTTCTACTTTGCCAGCTCAGACTTCGACTTTGACAGCTCAAACTTCAACATCGACAGATCACACTTTTCGCTTCACCAAGTTCAGACTTCTACTTCGAAAGGTAAGATACTTCACCAAGTTCAGATGTTCAATTCAAACAGAAAATACAAATACATTTCTATATCCATCTAAACACTCAACAAACCAGCAAGAAGCTCTAATTTATCATCGAGACGCTTCTCCGCGCTTCTAGCCTCAGCAGCTCCTGCTCCACCATCTCTTCCGCAAATGATTCCAGCAAAAACAAACGGTGGCCGCGATACAGACCTATCATCTGAATAACCCCCCACCAACATTTCTTTATCACCCTCTTTAATTACCTCCCCAAATAATCAACAGTCAAACCGCTCAACTTCCAACGCCAAACAGTTTTCTCAGCAAAGGCCTTTATAACCATTTTTAAGACCTTCACTGAGAGGGGGCAAATATAGTGGCCTTCTGACAACCTTGTACTCGAAGCCTACTCGCAGCCGTCTACTCGAAGCCTACTCACAACCTTGTACTCGAAGCCTACTTGAAGCCTACTCGCAATCTTCTACTCGAAGCCAACTCACGGCCTTCTACTCGCAGCCTACTCCAAGCATATTCTACTCGAGGCCTAGAGAACAGACTCCACGCATCATAGCAGAAACACTTCGACCATACCTGCACATGGTCGAAGTATGACGGGACAGGCTGCTATCACATCAGACATGTTTGATGCTCATACCCTTATCAGTACAGACATGTCCGGTGCCCATACTTTCTCTAGAATATCCTGACAGTACTCCTGTAACCTGGCTCACACTTGGTGACTCAGCCTCCTATGATTCTATAAATAGGAGAGATGGGGAACCAAGGTGGGGTTAGAAGATCTCCCCTCTGAGCTCTTACAGTTTACCTTCGACCACAATGTAAATCCCAGTATTCAAACCTTCAATTACTCATCAATAATATAAACTCTCTTAAAAATCCTCATCAGAGGTCATAGAGCGCCACATTCAGGCCTCTACGCAAGTATATTGTGTATTGATTTTCTGTATTCTAGGTTATATACTTGCATTCCTTTGTTTGAAGATAAAACTCCATGGCGTAAGAGCCGACTTCCCCTCCAAAAGAAGTTAGGCCCCTACAACAACCATGGACAAAATTGTACAGCTTACATTCCTCATGACGGATTTTGCTTGTTTCTTCAAGGAGTGTCACAAAATCTTCGTATGACGAGTGCGCTCTTAGTGAGGTAAGTTTTGTACTTCCTCCATCATAACTAACGATTGATTCGATCTTTAGACGTACAATATCCCCACCAAAATGAACAATGGTATAAAGCTGAACTTCATTCATCTCTAAAACAAATGATATAAATAAACAATTCTGGTGATAAAGTAGCAAAACACAAATAAGATAAATGATATAGAGCTCAGCTTTAACAATCCCTAAAACAAATGATAGGAATCCCAAAATAAATTATATCAATGAACAATTCCATTAATATAGTAGCAGATAATAAATGCTAAAAATGACACAAGAAAAATGACAAATGATAAAGTAGCATAAGACAAATGATTAAAATGGCAAAGAAAAATGATTATGTACAAATTGTATCATCTTGCATAACTTTTTTCTTAAGAAAAAAGGCTTCAACTCATGATGCGGATACACAGTGAGAGATGATGGATACAGAGTTAGAGATGATATTTACTGTAATAGTTACTTCAACGGTCAAAGAGAAGAATAACAATGGTATTTGGCAACGAGAATAACCTATGATAACAATGATCTTTTCCTCCTCAATGACCTCTGCGTGAGGGCTTTAGCAAATACAGAATGATTGTTGGAAGACTTGGCACATGAATGAGACAAACAGTACATTAACGAGAATCTGCTTTGATTTTTATAGAAGCTTTGCTATTGAAGAAGAAGAAGAAGAATAAGAAGAAAAAGCTTTAATTTTTAAGTTTGGTAGTGTAATTATGGGGGAATCTTTCCTCTTATTACTGTTCTTATTACTGTAGCAGATTAGACTACTCAATAACTCCAGTGGGATAGTTTATCATTTTTTCTACATTTTTTATCATTTTTATGCGAGAACTTTGTTATTTGATGTGTATATCTTTATAATTATTTTGTTATAGCTTTGTCATTTGTTGAGTAATCTTTGTGAGTTGGTTGATTTATTACTGTAGCAGATTAGATTACCCATTAACATTTAATTTTAGAGAATAGGGTGGCAGCTAGGAGGTAGTAGGTGGAACCATTATCGATTTGTTAATTTTAGTATCGATTTTGGAAGAGAGTTGCCAATGTACCAATTTTGTAAAGATGGCAAAAACTAGTATTTATTCTCATAATTTTTGTTGTTACTATGTCGGCCAACCGTGTTGAGTATTCTACCGGTTTGATAAAACCTGCCTGCAGAAGTTTTTGGAGCTCGTCTTTTATCTGGATTTCAAGCTCTGGTCAAAAAGTACGTCGTGTCTATTTTCGTCCCATTGTGCCGACTAATGTTCCCAACGGAAAGTGCGTCGGCTCTGTTTTCGTTGGTCAAAAAGTACTTTCATGTGAATACATTTGTAAATTCTTTGAGCAAATCAAAAATAACACATTTTTCTTCGTTCGGCAACCTATGTTTATTATTCAAAGCTTCGCCTCACTCCCTAGGTAGGCTTGGTCATCCTCTACGTCTACCATGGCTGTGATTCTGTCGTCTACCTCACATGACGCTAGTACGAGCTATTTCACTTTCATTCTTTGCCAAGGAGGCTTCGTCCCATAACAAATAAAGAGTAGTCCCCAACATAGTCGCCAAATATTACAAGGTGTTACTGAAAACCCCCCCTCTATCGTATGTTATTCACCTATCTTCCATCTTTTCTTTTGTCCACCTCACATATATATGCATGTCATAGTTTGACCGGTCATTTGCCAGGGATGGGTGTAGGCATGTGTTGCCCCTCCCTTACATTTGATTCATGGGCCTACCCTACCCCCCCTAGTGAGTCGCATGCCCTCTAAGTCGTGAGGCTATGTCATGGGCTAGGTCTTTGGAGTTCCCAGTTGATGATATTGGGTCAGAGATGATAATTCTATTATTCCTCTGTGTCTTTGTTTTTCTGTGAATGAGCCATCATTCATATTTTGGGCGACCATTGTCTTGCAAACCCCTTTATCTGGCCAGCCATCTTCCCGTCTTAGTGATGGGCCGTGCTTTATGAGTTGGGCTTTATCTACATACAAGATTCAAAAGTGGGTTTTGGCTACAATATTGTCCTACTTTATTTTAAGACTAAATTAGATTGCAACTAGATTTTTGCTACGAGAACTATTATCGACATCAAATAAACTAAATGCACAGTCATTAGAGCATCCACAACAGTTGGGTGGGTGGATTCGCCCAGAAGCAGGGTGAATCCAATCTACCCCACAGCAGTTGCGAATCCACCCCAAGGTGAATTTGCCAAACACAGTTCTGAACCGCGCGCAAGAACAAGCGTCCCAAAAATGTCCACGTGGCAACATCTCAACCTTTAAAAACTCAGCGCACCACTAAACCACGCGCAAGTACCAGCCAATAGGAAAATGACTCGCCATCTTTTTATATATATAGCCGTGCAGTTAAAAACCACGCGACATGACGTTGTAAGCAAAAGGCTATCTCTCAAGTATTTAGGCAAAGGCTTGTATTGGTTTTTCTAGTTTATTTCTAAGTGTTAGGAAAAGGCATATCTCAAGTGTTTGAGGTTTTACCCAAGGCATACCCAATCTTACTCCACAAGTTTCCCAACCCAACCCATTTCCTATGTTAATCACTTAAAAATGTCGGGAGAGACTAGTTTGTGATCGAGGCATAATTTCTCCAAAACCAAACGCAATGTAAACGCGGAAGTAAAACGAAGGGGGAACGCCGAAGTAACAAATATTTAGCCGTTACAATTGATGTCGGACAACGATCCCACCCCATCGTACAAAGAGTTGAACCGAGTAGATATCCTCCCGGACGGCTGGGTCCATATTTTTGTTAGATCGGAGGAAATGCCAGTAAGTTTTGTGTAAATTTTATGTATTATTAACGTATATTGCAATGTGTTGGATGAAATGCCCAAATGAACTTTTAGCTTGTTAATGTGTTTTTTTGTCAGAACCGAGATGAATTACAGTATAGGGGATCATTGGATAAGGTACTAAAGTGGTATTGATAGATTGTCATGTACCCGACGTTGAAGAAGTTGGTCGACTATATGGGTTTTGAGGAGTTTTGCTCGATTAATGTGGGAAACTCGGATAACCGTCTAATTCATGCTCTCGTGGAATGATGGTGGCCTTCTACCTATATCTTTTGCTTCCCTTGCGGGGAACTAGGTTTCACACCATTAGACTTCATCATGCTAACGGGCATATCTTTTGGGAGGGGTTGCGAACTCCTGTACGACGAGAGGTACTCCATAGAGGAAACAGAAAAGATGTCCCGGGAATTGTAAGCTCCGACATCAGGTATGGTAACATCACTATCGCCTATTTAAAATAATGGAAAGGGCCTTTGAATCCACATCTCCATAATTACGACCCGCAAATGGATATCGTGTATGCGAGGGCATTTATTGCTTATATGATGGGTAATCTATTCTTCTCAAATGGTAGCAGATATCTTCGGGTAGGTTATCTTGCAGCCTTGACAGACTTCGATATTCTAGGTGCGTCGGGCTTTGACTGGGGTACACCGATTATGGCGGCTTTGTAAAGTCTCAGTTCTGAGGGACGGAAAGGTGAAGACGATCACTGGATTCTATGCGATGTTGGAGTTTTGGTTCTTTGAGTACTCTTTAGTTGGAATGTTTCTAGTTAAGGTACAAAACTTTGACCATATTTATCCCCGTATTGGTGGGTGGAGAGACGAAAGGGAGAGTACAGGGTCTAAAATCTATCACTATTTTGTTGTGATCAGAGATATGATAGAATGGAAGGATAGAACCAACATAGGTTGGCAACCATGGTACAGGTCTAGGCAAAACGTCCGTCCAAAGGTAAAAGTTACTTCAGCGCTGAGCTTCCAGAGGGTTCCATTGGTGTCAATCCCATATGGCTATAGTACGCTTTGGTATTTAGGAGACCGGTGTATACATTAGATAACCGGGCGTGATAGTGTGCCCTATGATCCCCCTCAGGAGCTATAGAATTCCCATGGTATGATCGAGAGTTATATTAGAGTCTGAAGGATGTGGACTTCTACGATGGTCGCGATTATCTTATTCCCGACGTAGATTACATGACATATTGGCGTACCATTCATCGAAATCCCAAGATCGGTTATTGTTTAGTAAAGAGGGCAGGAAATATTTGGTTGGTCGGGCGTGATCTAGTGAGGCCCGATGTACACTTGCCACCTACATCGAGTTTAACTACGTCTTCACAGGTGCAAGACTATGGTGTTCAGGTGACCGGCGATTCATGTGATATGAGATGGTTTATGGATGTGGCGGGACCGAACGATCAACATAGACGGATACCGATCCTGGTGATACAGGTACCATATCTATGTCCACCTACGTTTAGTACGGATGAGTTGTGGCTTCAAAACCAAGGAATACGGTATGCGGCATATGAAGACTCGAGGCAACTAGCGGATAGCAATAGTGAGTTGAGGAGGGAGCTGAGTTGGGCATAAGAAGTCATCCGAGAGACATCCGAGAGACTAGCTGAGATGTCTATTTCCTACCAAACAGAGCCGGTTGTACAATGTACCTATAACGAGGGACTTACACGTGGCAGACACACCCGCCAAGCGAAGAGAGGTCGTCCCAGTTAGGCTATATTTTATTTAGAACTTTTATTAATATTTTGTTTAAACTATGTTGTGTATTAATATTGTTTAAACTATGTTTTGCTTTAAACGATATTTTATTTAAACTATGTTGAGTTTTAATATTGTTTTTTTTTTAAGATTTTTGTTTTGGAAACTTGTTGTCCAAGTTACTCAATCATCAACGACTAGTATTAATATTGCTTGGTTAATATGAGACTGAAGTAAAGTGAGGAGTGTTAAGTCTGGTTGACCTCACTCTTATTGGAGCCGCCCAACTAATATTTCAGTATGTTAAACCTTAGGTTAATTTTTTTTATGGAAACTTGTTGTAAAAGTTACTCAACGACCATATTAACGGCTAGTTTTTTTATGGAAACTTGTTGTACAAGTTACTCAACGGCCATATTAACGACTAGTTTTATTTATGGAAACTTGTTATACAAGTTACTCAACGACCATATTAATGGCTAGTTTTTTTTGGACACTTGTTAACGGCTAGTTTTTTTTGGACACTTGTTAACAGCTATATTAACGGCTAGTTTTTTTTATCTATAAATGTCTTTCATCTCCTACACTTTCCTCCCTTCTAATCTTCTACACTCTCCTCCCTCCTTACCTTACAAACAAAACCACTATATCTTCCTCAAGCTCCCAATCTAATTCTCAAAACTACTCTCAATTCTCCAATACGAACCAAAAAGGAAATGTCTTTCCTCATCAATTCGGCACATTTGATCCGTCACAAATGCCTAATACTTCCCAATATCGGAATCACCATGTTCACCAACTATTCTTGCCACCCGACAATCAATTTCAATATCAAACCTATGGATATTACCCTTATTACCCAAACCAAGGATATTGCCCTCAATTTGATGGGTATACGGACTCGTACCCTCAACCGAGAAATCCATATTATGCATCTCAAATCAGTTTCGCAGGTGGAAGTTTGAGTACCACACCGATGCAAGGTACATGGGGTTTAAATTATTAAAATCTTAATGCATCGCCGGTTGCATCTCCGATTGTCTCTCCGGTCATCGCCAAAGAACTCAATCTAGTTCTCACGGGAAGTAATATGCGCGGGAAGGTAAAATCTACAAGAAAAACGATATCGACACCTATTATAGTTGATAAAGTCGTTGAGGCTGAGGAACTCAATTTGGTTCTCACGAGAAGTAATATGCGTGGGAAGGCAAAGTCTAAAAGAAAGAGGACATCGACACCTATTATAGTTGAGGATGTACTTGAGGCTTCGGAGGAAGTTTATGACGGCAAAGAACAATATTCCAACTCCAAAAATTGGTCGTCCGATGACTTCGCGAATCTTGCACGCGCTTGGTCCCAAGTGTCTCAAAACCTCGCTACCACGAACAACCAAAAAGCCACTATATTTTGGTTTAAGGTGCGTGATCAATTCAACTCCTTCTATGATGACCAATCGATGTGGCAATCATACAACGGTGTCAATTGTGTATATAAGAGGCGACTGAATATGGAATGTTCAATTTTTAGAGGTATCATTCAAGACCTTGAGAGCCAACATCATACCGGTATTGGAACGGATGACTTCGTAAGTATTTCATTTATTTTTCGTATTTCATTAATGTTCAAAGGTGAATCATACTCTAAAAAATTTTCTAACTAGATTTCTAGGAACGTATGGCATACGATACATTTTTTCAATAATAACGTAAACCATTTACACTTGGGGAAGCGTATAAAGCTTTGGATACTTGCCCAAAATGGTCACAAATTCATCACATCGGCCAACCCGGCCGCAACGTCGCTAGGAAGTTAAATTTTAACGATATCCCGGGTAACTCCACCAATACCGATCCTAAAACACCTACATCCGGCACTCTAAATATCATAATTCCAGATGATTTTATCGACGTGGATGGAATACTATATTCTTGTGAGGATGTACGGCCGGACAACCAAAAATATTATAAGAAAAAGAGGCGACAAAGTCAAGTATAGGTTTTTGGGGGATGATGATGCTTGAGATAACGTCTAACATGATGAAGTCATGGAATTAGATAGAAGAGAAGAAGAAAGAGGAAAAGGAAGCTAGAGCTAGAGCACGAGAGGAACTAAAGTTGGCTAGAGAAGCTGTGAATCAAAGGAGGCGTGAAGCGGAGCTAACTCAAAAAAAAGTCATCGACGATGAGCATATGTTTAAAGTGATGACAACGGACCCAAGTAACCTATTACCGGCACAAAGGCGTTGAATAAAGAAGTAGATTAAAGAATATTCGAAGAAGTTGAAGGAGCAGTGTCCAAGTGATGATGACGTTTCTAGTGATGAAGATTGATGTAATCCTTAGCGTTAATTGTAGTTATTAAGTTCTATGTAATTTCATTATTTTAATACAATTGTTATTAATGGTTCGTAATCCTTAAAATTGTTACAAAATCGAAAAGAAGAAGTAGTAAACCATGTTTCCTTAAAGTGTTACAATGATGAAGATTTGGAAACAAAGTACATTACAACTTCAACATTAAACTTGGAAACAAAATATATTACTTTAGAAAATAAACAAACAATGATGAAGACTATAATTACTCCGCCCCTTTTCGATTCCACAAATGCGTGACTAGTTCATCTCGTAATTAGAAATGAGCTCCTTCATTTCTAATTTCTTGAACCTTCTAGATCCACTCTGCCATAGTGTTGATCGCATGTCAATTTTCCCGATGTAAGTATGACGTTCATCTTCGACAATCATATTGTACAAGATTATACATGCATACACAACATTTCTTAGATCACTAGATTTTTAAAATCGCGTACGTTGTGCCTATATTTGAAACCTAGCTTGTAATACCCCCAAAGCACGCTCTACGTCTTTCCGGCATGCTTCTTGCATCTTTGAAAAATGTCTTTCTGCATCGTTGGATGGATTTCTTATGGTTTGAATAAGTGTTTACCATTTTGGATAGATTCCATCCGCTAAGTAATACCCTATAGTGTGCTGTACCATACCTATATTATAATTACATAGCGGCGCAACTCCATTAGACGAGTTGTTGAAAAACCACCTTTAATGCAAGATATTCACGTCGTTGTTAGAACCGGGCACCCCAAAGAATGCGTGCCATATCCAAAGATTTTAGGATGTAACCGCTTCTAAAATCATCGTCGAGATTTTCTTATACCGGGTATATTATCTTGCCCACCCGATTGGACAATTCTTCCATTTCCAATGTATATAATCTAAACTACCAAATATCCCTAGGAAGCCTTGCGATCCATTCACATCTAACAAGTATAATATATCATCTTCATTGGGAGATCTAAGGTATTGAGCTTTGAATTGTGCTATAATAGTTTTACAAAATTCTTTCAAGTACAAAATAACTGTAGACTCCCCAATCCGAATGTATTCTTCATGGGCGTCTATGTTCGTGCCGTAACATAGCTTGCGAAGTGCGCACATTATCTTTTAGTACGAGGATAAGCCCATAGTCTTGGCAGCATTTTCTCTTTGAATAAAATAAGAGTTCGAAGAAAGTATTTGATGATAAATACGTTGATACACACCTTCGCTCATACAGAATCGACAACGAAATGAGATACTTTTAAATCTTGGGTTGTCACCGAAGTAATCCCGTTTAAGGTTATCCTCCGTTAATTTATGCTCACGGATTTTCCATTTGTCAATTAGTCCCCTTTTACTACCCCCCCCCCCCCCCGCTTCCGTGATTATGTCGCCTCTTGCTCTTTTTCTTATGCTTCTTCCATCTCAATCATAATCTTGCTATACTCGTGTATCAACTTAATTTAACTTCGGAATAGCTCTTTATCACCGGACAATTATGAAGACGATAACTCCCAAGATGAGAGTGATGTATCAGGCTTGAGTAGGTCAGCAATGATCTCGTTAGACATGATTCGGTGAAATTGATAAGAAATGAAGAAAGTTGAGTTTTGAGATATAAGATGAATGATTTGATTGTAGAAGAGTAAGAGAGTAGAAGATGAATGAGGTTTATAAATAGAGAAAAAACTAGCCGTTTATAACCGTTGAGCATCTTGTTGAAGAAGTTTGATCAGGAAATATCCAAGGTGAAGGGGGAACCAACATATTTTTCATACAGGCTTTTGCCGCACACTTATAAACTGCGCGGTAAAAAACTAGCCATTTCAAATTTTTTCAATCTCCGTCGTCCATGTGTTTTAATCATGTACATTGTATCTACGCGTAGTTCTGAAATACGCACAATGGGAGCCACTGGATTGAGTCTACGTGTTATAATCTTAATGGCTCATTAACTATACGCCCTTCTGAATCGCACACATTTACTACGTGCCCTTCTGAACTGCGCAACATGAATTCACCCCAAATCTACCCACAGGATGGAGAATCCACCCTCAGGGTAAATTTTTTTGCTACATCACCGATTCACCTAGCTGCTGGAAAGCATTTTGGGTGGATTTGAAATTTACCCTCCTACATCAGGGTATACCTAGTTGTTGTAGATGCTCTTAGGTCTTCTTTAATGGAATGAATTGACAAACGCTCAAAAAAGAGATACTCACCTGACACTCATAGCAAGCCATGCACATGTATCTTTGGCTATTGAAAATTTTGAGGGGCAAAAACAAAATAGGTGGCAAGAAAAGTTGACGTGGCCTAAATTCAAACATTCATCTCTCTCACATCTCTTAAACTTTTTATAGACTTCTCTCAAATCAGTCACAATCTCTCTTTCTTTCTATCTTTCTCTGTCTTTCTCTCTCTCTCTCTCTTCCCCATCATCATTTGTAAGAAATCACCGGCATAAACTCAATCAATAGAAAAGTGCACGAATAAATGAAAACCCTAGATGTCAAGGTCTAGTGATTGTAGAAGAAATATAATTGTAAATATTTGTTTGCTCTTATTGGGCTTTGGGTTTTGGAATAAAACATTTATTTGGTCTTTTTTAACCAAACACTATAAACATTATACATTTTTTTTATTGATATGTAAATTTGTGGGTTTGAGGAGGGTTCTTTTATTTGCTACAATTATGAACTGGTACTGGTACTGGTTTTTTTTTTTTTTTTTTTCTTTTGAAAATTATGTTTACTTTCCAACGCAAATGTGGTTACGCCATTTTTTTTTTCTTTCTAAATCCATGGTCATGAATGCTTTTTAAAATTTTAAGGTTTTTCTGTACACACAAAATAAAGCCTTAGGGACTGATAAAATGTAATGGTCACATTGTCAATGAACTAAATATATCGACAATTAAAAGGTTTCATGTTTGGGATAGCCCTAGTAAAATTATCAACATGCGGTTGTTAATCGACAATTTTGGCATCTTTTCTCACATATATGAGAGAATTATTTGTTAGCAGTTTCCTTCTTCGACAATTTTGGCATCTTTCCTACAAATAGACAAGCATTATTTGTCGACAGTGTATTCTTCGACAATTTTAGCATCTTTTCCTCCATATTAACAAACAGTAATTGTCGATGCTTGCATTCATCGATAATTTTGTCCTGTTTTTTACATATATATGAGCATTAATGGTCGACGCTTGCATCAGATGACAATAATAATTAGTTCATAACTAATAATATTCCTTCTTTCTTTGTTAACCTGGATAGCACCAAAGGCAAAAATACCACCAACAACTTCTCTAAGAAGATACTAAACTTTGAGAGAACAGATCCTGCGTATCATAATTAGAACAACCATCCTCGTATTCCCTCTAAAAGAAATAAAATAACTACATGTAAGGGAAAGCAAGGGCCTGCTGCTTAGAGGCCATTTTCTAGGGTTTATCAATAATACCACTTATAAAGAAATTATAATATAGTATAGGTAAGTGGGATATCAAATACTGGGAGGTAGGAGATATTCTAGCTAGTTCATACTCTAAGGGGATATGGGTTTTTGAGCTGGGTTGTAATAAATTTAAACTAAGATGGCCTAGCCTATGGTAGGCACCTATGCAAAGAATTTCTAGATATTCAGTATGTTTGGACACTCTAATTGTAATAGCTTAATTTCGTAAGTTCAAGATGGCTCAGAATTAGCTTTTACACCAATGTTCCTATGAGAAAAACCAATGTAAAATAAGAAATGACACAGGTGATTTAGTTTGGAAAACCTCTAAATAGGTAAAAAGACTACGACCTCGAGTTGAGGGTTATAGTAATAGTGACTTTATTGTTTGAGGCTGATATCTTATTACAAGTGATCTCTCGAACTATAAATACTTGATCTTGTAAATAAGAAGTTTAGTATTTTGAGAATCTAAAAAATATAGTTTTCTTGGTGATTTATCATATATTTTTCTGATCCTTGTCTCTTCTGGAACTTTTTCTTTATATAGGCATTATCTGCAATTCTCTATCGCACTAAAGCATGTTCTCCAAACATTCTGGTAAGTGGTGCTTGACTGAGTAACTTTTGAGTTCGTGAGAGACATGTATCATTGACTTGTAAAAACTTTTTTGTTGTACTCAGCCCACGTTCTTCTTCAGTTAGTAGCGTAGGTGTCAATGCTGACTATTTATGCCACATGTAGAATGTGTGAGTCTGATATGAAGGTAGTTTTAACTGAAAATAGTTTGAATTGGGTTATATTGAGGGATAGGTCCCTATAATCGCCCCCTCGTAACCGAAGTCACGAGTGGCTTTGGCTGAGAAATAATTTGTGGGTGTATGGGTTTTGGAAGTTTGAAAATGAAGGAAGTTGTAATGTAGATTTGACTGTATGGAAAATATGTACATTTTTATGGGGGGATGTTTATACATTGACTAATTATGAGAATATTGATATACGCGATACTTGGGGTTTTGAGAGTTTTGTCTGTGTTGAATGATGATGCTTGGGAAGTGTACCTATACATTAAATATTAGGGTTATATAAATAGTACCTGTACCAAGGATTGTTGCAACGTACGCTGTTTATTACAAAATTATCTGGAAGTCTAGATTGACAATGGTGAAGAATCGAAGAATGGTTTACAAAGAGAGAGTTTCTGTTGAGATGCAGAAGTTAATGTTGAGATATTTTAGAGATCAGTCCTTGGAGATGCCCACCCTCATTCCCGTTCCACCGATGTATCAAGGTATGTCAGAAGAAGTGACTGAAGCTGAAGAAAATTTTTACTGTATGTGAAGATTTAATTATGTTGTCTTGATAGGCGTGCAATGTTGAAGGTGTCTCCGCGTCCCTGCGGAAGCTAAGTTTGAGGAGACAGATGTGGGGGTTGGCATAACTGCGGGGTAGTTTCACCGATGTCTTACATAACATTGGATACTAAGGTCGGGCCCTCATCATCTCTACCAATTCTCTAATGGTGGTAGTTATAGAGGAGGCGATGGTGGTAGTGGAGAAGGGAAACAGAGAATGGAAGTCTGCTTCTGTGCCATCATCGTTTTATGGCTCTAAGAAGACCTTCTGTTTAAAGAGTTAGTTCAAGCACTGACTCTTTCTGCTTTCACGCCCAGACTTCCTCCAAACCCAGTTTCTAGTCAGAGTAATCTGGTGTGAAGGGAGAAGGGCGTCTGGTGGCTTCCAATGCCTGCTCTGCTTCAGAAGATTTAAGTAAAATATTACTAAAGTCAGATGAACTAAAAGATTTGTTGTTTCGGAGTACCTAAAAGACTTGTTATCTATAAAGTACCAGAAAAACTTGCTATCTATAAAGTACCTAATTTTGGAGTACCTGAAGGACTTGTTATATGTAAAGTACCTGCAATTTATATTTGAGCTTAATAAAATTTATTATTCAAACTCTGTGTTGATATATAGAATAACTCCTGAAATCGAGCTATGAATAATTCTAAGATTTACGAATAGAGGACAAAATTTAATGTATGAGATTGGAACTACAAAATATATTATGGTAATCGAGCTATAAAAATATTTTGATAACCTAAAAGATGTGCAAGAATTCAGTTTTGAACTAATTGACTTTGAATTATTGGGGGAGAGAGATAACTGTTGAAGTTAAGAATATATAATAATTGGAAATTCGAGCTCAGGGAGGTCGTTCTAGAATATTAGATTTGGAAAGAATAAGTTCGGCATGGAATAGGCCGAATTCATTGAGGTCGATGTGGATAGATAAGTTCAAATAACTTTTCTCAGCATATTAGGGTTTCTGTTGTGATAAAACTATGAATTATGTGGGATCTGGAGTAATTTAAAAAATTGCATAAATAGTGGAAATGAGCTTTTAAGCAGGTAGAAGAGAATTGAAATGGTGTAGACTCGATCTGTGAGAATTCGCTATGCCGCTGAGGGACGGTTGGCGATAAAGATAGCTGAAGTGCGGGAGTGGATTTTTGGCTTGATAGATTATGATGGTGACCTGCCAGTGATCGAGTGTCAGCTTGAAGGTTTAGATTGGATGGATAGGGAACTTGAGTACGAACGTCGCTTCTACGAGGTGCTATTCCGAGAAGTGATTATGAAGCCTTCAGCTCTAAAAGAGGTTGTGAAACTAATTGCGGAAGAAGAGATTGAGTTGGAAGATGTGAGGATTACTGGAGGCAAACTGATCAGGTGTTGTTCCCCAGGACATCAGGGATGTTTCAGGTGTAATTATATGTAAGGGAGTGAATTGTATGATTTCGAATAACCGTCAAAGAAATGTAATGAGAACAAAGTTTAAATTTGTCATCTATTATTGTAAATGTTGTTTGTGACTGTTGTAAAAAATAAATTTGAATATTTTTGATATGTTGAGAGCTTTGGAAATGACGTCAGTACTTCTATAAGTAGAATAAGCAAAAAATAGAAAAAGCAGGCAGCTTTTGATTTTGTCTTTGGTAAAATAGTAGGGAAAGTTTAATTGCGTATAAGTGTTGAGTTATCATGGGTGTGGTGAGGTCAGAGGGAGATTTGGAAATGAAAGATAAAATTATATTAAAATATAGGGCAGGGGGTAATGACTGGAAAGGTGCAAGACATTTAACATTAATTGTGGAAGGGATGCCTCAGTTCCAAAAAAGGTCGAGGGCGGCTCATGCGAGGCCCAATAAAATTGCCAGCAGTTGAAGAGAGAATATATAAATAATGGTTCATCATCTTCATTCTGACATTTATCAACTTCCAAAAACTTGAAGAGTAGTGAAAGATGAAAGATAAAAAATAACAGAGAATTTTGTGAAAAATTAATCGAGAGTGATCAATAATTAAAGTGAGAGAGAGTTGCAGAGACTGAGTCATGAAGGTGGTTATATAGCAGCATTGTGAGGGAAGGATTTGGCACTACGTCAGATTCATATTTCAACATAGAAGGTTAGTAGATGATTTGTGACACTTTGAATATGTTTCTTTTGAAAATATTTTTTTGTGGTATGCAAATCTAAAAATTACTATTTAAAGCAATCTATACAAATATGCTTGATATAATTGTAAAAATGAGATATGAAAGATATATGTATGTGGCTGATCTATATGTAAAAGTTAATGATAATATACCTAGACCTGTATGTAGGTTGAGCATAAGGTGTTTTGTGCAGGATCAAACATCATATGTAGAGTTGTAGTTGATATAAAGACTACACCTATTAATGAAGCGTCGACCTCTGGTCAATCGGCTGAGTCTAAGAATGTAGTATCTGATAGGGAGGATGAATGTAGTATTATGATGGAAATGTCCAGGGCAACTTGGGAGAGGGTTTTTTGTATTATATGTCTTAATTAGATTATGGGTTGAGTTTGCCCCTTAACAATTTTGCGAAAGAGATTATGAACATCATTGGGGCATGTCCTGTTCAGTTGAATGGGAACATGTGGGAGGTAATAAATGTCTATGAATTTTTGAATAAGTTGTGGGAGGAGGATGAGGTTGTTAGGAGGATATCTCCTGAAGAAATCTTGCAGTTTAATAGTGTAAAAAACTATTCTGCAAGTGGAGGGGCATACTTTTTTGCGAGTTCGACCCGACCTATTTTTTTAATCTGAATTTAGCATGTCAAATGTGGAATGATAATATGATATGGGTAAAGGGTGATTGCCTTCAGAGAAATGATGAAGAACATATGGAACTTCAATGTAGAACTGTGAAACAAAGTAAGTATAACAATGTATAATATATAATATTAAAATTTTGAAATTGTATATTGCTTTGTTGGTGATAATGTGTTGTTGATTGACAGGACCTCAATCAAAAGTGACGAGGAATACGTCATTGTTAGATACTGTTGCTCAGGAAGGGATTAAGCTCGAGGCTATTTTGAAAGAACTTGGCATTAGTCCCTTCCTGAGCAGCCTATAAGGTAGATGATGTACAACATCTTTGTGACGATATTGGTTGTGCTTTGTTGAGTATGAATATGTCAGAGGAAGTTTTTCGAGAAATAGAAGGATTAGAGCCACAATGTAGGGGTTTGTTGATGTTGAGAAGGTGAAGAGTCAAAGACTTCGAGAAAAGGCGTTTAAGTCATTATGCTCGATTACTCGAATGGTCATGAAGTGGTGCGATGAACAGTCGTGTGGGGTCTATAAATAGTTCGGAAGTGGGCGACTGATCACATTTATCAAACTCTAAAAAAATTTCATCTAGTGCAAAAATTTTGTGCTCATTTCTGGAATCGCTGTCAGCAATTGGGAAGGAAGAGATTAGTGTATTGATTGAGAGAGCAAAGCAGGCAAAACAGAGGGACACCAAAGCAGCGTGTAATCGAGGTTAGTAACTAGGTTGTTTATGTTTTCATCTTGATTGATTGTATGTAACCATTTGTAGATGTAGGCGTATTAAGTGTTTTAGTATGAGGAATTTATAATATGTTGGATGGTTTGGATGTTATTAGGATTCGACAGTGTTAGGGTTTGGATGGCAGAAGTTTGATAGTAATCGTTAAGGGTGTTGATTTTATGGCAATGGAGTCGTAATGGATTATAAATGTATTGGAGTGAGAGAGATGTGATGAATTGGTTGTAATGAGTGGAGAAAAGGATTGAAGGGAGTCGCGGTAAGTACAGCACGACTATAAGGAATTTGTTAAGATTTTGGCAAGATTGTAGGAAATGGAGCTATGGATTAAGTACGTTGTGGCCGGTTTTTACGCCGGAGAAGGTGATTTCCACGATTTTTTGATTTGAAGTGGTTTTGGCAGGAAACAGGCAAAGTATAGTCGAGAACTCTTTAAATTCCTGAACTTTGACAATAAGAAAAATAGTACAGTAATCGATGTTTATGATTTAGTAAAAGAAAAGAAAATTAACCGAGAACTGAATATAGTAAGTTTATCTAGTAGTTTAGATAGTAATGATAGTAATTTGAGAATGATGCATTGGATATCAAACTCGACAACTACATGATCATGAATATATGCACATATAAATATAACTGATATGATAGATACTAACTGTGGTAAAAAATGGAATATGATTTTTAGGTTCTTAAAAATGGCTGAACCAACTCAAATCGATGATAAAGATATATACGAGAACCTTCAAGATGCAGAGCCCCTGATGATCGATGTAACTACCTCTGCGTAACAATTAGGAGGTAGATATAGGGTGAGGTCGAGTAGTACAAGCTTAGCTGGTGTGGATCAGTTTAGAGTGGCACCTAGGATTATCGGATTGTCTGATGATGAGGCTACCGAGACAGATGTGAACCACGAGCCACAGGCTAGTGATCGAGAAGGTAGCAGGGGTGGGGAAGAAGATGTAGAGGAGGGTGAGGAAGCTTGTTATGGAGAGGATCCAAAAATGATTGAAATACTCAGTTTCATAAAGTACAGTATTCCTAGAGATATTAGGTTAGAAGAATACCAATATGTTATGATCGACTCGGAAGTACCCTTGGGCAGGATTCTCGTGTATCGAGAACAAATTAGGAAGGGGTTGAAACTTTCTCTTTGAACTGACCAGAAGAAGTTGATAAATTTCTCTTATGTGGCACCTGGTCAGTTCAATCCCAATGTATATGACCGGTTCCGCGTATGTGGGGTGATAAATGGTAGACTTACATCAAGAGGGAAGAGTTGATCATTGTTGACGATTTATGTATATACTATACACTCAAGATAAACCTGAAGATACTAGGCTATCGCTATTTGGCAAGGTTTTTGAAGAGACCGATGTTCTATGACATGGTGTCAACAAGAGGGTGATACAGTGACGAACATTTACTCGTGTCTGGAAACTACGAGTTCAACAAGAAAGACCATAGGGAGCCCTTAAAGAAAAAGTTTTTCACTTAGGTTTGTGGTTAAGTAACGTTAATGTCAATGTTGTTTGTTATTTATGTTTACTTTTGTGTGTAATTGGGAAATTTAGTTTGTATAGCTTTGAAAGAAGTCGATAGGAATTCTAAAGTACAAGAAGAATTGTACAAGATCAGGAAGGGGATCTTTGGTAGGATTGACAATCTTGTCGTCGACCAAGAGCGAGTGAGTTCTCTTTTTCAAGAGGCAGGTTTAAAAGGTCGAGGGCTAAAGGGTCAGAAGTCCCAGTTATTGATGGTAAGATGTCGGGGAAGAACAAGAGGGCCGCATAATCTAGTCTATCATTGGAAAAAAATTCCTTGGCTGGGTACACGATCGATTTTATGACTACAGAGATAGATTTGATGTTTGCAGAAACATCAGGGAAGAGCAAGAAGAAAAGAGCAGCGATCCAAGTTGTTGCTCCTTTACTTCTTCATTAGAAAAATACTCGACGGCCGACAAATAAGGTGGTGGTGAAGATCAATAAGCCAGTTGTCTTGCAGGATGATGGGCGTCCTCCACGGGGTGCGACAAGTATACTACCATAGAAAAAGGGGAGTGGAGAGTCGTCGAAGAACAAATTCGTCAAGGAATCTGATATTGAAGTCCAGAAGATGATGGACTCTTATTTATTGGGTACGGAGGTACTGCAGGCTGAAGTTGATGATTATTTAGTCGGGGCGGAGAGCTTGATTACATTTCTCAGCGAGGGCCACAGAAATATGTCGAAGGTGAGAAATTTTTCTGCTTTACTTCGATTAAAGAAACTGGTATGTCATTCAAACACTCAATTTATGAATGTAATGCAGATTAAGTAGTTGCTGACGAAGGCAAAAGATCGCATTATTGGTAGTAGTGACCTTGCAAATCAGGTGTTGGCGCATAAAAATATTGAGAAAGATTTGAAGAGGGAGAAAGAAGCTCTGATAGATGATAAGGAGTTGAATGCAACACTGAATACCTACAAGTTGGAAGTTCGAAAGGTGAAGGATGCTGCTCTTTGTAAAACGAAGAAAATGTGGGAGAAGGAAAAAAAGGAGGCTTTGGAGTTGTTGAGAACAAATTTTAAAAAGGATGTGAGGGAACAGATTGCCGATGCCTAAAAGGTGATGGAACTGGAGCATGGGAAGATTCTGGACAAGGTTAGGGCTGAGTTGATAGCATAGAAATTAGATACTTGTAATAAGGTGTATAGCCGGTGGCCATTATGTAGGGTAGTACGAGGCGTTGGAGGTAAGGAAGGATCATTATAAGGGGATGGCCAAGTCTGGTGGTGTTGTCATCGAAGATGTTCTGGAGACTCCTAAAGATCCTAGTGGGACGGAAGTCATCCATGATGTGGTGATGATGGAAGCTGATGGGTTGCGTCCTGAGGAATTATTGGAAGTGTTTTCTTCTGAGGGGTTACCGAAGGTTAATGACGTCGTGTCTCCTCCTATAGTTTAAAGACATTTGTGTAAACGTTATGATGTTGTTAAAAGAGAAATGTAAAAGTGGTAAATGGGATCTGAACAATTTTAATTATGCGATGTTTTGAATAAAAAAAATTTGTTGTGGAACAAAACTTGTAAAAAAGTTACAATGCATATTTGTTGGAAATTATGCTAAGTGTTGAAATTCGACAAGAATGATATTTTTGGAATGTGATTGTAACTTGTAGTTGATAAGTAAGGAACGCCTGTTGGCGTGATAAGTAAACGATGTCCATGAAATGGCAAGTTATGTGAAGGATTACCAGATATGTACCCTCAGTGGGATATCTGGATTTAGATTCGAAAAAAACAAAACATGTCATATTTTGTTCGATAAGTAAGAAATGCGAAGTAGAGTATCCTTTGATTGGATAATATTCACATAAAATTGAATGATAGTCTGGATGCATACTTATTAAGTATGGAGTGAGACTAAGTAAAGATAGTAATAATGTTTGATTGTGGGATGCATACTAATCAAGTATAGATCGAGATCAAGTGTAGTGATTGTTTTCTGGTATATACTTGACAAGTATGGATCGAGAACAAGTAAAGATAGTAAAGATGTAAGTGACAGTAAAGAATAATTTATTGGAATCGATGATAATTGTTTGCAGTTGTTATCTGTAAAACATTTTTAGTTGAGCTATATTCCATGGATATTTTAGCTAGATTTTATCTTCTGTTATTAGCCAGTAAGTCCCGCTATCTGTTTTGTTGTTGACAATGTAGGGCCCTTCCCAATTTTTAGATAATTTGCCAAAATTCTTAGGTCGAGTACTATCTTAGATTCATCGAAGGACAAGGTCGTCAATACAAAATTTTCTTTTTTGAACTTTTTTATTATAGGTTTTTTTCAGTGTGTCGTGGTATCGTTCCAAGTTTGATATGGCTTTGTCTAAGGTTTCATCAATCCAGTTAAGGTTGTAGAGAAGACCTAGCTCGTTATCTTCGTCTGTAATTTTTCTTTAGCCACTTGGTAGATCGAGGGTATGACAGTTTCAGTGCCGAAGGCCATCATAAATAGAGCACAGCCATTGGAAGTTCAAGGAGTAGTTTGGTATGCCCAGAGAACACTGAGTAGTTTGTTAACCCATCTGCCTTTATTATCATCGAGGCATTTGCATAGACCTGATTTGATGCTTTTATTGATGGCTTCAGCCTATCCGTTGCCTGGAGGGTAGTATGGTATGGAAGTTGATAGCTAAATTTTGCATTTGTGGAGGAAAGCGGGGACTTTACTGCTGATAAATTGCTTGCTATTGTCAGAGCGTATCATTTACGGGCAACCAAATCTGGTTGGTTATTATATGCTCCCACAGGAACTTAATTTCTTCATTCTCATCGGTGTGACATAGAGGAATTGATTTGACCCATTTGGTGAAATAGTTAGTGGCGACAAGGACGAATTTGTGATTTCCTAATATTGGGTGGAAGGGTCCAATGATATCGATCCCCCATCTATTAAATGGCCAGAGGACGTTAGTGATGTGCAAGTCAAGTACTGGGCTTTTGATGTCTTGAGCATGGATTTGGCATTTGTAGTACTTACGCACAAATTCTTCACAATCTTGTCTCATTTTTAGCCAGTAGATTCCTTGTGTGAACGCTCGTTGGGCTAATGATCTTCCTGAAACATGGGCTCCACATATACCTTTGTGAAGCTCTTTGATTTTGATTTGAGGTTGTTTTTGGGAGATATATTTAATAAGGGGTCATCCTCCTGTGATACGATAAGACTCTATCTTGAATTGTGAATCTTGGGAATTTAGCTAGAAGTGAACGGGCTTCCTCTTTATTTCTTAGGAGGATGTGTGAGTTGGGGAATGCATTGAATGGTCTTCGCCAGTCTTCAGGGTCTTCACCTTCATTAATAGTAATTTGCATCATTGACTGTATATCGAGGCTTGAATGTTCAATGATTTCGATGTCCAAAGATTTTTTTTACTGTCCCCTAGCATGGCAGCGATGTAAGCTAATGCGTCGGCATGGCAATTTTCTTGTCGATGTAAGTACGAGATCGATGCTTGTTTGAATTTGTTAATTTTTTCTTTGACCAAGGCTGGATAATCAGCCATTTTTCCTAACGTGTAAAACATTTTGTTGTAATGATTGGCCACGAGTAAAGAAACGATGTAAACTACTATTTTTTCACTCCAAGTGTGAGTGTGAGATCTAGTCCGTGGAGTATACCTTCATATTCGGTCTTATTGTTTGTGGCATAGAACTTTAGTTTATTAGCTTTCTAGATACGATGATTGGAAGGCGTAACAAGAACGATGCCAATTTCTAATCCTCGTAGCCCAGTGGATCTGTCTATAAAGAGTTGCCATCCTATACTTTGTAACCATGCATTCAGTAATTGAGTCATCTGTGATGATTTCTTTGAGTTCTTCCCAATCAGGGTCTTCAACTGGAAAGCTTGCCAAGAAATTAGCAACTGCATGTCCCTTGACAGATATCTGGGGTTCGTAGGAGATGCCATATTCACCAAGGAACACAAACCATTGTTAGATTATTTAAGATTTTTCTTTTTTGGAGAGTACCAATTGAAGAGGATACTTAGTAATGATTTTGATGGGATGAGCTTGGAAGTATGGACGAAGTTTTTGAGAGTTGTAGGCCAAGGCAAGTAGTTATTTTTCTGCTGTTGTATATCTTTTTTGGGCAGGCATGAGGGCCTTGCTGATGAAGTAGATTAGTTTTTCTACTCTTGTTAGTGTTTTTCCATCAACTACAGTACTCATTATAGGAGGACGCCCCAAGTATCATTTAAGATTCTGGAAGGCTAACTCACAGTCAGGAGTCCAAATGATCTCCTTGTGTGGTTTCTTTAAAAGTGTAGTGGGATTTCTACGAAGAAGGAGGTAAATAAGTTTGCATCGATTAGATGATTTGGAGATGAATCTGTGAAGAGCGGCAATTATGCCTATAAATTTTTGGACATCTTTATTTGTTTGCAGAGATGGCATTGCGATGATTGCCTTGATTTGTACTGGATCGATTTTAATTCCTCATTTGCTGACCAAGTATCCTTGAAATTTTCCAGATGCGACACCGAATTAGCATTTCTGTGGGTTGAGTTTCATCTGGTATTTGCGAAGGATAACGAAGATGGTTTGGAGGTTTCTGAAATGATCTTTGTGCTTCAAACTTTTGCATATCATATCATCGGTATAGACTTCCATGATTTTTCCTAGATGATCTTTGAAGTTGTTGGTAAGTAGCTCCTGCATTCTTCAACCCGAAAGGCATCACTGTGTTATAGTATAGACCTCTTTCAGTAATGAAGGTTATTTTTTCTTGATCGTCTTCGGCGAGTGGAACTTGATTGTAGCCAGAGGCTACATCCATCATAGAAAAAAGTTTGTGCCCTGCGACGAAGTCGAGGAGTTGCTGGATCGAGAGAAAAACTATCTTTCGGTGTGAATTTGTTAGGTTTTGTGAAGTCAACACAAACCCTGATCTTCACATTTTTCTTTGGGACTGCCACAATATTAGAAACCTACTTTGGATATTTGGCTTCTTGAATAAATCCTACATGAAGAAGTTTATTAATTTCATCATTTACGGCTTCACGGAGTCGGGGAGCTAAGTTTTAACGTTTCTGCATGATTGCTTTGCCGTCTGGAAGGAGGTCTAGTTTGTGGCACGCAATGGTAAAAACAATGCCAGGCATTTCTTGGAAAGTCCAAGCAAATTATTCAATTTTTTCTTAAGTAGCTGAATCATGGCTTCTTTTTCGTCGGTTGACAACTTAGAGCCAATAAAGGTGTGACGCCTGGGCCCATCAAGTTCAATTTGTTCGACCATTTCGGTGTCATGCTATTCGAATGTGGGGGGTGTTTCCTGCCGTAGTTACTATGCTTTGAGAAGTTTTGTTGTGTGAGAGTAGCTGTTTGGCTGCCTTTAATTTCGTGCATACGCGCAACTGCTTGGCTGCCTTTGATTTTGCAGATTCCGTGATCTGTTAGAAATCTTAATGCTAAATTATATGTAAAAGGTACTACTTTGATCGAATGTAACCAACTTCGTCCCAAAATTCACAAATACTTGGACTCTGCATCGATGACTTGGAATTTAACAAATGTAGTTTCTGATCCTGCTTGAACTGGCTGAGTAATTTCTCCTATGGCCGATTCTTTTAAGCCGTTAAAGCCGGTGATCGTTGCTGTCGAAGCTTTTATGGAATCTTTGAGTCCTAGAACGTTAATTGCCCGTTTGAATAAAACATTTGTGGCACTTCCTGTATCGATGAAAAGCGTATGCAGGTAGTCTTGTCCAACTTTGAGCATAATGACTAGAGGGTTATCATGAGGATCTTTCACATGGCTGGTATCATGGTCCTCGAAGGTAATGTGGTATGGACATTTTGATTTGCTCGAGCTGGAAAGAAGCTTTGCTAATTTATCCGCTGAGGTCATTTTGTAACAAGATATGATCTGATCGTCTTGTTTCCTTTTCTTTCTTTTTTTAATCTCGATTATATAAGGGTGGCAAGCTTGCCCCTGGCCCTGATTTTGTTCAACGTCTTTGTTCTTTTTTTCATCCTCGAGGAACTTTTGGAGGTCAAGGATATAATTATGAAGCCTTCCTGTTAATAGGATACGATGAAAGATTCGAATGAGAGAGTAGCAGTTGTTAATTTTGTGACTATGCACATTGTGATACTGACATAGAGGTTTGTTGGGAATGTCAGGAATTATTTGTGGTGCCCGATAACACTCATATCCCTTTATCGCTGGTATGATAGCGGAAAAAGTCATTGCTATTAGGGTTAAAATTGGGATGGGTCTGTCGGATCTCCCATCCTTTCTCCTGTCATTGTCGGTGTTTTTGCCACATTGCTTGGGTGCTTCAGTAGTGGTTGACTTTCGGGTTAGAGAAAAAGCTATTTCTCGAGAATGGATGGCTGAGGAGCTCTTCATTTTATCTTTCCTGGATCGTTCTAGCTCGATAAAGTTATTAAGTACATTAATCATCTCTGTCACCATTCTGGGCTTGTATAGAGTAAGCTCTTCTTGAACCTTAGAGTCGATATGTATGGCTGAGGTAAATGCTAGAACGACGATTTTGGGATCTAAGTTCCCAAATTTTTGTATTTCCTATAAGAAATGCTTATAAAAGCTTACCAAGGTTTCCTTCGCACCCTTCTCGAAGAAGAACAAAGAATCCACAGTGATCTTTCACTCCTTTGTGTGAGCATAATTGGACTCGATTAAGCGCGGTAACTGGCTGAATGTGGTGATGGAACCTTCTTGGATTGTATGGAACCATCTTAGAGGTTCTTCTTTATGGTTCATGTTAAATAGTCTACATAGCATGTGGTCGAGTTTGGAGTATAATCCCACTGCAGCTTTGAAATGTTGAATATGGGTAAGTGGGTCAGTTAGATCTGCATATTGATTAAACTTTGGCATATAGAAATTGTCTGGAATGGGCATGACTTCGAAATGAGGGAAGATGGGGTTTGTCTCGATTCTATCAAGTACAGACCTTCAGCCTGGTATATCAAAGTGTATTACCTAAATCTTATTATTTAGGTCAGCCAAGGTGACAAACTGTGGAGGAGGAATTGGTAAGGTTGTAACTTGCGGATCAAAATCTCCCTGTCCTTCTAGTTCCAATCGGCCCATGGCTGGTCTTAATTCTGGTGGTGGGAGGAGGGGGGGGGGGGGGTTTGATGACGAGTACATCGACTTCCTTGAGTTTTTGATGCTGAGGATGTTAAGCCAAAATGCCGAGATGCCTTGTCTGGATTTTTGGATCTGGATCGAGAAGTTTGTAATCCGTTATCTCTTGGTTGATTATCTATTTGGGTCACTCTTTACCGATGATCACTTTGGGACTGTGGTGGTGACGTTTGACGGCCGATGAGTCAATCTTGGGTTCTTTTTAATCTCTCCATCTCCTTCTGATGTGTCTGACTCTGTTGGTCCAAAGCTTTCCTTCTTTTGTCTCTTTCCACTTGAAGAGCTTGAGAATGAATGCGCTGATCTTCCAACTTTTTGGCCTTTTTTTACTCTATCTATTTCTAAAGTTCAATCACTGCATTGTGCAGGTCTATTATTTCTGGTATCAGATTGATCTTGTGATATCTTATTGTGCTAGAATGGCTTAGGAGATTTATATTTGTCATCGAATTATTTTTTATCAGAGGTGGTAAAGAAAAGTGTGGTATTTCCCACAGACGGCGCCAATTGTAATAGCATGTTTTCCAGAAGAATAATCTTTGCCAATACTTTTCGCAAGGATGATGCAATAATAACCTAAACAAACAAGATTTTACGTGGAAAACTCAGTAAAGGCTGAGAAAAATAATGACCTCAAGGAGGGTTTTGATGTAAAATCCAATATGCTACTAGTTATTACAAGTTTTTGAGTAATTGTAGGGTAAGGAAGTAAGAATAGTGGGGTTTCGGTGCTGAATAATCTATTCTCTGACTATATTTATAGTAGATACATGTAGTTTTCAAAAAGAAAGAAGCAGTCTTCTATTTCGGGGGGGAGTGGGTAAACTTTGCGAATATCTAACAGCTCTTTCTTGACCAGGCATATTGATTACTTTTCATAGGTCAAGAACTTATAGTAACTTCTCGATCGCTGTCTGCCTTCGACTATGTAATGATGACTGTCTTCGACTATGTTATGTCGGCTTATCCTTGCCGAATCTGGGAAATATGCTACTATAGTACGGTACACACATAAGATATGAGGAAGCTCTCATACCCAGTTTTACTTTTTTTTGTGAGTAAAGCCATTTCTTGAGTCCATCTACGATGGTTATTGCCTTGAGGGTAGTAGGGATTGGATGGTGAGTGGGTGATATTGTGTTTGTTGAGAACAACTGTGGCTTTTTCTCCAAAGAATTGTATCCCATTATCAATACGAATTAGGTGGTGGCATCCAAAATGAGTAATGATGTATTCCCAGATAAAAGAGATAACCTTTTCTTTACTAGTTTGATAAAGTGGAACTGCTTCTGCCCATTTTCTAAAATAATTTGTAGCTACGAGTAGGTATAGACGGTTACCTAGAGAATTAGAAAATTTACTGACAAGATCGAGCGCTCATCTTTTGAATGGCCATAACACTTTAATTGCATGTAGTTCGAGTGCAGGGGCGCAGATCATTTGTCCATGTCGTTGACATATATCACATTTGCATGAGTACTCTTCTACTACTTACACATGCCTGAGCAGAATACTCCTTGTGAAATGGCTGGTTTATGAGTAATCGACCTACAGCATGGGAGCCACAAGTCCCTTTATGTAAATCTCTGAGCATCTCGTCTGCTTTCTTTCTGGAGAGGCACTTGAGGTAAGGCCCTGTGACTGAACGGCGATATAAAAACTATTTTGAATTGTGTAGCGCTTTGAGTTATCGATCAGCTGTCGGTGCTCCTTTGGATCTGTTAGAAAGGGTCATTTGCATTCGTTGTCGGTGTCAAGGAAGGGATTTTACCAATCGTCGTCCTCCCCTTTATCACCCCTAGTATTAATCGTACATACATAAATGCGATCAATATTGGGGGTTGATATGACTTCGATCTGGAGATATCGGGCCTCTGCTCCCAAGACCCCGACAAGATAAGCCAAGGAATCGGCATGTCTGTTTTCACCTCGAAAAAGATAATCGAGAGTTGCTTTCGTAAACTGGCACATCCTATCTGTAAAGAGGGCTGCGCATTCGATCATCTTGGTATTCTTCTTGTATTACTCAGAGTAATGGTGAACGATGAGTAGTGAATATGTGTAAACTAAGAGTTCTAGGACGCCGAGCTCAAGTGCGAGGTCGAGTCTATGAATGAGAGCTTCGTATCCGGTGACATTGTTGGAGGCTTTAAAATCCAAACAGATTAATTTCTCAATTCTTTCGTTGGAAGGAGTAATGAATATGATTCCAATTCCTGAACCTGCAGGTTCTGTTGATCCATCTGTAAGAAGTCTTCACCCTTTCCAAGTAATCCATTCAGATCGCTCGCCAAATGCTTTGGTGGGTGAATCTTTTGTTACTTCCTATGATCGGTCAAGATCGTGCTCCTCCCACTCAGGACATTCCACAGGAAAATCCGCAAGAAAATTGACAATGCCCTGACCATTTTCAGAATAACATTGTTCGAACTTGATATCATGTTCTCCCAAACTGACTAACCATTATTGCACTCTCCTAGATTATTCTTTCTTTGACCAAACTTCTAGAAGTGGGTAGTCTGTCGTGACTTTGATTGAAGGAGCTTGAAAGTAGTGCTTAAGCTTCTGTAAAGTGAAAACAAGAGTTAAAAAAAGTCTCTCAATTTTAAAATATCTCAGTTCCGCTAGAGTGAAGGTTTTATTGATAAAGTAGACTGGCTTCTCAATTTTTTCTTCATGTCGAATGAGAATTGAGCTGATATAAGTATTTGTAACTGCTAGGGAGATAATCAGTTCCTCATTATCTACTGGGGTACTCATTATGGGAAACTTCCCCAAAAAGGTTTTGAGATCTTGAAAAGCTGCATCGCATTCTGATGTCCATTGGATCTCTGCAACTGGCTAAACTTTTCCTCGTTTGGTATAACTGAGGAGTAGTAGGAACAACTAATAATAGCGATCTGAAGATTTGGAAATAAATCGGTCGATAGCGACAATCTTGCCAGCAAGTTTTTGTAAGTCTTTCGTCGTCTTTAAAGATGGTACGTTGAGGAGAGATCGAATTTGATTTGGATCGGCCTCAATCCCTTTCTTGTTGATGAGATGGCTAAGAAATTGGCCTAAATGTACTCCGAATTGATACTTATCAGGGTTGAGT
Source organism: Kingdonia uniflora (assembly GCA_014058105.1). Lineage (NCBI taxonomy): Eukaryota > Viridiplantae > Streptophyta > Magnoliopsida > Ranunculales > Circaeasteraceae > Kingdonia > Kingdonia uniflora. The sequence continues at coordinate 1,709,307 of JACGCM010000622.1, forward strand.
AGCAGCCAGTAAGATCGAAGAATGTTGAATATTGTGTTGAGATCTGTAATATGGTTGACTGATTGTATGCTCTTACACAAGAGATCATCAATGCAGACTTCTACGATTTTCCCAAGATGTGCTTTAAACATAGTAGTCGTCAACCGTTGATAAGTCGTGCCTGCATTTTTTAGCCTGAAGGGAATGACTTTGCAGCAATAAAGTCATCTTTCAGTAATGAAAGTGGTATTTTCTTGATCTTCTTCCAAGAGTGGAATCTGATTGTATCCAGAAGAAACGTTTATCATAGATAGGAGTTCGTGACTTGCTGTGGAATCAAGGATTTGATAGATGTTGGGAAGAGGGAAACTATCTTTTGGAGTGTGTTTGTTTAGATCTGTGAAATCTACACAAACTCGGACTTTTCCATTTTCTTTGGGACAGCGACGATGTTGGATATCAAATCTGGATATTTGGCTTCTCGAATGAATCCCACATTGATCAATTTCTCAATCTCTATGTTATAACTTCATCTCGAAGGAGAGGTGATAGTTGTCGTTGTTTCTGTTTGACTGTTGTAGCGTTGATGTTGATGGCTAATTTGTGACATACCTTCACCGGATTGACCCCAGGCATCTCTTCAAAATTCTATGCAAAAACCTCTCGATTCAGTCATAAGAATTAAATAAGAGTAACCTCATCGTGTTAGACCAGCTTAGTACCGATAAAAGTACCTCTACAGGTCCATCAATGTTGATATATTTTGTAGGCTCTTCTATTGAAGGCGGATCATCAAGGTGATCAGCTTTCTATAATTACTATATAGCATATCTGTCAGAAGTATCTAGAATGGCAGAAATGGTATTTTTGCAAGCTCGAGAAAACTTTTGACTACCCTTGATTTTAAAGATACCATCATTGTGCTTGAAGTGGAATGCTTGATGATAGGTGGAAATGATTGCTTCCATGTTGTGAATCCAGCAGCGGCCTTAATCCTGAGATAATGAGATTTGGTATTGATGACACAGAAGATGACGTCGATGGTGGCTAGTCCTGCGGTAATAGGTAAGATGATCTTGCCTACTCGCTCTTCTTTAGAACCATTGAATCCACTGATATCGGTGTTGCTTGGAATAACTTGATCGGCCAATCCTATTTGGTCGATTGTGCTTTGAAAGATAATCTAAATACTGCTTCCAGTATCGATCATCATTGTGCACATGACAAATTTCTTCATCTTGAGCATTATGACTAATGCATCATGATGTGGAAATTTTACATGACTAATATCGCAATCTTCGATGGAGATCTCAAGCGGCGATTGCTCGACTCAGGTAGAAGCTTGGCTTATTTATCTTTAGGTATAAGATCGCAGCATTCTGGCAATCTCTTGTACTTGAATCGGCAAGAGTTGGTGATCTGATGGATTTCAATCATGTTGTTGTTGCACATATGGTAGAGATGTTTTTCCTCAGCTTGATCTTCGACCTGGACTACTTCGAGTTGCTTCTTATAGCTGCCATCTTTATACGATTCCAGGTCGATAATGTATTCGAACTTCCATCCCTTCTTGAAAATGAATTCTAGCAGCCTCTGTAAAGCATAACAGTTGTCAGTAGAATGATGGTTTACCTTGTGATACATGTAGTACGGGCGGTTCTCGATAGGATCCAATGGCTGAGAGGGACGGTATAGCTTATCCTTGGAGTGGATTGAAAAAATTATGGAGATTCAAATATTCATCTTTAGGAGGACAGGTTTGGGTAGTAAACTGCATTTTTGAGGGTTGCCATTATTTTGCTTGAAGTATTTTTAATCACCCTGATCCTCTTTTGGTTTAGTATTTTGATATGTAGATAGACCTTTCATGGCTAGGACGAATTTAGTAGATTTATGCCTTTCGGACATCATCCTTTCTAGGTCGACATAACTATTGACCTTGGTGATCATATTTCTAAGGTCGCAGGTTTATTGAGGAAAAGGTGTTCTTTGGCCTTACAGTCGAGCTGGAGTACGTTGGTGAAAGCAGTAACAACTATTTTTTGATCGAGATTGTCTAATTTAAGTGCGAACTCCAGAAACTTCTTTGCAAAAGCCTCGAGCTTCTCTCTGTGTGACTGTTTAAGACTAATAAGAGAATATAAATTCTCCTTTTTATCTCTGTTGTAAGCGTCTTGATGAATTGTTTCTGTAGCTGATCGAATATGAGTATGGATTCTTTAGGTAACGAGTGGGACTACTGGAGTGGTTCTTCCTGTAATCTTGTTGCGAACAAATGGCAGAGGATGTGGTTGAGATTAGAATGCAACCCCAATAAATCACGGTATTATTGAATATGCTCATTTGGATCAGTACCCTTGTATTTACAAATTTTTAGAGTATTGAAACCTTTTGGTATTTCCAAATTAAATATTTCTTTGGCAATCAGACTCCCTTGTAACTTGGTAAGGTCGTCTGTACTGCCCAGAACTTATGCTTTGATCAACTCCTTGATGCGCTAATCCATATGTTCTTGTGTGACATATTGATGTGTAGGTTTAGTGGCTTGACGAGGAGGTTAAGGATTGTGAGTACCGGTACCTTTACTCAAACGATTACGTGTTAGAATTCGAGGTTAAGGTCGATGTTCTTCCTCCTAACATTTAGAAAATTGGTGACCTCTGCTGATTTCAGACTGAACTTTACCACCCAAATAAATGAAAGGTTGATGCTTGTGCTAAATATTTTTGGAAATAGCCTTGTTGGTGGCTCCACGAGGTCTCAATCTGTCATGTGCAGAAACCCAGGAGGTTTCTGGCAATTGATCGCGATCCATTGATGAAGGAGCCTGTTAAGTATCTTGCAGAGCTTGTAACGCAGTTTGCATGGTTATCATCTGGTTTTCATGTTGTTTGAACACTGTCAAACGTGCTTGTCGCTCAGCTTTAAGCTCCTTCTCACGGAGTTCTTGGTCAAGAGTTAACTGACATTCGAGCTCATTGCGCTTCTCTATTTCGGCGTAGAGATTCTTCCGTAGTTCTGTAAGTTGTTCTTGCTCAACTAAAAGATTAAGCTGAATTCTTGTTGTTGGTCGACTGGAATTGACTATGATTAAAGTTGGTAGTTGAGTGAATGTATGCCTTAGGATATCGTGGAAATGTCTTCTTTCCCACAGACATCACCAAATATAATAGTATAATTTTGTAAGCTCGAAATGGCTCTGAATTATCTCTTGCACCAATGTTCCTGTGACAAAAACCAATATGAAATAAGAAATGACACAGGCGATTTAATGTGGAAAACCTCTAAATAGGCAACTTATCTATTAAAGTGCCCTCATCCTTCAGTGATACAAAATAAGCTATTGCAAGACGGTTCTCAACCAATAGCATGAATACTGTCTGGGATGAGTAGTGTTGGTTGAGAAGTTCGTGCTATATATGTTTCTGACTGTGCCACGTGCTCTGCTTGTTGAGGTCAAAAGTTTGTTTGTAGTTTGAAGATGGAGCATGAGCTCGAGATGCGGAATAAGCCACTACAACCGCCCCCTTTCAGCCAATAGTACGAGAATGATTGTAAACATGTGGTGTTGGCTGAGAAGTGTCAATAAATGTTATAGTTATATCGGGGTTTTATTTCTAATGTTACTCCATGAATCTCTGTTAGTGTCTATTGGGTTTCCTAGAACCAGTGACTGAGTCAAATATTGGTGCCTGGGGAATTTATTTGATGTTGGGAATTTATAGAGTCAACTTTGAATGTGGGTCTGTGTATAAAAGGTACTCGGAGTTGAGTTGTAAGGAGCAAACCCTTCGTTTCTATTTTCTACCTCATTGGTTATTGATGGTGACGACTAGGACTCAGGCCCAGGAGTCTAGGATCCAGATAAAGATAGAGGAATTGCGCATCAGGTACTTTGGTTATCAATTGCTGCATCTGCCTAGTCCAATTCTTGTGTCTCCCACTTATCATCATATGTCTTATAAAGAAGTGATGGAGGTAGAGGATGATTACTACCAAATGGTACGTTTTCATTACTTGGTGACATCGGAGGTGGAACGTCATAACGGTCTTCGTCTGCTAGCAGAGGTGGCTATTACAACTGAAGATAAAGTGGCAGGCGTTCGGCCGAGGGAGTCTTGGCGATATCCTGCTAATGAGTGGGTCTTGTTGAAGAAATGAGGCCTTCTTTATGTCTCTAGCATACGGGGAGGTGATGAGGATGCAGAGGATCGTTTTCTTCCATGGACCATAGTTCTTTGGCTATGAAAAAGGCCTTTCACTTGTAAAAATGCCATTCTCTCTGTCTCTAGCATGCGGGGAGGTGAGGAGAATGCAGAGGATCATTTTTTTCCATGGACCATAGTTTTTAGGTCATAAAGAAGATCTTTCTACTGTGAAATTGGTCGTCTGACTTCCTTGCGTCTTGTAGCATGGGATCAAAGTTTGGGGTCTGCTTCGTCTGTGAACTCTTCATCCCAGAAAAAGGGTTTTGAGCTGATATTTGATGTAAATTAAAGTAATCTGTAAAGTCTCTGTTGTAAAGTATTCTGTAATAGTAATTCTCAGATTGAATGAAATATAGATTTTTCTATTAAGATGATATTGTGTCTTTGAGCTCTGTTATTTTTCCTTTCTAGTTGTACCATATGCGTATAGAGAAATAGATGTTTATGGATGTGAAAGGAAAAAAATGGTATTGAGTGTTAAGGTGACATGTAGAGGAGGTCAAGCTGGTGGTGCGAACAGGACTGTTCAGCTAGCTGTTGCCACGTACGCGTTTGAGGGGATATTTTGTGTTATAGAGGTAATGAGTTGTCACGATATATATTTTTTGTTGTTCGCATCAATATTTAATGAGGAGAATCTGTATGGTGATTAATTCTACGGAGATCTTCCTTTGTCTATAATTAGGCCTTCATTGTTGTTGTTACTGGTATTGTTCTGGAGTGGTTGCGTTCGAGCATGGTGAGGACTCGCTCTCAGCGCACGCAGTAGGCAGCGGATGACAGGTTTTATATCAAGGTTGCTGAACTCCATGAATGTTATTTTCGTTACTTGTCGTATGATGCTGTGCTTCCGAAATGGCCATTGAATCTGGTTGGTTTGGATGATGAGGGCAGGCATGTCGAGCATGATCGCTTCGCTTGGTGTAACATATTTTGTAAATATCTGTTGGATCCCCGTGTGCGAGAGCTGACTATGCGATAGCTCGCGTACAATAAGATCGTAGAAGAGGATGTAAGGGCGGCGAATGAGGAGTTAATTCTGTGTGGGCAACTGAACCATCGGGGTTGCTTTAGATGCAACTGGGGAGCTCGGTGAGTTTGAAGTCATGAGACTTTGTTAAGAGTAATTTGTTTTGTGGTAGTATTTTGTGGTTAAGTTTTGAATAAATGCATTATGAGAGATCGAGAAAGAATAAAGTATGTGGTATTTCGAACTAATTTAATAACGTATTCTGTTATATTTGATGTATACAAATATTGTGTATGACAGCTGTAGAATTTAATAACTGTAGGAATATCTTCAAATTTTGAAATTTAAGTTATTTTAGGAATGGTTGTACGATCTTAGTAGAGTATAAGTAAGATGATTGGTTGTTTTTGGTACTGGGCTGAGAATATGTGTAGGGTTGGTAATGGTAGATAACATAGATAAGCGTAATGGTGGCAAACATTATCACAGAAGTCATGATGATGTTGTGAAATGAAATGATGTGCCTGCAGCAATAGTGGGGATGACCGACACGTGTCAGAAGGGTCCATCATTTCAGAAACTGAGGGAGAGTATAAAAACTCATTTTTCTCTCACTCATAAATTATCGACAGTGTCAGAGAAAGAGAAAAGTGGTACGCATATCACTGTCAAGGAAAGGAGGCGTTTGAGTGTTGATTGCATTTTGAGTTAAAAATTATTCATCGAGTGATAGGAGGTTGGCGGAGAGATGACAGGAGTGCTCATTTTTAACGAGACATCAGGGTAAAGTAGAGGATTGTTATTCAGCACGTAGAGGTTGGTGATGCAAAACTTTTGTCTGTTTGATTTTGGAAGTATTCTGTGTAATGTAGTAATCTGTATAGTCAGTTTTAGAAACTGTGGTTTTTAAGGGATTTTAAAAATAATAAGAATGAGAAAAAGTCTGAAATGTAAGGTTTGTGGTATATATTGTTTTAGAGAGAGAAAATATGTTTGTTGGAGAAGAGGAGGGAAACTTTGAAATGTTTTGATATTGGCTTTTTGTTCTGGGATTCAGGGAAATAGGCGCGTTGACTGTGTAGAAAGTAGGTCTATATATTCTATTTGGAGTAATAATAATAAAATATATCTTTGTATCTGTAGGTTCAATATGCGTTCTAAACCTAATATTCATGTTAGTAAGTTTGTAGTCTCGTCTGATTCCGAAGAAACATCATCTTTGGGGAGGGGAAACGAGTGCAGTGTAATGGAGTAAATTGTTAATAGTGTAGGGGCAACGATAGAGGTGGTGGGGATTAGTAGATCTGAGTGTGTGAAAGAGGAATAAAGGGGGGAAGAAAGAGTATTTGTCATATACCTAGAGGGGGTGGATGTTGGGAAAGAGTACTTGAGATATAAAAGGAAATGTATAGAAGAGTGGGGTAGCTATGTAGAGGACCAAGGTTTTTGGTTCAGAGCCTATGTCTTTGAAAAGTTGAGGGAAGCAACGTATTATCAAGTTCCCTGTATGGAAAAGTGAAAGAAGGATAGACGTATTAATGAGGAGGTTAGCCTCTCGTATTATAATGGGATTGGGTTTATCAGGCCCAAGTGTGGGGTTTTTGTGTTTCCAGAATTAGGTCGGATATGGCCTTAGAATTTTGCTGACCTACATTCAGAAAAGGGTTGTGATGTGTTACAGTGCCGCACTGCCTAATTGGATGGGAATGTATATAATATGATGAGGGTATGTGAGGCGCTGAACGAAAAGTAGAGGAAGGAAGGGACTGCGAAGCAGTTCACAGCTAAAGATGTTTTGAAATTTTATAAATTTAAGTATATGGAGGGTCAAAACCGTGGTTACCTGCATAGTGACTCGGCGAGGCTAAAATTCTTTGATTTTGAGTCTACAGGTAGACCATGGAACGACCATCATGTGTAGGTTGAGGGCTGTTGTTTGTAGGTTCTAGATGAACCAGCGCTCGAGCTGAACCATAGATATTATAATCCGAGTAAATAATGTTGACCAAACTTCAAATAGTTGACAATTATGTCCTCATGTCTGTATGACTAATATTCTGTTCTTTTGTATTGGCAGAGCCCAAACCATTGACTACTCCGGATAAGACTAGTATGTTTGATTATGTTGCTCGTGACCAGGATGAGCTAACGGAGGTGCTAAGTGAATTGGGTATCAAAAGACATAAATGAGTAGATTCGATAGTTCTAAAAGTTCAGCGAGCTCACGAAAAATGAGCTATGGCCGAAGGGAAAGCTGCATAGACCGTTGCAGACTTGCTTAGTCCCCACCTTTTCTCCCTCATACTACCAAGCGGCTTACCCGTAAAGCTCGCAAGCCAGTGCAACACAGTAGTTCAACTGTGGAGGTTGTACCCGCAAAACAAGAGGTCGCAAAGCCTGCTACTGGTGGCGTACAGGAAAAACTTGAAGTGAGCGTGTCCACACTTGGGGACGCTGAGAAGAGTCTGAAGAGGAAACGGCCTGTAGAGGAGGATAGTGACCGGACTAACTTGCATGCTGCTGCCAAGATGAGAGAGTTGGAGCGGAAGTATTGTCATATGGCCGGGAGTGACTCGCAGAAGCTCGAGGATGAGTATCTCGAGCACACATCTGTAGTATATGGTTTTGAAAAACTATTTACTTGACGTTGCCTATGAACTGAATGAAACTGTTGAACTAACTCGTCTATTTTGTTGTATTGGCTGTTGTCTACGATTTTGAAGGGGGCCAAGCAATGTCTGGACAAGAGAGGCCAAGAATTTGAGGCTCTGACGGTGAAGTTCGAGGCTTAGTCAGCTTGTGTGAAGGAGCTTGAGGGTGACCTTCAGTTGAAGAGAGAAAAAAGGGTTGCGGATGCTACCGCAGCTGTAAAAAAGTACAATGAGTTGTCAAAGTATGATAAGATCATGTCTGAAGAGGTTACGGCAGTCTTAGTAGAAAGAGATCACTTCATCAACTCATACTACTATTTTGGGTTAAGTGTTGATGATGTGGCTTTGGCTTGTAATGGTAGGTATGCGGAGATCGAACTCCCTGCTGAGGAGGAATAGATAGGTAGTGATGCTGCTAGTGCGGCTGTGAAAGTTTCGTATCTTTCTCCAGGCAGTGCGGAGGTAGTATGTACTATTGAGCAGATAGTTGATCCTCTGTTAGAACGTGTTGAAACAGTTCCCTCTTCAGGGAAAATACTAAAATATCCTTCTGAGGTAGACATTAGCAAGCCTCTTTAAACGTTCTGTGGTAGCTCATTATATATTTTTTAGTTCATGTGACTTAGATTATGATAGTACTTTGTATAATCGTACACTGTTTTCCTTTTTAGTGATATTTCAAAATATATTTTTCATGAATGCTGGTATTGAAAGAAGATATCTGTAATCTGTGTATGAGATAGAGCGCTTGAGAAAAATGAACTCTTAGTTGGAGAAGTCGCTGAGTAAAGTGAGGGACTCTGTGTCCCATATTTAGCAGGTACTTAACAGAACTGAATACGAAAGAAGGCAATTTAAGTTAAATTCAGAACAAACTTTTAAAGAGTTATATGATCTACAATGTAAATATGCCAAGATAAAGGCAGAAAGAGATGAAGTTCTAAGAAAGGAAGAGGAAAGGGGAGGATTAGTTTGAAAACTGAGAGAGTTGGTTATTTTTAACGACCCAAGTGATAAGGCGAGGTGTCAGAACATACTATTAGCTCTGACCCTATGCTTTGAGGTCGAAATAGATAGTGAACAAGGGTTAAAAGAGGCTTATGTTGAGCTGTTAAGGGAGAGAGGTATAGTTCCAGACCCAGCTCAAGTTATGTTTTAGCTCAAGAAGCACGCAATCGTCATAGTTTAGAAGCGAAAAAATGTTTTACTCGGGCTGGTGTGTTTGTTGTATAGGGTGATGTAAAACCTTTATCTGATGTCTTTGGCTTTATATAGGATCGGAGGGCTATGAGGATTGTGTTTTTCAGGATAAGGAAAGAGAAAATAGAGGTACAATCGCAATTAGATGTTAAGGTGAAGGGGTTACAGGATGAGGTATCGTAGTACGTGGAGCAAAAAATATCATTAGCAACGCAGCTGTCGAAAGAAGTGGCTGCACGAATGAAAGTGGAGGCGGAAATGAGGGCTTTAGATGTGCTCCTAAAAAATACGCATCAGCAGTTGCACAAAATGCAAATGATATTGAAGGAGCAGCTGCACCCACCGCGAGCAAAGGTTGCTGCTCGAATGAAGCATGAGCGCTACATAGATAGTGTTACTGAGTTTTATGTAGGAGAATTGTCTAGGGTAGAGAACACTTTCAGGAAGTTCATAGAGGAATATGGGAAGGATTTTGAAGTGGAGAATGCCAAAGTATAAAACTTGTGGTTTATCCGAGGCGAAGGAGGAATTGTTGGTGGCCACCCCCTTCCTAGGTCGCGGGGGGAGGGGGGTCATCAGAAGAGGAAGATGTCAAGTTTCTGATACCCCGAAAGTGGTACAAATCACTCCAACAGGAGGTTGTGACCTTTATCATGCCGACAGACGTACAGGTATCAGATGGGAAGGCAGTAAGAGGCAAGCTACGGTCGTCTCTTGTCCAAAAGAGCCGCAAATAGAGTAGTTGTGTCTTCCTGTGACTATTCTCTCGTATTGTTTGATGATAAATGTAATCTGTGTTTTATGAAAATAGAATGGTGTATCTAACTTACTCAGATATTATGTTCTTGATGTAGTTTTGTCAACTGTAATATGTGCTATGTTGTTATGAGAAGAATAAAAAAATAATTATAAATGCAATCTGTTATGCATAGGTGGACCTGACTGCTATACAAGGTCAGTGCGGCGCATTGTGTGTCGAGAATGAACGACTACGTGTTGAGCTAAGATCGAGTCAGTGTGTCATAAAAAGTGTTGTTGAAGCAGAAGAAAAGTTGAAGGCAGAAATGACTGAAAAGCTTCACGAGAAAGAAACGGTATTGTCTGCTAGTTTGAGAAGGATAGAGAATTTAGAAGAAGATATATGGAGAAAGTGTGTCGGGGTTGGAAGTGGATCGGGACGAGCTAGTCAGGAAAGTGCGGAATTACTGTCGGTGCGAACGCAAATTAAAAAACTACTATAGTTGTATTAGAGGCTGAAGATAATAATGTGAAGGAGCTGCAGTTTCATGTGAATATGCTTAAAGCAGATATAAACGATGTTAGAGCTCATGCTTGCGAATACGAAGCATTATGGTTAGTGACTTGGATGACTGGAAAAAAAATAGAGGAGGCTTTTGCTCAACAGAATGAAACCTTAAAGAAGCACTGGAACAAAATATGCGATCTAGAGTAGCTTTTGCAAGTGCGGTACCTGGATATCTAGGAATACCAGTCCAAAAATGACAGACTTTAAAGCGCGAATACGAAGCTGGAGGAAGATCTATTGTGGTTGGAGATAAGTTATGATACGGGACAGATAGAGTGTGCAGGTTATGAAAATTTGGTGTCTCTGATTTATCATATGGATGATTTCATGACAGTACTGGAAGCTTAAAATTTGGATGTGCGTCATGCAAAACAACGAGTAGACAATCGTTGTAAGCAACTGGAAGATGCTCTGAAGGAAGCGCAATATAAGTTGAGCAAACTCCTTCTTAGTAAGCATATGAAAAATGAGATGAGCGGAAGTCACGAGAGGGAGATGGTCGCAGTAGTATCATTCTTTGGGGCTAAATTGAAGAGACTGGAAGCTGATAGCCAGAGGGTATATGATAGTTTGACTGCTCAAGGTGCTGAATATGAGATGGAGGTAATCCGAACTGCATATTTAGAACCCATGATTTCTTGGATTGGATCGTTTAAACAGAAAATGATTAGAGTGGGAAAGAAGATTGTTGTGGGGAGAATGCCAGAATTTATGTATTAGAGCTTACATAAATGTGGTGTAAAGGTCGTGGAAGGACCTTCTAATGTAGGTAATGAGTTAAGTGGTAGCTCTGGTGAAGAATGAGTAATGAGTTGTATGTGTAAACATAATGGATAAAAAGAAATATGTATGTGTAAAGAAATAGTTAAAGATGAACAGTGAACTATACTAACCGTGTGAGGTACCAACGATAATGTATGTAAAGCAGTGCAATATGTGATCGGGTCAGCCCAAGTGGCAAATGATCTGCGATGTATGAGATGATCTGTTTGGCCAGAACGACGAACGATACGTGATGTAGTTTAGGTTATTGATTTGGCTGAAGAAACAAATGCATTCTGTGTATAGAAATATTGTAGGTCAATCAAATACAAGTATTTCATAGGTGTAAGATCGACGTAAAGTTCATATGTGATAGATCAGTTTGGCTGAAGCAACAAATGACATGTAATGTAGTTTAGATGGTTGATTTGGCCGAAGCAACAAATGACCTGTAATCTATGTATAAAAATTTTGTAGGGCAATCGAACACAAGTATTTCATTAGTGTAAGATTGACGTACAACGAATGTATTAGATAGATCGGTTTGGCCGAAGCAACAAATGACCTGTAATCTGTGAATAAAAATTTTGTAGGGCAATCGAACACAAGTATTTCATTGGTGTAAGATTGACGTACAGTAAATGTATTAGATAGATCAATTTGGCCGAAGTAACAAACGACCTGTAATTTAGTTTAGATGGTTGATTTGGCCGAAGCAATAAATAAACTGTAATCTATGTATAAAAATTTTGTAGGGCAATCGAGCACAAGTATTTCATTAGTGTATGATTGACATACAATGAATATATTAGATAGATCAATTTGGCCAAAACAACAAATGACCTGTAATGTGTGTATAAAAACTTTGTAGGGCAATCGAACACAAGTATTTTATTGGTGTAAGATTGACGTACAACTAATGTATTAGATAGATCGATTTGGCCGAAGCAACAAATGACCTGTAATTTAGTTTAGATGGTCGATTTGGCTGAAGCAACAAATAAACTGTAATCTGTGTATAGAAATTTTGCAGGGCAATCGAATACAAGTATTTCATTGGTGTATGATTGACGTACAGCGAATGTATTAGATAGATCGATTTGGCTAAAGCAACAAATGACCAGTAATGTGTGTATAGATACTTTGTAGGGCAATCAATCACAAGTATTTCATTGGTGTAAGATTGACGTACAGTGAATGTATTGGATAGATCAATTTGGTCGAAGCAACAAATGACATGTAATATAGTTTGGATGGTCGATTTGGCTGAGGCAACAAATGACCTGTAATATGTGTATAAAAATTTTGTAGGGCAATCGAAATCAAGTATTTCATTGGTGTAAGATTGACGAACAACAAATGTATTGGATAGATCTATTTGGCCGAAGCAACAAGCAATCTGTAATCTAGTTTAGATAGTTGATTTGGCCGAAGCAATAAATGACCTATAATCTGTGAACTTAAATTATTATATGGCATAATAGAAAGTACTCAGTTGCAGTGATCAAACCGTAATCTTTATTGATGTGAGATCGTCATACGAAATGACAGACTAAGTGGAGGAAAAGTATACTGTGATGGATGCGTTATCTACGATACAACTTCAGTCTCCTAGTGCTCCAAGGATTAGGTATGTGCTCACCATGTTCAATGGAGAGGTCGTAAGAGCCGAGGCCGATTTTCCCAACGACGACAAAAGGACCTTCCCAGTTTTCGGATAATTTCCCTCCGTTGAGATCTTTGCGATGTTTGGGATTCTCCTAAAGAACTAGATCTTCGAAGTCGAACTCTCTATGATGAACGTGTTTATTATAAGATCATGCTAAAGTTTGGCGATATCTTTTCAAATTCATGACTGCTTTGTCCCGAGTCTCATCAATCCAGTTCATATTGCACGCTAATTGGAATTCATTTTCTTCATTAGTCATGGTATGGTCGTGAATAGGGTAATAATACTGAGTAGAGATGATTGCATCAGTACCGTAAGCCACAAGGAACGGTGTGCATCCAGTTAAAAATTGGGGCATAGTTCGATAAGCTCATAACACATGTGGTAACTCCATGACCCAATTTTCTTTCTTGTCTGTAAGGCGCTTTTTGATTCCATCGACGATAGTGCAATTAGTTATCTCAGCCTGGCTATTCCCTTGTGGGTAATATAGATTCAAAGGGGAATGTATGATGTTATGTTGATTTAAAAAATTTCCGACCTTGGAGCCAATGAACTGAGGTCCATTTTCGATCCTGATGAGATGGGAACGAATGATGATGTTTTCTCAGATGAACCTGATGACTTCATCCTCTCATATGCGGCACAGAGGAACTGCTTCTACCTATTTAGTGAAGTAATCTGTTGTAACAAAAAGGTTCTACCATTTTCCTGGTGCAGTAAGAAACTCACTGACAATGTCGAGGGCCAATCTTTTAAATGGACAAACGACGTTGCTGGAATGTAGTTCTAAAGCTGGGGCTCGTATTTGGGGACCATGATATTGACATGCATCACATTTCCTTGCGAGCTCAATTGCTTGAGCTTTTATTTTAGGCCAGAAGACGCCTTGGGTAAGAGCACGGTTAGCTAGAGATCTTCCTGCTGCGTGAAAAGCACAAGTACCTTCATGTAGTTCATGTAGGAATTTTCGAGCTTCTTTGTAAGATAAGCATTCAAGATACGGCCCTATGACCGAAATCTTGTATAAGATACCATTTTCGACGATGTAACGTTTGGCGTTATCAAGTACGTGTCTTTTTTTGGTGGGGTCTTGAGGGAGCTCGCCATCGAATGTTTTTTTGTTACCGATATACTTGAGGAAAGGTCACCTCCAATCGTTCTCATCCTCTTCACCACCCCCAGTATTAATAAAATTCGAACTTATGATGTTAATGTTGGGGGTTTATATTACTTCGATCTTGAGATAAGGAGCTTCTGAGCAAAGGACTCCTGTGAGATATGCGAGGGAATCAAAATGTCTATTTTCTCCTCGCGAAAAATGTTTGATAAATTTTTTCATAAATCTACTCATTATGTTGGCTACTGCGGCTGCGTAATCGACCATTTTCCTATTCTTCAGGAATTTTTCTATGTAGTAGTTGACTATGAGCAAAGAGTCTGTATAGACAGACAGTTCAGACACTTCAATCTCTAAAGCCATATCTAAACCGTGAATCATTGTCTCGTATTCTACTGTGCTGTTGGTAGCATCAAAATTTAATCGGATTGTTTTCTCAATTTTGTCATTAGAGGATGTGATCAACACGATTCTGATGCCTGATCCTGTGGGTCTGGAGGATCCATCAGTTAGGGAACGTCAAGTCCTTTGCGTTATCTTGTCTGCCCTTTTCTTCAAGCTGTTCTTCATAAATATTCGTACTATCTTCTTCCCAGTCAGGATCTTCCACGGGGAAGTCCGCAAGGAAATCTGCTACAACCTGACCCTTTTCAGAATGTTTGGGCTCAAGTCAGATGTCATGCTCGCCAAGAGTAACTGACCATCGCTGGATGCGTCTGGATTTTTCACGTTTGCATAAAATTTCACGCAGAGGGTAGTTGGTCACTACTAGTACTAAATGGTCCTAGAAGTATTGTCCCAATTTTTGTGAGGTGTAGACGAGAGAAAAAGTAGTTTTTCGACCTTGCTGTATCGGGATTCTGCCAGAGTAAAAGTTTTACTGATGAAGTAGACTAGTTTCTCAGAAGCTGAATGAGAACATAACTGAATGATTCTTCAGTAACCGCAAGATAGATGGTAAGTTCTTCTCCTTTGCTAGGTAAACTCATCACCGGTGGTGAACCCAAGTAAAGTTTTAGCTGCTGGAAAGCTGCTTTGCACTCTGATATCCATTCAATCTCTTGGTCTTTCTTAGGTTTCTGTTTTGCTGTCCCCATACGCAATAAGTTGAACAACCATCGATAGCGATCGAATAATTTTAAAACAAAGTGGTTTATTGCGGCAATCTTTCCTGCTAACTCCTGGGCGTCAATCTTCATTTTAGGGGATGGCATAGATAATAGTGTGTAAATGCAATCCAGGTCAGCTTCTATACCGTGCTTGCTGATTAAGTAGCCCAAGAATATCCCTGATTGAACTTCGAGCTGGCATTTGTCAGAGCTGAGTCTCATCCTGCAGAGGTGGAGGATATCAAAGGCCGTATGTAAATCCACGATATGGTTTTCTTTCTTAAAAATTTTGCACAACATATCATCTATATAAACCTCCATTATTTTTCCGAGGTGATCCTTGAATATTTGGGTCATCAATCGCTGGTAACTAGTTCCAGCGTTCTTGAGAACGAATAGCATGACGTTGTAGCAGTATAGGCCGTGCTCTGTAATGAAGGTTGTTTTCTCTTGGTCATTAGGTAGCATAGGTATCTGATTGTAGCTCGACGCGGCATCCATCATAGACAGGAGCTTGTGCCCCGATGCAGAGTCGAGCAAGTTATTTATGATAGGGACTGGGAAACTGTTTTTAGGAGTGTGCCTGCTCAGGTCTGTGAAATCCATGCATACCCTGATCTTCCCGTTCTTCTTGGGTACCACTACGATATTTGATATCCATTTTGGATAATTGGCCTTGCTGAAAAAACTCACTTCGATGAGTTTTTCAATTTCCTTGTTGACTTCATCGTGAAGTCTAGGTGTTGAAGTCCTTTATTTCTGTTTGATAGCTATGGATTTTTCCTTCAAATTGAGTTTGTGACAGGCCATGTTCGGATCGATACCCAACATCTCATGAAACGTCCAGGCAAAGACGTCACTATTTTCTTTAAGGAACTGAATGAGACTGTCGCGCTCAGATGGGGGAAAATGGGATCCAATATATGTTCCACGCTTGGGTCCACTAATTTTAATGTATTCTGTGGTCTCCACGGTGGGCAGATGATGCCCCGCAGTGTTGATAGTATAGTTCTCTGTAATGTTTCTTGTTGTCTTCTGTAATTGCTATACAAGTTGATGCTCGGAAGGTTCTGGTATAATGACTATAAAATATTTGTATGCTCGTACTAATTTCTGGCTTCTTTTAATCTCATAAACGCTACCCTCATAATCAAAATGTAATGCCAAGTGCTAGGTTGATGGAATAGCGTACATATTGTGTAACCAGCAACGTCTCATGATCCCTAGATTATGGGACTTTGTATTGATAACGTAAAAGATAACATCGAGTGTTACTGGCCCTAAAGTGATATGAAGCACGATCTTTCCTATGCGCTCCTCCTTGGACCCATTGAAACCATAGATATCAACATCGCTGGGTTAAACCTTATCGGACAGACCCATCTGATCAATGGTGCTCTAGAAAAGGAGTTTGATAGTGCTGCTAGTGTCTACCATAATTGCATGAAGTACCACGTTTCGCATTTTTAACATGATCACTAAGGTGTTATGGTGGGGGTAGTTGACATGCCGAACGTCGTAATCGTCGAAAGAGATCCCAGTTCGCTGAGAGCTAGATACTGGGATTAAACGAGCTTTTTATCTTGCATGGATAATTCATGACATTGGGATAGGCCTTCGCTTGCTTCTGTTCGACTCTTTGATGACCTGTGTCTCCACAAGATGGCAGAATGAGATATGGTACAAATGATTCTTGGTTGTAGGCTCTTCGATAGGTACAGCTTCAGTGGGGTTTTTGTAACTCCCGTTCTTATAACCCTCAACGTCTACTATATATTCATGCATTCGTCCATCTGCAAATATGTATTCCAATAGACGTTGTAAGGAAAAATACTGCTCTATCTCATGATGTTGGACCTTATGATGAATACAGTATGGTTTGTTCTCAATTAGTTGAAGGTACTGCGCGTTTTGGAAAAATCTGTCTTTCTGTAAGATAGGATATATGCTGGCTATAGCCACATTCAACTTTGGAAGGTAAGGTTGAGGCAAGATATTCCCCTTTCGAGGTCGCTCATCGTTGGACTTGGTACATTTTCTGTCTCCTCCTTGATCTGATGTCCGATTAAAATTGGAATGGTTTGACTGATTTCGAGCTATCAGTGTTGATTTCTGAGGTTTCTATCTGTCGGACACCATCCGCTCAAGGTCGATGTATTCGCTGACATTTTTGATCATGTCTTCCAACGTTGTTGGTTTGTTGAGGATGATGTACTCCTTCGTTCGGACATAGGCGAGTAAGGCGTTGGTGAAAGCAGAAGTGGTTATCTAGGTTGAGTAGATCTACTTTTCGGGCTAACTCCAAGAACTTTTTGGCAAATGTCTCAAGTTTTTCTCCAGGCATCTGTTTGAGGCTGAAAAGAGAATATAAGTTCTCTTCTTGTGCGATTAATTTATGACGAATAATTTACGTAGTTGTTCAAAAGTTGTGATAGATCCTTCAGGCAGTGTGCGGAACCATCGTAAAGGTTCACCTGACAAGCTGGTAGGAAAGAGCCGGCATAAAATGTGTTTGGATGTGGAATGTAGGCCCAGAGCATCCTGAAACTCTTGAACATGTTCCACTGGATTAGTCCCTTTGTACTATCGGATCTTTGGGTATGGATCCCGGTGGGGACTTCACCATCTAAGAGCTCTTGGGAGATCGGGCTCTTTTGTAATTTGTTGTGGATCCCTTTAGTCAGCTTGTGGGCTTCGAGCAATTCTTTGATATTCTTTTTGACATGTTCTTGCGTGACATATTGTCAAACTGTGGCAGTTAGTCATTTGACGCGCCCTTCTACATGGTTGTGTCGCCACTCCCCTCGCTTAGACGTTCCTTTGTTGGGACTTGAACTCTTTAAAGTGGATTTTCAGTCTGTCTGGCACCAGCCAGGCCGCCATCTACTTCCTATTGGATCTCTTGGATCAGGAAGGGATCCATATCCTGTTATTGACGGTTAGATCGAAGCGTATCTTCTGCGTGAACGCCTTTCAGAGGAGACCCTATCCAGCCATGAACGGAAATCTATGAGCTCTCGGGTTGTTAAACTTTGTTCTTCTGGGCGGCGACCTACTGACCCTGTAAGACCTTTAGTGCATCCTGCATACTCGCTAGTTATTGCTCCAAAGCTGTACGCCTTTCTGTTTCTTAATTCAGAGTGGCCATCAGGTCTGTTAAAGCTGCATTCTCTTCTACCTGGATGATCGGCGTGTTGTGACCTAGAGGCAAGATTCTAAGAAAAAGTGATCAGCGGTGCTTGAGACAATGGGTTTGAGAACTTCAGTTTCCACAGACGACACCAAATATAATAGCTTAGTTATGGGATACGGACTTAGCCTTTACACCAAATGTGTTTAGAGCGTTCAAGAATACCAAACAAAAATGACAAGATAGTTTAGCGTGGAAAACCTTTAAATAGGTTAAAAACCACGACCTCTCCTGTGGATTTTAAGAAAGTGATGATCTTATTGAGATTGTTATTGTATTACAATGAACGATTATAGAGTATGGGATGACAAAGTAGGAACTTTTATATGGTGATCGTTCCATCCCTCATCTGCAGTTCCCCGGGTCTTCTTATTGGTCTTCTAATATGATCGTTTGATGACCATAAAGTTCCTTAATGATGGACGTTACAAAGTGAGTATGTGATATTCTTTGACCAGATTGTGTAATGTTCTGACCTTTGTTGTTGTATACTAGCTATATTCCTGATTGTGTGCATCGTGCAGTCCAAACTGTTGGTGCAGAGGTTGAAAGTGGTATCTCGAACTAAGTATATTTGGTTACGTCTTCTGTCATACTTTCTATATGCTGATGAGATCGAGGACAAAGTCTAAGTCTGAGATACAAAATAAGCTATTACAAGATGGCTCTCAACCAATATCATGAATATTGTCAGGGATGAGTGGTGTTGGTTGAGAAGTTCGTGCTGTATATGTTTCTGACTGTGCCACGTGCTCTATTTGTTGAGGTCGAAAGTTCGTCTGTAATTCGAAGATGGAGCATGAGCTTGAGATGCGGAATAAGCCACTACAGTAAGTGTTAGATTCTTAATTATATCAATGGAATGCTCATTTTCTATTATGTATCTTATTTTACTTAACATGGTCAGTTAAGCTGCCGATTAGGGTGATGATAGACCCCCCATTAATATGTACTTAGCTATATTTAGTCTAAGCTTCCCAAAGTTATTATATGCTTATTTTTCCTTAATAAATCGTAAAGTACTTATATTAATAGATTATGTTCTCTTTAAGGAGAGATACAATATATGTTTAATAAAATTTTATAGGTGTTTACAACTTGATCATTAAGATTAGATTTTCATATATTATGTTAGTCGTATGATTTTGATTAACATCTTGTATTTAGCTAAAGGTTTTAACAAGTTGTGTTTTCATCACATACCAAGTTACATAATATGTGCATCTCGATTATTTGATTAAAATGAGTAATTATTCAATGATTAGGTCATCAAAACACTATTCTTCAAATTGGGAACATTCGATTAAATTAGCTAGTATATGTTAATGGTGGTAAAATCCTAAACCCAAATTGTCATTTTTATTATTTCATATTTACCTTTGTTATTCGATATCCGTAAATTAGATTCTCTTTATTTTCATTAATTAAAAATTTTGAAGGCAAAAACCAAACTAAAATAGACGATAAAATTCAAGTCCTTATGGGCTAGACCTCGCTTACCCTATACACATTTCAAACGAATTGTGCACTTGCTAGTACATTCTTAAGACAAATCAATTTTTTGGCGCCGCTGCCAAGGAGTGTGAAATTTTATTATCTTTCCTTAATTTGGTTTTTATTTATAATTTTTTCCGCTTGAATTTTGCTTTGTAGTTACTAATACAAGTCATTAATGTTACTAATATTTATTCCATATCACTATTCATTTCTACTTTCCCATCGTACTATTCACTATTCAACTCTGCTATTCACTTCCATTGTTTTCAAACATACAACTTGTTTTCTCTGTTTGTACATGTTTTAGGTTAAATTTTTAAAGACTACTCATCTTAAAAAAAAAAAAAGGAATTAATTTAGGAGTAAGGAATTAGTTTAGAAGTTTTACTTGTATTGTTGAGCTTTTTAGGTTGGTCATCACGTCAACGCTAACTTAGCGGCGGATGTTAATTCAAAACCCCACATCGACCGCAGCTTCTGGGATTATTTTAATTGTTGAAAGTTTAATTTTGTATAATCTCATTAGTTAAGGGTGAACACTAACAGGATTTCATCACCCGTGCGTGCCCATACTTAGGACCCTAGGATTTTATCACCTGGTTAAGAATTTTGATCAAAAGTCTAGACCTAAAAGAAACCAAGAAGCCTCAAAAGATAATTTAAAAGGCTTTAATGCTCGGATTGGGAGCTTAGGATACGCGCTCTTAGGAAAATTAAAAGTGAAAAGAAACCTGGACACTGGGTACCCTTTCGTAGGAATATTGAAAGTTCACACAACGCTTTGCTGGTGATACTTGAGGAAGTAATTCTGGGCAACTATGCTAAATGAACCCTAGACACAGAGGGGCCAATTAGTTCCCATAATCGATTAGGTACAACCAATCTCAATTAATTATGAGCAATTGACCTTTAGACCAGGTCCACTTGAGACTGACCACAATTCTGAGGGACTGAAGAAGAATATCACTATCACTATTTACAAGACTTTAAAGAAATCGTTGTCACATCATCACATCCCCAAGTCTCTCATGGCCAAATACGACTTCGTTTGTTTCTTTTTTCTCTCAAAGAAAAAGCTAAGGCTTGGCTCTATACTCTGAGGCCCAATTCCATCACCACTTTTGACCAATTACGCACATAATTCTTAAAAAAATTATTCCCAAACAATAAAATTGTAAGCATTAGACAACCTTTTGAGTAGTTTTGTGCAAATAAATCAGGAATCCCTGTGAGTCTATTTGGAGAGATTTAATGGCCTGCTCTTGGATTGTCCACACCATGAAATATGTCCTAATAGGTTGGTAACAATTTTGTATGATGGACTCGAAACCAACACCAGGGTCATGATAGAGTCCATGTGTAATGGGTAATTTATTGAAAAAGGTCAAACTCAATGTATAGCCCTTTTGGAGGATATTACGGGGAAAATTCAGCAACGGGGTATGGTTCAACCTTCCACTAGCAATAATGAAGTATATCAAGTTGTTTCATATCTTACACCTAAGATAACCTTACTCCATAAAATGCCAGATGAACTTAAAATGATCAAAGAGGGTGGACCATCAATTTATTCATCTGTTAATCATAACACCACTTTGGTTTGTAGTATCTGTGATAGAGTGGAACATGAAGTCAACTATTGCCCTCATGTCAAGGAATTTAAGAAGGTTAGGATAGAGTAAGCCAATGTTATGTATAACAAGCCCAATAAGCCCTACCATTACCGAAGTTACAATCCAGGATGGAAGAAAACTTCCAACCGAACTTAGTGAAAAAAGCCCAAACCAAGGGTCCGTCTTCAAATCAACCACACCAAACTCCCCAATTCAAAAATTCTTCATATATCTCACCTCATAATAGCAAAACATCTATCGAGGAGTTTCTTCAGTCATTTATAGAATAGAGTCTGAAAAACAATACCTCTACTGCCCAGGCTATTACATCTAATTCTCAATCCATTACAAGATTAGAGATCCAAATAGGATAGCTTACTACCCAATTGACCAGTAAAGAGAAAGGAACTTTTCCAAGTCAAACCAATCTAAATCCAAGAAGGGATCAAAGGAATCAGTTTTAGGAACATGCTAACATTATTTGAACACTCGCAGAATGCAAGGTTATTCCATGTTACAACCCTCATGATGTTCCCAGTGACCCCACCTCTAATTTAGATAAAAGCTCAAAGGATAACCATGTTATTCAAACTCTGAGAAGTAGCAAAAAGGTGGACAATAAAGTTAGATTTCTTGAACATAGATAAAACCATCCATCCAAAGCTCCCCAAGCTTCCCCTGAGAATGAAGAAGAGACTGAGAAAGTCACCAAGGAAATAAGTGAAAAGGGAAGTGAACCCATTAGTCCTATCATTGCACCTTCCCCTTTTCCACAAAGGCTTGTACGCGCTAAGAAGGTGAAATATCTTAATGAGATAATGGAAACTTTCCATAATGTGAAAATCAATATTCATCTTCTCAACGCTATTTGCCAAGTTCCCTCGTACGCAAAATTCTTTTAGGATTTGTGTACAGTCAAGTGTTGCATAAGTGTACACAAGAAATTATTTTCCGTAGATGCAAGCGAGAGTTTCATCCTTCTTGATGCTAATGTAAGTCAAGTTGTCAAAGGAATTACACCAAAGTTCAAAGATCCTGGCTGTCCTACCATCTCTTATGTCATAGGCAGCTACCATATAGGACGAGTCCTATTAGATCTAGGTGCAAGTGTGAACCTTTTACCTTACGAGGTATACGAGAAACTTGGTCTTAGAGCTTAAGCCAACTAGGGCGACTTTATAACTTGTGGATCAATCAGAAAGAGTACCTCATGATATTCTTGAAGATGTTATTATTCATATTATCAAGTTCTATTTTTTTATGGACTTTATCGTACTAGACACACATCCGATCGAAGATTATCGCACCCAAATCCCTGTTATCCAAGGGCACCCTTTCTTGGCTACATCATATGCTATTGTATACTATAGAAATAGGCTAATAAAGTTGTCATTTGGCAACATGACTGTGGATCTTAATATCTACTATATAAATAAGAACCCTTCTAACTCAAGTAAAATAGAGGAATACCACATGATAGAAAGTCTGGTGCGCAGTGACTTTTTAAGTTTCATAGCACAAAAGATCCCTTGGAATAATGTTTAACTCATTTCAGGGTGGACGTTGATAACGATTGTATTCATAAAAAAGTTAACACCTTGTTAAATGTTGAACCTGAGGGAGATGTTATTGAGTGGAGACACTCCTCTGAAACTAAAGGAACCTATTTGTGATCCAAGAGAATCTCCACAAAAATTAGACCTAAAACCACTACCTTTGAATCTAAAATTTGTTTATCAATGCCCAAATGAGACGTTCCCCGTTATCATCGCTTCCGACCTAACTCTAGAACGGGAAGTTAAATTGCTTGAGGTGCTTAGAAAACATAAAGAAACTATTGGGTGGACCATTAATGGCATCAAGGGGATAAGCCCATCCATCTGTATGCATCGCATAAATCTTGAGGATAATGCTAAAAAATGTCATGAACGTCAGCATAAATTGAACCCCACCATGGCTGAGGTAGTAAGGAAAGAAGTTTTGAAGCTACTAGATGTAGGTATCATTTATCCCATCTCCGATAGCCTATGGGTAAGCCCAGTGCAAATGGTCCCCAAGAAATCGGAGATCACTGTAATCTAGAATGAACATAATGAACTAGTTCCCACCCAAATGACCACTGGGTGGTGAGTCTATATTGACTACCAAAAATTGAACTCCATCACACGAAAAGCTTTTCTCTCCCATTCCTTGATCAAATGCTTGAGAGGCTAACATGTAATTATTTCTACTACTTTCTCGATAGATATTCAGGTTACAATCATATATCAATTGCCCTAGAGCACCAAAAGCGTACCATCTTTACTTTTCCTTTTGGAACATATGCTTATAGTCGCATGCCTTTTGGCCCTTGTAATGCACCTGCCATGTTCCAATGTTGTATGCTTAGTATTTTTTCTGACATGGTGGAATAATTCTTGGAAGTTTTCATGGCTGACTTTTCAGTATTTGGGGATTCATTTGATCAGTGCTTACATCACTTAACGCTTGTTCTAGTTAGGTACAACGATAATAACCTTATTCTAAATTGGGAGAAATGTCACTTTATGGTTTACTAAGGACATAATTTTGGGACACGTCATATTTGGTAAGGGTATCGAGGTTGACAAGGAGAAATTTGATCTAATCTCTAGTTTTCCACCTCCATGAACTGTAATGGACATTCGTTCCTTTTTTGGTCATAGAGGCTTTTATCGACGTTTCATCAAATATTTTAGCAAAATCTCTTGGACCTTATGCAATTTACTTGTAAAGGATACCTCCATTATTTTTTATGATGATTATCTTAAAGCCTTTGGGAATCTTAGGACCTAGTTAACTTTTACAACCATCATTAGACCACTAGACTAGACACTTCCTTTTGAGATCATGTGTGACGCATCAGATTATGCGATCGGGGTCGTACCAGGGCAACATGTCAAAAAATTACCCCATGTGACATTATGCCAGCATGACCTTGAATGATGTTCAACTGAACTGTACTACAGAGAATGAACTTTTGGCTATCGTATACATACTTGAGAAATTTAGACCTTACCTCATTGGGTCTAAAGTGATTATCTATTCTGATCATTCGGCACTTAAACATCTTCTCTCAAAAAAAGATGCCAAAGCCCGTCTGATTAGAAGGATTCTTTTGCCTCAAGAATTTGACTTGAAAATTCGTGACGAAAAGGGTTACAAAAATGATGTAGCATATCACCTTTCTCGACTAATCATTGAGTCAACTGAAGAGTCTTTACCAATTAGAGAGTCGTTCCTGGATGAACAACTTATGTCAATCCAGACTATGACTCCTTTGCCATGGTTTGCTGACATAGCCAATTACCTCGCTACAAGGAGTCGTCCTACTCATTGAACCAAACAAGATAGGTTCAAATTTCTAAGCAAAGCCCAATATTTCTTTTGAGATGATCCCTATCTGTTTAAGTATTGCATTGATCAGATTATTAATAGATGTATCCCTGATTCTGAGCATACCCAAGTCTTAGAATTCTACCATAGACATGCATGTGGTGTTCTCTTTAGCTTGAAGAAGACTGCAACAAAGATTTTGCTAAGTGACTTTTAATGACCAACACTTTTCGTGATTCTTATAGCTTCTGCAAGGCTTGTGATCATTTCCAAAAGATGGAAGCTATCTTTCATCGAAATATGGGTCCTCTGAACCCTATCCTTATTGTCAAACTCTTCAATGTATGGGGTATTAATTTTATGGGCTCATTTCCTTCCTCATTTGACAACCTTTATATCCTTGTCGGAGTGGTTATGTTTCCAAGTAAATGGAGGCCATATTGTGCAAAATGAACGATCACAAAGTCGTGTTGGAATTCCTTAAAATAATGTCTTTTCTCATTTTGGCACACCAAGAGCCATCATTAGTGAGGGAGACTTGCATTTTAACAATAGACCATTTCAAGCTTTAATGAAGAAATATGTCATTACTCATAGGGTAGCTACTCCCTATCATCCTCAAACT
The DNA here is from genome assembly GCA_014058105.1 of Kingdonia uniflora. Lineage (NCBI taxonomy): Eukaryota > Viridiplantae > Streptophyta > Magnoliopsida > Ranunculales > Circaeasteraceae > Kingdonia > Kingdonia uniflora. The sequence goes on from JACGCM010000622.1 coordinate 1,734,560, forward strand.
AGTGAAACAGGTGGGTGGAAGTATCCAATAGGGAAATCAAAAATATTTTGAACAAAACAGATAGCCCAAGCCAAAATGATTGGTCTTTACGTTTAACAGATGTTCTTTGGACTTACCGCACTGCTTATAAAACCCCTATTGTTATGTCACCATACAGGCTTGTCTACAGAAAAGCATATCATCTACCAGTTGAGATAGAATATAAGGCTTATTGGGCTATCAAAACCCTAAATTTTGATCCCAAAAAATTCGGCCCACATCGTAAGCTTTAATTAAATGAATTGTTTGAACTTCGAAATGATGCATATGAGACTTTAAAAACTTATAAGGAGGAAATGAATGTTTTCCATGATAAAAATATTCTTTGAAAAATATTCACACCTTTTTAGAAAATCTTACTTTACAAATCTCGATTGCGTTTATTTTCTGGAAAGTTGCAATCATGATGGACTGGACCTTTTATTGTCAAAACGGTTTTCCTTCATGGAGCTGCAGAAGTTCAAGATCCAAAATATAGAAATGTTTTTAAAGTAAATAGTCAGTGCTTAAAACCATTTTTTGAAATGCTAAACCCATCATTTGAAGAACCAATTCTAGAACCCATTCAGGGTAATTTGCATACTCTAACATTGTTGTTATCAAGTTTGAGGATACATCACTTTGTCAAGGTAGCGACGTTAAACTTAACACTTTCTAGGAGGTAACCCATTCCGATTGAAGTTAATATATTCTAATTATCTCTATTTTCTACTCTACTACTTTAGTTTTCAAAACATTTAGGACAATTTTTTTTCATGTTAGGAGGTGAGAGAAACTTTTGAAACTTTTTAGAGAAAACCATAACTTAGTAAATTCCAGTAATCTCTGAACTTTATGTCGTGACTGAATTGAACTTAATTTCTAAAATCTGGTAGAAAATTATCTTAAAAAAAATTAAACATCAAAACTTAATTTGATTACCAGTTGACATTTTAAAATTTTCTGAGTTTTATCTACTACTCTAGCGTTAAGAAAACAATCAGGCATGTTAACATATGAAACATTTGCACTTCACAATAGCTAAGTATGGTACCTATTGAATTAATAAACAATAATTTAGCAAATTCGATAAGAACGTGATTGTTTTCATTTCTTTTAGTGTAAAATAATAGATTACGTATATACATAAGAGTAGAAGTAGTAGTCCTATCTTGATTAAAAGTATAATAATTGAAAAATAATGGTGTGAACTCAAAGTCTAGGTCATGAAGGAGATGCACCCTTTAGCTAACTGGCAAGGATTGTCGACCAATAGATACGGGGGAATCATTATATATTTGAGTGGAAAAAAAAAAAAGGAAAAAAGTATGATTAGCTTATAAACTATGCGAGTTCCTATGTTTGTAAATTTGTTATCCATACTTTTAGAAGAAAGTGAATTTTAAAATTATGTTTGCCTCAATCATGTGCTTCTGAGAATGACTTAAATTTTTGCTTATTAAAACAATCAAGTTATTACTGATACTATATTTTCACACACTAATATGCCTACATATTAATCTATTTTTAATATTGGAGTAACATATTTTACTTTCAAAATTTATTCATTGTCATCTGTCAAACACTATTAAGAATGAGAGTTTAATATTTTCTAAAGAAAATTCCTAACTGAGTCTTATGGAAATACAAGGTTATCAGAGAAAGATATATTGTTAAACTAATGGAATTTACTTAGTTTGTATTTTGTAGGTAAATTTACTGCAAACCCTCACGAGACTCAACTCGTCCACCAGGGGGAACTTGGTGGTTTAAAGGCTTGTTACATCCGCTAAATGCAATAGTCTAAACTACGAAAGTGTTATCCTATCTTTGTTTTGCTCGAGGACTAGCAAAATATAAGCTTGGGGTTATTTGATGGGCACGGAATATTGACCATATTCCCTTTGATTTATATTTAGTTAAGTCGTTATTTTACTTAATTAGTGATAACTAATGCCTATTTATGATAAATGCAAGTTTACCATAATTAAAGTGCATTACGGCTTAAGCGCGACGTGTTAAACTATTTCCACTAGTGATGTGGGGTCGGATGGATTTGAAGACATGTGTTTTTCATTGGCCAAATTTATTGAAAATCAAAGAAGAATCCAAAGGCCGTAAGAGCATCTCCAAAAGTGTCTGACAGCCTTGGATGCAAAAAAGCCAAATCCAAGGTAGTCAGACTCAATTTCCTCCAAGAGTACCTGACTTTGATTTCAAACTAATTCAAATAAGCGCATAACACTTGGGCGCTTGTTTGTATTTTAAATAGGCGCATAACACTTGGGCGCCTGTTTGAATTTATAAAAAAAATCAGGCGCCTAAGTCTTAGTCGCCTGTTTTACTTAATCAAATATGGCGAACTGTTGTTTCTCTCTTGTCCAATTTTCGCCCAAAGCTCTCTTCTCTTCAGGTATCTCTCTCTCTCTTTCTACACATATTTAGTTTGAATTTCTCTATTGTCCAATTTGCGTGCAATTAATAACATGCAATGGGAGCCCTTTAGAAATATGAAAGATACACTAAAGCAGGAGGTAATCATCGCTGGAAATATCAGTCGTAAAATAGTACTCCTGCAATGCCCATTTGGTGGATACAAGTGGTATCTTAGGGACCGTTGTTGGGCTCAACTAGAGCATCGTGCAGTGCCGTACGACCCTCCAAAGAAACTCCATTGCTTCCTGACTTCCGATGTGGTTAGTTCCCTCTGAGCAGCGGGCTTGATCAAAGTACAACATTATATAGTGGGTCACCATATCGACTATGATGCCTATTAGAGGTATGTTTTACATGGTACACTCATGTTAGATATTGCGAGGTGTAGAAACATTGACATCCCAGGCCTTGGTGCTTTGACAGGCGGAGTTACCTTTCCACATGTTGAGTTTTTCACTGCAGATTTTTCTACTCAGGAGGCACAAATCCCTCCCTCACAGTTTGGTGATTACTCTGGATAGATTATAGAGTTAGGGTCGCCACATAAAACCACGTGGCATACCATTCCCTCTATTGCTTTGATCTCTACTATAGACGTGCCAACATGATATGATTACCTTGAGAGATCAACCTTAATCCCAATAGAGTGAAGGAGAGTTGTGGTACAAATGGATTTGGCTTTTGTTGAAATGGTGAAGAGAGGGAAATAATTTGGTTTCAAAGTGATGAAGAGAGGAAATGATTTGGTTTTGGAAGCTTTAACGAATTTAGTCAGTGCAACAGGCACCTAAGAGTTGGGCGCCTAATTAAAAAAAATAACTTAGGCGCCTAAGTCTTAGGTGCATGTTTAAAAATAGAACAGGCGTACAACACTTGGGCACCCAATCGCTACTTAAAAATCCAAGATCGAGTCTTGGATTTCAAGGCTGAGACTTGAATTTTGAGACTCAAATCCAAGTCAGTCAGGCACTGTTGGAGGACGAAAATATGATGTGGCAGCTTAAAATCTAGGGTAGTGAGGCACTTTAGGAGTTGCTCTAATACTTGAAGAAATTGATATATGCATTAAATAGCCTTACTGTTTAAAATGTTTTCACATTTGTGTATGACTTTTGATGTCTTACTCTTCCCTTATAAAGTGGTAGCATATGTTATGTTAAGAGATGAGGGAAGAGCATTAGGAGAGCTTAATAGTAAGAAACTCGAGAGGAGAACCAAAAGTACGTAAAGTTTAATTGTTACAAGTTCTTTTGAGCTTAAGTGTGGAGCATCAATTTTTTGTAAGTGTTAGATTCTTAATTATATCAATGGAATATTCATTTTCTATTATATATCTTGTTTTATTTAACATGGTCGGCTAAGCCGCCTATTAGGGTGATGATGGACCCCACATTAATTTGTACTTAGCTATATTTAGTCTAAGCTTCTCATAGTTATTATATGTTAATTTCTCCTTAATTATTTGTAGAGTACTTATATTAATATATTATGTTCGCTTTAAGGAGAGATAGTATATGTTTTATAAGATTCTATAGGTGTTTTTAACTTGATCATTAGGATTAGATTTTCATATATTATGTGAGTCGTATGATTTTGATTAACATCTTGTATTTAGCTAAAGGCTTTAACAAGTTTTGTTTTCATCACATACCAAGTTACATAATATGTGCATCTCGATTATTTGATTAAAAAGACTAATTATTCAATGATTAGGCCGTCAAAACAATTTTCTTCAAATTGGGAACTTTTGATTAAATTAGCTAGTATATGTTAATGGTGGTAAAATCCAAAACCCTAATTGTCATTTTTATTTTTTCATATTTACCTTTATTATTCAATATCTATAAATTAGATTCTCTTTATTTTCATTAATTAAAATGTTTGTAGGCAAAAACCAAACTAAAATAGACGATAAAATTTAAGTCCTTGTGGGTTCGACCTCGCTTGCTCTATAAACGTTTCAAACGAATCGTGCACTTGCAAGTACATTTTTAAGAAAAATCTTGTTTTTGGCGCCGCTGCTGAGGACTATAAAATTTTATTATCTTTCCTTAATTTGGTTTTTTGCTTTATAGTTACTAATACTAGTCATTAATATCACTAATATTTATTCCATGTCACTATTCACTTCTACTATTCATTTCTACTTTCCGATCGTACTATTCACTATTCAACTCCCCTATTCACTTCCATTGTTTTCAAACTCACAGCTTGTTTTCTCTGTTTGTACATGTTTTAGGTTAAACTTTTAAAAAATATTCATCATAAAAAACAAAAACAAAAACAAAAGAAGGAATTAGTTTAAGAGTTGTGCTTACTGTGTTAAACTTTTTAGGTTATACATCACGTCAACATTGACTTAGCGACAAAGGTATAATTTAAAACCGCGCATAGGCCCGTGGTTTATGGGATTATTTTGATTGATAATTGTTTAATCTCATTAGTTGTAGGTGAACAATAACAAGATTTCATCACCCGTGCGTGCCCACTCTTAAGACCCTGGGATTTAATCACCCGGTTAAAAAACTTCATCACAAGCCCAGACCTAAAAGAAACTAAGAAGCCTCAAAAGATAATTTAAAAGGCTTTAATGCTCAAACTGGGAGCTTAGGATACGCACTCTTAGAAAAATTAAAAGTGAAAAGTAACCTGTGCACGTTTCAAACCAAACTAAAATAAACAATAAAATTCAAGTCCTTGTGGGTTCGATCTCGCTTTCCTTATACACGTTTCAAACGAATCGTGCACTTGCGAGTATATTTTTAGGACAAATCAATCATCTTCAGCAACGGAACCTATGATATTATCTTCTCGTGCGATTTTGGAAACATATATATATTTTATGCTCTCTGATCTTTCTTGTTCCCTACCATGAAAGGGACTGATGTAGGTGTTTATACTTCTTCAAGAGAAAAAACATAGATATTACATGGTCATGGGGATCGGCTGTGCTGGCACACCTATATTACAGTTTAGGTGTTGCTTCGAGAGTTCATGGAAAGGCATTTGCATATTATACTACACTATTTGAGGTGATCTTTATGAATGCAATAATTTATTCTATTGTGAACTGTTGGTATTTTTAATTTAACAGTCGTGGATATTCGCGTACTTCTCTAAGTTTCATGGCATACCCAAACCTAAGCATTCTGATACTCCTAAGTATTGCACAAGGTGGTCCTGGTTTAGGAGAACAACTGACAGAACTGGTAAGAAAGCTATAAAAATGTTTATGTAAGCTCTCGACAATTATAATTTTAGTAGCTTAAGATGAGGCAAACTGAATATCAAAAAAATAAACTAGGTTTTACATATGTTCATGTGACATTGAGCTAAATCAGAGATTGAAGACTGGAATGTGGTTTATCCCTACATTGTTGGCCCCATTCGTGCTTGCCCACATATTCTCATGTAATCGGATAAACACAAACACATTATTAGATAAAAAATATTTTACGCCACAACTAAAGGTAGAAATTTAACTTGTGCTCCAATTAAAACAGTTTAAATGTGATTTATCAAAATAATATTGATGGCAAAATACCTCTGAAAAGTAAGCTTGTGATTAGAGGGCAATTTAATAAGTAGGAATGAGGGATTGTTGCCAAAATAGGCTACCAATGTAGGTATACACTCAATTATTCTCAAACTCGTAATACAAATATTTATATATAGAAAAAATCTCTATTTTAAGCAGTATTAAATAGGCTACCACTTTAAACAAAGACACTCTCGAGATTAACATCAGATTAGAGATCAAAGTCAAATTAAACACTCGCTACAAAATCCTTAATATTGTATCCTAAATAACTAACCTATATTTTCTACCAAATCCAAAGTGAAAGCACTTCATCCACGTCACTTGTTTTCAAAGTTTGTCTAAGGAAAGCCACGTAGGAGATTTTGGCAAGTGATATAGGTTGTCAAATTTGGTGAGGAAATTTGGCTTTAGCCATTTTGTCTTTTAGTTGGCTAGTCGGATGTAGTTCTTATTTTATGTTTTTAACTATCTATGTATGACTTAAAGTCAAAATAACAAGTGGAGTATATATGTTCTAATGTGGCAAATTTACAATATTTGACTCTTCAAATTTGATTATAAAGAAAAATGACTACTCTAATACATATGCTCTAATGTCTATTTTATTAAGCTAATTTCAAATGAGCAGAAGAGTTATTAACATCCTGATTATTCAAAGTTCTTAGATTCTAAATGACTTGATTAGGATTTGGTACGGTTCGTGCCACTAAATGCTTATGTACAAATGCCTTTAAATAGAAGTGCTCATGAAGGGATGATGTTTGGCGCTCAAATGAAGACCACTTGGGAATTTGAGTTAACATTTGATTTCGTAAATGCCGCTTTTTCTTTGGAAGGCGAAGACTTCCTCTTCACTGCCCTACATGCTCTAAGAGAAATTTTTCTAGATGAAGTTTTTACCGTATTACAATTTTTTCAGTTTTACCAATTGCGACCTTGATGATGCTGAAATATTGTTTCCTTATTAGCATATATTGTAAGTATTCTTAGGTTGTGTGAGTAACAATTTTAATGACATTCTTATTATAATATGTTAACTTGCATATTACAAGTTTCATTTCCCTATTACATGTTTAATATAATCTTCATATTCTAATCTTCACTAGTCTTCCTTTGCCAATATCTCGATTTGAAATTATTTGAATTTTCGTGATTTTTAGCTATAACCGCAATCTTTATTCGAAAACCACACTTAAACATTGTTTTGAGGAGATCTTTACCTTTATCTTAATCTTGAGTTGTGCTTGGTGGGAGTTATTGTTTGTCTTTAAACAAAGCTCATTGACCATGATTATTTAAGTTTTTAAGATAATAGTTAAACTAAATTCTTAGATAAGCATATGACCACTTTTTCCTTTTAAGCAAGAATATTGGCCATCCAAAGTCCTTATTAAGTACTTTATGAGGTCATAATATGGGATCAGTCCTATAAGGCAAACCTACCTAGAATAGTTAAAATATTGATTGGGCTGCATATACAAATGCACCAACTCAAAATACCTAGTGCGGGTCATTTGTAAGCACCGTACTAGCATTACCAAACTAATAACCTTTGGGGATAGAAAATGTTAAGATTTGGTGACACATTATGCCTATCATAAGTTAGCGACAATTTTATCCCATTAGTAAAACTTTAATGCCGCTATTGATATTTTCAAATAACCAATTACAAGCGGGACAAGACATATTTGTCACGAATGGTCTTACCTTTTAGTATAACTAAGTATTTGCAATCGGGTTTGCCATCCTTAACTATTATTATAGCTTAATAACAAACTACAATCGCACTTTCTTCTTTACAGACTCCATGTTTCCCCATTATTCTCTCACGTTCCCCTCTCTCTTAAAACTCCAACTATCTCTAGATTCTTCTCCTAAAGATCTGATTCAAGCCTCAAGAAATCTTCTCTACCTACCCTTCAAATTCTCTTCTCGGTTGGTCTCTTACACTTGATGGGAAATTTCCTTTTCTTTGAATAATCATATGTTTATAAGTAGCAATATCTTTGTTTCTATCTTACATTAGGTTCTTTGGCATAGGATTTTGATCTTCAAATCGTTAGTTACTACTGGTTAGGTATAATAGGTTAATTTATATGTAAGATTATTTATTTCTTAGGTTCTTCTTCTCTTATTGGTTAATTAGGGTTGTGGAGATTATAGCCTATAATAAGTTTTCAAAACAAAGAACCCTTCTCAAACATGTATGCATTGTTTAATACGCTTTATTAAAGTTTAATCCCCTTACTTAATAATCTTAATTTTACATAAAACTTATTTTTGAAGAGTTATACACTACGTGAAAAATGGCTAATAGCAACGGATATATATGTCGCTAATACTGTATTAGAGACATATTCTATCACCAACAACTGTCGCAAAAATTGGAGTCGTTTTGTAAACGACAGTTATAAATGTCAAATTTGTACAATATATAAATATGTCGTTCCTTAAAAGAAATATGACGATCATATGTGTTGGGATTTCTATCATTTCAATTAGACAGAAGTCGCTTAATGTAAGCATAAACGATAAATATATATATGTCGTACTTTAAGATAAAAATGCAACATTAAAATGATGAGACCAAAGCAACATTTTAAAAAATTAAATATAAATACTAATTAATTCACTAAACTAGATGGATTTAAACCATCATCCTCTCAAATATTTTGAGCGCTCATACAATTTAGAGCTTATAGTCCATGCAACATAACAAACTATGCAATGATTCATCCTTCAAAAAAGCTATATTTGCCTTCATTACTTCCTATAGTATGCTTATATTGTCTAGCTATCATGAACACCAAATTTTCATTATATCCCTTCCTCTTGGTCAGACGACTACAAAGTAACCTAACATGTAATTGCATGCCTAAACTATACTAAATATGAGAAAATTACCTTGACGGCTCAGGTGTTGTTGGGGATGATATTGAATGAAGCAATTCTTCTGCCTTCTCCACCTTTAGAGTATTGGTTTCCCATCAACACTCATCTGAATTTTACTCGTGTTAATTGACAACCATAATGAACATGGCAGCATCCTTGCTTCGAGCTGAAATTAAAAACTTTTTGCATAATCCTAAAATAACACTTATTAGAACTAGAATAGATAGGGCAAACAAAACGCAAGCAATTGATACGGGCTCTTCCTAGAATAAGAATCAAAGTAACAATCATAGATCACATAATACTCCCAGGTACATACCCAAAATAAAATCAAACAAAAGTTATACCTGCTGCCATATAAAGATATAGAAAAAAGAAAAAGAAGATCAAATCATATACATTTGTAAAACTGTCCATTAATTATCAGTCTTTACCAACAAAAAATAGAATGATAGCTTATTTACACCTCTTTGTTTGACAACTATTAGAAGGTCGAGTCGAAAGAGAAAATAAGTGAAAGGATAAATGACTTACTTCGTAGTCACAAAGTCTAAAGTATTGTATGTCATGGCTATAAACCAATGCTTAACTTATCTGCAATGCAAACATAACGAATTCCAATTTATTTAAGGAAAATAATGATTACTATACCATTATTTGATATCAAGAAAGATTGATTAGACCAACATAATTATAAACTTTTGAGTGCATGTATTCAACTTTGTTAATCTACAGAGAAACAATGAAAGCAATTACATATAAAATTGTTAGTAACGCCTAATATTTTTTGTTATAGTAAATTAGAGCAAACGATAGTATAATATTACATACTAACTGATTTACAAGCATCAATAAAAAAAATAGTGTGAGCTTACGACGTTAGTCGAACACGTCTTCATGGCTTAACCCAAGGATGATAATAGCCAGACATTAAAGTCACCTTTGACTCCAAACCACTTTAAATGAAGAATTCCCGCTACATATACTAAAAAGTATGATTAAACCAGGTTTGATTCACTTTAAAGATTTCTCCATGTTTGACTAATGCCAGAGGTTACATAAGCTATCCTATTTCCCTTAGGGTACAAATTAATTTAAAAATCATAAAACGATTAATTAAAACATGTACTATTATAAGCATATCAGAACTGACTTTTACATTTATAGTGAATTAGTCAAAGCAATATAGAGAAACCTTCTACGTCTAGTGTAAACTGTTCTTTGACCAAATAATTTTTAAAGGAGCAAAAGAAAATCAATTCGCTAAAGGTCAAAACTTTCTGACAATTAGTTGGCTTTTAGCCTTAAGTGGTAATGCATCTCTAGTTGTAGTTACATACATTTGTACAAGTTAGACAAAGTCTACATATATTTACAAACATAGTTTCGATTTTCTACTCCCAAAAGGCTAGAAATGAAAAGGTTTTACCTGGATGATGATGCTTTAGCATTGAACGAAGAGTAATTTGACAGTGGGTACTCTACACTAGATAGCATGTTGCATTGAGCTATTGAACACTCCAACCCTGAAAATTTGGAAGAAATAACGAAAAATGTTTAACGTCTATCAAATAGTGATTTAAGAAAACGTCAATGGCTAATGATGTTGGTGAGATCCAGTTTTGTAGAAGATGTCCCAAATGCTTTATGCGATGTTTTTGATTTGATCAGGAACCATGTAGATGGTCAGGATTATACCTATACTAATTTAACCTTTTAGCTCAGTTTCTTTGGTTCCACACAAAAAAGGATCTTACCTAAATAGATATGGTTGCGAAAATTAAATGGCACCCCGTAAAATACATCAAGTGGTCGATTTATTGGGTCATGAATCATCCCCCAACAAAAACATATATTTTACTGCCATTATAGATGCTCTTGCTTAAGCTATTTACATAATGAACCATTCCTGATATATACAAAAGTAACTAAACTTTCTAGAAGATCCATCTTAACATATTAAATATGTATGCTTTAAATTGAAATCCCCAAATCAATAACCTGTTAGCATCCCAAAAGAAAAAAAAATGAATAAAAATGATGGAGGAACAACAAATGACATACCCATATAAAGCTGGACAATTTTTTGACCAATACTTTATTTTACCCAGAATGGCCAGAACATTCACCACGACCTTAATTTTGCCCAATACCTAATTCCACCCAACTTCAATCTTCTAAATTATTACCCAATGGAAATAACTCACTTAAATAACTCAAGATAGCTTTAAATTAACCAAATCAAATTGACCAATTACCCTAGAAATTTTTTTTTAGTGCATTCACAATTTCCTCTCTAATCGATCAAACTATAATCTGTCATGAAACTATTGATCTTCATGACCAATACGAATCAATAACTCTAAACCTAATTTCCATCACAGTTTTGTAGAAGAGACTAGTGATCGAGCATCTTATCAAAATGTAATTCGAGATTGGTAAAATAAAATAAAGATTGATTTTTTAACCAAATACCTTCAGAATAAAACTAAAAAAATCCACGTTCGATCGAAGAGAGAGACGCAAAAATCAAAGGTAGTAAAAGTAAAGGAAAATTAAATTTGGTTTATTAATCATAAAACAACACTTCTAAACATTGAAAACAGATAAAAATGCGACATATATAATAGACAAAAATTGAAACAATAGTTTTCATAAAATACGACATATTTAATTATTTGCATCAAATTTAACTATCGAGTATTTGGTTGCTTTCATGACAAATATAAAAGTTGTTATTGGTTGTGTAAAAATGTCGCTAATAGTTATTTTTCACAGTGTTACTTTATCATAAAGGAAGAATTTGCTTATTTTGGTGATCTCAATTCCCTATTGCAAGATGATGTTTTTCTTTCTCATCTCTTAAAGGACACAAATACATGAGAAACATATAAGTTTGGCATCAATTACCACATTAGGCTTATCTTCTACTAGGGAGCAAAATGTAAGAATTATTATGACCCACATGAGTAGGGGTCCTCTAGTAATTATGGTTTTTAATTATGATGATTCAAGTCTTACTAGGAAATGAGGTTAGAGTTTCCTACAACTCTCTACTTTGATGGAAAATAGTTCTAATTGAAATAGGAAACTAAGCACTCTCTATACCTATATATGTGCCTAGCCCATCAACTAAAGCATTATCTCAAAGTAAAGGTTTAGGGAGAAAATCTAATTGTTACTGCTCGCCGCCGCCAATGAACACAAGGACATACCTCAATCAATCATGCTATGGATCAAGGTATCTGATTATTTTTCTACATTATCGTTTATCATGATTATCGCATTAAGTCCTAGGTCTTTATAGATGTAGAAGGAGAGACCAAACCCCATTAAACTAAACATGCGTACTCTGATATAACCAATCCCTATCTTGTCAACCAAATAAAAGGTCTAACATTCTTAGTAGCTTATGAAAACACAAACACTAAATATAGTCCCCCACCGCTCCCATATTCTAAATATATCTTACGCTCTTGGCTACAAACTGATTTATTTATAAAGTCATTAATAAATTGCACTTTCCACCAATGTATTTGAATTATATGATTTGTTCCTTGAAGTCCATAGTCGGTGCATTATAATTATTGTGAAGTCTAAATGGTTGACATCACAGTGGGAACTTTATCTTTTATGACGTATTTATCTATTATTTTTTATGTTATTCGGTTGTTATTGATACTGCTAAAATTTTATTATTTCATCAATGCGCCGCCTAGCTAGTATTAGTTCTTATAGAAGTTGTGATTTTAATTCCTATATGGTATTGTAATAGTTTTAATTATACTTGGATTGCATTTCAACATGGTCCTTTGATACACCATATCACATGCTTTACTTTAATTATGGAGTGTCAAGTATGCTAGTACTTGTTACTTACAAAAAGAAAAAGTTCTTCCAAAAATTCTAGAAATTCTTCATTTTTTTCCCCAATAAATACCTTAATAGTTTCCATGAATAGATGAGACCACTACCATTAATAGTATTAAAGGTTCACTAAATTCTTGTACTAAAACACCAAGAAACTCAGCAATTTCTCTCTAAACTTTCCTTGTTTTACTCTCCCTCACAATTTTAAGGTTATCATAGTCTCTCTAAAAAAATTTCTATTTCCTTTGGCTATCTAAGATTGAATACCCTCTTACTTAACAGGGTTCATTGATAACTTTATTGCTGAAACCAAGTATCAGGCAGAGATAACTCAGTAACATCGCTCATAAGATGTTTCTTTTAATTTTATGTTGCTTTGTTGGCTATAAGGCGGAAGGTTAGTCTACTAGGTAGTAGTTTGTAGCAGTACATGCATATATGTAAAATTTGGTGAATCATTTGGTTATAGTAAAATTTTCAAGAGAATTATACTTGGATATGTGAGGCCTTGGAACTGTCCTTTGAAATTAATGGCTTGCTCATATAGGCCTATTAGTTCAATTGTTTATCAAATTATTAGTTACTTTTTTTTTCCTGTTAGTTATTATATATATATTTGTACCTTTGAGAAACTACTGCTTTATTATTTTAGGCATATTAATTTCAGACAAGGATACAAGAGGATCAAATGGAGATAGATGGATACGTCTTTGTATGGCTGATGGATTCCCTAAAGTACCAGGAGGCAAAGATTCTAGTTTCTTTCCACACCACAACTACACCTCAAGTAAGTTAGGTTTTCAGGTTTGATTAATTTAAAATAGTGTGCCCTAGTACTTTTATGTTAGCTTTGGTAGGAGTTACCATTATTTGTTGGACCAAATAAAATGTATATGATGTTGGTTTGGTCATTGAAGTATTCCTATGCACTAAGTATCCCTAGTCATAGATTGCAATTATCACGTACAAGTACTCTATTTTAGCCTGTCATGATCTTTAAACTAGCCTAGTATAAATCTAGGTAAACTTCATGATAAAGCAAGTTGTTGTTAGCCTTTGAAACATAGTACTTGATATATAGGAGTTTAGGACAACTTTTAGTATTATGTTTGTCTTATCGTTATTAACTAGATAAAATCAGCTTACTATGTAGCATTGTTGCTCAAAGTTAAGCAAGATCCTGGCTACTAACGATTGTAAACTTATAATTTTTTCACCAAGTTATTTTCTTAATATGGACAAAATACTCGGTCACTTATGTTTAGGCGCTTTCAAAATATACTGAATGTTGGTGGACACCTTTCAAAAATATCAATGGTATAAACTCTAATATAGTATATCTTCACTTTGTCCTATGTATAAAGCAGTTAAATCAGTTGGGAAGATGTTATTCAAGCATCGGACAGAGGAAAGTCTAGGTTTTTACAAGTTGGGTATTTTTCTTACACTTAGAGCCATAAAAATGTTGCACTTAGTGCTTTAATCTTATGTTTATATTGTAATAGTAAACTTTGAATGTCGATTAACCATTGTATCAGCAACCATCTTGGACGAGGCCCTAAATGGAGTAATAGTTATATGTCAACTTCACCTTGTTCCTTATCTCTCTATCAAGGTCAGGATTTCAACCTACTTCGAATGTCGATTAAGACCATTGTATCAGCAACCATCTTGGAAGAGGCCCTAAATGGAGCAATAATTATATGTCAACTACACCTTAGCCCTTCTCTCTCTATGACGGTTAGGCTTTCAACCTGTCTTATTACCTTTTTATTAGCCATATTATTTTAACTTCCGCTAGCACTTGGTTTTACTTTGTACCAATAACGGAGCACGAACCACAAGCAGGTCTTATCCGTCAAGCACAATCCCAAAGAAAAGCAAAATTCAAGGTAAATGTACAATACTTTTTGTTGCAATTGCACTTTTTTGGTGTGGTCTTTTATTTAATGGTTTTTTTAGTAATTACATTAAGTTAAGTCAAGTTGAAATAACTTTTTAAAATAATGATAAGTTATTTGCTTATTAACACTGAAGTAAAAAATTGTGAGAAACTTTATTCAAAACCGTAATACCTCCGGATGTTATTTAGTCAAGAGCACTTAGATACCTCCCTTCAAACTATGAAACCTTGGATGATATTTCTAATTCTAGCCTCATAAACTGACGTGGGTTCTTACAACTAAATCCATAGACCTATTCTTAGTAAAATACAATCTTAATTTTAATTATTTGCATATTATCATGATCGATAAATTAGCCTAGTGTAAATGCGGATGTACCTTTTGAAAAAGTAAGTCACTTTGAGACGTGGTAAAACTAATTGCATGATGATGAAGAATGTATTGTAAGGAAATGATGAGTGTACAGGCAACCCGTGCAATAATAAAGGAGATACTACCAAGGAATTATTGATAACAAGCTAAGAAGATTTGTAGAGGACCAAGGCGTGGGATCTCTCAATGTCATTATAGTTTGTGTTGACAGTTTGCACAACAGAGAAGATTATACATTATTTCATATTTGTAGAGGACCAAGGTCTGGGATACTTCAACGATATTGTAGATAGAATTGACGGTGGACGGTTTGCACAATAGAGAAGGTTATACATTATTCCAAGGCAAATATAGTATGCTAGGTACAATTCCAGAATTTTTCGAGTCAATCAAAAGGAGTTGTTCTTATTTTGGGTATGAAGGCTAAGCAAAATTGAAGTTGTTCACATAACATTATAACATGATGTATCATTATTTAATGAATATATTTTTTTGGCCCAATGTTACTTCCTTATGTTTTAGTGTATTGTATTGTAATGATTTTGTTCCTAAATGTAACAAAAATTGAAGTCTAGTACTTTGCATTTATTTACAATAAATATTGAAAAAACAACCATTCGTATCCATCGCTAAACTATGTGTTGCTAAAATAAACGCTGACAAAATTTTCCCATCACAAAAAAATTAATTAAAACAAAATAAGCAGAAGAATTTTGTAGACGACAATATTATATTGTCACAATTGATGGTATCACATAAAATCTTTTAACGGACATTGCCCGTCACTAAAAGGCTTTTGCGACATGTTAAAACTGTCGTCGAACACCTTTGTTTTGGTGGTGTAGCTAGTTGGATAATATTATTTATTAGTTTTGGGGACTAGTAAACATTGCTTAGAGTGAAACAATCATTATGTTTCTTTGCACCACGTCAATCGTTAATTTCGAGGGTAAATTACATGTAAAGCCTTTCATTAGAATGTTGTATAAGGATAATTAAGTAAATTCAAAACCTTGGTCTTTCTACACTTGTATACTATAATCTAGTAGTATGAATACAAGGTTTTTGGAACTCAATTTAGTTATAAGTTTATAGCTAATTATTACAAAATTACTCTTTAAGTCTTAATATTTCCCAGTTTCCTTACATAAGTTTCCCTTTTCTTTCAGTATCACATAAAACCTTGGTTTTCATTATCTTTGACAATTCTTTCCTCGATATCCTTATGTGTTTATTTTTTTACAACTTTCCGCTGTACCATTTTTCTTTCATCTATCTCCACATTTATTTCTAGATACCAAACTAATAAAACCACATAAAGTATGAAAATATGGTAACTCCTCAAAAAGCTCGTACAATAGTAAGTGATATCACACGAGCGAAGCTCTGTGGTACATCAAATAAAAACTTAAAAAATTTGACGACCCTCTTTTCGACAAAAGTGCCATAACAATAGCCAAAAATTGCGAACTTTGACATCATGAACCCGAAGCCAACAATCCCCAGAGTAGGTAATAGATATATCACAAACCGTTTCATCCATAGATGCCAATACAAGATGCCACCGCCAACTACGAGAGATAGGTACAATTCGCATTTCTTAATGTAATTTATTTTCCAATTCTTTATTTTAGTCTAGTTTCTTTAAATTTAAGACCCTTTTTTTGGGTAGCTATAATAGAGAACAACAATAATTTTGTTTTATAATTCTTTGCAAATGAAGATAATAGACATGTACATCTCATGAAATATGTTGCTTTGTTTATGGATCTAATCCAACAAGTTATACCACTGTGATAGGTCATTGTAGATGTTTAATTCTGAGGGGTAAAACTCTTGGAGGTGTTTATTACACTGCGACACTATGTTTGTGACTTTATTTTACATGTAACTTAATTAAACTACAACACCTTGTCATTGCCACTCAACTTGATAAACCAGAAGCTATATGTACGAAATTTTGCAATTTAATCAATCACAACTACAAAACCACTCTCACTCACTTGATAAAAAAAAAGGCTCTTACACTTCAAAAAAATTCTTCACTCTTTCTCTCTCTCGCAAGCAATAGCTGAGGATCCAAACCTTAATCAGGTACATGTAACCTTAATAAATAATCTATTGTTGTATTAGTATAGTAGTTGATTTAGTACATATGATCTAATATTAGGTTTCAATTTCACAAATGTTTTGATTAATTTGTTTGCACTTTGTGAGAAATCGAAGCCCTAATTCTCTGATATTTTGTTTAAATTGTTATTGTGCCGTGAAATTTTATGCTTAATCATGTTTTGTTTCTCAAATTACTTAGTTTTTAATGTTGAAATGTTTGATTACATTGTTGTGATTTTGTTTCTATAAGATGAATTTGGTGATGTGTTTTGTACTTTGTTGACTGTAATTAAGTAATTATGGAGAAGATCATGTAAAATCATGTTTTGTTTTCAAAATTAGTTAGTTTATAATGGTTAAATACTAGATTAGGTCGATCAAATTGATGTAATTTTGTTTGTATATGATAAATTTGGCCATAAATTAGGTGAATCTTGTTTGTAATTTTTTTTGTATAATATGAATTTGGTGGGAAATTATGTGAATCTTGTTTGTTATTTTGTTTGTCTTATGAATTTCAAGAAATTAGGTGAATGCTGTTCGCAATTTCATTTGTATAAGATGAATTTGGCAAGAAATTAGGTTAATCTTATTTGAAATTAGGTGAATCATAATGCAAATTTTAATATTATATTTTATCCTCTCTACTGAGATGTGAATTTTCAATGTTTAATGTGTTGTTATGCAGCCCTATGTTGACCAATTAGATGAGGTTAATGATCTTCATAATGAAGTGTTTGCTCGTAAACTTCATAACTTAGTGATTATTATAGATATTGGTAATTACGCTGATTAGAGTGTTGAGGAGATGGCTATGCTCGATATACATAATGTTGGTGCAGCAAAACTGCCCTTGGAACAAACAGGGTTTTTCCTTTCACATTGCAATGATTCACCAATTCTTGATTATGTTTTAAATGTATATTTTTTAACTATATAATTCTCTTTTATTATTTGAGTTTCGTTTATTTATAAGTTCTTATTTTTATGATTTTATTTGTAATCTAGGTGTTGCAATTGTTGGTTTAGTTATAGGAGATCTAGTATAGTTGTACCTCTTTGTGCCTGTGATGTAATTGAAATCCCTGTTGGGGTAGTTAATTGGTTTGTGAAATAGTAGTTCTGAAGAATTTGAGGTGTTGTTTTTTAGGAGAACTAATAAAGTTGTGAAACCTCGAGCTATAGGGACTGGATTTCTGATAGGTTCCAATAAGCTGCTTTAAATCTTTTCCGAATATGTGTTATCCCTCATTAATTGGAAGCCTGTAGTAATAAATTTTGCTGATACCATTTATAATAATCACATTTTGATTGTCCCTTTTGGTTATGAGATGCCCAAACCTGATAATGATCTTAAGGGTTGTTGCGATATAGTTGATAGGTTCAGATGTACCGGTGATTCTTCTTCTACTTTAAATGTCTTGTCCTTAGGGTGACATTTTGGGCATTGTATGATTGAGGGAAAACAAAGAGAACTACTTATCAGCCTACTATTAGGAAGGATACGTTCAAGTTAAAGTATCTAATGAGTGGTTATCTCAGATATATGAACTTGAAGATCATGACGATAATAAAATTGTTGATGCAAGAGCAGTTCGGGGGAGTTTATCTCCAATTCCTCCCTTTTATGCCTTTTTAGAGACTACCAGAAAATGTAGTGGAGTTTATGATTGTGGAAAAGCATATTGATTGTTTGCATCTCGAAAATTGACAAGATTTGGGGCATATATTTTATTGATGGTTTGCGATGGAAGGTTTAACTTCCCTCCAATTAAAAAATATTTGAATTATTTTTTGCTTTATGTTAATGTCGTTTAAATTTTAGGGTTCTTCTGATTACGTGTATGAGTAAAATCTATAGTGCGGATATTTGTATCATTAGTTTGGAGAGGTACTACTAAGATTATCATAAATAGTTTATGTAATATTTCTCAGAGTTGGCACTAATACATGTATTACCACTATTGGAATGGCCTACCCTTCGACCAAACCCCATTCGAACTACTTTCAATTCGAACTACCTCCATATCAGACTCACGGGCTTTACACATGACATGGACAGTCAACAGTGCCTCCTAGCCCACTAACTGATGAAGAGCGTGGATCAAGCACAACATAAAAAGTATGAGCAAATCGAAGATACCTATCTCCCACGAACTCAATAGTTACTCAGTCAAACACCATTTATCCCACCATCCGGAGAATGTACTTCAGCACGATAACGAGTTGCGGGTAAAGTTTATATAAAGAAAAAGTTCCAAAAGGGGTAGGGACAAAAAAATATACAAGAAATCGCTAAGAAAACCAGATTTCCTATATTCTCAAATACCAAATTTCTTATTTACAAGATCAAGTATTTACAGTTCGAGAGATCACTTGTACTAAGATATCATCCTCAAGCAATAAAAATTACTGTTCCTAAAACCTTCAATCGAGGTCATGGTTTTTTACCTATTCAAAGGTTTTCCATGCTAAATCACCTATGACATTTCTTGTTTTACATTAGTTTTATCACATGAACATTGGTACAAGAGTTAATTCTTAGCCATCTCAAGCTTATAGAATATGACAATTACATTTGGCACCGTTTGTGGGAAAGAAGACATTTCCATGATATCCTAAGGCATACATTCACTCTACTATCAATCTCCAATCATGGTCACTTCCAGACGACCAGCAACCGGAATCCAGTATGATCTTTTAACTGAGCTGGAACAACATACAGAAGTACGGGTGAATCTCCACGCTGAAATAGAGTAACATAATGAGCTCAAACATCAGTTAACTCTTGACCGAGAGCTCCACAAGAAGGAGCTCGAAGCCGAGTAACAAGATCGTTTGACAACGTTTAAATGACATGAAGATTAGATGATAACCATACAGACCACGTTATAGGCTCTGCAGGATAGGCTCCTCACACCAAAGATTATGATCAAGTGCCAGAGACCTCCTGGGTTTCTACGCGATAAAGATTGGGACCTCGAGGAGCCACCAGCAAAGCTATTTCCAAAAATATTTAGCACAAACATCAACTTTCTATTCATTTGGGTGGTGAAGTTCAGTCTAAAATTAGTAGAGGTCAGCGATTCTCTAAACGTCAGGAGGAGGAACAACGACCTCAGCCTCAAATTCTAGCACGTGATCGTTTGAGTGAAGGCATCGATACTCATAACCCTCAACCACCTCGCCAAGCCACTCAAGCAACAAGTCAATACGTCACGCGAAGAACATATAGATCAGTGCATTAAAGACTTGATTAAAGCGCAGGTTTTAGGCACTGTAGATGACCTTACAAAGATATAGGCAAGTCCGATTGCCAAAGAACTATTCGATATGGAAGTACCGAAAGATTTCCATACTTCAAAAATTTGTAAATACAAGGGCACCGATCCAAAGGAGCACATTTAACAATACCGTGATTCATTGGAATTGTACTCTAAACTCAACCATATCCTCTGCAATTTGTTTGTAACAAGTCTACATGAAGAACCACTCCGGTGGTTCTATTCATTACCTGAAGATTCCATACTTACATTTGATCAACTGCCAAAATAATTCATCAAGACCTATGTTTACAACAGAGACAAAGCAGAGAATTTATATTCTCTTATTAGTCTGAAGCAACCACAAGGAGAGACGCTCGAGGCTTTTGCAAAGCAGTTTTTGGAGCTTATGCAGAAAGTAGACAATCTCGATCAGAAAATAGTTGTTACTGCTTTCACCAACGCGTTCCAGCTCGACTGCAAGGCCAAAGAGTACCTCTTCCTCAACAAACTTGCGACCTTGGAAGATATGATCCCCAAGGTCAATGGATATGTCGACCTAGAAAGAATGATGTCCGAAAGGCATAAATCTACTAAATTTGTCCTAACCATTAAAGGTCCAACCACAATTCAAAGCAATGAACTGAAGGAGGTTCAGGAAGATTAAAAGCATTCCAAGGGTAACATTGGTAATCCTCAGAAAGGCGGTACATTACCTAAACCGGTCCTCTCAAAGATGAATGCTCGAATCTCTGCAATTTTACCAATTCTATCCAAGGATAAGCTATACCGTCCATCTCAACCATTGTAACCAATCAAAAGCCGCCCGTACTGCATGCATCACAAGGTAAATCATCATTCTACTGATAGTTGTTATGGTTTACAGAGGTTACTGGAATTCATTTTCAAGGAAGTGTGGATGTACAAATACATTATCGACCTGGAATCTTACAAAGATGATAGCTATAAGAAGCAGCTCGAGGTAGTCCAGGTCGAAGATCAAGCTGAGGAGGAATATCTCTACCATATGTACCACAACAACATGATCAAAATTCATCAGATCGACAACTCTTACAGATTCAAGCATAGGAGACTATCGGAATGTTGTGATCTCACACCTCAAGATAAAGAAGTCAAGCTTCTACCTGAGTTGAGTTATCGCCGGCTTGAGATCTAATTCAAAGATTACGATATTAGTCAAATAAAATTTCCACATTACGATGTATTAGTCATAATGTTTAAGATGAAGAAGTTTGTCATGCATACAATGATGATCGATACTGGAAGCGGTATTGAGATTCTCTTTCAGAGTATAATCGACCAGATGGGAATGGTTGATCAAGTTATTCCGAACGACATCGATATCAGTGGAATTAATGGTTCCAAAGAAGAGAGAGTAGGCAAGATTATATTACCTATTACCGGTGGACAAGCCAAAATCGACGTCGTCTTCTACATCATCAACGCCAAATCTCGTTATCTCAAGATTATGGGCCACTGTTGGATTCACAACATAGAAGCAATCGCTTCCACCTATCATCAAGTACTTTGTTTCAAATACAATAATGGCATTTATGGAATCAAAAGCAGTTAAAAGCTTTCTCGAGCTTGCGAGAATACTACCTCTGCCATTCTAGATACCTCAGACAGGTATACTACATAGCAATTATAGAAAGCTGATCACCTTGATGATCAGCTTTCCACAGAAGATCCTACAAAATAAACCGACATTGATGGACCTAGCAGGGGCACTTTCATTGGTACCAAGCTGTCCAGCATGATAAGGACACTCTCAATCAATTCTTACAACTAAATTGAGACATCTTTGCGTGGACTTTCAAAGAAATGCCTGGGGTCGATCCAACCAAGGCATATCATAAATTGGCCATCAATATTAATGTCACGGCAATTAAATAGAAATAGTGACGCCTCTCATCTCGTCTACGAGATGAAGTCAACATTAAGATCAAGAAATTGATCAAAGTAAAATTCATTCGAGAAGCTAAATATCCATATTGGATATCCAACATCGTCGTTGTTCCAAAGAAGAATGGAAAGGTCCAAGTTTGTGTAGATTTCACCGATCTAAACAAACACACTCCAAAGGATAGTTTCCCTCTTCCCATGATCCATCAAATTCTTGATTTCATGGTAGGTCATAAACTCCTATCAATGATGGACGTTGCTTCTGGATACAATCAGATTCCTCTCTTGAAAGAAGATCAAGAAAAAACAACTTTCATTACTAAAAGAGGACTTTACTGCTACAAAGTCATGTCATTCGGACTCAAAAACACAGGCGTAACTTATCAACTATTGATAACTACTATGTTCAAAGCACATCTTGGGATAATTATGGATGTCTGCATTGATGATCTCTTATGCAAGAGCATACAGTCAGACAACCACATTACCGATCTCAACACAATATTCAACATTCTTTGAGATTACAGGATGCGACTCATTCCTGATAAGTGCTAATTCAGAGTATATTCAAACTGATTCCTTGGCCATCTCATCAGCAAGAAGGGGATTGAGGCCAATCCAGATCAAATTCGAGTTATCCTCAACATGTCATCCCCAAAGACGATAAAGGACGTACAAAAACTTGCTAGCAATATTACCGTTATCAACCTATTCGTTTCTAAATTTTTAAGTCGCTGCCGTTAGCTATTCCTACTACTCTGAGGTTGCACCAAACGAGTAAAAGTTTAGCCCAATGCAGAGATCCAATGAACATCAGAATGCGAGGCAGCTTTTTCAGAACTTAAAACCTATTTGGGGAAGTCTCCCATCATGAGCACCCCAATAAATAATGATGAACTAATCATCTACTTGGTAGTAACAAATACTTCTATCAGCTCAGTTCTTATTCTACTTGAAGGAAAGATCAAAAAGACAGTCTACTTTATCAGCAAAGCCCTCACTTCAGCAGAAACAAGTTGTTCTAAAATCGAGAGACTCCTTCTAACTCTTGTTTACACTTAACAAAAGCTTAAGCACTACTTCCAAGCTCACTCAGTCAAAGTCATGACAAACTACCCACTCCGGGAAGTTTTGTCCAAGAAAGAGAAATCCAAAAGAGTGCAACAATGGTTAGTAAGTTTGGGAGAGTATGATATTAAGTTCAAACAATGACATTCAGAAAAGGGTCAGGCCATTGCTGATTTTCTAACAGATTTTCTAGTGGAATATCCCGAGTGGAAGGAGGACGATCCTGACCTTGCAGGAGAAATTGCAGAAGTTCAACCCACCAAAACATTTGATGAGCGGGCTGAATGGGTTACAAGGAAAGGGTAGAGACTTCTTACAGATGGTTCAGCATGACCCACAGGGTCAGGAATTGGAATCGTATTGATTACCCCTTCCAACGACATAGTCAAAAAATCTATCCACTTAGATTTTGAAGCCTCCAACAATGTCACCAAATGCGAAGCTCTCATTCATGGACTCGGCCTTGTACTCGAGCTTCGTGTTCCAAAGCTTTTCAGTATACACCGATTCTCTACTCATCCACCATTACTCCGAACAATACAAGAAGAATGACAAGATGATCGAATATGTAGCCCTTGTTGCAGATAGGATGAGTAAGTTTGTTAAAGCAACTCTTGATTATCTTCCTTGAGGTAAAAACCGATACGCCAATTCCTAGGCTTATCTGGCCAGGGTCTTGGGTATAGAAACAAGATATCTGCAGATTGAAGTATTGTCAACCCCCAGCATTGATCGATATTTTGTATGCACGATCAACACTGGGGGCGATGAAGAGGAGGACGACAACTGGCAAAAGCCTTTCATTGCCTACATTGACATCAACAATGAATGTAAAGGGCCCTTCCTAACAGATTCAAAGGAGCGCCGACAGTTGATCGAGAACTTGAAATTTTACACAGTTTAAAATAACCTTTTATATTGTCGTTCAGTCACGGGGCCTTACCTCAAGTGCCTCTCCCGGAAAAACACAAACAAATTACTTAGAGATTTACACAAAGGAACTTATGGCTCCCATACCGCAGGTCGATCACTCGTTAATAGAATAATTACGCAAGGAGTATTCTGGCCAGGCATGCTTAAGCAAGCAGAAGAGTACTCATGCAAATATGACACATGTCAATGACATAGACACATGATCCATGCATCTGCGCTTAAGCTACATGCAAGCAAGGTGTTCTGGCCATTCAAGTGGTAGGCACTCGACCTCGTCGGGGAATTTCCTAATACATCAGGTAATCGATGATACCTACTCGCAGCTACAAATTATTTTACAAAATGGGTAGAAGCAGTTTTACTCTGTCAAACAAGAGAAGAAGAGGTTATTTTTTTATCTGGGAATACATCATCACTCGGTTTGGATTCCCCCACCTGATTCGAATCGATAATGGGCCATAATTTGTTAGAGATAATATTGTAGCTTTCCTCAACAAACATAACACCATCCACTCACCATCTAATCCCTACTACCCACAAGGCAATGGCCAAGCTGAAATTACCAATAAAACCATCGTGGATGAACTCAAGAAAAGGCTTCAATCACAGAAAAAAGGAAACTGGATACGATAACTTTCTCATGTCTTATGGGCATACCGTACCACTCTACGTTAATCAACTGGTTGTACCCCATTCCTCCTCGCCTATGGCACCGAAGCCGTACTTTCCAAATTTATGATCTCGTCCTCAGAGAAATACCTCAACACCGAAGATGGGCACATGCCGGGAAATTGGCATAAAATTTGGACGGTCCAGTCCTAATCATTGGTCTTATTGGTTTGGGATCATATTATCTCATGACGAAGCAAGGAATTTAAATCCCAAATCTATGGAACACTAGGCGACTGAAATGGTACTATCGTTAAGTTCATTACTTCTCTACTTCAAAATTTACGTTCTTTCCATTCCAAAAGTAAAACTTCATCTTCATACAATGTACATTAATTCTATTCTATTCAATGAAAACTTCCAAATTTTTCCCACATTACTCCCTACTTACGTAGACAATAAATAGATTAAAGCAAAGGTAATACTAGCTTTCAATCGACCTTTATTCCGGTTAAAGCAAAGGTACAACTAGCTTTCAATCGTACTTTATACATACTTTGCAATTAAAATGAAGGTAATACTAGATTTTAATCAAATAACTCTACCAGACATAAGATACAAAAAAGGTATAACTAGCTTTCATCTCTCAATATGGCTGCAACAATTATACCAATTAGAGCAAAGGTAAAACTAGCTTTCAATCGAAATTTATACATACTCTGCGATTAAAACGAAGGTAGTACTAGTTTTCAATCAAAGAACTCTATCAGGCATAAGATAAAGCAAAGGTAAAACTAGCTTTCATCTCTCAATATGGTTGCGACAATTATATTGATTAAAGCAAAGGTAAAGCTTGCTTTCAAACAAACTCTATACATACTCTGGGATTAAAACGAAGGTAATACTAGTTTTCAATTAAAGAACTCTACCAGACATAAGATAAAGCAAAGGTAAAACTAGCTTTTATCTCTTAATATGTATGTGAAAAATACTTTTACAGGTTACATATACAACCACTACAAAGGATTCTTCTCTGCTGATAGGAGGTCAGCAACACTAGCTTTCCCCTACTACAGGAGGGCGATCAGCCATAAAATCTTGAGCTTGAGCAGCTACCGTAATCCTGCCATGCTTTACCAATTCAGTAGGTCGAGAAACTAACTCCATTTCTATGACGTTCATACAGTTTCCTCGATCTACATCAGCACTGCAAATACATCCTTTATCTGACAAACAGTCGTGCAAGGTATCCTTCTCTAACTCAAGCCTTCTCACTTCCTCAATAAAATAGGCAATAACAGCCAATAATATTTCTGAGCGCGATACCTCGGGCATAACTGCCTTGGAAAATTTTCTTTCCCACTCTCTGATGACGCTCGTACAACTTCTTGTACTGTACTTCATGTCATTCCATTCGACTATCTGCGCAGAACATAAGGTTGATATGTTCCTTAGCCTTCTCATCTGCTTTAGTTGACTCGGCCTGGTTTATCATCCTCAATTTTGCCACCTGAGCACAAAATTCCTCGAGCACCCTGCCTTTATCAAACACCTCCCCGTCAGGAGATTCCTTTAACAATTTATCTTTTTTCCACATTAAGATATCCTTACCTTTAATCACCCGCTCTAACTCTTGTTCCCTAACACGAGCAACATCCAACTTACCTTGGTACTCCCTTAACCGTACATTTTCTTTTTGTACGTGAGCTTGAGTATGAGTTATGTCTCCCACCAGCCCTCTAATTTGAGCTGACAGGCTAACGACATCCTCTTGAATAATGGAGGCCTGGGAATCACCTTTATTCTTCCACGAGTGCTCTCCAGCCTCGGCATTTTTTATACGCGAATTGGCCAGAGCCAAATCAGCCTTCAATTGTGTCACCCTCTCATTCAACTCATCACAACGTCTTTGCACCAATTAAAACTATATATCTTTAGCAGGTAAAGTTGCAGTTAACTGCTCAACCGTAATTTTGGAGTTAGATAGGTCATCTCGAGTTCTCTTCAACTCGCTATCTTTTTCAATCATTTTTCTCTTCAATCGCTCCAATTCTCTTTTGAAATTTACTAAATCAGCTCGAACCAGCTCTTGTTCGTTTGTTTTGTGGATCATTTGGTCCTTCAGACTGGCCACAGAATGATATAACTCTTTCTTGGTCATTTTTAATGAATAGATACGGTATCGAGCCATGTTCGTCTCCTTACTCTTTACCATCAACGCATCATTCTGGATTTTGAGCTTCATTGTCTCTTCCTTTGCCCCCACAAGTACTTTTTGCCCCTTATTAATTTCGTCATCTTTCCCCTCGATCTTCCAAGTTAGGTCATCAACAGCTTGTGTTGCCTCGATAAACTTAAAATGTACATTTACGTGTTGATCCTCCCTATTTTTATTTCCCTATCTCATCCTCGCAAACTCCACCTCATATTCGTGGTTATATTGAAGTGCCTCTTCTTCACTCAAGCGAGCTAACTCCAGTTTGACCTATATCACAAATACAATACATCAAGTTCGATTCAAGAACATTTTAATTAATACATTCAATCATGATATAAGAATTTATTTCTAACAAATTTTTATTTCTAACAAATTTTTATTTCTAACAAATTTTTATTTCTTGACATCTACTGTGTGAAACTGCTTTTAAACTTAAGGTTGAAGTGTGATCCCAGATCGATGACAGCAACATGTACTTCCAATTTCAAGGAACACATTCTCTATGCTCTAACGTTTTCAACACTTTGATAGTATCTATACACAGTTGAGTACCAGTACCCCTAAAATATTAACAAATTTTTGTCCTATCTCTATACTCTAATTTTTTTACTTTGTCGCTCTAAAGTAATACAGGATACAAGTCAAATATTTTTTGCTCTTCTCTAACCTATAGTTCTGCTTGCGAAGTCAACAGGGACGCTGAGGTATCTTTCTCCTTAGCGAGCTCATTCTCTAATTCTTTTATTCTGAGGCGCATATCCTTAAGTTCCCACAAACAAGGTTTACAAACATCTCTTAGCCTACAAAAATTTATCCAACAAAAAAATGATTCATACAATTACAGTTCTCAAACCCCTCATAATCACACAACCAAATAGTCAACAATTTGTACTCTACCATCTCATTCTCATTCTTGGGGTTCATATTGTCATCCCCTTGGTTCTCTTACCTCGCCTGAGGAGAGATACCATCCAGCCCTCTTACAACTCCATCCCCATCATCATCACCATCATCCTCTTCAACGTAGATACCCCCCTATAATGTCATTCACCTCGGCTATGGAGTACCCCATTTGAGGAGGTAGCGCCCAATTCTATCACGCTGGACTACCACCACACCCAGATTTTTCCCCGCTTCTTCTGTCAGCTCGCTAATCTCCACCTCCTGTGTAGCCTTCACAGAATCCAGTCGCTTCCCCTCCTAAACCAAATTAGATTTTAATCGAGCTACCTCCTTCTCGAGCTCTGCCTTCCCACTCTCGAGCTCAACTTTTTCCTCCTCTAGCCTAAGGTAAATCCCCTTCATCAAACGAGTAGCTTACAAAAAACAAATTGACCATATTTTTAGCCAGAATCATAATACAAATTCAGCCAAACATACAAATCATCAAACTTACCACTTTGCTCATCTCTTCCACACCCTTGCGAACTGCAAGCTTTGACCTATCCTTGACAACTCTCAGCTCGTCTTCCTCACCAGGTCAATTCTTTGAGTCCTTCGTACCAATCAACTTAGAAGGAAGATCTACCCATCTCTTTTTTACCACTCCTTCGACCTCACCACTTCCCGTGGTTCCAGAGGTCGAGCTACGCTTTACCATCCGCTTCTTTAAAAATGTCTGAGCTAGCCTCCTCGACGTGGTTGACTCTGGCACATCCACAAAATTCACTGTAGAGGCCTTTGGCAAAACTACTCGTCTCTCTCCATCAGCTTCCCTTTTCTTGTTGCCACCAACACCCGTCATTAGTCTCGTTGCTTAAGACTTTTGAACTTTCTCGGACCTGTTGTTAGCTCGCTTATTTCTACTAATGCTAAGTTCTTTCATCACAGCCTTGAGCTCGATCCCTTCCTGAGCAACAGTATCTAACAGGGACTCCTTCTTCTTTACCTTCGATTGAGGACCTCTCAAAATAGTAACACATTATCAACAACATAACAACATTTAATTTCAACAATTTGATATTATACATTATTACACTTACTTTTCTTCACAGTTTCATGCAAAAGTTCATTAGATTCTTCATCATCTCTCTAAAGGCAATCACCTCTCACTCAAATCACGTTATCATTCTACATTTGACCTACTAAATTTAGATCAAAGAAAAGAGGTCGAGTCGAGCTTGCAAATAAGTATTCCCCTCCACTTGCAGAATAATTTGTCATGCTATAAAACAGTAAAACATCTTCAAGAGATATTCACCTCTCTATCTCATTATCCTCCCACAACCTATTCAAACTCTCACAAACATTGATCACCTCCCACATGTTCTTGTTCAACTGTGCAGGACATGCCCCAATAATGTTTATTATCCCTTTCGCATGATTGCTAAGGGAAAACTCAACCTGCACCCCAATTGAGACAGGTAACACAAATAGCCCTCTTCCAGGTCACCCTAGACATTTCCATCGTAACACTCCAAGGAGATTGATTCGTTTACCCCCCTGTCCAATTTTTTCTTCTCTAAATTAGGTAACAAAAAGAAATGCTCCTCCCCAGATTCAACAATATAACTTCTAAACTACCTGTCGACATGTTCTACAAAGTTGCCCCATCTTCCCCCTATAAGAGCTTCAGAATTACAAAACTCTCTAAACACATTAGAGTTCGGAGGATATAATGCCAATTTTCCAGAGAAATATGGAAATTTAACAACTCCTACTGCATCTTCCCTATCTGATACTACATTTTTAGACTCAGCCAAACGACTAAAGGTTGAGACCTCCATAACAGGTAAAGTCTTCATATCAACTACAACTCTAAAGATAAAGTGTGACTCTACACAAATACTCCTCACGCTCGACCTACATACAGTTTCAGGTATTCTATCATTATCTTTTACAGATACATCATACATATATCCTTCATATCTCTTTTTACGCATACATCCAACAGAATTTTATAGGTTACTATAAATAATATTTTTTCAAAATTTAAAAACCAAAAAGATCTTTCAAAAAATACATTCACAATATCACGATTCACCTACTAACCTTCAACGTCTGAAAACGAATCTGAAGCAGCGTCAAATCCTTCCTTCATAACGCTACTATACAACCACCATTGTGACTCAGCCTCTGCAACTTTCCTTAATTGTTGATTACTCTCGTTTAGTCTCTAACAAGAATCTCTACAATTTTTTCTCTTTGCTCTCTCACTATTTTTCAAATTTTTAGAGTTTGATAAACATTTTAATGAAGAAGATGAAACATTATTTATCATTTCTCTCTCTAACTACTGGCAGTTATTGGGCCTCGAATGAGCTGCCCTCGGTTTTAGAACCGAGGCATCCCATCCATAATTAATGTTAGACTTTTTATATCTTTTCGGTGAAAATACCTTCCCATCATTTCCCCTTGCCCTATATTTTAATATATTTTCATCTCTCCTACCTAAATCTCCCTCTGACCTCCCCACACTCATGATGAGCCAACACTTACATGCAATCAAACTTTCCCTACAATAATACAAGAGAGAAAAATCAAAGCTACCTATTTTTTCTATTCTTGCTTCTACTACTTATAGAAGTGCTGACATCATTTTAAAAGCTCTCGCATTTTAAAATTCAAATTATTTATTGAAAACAGTCATAAACAACATTTGTAGCAAAAGAGGATTGATTCAAACTCCATTCAAATTATATTTCTTTGACAGTTATTCGACATCATACAATTCACAATCTCACATATAATTACACATAAAATATCCCAAATGTCCTAGGAAGCCACACCTAATCAGTTCACCCCCAGCAATCTTCACATCTTCCAACTCGATCTCTTCTTCAGGAATTTATTGCACAGCCTCTTTCCGAGTTGAAGGCTCCACAATCACTTCCTGGAATAACTCCACGTAGAAGAGACATCCTAACTCAAGTTTCCTACCCATCCAATCTAAACATTTAAATTGATATTCGGTCTCAGGCAGTTAGCATCATAATCTATCAACCAGAAAATCCTCTCTCGAACTTCAGCTATCTTTATCACCAATCGTCCCTCAACAGCATAATGAATTCTCTCGGATCGAGTCCACACCATATTCTATTTCTTCCTCATATTTATAACTCATTCCCTTATTTATATAATTTTCTAGATCACTTCAAATCCCCCACATTCAGCATAAATATATTCTATTTTTCCATAACAGCAAACCCTAATATCCTGATAAGAAAATATTTGAGCTTATCTATCTACATCGACCTCGAGAAATCGACTTATCTCTTTGAACTTATTTTTCCTCAAATACAACATTTCAAGAAAAATCTCTCTGAGCTCGAATTTCCAATTCCTACAAATGTTTTACCCTTTACGATATTCTCTCCCAGTAATTCCAAGTTATTCAGTTCGAAACAAATTTTTACACATCTTTTATTTTACAAATACATTTTTACAACTCGATTGCTAAAATATACTTTCTAGTGCGATCATATATATTACACTTCGTCCTCTATTCATACTTCTCCCAATTACCCATAGCTCGATCTCAATTATAAGAGTTAATTATATCTATCAACACAGAGTTTGAATAAACATTTTTATTTGAGCTAGAATATAAATTACAGGTACTTTACAAATAACAAGTCTTCCATGTACTTTACGGATAATAAGTCTTTCAAGTACTCTGAAAACAACAAATCCTTCAGTTCATCTGTCTTTAGTGGTGTTTCACTCCAAGAATCTTCTGAAGTAAAGTAGGCATTGGAAAACACTGGGCATCCTCCTTTCTTTAAGTTTTGTCAATGTTTAGATATGGAGACAAACTTTAAATGGAAACTATGGAAGAGAGGAAGTCAGTGCTTGAACCAACTCTTCAAACAGAAGGACTTCTTAGAGCCAAGAAACGATGATTGTGTAGGGCGGCCTTCTAATTTTTGTCCCCCTTCCCCACTACCACCATTGCCTCTTCTATAACCACTACCATCAGAGAGTTGGTGGAGATCAAGAAAGCCCTACCTTAAAATCCAATCCTACGCAAGATACTGGCGATACTACCTAGTAGTTACACCGGCCCCACATCTGTCTCCTCAACCTTGTCCTCTACAAGGCCGCGGAGACACCTCCAGCGTAGTAAAATCTCTACATACAGTAAAAAAAATCTTCAGCTTCAGCCGCTTCTTCTCCCAACATACCCTGATACGTCAGGGGAACAGGAATGGGGGTGGGCATCTCCAATGATTGCTCACCGAAGTATCTCAACTTAAATTTTTGCATCTCAGTAGAAACTCTTTCTTCATAGACCATTCTCCGGGTCTTCACCATTACTAGTCTAGACTTCCAGAAAAAATTTCAACAAATAGTGTACTTGGCCAGAATCCTCGGTACAGGTACTATTTATATAACCCTCGTGTTTAATGCGCAAGTACATTTCCAAAGCAATCATTATTCAAAACAGAACCACTTTCAGAACCCCAAGCGTTGCGTACTTCAATACTTTTCATCATCATTCAATGCAGATGCATCCCTCCATAAAAAGAATACAAATTTTCCATGCCAGTCATATCAAACATTAACTATGTCATATCTTTTCAGCTTCCAACACCACATAGCCATATATTCTTTCTCAACCAAAGCCACTCGTGCCGTCATTTGCGAGGGGGCGATTGGAATGGCCTACCCTTCGACCTAACCCAATTCGAACTACATTAAATTCGAACTACCTCCATAATAGACTCATGCGTTTTACAAGTAACATGGACAGTCAACAGTGCCTCCTAGCCTACGAACTGATGAAGAACATGGATCAATCACAACAGAAAAAACTTAAACAAGTCAAAGACACCTGTCTCCCATAAACTCAACAGTTACTCAATCAAACACCACTTACCTCACTGTTCGGAGAACTTGTTTCAACACGATAATGAGCTGCGGGTAAAGCCTATATAAAAAAAAAGTTCTAGAAGAGACAGGGACCATAAAAATATATGATAAATCACCAAGAAAACCAGATTTCCTATATTCTCAAATACCAAATTTCTTATTTACAAGATCAAGTATTTCTAATTCAAGAGATCACTTGTAATAAGATATCAGCCTCAAGTAATAAAAGTTCTTATTACTAAAACCTTCAAATTGAGGTCATGGTTTTTTACCTATTCAAAGGTTTTCTACGCTAAATCACCTATGGTATTTCTTGTTTTACATTAGTTTTGTCATAGGAACATTGGTGTAAGAGCTAATTCTGAGCCATCTCGAGCTTACCGAATTAGGCCATTACAACTATAGATACTTTTTTTGTTAAAATGTTAAAAAATTATAATTGGCATGTCGCATCATAATTTTGTAGGTATATTTACTAGAAAACTCCACGAGATAACACTCGTCTAGAAGGGGTGTCTGGGGGGTGATTTAACGGCTTCTTACATATGCTAAATGCAACTACTAGTACTGCAAAAATGACTTAGTATGATTTCATTTGATTTTATTTTACTCGAGGATGAGCAAAATGATAAGTTTGGGGCTGTAATAAGTACTAACATATGGCATTTTAAAGTACCTAAACCAAGTCACTTTGGTTGTCCTGAGTTACTAATAAGTGTGACTAATGACTATGTTCTCTCTATTCAGGATTTTAGACCCTCCTAAGAAAACTTAGTACAAAACAAGAGTTACAAGCCTTAAAAAACATTCTTTATGCCTTCCTTATTCTAGAGGCAATCTGAGGAGCCAAAGTGCTGCTAATAATAGATTAAGCCTAAGTCAACACCAAGAGTTAAAAACCAACCCCAAGAGTTTAGACAGTTCCCAAGTCTCCAAGGAATAACCAAAATACATTTTACACGTTTTAGGATGACATGGCTAAATATGAGTAAAATTTTACATCTAAAAGAGGCCCAAAAGAAGTCCAGTTAAAGATTAAGACCTGTGATTGCGGGTCTACAGGCCTTGGGAGACCAACATTAGTAAGTCAATAGAGTGGCTTGGTCCCCAAGTTTAACCAATTGTCTTTTATACCCTTTGTACGTTAGAAGCAAAAGAAAAAGAATAAAAACTCAGTGCTGTTTAGTTCCATATTGTTTATGTAATAAAAGAGCATTGGTTTCTTCAGCTATTAAAGAAAACTTCCCTCGATTGTAATCTTTATCTCTCATAGGAATAAAATTCAAGAGGAAACTCTTTGCTTAAGATTAAAGTGCTTAGTTTAAGACTTGTTTGAGCACAAACCCATGTATGGCCGACTAAACTCCTTACCTATGAATTGGGAGGAAGCTAACATACTTGAGTAGCCATTAGTTGAGTCTAGTTGTTAGGCTACCTTTTAGTCTCCCCTTTAATAGTTTAAGGGATAATCTAGAAGGATTAGTACTCTTAATTGAGTCTGACCCCTATTCCAAGCATCCTTTCTTAAGACCTTAGAGGCATAGGAGTATGCCTTTTCATAAAAGGGTACACCTAAAAAGTCCTTTTCCTCATAGGTTTGAGGGAGGGACTAAGAGGTTTAATGCTCTTAAGTGAGATTAATCCCTATTTTTATCTCCCTCCTAAGAATTAATGGGGGATATGGGTATGCCTCTCAAAAGGAGTGCACCTAGAGGATTAGTCGGGCCTCGACCTCTTCTGATCGAGGTAAAGACTAGGGCAGGTGGTGCTCTATGTAGACTAGTAATGTTCTAGCTCACTCAGCTAACAGGTAGTCGTTGTTTTCTTATTAGGATCACATTCGAGGTCCTAGGTAGGTTGTAAGAGGGGTCCAAAGCCTTAAAAGTGGCTAGACTTCGACGACATCCACTAAAGTACAACAAGGTCCTATAGCCTAATATGCTTAAGACTGAGCAGTTTATTTCCCTCTAAACTGACTAATAACTAATCCACAATCGAATTGAGATTAACCTAAATGAAAAAATGAAATGAAGAATAAACATTATTGGTGGGATAATTTCCCTTTTGGAGCTTTATTTGCTCAATAAATTGATTCTAATTGAATTACTCTCAAAAACCCTAAGTTTCTATTACAAAAAACTTGGATTGATCTAAGATAAAAGATCATTTCACCTTGGCTAGCCTTGCCCCTTTATGAGGGTTACAAATTCCTAGTTATAGGATAGGACCATTATGCTCTTGAAATGCCTAAATATTAAAGGGATACGATAGTCGCTCGAACGAACTCATGGGTCATTCGAACGACTGGCAAAATTAAGCTTAAGAAAATCCTCACCATGAATTGGTCTTCTGGAAATCCAGTTTGTTCGAACGACTCCAATGTCGCTGGAACCACTTGCCCTTTTTGCCTGGAAATTGCCTTAGCTTGAAATGGTCTTCTGGGAACTCTAGTTTTGCTCGAACGACTTTGCCTATTTTTACCTGGAACAACTCAGCTCGAATTGGTCGAATAGACTCAACTCGATTTGATCTTCTAAGAACTCCAAGTCGAATAGACTAAGCTCGAATACTCTTCTAGGAACTACAAGTTGAATAGACTCAGCTCTAATAAACTCTTTTAGGAACTCCAGGTCGAATAGACTCAGCTCACATTGGTTAACTAGATTTAGCTCAAGTAAATCTTTTGGGAACTTCCAGGTCATTCCTCTCATAACTCGTTCGAGGGACTCCAAGGTTCGTTTGAACAAGTTGGCATCTTTGAAGCGCAAGTAGTGGCCCCTTAGAAAAGTACTCATAAAGAGCTTGGAAAGGCCTACATGTAGATCCAAATAATAAAGGCTCAAGTAGGGGATGCAAAATCCCAAAGTTATAGTTCTCATTTAGAATATTTCTCCCCTCTCAAAATAATCTTCAAACAACCAAGGCCCCCATTCTCAAAATGAAGAACCGACACCGATCCCCAGTGTGGTTCAACCCCATTTACCAACATACTAAAGCAGAAGTGGGAGTTTATTGAAGCAGAAATTTGAATGCATCAATCATTACCTAAATGAATTCCTGGTACTTAATGTTCTTCGTCCAACTTAGGTATCCTAGGTTATCCGTGCATATAAACTAGATTGAGTAGATCACCATGACTCATTGTTTAATGGTTATCTATGTTGAGCAAGAAAAATCTTGCAATTTGGCCAAGCTTCATCATTTTCTACCCGCAATTGAAACACTTGAACTGGATAACAATTTTCTAAAGGTTTTGATAGTTTTAATATTCCAAGAAGACTAACTAATATTTTGGAGCTTTTGAAAGGAATTATTATTATTATTATGATTATTATTATTTTGGCAGAATTTGTTGTTTTATTAGATAACTAAAAAAGTAGAAGAGTGGGGCATAGAACCTAGCCTCATAAATAAAATAGCATAATACATCACTTTCTTATAGAGGCTATTCTCGCTTTGTCCATTATGTAGGTAGACCTTACCTGTCTTGGCAGATCTATGACTCTCCAATAAATGTTGTTATGTTGAGTGTACCCCAATTTTGCAAGAAAGTCTATTGTGTTGTTTCCTTCCCTGTAGACATGTATGATGCAGATTTGTAAGAAATCCCCCAGCTTTAGTATTTCTCTCCAAATTCCTGCAAATTTTGGTGCAATGATGCCTTTGTTGTAGTACTAGTTTGTTATAATTTGTGAGTGAGTTCTGACAATAAAATGAAAGAAACTATTTGTTTTGTAAAGTCTGAGCCCATGTAGTATACCATATAGTTCACCAATAGTGCTGGTACTTGTTATAATTTGTGAGTGAGTTCTGACAATAAAATGAAAGAAACTATTTGTTTTGTAAAGTCTGAGCCCATGTAGTATACCATATAGTTCACCAATAGTGCTGGTACTTGGCCCCAGAGCTACTGAATAGGTAAGCCTGAGTTTACCCTCCCAATCCCTTATAATTCTACCTGTACCACATAGCCCTATAAAAGAAGAAGCTGATCTATTTGTGTTAAGTTTTAAAATGCCTGTGTTGGGTCTAATCCACCTGACAACCATGTATTTTCAATAAGTAACATTTCTCTATGATAGTTGCAAAACCAAGAGTGATAGCTGATCTGAAAAACTTGGCACCTTGGTTATTGTTATTTTTCTGTTCATATCCTGTAGACATTTGCAGATTTTATGTATTATACTTTCAACTTGCATAGGGACACTGTCATATCCCCACTGGCGCCTGGATCTCCATATCTCCTAGCATATGAAAGAAGGTAGTATGCCAATAATGTTCCCACACTGTGTTGATTTTGATGCTATTGTATACCATGAGTTCTGCCTTGTGTGTAGTAATTGATTTTGAAGTTCATTCATCCCACATGCTTTACTGAAGAATGTCAACACAGCTTTAGCTATATCACTATTGATAAACAGACGATCAGCACTCTCAATATTCTTCATTTCACAACACCCACACATAGAAGTAAAAGGTACAACAATTTGAATTGGTGTATCTACAGTCCCAATGCTATGATATAGCTTCCATCTAAAAACTTGACTTGTTACAGGGATTGTTTTATGCGAGGTCAACTTCATACTAGAGATAGTAGAGGAAGCGAATCTTTAAAATTCCCATGCAGATTTGAAAGTAAACTTACCATCATTAGAGTAGTCCCACACTGCTTTGTCAACTGCAGATAGTGAGATCCTATTGTGTAATATATCTTTCTAATTGTCATGAATTTCCTTTTCAAGAGTGCTCCAGTCCCATGCCCCTTCTTTGCACACATCTCGAACTTGGATAGATTGATCTACATCCACATCTAGTATATCAGTTAGTGTACCTTCCCCAGTCTAGTTATGCTTCCAAAAGTCAATTTTCCCTTCACCCACCACCCAGCTTATGTTAGCTTCCACTGTTTATAATAGAGGTGATATAGATTGCCATAGTTTGGAGCTCAATGTGTTGTAGTGACCATTCCTTTTGTATTTTTGCCTCATATATCTTGCCCATAATGAGTTGCCACATAGAAAAAACCAGCTTTTCTTGAGTAAGAAGCTATATTTGATAACTTCCATAGATCTGATCCCAAGTCCCCCTTATTGCTTTGGCTTGCATATGTTACCCCACCTTTTCCAAAAAAAATTAGGTTTTCCTTCAAAAGACCACCAGAAAAAATTAGCAAATTTTTTCTCAAGGTTGGCAAGTACAACTTTATGTATATGGATACTAGAGAGGAGGTAAATAAGCATAGATGCTAGTACATGTGAGATAAGGACAAGCTTGCCCCCACTGAAGAGTAATTTTCTCTTCCACCCTTCAATCTTACTTTGAACCCTTTGTACAAGGCTATCAAAATTTGCAATCAGATCTCTACTATACCTAATGGGGACTCCCAAATATATCATTGGGAAAGATCTTATTTGAATACCACTAGCTCCTTGTATAATGATTTTTCTGCTTATTAGTGTTGAGTGACGAAGGTAAACCCCACTTTTGAAGTTGTTAATTGCTTGTCCTGAACATTTTTGGTATTTTTAAAGGAACTTCACTAAGCCATCTATTGATTTTTTTTTACTGATATTGAGGAAGACTAGAAAGTCATCAACATATAGAAGGTGGGTGATAGGCATGCCATCATTATGAGACTGGAAGGAACCTATTTTTCCTTTAGTAAACCACTTAGTGAGACCTCTAGAAAGTACTTCTTTTGTAAGTATGAACATCATTGGTGAGAGAGGATCACCCTGCCTAATCCCTCAAGAGGATTTAAAATATCCTTTGAATATACCTTAGAAAACAACTGAATACCGTGGTGTTTTAATACATTGAGTAATAAGATTAATTTATCTTCTAGAAAGGCCAAATTTAGCTAAGACAGCCTTCAAAAAATTCCAATCTAGCCTGTCATAGGCTTTTGTCATATCCACATTAATCATAATGTTCTGCTTTATTATCTTTCTTTTCAAATTTCCAACAATTTCTTGTACAAGGTTAATACTCTCTGAGATCTCTTTGCCTTAAACATAAGCTCCCTGATTATCAGTTATGAGCTTTGGGAGTAACTTGTTAAGCCTATTAATGATTATTTTGGAGAAAATTTTGTAAATCATAGAACAAAGACTAATAGGCTTGTAACCTGATATACCAGTGGGTGATTCAACTTTAGGGATTAGGGTGATAAAGGATGATGTATAGAATTTTGGCAAGGTCTCACCATTGAAATAATCTTTTACTGCACCAAAAATGTCCTCTTTAACAATATCCCAGATTGATATGAAGAATTATGATGTAAAGCCATCACAGCTTGGAACACTTTCAGGGGGTATGCTAAAGAGAATTTCTTTAACTTTTTCTATAGTGGAGCTTAACAAAACATGGCATTATCTTCAATATTGACTAATGGAGGTATAACATTTAGTAATTCTTCATTAGCAGTAATAGGTGAGGCAGTTAACACGTCTTAGCAATATAAACTTGCATGTTCATGTATTATTCCCACATCTTTGGTGATACTACCATCAGGAAGGGTAAAAGTAGTAAGAGAAGAGTATTTTCTATGAACCTTGGTCACTGTATGAAAAAAATTTGTATTTGAATCTCCATCTGTAGGCCAATGCATTCTTGACTGCTCCCTCCAGAATACCTCTTTCATATGCAGCATGTCTTCATATCGGGAAAGAGGAGAAATTGGAATATAGGAAAAGTAAAGTAGCCGATGAGAGCAAAAAACCAAAGGAAGGATTAAAGAGAGATAAGGAGTGGCATTAAATAGAATTGATGATCCCAAAAAAAAATTGAAACCCTAGTTACAGGTGGCGGCTAGGGTTAGAGGTTATCTCTCACGACTCTCATAGACTAGGGAATACTACCCTGAAAGAAATTATATGTTTTGGTAAACCGTGACGGAGCTAGTAAGAAACCAGTTTGAAATTTTGGCCAAAAAATATATTCTAGTAAGATATTGTGATGTTTTTAGAGTAATTATAGAGAAGCTGGAATCATAATCCCCTAATATTTTGTAAAAATATATAATCTTATATTAATCTCTGGCAATAATCAGCAAGAAAATCTTCGATGACAGATTCTTTATAAATTAGGAAACAAAAGGTCTCCCTTATGCATTTTACCCACGCAAATCTATTTCTCATTGTATCTTAATTGACTGACCCTCAAACCCCACACTAGAGTCTGGATTTGCTGAGGACCCACACTGCATCTATCCCTAGAGAAAATGAATGACATATTTCCATTAGTTTTTCTAATGACTTATAACTAATGCACTCATAATCTCACACCCTTGTTGATCAAGGCCTCTTAGTCATCAGCTAGTTTGTTTATATTGAAACTAATTTTATGTCTTTTCAAGGTGAGATACATTGATTTGGTTTTTACATGGTTCTGTCTTTGTGTACTAGGCTTGATTTATTCTTAGTTGATTCTATAAATTCTGCCTAAATTAACTGAAGGACTTGTGGCATTCCTGAATACGGCCTTTATTTTGGATGTGAATTGTTTTTATGTATATATCAAACGATGTAGCCGTTTTCCATATAACTCTCTCTTCATATAAAGATGAAGTTAGTCGATCTTTGTCAAAATCCCGGGTTATAGGGAGTTATATTATGTTGTAATCAAAGAGAAAAAACTTTTATACTACTTATCAGAAAAGAGCTCGAACTTTTCTCCATAAAGATAATAACGCCAAATCTTCAATGCAAACACAATAGCTGCCAACTCAAGGTCATGAGTAGGATAGTTCTTCTCATGTACCTTAGGCTGCATAGAAGCATACGTAACAACCTTTGCTTCTTGCATCAATACACAACCAAGCCCGCCGAGTGACAGATCGCTGAAAATAATATAATTTTGCTCATTAGAAGGAACAATAAGCACAGGAGCCGTCCTCAATCTCTTCTTCAACTCTGTGAATGATGAATCACACTTCTTGTCCCAAGAAAATCTAATGTTCTTCTAAGTCAAATGAGTTAACGGAGCCGCAATCTGAGAAAAACCCTCAATGAATCTATAATAGTACTTGACCAATTCCAAAAAATTATGTATCTCTATCGTTGGCAGATCCTAATTCATAACGGCTACAACCTAAGTGGAATCTACTATAATTCCATCCTTGGACAGATCATGTTCTACAAATTTCACCTCTTTCTACCAAAAATTATACTTTTCTCGAATTTAGCATACAACTAATTTTCCCACAAAGTCTGTAATGCAATTCTCAAGTATTCTGCATGCTCGGCCCCAGTATTCAAATAAATCAAAATGTTATCGATAAACACAATAATAAACTAATCTAGATAAGGTCAAAAAACCATGTTCATCAAGTGCATGAGCGTAGTAGGCGCGTTCGCCGTCCCAAATGGCATAACCAGAAACTCATAATGCCCATAACGTGTCCATAATGTTGCATTATATATAAATATCCTCCTTCCTGATTCTCAACTGATGGTAACCTAATATGAGATCAATCTTTAAAAAGAATTGCGCCCCACGAAGCTGGTCAAACAAGTCATAGATTCTAGGCAAAGGATACTTATTTTTGATCACGACTTTGTTCAACTCGGATTAATCAATGCAAAGATGCATAGACCCGTCTTTCTTCACAAACAACATAGGAGTACCCCAAGGAGAAGTACTTGGCCAAATGAACTTTTGATCCATCAACTCAGTAAATCTTATCATAAAGTTATTTTAGCTCAACTGGTGCCATACGATAAGGAACCTTCAAAATTGCGGTACCGGGAAAAGGTCTATACTGAAATCAACCTCTCTCGCCGGCGGTAGCTCAGGTATCTTCTGAAAGACATCTGAAAAGTCACACACAACTAGAATAGAATGAACATCAACGCCAGAAGACTCTAGTTCCAAAATGTAAGTAAGTCATCTCTAACTGCTCAGATTTCGAACTAGCAAAAACAAACCGTTTCTCCCCAGGAATACTGAAAGTAGATGACTTTTCAAAAATGCCTAAAGTAACTCGGTACGTCGAAAGTTAATCTATACCCAAGATAATGTCAAAGTCCTACATCGGTAGCATGCACTAATAAGTTTACCGAAAGGGCACGTCCACAAACAACTATCGGGCAATCTCTACAAGTACGAAAAATCGATAACGAAGTATCGAGCAATGTACCCACAAAAATATCATCAAGCAATAAAGATTACACAAGCCAATCAAACAAATAAATATGTATGATATGAATGAATGCGATACGCCTGAATAAAAAAGAACTTTAGTAGGTGTATATGAAACAATAATCATACCTTCCAACAGAGGTGGAGCAGCATGAGCATCTCACCTCCTAACTGCATACATCCTGCTCTGACCCTAGCTTTGACCATGATGTTGACCCTGACCCAGGTTCTGCTGCCTTTGACCACCCTGAGGAACTGGAACAATCTGATCACCTTGAGAACCCTGCCCTTGCTCAGGTCGATGTTGTTAGCTTACATGACCTTGAAACTATTGTCGTAGTTGTGTATCCCTGATGGGCATAGGACAAAACTTCTTAGCATGCTCCTTTTCCGCATAGTTCCAACAATAACCATAAGCAAGATGTGACCTATGAGGCTGCTACCCTCCTATAACTGTATTTGGTACACCATCAGTACTACCCAACTCCTACCTCTTCGAACGAACCTCTGCTCCCGTTCTGACCCTAAACTGTCTTGCCCTTATTAGGACGTTGATCGTGCATTCACTAGTTCTTCAAGTCCTTAGACTTGTGATCATCAACGTCATTCTTCTTTAACGTTAAAGCTTAAGACAAAGCTTCCCTGTAAGAACTAACACCAGCTGCAATCAGAATATATTAAAGTATGGACAACAACCCTTCAAAAATTACATCTTGCTCTACTCCTCATCATGAACAATGAAAGGAACGCGTTTGGAGAGCCCTTTAAACCTCTTATCGTACTTGGTAACACTCATTTCACCATGCTCATGCATATTGAACTCATAGACATATGCATCCCAGTAACTCTGCGAAAAGTTCTTATCAAAGAACTTATCCTGAAAAAATGCCGAAAACACAAGAGTCTCTATGATCATCTTCTTGGCAGTAACCCACCCAGTGATCTGCCTTACCCTACAAGGGATAAGTCGCAAGTGTCTCCCAATGATCATCGGGGTACTTCATAGCATTTAAAGTCTTCTCAATAGAGCTGAACCATGTCTTTGCCTCAGATGGTATAGTGGTGCCAGAAAATGTTGAGTGCTTGTACTTCTAAAGTTGCTCAAGATAATTGTATTCCATGTCTACTGGGATCCTAGCATGTTGGAAATAGGCTCTAAAACCCTCCAAAAACTGCCTCATATCTAGGGAAATACCTGGAACAATTAGAATACCAGGCTAACCCTGAACCACTGGAACTGGAGGAATGTCCTACTGAACATGAACCACTGGTACTATCCCAAAATTAATCCTGGCCTTCAGAACTGCCTGCCATCCAGAACAGCGGGATCAACCGAAATAGATCCAATGCTAGCCCAGCAACATAAGCACCACCATGGCCTAAACCATCGCAAACAGCTCCATGACCCCTACCTTGGGCAGGAGCTGCACCCAGGTTGGCAATGCTAGGAGTAACACCA
The DNA here is from genome assembly GCA_014058105.1 of Kingdonia uniflora. Lineage (NCBI taxonomy): Eukaryota > Viridiplantae > Streptophyta > Magnoliopsida > Ranunculales > Circaeasteraceae > Kingdonia > Kingdonia uniflora. The sequence goes on from JACGCM010000622.1 coordinate 1,778,133, forward strand.
ATGGTAACCCTACGTTTTGTACTATAATGATCAATGGTATGACCTCTGCCTCTACTGCCTCTAATCATCAACATTGGACAAAAGGCACACATTAGGCATGCGACGAAGAAAAACATTGAAAAATAGAAGTTAAATGATAAAATGCGTAAAATGTGTAAAATAATTGACCTAATTCTATCTAGCGAATAACTCATCATTTGATCGCAAGAGCAGAGATAGGAATTAACATTTGCTATGATACCAATTTTGTCATGCCCCAAATTTCAATAATTAATAACCTAGTTAACTAATGTCATTCAGGATGCACATGTCAAGGAATCCAAATATTCGCCCCCACAAATAAGCATTCTAATAGGAAATAACTCAGTCATTCACTATAGCTATTCATCATAATTAAAATATAATAAATAATATTGTGAGGAAAAGATAAATACCAAATCTAAAACAGAATAAAATATCTCAAAAATGTAGAATGACAAAGAATTCAATGGAGTGTAATATCTCAAAATAAATAAATAAGAACCTAAAAGCAATAGTAAGAACTAAGCTCCAATCTTAGTTGTAGCTCTCTGTAACTCCACGCAACTACTCCGTCTCTGAAATGTTTTAAAATGCAAGAGTAAGCAAACCACGGCCTACTATAACCCAACAAGGCTAAATAACTATACTAATAAAACTGATATTAGAATGAAAAGATAAATAATGGAACGTGATGAGGTATGCTTATCGTATGGCATTACTAAGTAAAAATGAATTAAATGCAAAAATGATATGATTCTAATAATTCCCAAATGCTCAATGATTAATGATGTTAGACGGATGAACTTGATTCTATAATTGTTTGGTTAATCAACCGCTAGCGTATGATGACATTTAATGGATATAAGGGGTTCCATTTTTGTCAAGCTCGACCAAGCTAATAATATTTCTCTTGATCCAAGTGTTTTAGGCGTTTTAACCCAATGAGCCTAGTTGTCTGATGTGTCTTAAAAATGTACTCGCAAGTGCACAATTTGTTTGAAACGTGTATAGGGTAAGCAAGGTCGAACCCACAAGGACTTGAATTTTATCGTCTCTTTTAGTTTGGTTTTTGCTTAAAAAATGTAAATTAATGAAAATAAAGATAATCTAATTTATGGATATCGAATAACAAAGGTAGATATGAAATAATAAAAAGGACAATTAGGGTTTTGTATTTCACCACCATTAACATATACTAGCTAATTTAATTGAAAGCTCCCAATTTGAAGTATAGTATTTTGACGACCTAATCGTTGAATAATTACTCATTTTAATCAAATAATCGAGATACACATATTATGTAACTTGGTATGTGATGAAAACATAACTTGTTAAAGCCTTTTGATAAATACAAGATGTTAATCAAAATCATACGACTCACATAATATATGAAAATCTAATCCTAATGATGAAGTTAAAAACACCTATAGAATCTTATAAAATATATATTATATCTCTCCTTAAAGAGAACATAATATATTTATATAAGTACTCTACAAATAATTAAGGAGAAATTAACATATAATAACTATGGGAATCTTAGACTAAATATAGATAAGTACATATTAATGGGAGGTCCATCATCACCCTAATAGGCGGCTTAGTCGACAATATTAAATAAAGCAACACATATAATAGAAAATGAACATTCCATTGATATATTTAAGAATCTAACTGTCACGCCCCAAATTCCAATAATTAGAGCATATCTAAAACAATGTCATCCAAGGCGTGCAGGTCGGAGAATCCTAATATTCGCCCCCACGAATAACTATACTAATAGGAAATAGCTCAATCATTCACTATAGCAATATCATCAGAGTAAAAAGAATAAAGCGGAAGCAAAAGATATATATATATATATATATATATATATATATATATATCAAACTGAAGATATAAATACAAATATCTCTATAAAGTACAACGATAAAGCTAAGATCATCGTACAAGAAATACTAAAACTAGGACAGATCTGCAGTGGTAAAATTATCTCCAACACAGTTGAAGCCCTCAGCAAAACCAGCAACTACTCTGCCTCTGAAAGGGGGGACAAAGCGAGATTGAGTAAAACCACGGCTCACTAATTCCCAACAAAGCTAAGTAACCTACTAGTAAAATGGTGCAGAGAAAGAGGAAGAGGTGAATGAGATAGGGAATGTGTTTAAAGTACAGTAATATATAAGAGAAAGAATAGATGGAAGAGGAATAGGAATAAGAAATAAAGATGATATGATGTGATGATATGATATGATGTGATGATATGATATGATGATATGACATGATATGGTGTGATGTGATATGATATGATTCTAAAATTGTCCTAAGACTGAATGTTTATAATGCGATGAAATCAATGCACTAGACCCTATTGTAAAGGTATATATGGGCTGATCAACCGCTAATGCATAATAACCTTAAAGCGGTCTCAATTGGATACAATGGGTAAGATTTTTTTCAAGCTTGACTAGGCTCAAGGATTTATCACTTGATCAGAGTGTTCTGGGATTTTTAACCCACGGAGCCAACGTCCGAACTTTATTTCACTTATTCCAAGGGATTTCAACCTCACAGAGGATTAGACGGGGACCTGAGGAAACTGTCTCATACCATCCCACACTCCCAAAGAGTAATAGATATGATAGTGTCCAGCCCAAACTTCACCTACTTATTTTAACCCGATGTAGGATTCCTAGGTTCTATCGAGGGTCAGCAGATATAAAACTTTGTTATGTATCTAACCCCGTTAAGTTAAAAGAATATAAAAACTTACACTGCAAACAGATCCCAAGGATTAAAACACCACAGCCGCCTCATAGCCAGCACACACATAGGATAACTACCTGCCAGAGAGAATGGTAAATAATCTTAATACCGCCCACATAGGATAACCACCTGCCAAAGATAATGGTAAACAATCCTAACACCCTACACATAAGATAACCACCTGCCACAGAGAATGGTAAATAATCCTAACACCGCACACATAGGATAACCACCTGCCAGAGAGAATGGTAAACAATCCTAACACCGCACACATAGGATAACCACCTGCCAGAGAGAATGGTAAACAATCCTAACACCGCACACATAGGATAACCACCTGCCAAAGAGAATGGTAAACAATCTTAACACAGATGAACAGTGAGCACCAGTCATAACATCCAAACCACATCAGCCTCCAAAAGACTGAAACACAACATTCAAGGACAAGGCCACGAGAACGCCGCACTGATGCACTACCTCCTAGATGACGAAAGAGAACACAGTCCTAAAATAAACCATCAGATGCTCAACTCCCACAATCATCTACTAAGGATAAACTGAGCATAAACAACCACTAGAATAAGTTAGAGGTAATTACGCTAAAATGTTCAAGGACGAAGCCGCGAGAACTAGCGTAACAACTTCTAACAAATCCTCAGAATCCAAGACAACCAAAAGACTAAATTACAGAATAGCTAAAAAGAACTTAACAAACTACACAAAAGAAAAATGAAGCTCGACTATAACTAATTCACATAACACCTCACTGCCAAATACATAACACTCTAACTAACACAGATTAAACTAGTAGAGAAAATTAGCAAGGAAGGGACAATCGCCTGATAAGGATAAAGACGAACCCGCCAATCCAAAATCAATACAACAACCCGGCCTCAACACCACAAACCAACAAACACAACCAATCCAACACCTACAACAAACACAACCCAACACCTACAATAAACACAACACCACAATCTCAACAAAAACCCCAATCATAAAACCCTAAAATCAACTCAACAATCACAAACCCTAAAACGCAAAGAATTTCCACCGAAACTAAAATCAAATCAATAAGGAAGATGAATAAGGGAATTACTCACCGAAGGAGTGGCGAAGATCAATCCCAACAATCGAATCACAACTTGTAAAGGAGCGAGGGAGGAGCAATGGATTCCAATTTAGAGAGTGAGTGAGAGATAGTGTATAAATAAGAGAGTGATAATGAAATGGGTAATTAAAACCCTAATTTCCAATACTCATCTCGAAGTAAACCAACGGCCAAAAATCGCATAAAAAGACCCAACCTGGTCGCCAAAACACGCCTCTGTTTGAACAGAACATATTCTTGTTCTAACAAAACAAAACAGGAAGAACCATATTCGAACAGAAAAAGGATTGTTCGAATAAAATGGAACAGAAGGAAATCAACTGAAAAGACATCTATTCGAACAAAAAAGATGTTGTTCGAACAAAGTGAAAAAGGTAGAAGTATATTCAAACAGAAAAGATGTTGTTCAAATAAAATGAAGTAGAAAGAAATTTATTTGAACAAAATAAGTTTTGTTCAAACAGAAAGGAACAGAAAACTGGACAAAAGATTATCCTCAATGAAAGCTGACAAAACTCAGAGAAAATCCTAAGACCCCTCCCCTCCCTCCCCCCCCCCCCCCCCCCCCCCCCCATGGATTACACCACACACAACCACCTAAAATAAAACAGTAATAATAACAACATACCTCTACCAAGCCAACCACAGGCTCCCACCAAGCCAATCACAGGCTCCTAAAACCACAACTCAACCTCCTCCGCCCAATAACCACCGAAACCACAGAAAATGAAGAAAGAAGAACTCAAAACCTTGATAAATGTAATAAGATACAGATGCATGATGAATGGTGATGTATGTGGATGCATGATGTATAATGAATGAATAAAAAAAAAATCTAGAACACTACACTAACACTTACAAAAGATGGATGCTTCACACTTAAGTTTAAAAGAACTTGTAACAATTAAACTCCAAGTACTTTTGGTTCTCCTCTCAAGCTCTCCTAATGTTCTTCCCTCATCTTTCAACATAACATATGCTACCATTTTATAAGGGAAGAGCAAGGCATCTAAAGTCATACACAAATGTTAAAACATTTTAAATAGTAAGGCTATTTAATGCATATATCAATTTCTTCAAGTATTACGGCCTTTGAATTATTCTTTGATTTTCAATAAATTCGGTCAATGAAAAACACATGTCTTCAAATCCATCCGACCCCACATCACTATTGGAAATAGTTTAACACGTTGCACTTAAGCTGTAATACACTTTAATTATGGTAAACCTGCATTTATAAATAAATAGCCATTAGTTATCACTAATTAAGCAAAATAACAACTTAACTAAATATAAATCAAAGGGTAATATGGTCAATATTTCGTGCCCATCATTGTCTTCACTTTATTTTTATTCTAATGAATTTTAACCTCATGGAGGATAAGATGGGTACCAAAGGAGAGCTGGCTCATATCATCCTACACTCCAGGATGGGTACTATAAGTATGATAGTAACCTTCCCAAACTCTTCTACAATTTTAACCTGAGCTAGAAATGCTAGTAACCTATCGGGGGTTAGCCGATTTAGAGTTGGTTCATGTATCCAACCTTTATTAAGTTTTATGAAAGTTTCCTTATGACCTTCTAATGCAAATAGATCTTTAAGATCAACGTACATCTGCCAATAGCATGGCTAGTATACACATAATAAACCACTTGTCTGAATGAGTGGTAAACAATCCTGGTGTAGATGGACAGTGGCTCACTAGTCACAATATTTAAACCACACTAGTTTTAAAAAACGAACTCGGTGTTCAAGGACAAAGCTGCGAGAGTACCACTCATTCACAACATTATAAACGATGAATAAGAATCACTAACTCTAAGTGTTAAGAATACGACAGATTTCCATGGACAATTACTTAAAATAAATTATAATAAACTATGTTATTTGTATTCAAGGACATAACCACGATAACAAGTATAACTTCTAACGAATTCTTGAAGTTTAGAGACAATTAAGTTAACTAGTGGCCAAACCACATGTCACCTAGAGATAGTAATAAATTATGAGGCGATTAATTTAGAGGATTTACGTATTTACATAATTGCTCAATCTATAAGCAATATACTACATATAAGACTAAAACAAGCAACTAAGGATATACACTTTAAAATATAATCAATTATACTAGTAATGTAATTTAACATGAAGGGAAAACTTGCATTAGCTAAAGTTCGGTGGTTAATTCAAGTTGTTGTAGATATAGGTCAGCTCTTCAATAACGACAAATCTATACAAGATATCCAACCAAATCAAATCTAACCCTCAGATATATATTAAACCTAAAGGTATAAGCAATAATAATTTAATCATTACTAGATTAACACCCTGACTATTATATATGCTACTGGAAAGCATATGTTTAATTAAACCTCATCTAAAATGTAAGGTACATAACTTTTTGAAATATCACCAACACCTCTAGTATACAAAAAGAGCAATTCCAACCGCGTAAGGATGCCTAATAAACCTCTATGATTCAATCAATTAAACACCCAGGCCAACCCAAACTTAATCTGTAATCCACATAAGACATTACATATTATTCTCTTTGACCCAATCAATCCAAGTAAATATTAAAACTGATACTAATTGCATAAAGGTAAATACTTACCAAACAATAAATAATGGTGGAAATCTCTTTTAACAATCAGGTGGTGCAAGCAAGTAGTATCCCTAACCTTTTAATGGCATAAGGATGTAGACGGTACTTTTTCTCTTATCAAAATACCTAAAAATGATGAAAACTTTAAATAAGAGGGAAAATGGACCAATTCATATTTAACCAATAAAAAAACAAGTAGATAAGGAGTAAAAGCAGGGCCGACTCTGAATTTTGTAGGACCCATGGCGAGGTCCAAAAATGGGCCCTCCCAGAGGATTTTTTTCCTAAGGCTTTTTAAATGGATTTTTTTTTAAATGAATATAAGAAAGGTTTAAGAATCAAACCTCTGACTTTAAGATCTAGTCTAGACAATCCAACCATTAAGCTATCCTTTATAACTATAAAAAATAAGGTCCTTTTTGTATATACTACTAACAATTTAATTTTGGGGGCCCTATTTTAGGTAAAAATTTGGGGGACTTAGGTGGTCCCCTCTTGCGCCTATAGCCAGAGCCAAGCCTAAGTGAAAGTATGAGAAGAAAACTTACTCAATTCATCATTAATGACAGAAGTTGAGTGGAAACCAGATGGTTGAAGATAGTGGTATTTTATGGTGAGAATTTAAATTCAATCTCTATAATCTAATGGGGTGCAATGATGGAAGCATCTTTATATTCTATCTCCTAATTTTAGAGTTTGAAAACGGAAGGGATTTTTTCTTCTCTTAGCTCTACCGACTTTCTCTACAGCCAAACTCCCACGATCTCAACCCCAGAACCGCTCTCCCCTAAACACTCTCTCTACAAAACAAAATTCAAATAAAGTATCATATGTTATTGTAGTAGTGTAGTGTATATAGACCATATCTATAACATATGAATAGCAAAATTTATGATATATAAAAATGAAACGATCTACGCTACATGATGCACAACTAATATGATACAATAATGCACAAAAATATTGTATGGAATGAAATTATAATAATAATAAAAAAATTACGGGTTGTTACAATATTCAAGCATTGAGGCAACAGTTGGGGGCCCCAAACTCGAATAATCATGCATGACAAGTATTTTTTCAAGCATTGAGGTAACTGCTGATGAGGCTCTAAAAGCATGTGCAATATCTAAGTGGATTAAAACCACCAAAAACCAATTTTTGATGCTCCACCCAAAAAACTCACAGTAGTTGAAAATCCAACCTATGTGAATTTGGCCATACATCATTCAGAAGAGTGCGACATCATTGACAACTTTGATGAGGTCACGTGGCATCATCTTAATAGCTTATGTCTGTCGCGCTCTTTAGAATGGTGTGGCATATAAGCCAATGTAAAGCAACCACGTGGCAGACTTGATTTTTGTAGTTGTCGCGCCATTCAGAAGGGTACGATTTAAACTACAACAAAGCATTGCTTTCTTTCCTCCCATACTTAGTTGTTGTTTTTTAGCAAAACCAACACATACTTAGTTTTTTTAGGAGCGTCTTCCCCCCCCCCCCCCCCCCCCCCCCCCTTCTCCCCTAACCTCCTAAAATTTGAATTCCTCCACCATCTTCCTTCTAGTTCACTTCGATAAAGCATCAAGGATATAGTCATTGTTACAGCCAGGATATAAGTTTCCCAAAAGCATGCGTAATTTGAATATGGCGGTTAAACATATAGGCAAAGAAACGATAATGTACATGTGGTCTTCTTACCTCACGACAGATGATCCCGACCCAAGCGCCGCCGATTTACACCGTATGGACATCCTTCCAGACAAATGGGTACATATTTTTGTCAGATCGGAGGCAATAGCGGTAAGTTTTTCTTATAAATTAAAACGTTAGCATGTTGGTTATAAATGTTCGATGAAATACCCGAATAAAAATTTAATGTATTTTTGTATTTTTTTTTTTTTTTGTTATATGTAAAATCAAGATGAATAAAGACTAAGGGATTGTTAGATAAGGTTATGAAGTGTTACGAGTGGATATCTAAATATCTAGCTGTTAAGAGATTGATTGACAACATGGGATTCAAAGAGTTTTTATCGGTTAATTTGGGTAATTCTGATAACCACCTCATTCATGCTCTTGTGGAGCAATGGTGGCCATCCTTCCATACTTTTCACTTCCCCTGTGGTAAACTTAGGTTTACACTAGTGGATTTTGTAATGATAACGAGTCTCTTCTGTGGGATGGGGATACAAGTCCCTTATGATGATAAGTATTCGGGTTGGGATGAAACATCAAAGATATTCCCTGGGATACAAAGCGAGGACATTAGGTTTGGTAACATCACATGCTTGTATTTGAAGTTGTAGCAAAAAGACTTGGATCCAGAAAAACCAAATTATAATCCAAAACTGGATATTGTGTACGTGCAGAAGTTTATTGCCTATATGATGGGCAACCTGTTCTTCACAAATGGTAGTATTTTGCTTACGATGGGATATTTGGCGGCTGCAACAAACGAGAATATTATTGGTGGCTCGATCTTTGACTGGGGTACTCCGATTATGGTTGTATTATATAGGGGTTTAGACCTAACATCTGTTGCGAAGTATGAGACTAAACCAAAATCGTTATATAGATTCTTTGGGGTTTTGGAGTTCGATTTCTTCGAATATTGTAGGGTTAGGATGTACTTGGTGAAGGTTCCGAACTTCAGGCATATTTATCTCTGTATGGGTGTGTGGGCCAAAGATACGAGGCAACAATCGAGGGCTAAAATTTATTATTCCTTCTAGTTAATCAGGAATATGATAAAGTGGAAGGACACAGACTGACAACCATGAATGAGGTCGTCATATGCAATTCGTCTGGAGGTAAAATGTGTTAGGGCTTAGTTCGAAGAGGGTTCCATTGATACCAGTCTTGTACAAGCACGAAACTCTTTGGTATTTGGGAGACATATATACCCATTAGGTCACCGGGAGGATGGTATTCCTTATGACCCATTCAAGGAAATTATAAAGTTCCCACAATACGATAGACAATTTTATGAGAAATTTAAATACCTGAACTTCTATGACACCAGCAATTATATTCTTAAGGACGAGGATGCTGATTACATGACATATTGGCTTGTGGCTCATCCAAATCCCAAGAAAGGTTACACTTCGGTGAAAAGAGCTGAAAATATGTGGATATTCGGGCGTGATCTAATAAAACCCGATGTGCAGGTGCCACCTTCATCGAGTTTTGCTTTACCGTCTCAGGTGGAGAATTATGGAGTGGATGATATGGGAGCTTAGAATATAGGATGGTTCATGGATATAGTGCAGCGAAGAGAATAGAAAAATATCGATTTCAGCCATTTAGGTACCTTACCCTTGTCCCCCTAGGTATACTGTAGATGAGCTGTGACTTCTAAACTTTGGAATGCGACATGCTGCATATGAAGATTCAAGTCAGTACGTTGAGCATGCCAATGAGATAGAAAAAGAGGTGAGACAGTCACAGGAGATTATCCGACTTACAGGTGAGATACTAGCTAAGATGAACATCACCTACCAGACAGAGCCGAATGTGTACTGTACCTATGAAGAGAATTTGAGGCACCGTGGGAAGAGAGGACATCTTAGGCATATTTCTATTTATTTTGCTACTACTATTTTTATTGTTATTGTATTTTGATATGTGTTGTTTTCATTCAATAATGTTAGTCGTTTTATGAAATCTGAGTTAATGTCTTTATTTTCATGTATGTTGTGATTTGATTTGTATTTGTTGAGGCATCGATTGATATTTTTGACATGTTTGAGTAAATGCCCCAAAGAGAATACATCTAAAAAACTAAGTGTTTAAAGTGTAGCATGCATATGAGGTGCTTGTTAAAAAATGTCTTAAAGAGAATTCCCCTCCAAAAAAAAATTAAGTGTTGAGGCGATAGGGGGTGAAAATTTCATCCAAAGGAAGCCGCGCTCTTCTAAAAAGCGCGTCATAAAGGCCAATGAGAAGCTGCCACATGATTTATTAAAATAATTTTGTTACCGCGCCATTCTGAATGGCGCAACTCTACTAACCAATGAAACATTGTCACGTGTTAGTCTGTGGTTGGCTGTAGCAAGCCACGCACTTCTGAATTGTGTGGCATCAAAAAGAAAAATTCACCCTGAAGGTCTCCGCACCTACCCTCAAAGCATCCACAGCAGTAGGGTGGGTGGATTTGCCCAAAATCAGGGTGAATCCAATCCACCCCACAACAATTCGATCACAAATCAAGGTAAATATCACTTAGGGCACTTCTGAACCGCGCGGGAACATCAACGTTCACGATCCAGCCACGTGGGTCAATCTCAAATGCTTATCTCTACAGCGCAGTTCTAAACCGTACGTAGTAACACCCAATAAGGAATTGCCACATTTTTTAAAAATTAGCCGCGTAGTTCAGAACCGCGCGGAATCTCCCTTCAACTTTTAGGCATAAAATTGGTTAAAAACTTGCAAGTATTATTTCATAGAACCAAAAACAACACAAACTAGCTTTACCCAACACTTACTCCACAAGTTTCCCTAACCAACCCATTTCCTTCGTCATCGACGTCGTTAATCGCTTAAAAATGTTGGGAGAGTCTAGTTCGTAACCGAGGTATAATTTTTCCAAAACTAAGCGTAACGTAAACGCCAAAGTAAAACGAAGGGGTAACGAATTGGAAATAAATATTTGTCTGTTACAATTAATGTTGGACAACGATCCCTCCCCAACGCTCGAGGAGTTGAACCGAGTAGATATTCTCCTGGATGGCTGGGTCCATATTTTTGTTAGATCGGAAGAAATGCCGGTAAGTTTTGTGTAAATTTTAAGTGTTATTAACGTATATTGCAATGTGTTCGATGAAATGCCCGAATAAAAGTCTAACATGTTAATGTGTTTTTTTGTCAGAACCGAGATGAAATACAGTGTAGGGGATCCTTGGATAAGGTACTGAAATGGTACCAATGGATTGTGCGGTACCCGACGTTGAAGAAATTGGTCGACGATATAGGTTTTGAGGAGTTTTGCTCGATTAAGGTAGGAAACTCGGATAACCGTCTCATTCATGCTTTTATGGAACGGTGGTAGCCTTCTACATATACCTTTCACTTCCCTTGCGGGGAACTGGGTTTCACCCCGTTAGACTTCATCATGCTAACGGGATTAAAGTTTGGGATAGGTTGCAAACTCTTGTACGACGAGGGGTACTCCAAGTTAGAGGAAGCAGAAAAGATATTCCCGGGGATCACAAGCACTGACATCAGGTACGGTAACATCACCCTCGCATATTTGAAAACGTGGAAAGAGCCTTTGAATCCGCGTCTCAACAATTGTGACCCACAAATGGATATCGCGTATGCGAGGGTATTTATTGCCTATATGATGGGTAGTCTCTTCTTCTCAAATGGTAGTACTTCTCTTCGGGCAGGATATCTTGTAGCCTTGACATACTACGATATTATTTGTACGTCGAGTTTTGACTGGGGTATGCCGATTATGGCGACTTTGTATCGAGGACTAGATGAAGTCTCAGTTTTGAAGGACGGGAAGATGAAAAAATTGATTTCCGGATTCTATGCAATGTTGGAGTTTTGGTTCTTTGAATACTGTTGGGTTGTAATGTATCTAGTGAAGGTACCAAACTTTAACCATATTTATCCCCGTATGGGTGCGTGGAGAGATGAAAGGGCTAGTACGGGGTCTAAAATCTATCACTATTTTTCTATGTTCAGATAAATGATTGAATGGAAGGACATAACCAACATAGATTGGCAACCATGACACAGGTCTAGGCAATTAATCCATCAAGAGGTAAGAGTTGCTTCAGTGCTGAGCTTCCAGAGGGTTCTATTGGTGTCAGTCCCATATGGGCACGGTACGTTTTGGTATTTAGGAGACCGGGGTATGTGTCAGATGACCGGGTATGATAGTATCCCCTATGACCCCCCTCAAGAGATTTTAGAATTCCCAAGGTATGATCGAGAGTTATATCAGGGTCTGAAAGATGTGAACTTCTAGGATGGTCGTAATTATCTTGTTTTAGGCATAAATTACATAACATATTGGCGTACCGTTCATCCAAATCCCAAGATCGGTTATAATTTAGTAAAGAGGGCCGGAAATATTTGGATGGTTGGGCATGATCTAGTGATGCCCGATGTACACTTGCCACCTATGTTGAGTTTAGCTACATCTTCATAGGTACAAGACTATGGTGTTCAAGCGACCGGCGATCAACATGATATGGGATGGTTCATGAATATGGCGGGAATGAGCGATCAACGTAGACGGATACCGATCTCGGTGATGCAGGTACCATACCCGTGTCCACCTACGTATAGTATAGATGAGTTATGGCATCAATCCCAAGGAATGCGGCATGCGGCATATGAAGACTCGAGGCAACTAGTTGACTGCAAATCTGAGTTAGAGGGGGAGCTGGGGCGGGTACACGAGGTCATCCGAGAGACTAGCTGAGATGTTCATTTCTTCCTAGACAGAGCCGGTTGTACAATGTACCTATAACGAGAGTCTCGCACGTAGCAGAGGTGTCTGCCAAATGAAGAGAGGTCATCTTAGTTAGGCTATGTTTTATTTAGAACTTTGATTTATGTTTTTTTTAAACTATGTTGAGTATTAATATTGTTTAAACTATGTTTTGTTTAAACTATATTTTATTTAAACTATCTTTTGTTTAAAATATGTTGAGTATTAATCTTGTTTAAACTATGTTTTTTTTAAACTATGTTTTATTTATCGGGTCACAGAAAATTTATTATTGTTTGGGCAAACTTGTTGTTCAAGTTACTCAACGGCCATATTAACAGCTAGTTTATTTTAACTATTAATATCATTTATCTCCTACACTCTCCTCCTTTCTAATCTTCTACACTCTCCTCCCTCTTTACCTTACAAACAAAATCACTATATCTTCCTCAAGCTCCCAATCTAATTCTCAAAACCACTCTCAATCATCCAATACGAACCAATAAAGAAACGTCTTTCCTCTTCAATTCGGCGCATTTGATCTGTTGCAAATGCTTAATACTTCCTAAGATCTAAGGTATGTTCACCAACTATTCCCGACACCCGACAATCAATTTCAATCTCAAACCCATGGATATTACCCTCATTACCTAAACCAAAGATATTACCCTTAATTTGATGGGTATACGGGCTTGTACCCTCAACCGGGGAATCCATATTATTCATCTCAAACCGCTTTTGCTAGTGGAAGTTTGAGTACCACGCTGATGCAAGGTACATGGGGTTTAAATGATTTAAATCTTAATACATCGCCGGTTGCATCTCCGATTGTCTCTCCGGTCATCTCCAAGGAACTCAATCCGGTTCTCACGAGAAGTAATACGCGCGGGAAGGCAAAGTCTAAAAGAAAGACGACATCGACACCTATTATAGTTGAGGATATAGTTGATGATGAAGCTGATGACGACAAAAAAAGATATAAGAACTCCAAAAATTGGTCGTCTGATAACTTTATGAATCTTGCACGCGCTTGGTCCCAAGTGTCTCAAAACCTCCCTACCACGAACAACCAAAAAGCCGCTGCATTTTGGTTTAAGGTGCGTGATCAATTCAACTCCTTCTATGTTGACCAATCGATGTAGCGATCGTATAACGGTGTCAATTGTGCGTATAAGGGGCGGTTCAATAAGGAATATTTGATTTTTAGAGGCATCATTCAAGACCTTGAGAGCCGACATTTTACCGGTATTGGAACGACAGCCTTCATAAGTATTTCATTTATTTTTCTCATTTCATTAATGTTCAAAGCTAAATTATACTCTAAAGAATTTTCTACCTTGATTTCTAGGAACGTATGGCATACGATACATCCGTACAACTACAACACAAACCATTTACACTTGGGGAAGCGTACAAAATTTTGGAAACTTGCCTAAAATGGTCATAAATTCATCACATCAGGCAACCCGGCCGCAACGTCGCTAGGAAGTTAAATTTTAACGATAGTCCAGGTAACTCCACCAATACCAATCCTGAAACACCTACATCCAGCACTCTAAATATCATAATTTTGGATGATCCTATCGATGTAGATGCATCACTATATTCTTGTGGGGATGTACGACCGGACGGCCAAAAAAAATGCAAGGCAAAAAAAGCGGCAAAGTCAAGTATAGGTTATTGGGGAAAGAAGATGCTTGAGACAACAACCAACATGATGAAGACATGGAATGAGAGAGATGAGCATAAGAAAGAGGAAAATGAGGCTAGAGCTAGAGCACGAGAGGAACAAAAGTTGGCTAGAGAGGCTGAGATTCAAATGAGGCGTAAAGCGGAGCTAACTCGAAAAAAAGCCATAGAATATGAGCATATGGTTAAGGTGGTGGCAACGGACCCAAGTAACCTACTACCGGCACAAAGGCGTTGGATAAAGAAGCAAATTAAAGAATATTCGAAAAAGTTGAAGGAGCAGCGTCCAAGTGATGACGATGTTTCTAGTGATAAAGATTGATGTAATCCTTAGCGTTAATAGGAGTTCTTAAGTTATATGTAATTTTATTATTTCAATTAAATTGTTATTAATCGTACGTAATCCTTAAAATTGTTATTACTCTAATTTTATGAACCTTCTGGATGTGCTCTGCCGACCTGAGATTTTCTCCTTCTCTTTATCTCAACCAAAATAATAAAACAGAAGAAATGGGTACAAAATCAAAAGGCAGAAGTAGTAAACCAAGTTTCTTTAAAGTGTTGCTTGGTGATTTTTCTCAGAAACTAGTAAGCTTTAACAAACACATTTCTTACCATAAGAGTTGCAGCTATTTGGTTATTTTTGTGTACAAGTTTTTTTAGATTTCTTGAGTACTATCTACTTGTCCTGTGAGTTGATCTCTTCTTCTCATGTACATGTTATCAAATGCTTCCATGACATCATCATCACATACTCAACCTCTTATTGTAGATTGTTACATTTGCTATAACTAATACTAGGCTAATTTGTTAAACTTAGTAAACTTAGCGAAAATCGTCTATTTTTATCCTAAATAATGCCCAATCTTTTTTTTATTCAATAGAGTTTCATTCACTACAAATACATTACTACTTCTACATAAAACATGGAAACAAAATACATTACTTTAGAAAATAAATAAACAATGATGAAGACTACATTACTCCACCCCTTTTCGATTCCACAAATGCGCGACAAGTTTATCTCGTAATTGGAAATGGGCACCTTCATTTTTAATTTCATGAACCTTCTGGATGTACTCTGCCATAGTGTTGATCGCGTGTCTTGGATTTAAGTCCTCCTTCCAATTCTTCATAGATATTCTAAACTCGGGATCAATGTCCATTTGTCGGATGTAAGTATAACGTTCATCTTCGACGATCATATTATGTAGGATTATACATGCGTACATAACATTTTTTAGATCACCAGGTTTCCAAAATTACGTACCGTGTGCCAATATTTGAAACCTAGCTTGTAATACCCCAAAAGTACGCTCTACGTCTTTTCGGCATGCTTCTTGTATCTTTAAAAAAATGTCTTTCAGCATCGTTGGACGGATTTCTTATGGTTTGAACAAGTGTTTGCCATTTTGGATAGACTTCATCCGCTAAGTAATACCCCATAGTGTGCGGTATCGTACCTATGTTATAATTGCATGGCGGCGCAACTCCATTAGACAAGTTGTTGAAAAACTACTCTTAATGCAAGACGTTCACGTCGTTGTTAGAACCGGGCACCCAAAAGAATGTGTGTTATATCCAAAGATCTTACGATGCAACCACTTCTCAAATCACCGTCGAGATTTTCTTATACCCGGTATATTGTCCTGCCCACCCGGTAGGACAATTCTTTCATTTCCAATGCATACAATCTAAACTACCTAACATCCCCGGGAAGCCTCGCGATCCATTCACTTCTAACAAGTGTAATGTATCATTTTCATTGGGAGATCTAAGGTATTGAGCTTTGAATTGTGTTATAATAGTTTTATAAAATTCTTTCAAACACAAATTACCCGTAGACTCCCCAATTCAAAGGTATTCTTCTTGGGCGTCTGCGCTCGTACCGTAACATAACATGCGAAGTGCGCACGTTATCTTTTGGTGCGAGGATATACCCATCGTCTTAGCAATATTTTCCCTTTGAATAAAATAGGGGTTCGAAGAAAGTATTTGATCATAAATACGTTGATACACACCTTCACTCATTCGGAATCAACGACGAAATAGGATACCTTTGAATCTTGGGTTGTCACCGAAGTAATCCCGATTAAGGCTAAACTCCCCCAATCTATGATCACGACCTTTCCGCTTGTCAATCTTTCCCATTTTACTACCTCCCCGCCTCTGTGATGATGTCGCATCTTACTCTTTTTCTTTTGCTTCTCCCATCTCAATCATAATCTTACTATACTCGTGCATCAACTCAATTTGACGTCAAAAAAGTTCTTCGCTTCCGGACGATGACTCTAAAGATGAAAGTGATGGGTGGGTCAAACATGAGTAGGTCAGCCAGGATTTCGTCAGACATGATTGGGCGAAATTGATAACAAAAGAAGAAAATTGAGTATTGAGATATAAGATGAATGAGTTGATTGTAGAAGAGTAAGATAGTAGAAGATGAATAAGTTTTATAGATAGAGAAAAAACTAGCCGTTTATAGCCGTTGAGCATCTTGTTGAAGAAGTTTGATCAGGAAAAAACCAAGTATGCAGGGGAACCAATATATATTTTATGGAGGTTCTTGTCGCGCAGTTCTGAACCGTGCGACAAGAACTAGCCGTTTGAACTTGTTTAAATCTCAGTTGTCCACGTGTCTCTATCTTAGCCGTTATATATACGCGCACTTCAGAACTGCGCGGCAAGATGACGTATTAAAGCTTGACAAGTGTCATCATCTCATTGGCTTACTCTCTACATGTAGTTCTGAACTGCGCGGCATCAATCCACCAAAAATCCATCTAGTGGGTCCACCCTCAAGGTGAAAAATGCAATGTCACGTGGATTTTCGATCTAGCTGTTAGGAGGTAAATTTAAAGGGTAGATTTTGAAATCCACCTTGCCACGTCATTTTTGACCTAGCTGTTGTGAATGCTCTCAGAGCATCCACAGCAGTCAAGAGGGTAGATTGGATAAATATTGAGGTGAATCCAAATCACCTCAATCCACCCTACAGCAGTTTCAATCCACCCCAAGGTGAATTCACCCCAGCGCACTTTTAAACCGCGCTCTAAAATAGACGTCCTAGATGCATCTACAAAATCATATCTTAGCCATTCAAACCCAGCGCAGTTCTAAACTGCGCGTAACTAACATCCAATAGAAAACTGACACGTATTATTTAAAAAAAAATATGTAGCCGCGCAGTTCAGAACCACGCGGCATTACCCCGTAAGCTAAAAGGCTTAAACACTTGGATGGATTTTCTAGTGTTACTTGTATTGTTTTTCTGAGTGTTAAAAGGCATTTATTGTGTTAGAGATTTTACCCAAGGCATACCCAACCATACTCCACAAGTTTCCCAACCCAGCCAATTTCTTCCGTTAATCACTTCAAAATGTCGGGATCTTCTAGTTTGCGACCGAGGAAAAATGCCTCCAAAACTACACGTAACTCTAACGCAAAAGTAAAACGAAGGGGGAATGCTGACATCACAAATAATTGGCCGTTACAATTGGCGTCGGACAACAATCCCACCCCATCAGACGATGAGTTGAACCGAGTAAATATCCTCCCAGACGGCTGGGTCCATATTTCTGCTGGATCGAAAGAAATAGCGGTAAGTTTTATGTAAATTTCATGTGTTATTAACGTATATTGCAATGTGTTCGATGAAATGCCCGAATGAACTTCTAACGTGCTAATGTGTTTTTTTTGTCAGAACTGAGATGAATTACAGTGTAGGGGATCACTGGATAAGGTACTGAAGTGGTACAGATAGATTGTAATGTACCCGACGTTGAAGAAATTGGTCGACGATATGGGTTTTGCGGACTTTTACTCGATTAATGCGATAAACTCGGATAACCGTCTCATTCATGCTCTCGTGGAGCGGTGGTGGCCTTCCACCCATACCTTTCACTTCCCTTGCGGGGAACTGGGTTTCACACCGTTAGACTTCGTCATGCTAACGGGCATATATTTTGGGAGGGGTCGCGAACTCCTGTACGACGAGAAGTACTCCAAGTTAGAGGAAGCAGAAAAAATGTTCCCAGGAATCACAAGCTCTGACATGAGATATGGTAACGTCACTCTCTCCTATTTAAAAAAGTGGCAAGAGCCTTTGAATTCAAGTAACCACAATTACGACTCAGAAATGGATATCGTGTATGCACGGGCATTTATTGCCTATATGATGGGTAATCTTTTCTTCTCAAATGGTGTCACATCCATTCGGTCAGGTTATCTGGCAGCCTTGATAGACTACGATATCCTTGGTACGTCGGGTTTTGACTGGGGTTCATCCATTATGGCGGCTTTGTATCGGGGGCTTGATGAAGTCTCAGTTCTGAGGCTCGGGAAGGTGAAGAAATTGATCACCGGATTCTATGCGGTGTTGGAGTACTAGTTCTTCGAGTATTATCGGGTTGGAATGTATCTTGTTAAGGTACAAAACATTAACCATATTTATCCTCGTATTTCTGGGTGGAGAGATAAAAGGGCGAGTACGGGGTCTGAAATCTATCACTCTTTTGCTATAATTAGAGATATGATAGGATGGAAGGACATAACCAACATAGATTGGCAACCATGGGTCAGGTCTATGAAATTAAGACATCCAGAGGTAAGCGTTGCAAAAGCACTGAGTTTTCAGAGGGTTCCATTGGTGTCAGCCCATACGGCCACGGTACGCTTAGGTATTTAGGAGACCGGTATATGCGTCAGATGACTGGGCTTGATAGTGTGCCTTATGACCCCCCTCAGGAGATTATGGAATTCCTAAGGTACGATCGAGAGTTATATCAGAGTCTGAAGGATGTGAACTACTACGATGGTCGTGATTACCTTGTTCCCGGCGTAGATGATTATATGACATATTGGCGTCTCGTTCATCTAAATCCTAAGATCGGTTGCACTATAGTAAAGAGGATGGGAAATATTTGGTATCGGGCGTGATCTAGTGAGGCCCGATGTAATCTTGCCACCTACGTCAAGTTTAGCTGCGTCTTCATAGGTGCAAGACTATGGTGTTCAGGCGACTGGCGATCCACGTAATATGGGATGGTTCATGGATGTGGCGGGACCGAACGATCAACGTAGACGGATATCGATCCCGGTGATGCAGGTACCATACCCGTGTCCACCTACGTATAGTATGGATGAGTTGTGGCATCAAAACCAATGAATGCGGTATGCGGCATATGAAGACTCGATGCAACTAGCTGACAACAATACTGAGTTGATGAGGGAGCTGAGCCGGGCACAAGTGGTCATCCGAGAGACGTCCGATAGACTAGCTGAGATGTCTATTTCCTACCAGACAGAGCCGGTTGTGCAATGCACCTATGACGAGAGTCTCGTACGTGGCAGACGATCCCGCCAAACGAAGAGAGGTCGTCCCAATTAGGCTATGTTTTATTTAGAACTTTTATTTATGTTTTGTTTAAACTACATTGTGTATTAATATTGTTTAAACTATGTTTTATTCAGAGTATTAATATATTTTTTATTTTGATAATTATATTTTTGGAAACTTGTTGTACAAGTTACTCAACGGCTATATTTTTTTTTGACACTTGATAACGGCTATATTTTTTTTTGAACACTTCTTAACGGCTATATTAACGGCTAGTTTTTTTGTCCTGCACTCTCCTCCCTTCTAATTTTTTACACTATCCTCTCTCTTTACCCCTCTCTTCAAAACCACTATGTCTTTCTCAAGCTCCCAGTCTAATTCTCAAAACCACTCTCAATCCTCCAATACGAACCAACAAGGAAACATCTTTCCTCATCAAATCGGCATATTTAATCCGTCGCAAATGCCTAATACTTCACAAGGTCAGAATCACCATGTTCGCCAACTATTCTCGCCACCCAACAATCAATCTCAATCTCAAACCCATGGATATTACCCTTATTACCCAAACCAAGGATATTACCCTCAATTTGATGGGTATACGGGCTCGTACCCTTAACCAGGAAATCCATATTATTCATCTCAAACATGTTTCGCCGGTGGAAGTTCGAGTACCACGCCGATGCAAGGTACATGAGGTTTAAATTATTTAAATCTTAATACATCGCCGGTTGCATCTCCGGTCATCTCCAAGGAACTCAATCCGGTTCTCACGAGAAATAATACGTGGACTCATGGGAAGGAAAAGTCTACAAGAAAAATGGCATCGACACCTATTATAGTTGAGGATATAGCTCAAGCTGAGGAACTCAATCTGGTTCTCACGAGAAGTAATACACGCGGGAAGGCAAAGTCTAAAAGAAAGATGACATCGACACCTATTATAGTTGAGGATGTACATGAGGCTTCAGAGAATATTCATGACGACAAAGAACAATACTCCAACTTCAAGAATTGGTCGTCTGATGACTTCATAAATCTTGCATGCGCTTGGTCCCAAGTGTCTCAAAACCTCGCTACCACGAACAACCAAAAAGCCGCTACATTTTGGTTTAAGGTGCGTGATCAATTTAACTCCTTTTATGTTGACCAATCGATGTGGAGATCTTACAATAGTGTCAATTGTGCGTATAAGGGGCGGCTCAATAAAAAATGTTTAATTTTTAGAGGTATCATTCAAGACCTTGAGAGCCAACATCATACCGGTATTGGAACGGATGACTTCGTAAGTATTTCATTTATTTTTCTCATTTCATTAATGTTTAAAGGTGAATCATACTCTAAAAAATTTTCTAACTTGATTTCTAGGAACGTATGGCAAACGATACATTTTATCAAACCCAAGGAAAACCATTTAAACTTGGGGAAGCGTACAAAGTTTTGGAAACTTGCCCAAAATGGTCGTAAATTCATCACATCGGCCATCCCGCCCGCAACGTTGCTAGAAAGTCAAATTTTAACGATAGCCCGGGTAACTCCACCAATACCAATTCTGAAGCACCTATATCTGGCACTCCAAATATCATAATTCCGGATGATTCTATCGACGTGGATGCACCACTATATTCTTGTGGGGATGTACGACCGGACGGCAAAAAAAAATACAAGGCAAAAGAAGCGACAAAGTCAAGTATAGTTTTTTAGGGGAAGAGGATGGTTGACACAACGTCCAACATGATGAAGCCATGGAATCTGATAAATGAGCAAAAGAATGAGGAAAAGGAAGCTAAAGCTAGACGTCGAGAGGAACTTAAGTTGATAAAAGAGGCAGAGTTTCAAAGGAGGCGTGAAGCGGAGCTAAATCGGAAAAAAAAACTTCGACGACTTGCATATGTTAAAGGTGATGACAACAGACCTTGGTAACCTACAACTGGCACAAAGGTGTTGGATGAAGAAGCAGATTAAAGAATATTCGAAGAAGTTGAAGGAGCAGTGTCCAAGTGATGACGACGTTTCTAATGATGAAGAATGATATAATCTTTAGCATTAATAGTAGTTATTAAGATCTATGTAATTTCATTATTTTAATAAAATTGTTATTAATGGTTCATATTTGGAAATGATGAAGACTTGGAAACAAAAAACATTACAACTTCAACATTAAACTTGAAAATAAAATACATTACTTTAGAAAATAAACAAACAATGATGAAGACTACAATTACTCTGCCCTTTTTCGACTCCACAAATGCGCGACAAGTTCATATCGTAATTGGAAATGAGCTCCTTCATTTCTAATTTCATTAACCTTCTGGATGTACTCTGCCATAGTGTTGATCGCGTGTCTTGGATTTAAGTCTTCCTTCCAATTATCCATGGCTTTTCTAAACTCGGGATCAATGTCCATTTGTCGGATAAAAGTATGGCGTTCATCTTCCACGATCATATTGTGCAAGATTATACATGTGTACATAACATTTCCTAGATCATTAGGTTTCCAAAATCGCGCACCGTTTGCCAATATTTGAAACCTAGCTTGTAATACCCCAAAAGCACGCTCTACGTCTTTCCGGAATGATTCTTGCATCTTTGAAAAATATCCTTCATCATCGTTGGACGGATTTCTAAGGGAGTGAATAAGTGTTTGCCATTTTGGATAGACTCCGTCCGCTAAGTAATACCCCATAGTGTGCGGTACCGTGCCTATATTATAATTGCATGGCTGTGCAACTTCATTAGACAAGTTGTTGAAAAACCACCTTTGATGCAAGACGTTCATGTCGTTGTTAGAACCGGGTACCCCAAATAATGCGTGCCATATCTAAAGATCTTGGGATGCAACCGCTTCTAAAATCACCGTCGAGATTTTCTTATACCCGGTATATTGTCCTGCCCACCCGGTAGGACAATTCTTCCATTTCCAATGCATACAAGCTAAACTACCTAACATCCCCGGGAAGCCTCGCGATCCATTCATTTCTAACAAGTGTAATGTATCGTCTTCATTGGGAGATCTAAGGTATTGAGCTTTGAATTGTGTTATAATAGTTTTATAAAATTCTTTCAAGCACAAAATAGCCGTAGACTCCCCAATTCGAAGGTATTCTTCTTGGGCGTCTGTGCTCGTACCATAACGTAGCATGTGAAATGCGCACGTTATCTTTTGGTGCGAGGATAAGCCCATAGTCATGGCGGCATTTTCTCTTTGAATAAAATAGGGGTTCGAAGAAAGTATTTGATGATAAATACGTTGATAAACACCTTCGCTCATACGGAATCGACGACGAAATGAGATACCTTTGAATCTTGGGTTGTCACCGAAGTAATCTCGGTTAAGGTTATCCTCCCCCAATTTATGCTCATGGCTTTTTCGTTTGTCAATCCGTCCCCTTTTACTACCTCCCTGCCTCCGTGATGATTTCGCCTCTTACTCTTTTTCTTCTGCTTCTCCCATCTCAATCATCATCTTGCCATACTCGTGCAACAACTCAACTTGACGTCGAAATAGTTCTTCGTCACTGGACGATGACTCCGAAGATGAGAGTGATGTCTCAGGCCTGAGCAGGTCATCAATAATTTTGTCAGACATGATTCAGCTCAATTGATAAGAAATGAAGAAGGTTGAGTTTTGATATATAAGATGAATGAGTTGATTGTAGAAGAGAGTAGGAGATGAATGAGGGTTATAACTAGAGAAAAAAACTAGCCGTTGAGCATCTTGTTGAAGAAGTTTGATCAGGGAAAAACTCAGGTGAAATAATGGGGAACCAAAAATATTTTTTATGCAGACTTATGCCGCGCACTTCTGAACCGCGCGGCAAAAACTAGCCGTTTAGAAATCTTTAAATCTCAGCCGTCCACGTGGTTAAATCTTAGACGTTGATGTTACGCACACTTCAAAACTGCGCTTAATAGGAACCGTTGATGGGAAAACACGTGTTATCATCTTAGGAGAGAAGTGTTATCACACACTTCTAAACCGCGCGCTATGGCTATGCGCACTTCAGAATTGCGCAGCGTGAATTCACCCTCAGGGGTGGATTTTCCACCCAAATCCACCCTTGGATGGATTTTTCTCCTGCCACGTCACCGATTCACCTAGCTGCTGGGAGACGATTTGGGTGAAAAATCCACCCGCCACGTCAGGGTGTACCTAGCTGCTGTGGGTGCTCTCAGGGCGGATTTTAGGTGGTTTTTTGAGAATCCACCAAGCTGCCAAAACCACTCGACTTTAGGTGAATTTGGGTTTTGGGTGGTTTTGGATAAATCCACCTAGCTGCTTGTTGGCAATATCATTTTCGGACCTGAATTGAAGTGAGAGTAATAAAAAGAAAGAGACAGCGGGCGATTTTTCTCAACAACAGACACATACAAATTCAGAGAGAGAGAGAGAGAGATATGAGATCAAACATCGTTTCTGAGGTAAATCATCTAAACCCTCATTCTTGCAATTACTACATTTCTATTTTGCAATTTCTTACCATTTCCTATCAAATTTAGAGCTGGATTTCAATTCATGAACTCTTAATCGATTGAATAAAATCCTAATTTAGAGTACCCAAAAACCCTAATTTTATACTTTTTGGGTTAATTAGAGAGCGGGGTGAAGGTTTTACTTAATGATTGCATGATCATGGAGAACATTGCCTAGAAAATAGTCTAAAAACTTAAGTTATAATAAGAAAAGGGTTTGAATTGGCAGAATTTGGTGAAAAATTGATCGCAGTACTGTATTGGGGTAGACGATTGAAGACTGAGATGGGTTTTTATTGTAAGGATGTCCAATGATGACAATAACCCTTATAGTGATGTTCTTAGGGACCGACCCTAGACGTAATATTAGAGAAAGAGATGGTATTTGAGGACCAAGTAAATGTTGGAAAGGTCTTTTGCTCACGGTGTAATTAGATCGAACGTTGTGGTTTATTTTTACCAGTCTATGTTGTATAATTACTTCAGTCATTGTTTGTTTGTTTGTGGTATCTTTTTGGTGTGTTACAGGGGGGATTAACTACTAGGTTAGGGCAGTGGTGGGAAGGAGTCCCGTTTCTTACTTCTGCGATAGTCATAGTCTGTGGAGTTATATATCTCATATGTCTTTTTGTTGGATATGATTCCTTTGTTGAGATATGCTTCTTGCCATCTTCAGTCGTATCGCGGTTCCAAGGTATATTTTCTTCCACAGTTGATCAGTTTTACTAAAACTGATGTCATGTGTTTTTTATCTTGATTTTGTAGTACTCTCTACCATATTTTATTTCCTGCTCTCGGAGCTTCTTTAACGATTGTCCATTCAATTGCATTCACTCACATAACTCTATTATAATTAATAACGATTTCTTTCTTTCACTTTTATCAATTTGTTGACTTTGGGCTTTCACATAATCTTGCTCCATTAGTCGGATGCATTTTGTCAATCGTCATTTCCACAAAAGCGGTAAGGTTAAAAGTAATTGCTATCATGGATTTATATGTATCCTAAAAGAAGAATATATGATTATTTTCAGATAAATTAAGTATGAGATTAACTATTAGTGTTGCACCAGGATGTGCGAGTAGCTCATGTAATATTGACACTTAGATAATACATCCGTGCATCAAAACTATTAGAGATATCTAAGAAGCTATAGAATTTAGAAGATACGAAATGCACTTACTTGGGTAAGCTATTAAGGATATAAAACTGTTTTTGTTTTGCTAATCCTAAAAAGTTACGTAGATGGTTTAGTTCTCACATTTTCGCCTTGGAGCTGTGCTGCCTCTAGAATATACATATAGAATAGAAGATAAGATTTAGTCATGACTACGACTGTACTAGGCGTCTTCCCTTCTCTTGAAGCATCCTTCCAATCCTATTTCTTAGGTTCTGTTTCACGATTATCAACGCAAGGAGTAGGCTGATAGTAGAGGCAAAGAGAGCTCTTTCAGATGGAGTCAGAGTAGAGTACAACCAAGGCGTATGGCTAAAGATCCAACTGATCCGTAGGAGTAGGAGAACAGGAATAGAAAGAAGAATCCAATGATAGCCATGGCGTATTCAGACGCTTATCTTAGAAATATATAGCCGCTTGTAAGGCAAGTAGTTTTCATAGTAGGGCAGGCTATAAGGATCAGGGAACAACTGATCCTGATATCAATCCATTATGAGTTACAGCTACTCTTTCGTGATAAAAACAGATATGTAATTTACCTAATGGGCAGGAGGCCAGGGGCACATCTAGGAATTTGGTTCAGGGTGAGCAAAGTAATGGGGGTCCGGGGGCTTCATCCCCGAAATTTGTGAGTAGTCAAGGGCATAACATAAAAAGTTTCATAAACATCATTAAAGCTTGAACTCTACCATGTTTTTTTTTTTTGGGTACTCAGGGGTATAATGCAAAAAGCTTAATGAACATCAATGAAGTTTGAATTCCATTTGTTTGAGCTAATATGACTAAGTTTTGAAGCATGATTGATATAAAAATAAACAAAATACATAGTAGGAAATCATAATTTCTATATAAATCTGTCAAAAGATCAATTTTCAAACCAAAGTTTAACCTCTATCAAATGCCAAAGTTCAACATCCGTTAAATAGCGCAAGTGAATAACCATAATTTCTCATACAAGTCCCTCAAAAACACAGCTATACTTCATATTAGCAATAATGGATCTCTCTCTCCAAACATTTGTTTTAGTTTTTGGATTTAAGGTTGAAAATGCCCTTCACAAAATACAGTTAGGGTGGGCAAATAGATGGTACAAGTATAATTAGTAAATAAAAAGTTGGCCATGGGCAAAGTAAAATTTCATGTAGAGTATGTATGACTGAAAGTAGAAAAATTATACCTACTAAAGTCAAAGCCTTTTAAATTCAGGGTAGGCAACTGCCCACTCTGAGCTCTATTTGGGTTCGCCCCTGCTAATGGACCTTAATAGATCAATCTTTATTTGTTAATGAAAAGTGAAACCCACCCTTAAGAATCGATTCCGATGAATACCGGTTGCTACTTTACTTTATACTCTTCAAATAAGAAAAATACCTGGGGAAGGGGTATTACACTATATTCATAATATTTTCATTAAATCAAGGAACAAAGTATTAAGTTAGGGGAGGAGTAAAATATGTAGGTTAAAAAACATATTTGTGCAGAGTCTGCAGACTCAACTGGTTTCTTTAAATAATCTAATAATTATGGTTAGCAATTACTAAGTATCATAAATGAAAATTTCTTTAGTTCCATTTGTAATGCAATATTTTGAATGTCAGCAATATTACTTAAATCTGTGAATGAACTTTTACGTGAAGAAGTCATCCTTCCTGTTAAAATTTGGTTGCTATAAATCTTTACCCAGGATAAATCCTGAAATTAGAAAAGTATATTTGCAATAGTATTCTTCTGGAAGTTACTGATTTCTTGCGAATATGGACCTCAACTAGCCTATAATAAGTCATCAATTATAAACTATGAAATGCTACTGCTCTCAGAATGAAGGTGGTTCTCTCTTGTGCTCTCTTTGTTAGCAGTGAACAAGGGAAATTTTTCTTGGGCATGAAACTTTTTGTTGGCATTCTCATAGCAAATATGTGCACAGACAGGAGGAGAGAATCAACTCATGGAGGAAACAGGTTTATGAGTGTGTATCATTGGTTTCATTCTCCTTTCTTAGGTAATTAGTCAATGATTGGGTTTTTCAACAGTTCTATGACCACTATCCATGTTTCTAGCTGTTCTGAGGTAGACGTGCTGGGTAAACTTATTCGTAAGAGGTAGTTGAGATGCTATAAAGCAGAAAGGAGGAATTGGATGGGTCAGATTTCTTCCAGTTTGCAGTTGACATCCTTGTATTATTTGGGTTTTACTGAAATCAACTATTACTTTTAAGATGAGTACTTGCTATTTTGCAATATGCTCCGTCAGGTCTCACTAAACCCAGGCAGATTTATAGTAAAACTACATCTAGTCTTTACTCCTCTTTAGTAAAACCTATGGGCCACCTTCACAACTTAAGGCAGATTTATAGTAAAACTAATTTACTCCTCTTTAGCAAATCTATGGGCCACCTTCACAACTTAAGGCTCTGCTTGGTATACAGGGAAAAATGCGAGTCTTCAAATATTTCTTTTGTTTTAATGTCCATAGGTAATATTTGTAATTGTTTGTCAGGTCCTGGTATGTTTTTCTTTTTTGAACAGGTAATGTTTCTAAAATATGTCCTCTTTGCTGAGGTTTTGGTTTTGACTCCAAAAGATTTAATATAATATCGGTTTAATCCTGATTTTGTGAGCTGTTACCTAGACAAACCAAATCTTGGGAATTAGTATGATTTGCGTCTATTGATGAGATAACAAGCAGGGTTCAAAACCCAACACTGGGGGGTCATCCGCCAAGATATATCTTGACTTAAAATGACGTGTGCGGCTTGTGGAGGTACCGTGGCGAGCCCCGGGAGACTAGTTAGGAGAATGGTGAAAAATGATGAACCCGATGAACTTCCGGATTCCAAAAAACAAAAACAAAAAAACAAGCAGGCCTAGTATCCAAGGTTTCTATATGTAAACTCATTTTCTAAAATAATCAACATCCAAGGATTCTAAATATAAATTCATCTTCTAAAATTGGATTAACATTCAAAGGCTCCATTGTTGCTCTAAAGGGTAGAGATTGAATTTTTTATTATTTTCTGTATCTAAGTCTTAGTCGTCGTGACATGTGGTGAGGTTTTCGATATTTTAGTTGTTGTCTGGTACCATAATGAGTGTTTTAAATATCAGTATTATCTCTACGTCTTTTCTATTCTTTACAAATCTGACTGTTCCGTTGCATTGAGTTTCTGAACCACCTTTTGTTGCTTCTTGCAGTTTACAGGATTTTCACATCTGTTGTTTTCCATGGTTCGCTGCTACATGTTCTGTTTAATATGTTAGCCTTGGTACCTTTAGGTTCTGAGCTGGAGAGAATTATGGGATCAGTCCGCTTGTTACTTGTGATAATTTTGGTGGCTACAAGCAATGCCCTTCTTCATGTTCTTATTGCGTTACTTGTAGCTCATAATCCTTTATACGCTAAAGGATATCTCATGAACGAGTGTGCGATAGGCTTCTCAGGAATCTTGTTTTCCATGATCGTTATCGAGACAAGTCTTAGCGGAGCTCAATCTAGAAGGTTGCTATCAATGAAAACAAAATCATTTGACATGACCGTCAACAAAAAGTTAAAACTATCTGGAGATGTGAAAATGCAAGTTCTCGTGTTTTTGATGTCAGCATCTTTGAGATACTCGAAGTGGGTATATCTCGATGGTACTCAGTGACCAGCACGCATATCTACAAAGACATTTGCGTTTTGCCGTCTCCAGAGACATTATTCAAATATCCCTTATTTCGTGGGATAATTCATTGTAAATATTCTCATATTTTCTACGATTTGAAGCAAACGTAGATACAAATGAACTCAGAAATAAATTAATGACCATTTTGGACGGGACAGGTCTATTGGTATTTCGGTTATCACCTCAATCAAAAAGTTTGTTAAATTCATTATTTTATTTGATATCTCCTAATGATGCGGATTTACTTTGCTGCAGTGTGTTTGGACTCTTTAATGTGCCCGCTAAATGGTAAAAGCAATATATGGTATCTTGTTCTGTTTTGTTTTTCATTTTATTATTGTTTTAATCATATTTTCTCCAGGTGCCATATATGAGAATGGGATTTTGTTTTCAGGTATCCATGGATTTTATTGATAGTTTTCCAGCTTCTGATGACGAATGTCTCGTTACTTGGCCATTTATGCGGCATTTTGACTGGTTTTGCATGTACGGATTTCCATCTCAGTTTAATATTTTCTCGACAATCAACTTTATTTATGATATAGTTTGCTGCGGTAGAATTCCGTATAACATTTACAGGGCGTATGCTGATTTTCAGATACCTATGGAATTTTCAACTACTTATTACCTGGATCTTCTTTCTATTCTACCATTGAGGGCACCTCGTTTCTGGTAATTTCCTGCAGTGACCTGTCTTTATATTGTTTAATATATGATATGCATGCTAACTCATATAATATATTGAGGGTTACTTGAATTAGCTCAGGATCAGTGTGCCAAATTTACTGCTTTGGGAGATAAAAAACACCAAATCATGAAAATATTCTTAACTCTTAAGTTAGATTTTCGTGAAAGCGAGTGCTTATTTTCTCAATTTCGTTATTGCATTTCAAGTCGA
The DNA here is from genome assembly GCA_014058105.1 of Kingdonia uniflora. Lineage (NCBI taxonomy): Eukaryota > Viridiplantae > Streptophyta > Magnoliopsida > Ranunculales > Circaeasteraceae > Kingdonia > Kingdonia uniflora. Next base: position 1,808,328 of record JACGCM010000622.1, read on the forward strand.
TATACAAAGTCTTTATGTTCCGGAATATGGTTTGGTGCACAAGTATAGGATGGTACACCATACCATTATTACTCATGTTACAGATATTTATCAATCAAAAATCAAAGTCAGCAATTTCCTCCTAAGATTTGAAGTCAAACCAAAGGCGATACATTCTTGCTTCCTAAGATCACATTTAAAAAAAAAAATGCAACATATTCTCATGTCCTTGACATGAAAAACCTGTTATGACTCTATGACCTGTGCAAGTAGATCAGTCAATGAATGAATTGAATATCTGTCATTTTCTGCAAATTATTGTCAAGGTAATCGTTGATACCAAGAACTTAGGACAAATTTGCTTGGCCAATTTATAAAATTAAGTATCAGGCTTTTTGAAGAATATAGCCATTGTGGCTTCTATATTGCTGGTGGCGTTTCTACACCTGGTTTTCTAAATTTTAATGCATGCAATATATGCGTGAGTAGCGACAGACTCTTCCGTGTAGGCTAATAGACCCTTCTATACATAATTTTTGAATTTAAACTGCTTATGTTAATCAATCTTTTATGAATTTTATTTGTGGGGATTTATAAATAGAAATATTTCTAAACATTGTCTAAAATTCATTTTTTATTCTATGCCTGCATATCCTCATCCTAATGTTTAAAGTATGACATAGTATTCTTAAACTAATAAAAGTTTTAAATATATTGTTTTTGCAGTCGACATGTGTGAGGAGACCTAAATTTATCATATGCACTGGAGGGATTCCATCTGGTTACATCCCTACACATTCAAGTCAAAATACAACATCCAGGTGCTTTTTGCATTAGTGTTGTTAGTATCCTTTAGATGTTATTTGCAAATATATGTAGGACATTGGAGATTTTTGCGGATGTATCTGAACTAAAGATCCCCTCCACATGACAGCCACCACCACACACACACGGAGAGAGAGAGGGAGAGAGAGGGAGGGAGGTTGTGCGCTTCAGCCTAGTAGTTCTGAGGCTTAGAAATAGCGAGCTACTGAAGTCTTCTTCCGCCAGCAGTCGTGCTTAGGTTCGGGGGGCGCCGGACGGAGAAGACTAGCGGCAAGAATAACTACCTTGTTGAGAGCTCGCTATTAATCAGTTTTCCTAGGCCTAGCAGCGTTTTAAGCGGCAACAGCGATGCGACGCTGGCAAAAACGAACCTACTGGTGGCATTCTGGCGGCTTTGAGGGAAGGGAGAGAGTTGCGGCTTGTTTTGTAGGTGGCAAACGACCAATTTAATTAGGGACCAGGCAAACTATGTGAGACTGAAATGACATGTATGTATGTATGTAGTAAATAAATAAATGTTTTGAATAGAAATTTGGCTTGCGTACAACATAGTTGGAAATAATGTCCATTATCAAAGACTTTATTCACTATTTTTCCTACTATGCAGTAGTTTAATTTCTGGTGATTTATGGAGATACCTTTCTTCCTGGAGGCCACAAAGAGAAACACCACAAAGTCAACCATCTTCTGAGGTATGATTATCTGTCAGATGTTACACCAAATTATTAATTTAAAGATGGCTTGTTCTTCGATATGCAAGGGAATGTGTTAAAAACGACGTGCGGAAGCGATTGATTAACACTATATTCAAAACGATCTCTTTATTTAACTCTCTCTACGATTACAAGCTCTCTCTCTAACCCGACTAGGGCATCTCCTTCTCTTTCAAAACTCAACTCCCCCTAACTCTCTCTTAGGATTCTCCTAAATATAGGAGATCCCCACCTTTCTCTACACCCCCAATAAAAGGAAACTACCAAGATTTATCCTAATCTAGATTATTCTCTAGAATAAAATAAAATAAACTAATAAAGAAAACTCCGTAGAGATCGGTCACATAAGAAACGTGCATAGGTCGTGGTCGTGACGTCCCACGACCTATCAACTCTCCCCCTCTTTGAAGAATTCGTGGTTGAGGAAGGTCCACCGATGCAATTTCCGCATCACCATAATCGTCGCTCAACAACTGCTCGAGTGCCTCATCGATATGATCATGTAGCTGCTGTGACACAAGCGGCATTTGTTTCCTCGAATTAGAACACTCGCGCCTCATGTGCCCCGTTTTCCCGCAATTGTAACAAATAGTCGTTTTAGCAGTACCCGCTGGTTTGACCACTCCTGTAGTGGTGGTTAGAGTCGTGGACGTCGTTGCTGTAGTAGGTGTCGAAAATGAGGAATATCCAGAAGGCTTCAATTTGGCTTCTACCCGACGAGCCATCTCAACTATATCCGAAAGCAAATGCGGCGAAAAGGGAATCATCTTATCTTGAATCAGTTTTGTAAGTCCCAAACGAAAATGACTAATCCACTGTGCTTCGGATTCAGTCAAGACAACCCGTGAAGATAACATATAAAACTCACTGGCATAGTCGTCCACCGATTGATTCTTGGCCTGTCGCAAAGTTTGAAGTTTAGCAAAACTCTCCTCTTCGTAGGTACTTGGTATGAACTGGGCCATCATCTTTCCTCGCATAACCTCCTAATCAATAACATTATCGTCTCCCACGGATACCCGCAATTGTTGAACGTTTTCCCTCCAATTTAAGGCATACCCTATTAATTTTGTCTCCACCAAGCTCACTGCTCGTTGTCCTATGCATTTCTTGAAAGCAAGCATTTTATCAACCCTGTTTAGCCAATCAATAAAATTGTTCGCATATGATTTTCAATCAAAATTAGGAACGTTAATTTTAACGTCAGAATTCAGAATTTGAAACGCATAAATAATGGCGTTCGCTACCTGACTCTCTTGGTTACCCTGGTACCCGTATCCCTGCATACCATACTGTGGCTGTTGTCCATACTTTGTACATCCTATCCCCTGGTATGGTTGAAAATTATCGGTACGAGCACGCTTCCCAAAGTTATTCAGAAGAACTCCACGACTTCAACCTCTTATGTCATGGAAACCGTACATGTCTCCATATCCCCGATGATCAGAGTCATCCCATTGTCAGTTATCAGCAGCAAAACCGTTCTCGCTAGTCCACTGTCTCTGTGGAGTACCCTGCCCTGAGTACCTTTCCCCTTGGGGAGGTGTAGGTGACCTTTGTGGTCGAGGGGGCACATAAGGAGGTGCCCCTCATGACATCAGCCCTCCTAATTGTTGTATGTTACTCCGCCAATACCCGTTGTCATCTTTGTCTATGCCACCTGTGCGAAACCCAGACTGTTGCAGTTGTGGTTTGGTTCATGTCCCTGTTGTGTAACAAAACCTCCCACTGTGGCCGATAATGGTTGGTTACGGGCACCGTAAGTCTGCCCAAAGTACTGGTTACCCCCCCCCCCCGAATTGTGTTGGTTATTAGATTGTGCAGTTGGAACCGGTGGTGGAATGGTGGTTTGGGTCGTTGCTTGGTTGTTGTTGTCCCCTACCGTATCAAAGACCCCAGCCTGAGTATGGTTCTGCCGAATCTGTTGAACCCGTGGAGAGTAAGTCGACGGTGTTCTTGCCCTCATTATACTTGTGGACGTCGGAGAAGAGTGATAGACCGGAAGTGTTATGGTGTTGCGAGAGAGACCAAAGGCGCTGTTGGTATCATAATTTCTACCGTTGTTGTTGGTGTTGCAATCACCAATTGGGATGAGAGAAGCATCGAATATCGTTCGTGGGGAAGGACTTTAGTCGCTGCAATTGGGAGAGTGGTTGGTTGAACTCGACGTGAGTTGCCCCCTTCTGGGTTGACGACTTGGGTTGGGCTCCGTGCTGGAAATGCTAGAAAATGGACTCAGGTGGCCCAAATTGGATTGGCCTCCCTCCTCAGATGTGCCCACGTGGTGTGCGTGTGCTTTGGTCATGTGTGAACCGCACGTGTGACGCTAATACCCCTGTTTGGTGCTCCCGCTCCCTGCCCATTACTGAGTATTGTGCCTAACACGTTATGAAAATCTAACTCTCTCACCCGACGATTTTGAATACTCTCTTCGCAATTCATAGTGACCTGCGTTTTCAGCGGTATTTTTAATCGTCTGTAGACCGTCGAGACTCCCTGAATAACAGTGGTGGTGAGATTTTCGTTTGGTGGTGATTGATTGACTAAGTTCTCCCCCTTGATTTAGTTAGACTCCGATGAGATCTTCGCTTTCGCGGGTGTCGGCAAACTTGTCGACGCTTTCGACATCTAAACCTTGAAACGATTTCGAGATTAGGGTTTTGTCACCGTTGTTCACTAACTCTGAATTTTTCCTTGTTGGAACGGCTTGCATCGCCGTCTTCTTTCCTCTTCCAATGACTGATAACAGTGTTGGGGTTAACGGGTTAATTCCCGCATTGCGACCATCACGCATAAAACCCTCTATTGGATCACCTCTTCCCTGCCCTACTTCGGGGTTACCAGAATCGCCGTTCTTTGTCCCTTGCTCGCTATTGTCCACATACATGGATTCTCGTTGATATTGACATCACCGCGATCATCATCGCCTCGATTTGCTTTGACATCAATTTGTTTGAGGTGGTGAGCTCTTTGTTGGATTCTACTAGTAATGTAGTAGATTCTTCCACCGTCTTCAAACGTTCGCCTTGAGTTGGTTGCTTAACTTTCTTCGGTGTTTTCTTACCCATCTCCGGTTCCAAGTTGTTAAAAACGACGTGCGGAAGCAATTGATTAACACTATATTCAAAACGATCTCTTTATTTAACTCTCTCTACGATTACAAGCTCTCTCTCTAACCCGACTAGTGCTTCTCCTTCTTTCTCAAAACTCAAGTCCCCCCAACTCTCTCCTAGGATTCTCCTAAATATAGGAGATCCCCACCTTTCTCTACATCCCCAATAAAAGGAAACTACCAAGATTTATCTTAATCTAGATTATTCTCTAGAATAAAATAAAATAAACTAATAAAGGAGACTACGTAGAGACCGGTCACAGTAGATGCCCATGTGCTAGTTCTATATTGTTATTGATCAAAATAGGTCCTGTAGATGGTAGATTATTTACCTTAATGAATTAACTTGGATCCTCTAAGAACTGATCGTAGATTTAGGTCTAGTTTGCTTATTCGAGGAGCTGCTTGAGTTTTTGGCGCACTTTCATATTAATTGATTGAGCTCGATTTTGTTTCTTATATTTATTTTCCTATATACTCAAATTTGAATGTCTGGATTAAACTACTGGAGGCCGTGTCAGAGTATATAACTAGTTATTTTGATGTGGCTAATAAATATTGAGAATTTTGAAGGAGCAGGATGAAGACAGAGTTTGAGGTCTCATCCACTAGACTACGTTGTGTCGACAAAAGCATTTAGGATTCTGGATCATTTAGAGGATGCACTGTGGATAAACTTATTTACATAATTGGGATATGTTTATCATCTATATTGATTTGCTGTTTGTACCTCCAACTATAAAAAATAAAAATAAAACTAAGAAAACGAGATGCTCTAACTAATAACATCAATTTTCTTGTTATAGTAAATAATTCTCTTAAGTATAATATGAAATCTCATATAACTTCAAACTTATCGATTATAATGATTCCATAACTGCCAGAAAATTGGTGTGATGAAGGATAAATAACGAAGTTGAGTAAACTGAATCCCACAATCTAGGAGGGAGAACGTGCTTATAATCATGATAGGTATTCTCCCTAATTTTAGTCTACAAGATGAATCATACTACACTAATAAAAAAAACATGTAGACACACATAGGTAGTTGACAGAAGAGAGAGAGAGAGGGGGGAAGAAAGATCTAGGGATTTGTGTGAGATACGTACTCCCTTTTATGCTGAGTTTAATCCTAATCTCAAAGATCCGGGTAGTCGGAGAGGTGCCCATTTATAGTCGGCCTATGAAAACGCACAGATCTTGGGATTCGTGTGAGGTACGTACTCCCTTTTTTGCTGGGTTTAATCCCAATCTCAAAGATCCGGGTAGCTGGAGAGGTGCGCATTTATAGTCAGCCTATGAAAACACATAAATACCAAAGATGGGTCGAATTCATCCTAAAATTGCGAAAAAGTATCAACTCAATGAAGTGGTAGACGTCAAAGATGTTGAAGATAAAATGCGCTGAACTTACCCACAAAAACTGACCCCCCGCCCCCCTCCCCTGATATATATTTGCCACAATTTACTGTTTTATTTCATTCCTTTGAAGATGCCTGAAAGGGTTTTAAAAAGAGTACTAACTAATAGATAATAATGGACAGTGGGAAATAATTAAGAATCGACAAAAATTTATCCACTTCTATATGAAGAAGTTTCTAATCATTATCGTTATTACTTGAAAATTTGACCACACGATTTTTTTTGACAAAAGTAAGTGTAAAAATGTTTATCCACTCAATAAATAACATTGTAGTCTAGAACATATGAAGGAAAGTTGCGGAAGCTTAACCTTTGAAATGTTCGATAAAAAACAAAATCAAAACTTAAGAATTTTTTTATTTCAATTTTCAAAAGCCTGAACAATTTCTATTAACTATTTTTCAAGCGAAAAATCCAATTACAATTCTAGCCTAGGTCCTTTCTTTATTGATAAGGAGAGAGATGATAACTTTCCTTGAAGGAAATCCCTTTATTCGAGCAATTTTAAGTTAAGTGAACTTCTAAATTAAAGAGTTTCTAAACTAAAAGAGATACTACAAATGAAGAGAATAATCTAGAGAGAGAGAATGACACCAACTAGGGAGAATCTGTACGGGTAGGGGTAGGTAGACGACCCTTACCAAATGAGGCTTGGTCAGTTGGTAGGGCTAGTGCTAGGAAAATCAAGAGGTCTAGAGACCAATTCTCATCATAAGCAGCTTACTTTTCAAAACAAAAAAAGGGTAGACGACCCGTGACTTATCAAAGGTTGTGAGAGGAATGGGTATGAACACCTAATTAGATAGATCTAGTTAGCATTTCTTAATGGGGGCTTTTGTTTTTTTTTCCCTTTCATCTCTTTTGGCTTCGGATAATATCTGTTTCCGTTCTTGCAAAACTTCTTTTGAGCTCTTTGATAAACATTAATTTAAAATAAATCAGGTGTGCAATATTCAAATAATACTTCTTTTTTTTCCGTTTGCCATCATCTGATTCTCTTTAAAATATTTTCCCCCCTTTTCATTAGTCCTGGTTAACTTTTTTTGTCTTTCATATAAACCTGTTAGTATTACAAGTTGCAGGCAGCACAAGACATCAGGTTTCCTGGGAGAGGAAGGACGCTTGCTTCTGGACAGAATCAAGCAGCGTCTGCCGTAAATTCTGATTTAAGCCTACATACTAGGCTGCTAGATAACAGCGCCCCAGATCAGGAAACAACAACTGCTCGTGTAGGACAGAGAATATCAGATGGAAGGTATTATAAACAATCATATAAATTGTGTTATTAGCTAAAAATAAATGTCTTGAATAGAAGGTTCTAAAATTGGGTAAATGGAATTCAAGCTTAAATTGACCTATTAAGGGTATAATAAGCTCCTCTTAGGGGGTTGAAGAACTTTTGTGAAAAGCGACCAACCAATATACAGAAGATCCTATGGTTTAAATATAGCTTATGTTACACCTGTAACCTGATCCAACTCGATCCAATAACTCATGGTTGACGTCCTAATTTTTTTTTTTGAGAATGACGTCCTAAATTTTGATGCTTGCCAATGATCTGATCTGATTTTTTGATCATTTTTGGATCATCCATGTTCTTCTATGAGAATAACTGAGGTGTGTATAAATCTATTATATATTTGTTGTTAGATTACATGATGTGCTACTATTTTTGAGCCTATTGTTATTAATTCGTTAACTTATTGACTTGGATTTAAGGCTAGCATCCCTCTGTTCTGATCGGGTCCTCCTCTACTCACATCATATATGATTGATATATTGACAGCCCTGCCAAGTAGTTGGTAAACTTGTTTAAGTATTTGCAACATACCTTTGTGGAAACTGCCAGTATACACCTCATATGGAGTATGATTTGCCCCAAGTCATCCTGGAGTTGAAAACATTCTATTTAACCAATGTGGTTCGGTTAAATGGTAGTAGATCCCTCAAGAAGCTGATGTCCTGAGATCGACTCCACCAACCAGCTACACATGGTAGGACTTCCTGGCTTACCTGACATGTGATTCTGTTGGGATCTCACATGTCCCAGGGATTTAGTTGGGCAAATGGTAAAAAATTGTGAACACAAATTACCCTGGTCAGCAGAAAAAGACATTCATTTTCATTTTCATTTGGACATTGTGCCCATGGGTTAGATTTTGTTCTCTAATAATATAACCACTGCATAATGCCCAGGCATTGTGCTGTGTCCAACACCTTGTACAGTCAGCCAAGCGATAGTGGTGTACAGAAATTGGTAAGAATTATTATAAGTGTTTTGACACCATGTACCCGTATTGGACAAACGTGTCATATCCTCTATAGGAGGTTTACTGTTTGCGCACCTAGCAAGGGACCTTGTCCTTTTGGTTTGCTGAACCCGTGTCTCACACGTTTCTCTATAGGGATGTTTATCACGTGCTTTGGTTTTGATGTTGTTCTAGTACAAGTTTTGGGTCACCCTTATCAGCCCCCTATGCACACTTATGTATTTCCTATTTTCCGATATATTTTTTTGCTAGTCAAACTAGGGTTAAGGTAGACCAAATGAACCAGATTTTATTGATACAAAATAGAGCTATTACAATATAATATATTTCCTCCCATGAACATCTTCCATAATGAAAACACATAACTCAGGAGGAAGTGAGCTTGGGGAGTAAACAAGATCTCTAATAATAATGGACAAGGCAGCCAAAGCATCCGCACATTGATTCATCCCCCTGAAGACACGATAAATCCTAAAATAGCTTGACTTAGAAACAATTTTCTTGATTGCTTGAGCAAGATGATAAGCTCCAGGAGGATTCACATAATCTGTGAAGTACACCAGGATCTTAGAATCAGTTATAACTTGTAACCTTAATTTTGGTATACCATTTTGGACTCCCAACAACAGACCATGACAAATTGCTTGCTTCCAGGCATAGCCACTGAATGAGAGGCAACAGCCCCACTGTAACACGCCACACAGGAACCACTACTATCAACCCCCCCCCCCCCCCCCCCCCCCCCCCCACACACACACACCACCACCACCAAGAGCAGTAAACAACTTATTTAGGCTGAATAGGGGGGAGAGGGTCTCAAGAATGACTTAAGTCCCTGGCTCTAGCAGTGTCAGTAGTTTGCTACTGGAAGGTGTGTTTGAGCTTGTGCCGAACATCGAGGCAAATCTGCTTAAACACAATAGGAGCAGATCAACTTTTATTCCTGAACACCAAGTTATTATGAGCTTTGCACAAAAGGTACATCAAGGCAGCACAAATGACAGTCTAGTTAAAATTGCTCGAGTTCATGTGGCAGATCTGTTCCACCTCCTGATCCAAGTCCTCTTCAGTTCTAACAAAGATAACTTGTTAAAATCCCCTGCCAAAACTGATTAGACATAGGACACTCCATGAAGCTACTCTTTCATTTGAGCAATTACACGTGACAACTGGAAGAATGGAAAACTCACCTTTGGACGAGGTAATCCCTAGTAGCAAACACCCTTTCATAAGTTTCCAAGTTATAAACCCATGCTTAGGGATCACACGGAACAACAAACACATTTCAAACCACCTTCTCTTAGGCCTGACAGATTGGAGTTTATGAACAGTAGAAGAAACAGTGAAATTTCATTTAGTAGATGGAGACCAAAAACCATTGTCAACGGTGGAATATATTTGAGAAAGATTTAATCCAATTTCCCTAATTTCTCCCATCAGATGTTGGGGAGTAGACCAGCTGCCATTGGTCACAACATTAGAGACTCCAGCACTAAGGCAAAGAAAGGTGATGCACGCATTTTTCAATCTTCTAGCTTGTATGTTTTTTTCAATTTCGTGATACCTCTTCATTTAGCAAAATGATCGAGTTCTATGTTCGTGTGTGCCGGAAATTTTCAGATTTCTTATGATGAAACTTTTATATTAATTGATTACTATAAATTTAACGAGTGTATTACATTAGTATACTAAGAATAGTTAGATAAGTACTTATGACATCTAATCTCCAACAAATTTGAGAGAATATTTCTTTTGATATTTTCTCTCAAAGTTTGTCTCCCTATTTCCTCCATTTCTCCACAATCTGTCTAAATTTTCTCTTCAAATTTGTGTCAAAATTCCTTCACTTTTACTTTCTAGATATTTTTTTATCTCCAGCCATCCATATTTATCTTGATTTTCTTTCTCCGTAAAAGGATCTGTATCTTTTCCAAATCTGTCTAAATTCTTTCTTAGTATTTTTTTTCTCTCTCTCTCTCTCTCTCTCTCCAATGTATGGGACGGAAGGAACATTACATTAATTTGTAAGACTTATGAACCCTCATACATTAGAATTTACATGTATTGGTTTTGGAAAGATTTGACCGCTCTTTTTGTGTTTGAGGGTACTCTCAGCCTACAACTACTGAATATATATCTTTATTAAGTTAAGCCATGATATAATGTAATCACATAGTCTTATAGTTTCGCTACAGGTTTCAGAATACCATTTTCGGATCCGAATTACTTATATCAGTGAGTTTTATTATTTACTTTATTGCTTGTTTTACTGGCAAATGTCTACCTGCTATACCTTGTTTTTATTTCACAGGCTTTTGGCTATGGATGGTGGACTAGCAGCTGCTGCAGCCCAATCACGACAGCAGGTTTCTTTCCATTTTGTTTTACTGAAATACTGCCAATATTTGGACGTATAAACTTCTCAAACAAATTTTTGTTTACTTGTTTTATTCATGTGAGGCAGAAGCCAGATACCTTTGACGAAGAGATCCAAATGCTTGTAGCAATGGGTTTTGAGAAGGTACAACTTCATTTCGGTATTTTTTTCGCAATGTTGGTAATTTTATGTATCCACTGCAAATAATGGTTAATATATTCCTGCATTCTTTTGAATTTCTACCAAATCTTGTAAAATGAAATTCGTTGCTGATACGCTCTTCGCTTTAAATATCGAACTCCAATCCAAGATGTATAGATGTACGCATACAAAGAACCTGTGTGCTTACAATGTCAAATTGCATTTATTGACAGGTAGGCGTATTTGTAGTTCTAGTTTCCCCTACTTTTAGCGGAGCTTGAATATATTGACTTTGTGCACTGAATTACATATTGTCCAATGATGGTAAATTTAAAGGGTTGGCTTTCTCGGACAGTTATGAGGTATTAACCTATAATTGTTTGTCTTAAAGAATAAATGTTGAGTGGGTTGTATTGCGCAGACACAGGTAGAAGTTGCTATTGCAGCAGCTGATGGTGATTCAAATGTTGCAGTGGAAATTCTTATGACCCAGCAGGCATGAAACTTCCCAATTCATATTCAATTACTAATTTATTCATTTTACTTATATCTGTTTGCCTTGGTTGAACAGTGGAAAATAATAGTATGTGTTTATGATGCATGCAGGGATAGATACCATATCAAGTTTGCCTGACCGATTGCTGACTGTTCCCGATCAACAGTAATACATACCTTTAGAATATATTTGTCAGTCATCCATGTTTCAGTTTTAGAAAAATGTATACGCCATGAAAGTAAGCCCCACCCAAGTAGCCTCAGTTTGTAACATGTCCTAGAAGTATGCTTCAGTGGCCAATTTATGTTTTAACTACGTATTGTGTAGTAAGAGCTAACAAGTTGTGATGTCAATGTTAGGTAAACAAAATTCTGCTTTAGATTTCATACATTTCATAGGTAGAGTAGTGAAAAATGATGAACTCTACGAACTTCCGGATTCCAAAAAAAAATGCATTTCATATGCAACGGTGTGCTCTTTTTCTGGTTTTGTAATGTTGAAGATAACTATTATCTGTTTTAACTTGGTTCCGTGGAATTGATTGTGTGGATGGAGTTTATAGTTTTTGGATTAGTTGCTCGACATTGACTAGATTGTGAGTATAAAAAAAGAAATCTTTTACCAAATAGGCCTTTATGCTCTTCCCTGCTTGAACTCTATCGAAAATATACTCATTCAAAAAATTCTTCAATATGGAGTTGAACATGGAACGGTGGTAGTTGCAGATCCATCATTACTTATGCCCTGCTCGGTACATCGGAAATTTGTGTGCTTGAGAAGACTTTTGGTTACTTAGACTATTGCTAACTATTAGACTTGATTCCATTGGCCAAAAAATCTTGACATGTAGCGAGAGTTAGAGAAGCGGATTTTTTAAGGGTAGGTACCTAAGATTTATGTGCCAAATTAATTGGTGTTTTATTTATTTCCTTTTAAATTTAAAAACAAAAACAAAAACTGCACCAACTGTGTTGGGACAAGTTTTTTTGTTTTTGTTTTTAAATCTGGATTAATCAAAAAAAAAACATATTTGCGACCAGACCCGATTAATTCAAGTATAATCCCTACGAACTTTTACTTGAAGAAAACACAAATTTTCTAAAAATCTTCGAACAATTAAGAATTAATCTTGTTTTAGTCTCAAGATTTTTCTGTAGTGAATATTTTTGCCAAATCTCGTCTCGATGTTGTAAAGTTTTTATTTAATCTTAATTAAATCTATTGTTGGATCATAACGCCTTAAGTAAAAATAAAGATAAAATTAAAAATTGTATGTTATGGGTCATATCCCTTCTACGAAGAGTATGACTCAGAAAGATCTCTATTTGGATCTTCAAACTCATATGCCCAAACATCGATTATGGCTATGTGTATGGTTATGTACACTGTCAGGGGTATGGATATCCAATCGAGCAGACATATGATGCTTCTAACCCTATAATATACATATTAGTATTGAGTTGCCCATCGCTCGAAATTCTTCTGTACGTTCCACATGTAGTGTACGAGGAATATATATGTCAATACAGGCATAGATACGAGGGGACAAACGCAACATAGGCTCAGTATGTTGCTCACATTGAAGATAAAAAGATGAAAAAAAATTCAAGAACAAGAGACACTCGAATTATTAACTTTTCAACTTGTGTAATAAATAATTTTAATTGTAATATGGATATTTTTAGTTATTAATTTTGTTCTTTTCTTTTAAAGAACATCTTTTTTCATTAACCTACAATTAAATTACCATTAATAACAATTAAACATAACTAACTGTGATTAATCTTATATTTAATTTAAGCAAAAATGAAGGAAAAATAAACTATAATCTCCAATATTAATCTTGATGAATCTTTTTTCAAAATGGGAGATTAATGGTAGATCTCGATTAAAAAACCCTTGGTTGGGCACAACTTATATGCTGATGCTCTTAGCAATAGTTGAAAGGATTTCCAATAACTTAGACTTGCAATCTAATGGAATAGTAAACTTTTTCCTAATTTTAGGAGCAGGGGTTGGTGTATCGGTTTGGGAACACGCCGGTCCGGATTTATCCTAACTTACCCGACGTGGCTTACTAAATTATTGTAAAAGCTCAGCCCCGCACCAAGCAGAGCCTATGAAAATACTAAAATGCCCTAGAGATTGCTTTGTTCTCAACCTATGCATGTATGACAATCTTGTCATTTACAGTAACATCGTTGGAAGACTTTGTTTACGATCGAGACCAAGGATTTTTCGGAGATTATGACCTCCACGATATCCTCAGTTTTTTTTTATTTTTATTTTTGTAATAAAAAACAACACTCCAAACATTCCCAAATTCCCATCCAAAAACAAATCTCCAATAATCACACTTAGATTGCCAACAAATTTATTGTCTTTGGGGGGGATAGGGGGAGAGAGATCTAAGCTGCAATTTGAAATTAGTTCTAATTTTTTGGTTAGATTTGAAGGAGAGAGAATTTGAGATTTTGTAAAAAACAATTGTGAGAGAGAGATCTAAGCTGCAGTTCGAAACGAGTCTAATTACTTGTTTTTAGTTAGATTTGATGGAGATTTTGTAAAAAAAGTTGAATTTTTTATTTTTATTTTTATGTTCGAGTGAGAGAGAGTCAGGCAATGTCGACATTTCCAAGAACGATATATTCGATAGTAGTGATAATTGGGGGATTAGCTGTGTTCTTAATTTTCGCTTCATTGGGTTTGATTTCACATCCCATTAGTACAACTGTTATTCAAGGGTATTTCTATCCTCGCATTGATCACTCTGTAAAACCCGAATCTAACTCCGCGGTATCCCTTGATGGGAGTAATGATAGAATGGGTGTAACTGGATTGAAATACCCATCTGGGTATAATAATGGTTCAGAGGGTATTATTAAGGAGCAACTTGATATTGCTTCGCCGGGGTCTAGTGTTGGTAGTAGTGAAGATGATAGGAAGGTTGTAGTTGAGTCCAGGGATTCACCCATTTCGGAGGCAGCATTGCCCAATGGGCCTAGCAAGGTTCAATCAGGTAAGCCATTAATTTATATGGTGTTTATTTAATGCGTTTTTACTTTGTTAGTATAATTTTAAAACTGTAAAGTTTGGAATTGATGAGATGGAAATATGGTAGCAGTGGCACTGTAACTGTTAGTAAAAATAAAAAGTCGGAGAAAATAACGGGGTAATAGCTAATAGGATTAGAACATGTTGATTTATGAAGCATATAGCTAAAAACCACGATAAAAGGTCGGTTCTAGTGAAGTACACATGCCTGACTTCGATTAACTTGGCTGGTTTGTCAGAGTTCTAAGTGGAAAGAACTATACATTGAAGAAAATGGATCAGAGAGTGATACCACAAGAGATTGGTACAACAGAATATAGGGCGATAAATGACTCTCCAAGAGCAAGCAAAGCTTACAGAAAGACGATTCTGATAGTTGATGCATATGACACTGTTGAACGTCTCAATGTTACCTTCACGATCAACCTTAACTTGCCATCCACCCATTTGACACTATTGAAGGTTTGTATGAGGATCAAAGTGGTTCTACGAGATAGAGTGTATCATAGGTCTCCCTACCACAAATTTTTTCAAGTAATTTACAATAATAAGGACTGAGCTGCAGCATAACGACACCAGATGCAAACTCCAACCACAAATATATAATTAGATGATTAGAACCTTACTCGCTGCCTCGGTTCCGTTGGTTGTTGTTTAATAGACACCAGACATGAACTACCTACCAAACAAATTTTTAGAGCATTGGATTCGAAGCAAAATTATAAACTTGTTGTTATTCTATCTACTACTATGTAATTATTTTTCTGTAACGGGCTTTCGATGCAACTTGTAAAAGGCATAGTGCTATTGAGATGTAACTTTTTATGCAGTATATGTCCTATCCTACTGTCTTAGTGTGATATTGCAGATTCTACTGAATGCTCATCTTTTATGTAAAAAATACTGTGGAGGCAAATCAAATTCATAATATTCTTTTGTGTATTAGCTGCTTTCCGTACGAAATATGTTGGAAGCAAATGAAGTTCATAATCATCTCTTTTGTGTATTTTACAGTCTAATTGGTGCTTCTCTTGTTTTTGTAGGGAGCTGTGATTTGTACCATGGACAATGGTTCTACGATTCTGCTGGTCCGTTGTATACGAACAATACGTGTCCTGTTATAACACAGATGCAGAATTGTCAAGGAAATGGGAGGCCTGATAAGGACTATGAGAACTATAGGTGGAAACCCATTTATTGTGACCTTCCGCGTTTTGATCCAAAAAAATTCTTAGAGTTGATGAGAGGGAAGACACTGGCTTTCATTGGCGACTCAGTTGGCCGGAACCAGATGGAATCTATGCTATGCATTCTTTGGCAGGTAATGAAAAGTCTAATTATAATACCTAATACCTATTTTATGAAAATTCAATATAAAGAGATTATCAGCATCGATGATCATGTTTTTTGGTATTAATGCTAGCGTGAAAAAAATGTTAGTTTGTTTGAAGAAAAAAATGTGACACCAAGTAGGATAAAGCCAGTGCGAAGGAAGTCTGAGCCCATTATTGAACTGGAGAAGCTGGATGCTTTTAATAAAATAAAAATAATGAGAAGCTTAATCAATTATCTCAATACCAATAAATTCTTTTTACTAGAACGATTTTAAATATTTTATTTTAGCCAAAACATTTGCTTGATGAGACCTGTTTAGAACGATGGACTCTCTTCTACATAATCAAATCTAAGTTCTCAGGAATCTTGATTCTAAAATTTAACATTGCCAAGTGCGAGGCTATATTAGAAATGAGTTGTGCAGAAAAGACGCTTTCATTTTTACAGGTAAAAGAAAGAATGCTTAAGCGAAAAAGGTATAGTTCAGGTATTCTTTAATCAAATATATAATTGCCAAAGAATAGGTTTAGCTCTAATGTAAATAACAAAAATGAAGAAGTGACACGATTCAAACATACCTTTGGACGGAGAGTAGCGCCAACCACTTCAAGTTGCAGATAGAGAAGGCTTTGCATATATGCCAGTCCAGTGTGTGACTGTTTATTCAATAATTAGATTAGTGAGTCTCATTCTGTTTCAAATTTTCTTTAAACCACCTTCTCCCAGAGCTTATTGTTTCCTCTTATACCTCTATTTCTTGAGTGGTGCTCTCTATTTATTACTTCTAAGAAGTTATAACACACCTCATTTGCGATTAAGGTCTCAAGTTTTTATCAATGATCATAACGACAAAATATATTAAAATTGTGAATGACTTCTTACTTACTTACAGCTTTATGGTAGAAAGTTATAAATTAATATCAATTTTGAAAACAACGTAGACCTTATTAATGGCTAATAAGGTGTCCCACATCTTCTCTGACTTCAAATGATTTTCAAAAGTCCCACATTGATTTCCCCTTGTATTGAGACGTCAGTCTGTTAAGGTTATCTAGTTGCCTGTGTATTCCTCAGCTTATATCTGAAAAATGATTGATCTTTTGATAAGAATTATGTTGACTTGTATCAGCGAGTTGGTCCCTTATAATCTCTTCTCCCTTATATTCATACTTCTGGATGCTCTTTCAGATAGAAGCTCCGAAAAACCGTGGTAACAAAAGAATGCAGCGGTGGGTATTCCCGTCGACTTCTACGGCGATTGTCCGTATATGGTCATCGTGGCTCGTCCACAAGACTTCAGAACCTTTTGATTTTGCTACTGGAGATGTGGTTAAACTTCACCTAGATGCCCCTGACGAAGACTTCATGAACTTCCTCCCAACTTTTGACGTCGTTGTTCTGTCTTCTGGTCATTGGTTTGCCAAGCAATCTGTTTACATTTACAAAAATGAGATTGTTGGGGGACAACTGTGGTGGCCTGATAATAACCGCCCGAAAAAGATAGGAAATGTTGAAGCTTTTGGGATCTCTGTGGAAACCATTCTCACTGCTATAGCGACACACCCAATTTACACTGGTCTTGTCATAGTGCGCTCCTACTCACCCGATCATTATGAGGGTGGTGCCTGGAACACAGGAGGGTCATGCACGGGTAAAGTAAAGCCTGCGTTGGATGCTGAATTGGCAGAGAATTCCAATACCGATAACATGCATGAGCAACAGATTATGGGTTTTAACAATGCAGTCAAGAAGCTGACAAACAAGTCAAGATTGAAATTGATGGATATCACAAAGGCTTTTCAGTACAGGCACGATGGGCATCCGGGCCCATATAGGAACCCCGACCCAAACAAGAAAACGAAGCGCGGACGAAATGGTGAGCCTCCGCCACAAGATTGCTTGCATTGGTGTATGCCAGGTCCGGTCGATACCTGGAATGAGCTTGTTCTTGAAATTATAAGAAGAGATTCGGAGGGCATTGAAAGCTTACCCGCGTGAGAGACTTGCGTGTATACTCTGCTCTTACTAACTTGTAATTTTGTAATTTAGATGACACTTTATAGGAAAATTACCACTCCAGAAGTGAATATCTTCACCTTGTGGGGGTATTGGATTCAAGTTTGTGAGTGGGAGGGAATTTTTTTATAATCGTCAAAGAACTGAAGACATTTTTTCCCCTCTGTGTGTAGTTACTATTTGATCTTTAGAGTTTATACACGGCATTTTATTTCCTTACATCTATCTATATTATTGTATACTAAAGTTCCCTACTTCTACATTGTAGCAGGTGTTGGACAATACCACACGTCCACACTTATTTCATAGTGCATAAGATAATTTGCTGTGGCAAAAATAGAACCATGACAGATTACATGACAGTTTTTGAATGTTTCCTTGATCTTTGGGGGTGATATATGCTGCGTGTATACTGCATATATTTTCCTTAAGGGACCACCCAACCGCTGCAGTAGTCTAGGAGATAGTTCGCGATATTTCTTTTTCTTTTGCAGGTGTTGATATTGATGCTGCAACAAGGTGGATAATGACTTGCTTGTTGTAAACAAAAGCTATCTCATATCTTTACTAATATGCACACAATTACACACATAGAGAGAGAAGGGAGTCTTTATTATGATGAACTTACTAAAGAGGTTACAGATACACTAGCGTTTAAGCTCGTAGGTACGGGCTGTTTGGTAATAAATTTGCGTGAAATCAAGTATGGGTTATGAAGTGCATCTTGTAAGATCATTATGAAGGTAAAGCTTACAAAAATGCATTTTATAGGAAAATTAATTGGGCTAAAAAAGACAGAGAGATGAGAATGGAGTAACATAGGTTAGATACAAACCCTATGGGACATTTTTCATGGATTTTGTACGATTATTATGGAGTTAAAAAACACATTATTTGGCTTTTTTTATTTATTTATGGATTTTGTGTAAAGAATTCATATAGTTATTATAATCAATAATAGGATATGGAAAACAAATTATACTAACCTCTTTTCCTGCTCTCGAAAAATCATATGTTTTTGAGTGGAGTCTTCCCTTGGATTGGCTGCAGACCTCAATGGGATGGTTTTCTGTATTGTAACCTCCAAGAGGGACTTCCTCTTTATTTAACTTGTTAGGGTTAAAATAGTCTTCTCATTATACTCTCAAACCCTAATAAAGAGTAACACTAGGTCCCACCTACCTTAACTTGGTATAACAATTGGACACAACCAATAACACCTATACAACCTATTAACATCTGTGCTCGTGAACCGGAAGAGTAGTGCCGATATAGATGGAAAATCCAACAATCTTCTACCTAGCGCTAACTCGATTTTAAGAAAAATATTTTTAGCCTGATTAACGGTTTTTTATGAAAAACGGATGACCATCATTTGTTTTATAAAACCACACATAATAATTTGTTGAAGGCAATGTTACATCGAACTTGACTGTCACTCTACGACTACAAAGATGACTAACATGGTTCACGAACAAATTTTGGTCAGGCCTTTGAGCACATGTCTAATTCATATCGTGGACATCAGGCTAGCAACCTCAATAGCTTTCAAGTGTAATTTCTTTACTGGTGGAGTTTAGCGTGTGAATGGCAAATGTACACCTTAATGATGTACTGGTTCATTTCTATTAGTGTCCTGCAACATGCGTTTACCAGACACATGTCATTTCAATACTTAGACAAACTGTCATGCAAAGACCATCGCTCATACTGAAATGAAGGCCAAATGATATGAAGCCTATCCATATCCAGCCCAAGCAAATTTGAGAAACCTTTCAGTATTCTCTATAGACACTTGATACTTAGACAACTGTCATGTGATGAAATTGCTCGTATCTAAAACTTTATTGCAATTGCATAATTTAAACTGAATATGTGCACATATAATAACGGATCCAAATATAATAGCAGCTAAAAAATCAAAAATTAAATCTGAATGTCGACCAAAACAATAATTGGGAATAACTCCTACATGGATAAAAAATCCTAATGCAGTAACAATAAATGAATCAATAACTACTCCTACATAAAAGAATGATCCTCAAAGGGAATCCAACAATCCCATACACGTAACATGTCCCCTGAAGGATGGTATCGAAAGTCCCTTAGTAACCGGATCAACAATCATCTCTAGTGTCGACAAATGAGGAGATAATCTGTTATTGCACTTTATCAATGACAATGTGATACTTAATGTAAATATACTTGTTATCCATAGTCACGTTATCATTCTTAACATACTTGACAACTCCCTCATTGTCGCAAAATACTCGCAATGGTTTAAAAGTTGAATCAACAACCTTCAGCTCATAAATAAACTGCTTGAGCCATACCGCCTGTCGGGAAGCCTCATAACAAGCCACATACTTTACTTCTATAGTCGAGGAAGCTACAAGAGACTGTTTGACACTTCTTTACAAGATAGCTCCATGAGCAAGCATGAAAACATAGCTAGAAGTAGACTTCTTGTCATCTTTGTCTCCTGCAAAATCCGAGTCAGAGTAGCCCAAGACCATGAGCCCATCCGATCTCCTATAAACCAGCCTGTAATCCCTAGTCCTCTTCAAATAGTGATGAACCTTCTTGGCTGCCTGCCAGTGAATAAAGGAAGGGTTATGTTGGTACCTTCATAACATCCCAGCAACAAAACTGATGTCAGGTCTTATACATATCATGCATTACATGAGGCTACCAACAACTGAAGCATACTCCTTAGCGATGTCTGAAGAAACTGTCTCGTGTGCCATCCTCTTTCTGAAGATATCTCCCTTCACAATAGGGACTTCACCTTCTTTGCATTTTTTTAACAAGAGTCTAACTCCAGGGCGCCCATTTTATTAAAATAAAAAATTCATCAGGTGCCTAAGACTTGGGTGCCCGATTTAATTTTTTTTAATAAAAAACAATTGGGCACCCAAGTCTTAGGCGCCCGATTTGAATTTTTTGTGGAAAAAAAACAATTGGGCGCCCAAACCTAAGGCGCTTAGGCGCCTGATTAGAAAACAAACAGACGCCCAACACTTGGGCGCCCAATCGCGACGTAAGAAAGCAAGGTTGAGTCTTGGAAAACAAAACTCGACCTTGCTTTTTGAGTTGAAAATCCAAGTCAGTGAGGTGCTGTTGGAGCTCAAAAATCCTAAGTGGCAACTTAGAATCCAAGTTAGTGAGGTACTTTAGGAGATGCTCTAAGAGAGAGAGAGAGAGAGAGTACAACTTGAATTTTGTTTTCGTTAGGAGTTGGGTCCGGCCCAAGTGGGAACCCAACTGGGTTGGGGTATCCTACTGGACTCCTAATAAGGTCTCAGTTCGTTGGAGAAAAGGTCGTGGCTTTTCTCAACATACATAACATCATTCATTCCCCATCCAATCCATACTACCCCCAAGGAAATGGACATGCGAAAATCACCAACAAGACGATAGTGGATGGAATCAAGAAGAGGCTTTAATCATAAAAAAGAAAAGAAATTAGATACGGGAACTGCCTCATATTTTATGGGCATACCGTACTATACCAATACAATCAACTGGATGTTCCCCCTTCCTCCTTGCTTACAGAATTAAAGCCCTCATTCCAATGGCATACCACCATCCTGTTAAATATCATGAGCTAACAGACGAAGAGAATGAGTTCGAGCTAGCCTGCAATATGTACTGGATCGATGAGACCCAAGCTCGAGTTATTGCCAACCTGGGTCGATATCATCATATGCTAGCCAACTTGTACAACAGAAGAGTTTGAAGCCATGAGTTCCAAATTGATGATCTAGTCCTCAGAGAAATCCCCTAGAGCAGAAAAGAGTTAAATGCTAGAAAGATCGCAGAAAATTGGGAGGGTCCTTTTCTAGTCGTTGGCCACAATGGCCTTGGATCATACTATCTCATGATCGAGCACGGGGTTCGAATCCTAAGCCCCTGGAACACTAGGAGATTGAAACGATATTATCGCTAAATCCCTAGTTCCCAAGTACATAATGCCTCTATCCTCAATCTTTACTTTCCAAAAGTGAGATTTCAATCTCCAATAGTTTGTATATTATTTTCTACTCAATGAAAACTGTCAAGTTTTTTCCACATCATACTCTACAGATATACCTGTAGTATTTACTAAATCTCAAAGATTAAAGCAAAGGTAACACTAGCTTTCAATCTATACATCTATACAAATCTCAAAGATTAAAGCAAAGGTAACACTAGCTTTCAATCGATACATCTATACAAATATTAATGATTAAAACAAAGGTAATACTAGTTTTCAATCCATGATCTCTACTATCTCTATCACACACGATAAAGCAAAGGTAATACTAGCTTTTATTTCTTTAAACATTTACTATACATAAACAATAGGTCACTTATACAGGTTTTTCTTGCGGAGGTCAGTTGTACTTTCCCCTACCGTGGGAGAACGTGAAGCCATAAAACCTGACGCTCGAGCAACTATAATCTCTCTTCCTCGCTCTACTCATTCTACCGTAATGGGGCCTATATCGGTTTCCATAGAGTTCAGACAATTCCCTCGATCTACTTCCACATTACAGATATAATATTTGAATATCAAACAGTCATGTAAGAGATCCCTTTCAAACTCCAGCCTCTTTACTTCCTTTACAAAATAGGCAATTACTGCCATTATCTCCTTCGAGTGCACCTCATTCATAGAAATCCTGTATCGGTTCGGAACGGCCAACTCAACAAAATTCACCTTTAGTATCTTATGATATTTATCCAAATGTGCGTGATGATTTTTTTCTCGCTTTAAGCGTCCCTCTAAGTTTGACTAGCATTAGTCAATTCTGACACCAATCCCATCGACTTCTCTTGCTCACCTTGATGTCTTTTTTTAACTCCTCCAATTCCCTACGTAGAGCCACCAACTCCACATCATTTCCATCATGTCCCCCGGCACTAGCGTTCTTTAACACTCATCCTTTCTCTTGATAACTTCATTTAACTCTTTCTCTTTAAGGAGAGAAACCTCGAACCTATCACCACTCTCTCTAGCTAGTTCATTTGCTTTCCTTATGGTAGCTCAAACAAAACCTAAATATGCCTCTAACTCTTTGATTCGAGCTTGAAAATTAACCACATCACCCTTCACATTCGTAACCTCGGCGTCATTCTTTCTCTTCTTCGACCTCTCCCCAACCATGTAAACTTGCCATATGAACTTGCCAAGTTATTCTGAGTGCTCCGAAGACTAATATTTTTTACTTGCACAGCCTCACTCAGCCTCTTCACTTCACTTTTGGTACAGGCCAAATCAGCTCGTGCGTTAACCAGTTTGATTTCCTTCTTATCCATTTTCCCCTCAAACTAACAAGAGTATCCTTTAGCTCTCTTGCTTCCACCTCTAGCATTCTGAGGCGGTATTGCGTGATATCTGCTTCCTTACCTCTCGCTCCCAACAGTTTTACCATATTCTTTAACTTCGTCACTTTATTCTGCACACTACCAAGCTCCCCTTATAGTTTTTCCTTTTCCACATCTTTACTTTCAATCTGTTGGGCCAGGTTATTCACAGTCTTCTCTGCCTTAGCAAGCTTAATCTCCACTTTGACATACTGATCAGCGTTATCTTCCCTTGCTTCTGTCATCCTTTCAAAATCAAGCTTACACTTATAATTGCATTCCATAGCATATTCTTCACTAGCTCGAACAACATCTAACTCGGCCTGTACAAACAACTCGATTCAACAATACTTGACAGATACAATCAATATACTACAGTTTACAACATTAGTCAAATATCTAACAACGTTATATATTTCACAAGCTAATAAAACGAGATGCTACTTAGCCCTCAAGCTATGAAGTTTTTTCAACCTGGTGGCCATACTAAATGCATCTCAAAATCAAATGAAATGGTTGATTCTCTCCTATTTCAAGGTATACATTTCTTATCACTCCCATTCTTTTTCTTAGATTTCCCATAAACAATGAGATGCACTTCTTGGGTTACTCTCGTCATCTTTTTAACATACAATACCCCCAAAGGTTTTCAACCTACAATGATTTTTATCTGCCCTCTTACACTATTTTTCTTTATACTCTTATGCTAACCTCACAGAAATTACATGTAGAGCTTTTCTAAAAAAATTAGCTTGTTCTAATCTGAAGCTCTATATGCGAAGTCAATAGCATTGCTGAAAAGTTTTGCTCCTTTGCAAGCTCTTTCTCTAGATCCTCAATTCTGAGGCGCAAACCTTTAAGTTCCAATAAATCACTATTTACAACATATCTTAGACTACTTTATAATCATTCTCCAAATGTATTCCATACAATCACAGTCTTTAACTCACAAAAAAAAACCTTCAATGTTTACTCTACCTTTTCATCCTCTCCCCCTCGATTCTCTAAATCAGTCATCGCCGAGACCGTATCCAACCCTTTCATAGTCTCCTGAGGAGATCTACCCTCCATATCAGGCTCCTCTTCCGCCTCGTCCTCCTCCGCTTCCACAAAATGCCCCTCCATTATCGCCTCAATATCGGCTATGAAATATCCAACCTCTAGGAGCTTTTGACCGAGGTTATCATGGGAAGCTACGACTTCCTCCACATTCTTTTTCGCCATTGCTGCGATATCAAGCATAACTACCTGGAACGAATCCTTCAGGTCTATTATCACAGAGTTTGAACGCTCCATCTCCTATACTAAGTCTGCCTTGAGCTGAGCAATTCTCTTATCGAGCTCAATCCTCACATCCTCGAACCCGACACAAATTCCTTTCAACGCACGAGAAATCCGCAACAATGAAAACATATAAGTTTGAGATTACACCAAAATAAACAAATCAAAATGTTATACTTACCCTACAAAGCTCCAGTTTCATAGACATGTCCAAACCCTCAGCACCTTCTCGAACTGTCACCCTTAGATTGTTCTCCACAACCAACAACTTGTCCTCCACAACTGGACTACTCCCAGCCTCCTTCCCCTCACTCACTGAAGAAGGAACGCCTACTTTTCCCTTTTTTGAACTCATTGCGACCTCCACACTTTCCGTGGTCGTCAAGTTCGAGCCATCAACTTTTACCTTCCTCTTCGGAAGCCGATGAATTAGTTTGCTCGATGTTGCCCCCACAATTTTTGGCTTCAGAGATATCTATGCAGTCTTTACCAGTGTTGGAAGTACTCTGACGTCCGATGCTACCTTTCCTTCATCTCCCAAGGTCACGTCATTTCCAAACATTTTTCTCTTAGCTTGAGACTTCTAAACTTTTCTGACCTGCTGTTTGCCCTCTTCAACCTGTTTATCTCGAGCTTCCCCTATACAATCTCGAGCTCCGATCCATCTTGAGCTACTGTATCAATCAGTGATTCTTTTCTCGCAGCTTGTGAATGAGGATCTGCATACACACATAACATATTTACATACACACAAGGCGCTAGCACAGAAATAACAGGTTTATATCGCAAACAATTACTTACTTTTTTTCATAGTTTTATATAAAAGGTCCATAGGTTCTTCATCCACTCATTGTAGACAGTCGCCTTTCACCCATGTCATATTATCATTCCACACTCGTCCTGCCAAATTCAGGTCGAAGAACATAGGTCGAGACGAAAAAGAAGTAAACGCCCCCAGTTGCCGCATAATATTTCCCAGTATAATACTACAACATGTCTAAAGGGGTTATCCTCCTCTCCACCCCCTTAAATGCCCACCTTATGTTTAAATTATTACACACATTTATCACCTCCCACACATTCCCATTCAGTTGGGCGGGGTATACTTCAATAGCATTCAAAATACCTTTAACAAGATTGCTTAAAGGCATCATAAGCTCAAAGTCTAGCTGGACAACGTAACACAAGAATCCTTCTTCCGGATTACTTTTGACTTTCCCATTAAAGTACTCCAGGGAGATCGAATCGTCTACTTCCCTCTCCGTTTTCTCATGTTCCAAATTAGGAAGCAAACAAAAGTATTGCTCCCCATTTTCAACGGTACACCCCCTAAATGACCTCCCTGCATGTTCTATCACCTCACCCCATACACCACCTATGCTACCTTTAATTTTACAAAACTCCTTGAACACATCTGAATCTACTAGATATGGTAAGTAGTTACCAGGAAAATCTGGAAACGCTAACTTATCATCCCCCTCGAACTCTAACTATACTGCATCCGAGCTATTATTAATTTACTCGCCCCCAGCAGAGTCTACACTATCAACCCCTACAGGTACCTCATCAATCAAACGACTAGAGGTCGAAGTTTCCATCTCCACAATATTCTCGAGGGTGAGGATTATTTCTACAAATCTTTTCCAGGCCTCTACCTACATAAAGGTCCATGTATTTCGATCTAAATTCTTTATATTTTCTTTTTTATATCTATACATAATACAGTCACATCAAGAAAAAATCCACAAAAGTGCAAAACCACGTTTTCAAGTTTCCTAAAATAATAAACTTTTCAAAATTCAAATATACAACAAACTAGTATTCTTCCTGCACATCAAACTGTGATAATCACACAATCAAAATCATCACACATATAAGTAAAATCAACCATAACCTACTAACCTTTAACGTCAAAAAATGAATCAGGAATCTTACTCGCCTCCTCCTTCACAACAACACTGTGCAAACAAAGTTTTTTCTCAATCTCCAAAATGGGATGACCCCTTTCCCTCCGGTTGAAATGACTGCTTTCATTTTCTCTTCCTCTAAATTCTCTGCAACCCCATTTTTCCTCTCTTACACTAGATTCTTGTCTCCCTATTTTCTACAAACGTTTGGATGAAGAAAAGGAAAGTCTTTCTCTCTCCAACCACTGGCAATTATTAGGGCTCACACAATCCACTCTCAGTTTTAAAACCGAGGCGTCCCTTCCACTATTCTTATAGGACGATTCATACCTTTTGGATAAAAATGCATTTCCATTATTACCCCAAGTCCTATATTTAAATATATTTCTCTCATTCCTACCCAAATCACTCTCACACACCTTCTCATACTCATGATCTACTTACACGGAATCAAACTTTTTCTCCAATATACAAAACAAAACTAATAATCTGATTCCTATTCTCCTACTCCTGTTACTTATATAACTTCTGATGTCATTTCCAATGCTACACCATTTCAAATTTCAAATATTTATTTTCAACAACACCAACAACAAACAAGGAGCAAATTCAGTACAGAACCCGTTTTACTCTAATTTCATTTACATTTATTCAAACTAATAGAAGTTCGCCTTCTCAAACATAGTCATACATAAAACAACCAAGATGCCTTAGAGCATCACACCTAATGAGTACATTCCAAGCGATTCTCTTGTCTTCCTCAGTTATTTCTTCCAGGGCAATTTCCTTTACCGCAGTTTTTTGAGCTTCAGGCTCATGAATCAATTTACGAAATACCTCACACCACAAGTGACGCCCAACCTCATTATCCCTTGCCCTCAAAGATAAACCATCAAACTGTATTATAGATTCATACAAAATGACATCATACTCTAGCCTCCCAAATATCCTCTCATGCACTTCAGTAACCTTTATTGCTAAACACCCCTCAAACGCATGCCAAACTCTCTGAGAACGAGTTATCACCATTTTTCCTCTTTTAAACCTACTATTTCTAACTTTATTTATACACTGCGATTACAATCACATAAATCCCCCCCCCCCCCCATTTAACATATAGGATGATAAGTATCAAATCAACCTTATCCCTAAATTCTACTCCCTCAAATCAGGCTACCAATTTATTTGATTCCATCTATTACACATGTGTAATAGAGTTTTTCAAACTAGTCTCAAACTCTTTTACACATGTTTTACCTACCTTACACACATATCCCCATGGATTAAATTTTTTGTTTCACGGCATTCCCTTATTCTGCACAGTGATATACTCGGTCCACATATTTATGCTCGATATTATTCACTATTTTGTATATTCCACATCTCTATCTAAGAATTTCTATCACACACAAATCGATCTATCAAAATTTCAATTTACCATGCTAATTTCTAGTTCGATGTATCAAAAAAAAATTACTGCAAAGAAAAAAAAAAAAGCAGCTCAAAAATTCCTTACAAAATACTTTACAGCGAGAACAATATTTTAAAAACTTCCTACAAATCGATCTACAAGTTACAATATATAGCAGTTATTAGTAATACTTCCAATTCGAACGCTAGAGACTTTTCCCGCATGAAACACTTATACTAGAAAGTGAATATGGTTATAATAGATAGATTCCAATCAGAAGACTTGAAGCATACTTTCAATCTGAAACCACCACCACCGTCTCTTCCTCTGTAACCTCCACCGCCTTAGAAAGGTAGGGAAAAAAGAAGAAACTACCTTCTACAGATCCCAATCACTCGCAGAATAACGGCAGAATTTTTTGGGACGTACACCGGCTTCCATATCCACCACATTAATGACATCCTCTGCAAGAAGACGAAGACATACTCAGAGCTGCTCACCTAACATAATCAAATGATGGAACTGCCACATCTGATAATAGTCATTCTTCACCTCCTCTGCTTCCTCATTCGTTATCCGATCATACGTCAGAGGAACAAGTATGGGAGTGGGCAAATCCAACGGTTGGTTGCCAAAATATCACAACTAGAGCTTATGAACTTCAACATGAGCCCTAACTTCGTATACTTGGCGTCTAGTGGTCACCATTATCAATATGGGGAGAACCACAAACAATTCTGACAGAGTGCTTTTTGAGGGATAATCCACAATACGATAGAGAAACCCTAGTTAGCAGAAAAGTACGAAGAACACCAATTTGATTATGAAAAATAAGTGCTTCAATTGCTTAAACGCAGTTAATTACAATGAATGACTATCAACCCTAGGCTTATTCCTCAGAACTCTTTCTAGATCTAACATAAGAAAAGAAAATAGCCTAAGTCCCCTTTATATACCAGGGAACTAAAAAAGACTAATAGAACGCATCTCGAGGCAAACCCACGCCTCAAAAATATAACCTAGGCCAACTCGTTCGAAACGAAATAGGGAGTCGTTCGAAAGACATTACGCTAATTGGTCTAAAACCCTAGAAACTTTACAACTCGTTCGAACGACTCTTATTTTCGTTCGAACAAAATTTTTCTATGGGCCAAATTCAAGAGAGGTGAATATTGGTTGTTCGAACGAAAATAGGGAGTCGTTCGAACGACTTTGTTTTCCTGAGCCAAATTCCTCCTGGATAATGGCTCCACACTTTAGGATCCTTGAGCTCTAGCTCAAGCTAGAACTGGAGATGTGAGAATCCAGCGATGCCCAATTCCTTGCTATACCACTTCGACTGACTAAGTAGTTAACCCTTCTTCCCAACTCAGAATGACTCAATACCACCTTGTCTTATAGTATGAACTTTCCTCTCTAGAATACCATTCTTCTAAAATGGATCTTCTCTTTCCATCCATAAGTCATCAACTGATGGTAGGCGAGTGTCGATTATAGAGTCTTCATCTAAAAGTGACAGCTCAAACAGCTTCAAATGCTTGGCATTAA
Source organism: Kingdonia uniflora (assembly GCA_014058105.1). Classification (NCBI taxonomy): domain Eukaryota; kingdom Viridiplantae; phylum Streptophyta; class Magnoliopsida; order Ranunculales; family Circaeasteraceae; genus Kingdonia; species Kingdonia uniflora. The sequence goes on from JACGCM010000622.1 coordinate 1,837,564, forward strand.
TCACAGAATACATTTCCATGAAAGGCGGCAAATCCAACTGGAATGCATTGTCACCAATCTTCTTGAGTATCATAAAGGGACCATAACAGATAGGTTTGAGCTTCTTACCTTCCCCCTTAAGCCGTTCCTTACCCAAATGCAACCAAACTAGGTCGCCCTCTTGAAAAGTACACTCAACCTGATGCTTGTCGTGGTGAGTCTTATACTTCGCTTGAGTCTTCTTCAACTGTCCTTCAACCGCCTCATGAACCTTACTTATCCTCTCAATGAAACACTGAGCTTTAACCTGCTCCTCTTCCTCCTTCCCTGACACTGTCTTATCGCCAAGACTAAACGCCAAATCAAAATGGTTTTGCGGCAAGTACCCCAAACAAACTTTAAATGGAGACTTCAAAGTGGAACCATGAATCGCCCGGTTAAACACAAGCTGAGGATATGGTAAACTCTCATCCAAAGTCTTAGGATGCTTAGAATGGAATCTCCGTAGTAAATGTACCAAAGTGTGAATAACTACCTCTGTTTGCCTGTCCATTTAAGAATGAAAAGTGGTACTCCTTATCAACTTAGTGTCCATCATCCCTCACAACGATCTCCAGAAATGCCCCAAAAAGCGGCTATCCCTATCAGAAATAATAGAAGAAGGGAGCCCGAAATACCTCCAGACGTCTATGAAAAATAATCGCGTTTCTCCTTCCCCGGTGATCGTCTTCTGGCATGGAATAAGAATAATCATCTTGCAGAATCGATCCACCACCACAAAAAATAGTCATTCTTACACCTGGTCATGGGAAAACCACCCATAAAATCCAAAGAAATGGTCACCCAAAGTCAACTTGGAACTGGTAATGGTAAGTATAGTCCTATCTTTCTATTGGAAGGCTTCGATGTGTTGCATAACACGCAACCACGAACCACATAAGCATCATCCACCTGCATCTTTGGCCAATAGACATAATGTCGCAAATTTAATCGAGACTTCTCAACCACGAAATGACCTGCCACCCGGGAACAATGTGCCTCTTGAATCCACTGCAAACAGTCTCTGCCCTTAGGAATATACAGTAGACTACCCTTGTAAATCAAACCATCCTTCAAAATATACTCATATGTCTTACCTTGCAGAAACTTCTTATAAATCACACTGAGCTCTTTGCCGTTGGCATACCCTAAAACGTACTCAGAAGGAATAATAGGTTGTATCTGCATAGCTACCAACAAAGTAGAAATTGTTAGTAATGGGGGTCAAGATAACATATCAACCATCTTGTTGTCCACTCCTTTCATATACTTGATCAATAAGGTAAACTGTAGAAGGTACGACATCTACTTCATATGGCGAGCTTGCTGTAGCTTAAACTGCGTAGATAAGAACTATAATGGTTTGTGATCGGAATGTACCATAACCTCCTTCTCCAATAAGTAACTCCGCCAATGTTTTAATGATTGATATAATGCGCTGAACCCAATATCTTAGGTAGGATAGTTGCGTACTGCTCCTGTAAACATCTCAGAATGGTAAGCAACTAGCTTCCCATCCTGTAAATGGATTGCCTCAATACATAGTCTGATGCATCTGTCTTAACCTCAAAAGGCCGTTACAAATTGGGCAATGCTTATACTGGTGCATCCGTAATTTTTCGCTTCAGCAGCAGAAAAGTCTTCTTATGGTGCTCCTTCCACACAAACTATACCCCGGTCTTCATTAAAGAATATAACGGTGCGGCGATTTGAGAAAAATGCCGAATAAAATTTTCTAAGTACTGACAAGAACCAATAAAACTCCTCACTTCCGTCACTGTACGGGGTCGAGGCTAATTAGTAATGACCGAGACCTTCTCTGGATCGACCATAAGCTCGCCGCCCCTAACAATAAATCTCAAATAGACTAGCTCCCTCTCCCCAAGCTCGCACTTCTTCCCGTTAAGAAAAAGTTGTTATGATCGCAAAATACCCAACAATTTGCGTAAATGCCCAAGGTGCTCCTCCCATGTCCGACTATATATTAAGATATTATCTAAATACACAATCACAAAATCATCAATAAAAACGCGAAGTACTTCATTCATTAGCCGCATAAACGTCGCCAAACCATTGTATAACCCAAATGGCATCACCAACCACTCAAATAGTTATTGTTTGGTCTTGAACACTGTCTTCTAAGTATCTTCTTCCCAGATTCTAACTTGATGGTAACCCAACTTAAGAGTCAACTTGGTAAAAAACTGAGCCGTCTGCAACTCATCCAAAAGCTCATCAATCCGTGGAAGCGGATAATGATTATTCACAGTGATTTTGTTCAGCGCCTGATAATTTACACATATCCTCCAAGACCCATCCTTCTTCGGCACCAATAACACCGGTGAACCACAAGGTGAACAACTTGGATTAATAACTCCTTGCTCTAGGAGTTCATGTACCTATTTCTTGATCTCATCATACTCTATAATAGAAGTATGATATAACCCAATATTGGGTAGTGGCTCACCATTCACCAATTAAAGTGATATCATGCTCCACATCCCTTTTGTGTAACATCCCTTCTATGCTCAGAAACAAGTCTTCATACTCCTCTTGCAACTTCCTATATCGGTTTGTTACTTAGGAGACATTGCCAAAGTAGACAACACCATAGCCGACAGACTTTCTTGAAACGCTCGCATTAACCAACCTCTTCGCCTATGTCACCATTACCAAATTACTGGTAGTGATATGTTCCTTGCATGCATTGATATGAAACTCCATCCCATCCTTCACAAGACGATACTTGCGAGCTCGACGGTAAATGATTGTATTTTGGTCTCAAAGATAAGGGCTATCCAAGATGACTCGACACATGTCTAACGGAACCACCTGACATGTCACTTCATCAATAAACTTCTCAGTAATCGTAAACTTGAACGTACACTGCTTAGTGATCTTCAACTCCGCGTCTTTCTAAATCCAACCTAAACTGTACGGCTTAGGATGAGCCACAGTAGCCAAACCCATCTTCTTCACCACTGCCTCAAAAATTAAATTCTTCTGACTATTTGGATCAATGATGGCCTCCACTAAACTCTGCTTCACTTGAATGCTGACATAAAAAAGTTCTTCTCGACTCGCCTCGTCGATAGCTAGAGGTTGCTTGAATATTAGAGTAAGCTTAGGATTTGGCTTATCTAAATCTGGAAGATCCACAATCGTTATGGCTAGAACACGTTTCTCATTATTTCCCTTCTCCTCCTTTACCCGAAGCTCTAGGTGAAGTTTCCAACATCTATCTGAAATTTTCCCATTAGCCTTACAATGACTACATATTTTCCCTATGGATGAAGACCCCTCTTTTTTGGACTTCCCTTTCCAATCAGACTTCTAAGTAGACTTGAACCCCGACTTGCTATTGTCGTCTTTCTTGTTACTCTTCAAGTTCTTGCCTTCAATGGCAATTGCTTTAAGGGCAGTGTCTTCGATATTTTTCACATTGAAAAGCTTTAATTTTCTTCTAATGGACTCCGACAAACCCCGCGTATACTTTATGAGCACCTTGTACTCATCCACATCAATATCAAACACCAACGCATGGTTATGAAACTCCGTAGTAAATTACTGTACGGATTGCCCAAACCTTTGGCATAAATTGTGTCATTTGAACCATCGCTCTTGTTTATACCCAATTGGATAGAATTGTCTCCTCACCAAAACCTTGAATTCCTTCCAACTCAGACTTCCGACATAGTGTCGTTTTTGATAGGATTTCCACCATGTTAATGAATGACTTGTGAATTTCAAAGTAGATAAACAAATTTTTTGAGCATTAGAATATTCATAAGCGGAAAAATAGGTCTCTAACCTATCTAACCAATTATCCAACTTCTCGGCATCGACAAAACCATCGAATACCGGAATTTCAATCTTAAAGTCAATATGAAGATTACGCATAAAATTTATTGACTTACCAAAACCTGGGCGCTCCTTGACAGAATCAACATTACTAGAATCATTATCTATCTCCGTATTATCCTCGTCTCCATCCACCTCCAAAACCCCTTTCTTCCTCGAGCGACCTTGCCGTTTTACCAAAACGGAAGCCTTTGCGAGATTCGTGAGACACAATTGTTCTACTAACTCTCTTACAGTAGAAGTTAGGTTAGAAACTATCATTTCCAAAGTTGTGAGTCGATTGTTGGAATTGTCCATCTCCAAATCGTCCTTCTTTTTTGAATTAGGTTTGCGATGGATCTTCAAGGAACTCACTAGCTTCTCCTTTGTTTGTTTGAAACGGTCACGTGTAGAGACCATAAACCACAATCAGCCCCCGAGAATCGTAACTTGAAAACTGATACCACTTAATCCACAATACGATAGAGAAATCCTAGTTAGCAGAAAAGTACGAAGAACACCAATTTGATTAAGAAAAATAAGAGCTTCAATTGCTAAAATGTATTTAATTACAATGAATTACTCTCAACCATAGGCTTCTTCCTCAGAACTCTTTCTAGATCTAACATAAGAAATGAAAATAACTTAAGTCCCCTTTATAAACTAGGGAACTAAAAAAGACTAATAGAACACATCTTGAGGCAAACCGACGCCTCAAAATTATAACCTACGCCAAACTCGTTCGAACGAAATAGGGAGTCGTTTGAACGACATTGCGCTAATTGGCCTAAATCCCTAGAAACTTGGCAACTCGTTCGAACGACTCTTATTTTCGTTCGAACGAAATTGATCTATGGGCCAAATTCCAGAGAGGTGAACATTAGTCGTTCGAACGAAAATAGGGAGCCGTTCGAACAACTTTGTATTCCTGGGCCAAATTTCTTCTGGATCAAGGGATAACCGATGATACCTTATCCACAATATTTATAGCAGAACAACATTCAATTTTGTAAGGAAGGAGTTCTAAGACAGTCATCATTCAAGGAAGCACTTACTGGGAAACTCAAAAGCCAAATACATTAACATTTTCTAACGTAATAAATTCAGTCGCCAATACAGTCGTTACAAGTACCAACCCATCCCCCTTTCATACCAAGCCTTTCCTAATTCCAACACACATACATTCAACGGATGTTTCACAACTAAAGCCACCTGTGGCTTCAGTTGCGAGGGGGCGATTATAGGGACCTGTCCCTTAACCTATGCCAAACTCGAACTACCTCAAATACCAGACTCAGACGTTATACACGTGATATACACAATCAGCAATGACACATGGACCACGAACTGATAAAGAATATGGATTGAGCACTGCAAATAAAATATGAACAAGTCAAAGATACTTGTCTCCCATGAACTAATAGTTACACATTCAACTACCACCTGCCTCATTTTTAGGAGAATGCGCTTCTACACGATAACGAACTAAGAGTGAGGTCCATAAAAAGGATGAGTTCCAGAGGAAAAATGATCAAGAGTTTTTCCACTACAATACCAAGTTTTTCTAGCTCAAGAGACCAAAACTTGTAATCAAATATCAGCCTCAAGCAATAAAGTTACAGTTACTAAATCCTCAAGCAAAGGTCATCGTTTTTATCTATTCAAAGGTTTCTACGCTAATCACCTGTGTCATTTTTATATTGGGTTATACTAATTCTTGTCGCATGTACATTTGGTGTAAAAGCTAATTTCGAGCTATTTTGAGCTACAGAATTAGGCCATTACATCATCCTTCACCTAGTTGTTGCATATGCGCAGGGTGATTTCTATTTTTTTTCAATGCCGTGCAGTTCAGAACTGCGCGGTAAAATAGATGCCTCAAATTAAGACACGACACAAGTTTTAACGGTTTGCGATGCGTAGAATCCTTTTTTTTTTTCAAAATAAAGGCCGCGCAGTTATAGTGACATTTTTTTTCTTTCTTTCTCCTCTTTCTTTCCATGTGGTTTATGATTGGTATAATCTAAGGGTTTCCATCCCACCTCAGCTGCTGTGGGAAACTCAAGGTTGGTTACTTTTTGAGAGGGAAATGTGTGTTTGAACTCACCCTAGTGCTACATATGCTCTTAAGGGATTATTGGGTATGTATCTTCGCCATTGTTACGGGACCATTGGGCACGTATCTTCTGAAATAACGTGGAATGGTATTTATTCCCCCATTTTATGTTATAAGACGGGTCATAATAATTGTATAATGAGTTTTCTGTCACCTAATCGAGGGTGACTGAGGATCAGTTGTTTTACGGAGTTATTCCAAGAACACGAGTTTTCATTAACTACACAAGACATCAAAACAGGATTTCTCTAGTATCTATTAAAAGCAACAAAAAAAAAGATTTGTCTGACGGTGAAGCTATTGCCACATCCCTTAAAGCATGGGCAGCAGGCTCGTTATCGCTACGATGGCGATCCAAATTCATCAAAAACAACTTTTACAGGATCGCCATATCTCAAATCGCATTCCTATCGAGAAAATCAGTGTCTATCTGTGGCGAGCCAGTTCGGTTGGGGTTCTCAGTAGGCCAACTTAACTGAATTATTAAAAACTATTTTTGCTTACGTGTGACTTATTAAAAATATAAAAAAAAATGTGTGTTTTTTTAATATTTGATTTGAATAGATGTGCGCCAATTCAATTAAATTGGCGCAATGTATTTTTTATAATTTTTTATTATTCGTCAATTCAATTGGCTCCCAACATTTTTTTTTTTAAATTAAAAATAAATAAATAAATAAATAAATAATCTAACATCTATCACCGCCCTAAAGATCATTTTTCTGCCCCTGGCTACATATCATATTTTTTCTTATTTTAAGCCTATGTGGTGTGGCTCACTAACTTTGGCTACATATCATATTTTTTCTTATTTTAAGCCTATGTGGTGTGGCTCACTAACTTAGCCAACCTGCTGGTGTTGATGCTCTTAACCAAACCCAATATCGCAAACATAAACAAAAAAAAGCTTTAAGAAAGCACAAATTTTCATTATGAAGCTTTTCATTTCAAACATCCTCATAGATACTCTCTAATACATAATCCAAATAGTAATTCGTAAAATAGTGAAACATTTGATCAAGTTCATAAAAGCAAGGAGAAAACAGAGTACACAAATAATCCCAACAAAAATTACCCCAAAAATTTCAACCATCTCCAGCAAAACACCCCAGTTTAAAATGGGTTATCTAGTCTACGGTGGGCCCTGTTTCGAGTCCGAACAGGAAGAACGGGTCATAATGTGTCACCAAAGTTCATTGGAAGTTGATCAACAGTTATGAACCAGGTGCGGGCTACTTTTCCAGTAAACCGATAGTCGCCCAATAGCACATCTGCAACACCTTGGCCTTCAGTCCCCGATAGCCATGCAGCCACAAGGGCATCTATTGTATATACGGCTGAAGCACAACAGGGGCGCCCAGAGACTACGATAACAACACACTTCACTGACCCACAAACATTTTTGATAGTGCTTGGACCAGGCTCAGAGATTGCGAGGTTTAAGTTGTTTCCGAACGTTTCTGCGTAAGGGGGCTCACCCACAACGACAATTGCGTAGGAGAATTTGTTTGACTTCACATATTCGGCATCTCGGATCTCTCATTGTAGACCATTTGAATGGTTGGAGCAACAGTATCTTTAATGCCTTCAAAAATCGTCGTTCCTGGTCATGTTATCAACAAGTATCTCTATCAGAACGGTGTCATGTAACAAGCTACAGTAATACCATCCTTTGAATCACTTTGAAAATTAGTAACAAGGGCTTTTCGGACATACAGATCAGGGCCTTAATGCAAGTATGCAATTACCATTATGGAGAGTGAGAATGTGATTAAAAAATAGGGTGAATGTGTAATAACAAAGTAAACGTACCAGTTGTGAGGTCATTTCCGCTCTACCCCTGCCATTGGATGGTCCAGCCACCACATTGATTACCTAAGTTATCAGCATGGCTTCCAGCGACAAGAATCTTTGATGCATTCTTTGCCAGTAGCAACAATGGCTTATTGGCATATTTCCCATTCTTCAGTAACACAAGGAACTTTCTCACAGTTTCCTTTGCTAACTCTCTATGCTACTTTTTGCGACAAGAAATGCTTAATCAATATAGAGTACTAACCCTGCTTATAATGATCTTCAGATCCAAAATGTGCTTTGTAGTCCGAGATAAATATTTGCGAGAATATGACGGGTTTCTATAATTTTCAGAACTAAGAATTTCGATTAGCAAGATAAAATTTTGACCTTGCTTCCAAGCTGGTCCACTAAGTTGAGATCGGCTAAAGGATGCTCATAGAGACCCATGATGAACTTCACCCTCAAGATTCTCCTACCAGCATCATCTATACGGCTCATGGGGATAATGCTCTTCTTGACTTGGAATATCAGTATGTCGATGAACTCTGTATAGTTGAAGGAAACCATGATCTGCAATATAACCCAACACCAGCATTTAATGAATCAACCCAAGAAAGAAATTTGAATAATAGATGACTATATGAATGGAAATCGATATTTTCACTAGGGGTAAGTTCATGGTTTTTGTCAAGTTAAACAGCCCTTGTCCTCCAAAGTGCTATCTCAAAGCACTATTATTTTCTCAAGAGGATTCATTACTTTATTGTAAAAGACTATAGGAATCTTACTGAAATCAAGTTCCCAATGAGATACCGAGCTTACTTTTTGGTAGCTAAATATATTTTTTACTGACCATATCAATGCCAGCACCTACTCCTGCTTAAACTGAGTATGAGTAATTTACATGAGCGGGAGTAGTAATCCTATCGACTCCAGCACCAACTTCAATTACATACAACTCCACTAATATCTAAGATACCCAGTTTTAGTTGGTGTATATAATGGTTTTACCCAAAACTGCAATCTTCTTGAGGTAGCCAGTGATAAGATCATGATTGGCATGCATTGTCTCCCCATTCCAACTCCAATAGGAGATTGTGATTGTTGAAACTGAAACATCCATATTTGGAGTTTGTTTCATTTCGTGTCTAGAATAGGTGTCAGCACTACCTCATGGTTATTCGTCGTCAGAAAGTGCACGTGGTGCGACTATAGATGGACTGATACTGAATAGGTACGTGGGTTTGTACCCCTTCGTTTTAAAATACCGAAGCCGTTAGTATTTTACAAATTGTTAAAAATGAATTATGTTTTTTTGAAGAAAATAAGTTTCTATTCGAACATACTTTTTTCTATTAGAATAGACCTTGTTCGAACATACTTTTTTCTGTTTGAACATTTTTCTCAAACCACTGTTTCTTCGAATAAGATTTTTGGTTCTGTTTGAATATAACTTTGTCTGTTCAAACAAACTATTTCTTTGTTCGAACAGACTTAGGGTTTTCATTTTCTTATAGAAACAATTTTTCTATTTTTCCTTTTTTATCTCTTCCAAAACCAACTTTTCTGGGGATTGATATTTAGAGAGAAGAGATATTTCAACGAGCGATTCAATGTGAAGTAAAACTCAAATTGAATCTATCGAAGATTGAAAAAACTTAATCTTGATTTGAAAAGCTTGAAAGCTTCAAGCTTGGATGCTTTGACGGTAGATCAAAGCGAGGCGTTGCGAGAACGAGGAATTGATTGTGAGAAGTTCAATTAGAAGATAGGTAACCACGGGATGTGTTTATCGAGTTTGTAGGTAATTAAATTCTTGTAATTTTGTTTCAATAGTGAATTTTTAGTTGTCGGACGATTCGACAACGACTTGTGGATTTTTCTCCTAAGAAAGGCTATCCACAGGGTTAAAATTGTTTGTCATTGTGCTTTTGATTCCTTATTGCTTATCATATCAACTTCGAGTTAGGTTAGAATTAGACAATTAGTTCAATGATTATCAGCCTTTTCAATTTTGACCTAAATTACTCCAAATCGGTTAATCTCAATTAGTTAGAAATTCCAATTGGTATCAGAGCGGTCACACTCCAAGGCTTAACAACCTGAGCGTGGATCCGAACTCAATTATTTGAGGTTAATGGATTCTGAAAGATTTAGAGGTCCTATAAATCGTCCGCCCCTCTTCGATGACAAAGACTATCCTTATTGGAAAGTTCAAATAGTTACATTCTTACAATCAATCGAAAAAGATGTCTGGATTGCGATCAAGGATAGATGAACGCACCCTACCATGATGAAAGGAATGGGGTGATGAAACTGAAGAGGTCCTTAAGCCTAGAAATCAATGGTCTAAGAATGAAAAAGAAGATGCTGGTTATAATAATAAGGATCGCAATGCTATTTTTATGGCTATGAGCCCAAGTGAGTTTTGACACATATTTGCTTGTATCATTTCAAAAGAAGCTTGGGACATATTAGTTTAAAGTCACGAAGGCGATGATACAGTCAAGGAAAACAAATTGCAAATGCTTACCTTACAATTCGAGAATATTCGAATGGATGAGAATGAACCCTTTGATGAGTTCTATGCGAGACTAAGTGACATTGTCAGTACTAGTACCACATTAGGTGCAGCTTACTCGGATGTTCAAATTGTTGACAAAGTCTTGAGGTCTCTTCCCAAGAGCTTTAGATCTAGACGTGATGCTATAGAGGGAGCTCAAGATCTTAAAAAAATGAAACCAGAAAATTGTGAATATTTGAACTCGAGAGGCAAGATGCATATAGAAAACCCTCAGAAGAATAATAGTGTTGCTTTTAAGTCTTCATCTACCTCTTCGTCTTCTAAGGGTACCAAAGAAGCTAACAACTCATGTGATTCAGATGATGGTAATAGGTCTGATATGAATTCACAGATTGCCATTATAAGCAACCAACTTAAAAACTTTGTGAAAAAATGTCAATTTCAAAAACAAGGGCAATCAGTGATTCATAAGTTGCGAACTCATGACCAAGTTAAATCCAATAACCGACAGACCAACCTTGACACTGACCTAAGTTAAGTTGAATAGTATAAGTGCCATAAGTTTGGCCACTATGCACATAGTTACCCCAATAAAAAATTTGGTAGTAATAACAAGGCTATGAATATTATTGTTACTTGGGATGATAATAATGATGAATTTAATGCTTATAATGGTCATTCCCAAGAAAATAAAAATGATAACTATTGTGCGTATCCTGCTAGAATAAACTTTAGTAATGATCATTCTGACATATTTGAGCTAGAAAACCATGCTGAAAATCAGAATGATCATGAAAATAATAAGTTTTGAGGACCCTAACCTTAAAGTTTTGTATGCCTGGACATTTGCAAATTGTGTTAAACTTGGCAAAACGAACAAGGTATTGAAAGATCAAGTTAACACACTCACGTTTGAACTTAAGGAAAATGCCGAGAATACAAGTCATGAGATAGAAAGGCTTGAAGGTGAGAAACAAAGTCTTTATGAGACGATTGTGATTTTAGAAAAATTTCATGATGCTAGGGAGAAAATGAAATCACCTTTGGACAAACTTGATAAGTCCAAGTTTGATTTAGTTTACTTTTAGCAAAAACTTAAATTTTTTTGTCATGGAGCAATATTTTTTGATAAGATGTTATGTATGAGGAAAACCGATAGTGACAAAAGGGGTCTAGGATATGAGGATCATGACTCTAATACCAAGACTCCTCAAGTCACAAAATTTGTCAAAGTAACAATTGCTCCACTTTTGCCCAAGCATAATGTAATATCTACCCCTCACAATCTAGCCATGAGGCTTTCCTTCACTCGGATTTTTTATTGTCAAGCGTGTGGTCGAAAGGGTCATGTTGCTTCTTATTGTAGATTTGTTGAGCTCTATCGATTATATGTGCGACAATCCAATGGGCAAAAATATAACTCAAATATAATTTTGACTAATGTAAAAATTAAGAATTTGCCTAGATGGTTTACACAGGAAACCTTACCTCGAAAGGTTATTCAAGCTATTTGGGTGTGAAAGGATGAATTGTTACCATAAATAAGGTAATAAATCTAAACTGAGATGGGTTATCAGTATGCTCCAGTGATTAGGTACGTTATCTCATTTTTTTTAGGACAGTAGGGTATTGCTTTGGTTTTTATTGCACATTATATTTGATGAGCATTTGTATGTAGAATATTCTTGCTAGACTTGGACTATGTTTTTGTGCTATATTCATTCATGGGATAATTATTTGGTAAAATCATAATTCACAATAATTAGTGATTCCCTAGTTTAAACTAAAAGCTCATTGTGATTAGAACCACGTGAGGATAACTGTAGAGACTTCGTACCTAATGATATGTGAGGATCTAGCCTTTTTGCAAGCTTCGAGTGTTATTTCATAAATTCTTTCCAACTTCAGCATTTTATTTTTTCATGATCTCATTTTTTATAATTAATTTTTGATGGTGACATCAAGTTCAAATTATTATAATAGAATACTCCTATACATGATTCGAGACGAAAAATATACTATGTGAGACCAAAGATATGATAATATGCATTTTATTATTACACATTTTTTGGCCTTTGTCTATGGTTACCCAAAATTTTATCCGTTTGCAGCCGTTTGTGCCTAAAATATGCCATTCATTTTATATTTGACTCTTTTTGACCTATTTGTTCTGAGACTTTTCAGTAAAATAAAAATAAAGAAGTAAAACCATGTGATTTAAGTGGGGAAAGATGAATAGAAAAATAGAGTATCCCCAATATTTTTGTTAGTATATCAATCAGAGTCTTGCTAGAATTTTTTTTTATTCAATGTGTACTCAATAAAGAGAGAAAATGATGGGAGGTAAACTCATTTTGAAGAAAGAAAGGGAGAAAGTGTAAACTATGGTCTCAGAATGCCAGTAAAGCACATACTCTGTCATGTCCCTTCCCTTACCTACATTATAACATTTTCAAGACCTATTTGATATTGAGTTTAACACAGTCAGTTTTGTGGAGATGAGAGATAGGAATTCTATATTAGTTAACTTGACACCATCTATGACAATTAATTTCCTGTCTGTGAGATCTTTTATTCACAGTACGCAGTTTATTTAATGAAATATGAATTCTTCTTTGCATTTACTCGTATTCATATTTCTACAGAATGTTTGCTAGTACAATTTTAGTAATTTTTGAGTGATCACCCAAGTGAGGCCTCAGTCAAAGCAAATTTCTAACATAATATTCTAACTACGACTGACTAATACGTTGAGAACAGGGTATCCATCTGACTATGCACACACATACACCAAGTAATTCATTTAGTGATTGTTTTATTACACATGGGTGATGCCTTAGTCTTTATATAATATTTTAGATTCATTGTCTTTCTATCATGCCTTATGTTGGGGAAGTGTTGTCTTCTTTTGCATACTTATTTCGAAGACACTCCTCGTGTGTGTTTTTCTTTTATTTTCATTTTAAGGGGGTTACTATTATTTTGAGGGGGAGATGCATCTTATTTTGGGGGAAATAACTAGTACATATTGTTTTGGTTTTATTTCTTTTATTTTACCCTTCTGTTCATCTATGATAAAAAAGGTGAGCGATGATTCTGACAAGTAAGCCAGGTAAGCTATGATTTTTTTTTCTGGATCCCTTATTTTATTTGAACAGTTACGTAATGTATCTTGTTTAGTGTGCAGGGATTCCAGAGAGTATATGTTATAGGATGGTAGATAAACTTTGAGTATAGATGTTCAGTGATTGAGTCAGTTCATCGAGTTGTATTTTTTATTTCTTATAGTTGAAGTTTTGTCACGAAATGAACCAAAGTGGGAGATTGAAACATCCATATTTGAAGTTTGTTTTATTTCGTGTCTAGAATAGGTGTCAGCACTACCTCGTGGTTATTCATCGTCAGAGAGTGTACGTGGAGCTACTACAGCTGGACTGACACTGAACAAGTATGTAGGTTTGTACCACTTTGCTTTAAAATACTCAAGCCGTTAGTATTTTACAAAATGTCAAAAAGGAGTTATGCTCTTTTTTTTTTGTTGAAGAAAATAGTTTTTTGTTCGAACAAACTTTTTTCTGTTAGAGTAGACCCTGTTCGAATATACTTTTTTCAATTTGAACATTTTACTCAGACCACTGTTTCTTCGAATAAGATCTTTGGTTTTGTTCGAATATAACTTTGTCTGTTCGAACAGATTGTTTCTCTGTTCGAACAGACTTCGAGTTTTTAGTTTTTTTATAAAAGATAAATTTTCTATTTTCCTTTTTCATATCTTCCAAAACCAACTTTTCTAGGGCTTGATATTTTAGAGAGAAGATAGATTTCAACGAGCGATTCAATGCGAAGTAAAACTCAAATTGAATCAATCGAATATTGAGAAAGCCTAATATTAATTTGAAAAACTTGTGAGCTTCAAGCTTGGATGTTTTGACGGGAGATCGAACCGAGGCGTTGCGAGAATGAAGGGCGTTGCGGGAACGAGAAATTGATTGCGAGTAGTTCAATTAGGAAAGAGGTAATTACGGGATGTGGTTACCGAGTTTGTAGGTAATTAAATTCTTATAATTTTGTTTTCATAGTAGATTTTTAGTTGTCGGGCGATTCGACAGCGACCTGTGGGTTTTTCTCTTGAGAAAGGTTTTCCACAGGGTTAAAATTGTTTGTTATTGTGCTTTTGATTCCTTATTGCTTATCATATCAACTTGAGCTAGATTAGAATTAGACAATTAATTCAAGTATTATCGGCATTTTCAATTTTCACCTAAATTACTCAAAATTGGTTAATCTCAATTAGTTAAAATTACATAAACACCTCTGCTAATCGAATTATGGTATGCTAGCATGTGAATGTTGAGCAAATCATGCCTATTGGCAACTGTTATTCTCGTTGATTTCCATGGTTGTGCCACAAATTATTAAGTCGGACAAATTATTAAGTCCAAAAAACCTACTCTAGTTTTGTCTATTAAAATATGTATTATTCATATCATTCCTACTATACATATATTACAATTGTTTTGAAGTCTTCATCTGATAGCGCAAAGGAAAAATATGGTCCACCACTAATGCCAACTATGTGGACCATGCAATAAAATTGTAAAGAAACTAGAAAGTCTAAGCATGCAATGTTAATAATGTCCAACAATTAATATAATGCATATGTGTTTTTTTGCACACTAATAGACACAAAATTGTAGGGAATATAATGAAAAAAGTATGGAGTTGATATTTTCTGAGGATATTTTCTATGTTGAGGACCATTGTCACAAAATAATATCATACTTCCAAACAAGTATCATAAGTTGCGCATTTTCCTCCAAAGCCATAAAAATGGAAATGGATAACACCATTGAACTATTAGAAGTCAATGGTCATCTTGAAGTAGCAAATATCCATTATTGCAACAAAATTGGAGATTATCATAGTGAGTTTACCTAAAGGAAAATTAAATGAACAAAAAACTTCAAAAGAAAAAAAAGTAGGAAAAGTTATGAGTTCAAGTGAAAATGAGATATTATTGGCAAATGTCTCACCTTCCTCCGAGGAAAGGAACACCTTTTCTTTCATTTGGTGTCATACTTCCTTGTAAACTGGGTATAATCAGCGTCATCACTTGAACAATTTTGTGATCCTCACTATAACTTTCATAGCACCGACCACGTCTTGGATCTCTACAAACCAACAAACGATAGTAGAAAGTAGAAAAAAAAGTTGAAAGTGTAATAGCCTATTTTGTATTGTACGAAGATAGCGCTTTACACCTTCGAAATCTAGTATGTTTAGTTATGAATAGGAAACAAACAACACTAGATTTAGCGTGGAAAACGCTTGAATGGGTTAAAAACCACGACCTCTCCTAAGGATTTTAGAAAGAGAGAGATATATATATTAAGACTGCTAGCTATCACAAAGAGAGAGAGTGATGTAGAAAATGATCTCTTAGAGGTTCTCAGAGCAGTCCCCTTTAATCTTTAGTTATCTAGTCCTATTTATAAGTCTTATAATATGACCGTTGGCTACATTGATAAAGGGCGTTATGATATCAGGTTTTGATGAGTCTTCATGGTGGATTTTGTAATGTCCTGATACTTGTTGATTTATAATGGATCTATGTAGCTTCAGATCGCTGGGAAGATACGATCTCCTGTGATACTCGTATGCATATGATTTGTTGACAAGTGGAGGAGTATCCTTTGTAGCGCGAAGTCACAAGATGCTTTAATATCTCCAAACTGTTGATGAAGATGCGATCTCTAATAGTGTTCGCGTGTATTCGAACTGTTGGTAAGTGGAGGAGTATCTTCTGTAACGCGATGTAATTGGATGCTTAGTCATTCTTGAGTTGTAGATGAGGAAGTCTGTATTACAATCTCCTTGCTTTTAGTCCTTGATCGGTTATCAGTATGTTCATTCGAGTTATGTTCATTCGAATATCGGACTCAGTACGGGGATTAGAAATAAGCCCTCACAACTGCCCCCTCTCAGCCAATAGCAGGAGAAACATGCGTTACGAGTAGTGTTGGTTGAGAAGTCCAGTCGTCTAAATTGAATGCTATATTGATGGCCTCCATTTTATCTTAGAAGAATAGCAGTTTTGACTGTTGGGTCTCCCAGAAATTCCTCTTGAGACCTATACTTGTGATGAATACCTTATTAAAAGTTGTGGAGTGTATTAAATGTTACTGGTATAAAATATGGTGAATAGTTGCTATCACTGTTCACCCTGGTTAACTTTGTCAGTCTTTTAGGTTGGGTTGAGTAGTAGTGATGGTGACAAATCGACGCCAAGCATATGAAGTTAGAGTTTAGACAAAAATGGCGAGTCTGCAAACTCGTTATTTTGCCATCCAAAGCCTTTCGCTGCCGACTCCAATCCCTGTTCCTCCAACTTTTCATGGGATGACGTAGGAAGAAGTGAGGAGGCGGAGGATGATTTTCATCAACTGTGGCGATTCCATTATGTGGTTTTGTTTGCTACTCACCGTCGGTCCTGTCTGCGGATGCTTGCAGAAGATGCGGTGTTGGCAGAAGACGAGAAGGCGGGGAAGTCGTCTGAGAAGTACTGTCGATACCCTGTGAAAGATTGGGTATTGTAATAGTGGAGGAGGTCCTTCGTTGGAAGCGGAGGTGGGGGTTATGGAGGAATGGTGAGATTAATTTTGTCCTCTGGTTTATTCTAATTTCTATTCTTGAGCTTTGAGTTTTTCTGCTGGGCCCTCCATTGTTTCTTTTCAAGTGTTGCACTGTCATCTGCAACGTAGGCTATTTTTTGTAAAAGACAAAATTGTCTGTAGAACTTGTAAATCTTTATCTCCGAACTGGTTGAAGTGTTCGTTCTTGTAACTTGTTTTCCTTTAATAATAAATTCGAACTTCATTATCTTGTCTTGTAAGTGTTTGAAGCTTCTTTTAGAACTGTTGTAAGACATCATTGAACAAATACCGAACTAGTCACTGATAACATAGGTCGAAAATATGTAGGTTGTAGTGTTGATATATCCGAACTGTGTAGGTCGCCCTTATATATGTGTAGCCTTATTGAGATATAATGTTGCTATGTCTGTGGAGATGACAAGGTCGTGATCCCTTTCGTGCCATGAGTTATTTAGAGCCATGCCATTGTTAACTTGAATACTTGTTATCATCGATGGAACTTGGTCGGAGCCTTTGAGCACGCGCTGGATAAACTTGTGAGAGCTGTTGATGTTGAAACCATTCCACGCGGTGAGGAGAGTTATCCGTTCTGTCATTGTATGTAAGGTCGGACGATTGATCATATAAAATGATTTGCTTGTGTTGAGGTCGGCTCATCATTCCTTTCTGTATCTATAATAATTTTTGAATGAAATGGAATTGAAGCAGGATTTGCCACTAATTTTTTTTTGTCTGTCAAGCTGACATTATGGTAAGTGACAACTGTAATAGCTGTACTTAGGTTTTTTGAACTGGAACCATGCTATAAAAAAGTGTAGCAGGATCGTGCAGCCGTAGAAGGTTGTTGCTCTAAGGAATCGTGTTGTAAGATCTGTGTAAATCTTCTTGGGCAGTGAGTCCATAATAATCGCGGAGGAGAGGAACATACGTGATAACATAACACATTACCCCAAAAATCATTATGAGGGCAAAGGAAAAGACGTGCCTGTTAGGAGAGATGACATGGATACGTATCCCGAAAAGCCATCGTTTCATAAACTGAGGGATAATATAAAAGCTTTTCTTCCCTCTTATCTTAAAACACAATCAGTTGCAGACAGAGGCAGAAGCATTTCTAGAGAGAAGAAATCTTTGAATTTTAAATGCAGTCCTCTAGTGTTGTGTGATCTTACTAAGAAGGATAAAGTTTTGCCGTCTGAGGTGCGAGCTATTAGTTTCTTGTAAAACTGGTAGGTTGTGTTTGTGAACTGTTTGGGTAGATTAATAATGTATTGGGTACGGCTGAGGGAGGAGGCCTATTTCATTAATAATACCCCTCTGAATAGATTTTCCCTTTATGTGTGGTAAATGCTCTAAAAAAACTCGAAACCCAGTAGTAAATTTGTTGTCTCTGCCAGTAGTGAGGAATCATCATCGTCTGATAGGACTATGGATGATTATGTGGTAATTGGTATTGTGACTGCTGACAATCCGCCTGTGTCTTCTGGGA
This sequence comes from Kingdonia uniflora, assembly GCA_014058105.1. Taxonomy (NCBI): domain Eukaryota; kingdom Viridiplantae; phylum Streptophyta; class Magnoliopsida; order Ranunculales; family Circaeasteraceae; genus Kingdonia; species Kingdonia uniflora. The sequence goes on from JACGCM010000622.1 coordinate 1,856,001, forward strand.
GGGGTGTGGGATTGCATGCTGGGGATGAAACTGGGCAATTTTTTAAGTATCCCGAGAATGCAGACGTAGCGAAGAAATTTTTACAGTAAAAAAAGAGTTTAGACGGAGAATAGGGGGATTATGTGATGAATGCAGGGTTGTGGTTTAGAACTCTGGTGAGACCGAGTGGTAATGTAGAGCATTATCAGATGCCTTCTCTGGATCGTTGGAAGAGAAGTATGGATATAGGAGATGATATAAATATCGTTTATTATAATGGAACTGGATCGGAGGTCGTAGAGGAAGGATTTCTTTGTTATTTGAACCAGGTCGTATATGGGTTGAGTATTCCTCTAACCTTTTTCCAAAAAAGGGTAATGAATACACTGATGAGTTGCCCTGGTCAATTAAATGGTAACCTTTTTGAGATGATGAGGGTTTGTGAAGTCCTTAATCAGAAGTGGAGAGATGGTGGTATTGCAAGACAATTTGTTGCGGACGATGTCTTGAAATACTATAAATTTAAGTATGTGAAAGATCGGAAGAGCACATACTTGTTTAGTGATTCGGCGAGGCCGAAATTATTTGATTTTGAGTCTTCTGGAGGCCTTGGTGCGACCATTTTGTGATGGTGAGGGGTAATTGTATGTAAGTGCCTGGGGAACCCGCGCTCGAGCTGATATATAAGAATTTTATCGAGAGTAAGTATCTTCATTCTACCTGCAATTTGTCTCTTATCTTACTGCGAGCTGGTAAGATAGTTTTGTTGCTGTTTTGGCAGAGCCTAAACCAAAAGTTGTTGGTGATACATCGAGTTTGTTCGACATCGTTAGTCGAGAAGGGAGTGAACTGAACAAAGTTCTTGGAGAACTTGGACGTCGCAGAGAGAAGAGGCTTAACTCTGCAGTCAAAAAAGTGCAACGAGCTCATCAAATGCGAGCTATGGCTGCATCGGGCTCTGTTTATGCTGATGTTATAGAGATTCCTGCCTGTGTTGTGGGTACTTCGAGCTCCTCAGTTCGGCGACCAAGAATGAAGAAGTCGGTGCCGCCTTCTGAGCAAACAACGCATGTGCAGCTACCGCCGGTGGGAACTGAGGGGGTGGTTGCTGATGTGAATATGGCTCCTCCTCTGAAGAAGCAGAAAAGCAAATCTGGGAAAGATATCTGAGCTTCTTCGAAGGGTGTCAACCTCGAAGCCGTGGAGCAGGAGGCGTTGGACTTGGCTACGCGTGATCCCATCCGTCTAGATACTCAAATTCGATCCAGCATCTGTCAGGTATGCAATGTGCTATTTGATTAAATCTTTTTCAGATAATGATCCGATCTTGTAATACTGTTTTGCTGTATTTGTGGTGCAGCTTTCTGATGCTTAGAAGTCAGCCGTGGAGGTGTTGAAGTTGGCTGCTGTGAATCGTGCTGAACTTGTTCGGCAACATGATGCAGAAAAAGTTGCTCTGCAAGAGCAGTTCGAGCAGGAAAAAATCCTGGAGAGGGAGCAGTTTGAGATAGAAAAGAGGCTGCAGAGGGAACATTTTGAGAAGGAAGCTGCTGTTACAAAACAAGAGGTTGAAGATGAGGTGAAGAAAGCTGTTGATATTGCGGTGGCTTCCCGGAATAAGCTTATTCAAGCCTTCAATGTCTGGGGTTTGAGCAGAGCGGATGTCGACCTTGCTCTTACAGGGAAGTATGGCGAGATTGTCTTCCTAGGGGATGATGCTTCTCCAGTAGCTGAGCTGACCTCAGCTCCTCCAGTGGATGATGATCCGGCCAAGGAGGTAGCAGGATCTAAATCTTGATTATGTAGTTGTAGTATATATCTTGAGACTTAATTGAACTTTGTCTTTTGTATTGGTGGTATAACTATTTTGGATGAGGTTTTGAAATTTATGTGATTGTTGTTCATATATTGTTGCTTTGATGTGAATGTATGATTTGTATGAAGGAGGTAGTTCATTTGAGGGGGAAAGTGATCGAGATGGAGAAGGCCTTGAGTCTAGCAAGGGATTCTATCAATCTCACTCAATAGGTACACAATAAACTTGAATATGAGAAACGCCTTCATAAGTCAAATTTTGATAAAACCTTTAAGGAGTTATTAGAAATTCAATATAGACATGGGAAGATAAAAATTGAGAAGGATGAGGTTTGCGAAAAGAGATTGATAGGTTCATTTTACTCCAAAAATCCCCTTAAGGATAAGCGATTCGTAGGTGAGAACGATAAGTTAGAGTGTCAAAGGTCATTATTATCTTTGACACTGTACTTTGAGGCCAAAGTTGATAGTGAGCGGGGTTTGAAGGAGGCCTTCTTAGAACTGTTGATTGAGAGAGATATAGTGTCGGACCCAGCTCGGGTAAAATTCTTTGCGCAAGAAACGCGCAATCGTCATTGTAGAGAGGTGCAAAGATGCTCAGCTCAAGCTGGAGTATCCATCATATGGGGTGGGGTAGGTTCATTGCCTGATGAGCTTAACTTTTGTAGGGGCAAAGGGAAATGAGGATTCTTTTCTTTAATATAAAAAAGGAGGATAGAAAGATCCACACGCAATTAGAAAACAATCTGAGGCATGCTTGTGATGAACTGGAGCGATGCAAGGATCATAATGCATGTCTGGAGGTGGAAAAGGTAGAGTGTATTAGGCTGTTGCAGAACTCTGAGAAGAGAGTGACCTTGTTAGAAGCGCGTTTACTAGATACGCAACGTCTGCAAGTATCTCAATCACGCTTAAAGAAGATAATTACGCCAAAGCGGAGGAAACGTGTTGCCGATACGGACCACGAATGTCAGATGGTCGATGTAATCGCGTTTTATGGGTCTGAGCTCGAGAGAATAGAAAATAAATTTAGACGTTATATCTCGAGCAGTGGTAAAGATGTGGTTTGCAAAAAGGGATGAGGGTGGGGGAGCTTCAAACTCAAAATCACGAGCTGAAGACTCTAAGGAGGAAGAGGTCGAAGATCTGCTGTCTCACACACGGCATAAGACCCGTCTGCAAGAGGTCGTAATCTTTAATGAACCTTTGCAAGTAGATGCTAGTGGTAGTAAGGTGCTATCACAAACCAACTAGATTGTGGCATTTGGTTGTACGTTGCCTTCGTGTATCATAGCTTGATGTTGTAGCAAATGTTGTAGAATGATATGTCTTGTAGGAATAAATATTTGTTGATATAAATATTATCTCTTGTGATCTGCTCTTCTAGGTTGAAGACAAAGAGAATGACAACGTGGCTGCCTTATCCGCGTCAAATAAAAAATTCTCTGCCAAGTTGCAGCAATGTTCGTTGGCAGTTGAAAGAAAGACTTTGTTGAATTCAAACTTGGAATCGGAGATGCTGGAGCCGCAGAGTCGCCTAAATGCTGTGACTGTAGAGTTGTCATGTAAGGATGCCAAGATATTGACTGCTAATAACGAATCCGAACAGTGGAAAGAATCTCTGAAGAAGAAAAAGTTAGAGACCATGACTGCGAATCAACAAGTGCTTGATCTGTTAAGTACGATTGAAAAACATAAGAATGATCTGTTGTATTATCAGTCGGTGATAGCAACTAATACGGATCTCTTAAAGAAGCAAGATTCTTTAATCCTTTATATGCGTAAGCGCTTGAAAAAACTAAACTGGGATTTGTGTGAGGCTCGGGATTCATGTCAGAAAAAGAACGACCGTGCCAAAACTCACGAGGATGCATCTTCCAAGAGAGATCGAGAGCTTCGTGAGGCCATCGATAAGTATTATTCGCGGATCGCTGCTCTTGATCGGGACAAACAAGCTCTGGTATAGGAGTGCATTCAAGGTAATGAAGTTTTTGAGGAACTTCATGCGAAGTATAACGAGTCGCAGAGGATGATAGGCGCAGCTGAAAATGAGATCAATTATTCGTGGAAGGTAGATAACAAGCTGGACCGTCTGTAGCAGGAGATGGAGCGCAGTGTGCAGATAACGAGGCAATATAGAGGCTCGTTGCTGCAGGAGAAAAAATCTCTAAAAGCTCGGTGTAAACAACTTGTCGGCGAACTAAAAAAGGTAAAAACCGAATTTTATGAAGCTATGATGTTGACTGCAGAAAATGTTACGTTGCGTACTATGGCTATGCTGCATGCTGATGTAGAGAAATTTCGAACAGAACGTGAGTCGATCTTGGCTGCTACAACTGAATATGTCACAGAACATGACTTGCAGCTAGCACGGTTATCCTATATAGATAATTTGATGTCGAGGGTTATAAAATTGTTGAATGCACCTTCTACTGTAGTGGATGCGACTAGTCCTTACCCTGTCTTACTTCCATCTGGGCCTGGGGAGAGTTCAAATGTTGTATCCCCAAAGCGTGTACAGTAGTTCTATTTATAATGAGGCGGAATGTAAGTATGACTTTGCTGTAAAAAAATGTCAAATATTGTTGTTATCTCTATGTATAATCAAATTTGGTGATCCAACGAACGATCATATAGAGATTTAGTGATGTGGCATTGTAAGTCAGTTTGAACTGTATAACGTGTATAAGTCAATTTGAATAAATCAATAAAGAACGTAATGAGATATTTGAAGGTCGTATTATTGCCAAGTCGAATTGATTGTCTCAATAAACGACCCTCTGGGCAGCGTGTATGTAGATCCCAGTATGGGTCAATCTGAACGACCGTGATGGGACATTAAATATTGCATAACTGAATGGCGTGTTTGCCAGATCGAATTGAATGACTCAATAAGCGATCCTTGGAGAGTGCTTATATATTTGAAGAGCTATGAAGCAGATCCCGTTTATAGGTCGAGCAAAGCGACCGTGATGGGACATGTATTGAATATTGCATAGCTAAATGACATCTCAGCCAGATCGAATTGATTGACTCAATATGTGATCCTCGGAGAGTGTGTATGTATTTGAAGAGTTATGAAGCAGATCCCAGTTATTGGTTGCGCAGAGCGACCGTGATGGGACATGTATTGAATATTGCATAGCTAAATGGCGTCTCAGCCAGATCGAATTGATTGACTCAATAAGTGATCCTCAGAGAGCGTGTATGTATTTGAAGAGCTATAAAGTAGATCCCGGTTATAGGTTGAAGAGAACGACCGTGATGCGACATGTATTGAATATTGCATAGCTAAATGGCGTCTCAGCCAGATCAAATTGATTGACTCAATAAGCGATCCCCAGAGAGCGTGTATGAATTTGAAGAGCTATGAAGCAGATCCCGGTTATAAGTCGAGCAGAGCGACCGTGATGGGACATGTATTGAATATTGCATAGCTAAATGGCGTCTCAGCCAGATCGAATTGATTGACTCAACAAGCGATCCTCGGAGAGCGTGTATATATTTGAAGAGCTATGAAGCAGATATTGCTTTAGTAGGTCGATTTGAACGAACCATATGAAGATGAGTATAATGTTGAAATAGATTTGCAGCATGATGATGGAAATTTGCTTTATTGAGTAAAATATGAAGTTACAGCATGTTTAATTTTGATACAGCTTCAGTCGGCGGGTATTCCATGGATTAGGTACAGGTACTCCATCATGTGTACTAAGGTCGTAAGATCCCAAACCGCTCGCACCAGTTACGATGAAAGGACCTTCCCAATTGTCTGTTAACTTCCCCGTATTAGGCACTTTACGATGTTGGGAGATTTCTCTAAGAACGAGGTCCTTGATTTTGAATTCTCAATGTCGAACGCGCTTGTTATAAGACTGTGATAAAGCATGCTGATATCTTCCCAGATTGACAATGGCTCTTTTGCGTGTTTCTTTGATCATATTCAGGTTGCATGCGATCTTAAATTTGTTTTCTTCATCTGTCATCTCGTGATCGTGTATTGGGTGATGATACTGAGTGGGTATTATGGCTTCTGTCCCGTAGGACAGTAAGAATAGAGTACAACCTGTTGCTGTTCTTGGAGTTGTTTGATATGCCCAAAGTACGTATGGTAACTCGTTTACCTAATTCCCTTTTTTGTTATCTAAACATTTTTTGAGTCCGTCCACAATCGTTCGATTAGTAATTTTAGCTTGTCCGTTTCCTTGAGGATAGTAAGGGTTTGATGGGGAGTGAATGATATTGTGCTTATTGAGGAACATGGCGACTTTGGAGCTAACGAACTGTCGTCCATTATCGATTCTGATAAGATGTGGTCTGCCGAACTGAATGATGATGTACTCCCAAATGAATCTGATGACTTCTTCTTCTCGTGTTCGGTACAAAGGGACTGCCTCTACCCATTTAGTGAAGTAGTTCGTAGCGACCAACAAATGCTTTTTTTTTCCTGGTGTTGCAAGAAATTTTCCTACGAGATCGAGATCCCATCGTCTGAATGGCCAGACGACTTGGCTTGAGTGTAATTCGAGCGCTGGGGCTCGTATCTTTGGACCGTGACGCTGGCAAGTGTCACACTTGCGTGCGTATTCGATCGCTTGAGCTTTCATCTTAGGCCAGAACATTCCTTGCGTTAACGCTCTATTAGCAAGAGATCGTCCTGCGGCATGGGACCCGCATGTACCTTCGCGTAGATCGTGCAAGAATTATTGTGTTTTTTTTTTTTGGATAAGCAGAGGAGGTATGGACCAGTGACTAATATTTTATAGAGGAGGCTGTCCTGGACAATATATCTACGGGCATTGTCTATTAATCTCCGCCGTTCTGTAGGATCATCTGGGAGTGGGCCATCAAATATGTTGTGAGGTCTAATGTATCTGATGAAAGGCTGTCTCCAATTACTTCCGATCTCCTCGTTGCCCCCAGTATTGATGGCGTTGGATACGATGGCATTAATGTTGGGGGTTAGAAATGACGTTGATTTTTAAATAACGAGCTTCTGATCCAAGGACTCCAGCGAGGTAAGCGAGTGCATCTGAATGTCTATTTTCTCCCCTTGGTAAATGTTCCATAGAAATTGTCTTAAATTTATTCATTCGTTCGACCACTGCAGCAGCATAGTCAATTATTTTCCCATTGGCTTGATAGATACCTGCATGATGATTGACGATTAGTAATGAATCGATGTAGATAGAGAGCTGTGCTACGCCCAGTGTGAGTGCCATGTCCAAGCCATGAATTAGTGCCTCATATTCTACTACATTGTTGGTTACTTCAAAATTGAGGTGAATGGATTTTTCGAGCCGATCATTGAAAAGAGTAATAAGAACAATCCCCACTTCTGATCTCGCTGGTCCGACAGAGTCGTCCGTTAAAAGTCGCCAGCCCTTCTTTGTTACCCAATCAGACTTTTCTTCAAGCTGTATTATGAGTGGTTCACCTTTGTTTTCCTCAACATCTTTTTCCCAATCAGGATCATCTACTGGAAAGTCAGCTAGAAAATCTGCTATAGCCTGACCTTTCTCAGAGTGGCATGGCCCAAAATGTATGTCGTGTTCTCCGAGTATTACTGACCATTGCTGAATATGTCAAGATTTTTTACGCTTAGATAAGATTTTACGGAGTGGATAGTTCGTTAATACCCGAATAGCGTGGGCTTGAAAATACTGTTTTGATTTCAGCGACGTATAGACGAGGGCCAAAAGAAGCTTCTCGATCTTGGTGTATCTTGTTTCAGCAGGGGTAAGAGTTTTGCTGATAAAATAGACTGGTTTCTCGGTCTTTTCATCGAGTCGGAGGAGGACAGAGCTGAGAGAAGTATCTGTGACAGCTAAGTATATTGTTGGCTCTTCTTCATCTGTTGGTGTGCTCATAACTGGTGGTTTACTCAAATGTTGTTTGAGTTCGAGGAAAGCGGCTTCACATTTATCTTTCCGCTCGATCTCGGGATCCTTCTTTCACTTTCCCCACGATGTACCTTGTTTAAGCAGATCGAATAGAGGTTGGCATCTGTAATGATTTGGACACAAATCTGTTAAGTGCTGCGATCTTCCCGACTAGTTTCTGAACATCCTTTTTTGTCTTTGGAGAAGGCATAGCCAAGGGGGCTCGTATATGTGATGGATTAGCTTCAATTCCTCGTTTGCTGATGAGGTGGCCCAAGAATTTTTTGGATTGTACTCCTAACTGGCATTTGTCAGGATTTAAACGCATTTTGTAAGCTCACAAGATCGCAAAAGTTGTTCGTAAATCTTCCAGGTGGTCTCCTTTCTTGAGACTCTTGCAAAACATGTCGTCGATGTAAACCTCCATTGTTTTGCCGAGCTGATCTTTGAACATTTGCGTCATCAATCTCTGATAGGTAGTGCCAGCATTTTTCAGGCCGAAAGGCATGACCTTATAATAATACAGGCCTTGTTCGGTGATGAATACAGTCTTTTCTTAATCTTCAGGGAAAAGTGGTATCTGATTGTACCCTGATGCAACATCCATCATAGAGAGGAGTTTGTGCCCTGCTGTTGAATCGAGCAAATGGTTAATAATTGGATGTGGAAAGCTATCTTTTGGAGTGTGTCGATTGAGATCCGTGAAGTTGATGTAGATTCTAACCTTGCCGTTTTTCTTTGGGACTGCGACAATGTTCGAGATCCAGTCCGGGTAAATAGCTTTACGGATAAAACTGACCTCAATCAATTTGTTGATCTCTTTGTTTACTTTGTCTCATATTTTTGGTGCTAGAGTTCGTTGTTTCTGTTTAACCGGTTCTGCCTTCTCTTTCAACTTTAGCTTGTGGCATGCCATGGCTGGATCGATCCCTGATATTTCATGAAACGTCTACGCAAAAATGTTATGATTATCTAAAAGGATTTGTATGAGACCTGAACGTTCCTCCGTGCTCAAGAGGGTCCCGATGTGAGTTCCCCTTTACGTGCCATTGATCTCGATATATTTTGCTGGTTCGGCGCTTGGCAGTGGATGCTCTGCTGGTACTGAATGCTGTAATTGCTATGCTGGAGCTACTACAGCTGACTCAACTTTATCGCAAGCTCGGGCTAATTTTTGGCTGCCTTTGATTTCGTAGATTCCTCCTTTCCAGCCGAACCGCAGCGCTTGATGATATGTGGAGGGAATAGCTTTCATGTTATGTAGCCATGGTCATCCCAAGATTCCCAGGTAACGGGATTTTGTATTGATGACGTAAAAAACTTCATCAAGTGTGACTAGTTTGGCCATGATGGGAAGTGTAATTTTTCCCACGCGTTCTTCCTTGGAATCGTTGAATCCAGAGATGTTGATATCACTTGGCTCGACTCTGTCCGCTAAACCCATTTGGTCGATCGTGCTCTGGAATAGTAGTTCGACGCTGTTGTCGGTATCAACCATCATTGCATGTAGAACTATGTTCTTCATTTTTAACATGATGACGAGAGCATCGTGATGTGGGAAGTTGACGTGACGTACGTCGTAGTTTTTGAAAGAAATCCCTGGTCGTCGGCTGCTGGATTCTAGCAACAAACGAGCTTCTTTATCTACCATTGTTAAATCATGGCATTGTCCAACACGCCTGCTTTTGAATCTGTTTGAGTGGCTTACTGTCTGAGTCTCGATGAAGTACACTTATTTTTCCTCATTCGCTTCATCAGTCTGGACGACCGTGATTTCCGTTTTGTAGCTGCCATCTTTGTAACTTTTTACGTCCACAATATATTCGAGCATCCGACCATGCGAAAATATACTCAAGAGGAGAAGTTTCAACATGAAACATTGTTCCGTGTCATGATGGTGGATCTTGTGGTGAATGCAGTACGGTTTTCCTGGTATGGGCTGAAGAGTATTGGCATTTTTGAAGAGCTCATCCTTTTGCGGTAGCGGATATATGTTTGCAATGGTAGTTGTCAACTGTGGTAAGCGCGGAACTGATCTCTTTTTTCCTTGGCGTGATCGATCATCATAGGACTTGAAATGTTTCTTATCGCCTCCATAGTCTTTATTGCTGTTGCGAGTACGTTCTCCGGTATGATCATTGGTGGATAGAGCGATGCGCTGAGGCTTTTGTTTTTCAGTCGTTAGTCTTTGGTGGTCGATGAAATTGTTAACCTTTTCCATCATATCCTCTAATGTCTACAGCTTGTTGAGGATCGGATGTTCCTTGACTCGTCCATCTATGAGTAACGCATTGGTGAAAGCGGAGATCGTGATCTTTTTGTCGAGGTTATCGAGCTTTCAAGCTAGCCCAATTTTTGTTCTGGTAAAATGTGTCCAATCTTTCCCCTGGTGCTTGCTTGAGACTAAACAAAGAGTAAAGACTTTCCTCCTTGTCCTTATTATGCGAATAGTTCTTGACGAACAGTTCGCGAAGTTGCTCGAAGGTGAGGATAGATCCTTCGTCCAGTGTATGAAACCATTGTAAAGGCTCGCCATTTAAGCTGGTCGGGAATAGACGACAGAGGATGTGGTTGGAGGAGGAATATAGTCCCAAAGAATCTTGAAATTCTTGGACGTGTTCCATAGGATCCCCGCCCCCTTCGTATTTCTGAATCGCTGGAGTGTGAAAACTGGTTGGTACTTCTTCGTCTAACAACTTCTGTGCGAGCGGACTCTTCTGCAACCTTGCATAGTTGCTCCTCCCGTTGAGTATTTGAGCGTCTAAGAGCTCTTTGATGTATTTTTCCACTTGTTCTGGAGTGAGGTGTTATCGAGACGTGACAGCTCATCTTGTTGTTGGGCCTCTCGCAGGATTGTGCTCCCCTGTTGCTTCTCCCATGCGGTCATAGACTAAAATTCAGGGTTTTTCCCTGTTTTGCTCCTCTTGTGGCTGTAGATCTATTACCCCTCAAGCGGGTAATGGTGGATTGATGTGACTCCGAGGCAGGACTGGTTCTTGCTGAATCTGAGGAAGCGCGGTATTTCTACCTTGATGCCCCAAGCGATCATGGACTGATATTCTCGAGGCGGCGGGCAGAGCGTTCTGCTTTCTCGGATTTGTTGTTATTTGAGCTTGTAGTGCCCTGATAGTATCTTGTATGCTAGCGAGCTGTTTCTCCATTCGTCGCTCAGTTTTTGTCTGTACAACCGTTCGCAGATCTATCACTCCTTCAGTAGCGTCAGGCAGGGTGTGGTATGATTTGTCTTGATTTGCCATCTTTCAAAGATAAATGTGGTGAAAACTGGATCGGAGAACGCTGAGGGTAATCTTCGTTCCCACAGACGGCACCAAATATAATAGCCTATCTTCGTGTTGCACGAAGATAACGCTTTACACCTTCAAAATCTAGTATGTTTAGTTATGAACAGGAAACAAACAATCTTGAATGGGTTAAAAACTATGACCTCTCCTGAGGATTTTAGAAAGAGAGAGAGATATATATTTAGACGGCTAGCTATTACAAAGTGAGAGAGAGATGTAGAAATGATCTCTTAGAGGTTCCCAGAGCAGTCCCCTTTAATCTGTAGCTATCTAGTCCTATTTATAGGTCTTAGAATATGACCGTTGGCTACATTGATAATGGGCGTTACGATATCAGGTTTTGATGAGTTTTCATGGTGGATTTTGTAACGTTCTGATACTTGTTGATCTGTAACGGATCTATGTAGCTTTAGATCGTTAGGAAGATACAATCTCCTATGATACTCGCATGTATACTATCTATTGACAAGTGGAGGAGTATCCTCTATAGCGCGAAGTCACAAGATGCTTTGATATCTCCGAACTGTTAATGAAGATGCGATCTCTAATAGTGTTCGCGTGTATTGAAGCTGTTGGTAAGTGGAGGAGTATCTTCTGTAGCGTGATGGATGCTTTGTCATTCCTGAGCTGTATATGAGGAAGTCTGTATTACAATCTCCTTGCTTTTAGTCCTTGATCGGTTATCAGTATGTTCATTCAAGTTATGTGAGTTCGAATATCGGACTTAGTATGGGGATTATAAATAAGCCCTCACACTCATGCCAAGACCTGTCTTTATTGTTATATAGATGCCAACTATAATGGTTCCCTTACTGATCGTCGTTCAACATCTGGAATTTGTATTTTCTTGGTAGTATAGAAACAAGATGTTTCTCGTTCTTCTGTAGAGTCTGAGTATCGTGTTATGGCTCAGGCTGGGCTCGTGTGAGATTGTTCGTTTTCAATTTTTTTAGCTGAGTTAGCATTTCCTGTCACTGATTCGCCCACCATCTATTGTGATAATCGGTCTGCTATCATGCTTTTTTTAAACTCCGCCCTGTTGCCTGTATAAGAAGACAAAGTATATTGAGGTAGATATTCACTTTCTCTGACAAAAAGTTAAGTCTAGATCCGTTACTCCAGTCTTCATTTCTTCTACATATCAGCTTGCAGATATGTTCACCAAGGCAGTTGGTCCGTCCCTCTTACACTCTAGAATTCTTATGCTGGGATTAGTTGATATTTTTGCTTCTGCTCCATCTCTAACTCGAGGGGGAGTATTGGGAGTTATATTAGCTTATCTAGCACTCAATGTATCTAGACATTATCTATAGAGGCATTATTGTACTTTCTCTATCATTGGATTATTATAAATAGAGACTCCATATTTAAGAGTTTATTGTTAGCATTTACTAGATGTAAGTATAATATTTTGATTTGATGAATTTTAAATATGAGATTTACTATATTACATTTGACTTTGACATATAAAATTTACAAGTATAGTCAACTTTTAAATGTTTGTTAATAGGGTTGGGTATGGGTCGGTTTCTAGATTTGGGAACCGAAACCGAATCAGACTCATCGCAAAACTGATCCGAAAAAAATGCGATGAAACCGAAATAAAACACCGAAACCAACATGTTTTATCGCAAAAAAAAAAACCCATCTCCTACCCTTCTACAAACTCCATGAAAATTACAAAAACTGAACCACAAAACTTCATTGTATGATCTTGAATTATGGAGCACATATTTTTTGTTGCTTTGGTAGAAGCTTGCTCATTCATAGATGATGAAAACTCATAGAAAAATTACAGCTTTGTTAAGTGCAAAGAAAGTCTTTAGTTGATTGGTTCATAACAAAAAATCATTAAAACAAAAAGATGGAAACTCAGTTGTTTGAGTCCCAAATTCCTTGATGAGAGAGATAGAAAGAGAGCTTGATCGCAGCCACGGGTTCATACTTGTTTTGAGTACTATTGAAAAATGCATCACAACTACGATTTTGTCAACAAATTTGGATATCGAAGATGCTCTAAATCTTCTTGCTTCGTGAAGTCGTTAATGCCATGAACCATTGTCTTAAGCAGGGGAGAAACTAGGGGGGACCAGTGGGATCAAATGACTCCATTGGATTTTCCATAAATCACTTACCAGATAGCTAAAAATGATGCATATTTGTATAATTTGTATATATTTTCCCCACTCAGTTCTATTCATATAATTTTTATTGGTTCAGTGGACAAATATGTTGGTTTTGACTACCTAAACAAAAGTTCAAGTCCCCACAACCTCATTTTTACATTTTCTAATTATCAAGTCCTACTTCATCATTTAACATTATATATGATTCAGAAATAACTTTTAGATTGGGGACTCTCTTCTAAGACCATTTTTTTTTTTTAACTTGCCATGAGTTCTAATATAAGCGATACTAAAATACCCTAATATGCTTCATAATTTTTTTTTCTCGGGGACGATGCCCTCCCTCATTTACTTTTTTGGCCCCAGTAGACTCAATTCCTGCCTTCGCCCCTGGTCTCTAGCATGATGAGAGATAGAAAGATAGAGGAGAGAGAGTCAAACATTAACTCATCATGGGAGGCGGGTATGTTTAGCATGGAGAGAGTAAATAACTATAGGTTCTGTAATTTTATTCTTTAATTTATGATCTCTCGGTTTGGGTCGATTCTCTTCGATTTTAGTTGTAGAGGAATCGAAACTGAACCACTAAAAACTGATCCGTTTCGTGAGATTTGGTTCGGCTTTTCGGTTTCTTCGGGTTTTTTGCTCAAGCCTAGTTGTCAAGTCACAGGATATTACAAAACATAAGAAGCCAATTTCTTAATATGCATTAATCAATAATAAATTATACAACATACTATAAATATTTTTAACATAACTAATTCCACAAATAAATTTTTTTATGATATAACAAACGATCCCTTAGGATGTTCCTTTACGTATAATACTGAATTCTACATAACTGAGAAGATTGGTTTATGTTCCCACATTACATCTATGATTTCCCATAAACCATAATAATTTATCACACTTAATCACTGCCAAATTATAATTACACCCCCAATTTGTGACCGTGTTTGCGAATAAAAAACATAGACTGTGCGTGATTAATTGCATCTGGTTGCAAAGCACCGGGGTGAGCAGAATCAAGACTTGCATGTAATTGGCTTTAGCTAATCCACCATGGTGCAGGACAATGGGGTAAAAATGTTAACAAAACATTGCATCATGGTGCAGTGAAAAATCAGCGCACGCGGCACCCCATTGCATTCACCTATGAAAATGTTCTCTTCGATTCTTTCCATCTCTCCAATCTCCTCAAATTTCTTTCTATCGCTCCTCCATTAATTCTTAGATTTTCCTCTCATTTTCTCTTGACTTCAAATCTCTCCCTCCGCATCTTTCTCTCTCTCGCTCCACAAGTCATTTCTGTCACACCTCTGAATCTAATTACAGATTCTTACCTCTCTCCAAATTAAGTAGATAATCAAAGAATTAGATAACCCTTTTCTATATGCTCACAATATTGCAAAACGGAAAAGAAACCAATCACTACGCATGTTGTGCATATGCAAGTGGGTGCTTTGCAACTTGGTGCAATTGAAGGAGTCTGGATTTGCCAACCTCCTCTAATGGAGGGTTGGCACAACCCTCTCTCTCATTGGCTATGGATTTGATGGTGTTAAGTGAAAGACTTTGCATTATCTAAATTTCTATATTAGTAAAAGATTTTTCAAGAGCAAATCGTCTCCTTTATTTTTTCTCTACCTTCTCTCTCCTCGTCTCTCCGAGGTCTCTTTCCTCTTCGTCTCAAGAAACTACACCATAAAATATGTTGCAATAATGGTAAGGAAATTGGGAAATATTTATAGTTATTGCACATTTTGCGTAGTTTGAAAATTTTAATTTATACCAAAAGTGAATTGATTTCCAAGAGGTGAAAGCTTCGTGGGATAACCAACACGCTAGTTAGTGCACATATGTTAAATGTAGTCTCATTTCTCATAGTAAGAACACGTTGATGGTTATTGCTTCACGTAATCAGTTTAACTATGCGCAAATCGGAAGAACTATAAGAAAAGTGGCGGTCATTTTAATCCAATCACTTTTGTCAAAAAGAAAATTACAAAAAAAAAGAGGCAGAGAAGAAATACACAAAAGGAGAGAGAAAGTAGAGAACATATAGGAGATAGATTTTCTCTCAGGGAAATATGGTGAATACAGAGTTTTAAAGAAGGAAAACCTTTACTAATTTTTGTCAAATCTATAGCCATGAGAGAGAGAGGGTTGTGCCAACCCTCCGTTAGAGAGGGTTGGCAAATCCGGACTCCAATTGTAGCAACTTGCAAAATGCATCTGACTGCGCAACGAACCTAGTACAACCTGAGTTATAAAAATTACCAAATAAAACAAAATTAAGAGCATCTTCAAGAATGCTTGCATATTATTTTTACTCAATGCTTGAATTTTCAAGTATTTAAGAAAGCTCTTTCAACAAGGCTCAAAGCTTGAATTATATTTTAAGCATGGGGCGCATAAGCCTTATGATCCCCATGGTTTAAATTAAAAGAAATAGAAGGGTTCCTAAAGCTTATAGCCCCGACTTCTTGTTCTTCTTCTTTTTTTAAATTTACATAAGGCGCATAAGGCTTAGGGTCAAACATTTTTTTTTCTTAAAAAAAAGAGTGGGGCACATAAGCCTTATGGGATTGAGAACTAAATGTTTAAGACGCATAAACCTTATGTGGTCAGCTTCAACTTCTAAACTCAAGCTTTGAGCTTTAAATTCGAGCATTGAGCTATTGGAGGCCTCAAGCTTGAATAATCACACATGCATAGGTTATTTCAAACATTGAGGATACAAGTGATGATGCTCTAAGCATTATTTCATAAATTACAACAACCCCATTTCTCCAACAACAAAACTAAATAAAAAAAACTGATTATGTGAAATTAAAAAAATCAAACAATTGATTTACCAGTTTGAAATTATTAGACATACCTGCATGAGATGTTTAACGCAGTCAAGCAGAGCTGTGAGAGCATCTTCTAAAGTGCCTCACAACCTTGGAATCCATGGTACCACCTAGGATTTTCGTCCTCCAACAGTGCCTCACTGACTTGGATTTTACCCTCCAAATCCAAGGCTGAGTCTTGGATTTCAAGACACAGCCTTGGAATTTAATGTCGCGATTGAGAGCCTATTATGTTTTAAAACAGGCGTCTAAGACTTAGGCACCTAAGTTATTTTTTTTTAATTAGGCGCCCAATTCTTAGGCACCTGTTCCACTGAGTAAATTCTTTGGAGCTTATAAATCTAAGTCATTTCCCTCTCTTTACCTCTTAAACAAAAACTACCTCCAATTGCACCACAACTCATCTTCTTCACTCAAATTGTTTGAAATTGTTGAAGCTTCATCTCTCAAGGTAAGCTCATGTTTAATTTTACCATATCCCCTTTAATTTTATAGATTACAATATTCTAGGGTTTTAAGTTTTTATTGATTATTAATTTATATTAAAATTAATAGATGAGTTCTATGAATACTATGCAAAATAAAGATTATACTACCGAGAGTAGTTTAAATCAACAACAACAACAACAACAACAACAGCAACAACAACAAATCCTACCTAATTGGTTACAATTCACTCATTCCCCTCAACCTCAATCATCTCAATCACAACCCTTTCAATCATTTCACTCGTCTAACAATTGGGTACAACCCTCTCAACCGTTCATAGCACCTAATAATTGGGGACAACCTTCTCAAATCGCCTTTCCCGCTCAATTCCAACATCCTTATCCATTCACAAATCTCTCACAATCTCAATCACAAGCATCTCAATTGGTTAACTTATCTCAATCCGAAGATATCGGGGTGTTGATGGACCAAAAGGCAAAAAGAAGTGTCGCTTGACTAAGAAAAATACCAGTAGAGGGGCAGGGTCTCAGGTTTTGAAATGGACGGGCATTCAAAACAAAAATCTTGTAAAAGCTTGGATTTATGTCTCAGAAGATGAAATCAAAAGCAGCAACCAACAACTTGATTTTTTTGGGACTCGGTTTTGGATATATTTCATGATTTCTGTGAACAGGATGGTGAACAGGTTGAGCGTACAGTATCATCTTTGAAAAATCGTTGGTCGAGTATGAATCGTGCTTGTAAGGTTTATGGTACTTATTTGAAAAATGTGATCCAAGGCCCCATAAGTGGTATGCAACAAGAAAATTTGGTAAGTAATTCAACATTCATTATTACTAATAAATTATAAACTCTTTTTACCAAATCCATGTATTTTTTTTATTATCTTAATCTATTTTATAGGATGATGCTGCCAGAACAATTAATGAAGCACGTGGTAAAGGCAAATGGGTGTATAAAGTAGCTTATGAAGCTTTAAGTTGTCATCAATGTTAGAAAATCTTGCAAGTCTAACACTCGGACACTTTATCTCGCAATGTACGAATAAAGCAAACTTCAAGTTCTAGCCCGAGAATGTCTACTCCCGCAACACCCGACACACCCGTTAGCTCAAACAACGACTCTCCAGTACTTGTCACAGATGTGGAGACGGAAAGTCCTGGCAGTATCAAAAGTTTTAAACTAAAGGAAAAGAATAAAAAAAGACAAAATCTTCTCATTGAATGCCAAAATATACTTATTAGTCGTCTTGACCGAATGGAGAAGAAGAAAGAAAAGTATATTTTTGAGAGAGATAAGAAGAAAGAAGATTATATATCTGAGAGAGATAAGAAGAAGGAAGAGAGAAAAGCTTGTATTATGGAGTTAAGAGAATGGAAGACAAAGGCCGTGGTGAATTTAGAAGCTCAATTTCAAGCCCAAAATGATCAAAAGGTGATGACGATGGACATATCTACTTTGGACGATACTCAAAGAGTTTATTGGGAGACACAACGTAATGCGGTTATGGCGAGAATGTTTAAAGCTAATAATAATAACGCCTAAGATGCTATAGCTGAAGAATCTTATTTTAGAAGTTTAGTATATTTTGGTGATTCTTGTTTAAGAAGTTTGGTAGTACATTTTTTAAGAAATTTGGTATATTTTGTTTAAAAACCTTGTTTAAGAAGTTTGGTATATTTTATATAATAGAATCAAGTTGAAAAAAGTTTTGTTTTTTTAAATTATTTTCTATTTGAATTTATATTGAAATTGAAATAAATTTTTTAAATAAATTTTATAAAAGTGCTTAATTGAAATTACATAAAATTGAAATAAAGTTACGTTTATATTAAAATTACATATAATTGTCTCCCTGATGCTTCCATAAATGCTTAATAAGATCATTTCGAAGTGTCATATACTTATCCGAACTTGTCATCTTATCGTACTTCACAATGTATCATTGTAAATTGACTTCTTCTCGATTCAAGTCAATTGGGTTAGGGTTTTGGAAAAAATGCTCGGTCAGTAAGCTTACTCTGTACTTATTGTGTTCTTCTTCGACGATCATGTTATGCATAATTATACACGTTTTTATTATTTTATCAAGGTTTTTGGGTGACCAACTTCTTGATGGACCTTTCATAATTACAAATCGAGATTGAAGGATATCGAAAGCTCATTCTACATCTTTTCGATATACCTCTTGTTACTTGGCACAATATTTTTCTGCATTACCTCCGGGAAATTGTAAGGTCTGAACAAGCGTTGCCCATTTCGGATATATGCCATTCGCCAAGTAGTATCCCATATCGTATGGTTTTCCATTGACTTTAAAGTTGCAAGGTGGAGAACGACCAAGACAAAAATCTCGAAAAAGATGTGATTGATCAAGAACAATTACGTCGTTGTTGGAACCAGGCATTCCAAAAAAATCGTGCCATATCCATAAATCATGAGATGCCACCGCTTCTAAAATAATTGTTGGTGTTTTCTTATGCCCCGTGTATTGACCCGCCCAAGCCGTGGGGCAATTTTTCCACTCCCAATACATGCAATCCAAACTACTTAGCATGCCGGGAAATCCACGCTTCTCGATACGGTGACCCACAATATAATGTTGTACTTCAATTCAACCCGCTGCTTAGAGGGAACAAACCACATCGGGACTCGGGAAGCAATGGAGTTTCTCTGGAGGGTCGCAAGGCACTGCCCGATGTTCTATTTGAGCCTAACAACGGTCCCCAAGATACCACTCATATCTACCAAATGGGCTTTACAGGAGTACTCTTTTACGACTAATATTACCGGCGATGATTACCTCCCGCTTTAGTGCATCCTTCATATTTCTAAAGGGGTTCCATTGCATGTTATTGATTGTACACAAATCTAGTTGTTGCCTCATCAGTGCTAGATGATGTTTTGCCTTATTTCTCATAAGTTTTCATCTTTTGATGTGCCAGGCTGACATCCTTGGCTAAAAATCATCCAACCTATTATCTATCAAGATATAATGGCCTATCTGACAATACTCATAGCACTGATACTGCAAAAAATAAAAATAATATATTAATTTTCTAAATAAACTTGAATAAACAAAAAATAAATAACTAGAACTATTAATTAAAAATATTATACCCCGATCAATTGGAAAAGGCCACCGATGTATTTCACATCCTGCTTCGATGCTTGGTCAAGACAGTAGTAAAGATGTCCTAATATAACGGAGCCAAAGTCGATCGTAGGTCACTTTTTTTTTCTATGATAGCAATTGGACCCAACAACTCTAGTCGATCCCAACTCTTCGAGTTCCCAAATAAGACACCTCCAAAGTACAATAGCATAAATGCCCTAAAGATTGTATTAGTATTAGCCGGATCTTTGATGTTCACTCTGATATGGTCTAGGTAAGTCTGGAGGTAAGCAAAACTAATACATCCCTTTTCATAATCTTTAAACTCCATATCGGGAAAAATTCTTAAGGCGTTATCATATTCCGTGTATGACTCATCCAATACCATCGGCTCTCCTGTCCCGATACCTATCCTGGTATGCACAGTAAAATCTCTAGGAGTGATCCCTAGCTCTCCACAAGGTAGGTGAAATGTGTGAGTGGTTGCTTACCAATGCTCAACCATCGACACAATTACTTGGTTGTCGGAGTTCCCAATTTTGTAATCAAATAAACTCATCAAATTGATAGCCTTTAATTTCTGCTTCAAGTGAGGTACCTCAATAAGAATTAAGTATATTTCGCGGAGCTTGACTAACACCGATCTACATTTAAATCCAACTCGAGCCTGTAACAACATTAATAAACACAAATAAGAACATCTAAACTAAATTCTACCAGAAGTAAATACTTTGAAATAAGTATAAAACCAATAATTTACTAATTTGCGTTGTTTCAACTTACCGATGTAGTAGCAACTGATATGGACAAATGACCCTTCTTATCCGATTGTGTGAGTCGTCGAAAGTCACGTGATTCATAATTTTGCGGGAGAGGTGGAGGAGGTTTGGTGGAGACATTGAGTTCTTCGTAAGTGGTTTTCCAATTCTTGCCCGATAAAAATCGCATTTGGGAAACATATCTTTCGCCTTCATAGGACTCGAATTCCTCATCATCGTCGATTCCATCGTATTCTTCCTCTACTGACGACATCGTCAAATCCTGCATGAAAGTTAAATACCAATTTATATAATGATTACCACAAAACCAATTTATATAAACTAAGCGAAAACTTGAAAATAGTAAGGAATCTTGTAAGGATGTTTATAGACTAAAAATGCAAGACAATTCAAAAAATACTCCAAAAAGATTCCTTGAGGTGGATGATGGCTAACAATATTGAAAAGGACACCCAAACCAATTAATTAAAAGCTTCACTTGCAAGGTAAGCAAGGGGTATACTTGTGGGAGTAAGCAGCAGCTATATTGCATTAGTTTGAACTATATTGAAGAACTATAGAACAATAAACATACAAGGATAAGCTCTGCTCATGATAGCCATAAGTACTGTGACAAAAAAGATTCCTACCTAAGACTGAATCACCATATTAAGCAAAACGAAGTTAAAAACTGGATTTTTGCTGTATTGAATCTTCTAACAAATTCCACAATTTTAATAATGTGGAAACAAACTAATCTAAATGAAGCAACAACACTATAATCTTCCAAGCGAAGTTAAAAGTTTCATAAACGAACAAATGAAGCAACAACACTATAATCTAACAAACGAACCCGAAACCCCTTTGTGACAACACTATAATCCAAGTAGAAGAAACAACGAATGAATCAAACAAGTGTGATTATAAAGAAGCCAAGAATCCTCAAATCAGGTTCAACTGGTTTAATACCACTTATCCAACAAATTCAAAAGTAGTTCAACTGGAGATGGGTTAAAGAGTTGTTCAACAAATTCAAGGAAAATTTCAACAACTAATCCAACAAATTCTACCATGCAATTATAATACCCTAAATCACAATATTTGCCTAAATTAGGGAGAGAGAGAGAGAAAAAGAGAGAGATACCTGGGATAGTAAGTTTTTTCCCCTTTTGATTTGTTTTGATTTGGTTAAAATGTAAGAATTCCCCTTTTGATTCATTTTGATTTGGATAAAATGTGAGAAGAGAGAAGACAGATTTATATTTATTTTTCAGACTATTAGACGCCTAAGACTTGGGTGCATGATTTTCTTAAAAAAATAAGTTGGGCGCCTAAGACTTAGGTGGCGTTTGTTTTTCAAGTGCTGAATGTTGAATGCTAAATTGCTGAATAAGTTATGATGTTTCTTTTCTAAGAAGTGCTGAAAACTAGTAAATGTCTTAAATACCTCTGTTATAAAAGAACACAACTTGAAGCATATTCGAATAAACAAAAATCTATTCGAACAAAACATTCACATATTCGAATAGACTCAAAGTCAATTCGAACAAACTTCTGTTTGTTCCTCTCTGTTCGAACAAAAGGACAAAATGGACAAAATGTACATACAAAAGACATCATTGCACAAAATGGAAAAAATAGATATACAAAATGGACATACAAAAGACATCATTGCACAAAATGGTTTATACAGATAATAAACATTAAATCCAGTGTAGCCAAGCTTACAAACATGTCAGCATATTCTAGATGTTCAGTAAACTTCAAACATGCTTTAGTCATTTTAGCATTCGTCAGATACCCTAAAAGCTCCATTTCTTGAAAAATAACCAGCACTTCCGAAAGTTTCTTTCCACGCATATCTTGGTTTGCCAATTCTTCTCGTTCACCCTGCGTCTTTATAACCTTAATCAGCTTATCTAACTTATCCAAAGTGTCTTCAACTTTTTGTTTGTTCTTCCCATTGCGGCGACTACTTTCTGACTGAGAAGCGGATTGCACTGGTTGAGGTGCAGACTGCAACATAATAACAACAGCATATCATGTCACACAGAATTCAAGACATCAACATGGAGGTAGTAGCTAATAGAGTGTGCAAGGGTTAGAAAAAAAAATCACCAACATGGAGGCAGTAGCTAACAGATGAACACATCTCAAGTATTAACTTTATGGCCACCTTTGTTTATGGTAGCAAAAGATGGGTGGTTTTTTGAAATGCACAAAAGTTTCCCCATATTCTTGTATTCCAAAAGATTCCCCATAACAAATGCACGAAATGCAGAAATAACAGATGCACAAAATGCATAAAAATGCTAACAGCCATGCCTACCAAAAGACCCCCTCCTTGCACAAAAATAGAGGTCTGTCTTTGTATACTTTTGACCCAAAAAAAAAAACATGGAAACAAAAATAGGTTCTTGGTTTTTTTTAGAGAGAGATGTAGTAATGTGGTATTAAGTGTAAGTGTAACTAACTAGCATTTGGTGTCATTAATACAATGTTGAAGTTTGAATATGGTGTCATATGACATTAGAAATACACAACTAGTTGTAATAAATGGTGATGACAATTTTAAGGAAAGCTTACATAAGAAGAGTAGAAGCTGGAAAATCTGTTGTGTGACAAGCTAAGAGACTCTCCTTCAATTCTTTCATTTATCACATATGGAGGGAAAGAAATGAGAGGCTTTTTAATTAGATGGTTACTAAACCAAGGATTGTGCTACATAAAATTTTTAACATGGTTAGAGAGAAGTTGTCAAGTAGAATTCATAAGGTTAACGATAATAGTGCTAATAGGCAGTTCATGAATTGTTGGAACATACAGGCTGAGTGGACCACTCCCAAAACCATAGCTTGCAAGTGGGATAGGCCATTTAAATACTGATGGAACACTTAAGGAACAAGGAGGAATTGGTGTTGTTTTGAGAGATTATAATGGTAATGGCATTAAAGCCTGGGTTGGATGTCTTAAAAAGCAGTTTATCACTATGCTAGAGTTACATGCTATTGACCATGGACTGAAAGGAGTCATTGAAGATGGGCACAAGATAACTATATTGAGAACTGACCCTACTACTGCTATAAGCTTTATAACATTCCAATGTGACCCAACTGGAGACAAGAGCTGTCCTTAGCTCTATTCTTAATTAACTCTATAAGGCAACTTGATTTCTTACATATTTGCCATTTGTATAGGGAAGCTAACAAAGTGGCTGACCATCTCGCTAGCCTCCTTACAACTTAGGGATTTATTGTTCTTATGCCAAATGACTTTTCTGCTGTTTTATAGGGGCTCATTGATGTTGAGGCTACAGGTAAGGCTTACTATAGAAGTATTAATCCTTGGAACCATAAAGCCTGATCATAATACCCAGGATGAAGTGGTATGAATCATTGCTGACAAAGGGAAGTACATAATGAAGGAAACTTATAACCACTTGAGGCATACCAAAGAAAGGGTTGATTGGACTCATATTATATGGTACACTGGGAACATACCAAAGCATAATTTTATTGGGTGGCTGGCTATAAACAATACGCTTAAACTCAAGATAACATGGTTCAATGGGGAATTATTGAGCAGTCTTGCTGTGTGTTATGTTGGAGAGCAAATGAGAACCATATCTTTGGTGATTGTGAATTTTCAAAGAACATATGGAAACAACTGAACAACAAAATGGGGTAAAGAATAAATCTTGGGAACTGGGAAGAAGAGGTATAGTGGGCAAAGCTTCAGTTTAAAGGTACAAATCTGGACTGCATCTCTAAAAAGCTTACTCTAAATGCCTTTATCTACCATATTTGGATTGAAAGGAACATCATCATTCAAATTGAGACAAGATTCAGTAATTCATTAAATCTACACAAATGACAATCAAAACAACACCCCACTTGCACATCATCAACCCCAAATGTTAAAGGGCTAAACTACACAAATTAGGGTACATGAAATTCAAAGAAGATAACCTCATTTGCACATCATCAACCCCAAATCCAAACAACCCAATTCCACCATTCTAGAAAGAGGGAGAGAGAGTTACCAACCTGCTAGATAGAGATATCATTAGAGAGAGGACGGGATGTGGAACCTAACGCCTTGATCCAATTCGTATATGCGAAAGCGAGGAATTTGAACTCGGGAGAGAGAACACCTGCTTTATGGAGTGAGGCGTTGAAGACAAGGTCAATTGAGGCAATGAAATGTTCTTCAAGTGCTGAATTTTTTTTAAACATGTATTCCTTGCTGAAATTTTTGAATTTTTTTTCAGCTTCAGCAGGGAAAGAAACACCACCTTAGGCGCATGTTTGTCTTAGGCGGCATGTTTGAAAACAGAACCAGGCGCCCAAAACCACCTCCTATTCCTCCCCTTCTTCTCCTACATTGGTCTCTTCCCTCTTTTACTTCATCAAAACCTCTCTCTAAACCGGGAGTTTTCCTCCAGATTATCACTCCTTGTTCTGTTTTCCTCATCTTACTTTGCAAATCAGGAGAAGGCGGAATTTAACTTGATCAGAGTTAGGGAATACATAGTTCGGGTTGCAGTTTACTGGGTTTAGATCCTTTTTTTCTTGCCTACTTCAAAAGTAATGCGAGTATGGGTCCCAGGATCATGACCCGAGTTAGATCCGGAATCGGATTTGAATCAGCCCAACTTTCCTCGCTCATATTTGGAGATGGTTGATGCTGCTTCCTCATCGTATGAGCATTGGTAGTAAGTAGAGAAGATGATGATAGGAAGGTTGTAGTTGAGTTGTGGGATTCGCCAGATTTCGGAGGCAGCATTGCCTAATGGGCCTAGCAAAATTGAATTAGGTAAACCATTAACTAATTTATTTATATGGTGTTTATTTACGTTAGTTTGATTGATGCATTGTTACTTTGTTAGTATAATTTTAATACATAATGATAACTGTGAAGTCTGGAATTGATGAGATGCAAAATAAGGTAGCAGTGGCGCTGTAACTGTTAGTAAATAGAAGTCGGAGAAAACAATGGGGTGTATCTAAAAATAAGGATTAGAACCTGTTGATTTATGAAGCATATATACAAGTATTGTTACGGCCCAGCCCGGGACCGCCTCTACAGTGCCCGGAGTACAGCGGAATAAGGGACCGTGTGGCGTACACGCACGTGCTGTCGTCGTGTACCAGCCATCTTCATGGGCGCGCCGCGCCAGTGGCCTACAACCCACGGATGCTAGAGCGACATCCGGATAATCCTGGATACTCGTGAGGGGTCATCGAATATGTATTCGGTATAGGCAACAATGCTAAAGGTTCCCTCAATAATCCCTACAGTGTAATCTCTCGCGACGCGCGCGAGGTACGGAAAGCACACCTGTCCTGTAGCGGATCAGGGTAGCTCAATATGCCGGTTTCCGGATAAGGGACTCATATATGAAGGGGCGACGAGTCTGGACTATTTATATTGTCCATCTGTAAGGGCCGGTGCGTCTCGGATAGCCCGCGGGGAATAGCGGCGCCATATGAAGCCCTCTTTGGAAAACCGGCCCGCATTGCGAGGCAATGTCCCCTGGCCTTCCCTAGGCTTAGAAGAACTCATGACTATCCCTTGTAGATAGTCCATGAGCCGGTGTCCTTGATGACCAAGCATTAAAGCTCTTTTAGTCATGGGGAAGATTGGACCAAGGTTCCTCCTTAATATAGCTACTAAGTAAATAGTCAAGTTCTAAAAGGAAACGTTAAAACATGAGACGAAGCGTACTGGCCCTTTTCGCCCCCTTAACTGAATCCGATTTTGACGAAACTTGGCGTACAACTATATTAGGATATAGAGAACATATATACTCGGACAGAACTCAAAACGCTCGGGTGGATTTGGCCGGCGTTCGGTAGGTCGTCACAAGTATAGCTAAAAACTAAGATAAAAGGTCGGAGTAGTTTGTAAGATGATCAGAATGGTTCTGCGAAAATGGAGTGTCTCATAGGTCTCTCTACCACAATTTTTTTAAAATTTACTATAATAAGTACCGAGCTGCAACATAATGACACCAGATGCAAACTCCAACCACAAATATATTATCAGATGATTAGAACCTTACTCGCTGCCTCGGTTCCGACGATTGTTTAATAGACACCAGACATGAACTACCTACCAAGCAGATATTTGGAGGATTGAATTCGATTCTATCTACTACTATGTTTTTTTTTTTTTTTTTTTTTTTTCTGTAACAGGCTTTTAATGCAACATGCAAAAGCATAGTGCTAGTAAGATGTAATTTTGTATGCAGTATATGTCATATCCTATTTCTTAGTGTGATATTGCTGATTCTACTGAATGCTCATCTATTTATGTAAAAATACTGTGGAAGCAAATCATATTCATAGTATTCTTGTGTATTAGCTGCTTTCTGTA
The DNA here is from genome assembly GCA_014058105.1 of Kingdonia uniflora. NCBI lineage: Eukaryota > Viridiplantae > Streptophyta > Magnoliopsida > Ranunculales > Circaeasteraceae > Kingdonia > Kingdonia uniflora. Next base: position 1,882,661 of record JACGCM010000622.1, read on the forward strand.
CGAAATATGTTGGAAGCAAATGACGTTCATAATCATCTCTTTTGTGTATTTTACAGTCTAGTCTAATTGGTGCTTCTCTTGTTTTTGTAGGGAGCTGTGATCTGTACCATGGACAATGGTTCTACGATTCTGCTGGTCTGTTGTACACGAACAACACATGTCCTGTCATAACACAGATGCAAAATTGTCAAGGAAACAGGAGGGACCTGATAAGGACTATGAGAACTATCGGTGGAAACCCACTCATTGTGACCTTCCGCGTTTTGATCCAAAAAAATTCTTTGAGTTGATGAGAGGAATGACACTGGCTTTCATTGGCGACTCAGTTGGTCGGAACCAGATGAAATCTATGCTATGCACTCTTTGTCAGGTAATAAAAAGTTAATAATTATGATACCTGATGCCTAATTTATGAAAAATCAATATAAAGAGATCATCAACATCTATGATCATGTTTTTTGGTACTAATGCTAGCGTGACAAAAATGTTAGGTAGTCTGAAAATTAATGTGACACCAAGTAGGATTGTCTGAAAGCCAGTGTGAAGGAGATCTGAACCCATTTTTGAACTGGAGAAGTTGGATGTGAGAAGCTTAATCAATCATCTCAATACCAATAAACTCTTTTTACTAGAACGATTTTCAATTATTGTTTCCTCTCATACCTCTATTTTCTTGAAAGTCTTATTCTGTTTCAAATTTATGTAAATCAACTTCTCCCAGAGCCTATTGTTTCCTCTCATACCTCTATTTCTTGAAAGGTGCTCTCTATTTATTTCTTCTGAGAAGTAATAACCCAAACCTCCTTTACGATTAACTTCTTACTTACAGCTTTATGGTAGAAAGTTATAAAGTAATATTAAGTTTAGAAACAACGTAGACCTTATTAATGGCTAATAAGGTGTCCCACATCTGCTCTAATTCCCGATGATATGCCGAAGTCTCACATTGATTTCTCCTTGTACTGAAACGTGCATTTCTCAGTATAGATCTCTGAAAAAATATTGATCATAATAATTATATTAGTTTCATTTCAGACGACGATTGTCCGTATATGGCCATCGTGGCTCGTCCACTAGACTTCAGAACCTTTTGATTTTGCTTCTGGAGATGTGGTCAAACTTCACTTAGATGCCCCTGATGAAGACTTCATGGACTTCCTCCCAACTTTTGATGTCGTTGTTCTGTCTTTTGGTCATTGGTTTGCCAAGCAATCTGTATACATTTACAAGAATGAAATTGTTGGGGGACAACTGTGGTGGCCTGATAATTGCCGCCCAAAAAAGGTAGGAAGTGTTGCAGCTTTTGGGATCTCTATGGAAACCATACTCACTGCTATAGCGACATACCCAAATTACACTGGTCTTGTCATAGTGTGCTCTTATTCACCCGATCATTATGAGGGTGGTGCCTGGAACACAGGGGGATCATGCATGGGCAAATTAAAGCCTGCGTTGGATGCCGAATTGGCGGAAAATTCCAATACAGATAAGATGCATGAGCAACAGATGACGGGTTTTAACAATGCAGTCAAGAAGCTGTCAAGAAAGTCAAGGTTGAAATTGATGGATATCACAAAGGCTTTTCAGTACTGGCACGATGGGCATCCGGGCCCATATAGAAACCCTGAGCCAAACAAGAAAACGAAGCGCAGATCAAATGGTGAGCCTCCGCCGCAAGATTGCTTGCATTGGTGTATGCCAGGTCCTGTCGATACCTGGAATCAGCTTGTTCTTGAAATTATAAGAAGAGATTCGGAGGGCACTGAAAGTTTACCTGCGGCAGAGACTTGCCTGTAATTTTGTAATTTAGATGACACTGTATAGGAAAATTACCACTCCAGAAGTGAATATCTTCGCCTTGTGGGGGTATTGGATTCAAGTTTGTGAGTAGGAGGGATTTTTTTATAATCGTCAAAGAACTAGACATTTTTTTCCCTCTGTGTGCAGTTACTATTTGATCTTTAGAGTTTATATACGGCATTTTATTTCCTTACATCTATCTATACTATTGTATACTAAAGTTCCCTGCTTCTACATTATAGCAGGTGTTGGACAATACCACACCTATTCCATCGTGCCTAAGATAATTTGCTTTGTGGGAAAAATATGCACACAATCCCACGTCTAGACGACTTGCCTTGTTAAAACCTCCGCCTGGCAAAACTATGTGGGAAAAAGCTAGACAATGAAAGAGTACAATCCTATGTCATAGATGGGTGGTGGGCACGTATAACGTTGCCTCATTAAAACCTCTAGCCCGTAAAAACATCTAAGGAAAATTTTGCACTATCAGGAAAAAGAGTACAACACGCATCTGCCCCCTGACGTCTATCTCCCATAGATGTGTTTCCCAGAGACATCAATGAATATAAACTTCGCATGCCTATTCAGTGTACCAATTTCTTGAACGTCAAGTATGCAAGAGCCTTCGTGAATAGATCTGCTAAGTTATCTTCTGAACACACTTGAGCAATGCCAATTTCATTTGCCTTATGTAATTCGTGACTATGGAAGAACTTTGGTGAAATATTGGTCATGTCTCCCTTGATAAAAACATTCTCTAACTTAAGGCAATGCAAGTAGCATTGTCTTCATAGAGTAGTAGGGTCCTTCTCGACATAATCTAATTCCCAAGCTTCGTTGATGTGACTCACCATGGAATGTAACCAAAAACATTCTCTGCCAGCTTCTTGGAGTGCAAAAATCTCTGCGTGATTTGAAGATGTAGCCACCATAATCTGTTTCACTAATTTCCATGAAATCACTGTATTGTCATACAAGAACGCATATCTCGACTGCAAATCGACCTTTATGCGGGTCTAACAAATATTCTGTGTCAGCGTACCCTATAATTTTGCGTTTACCACTTTTCGGGTATAATAGACCCAAGTCTATTATGCCTTTCACGTATCTCAGAATGTGTTTGATCTTATTCCAATGCCTTTGGGTCGAAGCGAAACTGTGGCGAGCCAAGCAGTTCACTACGAATGAGATATCGGGTCGAGTAAACCCAACTAAGTATAGCAAAACACTAATTGCTCCTAAATATAGCACATAGGGCCCTAGGAATTCATCCCCCTCATCAGGAGGGTGGAAGATGTCCTCGTCCACGTCCAAGTGGCGGATTACCATAGGCGTTCTAGCACTGTGTACTGCTTCCATACCGAAACATTTGAGGATCCGATTGGTACATGTCGCCTGGTGGACGAGTATGCCATTACCAAGGTGTTCAATCTGCAAACCGAGACAATACTTTATTTTCCCAAGGTCTTTCATTTCGAATTCCTTCTTAAGGTATTCAACGATACTCGTCCATCATTATAGCGTACTTTCCAGGTGGACGAGTATGCTATAATGATAGCAAACTCAATTTTTGTTCTCTTAATGAAAATGCATGGGCATATAGGATTATTTGTGAAACCCTCAGCTTACAAGAACTCAGTTAACCTATTGTGCCACATAAGCCCTAATTGCTTCAAGCCGTATAAGGACTTATCCAATTTTATTACGCATACACCTAGTGTGTCAGGATTTACTGCTTCCAGAAGCTTATACCCCTCGGGCAGCTTCATATAGATATCCGAATTAGTTTCCCATATAGATACGCAGTAACTACATCCATAAGTCGCATGTCCAGATTGTCCTCGACAACTGACAAACTGATCAAGTAGCGGAACGTTATAACGTCCATGACCGAAGAGTAAGTTTCATCATAATGGATATCAGGTCTTTATGAGAAGTTGTGCAACTAGTCTTGTCTTGTATCTTACTACGTCACCGCGTTCATTACATTTTCGTATGAATACCCAGTTACGGCAGGCTTGATGGTATCATGCCTTTGGATTATCTTTCTGAATACGTCGTGTTTTGCTAGCGAACTGAGCTCAGCTTGGATCGTAGATCCCACTTTAGCCAATCTTTACGGTTATGGCACTCGTCAACTGTAAGGGGTTCTGAATCGTCATCCTTGATGGCGAACACAACATCGAAAGTAATTATGTTATCGATAACTACTTCAGAACGATCCCAAGTTGTACAATTATAGACATAATTGATCGAGATCTCTCAGTTATCATAGTTATGTGCTACGCCGGGCATGTCTGGTAATGTATGAACGGGTTGTGTTGTTACAGTAGCCCTGTCTATGGATGGCTCCATCCCCGATAAACCAATTACACCATTAATCATATTTAATCCTCATTTTTTCAGCTTCCTTGAAGCCGGTTCTTCGTCCTTAGGAGGACGTCAACGGTGTCTCTTGACTTCTGATTCATATGCAGGAGGCATGACAGTTCCTTTTGGAGCCTTCAATTGTGCAGGAACATTTCTTACAGGTTCATGCCCCTTGGTCACTTTAGTAGCGTCGCTGAATGCATCGGGCAGTTCAATGATGAGCTGTTGTAAGTAAAATATATGTTGGACTTTGTTGTCTATCTATTTAGTAACAGGATCTTGATGAGACAACGATGGTGTTTTCCAAGTTAACTTACGAATTTCCGCGACATTACCTGTCATATCTCCTCCTGATGCCGGTAAAATTGTCTCATCAAAGTGACAGTCTGTGGATCTCGCAGTAAAGACGTTGTCTGTAATGGGTTCCAAGTATTGAATGATAGATGGTTAATCATAACCCACGTTGATACCAAGGCGACGTTGGGGATCTATTATCGTTCGTTGTGGAGGTGTGATTGGTACCTGCACGGCATATCCAAAAGTGCATAAATGGGCGGCATTGGGTTCTATCCTAGTGACTAGTTGCTAGCGTCAATAATCTTCCTTTCAAATATCTTTTCTCCTTTTAAAGAATGTCCAGAGCCACTGTCGATAATCTCCCTCATCATCCGAGAACCTGGATGTCTTAGACGATCGTGCCATAATTTGAATATTTTCTTTTGTAAGGGAGAAAAATTCGCTTCAGCGCAGGTCTCGACATATTGAATGTCGGTGGAATATAGCCCTGGGAGGTGTATTGGACAACGTTTCAATACGTTTTTAGACCTTGGGGAGTAGTAAGAGTATTGCACAAAATCGGGTTTTGACCTTTCCCCCGAGTTTCTATTTGATATCCATTATCATGAATATTCCAAAAACTATGTAAATGCATAGTTAGATTACTTACGCTTAAATCACACTGGATACCTTGTATCGTATTGTTGGGTAGTAATAGCGTGACACTACCAATGCCTTCAATCATGCTGGCTGAACCAGTGATAGTCACATCGCCGAAGCACGGGGTCAGAGACAAGAAATATTTTGTATCTCATAGGATCGAGTGCGTGGTACCACTGTCTACCAGACAGTTGTTGTTACTCACCCGATTATCGAATAACTTTCGATGAGCGGAATGATCCATTTGGGCAACCTGTATATAGCAAATTAAGGTGGCGTTTAATTTTCTTACCAAGTCAGACTCAGAGTCCTTAGTCTGACTCAAGTCAGTAATTAAGACTGACTCGTCGCACTTAGAGGTGTTTGTTTTTTGCACAAACTCAACTCTCCACTCAGATTTATTGACTTAATACTACCCTCTCCACTCAGATCCAATAAGCCATTGTAGTGAAGAGATCTAAATCTGAGTATATTTTTTTTACCCCAAATTGCTCTAAAAAAAATCAAAAATAACAATAAATAATTCTACTCTAAACAGCTCCTCTCCGAATGAAAACCCCAATCACCTCCAACAGCTCTCCTCGATCACCTCCTCCTCGATCTTCTCCAAACACAACAACTCCTCCTCACCTCCCCCTCGATCTTCTCCAAACGTAGCAGCTCCTCCTCAAACTAGGCAACGATCGTAAAGCTTCACACATAAAACCACTTGGTATTTCTTTTCCTGCAAATTTATTTATTCTTTTTCTATGATTATTTCTTCTAATTTGATTACTTCTCTGCAATTAGGGCTAGATGGGTTCTTTGGATCTTTCACAATATTTTTAATTTGTTTTTTTAATTTAGATGCTTGTTGGCTTGATAATTGTTAGTAAAACTCTAAAAATTTCCCTTTAATCTTTTAGCTTTTGTTAATTGCTAATTAAACCGTAAACTTCAAATTTTACCCAATGCATTAATTAAATCCCATTTATTTGTTTATTTTGCAAAAGGTAAGCATTTCATTAATCAAAGGGGAAGGTACAAGAGATTAAGGGCAAGATTCAAACCATATATAATTGCTGCAAGAATTAATTGATCAGTTGCATCTCTCTATTGTGCAATAGATCTATTTGCAGGTATAGGAATTCCATTTACACCTTGCTGTAAGTGAGATGCAGTATCAAGAATGATAATATTTTATGACTGAGATTTCCATTGAGTTGTAGTATTCCTCTCTTGTTTAAAATGCTTAGTGTTCCTCTCTAGTTTAAAATGTTTCTTGTTAATTTCTCCATTCCCAAATATAGTTCTAAGAATTGGGTTTGAAGATGAGTATGGTGACAATTTTCCAAATGCTTAATTTTAAAGTCCATATGGTTTGATGTTTTATGAGGATGATCTCTGTGGCTTGAGATGCTTTGTTCATTGACATTTAGGGCCATATAAGAATGTCTTTGTTGTTTGAAGTGAAGTATCTTTTGATAAGCTTTTTTTACTCCTTGTATAATTCCATAAAACTATCGATAATGTTGCTACTATTACTGTCTGCCTAGAATGTTTTTCAAGCAAATGCATATAATGTTAATCCTCTTCCTATCTAGTTGTGATTGCCATCTGCCTAGAATGATGTTCATTTATCTGACATTTGGCATTCTGTTGAAAACATTTTTCTTTCATTAGTGCTTGTAGGAAAGATGCTTTGTCCATTATAAATCCAAGGCAGACTATCAGAGTTTCCTTTTTTTATGCTATTTTTTGTTTATTTTAAATCATTATTTTGTCCATTGCCTTCTCTCTTTGATTATTTGATAATATTTTGTTGATTATTTGATAAGATTTTCTTTATTTTTTGATACTATTTTGTTGATTATTTGATATTATCTTGTTGATTATGTATTCTTAGAGACAATGAATCAGATTCAATGGTTATTTGGTATTCTTGCTATTATTCTTTTGTACAACGAGATAGTGAGGTCCTGCTACATCAGCACGTGGGGACCACCACCTCATTTTATCAGGAAGTACCACATCAGCACTGTGGGACCTTCCTAGTCTGCTGACATCAACAAGGTCAAACCCTAGGGTATCGTCAACATACCTAGTTTGATGACGTCATCGCTTGGTCAACCACAATTGGGTTTTTACGATTTCAGTGTGATTTTTTGCCGTTTTCACGACCAGCTTCACGGTGAATCGGGCACTTCCACGATGAACATATTATACCCGCGCGGTCATAGGAACGTAGGCTACGCAACAAAAATACTATCATAGTATAATATTGTTTAAAAAATATAGTAAAATATCTTTGAAAATAGTCATTGTAAATGGTAAAAATTAGGTAAAAATGTTTTAAAACACCCAAATAATATGATTTTTTTCACCTAATCAGATCTAAGCTCATAGATATCTATAGATCTAACATGTATTCAATTATAAAATGTCAAAATTCAATGAATCATCTGAATTATACCTCTCCGCAACGTAAAAACTATTCATTTTGTCTAAAAACTGTGGAGATCCAATCTTTTGCTCCAAAAGCCTTGTGAGTCGCGCTGATAACAAATTGTAAACAAAATTTATCTCCTATCTTACTAACTTGCACACAATCACACACATATATAGAGAGAGAAGGGAAGCCTTTATAATGATAAACTCAGTAAAGAGGTTACAGATACATAGCCCCAATAGGGATATATATATATATATTAAATAACAAGTTTCTAAAACTCTCCTAGGGTTAGGAGTCGGTGGGTCACCCCAAACCCAGTTCGGGTGGGACCCAAACCGAACCGTTCCTAATATTGCTAGAAATCCATAATATGTTTATGGAAATTCAGTATCAACTTCAGAATGACAATTTTATCCGATGTTGTGCCTTCTCCGTAAGCAAGTAGGTTACATATAATCCATCATCTCAAAATTATTCAAAAATTGTAGTGGCTTATTCCGCATCTCGAGCTCATGCCTCATCTTCGAACTACAAACGAACTTTCGACCTCAACAACAGAGCACGTGGCACAATCAGAAACATATACAACACGAGTTTCTCAACCAACACCACTCATCCCTAACGACACTCATGCTATTAGTTGAGAGCCATCTTGTAATAGCTTATTTTGTATCTTAGACTCAAGCTTTATCCTCGATCTCATCAGCATATAGGAAGTAATACTAAAGACGTAACCAAACTTTCCTCAGCTCGAGACATCACTTTCATCCTCTACACCAATAGTTCGACCTGTGCGAAGCATACAATCAGCAATAAAGCCGTTGTACAGTAGCAAATGTCAGAACGTTACAAAATCTGGTCAAATGATATCTCACACACACTTTATAACGTCCATCAGGGACTTCATGGTCGTCAAACGGTCATATTAGAGGACTTATAAAGAGACCTAGAGAACTGCAGATGAAGGGCAAAATATTTATCATTGAAAAGTTTCTACTATATCATCCTACATTCTCAGAACGCCCATTGTAATAAACTAGCAATCTCAATAAGATCATCACTTTCTCAAAATCCTCAAGAGAGGTCGAGGTTTTTAACCTATTCAAAGGTTTTTCACGCTAGATCATCTTGTTGTTTATTGCCTATTATTCTTGAACGTTATGAATATATTTAGTGTAAATGCTAACTCCGGATCCTAGAACTTGGCTATTACATTTGGCGCCATATGTGGGAATCGAAATTCTTAAACCCATTGTCTCAAATATCATTAATCATTTTCTCTCAGAATGACACCTCTAGGTCAGAGCGCGCTGATCGTCCAGATGGAAGAGAACGCAGCTTTAGCAGACCTGAGGGCGACTCTGAATTTAGAAACAGAAAGGCGTACAACCCTGAAGTAATATCTCGTGAGTGTTCAGGATGCGTTGAAGGTTCTACAGGGTCAACAGGTCGCTGCCCAGAAGAGCAAAGTCGTACAACCTGAAGGCTCACAGATTTTTGTTTATGATAGAATAGGACTGCCTTCGAAAGGCGTACATGTAATAGTTATGCTCTAATCTGACCATCAGTAATAAGACATGGTGTCCTTCCAGATCTAGGAGATCTAACAAGAAATAGATGTCGACAAAGGAACGTTTAAGTAAAGGGAGTGGTGACCACAATCCTGGAGAGGGACGTGCCACTCGACCAACCGCTGTAGCTCAACAATATATCACTCAGGATCATGTTGAGAAGCGAATCAAAGAACTGATCAAAGCCCATACACCAACTAAGGGGATCCATAACAGATTACAAAAAAACCCGATCGCCCAGGAGTTATTAGATGGTGAGGTTCCCGCTGGGTTTTACACTCCAAAGATCTGAAAATATAAAGGAGCTTATCAGTAGAACACGTTCAAGAATTCCAGGACACTCTAGGTCTACATTTCACGTCCAACCACATTCTATGCCGACTCTTTCCTACCAGCTTGTCAGGCGAGCCCCTTCGGTGGTTTTACACACTGCCTGAAGAGTCCATCATAACTTTCGAGCAGTTGCGCAAACTCTTCATCAAGAATTACTTGTACAACAGAGATAAAGAGGAGAACCTATATTCTCTTTTCAGAAGCTCAAGACGTTTACTAAAATGTTCTTAGAGTTGGCTTGAAAAGTAGGTCGACTCGACCAGAAGATCATTATTTTTGCTTTCACCAACGCTTTACTCATAGATGGTCGGGCGAAGGAGCACCTCGTCCTCAATAAGCCGACGACATTGGAAGACATGATTGAAAAGGTCAATGGATACATCAACCAGGAATGAATGGTGTCTGACAGGCAGAAACCTCAAAAATCAACACTGATAGCTCAAGATCAATCAACCTATTCCAATTTTAATCGGACAACAGATCAGGGAGGAGACAAGAAATGAACCAAACCCAACGACGAGTGACCTCGGAAGGGGGGAAACTTTTCGAAACCTTATCTCCCGAAGATGAATGTGACCATCGCCAGCATCTATCCTATATTACAGAAAGACAGATTCTTTTGCAATATACAATACCTTTAACAGATTAAGAACAAACCCTACTGCATCCACCACAAGGTCCGAACCTTATAATGGTTGTTGGAATACATCTTTGCAGATGGACGAATGCACAAATACATAGTGGACGTAGAGAGTTATAAGAACGGGAGTTATAAAACCCCCACAAAAGCTGTACAACTCGAGGAACCAGTAGTCGAGAAGCATTTGTACCATATCACACTCTGTCATTTCATGGAAACTCAGATCGTCAAAGAATAAAATAGGAGCAGACGAAGACGTGTCGCCCAATGTCATGACTTATCCATGTAAGATAAAGACGCTCTTCTAATTCCAGTATCCAGCTCATGGCAAACTGATATTTTTTTTGATGATTGCGACGTCCGGCATGTCAACTATCCTTACCCTGATGTTTTGGTGATCATGTTGAAAATGCGAGACATGGTGCTTCATACGATGATGATAGATACCGATTATATTATCGAACTCCTTTTTCAAAGCACGATCGATCAGATGGGCCTGACCGATAAGGTTCAACCCAGCGACATTGATATTTGTGGTTTCAATGGATCTTAGGAGGAACGTGTAGGAAAGATTATACTTCCAATCACCGCAGGACCAGTAATACTCGACATTATCTTTTATGTTATCAATACGAGATCCTATTACCTGGGGATAATGGGATGTTACGAGTTAAACAATATGCGCGCCATTCCATCAACCTCTCAGTTGGCATTATGCTTTGAATGGAAAGGTGGCATATACGAGATCGAAGGAAGTCAAACATTAGCACGAGCATGCGAAAATTCTGTCGTCATCGGACCCGAACCTTTTGAATATCAGCTTGCATAGAAATTATATAAAATAACTGGAAACATTATAGAGAGCTATACAGTCAACTCTGTAGAGCCACATTTACCCACCGTAGAAACCATAAAGTACATTGAAATCAGTGAACCCAAGCGTGGGACATATATTGGAACTTATCTGCCCACAATAGAGCATGATACTCTCATCCAATTCTTCATGGATAATAGTGATGTCTTCGCTTGGATGTTTCACGAGATGCCGGGCATTGATCCAAATCTGACCTGTCACAAACTCAACTTGAAGGATAAAGCCGAAGTTGTCAGACAAAAGCATAGAAGTTTAGCACCTAGGCTTCGGGATGAAGTCAACAAAGAGATCGAAAAACTCATCGAAGTTTGTTTTATTCGAAAGGCCAATTATCCAGAATGGATATTGAATATTGTAGCAGTACCAAAGAAGAACGGAAAGATCAGGGTGTGCGTGGATTTCACAGAGTTGAGCAGATATACTCCAAATGATAGTTTTCCACTCCCTATCATAAATAATCCACTTGATTCTACTTCAGGACGCCGAGCTCCTATCCATGATGGACGCTGCATTAGGGTACAGCCAAATACCCATGCTGCCTGACGATCAAGAGAAAATAGCTTTTATTGCAGAACATGGCCTCTATTGCTGGAAAGTTATGCCATTCGGTCTCAAGAATGCCGGAGCTACTTATCAGTGATTGATAACCCAGATGTTCAAAGACCACCTTTGAAAGACAATGGAGATCTACATAGACGATATGTTATTCAAAAGTCTTAAGAAGGAAAACCTTATTGTAGATCTACACACGACCTTCAATATTCTTCATCTCTACAAGATGAAACTCAACCCTGACAAATGCCAGTTTGGAGTTCAAGCAGGGAAATTCTTGGGCCACTTAATTAGCAAGCGCGGTATTGAAGCTGATCCAGATCGTATTTACGCATTATTATCTATGCCTTCTCCAAAAATGAAGAAATATGTCCAGAAGTTAGCCGGTAAGATTACTGCGTTAAACCGTTTTGTTTCAAAATCTTCTGATCGTTGTCGATGGTTGTTCAACTTACTACGTAAGGGGATAACAAAATAGAAACATAAGAAGAACCCTAAGATCGAATGGACAACAGAGTGCGAAATAGCTTTTTAGCAACTTAAACTTTACTTGGGTTCACCGTCAGTAATGAGTACACCTCGCAAAGGGGAAGAACTCTCAATTTATCTTGTAGTCACTAAAGAATCATTAAGTTCTGTTCTCATTCGGCTTGATGAGAAGATCGAGAAGCCTATCTACTTTATCAACAAAATTCTCACTCCGACAGAATCTTGATATAGCAAGATCAAGAATCTACTTTTAGCTCTCGTTTATACCTCACAAAAATTGAAACAGTACTTTCAAGCCCACTCAGTACGAGTAGTAACCAACTACCCTCTGCGTGAAGTCTTATTCAAATGAGAAAAATCTAGACGGGTTCAGCAATGGACAGTCACTCTTGGCGAGCATGACATCCATTTTGAACCCAAATATTCTAAAAAGGGTCAGGCTGTAGTAGATTTCCTTACGGATTTCCCCATAGAAGATTCTGATTGGGAAGAAGACAACACAAAAATTCATTAAGAATTGGTAGACTGAATAACTCAAAAGGGATTATGTCTGTTAACTGACGAATCTTCTGGACCCACAGTATTAGGCATCAGAATCGCGCTGATCACACCATCTAATGATCGAATCGAAAAAGCAATCTGATTAAATTTTAAAGCTACCAACAATGCAACCGAGTATGAGGCGATGATTCACGGTCTCGATATGGCTCTTGAGATTGGAGTATTCAAGCTGTCTGTATATACGGATTCCTTACTAATCGTAAACCACTACACAGAAAAATTCCAGAAGAATAGAATAATGATAGATTACGTAACCGCAGTAGCCGGTAGGATAAGAAGATTCAAGATAATTTCTATCGAGTATAGACATTCTGATTTCCTCGCATATCTCGTAAGAGTTCTTGGCACAGAAGCTTGATATCTCAAGATCGAAGTATTATTAACCCCCATCATTAACATCATAAGCTCAAATTCTTTTAATACTAGGGGTGTTGAAGAGGATGAGTACAATTGGATACGACCTTTCCCCAAGTATATTGGAACCAAAAACAAATTCGATGGCGAACTCCTTCAAGACCCCATTGAAAGAAGACGCGTACTTGATAATGCTAAATGCTACATCGTAGAAAATGGTCTCTTATATAGAATTTCGGTTACAGGGTTGTATCTTGAATGCTTATCCCATAAAGAAGTTTAAAAATTCCTGTACAAACTACATGAAGGTACTTGTGGTTCCCACGCAACAGGAAGATTTCTAGCCAACCGAGCTCTTACCCAAGGCATCTTCTGGTCTAAAATGAAAGCTCAAGCCATCGAACTTGCAAGTAAATGTGATGCCTGCCAACGTCATGGTCCCCGAATTCGAGCTCCAGCTTTGGAACTCCGTTCCAGTAACATTGTATGGCCATTTAAAAGATGGGACTTCGACCTTGTCGGTGAATTTCCCACCGCACCTGGAAAACAAAAACATATGCTAGTCATAATTGATAACTTCACTAAGTGGGTAGAAGCAGTTCCTCTGTGCCACACATGAGAGGATGAAGTCATCAAGTTTATATGGAAGAGCATCATCATCCGTTTCGGCTGCCCCGATCTCATCAGAATCGATAATGGTCCTCAGTTCGTTGGCTCCAAAGTCATCGAATTCCTCAATCAACACAACATCATACATTCTTCTTCCAATCTGTATTACCCGCAAGGGAATGGTCAGGCCGAAATCACTAATTGTACTATCATGGATGGGATTAAAAAGCGCTTAACAGAAAAGAAGGGCAATTGGGTCATAAAATTACCCCATGTGTTATGGGCTTATCAAACTACGCCTCGAGTTTTAACTGGATGCATGCCATTCCTCCTGGTTATGGTACAGAAGCAATCCTCTCTACTCAGTATCATCACCCAATTCACGACCATACTATGACCGATGAAGAAAAAAAATTCCAGTTGGCATGTAATATTAATTGGATCGAGGAGAATCGGGACAGAGCAATCATAAATTTGGGGAGATATCACCAAGCTTTAGCCTAATCTTATAACAAACGTGTTCGGCATAGAAAGTTTGAAATCAAGGATTTGGTCCTCCGAGAGATTCCCAAACATCGCAAAGAGCTCAGCGGAGGGAAATTATCTAAAAACTGGGAAGGCCCTTTTATCATTATCGGAAAAAGCGGTCTCGGTTCTTATGACCTCGCCACTGAGCATGGTGAGCACATACATAATCCTTGGAATACAAGGTGACCGAAGTTATATCGCAGATAACAAATTTGTCACAGTGTACTTTCCTTCAATCAATCTCACATCAATGAAATCTTTGTGTTTGATCGCCCTACATTAAAATACTTCTAATATATCCAACAAGTACTTCTCTACGCAGATTACAGATCGTTTGTTGCTTCGACCAAATTGATCATCTAAATAGATTACAGGTCGTTTGTTGCTTTAGCCAAACTTATCTATCTAACTCATTTGTTGTACGTCAATCTTAGACCAATGAAATACTTATGTTCGATTGCCCTACATTACAGTACTTCTTCTAATATATCCAACAAGTACTTCTATACACAGATTACATACCGTTTGTTTCTTCGGCCAAACTGATTATCTAAATACATTACAAATCATTTGTTGCTTTGGCCAAACTGATCATCTAAATACATTACAAATCATTTGTTGTTTTGGCCAAACTGATCATCTAAACAAATTACAGATCATTTGTTGGTTCGGCCAAACTGATCATCTAATACATTACATATCATTTGTTGCTTTGGCCAAACTGATCATCTAATACATTACAGATCATTTGTTTCCTCGGCCAAACTGAGCATATAATTACATTTCAGATCGTTTGTAGCTTCGGCCAAACAGATCATCTCATAAATTGCAGATCGTTTATCGCTTGGGCTGAATAGATCCAATATCACGCTGCCTTACATACAACATAAATCACATTCCTCATTCTTCACTAGAGCTATCACTTGAATCATTACTAACATTATAAGGACCGGCTGTGTCCCGTACAGCACTTCCAGCTAACCGCTAACTCATGAATTCCGGCAGCCTCCCCACAATAATTTTCTTTCCCTCTCTAACCTTTCTCTGTTTAAGCGATCCGATTATGGCAATCATGGGTTGTAAATATTCAGATCGGATTACCTCCATCTCATATTCTACACCTTGGGAAGTCAAACCATCATATACCCTCTTACTTTCAGCTTCTAATCTCTTAAATTATGCTGTAAAGAACGAGGTTACTGCCACCATCTCTCTCTTGTGACTTTCACCCACCTCACTTTTAACCTGTTTACTAAGAAGGAGCTTGCTCAGCTTATGTTGTGCTTCCCTCGGTGCGATTTCCAATCGCTCACAACGATCATCCACTTGTCGCTTTGTACGACACACATCCAAATTTCGAGCTTCTGGCACTGTCATAAATTTTTCCATATGGTAAATCAAAGACATTGACGATTCATTAGCTTCATACCCTACCCTCTTTGCATTGTAACTTACCTCTAACTACAACATATCCTTGTCTAACTTAGTATTCGCGCTTCGAAGTATGTCATTTTCGTACTGATATTCTAAAATATCCAGATGCCGCATTTGCGCAATCTGCTCTAGCTCGCATATTTTGTTCCAATCCTTTTTCATGATTTTGTTATATTGGGCACAGACCTTCTCCACCTTCTTTACCATCATCTCAGTAACCAACCACAATACTTCGTATTTGAGAGCACGAGCTTGAACATCGCTTATCTCTGCCTCAAGGATATTAACTTGAAACTGCAACTCCTTCATAATATTTCCATTCCCCTCTAACGCGACTAACAGTTCTCTAATTTGCGTTCGTGCAGATATCAATTCAGCATCTTGTAAACTAGCTCTCCCCGAGCTACTTCCAACTTCAACACCCTTTTGTCTTATCTCTTTTTCTAAACTATCTATATTTCTCAAATTGATAGCTAGTACAGCCTCTTTCTCTCGTAGAGTATCAGTCAGGAGGGTTACTGTATTTCGTTCTTCCGACATCTCTGCCCTTATTTTTTCTTTTGCTTCGGTAGCACTTTTTTGGGCTCCCTGCCTCGATCTTAGCTAAGCACTCATTTGTTCATTCTTGGCATGTAACGCATCGCACTGATTTTGTATAGCAGCCAGTTCCACCTATCATTGCATATTACATTTATAATAATTTGTCATAACAACATAGTACATATAACAGTTCACAAGATTACATCAAGATCATAGTATCTGAGTAATTCATGAGCTCGAGCATAATACTTTTTCGCCTCTAAACTATGATAATTGCATACTTCTTGAGCTAAAAACATAACTCGGGCTGGGTCTAGAACCGTACCTCTCTCCCTCAAAAGCTCTATATAACCCTCATTTATCCCTTGTTCACTATCTACTTAGACCTCAAAATACAAAGTCAGAGCTAATAGCATACTCTGACACCTCACCTTATCACTTGGGTCATTAAAACAAGTTAATTATTTTAGTTTTTGAACTAATGTCTCCCTTTCCTCTTCTTTTCTTAACACCTCGTCTCTCTCTACTTTTATCTTAGTATATCAACATTGCAGATCATATAACTCTTTAAATGTTTTCTCTGAATTCAATTTAAATTGCCTTCTCTCATATTCTGTTTTGTTAAGTACCCATTCAATACGGGCCACGAAGTCCCTCGCTCTACTCAACAACTTCTCCAATTTGGAGTTTGTTTTTCTCAATCGCTCTATCTCCTACACAGATTATAGATATCTTGTTTTAATACAACCATACACAAAAAACATATTTCAAAAACATCACTCAAAACGAAAATAGTGTACGATTATACAAAGTACTATCTCATCCAAATCAAGTGAGCTAAAAAAATAGAAGACAGGATACCACAGAACGTTTAAAGGTGCTTGCTAATGTCTACCTCAGAAGGAGATTTTAGTATCTTCCCCGGAGAGGGAACCATCTCAGCACGTTCCACTAGAGGGTTCACTGTTTTCTCAATAGCATGGACTGGCTCTGTACTACATAGAGGAAGCTCTAATGCTTTCTCAGACAAACTAACAGCATCACCAGCCACCTCTTCTTCCTCGTCCTTAGCAGGGAACTCTATTTTTGCATATCTACCATTCCGAGTTAGCTCCATATCATCCACGCTCAATCCAAAAACATTGTACAAATTGATAAAGTGGTTTCTCTCTACTAAGGCTATTGCAACTGCATCAGTCATGAGCTTGTCATGCTTTGCTAGATCACTGAACTTTTTTTAGCTGCGGTAGCATCTGCAGGCCTCCTCTTTCTCTTCAACAGAAGGTCAGCCTCGAGCTCCTTTATACGAGCTGACTGAGCCTTGAACTTTGTCGTCAGAGCGTCAAATTATTGGCCCCTCTTGTCCAGGCATTGTCTTGCCCCCTCGTTGAGAGCTGCCAATACAAATTAAAAGAACTAGTCAGTTCAACAGTTTTACTCAGTTCAAAGGTAACATCAGGTCAAAATTTTAGACCACATATCGCGAACGTATACTCGTGGCACTCATCCTCGAGCTGCTGCGAGTTTGTCCTGGCCATAGGATAGTATTTATGCTCCAACTCTTTAATCTTGGCCGCAACAAGAGGTTTAGTTCGGCGACTGTCCTCCTCTAAATGCCATTTTCTCTTCAGTGGACTCTTCTCAGCAGTTTTTCCATCAACCATAGCTCGTTTCTCTTGAGCACGTTAAACTTTGGGTGCTATCAAATCTACCCTTTTGTGTCTTCGGATACCCAATTCACTAAGTACCTCTGTTAGCTTGCTCTGATCTTGACCAACACAATCAAACAGACTGGTTTTATCTAAAGTAGCCAACGGCTTGGGTTTTGCCAATAAAAAGGAACAGAACATCAGTTAAATAACATACAGACATAATTATCGACTATTCAAAGGTTGGTCAACATTACTTACTCGAATTATAATATCTATGGTTCAGCTCAAGCGCTGGTTCATCCTAAACCTACAAACAGTTACCCTCAACCCACACAAGGTGGTCGTTCCATGGTCTACCCGCCGATTCAAAATCAAAGAACTTTGGCCTAGCCGAATCACTATACAGGCAACCACTACTCCGACTCTCTAGGTACTTAAAGTTATAAAACTTCTAAACATCTTCAGCTGCGAACTGCTTTGCAGCCCCTTTCTTCCTCCATTTTTCATTCAGTGCCTCACATACCCTCATCATCTCATATACATTCCCATTTAGCTGGGCAGGACAGCACTGTAACGCATTCATAACCCCTTTCTGAAAGTAGGTTAACGGAATTCTAAGGCCGTATACGACCTGATTTAAGAAACATAAAAACCCTCCACTTGGGCCTGATAACCCAATCCCATTGTAATATGAGAGGTTAACCCCCTCATTAATACCTTTTTCCTTCTTTTACTTTTCCAAACATGGAACTTGATAGTACATCGCTTCCTCCCCTTTTTCGGAGACATGGGCTCTGAACCAGAGACCTTGGTCCTCCACGTAACTCCCCCAGTCTCCTTAACATTTTTATTTTATTTTTCAAGTATTATTTCCCTATAATTACCCCATCTGGGTATATGACAAGGACTCTCTCTTCCCCTTCCTCTCTTACCACACCAGTTCTACTGGGTTCAACAACCTCTATAGTCTTCCCTACACTGTAAATATTCTCCTCCATTACACTACGCTCGTCCCCCCTCCCTAAAGACGGCGTTTCCTCTGAATCGGACGAGACTACAAATTTACTAGTAGGAATACTAGGTTTAGAACGCATACTGAACCTGCAGATACATAGACATATTTTATCATTATCGTTACATTACAAATAGAACAAACAGACCCACCTTCTACCCAGTCAACACGTATATTTTCCTAATTCCCTAAACAAAAAAACAAAAATCAAATCATTTTAAATTTCCCTCTACTTCTCTAGCACACGTATTTTCTCTCTCTAACAGGATCAAAACGAATACCACAATTCCTATATTACAGGCCTTCTCTCATATTTATTTTCAAAATCCCCTAAACCCCATATTCTAAAACCAACTATACATATTACTAAAGTTTACAGATTACTATATAACACAGATTACTCACAAATCAAACAGACAAAAGTTTTCCATCACCAACCTGTACTTGCAGAACAACAATCCTCTGCTTTACCCGGACGTCTCTTCGAATACGAGCGTTCCTGTCGTCTCTCCAACAATCTCCAATCACTCGATGAATATTTCTTTCTCAAATTTCAATAAGCACTCAAACACCTCCTCTCCTTAACAATGATATTTAGATCATTTTTTTTCCTCTGAAACTATAGACAATTTATGAGGGAGCGAGAGATGAGCTTTTATACTCTCCCTCGGTTTATGAAATGATGGCTCCTTCTGACACGTATCAGTCATTCCCACTATTGCTAGAGGCACGTCATTTCATTTCACAACATCATCATGACTTCTGTGATAACGTTTGCCATCATCACGTTTATCTCTGTTATCTTCCATTACCAATCTTACACCTCTTCTCAGTCCAGTACCAAAACGACCAATCATCTTATTTATACTTTACCAAGATCGTACAAACATTCCTAAAATAGATCAATTTTCACAAATTCAAAGATATCCATATAGTTGTTAAAATCTTACAACTGTCACACACAATATAAGTACACAATCAATATAACAAAATACTTTATTTAACTAGATCAAAACATTACATACTTTATTCTCTCACGATCTCTCATATTACATTTATTTGAACTCAACCACAGAATACTCCCATAACAGATTACATTTGACACATCTCAAGACTTCGAGCTCACTGAGTTCCCCAGTTACATCTAAAGCAACCCCAATGATTTGGTTCCCCTCATAGAATTAACTCCCCATTCGCTGCCCTCACATCCTCTTCTACTATCTTATCACATGCGAGTTGTCGAACAGTCAATTCTCGTACCCGGAGAACCAACAGGGACTTACAAAAAATGTTACACCAAACAAAGCAATCATGTTCGACACGCCTGCCTTCATCATCCAACCCCGACCATATTCAATGGCCATTCTGGAAGAACAACATCATAAGGCAATTGAAAAAAATAGCGCTTACAAAGTTCAACAACCTTGATATGAAACCG
This sequence comes from Kingdonia uniflora, assembly GCA_014058105.1. Taxonomy (NCBI): domain Eukaryota; kingdom Viridiplantae; phylum Streptophyta; class Magnoliopsida; order Ranunculales; family Circaeasteraceae; genus Kingdonia; species Kingdonia uniflora. Next base: position 1,902,788 of record JACGCM010000622.1, read on the forward strand.
GCCATCCACTGCCAGCTGCATACGCTGAGAATGAGTCCTCACCATGCTCGAACACAATAAATCTAGAACAATATAAATAATAATAGCAAGGAATCCCTACTTATAGACAAAGAAAGATCTATGCAGAATCAGTCACCCCACAGATTTTTCTCAGATAAATATTTTGGTGAACATTTCTGGAGCAGAAGAATATATATACAGAATATAGTGACAGATCATTATTCCCATAGCATGAAATATCCCCTCAGATGTTGTATATGGTAACAAACAAAGACGACAGCTGGCTCAGCAGTTGCACACACAGCTCCACATTAACCCTGCCCCACAGCTCGCATAAATGTGGCATCAAGTTCACATCAACAGCTTGATCTTCTCTAAATTTTACCTTAACTCTCACTACCATTTTTCCCTTCACACCCATAATACCTAAACATCTATGTTACCAACACCTATGTTACAAATTGAAAGTGAAACAAACAAGCTCAAGACAAAATATCATCATAACAGAACAGACATATTTTATTTAGTCTGAAAGTTTCTCTTACAAAATATTTTACAACAGAGTACAGAGATTTACAGATTACTTCAATTTACATCAAATATTAGCTCGACATTTTCTTTTTGCATAAAAAATCAGCAGGCGAAGCAGATTCTAAGCTTTGATCCCATACTGCAAGACTCAGGGAAGTTCGAACCAGACATCACAGATGAAAGATCTTCTTCATGGCCAAAGAACTATGGTCCATGAAAGAAAAGATCTTCTGCATCCTCCTCACCTCCTCACATGCTAGAGATAGACGAAAGGCCTCATTTCTTCAACAAGACCTACTCATTAGCCGAATATCGATAAGACTCCCTCGACCGAAAGCCTGTTGCTTCATCTTCTGTTGTAACAGCCTCCTCCGCCAGCAGCCGAAGACCGTTACGACGATCCACCTCAGATGTCAACAGGTAATGGAAACGTACCATTTGGAAGTGGTCATTCACCGCCTCCATTACTTTTTTATAGGACATACGATGAAAAGTGAGGGAAATAGGAATTCGGGTAGGTAGATGCAACGGTCGATAACCAAAGTACATGATGCGCAATTCCTCCATCTTCCTTCAAATCCTAGACTCTCAGGCCTGAGTCCAAGTCGTCACCATTTTTACCACAATAAACAAAGAAGGCAGAGATCAGAGATGAAGGTTTCCATACCACTCAACTCAGAGTGCCTTTTATACGTAGATAAACATTCAAAGCAGACTCTCCAAATTCCCAACGTTAAATGGATTCCCCATACAATAATATTACTACAGTAATTGGTTTTAGGAAGCCCAACAGACACCTAGAAACATTTATTAATTTACATTAGAAATGAACCTCATATATAACTATAACATTTAATGATACTTCTCAACCAACACCACTTACCTCTAATAATTCTCGCACTGTTGGTTGAGAGGAGGCGGTTGTAGTGACTTATTCCGCATCTCGAGCTCATGCCTCATCTTTGAACTATAAATGAACTTTTGACCTTAACAACAGAGCACGTGGCACAATCAGAAACATATATAGCACGAGTTTTTTAACCAACACCACTCATCCCTGACGACTCTCATGCTATTGGTTAAGAGCCATCTTGTAATAGCTTATTTCGTATCTTGGACTCAAGCTTCATCCTCAATCTCATCAGCATGCAGGAAGTACTACTAAAGACGTGACCAAACTTTCCTCAGTTCGAGACATCACTTTCATCCTTTACACCAATAGTTCGACCTGTGCTAAGCATACATTCAGTAATAGAGCCGTTGTACAGTAGCAAAGGTTAAAACGCTACACAATCTGGTCAAAGGATATCTCACACACACTTTGTAATGTCCATCATGAAGGGACTTTAAAGAATCAAACAATCATATTAGAGGACCTATAAAGAGACCTGGAGAACTGCAGATGAAGGACAAAAGATTCACCATAGAAAAATTCTTACTCTATCATCCTACATTCTCAGAACGCTCATTGTAATAAACTAGCAATCTTAATAAGATCATCACTTTCTCATAATCCTCTGAAGAGGTCGTGGTTTTTAACCTATTCAAAGGTTTTCCACACTAGATCATCTTGTTGTTTATTGTCTATTATTCTTGAACGTTCTAAATATATTTAGTGTAAAGGCTAAGTCCGGATCCCGGAACTATGTTATTACAAAAATCATTTTAAAACCGTGTTACCTCTAAGATAATGCTGTATTTTCATCTTTAAATTTATGTGAAATAATGATTCTTGTTATCTAAATGTATGAGTTTCGCAAACAATCATATCCCAAATAATAAAAACTATCTTTGCATTGAGCCTAGGGCTGACAATTTAACTCGCTACACCCTTAATGAGGCAAGTTTGGTATGAGTATAGCGGGTATAAGGCGGGTTTGGTCTTGAAAAACAAAAAAACAAAAAAATTCTATTTATTAATTGGGGCGAGTCTAGTTTTAGGCTCAAATAAATGGGTCCCCGTCACCCGACCCAGTTATATAGGTTACCTAAATACCCTTAAACCTAATTCTATTGAAGACATATTTTACTTCCTCATCATCCTGACTTTCATCCTCAGCTCATTTCTCTATCTATATATACTTTTAAACCTAAAAAGAATGATCTCAAATCAATCATTTTCGACCCAAATCGATGGTTATCTAAATTTGTACAGGTAATTTCTAATTTTTTGTAAAATTTCATAAATGGAGCGGAGCGGGGTGGGCTTGGCTTGGGGATCCCCACATAGGATAACAGGTGTTGGGGTGGGTTTGGTATAGACAAATTTTGGCGGGGCGTGTTTGGGTATTTCCCACTTAAGTTAAATGGTATTAGGGCGGGTTTGGGGGTAGGGTAATTTGGCGGGTATGGGGATGGTATTACTCTACCCGCCCCGAACCCGACCCATTGCCGGCCCTAATTGAGCCAAGTAAAATACGAGTTACTTAGCTTTTCCCTTGCGGCCATGGTGTACCACATTTGGAAGATTAGAAATAGTATTGTTTTTAGAGAGATTGCCCATATTAATGCCACTTTTAACCTCATGCAATGATGTGTGCAATAAACTTAGACATACTATCATAAAGGTACCGGACTCAGAGTTCAATTTGTACTTCATGGGGTCTTGATGCTATATTCACTATGAGAATTCCCAAATGGGTTAAATGGGGAAGCATGATCTCGAGATTATCAAGATTAACTGCTATGGGGAAGAATTGGAGTCATTTTAATCTACAATACGATTGAGAAGCTCTAGTTAGTAGAAAAACACGAAGAACACCAATTGGTTTGGAAAAAAAAGAGAATTCGATTACTATATTGAAGTAATTATAATGAGAATCTCTCAAACCCTAGGCTTCTCTCAGAACTCTTTTCAGATCTAACATAACATAGAAAATACCCTAAGTTCCCTTTATATACTAGGGAACTCAAAAATCATAAAAGAACGGATCTCGAGGAAAAATAGCGCATGAAAATCAAAAACACCGCCAAAGTCGTTCGAACGAACTAGGGAGTCGTTCGAACGACTTTACGCCTAATTGGTCTAAACCCTAGAAACTTGCCAATTATTGTTCGAACAAAAACTCAACTCGTTCGAACGAAATATTGTTTGGGCCAAATTTCTAGTGGGAAAAGCTAAAGTCGTTCAAACAAAAATACCAGTCATTCGAACAAAATATGGCTCTGGGCCAAAATTCTAGTGGGATAGAATTTGGTCGTTCGAATGACTTTGACAAATTTCTAAATTACCCTAGATCCTCCTGGATCATGGCGCCCCCATTTAGGAGCCTTAAGATCCTGCTCAAGATAGAACTGGAGATATGGGACCGCGGCGGTGCCCAATTCCCTATTGTACCACTTCGACTTACTCGGTAGCTGACCCTTCTTCCCAACTCGGAACGATTCAATACCACCCCGTCTTGTAGTATGAACCTTCCTCTCTAGAATACCATCCTTTGGTAATGGATCTTCTCTTTCCATCCATAAGTCATCAACTAATGGTAGGTGAGTATCGATTGTAGAGTCTTCATCCAAAAGGGATAGCTCAAACAGCTTCAAATGCTCGGCATTAATCACCGAATACATCTTCATGAAAGGTAGAAAATCCAACTACAATGTATTGTCGCCAATCTTCTTGAGTATCAAAAACGGGCCATAACGGATAGGTTTGAGCTTCTTACCTTCCCCCTTAAGCCGTTCCTTATCCAAAATATAACCAAACGAGGTCGTCCTAAAGAAAAGTACACTCAACCTGATACTTGTCGTGGCGAGCCTTATACTTTGCTTGAGTTTTCTTCAACTGAGCTTTAACTGCCTCATGAACCTTGCTAATCTTCTCAATAAAATGCTGAGATTTAACCTGCTCCTCTTCCTCCTCTGATACCATCTTGTCGCCAAGACTAAATGCCAAATCAAGAGGGTTTTGCAGCAAGTACCCCAAAAAAACTTCAAAAGGAGACTTCAGCGTGGAACCATGAATCGCCCGGTTGAACGCAAGCTAAAGATATGGTAAACTTTCATCCCAAGTCTTAGGATGCTTAGAATGGAATCCCTGTAATAAATGTACCAAAGTACAATTAATAACCTCTATTTGCCCGTCTGTCTGCGGATGAAAGGCGGTACTTCTCTTCAACTTTGTGTCCATCATCTCCCATAACGATCTCCAGATATACCCTAAAAAGTAGCTTTCCCTAACATAAATAATAGAAGAAGGGAGCCCAAAATACCTCCAGACGTCTCTAAAATACAATCGCGCTGCTCCTTCCCCTGTGACCGTCTTCTGGCATGGAATAAAAATAAATAGTCATTATTTCAACTGGTCATGGGCAAACCACCCATAAATTCCATCGAAATGTTCTCCCAAGATCGACTAAGAACTGGCAATGGTAAGTACAGTCTTATCTTCCTATTATAAGGCTTCGATATGTTGTATAACACCCAACCATACGAGCAACATCAACCTGTATCTTCGACCAATAGATATAACGCCGTCAATTCAAAAGAGTCTTCTCAGCCCCAAAATGACCTGCCACTCGGGAACAATGTGTCTTTTGAATCTATTGCAAACGGTTTCCACCCTCAGGAATACATAGTAGGCTGCCCCTGTATATCAAACCATCCTTCAGAACATACTCACATGTCTTTCCTTGTAGCAACTTCTCATGAATCACACTGAGCTCCATGTTGCCCTCATACCTAGAAATGTACTCAGAAAGAATAATCGGCTGGATCTTTATAGCTACCAATAAAGCGGAAATAGTTGGTAATGGGGGTCGAGATAACATATCAGCCATCTTGTTGTCCACTCCTTTCATATACTTGATCAATAAGGTAAACTGCAAAGGGTAACCAGCTTCCCTCTTATTACTGTTCTTATTACTATAGTATATTAGACTACTCAACAACTCCAGTAGAACAGTTTCTCATTTTTTTCTACATTATTTATCATTGGTTATGAGAGAGCTTTGTCATTTGAGGTGTGTATCATTGTAATTATTTTGGTATAACTTTGTCATTTGTTAAGTAATCTGTGTGAGTTGGCAAATTTATTACAGTAGCAGATTAGACAACCCATCAACATTTAATGTTAGAAAATAGAGTAGAATCTAGGGGGTAGTAGGTGGGACCATTATCGATTTGTTAATTTTAGTATCAATTTTGGAAGAGGCTTACCAAAGTATCAATTTTGTAAAGATGGCAAAAACTAGTATTTATTATCATAATTTCCGTAGAAATATTGCATGTCAAAGGAAGAGAAATTAGATAAATAAAGTCAAAACACACCAACTATTACACAAAAATATTTATTAGTTACCACTAAAATATTTTTTAGTCGAGGTACTTTTAAAATACTAACCAGTTAATACAATGCTTGAAAATCAATACGTTTAAGTAACTTCAAATCATTCCTTTCCTCTAGAGTTGGAGGTTGTACTTCAAACTCTCCGCTAATTTTCCTATACATTTTATTAATTTGCCTTATACTCTTCTCAAGCCTGCAAGCAAAATGAAAATACCATTATAAATTAAAAACCTATACAACAAGTAACACATCAAGTTGGGCGCAACCCAATAAACTCATAACACAACTCAATAAAAAAAACTATGAAATCTGGTGTTCCATGACCTTCATTAAACACAACCACGGTTTCAGAAAGCAGAATAACATTACATGGGTTACAATAAAACTGTGTATACTAATATGTTTTACTGCACAAGAACAATTGGTGGGTGGGTGAGTGAGTTTGTGTTTTATGTTGTTCTTAAAAACATAAACCTCGAATATGTATAATTATTACTTTTATTTACCTATAAATATCCTGTAATTTCATAAGAACACAGTATCCCACCATGACAGCTGGAAAACCAACAAATCTAACCTAGGTAAAATAAATGTGGCAATAAACATTAATGTAATGAATTAGGAACACATACTCCATATAATGGGAAAAAAAATAAACACAGCAGCTGAGGGAGGAAGGAAAAAATTAACGGTAAAAGCAACAGTCTCTGCAGTTTAGTGCTAACATTGTTGAAAGAAAAGCCATCTGCCATAAATCATATTTGAGATTTAGTACAATCTATACTATTCTATATTACAGACAGATAGAGAGAAAGAGATGAGTTCTCACATTAGAGCATCTCAAACAGAGCGGTATGTTGTTCCGGTTTACCATACCGGAATTCTGAAATAGCATACTATTTTGGACTAACAACAAATTACATTTTTTTTTACTTGGGTGCTTAATGGTTTAGTGCCTAACACTAAAAAACCAAATCATATGTTTTTTCCTTGGGTGCTGAACGGTTCAGTACCTAAAGTCTGGTTTACGTTTTATTCAAACATTACTTCCCTTTTTCCTTTCTTTTATTCATACTTCACTTCCCTTTCCCCTTTCCCCTTTCCCCTTTCTTTCATTAACACTTCTCCTATCATTTCATACAACCCATAATCAAGCAAATGGAGAGAGTCCTACAAGATTATAATCACATCGACGCAAAAATAAATGAAAGATTTTAACCACACCGCCCGACGCCAAAATTGCAAGGCGGTAAGGGAGAGATGTATACAAGATTCTGGACCCGCACACTCACCACAACCCCTCGATATTTGTCTTAATAGCATGCGGAACGTGGTTGTGTTGCCGGAGGGTAAAACTTACATATCGAAGAAAGTTACAACAATCACGGTGAGAAAAAAACTATAATTTCATAATTTTTTTACCTTTAGCCATATGTGTTTGATGAAATGTCTCAAAGAAATGTGTTTAATGAAATGTCATGTTGGTGATGATGTAGGGGGATGCTCTTAACTTTCGTGGCGGGATGCTTATGATTGTGAAGACCTATGACAATTTGCATAAAGAGCAAAAGGTTTGGCTATCGAATTCCCCATTTGGTAATTTTTTCAAATGTTGTATAGGAAAAATTGGTAGATAATGGGCGCTTGGAAAAGGCGATAGAACTTTACGTCAAGGTCTCTCAGAGAGGTGGTAGCCAACCACCCACATGTTCTACTTAGTAGACACGGAGATTGGTTTTACCCCATTAGACTTTAACATGATAACGGGGATAGCTATCGGGGATCCAAGAAAGTGGCCATTGTTGTTTAGTTTTGAGTATGAAAAGGCGAAAATGTTTGGCCAATATTTTCCCACTCTAGGGGAAAATGATGTCCATTCGGGGGCTGTAAAAATAAGTTGGATAAAGTGATTTATTGAGGTGAATAAAAATGATTCCATAACATGACTTTTATCGACCCGGGCTTTCATATTTTTTGTAATGGTCGAACTGTTCTTCACCAATATTAAAAGTACGATTAGGTTGGGTTATTTGGCCGTGATTGCCGACCTAGATAGGTCTGATGATTATGATTGGGGATCCGCCATTTTAGGGGATTTATACATGGCCCTTGACGCTTACTCTTTGGGCGTGAAGGGTTTGTGTGGTTGGTAGAGTTTGCTTGAATATTGGTACTATGAGTATTCAGTAAATCTTCACCCAATACTTTAAGATGAGGCAACCAATGATGCGCACCTTTATTTTCCAAGATTAAATCAATGAACGATGGTGAATTTGATGGATAAAGTTAATAGGGGGATGCACAACAACGTGAGCATTGCTAGGGTTTAGATTGAGATGCGTAGGTTAGGCAATCTTATGTGTCCATGGGACTCATATTTAGAGATACAAAAAGGTTTAGAGGGTTACGAGGACATGCCCCTAGCAGTTGCACGATGGTTTTCACAAAAAGGGTACTTCTCCATGTTCATAGCCTTCCGCATGCCTGGTATTTGGGGGAGCGGTGTTCTTTTTAGATATTTGGGGTTGCACGTATTCCAGCGGACCCTTTACCCGCTTAGAATATGTTTGGGGATCATCGGTTACTTGGGGATCATTATCTAGGCTAGCTTAGAGGTCAGGGATGTGTAGATGGTAAGAAGTTTCTCATATATCACATCCGCTATGATCTATACTGAGCTAGGGTTTCTACACCATACATTTTACCAGACTTCTCACGGACGATCAACGCTGATGTGATCGGTCCATGAGTGGTTAGAGAGTGGATTATTCCTCTGAAGTTTGCACATTCCATACCACATAAGACACAGTTCACAGAGGAGGACGTGGATACCAGTGCTAATCCTGGTTGGCAGTTTAGAGTTGCTGATATTGATGGCACTGATAGGTTGCTTAACGTACTTCGCCTTAGCGACGTCCCCGGGGTACCATCTGCTGATTTATATCATGATACAAAGGTAAATGATTAATTTGATATTGTAACATTTTGATATAATTTTATTTAGATATATAAATTTTGCTCATGATACCTTTTATTATTGTAATACACGCAGTATCTAGATGAGTCTAGACGTATGTATGCCGGTGGCCAGTAGATTGCGTATGATTGGACGACTTCGATGTACGACCATTATACTTGTGTAATCACTGGCAGAGATGAGATAATCAGAGAGAGAGATGCCCACATACAGGAGCTTTATGATCAAAATCAGGAGCTGGAACAATCCATTGCAGAGTTGCAGGAGAAACTTGATTTATACCAGTGTTGATAATTTGTTATTTTTTGTTATATTCATCTTTTAAACTACTTATTTTGGACTATGTCGTTATATTTTAATTTTGGACTTCGGGTTTTATACATTTGAACTATGTTGTTATGTTTTTATTTTGACTTATGTCGTTATGTTTTAATGTTTAACTTCATAGTTTTATATTTAAATTATGTCGTTACGCTTTTATTTTGGATTATACCGTCATGTTGTTAATTTGGAATACTATGTATTCCGTCTTTATTTCCCTTAAATGTTCCACCTTGGTATTTCTCGCACAAATCTCCCGCCTTTATTTCCTGCATTTATTTCTCTTATATATATCTTATCAAACACATATATTTTTACACATTTAAACAGCTATCTTTATTTCTAAGTTCTCAAGCAACATGTTCCCAACTAATAGCCCCTTCACAAATTATTTGGCTAGATCCTCCGACAAAGATGATGAGTTATTGGAAGAGTACGTATTGTGTCAAAGCTCTCATTTAAATTTGTTGTTATCATATGAAGCTTTCAAATCCAGGTTACTCACAAAGGTCGGGGGATCGATGATGGGTTGGAAACGCGTCAATCGCAAACACAAAATCTTCGATCAACTTTTGTTGGATGATTACTTCGTCGAAGTAAAACCGAGTTACGATGCAGTTTTTTTTCGGCGAAGATTTCAAATGTCGCGTAATCTATTTTTGCGCATTCTTCAAGGTATTTCTGAGTATGACTCTTATTTTGTAAACATGCCTAATGCGTCAAACACACAAGGATTAACGGGTCATCAAAAAATTACATCCGTATTTCATATGTTTGCATATGGCACTCCCGGTGATTCGACGGACGAGTATTGTCGGACGGCGGAGAGTACGGCTTTGGAAACGTTGGATAAATTTTGCAAAGTTGTGATTAATTTATATCGAGATGAGTACTTGCGATCTCCTTTTCTAGCCGACGTACCAAGGTTTCTCAAGGAAAATAAGGCGAGGGGTTTCTCAGGAATGTTGGAGAGCATAGATTGTATGCATTGGGGTTATAGTTTCCAATCCCGGAATGTTGGAGGCAATTTCCAATCCCGTTATAGTTTGCCTCGCAAACTTTGATAACACAAGGCTAAAGAAAAGTGGTTTGCCATTGGATTTTCCCCCAATGTTGCTTCAAGGCCGCTCTTGTACAGGTTTTCACACCACCTGTTCTTTCATAGTCATTTACTATTTCCCCTCAAAACCTGGATTCATCTTGTTGGTTACCATTTTGAGAATCTTGCGAGTATGCTACCTAATATTTTGTAAGCGTTTGATCCTCAAGGTCGGTCCAACAACTATTATCACTTTTCTTTTTGTTGAAAAGCATATTGGGTGGCGCAGAAAAGGAATGCGGGGGCATGGAGTAGTTTGGTGATTTTGGAAGTTGTGTTGATGGAATGTATTGAGAGTATGAATTTTGGGAAAAATTTGATATGGCTCTAGAGATTGGGTAATCTACAATGTTGTGTTGTCTGCTACAATGTTGTGTTGTCGATTTTGATCTTAGTATAACATAGACAACACTGCTTCAATGTAGTTTGGAGATCTTAGTATAATAGTAGTTTCTCGATCTTAGTATAACATAGTGAACTCGATATGGCTCTAGAGATTGGGGTTCCTGAGTTATCTGTGTACACATACTCTTTATACATAGTGAACCATTATACAGACAAGTTTAAAAAAAATAGAAAAATGATTAATTATACGGCAGCAATAGCCGACAGAATGAGCAGATTTAAAAAGGCTACCATCGAACATTTGCCTCATAGAGATAATAGACATTCTGATTCCCTTACCTATCTTGCGGGAGTCCTCAGAACAGAAGCTCGATATCTCAAGATCGAAGCAATATCCACCCCCAACATTAACATCATAAGTTCAAATTCTGCTAATATTGGATGCAGTAAAGAGGATGTGGACGATTGGAGATAACTTTTCCTCACATATATAGGGCCCAAAAAAAAGTTTGACGGCGAACTACCTACATATCCTACTGAAAGAAGATGTGTGCCTGATAATGTTAAGTGATACGTCGTTGCTGATAATTTCCTTTATAAGTTATCAGTGACAGAACTCTATCTCCAATATTTATTTGATAAAGAGGCTCAAGACTTTTCGTAAGAACTTCATGAAGGTACTTGTGGATCCCATGCAGCAGGACAATCTTTAGAAAACCGAGCTCTTACACAGGGAGTCTTTTGGCCAAAAATAAAATCCCAAGCCATCGAATTTGCATGCAAGTATGATGTCTGCCAACGATACGGACCCCAAATTCGAGTTTTAGCCTTGGAACTCAATTATAGCAAAGTTGTCTGGTCATTTAGAAGATGGGCCCCCGACCTCGTAGGAGAGTTCCCCACTGCACCAGGCAAAAGGAAGCACCACCTAGTAGTAGCAAATTACTTCACCAAATGGGTAGAAGCAGTTCCTTTGTATCACACACGTGAAGATGAAGTCATCAAGTTTATATGGGAAACCATCATAATACGGTTTAGTTGCCCCCATCTTATCAGAATTGACAATGAACCTTAGTTCGTTGGATCCAGAGTCATTGAGTTCCTCAACCAGCACAACATCATCCACTCTCCTTCCAATCCATATTACCCACAAGGAAATGGTTAGGCTGAAATCACTAATCAAATTATCGTCGACGGAATTAAAAAACACTTGACAGAGAAGAAAAGTAATTGGGGGCAAGAACTACCACATATGTTATGGGCATATCGAACAACACCTCGAGTATCGCCTGGATGCACACCGTTCCTGTTAGCATATGGTACTGAAGCAATCATCCCCACTAAATATCATCACCCATTACGTGACCATACCATGACAGACGAAGAAAATAAATTCCTGCTGGCATGTAACATGAACTGGATCAAAGAGACAAGAGATCGAGCAATCATGAACTTGGGAAGATGTCATCAGGCTTAAGCCAAATCCTATAATAAACGAGTTCGTCATTGAGAGTTCAAAATTAAAGATCTCGCCCTTCGAGAGATCTCAAAGCACAGAAAGGAAGTCAATACTGGAAAACTCGAAGAAAATTGGGAAGGTCCTTTTATCATTGTTAGAAAAAGAGAACTTGGTTCTTATGACCTCTCTACCAAATATGGGGAACGAGTACCTAATCCTTGGAATACAAAGAGATTGAAGTATAGTAGCATATTCCCCAGATTAGACAAAAACAAGCCAGCATAGTATACTCGAAGACAACCCAACATTGTATAGTCGAAGATAGTTCAATATTCTAGAAGATACTATATGTCCTTGACTTACCAAAAGTAGTCGTTAAAGCCTAGTCAAGAAAGAACTGTTAGAGATCCACAAAGTTTGCCCACTCCCCCCAGAATAGGAGACTATTTCTTTCTTTTTGTAAAACTGCTTGTATCATTATAAATACAGATAGGGAATAGATTCGAGAGAGGAAGGTCGGTAATCATTTACTACTTTTACTTTCTAACCCCAACATTAGTCCAAAAATGTGTAATAACTAGCATCTTACTGGATTTTAGATAAAATCATCCTCGAGGTCGTGGTTTTTCTCAGCCTTTACTGAGTATTCCATGTAAAATCTTGTTTGTTCAGCTCCTTATTGTATTTTTTCCTTACAAATAGTATTGGCAAAGGTTTTCCTTCTGGAAAACACGTTACTACAATTGGCGCCATCTGTGGGAATTACCACACTTTTTCTTTACCAACACTAATCTACCAACCTTACAATGACCAATATGAATCTCAGAAGACAATCCAGCACGGTGAAAGATCATGACAACAACCCGATACCAGGAACAGTCGACCTTCACAGTGTCATGGTCAAGCTTCAAAAACAAATGGTGACAGAAAAGGCCCAAAAAGTGGAAGATCAGCGTATCCATGCTGAAGCTCTTTAAATAGAAAGAGACGAGCGAAGGAAAGCCCTGGACCATTAAAGATAAACACAACAAAAAGAGATGGACAGACTAAGAAGAACTCAGGATCGACTCACCATCAGACAAGCGTCACCTTCACAAGCCCGAAGTAATAATCGGTCAACAACGACCCAAAGAGATGACAAATTAAGAACTTCTCGATCCAGGTCAAGAAATCGAGACAGGGTTTCTCGACATTTTGGGCTAACATCCTTAGCATCAATAACCCAAGGTAGTCGAAACACTCATCATCAAACTCCCCCACCGCCAGAACAAAGACCAATCAGGGACCAATTGGGACAAGAAGGACAGTGAGATTTCGATCTACAAATTACAGTTGTACCAATTCCTCATTAACAGTTTATTACAATGGACGACCTAAACAATAGGATCGAAGCTATAAACTCGGATATCTCAGGGAGAAGATCTGCACTTGACAGGATCGAGACAAATTCCATCTCCCCTCATCTCAAACTTATGCCCATCCCAAATAATATCCATATGCCCAAGTTCATTCAGTATGCAGGCCTCACTGACCCGCTTACCCAAGTACGACATTTTAAAGCCACAGTAGGGTTATACTCCAAACTCAATCACATACTCTGCAGGCTATTTAATATGAGCCTGAAAGAAGAAGCTCTCATATGGTTCCACACGATCCAAGAAGGCTCCATCACCACCTTCGGTACAACGTCAATTTGAGTCCAATTAGGTTTACGCTAAGGAACAAGAAATAACTATGGATTCCTTATTTTTCTTCGAGCAATGCGCCAAGGAAACCTTGGCAAGTTTGTATAAATGATTCTTACAAGAAACAAGGAAAATTGGGAACTATGATCCCAAAATCGTCGTTCCTACATTTGCCTCAGCCCTAGATATTGACTCTAAAGTTCGAGAAGAACTTACACTGTACAAGCCACGAACTGTTACCGACCTGATTGATGTAGTTAACAATTACATCAAATTAGAACGATCAAAGAAGGACAAGATGAAAAGTTCTTCTACTTTCCATTCTCGAGAATCAACTTCGACTCCACCTCAAAGATCGATGACAACTGAAGTACCTAAGCAACACGATAGGAACACTGACAACAATCGAAGACGGGATGGTAGACCAGACAGGCCAATCCCAGTTCTGCTACCAATGGCAACAACCCTCTCCGTTATCTTACAAACGATAAAAGAGGATGAGTGTTATCGGGCACTGTAAACCATTGCAAATATCCCCACCAAACCTCTCTGCCAGTATCACAATATGCACAGCCATGAAACTGACAGCTACTACTCTCTTATTTGAATCTTTCATCCCATCCTCCTAGCTGGAAGACTTCATAATATGTCATCGACATCTAGAAGTTTCTCGAAGATGAGGCCAAACATAAAGACATATAACAAAATCAAGTCCAAGGGCAAGCTCGCCACCTGTACATGATTGAGATTGAGAAAGGAAAGAAAATAAAGCAAGACGATCGGATTACATTCAGCTGTAAAATGACTTCCTCAGACAAATTTGTAAAACTTCTTCCTAACTCGAGCAAATCCAAACGTCCATACCATATCACCTTCGATGACTGTGATACCACCCATATGAAGTATCCTCACAATGATCCTCTTGTCATTATGCATAAAGTAGGACAAGACTACCTACATACACTACTCATTGATACAGGAAGCGCAAAAGATGTATTATTTCGTAGAGCAATCGAGGTCCTAGGACTCACCGATTCTATTAAAGCTTTGACAACAACAATTACCAGATTCAACGGGTCAAAAGAATCGACCATAGGAGAGATAACCTTACCAGTTCAGGCTGGATCTGAAACTACATTCGTCAAATTCCACGTCATTAATACAGAGTCCAAATATTTAGGAATTCTGGGACGAAGTTGGTTACACTCCATCAAAGCTGTACCATCTACTAACCATCTGGCCTTGCAGTTTCCAACAGACCACGGAGTCTACGAAATCAAGGGTAGCCAAGCGGTTGTACGTATGTGTGAAAATATGATAACAAATCCTCACAATACAAAACTTCTCAAAGCATAGCAACTACAGAAGGAGTCACCGCCCTTATCTGAGCGGCATGACACCGAACTGGTTGAACCCATAAAACTTGATGGTCCTGAACGTCACACCTTCATCGGCTCCCAATTATCAATCGAAGAATAAGAAGCCATGATCCAGCTCCTTAAAAGGAACATCGACGTCTTTGTTTGGACTTTCCAAGAAATGTCAGGCATCGATCCCTCCATTGCATGCCACATACTGAACCTCCTTCCAGACAATAAAGGCGTCATTCAGAAATGATGAAACCTCACTCCTCGCCTTCGCGACGCTGTAAATGAATAAATTGATAAACTCTTCCGTGTTGGTTTCATTCGAGAAGCCAGATATCCGAAATGGGTTTCGAATATTGTGGAAGTCCCAAAGAAAAATGGGTAGATCAGAGTTTGTATGGACTTCACAGAACCCAAAAAATTCACTCCAAAAGATAGTTTTCCACTACTATTAATTCCACAACTTCTCAACTCCGTTTCAGGGCACGAACTTCTATCAATGATAGATGCAGCCTCCGGCTACAATCAAGTGCCGCTTGCCGAAGATGATCAAGAAAAAACAACCTTTATTACTGAACGAGGTCTCTACTGTTACACAGTAATGCCTTTTGAGTTAAAAAATGTTGGTGCCATATACCAACGGCTGGTGACCCAAATGTTTAAATATCACCTTAGCAAAATCATGGAAATCTATAATGATGATATGATCTACAAAAGCCTGAAGTGTGAAGATCATCCCTCCAGCCTCCAAACCATCTTCGATACCCTTCGCAAATACTAAATAAAACTCAACTCTGAAAAATGTCAATTTGGTGTCGCATCTGGCAAATTTTTGGGTCACCTGGACAGCAAAAGAGGAATTAAAATCGACCCTGCACAGATCAAAGCACTTACCGCAATGCCATCTCCCCGAACAAAAAAAGATGTCCAAAAATTTACAGGCAAAATCACCGCTCTTCATCGCTTCATCTCCAAGTCATCTGATCGATGCAAACTTCTCTACCTCTTTCTTCATGGCAATTCCACTACAGTTATAAAGAAACAGGACAAGGAGATCATGTGGACTCCCGACTGTTAACTAGCCTTCCAAGATCTAAAACGATACTTGGGGCGTCCTCCTATCATAAGTACTCAAGTTGATGGCGAAACCCTCACAATGTACTTATCCACAACTGAAGATTCCATCAGCTCTATCCTTATTCGAGAAGACGTAGGCATCGAAAAACCTATTTACTTTATTTGCAAATCTTTTATGCCTACTGAGTAAAGGTACAACGCTACAGAAAAACAACTGCTCACCTTGGTTTACAGCTCTCAAAAACTTCATCCATACTTCCAAGCTCACCCAATCAAAGTCATTACAAAGTACCTCCCTCAAACTGGTACTTTCTAAAAAAGAGAAATCTCAAAGGAATCAATAATGGTTTGTTTTCCTTGGCGAATATAACATTTCCTTCGAAGCATAAATTTTAATAAAGGGACAAGCAGTTGCTGACTTTTTAGCAGATTTTCCAGTCGAAGATCCTGATTGGGAAGAACTCGAAGAAATCTTTACTGATAACTCCATCGGAGAACCTGACGTTTGGTCCAAAAGTACTGGATGGCAACTCTATACAAATGGATTAGCTGGAACAAAGGGATCCAGAATTGGTATCGTCCTTGATACACCTTCCAACCATCGTATCAAGAAAGCAATTAAACTTAACTTCTATCCTACAAACAATAAAGTTGGGTATGAAGCCATCCTCCACGGACTCGATCTTACAATCACACTTAGCACAGAAGACATAGGGAAAGCTTGGTATCTCTTCAAAAACATCAGGACATTCAGAAACTAGCAAAAGTTAGTCAATAGGCGTCGGACCCGAAGGCCCAACCTCAAGATGTGCAATCATCGAAAAAATCAAGTCCTCAGTACCTGAACTCCGGAATTGTAACAGTATACTACCCATAATGGAAAATGTGACTATCCTCTCAAAATAGTCGGCACTGGCATGATAAGTTGATAACCAATCCATACCCAGATTGATATCAAACTCCTGAATCGCTAACACAATAAGATCTGCTGGAAACTCTAAGTGACCAACAGTAATAGGACAATCTCTACAAACTTGGTTTAGTGTAACTGATCTCCCTATAGGTGTAATCACAATCAACTCGTTCTCTAGTGTCTCAGGAGTCAAACCAAATGAGCACATACTAATATAAGATATGAAGGAATGAGTAGTACCAGTGTCAAATAAAAATTTAGCAGGTGAGTAAAATACAAGAAGTGTACCTTCCACCACTGGTTTGCCACCTCGCTGCTCACGTTACGCCACAGCAACAACTTTACCCTATGGAGGTAGTCCTTGTCTCTGGCCCTGCACTCCCAGTCTCAGTTGCTACTGTTACTGCTGACCAGTACGATGAGGACAAAGACGAGCCTGATACCCAACCTCATCACATACGAAACATCTCCCAGAAATTTGTATACCTTGAGCTCCACCAGTAGTAACCGCTCTAATACTACCTAATCCTTGTTTTGTCCTATGTTTCTTCCAATAACCCTGATTCCCCTGGTTCCCTTGGTAGCCATGTTTCCCTTGGAAACCCCTTCCGGTCAAGGTCATAAAAATCTCTTTTCCCTTTGGCTCAGTCCTCTTCTCAACCTTCCTTTCCCTAGCTCATTTGGATTCATTGTAGCTGCTCTCAATTAACTATGCCTTCACTACCATCTCAGAATATGACCTAATCATCTGTTTTGTAAGCTTTCCCTTGATCGGCCCTATAAGTCCACCAAGAAACTTCTTCGCCTTACGAACCTCGTCGGCAACAAGAAAAGCTGCATAACGAGACAACTCAGTAAACTTTGCCTCGTACTCGGTAACTGTCATGTTCTCCTTCTGTTCTAACTAAAATAACTGTGTCACAATCTCATCCCGATAACTTTCTGGGATGTACTGATCGAATAACTTCTCCTTAAACAATGCCCAAGTGGTCTGCTGACCCTCCAACGTCCGCTCAGTCGTCACCCAGCAATTGTTGGCATTACCATCCAACAAGTGTGAAGCCACTCTAACCCATTGATCATCAGGACAATCAATCGATCTCATCTTCTTCTAGATATGCTTTAACCAAAACTCTGCCTTCTTTGGCCCATGTGGGTCTGCACTGAACCGCTGACCTTTAGCCTTATCAATAACAGCAATCCACCTATTACCAATACTTTTTGCTCTACTAGTAAGGTTCGTGCCTCATCCCTGGCTGCCTGCTGTTGTATGAAGGTACCAAGAGTATGACATATCTGACCCACGTCAGCCTGAGTGGCATAAGCAGGTGCCACTGGTACTGGACCGGCTGGATCAACCTGAAACTGACCATCCTGACTCTCTGCAGGAACCTCAGGAATATCTAGTGGGGCAACAATCGGAACCTCTACAACAGGCTCTACAATCGGTGTTACATCAACGTCATCACGTCCACCACGGCCACCTCTACCACCTTGACGACCACCCCGTCCTATACGAAGGTTAGCAACGCGAACACTACGCCTAGCACCATCGTCAACAGCATTACCAATATGACCGCCACGTCCTCCATCCATAGCTCTGAGGAGAGAAGAGTGGTTATCAGCACATAATAAAATATTATATATAATATCAAATCATAAACGTCAATCAATAAAAATAGCGTTCCTACCCCATCTAACCCACGCAATATTTGTATGTGATATAGAGCAAGATCCATCCCAAAGGATAAACCTTCGCTCTAATACCAATCTGTCACGCCCCAAAATTCATATTCTGAGACTTGTTAGAATATGCCTCTCGAGGCCATGAACAGGTTAGGCATCCCCAAAGGATGACCCCAATGATGTAGTAAATAAATGACATTTAATAATACTACATCCACACAGATATACGCAGCAGAAAGAATCAATAGAAATAAACATCTGACCAACAACTCCTACAGCTCTGTCATGAACATGGCTACAATCAACTATAATAAAGAGTCTCACATAAAATGAATGAAACGAAAGAAACTAGAGGGATGTCTCAAAAACACGTTCCCAACTACTACTTGTAATCCTGAATGCCGGTTAATGACCTGGTCCTAAAATGTTATCATGCAAGGCGTCAGCAAGCCACAGCCAAGCAAGTGCAGTAACTCTCTACGCATTTATAATATGTTCCAAGTAAAATAGGAGAACTAACTCTATAAAATACTAGCCATTAATCAATAAGGAACATATATCTAATAATTACAAATTTTAAGGCATTAAGAGATATACGAGTTTAATATGCAAGATGATATGATGTAAGTATATACGATGTTGGTACCCACAATAATTGTTACAAGAGTCAGGTAGTATTCTAGAAGTATCGTGTATACATAAAGTTCCTTGTTATTGTGTTCTTATGTCCTCTGTATGAAATAATAATCCAACAGCTCTTTAGATGTCTCTTTTAGGCTTAATGCCCATGGAGATGCCTAAGGTGGAACTCTTCGACCTGGCCAATATCCTTTAGGGATTAGTACCCATGGAAATGCCATAGAATCTGCCAATTCTTCTGACCTGACCAATTCTCTTCATGGATTTATACCCATGGAGATGTCGATGGTTTACCACTAGACCTGACCGATAAGAAACCCATATTATGTACAATCACTTCTAGTTTTTGTTCAAAAGGATTTTTATAAAATTTTATATCTCTTGTTACGTCACACATTGTGTTTTACTTTATTAGTCAAGATATACCCTAACACTAACTCTAGTGTGCAACCAATGTTCATAAATGGTATATTAGTCGAGTAGCTCTACTCAACTCAAAGTTTCCAAGTACTAGCCTCAGATATAATAATAGCCAATCTAATTCTCAGATGCAATAGCCTGAACTTCATGTCATTATTGTTCAATTATTCGATCATAAATTATTCTTTAAAATACTATATGAGTTATTATCTTACTATATGTCATCATAAGCTTGTCAAAATCAACACAAGTAAGTGGTCCACCATCTAGTACAATAACCTTATTTTAAACCAAGCTACATTAACTATGGGAGTTATAAAACCTTAAGCTATATTATATGAAATATTGGTCCCTGATCCAGAATATATATTGGGTTGTTACGCAAGAATTAAACAGTCCCATCTCTAATAAGTCGTAGTATGACATCCAAATATAACGAGTATAAGTAGCTTCCACTAACCCTAAATATCTTCATGGTTTGATAACCTAGATCTACAACATAACGAAATCTTCATCAATTCTAATTGTAGATGATCATGAAAGAGAAGAGAGGAGTTGTACTTGCCTTGGTTGATGTACGTGGAAAAAATACAACGATGAACCAACTCAGAATATGGCGTAAAACCACTCGATCAACTTGCCGTGAACGAAGGCAAAAATAAAGGCCTTTATTCTCCTAGCGCAGTTGCTTCACCTGCCGATCCACTTTGATGTTGGCCTCTTCTCTCTGATCTTCCCAATCTAATACTTAATGTGGTGATAGAGTTTGGTGGATGCTCTCACAAGTTCTCTCTCTCTCCCCATTATTTTTAGGTAGTATAATGTTATATCTCTTTGTTTATAAGGTGGAGGCTAGGGTTTAATAGGTCTTTCACAAGTAGGTATGATTCAACAACCTCCTTCACTTATCCTGACCCTCTAAGGTTTAAACAACACAAGTCCAAAAATACCAAACTCCTAACGAGATATTTCATACTATGGTTGTTAACTACTAAAAAGGATACCACTAATGTATGTTCATATAACTCCTAATATAAATTAAAGAAATCACTCTAATGACCAAAATATAATCAAAAATTATCGGGGCATTACAATGTTATTATTAATATATAATCATAACATAATTTTCATCAAGTTCTTCAAAAATGTTACTAAATGTGGTGGAAATAAAATGTATATAATTAAAATTTGGGACTCTCTACAATATACGTATGCAAATATTAATTTTGTTAAATATTGATATTAACTAGTAGAACTGCAACTTCAAAATGTATTTATATATTGAAAAATATTTATAAGTATTTTTACATTAAGGTTAAGTATCAAGAATACATATAAGAAGTACAAAATATTTATACTGAATACACAATTAAACTTCAAGCAACAGGAGCAGCACAGCATATGCTAAGAATTTCATCTATAGGAGCATGGTCACTTGTGCCTTCGTCTTTCCTTGCATACAACAAATCATTTCCTTTGAAGACAAACATCCCTCACTAACAGAAATAAAACCAATGTGTAGAATAATTGGACATATATTTGAATAATTTTAGGTGACTTATAGATACCCTACAATTTTAGATGCTCTAATATTAAAAACTACAATTACATGCAATTTTATTTTGGGGAATTATATATCTCATTTATTTGGCTACTGTTTTGCGTTACTATTCTTTTATAAGTTTATATGACATTATAAATGAATTATTAATATATCTTTTTAACCAGATCATTCAAAGAAATTAAAATGGAGATCGAGTATGATATGATTAGGCACCTGAATAATACAAGATCAGATTGGAAAATCCATGTTAGAATATCACGGCTATGGACTATAATGGAGCGATGGGACAAGTCAAAAATTTAAAGCATTAATATGATATTAATCGATAATGTCACACCCCCAAAATTGGCTTCTTAATAAACTATTAAGAACGCGAATTCTGAGGTGTAACATTGGGAATCCTGAAGATGAGCCCCCAAAAGACGTACTACAGCACTATGAAACAACACAGCAAAAGAAAATCTAAAAGAGATATAAATGATTACCAAAAGGTAACTAAAACTCCAAAACTGGTAAATCAAGCTTGCTCCAACTCACTACCATCGCTACTGTAATGATTCACCTAAAAAAGTATATGCGCAAGGCGTCAGCAAGCAACGCCCAGCAAGTACAAATATCCAAGGTCATAAGACATGATAGACCAAGATAATCACAAAAAAGAGAAATGAAGAATCCAACAGAATTATAGGAGAATATCAACCAAGCTACGAGTTATAAGGAGACGGTCTAAGTAAAACTAGAAATCCCAATGCGGTAACAATGATAGCCTAAACTTAGATCTAACTACTACGACCTAAGAGGTACGGTAGATGTAGAAAGAGAATTAGGAAGTCAAGTACATAGGGTCACTTTTAATCCAGTAGGACCACACTCTCGTACCTTTCTATTATTAACAGAAATGTATCCCTTATATTCGAGCAAGGGATTGGCGAATTCCTTTTTATTGAGCCAGGAATTAGCGGGTAACGCACCTGATCATGGTGTTCAAGGAGTTTCAGCCTACAGGTTTAAAGCCTAATTTATTTTCACTTACAAGGATCTAAGCCTACGAGATGTTCACAAAGCATGCAGCCGATATGTAACTGGGGAAGAATTTAAGGGGCTTGCAACCCTGGAACACTGATAAATAGTTACAGAATCTTTTGTTTAGGGAATCAAACCCAAGGACCGTAACAGCATAGCCCTACTATGTACAACAACTTGAAGTTGCCCAACAAAATGGAAATGAAGAGGTTTGAATCTCAGAAGAAACAAATAATTTATCTTTCCTGCTTAATCAGTATCTGGGACTATATCAAAAGACCTACCGCTCTTACAACCTAATGATCTATCTACCCTCAATTTAATAACAAGTAGGGACTCTATCAAATGAAGTAAAACTCCAGCATCCAATAATCTATCTATCAATATGATTATATGTTTAATTATCACGGAAGACATACCAAGGAGCCATCTAAGTTCTAGAATAAAGGACTAGCCCAAATGTCTTTGTGATACAAGGAACCCGTTTACTCCACTCACACCTTAGAATACTAACCTCCCAATGAATAATGCCTATCACCTGACTTCCTTACTCTAAGTAGATATAACTAATATCTCTTAATGTGCTTATACTAACATACCTCTAATATCAGACCACACGTGTCCAACCATTTCCAATATCACACATTCTTAAACTCAAGACTCATATGTAAATACTAGTATAAGCTATTCCTAAAAACTAAGTTATTATATAACCATATGACTTAGATAAAGATCCTTTAGTGTAAAGAGTACTCATCACCAACCAACATATTCATACTCTATATACAATTTCATAAGTTACAAAAGTCCAAGATATATATCTGATTCATAAATGAAATAAGTCACACCTATTAACCAACGCAACCTGATCGAGTAATCCCCCTTTGGATTAAGTAATTAACCAGATAAGAATCAGTAACAATCAACCTTTAAACGATAACCTGTAAATAGCCCAATAAAGTACCAAAATCCATATGCCCCCATAATTTGAATACCTGAACCCGTTCCTAAATCAACTATCAACAGCTCGGTAAGCAAAGAGCCATTAATCACCTTATTCCCAAATCGCTATCAAGTATACTACCTGAATTAAGTGTGGAACCACTAATATGACTTACATTTAATAGATAACTCAAGCTCTTACATAGATCAGACCCAATACTCTTACTAACTACAAATCCCTACCTACAAATCATATCTTATGGTCAAATGAGTGTCTTATAAACCATAGACATGTTTTTGTTTTCTTGTAAAAAAATCATAAAGGAATACAACATAGCTCAACCTTTGATTACTTGCCTAATGGATGCATCACAAAGCTCAACGTACCCTAAGTAAGATAAGATAAAACACTACATGTACTGATTACTAAGATAAGATGAATCGACTAACTTACATAGTAACACTAAGAGTAAACGCCCACAATATCCAGTCCTACTCTCCATGAAAAGTACCAATGTAAAGATGGTAAGGAAAATGCCAGAGTTTCTAACACACTCCTTATATCGCTACATAACTACATCTGCTCAACAAATAAAGATAAGACTAAAGAACACCTTTACCAGGTACATCTCCTTAATGAAGCTTGAAAAGTGTATCCATGGATTACAAGATAATAGTAACTCCTAGAGTAATTCCCTATACGTATCTACATTCAACGACATAACATCCAAGTATGGGTAACTATGGTTAAGCCATCTCTTATGAAAATTAAAACAAAGTAATAGCGAATACCTGCCAAAACCCCTGGATAAAACTTTGACCAAATATAGATTCTAAGACCATCAGTAATATATTATATTCTAACTATATAAGATTGATACACACTAGAAAGCATGCTCAAGATCTATCATTTACTTAGTTCTAATCATGAATAACCGTGGATAAAATACTTGCCTGAATCGATGAATCCAAGGGTTATAAGAGAAAAAATACTCGCCCTCAATGTTCTAATTTACTGTTACTCTAAAGCTTTACAATCTGATTTTTCTGGGATTGAAATTAAATATGGGAATAATAGCATTGTTCTTTCTAACTGCTAGTTATAGAGTATAATAGGAGTTGATGGTTTGTGGAGAAGAATAAGGAAAGATTTTGTGGAGAATTTGGAGCATAATAAGGAGAAGGAGTTAGAGAAGAATTGGGAAAAAAAATATGATTGTGGGTTTGAATGAGTTTTCTATTAGGATTTGGAAAACATAAGTTATGATAACATACAAAGAGGTGCAACCTACTATACTACCAAGGCTAACATGAAAAGAGTTATAACAGGGAAAGCAAAAATGCGGGGTACTACAGATAATAAGGAATATAATTTTGTTTACTATAACGCTGCCATAATATTAAAATTATGGAGTTTTACATAATTTCTATAATTTCTACTAAAATAGTTAAATCCTTTCTTTTTAACCATTTTAATGTTAAGATACAACATTCAAACAAATATTGAATTAACCCCGGCCAAGCAAGGAAAGCAGTTTGATCAAAATATGTTGGATTCTCAAACAACAATCACACAGATAAAATCCAGCATTTCAAATCATTATGCAACGAAGGTAATTTACTTAAATTACACAATACTTTATCTAATAATCTTTACTTATTACAAAGCCTGTAAATAGTAGTGCTTTCACCTATTTTAGCTACATTAGGAGCAGGAAAAAAAGAAAAAAAGTAATTTGCTTATTTCCTTTTTGTTGCACATTATTTTAATCAGTTTTGTATTTCCTTTGCCATCACTCTTTGTGGTGTTTTAGTCTACTGTTGGGTTTCAAATTATGTAGTTTTATTGCTTCAATCATAACCATGTTGCAAATGCAATCCCTGTAGCATCATCTATACTTAGAACCCGTTCTCATTCTCTCTAACTCTCTCATCTCTGTAGTATCATGTGAACTCTAATCAGATACATGACTGATATTAGTATTGTGAACTCTAATAACATACATGACTAATATTAATATTTTAAAAGTCTAATCAGTATAGAAATGGTAATGATTTTGACAGTGCAATATTTCATCCACTAATTTGATTGTCATTGGGTCTACATATTTTGCAACACATCTCAACCTTGAAGATTCCCATTTTTATTCTCAAATGTACATTTTATATATTTACTCAATTATTCAATACATAATGAACCATATAACATTACCTACTGATTGGTTTGCATTGGGGTTATTCTCATATTTTATGCCAATTACTCTCCATTGTATTAACCTTCATATTTTCATAGGGACATCTTCTAATAAGTTGCATATACAAAGATTGATATAATTACCGGTCTTAGAATAACACTATCTATATATTTGCATTTTTGTATTTTCTAATGTAATTAAGTCCCAAGCGATTACAAAAATTGTCACGACCCCAAAATCTAATAATCAGTACCTGAACCGATTACTGAGACTCGAGGTTGCACAGGTTGGGAATCCAAAGATTTAACCCACGAACGATCGAGCCGTAGACAAATTCTGGCTCGATCATTCACTTAGCAAAATCATCAGAGCAAAATAAGAATGAACAACAATATCGGAAGCAAAAGACATATATACATCAACTGAATATATACAAAGTCCTGAATAATATACAGAGTCAAAAGCTAAGATCATATACAGGGATGTCTAAAACTATGAAGATCTGCAACAACCCCAAAATCAGCTCCAAACCAGCTGGAATCCTCAGCAGAAAATAGCTACTCAACCTCTAAAATGTTAACAAATAGCGAGGGTGAGCAAAAGCACAGCTTACCGAAACCCAACAAAGCTAAATAACCAACTAAGTGATCCAGTGCCGAAGAAGAGTGACGAGTGAATAATAAAGGGAAAATCTTTAATGTAAAGTAACCAAAAACAACAACTACTACTACAGTTTAATTACGTTACAGTTACTCTACACGATCACTAACAAGATCTATAATGCTGCCAAGAGAAGAAATGAGTGATTTAGAATAAGAACAGAAGAATGGATGATAGGATTTAGAGTAAGAATAGAAGAATGGATGATAGGATTTGGAATATGAGTTAGGAGGAACAGAGAGTATGCAGAATATGATATGATGCAATGCTATGATGATATGATGGTGGTAAATTTGGAATAATCCCATACTTATTCCAAATTCTACAAGATGCGTTGTTATGAGACATGCATTTCAACCTCGCCTGAGAAGTCTGGGCACTAGGAACTAGCATCCAACCATGTCTCTCCTTGTTGGATGAGACTGGGCACCAGGAGAACTATTCCAACCATAACTTTGCACGCAGGAGAAGATTGGGCACCAGGAAGTAGTATCCAACCATGTCTCTCTTCGTAGAACGAGACTGGGCACCAGAAAAGCTAATCCAACCATATCTTCACCTTGCTGGACAAGACTAGGCACCAGGAAATAGTATCCAACTATGTCTCTGTATCTGAGACCCGATCATACTAAGTTTTAGGTGAATTAAATACTATCCAAGGGGTAAGCGAATTCACAGACAAGCAGTGACTAATTACCCCATCACAGTGTTATGCCATAATTACGCTAAACGACGAAGGAGGGCCCAATCTGACATGTCTAACCACAAGATGTTCTAGCGATACTAGAAGCCCATAACTTTTGTCAAACCAATACTAAGAGCAACTAACTAAATTAATAGGCAATAAACTATAAGTATGCTAAGAACGGCTAACTAGTTTATAGTTAAAATTATTAACACCTCTCTAATACAGGTAGTTCTCTAAATCAACACTAAGCAATTATTATGGAAACTTTGCAAAAATGGGAAACTCGCCTGTTATAATGCTCGATTCCTGATGATGCTAAAATCGGAGTTCCAAGCCCTAGGAATCGCAAAACGGCAAGGGATCGACCTAACAACACCCAAAACACCAATTGAAGCTCAATAATCACAAAACCTATAAACCCTAAATCATACTCCAATATCAGTAATCGAAATGAATCTAACGGAAGAGAGAGGAATTACTTACCGAGTAATGGGGTGAAGATCACGGCGAGGAGATGCGACAAATTTGGCGTGAGAGGAGAGGATCTGCAGAGAGAGGAGTGAAATGAATTTGGGGGTTAAGTGTTTTTTATATAGGGGAAGGCTAATGTGTATCACGAGGAAGAGCCAACCCTAGAAAAAATATAGTTTAAAACTTTTCTGAACAAAAGTTCAGAAATGGACAGAAAAGATGCCGAAAGGACAAAATGGATGGGTTAAGTCCTAAGCCTTAACAAAACTGATAGGGGCTGTCGGCAACACCCACACGCACACAATAACATAACCAACCCATCTAGGGGTTTCCCACAATCAAAAAAATAGCCTACTCCGCCCTAAAACCACCGGAACGCCTAAGTTGCCGAAAAGGAATCTTTTTACCTAAAAATTCCAGAACCTGGCGGTGAACCCAACGGGCTTCCGGAATCACCCCAAACCACACACACTCTATTACAACATCATACCCGACCCGTTTAGGGGTCTCCAAGGTCATGATACAGCCTCCTCCCGCCGAAACCACCAAAATCAATATAAGGGAATCTAATACCCAAAACTGAAATTATAGTACACTAATGTATGCATAACGGTTAGAATAAGCGTGGAATGAGTAACGTGAATGATTATATGCAGACCTTAAAGAGTTGGAATATGTAGAATGATCAAGAATTTGAAATATGCAAAATTGGAATAGTAAAAGAAATTAAGAATTTTCAGGGTCACTACAAAAATATCACCTACCTTAAAGTTATGTTACATTCACAATTGTTTTTAGATGTTACAACAGATAATGGAAGACACAAGCCTATTAAAGATCCCTCTCTCACTAATTTTTTTCCACTTAAAGCCTATTTTCTCTCTCCATAGTGGGATAATAAAACTTTTTTATCATGCTTCTTCACATAAAGTGCTTAAGTGTTTGCCTATTTTTATGACCCTATAGTTAAAGTGTTTTTGCATGCATAACCATTTTTTCCTCCTATTGGAGCATTTCTCTGAACTATAATGAAAATGTGAAAATATCAAAGATAACGAAAATATTATTTAAGGAGAAAAGGATATATAGGTTTTGTTATATGTGGTAGGGCATTCCCATTTACCTCATTCTTAGGTTAGTTTTCTTTTTGTGCTACCCAGGAATGAAATGTAAGCACTATAATAACATTATAGGCATGTTAACAAAGCAATATGTTGCTTACGAGATATTTTCAAAGAATTGTAATATTTAAGGCACAAGTATGAAAGTAGAATCCTCTGTTATTAAGAGGAACATTTGAGATTATGTTTCGCAAGCATAGGTGGGAGTTAGAAAACAACACATGTTTAGATTGATATTTATGGATGATAGGTTGATATCTATAATGATATAAATTGCAGGTTATAAGTTCCAACTAGATTTTTTTGGTTTGGTTGTAATCAAAATTCGTTTGTTAAGTGTTTTCCCTAGTATTGTCTTTTATGTGTTTCAACTTTCAAAAGGAGATCGGGTCCTTCCAAATTATTGCTAAAATTTGTGAAGAGTATCATATTAAAAATTTAGAACCTGAAGTTTGGGACATATTGAAAAATACTTAAGAAAAACTAAAGTCTTAAATAGGAAGATTTTTTAACACCATCACTCTGCTGTTAAATTTTCTTTATCCATAAACTAAGTTATGGTCATGGCTTTAACTTGAATTAGACAGCCATAAAAAATAGCTCTTTTACCGTTAAAAACAATATTGTTTTACCAACAACACTGCATTATAAGAGTACTAATGAAAGGTTGCAAATGTATAATAGTGGAATTCTCATGTATTAAAACATCCTTTCTTTTCTAACATATTATTATATTATGCATACTTCTTTGTTCCATATATTTGATGCATTTTAATATTTCAGGATGCAGTATTCAACATATCAGCAACAATCTCAAGGATCTATCATGAATATGGATTTTATTATGATTCATGCAATTACTGTAAAATAAAGGTCCTTAGACGAGACGATAAATTTTATTGTAATACTTGCAAAAAGGCCGTTAACCATATTACTCTGAGGTAAAATATTTATCTTTTATATGGATTACTACATAAACAGTTATATAAGTACAATGATAATTTATTAAATATATGATCTATGACAGATATAAGTTGCAATTTGATATTCAAGACGAAGATGATTATATACAAGTCATATTATTTGATAACCAAGTCCAGATGCTACTAGAAAATACTGCAACAATGATGAAAGAAATGTTTGAAAAGGTAATAAACTAATTTTTAACTACTACAACAATTTATAATTAACAATTCTAATCATTGATTACTCTATTTATTTATTTTCTAAACTCTGTTTAATCTAATCTATTAATAGCATGACCAAGGAGAATCAATGGTTATGCATTACCTTGAGAGCAAACTCAAGTGGCATAAAAGAAATTTTAGCTTAAAGATGATGGACACACACATTGGTAAACCAAGCAGCACTTTCAGGGTAGACTCTATATCTACTATGTCAGAGGAAAAACTAAAAACAATAGAACACCTTCCTGAAGTACAAGAGAACGTATTAGAACATACTGAAATGGCAAGCAAGAAGATAGTGAAGTAAAAAACCAAGAAGAACCATAAAGTTCGAATTGAGGTAAACTATGAACATTATATGATTTTAACAATGTTTATTACTATCGTTTAAATTTACTGAATTATATTTCTTATATTGCAGCATACAACTGTTTATCAAACTCCAGCAAAAGGAATTGCAACTTCAACTACTAATATACTAGAAGACGAAGATTCTGCAAGTGTAACAGGTGGTTAAAGAATTGCTACCTATACTCCAATGCAAGTAGCTGAACTTAAGAGGCCATCAACAAAAATAGCAAGAAAAGTTAAAATCTAAAAAAAAATACCACCAAAAAGCAAAAAATAAATCACTACGAAGATAATGAGGTAAACTCAATTACCTGTATCCTATCATATTTTACCTGATTTTTATTATTAATATATTTAATTCTTCTATGTTTACAGGTGTAAGAAATAAATAATACTCCTCTAGAGTCTGACGCGCATTTAACTCCTAATAACGAACCAGAAATGGTAATATATAATTCACTGGTTTATTCAAAATTATGAAATTCTCTTATAAAAATATTGTTTTTAACTTGATTTCCAGATCTAAAAAATTATATTTACAGATATTTTTCATGTTATTAATATATTGCATACTAACTTTATATAAATACAAGAAAATGAAGATGAGCAATTTTAATAGGTGAGTGACCCAGAGGATGATAGGCTTATAACATTTACAAAATTAGTAAGGAAGCAATTATTCCAAAAAAAATATTGAAGCTCCTACAAGCAAAACACCACAAAATGAAGAAGTCAATGAATATGAACCAGATCATGAAGAAATCAATAAAAACTAAGAAGGAGATGAAAATGCAAGGGAAGAAGAAGATGAGGAAAATGAAAAAATGAACGATGAACAGCTTGGGGATGATCCAATAGAAGACAACAATTCAGACAGTGAAAGAACCTACAGTGAAATTAGAGCTGCGCATTAATCATTTGGAAAAAATATAAGAGTTTATTTATCAATTTCACTACTTTTATAATATTATTTTTAATGTTTCCATAAAATATATCCACTAGCATTTTGTATTTTATTTGTTTCTTTATCTATTTCACTGGTCATTTGGTTACATTTTACAACCCTTTGATACATTTGCACTATTATAAATATTAAAACCAGCACATACTTACTGAAGATTAGGAGCTTTATTTAAGTACTTCAGGAGACTAGGAATTTCATGAGTCCATCACCACAAACTTACATAATGGGTGTCTGGAGTTTTGGACTAAAACTTCACGAATGGTTAAAAGTAAGCAAAAAGATGTGACAATACGGATCTGGTAGACAATGAAGATCAAAAGAAGCAATACTTAAAAGGTTAAATTAGGTTTACCAAACATTCAACATTCAACATTCAACATTCAACATCAACACCTTAACATATGGAGCGAGGCGTAGGACTTGCATTCGACTTGTCAAACTCATTCAGCTCAGTAGTGGTGGTTACAAGGATTATAGGAAAAAGAACTGTCAAACTCATTGTATTTCTCTTGAGAACAATAAACAGAAAACAGAACTCAAGAAGTTTTTAGCTGTTATATATCCTGGCTCTTCAGAAAAAATGGACTAATATATCTCTAATTTGTCTAAAAGCGCAATGAATATTAAACCAGAATAAAATGTTGTTGTCAGTCACATTTTTAGATAAAACCCAAAAAAAAATCATGGTTCTTCAGAGGATTTCTGCCCAACAGCATCTGGTGTAAGCATAGGACTACCTGTAGAAAGTTGGTTCCCGTTGTCAAATTGTTGGACATTCTCTACCATCTTTAGTACATCTGACATTTTTGGCCTCTGATGCAGCATCCTTGCAATACAAGCCATTGCTATTTGTAGCATCTCAATCATCTCTTCTTCTATATTTGAGTACCTCATCAGTTCCAAATCGAATACTTTGGCAGTCCACTCTTCTCTGACCACAAACTGGACCCACTCGACCAAATTGAAAACCTATGTACCACCTGTGACCTAGACGGGTGACTTACCGGTGAGAAGCTCAAGTAACAGTAACCCGAAACTGTAGACGTACGATGGCTGAGTTGTTTTACATAGGTCAATCACTTATGGGGCCCTGTATCCAACAACTCGGGAGATAGGTGGAGATGAAGGACACATTAATGTGCTCAATCCGAAGTAAGAAACACAACCATAATTTTGAGAGTTGAGGAAGATATTGGAGGATTTTATGTTACCATGGATGAGTTTCCCACAGTTCTCCATGTGAATGTGGGCAATGCCTCTTGCAGCACCAATCGAGATTCTTAGTCTAGTGTCCCAATCCAGAGGAATGCTATCACCTCTATTTCCAGCAAAATTTTACAGAAAACGTTAATATGAAAATTGATAAAGTTAACCTTTGTAATCAAATGTAAAAAGGGGGAAAAAGTGTAAGACATGGCACAACATATAACGATTTCTCATCTGTTTATCTTGGCTTAATTTCGAACTATCAATGATACTTTATCTTCTATACTAACATTATATAGTTATATCAATTTGATAAAGTTTGAGTGCAGTATAAGGTTAAAAGAAGTTTTTCTAAAACTTGATTCAAGCCCTCCTCTTTGTGTAACCAACTTCGCTGACACCTCCTTGATCTGGTTGTGTTTCTAAAGCATGACTAATTCTTAAGTTGCAGTTTCTGAAGTACAAAACCCTTTTGACAAAAATCGTCCTCTTGCAATATTGGCAAGAGTTTGTCAACAATCAATATACCTTCCATATAAGTACTATCTCAGCTTTTGTGTGTGCATATTTTTACAACCCTAGACCTATATATTGGAGTCATTCCTTAATGTGTTTCAACATGGGAGAATCTAAATAGAAAATCCAAAAAAAATAAAATTTGGAAAGAAAATGTGAAGAGAAAAAATTGAGAAAATGTGAAGAGAAAATTTCCAGTGACAACTTATGAGAAAAAATAATAGTGAGTAGACAAAACCTAAAGGGATTCATAATGAGGTAGGCAATTTACAGAGAAGAAAAACATAGTGAGATAAAATTTTAGGGTGAAAGGAAATTGTAGAGGACATATCAGAGAGACAAAATCTAGAGGAAATATAACATGAAGAAAAAGAAAATATATTGAGTCAAATATTGAACTCACAAACCTTTTGTGGATTAGATGAGTATAATTTAGATATATGTCCTACTAAATTTCCCCATATCCAATAAAACAAGCAAAGTAGATTTCTATAATTCCACATTTTTACCATTTTCATGGAAAATGGTTTTTCTTATCCCAATGGATGATAACACCCTTGCTGACAAAGGTGGGAGAAATCTTAACCGGTACAATACAAGATAAAGATAACAGGCAAGCCTTTTATAAGGAAAAGTAACTCAAGTGTTCATTTTCCTCACTCAAAAGTGTCATATAATTCATATGAAACCAAAGACCTTGTATATGGACAATGCGGAGGAAAGTGAAATATAATGAAGATGCTCTTGCTAGGCATGATATGTTGGAAAACTAAACCAAATTTCTAGAAGTCAATGAGTCTTAGTGAAAGTTTAATTGTGTCTAGGATAATGAAAAGTCTAATTAAAATGTGTGATATAGTTAATGAGCTTTCTAGTATCTAGAGTCTTCATTAAAAGGCTGTATAAGCCATTGATGTTTCTGTGTTTTGAATGAAGTAGAAAACTAAGTAACAAAGAACTGAGTTGTTGTGTTTCTTCTTCCAAAGTGATCAACTAAGTTACTTTTATAACAAAGTGGTATCAGAGCTGAAACGATCTTGTGTAGATGGCAAGCACAAGTAACATGGCTTCTCTTATTATTTGTTTCAATGGATAAAACTATGATTATTGGAGCAACAATATGAAGGTGTTATTAAAATCAATGGAGCGGTGGAATATTGTTGAAGCAGGGTACAATGAGCCAGAAAATGAAGAAGCTTTGGAGGAAAGACCAAGAAACATTTTGAATGAGAATAGAAAGAAGGACAGCAAGGCACTTTTCCAGATTTTTCAAGCAACCGAAATGCTGGTGTATGAGAGAATTGTCAAAACCATAAATGCAAAGCAAGCTTGGGAGGTCATCCAAACAGCATACAAAGGAGAAAAAAAGGTGAAAAAGGTTTGTCTTCAAACCTTAAGATCGGAGTTTGAAAAATTAGAAATGAAAGATTAAGAAAGTATTGTGGAGTACTTCACAAAAACAACTGCAATTGTAAACCAAATGGCATCAAATGGAGAAATCTTAGAAGATGAAAGGGTTGTTGAAAAAATTCTGCAAAGTTTGCCCCTGAAGTTTGATTATGTTGTGGTTACTATCGAAGAATCGAGAGATCTGTCCACTCTCTCTCTTGAAGAGTTACAAGGCACTTTGAAGGCCCATGAAGTCAGAATTAATCTGAGGAACCCTTCTCCTCCTTGTCAACCTGATCAAGCTCTCAAGTCCAATGTCACGAGAGGTCGTGGCTCTTCTCATAGTCATGGACGTGGAAGAGACGGAAACTATAGAGGACGAGGTTCAATTTTTCATGGGAGAGGAAGGTGTCGTTCAAGCAATAACCAAGATAAAGGAGAAGAAAATCATAACTCCAGATTCTCACAAAGAGGCTCACAAAGAGGTAGAGGCCATGGAAATTAAAGAGGAAGGGGTCGTGGCTACTTTGAATGCTACCATTGCCACAAACCAGGACACACTATCAGCGAGTGCTGGTACAAGCAAGAGGAAGACAAGCAGAATGAGGCAGGTTATGTACATGAAATGAAACATGAAGAAAGAAGTATTCAAGACACTTTGTTGCTTGCTTGTCATGGTGATGACTTGGATGATGTATGGTATCTTGACAGCGGTGCTAGCAAGCATATGACAGGAATCAAGAATGTGTTTACAAGCTTAACAAAATCTGATCGTGGCCAAGTGAAGATTGGTGATGATAGAGCATACAAAATCGAAGGAGTTGGTGAAATAGCTTTCAAAGAAAAGTCAGGGAGCATCGAGACGATGGCTGATGTTTACTACGTCCCGGGGTTAAAAATTAATCTTCTAAGTGCAGGTCATCTTTTAAGGAAAGGATTTGATATCCATTTCCGAGACAATGCTTGTTTCTTGTCAAAGAAAAGTCAGCTTGTTGCAAAGATTGGGGTTGCTGAAAATAATTTGTTCCCTCTAAAACTTCAGACCTCGAATTTGTTTTGCTTCACTAGTGTGGATAATGGAAACTCAAAGCTATGGCATGATAGGTTTGGGCACTTGAACTATGGAAGCTTGAAACAGTTATCAACGAAGGCGATGGTCAAAGGACTGCCTCAATTTTCTCTTACAGATGATGTTGTTGAAGATTGTCAGATTGGAAAGCTTCATAGATCTCCATTCCCTTTGCAGTCCACTTGGCGGGCCAAGAAGCCACTACAACTTGTTTATTCAGATTTGTGCGGTCCAATGCGAGTTACATCTCACGGAGGTAATCGATATTTTATCTCCTTCATTGATGATTATTCAAGGAAAGTGCGGGTTTATTTTCTTAAAGAAAAATCATATGCCTTTCAAGCCTTCAAGGATTTCAAAGCTGAAGTTGAAAATTTTTCTAGTTTGCGTATACAATCATTGAGAACTAATCGGGGTGGGGAATATCTTCCGACTGAATTTGAAATATATTGTAGAGATCGTGGAATAAGACACCAATTGACAGCTCGATATACACCACAACAGAATGGTGTTTGTGAAAGAAAGAACCACACTATCATGGACATGGTGAGGTGCATGCTTAGTAGGAAGAAGTTGGACAAAGTACTATGGGCTGAAGCTGTTTCATGTGTTGTTTATTTGATAAGCAGATCACCGACGAAGAGCTTGATGGACAGCACACCTCATGAGGCATGGTATGGACTGAAGCCAAGTGTTCAACACTAACGAATTTTCGAGAGTGTTGCTTACGCACACATTCCTGATGCAGCAAGGAGCAAGCTCGATGACAAGGCAGAAAAGTGTATATTTGTTGGCTATAGTGAGAGGAGCAAGGCCTACAAGCTGTACAATCCAGTAACAAAAAAGATAGTGATCAGCCGGGATGTTCGATTCGATGAAACTTCTTCCTATAGTGGTGGTACAAGTACAACTAATTTTCCTATGCTACAAAGTGAAGAAGTTGGCTCTCACACAGAAAGTGCACCCCTGACTTCATCAAGAGATGATGACTATGAAAGTCCTCCCTGAAAAATGAGAAGTATACAAGAACTTTATGACTCGACAAAGCGAGTTGATCTAGATGATGTTGTTTACTTTGCTTTCTTTGCGGGAGAGGATTCAATTTCATTTGATGACACGAATAAAGAAGAAACATGGAAGCAAGCAATGATAAAGGAGATAAAGTCCATTGAGAAGAATGGCACTTGGGAGCTTACAGGTCTGCCACCACACAAGATTCCCATTGGAGTGAAATGGGTATACAAATTAAAGAAGAATCCAGATGGCTCTATCAACAAGTACAAGGCAAGGCTTGTGGCGAAGGCATACAAACAAAAGGAAGGAGAAGATTATACTAAAGTTTTTGCTCCTGTTTCCAGACTTGAGACCATCAGACTAATGATTTCTCTTGCAACTCAAAACAATTAGAAAATATTCCAAATGGATGTGAAGTCGGCGTTCTTAAATGGAGTTCTAAAAGAAGAGGTTTATCTCGAGCAACCTTCTGGTTTTGTTAAGAAAGGAGAAGAAGGTAAAGTTTACAAATTTAAGAAAGCGTTGTATGGGCTTAAACAATCACCAAGAGCTTGGTACAGTCGGATCAATTCGTACTTTGAGAAGAGTGGATTTCAGAAATGTCTTTATGAGCATACTCTCTACACAAAAGGAAGATCGGATGGAAGCTTCATTGTTGTAAGTCTTTATGTTGATGATCTCATTTTCACTGGAAATAATATGGAGATGTTGAAATATTTTAAGCTTTCCATCATGAAGGAGTTTGAGATGACAGATTTGGGAGAGCTACACCACTTTCTTGGTATTGAGGTTCATCAATTCAAGAAAGGTTATCTTTATTTCTCAAGAGAGTTATGCGAAAGAAGCTTTGAAGAAGTTTAAGATGGAAAATGCAAATCCAGTTTCATCTCCATGTGTAGCAGGTCTGAAATTGAGTAAAGATGGTGAAGGAAAGCTTGTTAACTCCACCATGTTCCGTAGTTTGGTGGGAAATCTCATGTACTTGACGGCCACAAGACCTGATATAATGTATGCTGTAAGTATGGTGAGCAGATTCATGGAAAAGGCTTACTCAAATCATTGGGAAGCAGCTAAAAGAATATTGCAATATGTCAAAGGGACCGTAGACTATGGCATCTTCTATCAATCTAATGTTTCGGTTAATCTTGTTGGCTATATGGATAGTGACTTGGCAGGAAGCATTGATGATAGCAAGAGCACTTCAGGTTATGCCTTTAATCTTGAAAGTGGAGTAATCTCATGGAACTCGAAGAAGCAACCAATTGTAGTGCTTTCTTCTACAGAAGCTGAATACATTGCTGCGTCTAGTGCTGGATGTCAACTCCTTTGGTTGAGAGGAATTTTGGAAAGCCTTAAGCACAAGCAAAAGGATGCGACAACTATCTTTTGTGATAACAACTCTACAATTTCAGTCACGAAGAATCCAGTTCTTTATGGCAGGACAAAGCACATCCGGATTAGGTTTCATTTCTTAAGGGAGCTTGTGAACGAAGGTGAAATACGCATGGAGTATTACAAGACAAATGAGCAGCTGGCAGATATCTTTACGAAAGCACTTGGTGGACAATCGTTCAAGCAAAACCTCGAGAGTTTGGGAATCAAAAGAAAATTTGGTTTTCGGGAGGCATTGTTGGAAAACTAAACCAAATTTCTAGAAGTCAATGAGTCTTAGTGAAAGTTTAATTGTGTCTAGGATAATGAAAAGTCTAATTAAAATGTGTGATATAGTTAATGAGCTTTCTAGTATCTAGAGTCTTCATTAAAAGGCTATATAAGCCATTGATGTTTCTGTGTTTTGAATGAAGTAGAAAACTAAGTAACAAAGAATTAAGTTGTTGTGTTTCTTCTTCCAAAGTGATCAACTAAGTTACTTTTATAACATGATATAAAGCCTACTGAGAGAGCGGTATGAAGGATGATCACCATTTTGCCCCACGGTGAAAGGTCCTAATGGTCTTCATTTTGAGGTTTAACCTCTAGCTTACGTCGTGTGGATTTGTATGTTTCGTAGATGAAGAGTGCGAGCGATCGATATCCTCTCTCATTGAGAGGAACCTCCTATTTCATAACCACCTTCGCCATGATTTATTAGTATAGCTTTGTAAAAAAATAAGGGATAACTAGGAATACACCTTTTGTTATTCAACTGACTTTAACTACAAAAGGAAAACCAATATCCACTTTTAAACAATATTACTGACACAAGTGCTTCATAGAAGTTTAACGGACAATGCGCTAGCCATTGATATCATAAAAAATGACTAGGTGTGCCATGGGTGGGGTTCAAAAAAGCTCACTCTACCTGGATTCCCTAAGTTTGAGGTTGAATACAGTCCAATTTTCTGACATATAGATATTGAAAAGAAGAAGCTAAAGCCAGAAGCATACTTGAATCACTCAAAGACTCAAAGTAAAAGAAAACTACAAAAAAAACACTTTACAGTAAGATTAACTGAGATACATAGAAGTTCAACTTAGCAAAGATCATAACATAGATAATAGCGCTTTAAGGGCCACAAGAGTATTGTTTTAATTTTGCGCTTTCCCCCAATGAAGATAACTTCAGTCTTATTCAACTAGAATAGTAAAAGCTAGATTTTTAATATGGTTTGTTTGTTAAGAATAAATTAAATTCCCAACAATTAAAGAAGATGGAGAAGGAAATGCAAAATAACAAACTAGAAAATTAGCATAAGGTGGCAGAATCATTCCATGCAACATGGCAGATACACTACCACTTTTGTAATAATCACACACTATAAGCTTCTCATCCTTGGAATAATAATACGACCTTAGCTCAACCATGTTATCGTGCCTGATTCGCCCAAAGACATCCATCTGCAAGAAAATCCAGACTAATAGGAAGAAATGTTTTATTAAGCTAGACATCTTTACTCATTTACTCTTTGTACACTAAGCTCTTCTTTCAGTACATGTGAAATAAATGCTATATGATTCACTAAACTTAAACATCATTATTTATGTATTCTAATACACAACAAGTAGTTACACTATATATCAGTTTGCCTTCTTTGGATCAAATATTTTAGAAATCTTTTTAACAAGAACATTCCCCTTGACTTCTTCATTCCTTTCCATATGCCATTTCCTAGATGTATTTTCTGGCTGATATTTGTACATAGCAAGTTAGTTTCACATAGGTATTTTGCACGCTCAAATGCGGAAATTGACAGAACTGATGTTTTAAGACATCCAAACCATACTATTCAATAGGAAGCAGTCCCAAATCAGTCCATGCCTCCAACTAGTGATCTTTCTACTTCTTGGCATTCATAAGATCCTTGGACTTCATTCTTTTTGGAAGGTTTTCGAACGTTTATTGGCTTTATTTGGTTTAGTGGAATTGGCTTGATTTCTTAGTTTTTTTAGTGATTATTGTTAATTGGCTTAATTTCTTTGATTTTTTAAACCAGATGAGTTGAACTTTAGATTAGTCATGACTTTTTCTTTTTTTTCCTTTTCTTTTAAAGAGGGTTCAAAGCCCTTTTAAACTACTTTTTTTAAGCTACTTATTTAGCAATCTATATTGATATGAAATATCTTTTGATGTAGCCATTCCTCTTCTTAAAGAAAAGATAATTTATTTGCTATCGAATTTCAAAAACAAACAGCCAAATTTCTTTACACTAATAATTGAAGTCTGTATAAATAATTATTCAATTCGGTAACATTAGCTTAAAAATGTTTTCTTCAATTTCTATATTTATATAAGATTCAATGTGGAAATATTTTAAGTTTCTCATTTTTTGAATCTCTTGTGCATTTTCAGGAGGAGACTACTACTATCAAAGTTGCAGGAAATTTATATATAGATTATGACATTCTCAAAGTAACTAAAAGTATCACCCCTTTTAAAAAAAAATTAGTTTTAAGTATGACAAATTCCTAAAACTTAGAATCATTTTTGCAATGTGTTTCGAAATTATTTTTCATTTTATGCTATGAACATGTTATTTTATGTGCTAAATGATGTTTTTAATTACATAGTTAAGGTAAAAGTCAGTTGTTGCCCCTTCTACATCACAAAACCGCATGACATTCAATGTGGTGGTGTTATAGCATTTGCAACTCTAATTTTAGACATTATCTTTTAACCAATTTGAGTTCTTAAACATGTCTTAACAATGCTCCATTCACCTTAGTAAGAATAGACTTAACAATGTGCAAATGAGAACATCAATATCCAGTTATCATCTTATTGTAAAGACTATATCCAATGACGAGTATTATCCGGCATATAATTTTTGTTAAAAATGTGGATATAATATGGTATTCCTAAGCAAAGAAAAGGTAAACCATAAAATATCACAAAATTACACTCAAACCCAATTTAATTCTTACAAATAATGCGTTCGCACATTACCATAATATATCCACGAGCAATGTGGCACGTGCTAGCACGTGCAAACGCATTATTTGTAAGATTCAAGTTGAGTTTGAATATAATTTTGTGATATATTAAGGTTTACCTTTTCTTTGCTTAGGAATACAATATTATGCCTTCATTTTTAGCAAAAATTGTGCTGGGCAATACTCGTCATTGGATATAGTCTTTGCAATAAGATGATAATTGGATATTAATCAATTTTGATTAAAGAAACTTGTAGTTAATACTTTAGGCAATAATCTCTCAACATAGGTTTATTCTGAGAGTGTTCTCTTTTCTTCAGAACAGGTAAGTACTCCTTGTTTAGAAGCTTCTTTTTCTACAAAGTTTTATAGTCTTATTGAAGCAAATTGATAGAAAAATTGTAATTTATAACTACACTTTTGCAGAGATGTATGTTTATAAAATTAAGTATTATGATGTAGTGGATGGGTAGGTGATGGCTATAGATGACTGATATTATGAAGTTTGTATGTGTAGCTACTGCGAGATTAGGTGCTTGTTTTTTAAAAAACTTTATATCTAGGTGTACTTGTGTAGGTGACGATTATAGATAATTTATATTAGGAAGCTTGCATGTCTACCTAATATTATAGTAAATGGATTCTCCAATAAAGTTCAGTAGTATGGCTTGAAGTACAATTAGGAGCAAATATTCATCTTAAATGGGTGTTGAGAGTCATATTGATTTGATAATATATTGTCATATTCTAGTGTTATTTCTAAATAAGTATTGATCTTTAATTAGCAGGTAAATATGGATGTGATTGATATTGATGATGTCAGGCAAGCTTATACAGATTATTCTCCTCTTTGTGTATTTGATACTAAACTTTATTTGCAGATATCTTTAGTTATTACTAATGATATTATTTAGGCAAGAGATCAAATTTTGCTAACAACAAATATGGAACCATCGATCGTTAAGGTAATTGAGCTAAATGTATGGTCCATCCTTTCTCAAGTTGCTCGTCAACAGATTTTAAAGCTATTGAAGAATGATTGCCGCAAAAATCCAAGGATAATCATTGGGGACAACTTTTGGGACACAATTATGACTGGATTCTATCACATATCAAGTTTCAAGTTTTAAAAATACTTAACAAAGAGAAATCTGCTTTGACTGTGCTTTTGGAACTTGGAATTCTCGGAGCTTATATCAAAGAAGGAGTACGAAGATTTGAACATCTTATGCAACCACCACATGTTACAACAATTATTATGTTGGAACAACATAGATATGGGAAAGGGGGAAATAACAATACATTGGAGTGTCCTTGTTGTCAGAGAAACTCCATGGAAAAGGATATTCTTACTACAATGCCTTGTAAACACCAATTTCATAGTCAGTGTTTACATAGTTGGTTCGAAAGGGAAAATAGTTGTCTGAATTGCAGATTTGGTTTAGAAACCTAAGGCTTAGGTTGTTTAATTTTAGTTATGAATAAGCCTACATTGATTTATTATTCATATTAATTCTAATTATGCTTCTTAGTTTATCTATGAGAAAAGGTGAGAAAATAGTATTTGAATTTGGTTTTGTTTATTTTTATTGGATTACAGACGATTGTATAAATATAGTAGAACTTGGTAGATCAGTTAATGGTCTCAAGCACTTTATTAAAGCTAAAATTTCATCTATTATTATGCTCAGTCACATCTTTAAATTTAAAACAATATATAGGCAATTATTAACAAAAAATCACCTAGAGGCATGCTATGTTAGTATTCTTCAACAGTTACAAAGTTTTATTTAGTCTATTCAAGCAGGTATGATCAAGAATAAGAATGGTGAATTGAACGTACACATTAATAAATTTTGTAGCGAATATCAAAAGCAAGAAGATTTTCTCTTGATAATGAATACGCATGATTGACAATTAAATGTAGTACATAGGCATATTACAACTTTTGGCATGATTGGCAACTCAATGTAGTACACAGTAAGTAATTTTTCAATGTAGATCATTGACAAACTAAGTAGATAGCTAGCTCAAGTACTTCTGCTAGGGTGAGCATTGGTCAGGTTCTCCTCTCAGTCACAGGAAGTTCTTTGTTGTGCTAAGTTCAAGTTTCTCGACCACCAAAAGATTATTATCAATATTACCTTCTTGGATTCAACTTCATCGAGAACTTTGTATGAATCAGGAGTTCTATCAGACAACCATCAACCATGGAATAAAACTTGCACATTTTAAATCAAATTGCAAAACCACAGATTATTGTGCATTGGTTTGTAATATGATCCTGGAATAAGTATCTTAAATTAAAGTTATCAAGCTAATGAATAGCCTACTGGATCTGGAGGATAGGCAAAAGACCCATTTAATCAGTTTCATGATAGGATTATATTATTTTAAGGTTGGCTTCTTATTTTTCAAGTCCATTATTACAATGCCGGCTAAATTGGCACTGACTACAAGTAGTTTATTGCGTTGAGTAGATGTTGAAAGTTTGAAGAGAGTCTTTTATTCGTCCTAGTACTAAATTATACATAACATAAGAAAAACATGGTTAAGAAGTCATTTATTGTATATTA
Source organism: Kingdonia uniflora (assembly GCA_014058105.1). Classification (NCBI taxonomy): domain Eukaryota; kingdom Viridiplantae; phylum Streptophyta; class Magnoliopsida; order Ranunculales; family Circaeasteraceae; genus Kingdonia; species Kingdonia uniflora. The sequence continues at coordinate 1,945,898 of JACGCM010000622.1, forward strand.
TATTTGACAGCGTAAGATGTGAACTGAAAATCCAAACTAGGCATTGCTTACACCAAGATGAGGTAAAATTCATATTAAGCACACATATAATGGTACTCTTCATTGAAGATTTTTGTATGCACAGGAAAAAGGTCAAGTGTGATTGCTACATCGCCCATAAATGCAGTATTAGAAAGAAAATCAATCAAAAATCCTTGTCTGAAAAACAAAACCGATCCTTGTAATGGGAACATATAAAGCAAGGGATGATGATGACATCTCAAACAGTAGATAGAACTGTAATGAAAACAACACAGACAACCAACACATCTAGTATTAATCCTACTATGGTTAAGGGCTCAGGATTAAGGGCTCAGGATTAGCAATAGCATGTAGATATTACTTATGCAATAGACCAAACCAAATCAAGTGATCCACACCAGACAAAATAAACAAATCAACACACTTAATTTATAAAAAAAACTCCAAATTAAACAAATCCAATGTATGAAAATCAACAAATCATACACTTTCACTAATTAGCTAGGCTTAAGGCATAAGCCACCAATGGCTCTTACAAATTAAAATTTGAGAAAAACTAAAATGAGGGTAAAAGAAGGTAACTAGATAACCAAAAGTTACAAAATTCCTTGTAAAGAAGCCAAAAGATGCGAGGGAGTGATCTGCCACTGAATAACTTCACTGACACAAGAGATGGCCAGGAAGCATGTAGGAGTCAGAAAAGCTTACCAGGAATAAGCTTTTCCTAGATTGGTATATCCAAACGTACGGTTATTAAAAATAAAGAAGTACCTTCACTAATATAGAAACCCCAATTTATCATACTTCTCTTATGAATGACAAATAACTTCCAGGTTAGTTTGGTCTGATTACATTTATTTGTTTGAATTCAAAATATTGGGTATGCTTTTGTCGAAGAAAGAGTCATGAAAAGTGTTACACATTTCATAAAATATTATGCTTTGTAATAATCATGGGAAGTGATTTCTAGTTAAGTCTTGCATTTTTAATGTAGTAGTTATGTATTTATTATTGGGTACTTCGGATTAGACATTGGATTAAAGAGAAAATTATTTAATGCTTCATCTTCCATTCTTGAAATGTACAAGCTAATGTATAATCCATATTATGGTCCTAATTATTTTTAATTAGGTTACGTTCTATTCGGGACATCAAGAAAGGGATCGGAGGACACTACAGATTAATACTGTACTATCTTCTACGACAAGGAGAAGGTATTAAAGCATGTTTTTTTCTCTATTTACTTCAGTGCTATGTTATTACTATTCATCAAAGAGTAGTTTCGAGATACCCCTTTATAATTTTCCTTTCTTAGAGTTACTTGATTAAATGAAGGCAGAAGTTCTACAAGGAGGAACCATTTGGCTATCTAAGTTACTAGTTGTTCAAGGAAGCACATCTTGGGGATCTGTTGTTCCATGCATTTCCACATGGGTGATATACTTTTCAATTTTCATTGTTGACGTAAATTACATTTAATGTATTATTCTCGGAATTGTGTGTGCAACATCATATAATTTTCTTTCATGACGCGATCTCTACACGTTTCAACTCAAAGGAGTTGAACAACCATGATTCTCTTTTCAGATGGTAAATATGAAATTCCATCATTCTCTATCTCCAACTACTTCCTATCCACAACCTTCCAAAAAAAGGGAATCAAGGAAAATAGATATTTGGAAGATCCTTTCTAGTTGTCATTTTTGGTTGTGTTTATGTTTAAACAACCAACACTCCCTCATTTTTTACAATGTGAGGCTCTTCTTTAATTAATTAATCATTATTAGATAAGAACATCCCTCCGTTCAAGTTAAACAAGAAAGCTTGTAAACATTATGATCCATGGCTGGCATTGTTATCAAACACAAAATACATAAAAAGATTATAATAACACACTGGAAACTCACATGGATGAAGATGAAACATGAACTTGTAGAAAAAGTCAAGATGGTCCAAGTTCAAAGAAAGCTGGGATGGAAAATGATGTGAAGTGGCTTCAGTTGAGTTTTGGAGATTGTAAAACGGATTCACAACTCAATTCTAATCCAGTCGAACCAACAGCTGCACCGCGTGGGAGTAAACTTTCAAATTGTCTGAATTTTATCTTTTACCTACACAACAGGCAAAGCAAATTAACCCCATCATCAATCTGATAGAATTTAGAGGTCTGAAAACCAATACACTTTTGTACACACAAAATCCAAGACCAACAGACTTCAATTTGGGTCAAGAGAAGATCACATAGGGATTAGAGCCTAATCAATTGAATGCCACAGCTTCTACTTCGATATCACCTAACGTGTATTATCCATGAAGACTTCATAACAAAATAGATAAGGTTATCAATGTATAATCAGAAGGGTAATCCAGTATTTGGTTATCTATTTCCCAATTAATAAAATCATATTACATTACAGCCATTTTACAGGCAGAATAAACAATGTACACAAGTACCTTATAAACATTGATGACTTGCGAGATAGCTAAGGGGACTGCCAATTTAGTTACTAATTTAGTCACTATCTGTACAACGCGAACCAGTACCCAACTCTACTTTGCTATGATCAACATAAGAAAGAAGCGGAACATCTCAGGCCAAAAAATTCATGAAAAACCCACTACTTGTCAACCTAAAAATAGATCCACCTCAATTCTTCTATTACCTTCAACCTAATTTAAGCCCAACCGTTCTCTTTTAGAAATGCTTGCACCGATTCCTTAATAGCAAAGTTTGGTACAAGCAAATGTTTGGATACTAGTGCATGGGTGATTGGATCCCACTTTCCAACCTAATTTAAAGGTTGTTGGCAATGATTAATACAAAGTAGCATAAAAACATGGAAATATTCTTCTAAAGGGATAAAGAAAACTTGAAATACTTTCTCAAGATGTTCAAGGAGTACTTTTCTCTCGTACGTTGCCTCCCTTGGTATTATAACAGGATCACAGAAGATGTCAAGTGTAATTCTACAATGTAAGTAGTCCGGCACCTGCACCTGCACCTTCCAATTAGTTCAACTCAATTCGGAGAGGGGAGGTAGGTAAAAGTAGAAGTTAAGACTAGCCTCGGTTTCCATGTCAGCTTCTACAGCTTTGTTCAGTACCTCTTTCAAATAGTCTAACTGTTCCAAATGCACTTTCCCAGTCTCGTTTACTAAACCTTCCGCTTGAGAAGCATCGCACAGGTATTCTTCTTTTAGAGCTTTCTCGCACACATAGGTCTCGTGTACGAAACCATATATGGTTTCGTAAGTTGAGGTGGGCATCCTACTAATTGCTTGTTTTCCAAGAAAAATTTTAATCGAGATGTTGGCTTGAGACATGTCTATGCCTCAGTTTTCCAATGCTTGTGTCAAATTATGCAATCTGTCAAAAAAGGACACATATTTATAGTCCTCCTAATAAAGATCTAACAACAATGAAAGACCATACATGAAATAATGCAGTCAAGACGATATAAGAGTAAAATAGCCGTAATTCTATAAATCATAATCTTATTCAAGAACTTCAGGACATAATTAAGATTACTACATAAGAGTATCTTTTCCCTTTGATGAAATTATAATCCACTAGAGACACTCATCCCTATGATTTTACAATCCATAAACTTCAGAATCACTCACCCATGAGAATATGCGCTTGAGATACTAATTTCCCCCCCCCCCCCCCCCCCACTTCAATTTTCATTTTCTCTTCTTCCTTCAGCTTATTGATTGGTGGGTACTTAGTTGTACTTGTACACATTCTGTTCTGCCATAACTGTGATAGTGGAGGTCACAATGCCATGTCCTATTCATCAAATATCAATCTCTGTAGTGGTTGGGTAAGCCCATGTGTTTTTAGATGTTTTTCCAATAGATATGTTTGGCTGCAAGTAAGTAGGTTTATATGCCATGGTACCCACGATCATGTTAGATTCTACAAGAAGCTGAATGTTAGGTATAACAGATGGGGTTACCACAATGTTCTCATTAAATTTCCAGCAAATGTCAACCCCGAAGTTGACCCATCCTTTGCGGCTTGAGATTAATCAACTATAAGAATTAAGAACAAACCTAATATTAGGTGGCGATTCATTATAAAGTCATGTCAACTTTGGAGAACAATCACCTGATGGAATATGTTTTGATATGATCTTTCTGTTATGTTTGCTTGTTTTTTTGAGATCTTGGGGACTATAATAAAGCAATTGAGACCATTACCTAAAATTTTGCATCCTTGACTAACTGGAATACTAAAGTATTTTCATCAGCTAGATTATGAGCAGCGAAGAACCCTGTCCATCCAGTACTAAATCCCCCACTTTTAAATTTAACTTGCCATTCTTCATCCTTCTCATCTACCAAAGTAACCATGATATCATTCTTAGGAAGGTATAAATCGCAGAATTGTGCATGAAGACCCTGTTAACAAGATCACTAGAAATAAATGTCTACGATATCCACTATTTTCAATTAATTTTAACGAATTTCCATGTGTATATAGAATATCATTCTTACGGACCAAAAGCCACCACTAACATGTGACCAGACCATAGATTTGACAAAGCTAGGATGCTCCAGATCAAGACTTTGTTGAACTTCTTTTGCTTGCTCTCTAGCACATGTTTTGGCCCTATGAAGATCAAATACAAGTAGTGTGATTTAATTTATAGCACTTATTAAGTGGCATCATATAAAAAGCTCTCAACATAAGACGTAGGTAGAACTTATCAAATACCTCGTTGACTTCTCAGCATGATCAGCAGCTACCTGTTAAGGATAAAAAAAAGTCCATTAAATAACTGAAAAGTACATTTTATAACTGATCCAATAATCAGAACAATCGTAAAGGTATACTTGTAAAAAATCAACCCCACGTGACTTAAAGAGAGGAAACACATACACTAACACATTAAAACCGCATAATACTAAACCTAAAGTCCTATGTTAAATATAACGCAATCTTCTTCCTTGTTACAACCTCACTTAATCATCTTCGTACAACTCTAACATTTCTTATTCGTACAAAAGAACTGTTATATATGCTTCATATCAACATTTGCATTCTTAAGGATGTTATAAAGCCTTCAAGTCTGATACTTAGAAATGAGTTTGGAAATGATAAATAAGCCTTTCATCTTGAGGTATATATATATATATATATATATATATATATATAGGTGATCAGCATTCGAACTCTTTCTCGGAAAAGCTATATATAGCCCGATCTCACTCAAATGGGGCTAATAGGGCCTATAATTTTATCTCAAAGCAACCAAAACTCCAAGGTTGTCCACTTGTAATCTTTCAGTTTGTCCAATTGACATTTCTATAAAGTTTAAAACTAACTATGGATTCAGATGTGAGAAAACTTAGAGGTTTTTATAGTCATAAATAATATTGTCCAAGAATTTAGTCTACCACATCAGGGGAATTTTTTTAAATCCCATTTCCAGACAATGAATAGCATGAAAGTAAATGATTGATCTTACCAGCAAAAACCCATCGGTCGTGTGCGATTGTAAGACCGGGTTTATGAAACTTCCTTATAATGCCTCTGCTTTGTCTATTGTGTCTGACTGAACTATAGGGAAGCAAATGCTTGAGGGGTATAATTTTCTCTGTGCCAGCTTCTAAATTTTGTGGGGTAAAACCCTCGTTGACACGAAAAAAAGTATATGCCCGGATTATATGCACCTAAACCAAATTATGAGAGACCCACTACTAGTTAAAATTGTAAAGATGTATTGCGAAATGCAGAGTTACAAAACCCAATATGAATTTTTTAGAGACTTAAGTCTATGCTAAAGCAATCTAGATCAGCAACTAGAACTCGGCAGGCTTGACCAACTGAAAGACCAAAGCATCTCCCTCAGCAAAGTTATGAGTATTGGAGAATAATTTTTATCCAGTAGTAAATCCTGTACCGCCATATTTAATTGGACATGTTTCTCCACTTTCGTCCACCAAGGTAATCATAGCATCCTCTTTCGGCAAGTGTAAATTGTAGAAGTTTTTAGGAGGGCGTTGTCGATGAAACCACTAGATAATAATGTTTACGACATTTGATATGTTTGCCTATTGTCAACAAATTTCTATGTGTGAATAGAATATCATTCTTACTAAGCATAAATCACCACTAACTTTTCTAACATGAGACTTGTAGATTATCCAACATGTCATAACTAAATCTACTTGTTAGGAATTGTGAGATAAACAAAGAAAATCCTGAAATATTTAATTTATGATACTATATTTGGGATGTGAAGCAGAGCCCAAATCACCTAAAGCGTATAAAAAAATTGGAACAATATTTATAAACAGCTTACAATACCTACTGGTTTATTCTTGTATTTCCCCAAAGCCCAAAAAATGTGGGAACACTATCTAAAACCGTATCTTGATTCTCAAATTATAAAGTTTGTCCAAGATTTTTTCCACCCTGAAGTGCTCTGCAGAACAATTGACAAAATAATGTTTAGTAGATAGAATTTCACAAATTTATAAACTATAATACCATCAACTTGACTCTGTGGAAAATCTAAATATGTTAAGTGTGGCGCAATCAGGAAAATCTAGCATAGTAACATCATGGAGGTTGCAGCAACCACAATACCAGGAATATCTCTTGTTGTTAAACTTCCCTAGATCTTAAGATTTAAAATTTTGCAAGAAACCATGATATACACATTGCAGAAGGGAAAAAAACCAAAGTTCTTAATTCTAGATTACTTGTTTCAATGGGAACTGGCAACAGGTAGTGAAAACAATAGTGACCGCAGGTTTGAAATGAGTACCAGAAATGAGGTCAACCGAGTACATGATAACCTCTAACTTCTACAACAATGATATCTTTGTTTTTGTAGGTGTCTCTCAAAGAACCTTGTTAGGCTTATAAATTTATTTCATTATTTTGGTCTTTCCTTTGGCCAAGAAAATAATAAGCCAAAGGTTGAAGGTTTTTTTTGAAAAATTTGTACAGCACAGAAAGCATCAAATTCTGCTCATCTTGGGTCTAAGTGAAGACTTTCTCCATTGCACCTACCAAGGGGTTCTTTTCTTCAAAGGTCACCATCCCAAAATACACTTGCAAGGTATCATAAAAAGGAAGTCTCAAAATTTAAAGTCCCTTAACTAGGATGTTATGCTTTTGATATGATGGCAACAGCCTCCCCTTAGGCGAATCTTTTGAGGAATCTATATCTCTCCAAACATTCTGAAGTTGCTAAAATCTGAAATTCAATAATTTATCAGAAATAAAGAATGACACCAATCTAGTTATGAAAGAGTATATAGAGATTCTAATGGTATCTCTATTGGAGTGTGTATTCTTCCTACAGACCGTCAATCTACCTTCCTAGCAGAGTTCATTGGTGTTAGTCTCTCTTGAGAAAGAGAGAGAGAGCTCGGGCTTAAACCTTACTCACCTCTGGCTCGAGAGGACTCCTTGGCTATTGCCACAATGATCCATTTGAAGTCTTCAAGTGTCCCTTGGAAGATTCACACTAAATGGTTAAACTGCCTTCACTACTTGAGCACCATCCATTACTAGGATACATAGTTGCTGATAAAGTTACGACCATGACAAGCTCAGCCTATTTTACTGTCACTTGCATGAGTGAGTTTCGGAGACTAAGAAACTTCCATTAGCATCGTCTACCATTGAGCTCTTCTATATTTTATATACTAATCAATTTGTGTGACACCCTAAATAAACTAAGGGAATTTAAGACGATTAGAACTATAACCACCAAAAGTGATATTTTTCAATAATTATTGATTGGTCTTAGAAGGTAGAATGGTGTTTGTGTGTACAATCTAATTATGGGGTTATATGTCTTAACATGACTCAAACGAAGAATTGTTTGATCTATTTTTCACATGATATTGCAAGTTAAAAACATTTTAAATCTAAGCACACCTTGGTAACAACAACAAAAATAGCATATTATTACATCAATAGTTGGACGACCGATCTCAAGTGTTCCCGATGCTTGGTTTGACGTGGTTGTGCGTCACTCCAATGATAATAACAAGACATTAAAGTGAGTTTCCTATTTTCTTATTATTTTAAGGTTACTTGTCCATCGGTAATTGTTTGTTAATGTTACTCGCCATATATCATTAATTAAGGTGGCATGGAAAATCTATATTTTAATTTTAACCATATCTGGAGGTAACATCTGGGCTTGTCTCCGTGACCCGGCTACAATTTGTGATATAGACATACATAAATGCCATTATGCACACCATGAAAACTTATTCTCCCTCCATCATCCTCTCCTCTTCACTACAGCAGGTGGATACTTTGTTACTGTTTTCTTACTATTTGTGACAATACAAAAATATTTTAAGTTAAAGCTTATTTAAGCAATTCAAAATTCCTACCAAAGTGTCAAACACGCAATAAAAATTTAAGGGAAATGGTCGAAGCACAAATTTGTTAACATCATGATTATAGCACTATAATGCTAATAAATCTTAAGACACTCCTCCCATAATGCATTAAAACGTATTTGAGATAAATCCAAAAGCAATTTCAGTTTTCTCATCAATCGATTGAAGATAAATCCAAAAGCTATTTTTTCTTTAATCAATCGAAGTTTGATCTGATTACTACTAATTAGGAAACAGAGCAAGAAATCATACCTTTTTAAGGAATCGATTTAGCTTTGATCTGTGGAACAAAAAGTAGGGAGAAGTGATTGATTCATAGAAGAGAACTTTACTTAACCACTGCGACGGATTCCTAAAGTTCTCATTATAAAGCCTCCTAGCCGCTTTTGAATACTTGGGCTCCAACGTCAAAATTGGTTTACTCGGACCTGTATTCTTCTTCTTCATCACCGTGGTCGTCTTCGTCGAAGTCTTGGCATTCGCCATATCATGTAGTAGTTGAGCAGGACGGGTATTCTACACCTTAAGTTTCCCATTTTCCCCTCTAATAATCTAAGGTATGAAAAGCGAAAGCTCGTGGGGTTTAGAGGGCGAGTCTGAGGGGGAAGATCGTTTTGGGGGTTAGGGCTTAGGGAAACCGAAGGAGATGTTGAATTTGGTTGTTAGTGAGAGTGATGATGTTGTTGTTGTTGAGATTGAGCATATGAATTTAGGGATTTTAGTTGTTGTTGTTGTTATGATTAGGGTTTTGAAATTGAAATTTGGGTATGTGAAGATGGAAGAGGGAGAAGAGGATTTGAGAAACTCAAAAAAGCCATTCAATTTGGTAATTAGGAGTTTGACGGCCCAGATCAATTCCATCTTACATAAGTACCATGGAAATAATCACGGCTATCGAAAGCACGCCTCGTCATACGCGCCGGTGGAATTGACGTCTGAAACCAAAGCAAAAAGTTAGGCTGCTTTTATATTATTATAGATAGATTGGTATTTGTGGAACCTTTTCTCTCTTTTAAATTAACTTGTGGTTGATGAATGATTTATACTATTTAACAGGGGCATAATTCATATTACAAAAATGTTACATTTAGCTTTGGTTAATTCTATCTCTATTAATATTGGCGCCATACTTTTAGAGATAAACAAATTCATCTCAAATATTGTGTATTAGAGGCAGAATAATTTGTCCCCAATAATATGGGTGCTGGCGAGAAAATTTGGCGCCATACTTTTAGAGACATACAAATCCGTCTCAAATGTTGTGTATTTAAGACAGAATTGTCCGTCCTTAATAGTATTGGTGCTGGTGAGAAAATTTGGCGCCATACTTTTAGAGACATACAAATCCGTCTCAAATGTTGTGTATTTGAGACAGAATTATGACAGGAGCTCATTAAAACAAGTAGATTGATATTCTAACTTTGATCGTAAGAAACCATAAACAACTCAGCCATAACTAATATTAACGAAAAGCTTTACAGTAGTGCATTCTCTGGCAATGTAACACTAACACCTCAACGGATATCGCAAACAACAAGAATACAACTTGGCTATCTAGATCACATCAAAGCAATAAGAAAAATAAAATAAAATAAAATATAATGGTTGTAGAAATTACCAATCGAGTCTCGTAAGTTTAAATTTTTGCAAGGAATAGGTTGCTAGTTGAAGCTTGTTCTCCGACGCCATGGTTTTGAGACAATGTGGACACAATCTGGATGTAAAAGGGCTCAGGTTTGAGGATATGGTTGCGGATGGTTGACTGCATCTTTTTGTATCTAGAGGTAGTTTTGTCCTCTAGTATCTGTTCTTAAGGAGTTCCATCTGGTATTTTAGGGATATAGGCATTATGTAATTACAAGGACATCTCAGCATTGATGGAAGAAGAATGAAAAGAGGTAGCAAAAAGGATAGTACATTTATTAATATCATCTTAATTCAACATGGTACTGAATTTAGAGAAAAGTAGTCCATTCTACTTCTGTTAAAAAATGATGATAAAGTAAATGCCCTTTGGTAGCCACAAGACCCACAACCACCTGGATGGTACAAACACAATCATGGAAATTCTACTTATTAAATTTCCTAGATTAATTTACTATAAAGATACTCTCTCTCAAGGTTATTATTATTGAAAATACATAATTTGAGTATTGTAATGGAGTAATGCCCCCAAAAAAATATCATGGATCCGCCCATCTCTTGATTAGTTCCCTCCAAAAATATTCTTGATTTTCTCTTTCTAAATATTTATGTTCTAGATTTCTTGCACCCATGATTTTACGCTGGCTAGATTCTATCACTCTCAAAAGATTTAATCATTTTCATTGGATTTTGTGTCTCCATTTTCACTTCTCATTAAAAAAAATTCTTTAGATATACTAATGGAGAAGTTTTTCTAGCAAGAGTTGAGTCGAAGGTTTAAGAAAGGGCTAAAGAAATATCAAGTTGGTTTTCTTTTGTTTTCAGCCGATTGTGGAAAATAAATTTAATTTTCTTGTTTTTTAGAATAAACTAAATAAGAGAAAATTAGTTCTTGAAACATCGTTTCTCTTTTGCTTGATTATATACAAGCGAACATGCCCTAAAACTAAGTAGAACTGCTTCCAACAAAGTATAGCCACGACATTACCTTATCAATATATTATAAACTTTGTAGAGTACAGGGAATTAGTACCTGCACAGTTGCAACAGCTTTGACAGCACCAGATGCTCCTAACAAGTGACCAATCATGGATTTTGTAGAATTCACCCTTAGTTGTAGAATTTACAAAATCTCATTACTAAAGTGAATCTCGAGACAAAGGCAGAAAAAATCACAATCTTCAAGTGCATTCATATTACCTCAGAATTCTTGCCAAAGGAACGAATGAGAGCTTCGTACTCAATGTCACCGGCCTGTGTCGAAGTAGTATGTGCATTTATGTAATTGACAACTTCTCTGGCAACTCTGAATTGGGCTAAAATTTTCTCTATGCAAAGAATAACCCCCACCCCTGGTTTTGAAAAGGAAAAACCCACATAAGAAATCTTTTTTATTTTGGTTTTATTCTTGGTATTAAAGTGTTAACTATTTTACGACAGAGAAATAATGATATAGTACTTGTATATAAGATCTACATACCATCTTAATGAGGTTCAGTCATGTAGTAAGCATCACATGTGAAGCTTCCATCAAGAAATTTAGCATAGATATTTGCACCTCTTCTTTATAGTATGTCAAAGAGGTCTAAATAAGACACATAAATGCACCTATCAAATACCGCCAAACTTATCTTTTGCTTGTCCCGAGTAAAATAAAATAAAACTAAATTAGTAAAATTATAAATGTCACTTTCGCAGGACACGCAATTGCATTTAGCGCATGCAACAAGCCGTTAAACCCCCAAGTCCCTGGAGGACGAGTTTTGTCTCGTGAGGGATTTCATTTCAATTTCACCCACAAAATTTTGCTTAGTACTTCTAGCATTTTCATTTTAAGTTACTTTTGTCTCAACACTCCTATTAATCTGTTAGACTTTTGCAGAAAGCTTCTCAGATAACATCTAGGTTATTTATCAACTTAATGTGTTCAAAACATAACAAAGAAAAATCAACCAAACAAACTATACTCCAATGACTTATTAAAATACCTCAGTAAAAATAGGTTTTCGAGTGTGTTTTTTCACAGTTATAGCCTTGCCTTAGTAATTTATAAGCAACTTCCAACTTACATCTCTTTTTAGAGTTTCTAATAGAAATTTTTTCACATTCTCTAAATCACTGACCTGTTAAAGATTTTTGGATTAAGGCACTTTATAATTTTACTATCAATTACTTTATAACAATTCCCAAGTATCTAAATGGTCGACAGTCCATACCAGTTGGTTCTGGGTGCCAGGATTTGGAGTCCCTTCATGACCTAGACTTCGGGTTCACACCATTATTCATTTATTATTTTTGTACTTTGATAGTCGTTTCATTTGACTTATCATTTGAATTGTATTTTTTTTAGTACTTTGTTTAATCTTTATAATATTTTCATGTAGTGAAGTAATTGTTCTTTTATTTTGATTAATTAAGAGTTGCTTCAAAAATTACTTTAGCAAAAGTTGTCACTGGTGTGTTAAGTACAATTCTTGTTCAAACTTGTTCTACTTTTAATAAAAATATATCCAATAAGAGAAAATAGTACACTAAGTGTAATAGAATATGGCTTATTTTATCTTAATCACTTTAAGTTTTTAAAACTCTAAATAACTAACTAATAGACTCACTACTCAATCTTATATGATTTTTGAAGTTATTTTGCATCATAGACAAATTACCTCTACTAAACTGGTTATACTAAGCAATATTTTTGGTATTTTCTATTTTTTTAAATGGGTAAAAAAACTGAGCATAAATATAAAAATAGGAATTAATTCCTCACCCCCAAGCTTGAATTGAACATTGTCCTCGGTGTTTTAGATAATATATGCGAAGTATAAAGAGTGAGAGAAACATACCAATTTCTCGTCAGCACGATGGAAAATGATATTCTGGAAAATGAAACATCTATATTGGTTGTTAGAAACGTAAATGTATTGGACAAGTATGGCACTATATATATAAAACGGTAAGCATGATTAAAACGATAAGCGTAATTCACAGCGACATGCTGTGGACATTATTAATAACAAAATATATTGCAGGTCTCAAAAAAGATAAAAATTATATATTTTGGCGAAGTGCCTTTTGAGTTGTCTTTTATTGGTTGAGCAACCTCGAAGTACATTTAATTCAAGGGAATTTTGTACTGCTTGTAGATTATATCCTTGTAAACAACATTTGTTGTATATGTCCCCAGTAAATCACCGGCTTCGTTATTCCATATTAGAATTTTTGTTTGTTTTTTTTAAATACCCCCAAGGCCACATATACCTGACCATGTCTGAATACAGGGTCTCATAAATAGATTCCAGTCCAGGGAATTATTTGTCCCTAGGACTTGTTTATGGTTAAGGCGAAGCGTAGATGGATGGGAAATTGTCTACGAATTAATTCAAAGGGCAATTTGAAACTTTCAAACGGTTTTAATGATATACGTGGCAAGAACTCCAGATTTTCTTTATTATGTCCAGTCATTACTTCTGTGGCAATCATATTCTTATCAAAATTATGGCAAATCAATCTAGTGCCATTGCACAAGCCATGTTTTGCACTAAGATTTCGTAACAACATGATAGGTACACCAATTTTCAAAGTAAGTTTATGTGGTGGTAATCCTCCTGCAGTGGTTGAATTTAGAAATTCTTGGGGGTATAAATTATTTACGTCATTCTCAACTGAGTCATATGGATAATAAGTAATTGGTTCTCCAGGAAATGAATCAATGATTAAGTTGTTAATGGCATCAACTTGTTCATTTAATGGGGTTATAATAGCTCGTTTTGCCATCCATTCTGCATCTCTTGATTTTTCACAAATCTCGGGGAATACAAATTTATTAAATCGTGGATGGAATCTTTATTAATAATCCAAAGTATGACAATTTCTTTAGGGATGTGTATTATACCGTCTTTAACTTCTATTTTAGAGTCACCATTGCCAACGCAAAGTAGAAATTCTGAGTGTTCAGGATCGCCACGGGCGCGCATATTATCTTTCAATGAAATTGTTTCTAGAGAGTTCCAGAGATATGAGTTAACAATACATGCATCAATTATTTGGCATCGAGTTGAGCGCGAAATTACAGGTAGTGTTTGACGAAAATCACCACCCATAATAAATATTTTTCCACCAAAGGGTAATGAGCAATTTAGGACATCCCTAAGAGATTCATCAAGTGCTTCAAAGTAATACCGGTGCATCATAGGTGTCTCATCCCAAATTAGGACCTTTGATTGTCTAATTAGTTCTACCAATGGAGTTCCTTTGCTAATTTTTCAACTTGAATTGTGCTCAGGTGTTAATGGTAGTTTAAATTTACCAGAAGATGCTGTTGTATAAGGGCTATATTGCCATTCTGTCTTAATTCTGCTAGAAGGGCACAATATAAAAAAGTTTTCCCCGTTTCCCCGAAACCATCTATGAAATATACTTTATTTTCATTTTCATTAACTGATTGTAAAATCCTATTGTATGCATATTGTTGTTCTTTGCTCAAAAGAAATTTGGACGATAAATCAAATTTTGGAGTACGGATTTCTTGTTCATCTCTAAATAAATTGTACATCCCTTTAGTGTTGTAATTTTTATTGAGTTCTGGTGAACCATAGTCAGATATTTTCTTATGATGTTCACCAAGTAGATCATTTAGTTCTCTTAATAGTTTATCCTCAATTCTTGCATCAATAAAACTGGGGAATGACTTACGATAATCTTCTGCCATAGGATTTTTAAATTCTTGCCATAAATCATCAACGTTTGAAGGATGACAAATTACCAGTAGGGAAACAAATAACTTCCTCAATGCAGTAGCCATCTTTATCAACGTTGCTTCCCCTAAACATTCTTTAATGTTTTTGTCGTTCTCTAACAAACCTAAAGCCTCTGCGGTTTGTTTGAAGGATCTATATTGTACACCCTCAACATTCATTAGGTCATCAAATGATTTTAGCCCCCTTACATGCAGTAATAGAAGACTCAAATAAAAATGTTCCCCATCTCTCGGTGAAGCTGTATAGACTCTACCTATGTATTTCCTACTATTACTGTGCCATTTCCAATAGCGTTGTTTTTTAACCCAGGAATAATGTTGGGGTATTTCTCAGTATAAGAATTGTCTAGCATAAGTGTCTTCGAAATTCAATGTAAAAATTTCAGTTAGCATTGTCATAGTATTTCTACTGTCTTCAATAATGTCCTTAATATTTTGAAAGTCAAAGTAAGTGAATTGTTGTTGGCGTGGTAGATGTAACTATAAACGCTCTACACTGGGATACATTTTACTCATTGGAAAAGCAAATAGTCTTCAAGCAGCTTCAGGTGGCGATACCCATCTAGCATCTATAAATTGCTTGACTTCATCTATTTCAACTTGTTGATTAACCTCAATACAGATGCGGTTTAATCCCTTATAAATGTATTTATATAGATACTTTATGCGTTTAATACTGCTACATACTTCGACATTGATATGGCAATCATACTTCTTAAGCAACATCCCAATATATGGAACTACCCAGCTGTTATCAACCATTTTATTACCAAATAGATCAACTTGTACCTTAATACCATTATCTCGCCTTTTATAAATAGGGTAACAATTCTTACCTTGAATAGTTTCATCGGCAAAATCTTTTGGAAAACCCTTTTGGCATTTGCCATCTTTCATACATGGACGTGATGAAATGTATTTGCCACAAGGTCCATGAATCATATGTTTTTTTACCAATTCATATAGTTCAGGCTCTTTTGATTTGTCAGGAAATTCTGCACAAACCAATTTATCATATTCATCCGGGTTTCTAAGGCGACCCTTTGGATGCAAAACTATAAGCATATGGACATGTAGCAATCCACATTTTTGAAATTCAACTACATAGACATATGCTAGAACCTCTCCTAACACAGAATTTGTAATTATGTCCTATTTTAGTCGTCCAATTTTAGCATTAAAACCCCGCGCAACTAAATCGGGTCGATCTTGAGCTTCTTGTCCTACTTCTAAATTGTTAACTATATCAGGCCAAAGTGGGTTACAGGTCATTGTTATGAATAAATTGGGTCTTCCATATTTTTGGACTAATGTCATTGCATCTTGATATCTCATATGCATATTGCGAGGGCTACCATTAAAAGAAGCAGGAAGGATAACTTTGTTGCACACATCTTTTCATTTTTCCTCTCTAGTAATAAGAACATCACGTAGACCCTGATATAGATCAGCACGTATTTTATCTTGATTTTTCTTTATGTATTGTTACTTTGCACTTTAACAAACTGGTCTACAATGTATTGTTAAAACAATCGCCAGCCTTTATGAAATAATGATTCATATGCAAGGTGAACATGTAACATATAACAATAATAAGCACAGGATGAGATTCTTTTCTCACTTAAAAAATTATTTCTTGGATCCCACCCGTATGTTCCATGAGGGAGTAAGATAGGATATTGTAGGGGATCATAGAATCCAGATGTTTCTTTGATATAGATTTTTTTTCACCTAGGATAAATTAAGATATTCCTTCCTACTATCAAATCATCTCCAGCTATAACAATAGCTGCGACATCATCAGATGTCGGAAGGAGATATTGGGGTGCATTATCTGGTCTTTATTTAATTTCAATTTTGTAATTACTTAGGTTCTTTTTTTTTGCTAATTTTTTAAATTATTTAATGAATACATTATTGCGCTTTAAGATTTTTATTAATTTAAGAATAGTTTTAACATGTAAAGTATCATTCTCAAGAAGCCTATTTTTTCAATGTTGTTGCAGGGTCACAGAAATATAGTTGTAAGAATTGGGACTTACCTTTTTTCTGGTAGAAAGCTTCCAATACAATGATATATAGACCCATGGGCATGAAATGTGTAGACTCCCTTTATAGAATTTTCCATTTCCTTGTCGAGAGTGATACCAATTGAGGTGCATTGAAATGCAAGGTTATAACTGCGTATGTTTAGCCTAAAATATTTTCTAATTGTTGTTTGATCTTTGAATAATTCTAAGAGATCATTTGGTACAGTTGGAAGATTCAATTTTATTCTACCATTTTGACAGCATAAATATCTTGTTTCTTTCGTGAATAAGTAGGCTTTGCAATGTTGGCATTATTTTTTTCAAAGGAGCTTATCTCATTTAAATTTTATGCTATCAATATAATTCCGTGCAATATTATATAAAGATATTTTTTAGCTACCATTTGTGTGGGCTTGATGTAAATCGATGGAATTATAATTTCGTTAGAATGCAATTGATTTATATTTAGGGGCAAAGCTTGTTGTATGAATCCATTTGATAATGCTCGATTAACAACTATTTTCAATTAGTAGTAACTGCTCTTTAATCTTTTTTGAAGAGATCAATTATGATTGAAGTTATTATTTGGGTGTGCACGTTTGATGCTTGGGTTATTAACCGCATTAAAATGTTTATTTATATGTTCATAATTTAAATTATATACTATTTGAGACCTAACAAGAGTATTATTATCAATAATACCATGAAGCGAAGTGAATGACGTACTCGAATGATATACATGAGCAGCAATAGAAGATTGACATGTACTTAAATTGTTTAAAGCAATAGGATGAATATTCGTGGTATGAATTCCATCTATATCCTGCATTCTAGCATCTTTCTTGACATTGTTTATTGAATTTTTTGCAGCAATTGCTTGACCTATCCCGATATGATTAATATCTCTAGCCATATCATTCCCATTTTGTAGTTGTTTCTAATTTGCTTGAATAAGACCTATACAATAACCAATTTCTTGTGTTATTAATCGAATTCATAAATAAAAAAATACATTCATTTGATATTTAAAAGACTGGTATTGTAAGCAAATTAAATGTATTACCTGGGTTTGGGAAATTTAATATTGAGGTTGATTTTTGGGTTTCGAGTCTAGAAGCATATTGTGTATGTGATTTGGCATTTTTCTCTTATTTTTTCA
Source organism: Kingdonia uniflora (assembly GCA_014058105.1). Classification (NCBI taxonomy): domain Eukaryota; kingdom Viridiplantae; phylum Streptophyta; class Magnoliopsida; order Ranunculales; family Circaeasteraceae; genus Kingdonia; species Kingdonia uniflora. The sequence continues at coordinate 1,963,886 of JACGCM010000622.1, forward strand.
TTTTAATTTCTTCAGTAGTCCAATCCTTTTTAGTAATATAAGCTCTTCTTACAACAATATTTGAATCAGGCACTAAAACATTGCCTTTCATTGCAAGAAAATCTCCTACGATGGTTTGCGCAGATTAGAGAAGTTATACACAAAAATATTAAATCCAATCAAACCCAAGAAGATTAAAGCAGATTAGGGTAGTTATACATTACAAGTAGTTTATTTTTAGTAATATATAGTTTAAGTTTAGAGCATATTAGATTCAATCATCAGCAAATCATTTAACAGATATTACACAATAATATTGTATCACACTGTTAACTCTATAATTAATCAATATTGCATCACAATGTCCTAAAACCCTTTATACTCAATATTAGCACTAAAAATGAGATACCCAGTCTAAGTTTATCAAAACTCGGCAAAACCTTCAACTTTAAACATATACTAGAACCCCCTAACATCAATATTAGCATTAAGGTCTAAAATTTAGCAAAACCTTCAACTTTGACCAGATACTAGAACCCATAACTTTAATATTAGCAGTACAAACTAAAACTTGGACAAACTTATCCAAACCCCAATAAGAAAATCAAGTTAAAAAGTACTAAAACCCCATAACCTCAATATTAGTACTAAAGACTTGCATCGTATTTATCAATTAGAGTACAGGCTTCGCTAAATCCTCATAATATATCTAGATCCTAATCAAAATACTATTCAAAAAGGAGGGATATAGTTTACCTTTGGAAATTTGTTGGTACTAGAGAAAAATGGTTTACTTATTGTTTCTCTAGGCTATTTCCTCTTCAAAGTTCTTTTTCTTGGTTTTGAAATAAATCAATCTGGATTTGCCTATACAACAACAGGACCCTAACGACTCTTGTGCCCCTCATCAAATGCCTGAGATTCATTAAAGTGTATGTCGCGTCACCGTACCCTGTGGCGATAACTCTAGAAGACCACCTTACTCCGGGTCTTTAAGCTAAAGTAGTTGAGGTGTGCTAATGTTTTTGCATGGATATTACCTTTTATATATGTTTAGTTTAACTCAGTTTTTCACTTGCACTAGAGATTCTCTTATTTGTGAACAAATAGTTTTATTTGTAGATGGTGACTCAAGCATTTGGAGAAATGTTGTATTATTCCGAATCAGTTTACTTAGAGGAGTTCCCTTCGCCAGAAGCACTAATGTACCGATTTATTCTCTCAACAAAACCACCAAAAGAGTACCTTGAAACAAAGATTTACAAGGAATAAGGGAAGGATTCATGTGAAGAAGATGCATGGGGCAAGGAGTTCTCAGACTTAAGAGATGTAGTTGAGGCAGGTGAAAAGGTCTGCTGAAACTTTGAGTTTGGTATAGTTTAAAACTTTCGAACTCTAAGTATTAGTCCACTACGTTATCAACATTAAACTTGGATAATTTAGCTTATAATGCTCAAAATTAAACTTAAACAACAAACTCATCAAGGTCAATGTCTAACTGTCTAACATAGAAGATATAGTGTGGGAATAAAAATCAAAAGTACCTTGAACTTTTTTTTTGTTACTTCTGAATTGCGTACTTTACAAACTTTGCCCTGTTGGATGGCAAACTGATGGCTATTCAAATAAATACAATCAGGATGAGGAAGATATCGATGATTGTGACCGCATTTCCCACAAGTTAGGAGCACCTGAGTACAAGCATTTAATTGCTATTCATGCTAAGAAATACAAAGGTGGATTGAAGGAGTCATTGAAAATCGATATTGATAAAGTTGGACGGCTTAGTTTGACTGAACAAGCTCTTGGAAAGGATATCTTACACCATAGAAATAATCTTGTCAGGTATATATTATTATTCTTAAGGAAAGAAAACTTAGAAGTCTCTAGCAACGTGAAAATCAAAACGGCATGTCTCTTGTAATTGCCAGCACACATTGTTCTTCGGATAGCAGCTTATTATGCATAACTTGGTGATACTCTACGACCATTTGACATCACAAATTTCAGTTTTGCATCTTCAGTGATTTTATTAAACTTTATTGTTACATGAATTCTGATGTTGGCGTTTCTGATTCTAGGTTCACTCACAAAAATATGTTAAGGGTTTACCTGAAAGGCACACGGTTTGATTGCTCAAATTACAACCCACTAATTGGATGGATGCATGGATGTCAAATGGTTGCATTTAATATGCAGGTCAGATTCTTTGATCTGTTATTCAAATTGAATTGTGGAAGTTATTGTTTCTATTATCTAAATTCCTTACAAGGGATTGTATGGAAGCTCATAAAACTTTTCCTTGCCTAATGATTTTATGTTTCAAATTACCTTTCTAGAAGAAAAAAAACTTCCATGATAATTGATATTCATATTGGGCCTTGACTTATGGAAATGATTTTTTCGCGAAAATTATATCCTGCTTAATCTCTGTGTGTGTTTTTTTTCTATATTAAGATTATGGCAGATCACTCTAGTTGATGAAGGGAATGCTCAGATCCAATGGAGGTTGCGGTTATGTTAGGAAACTGGCTTTTCTAATGAAAGAAGACCAGCATAATCAACTCTTTGATCCTAAAGTGAAATTACCAGTGAAGAAAACTTTGAAGGTGAAGTATTGTCTTATAACAAGTAATTAAGGGAAATGTTCCTCACATTGAATTCACACCCTATCTAGGTAGATAGATTGGGTAATTTATGGTGATCCCAGTTTGTAGGATCAACTATTTGTTCTTTACATTTACTTTCATAGCCTAAGAGTCATTTGAGCAACTTCTATGTTCATGGAGTCTATTAGAAATAGCTTCTTGTTAGGAAATTAGCAAATAAAGAAACGCAAACAAGAGCCAAGCACAATGCACAAAGATTTAACATGGCATACAAAAATACCTACACCCACAGATTAATACCAAGAAGATGTTCTCTAATTAGCCTGACACTCTCATCATTCTTGTGTCAAATGTTTTCTCTGATGGAATGTTCATCACTGATGGAATACTCCTAGGCAGTGTATCACATAACAGGAAAATATTCCCAAGTTTTTAACTACGAACGGGCTTTCTGCCAAGCTAGTCAGATTTACACATGGATACTGGATGGAGAGTCGTAGTATCTACAATCCAAATTCAATAAGAATAGAGTCCCTTCTCTCTTGTAACTGTTGCACCCCTGCTGTCTGCAAGAGCGCTAGACTGTGAACCAACATGGGGAGAGTTGTGTGTGTAATGCAGGTAACTCAAAATCTCCCAATGTTTTCCATTTTAGTATGAGTCCAAATGAAACAGGCAGGTTCGCGGATTTGAGCAAAGATTGAAGCATGTAAAATCACATGCTAAGTTGTGAATTGTAAATAGTTATGAGGGAATCTCTTCAATATTTATGGAGTATAAAGTTATTGATTAGAGTAATTTAAACCTTCCTTTGATGAAATCAATGTTATTTTAGACAGTTTGTTTACTTTGTGAGTGATTATACACACTGAGACACAAAAATTGAGGAATAAATAATACTTCCATACTCATCTTCTTAAAATACGGGAATGCTTAGGAAATTAATTTGAGGCAGCGATTAACATCAATGAGGGTTGCAGATTTTTATCTCGCTGCTATTGCCAAATTTCATTCTTTAACAAACTATTTAGTAGCCAAAAACACAAGTAGAGCACAAGTTACAGAGAATCAACAGTATCTACACAAGTTATAGATAATCAAGTTACAAAGCATAAACAACGTAGAATCAGTAGATATATCTTCACACAAAAATTCTGGTTGCCGAAGTTCCATTGAGACTAGTCTAGGGAAAATTTTGCTATGTTGGGATCCCACTATTTTAAAGGTGACTGTGATTAGTCAAACTCCTCAAGTGATTTACTGTGAAGTTGAACATGACAACACCACCTTTATTGTCTCTGCTATCTATGTCTCTAAAGAAAGACATGGAAGGGAAGTATTGTGGAAAGATACTCAAATAATTATAGGGACTCACAATAAACCTTGGATTCTATTATAAGATTTATCATTCCCTTCGCTGGTTTTGAGAAAGTTGGGTGTAGAGTAGACATGAAGGTTATGTTCCCTAAACCTACTTTATATCATTGGAGATACTCATCCAATCTGTAGCTTTCCCGGTTCTTTTCATTCCGTTGTTAGTCTTTTCCTCCTCGCCCATTCAACCTTCTACTAACATGACCACCCTTAACAAACCTTCTATTGCTAAACTTAGTCAAATATATATTTCCCTTGGCTTAGTCATCGCTGGCGATAACATGATGTACTCAGTTGGGCTCTTGTATCTTCCTGTGTCCACTTATTCTCTCCTTTGTGGAACCCAATTAACCTTCAATGCAGTATTCTCCTTCTTCATCAATTCTCAGAAATTTATTGCTTTAATATTTAATTTTGTAGCCATTTTAACCTTATCTGACACCCTTATTACCGTCAATACCGATTCTACAGAGCAAAGTGGAGTTTCTAATGGAAATTACGTGATTGGGCTTATATGCACGCTCGGGGCATCTGCCACTTATTCCCTAATTATTTCCCTTATACAGCTTTTCTTTCAAAGAGTGATAAAGACGGACACATTTTCTGTAGTCTTAGATATGCAAATCTATACATCGCTAGTTGCAGCTTGTGCATCTACTGTTGGTCTTTTTGCAAGTGGGGAATGGAGTAGTTTAAAAGGAGAGATGGATCATGGATGGGTTTAAGAATGGAAGAGTTTCTTATGTGATGACTTTGGTTTGAACTGCTATTGCTTGGCAGATATGCTCTGTTGGTGTTGTGGGCTTGATATTTGTGGTGTCTTCTCTCTTCTCCAATGTTATTAGTACCATGTCTTTGTCCCTTGTTCCTATTGTTGTTGTGATAATTTTTCATGAAAAGATGAATGGGGTGATGGTTGTGGCTATGTTAATGGCTCTATGGGAATTGTCTTCTTATCTATAGCAGCATTATCTTGATGAACTTAAGAGAAAGGAAACGACCACTAGCGAATTTGAGGTCCCTGTCTCTTCAACATCCTGTGAGACATTGGTTGCTTAGTTCTAAAGCGGCCTGAATTACAGACTTGCTACTCCGTTATAATGGGTACTTATATCTTACCCTTCTCTATTGTACCTTACACTTGTTTACATTAAAAGTCCTGATCTATAAATGCACATATTTTCTTATTCAATTAAACTTTGTTGAAATATTTGTACCGCACGGCTTAAAATTAGATATGATTATTATGGGATACTCATGATCCCATATTTGTAATTTGCGAATGTGGATTCCGCTATTTCCTTGTGTTAATACTAGTAACATGAAACTTGATAATAAAACACACTTCAGTGGATTTACATACCTAACCATATAGTTTCTTTGTACCTTCTCTTACTTTTTTTATTTACCCTTTTCTATCTTTTGTTATTCTTAGAAATTTACCTTGGTTTATCTTAAGTTTCTTGTAAACTTAGAAGAACTACTTATTTCCGTAAAATAAGTTCAAAAGATTCATAACAGACATTTGGTTAATCACATACCAAGATTCTCCAAATACTCGAACAATAGTTCGTTTTAAGATAATGAAGAAATAATATATTGGTGACATGGTTTTGATATTTTTCCGTACCTGGTTTTGAGATTTTCCCGAGTTTGAATACTCCCAGAGCGAGCTCTGTAAATCTAAATCTGAGCTCTCAATCCAACAATGCTTACAAATCAAAATTGAATTTGTTTCTGCTAGATTGATCAAAGCAACGATTAAAGACTATTTTGTAGAGAGAAAAAAAAGAAGGATATCGAGAGTTTTTAGAGGGAGAAGATTAGAGAGAGGGCGATATTATGGTATGGGATGATAGATATTAACCTAATTCGATTAACATCGAGATCTAATTGGGTAACGAATGGCTGGGATTAATTTTTTTGGACAAATGTTTGGATCCGAAGGCTCAGGACCATTTTTTCAGCCAAATTTGCTTACATCTCGGAAATGGACGGCCGAAACCTGATAAAAAAAATAACCAATTCCTTTCTTATTATAGATAAGGGAGGGATTTAGAGACACTCAAGTCTCAAACACTAAAATCTCACTCAACCACAACCACTCATCTATATTAGATGAGTGGCTCTCAAAATTTAATGATTTCCTATAAGGGAAATGAGGTGGAAAAATATTAGGTCCTACCTGCCCCATTCTCTCTCTAGCTGGCAGACATTTCTCTCTCACACTCTCAGAAATTTTAAATTTGATCAAAAATTGGAGCAACCCATCACTCATATCACTCAAGTCTCTCTCTCTCTCTCTCTCTCTCATATCACACACTCTTGCTTGTGATTTCTGCCATTAGAGGTGAAATTTTAGTCTTGAAAGGAAAGCGATTATGTCATTAGAGGTGAAATTGATCTCTCCAAAGAACTTTGACACCCTTGCTGGCAATACACTTACTCGACAGGTACTTTATGGCACTTACTCGATAGTAGTACACTTGGATATTGTGAAATTTGTTAGAAGAATATAATCACTTGTGCAATTTCTCTTTGATTGATTACCTGCAGGTGGGTCCCATGAGAATTCAATAAATTTTTTAATTTTATTTGCAAAACACTGAACTGAGACTAAATAATTATCGGATTCGACAATATCAGTAGTGCAATCCTCATATACATTATTATAATTGTCAAATTCAACAATATTATATATGATTGTTGGGGACACACTATCTAAATTGTCAAACTCGGCAATATTACATGTAAATTTTTTAGGCACAGTAACTAAATTGTCGAACTCGACAATATTACTATGCAGAGTGGCGATAGTGAAGATGAGGTCACAGAGTCGTTGGAAGGCTGCTTCTCGCCGTATTAAGCAGTTGTATGATGAACTAGTGCTGCGTTATTTTGGTTCGGTTAATTTGATTGATCCACCATTGTCGCCGCATGAGGCGAGCTATGAAGGAATAGGCGAGGCTGAGGCGGCATTGCGGAGGGAGAATTTCCATTTGCATTGTTAGTTACAATCGGTCATCCTGCATCTAATGGCGCGGAACGCAACTCTTGTGACCCGGGCCAGGGAACCAGCTAGGAAGGAAGGCTCCGGTTCCGTCGGTGACAGTTGAGGATTTGTTGTTTAGGTATTCTGGTTGTAATGTTGTTGGCAGATACAAGTAATGAAGTAGCTGTAGTATTCACCAAGTGACGAATAATTTTCTGTGGTACAATAAGTTTTTGTGTGTGATTGTTTATATTTTATATTTTATCTTTTGTAGCATGTGATGTAATGAAGAATTGTGAAATGAGCATGCGTTGGACTTGAATTATGTTTGGTTTGTGATATTTTGTTCAATTACTTTACTTACAACTCACAATCGTTTCTTTTATGTGTGAACATCTCAGTCAGATCGACAATGGAAGAATCCATCGATGAAAATTGGTCAAAAGTTATTGGTGAGGAGTCCCCATAAAGGTGTGAAAATGAACGTATTGTAGACCCATTTTTGGTGGAATCCCCATATGAGGGTCAACATTTTAATACTGTAGAGGATGCACGTCTGTGGTATGAACGATATGGAAGAGGGTAGGGTTTCTCTACCAAGATACGCAATTCTACTAAGCGTCCGAGATCGGATGATATAGGCAGAGCCCACTTTTGTTATATGAGCAATGGGTTTTTAAAGAAAAAGGTTGGGAATCTAGAGAGTAGTGACGTAGCTGGCAACAAAAGATCATCTGATAAGTATGGGTATAAAACAACAATGAACATAAATTAGAATACCAAAATAGACAAATATAAATCGTATGAAGGTTTACAGATTCTGACAATGCAAATAGAAATCCAGGGAGGATCATCTGTTAACCGATTCTAACAATTTGAACGGTTCAGTTTATGGTTAACAGATGATCCTCCCATGAATTAACATTGTCAGCATCAGCATTCCCCAGAATATTGGGTTTATAGATTTTGACCATTTGAACGGTCCATCATATCCATAACCATAAACTCCTATCTCCATGGAATCAGTATCGGATGAAGGTTAACAGATTCTTTCCTGAAGTACCAAAAAACCTTACAGTGGCATTTGAGATCCACAATATTCCGGTCAGCAAGGTCCCGACATTATTCCTAGATATAACCTTTAGCAAACGGGATTGTTACAACCACAACGCCAAAGTAAATAAGGAACGACTAGTTAGAGGAGATGCACAAACCGCGTTAGAGTAATTTAGGAAAAATCAATTGCAGATCCGATGTTTTATTTTGACAAAGAATTAGATAAGGAGGATCGAGTACTAAAAAAATTTTGGATCGATGGACGTTCAAGGTGTGCATATGAGGCATTTGGAGATGTCGTCGCCTTCGATACTGTGTACTGGACGAATGTGTACAAGATGTTTTTTGCTCCATTTACAGGGATCAACAACCACTACCAAACAATTCAATACGGATATGCTCTGCTAAGAAATGAGCAAGAAAACACATCTCTATGGCTGTTCCATACTTGGCTGAAGGCAATGAACTACAAACAGCTTCTGTCAATTATCACCGATCAAGATGTAGCTATAGCCACGGCCATTCCCAAGGTAAAGAAGTACTTGAGCACTTATTACTCGAGTTACAGTTGTTAACTGGAGTATATTGTCGATTTTACATTACCAATATTGTTGAATTCGACAATATTCGACACTTGCTAGTCCAGTTACAACTGTTAACTGGAGCATATTATTGATTTTACATTAATAATATTGTCGAACACTTGTTACTCTAGTTACAATTGTTAAATTGTCAAATTCGACAATAATTGCTAGCATAACTACAATCCAATTACACTACTAAATTGTCGAATTTGACAATATCATATAATATTCAGAGACACTTTCATTCTAAGTTCTAGTTTATTTCTAGGTCTTCCCTAACATAAGACATCGATTTTGTCTGTGGCACATCACAAATAAATTTCCTGAGAAAATTGGCCATATTTATCGGGAACCATCTAAATTCAAAGAAGATATCGATTCGATAATGCACAACACATATGAGGTTGTAGAGTTTGAAACCAAGTAGATGAACCTAATGAAGAAACATAAATTGGATGATAACGTTTGGATACAAGGAATCTTCAAAATTAAACAAAGATGAATACCGTTATGGAATAAGTCAACTTTTTTTGCAGGGATGAGCAGTACAGGACGGAGAGAGTCCACAAACAACTTCTTTAATGGTTGGTTGCCAATAACAACTGGGTTGTATAGTTTTGTGACCAAGTACGAGGCTTCCCTTTCCGAGGTATACGAGCGAGAAAGTGCAGAAGATTTTGCATCAGAACATAGATATCGTCAAGTTAGTCCTCATCAAACTCTACTCAAAGATGCTGTAAAGATTTATACCAAAACAATGTTCCATAAACTTCAGGATCAGTTTGACCAGGTTGTTCGCTTCGTTGCAATAGAAAGACACATAGAAGACAACGTTCGGCAACTTACGGTGAAGTCCCATAGTGGTCATACCGAGTCATTTGAGCTATAAATAGACTTAGAAAAGCTAAGTGGTAATTGTGGATGTAAGTTGTTTGAGTATGTTGAACTCCCATGTTGTCACCTCCTGAAGGTTTTCTCGAAATACGATATTCTCAAAATACCAGTGGCTTTCATTATGACAAGGTGGACGATTGGTGCAAACAAGTTTTCAAGGTCGTATGAAGAGAGTCAGTTAGAAGGAGATAACTTACGGCATGCCTTACGCCATAGCCACCTATCCCTTCGTGCATCAAACTTATTAGAGAGGGCCTCAAAGATTAAAAAAGTTTTAATTTTGTGGTTTTGAAGCAAGACGAGCTTGAGTCTTACCTTCAAAACTACGATGACCCTTTAACACAGATTGATACATCGTAACAAAACATCTCAACTTCTGTCACAGATTCTCTGGTATCTGGAACTATGATTTTAAACCCTCTCGTGGTTCAAACAAAAGGTCGGGCAAAGATTGATCACAATAAAGGGGAAAGATGAAAGGGGGGATGGAAGAGGATGTTATGAAGAAGAAGAAAACATGCAAAATTGTGGAGTACTCGGCAACCATGACAAACGGACATGCCCACTTCTCAAAACGATGATAGCAGAATCAAGTAAGTACATATTCGACACTATACATAAACAGAATATTCTCCATGATTTTTCTATAATGTGTTTCATTCTATATTTATGCCATATTTACAATAATGTGTTCCATGTAGGAGATAGCAATAGGGAATCTGTTCAACCGTTGCACTCAAATTCCGACAACCATAACATCAAGGAAAATAGAAGGAGTTCACATGCATTGACTAATAAATATGTATTTTATTATTATTAAGAGATTAGTGTATTGATTCAACATTATATTTTCTTTGTAATTAGAATTTAGGATAATAGCAATGTTGTATTTTACGGAGACAATAGAAATGAATTATTTGAAGTTTAGGGATTGTGTTGCTTTATGCACCCTCTATGAATTTATATATTGTCGAAAATATTGCATTAAATTATCGGGTTATGTAAAAGATCCTCTATAATTTAACTAAATTATCGATTTCGACAATATTATATACCCATAACTCTAATTACACTTTGTAATATTGTCGGGTTCGACAATATTACAAATGCATAATTCGAAATATACTACCAAAATTGTCGAAATTGACAATATTATACATTGCAAGTAACCATTTACATTAAAAGTATTGTCGAAATTAACAATATTTCATTTTTTAGATCCAAGTGCACTGTTAAAATATTATTTAGAGCCAATATGAACATTTTGAAGAGGGGAGAGTCAGAAATGAGATTCAGATGACATAACATAAATGTATATACTACAAAAATAAATCAATAATGGAGTGTTCTACACAAAATTATATACTGTAATAAACATTGAACTAAATGAACTGTCATATACAAAAAAAGAAAAATTGATAACCATGTAGAGATACTACCAATAAACATTGCGGTAACATAACTGTGATATACAAAGATTTGGTCGACAGCCCTATTTGATTGTCAACAAACCAACAACAACCATGTCATTAACTCTATACCTCTTTACATTGTGCTCTCTAAGTAATGCCTTGAAGTTCCTTACCCTCAAATCAAAATACCAAGTCATTTGTTCTTTTAGAAAAGCCGGAGGAATTTCCAAATTTATATGACTGTAGAAAATAGTATAAACTGGAGGTATTGGTACATCGAACCTTGGAAACAAGCAAACGTAATGGTTGTCCACCCCCAAACCAAACCACCAATACTTACTAGTATCCATAAGAAGGTTTTGGAACCTTTCCTCATTTGAAGTAGTATTTCTTTTACCTGCCCAAAAGAGGGGTAAGAATATATATGCATCAGTGTGGCTAATGAAGACCACAACCTTATCATAGTAAGTAGATAGTAAATATGCCATATGCCTATACTCTACATGTTGATGACCATAAGAACACGCCTGTAATAGAATTTGATACGTGTTCTCACCGTCTGGAGTAAATTGTATACCCAATATTTGGCTGAAGATACTCTTCCAGAATACAGGGTCCTTGCAGAGAAAGGTCTTCAATAATTTCATTACATCTGAGAATTTATGTTGGCTCTGGTGCTGAATCGCGACAGTAACCCTAAAACCCTAATTGTTATCACTGATTTCGATGCCATGAACATCTACAAGATACTTCGCCTACGGTTGGAATAAAAGTTCTTGTATCTTCTTCTTCTTAGCCATTTTCTCCCTCCTAGCAATGACAACATTTTCAAGGGTTACCCCCGTGGAAACCAAATCCTCGTGATAATCTCCCTTGGGTCCTTGTTGTGCTATTGTGAATAATCTTTCATTCTGGTCAAAAAGCTCTTCAAAGATTGGGTCCCCCATGTCTCCCATCCTTTCACTTGCGAGTACCTTCTTCAATGCTTGACGCCAAACCTCCTTCAACAAGAACTAATATTATAACAGAAAGTAATATTAGAGAAATATTGTCAATTTTGATAATATTATATATGCATAATTCCAATTATAGTACCATAATTGTCGAACTCGACAATAATATATTGTGCAAGTGTACATATATATTACCAATATTGTTAAATTCGACAATATGCAGTTGGTAATCGTCAAATTCGACAACTATGACTTCAAACCATGCAGTAAACAGAGCAATCTCAAATAGGTACAAGAGTTAGAAATATGTCATACCCATTCACTGTTATCTACTTCCAAAGTCCTCTTCCACTCTTTAAAATTAACTAGTTTATTATGCTGGAAAAAAAACTCCAACATTAGGATAAAGATACTTGGTACATGTACATGTAGATGTACATTACCTATATTATCGAGTTCGATAATTTTTTTCATGCACAACTCCAAATACACTTCTTAATTGTCGAATTCGACAATATTCGATTTCAGTAACATGATTTTGAAGCCATATTGTCGAATTCGACAATTATCACTTCAAACCATGCATTACACAGAGCAATCTCAAATAGGTACAAGAGTTAGGAATAGGACATATCCATTCACTGTTATTTGCTTCTAAAGACTTCATCCTCTCTTCAGCATTAACCAACTCCTGTCGCTAAAAAAATAGCTAACATTATAATAAACAGTGAAATTAGCATTCCATAAAATTAAGAAGGATAAGGGGGGAAGTTTACGAGATGGTTAGTTTCCTCCGTATATCTCGCTACTTCTTTCTTATACTTGGATGTCCAGTTCATTATCTGTTCCAAATATATAAAGGAGATGAGTTATATAACTCTAGTTTATTTAAATGTGATTTTGGGTACTACATTTGATTTTGAGCATGGGTTAACCGATATTGAGCATGGAATCCAAAATGAATACTACATCTGATTTTGGATAATCAAACATAAACTTCAATCCACTAACTAAAAAATTTGTACACAAAATTAAACTTAAATTCACTATTATCAAACACAAACTCCAATTCACTAACTAAAAAAGTCGTACAAAAATTAAACTTAAATTCACTATTATCAAACACAAACTCAAATTCACTAACTATAATTAATTTAATTCATTTCGAATGACTTACAAAATCTTCTTTCGTAATCAACTTCTTCTTAACATTCTCATGTGCAGCCAACAACTCCTCATACTTCTTTGCTAGGGTTATGTCTGGCACAGGCTGATGTGATTGTAGCACAGTAAGCTGTTCAAAACATGAGCACAAAAACAATATTACCATACTTATAAATAATTTAACCACAAACTAATAGTGAATTTTGGCAAACTCACAGGTGTAGCTGGAGGAAGTTGCAAGTCTATCTGCTCCATCAAAAGCGCATTGACTACTTTTAGTGACTCGCTCACTTTATACTGTACACATTGGGGACAAAATAATCACGCCAGATGCAAGAATGATTAATAGAAGACTATAAGTAATTAGGGGTTATTAAAATCAACACTATTACCTTTTTATTAAACTCATTACATTTATTCAACTTAACAAATAAGCTTTGATTACAGTCTTCGAAGCCAGATTTTTGCTCTGCCTCCAAACTTGTATTTTTTTCCTCCAAATTTTTGTACTCCAATATCTACAAATAGAAATTTGATAAGGAAAATCAGGATTTTGACAAAAATAAACAATGGATGTGATAATGACATCTGCCTAAGACCTTACCTTCGCATATAATTGCATTGGCAGATCTGCAAACTCTAGTACACATTGCTCGTCAACTAAACGCTTTAGTTCAATCTCCTCATTCATTTTTCCAATGGTTTCTTTCAGCATATCACATTCACTTGTCTGAGGTTAAATTGACATGAAACATTTAGATTACTTTCTATGTTTTTGTCGATCTCAACAATAATACTATGTAATTGTCGAGTTCGACAATAATACATATAGATGATTTTAGAAATTACTAAGAAAAATGTCGAATTCAACAATTTACATATTTCCACCTTCACATACACTGTAATAATTGTCGAACTCGACAATTACTTATGCTAATAATTATACATAAAAACTAACATTATGCACAACTAAAGATAGGTATAACTGACCTTCTCTTTAAGGGCTTCTCTTAGGTTTATATTGGCTTCATAATCCTTCACTTTATCTTCCTTGAGCTTCTGAAGCTGGTCATTTAGTGTTGTGATTTGCTGATCAAAGCCGTCAGATCTACCCCTTGTTTGCATGGTACCATGGGCATTTGGAGACAGACTAGCATGCTCATGATGCTACAGAAGTGGTAATTTAAATGAGCAGAATATTATAGACTATAAAGTTTGAAGTGAATATAATATAATGGAAGTGAGATAAAATAGTGTTAACATGTACTAACCGATGCATCATATTGTTCAGCAATATCTTTATATTGGTGTACGGGGGTGTCACCATGCTCATTGACACTGGCTTCCTTCCTTTGATGAATTCCAACATCATCATTTGTAGCCAGGTCAACAGTAATGGGACAGATTGTAGCCCATGAGATAGAGGTAAACCACTCCAAGTATGCCTTTATACATACTAGAGGTCCCTCTCGTACCCTCCACCCCCTATCAGCCTTCTTCAAAACAAACTCCTTCCACTTTTGGCCAGAGAAGCAATCAACCTAGTCATACTTAGGGTTAAATTTCCTCGGCTCTTTTGCATTCCATAGGTTTAAAACCTCTGTCAACAGTCGCTTTGTGGGGATGCCTTGTTCCTGATTGAACTGCCGCACAACCCTATTTGGGTAGTAGGGTTGAACATGATCTGGACTTGTTAATGCACCATAGAAAAAGGTGACCTCCTTGAATACATGTGTGGAATCCCTTTTATCTTTGTATGGGTCTCATACAACCTATATGAAAAATGAATCAAATGTATTATGCACCATTAAGTTGAATAATTTTTTCCAGTAGGCCTGAGAAGGATTTAGCAACATTGTCGAATTCGACAATATTGCAGTGGACTGGAAGTTATTGAGATTGAGTATTATCGATTTCGACAATTTACCATGTTCATTTCGAAATTTTTCCATATGCACAACTAAAGAAAATTGAATAATTTTCGAATTCGACAATATTATATGTACAATAGTAGATGTACGGAGTCAATATTGTCGAATTCAACAATTATTCAAAAAAAATTAGTTGTGAATATGCAACATTGTCGAAATCAACAATGTTGAAGCAGTGTAATCTACTAACTCCAAGTACAATATGATACAGTGTAGCAGGGTAATGAACGTATATCCTCCAATTTGTAGTTATCCAATGCCTCCCTAAACTTGAACAAAGTTATACCACCGTATCTATCCGCAATAGATACATCCCATTTCCAGCAAGTACAGTGCTCGTATACGTCAGAGTCCATCTCCTTGGGGATCTCAGTAAGCTTTAGGAAATGTGCAAATATCCACGACTACATGTATATAGATAAACAAAATAAAATTAGTAGAGGTTGGACCCATATGTAAAAAGCAGTTACATAAATGAGTTTGGAATTACCTCGAGTAGCGTGGTATAGCATGCAAATTGTCTCCCATCATCTCGAGATGTTGTACCCATATTGTAATACATGTGGGCTAGAACTACTGATTCCCATGACCATTTCTTTGCCACCTTGTCCTTGGCAAATAGGTAAAGGTAGCGTGCGCTGACATTTGTTTCATTTTTCGTGAGAAATAGAAAAGACCCAAGGATATGCAGCATATAAGCATGAGCAACAGACCTTACAGTTAACCCCTTCTTCTTCTTGGCAGCTGTAGCGGTACCGTCACTGAGAACCTTCTCCAACTTGTATGCATAGTGTTCTTTTAGTTTCCTCAGTGACAATGAATTCCCAGTACCCCCAACTTTCAAAGACTTGAATGCATTTAAATCCTGCAGAAGGTTATTCTCGAAAACCTCTAGAATCGCAGGGAATCTTCAGGTACCACCAATGACCGTGGCATCACCATCTGTAGGCAACCCAACCAATTACTCCATATCATCCAGAGTTGGAATCATCTCGCCTCATTTAAAGTGGAAACTATTAGTTTTCGGCTGCCAATGTTCAGCAAAAGCATAAATGAGGGAAAAGTTGTAATAATTATAGGATATGTCCCCAATCCTATCCAAACCCTTCAACTTTATAAAATCTTGGACCACTTGTGGTTCTTTTGTAAGGTCCCACGTAGACTGGTGATGGTGAACACGAATGGGAAGCTTCTCCTGAACAATAATAGTGATTATGTCAACAAAATGTTACTATCAATAATAGGATAACAAAATATAATTAAATAAGGGATTACATTAAACAATATACATGCTCTAGCGCGATAGACCTCGCTATATGGAACCTGAAGCTCCTCATCAGGCTTTTATCACTAGGGCCTACGTCGTCGTTGCTTGTAGCCCCCTCGCCTTCAAAATTCCCCCCAACAATAGGAATATTCATATCATAATCAGGGGAAATATTTGGGAGTGGTGGTTGAGCGCCTAAAGCAGCTTGGGCAGACTCAGCCTCAAATTTTAAACCCTGGGGAATATTCACAGCTTGCGCAGACTCAGCTTAAGCTCCCAAAGCAGCTTGGGTAGACTCAGTTGGAGGTAGTGGTTCACTAACACCCTCATTGGTACTGTCAATAGTGTTTGGAGGAACGACTGTGCTTGAGTCAATAGTTTATCTCTTTCTCTTATATGTAACTAGATCTCCTTCTCTGGCCAACTCTCTTTTTCTTCTATTGGAAGAGGTTGGAGGCACTTTCTCATTCATTGTGTACCTGTATTCAATTTATTACTCAAAGGATCAGTATAATTGCACTTGGTAATTGTCTAGTTCGACAATATTATGTAAACATAAGTCTAATTACAATTAGTAAATTATCGAATTCGACAATACTCCATTTCAATAACTACAAGTTAAATGTAACTATTGTCGAATTCGACAATTTAGACTTATAAACAAAGATAATAAAAAAATGAGATGAACTAGGGGAATTCCATAATTATCGAATTTGACAATATTATGTAACCATAACAACAATTGCACTGCTAAATTGTCGAATTCGATAATCCTAAATGTTAATTACTCAATTTCACTTCAATATTGTTGAATTCGACAATTCTTCAATGTAGTTTGAGTTATTTACGTCAAATATTTACGAATTCGACAATCCTAGATCTTAATAACTCAATTTTTCAGTGTAATTTGAGTTATTTAGGTCAAATATTGACGAATTCGACAATATCAAGCAGTTTTAATACCAAATTGTATTACACAAAGGGGGAGACGAAGAATAGACAATAATTTCTAATGATAATAGGATTTACCTTGAAGTAGACAGCAACCTCCACTATCAATTCCCAAGCTCTGCTCCAAAAGGAATGGACAATGTCTTTGAATTCAATTCCTTCTCTGAACCGCCAAATGGAATAAGAAAGATCCCAACAAAGAAAATGACAGTCTTTAATGACGAGATAATGAAAGAGAGAAAAAAAAACTCAAACTGTTCGCGAGAGTGAGAGAGACAGAGTGAGTGAGTGAGATGTTTGGAGGGAAATTTGGTTTGTTTGGAGAGAGAGACACACACAACATTAAATGTGAGTGACGGATGGTTTGAAAAAGAGAGGGAAATGTCTGCCAGCTAGAGAGACCCGGTATTTTTCTACCTCATTTCCCTTAAAGGAAATTGCCAAATTTTGAGAGCCACTCATAAATGAGTGGTTGTGGTTGAGTGAGACTTGAGTGTCTCTAAATCCTTTCCCTATAGGTAAAGGGTCAAACATACTTCTGCTGTAATAAATGGTCAGACATACTTCAGCTTATAAAATACTTCAGAAATCTCTTTTTTAAATCTCCATTTAACGGTAATCACCATTGACGTGATGCTTATTTAAACATCTTGTATAACTAACTTTTTAATTCAAAGGATTATGAATATGTTCATGTGTAGCTGAAAATGAAGGGCCAAACACCTTGAACAGCGAGTCACAACCACGGCCATAGTAGATGTTTCAAGGTTATCGAAGGCCAAATAAATATCTATAATACAAAGAGGTTGTAATTAGCACATAAGTTCAGTTTTGCATATGGGGCTTAACTGTTACAATTACTATGAAAAAAGTTAACCCCTATTTTCAGGATAACAAGCAGAGCCGCTTTTGACATATATCGTGCTAGAAAGTCTAGCAAAATATTCAGCACGGCCACCACCTTTGCTTCAAGTCATACCTGCATAATATACGTGAACATATAGTGAAACCTATCTTATTACACCTATATAAATGCACAAAAAAAATTTGTCCCGGAATCTAAATTATTTCTAATTGTCACCTATATAATTGCACAACCTCTATATTTGCACATTTTTGGCAATCCTAAGGGTGTGCATTTATCTAGGTTTCACTGTATATACCTTTCTTTTTTAACACTAGAGGTATTCGGGCCGCCAATTCTAGATTAGATCCTCTAGGGTCGTGCAATTACCCACAAACTGCCTGAATAGGCACATTGACACAAGGCCGGGGGCATAATACCAAGCTCAAAACTTACCAGTGGTGAGAATAGAACCCTGGACCTCCAGGTTTGACAAAAGTTTGAAGCATGAAAACCCTTTAAGAGACACTTGTTGTGCTGTTTTCCAAAGAGATTGACATATCATGCATGTATATACCATGTGGCATTACCACTAAATCTTGTACTGTCATTTTGCATTCTTAGCTTTAACCATAAGCTTGCAATTTTCTTCAGAGTGAACAGTTTAGCAGTGTTAGATGAGAGGAAGATGATGAAGGTGATGGTTGCAATAGACGAGAGCGAGGAGAGCTTATATCCTCTCAAGTGGACGGTAGACCACCTGTTCCTAGGATTACCACCTCCAGTTGTTGCACCGCCACCATTAGAGAGTGATGTTGGGATGGTGGCGGTTTTGATTCATGTTCAGCAACCTTTCCAGCATACTGTGATACCTGCAGGACCTGGTTTGCATCCTATTTTTAATAGTTTAAGATCATCTCTATTATTACTAGTACTAGTTGAGAAGTGCCAATTATTTAGACAGGACTGGCCAACCCTCCCCATTATTAGTTGAAATTGAAACGAAAAAAATAATGATGTTCATAGTGCATGATGGAAAAAAGAAGAACGGAACACAATCAACCCCGTGCTCGTTTATTTCCTCGTATAAAAATCGGGATGATAGAGATAGGTTGTGGAACCATTTTTAGATGATTTGCAAATCGATTTAAGAAGAAATTAAATAAATGATAAAACAATATTCGCTAGAAGAAGGGCTTGAACCTTCGACCTTGTGGTTAACAGCCACACGCTCTAACCAACTGAGCTATTCCAGCTTCTTACTTTGTTTTGGTTTGTTATTTATAAAAACTAATTTTTACATCACTTTATTAATGACAATTATTTCAACATAATTAAATTGATATGTGAGAGAAAAGCTTAGCAAATAAATTATCAAAATAATCGAAACAAATTTTTCAAAAATACATTTTTAGTGTAGCAAAAGGAGTCGTTCGTGTGATTCTTTATAATAACCATGTCGTCCAACTAAACATTCTAAGCGTATTTATTAAGAAGTGTGGAGATTCATAAATGGTCTGTAACATATTTTAATCTAATCTTTAACAGCAGTTTATCCCACAACTTATATGACAGAATCTGTAAGGAAAGCTCAAGAACAAAATACTGCAGAACTCATTGTCCGTGCTCTTCATATCTGCCAAGACAGAGTTAATCCTTACGGACTTTTACGAGATAAAATGTCACTTTTCTTGCCTAGATCTGGTGAAGCTCCGTGAACTTGATGGGAATTACAATAGAAACTAAAATGCATTTATTTGTTTCTGGTTGCAGGGCATTACTAGGAAGTGTTAGTGATTATGTCGCACATCGTGCAAAATGCTCAGTTCTCATTGTGAAACCTCCAAAATCATGAATATTTGGATAAATACGTAAGAATGTATACATACTATGTTTAGTGAGTTTTTCTTTTGGGTACGTGTAGAAATACTTGGAGATGTACTGATGTTAAGTGAGCTGAGTACACGTGAGTTTATGCTTTTTCGGCTGTAACAAATATGCAGACATACTTGAACTTATAAGTATCTTATGTCTTGAGTGTCTCATTTGAAATTTCTGGCTCACCATTTTTATGGATACATACTTGAACTGCCCATCCACTTGGAACCAGATTAAATCCTAGTTCATTCGTAACACATTGGTCAGAGATGACTTCCATTTCCTCCTACTCACCATCCCCCTTGATTTGCCTTCAAGACGTGTTGTGGCATAAGTAACAGGTGCATAATGTCCAGCGGAATGTCAGAAATGACTTACTTAGAAAAGACAACTTGTGTTTCACAGTACTTATTTAAACCACTCATAATTAGAATAATTTTCAAGGGTTTATGATTATTTCTTACAGTTGCTATAAGAAAGGAGCTTTAAACAGTCACAATTGCAGTTGGTGTAGCTCAACCTCAAATAAACAGCTGTAATAAAAACGGATATATTGTTAGCACATATTGTTCAGTTTTGCCACAACTCCTACAACTAGTGTTGTACAGAACAACGGCCATCACGTCTGATTTCAATGCAGTTTGAAGTCCATCGCCATTTAGTATCTGAGAGAGTATGCTCCAAACAATCAACTTCTTTTTGGTGGCATATACTGCACTCGGTTCTCTTCACATAGACCCTGCCAGAGAGAATAAAAAGAAAATAATTGCCGTATTAACAAATAAGAGTTGTAAAATCATAGTAAAAAGCGGCACTCATCTAACTAAATCTGATAGGCTGAAGAAAGTGCTTGAATTGTCCATTGCGCAGGGGGCCGAAACGCTTTTTCAATGACCTCCTTCACCATCTCGTCTCCAATCTTGCTTCCGGGAAAGGCAAACATGAAAAAAAAACCTTTCTCTTTGTGCGGAACGTTAACTGACATGGCGAAGGGGGCATTTAAAAAGGCTAGAAGCATATCCATGAACATTTAGTACAACCACATTAGTACCATGAGTTTATTTCCACATACAGAAATATGGAGTGATGGCCAATTTGAATATTCCACAACAAATGTGATGCATACACTTCTGTTGTTAACATTTTACAGTGGACATACATGTTAGTTTTTGCTGAGTTTCAAAGTTAGACCGTAATTTGGCTTGGATTTGCTCTTTTTCTCAAATGTGTCGATGATATCAAGCAGAACAGACACAATCCAAGCATATCAGAATATAGAAAACTAGACATATTTGGACCAGTTGAAATTTCTAATATTGTGAACCAACATAAAATAGGAGCTCTTCAGCTTCCTTTAGCCTCAGCCTCCTCAGCATGTTTATTTTATTTCTATTGTAGATACTCTCATATCTACATGATTAGGATATCTAGATCCCGCATTAGACCTCACAACTGTGCTCTCCCCATTAACCAGACTCCAAAAGCTAGGACTTGCACATAAATATAACAAGATACTGCAGGAAAATAAAAAAGAAGTCCACCAGCAAGACATCAACCTAACTGTGTTTCAAATATCCAGCAGGATACATAACTTAATTAGGGAAAGAAACCATTCAGGTATTTTTTTTTATAGTTAAAAAGACCAACACTTGAGAAGAAGTCGAGAAAAACAAACGCATTCAGTACGAACAACATGACTGTACTCATAGGTTAAGTTATCTTTCAATTCCATTGGACTTCGATAGAGGCATGAAATAATTAGGAGGTTCAGTTTCTCTCCCCTTCTAATGATTCTAAGAAACCTTCACTCACTACCTTTGTGCTTATTAGCTTCAATCCTTCAAAAAAATATTTTACCAACAAAAAAGCACTAATGCTTTATCAAAAGAGGGTGTTCTTCTAGAAATGCAAATTAACCTCGCACGGAAGTGAAATAACCGAATTCCAATCAATAGGCGAGGAGTTATGGTTGAAATAATTGTGAAGGATGCTAGCTAAATTGGCTTTGTCTTGATTTCTCTATCTAAACCTCCACACTTCTATTAGAGAAGAATGGAACTTTGGTTTTTCTTAAATACTACGTGCACGGAAGCGATTAACGAACACAAAATATAAAACGATCTCTTTATTCAATCTACTACTACAAGTTCTCCATCTCTCTCTCTCTCTAAGGTTCTCTCTTCTCTAAAAACTCAACTCTGACTAACTTTCTCCTAGGATTCCCCTAAATATAGGAGATCCCCAGCTTTCTCTACACCCCCAATAAAAAAGGAAACTCCCAAAATTTATCTTAATTTAAATTATTCTCTAAAATAAAATAAAATAAACTAATAAAGGAAATTACTTAAAGATCGATCACGAAAACGTGCACATAGGTCGTGGCCGTGATGACCCACGACCCATCAACTCTCCCCCATTTAGAAGAATTCGGCCACGAATTCAAAGTGGAGGAAGGTCCACCGCTACAATTTTTGTGTCACCATAGTCGTCGCTCAACAGCTGCTCAAGTACCCCGTCTATCTGATCATGTAGTCGTTGTGACACAAACATCATTGGTTTATGTGGATTAGGACACTCGTGCCTCATATGCCCCGTTTTCCCGCAATTATATCAAGTAGCCATGCTAGTTGTACCCATTGGTTTGACCATTCCTGTAGGGGCTGTTGGAGTCATAGACGTCGTAATTGTGGAAGGTGTAAAAGATGAATATCTTTAAGGCTTTAATTTAGCTTTCACCCGGCGAGCCATCGCAACTATCTCCGAAAGCGATTGCGGTGAGAACAAAACCATCTCATCTTGAATCCGTTTTGTAAACCCCAAACGAAAACGACTAACCCGCTGTGCTTCGGATTCCGATAATATAACCCGTGAAGATAACATAAAAATCGCTAGTCTAGTCATCCACCGACTGATTTCTAGCCTGTCGCAAAGTTTAGAGTTTATCAAAACTATCTTCATCGTAGGTACTTGGTATAAAACGAGTCATCATCTCTCCTCGCATAATCTTCCTATCGGTAACAAAATCACCACCCGCGGATACCCGTAATTGTTGCACGCTTTCCCACCAATTTAATTAATACCTTTTTAATTTTGTCTCAATCAAGCTTACTGCCCTTTGTCCTGTGCATTTCTTGAACGCAAGCATTTTGGCAACCCTGTTTAACCAATCAATAAAACTATCGTGCTCGATTTCCCAAGAATTCAAATTTGGGAATGTTAAAATAATGGCGTTCACTACCTAATTTTCTTGGTTACCCGGGTATCCATACCCCTGTGTGTCATATTGCCGCTGCTGTCCATATCGAGTACTCCCTATTCCTGGATTTGCTTAAAACCCATCGTTTCTAGTGCACGTTCCAAAGTTACTTGGAACAACTCTGCAACTTCGCCCTCTCCTGTCGTGGAAACCATACCTCTCTCTGTATCCCCTCCCTCTGATCAGACTTATTCCAATACCTACTATCAGCCATAAAATCATTTCCAAATGTCCACTGTCTCTACTGAGTACCCTATCCTGGGTACCTTGTCCCATGGAGAGGTGGAGAGGTGTAGGTGACCTTTACGGTCGAAGGGGGACATAAGGTGGTGCCCCAACTAACATTTGCCCCCCTGAATTATTCCCATTACTCCACCAATCTCCGCTAGTTGTTCCCGAATACCCGTTACTGTTTCCGAAGTTTGTACCCGGCTGTAGTTGTAGGAGCTGCCCGGACCCTTGATTGCTCGCTGCGACGTACGGGGTTAGAGACGGTGTTTGTTGGGGATGGTTCGACACTTGTTGGACCGTCACAATTTGGGTTGTTGCAGGAGTTATCGTCGGTGTTGTCGATAATGGTGTCCTCATATTTAGGGCGGGAATAGTAACCATTGGTGTTGTCAATGTAGAGAGGAAGACCCGGAGTGTTATCAGCGTCTCACTTGTAGTCGTTAGCACTACCTGCACCATCGTTGTTGTTGCTGTTGTCGATGTCGTCGTTGTTGTTTGAGGTGAAAGGGGTACCGGCAATTGTGCTTGAATTCCCGCTGCAAGTGGGAAAGAGGAAGAGGTTGTTGGAGCTCGGTTTGAAATGTTGAAGATGGGTGTAACCATCTGGACTGGGCGTCTAAGTTGAACCAGATCTAGACTGTCCCCATCCGGGTTGATAGTCTGGATCGGGTTCCTTGTGGGGACCTAGTCTTGATCATTTGTAATGGTTCCTGTTGCACCAGAAGATGTCCCCAAATGGGTCTGACGTGCTTCACACGTGTGGGCTTCTTGTGTAGGCCGTAAACACGTGGTTTCGGGTTGTTTCTTCCTCGATCTGCCGCTGCAAATTTTGCCGTGAATCATGGCTGAAATCGCGATTCGTGGTGACTAGAATTTCTGGCGGTGTTTAACGACGTTCTCCCTCTTGATTTTGTTCAACCCCGACGAAATCCTCGCTTTCGCAAAAGTCGACAAATTTGTCAACGCTTTCGATGTCTATTTATAAACCGGCGAAAGTATTGGAGAGTCGGGGACCACGTTGTTCACCATTCAAATCACACTTTTCAGATCGGCTTTGAAAAAATAGCCTCTTTTCCGCGTCCAACAGCGCGCAATGGCGTTGGATAAGTTGGATTGATGCCGGCGTTTCTACCATCACGCATAAACGCACCCATTGGTAGACCACGTCCCCTACCCCTTAATCCACAATCGAATTATAGATCACCTGTAACAAAGAATTAAACGGATACGAACGAATTAGCGGGATAATTTCCCAATAAGAGCTTCAATTGCTTGTTTGATTGATTTTAATTGAATTCCTCTTTCAAACCTTAAGTTCTAGTTTACAAAACTTTGATCATTTCATCTTGCCTAGCCTTGCCCTTTTATGAAGGTTACAAATTTCCTAGTTACAAAATATGACAAATATGCCCTTAAACGCTGAAGGAATCGCGGCAGTTAACGACTGACTCAATTAAGCCTAAAAACTGAGACATGCAGAGCTAATCTTTTGGAACTTAGATTCGTTTAAACGACTCTGAATGTCGTTCGAAGGACAAGCCAATTTAAGCTTTGAAAACAAGACAACTCGAATTGGTCTCTTGAACTCAGAGTCGTTCGAACGACACAAATGTCGTTCAAACGACTTGCCAATTTAAGCTTAAAACTTGAGGCAGACAGATTGGCTTGCTTTCCTCATATCTCGTTTGAACGGCTACAAGGCTCGTTCGAATGAGTTGGCATCTTTTTAAGAGGATTTATCTTCAGATCCTCCTGGATCATGGCTCCCCCCTTTAGGAGCCTTGAGCTCCTGCTCAAGCTAGAACTAGAGATGAGGGAGAGCGGCCGTGCCCATTTCCCTATTGTACCACTTCGACATGCTAGGTAGTTGACTTTTCTTCCCAACTCGGAACGACTCGATACTAACCCGTCTTATAACGGTAACCTTCCTCTCTAGAATACTATCCTTCAGCAACGGATCTTCTATTTCCATCCATAAGTCATCAACTGATTATAGGCGAGTGTTGATTGTAGAGTCTTCATCTAGGAGAGATGGCTCAAATAGTTTCAAATGCTCGGCATGAATAACCGAATACATCTTCATAAATGGTGGCAAGTCCAATTGGAAAGCATTGCCACCAATCTTCTTGAGTATAGTAAACGGACCATAACGGATCGGCTTGAGCTTCTTACCTTCTCCCTTTAGTCGTTCCATACCCAAATGCAACCAAAGTAGGTTGCCCTCTTGAAAAGTACACTCAACTCGATGTTTGTCGTGTCGAGCCTTATACTTCACTTGAGTCTTCTTCAATCCATACCCATATGTTTTGCCTTACAACAACTTCTGGTGAATCACACCGAGCTCTTTGTGATCATCATATCCTACAACATACTCAGACGGAACAATAGGTTGTACCTGTATAGCTAACAACATAGCGAAAATAGTTGGTAATGGAGGTCGAGATAACATGTCAGCCATTGAAAATAGTTGGTAATGGAGGTCGAGATAACATGTCAGCCATTATGTTGTCGGCTCCCTTCTTATACTTGATAAGCAAGGTAAATTGCTATATATACGGCATCTACTGCATCTAGCGAGCTTGTTGTAGCTTGGACTATGTAGATAAAAACTGTAACGAGTTGTGATCAGAAAGTACCACAACCTCCTCGTGCAACTTCCCCATTTCGGTTTGTTGCTTAGGAGGCATTGTCATCGTAGACAATACTTTAGCCGACGTACCCTCTTGAACTAGTCGCATCAATAACACAAACTTATCGCTCACATTAACCAACATCTTCACCTGAGTCGACGTTACTTGATATGGAACTCATTTTCCTCCTTCACAAGGTGATACTTGCGAACTCTACAATAATGAATCGCATCTCGGTCCAAAGATAAGTGTTATCCAAAATGACCTAACACACATCTAAAGGAATCACCTCACACGTCACCTCATCAATAAACCTTTCAGTGATCGCAAACTTAAACGTACACTGCTTCGTGATCCTCAACTCTGCGTCTTTCTGAATCCACCCAAAACCATATGGCTTAGGATGAGCTGTAGTATTCAAACCCATAACCTTTCTAAATCCACCCAAAACTAATTTCCTACCTACCATAACCCATCCCAATCTCAATGAAAATTTAATGTTTATATATTTTATACACAAATCACTACACCTCGCTTAAGGTATGATGAGATTCGTGACTCAAAAAGATATCATGATAAAATTCATAGAGGGAGTTATTTGTTGTATGGTGATTTTGTTATATATGGTTTTCATAACCAATACAATATTGATATTTGGTTTGAGAAAATTGAGAATTTATTTCTTAATTATGATATTTTTGAAGAAGATAAGGTACCATTAGCATCTTATTTTCTTCTCTGAGAAGCCAAATTTCAATAGGAGGAACTTAAACGTAGGTGTCAAAGAAGAGATCAACTTCCAATTCTTTATTTTTGGAGGATGAAGAAAATTTTGCGCCTAGCATATTTACCCGGTAATGATGTTTATGATGTTCTTCAATCACCACCACTTCAAGTCTTCCATGATAAACCCCAACCCGAAACATCACCCGCTCCTATTCACTTTAATATATTCCAACCCAAAAAATCAATTGATACTATTTCCTATGAAATCTACTATTCACCATTGCTACAAATCCCGTCAATTGTTATGCAACCACAACCTTTACAAACCCCACCAATCATTATATCTCCACCACCTTTACATCCATCACCTTCTCCAATAATACCGCCATCTAATTTAAAACACCCGGATTCGCCAATTATACCATTACCACCACCTTCCAATTTTTGCTTATGTCACTCACGAAGCCAAGCCCTAGACCAATTATATTATCAAATCATGACAAAATCTTTTTTACCTAACCCCATCATTGCTATTTCAAATATCCCACAAAATCACTCATCTTTTGACAACCACGGTCCAAAACACGAAGATAACTTAGAAATTAACTTCAAGGTGAAAATTATGAAGATCCGTTTTTATGCGGTTTTGAAAAAAATTATATCATGTATTTTTTTCAAATGGATGAGAAGATATATATTCCGAGGAACAATGATTACACCTTACAAGTATTTCAAGCTTCTCGGCGAGCGCTAAAACGAAGAACAATAAGTTGGAAGAAGCGATAGAAACTACAATGGGATGTTATTTCAACGACTAATGGTAGTGAAGCTTTAATCGTTCCCATGCATAACTCGAGGGCGAGTTATTTTCAAGAAGGGGAGCCTAATGCAGGAACTCAAGCTATATTGCCAAATCCGGCAATTCGAAATATCTCCTATTTTATTACTATGTATTTTGGTTTATTTCTTATTAGATAATTGTCAATAAAAGCTTCCTAGTTTGGAAGACTTCTATTTTAGTTTAATCAAGTCTTCAAGTATATAGAAGTCTAGTAAGAGTTTAATTAGTAGTTTCTATTTTGAGTCCTTCTAGAATTAAGATTTATTTCCTTTAAATAGGTATGCTGTAATAGCTAAGTTATTTAATTGATCAATCAATGAAATTTCTTTAATTTATGTTACTTTAATTAGCTTTCTTCTCTAAATTCTTATCTTGAGGAATCAAGATCTAGATTAGAGCTTTTCTTCGTGGATTCGAAGCTTTTATCAACGGCCTCCGCTATCAATAAGTAACGCAGTAGAATCTTCCATTGTCTTCAAACGTTCACCTTGAGTTGGTTGTTTTACCTTCTTCGACGTTTTCTTGCCCATCTTTGGAAAAAAAAATCTGCAGAATCAATCTAAGCTCTGATACCAAGTTGTTAAATACTACGTGCACGGAAGCAATTAACGAACACAAAATATAAAACGATCTCTTTGTTCAATCAAAAACTACTACTACAAGTTCTTCATCTCTCTATCTAAGGTTCTCTCTTCTCTGAAAACTCAACTTTGACTAACTCTCTCCTAGGATTCTCCTAAATATATAGGAGATCCCCACATTTTTCTACACCCCAGGATTTATCATAATCTAAATTATTCTCTACAATAAAATAAAATAAACCAATAAAGGAAACTGCTTAGAGATCAGTCACAAAAAATGTGCGCCTAGGTCGACGTCGTGACGACCCACGACCTATCAATTTTGTTATAGAGAGGGAGAGGAACAAAACCCAGAACCCCAAATACTCTTTTGCTCTCTGAAACTCTGTAACTTTGGATAATTTTACTATTTTCCCCTGTTTTTTTTAGAGTACACTTTTACCCATGCCTTTTGCTTATACTTTGCAAGTTTGCATTTTTAACTCCTGTGGATGAGAAAGGGATAGAAGGGCATATCCTAAAAGAGGTAAAAATTGGTCATGAATATTTCAACTGTTAAAGGCAAGATCTTAAGAGAGACGAAGAATAGTGGGGAGCTCACAAAGAAATGTAGTCAAAATACTGTCAATGACTCGCAGATACTCACAAAGCTGAAGATACAAATGAGCTGCAGGAAACCTATTTCAGTGCAGTCATGCATATAGATACGTCCACAGCCAGGTGAGATCAAACTTTGTTGTGATGGTTCATTTTTGTGGAACCCTGGACCAGGAGGGTGTGGATCAGTTTTTACAGACCAAGGTGGAGGAGTTATAGGTCTCTTAACTATGAACTTGGTAATGACTACCTCCTATAATGCAGAATCTCCTACAATCATAGAAGCATTAACTAAAGCTAATCAGTTGGGCTTTAGAAGAGTATGGGTGGTATCAGATTCTACTTCTGCAATTTTAGCTTACAAGACAGATCAGGTACCATGGAGATTTCTACCAATGTGGAGAGCAATAAAAAAGAAGTTCATTTCTAGAGATTCTCAGCTATATGGAGAACTTCAGTGCAGACCAAGCAGTAAAGAAAGGTAGTTCAGCGAGTGCAGGAGACATACAGTGACATGTGGGTCAGCCTGACTACATCACTAGCATTGAGCTCCCATATTTGAGTACTTTAGATTCATGTATATATGTAACTACATATGATTTGTGGGCCTAGTGGAGTGCCAACCTAGTTGGGATGTCCTAGATACCTAATGATGCCATTGCTACATTTCTCTTTTGGTTCTAGATAGGTTCTTATGTAAACCCTAGCTCAATGTAACCTTAATTTCATTATCAATAAATCAAAGATGCTCAATTGGCAAAAAAAAAAAAAAAAACTATGGGTTTTTGTTATACCACCATCATGAAACCATTGAGAGCAAGAATGGTTGCAACTTATCTTCAAGAGGTGATGGTAATGGAAAGAAAGAGACGACAGGGTAAGAGATCTGGATCTTACAAGGGTTCTTCTTTCCTTCACGACCTTCTATGTTGAAAACATATATTGGTAGTTGATGACAATAAGGTAAACCGAATAGTTGCCACCGCTGCACTCAAGAAGAGTAGAGCTGTCGTAGAGTGCGCAGAGAGTGGTAGAGC
Organism: Kingdonia uniflora; assembly: GCA_014058105.1. NCBI lineage: Eukaryota > Viridiplantae > Streptophyta > Magnoliopsida > Ranunculales > Circaeasteraceae > Kingdonia > Kingdonia uniflora. The sequence goes on from JACGCM010000622.1 coordinate 1,993,673, forward strand.
GGCACTTTTCTTGCTTAAATTGCCACACAAATTTGATGCTTGCTTTATGGACATTCAGATGCCAGAAATGGATGGGTTTGAGGCGGTCAGGCTAATCAGGGCAATGGAGAGTGAGGAAAACAAGCAGAGAAGGAAAGAAATCTCAACTTGCAAAGCTGCAGAATGGCACCTGCCCATACTAGCGATGATAGCTGATGTGCTTCATGCAACATATGAGGAATGTGTTAAACGTGGGATGGATGGTTATGTTTCCAAGCCCTTTGAGGACGAAAATCTCTACCATGCCCTTGCCAAGTTCTTTGAACCGTAAACCTATCTCAAACGGATAGTGGAAACTCTGTCTGGTTCTTCACCAGTGAAGACCTTTCCACTTGGTTTATGTGGGAAAGTTGAAGGCTAATTTGGGCTGCCAATGTATCAAGGTTTGGGTGATTGTTCGTATTCTACTTAACTTGATCACTGCTAGAGTAATGTTGTGTACTTTTACTGCTTCTTCTAGTAACACCCGCTCGCAGTCTGTAACTCTATTTATCGAGAAGTTGGAGAAGATTAGAGATGTATGTTAATACTTGCTATGATACTAGTCGCTACGGTGAGACATGAATCGTTCTTTCTTTAAGGATATCCAAGGATTTAGCAAAAAAATAAAGATAAAATGCTAGCTAAATATGCCATAAAAGATACAAATGAGATCAAGATGTAAACCTGAAATTCTTCTGGAAGTGCTTCCGTGACGGCAAGTGTGTAGCAACCAGGGACAAATTTCCCTGTAAAAAACACAAAAACTTCAATTATTCCAAATAAAAGGTAATCAATATTCAATACACCTATTCTCTTCAACTAGAAATATAAGAAAATACCATGCAAAAGTAATCCATCACCCCATTCGTAACATCTTATTAATCATCCTACCTATATTATCAGCTACCATGAAAAACAGAAACGAGTAAAGAGCTGCCTTGATGTATCCTCTCAAGCTCCAGAAATAAACTGGCGAGAAACCCCTCACAGTCATACCATTTCCTCAGTCTCACTCCCTCCATTTATCTCCAAAACAGATTCTACTCAACAAAGTCTCAGTGAGATGGCGGAACGCCTTCTCCATATCCACCTACATGCAAGGCCTGGCTCTCCAGATTTAATGAAAAAGTCGCTGCTCTCACTAGACAATAACACTGTTTAATATATGTTGGCCTAGCACAGATAGTATGTTGCGCCTCAAGATGGCCAAAGAAAGACTAATCTCATTCTGTAAGTGACGGTTTTCGCATTAATATCATTTGTGTTGCTGCATGCGCGTTGCTCGTGCAACTCCCCTTTTCTCTCACACTTCACCCACAACTTTCCAACTGCCAATTTTCCTTTGATAGTACACTTTCCTCATACGAAGAAAGCTAATGTCCTCGTCTAATATAAACCAAACTTTTTGGTCCATAATAAGCTCTATGTTTTGCATTATACCTAAACACTAAACATTGGTTGTTTATATACGAAGGCAAAAAATCTTGATATTATACCGACCGAGACCCGTTCATAGTATCTCATATTTGCTGTCTAATAGATAAGAGTATAAAACATTAAAAGGAATTACGATGGAGTCTGTCTGAAGACATCAAACTTTTTCTATTGTCCAAGGCTTAACAATGTGCATATGATGGCCAAAATTAAAATATTAAATCTATACCAGCAGTGATTCCAACTTGTTCGAGAATCAATACCGGAAGAGAACCCCCACTCTAACTTTCAGCTATGTTTGAAGCAGTAATATAGCGAGATGCATGATTCTTAAAAGAGGTGTGAGAAAAGAGGCGTGTGAGATGGTGAGACCTGATGGTTTACACCTTTATTTTTCCAAAAAGACAGGAATATTGTGGGAAAAGAGGTGTGAGATGGGGAGACATTTTTTAATAATGGTTTACCTCTCTCACAAATTAACCATACTAATATAACCTTAATCCTAAATCCACTTATGCCAATAAGATTCAGGACTTTGGTCAACCTTCATCCTAGATTATGTGCCCTTATCAGAAGTACCTTGAAATTTAAAATATGCTTCGAAATACTAAGGTTCTCCTCTTAAATTATACAAATCCAGACTTAAGGAATTTCAATATCTAAAATCTAATATCTCTAAATGAATTAAAAGCTGGGAAACTAAATGCCTCTCCCTTGCAGGCAGAACCACACTCATTAAGAGTATTACCTCATCTATCCATGTTTATCAGATGACTCATTTTTCTCTGCCCGCTACTCTCTCTAAACAACTTGATAGTTTGAACTGAAATTTCTGGTGGGGAAAAAAAAAGGGAGGACAAAACAAAGTACACCTTTTCAAGTGGAAGAAGCTCTGTAGAAAAAAGAGTGAGGGAAGACTTGGAATCAGAAAATCTGTACCCCAAAATGTTTCTCTCCTTGCAATTTTCTTCTGGAAATTCATTGATGAACCACAAAAAAAATTATTCTTTTTGAGAATGCACAAAATTTTATTATTAAACTGTACTGTTTAAAGCAAAATATTTTGTGAATACTACTTTCCTCCAATGTGATAAGAAACCCAGTGACTCTCCTTTCTGAAAACATATCATAAGAACAAAAAACACTATAAATCCCAATTTGTTTGGAAATTAGGAAATGGACGAAATATTCATATATGGGAGGATCTTTGGATTCCCACTTTACCTTCTTTACAAACCTCTAGACCTGTGAAAAAGGAATGTCACATTAAGTGGGTGCACCATCTATTCAACCGTGTGACTAAACATTGAAACCCTTGAGCAACACTTCCTTCCTTTTGAATTAGATCGCTGCTTCCGCGTAGTTTTTACAGAATACAACTATTTGCCTAGAGAGTGGTTAGTAATTTACTTCCCACTAAAGCTAGACTTGCTCAAGATCACATCATCTCTAAGCCTAAGTGTTCTATTAGTGATTGTCCAAACGAAGATGGGGTTTCATGCTTTATTTTTATGCCCCCAAGCACAAAAAATAGAAAAACTGGTTTGCTTTTTCCTTCAATTTCAGAGTGGAAACTTGGCCCAATGATATTTCCTTTGAAAACATTACTGGAGTGACCCTAGTGCCCTTAAATTTCAAATTATTCTCTTGTTTTCCACTATGTCTCTAATTTGGCAGGCTAGAAATGAATTTATCTTTAAGAAGAAACAACCAAACCCTCTTACCTTGGTTACCCAAGCCTCTTCCTTTATCATTAACAAACCAAGAACTGGGGACTTTAAATTGAATGCCAATGTTACTAGATTCCAAATGGAGATGCAGAAAGCTATTGGGAAAGGCAATCTTGTGGTGATGACAGATGCAGCTTGGGACTCTGGGACCAAAATTGCTGGTTTGGGTTTCTAGTTGCTCACTTCTGATCTGAATATTATTAGTGCATGCCAGTGCGGACTATTGTTCTAGTCTTTTTTGGTGTGTTCAGATAACAACCAAGTGATTTTGTGTCAGCAGACTTACTTTGTGCAAAGTCCTTTTTTGTAACAAGTTTAAATCTGTTTCTTTCTGTTCTGTTCCTAGGAACTTCAATGAAGCTGCATATCTTCTTGCACAACTTGGGAAGGTAGACTAAGCACTCTTTGATGCTTGTAATATACCCAGTAGGGTGGTCCAGGCTGTGTTTGGCTTTAGTTTAGTTTTCTTTTCGTAAAAAGTTTTCATGATATATAATCTGCTTATAAAAATAAAATAAAACCACTAACCAAAGATCACCCAGTTAAGATTATCCTCTCCTTCCCAACCAAATTTTCCACTTTCCTTCGCCAACTTTGAGATCCAACCAAATTTACCTTCTCTGAATCCCACCACAAAAACTTTAAAATAACCAAATTCTTAATTAATTAAAGTCACGGACTAATAAGCCATTAAGAAGTCCTCTTTCTCATCAAATGAAAACTAAACAAAGATCTTATCATCATAATTTGACTTTCTTTTTTCGCACTTTCTACGATAGCATCTTTCAATACCAGAACAAGTTTGTAATTCTTATTTATCTTCAATTTCTACCAATTATTATTCAACCACTAAACTGATCTTAGGACGCATGTTATAGTACGCACATCACTACTAATAACGCAATCAAAATGTCTTAAATCGACAAAGAGCACCAAAATGTTATTTTGCGATAAAGATAAAAATTATCTCCATCTGGTGATGTTTATTTCACACAGTCCAGGAGGGTCGGAGGGATATGTCCAACTGATCCTGCACATAAAATGACTCAAAAAGATAGGTCGCTGCCCAAAAGGCACACAGGTAATAGCAGCCAAGGTACTCTTAATTAGCACACCTCTGCCTCCCCAGGATACCTGGTCTCTGTCCACAAGGACAGTCTTTTAGCCATCTTAACCACTACGGGATTATAATTGGCTTTAGCACACTAGGGTGCCTCAAGTGGCGATCCGAAGAAAGCTCGCTATAAATTGACCCCGCGCCCGCAAGGACATCCCCGCTATTTCGATATTGACTCATGAGCAGAAATGAGCTTGAAAATACAAATAAGACATTTGAGGGGATCTAAATAACTTCTCGGACCCGCAAATGACCAACATATGTCCACAAATTAGAATCTCAAAATCAACTCTTCTTTCTTTTAGGCAATTTCCAACCCATCTCTGTACCTTTGTAAGTGCTGCAACTACTAAGAAGATTAAGAGAACCGATAACCAACCTCTCTGCCTACAAGTTCTATAGAAATTCCACCGAAAGCCATTAATAAGCACCAAAAAGCCACAGATTAAATGCATCAAGAAAAACCGCTAACATGATTGTAGGCATTCTCAACTTTGATATTGGAAACTGCCCTCACAACACCATCTTTCCTCCTAGAGTCAATGTACTCATCGACATCAGAACACCATCAAATCTTCTCCCTCGCCCTCCTGTAGCCTGCTAAGAAACATTTAATAGTTATCACTCTTTCACTAGTGTTGACTCTCTCTAGGTACATATAACGTTGCTTCTTATCCCGAGACCTTTTCTTTGCTGTAATACATAACTGGAAGGTTATATTACATGTGGGGGTTTACTCTATTCTTGTTATTTTTTTGCATAGAGTAAACCTCAGAGTAGGACGCCCCCCACATGTGTAACATCTACCAAAAAGAGCTGTTACAGTAACGGATGTTTACAGCCTTTGGCATCTCCCTGTATAAAATTTTGGAGATATGCAAGAGAAAAGGGAGGAAACAAGAGAAAACTCTCTAACTATTCTTCTTGTTATACACTCCTGACAACACTTATCCTGTAAAACTGGAAGGAAAAGAATAGGCAAGAAAAAGAAAGATCATCCTCGAGATGTGTCTGCACATCAGAAGATATACAATCCCATCTGGTGATGTCTTTTCCAGAGAAGTCTGGGGGCATGTATCCCAGGGATACATGCCCGGAAAAAGAAAGTCACTACCTAAAAGGCGTAGAAGGAATACTAGTTAAGGTACTTCTGATGAGCACAACCCTGGCTCCCTGAGATAAGAGATCAGATCCCTTTCCGCATGGCCAGCCTTCTAGCCAGCTTTAGGGCTACTCGATCCCAATTGGCTTAACCCTATAGGCAGCACCAAGTTACAACAGCAACTCCCTGAGTAAGCTGTCGATAGACAATCGACCCTGCACCCGCAGGGACATCTAAACCAACATTTTCCTCAACTACCCAAATTCTGCCCTCTTGATACTGACTGAAGAGCAGACCTGAGCTTAAAAATTCAAAGAAGACATCTCAGGGACTCCAACTAGCTTCTCCACACCAACAAAATATCAATATAGGTCCACAAATTGAAATGTGAACTCTCAAGATCCCTTCTTCTTTCTTTAACGCATTTTCCTCACCTAACATTGTCCCTTTGAAGGTGCTTCCACTACTAAGAGGATTAAGAGAAGTAATAATGGAGCGCCCAACATAGGAGCTCTAGAGAGATCTTTAACCCCCGCAGGGAAACTATTAGCAAGCACCACGAAGTCAAAGAATAAAGGCATTTATGGAGCAACCTTCTCCACCCTAAGCCAAAACCTGTCTCACTTGAGTGAAGGAATAATCAAGAGTATCAAAACTAACATCTCATGCCTTCTCTATATCGATCCTGCAATAGCCTTGCAAGCCCTTTTTTCCAATGATTGGCATCAGAACTCCATCAAGAATTTTCCTACCCAGGTCAATTCTTTTTTCTTACAGAATGAAGTCGTATAGAGCAGCAATGGGAGAAAACTCCAAATGATTTTATACCTCCCAATAAAAAAGTAAAAAAAAAAAAGTTAAACCCCAATCGGCAACTAAACTCTGATAGATTGAGATGGCACAAGTGATACCTATATCAATAAATAGGCCAGGTTGAATACTATGTGCTAGTGTTCAATAGATAAAACAAGTGGTCAACAGGCTCATTGCTCATCCTGCATACATAACAATACCTATTATTTTGAAAGTCGGCAAGTAGAGTAAGAGCGAGAGCACAGCAGCCCAAGAAGAAATCTACAAAGAACAAGGTAAAAGCGCACCTAAACTCTGTGCTGTCAAAAGCAACCGCTTAGCTCGCTTTAAGCGTTAAGCGAAGTGAAGCGATTGAAAACGCATTACATGCTTAAAGCGAGTAGTAGATGAAAAAGCGAAGCAAAACGGTTGTTTAGTTAAAAAAGCTATAATCTTCAAAGCGAAAAAAAGCGAACGGTTAAAAGATGATACAACCAACAATCAAATTTACGGGGCAGTTTTGGAATTTAACTAAGATCTAACTCTTTCACATTAAATAAAAGACCTTTAAAAGGCAGTTATGACATTTAAATGTTGTCTCTCTTTCTTATTAAACAAAAGACTCCTTCATAACCCCAAAACACAGACTCTTCGGCTTTCGACCTAGAATCACTAAGTTTCAAAAAAACTCAATGAATCTCACCATTAACTATTGGCAACAAAAAGATTAGTTGTTTACAATAGAAGACTTTGAATGGTCGCTAACAAAGCTGGGGTTCTTCGAAAAAGGTATGTCAATAATATCTTTCATCACTTTTTCTTTTATTCTTTTTTCTTGTGAGTCTTTCTTCTTCTTTCATATTCTACTCTTCTCACTTGATATCACAACTCTTTCATTTCTCCACATGGTTTGTTTAGCCTACCATTGCTATGTTTTTGCTTAGTTGTGTCCCTGTTTTTGTTAACCCTTGTTTTTGCTTCTTTTGGCCTCTATTTTTGTTAATCCATTTTTTGTATTCTCTCTAAAAAAAATTATCCCCGTGTTTGCTTCATCCCATATTCTCTGTTTATCCCTTTTTTGCATCTCCTATAACTTTTCTTTAGCCCTATTTTGAGTTTGATAAACTGTCATCTTCTTAAATCAATTTTTGCTCCACCTATGCTTTGGCTAGCTCTATGACAGTCTCATTCATTGTCCGCTCTCCCTTTTTGCTCCACCGTTGCTTAGTTTTTGCTCCCTTTTTTGCTATCTACATTACTTCTTTTTAACCCTATTTTTAGGTCTTTCACTCTCTCTCTCTCGAGTCTTGACTACTGACTCTAGTCTTGAGTCGATGGAAAGATCATTTTTGATTAAATAGAATGTTATATTTAATAACTACGAAGTTAAATGTGATATTAGTGCATTATAGATTAGCATGAATGTCAATATTACAACCATTTGTTATTTTTAATATTTAAAATGAAAAAAGATTAATTAATCATTAAGCAATTGCTTCGCTTTTCGCTTTAAGCGATTTAGAAAAAAACGCTTAAAAGTATCGCTTTCGCCTATGACAGCACTGCCCAAACTAGAAACTCATGTATTTGCACCAAAAATAAAGAATCCTAGTTAGCTTTAAAGTTGTCACTGCGCAGTCGACGATACGCCGGATTGACACTGACGCAATAGCAAAGAATTCCAAGATTATCCATTATCAGTCCTCACACAGGGCAACTTTTTTGTTGACAAATCATGCATTACTTACCCTCCGAATTACTTATCCAATAGGATAGGGAAAACCAAAAAATATGGTTTTTGACTGCTCCTCCTTTGAACACAAAACTCCAACATTTCACAGCATGAAAGAAATCTCTAGAAAACACCCATCAAAACGAGAAAAGATATATGATACCAATAGTATTGGCAATGACACCAGATTTTAGTAGCTTAACAATAGTACAAATTTTTCTTAAGTAGGTTGTCTATCAGAAAAATAAAACCAAGGTCATAATCTTGGATTCCAATCACTTTACTGAAAAGTGAATCAAGGCCAGACTAGTAACTAACTTTTCTATTTAAGAATGAGAACAGTAGCTATTAATCACCTCATTGGCCTCAACCAAAATCCTTGATATCTAACCATAAAAATGATAATATGTCTCCTCAAACCCTGATCCTAGTGATCAAATCTCGATAATGATACCGATAAGCTCAGTCTTCATCTTAGTCAAATCCTTGATTCCTAAACCTCTCTTCTCTTCTCAATATCTAATCTCCTCAAATTAAACTTTCTACTCTCAGCTTATATGTTACAAAATATTCTTATTAATTTTATCCATTATATTTTCATACCTGAAGCATGAATAAACACAAGAAATTAGCATGCATACACATCAGAAAACATGATCCACAACAAGTACTCTGCCTCCTTTCGGCAAGTATTGCGCTTACCTCCTTCAGGCAAGTATTGTGCCTTCCACCCCTGAGCCATTTTAAATAAGACTTTCAAGAATCAGGTAACATATCTCCCTATTTGGTTCATAGGGAGTGGGGTGGTAGACCAAAGTACGTAGAAAATGTGTGCCATGACACACCTAAGGTTTGGGTCAATATAAGAAGATCCACTACCTCCCCCGCTCTCATGAATTTACTCATCTTTAAATTGATGCCTAATCTTTGCATCGCCTTGACAAAAAATAAACCCTTAAGAAAGCTCAATTGGGCACTGATGCATTCACAAGGGCAAAAATGGAATACACAAAATAGAGTTGCACAACCCAAACATTAATGGTGTCAACACCATCGAAAAACTGCCATGGGTAACAAAATCTTCCTACCTATGGTTCCAGCAGCCACGATGGCGGAAGGGGGAAAAAGCTACCCTATCTAAATACCCTTTGGGGACCTAATAACCAGCAAAAAAGAGAGGTTAAGGATACGCATCTCTTACACAGCCTCACCATGTTGCCCCACATCCCACTCTGCTAAGCATATAGAGATGGAGATCTATACAACTGGGCGAGCCCAGTATGCACAATAAACATTTCCACCCACACATGGTAACAACTGGATACTAATAGTACTTTACCCAATGCAAACTTCCAAATCAATAGAACTCTTTAACTTGCTCCCGTATATGGAGTCCTCAGGCATGCGAATATTGATTGGAAAAAAAACTCTTCTCAACTATTGTCAGGCAAGTTCACTAGATTAACTATTTAGCTCATCCCTTTACCACAACTTCTATTAATCAGTACCTTGTTTTTGTTTTTGTTTTTTTCAAATATAACTCTCATTTTGTTCATGGAAAAAGGAACTGGGTGTGTTTGTTTATTTTCTGCTTAGTGCTAACATATTCTTAAGATCAAATTTAAGAGAGCGGCATGTCAAAATCTTCTTATCTTCATGTTCCAAATATCAGAAACTTTATGCACCTTGCGTAAAGCGACCAAATTCCCGGCAACATCCCCTGATCCTTTGTTAACTCTACATATTGGCTATTAAAAAAAGACAAATAAATATAGCTAAGTAATGTTCAACAATTTTACTCACCTATTCTCAACCAGCGCGCCGCCCAACTCCTACTAGGATCCATCACAGAGATTATCCTGCAAAAACAAAAACATCCCTCAAATTCAAACCCACCCCATTGCTGTAATTTCACTCATCCTTGTTATATTTATATTCTAGTGACAGAACTTAATTACCCTGTAAAATTGGAAGTGGTGCAGTCACCGACGAGCTCATGATCTTTATCCATGTTAAAGAATGGGCAATTCTCACATCCAGATTCTCTAAACTGGGAGTTTCAATCACAAACCAAAATTAGTTAAATTGTAACCCTAGATTCCAAATCAAAGTGCATGTATGAAGAGAGAGAGACCTGATCGTAGGTTTTTACGAGTCTGCAACGAAGGCAAGCCCTAAGTTCATGGCCGAAACTAGTGGGAATTTGTGCAACATTGCTCATTTTGCTCTAATGTGGAGGAGGCTCCAAACTCACAGGTGGTTTTCTTTTTCAATCTTGCCTCAGATTTTAGGTTAAACGAGCCCAAATTGATCGTCAGGTCTCTGATGGACGTCAACTTTAGACATCTCAGGGGGCAACTTTAACTAGGAGTGAGCAGCAAACCGAGCCAAAATCGATCAATTTTTTCTGTTTGGTTCGATTTTTAGAAGGTTCGGTTTCAGTTTGAAAAATTGAAAATCGATCAGTTTCGGTTCGGTTTCGGTTCGACTACAGAGAAGCCAGACCAAAACCGAACCGAACCGACTATTAACCTAATAACAAAAAAATAACCCTACCTTACCTTACCTCCTCACTCCTCAGTTCCTTCTCTTCTCAGTTCTCATTCAGCTGTCATCTCTCTTCTCTAATCTCTAACAAAAAAAAGATCATTTTCTCATTCTCAGTTCTCACTGAGCAGATTTTATGTTGTTGTTGCCTTAACAACAGATTTTATGTTGCCTTAACAGCATATTTTATGTTGTTGTTCAATCCCCAATTTACGAATGAGAGTTTACGAATCACTTAGCTCCTTCTCTTCACTCAGCAGTCAGCTCTCTTCATCATCATGGTGGTTCTCATCCCCTCTCTAAGATGTTTGGTTCTCTCTGTGATCTGACCTAATCATCATCTCATCTTTTGTTTTGAATATCTTTTATTACTGTTAAGGCAACACATCCCATCTGATCTCTTCGAATTAGATCCCATTCCGAGTTTGTTGAATCTCTTCATCATCATCATCATCATCAATTGATGGATTTTTTTTTACTAAAGTTTGTTTAATCTCTCTCTCTCTCTCTCTCTCTCTTGAGTTTATTGAATTGGGTACAAGTTCTTACCTTAATAAAGTGTTATTCATATGCCTTAACAGCAGATAACACAAGTCCACAAGTTTTTATGCCTTAACAGTTAGCAAGTTTCTATGTCTTAACAGTTAGCATATTGGATATTTTGTATTTGATATTTATGTTGTTGTTGTTATTTAATCTGCATATTTGATATTTACATGTTGTTGCCTTTAAAGTAGATTTTATGTTGTTGTTGCCTTAACAACAGATTTTATGTTGCCTTAACAGCAGATTTTATGTTGTTGTTCAATCTGCATATTTGATATTTACATGTTACAGAATCTGTTGTGTTATTGGATATTTGTATGTTACAGCATCTGCATCCATGAATCTGCTGTGTTACAGAATCTGCTGTTATGCATCCATGAATCTGTTGTGTTACCGTTACAGAATCTGCTGTGTATAGCATTATGTTTATGAATGTAAATAATACTTGACAAAAAACTGATTTTCACGAATACATTGCTTTACAATTTACATTATCCCTGACAAAAAACAAATTTTTCCCCCTACCTAAATACTGCAGGCATTCTAAAATCTGAATGTATATTGAATACAAATAGGGTTGAAAAAGTACCCCCCAAGCGAACTTTAAAATATCTTTGATCGAAACGTAATTTATTTTTGCAAGTCTAAAATGCATGAATATCGTTACTCTATTTTGGATTTGTTGAATTGGGCATAAGGGGCTTGTTAATTTAATCATAGGTTTGTTTTCCCATATCTAAATTGCTTATTCTTTTCATGTGATTAGAGACCTCTATTCCGAAGGATCTTCCGTACAAATAAGACAACGTAGTGGGGATGAAACGCATGTTCTCCATCAAATACAAGATCCGCAGGTATATTCTAAAACGTCTTTTCTATAATCTCTAATGTTTAGTTATTGTCGTTTACATACTTATTGTACTTTATTTATTATTTACTCTTTAGTAATTGATATTATTATTCTCTTATTACTTTTGTTTATAGATAGAGGAAATGATTGTGCAACAAGGGGAGCAAAACACTCTAGCTAAATCGCAAGACACAAATCTCAATTCTAATGTTCCATTATCACCCAAAGGTTCCAAAAAACAAGAATCAGGTACGAAGCGTAAATCTGCCTTTGTCGTATGGGATCATTTTACTATCGTAGAGGGTACTAGAAAAGTTCCTATCAGGGTAGAATGCAATTACTACAAAACTAGTTTTAAATGTGAACGCAAGGGTAATGGAACAAGTTCTATGCTAGGACACCTAAACAATATCTGCAAAAAATATTCGTATGGAAAATATGGGAGTACTGCAAAAAGTCAACAAATACTATCTTATAAACACAAAAGAAGATGGGCAAAATAAGATAGTGGGAGTTACTTGGAGCGTAGAGGCGTGTAGACTTACTTTGGCTAAAATGATTATCATGGACGAATTATCATTTAAGTCTGTCGAAGGACTAGGTTTTAGACATTTCTACAAGGTTGCCATTCCAAGATTTTCTGTCCTATCTCGTTTCACTGTAGCTAGAGACTGTCTCAAGTTGTACAAGGACGATAAGCAAAAATTAAAAACAATTCTAAACGATCAAAGAATATGTCTTACAACAGACACGTGGACATCTATTCAAAACTTGTGTTATATGTGTCTCACTGCGCATTGGGTTGACAATGAATGAAAACTGCAAAAAAAGATCATAAGTTTTTGTCAAGTTTCCAACCATAAGGGGGAAACCATAGGGAGAGTAGTTGAAAAGCGTTTGATTGACTGGGGTGTAAATAACATTTTCAATATTACTCACGATAATACTAGTTCTAACAGCAATGCTATTGATTACTTGTGACGAAATACCAAAAGTTGGAAGAACGCGGTTTTGAGTCATGAGTTTTTGTATATGAGGTGTTCTGCGCATATCCTCAATTTAATTGTTTCTGATAGTTTGAAAGAGTCATTTGATGTAATTACAAGGATAAGAAGTGCAGTGAGAAATGTGAGATCGTCTCCACATAGGTTGGAACGCTTCAAAACATGTGTGAGAGATGCAAAATTGGAAGATAAAAGTTTAGTATGCTTAGAAGTTCAAACTCGGTGGAACTCAACATACTTGATGTTGGAGACAGCGGAAAAATATGAATTAGCCTTTGAGAGATTACATGATAGAGAGTCTTCATATTGTACATACTTTAGGGAAGGGGAAAGTGTGAAAAAAAAATTGGGACCTCCGACTCAAACAGATTGGGAAGATGCTAGAAGGCTTGTGAAGTTTTTTAAGATTTTTTACAATGCAACATTAAAGTTTTTAGAATCATTATATATTACTTCTAATGCTTTCTTTCAAGAGCTTGCCACTATTCAAACTAAACTGCTTTCATATAAGAGAAGTGAAGATGTTGGCTTATTATTGATGGCGGGGCGCATGCAAGAAAAGTTTGATAAGTATTGGGATGTCGAGAAGATTAACTTGTTATTGTATGTTGCATTAGTTATCGATCCTCAATTCAAGATGAAATATGTACGGTTTTGTTTAAACTCAAGATTATAATTTGAATCATCTAAAGTAGATCATCGAGTGTCTAGGGTAAAAGATGCACTCATTCTTCTTCGCGATTAGCATTTAGTGAACTACTCTTCTTCATCGTAACTTCAAAATATGGGTGAATCATCACAAGGGTTGAACACGAGCAGTGATTATTGTGATTCTGATGATGATGATGATATGTCTTTGGCTGATGATTTTCAAAAACACTTGGAGGAAGAATACAATTTAGTAAGCAAGTCGGAAGTTGAACGATACTTGGCGGAGGTGTGTAAACCACCAAAGATTGGACATTTTGATATATTAGAGTGCTGAAAAGCTAATTCCTCAAGGTATCAAATCCTTTTTCATATTGCACGTGATGTATTGGCAACTCTCGTCTCTTCGCTTGCGTCAGAGTCCGCATTTAGCACGGGGGGGGGGGGGGGGTGCGTATACTTGATTATTTTCGTAGTTTATTGGCTCCTACTACTGTTGAAGCCCTTATATGTACTCAAGATTGGCTCTGACCATCAATGGTCCCAATAAATCTTCGGGACTCAATGAATGAAGTTGAAGAACTTGAAAAGCTTGACAAAGGTAATGAGATACTTAAACATATTAATTTAATTTATTTTCTTAGTTAACTCTTTGTTTCTAATAATTTTTTGTTATTGTTATCTAGAGTTGCTCGGGGGGGTCAAATTTGCATCCATCTTTTGTGGAGGATTGAAGTCATCCCACCAAAATGTAACTTAACCTTGACATTCTAGGTTTTAGACACATGTTTAACCATAAGTCTTATTATTGTATAAGATACCATTATTTAAGAGCTTTAATCACTGCCTTACTGAAAGTACCTAAATAGAGCTTTAAGAGCTTTAATCACTTAAGATCCTATTACTTTATGCTGCTGATTCTGTTATCCTATATGTGTCTGCAATGCATCTTAACTTAAAACTCTGCATTTAAGAGCTTTAATCACTTAATCATTTAAGAGCTTTATGCTGCTGATTCTTTATACTGTTATCCTTTATGATGTTATCTTTTATGATGATGTTACTTTATGATGCTGCTGTTACTTGCTAACTGTGTCTGATGTTATCCTATCATAATCCTTTTTGTTATCCTATCTGTGTCTGTTATTACTTTATGTAATATCTAACTGTGTTATCCTCATATTACTTACTAACTGTGTCTGATGTTACTTGCTAACTGTGTCTGATGTTATCTGAAAGGTATATATTTGATGTGTCTGATGTTATTATGATGTTATACAATTCATAATAAATGGAAGTCGTCCTCCCCACTTCTGCAAGAGTAGTGGCTCAGTTGCTCGTCACATCTTTCAGTAGTTGGCAGCCATGAACATCGTTGATATTGATCCCAAGGGGAATGTATTTATTTTACTGTTTATTGATATACGTTCAGTAGCTAAAATTTTATTTCTCATGTTAATAAAAAGTAGGCAACATTGATTTTGAAAGTAGGCCAAAGTGGTTTCTAAATACCCAGAACTACATGTGAAACCCTTAACTAGGTTTTTTTTTTTTGCTTGAATACATTTTTCGTTGATAGAGCCCAACCAATATCCGAAGAAAATACATTTATAGTCTTTACTTTTCTTACTATTAATGTTCTTCACATATTTTTGGTTATATGTTTTAATTGCTTATTGTTTTATAACTTGTTTTTTGTGTAACAGAGGGAGGAGAATCACATCAACTGACCAGATAGATCTTGACCAGGTTGCTGGGAGAATTGTTGTTACCCTTGAAGAAAGCTCTGGACTGTTATCTGCATAATGCTATGCTCTTTTTATGTTTTGTTTTTTTGCCATTTGGGCGGATGTAGATGTAGAGAGTAAACTTTAATTGCATTTTGTGATTCCTAGTACGATGACAATTAGACAAATTTTGATTAGATCACAATATTTCTGAAGTTGAATTATGCATGCTTTCATTTCAAATGGTGCTCTTCTTGGATGCATAACAGCAAGATTCGGTTTCGGTTTCGGGTCAGTTTATACCTTTATTTTTGGTTTCGGTTTTGTCTGACTTCTATCGGTTCGGTTCGATTCGGTTTTGCCTGACTTCAGTTTCGGTTTCAATTTTTACAAACCGAATGTTTCGATTTCGGTTTGGGCCCAAAACCGACCCCCACCGACCATGCTCACCCCTACTTTAGACCTATTGAAAACCCACACCCAACATCGATTTCGGGGATGGCTCACAAACTCATATCTACACAATAAATACAACAACAAAAGTATTTTTTTTGAGTTTTAGAATGTGAGGGTGATTTTCCTTTAAAGCAAATTCCAGTGTTGCAAAATTGTATAGCAGAAGTAGAATTGTCCACACACAAAAAAGCAATTCCTATTGTTGGAACAGTTGGAGAGTCTCTTACTAAATTTCACAAACCTATTGGAGACACTCTCGCCAAAATTCACAAACAAACCCTAAAGACCTGAGAAAGATCAGGTATTAAAAACTCAAATTTCTAATTTCTCGCAAACAACAATGCTTAAGAGAGAGAGGATAAAGTCTCGTCTCGAATTAGAAAACGAAGAGAAATCAGAAATCCTTCAAAACTTTGTAATTTTATTGAGCGACGACGACGATGAAGACGAAGAGGCCAATAAGGATCTCACTCTCGAAATTGTCGAAAGAGCGAAGCGGAGAGAAGCAAACAAGAGGAAACGAGAAGAGGGTTTCAATGAGGTGAAGGTCAGTAGTAGTAGTAGTGATGGACCTGATGGTGATGTATTTCGCTCGTCCGGGGTGATCGATGTGGCATCCTCGTCTTCGGATGAGATTATTGGTTTGGATCGAATCGCAGGGGATTTGATTGTACCGGAGGTGAAGAAGAAGAAGAAGAAGGCCAGGAGGTCGAGGAAGAAGAAAACTGATAGTGAAGCAAACATTGTGAGTAGATTTGTTTTCTTAGTGTACTTGTGAATTTGGCGTGATTCGATAAATGCTTTGTTTTTAGTATTTGGGTAGTTCTCATAGTTGATAAAAAGTAGAACTTTACTGTAGAATGTGATTATTAGTAGTATTTGAGAAGATACTGTGGATTGGTGAGTTTTTGCTCAAACCCTCTACTGGATAGACATGTATACGTGGGGCGAGATAAGTTAGTTGAATTTGGATTTTGGATCCAAATTCAATAGCGAGTTTTGTTTGTAAGAATGTAAGAGTTTGTCAGTCACAAATTATAAGGAAAAAAAAAATGCTAACTGGGATCTCTATTAACTTGCGTTTAGGTTGACAATGTGGTAGAGGAGCCAGTGAAAACAGTCACGCCTGTGGAAGCAGAAGCAATTGGTGTCATAGAGACAGAAGCAATTGGTGTCGTAAAGACAGAAGAACTAGTGGACCCTGTTAAAGGTGTAGAAATCTCAGAAACAAAAGCAGTTGAAATATCAGATAATATTGTGCTGCGAAAGCTTCTTGTAAGTTGGAGTTTAGGATTTAACTTTGTTTTTGTTTGAAAAAGTAATAGTTAAGTAAATATCTCATTGTACTCGTTTTCTATTACTATCACCAGAGGGGACCAAGATACTTTGATCCTCCAAACAGGAGTTTTTCGACATGCTATAATTGTGGTGAAGAAGGGCACTTGGCAGTAAATTGTTCATCGAAGAAGCGCAAAAAACCATGCTTTATTTGTGGGAGTTTTGAGCATGGTGTTAGAAATTGCACACAGGTACTGATAACTTAAAATTTTACTTGTAATGAAAGTTCTTTAGCATAATATGAAGGTCTATTGATAAGTCTATTATTGTTTATCTTAACTTAGATTACAGTCGAGGGATGGTTTTTGAACAAGTATGACTGCCAATTAAGCATATTTATATTGGTCTTTAGAGGAATGAACAGTTTGACCAGAGACCTTTCCTAGTGAGATAGAACAAAGATAGGTGAGAGTCAGAAAATGGGGTCCTGGCAGATGGGACAAAGAGGAGAATGTTGGGACGTCTTACACGCTCACCTTACAAGTCACAAACTGCTAACTTTTGCATTTCAACACTAAAAAGATGTATGAATCTCAGGAAGCAGTGACGGGGGGGGGTGGGGGGGGGGGGGGGGGGTGGGGGGGGGGAGGGATTGGGAATTGGCCGGAGCCCCTGAACAAAATTATTGTTAAAAAGGCAAAAGCAAATATTACTAAGGGTAAAATTACTATTCGTGGGTTATACGGACAATGACGAAGTGCTCGATTGAGGAAAATTTGTGCTTATGATGGGCAAGTTGATTGAGCTTCAGCAGAATATGTTGCCGCGCTGTTGTCGTCGATTTGTGTTTTGGGACATTGAGGGCTCATTGCAATTTATTGGCACACTGATGACAAGCTTTACAGTAAGGCAATTTAGGTCAATCATAGCGTAATATGAGGCAATTTTATGTTCAATCATAGGCGAAAACACAATGCTAGTTTTATCCCTAGAATGGTGGGAAACGGCTCGTGTATATTTGATGCTTTATTGATGAGATCTGCAAGTGCAATGTCATTGGAAATGGAAAGGGTACTGGGTATGATAGTTTTTATCACTAGGATGGTGGGAACGGCTCTTGTATATTGCATGCTTATTGATCGATCTGCAAGGGCAATGTCATTGGACATGAACAGTACTTGTCTATTAAGTCGCACAAATGGGTAGCTAGTAAAACGGACAATGGACGAACGCTCTTATGACCAAGTATCCAGTCTATACCTTGGCGATATATATTGAGTTTATTTTTTTTATTTTTTTTTGTCGAAAACTACAGGAAAACCCTCTAAATGAATAGCTCAGAGGATCAGGCCATCTATTAATTAAGTGTGGTTAATGTATCCGATTAAGTAAATAACAAATTTATTAATTAATTAATAAACTTATTAATTACAAAAATTACTTATTTTTTCAAAATATTTTCTTAGTAAAGAAACTAAGAAATAACCGAGAGAGCGATGTTGAAGTGATAGTTTGTCTTTGAAGTTTGTTTTGTGCAAACAAGATCGCAAAAACGGATAATGACACTGAACAATTTATTGTTCACAATATGAGAAACCGTACCCAACACTCTTAATGTTTTACGAAGAATTAGAGATGCGATCCAGCTTGACTTCAATTTCAAGAAAAAGCAAGCCACACAAACTATATTTCAAAGACAGCGTCATGGTGAGATGTATTTAGATTAGTATTAGCAAACTATTAATTTATGTGGTCAGGGGACATATCTGAACCTTTAAGGAGTTTTTATTATGTATATCTTATAAATTTAGTGAATTGATTATTAGGTCTTGGCACAAGTCGGACTGACAAAAATATATTATTTAATCGTGATTTTAATGTATCGCGTCATTAATTTATCGAGGTTCTAAGGTATAAGTTTTAATTGCACCTGAAAGCGTGCTCGGATAATTCTTCAGGGTTCAAGTTGTTTCCCTTTGCAAAAGAAGCGTCCCGCGCAAAACACTGTCCAGGAAATGCACCAAGTGGTTTCTCACAAATTCTATAATCTGTATTAAAATGTGGAGGTTCAGGCATACCATGGTTTCATGCATGAAACGATTACGCTCATGAGATCTCAAGGTATTATTGTGTTGCTATAATAATTTCTATATATGTGAAGAGGCTTTGTAAAGCCAGGAACTATAATCTGGAAAATACCCTTTCGTGCAGTTTTTATGCTTGTTATTGTTTTCCGTCCATTGTATCTTACCCTCCCGCCGTTTCCCCGTATAAATTGCGGACCAGGAGATACACACCTGCCGCCAACACCCCCTGCCTGCACAAACGAGTTCGGACATCTATGTGGTAATTTCTATAGCTATGGGCCCAGGAGATGTTTCTTGTTACAACTAGTGGACAATCAGGTCCCAAGGTTTGGTTAAGCTATATTCTTGGTCTTGACTAAGCGTGTCTTTGTGTGCCATTAAAACAGCCCTTACATATAGGCAAACCAAATGAAATCCACGAATTCTTCTAGAAATCAGTACACAGGGATGTGTTAAACAACGTGGGGAGACCAGTGGCTGCTTGCACCATACTTATGCTGCTACAAATGCACGGGGAGGAAGGACATTTGCACGGGGGATGCAAAGATTAAAGGTTTGTGTGGACATTGTATCAGCGGACCTTGATTGAATTTCTTGGTACCTAGGGTACTTTAAATAGCTTATTGGTCTAATGGTTGAGATTATAACCCGTTAGATTATGCAGCTGAACATAAGGGGGGTGAATTTCCAACTCCTACAAATTCCCAAAAGAATCCAAAAGATTCTTGTATTTCGATCTGCTTAGATAAACCTTGATAGGCAACTAAAAAGAAAACGCCAAATATGAGCGTGGAAAGTTTGGGAGTGGGGAAAACTCATGAGAGTACTCAGAAGCGCTTGTAGGAGCTCCAGAGCGACAAAGAAAAACACTCGCATGACGAAGACGATTCAGTGAGGTGGAAAAACATAACGGTAGAGGTGGATGGATAATGATGATACAGAGACTGCCAAATTATTGGAGATACAGGCCCCGCCCCTTCGACAGCACAAAGGTTGGAGCTTGTCTGCCAGAAAGAATACAAACGGGTGGAGACTGCATATACACAAAGAATGCAATGGGTGGAGTCGCCTGCAACACCAACCAACACGACCACAGAACTCCACTGTTCACCATGGTGCACATTATCAAATTTGAACGCCGTGGAGACAATCGTATCATCCCCAGGAACTCCAACTTCATATGGGTCAAGCTACTCATTACCTGAACCGGATTTCGGCTTCAGGTTTGGCAATTCATCCCCCCCCGTGGGTTGAATCAACAGAAATTAGCGGAGGTTAGGACAGTTTTCTCCCATCGATGGGAAGAAACCCGATCCGGTTTGTAGAAACATTCCATAATCTCTCTCTTTTTCTATGTTTTATTTTATTTTTTATTAGGGTTTTTTGGGATTTCTTGACCATTATAATCTTGTCATGATTTTGTTAGGTGGTAAATTCTTACAAAAAATCACTTTTGAGATGTGTGGTCAATTACGTGCGTGAGGTTGTAGTTGCTGGTAACCCCAATTGCACTATAAAGATGTCATTCGACGAATGTATTGATGGAGTTTCAAATGAATCGAACTCAATGAGGAAGGGTTCCTTGTGGAACGCGGAGAAAACAAACATATTTTAAACCAGGGTTTTCTTTGAACGGCCGAGGGGAGAAAAATAACATCTTAGTTTAACAGTTGTTTGAAGCCGTTACGGCAAGTAATCACTATGACTACCTAAATACGAGTGCGGGTTTGGGTGTGGGCTCTGACAGGTGTGCCACAAAAACCCAACCCTCTCCAACATTAATTTTAGTTTTTTTTTTAAATTTAGTCGGAGGCAGGGTAATCTTAGTCAGCAGAGCTATTTATTACTCTGCAACATTCCATCTCTCTCAACATCAATAAAAAATAAAAATAAATATTTAAATGCGGTGGAATCAAAAACCCTGCAGTAAGAAGCGAAATCCGCCAAATCGTTTTTTGAGTTGCGGAGCTCAAATCACGTTGGGTTCTGACCAAAGCCATACAGCAAACCCACACTCGTTGTTTCAGCCTGCTGAAAGCCAAACTTAGGTTGGGTTTGAGTGACAAATCCAACCAAAAACCAAACCTGCTGGGCGATGCTCTAAGGTATTATAGAAGCTACAACTTCAATTAATTTCATAAATTACATGGTAGTATCACATGATTGTTAAACCAGTTTGGATTTTTCATGGGTAAATGCTTCTCAACATAATTGAGGGCGTATCCCAAAAGCTACGTACCGGTAAAGACGCACTTGATGACATGACATTCATAGTAGCTTCTGCAATTCTCAGATTTGGTTCCTCGCCATAATCAACCGATTATGGATAATTATAAGGTATGGAAGCAGTCAAGCAAGACCTGATATTGTGTAGCATATCCCTACAAAACGTTAACACTGTAATCTGTAGACAACACCTGGCGTGACAGTCGGTGCCAAGATGAGTCCACTAGTTTCACAGGGCCCAATTCTAGAAAGTCTGAAAACTGGCATAACCAATAGAAACCACGGATAATCAACTATAATTTGTTTATGATCAATAAAACTCTTCACAAAAAGGACCTAGCATGCAAACAAACTCCACACCCCATTCTTTGTCAGTTTGGACTAATTATTACAGGACTCAAGTCTATACTGGGTATCTCTTCCAAATAGTAAAAATTTCTTTGTAATTTAGGATTAATATTACAGGACTTCACGTCTTAACTACCTTGCTCTCTTCTTCCTATACTCGACCGGCACACCTAAAACTATCGGTTTTCATTATCTTCTGCAAGGATACGGTCCAATATATTTCACGGAGGTCCTCCTTATCGCGTTTGCAGCCCTTCCACTTTCCTTCATTCCGCTGTTCTTTCCTTGGCTACCACAAACAGTCGTTAGAATCCACTTAAATACCAAAAAATCTGCCAAACCACAAATAAATATTTAGTGACATGAACAATATTGGAAGGAAAGGAGAATATTTCCCAAGCACTTATTGGGAAGACAGTGTGTCAATGAAATCAAATTGAAGTGTAAGCAATTAACAGTCGTGGAATGATAGTCTTGAAGGGAAGATAAAGAAGTTGCGATAAAGGACATGGCACGCCACTGAAATGGACTAGCAACTTTCTCTTATCATGCCCATGGGACACCCTAGATATTGTGAGGAAAAACGACATATTGTGCTGCACAATTGTTCCTACGAAAGAATATAATAGAGGACGTCTTCTTTTTGCAAAAGAATATCTCACATGGGATCTAGGAGGGAGATAACAAATTAGGGAGGGAATGCGAGAGTTGAAGGAATAGTTTAGACATTTAACCATCGTTATTAGATGAAGCAATCGTTGGAGGAGCGTAAAAGTGCGAGTTGGTGACTTTTGGA
The DNA here is from genome assembly GCA_014058105.1 of Kingdonia uniflora. Classification (NCBI taxonomy): domain Eukaryota; kingdom Viridiplantae; phylum Streptophyta; class Magnoliopsida; order Ranunculales; family Circaeasteraceae; genus Kingdonia; species Kingdonia uniflora. The sequence continues at coordinate 2,016,114 of JACGCM010000622.1, forward strand.
GTAAGATTTTGGAGATTGTTGCCTGTTGACGGACAAGTTGGTGCTTGTCAAAGCGTATTATTTTTTGAGGTTGTTATTTGTTATATAATAATTAACATATCTATATCTATATTATACTTAGCCTTTTGCTGTTTTTTTTTTTGGCCCTTATTAAGGTTGGATTTCTAAGTCTTATCTGCCTTAATTTAAACAAATAAAAAGGGGCTAACCCAAATGACTGCCAAATAGCATTAAAACCCCTTAAGCCCTAGTAGCTTCTAAATATATATATGTAAATTATACTTGGTGAGGTTGCCCCCCCCCCCAGTAATATTTCAGCCAGTATTTGAATTCGCGAAGGAGTTGTACCACTATTCAGAGCTCTTATTTGTATATCTAGCTTTTCCAAGACGTTCCACGAAATCCTAGTTCTTTTTTTAAATATCAGAGTTTGCAAGCGAAATGTTCTTCCACGTATGAAGAAAATCGAGGTTCTCTCTGACTCTCGTTGTTGGTGGTGCGCTTCTTTAGTGGTTACGTTATTGTTAAACTTTATAGTTATTTTCTTTTTTTTGGGTATTAACTTACAAAATCTTTTTTTTTCCAAAGAATTGGGATGGAGAATTGTTTGAATATTATACCTGCTTCTTGGTATTGTGGGTTGGGGTTCACTTCGAGGTCTGCATTTTTGGCTACATTTCTAACACTTGTAAAAAAAAAAATGTCGTAAAGAATTTGAGGTGGGTTTCTTTCTAAACATAAGATTTTTCGCTTATTTTGAGTAATAACTTTTTCTTTTCTAGTTCTTTTGAGGACCGCAGAGCTTTGCAGTGTAACGTCAATTACGTGTTGTACGCGCGTTATCCCCCCGGGGAATATTGTAAGTCTTCAAGTACATGTTCATTTTTTTTATCGTCTTATTAATAAAAAACATGATGGTTCATGGCGTTGGTAGAGGTATACCACCAACTCAACGAACACGTAGCAAGCAAAGAATCTCACAAAGGCTCATCAGACTTAAAAACATCACACTAATACTAGTAGAAATTTCAAACTTTGAAGTCAATAGTTTCATATATCCACGGACTATTTTCATTACCCTGGGTCTTGATTTCTTCAGTACTCCAATGACCGTCCAAAAATTGTAAAAAGCGACATAACGACTATTTTAACGTTTCCTTCCGTGGAATGACACTGTTTTCTTCATCAACGGAAACGATGACAAAGTAGCTTATGTTGTGGTCTTACAATTTTATAAAATCATCTTGATGCGGCAAGAAATCAAAACCCGTGGATATCTCGAAACTATTACTCGAAGTTATTTATTTCTACTAGTATTCAAGGTCTTATAGGGTTTAAGTCTTGGTGAGCCTTTGTAGGATTCTTTCTTGTCGCCATTTGAGACACACGTTCTCTATGTACCAGTTTATACCTGAAGATTGTTGGTGCACATCTACCACGCCATGAACTATCGGTTTTTTTTATTAATAAGATTAAAAAAAATAAAACTTACTCGAAGACTGACACAATTGTTGGGAAAATCATCTGATTTTTTTTCCTTTATGTTTGAATGGTGGAACTAATGTTTTAGTCCACATTGGATATGAGGGAATCAAACTCTCCAATATAAGGAATCAACACTTACTTTGTTATAATGAGGTGTGAGAGTTTGGTGGGATCACACCGCATGTGCGACATGTGCGGGCCCATGTGTGTAGCTAGCTTGGTGCATGGGCTACCCAGTGGGGTTTCTCTACCTAGGAACCCCGCTTATTCATTATAGTCCCTATGAGTGGGTGTGGCGCAGGTGCGGTGGCGGGGGTATTCGCTTTAAACCCTTAGATTCGTTGTTCGCTCTCATCTGGGACAGTGTCTCCAACAACGCGCACTTAAGTGTGACTCCTTGGTGAAGAGGCGGGCATGGCTACCCATAGGTGGTTTGCTCGACCTAGGAAACCCGCTTATTATTATTAGGAGACTACTTGATGGGATGGCCATGTTGGATACTCAGGGGAGTGTAGAGATTGACGGACAGGTTTAGACTACAGCTGTAGCCGTTTTTAAGGTTTTGGCCTGTGTCTCCACAACACCAGCTTAAGGTGTGACTCCTTGGTGAAGAGGCACTAACTTGTAGGGTGTGACCTCTTGGTGGAAGAGTCACCTATTCTCTAATCGACCCAATTTCCGTTTTCATTTTGATTATTATCCTTTTTCAATTTTCTTGATCCGTTTTACAAAGCAAAACAGCGCATCAAAGTTCGTTTGGCAGAAAGATATAAGTCTTTTCTTCTCCTGCGACGCTCGTTGTATCCCTGGGATGCAATTAACTTGAGTGTTACCTCTTGGTGAAGAGTCCCTAGGCCTCGATATCACCCAATTCGTTTTCATTTATTTTATCAGTTTTCCAGTTTTCCTGAGTCTTTTTACAAAGAGAAACAAGCGCATCAAAGGTCGTTTGCAAAAGAGTAGCAATGCTTTCTTCTTCCTGCACTGATCCGTTTGTACCTGGGAGACGGGGACGTATATTCCTGGCAAACACTGTGGCAGGGTGCGAATCGTCTTAAATGAAGAATAGTTGTATACACTCGACTGCCGATCAGCTCCTACAGGTTTTGGTTTTTTTCATGCAGATAAGTTACACGATTCCCCAGAACTAGCGCTACAACGTAATTGACTTTACACGAGCAAAGCTCCTGCGGTACTTCCAAAAAAGAACTTAGAAAAGAAAAAGTTAGTTACTCAAAAATAATCCAAAAAGCTTAAAGTTTAAAAGATTACCCTCAAAAGCCGTTTACGATATTTTTTTCGATTACAGGTATAGTTTAGATGTAGCCAAAATGGCAGACCTCGAAGTAGTAAACCCCACCCTACAATACCAAGAGCAGTAATAGATAAGTCAAACAATGCTCCACCCAAGTTTCCTCCTTGTAAAAAAACCACAGAGTTTTTAAGTTAATACCCCAAGAAGAAAAAATAACTATAAATTCTACGCAACTAAACTAACGCATCTAAAGAAGCCACCATCCCCAACAACGAGGAGTCAGGAGAAGAATTTCGATTTCTTCAGGTAACGAACGACGCATTCGGCGTGCAACACTCTGATAGAGTAAAAAAAGAATCGGGATATTAGTGGGAATAAGAATTGGAAATATCAGATAATAAAATGAAGAAGCTACTGATAGTTCGTGAAACTCCTCGAAATTCAAATACTGCTGACAATTACTGCTACAATCCCCAAGTAAATGTACATAACTTAGAGTAATTTGAAGTACTAGCGTCTTACTAGGTTTTACTGTTGACTTTGATAGTTTATTTGTAGGCTTCCTTTTTATTTGTTTAACATTAATGGGTTTATACGATAAGACCTGAAATAATTAGAAGCGGGAAGTAAGGGTCAAAAAAGAAAAAAAAAAAAAAAACAAAGAACAAAGCAAGTTAATATATGAACCAGTCCGTATATGAGTTACAGGTATGATGATATTGAAACAATTACAACCGCTCAAATGTAAGCATTTGACAAGCAAAACTTGGCTCTTGCACGCAACCTCACAATACTTCCTGACAAAATTCACCACCTCTCACTTTTTAAGCTTCCTCAACCGATATTCATCAATGTTAACGCGTGCGTTGGTAATTTTTTAATACTATATCCGTCAACCCTCGCATTCCCTCACCTAATTATGCAATGGTTCCAGCTCCCTCCTAGATCCCCATTTGAGATATATCTTTTGCAAAATAAGCAGTGCATCTCTATTATTCCTTCTAAGGAAACAAAAAGGGAATTTCTATATTTCAGGTTCAAGATAGATCTGGAGGCATCAGCTAAGAAATGGGAACTTTTCTCCTTTCTAAACATTTCTAAGACACAGTTGCAAACAACATGGACTCGAACGGAAGTCCTCTGCTTTGGGGATCTCCCGTCCAAGACGTGTGGGAAACCGAGGGGGAAAAATCGCCGCGAACGGAACAAAAACACATACGCGGAACAGCAAAATACAACAGCAAGAACTCAAGAGACCAAATCTAACCAAACATGAATCGAAATAAATAAATAAGGCAATAAAAACACAAAACAAGGATTTAAATTAAGGTAAAGGAAGAAGGAGAGAACCCTAAACAGACAGATCAAACCCCCCCCCCCCCCCACCCCCCCCCCCCCCCCACCCCCCCCCCCCCCCCCCCCCCCCCCCGCCCCCCCCCCCCGACAGCACGACGCATTTATTGCAATCTAAGCGGACAAGCACGACGACATTAGTTACATCAAAGGGTTACTAAAAGGTTAACAAAGATCACTTAACACCTCCTCTATCCCCTTTACAGATAATCCAGCAAGAAACCTAGTAGAACGAAAATCCAAGAAACTCTCCGACGCATAAACCTGGATTTTCCGCATTTCCTTCTATCTCTTTCTCACAGTACAGAGGCCTTTACATACACTATCTATTTATAGACTTCCATTAGGTCATATCCGAAATACGCATCACGGAGATAATCCATGGTTTTGGATTCAAATCCCCTCAAAAGAATTTTAGAAACAAACAAACCAAAGCCAAGTCGTCTCGAACGAGTCATGAGGTCGTGTCGAACGAATTAGACAACCAGGATTTTGGCCCAAGCATTTTTCGTTCGACGACTTCAACAGTTTTTGAGCCGTATTCTAAACAAGACTAAAACACCCAAAGAGATGGTCTTTAAGTTTGGACAAGGCAAGCAAAAGTCATAAGCGCTTGGGGAAGGCGTGCAAAAGTTATAGGCATTACCTTCCTTGGTTTTTATCTTGGGTATTCAACGGAAGCGTGAACTCTAGCGAGTCCTAGGCTAGAGAGAAGCCAGTTAGCCTCAGGTACAGGCCACCAGACCAACACTTTAAGGGCACAAGATGCAAAGAGTTGTCAAGGTTTCACTAACAATAAGCTTAGCAATTCTCAGGGTTTCATAACAATACGGGCTTAGGAAATATCAAAATTTTATAAATAATTCTATGAGAAAGGGAGCCAAACTTGACGAGAGAACACCGACTGGTGTCCCCGGAGGACAAACCACCGCCTGATATGACCTACAAAGATAAACAAACCAATTAGGAACATGAATCTAAATTGTTTAGGGGTTTTCATTGGGGAGTACATGATTATTGCTCAAAGACAAAAGTGTAAACAACCTGAATTGTCTTTTTCAGCAATTTATAGGTTAAGGATTCAACGGATAAGGGATGCATAATTTATTAGAAAATGGAAGCCTTAGTTAAGTTCGAATTATGTTCTCTTTTCAACTAGAGCCCAACGTTCTTGGAGGATTGTAGTAGTTTATCAACAATGGTTACTCAAGGGGTGTCGAGCTAATTGTGGTATTTTTATAGGGAGAAGATTTAGAAACACTCAAAAAAAGACACTAAAGTCTCACTCAATAGGAACCACTTATCTCTATTAGATGAGTGGCTCTTGTAATAGAGGATGGGAAAATTAGTAAATATGTGAGATTAGGTGTCACTCTATCTCTTTATACACAACTTTAATTTGAAAAGAAATTCTCTCTCTCTATTCGAAACCCTTCTCAGATTTGTGTCTCAATATCACACTCGCCGTTTAATCTTCTCCTCAATAGCAACTGGGAACGATTTTGGGGTTTCGATTGAAGTTGTTTGAGAGATTTTATGAAGATAGAGACGATTTTAGGATTTGGAAGAACATCACCATCTTCTGAAATTAGGGTTTGTGAATCATCGATGTGATGAGACTAGAGCCACCCACTGCAGGACCATCATGAGGAAGATACCCTCTAAGAAGTGGTGATCTGAAGGAGATGTTTGGAGTTTGCAATATTGGGATATAGTGGGATGTTTTAATTTCCGTGTAGTTTCTTTAATTACGAGCAAGATAAAGTTCATTGTGAAAGTTCTTAGTCGCTTGAGACTGACCAATTTCGATTATTTTAGGTATAAATCGAAATGTCCTAATTCCTTTAAAATAATGGTATGTACTTAACCTAAATCAAGTTGATTCAATTACTATTGTCAAGCAAGTAGTTGAAAATATAAAGACACATGCAAAGATTTTTAAACTTCTGGGAAACCTTTCTCAGGAGAAAAACCCACAGGTTGCTTTCGAATCACTCGTCAGCTAAACAATCTTTTATAAAAAAGAATTACAAGAGTTTGACTACTTACAGACTCGATAAACACATCCCGTGGTTATCTCTCTTCTAATCAAGCTCCTAGCAACCGATTCCTCCTTCTCGTAATGCCTCGCCTCGCCTCGGATAACTCACAAAGGCTTCAAAGCTTGAATCGCTCAAGTTCTTCAATCCGTAATTATGGTTTCTTGATCAATAATGATTGATTCAAGATAGGAGTGTTTTAATTCTTTCTTAAATATCTTAAGAGTAATCTCTCCTCACTCTAAAAACCAAGCCTTTAGAAATATTGATTTTGAAGAAGTGAAGTTTAAAAAAACTAAAGTTGCCTTTTATTATAAAACAGAAATTACGGTATCTGTTTGAATAGAAATAAATCTATTCGAATAGAAATATGGCTGAGCATTTTATTCGAATAGAACTGTCAACATTTCTATTCGGACATAATTTGTATTCGAATAAAATGCTCGGACACATTTCTATTCGAATCTTTTCTATTCGAATAGAAGTTCTGTTATCTTATAAAATACTTACTTATTACATGGGCTTAATATTTAGAATAAGGAGTTAGAAACCCACTTACCTGTTCAGTGTCAGTCCAGCTGTAGTCACTCCACGTGCACTCACTAACGCCGGATAACCACGAGATAGTGCTAACACCCACACTAAACACTAAATAAAACAAACTCCAAAATGGATGTTTCACATTGTAGCCGGTTTTACAGATTCAATATTTTATTTTGTGATTGGCATTACCAATTGGTTGTACCCATCAAGAAAATCTCTACAAATATGAGAGTTTTAACAACTGTGTTATTGCTCATCACTGTATAAGTTGTTGATGGAGAATTTTACAGTGAATGCCTTATTATTGTCGATTAGTGAACTGTGTCACAGTGAATGCCTTATTATTGTAGATTAGTTAATGTGTCGATTAGTGAATGTGTTATTGTTCATAATTGTCGATAAACATCGTATTCGATTATTTTTAAATGTAAGATTGTCGAAGAGTCTGGTTCAAAATGAGATTTGTCGATTGACAATGTCTACAAATTGGTATAAAATTGTCGATTGGCCTTGTATAAAGTTGTCGATTCACATTTCAAACAAGAACAATCATAGCAATCATCAGGAAATCATCTACAATCTCACCAACAACCAGCAATTTGGTACTATGCAAGTGAAAAAAGAAGTAAAACCCTAAAAAAATTATAGCACCCCCACAATAGAGAGTGACCACAAATTACACGTTCAAGAATCGTAGGGGCTGAAAAAATCAAAATTAGGATTTATTCTTGGAGATGAGAGAGATGGGTTTCCAGCTTTCAATGGTGAATGAGAAAGAAAGAGAGCAATCATCTTTAATTCGTGAGTTTCGCTTTAGTTCTTGACTGAGAGAGAGGCTTGGATTTTTAATTATCGCCATTGTTGAGAGAGGCAAAGATAGTAAGACAGGTCTAATCGAAAATGAGTGAAAGAGAAAGAGATGAGTGGTACCTTTTGTGTTTGGTAGATACTACACTATTGTCAAGCAGGGTTGTCAATCCAACCCGAACACGATAACCCGACCCGAACCCGACCTGCTATAAATGGGTTTGGTTTTACCCTTGGCGGGTTTGGGTCGTAAACGGGTTGACACGCTAGACACGTTTACGAAGCAGGTCGGGTTACTGTTTCAAATTTTGACCCACGGGTGACCTGCTAACCCGTTTACTCTTATGTAATTTAGTATAGCTTTTTGGTCTTTTCCACAGGTATACATAGTTAACCTAAAGGTAAACCCTCATTTCCTTTTCAACAACTTCACTTCACACTCTCTCTATCCAGACTCTCACCGCCGTTGTGTGACTGTGGTGACTGGTGAGTCTGTGACAATTTTCATAATATCAATTCATCAATTCATCATCATGATCATTGTTTGTTTGGTTTAGAGTCTTTGGACTATGGAGAGATCACTTCAGTAGCTATCCCGAGTATGAGTCTCAACTCAAGTTCATCAATTCCACTCTCGATTTAGAGTTTTGGACTTTGGAGTTCATCAATTTGGGGAACTTGTTTATCAATTCATTGTTTGGAGATCAGTAGATCACTCTCAACAAGTCTCAACTCAAGTCTCAGCAACTCAACATACAAGGTTACTCTCTCTCAGTCTCTCTGTCTTTACTTTGAGGTCAAATTGTAGCTCACTCTTACTAGCTTTACTTTTCATGAAAAGTGAAAACCACAAATTTTCTCAATAGGTTAAATAATTGTTACTCTTTCTCAATAGGTTACTTACTCTTTGTATGATATCTCTCTATCAAGTCTCAACTCTCAATCAAGTAATTCAAGTCTTAATTACATTCAACAAATTTTCAAGTAATCTCTCTATCTTTTGCCTGATTTTATATTTTTATTCTTTTGTATGATATGATATGATATTATGATATCTCTGATTTTATATTTTTACTGTGTTGAGACTTGAGAAATTTTGATTTTGCTGATTTTTAAATTCTCAAGTACAGTCATTAGACTAATTTTACTCTTTCTCTGATTAGAGTAATCTTGTATGATATCTTGTTCTTGTATGATATCTTAACGAATTCTTAATTATGATATCTATGATTAGAGTCATTAGAGTATTAGACTGATTTTACACTTAATTTCTCTCTAAAGTCCCATTTTTGTGTGTGTATATTTTTAATCTTAATGAATTTTTAATTATGATATCTCCGATTAGCCTAGTATGATCACCAACTTTTCTTCATAATCTTATATTCTTAATGAATTCTTGTTGTGTACATTTTTAATGAATTCTTGTTGTGTATATTTTTGTATGTGAAATTGTGAATGAAATAAATACTTGTAATGTAACTTGTAAGACTGTGGGCACTGGGTAGCAGTTGTAATGTTGCCTGCTTGATGTTGATGCTTTACTCTTTTATGCATTATCAATTGTGTGTGCTACTCTTTTTGTGGAAACTGTATTTTTTTGGTGATAAAAACTGCAATGAGGTTTTCTTTAACAAAGAAAATTCAGTTTTCAATGCCCAAAAAATGTAACTTTTATAAATAAAAAGAACATGTACAATTGTGAATGCCAAAATATTAGGCTTCAACAAAAGAGCAGCACGTGCATTTGTTGATGCATTTGTTAATTTGGTTATTTTTAGGCTTCTTGCAAAAATGACACAAGTTGGACCTCCTTGCACTTATGGGGCTGGATACATGAAGCGTTATAGGGCTAATACTAAGAAGAACAATGATCATTATTTTTATCGTTGCCCTCAATTCAAAAACCAATACAAGTAATTTATATGGGAGGCTGTTCTTGTTGGGGGCCTTGGAGCAGGAGACCTAGGACAAGGGGGAGAACAAGTTGATGAATATAAACAAGTTGAGATTATGAGACCTAGGATTAGGGATAACTATCTCACCTATGCTTTTATTGGATGTAATCTTGTATGTACTTTGTTTATTTGGGCAACACTTCTAATTGTAATTGCATTACTCTTAGCTAAGTGAGTAAATGCTAGATTTGTATTTTTCATTATTTTTTATTAGACTTGGAAGTTATTTGTAATGGCGTTTGCCTCAACATTTACTAATAAATTAGAAATTAATTTTTACGTGATGAGTTGTTTATTTTGTTTGTCATATTCTATAATTGATTTAATGTTAATTGTTAATTTACCATGTTCTTGAATTGATATAATTTTGAATATGATTTTTTTTAGATGGATCCAATTGTTGAGTTAGATAATGATAATGACATCAACATTGATCTTGATGGAGATAACATGGAGATGGAGGGGATTGATGGGCCATTGTCAGAGGCTGGAGATAAAAGTGTTAGCACACTTGCTAGAAAACCCGGTAATCGTAAACAAAAATTAACTTTTCATGTTTGGCCTTTTTTTGAAATCTTCGTTGGTAAGGATAAAAAGGAAAGGGTTAAGCGTAAGAAATGTGGTACTATTTATTTGTCTACTAGTTCACATGGGACCAGCAATCTTTCTTGCCATCTCAAAACATGTGAGAAGACTACAACACGTGATTTGGGACAAATGCTTTTGTCTCAATCCGAGTCTTCCATGTCTTTGAGGGCGATAAAGTTTAACCCTATTGTTTTTTGTGAGATATTGAATCTAGCAATAATCAGGCATCAACTCTCTTTCAAGTTTGTGGAGTATGAGAGGATTCGTGATGCCTTTACTTATGCTGCATTCGCCAATAGGGAATTGAAGCTAGTGTCTAGAAATACATCTAGGGCAGATATCATCAAGATTTATTAAAAGGGAGAAGAAAAAAAGGGTTATGAGTGTGCTGTGTGGGGTAGCGGGAAGAATTAGTCTAACATCCAATTTATGGAGTTCTATTACAATGGATGGATTTATTTCAATCACAACACATTTTGTAAATTCTTATTGGACTTTAGAGAAGAAGATTTTTAGTTTTTCTTATATGCCATCTCCCCACACCAGATTGACCATATGTGAGAAAATCCACACTTTACTTTGTGATTTGGGCATTGAGAAGAAATTCTTTTCTATTACGTTAGATAATGCTTCGTCTAATGATGTCTTTGTTGGGATGCTTAAGAGTAAGTTAAAGTTGAGTAATTCTTTGTTGTTTGATGGAGAGTTTTTTCATGCAAGGTGTTGTGTTTATGTGATAAATCTAATTGTGTAAGAGGGTTTGAAGGAGATTGATGTGTCGTTTGGTAAAGTTCGGGAGAGTGTGAGGTATTTTAGGGGTTCTCAACGTAGGAAGCAAATTTTTCGTGATTGTGTTAAGCAAGCGTCTTTACCGTTTAACAAGGGTTTGATGCAAGATGTTCCAACTCGTTGGAACTCCACTTACATGATGCTTGATAGTGCTCTTTTCTATTGAATGGCTTTTACTCATTTGGAGTTGAGTAATTTTAACTACAAGTGTTGCCCTTCCGAGGATGAATGGGATAGAGTTGGGAAGATATGCGAGTTTTTTAAGTTATTTTACAATGTGACATGTCTTTTCTCCGGGACAAAGTACCCCACTTCAAATTTATATTTTCCTCAAGTCTATTCGGTTCAACATCATATTTTAAAGGCTATGAAGGGTAGGGATGAGTTTATAAAATTTATGGCATCGTAAATGAAGACTATGTTTGAGAAATATTGGTCAAAACATAACCTTATATTTATTGTGGCTTGCGTCTTAGATCCTAGGTACAAACTTTCTTTTGTAGAGTTTACTTACAATGAGGTCCATGGGAGAAATTGAATAAACGTTTTGACATCTATGTGGCTTTGTATTCCAAGGAAACTCATTCTAGTTCCAAGCCAACTCCTAATTCAAGTTCTAGTTCCATGAAGTCAAATATGGACATAGAAGTTATGCAGGTATAATTATACCATTTGCCTTTAAATTTAATACTTTAGTATGTAATCTGTATGATTGTAACTCTGTAACATCATGCCTCTGTCTGTAGTTTGTAATAGCATGCTTATGTCTATAGACTCTGTACCATTTGCTTTAATACTTTAGTTTGTAATATGTGATTATGTATAAGTATAACTGTATATCATCACTAGTTTGTAATTTATAATTCTGTGACTGTAATAGCATGCCTCTAATCTATATTATATATTCTGTAATATGTGATTTTGTATGACTGTATAGCATGCCTCTGTAGTATGTAGACTTTGTACCATACTACCATTTGCTTTAATACTTTAGTCTGTAATTTGTGATTCATTATGAGTAATGAGTATGACTGTATAACATCACTAATCTGTAATATGTGATTCTGAGCCCTAAATAGCATGCATCTAATCTATATGACTATATTCTATAGTCTATAATCTATGATTATGTATGACTGATTGACTGTATAGTATGCCTCTGCACTCTATAGTCTGTATAATATGTGATTATGTAATCTGTATGACTATATATCATCTACAATAACATGCATTTGTAGTTTACTAGTCTGTAATCTGTGATTATGTATGACTATATATAGCTAGCATGCCTCTGTATTTTGTAGTGTAGTGATTGTAGTCTACTAGTCTGTAAGTGTAATATGTGATTCTATATGCTGTATGTTTAGCATGTTGCATGCCTATATAGTCTGTAATCTGTGATTTTGTATGACTATAATAGGCTAATAACAATATAACATGTCTTTATGATTTTATATAATCTATAGTCTGTAATCTGTATGACTGTATGATGTATATGCTTTTATACTTTTATAGTCTATAATATGTGATTTTGTATGACTATATAGCATGCCTCTGTACTCTATTGTCTGAATGTCTGCACTATAATCTATGATTTTGTATGACTGCAATAGCATGCCTCTGTATTCTGTACCATTTGCTTTTAAGTTTTAATACTTTAGTCTGTAATAGCATGTCTCTGACTCTCTGTACTCTGTAATCTATAGACTCTATACTCTATAAGTAATTATATGTTTGCTAAGTTGATATATTTGCCATGAATTTGCCATATTTGCCATAAATTAGTAGATACTAGATATTGCTAAGTTTTTATCATTTTAGGCATTTAAGATGTTTGACGAGAGTGAGCATGCCTCGATGAAGTCTCTGCTATAACAATATCTGGAGGAGCCTAAGTTTAGTTTAAGCGAGGATTTTGATATATTTTCTTTTTGGAAGTCGTACCAATTTAGATATCCCGAGCTTGCTTTGATGGCTCATGATGTATTGGCCATCCCGATATCCACTATTGCTTCTGAGTCTGATTTTAGCATTGGTGGAAGAGTTATAGATCCATTCCGTAGTACTTTAAAACCTGCGTGTGCCGAGGCTCTAGTTTGTACCCGTAATTGGTTATATCAAAGGGAGATAGGTGATCTCATTTTACATTGATTTTATGTATACTTTTGTTGTATTTTAATAATTATTTTTTATTTGAGAGTGATCTCATTACTTTATAAATAAATTTTGTAGGGGACTCAAAAGTTGATGATGTTGTGGAATCGGCTCTAGAGGAGCTTGGTGAAGAGTTGTTACATCTGGATGTTGGTAAGTAATGAACTCTAAGTTGTCACTTTATGATTAGTTTTATTTAAGGTCATAAGTCTATATATATATATAATATTATGACTGTGTATATTAAACATAAAAGAGCATCTCTGGAACTCCAAAAAGAAATATCTCACTTTTGCCATTTTTGATGTACTAAAGATGAAAAACTCATTAATATAACAAGGTGCATTATTAAAGACGTAGCAAGAGTTGGTTGCTTTACACTTTTTGACATTATTGTTGCATATCAAATCAGATGTATTACCTGTATAGATAGGCACAACATGTGGGTTGTGGCCATTGAGTATGGAGTATGGAACTATGGATGAAGAAAATGCTCATGGAGTTGCATTTGTATATCTGATGATGTATAGAACTACATGATGTGGCAATTGCATATCATCAGTCTATCATATCAGATGTGAGTATATAATCAATTAAAGTCTTATAGATAGATATCATATCAGATCGTCTTAACTATTCATTTATATTTGACCTACTTGATATTTTAGAGTGCATATAAGTTTTATGACCTAGTCCTATTTAACTTTGTGTTCTAAATATTTTATTTGATATGTATATACTGTAAATGACAAAATGCTAATGGAGTTGCTAGTGACGACGTGGAAGATTCACCGAAGAGTGCAAGTAATGGCGGCAATAGACCAAGTGGAAGTGGTGTTTGACTGTTTGTGTAAGTAATGAATTATGAATGCTTGAGTTGAGTGACGGAAGTGGAACTCCCTAATCTATATAAAGTTTTGAAGTATGAACTATGAACTATGAGAGTATGAGTGGTGTTTGTGACTTTGTGTAAGTGATTAGTATTTAGTGATGTATTCTAATTTCTGAACTGAATTCTCTTAACTATAAACTAACTATGAAGTATGAAGCATGATACATTGATACTCATACTATGATGAAGTATGAAGTCATATGAAGTTATGAACTATTTTGAATTTCTGAATTCATTTTTGATATATATTATGATTTTTGATTTTTGATTAAGTGATGTATTGAATTCTGATTCTCTAAATTTGGATGTGTTTGTAATTTGTATAATGTATATGAAGTTATGAACTATGAACTATGAGTCTATGATTAATGATATGAGACTATGAAGTACTGAACTGAAGTGTGAGACATTGAGAGTTTGAAATTGTCTGACTACTGAGTAGTCTGTCTCTAAAGTCTCTAATCTCTTATTCTCCATGATATCATATGTATATGCAATTTTGCAGGTTTTCTGAATTCAGATATCAGACTATCATCAGTGACGCCTTAATCTATGATTTTATGAAGTATGAACTATGTATGAGTATAACTATGAAATATGAATTCTAATGTCTTTATATGAAATTATGAAATTATGAATTATGAATTTTGAGAATTCTGTTGGGTCGGGTTGACCTGGGTTGCCAAGTTTTCGTGTTGACCCAATAGTTTTGCGAGTTTAATGGGTTGGGTCGTGTCAACCCGATAATTTGCAGGTCAGGTTCGGGTCCAATTTTTTGACCTGTTTAGTAAATAGGTCAGGTTCGGGTTGGCTCTTTCTTGACCTAAACCCGAAACGACTAGACCCGGACACGACACAGCCCGACCCATTAGCATCCCTATTGTCAAGTGTATGAGTTCAACAACAATTAATTGTCGAACTACAGGTTACCTACCAACGTTGTAGACGACAATTAATTGTCACAAATTGCAGTGGTCGACAATAAATATGTCTTTATAAATGAATAAATCATTCATCAACATTGTACTTAAAAATAAGAATTTATGTTAACGAGGCTGAACAATGACACAATTGCAGATCCAGGAAACCACATAATACTCAATGGAAATTACTAACAACACAAATGTTTGATAACAATTTAATAAGGGAAACAATTGTACATAGTACATGGCCATCATAACATCTTTAATTCATTCATTTATCTGCCCAACAAATATCTTTCAAAAACTTTCATCACTATTGTTATCGGACTGTGATTGTGTTTCAGCTTCCTCGAGTTGCTCTACATATAATGTTAGAGATGAGAAGAATTGAAATTGAAATCCTCGAAAACCTGAATCATGCATTTTATTGTCGACCTATTCATCCGAAATACTCAATCGATAATATATTGTCGCATATTTACTCTGCGACAATATATTGTCGAATACCTACCATATCAATAATTTATGACTGTTACATGTTATATGTGTTCACTTCAATACCAAAAAGTAGTCGACCACCCCACAACTCGGCAGTTACTTCCTCAATAAAACCAGAAGAAAGAAAAAAAAACAATCTCACCCACAGACCTGTTCTCCCATTTTCTTAATGTCGTCCCTGGAGGTCACCAGATGACCTGAATTCCCACCAAATGTATAACACTCACTTTCAAGATTTAGGTTGTTATAGATCAAAAAGAGCGAAAGTGCTTTAGACACAGACATCTTCCCAAAATCACAGCAATAATCACAAAAATTATAAAGCAACTACTCACCATAATGAATCGCATCATTCAAAATAATTGTTAGATAGAACGCAAGTTGCTAAATGGGAACCCAGATTGTTAGATGGGAGAGCAGATATGAGGAATTTTCTCCTGAAGAGAGAGAAGAGAGTCGTGTCTGAAATGGAGAGAGTGTGTGTGAGTTGTTCCTTATGGTGAGAGAGGGATGATTTGAATTTCAAATAAAAGAGAGTGAACAAATGGGACACGTGAAGAGGGAGATAGAGGAGTGATGAGTCACATCTCTATTACCACCTCATTTCTCTAATATCTACATAATTTCACATATTTACCAATTTCCACATCCTCTATTACAAGAGCCACTCATCTAATAGAGATGATCAGTTCCTATTAAGTGAGACTTTAGTATCTGGTTTGTGAGTATCTTTAAATCCTTCCCCATGAAGAAAAGAAAAATGAAGATGGGGTTTTACAAAAACCTTGAAAGCATTTCCAGTAGAGTATAGGTTAGGCAGGAAGGAACTTAACAAAACTCAACAAAGCCTAAAAACATCTCTGACAGTTTTTTACTCTACCCTCTCTCTTCCTTCAATTTATTTTTTGATAAATCGAGCAAATACTCTCTCTTAGGGTTGTTCATCAAACCCGCTAACCAGTAAAACTGACCCGAACCGGCCAGTTCGGTCCAGATTTGAAGACAGTCAGATCGGTTTCGGGTTCGAATATTGAGACCCGACTATATTCGATTCGGTTTTGGTTTCGGTTATTGGGTTCAGGTAACTGACCAGACAGCCTCTCTCCTCCCTTTATAATAAATATTTTGTTACTCATTATACCCTAAGCCGACAGCCTCTCTCCTCCCTCTATCACAAACTAAATCACAATCTTCTCCCTTTTTTTTCTCTATCTTAAAAACTCCCTCTATCATAATCAGATTGAACCGCATATTTATTCCCATATTTCTACTTCTTCTCACCATGTTTTATACTAAAATGCCTGTTTGGTTGATGATGAATACAACCAACTTCAGGACAAATATAAACCCTCTTCTTAACTTCTTTACCTAACCTCTGTCTAAGCTTTCATGGTAGATTATGTCCTCTTCGATGAAGTTGGAGATTCTGATCTCTTTGAAACCCTTTGTTACAAATCTCACAAACAAACTTGTTTGTCACCATTAATGTGGTGGGAGATAAAGCTATGACCTCTGCATCTAGATCTGGGTTTCCAGGGAGACTTCGTTTTTTCTTAGTTGTTGTAATGAGGTCTCCAGTTATGGCGGATGATGATGTATCATCATGTATCGACAAATCTATCATGATATTTGAGATTTTAGACAAGTTTTTAACGGTGTTTTTGTTCTTCAGAAGCTGTGATTTCCTTGATAATCTTTAACAGAGGGAGTAATGTCTTTGAGTGGATTTATTAAAACAAGACCAAAACAACATCATTCCAACATTTATTATTTTATAATCAAATAATGGACTGGAAAAAAGTAGGTAAAAGTAGAACAGGGTTTACATGTGTTATGATGCGGCTCGAAAAAAATAAAGTAGGTAAAAGTACTTTTAAAACAAAACCTGACCTGGACCCGGACTCGGACCGACCCGATGATTTCGTTTCAGATTGGGTCTTGGTACAAATCGGTTCGGGTTCGGGGTTATTAGTGAGATACTTGATTACTCCGGGTCGGATCAGGTCCCAACTTGAACCCGGACTGATCCGACCCGTGAACCGTCATACTCTCTCTCCAATTTGTTACGTACACAAAAAGATGAAGAGAGTAGTAGTTGGGTCGAAAAAATGCCAACCAACATCAAGACAATTTTACTAACACATTTTTTATTTTTTATTTATTTTAAGCCACTAATACATTATCATATTATGAGAGCTTTAACTATGAAAATTTTATATAGCTTCCGGCTTTGGCTGAAAAAGCTATGGGGAATATCATGTGTTGTTATTGTCGTGCATGTTCTTTCGTATTGTAACTTATGAAAATCTAAGTGCCAAAGTTCAGATTAGCGTGCCTATTGATAAATCTTACATGCTATGTGAGATTGCAACAAGGGTCATGAATCTTACAGGACTCAAACCAATATTCACCCTTTAATTCTACGCGGATACGGGTTCTGAAAATGAAACAACATCTATAATATTCGTAATTCTATAATCTCGTTTCTCTGATTCTACCCAGTGGTATTCACTTGCAAAAAAATAAAATTAGGGAACTATGGCTATTCTATTAGTTTGTGAAGGATGTGATTTTATTTTATTTTAACTAGGTTTAGTCTCGATTATTTTTGGGGCCTAGGAAAATCCATGCTCTTTTATGAAAAATGTACAGTAGGAGACTTGGAGTTCACTTTAGTTCGGGTGAAAAATATTTGTCTTAGCTTACAAATCCAGGATCTACTATTTACCACATAACTCTAACAAGTCCCAGGACCATTATATTTTGGTCAAGCTCACGTCTCATTTAGTTAAGTGTTATCCTGACGGTGACCAAAGAGGAGTATCAGCTCAAACCCTTCTTTGTAGATTTGAACCCAGATAAGTTACTCTCATGTAATGGTTTAAAAAAATGCAATGTGGCTTACGCCTTTGAACTGCCTCATAAAGATTTATGTATTGTGGTTTACGCCTCACTATAAAAAATAAAAAAAACTCCTCAAAAAATGAATTTTTAGCCCTTTACTTCATTTTTTTACTAAAAAAATACCCCTTGGGATTAGATTTAATAATAATATCTATAAAATAACCCCTCTAAAGATCATTACGGGAAAAAGTCATTAGTGTATGAAAGAAAAGTAGGGCCTACGCCTCGCTTTTAGTGAGGCCTATGCCTCACGCCGCCTTCCACCTCACTAAGCACTCAACGCCTTTACATTTTTAAACTTTGTATATATTTTAATTTGGTTTAGTTAAGATTGCTTTTAAATATGAGAAAAGCTTAGAGGGTTGGATTCAACTTAGTTGGGATTTGCTTGCGTTATCAATGTTAGGTTACGGCTCAAAACAGAGGAGGTCGTTCAAACTAAAAGCAAGTCGTTCGAACGAGACTTAAGTCGTTCGAACAAAAACCGCATTGTTTGTTTTATAAGTTTGTTTTGTAAGTTCATTTTGAAGGTAATGTATTCCAAGGGGATGGTTTGTCTCGTGATGTGTACTTCGCTGATGACCTAATAGAGAGTCTATAAAAAGTTAGGGCTTTGTTAGACCATTATATACAGTGCGTGAGTTAAAATCCTCAGTGTGAGTGAGAAACTTGAAATCTAGAAGAGATGTAGCCTTAATAATAGACCTTGTAAAGAGTTGGTCTTTACAAGGAAGGTGGAGGGTGTTCTCTTGGGGGATTTGACGGTGAGAGGGGAAGTACCTCTTAGTTGCTAAGATGAGAAATCAATGAAGAAAGAAGATTAAAGTTAATAGCCTAATTTTAGGATTCGGACTTAGCCTTTACACCAGATGTAATCAGAACGTTAATAATAACTAACAGAAAAGTTTAGCGTGGAAAACCTTTGAATAGGTTAAAAACCACGACCTTTTTTGAAGATTTTAGAAAAAGAGAGATGTTATTGAGAATGCTAGTTATTACAAGAAGTTATGTTAAAACTTTCTTGATATGAAAAGTATGTCATTTCTCTGTAGTTCTATGAACTTATTTATAGGTCTTATAATATGACTGTTATCTGTTTTAATAACGAACGTTACAATATATAGTTTTGATGAGTCTTCATAATGATTGTGTAACAGCTTGAGTAACTCTTGCTCCATAATGTATCTTCCATAAATGTGTCATGTGTATGTTGACGAGGTCAAGTATTCGTATGATAGTCAAAGATGGGGCTTGAGTCCGAGATGCGGAATAAGCTCCCTACATAAGATGGCTCTCAACCAATAGCACGAGAAGCATCATGGGCGAATGGTGTTGGTGGAGAAGGTCATTCTCTAACTGTTACCTGACGTTGCTATCATGATTCTGATGCAGTTTATTACCGATGTCGTTACTACTTGTTTTCGGGAATTTTGACCTGTAATATGTAGTCTGTTTGGTCGAATTGGGTGAACCAATAATTGATATGTAATGTGTAACCTGTTTGGTCGAATTGGATGAGCCAATAAGCAACCTGTAATATATTTAGATGGGTGGTCAAATTGGGATAAACCAATAAATGACCTATAACCTGTTTGGTCGAATTGGGATTTAACCAATAAGCAACTTGTAATATATAATCTGCTTGGTCGAATTGGGATGAACCAATAAACGATCTGTAATGTTTTAGATGGGCGGTCGAAGTGAGATTTAACCAATAAGCGACCTGTAATATGTAATCTTTTTGGTTGAATTAGGATGAACCAATAAGCGACTTGTAATGTTTTAGATGGGCGGTCAAATTGGATTTAACCAATAAACGACTTGTAATGTGTCATTTGTTTGGTCGAATTGGGATGAACCAATAAGCGACTTGTAATGTATTAGATGGGTGGTCGAATTGAGATTAACCAATAATCGATATGTAATGTGTAACCTGTTTGGTCGAATTGGATAAACCAATAAGCGACCTGTAATGTATTTAGATGGGTGGTCAAATTAGGATGAACCAATAAATGACCTATAACCTATTTTGTTGAATTTGGATGAACCAATAAGCAACCTGTAATGTATTAGATAAGCGGTCAAATTGGGATTTAACCAATAAGCGACCTATAATATGTAATCTGTTTGGTCAAATTGGGATGAACCAATAAGCGACCTGCAATGTTTTAGATGGGCGGTCGAATTGGATTTAACCAATAAGCGACCTGTAATATGTAATTTGTTTGGTCGAATTAGGATGAACCAATAAGCGACCTGTAATGTTTTAGGTGAGCGGTCGAATTGGATTTAACCAATAAGCGACCTGTAATTTGTAATTTGTTTGGTCGAATTGGGATGAACCAATAAGCGACCTGTAATGTATTAGATGGGCGGTCGAATTGGATTTAACCAATAAGCGATCTGTAATGTATAATCTGTTTGGTCGAATTGGACGAACCAATAAGCGACTTGTAATGTATTAGATGGGCGGTCGAATTGGATTTAACTAATAAGTGACCTTTAATGTGTAATCTGTTTTGTCGAATTGGACGAACCAATAAGCGACATATAATGTATTAGATGGGCGGTCGAATTGAATTTAACCAATAAGCGACTTGTAATATGTATCTGTTTGGTCGAATTGGACGAACCAATAAGCGATATATAATGTATTAGATGGGTGGTCGAATTGGGATTAACCAATAAGCGACCTGTAATGTGTAATCAGTTTGGCCAAATTGGATGAACCAATAAGCAACCTCTAATGTATTAGATAGGCGATCAAATTGGGATTAACCAATAAGTGACCTATAATGTGTAATCTGTTTGGTCGAATTGGACGAACCAATAAGCGACCTCTAATATATTAAATGGGCGGTCGAATTGGGATTAACCAATAAGCGATCTATAATGTATAATCTTTTTGGTCGAATTGGATGAACCAATAAGCGACCTGTAATGTATTAGATGGGTGGTCAAATTGGGATGAACCAATAAGCGACCGGTAATTTGTAATCTATTTGGTCGAATTAGACGAACCAATAAGCGACCTATAATGTATTAGAGGGGTGGTCAAATTGGGATTAACCAATAAGCGACCTGCAATATGTAATCTGTTTGGTCAAATTGAACAAACCAATAAGCGACCTGTAATATATTAAATGGGTGGTCGAATTGGGATAATCCAAACTCGTACCATATCCAAAAGAAGTATGTTATTTGGAAGGCATTCTGAAATAGAATGAAGTGGATAAGAGAAAGAACTAAAGCAAGCCGGCCGAACCAGAAATTAGAAATATTTGTCGCTAACTTGCACAAGAGGAATCCCTTGAACGACTGCATGTCTTTCTTGAATATCGAGTGCCATTTGATTTATAATAGCTTGAAGCTTCGTACCAGCAGCTACAATTACAATCAATGGATTTAGGGATGCCCAAAAAATTATCTTCCATCCATTAACATTTATAAGCAAGAACACCCCAACTGTTGCCCATAAGAGAGGACTAATTCCCACAACTACTTTGAAGTCATCTTCTAAAGACCTTTTAATATACTTTTGGAAATCAAACTTACTGCCAGGAGCTAAATGAATAGAGATGAATCCATGGCGCATGGTCAAGTAGTCGGATTTACGAACCGACCTGAAAAACTGTTGAAAGAAGCAAGCAATATAAAAGAAGAACGATTTCCTTGTCATGAAACCGTTGTGAGATTTTACAAAAGATGTCTCATGAGTAAGTCTGAATCTTGAAGGATCGTTGGAAAATTCGTAGCCATGCGACGAAGTCTCCTTCTCCCAGTTCTTCCATCTACGAATTTTCAGTCTTCAGTCTTCCAAGATATTGCCCAAATGTCAGGATAAAGGAAATGAAACCTAGAACAAGTATCCTTGCATGACTTTTGGTTGAGCTTGAGTATACTTTTCCAAACTCCCAAAGGCTTTCCTAATAGTATGGGGTTCTGTAACATATATAGGCACATAGGGTTCAGTAAGTGTTGTAGACATTTTTGGAGCCGGAGGCTGAGGAACCGATTTTATCAAAAGGCTGAGGTAAATGCATAAAGTGGCACCGTTCACCCTTTAAACAAAGACCCTGCTGAAAGTAGTAACACGGAGTGCCTTGTTTCCCTTAAGTATAAGCAGCAAAAACTTGTGTTGCAGCTGTAGTCTGTGAAGGTGGCAGTGGAGCTGCCTTATCATGATTTGCTGCAGTGGTCCCTAACAATCCATCAAGTAGCGGATGTCGGAGATCTTCAAAAGCCGATCTGGCAGTTTTTGATAGAATAATCTTCTAAACAGCGCCATTTGCGCTCAACGAGATCCACACTCACAATTCACATAGTTTAAAGCAAGAACGTCAAATCCTCCATCTTAGAATTGAGGGATAAACGTGTTTGATCATATTGATGTCTTAGGTAGAGAAAATAATTTCTCCAATGGCACTCTTCATGTGATGCCTGTTGATGTTGATGTCTTTGGTGGCTCTAGATAAAATCGATTTATAATATCTTAGGAAGAACCGGCGATAACAAGAGAATGCAGGTAATACAATCTTCTCAGATAGAAGCTTAGATTTGGATACTTTTTTCCAGTCATTGAGGAATGGGAGACAATACCGATTAAATATTTGGGCAGATGGTACACAGCTGCGTGCTGGATCAAATGGAATGACTGCACCTCAAAGCCTTGAAGAGTTGCTTGTTTCTCCGTTGCGACGGCCAACCATAGATAAACCAAACAAAATAAATACGGTGATGAGAGGACCAATCGATTAGTTTCCTTCAATGACAACCATTGTGAGAACAACTCTTTGGTAATATAAGGGTTTGATTTAAGCTTACAAGGCGATACCTCCGCAAGCTGCAACAATCCTTGGATCATTGTCGCTACCTCGATAATTATGCTAGAAATGAAAGCTATAACATTCCTTAAGTCCGAGGCACTAATCCACAATACGATTAAAAAGCTCTAGTTAGCAGAATTTTTTTTGAAAAACATCAATTTTTTTTGAAAAATAGAGAATTCGATTACTTAAAACGAAGTAATTACAATAAGAAAAACTCTCAAATCCTAGGCTTCTCTCAGAACTCTTTCTAGATATAACATCACACTAGAAAATAACCTAAGTTCCCTTTATATACTAGGGAACTCGAAAATCATAAAAGAATGTATCTCAAGGCAAAACAACGCCTAAAAATCAAAAATACCACCAAAGTTGTCCGAACGAACTGGGGAGTCGTTCGAACGACTTTACGACTAATTGGTCTAGAACCCTAGAAACTTGCCCAGTCGTTCGAAGAAATACTCAACTCGTTCGAACGAAATATCGCTCTGGGCCAAATTTCTAGTGGGACAAACTTTGGTCTCTCGAACAAAAATATTAGTCGTTCGAACGTCTTAGGGTTCTTGGGCCAAATTCCAGAGAGATGGAATTTGGTCGTTCGAACGACTCACAACCTCGATCGAACGACTTTGGCTAAAACCCAAATTACCCTAGATCCTCCTGGATCATGGCTCCCTCCTTTAGGAGCCTTGAGCTTCAGCTCAAGATAGAACTACACATGCCTTGAGTCTTCATCCAAAAAAGACGGCTCAAACAGCTTCAAATGCTCGACATTAATCACCGAATACATTTTCATGAAAGGTGAAAAATTCAACTGGAATGCATTGTCACCAATCTTCTTGAGTATCAAAAATGAAGCATAACGGATAGGTTTGAGCTTCTTTCCTTCCCCCTTAAGCTGTTCTTTACCCAAATACAACTAAACGAGGTCACCCTCTTGAAAAGTACACTCAACCCGATGCTTGTAGTAGTGGGCCTTATACTTCGCTTGAGTCTTCTTCAGCTGTGCTTCAACCGCCTCATGAACCTTGCTGATCATCTCAATGAAACGCTGAGCTTTAACTTGTTCTTCTTCCTCCTTTCCTGACACCGTCTTGTCGCCAAGACTAAACACCAAATCAAAAGGGCTTTGCGGCAAGTACCCTAAACAAACTTCAAAATGAGACTTCAAAGTGGAACCATAAATCACCCGGTTAAACACAAACTGAAGATACGGTAAACTCCCATCCCAAGTCTTGGGATGCTCAGAATGGAATCCCCGTAATAAATGTACCAAAGTGTGATTAACTACTTATGTTTGTTTGTCAGTCTGCGGATGAAAAGTGGTACTTCTCTTCAACTTAGTGTCTATCATCCCCCATAACGATCTCCAGAAATTCCCCAAAAAGTGCCTATCTCGATCATAAATAATAAAAGAAGGGAGCCCAAAATACCTCCAAACGTCTCTGAAAAACAATCGCGCTGCTCCTTCCCTGTGACATTTTCTGTCATGGAATAAGAATAATCATCTTGCTGAATCGATCCACCACAACAAACAAATAGTCATTTTTACACCTGGTCATGGGCAAACCGCCCATAAAATCCATTGAAATGCTCTCCCAAGGTCGACTAGGAATTGGCAATGGTAAGTACAGTCTTATCTTCCTATTGGAAGGCTTCGATGTGTTGCATAACACACAACCACGAACCACAAGAGCAACGTCCACCTGCATCTTCAGCCAATAGACATAACCCAGTAAATTCAAAAGAGTCTTCTCAACTCCAAAATGACCTGCCACCCAGGAACAATGTCCCTCTCAAGTCTACTACAAACGGTCTCCACCCTCAGGAATACATAGTAGACTGCCCATGTAAATCAAACCATCCTTCAGAACATACTCGCATGTCTTGCCTTGCAGTAACTTCTCGTGAATCACACTGAGCTCCTTGTCGCCGTCATATCCTGGAATGAACTCAGAAGGAACAATGGGATGGATCTGCATAGCTACCAACAAAGCAGAAATAGTCAGTAATAGGGGTCGTGATAACATATCAACCAACTTGTTGTCCACTCCTTTCTTATACTTGATCAATAAGGTAAACTGCTAAAGGTACGGCATCCACTTCATATGGGGAGCTTGCTGAAGCTTTGATTACGTAGATAAGAACTGTAATAGTTTGTGATCGGAATGTACCACAACCTCCTTCCCCAATAAGTAACTCTGCCAATGCTTTACTGATTGATATAACGCGTAGAACCTCTTATCGTATGTAGGATAGTTGCGTACTGCTCCTATAAACATCTTAGAATGATAAGCAACCGGCCTCCCATTATATAAAAGGATTGCCCCCAATGCATAGTCTGATGTATCTGTCTCGACCTTTAAAGACCACTGTAAATTGGGAAATGCTAACACTGGTACATCCATAATTTTCTGTTTCAGTAACAGAAAAGTCTTCTCATGGTGCCCTTCCCACACAAACTGTACCCTGGACTTTGTCAAAGAATGCAACGGTGCGGCTATTTGTGAAATATGCCGAATAAATTTCTGTAAGTACTGAAAAGAACCCATAAAATACCTTACTTCCGTCACTGTATGGGGTCTAGGCCAATTAGTAATTACCGAGACCTTCTCTGGATCGACCTTAAGCTCGCCGCCACCAATAATAAATCCAAATAGACCAGCTCCCGTTTTCCAAACTCGTACTTCTTCCCGTTCAGAAAAAGCTATTGTTATCGCAATACGCCCAACACTTTGTGTAAATGCCCAAGGTGCTCCTCCCATGTACGACTATATATTAAGATATCTTCCAAATATACAATCACAAAATCATCAATAAAAGCACGAAGTACCTCATTCATTAGCCGCATAAACTTCGCCGGAGTATTGCATAACCCAAAAAGCATTACCAACCACTCAAATAAGCCCTGTTTGGTCTTGAACGCTGTCTTCCAAGTATCTTCTTCCCGGATTTGAACTTGATGGTAACCTGACTTATGATCCAACTTTGTAAAAAACCGAGCCGTCTGCAACTCATCTAAAAGCTCGTAATCCGTGGATACGGATAACGATTCTTCACTGTGATCTTGTTCAACGCCCGATAATCCACACACATTCTCCAAGACCCATCCTTCTTCAGCACCAATAACACCGGTGAACCATAAGGTGAGAAACTTAGATTAATAACTCCTTGCTCCAGGAGTTCATGTACCTATTTCTTGATCTCATCAGACTCTGTAATAGAAGTCTGGTATAACCCAATATTGGGTAGTAGCTCACCATTCACCAAGGTGATATCATACTCCGCATCCCTCTTACGCAACATCACTTCTATGCCCAAAAACAAGTCTTCATACTCCTCTTGCAACTCCCCCATATTGGTTTGTTGTTTATGAGACATTGCCAAAGTAGACAATACCGTAGCCGACAGACCCTCTTTAACCGATCGCACCAACAATAATACAAATTTTCTGCTCGCATTAACAAAGCTCTTCGCCTGAGTCACCGTTACCAAATTACTAGTAGTGATATGTTCCTTGCACGCATTAATATGAAACTCTATCCTATCCTTCACCGGACGATACTTGCGAGCTCGCCGGTAAAGGATTGTATCTCGGTCCCAAAGATAAGGGCTACCCAAGATGACTTGACACATATCTAATGGAACCACCTCACATGTCACTTTGTCAATAAACTTCTCAGTAATCGCAAACTTGAACGTACACTGCTTAATGATCTTCAACTCTGCGTCTTTCTGAATCGAACCCAAACCATATGGCATAGGATGAGCCACAGTAGCCAAACCCATCTTCTTCACCACCGCCTCAGAAATTAAATTCTTCTGACTACCTAGATAAATAATGGCTTCGACTAAGCTCTGCTTCACCTGAATGCTGACATAGAAAAATTCTTCCCGACTCACCTCATCGATAGTTAGAGGTTGCTTTTACATTAGAGTAAGCTTTGGATTTGGCTTATCTAAATCTGGGAGATCTACAATCGCTACAGCTAGTGTACATTTCTCTTTCTTGCCCTTCTCCTCCTTCGGCCGAAGCTCTAGGCGAAGTTTCCATCATCTATCTGAATTGTGCCCATTAGCCTTGTAATGACTACAGATAGTCCCCTTCAATGAAGACCCCTCTCTTTTGGACTCCCCTTTCTGATCAAACTTCTAATTAGCCTTGTACCCTGACTTGCTATTGTCGTCTTTCTTGTCGTTCTTCAAGTACTTGCCTTCAATGGAAATTGCTTAAATGGTCGCGTCATCGATATTTTCCATATTGAAGAGCTTTAATTCTCTTCTAATGGACTCCGATAAACCCCCCGTAAACTTCAGGAATACCTCATACTCATCCACGTCAATATCCAAGACCAACGCTTGGTTATGAAACTCCGTAGTGAATTACTGCACGGATTGCCCAAACCTTTGGCGTAAATTATGCCATTTGTACCATTACTCCTGTTCATACCCAATTAGATTGAATTGCTTCCTCACCAAAACCTTGAATTCCTTCCAACTCAAACTTCTAACATTATGTTGTTTCCGATAAGATTTCCACCATGTTAGTGAGTGACTTGTGAATTTCAAAGTAGGGAAGCAAATTTTTATAGCGTTGGAATATTCATCAACGGAAAAATAGGACTTTAACCTATCTAACCAATTATCCATTTTTTTGGCATCGACGGAACCATCGAATACCAGAATCTCAATCTTAAAGCCAATATGAAGATTACGCATAAGATTCATTGACTTACCAAAACCTGGGCGCTCCTTGACTGAATTGACATCATTAGAATCCCTATCTATCCCCGCATTATTGTAATCTCCATCCCCCTCCATAACCCATTTCCTTCTCGCGTGGCCTCGCAGATGAGAGCAGTATCGCTGTGTTGCCGAAATGGAAGCCTTCGCGAGGTTCATGAGACGCATTTGTTCTACCTACTCTCCTACAATAGAAGTTAGGTCAGAAACTGTAGTCTCCAAAAGCATGAGTCGATCATTGGCCTCATCCATCTCCAAATTGTCATTCTTCTTCGAATTTGGTTTGTGATGAATCTTCAACAGACTTACTAGCGTCTCCTTCATTTACATGAGACGGTCACGTTTAAAGACCATACACTATAATTAACCCCCCATGAATCGCAACTGGAAAACTGATACCACCTAATCCACAATACGATTGAGAAGCTCTATTTAGCATAAGAAAAAAAGAATAACACCAATTGGTTTGGAAAAATGGAGAATTCGATTACATAAAACGAAGTAATTACAATAAAAAACTCTCAAACCCTAGGCTTCTCTCAGAACTCTTTCTAGATCAACATCACCTTAGAAAATAACCTAAGTTCCTTTTATATACTAGGGAACTCAAAAATCATAAAAGAACAGATCTCGAGGCAAAATATGCCTAAAAATCAAAAATACCGTCAAAGTCGTTCGAACAACTTTATGACTAATTGGTCTAAAACCCTAGAAACTTGCCTAGTCGTTCGAACAAATACTCAACTCGTTCGAACAAAATATGGCTTTGGGCTAAATTTCCAGTGGGACAAACTTTGGTCGTTCAAACGAAAATATCAATCGTTCGAACGACTTTGGGTTCTTGGGCCAAATTCCAGAGAGATGAAATTTGGTCGTTCGAACGACTCTCAACCTCGTTCGAACGACTTTGGCTAAAACCCAAATTACCCTAGATCCTCCAGGATCAGGTACACAAGGCGATACCCCAAAAAAACTAATCTTCCAGATCACTGTTGAGTAGATGAAAATCAAAACGAGTAGTACGCCCCTGTAGTTGAAGACTATGGATTTGATCTGTAAACGAATGAGTAATCTTGGTATTGTTGTTGCTGGACAACAGGTGCAACGTCTTCTTGTTACGTTGAATCATAAATCATGCGAAAATGTCGATATCTTCTTTAAGGATTGGAGTCGCAGGAGCATAGTGATCAGCTATAATGGAGATCGATCAAAGACCTGCCATTGTTGAGGTCAAACAAAGCTCAAACTTGAGTTAAAACTCAAAATGGAAACAAAATTGGAACTCGAACTCAAACAAAACTCGGACTCAAAACCGATAGGAGCAAAGCTTTTCCAATTATCGCCTTTACATAAAAGAAACTGTCCAAGTTCGGAACCGAATGAGATCGAGTATTGCTTTGTACAATGCCTGAAACAAAGACCGAGCAGTTATCGAGAGCTCAATCGAGCTCATTTACAGGAAATTAAATCTCCAAAGCTCGATTTAAATCAGATGAACGAACTCTCTGTGTTGGAGCTCGAGTGAGAAACAAAGCTCGATTTGTTAGAATTGTTGAGCATTCGAACTGGATCCATTAACTCGATTCTTTGCTACACCTATAACCTTTGATCGACTGTGACAAATTGAGTAGGAAAGAGACTTGTCAAAGCATCCCAAATCACTGAAACAGACGATGCGAGCAATCACCTTGACGATACTGGTAGTGGTGTTGTCAGAATCTGAATCTGAATCTGAGAACTTTATTCATCTACTTGTAATTGAAAACCCTGTATTTGATTCGTCTAATACTGAAAGTGAAGAAAACTTTCACTAAAACCTCAAGTTGGATCTTAGCCAAACATAGCAAAGTAACAGGTGAAACATAGCGAAGCAACCATTGAAATATGACCAAGTTGGATCAGACAATTTGATTCTCTCCAAATAGATCATACATGATAGACCTCCAGATCGAGACGAAGCAAGCAAAGAATGGATTTTGGAGAGATCAGGAGATGATTGGCCTATGATTTAGAGGTATGATTTGAAGATTAAGTCTTCGAGATCTGTGCTAGATTCATTGTGGGTGGTGTTGTTATCAGAATTATAATCTAAATCTGATGGTGGAGAGAGGTTTAGGGTTTTTGACCCCATTAGAGACGAATTAGAGCTGAAGCTGAAATGGTAAATCTCAAGAGAAAGAGAGAGTGAGAAAAATAAAAAACCTCAAACGTTTCAGCCGGTTTGTTTTTGAGCAATATGTTTCCATTCCCACATACTGGAAGCGTGCTCTGGTCTGTAGAAGGATAATCAACAGTTACAGAGGCAATGGGTTTGAGAACTTCGTTCTTACAGACGGCGCCAAATATAATAGCCTAATTCTGGGATTCGGACTTAGCCTTTACACCAGATGTAATTAGAACATTAATAATAACTAACACAAAAGTTTAGTGTGGAAAACCTTTGAATAAGTTAAAAACCACGACCTCTCTTAAGGATTTTTGAAAGAGAGAGATGTTATTAATAATGCTAGCTATTACAAGGAGTTCTGTAGAAACTTTCTTGATATGAAAAATCCATCATTTCTCTATAGTTCTATGGTCCTATTTATAGGTCTTATAATATGACCGGTATTTGCTTTAATGATGAACGTTACAATATATGGTTTTGATGAGTCTTCATAATGATTACTGTGTACTTGGATAAACCAAACTGTTAATGTGGAGGTCGAAAGTGATGACTCGAACTGAGGCATGCTGAATATGTCCCTAGTAGTACTTCCTGTATGCTGATGAGGTCGAGGATGAAGCTTGAGTTCGAGATACGAAATAAGCTATTACGGAAGAGTTTCAAGAAGAAGGTATGCAACATGGTCTTTGTTGTGATAATCTTCGGGTTCTTGATGGATCTCTTATGTTTCTTTTTTAATCTCTTGTAAATCTATACGAGGATATTGCGATATTAGAGATTTCTATGTTTGTTGGAATCCCTTGAGGGCTTGTAATTGAACTTGGATACATAGTGGATTTCTAACTTGGTAGTGGGGAGTATCCTTAGGGTGAACCTCCAGCAAATTTTATGTTTTGTGTGTATGTTAATTGTGTTTCTAGTTTCC
Source organism: Kingdonia uniflora (assembly GCA_014058105.1). Classification (NCBI taxonomy): domain Eukaryota; kingdom Viridiplantae; phylum Streptophyta; class Magnoliopsida; order Ranunculales; family Circaeasteraceae; genus Kingdonia; species Kingdonia uniflora. The sequence continues at coordinate 2,046,960 of JACGCM010000622.1, forward strand.
TGGTTGATTATTTGTATGGCACGAGGATAACGGACAAAACCAAATTGCGTACGGGTGATGTATTCCGCACGTTCACCCTAACAATCAAAAGTAAAAGACCTCTCCCTCTCTTTCTCTCTTTCAATCTTCACTTGATTAGACTACTTAAAGCTCGTAACACTTGATCTAACTTCAAGTAGAAGAGAGTGGCCCTTGCGAGTCGCTACAAGTAGGGAGAAATTACCTCGATCATACCCATATTGGATGATAAGTGAGGGCGTTAAAGTGAAAATTTTCAGGGTTTTGGCTCATTACGTATAAGATGACGTATTTGATGTCATGTGAATAATCTAGGCTATAATTATGCAGATGGATCGGATGAAACATATCAAATCAATGCAATGTTGAGACACACAACATAAACCAAACATCGATTCGATCCGATTAACGATGAACAAAATAAAGGAATAAGCACAATTAAGCGAGAACATACATTTACCGGGGTTCGGCAAATTGCCTACGCCAATACCAAATTGAGAGAGAGAGAGAGAGAGAGAGAGAGTTTTATTCAATAACCCAAGGTTGTAATCACTCACAAACCAAAGGTTTTTCTCTTAAAATATTCCTTACCAAAAGATCTAACCAAAGGTGGCTACCAAATACCCTAAGTCTCCCTTATATACTTGGGAGACTTATTACATCAACAGAGATCATGAGGCAAAACCAACGTCTTTAATTTAACACTCTAAAACTGAGTTTACGATGTCTATTCAAATAGACTCTAAAGTCTATTTGAACAAAAAGTGTGTTGCGTCTTTGAGTCTATTCGAATAGACTACTTTATGTCCGAACAAACTCCAAAGTCTATTCGAACATAAGGTATTCTGTCTCTTATACACGAATACAAATTGTGTCTATTCGAACAAAATACTTTGATCATCTACAATTCTCCACCTCGGTGAGGATTTTTTGAAATTTGAGCCGAACTTCTCCAACCAACCAAATCGAACCTTCTCTCCCCAAAACATACATCCCAAAGGACCAAAATGACTGTACCAAAACAATGGTTGCCTTCGTACTGTGGATCAAGTATACTATAGTTCATAATATCTCTATTAAGGGTCAAATCAATCAATATGAAAGAGAAGTCCAAGCAATGATTGAACTTAATCCCAGAAATAACTTTTATAAACACATCAGTCAGATTATCATTAATGTGAATCTCCTTCAATCGAATCTCACCTGCTTCAAGTACCTCTCTAACAATATGGTAACGCACATCAATGTGTTTCATGCGTTGATAATGAACTCAATCTTTTGCAAAAAAAATAGCACTTTGACTATCACAAAACACATCAAGATGCTCAATCTTAATGCCCAAATTATGCAAAAGACCCTTCATTCAAATAAACTCTTTAATCGCTTCAGTAACCGCCATAAATTTTGCTAAAGTAGTAGATAAGGCCACCATTGACTGTAGTGTAGATCTCCAACTAACCAGTCTTCCTCCTAGAGCTGGCAACGTAACCCGCAACGTGCCAACCTAACTAGACCAACCCGGTTTTTGGGGGCTTAGGTTTAGCCTTAATGGGTCACATGTCATTTGACCCGAACCCGCCTAACCCATTCAATAAATAGGTCAAGTTAGGGTTTATCTTAAGTAGTTTGGGTTGACCTGTGACTCATTTAGGCTTAGGTATATATGCAAATATGTGGTAATATCAAATCCTTTTGATCTCAACTCAAGTCTCACTCTTAACTCTCAAAGACTCACCTCTCTCTCAAGTTTCAACAGTAATCGCAGCCTCTCCTCCTCAACTCAAGTCATATCTCTCCCTCTTTTTATAATATCTAATAATACTCCTGTAACTCCCCCTCTATCTTCCCCAACATTTACATCTCACAAACCAGCTCCTAATTGGGAATCTAGGCATCCTTTTTCACCGTGTCCGCCCCTGCTAGTCTTACTAGACATTACCATTACCCCAATCAGTTTACGCCAATGAGTACCATTCATGAATATGATGAATCGGATACGTTTACGGTTGATTCAGAGCGGTGGCTGGTGTGTTAGTTTCCAAACTTTTGGTGGGGTTACCCCGTCTTCACCTACATTTAATTTTATCAAACCCGTTGCAACGGTGCAGATGTTCTCACATGAGGATGGAGGATTGGAGTTTGAGTTTGAAAGAGGTAAAGTAAAAGTGTAGGAAGGAGAGAGGATTGTAAAGATAGGAATAGATGATTTATAACTCACACTCGGCAGCAGCAGCGGCAAGAATCGGTGTTAATCATAAACTTCTTTGAATTCGATGTAGCATATTGTTTTACATTGCCAAATTAATGTGAGTTGTAAATGATTAGCTCTAATTTGGGGTATTGATTTCTCCTCCTTTGATCATCTCAAGTAATCACACAAGGATTGTACCATTTGTTATTTAATTTGTTGTGATTTAAGTTGTATCATTTGTTGTTTAATATGGGGTCTTACTGCTTTGAGTTGCTAAATGTTCCTAAAATTGCAATTATTGCATATATTGTAATTTTTAAATAGGTAAACCCAAACCCGACCTGTTTAGTTAAACATGTTGGGTCGGGTCGGGTTGACCTATTTAAATCAGGGTCGAGTTTGGGTTTGCATATCTGACCCGTTTAGTTAAACAAGTCAGGTTTGAGTTTGCATATTTGACCCATGAACCTGTTATGACCCGACCCGTATAACCCAAACCCGACCCATTTTCTGCCTCTACTTCCACCTAATGTAAAAATATACCTTGCAGTAGACCGTCGTTTATCCAAATCACCCATATAGCCATAATCCACATAACCCACACAAAACTAATCAATCGAATCCTACTTACAAAATTCCAAACCAATATCCACAATACCTTTAATATACCTTAGAATCCATTTCACAGCTCGCCAATGATCTCTTCCCAGATCATGCATATATCTGCTAACCATGCCAACTGCTTTTAAAATATCTGGCCAAGTACATACCATTGCATACATCAAGCTACTAACTGTGCTAGCATAAGGTACTTGACTCATATAATCACGTTCCTCATCAGTTTTTGGAGAGATTATAGCTTTAAGTTTAAAATGAGGATCAAGGGGCGTACTTGTAGTTTTTGTGTTCCCATCAATACCAAATCTTTGAAGTACCTTCATTATATACATCGTACGCCGTCTGAGAAAGATGCAATGTTCCCTTCTTTTTATCTCTATGAATCTCCATGCCAATAATCTTCTTTGTGTCACCCAGATCCTTCATTTCAAATTTGTCACCCATTTGTTTCTTCACTTTGTCAATCTCGTTTTTATGCTTCCACGTAATAAACATATCATCTACATACAAAAGTAAGTAATAAAGGACCCGTCACATAGCTTGCGTAAGTAGACATAGTGGTCATAATAACTTCATTTTTACTTTTGCCCAATCATAAGCTGATCAAACCATTTGTATCATTATCTTGGAGAATACTTTAAACCGTACAACGATCTCTTCAGTTTACACACATAATTTTCCTTTCCAGTAACTTTAAACCCATTTGACTGAGCCTTATAGATCCTTTTTTTAAAATTCTCATGTAAGAACGCTGTCTTAATATCGAGTTGTTGTAACTCCAAATCAAATGGTACTACCAAAGCCAAAAGGATACGAATGGAAGAGTATTTTACCATAGAGGAAAAAATTTCATTATAATCAATCCCCTCCCTTTGAGCATAACCTTTGGCTATGAGTCTTGCCTTGAAGCGTATATCGTCATTTTGAAATCCTTGTTTCTTTGTTTAAACCCACTTATAACCAATCATTTTCTTTACCTTAGGCAACTTTGAAAGTTCCCAAGTTTTGTTCTTAAGAAGAGAATACATCTCTTCCTTCATCGCTCCTTCCCATTGGTTAACTTCGGAACTGTAAATAGCTTATTCATAAGTGGAATGAACAGCTTCTTCAGCGATCGGTAGTGCGTAGGCTACCATGGCCTTCACCTTTGGAAGTACCATATCCTTCGTAAACCATCCTGGCTTACTAGTATTCTTTATTGGTTTACTAGTTGCAATTTACTCCACCACTGGAGTCACCTCATCTGTACTACCAAATGCTCAACTTTCATCTGTGTCTTCATCATCTAGAACATGAAGTAATGGCTCATCATCCGCTGTTACACCGGTAGATACCCCCTTTGGTATAAAACTATCTAGATCGTGTGAAGAGGCATTAATCTCCACCCATTGTAAAATATCGTTTGCCATCTTCTCTTCGTGCTCAGAGATAATTAACTTCATCATAAAAGTCTTATCAAAAGTGACATCCCTGCTAAGAATAATCTTCTAATCTTTCGTATCCCATAACTTATAACATTTCACCCCTTTCATCTTACCAAAAAAACTAGATTTTCTTGCTCGAGGGTCCAACTTACCATCTTTAACATGATAATATGACGGATGCCCAAAAATACGAATAGTATCATAATCTGTAAATGGTTCTTCCGAGCAAGCTTTTATTGGTGTTTTACCTTCAATTACAGCTAAAAGCAACTTATTAACGTGGTAGCATGCATATATCAAAGCCTCAGCCCAAAATCTTTTGCCCAACCCAAAATTAGACAACATATATCATACCTTCTCCAACAAGTACGATTTATTCGCTCTGCTGCCGCATTTTGTTGCGGTGTCTCCCTAACGGTGAAATGTTAAACAATTCTCTCATCCTAACATACTTGCAAGAACAGATCACTTGTATACTCTCTACCATTATCTGAGCAGAATAATTTAATCTTTTTGCCAGTTTAAGTTTCTATCAACTTCTTTCACATCATGAATATTTTTAGGACTTCATCCTTCCTCCTCATGGTATATGCTTACATACGCCTAAAACAATTATCAACAAATGACACAAAATAATGTTTACTTCCAAGTGATACAATCCTAGAGGGTCCCCATACATCTGAATAAACATAGTCAAGGATTCCACGAGTACGCTAGATAGCCATTCCAAACTTCATCCTTGTTTGCTTGCCCATAACACAATGCTCACAAAAACCCAACTTGCACGCTTTAACACCTTTTAATAGCCCTTGTAATAGCTTATTTCCGATCTTGGACTCAAAGCTTCATCCTCGACCTCATCAGCATACATAAAATACTACTAAAGACATATTCAATATTGCTTAGTTCGAGTCATCCCTTTCGATCTCCTCATCAACAGTTCGATTTATGTAAGTGTACAGTCATCAATATAGCCATTGTACAGCAAAAGAGGTCAGGTCATTACATTATCTGGTCAAAAAATATCTTACATATACTTTGTAACGTCTACCATTAAAAATCTTAATGGTCATCAAACGGTCATATTATAAGACTTATATATAGAACCAGAAAACAACAAATTACAGGCAGACAATTCTATAAAGAATAATCCTTACTCCAAAATTTTACATGCTCAGAGAACTCATTGAAATAAGTTAGCAATCTCAATAAGATATAATCTTATCTTTATCAAAATCCTCAAGAGAGGTCGTGGTTTTTAACCTATTCGAAGGTTTTCTATGCTAAATTAACTTGTTGATTATTGTTTACTATTCTTGAGCGTTCTAGACACATTTAGTGTAAAGGCTAAGTCTGAATCCCATAATTTGGCCATTATATTTGGCACCGTCTGTGGGAACTGAAGTTCTCAAACCCAATGTCCCATAAACTGCTGATCGTCTTCTTTCAGAATATCACCCCCAGGTCAGAACACGCCGATAGTTCAAGCATAAGAAAATGTCGTACTAGCAGATCTGCGAGCCACTTTAAATTCTAAAATTGAAAGACGTGCTGCACAGGAGTTGTTGGATGGTGAGGTCCCCACCGGGTTCTATACTCTGAAGATCCGAAAATACAAGGGAACTGATCCAGTGGAACACGTCCAAGATTTTCAAGACGCTTTAGGCCTATATTCTATGTCCAACCACATTATATGCCAGCTCCTTCCTACCAGCTTATCAGACGAGCCCCTGCGATGATTCTACACACTACCTGAAGGATCCATCACAACTTTCGAACAGCTACGAGAACTTTTTGTCAAAAATTTCTTGCACAAATGAGACAAAGAGGAGAATCTATACTCTCTTTTCAGCCTTAAGCAGATGCCTGGAGAGAAGCTCAAGACATTCACTTAGAAGTTTTTAGAGTTAACACGAAAGATAGACCGGCTCAACCAGAAGATTACTATTTCAACTTTTACCAATGTATTATTCGTTGATGGAAGGGCAAAAGAGTACCTAGTCCTAAACAAGCCAACAACTCTGGAATACATGATCAAAAAAGTCAACGGGTATATCGACCTGGAAAGAATGGTGTCTGACAGGCAGAAACCTCATAAGTTAGCATTAACTGCTCGAAATCAGTCAGCAAGCCAGGATTTTAATCGCGCTGTCGATCAAAGACAAGTTAGGAACAGACAAAACCTAACGACGATCGACCTCAAAAGGGGAGTAACTTGCCAAGGCCCTGTCTTTCCAAGATGAATGTGACCATAGTCAGCATTTACCCTATACTTCAGAAGGATAGGTTTTTCTGTAATACACAGTATCTCCAACCCATTGAGAATATACCATATTGTATTCACCACAAGGTCAGACATCATGAAACAAAACACTGTTTTGCCTTACAGCAGTTGTTAGAGTATATCTTCGTTGATGGACGAATGCATAAGTACATTGTAGACGTCGAAAGTTACAAGAACGGGAGTTACAAACTTCCTACAAAAGCCGTACAAACTGAAGAGCCGACAAGAGAGAAGCACTTATACCATATGACGTTCTGCCACTTCGCTGAGACTCAGATCGTTATCCAATCGAACAGAAGCAAAAGAAGACGTATCGACCAATGTCACGACCTATCCATGAAAGACAAAGAAACTCATTTACTTCTCGTGTCTAGTTCTCAGCAAACATAAATTTCTTTCAACGACTGTAATGTTCGTTATATCAACTATCCTCACCATGATGCTTTGGTAATCATGTTAAAAATGAGAAATATGGTACTTTATACTATGATGATAGATATTGGTAGTACTATCAAACTACTTTTTTAAAGTACGATTGATCAGATGGGACTAGCCGACAAGGTACAACCCAGTGACATTGATATATGTGGATTCAACGGATCTAGGGAAGAACGTGTAGGAAAAATTATATTTCCTATCATGGCAGGACCCGTGATACTCCACGTTGTCTTTTATGTTATCAATACAAAATCTTGTTATTTGAGGATAATGGGACGTTGTTGGTTACACAATATGCGGGCTATTCCATCCACCTATTATTTGGCACTGCGATTTGAATGGAATAGTGGCATATATGAAATCAAAGGAAGTCCCTCGAGCATGTGAAAATTCTGCCGTCATCGTTCCAAAATCTTCTGAGCCGCAGCTCACATAGACATTACAGAAAATAACAGGATACACTATAGAAAACTATACAGTAAACTCTACAGAAAACCATCTACCAAGCGCAGAAACAGTAAAGTACATCAATATCAGCAGAGAAAAGCGAGGAACATACGTCGCTATTCTTCTGCCAACGGCATAACGAGATGCCCTCATCTAATTCCTTAAAAACAACAGTGATGTCTTTGCTTGGACCTCTTACGAGATGTCGGGCATTGATACAAATCTGGCCTGCTATAAACTCAATTTGAAAGATAATTTCAAAGCTGTCAAACAAAAGCAGAGGACCTTAGCACCAAGATTTCGAGAAGAAGTCAATAAATAAATCGATAAACTCATCGAAGTTGGCTTTATCAGAAAGGCCAATTACCCAGAATGGATCTCGAATATTGTGGCAGTCCCAAAGAAGAACGACAAGATTAGGGTGTGCGTAGATTTCATGGACCTCAACAAACATACTCCAAAGAATATTTTTCCACTTCCTATCATAAACTATTTGCTCGATTCTATTGCGGGGTATGAACTCCTGCCCCTGATGGACGTCGCATCAAGATACAGTCAGATACCTATGCTACCTGATGACCAAGAAAAGATAGCTTTCATAACAGAACATGGCTTATACTTTTATAAGGTCATGCCTTTCGGCCTCAAGAATGCTGAAGCCACTTATCAACGTTTGATAATATAGATGTTCAAAGATCACCTCAGAAAAACAATTGAAGTCTACATTAATGATATGTTGTGTAAAATTCTTAAAAAGGAGAACCATATTACAGACTTACGCATTACTTTCAAAATTCTCCATTTATACAAGATGAGGCTCAACCCTAAAAAAATCAGTTTAGGGTTGAGTCAAAAAAATTCTTGGGACATTTAATCAGTAAGAGTGGTATAAAAGCTGATCCATATCGTATTTGCGCACTATTGTCTATGCCTTCTCCAAAAACAAAGAAAGACATATAGAAGTTAGCAGGTAAGATTGCTACAATAACTCGTTTTGTTTCGAAGTCTTCTAATCAATGTCGATGGTTGTTTATCCTATTGCGTGAAGGGATAAAAAAATATAAGTCTAAAAAGGATCCTGAGATCGAGAGGACAGCAGAGTGTAAGATAGTATTTCAGGAACTCAAAATTTACTTAGGATCACCACTAGTGATGAGTACACCTAATGAGGGGGAAGAACTCATAATATATCATGCAGTTACCGACAAATTATTAAGTTCTGTTCTTATTAGACTTGATGGGAAGATGGAAAAACCTGTCTACTTCATCAGTAAAACTCTCACTCCAGCAGAGTCCCGGTATACCAAGATCGAGAAATTACTTTTAGCTCTCGTGTACACATCACAAAAATTGAGACAATATTTTCAAGCATACTCAGTTCGAGTGATGACAAATTACCCTTTGCGAGAGATTTTATCCAAACGGGAAAAATCCAGACGAGTACAACAATGGTCGATCACTATTGGCGAACATGACATTTGTTTTGAACCACGACATTCTAAAAAAGGTCAAGCAGTAGCAGACTTCCTTGCAGACTTCTCAGTAGAAGATCCTGACTGGGATACCACGGATACCAATGAGGAATAATTCAAAAAAAAGTTCGAAGAGAAGTCAGACTGGAAAACTTTAAAGGGGTGTGGCGTCTTTTAACTGATGGATCTTTTGGACCTGTAGGATCAGGAATTGGAATCGTGCTTATTACACCTTCTAATGATAGGATGGAGAAAGCAGTCAGGCTCAATTTCGAAGCTACGAACAATGCAGCCGAGTATGAAGCAATGATTCACGGTTTATATATGGCTCTTGAGATTAGAGTCTCTGAGCTGTCTGTGTACACAGACTCTTTACTCATTTGGAACCATTACACAAAAAAATTCTAGAAGAACGGAAAGATGATTGACTATACAGCTGCAGTAGCTGGCAGAATAAGCAAATTTAAAAGAATTACTATCGAACAATTACCGCGCATAGAAAATAGGCATTCGAACTCTCTCACGTATCTGGCAAGAATCCTTGGTACGGAAGCTCGTTATCTGAAGATCGAAGTGTTATCCACCCCCAACATTGACATCATAAGCTCAAATTCTGTCAATACTGGGGGCGTTGAAGAGGACGATTGGAGATGATCTTTACTCAAGTATATTGGCACTAAAAACATGTTTGACGGCGAACTCCCAAAAGATCCCACTAAAAGGAGATGCGTGCCTAGTAATGTTAGGCGGTACATCGTGGAAAATGGTCTCCTCTATAAAATTTTGGTCACAGGGCCGTATCTTGAATGCTTATCTAGAAAAGAAGCTCTAAAATTCCTATATAAACTCCATGAAGGCACTTGTGGTTCCCATACAGCAGGACGATCTTTAGCCAATCGAGCTCTTACTCAAGGGGTCTTTTAGCCTAAAATGAAATCTCAATCCATTGAGCTTGCAAGCAAGTGTGATGCATGTCAATGACATGGCCCCCAAATTCGAGCTCCAGCCTTGGAACTCCATTTCAGTAGCGTTGTATGGCCATTTAAAAGATGGGCACTCAATCTCGCAGGAGAATTCCCCACCGCACCAGGCAAAAGGAAGTACCTCTTAGTAGCAACGGATTACTTCACTAAATGGGTGGAAGCAGTCCCACTGTGTCGCAAACGAGAAGACGAAGTCATCAAATTTATATGGGAAACCATCATCTTCCATTTTGGGTGCTCCCATCTCATCAGAATCGACAATGGACCTCAGTTCGTTGGCTCCAGAGTCATTGAATTCCTCAACCAGCACAACACCATACACTCTCCTTCCAATCCATATTAGCTACAAGGAAATGGTCAGACCAAAATCACTAATCGTACTATCATTGATGGAATCAAAAAATGCTTGACAGAGAAAAAGGGAAATTATATCCAAGAATTACCACACATGTTATGGGCATATCGAACAATACCTTGAGTATCAACTGGATGTACGTCGCTCCTCTTGGCATATGGTGCAGAAACAATCATCCCCACTCGGTATCATCACCCAATACGCGACCATACCATGACAGATGAAAAGAATGAATTCCAGTTGGCATGTAACATGAATTGGATCAAGGAGACTAGAGACAGAACAATCATGAATTTGGGAAGATACCACCAAGCTCTAGCCCGATCTTACAACCAGTGTATTCGTCATAGAGAGTTCGAAATCAAAGATCTTGTCCTAAGGGAAATTCCCAAACACAGTTAAGAAGTGAATGCTGGGAAACTACCCGAAAATTGGGAAGGTCCTTTTGTCATTGTTGGAGAAAGTGGCCTTGGTTCTTATGATTTTGCCACGGAACACAGAGATCGAATTCTGTATCCTTGGAACACGAGGAGATTGAAGTTGTATCGCAGATATAAATCTATCACAATATACTTTTCTACAAATCAATTTATCATCTTGTATAACGGTCTTACATCAATGAAAGATTTATGTTTGATCCTCATACATCGTAGTACTTTCTACTAATTTATACAGTACTCTATCTAGCATATTCATCGTACGTCAATCTTACACCAATGAAATACTTATGTTCGATTGCCCTACACTATAGTACTTTTCTAATATATCCAACAAGTATTCCTATATATAGATTACAGATCATTTATTACTTCAGCCAAATTGATCATCTATACATTACAGATCGTTTGTTGCTTCGGCCAAACCGATCACCTATTACATTACAGATCGTTTGTTGTTTCAGCCAAACCGATCACCTATTACATTACGAATCATCTATGGCTTCAGCCAAACCGATCTGTCATTTATGCTCCTCTACGTTCGTTACCTCGATAATCATCTATTATACGATAACTTTCGGGATCATCCTATACAACAGATATTCAACTCATACAATATCGTTGGTTTATCAAAAGGTTAGTATAAATCACTATTCTAGACAGTCCTATTTTCATACACTTTATCTATTAGATGTGTTAGTATACATACCGACTCGTCACAATCGTTACTCCTTACTAGAACTATCACTCGAATCATTACTTATATTAGAAGGTCCCGCAACGTCACGTGCACAACCCTTGTACAGCCGTTGACGCATAAACTCTGGTATTCTCCCCATAACGAATTTATTTCCATCTCTAACCATACTCTATTTCAGAAACTCCAATTTTGGCTACCATCGAACCTAGATACTCAGACCGCATTACCTCTATTCACACTGCGTACCTTTGCTAACTAAACCATCATACACCAGTTTACTTCCAATCTCTTGAACTCTGATGCAAAGAATGAAATCACTACTGTCATATCTCTCTCATACACGTCACCTGCCTCAATCTTCCTTTGTTTAGACAGAATAAGCTCACTAAGTTTACTTTGAGCTTCCTTTAACGAAGCTTCCAAATGATCACAACGCTCATCTACTCGTCGTTTCTCATCCAACACATCAGAATTTCGAAACTCAAACACTGTCATGAACTCTTCCATCTAATAAATCAAAGATATTGACCTATCAATTCCTGCTTCACGATTCTCCCATTCTACCCTCCTCTCATTAAGAGGTATCTCCGTCTGCAATAGGTCAGAATCTAACTTCGTATTTGCGTCACACAATTACGCATTCTCTTCCAGGTGCTCCAAGGTATTTAACTTCAACACCTGTATGGTATGCTCTAGTGTTACTACTTTGTTCCAAGCCTCATTTGTGTTTTCGTTCTGTTTATTACGGGCCTCTTCCATCTTCTTTATAACTACATCAACAACTAGCCACAACACTTCATAATTAGAAGCGCGAGCTCGGGTATCAGCTATCTTCGCTTCAAGCATATTTACCTAGAATTGTAAGTCTTTCACATTTTTACCTTCCTCCTTTAATTATGCCGACAGTTTTGTAATTTGAGCTCGAGCAGATGTCAACTCTGCCCCTTGCTGGCTCGCGTACCTCGAGCCACCTGTAAATCTAACCTTTTTCTTACTTATAATTTTTTTAACTCCTTTATTTTTCTCAATTCGTTGGCTAGATTCGCCTTTTTCTTCTATAGCTCCTCAGACAATCGGGCTCTTATGTTTTATTTTCGTGTTATCTCCGCCTTCATGCTTTCTTCAAATCTAATAACGCTTTTTAGTGCCTTCCCCCCCCCCTTACTCGAACATAGGTCAGCGTTCAATTGTTCATTTTGGATGCGTAACGCATCACACTGACCTTGAATAGCTATCAATTCCACCTGTCATAACAATTTACATTTATAATAGTTCGATTATACCAATAAATTGTATACCACAGTTAACAAGTTTAAACCAAAAACATTGTATCTGAGTAATATCGATACATCGTTCTATTCATCATAACAGAGAACAGATTTCATTTATCATCAACAACAGTATACAAAGATCTAATACATATGCAGGGCCGGTAAAAGGAAAGCAAGAATACCCTATTTTTGATTCTTCAGGAAATGAGAAGACTGCCCTTTATCTCTCGAACTCTTTCTATTCGTTACTTAAACATCTACCAGAGTTGTAAAGGTCACCACCTCCTGCTGACGTTGTTTACGCCGTGATCGGGGAATCAAACTTTTGACCTCCTCCTCACCCTCTTGTGATGACAGTTCCCTCGGCCTCGTAATGAGTTTTTCACTAACAATTTCTCCATCACCTTTGGTAAACCACATATTATCAGCCTTTACGTTCTCTACATTAAAATCATTCCCACATTCCGTCACGAACTTCCTAAATTTATTCTCTACCCAAGCCAGTTCCCCTCCCCCCCATAAAATTCAATAATACTGTCCACATGGCGCTCGTGTTCTGTTCGAGCAGCAACTTTTGCTCGCAAAAGATATAGATACTCCTTTAATGTCACATGCACCTTGTGTAGCCGCTGGCCAATTAGACTTCTGCAATACACCTAAAACCCTCAAATCAGCTTCTACCTTTATTCTAACAGTCACTTTTTTCGATAATAGCGTTGCTAAATACATTTTTTGCTCCACGTGTTGCAATAACTCATCATGTAACCCCTTTAATTTACCCTATAATCATTTTTGGACCTCTATTTGCTCTTTTCTTATCCTGAAAAATATAATTCTCATGGCCCTCCGATACTACATAAGGCCAAAAACATTGGATAAAGGTTCTACATCACCCCATACAACAGACACACAAGCTCAAGCAGAATACTTTTTTGCTCTAAACTATGATGATTACGTGCTTCTTGAGCTAAAAACATAACTCGAGCTGGGTCCAGAACTACACCTCTCTCCTTCAAAAGCTCTACATAAGCTTCTTTTAACCCTCGTTCACCATCTACTTTGACCTCGAAATACAATGTCAGAGCTATTAACATATTTTGACACCTAGACTTATTACTCGGGTCGTTAAAACAGGTTAACTCTTTTGGTTTTCACACTAATGCCCTCCTTTCTTCTTCCTTTCTTAATACCTCATCCCTTTCTATCTTTATCTTAACATATCTACACTGAAGATCATATAACTCTTTAAAAAAATTCTCTGAATTCAACTTAAAATGCCTTCTCTCATATTCAGTTTTATTAAGTACATGTTGAATACGAGCCATAGTATCCCTCGCTCTACTCAACGACCTCTCCAGTTCAGAATTAGTTTTTCTCAGTTGCTCGATCTCCTATACAGAGTACAAATATTTTGTTATAATACAGACATCCAAAATGAACATGCTTCAAATCATCACTTCAACAATATAGAGTACAATCATATTGATATCACACGAACTACATCAAATCAAAATCAGAATACCTCATAAGGTTTAGAGATTCTTGCTGATTTTTACCTCAGATGGAGGATCCAATGTTTGCCCAACCGAATGACCTAGATCAATATGTTCAGAAGGAGGATCCAATGTTTTTTTCAGCTACTCGAAATGGCTTAGTACTTTCTGGTGGAAGCTCCAACGTTTTCTCTGGAGAAACACCAGTATCAACCATCACTTCCTCCGAAACCTCTAAAGGAAAAACTATTTCCTTACACCTACCGACTCTGCCTAGCTCCACATTGGTTGGACTCAATCCAAAATCATAATAAGATTGGATGAAGTGATCTCGTTCCGCTTGAAGGGCCTCAACCGATTTTAATCTCACATCATCATGTTTCACCAGATCTGAATGCTTTTATGCGAGCTTTACAACCTCTTTAGCTTCTTCAACTTTCTTCTCCTTCTCCAGCTTGAGCTCAGCTTCGAGGTCCTTAACACGAGCGGATTGAACTTCAAACTTTGCTGAAAGATCCCTAAACTCCTGGCTCCTCTTTTCTAGACACTTCTTGGCCCCCTTCAGCAGTAATGGGAGCTGCCAGTACAAACATACATAGACAAAGTTAGCACAACAGTTTTCAGTCTGAATACAAAAACAATTAAGGATTTCAAGAACGTACCGCAAAAGTATGTTCGTAATACTCATTATCGAGCTACTCCGGATCCGTCCCAACCATCAAATAGTATTTCAGCTTTAGCTCTTTCATCTTAGTTGCAACATGAGGAGTAGTTTGAGAACTGCCCTCTTCATCATGCATTTTTCTTTTCATTCAGCTCTTCACGACCTTAGCAGGAGTAACTGCACTCACTTCAAGTTTCTCCTCCACATCGCCAGAAATAAACTTTGTGATCTCTTGTGCCGTGGCCTCCACCCCACTGACAGAGGTACTCTGCCGAGTTGACTTCCTAAACCTCTTAGTAATCCATTTGGTGGTCTGAGGTACAGGAGGTGGAAGACTAAGAACATCATCCACAGTCAGGTGAACTTTCCCTTTAGCCATAGCTCGTTTCTCATGAGCTCGTTAAACTTTGGGTACTACAAAATCTACCATTTTATCCCTACGGATACCGAGCTCACCAAGTACCTGCTTCAACTCGTCCTGATCTCGAGCAATGCAGTCGAACAGAGTCGCCTTTTCAGGCGTAGATAAAGGCTTGGGTTCTGCAAAAATAAGGAACACAACATTAAGTAGCAAATTAAAGATAAGTTATTGGTTATTTGAAGATTGGTCAACATTACTTACTCGGATTATAATATTTATGGTTCAGTTTGAGTGCCAATTCATCTGGAACCTGCATACAGTTACCCTCTACCTACACAAGGTGGTCGCTCCATGGTCTACCTGCAGATTTGAAATCAAAGAATTTTGGCCTAGCTGAATTACTATATAGGTAACCACTACTTTGACCTTCGACATATTTCCATTTATAAAACTTCATCACATTTTCAGCTTCGAACTGCTTTGCAGTCCCTTCCTTCATCCATTTTTCATTCAGTGCCTCACATACCCTCATCATTTCATAAACATTCCCATTTAACTGGGCAGAGCAATACTATAACACATTCATAACCCCTTTCTGAAAGAAGATTAGAGGAATTCTAAGGCCATATATGACCTGATTCAAAAAATATAAATGCCCATCACTCGGGCCTGATAGCCCGAGACCATTATAATATGAGAGATTAACCTCCTCACCAATCCCTCTATCCTTCTTCCACTTCTCCAAGCATAGGACTTGGTAGTATACAGCCTCCTCTCTTTTACCGGGGATATAGCCCGTGAACCAGAGACCTTGATCCTCCACATAACTTCCCCATTCTTCCTGTAATTTCTTTTTATATTTAAAGTATTCTTTCCCTACATCTACCCCCTCTGGTATATAACGAGGACTTTCTCTTTCTCTTATTTATCCTCCCTCTCTATCACCTCCTCAATTTTACTGGGTCCCCCACCCTCTATGCTTATCTCTAAACTATTTATAGTTTCCTCCATCACACTATACTCCTCCCCCCTCCCTAACGACAAAATTTTCTCGAAACTGGATGATACGACAAATTTACTAGTAAGAATACTAGGTTTAGAACGCATATCAGACCTACATATACATAAACATATTTTATCATTATATCTACATTGTATATAGACAAAACAAACCCACCTTCTACCTAATCAACACGTCTTTTTACAAATTCCCCCCAAAAAATCAATCATTTCAATTTTCCCTCTCCCTCTTCAAGCAAGCATTTTCTCTTTCTACAGTCTGTTCATATATAAAAATTCTCCAACTCTAAAACTCCTCATATTTATTCAAAAAAACCCAAAACCCCTACATTATCAGATACACATATCAAATAGGTTACTATACATCAAGCATGTTACTACACATATCTACACATATCATCCATATTACTAAACAAATCAAATAGACAGAGCTTTATATTACCAACCTGTACTTGAAGAATAATAGTCTTTGGCTTTTCCCTGACGTCTTGCCGAGATTGAGCACTCCCGTCGTTTCCCCGATAGTTTTTTATCGCCTGATGAAGATTTCCTTTTCAAATCACACTCAGAGCTCAAATGTTTCCTTTCCTTGGAAATAAGATTTACACCATTTTTTTCTCTCTAAAACTGTATGTAACTTTTGAGGAAGAGAGAGGCATGTATTTATACTCTCCATCGGTTTGTGAAATGATGACTCCTTCAGACACGTGTCAGTCACCCCTACTATCTTTGCATGCACATCTTTTCAGTTAAAGGCATCATCATGACTTCTCTGATAACGCCTACCGTTATCACGTCTGTCCCTATTTTCTGCCATTAAACAATTATGTACATCTTCCTTAAACATAGTACAAACGACCAATCACCTTACTTTTATACCCTACCAAGATCGTATAACTTTCCTAAAACAGATCAATATTCAAAATTCAAAGATATCTATACAGTTGTTAAAATCCCACAGCTGTCTCCCACAATATCCATACACAAAGAGTAAAATAGAATACTTCATTCTTATTCAAACAGATTGAGACATCACATTACTTTATTCTCTCAAAATTCCTCAGCTTACATTTATTTGGGTTCCAACAAACAATACTACAAACATAATACTTCGTACGAGCTCTTATACTTCAAGCCTACTGAGCTCACCAGTTACATCTAAAGTAACCTCGATGGTACGCCTCTCTACACAGAATTATCTCTCTATTTGCTGCCCTTGCATCCTCTTCAATGATCTTGTCACACGCGAGCTGTCAAACAGTCAGTTCCTGAACTGTGGCACTCAGCAACGACCTCCGAAACATGTAACACCAGAAAAAGAGATCATACTCTATACGTTTACCTTCATCATCTAATCCGACCAGATTCAATGGCCATTCCAGAAGAACAACATCATAAGGCAATCGACGAAAATATCACTCACAAAGTTCAGCAACCTTGATATGGAAATAACCATTTGCTGCATGCTGAGTACGCTGAGAATGAGTCCTCACCATGCTTAATCACACTCCCTTCAGAGAAAAATTATCCCTATAAACGATGCAAATCATAAAGCAATAAATCACAACTTATAACCATGAGGAAGATCTCTACAAATCTAGATCACCCCACAGATTTTGCTGAGAGAAATATTTTAAGAAATTTTTTGGGACAATAGAATATCCACATCAAATGCAGAATATTGTGACAAGACATTCTTTCCATAGTATGAAATATCTCCTCAAATTTTATACGAGCAAATATAAAGATGACAACATACAAAAATCAAGCGAATCCAGCAGTAGTACCTATAGATCAATATCAACCCTTCCTCATAGTTTGAAACACTCTGTCATCTAGTTTGAGAATACAAATCCTAGAAAATAATATATAATTGCTTCCACCAAGTAATGTTTTCGAACTCCTCTAAATTTTCAAAACTCACCTATCATTACCATTTGCCATCATACACACATTACTCTTTGCAGCTTGTTTTTCCCCATAATACTCCATGACAACTAATTCCTATTGACATACTCCTATTTTATACTAGAAAACTACACAAACAAGTTCGATACAAGGAAACAAAATATCAGAACATTGATATTTCATTAGTTCGAAGATTTCTCTTACATAATACTTTACAGATAACAAAATGTTCCCAATAAATTACCACAGATTACTTCACAAAGTTACAGTTCGAAATGCTTTCTATGAGCCCATAGAGAAGATGATGAAAAACCGAAGTAACTTCCAAACCCTGATCCCATGCTGCAAGATCCGGGAAACTATTAGAATTAGAAATCACAGATAAAAATCTATGGTCCATAGAAGAAAATGATCCCCTCCATCATCGCCACCTCTTCCACCATAACCCCCACCCCGCATACTAGAGACAGACGAAAGGCCTCATTTCTTCAACAAGACCCACTCATTGGAAGGGTACCGACGAGACTCCCTCGAATGAATACCTGCCGCCTCATCTTCAGTTGCTACAGCCTCCTCCACTAGCAACCGAAGATCATTTCAGTAATTCGCCTCAGATGTCAACAGATAGTGGAAATATACCATTTGATAATGATTATCCCTCGACTCCATCACTTCTTCATATGACATATGATAGTAGGTGGGAGATACAAGAATTGACGTTTGAAGATGTAATGGTTGGTATCCAAAATACCTGATGCGCAGTTCTTCCATCTTCCTACGAATCCTATACTCTCGAGCCTGAGTCTTTGTCATCACCATGTTCTTCAACACTCAGAAATACAGTAAGAATGTTTACCACAGTGAAACACAAAGGAAAATCCAAGAAGAAAACTTGGTTCATCATGCACAAATCAAGATCCTATTTATACTACAGTCAGCATTAAAGGCGACTCTCTAAATTCCCACGTCAGCAAAATTTCCCATGAAATAACATTGACTAGAACCACCAAAAGGCACAAATAAGATACTTATAAATATGCATTGGAAATGAGTCTTAAAAATTAACTACAGTAATTAATGCCACTTCTCAACCAATACCACTCGTCTATAATGTTTCTCGTACTGTTGGCTGAGAGGGGGCGATTCAGTGGCTTATTCCGCATCTCGGACTCATACGTCATCTTCGACCAACATTTGAGCTTTCGACCTCACCAACAGAGCATGTGGCACAGACATAAACAAGACAGCAATATCAGGAAGTACATGCAATACGGGTTTCTCAACCAATACCACTAATCCCTAATGTTACTCGTGCTATTAGTTAAGAGTCGTCTTGTAGTAGCTTATTTTGTATCTCAGACTCAAAGCTTCATCCTCGACCTCATCAGCATATAGGAAACACTACTAAAGACATATTTAATATTCGTCATTTTGAGTCATCGCTTTTGACCTCCTCATCAGCAGTTTAATTTATGCAAATGTACAGTCATCAATAAAGCCATTGTACAGCAACAGAGTTTAAGACGTTACATTATATGGTCAAAGAATATCTTACTTATACTTTGTAACCTCCACCATTAAGAATCTTAATGGTCATCAAACGATCATATTATAAGACATATATATAGGACCAGAGAATAACATATTATGGACATGCAATTCTAGACAGAAGAATCCTTACTCTGAAATTCCACATGCTCCGAGCACTCATTGTAATAAGTTAGCAATCTCAATAAGATAATCTTCTATTTCTCAAAAATTTTAAGAGAGGTCCTAGTTTTTAACCTATTCAAAGGTTTTTTACGCTAAATTATCTTGATGATTATTGTTTAATGTTCTTGAGCGTTCTAGACACATTTGTTGTAAAGGCCAAGTCTGAATCCTAAAATTAGGCCATTACAACCTTTATTCGTAAGAACTTTCAAGGACTTCTCACCTGTATACACTAAACGCATATGCCACAGTCTAGTAGTATCTTTGAAAGCAGTCATCACACCTCTCGCAGTAACAACCTCCCCAAATATAGTCTTACCATCTAAATAATACAAGTTGTTGCTTTTTCTTTGACCCTTCAAAACCACCATTGCTCCCTTAAAAACCTTTTAAACCCTATTTTTAGATACAACCTTGTAGCCTTTAGCTTCAAGTAAACCAGTTGAGATAATATTTTTCTTCATAATCATAATATATCGATCCTCCTCAATTTCTTTAACCAAACCATTATACAACTTTAGACAAATAGTACTTATCCCCATTATGCGATAGGAATCATTATTCCCCCGTCAACACAGCTCCACCTTCTAGCTTTTTGAAGCTAAAAAATAACCCCTGATATGTAGCACCCGTATCCATAATCTATTTTTTGGAATCAATAATACCTGCACTCGATGATATAGTTAAAGAAAAATCATAATTATTACATTCATTTACCCCACGTTCTTGAGCAACATTAACTGATGAGCCAACTTTCCTACATTTCTTCTTCTTTAGAAGCGCATGACACTCATTCTTCCAATGTCCAGTCTTACGATAAAATGTACATTGGTCTTTACCCAAATTATTGCGATTGGCATCGCGACCTCTCGACTTTGATCGAGAGTTATTACCACTAGACTTCATCTTATCCGTAGATCTCCCTCTTGCCATCAACACCTCGGATGTTGACTTATCAGACTCATATTTATCCTTCTTTCTGTACTTAAGATTTACCACTGCCGTAGTCATATCCGAATATTTCAAAGAACTCTTCTCCTAGGTAATCGGCATAACGAAGTGTTCGTACTCTTCAGGAAACGAGTTTAAGAACAATAATGTTTTATCCTCATCACCAACAACCTCTTCTAAATTCGCCAAGTCGGCAAGTAACTTGGTGAAATCGTTTAAATGCTCTAATATATAAATCATTTATCTCAAAGTGAAGCGGCAAAGCTCCCTCTTCAAATGGAGTCAATTTTGGATGTTCTTCACCAAATGCTTCTCCTTAATTAAGAATCCTCAAAATTTCTTTCGCCAAGGTTTTATTCACCACAAGATACTTTATGTCTTGAGCTAGACATGATCGAATTTAACTGCATGCCCGTTTATTCATCTTCTTCCAAACACTTTCTTCAACTTCCTCGAGTTTGTCTTCCAAGACCTTATCCAAATCTTGTTGACTAAGTGCATCAGTAACTTCACATTGCCACATACCAAAGTCATTTGCGTCATTGAATTTTTCAACTTTAATTTTGGCATTGTTAAATATAATCATTGTATTATTCCGTTTAGGCATCGGTGAGGAACATGGTTCATCTTCAACCATTGTTTCCCCAATTTTCATACCTTAATTAAATCAAAAAATAAAGCAAAATTGAGATAAGACGTTACCTCAAATTTTGAAAACCACAGATGATACAACCTCACTATGATACCAATTATTAAGCCACACAGTGGAAACCAAACAACGATTCGATCCGATTAGCGTTGTCGCGATGAACAAACTAAAGGAATAAACACAATCAAACGAGAACACACAATTACCATGGTTTGGCAAATTGCCTACGTCCATACCAAATAAAGAGAAAGTTTTATTCAATGATCCAAGGTTATAATCACTTACAAACCAATTTGAGGTCTCTTAAGGCTTTTCTCTCAAAATATTCCTCACCAAAAAATCTAACCAAGGGTGGCTACCAAATACCCTAAATCTCCCTTATATACTTGATAAACTTATTACATCAACACATATCACGAGGCAAAACCAGTGCCTTCAATTTAACACTCTAAAATTAAGTTTACGATATATGTTTGAATAGACATTGTGCCTATTTGAATAGACACACTGGATCCTCTACATGCAAATCTTCAAAAAATAATAATCTTAATAAACAGATGATTAGAATATAACTA
Source organism: Kingdonia uniflora (assembly GCA_014058105.1). NCBI lineage: Eukaryota > Viridiplantae > Streptophyta > Magnoliopsida > Ranunculales > Circaeasteraceae > Kingdonia > Kingdonia uniflora. The sequence continues at coordinate 2,068,932 of JACGCM010000622.1, forward strand.
CAAAAAATGAAAAGTAAACTATAAGTTAAAGATGTTACCAATTTTTCATGCTCATGACATAATACCCCGAAACATTGTTAAGATGGTTTATCCAAGTTTGCCTATATAGTAAAAGGGGAATGCATATCAGGGTAAAAAGTAAATTTACCATTTGTATATTCTCTAAATATCATTGCTAAATAATAACATTTTTTTAATATTCTTAACAAAAAGTTAGAATTATCTACATCTCTACTCCTTCACAAATAAGTAAAATTAGAAGTAACAACTCAGGCACCATAATTTTTGAAAGAGTGGAGATAGAATATCTCCAATTCACCATATGGGTGAAAGATATATATTATTTTAATAAGTAACCTTCAAAAATTATCTCCGTTGTTTATATATATTATAGAGAACTTATATATGAAAATAAAAGGACTAACCGATCTTAACGTGACTTCAGACATCAACCACAAAAAAGGAGATGGATGATCACAAGAGACATATATGTGATCATTTGCAGTGATTTGAGCATAAACTAAATATTTGGATTCACCTATGAGCAGGGGTAGAACCAGGAATTAATGTTAGGGGGGGGGGGGGGGGGGGGGGGGTTAAACAGTTAGGAGGGTTCGGAGGCTTTGCCCCAATTTTTTTTATAGGGTATATATATATATATTGAATGTACGCAAATAAATAAACACACCAAATACATAATCAATTAGTAGTTGATGACAATCAAACCAAAAAATATAAACAAGAGAACAATTTTTATTTAATCTATTCGTCTATAATTATTCGTTGATGTGAATAATTGGCTAAAGAGTTAGCAAGTTTTGCCCAAAGATGTCCTAGCTAATTAAGATTATCATAAGAAAAATAGGCTAAGCTTTTCAAGAAAGAGAACATGTGTTATGTGTGGTTGTTTTGTGGTAGGGGTAACCAATATTTTTTTTCCTTTTCCTAATGGGGAAAGTTTTGCTTGGTGATGGAAACAGGGAAGTTTGGTGAGAAGAAGGAAATAAGGAGAAAGATAGATGATAAATCTTCAATGGAGTTCAACTAATCAGGTATATTTTGTTGTTGAACTATGTTATTTAGAGAGATTGATCACCATCATTTGGGTTTCTTTTGCCTTTCTATCGATGTGTTTTTTTATTATCTTTGTAAAATATTATATAATTGAATGAAATGTACAGGAAAATAACCCACGTGTCATTTGTTTGATGATTAGATGTCTGAGAGTATTTGAAGTCTTTTTCCAGATCTTGACAGTTTGATTTGGGCCGGAGTTTGGATTTGGGGATCAAAGTCATACTTTGCCAAATGTGTGTGTGAGGGGGGGGGGGGGGGGAGGGAGGGAGGGACAAACCCAAAGCTGGTCAGTTATATGGGGTCCAAAGTCTAAATCACCTTTTTATATATATATATATACAGACATAACAGTGATAGAGTTTGTTTCTATTGAAACATGCCGACAACATTAAATTTTGTTTACTTGATCTATGTGATTTTAAACAAAGTTAAGGCCAAATAGCCCAACTAAGGAAACTGTTATGGGCACACCGGTTCTTAAGTGGAGCACATGTTTGCAAGATTGAAAAGATTTGATATTTTCCTATTTGGATCCCCAGAAGAGAAAAATGTTAGTGTCCCCTAACCCTTGTATTGTAGCAGTGGCACTCCTCATTCTTTTCTTTGTTTATTTTTTCTTCCTTTCACCGAAGACCTTCCTAACGAGCGATAACACCGTGAACTACAATTGGGAGAAAACCTCTCAATTCTAGACCAAGATTTGTAAGAAATTACAAAAATAGCCTAATATGTAATTTGATATATAACTATTAATGTAAGGGTTTACGTTACAATATGTTAACTTAATCTTTTCTTATCAAATGTTGCTCTATTATACTTAGACCTTCGCCATCATATTTTAACGTAAGTTGTTATTTGTGTCATTGACATTAACGTAAGAAGGTGTTATTTACAACTTTAACGGATACTCTCTCCACGAAAATTCTACAACTCTTCTCTCAATGATTTGAAACCTTGAGAAGAATTATCGCAAAAATCTTTGGTTGTGGCACGCTTTGTTGAGAGGAAGAGTTTAAGGACATTGTTGTGTTGGAGAAAGATAAAAGGAAACAGTAAAGTTTTGAAGATAGAGAAAAAAGTAATTAGGGAGTGTGCCTTAATTAATTTTAAATTAAAATTGTTCTTGGAGGATAGGAGTGTATGTGCCCCAATGTTTAGCATGTGCTATAAAGTAATGGGAGTGCTCTATAGTAAGAACACGGGTGCCCAAAACGGCTTTCCCCAGCTAATTGAAATTCAGAAATGATTTGACTCACATAAAAGTTAAACATTGTCAACTCTACAACTATTGGATTTTATGCATTATTACTTTGAATATTATCAAATATCAATCCCTATTGGGGAAGTAATTTTTTATCATAAAACTTGATATTACTTGAAATTAAAACCAAACCCTAATTTCAACATTACATATGAGAAACAAAATCAAATAAAGAGGATAAAACTAACCTAATAGCCCGATTCCAGAGCACTCTTGAGGGAGAGAAGAGAAATGAAGGAATGGGAATAAAGTTTACCCGATAGAGTAATAGCTTTTGTAGTGTTGTTCGGGTTGAAGATGGCAGAACTAATACTTCTTTGGGTTTCGAGGGCACGAATTGCAAGAGAACTCGCTCTATGAATGAAAGTAGAAAACATCATTTTTGTTGTGGAGCTTATGGCTTTAGAGATAAAGCGCCATTTTTGTTCCAGATAGTAGAACTATGATTTTAGGGGTTTACCGTTTTGGCACACGAGTGAATTGGTCTTCTGGGAACTCCAGGTCGAATAGACTCAGCTCGAATTGGTCAAAGTCAAATAGACTCAACTCGAATGTGTGTTATGGGAACTCCAAGGTCGTTCGAACGAGTTGACGTATTTTGAAGGGGTTCGATCTTCATATCCTATTGTATCATATGCACTACAGTGCATAACTATAGATGATATATAAGGTAAGTAGTATAAGCTCCTTGACTAATATAGATGTTACTTCACACCAATGTCCTAACATTGATCCCACTATTATTTAATCCTCCTCTTGTAATATAGGAAAATGTAGATAAAGTCTTAATTATATCTTAAAATGACATATCATGTTTATGTTATTTTGGTGTGTGAGACTATCGTTCGATGGAAGTGAAATAAATAAATAATATTTTTAGTAAGGATGCTAGAAAAAAAAACCATAAAAGAAAACAAACGAGATTTAACTATAAACCCAAAATTCTCCAGGAAGGGCTCCCGTTACCGCATGTCACATAAAGTATAAGAAAATATCATATGTTAATATATAAAGTCCGAACATGTAAATTGGATTTAAAAATTAACATATCGTCGAGTTTTATTTCTTGTTGTTACAATCTTTATCATTAATTTTACTACACATACTTAACTAAGTAGTAAAATTGCAGGAATAAAAAGAGAAAATTTTATTATTAATTAATAAAAAAGTAAGTACAAGGCTTCTTATATTGAGAAACAATTCAGTCATAATCGTTTAGAACCGATAAGATTGTTCCCTATAACTCATCTAGTTACCTTGATGAGATTCACTACCCGATATAGTCATTCCTTTTGTTATGCATTTTCCTACCCTAATTATGTATTGTATGATTAAAAGAAGTAAAATTTGACATCTCTGCTTACAAGGTCAATACAACATCCGTTGGGAAACCATTAATACGTACTAAAAAGTCATAGAATAATTGCACTTATGGACTAACTTTCAGAACACCTAGCAGAAATCCAACATGATGTTGCTCAAAAGTTTATTCTCATTTATATTGAGAAACATATATGGTTTTTAGTACTTCCATATTTTTTTTTCTGATATATTTTTATGTATTAATGTTTATTGAGGATGAGGTTTTATAACTAAGTGTAGCCAATGAGATAAAGAGTAGCCCGAATGATAGTATGTAATAATACTTTTCTTTTACGTCATCGGCTTAATGATGATAAAGCGAGATAATAATCAGATGGCTGAGACAGGGAAGAGAGTATGCACATTATTTATAATGGGAATATTAATTAATTAATACGTCAACCAAAAAGGATAATATAATGTTATTTTTTCTAGAAAAAATAGAGTTATTATTATTATTAATTTTGATAGAGAAATACGGAACATAGAGAAGGCATAAAACTTTACTCCTTGAAAGAACCATATTAATGTACTTTCAACTAGCCAAAATCAACTTTATTCATGAGTTAAATGTGCCCAAAAATGTCATAACAAGATCTAGACGTTAAAATTTGAGATATCCCATAAACACCAAGATTTTACAATGATCTGCTGCATAATTACCTTATGAGGGTGTGTCATATCGTGAAGTACATATATTTCAATAGCAATAAAGTCTTAATAACCCATGGTACATGATATTGTTAATTATCCAATCCACAACATTTTTACAATTCATTTCCATGACAAGTGGCAATAAATTTTTAGCATTGCAATGTCGAAGACCGATAATACGAATACTTCTACATTAATATTAGTACAAATCCTCTGAGCTTGAGTAAATGCAAATAATAGCTTCCCTTAACAGTCTCTTACAACACCTCCACCGATTTATTTTACTAGCATCATTCGCGCTCAACTGATAATAATTCTAAGGGAGTAGGTTTCAAACGAGTCTCGGTATCACCATTTTAATCGCCAAGGTGATGATACCTATCGCTTTCAGTGTTAGTCCATCCTAATATGAATTAAAGCTTGAAGAACACTCCTTAAGCCGCGCAAGTACTTTTTTGATGACCATGTGTGCAACTACTAGTATATCCTCATGTGTGTACATATTTTGACCTACCACAATTCCTATAAAATCGGCCTGGTAACATACCTTTAAGCGTCCCAACTTATGATTGATTTGAAGATGAAGTAAACCAAATGGGCATTCTAGCAGATATACACAAATTGTGCATTAAAGCATTGCAGCCCAAAATAGAACTCGACCCGCTTAACTTCGCCCCCCAGCTTTAGAAATCTTGTTGTGCCCAATGCGATCAACAACAAAGCTGAACTATTATAAGAATTACAGCATAATATTAATTAGTTTAGAACTCTGTAACAAGGATACTCTATTGGAATAAAAACAAGTAACTACACATGTTAAACACTATGACACATCGACAGAGGCATTAGAGAACCTAGTGGTATCAACACGCCTGATACGTACCATGCACATGCAACCTAAATACGCATCCCGAGAAAAAAAATGCATTCTTGAAGTTGGTTGAGGCTCATCAACTCATTATCCAATCTTTTTTCTTCTTGGCGTCTAACCTTCTCACTCTTTATCGTGCAAGTCATTTAACTACTTTCAAATTTACAGTTTGCCATCACAGCTCCTAAAAAAAGATAACGATGTAGATAAACCAGTGAACATTATATTAATATTCCTGAACACACTCTTGAACAATGTATCTCACATCAGTCGTGTTATGTAGTGGAGATGTAAGATTAATAATCTCAAAAAATAATAATTTCATCATCGAATCGAATTCAAAATGTGAGAATATTATTTAATCTACAAACACATTAAATTACAAATATAATCAAAAAATGAATTCCTTACTTTCTATTTCACGAATGCTGACGTGCAACTATAATATCATATATATATTTGGAAGGTAAGCCGATTTTAGGGATCCGTAACCACATAGTAACCAAGCCCCGAAGGGCATCCAAAGCCCAAAAGCCACCACAATCCCCGAAGGATGAAGCCTCCGAAGAGGTACAAATCCCGAATGCCACAAGTCCGAAGGCCCACAAGATAACCCCAAAGGATTGTCCCCAATTCTCACCCTATAGGGGTTCGAACTCATGACCTCTCATGGGGTGGAGGGTCACACAACCACTGAACCAAGAGCTCAGTGGTACTATAATATTATATTATATATAAAAAAAATTGCAGAAGACACTTGTAAGAATATACGCTATATTAGATCATACATACTGAAAGCGCGATAAACAGTAATGCGAGGAATCTAATCATGCCATAGAAGAAAACCCAACCCCAAATCTATACTCTAAGAACATCTCCTAAAGTGCCTCACTACCTTAGAATCCAAGGTGTCATATAGGATTTTCGACATCCAACAGTGCCTCACTGACTTGGATTTGAGTCTCAAAAGGTAAGGTTGAGTCTCAAAAAAAGTAAGGTTGGATTTGAGTCTCAACCTTGTTTTTTTACGTCGCAATTGGGCGCCTGTTTGTTTTCTAATCGAGCGCCCAATTGTTTTTTTTTTTTTTTTCACAAAAATTCAAATCGGGCGCCCAAGTCTTAGACACTTGATGAAAAAAAAAAAATTTAAAATTTTTTTATTTCAAAAAATTGAAAACAGGTAAAATATTTAGTCAAGTATTGTTAGATGAAATAAAGCCTCAGTCACTTGGATTTGGAGTGAGGCCCTCTAGCTCTAGGAGATGCTCTACTCGGAAGGAGTACTTTGAAACATCCTATGAAAATCTAGTACGGGAGATTTACATGCAATAGAAACACTCTTACCACCTCTAGATCTTGATAACCTTATCGAGATCCCTATTCAATCTAATCTCGAGGCATCTACACGGCTGTAATACTGCAGGTGCGAAACACTATAGTTTCCTCTCTCCTCTCCTGCACTCTTACTTCTTCTTTTGATCCTCGCGAGAAATAAAAACCCATACTTCTCTCTCTCTCTCTCTCTCTCTCTTCCCTCCTCCGTTGCAGAGGTCTCTCTCTTACGCTCAGAGTCTCACTCAACTTCGCCGTCCACAGTTACATCGATCGGACGACTGTTATCGACTCATCCATGACCATGATGACTCCGCCACCGTTAGATGTAAACACCCTCTCCCTCTTTCTCTATCTCTATGTGAAGTTGGTTTCTTGCCATTACTAGTTTGCTTAATTCTCATAAAATTACTGTTTTTGTGTTTGAATTTGATTGTGTTTCGTTGATTGGAAGGGTTTGAAGTTTTGGGTTTTGATCAAACTTTAATTTCACAATTTGTTCTAGTGTTGTGTTGTTTGGGTGATTTTTAGGGTTTAAGTTGAATTAATTGTGAATTGTTTACTAGATCCGAGTTCTAATTTTGTGATTGGTGTGTTGGTTTGGTTTGCAGCAAGAGGATGATGAGATGTTGGTTCCGAATTCGGATTTCGTCGAGGGGCCACAGCCTATGGAAGGTAATGTGTTTATCAATCTAGGGATTTTCAATTTGTGTGGTTTTGTGATTTGGGGAGTAGTGTTAGGTTTTGAATTATGCGTAAAACGATGGGTTTATGTTGATTTGGTGGAATTTGTGGTTGTTTATATGCAGTGGTTCAACCAGACGCTCCTCCTAGTACGGTAGAAAACCCACCCGTCGAGGATCCTCAGTCTTCGAGGTTCACGTGGACTATCGAGAGTTTTTCTAGGATAAACACCAAGAAGCATTATTCTGATGTTTTCATGGTTGGCGGTTATAAATGGTATTATCGTGATCACTTTGTCAGTTGGTGCATATAATAATTATACGTTTTTTGGTTAATTTTTGATTGCTTTTGATAGGCGGGTGCTGATATTTCCAAAGGGAAATAACGTGGATCATTTGTCAATGTACTTAGACGTTGCTGATTCCGCAAATTTGCCTTATGGGTGGAGCAGATACGCTCAGTTTAGTTTGGCAGTGGTTAATCAAATGCATAACAAGCTCACGGTTAGAAAAGGTAGAACTTCGGTCTTTTAGTTAATATAAAAAGAATCATGTGGATGATATTATCTCCCTATTCCTTCGCGAGTTTATTAAGAGAATTTGGTTGCATTACCTGGTTTATATACTTCAGTATTTTGATACGAGAGTTGTATCACAAAGTTACCATCTACTAACCAAAGGTTATCTGGCAGGAGCTATTCTAAAACCCTAAGTTTCCAATCAAATCTGCATTAATGTCTTTTCCGAAGTTGAGTTTACTTATTGACATCTACCGCCATACATCCTACATTGTAATTGTGTTAACCCAATGTTGCAAAAATCGGACCGAACTGGTGGACAAAATAGTTTATGAATAGTAATTTTCCTGTCTGGTTTAAAATAAACTGCTATATTTAAAGGCACAATCACTTCATTGCAAGCAGCTTAACTCTTCTAGCGATTAAACTGACTGAACGAAAGTTAGTCCAAACAGTTGAATCAGTTTTATATACCCATTGTCGAGCTGGATTTCTTTACCATTCTAAATAAGGAGATAATTTGCTAGGGGAAGTTTTGAACTCTGGGTTTCCAGGTTTAATTAAATTTCACCGACGATCCTTGGCTTTGTAGATGCTCAATTATATATTAAATATATAATCTCGTATAAAGTAATTTCAGAAATACACGTATTGGCGACCAAATTGAGTTGCAATCCAAGATCGATCTGATATATTGGACATCGATGATGAGTTTGGTTTTAATATATATCCAAATTATATGTTCGTGGCTTTTATCAATAATGACATCTAAAAGACAGTTGTATAATCTGGCTTCCTTGCATTTAGTTTAGTAGTTTCTATGTATAGCCATCATTTGCAGGTGACACTAGAATATAATAATCTAAAAGTCGAAGATCAATCCGACCAATTGGACATTGATTATGAGTTGTTGTTCACCCTATACTATAGTGTTTCTTTGTATGTGGTTGTAGAATACAATGATAATTTTCGTAATCCTTACCCTCAATCATGATCAAACCTTTTGAATTTTGCAGACACACAACACAATTTTAACTTGCGAGAAAGTGATTGGGGTTTCACGTCATTCATGCCTCTTAATGAGCTGTACGACCCTGGTAGAGGATATATTAAGAATGATACTGTAATAATTGAAGCAGAGGTTGCTGTTCGTAAAGTTGTGGATTATTGGATGTATGACTCAAAAAAGGAAACAGGATTTGTTGGACTTAAGAACCAGGGGGCAACTTGTTACATGAACTCTTTACTTCAGACTTTGTACCATATTCCATACTTTAGAAAGGTTAGGATCTACACCTGGTTATTATTTGTTTACCTTATAAAAGCTTTTCTGAATGATCATGTCTTTCAGGCTGTATATCATATGCCAACAACTGAGAATGATAATCCATCGGGGAGCATTCCCCTAGCTCTGCAAAGCTTATTCTATAAGCTACAATACAGTGACAACAGTGTTGCAACCAAAGAGCTGACTAAATCTTTTGGATGGGACACCTATGATTCTTTTATGCAACATGATGTGCAAGAACTTAATAGAGTTTTATGTGAAAAGCTTGAAGATAAGATGAAGGTACTATTTTTGATCTTTGAACTTCACTTGTTTTCTTTAACCGCTGTCTTTATTTGAGTATTGCTTTGTTTGGACAGGGAACTGTTGTTGAAGGTACGATACAACAATTATTTGAAGGTCACCACATGAACTACATTGAATGCATCAATGTAGACTACAAATCTACAAGAAAAGAGTCATTTTATGGTAAATATTTAGTTTGCTCCCATAACTGATTATGCCGGGTTATGGCTTATGGTCAACGAATGTTCGTCTGTAATTGTGAATTATTTTTCAGATAAAAGAGAGTCGAATGTAATCTTAAATTTTTTAAATGTATTCTGTAGACCTTCAGCTTGATGTCAAAGGCTGTCGGGATGTTTACGCTTCTTTTGACAAGTACGTTGAAGTTGAACGACTTGAGGGTGATAACAAGTATCACGCAGAGCAACTTGGATTACAGGTTAATCAACTCTAACTGCACATTGTGCATTTTTTTTACTTTTCTATATAAAACATGTAATAATAAAAGTGTAGATATTCTATTCCCTTAGAGGGTGGTTTCTTTACTTAGAATAGGTCTGTTTCCTAAGTAAGTCTTGTAGGAAAATGATTTACTTAGTAAGTTGATATTCTACTTGAGTTTGTCTATAGGATTTATCATGTAAGCTGTTTATGTAGGTATTACATTTTCATAGAAAGTATGAAAATTACTAACAAGTAACTAAATTGAAGAGAAATAAGTAATTGTAAGTATATAATATGTAATAAAATGAACACAGAAGTAAATATTAATTAGAAAGCAAGATAGAAAATTAAATCAAAATGCTGAATACTAAATAAATAATATAAATAAGTAGTGAGCAACAAAAGGCATTTATTCTCTCAAGTAATATACATATTCCAAATTTAGATATGTTACTTAGGCCTTTAATAAGACTAATAAATCAAAGCATGGCATTCTTCAATTTTTGGTTATAACAAAACACTAAAGCAACTTTATTTTTTGACATCCCTCTTATTGCCAACGTTTTGGGTTTTTAAATAGTTACACCAAAACTATATTTACTAATTAAAAGATTACTCGATAATTACTCATATGAAGAAAGGATGCAGAAGCAAACCTTTGAAAATTACGTTTAAAATCTGCGATTTTTACAAAAAAAAACTCTTTATATTTCAATTTCTAAAACTAGATACAATCCTACTAACAAAAGAGATTCTAAAATAAACAGAAATACTGAAATGAAGGGAGAAAATTCTCGTGAGGACAAGGACCCGTACGAGCTCTATTGTTAATTTAAGCTTTAAGTGAAGCTAAGCAGTTCAAAACGAATCACACCCTTTAAAAGCATAGTAGATTAAAACGTGAGATAAAAGTGATCGCTTAGTAAAAATAACTATGCTTGTCAAAGCAGAAAAAACGTACGCTTAATACACGATCTAATCAACAGTCATATTTTAAGAGTGGTTTTTGACATTTAAGTTCACATATCATTTAAAGAGTGGTTTTTGACATTTTAAGAGTGGTTTTTGACACAATCACCAAAAGTTCACAGAAACAGAGTCGCACGCTCTCAAAAACGCTCCTTAAATACTTTCCATAGATGATCAAATATTGTTTGTTTTCCCATATCATTTGGCAGGATAATCTTTTCATTGCTAAACACAGCACAAACTGGTTGAATTTTACTCCTACATGTCCTGCTCATTTACCCTGTGTCAAAACATTTGATACCAAGGTCAAATATGAGGCCGTTGTGACAAAAACAAATGGATTTGGGGCCTTAAATCAAGTCGCGGGGCGTATTTTGGTCTTGAAGCTGTGCTTGGATTGAAAAATTCTTGTCTGGTCGTGTTTCGATCAAGTTTAGGCCTTGATCTGACTGGAGTGTTGGGTCGTTCCTTGATCCAAGTTTCAATCCAAGTTTGGAAGTTGATATCTCATCAATTTGAAATGGTAGGGGGCATCAATTGCTTTGGCTAGGACTGAATATGTGGCCTGGTTTGGGGATTGACTATTTTTAATCCATTGCCTGCCCTAGGTCTGATTTTGCTCCATAAGCAGACTATTTTTTACTGATTCTTTTTTTGACAAGCTTCTGAAGGGAGTGAGTTTGGCAACCACACGAGAGAGCCGACTTGTGTGAAGTCCTCTTTATATAAAAACGAAGAAGCCTTAGACATATGAGAACTTTGGGAATCCTTTTAATCCATTAATTCTATATAAATAAACTTCTGAAACAAGAGAGTTGAAGTAAACAAGAAATATTTTAATTAACGGAGAATACTCTAGGGAGGAAAGAGAGACGCCAACTAGGACCCTTATCTATCAATTAATATGCTGTTTCATATGAGAACATATACCAGCAGACAAGCACAACAAAGTCTGTTTTTGTTGAATATGTTAAGTCCAAGTTTGGTGGCTCATTCTTGCCCACTTGCTTACACCACTTGGCCTTAGCTATGGAACCCATGCGTGATATAGATATTGATTCGTATTGTTGAAGGGTCTCCTTCCAATTACAAGACAACCATAACAGTCTCTTAAGTACCATAAATCGTGGTTCATTGTTTACATTGGGATGTGGGCGAGGTTTAAATTTCATTTTCAGATGATATTTTCTCACAGAAATGAAGCCTTGGGAAATTTGACAGTTTTTCTTTTGCAGAAATTAAAAATAAATAATAATTTCTTGAAATTGTTAGAAAAAAATCATGAGTAATACAAAAGATAGGAAATCTTGGCCGAATTTATCAAATTTCAGGACATCTGACGGAAAAAGCTGTCCACGCATTTGTTGATGCTTTTGGCACATAATTTCGGTTGGTCCAAAGTTTGATTTTTTGATAATTCTGCCAAACTTTTGTTCCAGTAGTGTTGTCAGTCCATATTTCATCTTTGAGAATACTTCATGTCACCAAGTAAAACTATTTAGATGCTGATACCTAATAGACTTTATTTTGAGCATGATATTTAAACGGTTGTAGCATTGGGTCATTTCAGGATGCGAAGAAGGGCGTCTTGTTCATTGACTTTCCACCTGTTTTGCAACTTCAGTTAAAGCGGTTTGAATACGATTTCATGAGGGACACAATGGTGAAGGTTAGTAATACATTCTATGAATCACTTATTCGGCTAGTAGGTGTATTTGACTATCTTGTTTTAGTTATTTTAGGTTGTAATTAAAGATTTGATTTGATTTGATTTTCCAGTTCTAGTATCAAAATGTATGAAACACGTGTGTTGCATGCATACATAAACATGTGATTAAATCCCCCCACGACCTTCTAACATGCTAAAACTAACCTCGTTTTCATATATTTGTGTTGAGGAGGATACACAAATCTAGGTTAGTCAGCCGATGATTTGGTGAGGTTATCTGTACAAGAAACCAACCAGAGAATCTAAACACTGTTAGAAAACATGTATTTATAGTCTCAAGAAGGCCGAAAGTTATGGAGGCGTAGTTGTTTAGTGGGCTGTAGGTAGTGTGAGGCTTACACTTCACTCTTGAAAAACTTATCAGAATAATCTAGGGACATCATTGGAATACCGGGATTAATGGGTACATCCTACATGATTAAAGATGTAACACATGATACACATTATATAACATATTATATTGTACCATGGAATATTTAATTTCTTAAATGCTTTTGTTTCTTGGTAAGACATGCCCATTTAGGAAGATTAAGGAGAGATAATTCTTTCTTAATATTAAAGAAATATTTTCGGATAAATATATATGGATTCATTCTCGTTCATTTGCAAAGATACAGATGTGTCTTTTCCCCTCAATTAATGCAAAACTTAATAGGATAGATTTAAAAATTGAGGTTTTCTCTGAGTATGTTTTCATGGAAGATTATGGAGCGAAAACTGCATTGGTTTCTTGCGTAAGATGTGCCATATAAGGAAGAAGAGTATGGATGTACACTAAATTGTAAATATTTAAGAGATTTTGGGATAAATTTACATAGATTTCTATCTTGTCCATCTGTAAGATATAGATGCGAATTTTTCTCAACTAATGCAATGCTTAACACGAGAAATTCAAATACGGAGATTTTCTCAGTATGCTATTTAGGAAGATTATGGAGAGAAAGTTATTTTCTAAATATGCAAAGATAAAATGGGAATAGGAGAGACTTCATTGAATTTTTCTTTCTTCATCATCTTTGGAGGTGTGGTAGAGATTTCTATCCATTAATGTAATTCAAGATCGAGGAATTTTTTTGGGAATTTAAAGAAATTACCTCAATTTACCATTTCTTTTAGCCAATTTTAGAGTTTTGTGCCCTCCCATGCCCCATGTGGGTCAAATTATGACTCAGTGGGCAAGCCTCTTCTTAGAATTCTTGGGTGCGAGCCTCAGCAAAAAAATAAAATAAAAATCCTACTGTGAGGCATTCCATTATGCTTTTCTTTTGTAAACCATTGACCAAGTTACGATGACATTAGCAGGGACATATTATTTTGTTCCTTAGATACTTTTATTAGTAGACTCGTGGTCTTTCACTTTGGGCCTTTTGCTGATCAATTACATATATGGTTTGGAAACTCCAGCCTTCCCACACTAGATAACTTTCCTAATTTGCTCCGTTTGAGATACCTATCATCTTAAGTCAAGCTATTGTCTTTCGTGGTGGAAACTGGAAAGCGTTGATATTGAGTTATTTGAACAATAGAAAATACTCTTTTCGTACTAGATTCCGCATTTTACTTTTATAATAAAAGTTACATCTGTGAATAAAACTTGTTTTGGTTACTTAAATTTGCTTAGAAGTATTTAAGCCTTGCTACTAGAAATTATTTGCTTATATGCTTCAGTTCATCCTGCAGAATGATTTTTTTTTCGTCTTTCAAGAAAGTGGCAATTTATTATCCGAAGCAACTTTTCTTTTTCAGATTAATGACAGATACGAGTTCCCTATCCATCTTGACCTTGATAGAGAAAACGGAAAATATTTATCACCAGATGCAGACAGGAGCGTTCGCAACCTTTACACACTTCATAGGTTCGTTACTTCACCGATGAGATACTGAATATTTTTGTTTTATTTTTTGGTTTGGTCTTTTGTTTTGTTTTGTTTACTGTTGTGACTTGTGATTAATGCTTAGCACTTGCGAAAATATGAAGATCCTTTAATTGATGAACAATGTAGAAGTTGCAACCTTAAGGTCTCTTGCTTGCAATAGTTTTTTGTCATGTGTGATGAGGCTGACTAAGCATGGGTATGTTTGGACTCAAAACCTAAACCGAAGCCGAACAATTCGGTTTCAAAGTTTTGGAACCGAAACCGAAACCGAACCGGACCTGCAACAAAATCGAACCGAAACCGAAGCGAAAAAAAAATAAAAAATCGTGCAAAATATTTTGATTTCGTCGCGATTTTGATAGTGGAAATCATCGATCTACCAGATTCTCATTAATTAGCAAAAAACCCTCGCATAGATTTGCAATTAGGTGAAGATGGAGGTGAAACAAATTCATCTTTTTCTTAAATATGAGATGTGTTTGGTCAACAAAGGCAAAATAAAATAAAATGGTATTATTGTTTCTTGCTTCGAATTAGAAATCAGAGAGGAAAAGGTAGATTGATTGAAGATTTAGATTTGATCCACATTCCTTGCAACCATGCAACCAACTGTAAAACGAAGCCATTAATGTTTTGAAGAGATGAAATATGAGATTTCCCGAAAACTCTATTTGTATTGGAATGAAAGAGAGAAAATAACAGCCACTAAAGTAGGTTATGATGGTAGTATGGGCCACTAAAGTAGGTCATGATGGTAGTATGGCGAATGGTTGACTAGACACTATTGTGCAATCATACTCTTGGTTTTTTCCGGTTCCTACAATGAAGAAACCGACACCGAAACCGAATTCGGTTGGTTCCTATATTCAGAAACCGAAATCGAACTCTCAGAAACCGAACCATTTTACTTGGTTCGGTTCGATTTATCGGTTTCCTCGGTTTTTTGCTCAACCCTATTGATGAAGGCCGATACTAGTCCTATTTGGAAGAAATGCACGACGTTCCTAAAATATTTTCGAAAAAAAAAAAAAACATGGATAAAGTATTGCTCAGATTAAAGTGCGTGAAATACAAAATTAAATGGTATACAATATGAAAAACTAAAATAAAACTATTTGCTTAACCATTCAATTATACCAAAGTGGTAAGTTATTATTTTAGTTTTTCATATTGTATGCCATTTAATTTTGTATTTCACGCATTTCAATCTGAGCAATACTCTATCCATGCTTTTGCTTGTTTTCGATAATATTTCAGGAACGTCATGCATTTCTTCCAAATATGGCTACTACCAGCCTTCATCACACATGACCTACGTAACAACGACACGACAAATTTGAGAAAAAAAATCTGTCGGTACGTATCCTACGCAGATACATGTGTCAGTATGCGGCGACACAGATATGGACACGGAAGATTCATATATGAATCGAGAACAAAAAAAGTCAAAGGAAGAACGAAAATTATGCACCTATAATTCGAAGGAAGAAGGAAGCGGCTGCTAGGGTTTCTTCTTCTTTCCTCTTTCTCTTCTCAACTTTGGCTGCCATTGTTGTTGTTGTCTTCGATCGAGAGAGAGGTTGCTCTGCTTTGCTCTCATTTAGGTGTGAAATCTATGTTTTAATGTGTTTGGTGATGGGCCGGGTAGGGCTACTACTAGTTGGGCCTCCTGTGTTTAAAGCTTCCAGCCCAATCAAATGTGATTGGTTTGGGCCTTTAGAGTTAAACGTCCACGTCTTGACCGCGACACTTGTAAAGGGGTCCAGTTTTGCTGGAAGACAAAAGACCATATGGGAGTTGATTTGATCGTTTCCATTTAGACCATGTGAAGTATTTTGGAGGAATGTGAAGCGATTTTTGCCTTGGCATGGGGTGCCATGGGTCTAGGTTGAAGCCAAGAAGGGCCGGAGTCGAAATGTACTGTGGGTTCGAGTTCGAAGATCTTATTTTGCTGTGTAGTTGTTGGTGTTGTTGTGTGTTCTTTAAATCACAGCAGTTAATTGCTCCTCGAGTTTCTTAAAGAAAAAGATTGTTATATAATATAGGGATGGCTTGTATTCATGATGTTAACCAACAGCACAGCAGCTCATCTATCCTCGAGATCTGTTGTAATAAGAAAAAAAAGTAAATAAATATTAATACTACAGCTGTGTCCTGTTTTCACTCATTTGACCTCGCCGTGTTGGACACCCCATAGCCGTGTCGGACACCGACACCCGTATCCGTGTCGTTGTTACCTCGTTAAAGACTAATCGTTAAAATTGCTTTATCATTGATTAGTGCTACAATACATTATGCAAGCATAATTTGTTGTTTGATTGATGTTGGTATGTTTATTCTGTGAGCTTGATACATAATCTATTATTTCATTTATTTTGATGGATTAGTAACGGGCTTGCAACTTTCTGCAACTAATGATGGCAACCTTAATCGGCTCTGTACACTCCCTGTTGCCACTTCTTACATTTTTGATGGCCTACGGTTGTTAATTGATGTCTTTACCTAGTAACTGTTCTCCATGAATAGTTACATGAATCATTAGTTTGTTTCAGGTATTTTGCCTTTGATGATGGCTTTGTATACAAATAAGTATCATGGAAACAACCATCTCCGTTTGAACTGTAGGCTGGTATCATATCATTACAAGTCTCTTCCTGGAACTTATTATTACTTAGAAAAGAAAAAAACGGAGTTGTTACTGGTTGAATGGGAAATGATACCAAATAATTCTTAGGTTAGTTTGATGAATGTAATCTATTTTTTTGTCAAAATGGAGAGGTTTTGAGACCAGCCTAACCATTAGACATAAATCTAGACATTATCAGATGTCTGAGTGACCTGCGATTATTTCACAAGCTATTTCAATTCCATTTAAATAGAAAATACGCGAAAGGTAGCTCACTTGACTCCATATGCAATAAAACCTTTAAAGGTGCGAGGGCTTGATCTCAAGTCCATATTCATTGAAGTACACTATTATTCCGCTCTTTTTATAATTTCCAAATAAATCCTGAAATAGTAAAAAAATATTTGGATTAACTTCCTTAGCTTCAAATGTTACTATCATTATACTTTTATAAATTTTGAATTCCAATTCCATCAATTGGGGATCTCTGACTTGCTCTGGCCAAATATCCTACTGTTGTTCTCTCTTTTATTTCTCTGAAAGATTGTGAATTGTAACATCGTTAATTATAGCAAACACCGATTATAGAAGGTTTGAAATCACAAATCTAAAGTAGGTCCATTGTTGGGTAGGTCCTTCCATTTTTCTCATTCCTGTAGTATAGCTCAATTATGAAATTCACTGATAAATACACTCAGGATCTTGCTTTAACAAAGTATGTTCGTCTTTTCAAATAAAGAAGAATATTCGAGTCTTACCGTGTATGTAGTATAGACTTTTACTCTATGTAAAAGAATAAATAAGACATTAACAAAGGCCGATGCTACAAACATCTAATGGGGGCATATGAGCTGTTATATGCTTGTGGTCTACATATTCGGAAAAGTGAAAAAAGGTTGGCCGTACTCTGCGGATTTGCCGTCGAGGAGGGTTTGTGGAGTGGTATAAGAACCATGGTGGAGGCACCTTTTGAGAAAATGTGGCAAGATTTGGAAAATTGTCTGCCAGTTATTGTTTTCTTCCTGACAGTGATGTGATAAAGCTGTACTTTTAGGCTCCTTATTTGATTGATAACTTTAACAGTGTTACTGCATGCATCTTAGAAATAGTCTTGACTGGTAGATATAGACTAGTTCATTAGGCTCATTACTTGTTCTATTTTGTATGCAGCGTATTGGTTCACAGTGGTGGGGTACATGGTGGACATTATTATGCTTTTATCAGGCCGACTCTTACCGATCAGTGGTATGTTGATGTTCAGAAGTTATAAATTGTTGGTTTAAAAGTACCGCTTTAATGGTAGTGTTTCTGTAGGTTTAAATTTGATGATGAGCGGGTCACAAAAGAAGATATGAAGAGGGCATTGGAGGAGCAGTATGGTGGAGAAGAAGAGGTGACATCTTTTAGATCAATATTTTCATATCCTTTTATTCAAAACCCATACTTCATTTTCATGCTCTCTTATGTAATTTTGCCAAGCAGTTACCACAGACGAATCCTGGCTTCAACAACACTCCATTCAAATTCACCAAATATTCGAATGCTTACATGCTTGTGTATATACGTGATAGTGACAAAGACAAGATAATTTGTAATGTCGACGAGAAAGACATTGCCGCACACCTAAGAGTATGTTATTTCATAAAGATATCAGTGGCTTCATCTTTGATTGTTTCCTTGAAGAATATCTGAGCACATTGAACTCCATCTTATAGGAAAGGTTGAAGAAAGAACAAGAAGAAAAGGAGCACAAGAAAAAGGAAAAAGCAGAAGCGCACCTTTATACTATTATAAAGGTTATTGTTTTTCTGCCTGCAGTCTCTTTTCGTATTTAAGTTCAGCAAACAATATGTCAATCTTTAGTTGTATTCGCGGCTCTAGGTTGCACGAAATGAGGACCTTGTTGAACAGATTGGGAGAGACATATATTTTGACCTTGTGGATCATGATAAAGTTCACAGTTTTCGTATTCAGAAGCAGATGCCTTTTAACACTTTCAAGGTATCGTTATTTCTTTTTAGAAAGCTTTCTATCTAGGTCGTTTCTTGCATCGGATAACCTAGGCTATAGCTTAATATGTGTATTGCTTTAAGCTATGTGTAATATTGTAACAACTTAAATGGAATTAAGATGGATGCTAATTTATTCTAAAAAGCATTTAGCTTTAGTTTTAATTCGTAGGCGATGAGATGGTATTGGCGGTAGTGCTAGGCTAGGCTTCAACGTGCTATTCTTGCAAGATGTGCTCGATTGATGGCTGTTGTCGCCAAAGTCACAAAGTCGGGAAGTTTGGTAAATTTAACAAGATAAAATTCGTAAAGATTTAGTGAAATCGGAGAATAGTCGGGAAATATTGTGGATAAGAAAAAATGGTAAAATAATATTTTTAACACCTTAAATATACTTTTTGGAGGTACATTTAAGTTTTATTAATGGTGAGTGGATTTGCAAGGTTGGCTTTGACTCTAAGGTATGAAAATAGACTTTTGGAGAAATATAACTCTTTGAAGAGAAGAGAATAACTTGAATTATGAGTATTTTGGTAGGGCTGGCAATTTAACCCGCCCTTAATGAGGCGGGTATGGTATGACTATAGCGGGTATGGGGCGGGTTTGGTAAGAAAAAAATACCCATTTATTAATTGGGGCGGGTCTGATTTTAGCCTTAAATAAACGGGGCCCCGTCACCCGACCCAATTATATATGATATGTCCTGACCCTTATGAGTTATGAGAATATGAGTAACCTAATTCACTTAATCACTTATTTCCTCCTCTCTTACTTCCTTCAAGTTCAACCTCCACAACCTCTACAAATTTATTTCAACCTTTGTGATCAGACATCAGTTTGTACCAATTACCAAATTCATTTCAATCTTCATTTCCATTTGAATCATTTCAACCTTCATCCTCCAAATTCAAGGTTACGAAGATTCGAACAACAATTAAGTCTGCGATCATTTTATAATTCAACCTCTACATCATTCATTGGGAGGTTTACGAAGATTGGATAGATTACCAATCGATTGGAACAACGTTTACATCAGTGATCTGTTTCAAACCAATCAAACCAATCTCTACATCAGTGATCTATTTTAGGAAGTATACAACATTTGCAAATTAGAGAGATTACTAATCGATTCAGGTAACTCCTCCAAGTCTCCAACAATCCAGAAGCTTGAAACACCAATTAAGTCTCAATGTTTACAAGTTACTAAGATTAGTCTCAATATTTTTAACCTTAATTCTGATTTGATCCATTTCAAGTTATTGATAAGATAAGAATATAACCATTGCAGTGCAGCACATTCTATGATGCTTGTTCTTACTGCAATGTGCGCACACGCACATTGCATGATCTTTTATTGTGTGTGTGTGTGCACTATGCACCTGATTTAGTTTAGTTTTTTTTTTGTACATGTGATTTCTATTTTTTTTTGTAAAATTTCATAAATGGGGCGGGTTTGGGGATCCCCACTTAGGATAAACGGGTGTTAAATGGGTGATGGGGCGGGTATGGGGGTATGGTAATTTGGCGGGTATGGGGATGGTATTATTCCACCCGCCCCAAACCCGACCCATTGCCACCCCTATATTTTGGAGTCTTTAGAAAGATATGGCCCTTTTGGAATTTAGATTTTCTTCTCCATTATAGAGAATTTTTCCTCCTTTTTTGAAGGATTTTGTTGGAAAATTGCTAAAAATAGGAAAAAATCTTTGTAATTAGGAGATTATTCGGGAAACTAACGTATTTAGAGAATTTGGAGATTAATCGCACTTAAATGCAGGAGGCTTGAAGATCGCAGTTTTTTTGGCAATTTTTAGCAAAAATTGGCTACTTTTGTGACATAGGTTGGCGCTATTAGCCTAACCAAACCTATGACTCTACGGCTTAAAGCGGGGAGTGAAGACTTGTGCGGGGAAAAAAATACTAAGAGGCATTGGTAGCGGCAAAACGGTAAGAAGGGAATATACGCCTTGACAAAGGAACGAGCATTTTCTGGGAGTAGCCCGCTTCAAAAAGAACTGATGGACCTGGCCCTATCTAGCTTAGGTTAGTTAGATTTAGTGTCTTAAGGGAGCCATTGAAACATGATTGAAAGATCAGAAACACGACTATCCAAACACAACTATCCAAACAGATACATTGTCTTAGAGCATCTTCTTTGGCCTAGTAGCGTAGCTACATCTTCTTGGAGCGTCTGCTTTGGCCTAATAGCATAGCTTTATCCTACAAGATTGCTGCGTCCTTCTAGGCCTAGTAACAGTGCGACAACAACTATGTTGAAGTCACTCTACTATTTTTAAGACGTTTTAGGCTTCTTCCAGCCTGATGGCTATGTAACACGAGTAGTTTTTGGACTACTCTAGGCACCTTGCGATACCAAGACATAGCATATTGAGTAGTCAACGTCTTAATTGACTTGACGATCTGGTCTTTCGTTCATTGTCAAAGAGAAGTTCGTTTCACTATATTTGTTAGGTTGGCCTGTAAGAGTTAGATCCAATGCCGTTTCCGGTGAAAACAACTTTGACTCGCCGAGTGCCAATGAGATTTTACCTACTTAGTCAAGTAAGCTGTCTGAATAACCTGACACTTACACGTTTACTCCAGATCAGGACTCGAGCGACATCGAGCCAAAGTTGAAACAAGTGGTTTATAACCTACTATTGGCAACAAGAGGTTACGTTGGAGGAGAAGATATTTTGTCATTTGTCACTAGCCCAACCACCCGAAAAAAGTGAGTCAGTAGAATTGCAGGGACGCCTGAGACGCCAGGTCTACGTGGACGCTCGTCAGGTCTCCCTGTGCCTAAGCGAACGTAGTAGGTCGAAGAGGGGCCACCAAGCTATCTTTGGTTGGCTGAGGTAGACTTGCTATTTGGCACTCTCGCCAACTAACTCGCTCCTCTTTCAACTGCCTTGTGCCTACTCGCTCCTCTTTCAACTGCCTTGTGCCTACTGGCTGCAAACCCACCTGCTAATAGTTACCAAACCCATGTCGTTAACTGATTGGCATGCAAGCGGGACTATTGTCATAGGGTCAAGCTTGACTCAACCATTTCAGAGCTATTTCGTATTGCAGGCCGTGATCTTGCAATGTCTTTTAGTGACTAAAGGTGCTCCTAGAACGGGGTTGAAAATGATGGGATGGAGCTGGTCTGCTCCATAGCTAGATATAGATGAGCACAACTCGAAGCGCTTTTGTTATGCAATTCTGGAAGGGCTGGCATTTAGGGGAGTATTTTGATGATATCTGATGTAACGGTCGTCATTCACAGTTAACAAATACCTAGAGAGAGAGAAAGAGCGTCTTTCATTTTTGTCTAAGTCGGCTCCACTTTCTTTACAGTTTATTATTTTCCGTATTTTCCGTTCTTTATTTTGGGAATCATGTAATTAGGAAGTTTAACTGCTGGAGAGGTTTCCTCACTTGTAGGAACTTCTAATGTTAGTGGGATTATGGCTTCTCTTTATAAAAGCCATCCCCCAGGTCTTTAGCTTTTATTATTATTTGTTATAGAGCTATTAGGGTTACTTCCAGTTATGAGAGTTATTCAAGAGAGAGTTTAGTGTCAATTTGTGTTTAATGCTCGTTGTCGATTCTTAGTTTACGTCATAAATGGTACCAGAGCCATGTGTTTAACTACATAGCGATCATAAGAAAGAGATCAGGTCGGAAATCGAGAAGGAATTGGGAGGAAGAATGAGAAATCGTGGTTGCAAAACCCATGAAAATCACTCTTACAAACAAACAAGGTGGGTGATCTTACCTTGATGTATGAAACGATGAAGAGTATGCAAGCCTCATTAGTGGAAAATCAACACTTGAACAAGGATTTGTGGGGACATTTTGTGGAGAAATCCCAAACCCTAAATATGCCTTCGTTGGAAATTGAGGATAATACGGTTTATGGGAGAGGGATCAACATAGGGCTGATGAGTGATGCACGAAAAGGGTACTTTTCCGTCCCCGCTATGGGTCGAGGTTGTAGGAAAGAGATTGAACGCGACTAAGAAAATTGATCAACACTTCCGCGCGAACTAATGCGATTGTCGACAATTGGTACGTTTGGCGGTGATATTGAACAGTTTGAAGACCCACTGGAGAGGGAGAGAAAGGAAGAGTGACAGTTGAAAATGGAGCGTCGGAATCGCGAAACGTGGGGGAATTTTTTTTCTCACGGTTGGTGAAGGAAAAGGGTCTACGGGGGCCTCTTATAGACCCGGATGCGCAGTATCCCGTGTCCCTAAATGAGAACATCGAGGCAGATCTCACGGGTGTAAACAAAGGGACCACGAAGACTACCATCAACTCGGGTACGCAGGATCAGCGCCCCAAAGATTGCGGCAAAATTCACAGCTGAGATTGCGTTAGGGGCGTATCTAGAGGAAATCCGAATGGTTTATGGAGGTCCGGCTATGGTAGCATCTGTGCTCTCGGGCGCACAACATCAGTTGGGTAATCTAACGGTTGACGAGTACCTCGAGGTTGTAGGTATAGATAAGAACGTGCGTCCACAAGAAGAAATGTTGGGCTCGATTTCACAATTTCATATGGGTTGTGGGGCTGATTTTACCCCATGCCCAGCCAAATCTCCTCTTCTCTTTGGGTCTGCATCCAAAGTCGACTTCAAAAGAAGAAATACCAACCTCGAGACGAGAGAATTCTCCCTTTTGATCATGATCACCGTTTGACCATCCCCGATGATCGACAAGGCGAAAAACAATTCATGGGTACTACTGCCGGCCACACGAACACTGTAAGGGGTCCTTTCGTCTCCGACAAGGCTCCAACAGCAACCCGCACACCACAAATCTGTTTCCCTCAGTTTCAACAACACCCGAGCAAACCCAAGAGTTTTTCACAAATTCGAAGCGACATGCAGGAGGACAATACGAGTATGTTTCTTTGGAAAACGAGAAGTGCCGAGAAACTGGAAAACAATGGGATGTTAACGGAAGATATATTCTGCCAAACCAGGGTGGAAGAGGTAGGGGGCGTGGCTCAAACAATTTCGGGAGTCCGTTCAGTACGGCCAACACGGTGAAGACTACGGACATGGGCGTCGTCAACAATATCAAACAGAGAAAGGTAACATGACTCAGTTTGATTCTTTTATTCGTGCCCTCTCTAGTCACAGTTCTGAGGTCAAGCTGGATATCCCTGAATTTGATGGGAAACTTGATGCGGATATGTTTCTTGATTGGGTTAATCGAATCAAGAAAATCTTCACTTACAACAAATTGGAAAACCCAATGCGAGACGAAGCTGAAAGGATACGCACTTCACTGGTGGGATGATGTGCAGAAAGATCGGAGAGAAAAGTTTATGCATAATTACAAATTTTGGGGAAAATGGTTAGGGAGCTATGAGCACATTTTAAGAGAGTTTCATAAAGCTGCAGAATCACAAACATGGGAAACTAATAGTCGACGAATATACAGATGAGTTTTACTTGTTATCATCTAGTGTGGGGCTTCAGGAGTCTGATAAGATGAGGGTGGGCAGATACCTGTTAGGTCTCTCAGAATGTATACAAGCCGAATTGGCAATGCACAACGCTCATAAACTGTTTAAGATCGTTGATTTCGCAAAGAAAGCGGAAGACGTATTGTAGAAACGAAACGACACTAAACCAACTACAACAATAACACAACAACAAAACCATCCACTAACTATTCAGCAGCCACCATAAACACTATTGGTACAGGTACAGGTACAGGCCCACTTGTTTCGAGTGCAGTAAGTTGGGACATATGCACAGAGATTGTCCAGTTGCTAAGAAGAATGTGACACTGCTTGTTGATCACATCCAGGAACATCTGATTGCAGCAGCGGAGAGACTTAATCTTTATTTGGGCGATGAAGATGAGGGAGCTATAATAGAAGTCAAGTTGGAGAAAGTGTTGGCGAACCCCTCGCGCGGGACACCGATTCCTTGAATTCATGGAACGAATTTTTCATTGACGGAGGCGGTTGATGTAACACGGTCGTCATTCACCGTTAACATACCTAGAGAGGGCGTCTTTCTCACTTTTGTCTAAGTCGGCGCCACTCTTTACAGTTTATTGTTTTCCGTATTTTTCGTTCTTTATTTTGGGAATCATGTAATTAGGAAGTTTAACTGATGGAGGTGTTTTCTCACTTGAAGGAATTTCTAACGTTCGTGGGATTAGGGCTTTTCTTTATAAAAAGCTATTCCCTAGGTCTTTAGCTTTTAATGTTATTTGGTTATAGAGTCGTTAGGGTTACTTTCAGTTATGAGAGTTATTCAGGTTATGGAATAAAGAGAAAATTTAGTGTCAATTTGTGTTTTATGCTCGTTGTCGATTCTTAGTTTACGTCAATATCGGTCGATATCACAGTTTAGTTGGGAAGATAAATTATCTTATAGTAACTCGGCTGAATATTACTTATTTGTTGGTGTTAACAATTTATGCACCTCCTTCCCACAAGCCTCATTTGGAGATCGTACTCTGTATTTTACGTTATCTGAAAGGATTTCCAAGGAAATGCTTGGTGTATAAGCAGTCCAAAACCACTGATATTTCTGGGTTCTCTGATATGGATTTCCAGGCAATCACACAAATTGCCTAACATATGGTTGGCAAAAATATGGTAATTGGCGAAGTACGAAACAATAGGTTGTTTCTCTGAAGCAAAATATCGTGCTATACGACTTAGAACTTCAGAAAGATTTGGGTTCGCTCACTCCAAGAAATTGGTTTTATGGTGTCGTCTCCAATGAAGGTGTTTTATGATAGTAAAGCTGCTATACATGTTGCTAGTAATCTGGTTTTCCATGAGCCTAGTTTGTGCATTGAGGTCGATCTTCATTTTATTCGTGATTGGGTAATGAAGAAGCAAATCGTTATTCCATATCTTGTATATATTGATCAACTCGGTAATATCCTTGCAAAGCCTTTGTCTCGATCATCATTTAATTATTTATGTCCCAAGCTAGGATGTTTGATCTTTATGCTCCAGCTTGAGGGGGATTGTTAAGAGTTTATTTTATGGACATTACTTTAAGGTTGTAACTATTTAGTTACTTATAATATGTAAAGGGGTAGAGGTGAGATATACTCTCTCTCATATATATAGTAAAATTATCCATGTCATTCCAATGCATGTATAAAATATAAACATTCTCTCATTTTACACAACTCTGGTAGTCATTTTGTCTTTTCTGTTTGTTAGATAGATGTTCTGACGAATTTGTATGTAATGGAACATTGCATAGATATCACCTGTTACACTCATACTCGAATCATCTTTCATATGTACGAAATTTAAACGAAGTCCATCATATATCGACACACTCTATAGTTTATTTTACCTTAAACATTTTCTCCTTATTGGGTTTTAAATTTTGAAGTGATTCACAGGAGGAAGTAGCTAAAGAGTTCGGTATACCAGTGCAATTTCAGCGTTTTTGGCTGTGGGCAAAGCGCCAAAATCATACTTATCGTCCAAATCGACCATTGACGCATCAAGAGGAAACACAATCTGTAAGTTTTCCCACAACATAAATATATATATATATTTATTGTCATTTGTTTTGCTTTCCAAAATGTGTTTTCTTAAAGACTTCAGTTACTCAAGAGTTTCAGTAACTTCTACAATGAACATGATATGCTTAAGACTTTTGTTAATTAAGTGAAATATATATTTTCAGTTGATATATCCACAACCACTAGAGAAGTTGTTTAAGGAG
This sequence comes from Kingdonia uniflora, assembly GCA_014058105.1. Lineage (NCBI taxonomy): Eukaryota > Viridiplantae > Streptophyta > Magnoliopsida > Ranunculales > Circaeasteraceae > Kingdonia > Kingdonia uniflora. The sequence continues at coordinate 2,095,628 of JACGCM010000622.1, forward strand.
AACTAATATAATTTGGTTGTTACATGTTTCGTGTTTAGACAACATCTTACGAAATTTCTTTTCTTGTACTATGGGGATTCATTTAAATGAAAACCCCTAAGACAAGGATGTCTTTAATTGGTCATAGATGGATGAAAAGTCGTAAAAGAAAACAAAAAAGAATTTTTTTCCCGTACTCTACTTGTAAGAAACGTTCGCTACTTCTTAGTAGTTTGACGATGTCCCAAGAAGACACAATAGCCCAAACTCCTAAAGTAATGCATTCAACCACTATGCGGTGTTATCTAAAAGTTCTCGTTTCTTACAAATGGCAGCATTTAGTTTTTCGTTCCATATGTATGACTGGCTCTGCAATGACAGCCACTCTCTTTTCTGATACAAAGAAACCAGAGCCATGACATCATTCAAGAGAATGTGTCACATTTGCTATACAATCTCCTGGTCACTATATCTATCCATAAAAGTGCTCAATGCTCAACCAGTTGTGTTGATCAATGCTCAACCCGTAAAAATGAAGATGTCAAGCTTTCCTCTCTAAGGATATCACTCTAAAAATATGAATAAGGTGTTTAATAAGAATTGCCATTACGTTCCTTGGTATTGTCCCCGTCATCGACATTTTGTCCCTTTTATCAATCAGCTACCTTAATCTGAAACTTGACATGGCAATCAAGCCTCTAGCATTTGCAAGCACATGAAGGTACACCTTCTTTAGGAGTACACGGTATCTGTACACATATAAGGTGGTTGATATGAGAACTAGAGAGGCAACTTTCTGGATAGTCATAAATTATCCTCCTTTAAGCAAAATATTTACATAGAGTAGTCCCCATCATTAATCACATCAACTATTAATTCTTTAAATTTTTTATGCTCTAGTTTCTTTCATTTCTGACATGCTATCGGAGCCGTACGGTCAAACTCTAGCGTCCGTTGTCTTCTTCCTTGTGGGTATTTCTCTCCGTCGTTTTTCTTTCTTAGGTCAACTTAAAGGGCAACCATTTTGAAGTCAGACGGTCGTATTGTTTCCTTGACCAAGGTTTTGATAATTTTTTTTTGTTTATCAACCTAGAGGGCATCGTCTTAAAGTTTGAAGGTCATATTTTTTCTCTACGCCGAGGTTTCGATCAAAATCGTGACAGTTTAAAATCCCATATCACGATGCTTGCTGCATGTAGTCTCCTGATCAATAATTCTTTTGTTGCTTCCAACGTTTGTATTACAACTTCATAACCATGGGGATATTAGATGATTTTTTTTTTCCATATTTCTCCATCTTGTTGAGGAGAAATCAGATATTAAAGGGATCTTTCCAGTTGAAGGTTTATTATGGCTACAATTGGAAAGATAAAGCAAGAGTAAGGAGAGAGTATTATTTTATTTAATTCCAGAATCTACTTTCCTCTACTGCTGAAGTTTTTGCATATCCTAAAGCTCACAGAAAGGAGAATTAACTATATAACCTTGCGACTTTTTGTACAGTCAGAGTCTCATAATTTCCTAAAGTTCCCGAAGAAAAGAGAACAATTACTACCTGTAGAGGTATTTTTCGTCATTGAGCAGTGGTATGTGGGTCTAAATCACCCGTTTAGGCAAACTCAAATTGAGTATGACCTAGTAGGCTAGTTCAGATCACCAAGCCAAAGCAGTGAATTCTAAATTCAGATTTAGAACCAAGAGTAGGAAATTCGATTAACTGCAGCCATTTCCATACCAACTATCTGTTTCAAACCGTTGTTTTAACTGTGTTATCCGGCCTACCCTCAATGAGTCAACCTACCGAGTCAATCCACTAAGCCAGGCCATTCAACTCTTTATGGAAAGTGAAATCTCCTCTACACCCCTATGCACCTTATTCACTAGGTTTTGGCGTCTTTTTTGCTCGAATTTATTGAAATACTTGAGCTTATTGGTTGCATATGCAACCTTGTTAGGTGGTTATGTAGTGCTTCTCAGATCTGCCAGATGTGCTTTCTATTCATTTTAAAAGATTATGACCCAAGATTCTCAGTGGGAAAAGTGGGCAAGTCATGAGCTGCCCACTTACAAAACCAAGGTGATGTAACAAGTTTTCACCCACCTGCGTTGCGTCTATCTCTTACTAATAAAAACCAAATCCTACCCTCTCTTGAATGCGAGGTTATTTTATTTATTTCAATCTATTTGATTTGCTATAATAAGAAAATTCCTAATTTTAACTAGAGTGATATTTCTTAAACGTTAGGGCTCCTTATGTCTATAAAAGAAGGCGCTTATTGAGCTACGATTAAATGTAAGGGCTCCGTTATTGTTTCCACTGACACTTGAGCAAAACCATTTATGCCCTTACGGAAAAGGCCTGCTTTTCATGTGACAAAAACACTTCACTCATAAACAAGAAACACGTGAGATGCATGGAATCAATCCACCGGGACACAAAAACTTTGACTGCTGGGACAATCGAACGGGTTAGTGTGGGTCTCGAGCATTGAAAATAATGGGGGCATCACCCGCCATCTCTCACTTCTTTCTGACCGAAATTTGCTATATTTGTTCTCTCTCACTTCAATTAATTTCTGCCAATAAAATCTAGGTCTAATATTAAGTTCAAATCTTCTATTTCAAAAGCAACTAATGCCTCTACAAAGTAGATGATGATTTAGGGCATGCCATGCCATGATTTTAATTAGATCTGGCATGCCATGATTTAGGGCACGGGCTTCTCTTTCTGGTTGCCATGATGAGTTAATTACTTTGTGATTATCGAAGTCACATAATTTCTTTGAATGGTGGTTAGTATTGAAGCATTGATATTTCCACCATCCTTATCTGAAGATCAATTGGGAATTATGGTCTTAGATATGGCTTATGGGTTGCATTACATTTAGATGTTAGGAGACACCATTGATGTGTGTATTATGATTGTAATGATTTTATTAGCAACTAGGGTATACATATTGTTATAACGTACATGTATGATCTAGAGACCATAATAGTAACTTCTTGAGCTAGCAACAGACTTGATGCGATTGATCACGGCCGTTCTTGATCTTCTGCATACATTGACCGCTGTTTGCATCGTGAAACTGATGACTTAAATATAAATTACAAGTCATGCTCTATTGTTGTCAAAATTTACCATACGGCCATGTCGTATTTGATAAGCTGCTGTGTCCTCATACTCCGGCCAAACACCGATAATTTTCTGTAGCTTATTCATGCGGTAGAAGTTGAAATCCTTCTAACAGAGTGTTAATTATCTTTATTACATTCTAGGTTGGACAGCTAAAAGAGGTGTCAAATAAAGCTCATAATGCAGAACTGAAGCTGTTCTTGGAAATTGAGTATGGACCGGTAATATCTGTTTTAACACTTGCATGGTTGCTTATCTTTTTCCCTCAGTTTTCTGCTGATCATGAACTTATACACCCTATGCTGTGCTAAACCTGAAATTGATTCTCTTTATCATTTTATACTGATGATCATACAGGATTTAAGTCCTATTCCACCACCCGACAAGACAAAAGAAGATATTTTGCTTTTCTTTAAGCTTTATGACCCTGTAAAAGAAGAGCTACGGTACACTTGAACTTTTTGTTTCACGCTGTTTTGTTCACATCATAAATATGTGTACCTTGACTCATGGGTTGGTTTTATGATGTCAGGTATGTGGGGAGGCTTTTCGTGAAGGGCAGTGGTAAGCCAGTAGAAATCTTGACAAAACTGAATGAAATGGCCGGCTTTCCATCTGACGAGGAGATTTTGCTTTTTGAGGTTAGTCATCCTTATGAATATAGAGTCCATTTGATCATTATCATCTAAGTTCTAGCTAAGAATTATATTTAGTTAATGGGTTAATGACTGATGTGGTTATCTATTTTCTTTAGGAAATAAAGTATGAGCCCCATGTCATGTGTGAGCCTATTGACAAGAAGCTAACGTTTCGAGCTAGCCAGGTATTAGTCATGATACTTTGTGGGTCTAAAGGTTTTGCATTTGTATCATGTTTAACTCCCCTGCCATCTTTATTTTCAGCTTGAAGACGGGGATCTCATATGCTTTCAGAAATCCCCACCTGCCGAAAGTGAGGAACAATATCGTTATCCTACAATTCCTTCATTTTTGGAATATGTGCACAATCGTCAGGTTAAATTTGAAAACTTCAATGGTCTGAGCTATGTATATATACTCCATGTTATATTATGTACGCGTCATATGGAATATTTTTGGCATTTTTTCTTGCTCCTAATCTGTTTCATCATTTTATATCATTTCTTTTGGTGGTTCATTGTGTAAATTAGTATTTTGCCGATGCTGTGTATTTGTGTCTGAGCTATGCATATACTCCATGTTATATTATGTTTGCGTCATATGGAATATTTTTGGCATTTTTTCTTGCTCCTAATCTGTTTCATCATTCATATCATTTCTTTTGGTGGTTCATTGTGTAAATTAGTATTTTGCTGATGCTGTTTAGTTTAGCAAATTTACATACTCATGAAACCACACATATTTGCCTAGATCAACTTATCTCCGAGTCTATCAAATGCCATTATTTGGGTTTTCATTAACACTACCTTTTATCATGGGGTAATTCGTCTAGGAGGGACCCTTTCTGTTGCAGCTACCTGAAAATGTTTTTCTTCTCTTTTCTAGTTTTTTTATTGTTGTAGTTCAGGTTCCAAAAATTTAGATCCATGTAACAAAAAACAGGCATTTCTTGGGTTATCACTCGTGTCGACAGATGTTAAACACAGATGCACATTTCGATACTGCTGGACACAGGGCCTTAGAAGAAATCCACTGTCCACCAAGAACATCAGATTTAACATATAATTAGAACATGATACATTAAGGAAACACCATTCTATGTTTAGCTATTTTGACCAACTCCCTAAACCTCGTAACATTCTACTGTAATTGATAATAGCCTATGCAGCATAGTTTAGTTTTGAATTGTTTTTGTAAAACGGACATGAACTAAGGGATTGTAAGCAAATACATTTATCTGTAAGAAAGGGCTTTAGTTGGAACTAAATTTATGGACATGATTTACTTAGCAAATCTTAATTTGATGGGATATTCAATACATCTATTTTTCTGATGATTTATTTAAGGATTTAATATTTTATTTGTTAATGTGATTAATTCCCTTTCTTTCTATAATGAAATGCCTATATTACTGATTTTAATTCGTGAACAATGTTATCGTTTGTAGGTTGTCCATTTTCGGTCATTGGAGAAACCAAAAGAAAATGAGTTTTCACTAGAGCTGTAAGCATTTCTAATTTCTTTATTGCAACTAATATTTCCGGCAGATGTAGGATCTCTTCATTAGATATCTTACTAAAGTATATTTGGTCCTCTTTTCTTGTGTAATTTTGAAGGTCAAAGCTGTTCAATTATGACGAGGTTGTTGAAAGAGTTGCTCTGCAACTTTGCTTGGACGATCCATCAAAAATCAGGCTTACACCTCACAACTGTTATTCTCAGCAACCTAAACCTCAACCGATAAAATATCGGGGTGTGGAGCATTTATCGGACATGCTTGTCCATTACAATCAGGTAGTGACCTTGATTTAGATCTAGCTCTTATGAGGGTTGTTATGTGTGATCCATGTTGAATCATGATTATATGCGTAACAATTATTTGAAGCACCAATAGCATGCCTATCTTAATCTCTGAAAGTAAAAAATAAAAGTAGATGCATATATGAAAGAACAATTCAGAACATACAGAATGTCTCGACTATGATTAAAATAAAATGTGCACTAATTTTAAATAAAAAAAATCATCCTAAACTGTTAAAATATAACTTTATAATTAGAAATGCTTATACAAAATTACTCTGGACAAGAATAAAAAATATGAAATTGTGATGCGTTTTATGATGTATATGAAGTAAAACATATTTTTGAACTACGAACAGTATGATTGTAAGTGATAGAACTCATAAAAATGTAAACCTTAGAGATCAATAAACCGTATGAATGTGTTGAGCGTATCTTCGTACCCACCTTAAAAAGATTTCATGATATGTTAAATACTAAAATGTTATTGTGGGAATAAATTCTCTACTTCCCTTTCCTTGAAAAGGTAAAGAAGTTAGAAAATACTATAGGTTGCTGACTTTTTATTTATTTATTTCTTATGATAGAGTTCCGATATCTTGTATTATGAGGTCTTGGACATTCCTCTACCAGAACTGCAAGGCCTGAAGACTTTGAAGGTTGCTTTTCATCATGCCTTAAAGGATGATGTAAGTATATATTGATCATATTTTGTGATGAACTTTTCCAAGACTACAACGTCTATTATTTAGTAAGCATTTGCCTTTCTCAGGTGGTGATTCATAGTATTAGACTTCCAAAACAGAGTACAGTCGGTGATGTGATAAATGATCTGAAAACAAAGGTATCTTCTTACTCCCAATACATGATTATGTCAGCTTTTCTTTCTCTAAGTCCTCACTTCTCTCTAGTTTCTAGAATTTAACTTGCAAATTAGCTACCTAAACGATAAAAGAATAAAATGATGTGCCACTTACAACTTAAACTGTTCGACAAGTACATTTGAAATTTATTCCATTTGATTATTGTACGAACAGTATGAAAACTAACTTACCTTGCGTGATTGGTATTGAATCAGGTTGAGCTATCTCATCCTAATGCAGAGCTTAGGCTGCTTGAAGTTTTCTATCATAAGATCTATAAGGTAAACAAGTTGATTTCAATGTCTATGTCGGCTGTTGGGCACCATCTTCTTTTCGAAGTAACTATAAAATATTATATTTTGAAAGTAGGTTCTACCAATTGAATAATTAGTGGCTATCATTGCATGAATTCAGCATAGAAAGCACTAACTTTCTTATTAACCACTGAACTGAGCATCTCTGGAGGAGTTAAAGTGTCTCAAGTTATGTTGTATGAAGATGGAATCATGGATATATGTGAAACAAATCCTAATACGAAAAATCATGCTTTGTGGACTTTGGCATCACGCTTTAAGTTTTTCAAACTTACGCCTTTTAATAATGTTTCACATAGCAGATTATACATTTATTGTTAAGAAAATTCTAGTAAAAACAAGAAAACTCAAACTTGAATATGGTACACCTTCTATGATGTAATGTTGCTCAGTCTTTTGCAATAAAATGCTAAAAAAGCAAGGATAAGTAGAATTTTTACAATAGTGCATGGATTATCAGAAAATCTGAAATTTTTGGTAAGGCATGACTCCTTCAGAATAGTTGATGCTGCATATGATTAAACTCGTATCTTTGGCTGATTCATTTTTCCGGTTCTTTTATTCTGTACTGTGTTTGATTATCATTAAATCATCATTCTATACTCATCCTTGTAGATCTTTCCGCCTACTGAAAAGATAGAGAACATAAATGACCAGTACTGGACATTGCGTGCAGAGGAGGCAAGTTATTATTTTATCATTTTGATTTGTATATAATTTGGCTCTCTCGGTATTAACTATTTGTTCAAATGAGTTTATGGAAATGGTTTTGAATCATTTTGTCCGTTATTTTGGTCACAGATTCCTGAGGAAGAGAAAGACCTTGGTCCTCATGATCGTTTGATCCATGTTTATCATTTCAATAAAGATCCATCTCAAAACCCGATAGTATGTAATTTGGTTTTTAAACCTAAAGGGCATGATACTTGTGTTGTATGTTCGTTTATTGCTGTGATGGTAGTTCATGTTGAAAGCAGTTTCCTCTGTAATTTAAACTGTTCTATTATAATTAAAATATTTTTTGGTCTCAACAGCAGGTTCAGAATTTTGGAGAGCCTTTTTTCTTGATCATTCATGAAGGAGAGACTTTAGCGGAAGTTAAACTGCGTATACAAAAGAAATTGCATATCTCTGATGAGGAGTTTTCTAAGGTACATCAGCACAATTAAAACTTGATCTAACTTCTATTGTTATTTATGCGGTGAGACAAACTAAGCTCGCATGTGCACTTAATTATGTAGTGAGGCTAGTGACACTTCAACTTTACCTTTTTTCACTAATACGTCAATGCCCTACCAACTTTGCATATCGGTATATTTCTTGCTGTGAAATCTTCATTTTCAAATTCTGAATTCGTGATTTATTTTTTCCTGGTCAGTGGAAGTTTGCATTCATGTCATTGGGCCGACCTGACTACCTTCAGGACAGCGATATCGTCTCAAGTCGTTTTCAGGTGTGCCTATTTGATCTATAATTTTTCTCTTTGCATTTGTCAACATGTTTATGCAAACTATATTTAAGTTTGTATTAACCTATGGTATTTTCTCTATCAATTTGTTTCAGAGGAGAGATGTTTATGGAGCTTGGGAGCAGTATCTTGGTTTGGAACACTCTGATAGTGCCCCCAAAAGACTGTATGCTGCTAATCAGGTAAACTGACACCTGATTATTCTTTGTATCATTGTTTTTCCTCAAACTCCGTCTGCTGAACGGTGGACCACTTCCTATTCAGATTGCATCATGTCTGTTGATATGGGTTTATTTGTAAAATATCTTCAGGGTTTTACTTTAAGGTATCATATTTCATTGGTTTGACCTTGTTCTTGGTTTTTTGCAGAACCGTCACGCATATGAGAAGCCGGTGAAGATCTATAATTAGAACATCTGATGAACCCCCCTTCCACTGCGTTGACATATAATGGAATGTGATTTAACAAATAGGGAGAGAAAGACGCCGAAAGAAGGGAATCAAAGTTAACGAAAATCACATCCAAAAGCTAGGAAGGAATCATCCAGGGGCTGTTCTCGAGGCCAGTATATATATACAAGAGTATTTATTTTGATGGCTCTCTTATATATTATTCTTTCTTGGCAGTAGTTTGCGTGGGGGGAAACCATTTAGTGAATGTTTGTGTTTCATTAAAACAATGCCCCTCATGAGTTCTTTTTTTATTTGTTATTGTTTAGTGTTTGTTCTTGTGAAGGCCCTTCTCGAGGGAGGTTTGTCACCTTTCTCTCTTCATTTCCTTTGTAAGTTAGCAGTACATATAAAGATTTTGACTGGAAATGTATACGGGTGATATAGTTGGTTAACTTTCACATTTCACATTTCGTAATGATATATTTATTTATTTGTTTTAGTTTCGGTTCTGATTAGATGTGCTTAGTCAGAGAAGGTTATATTAAATGGTTGGTGGATTGATTGGTTCAACATGGCTGTGAGTTGGTCTTTGCTTATGAATTTGTTATAAAAACTGTTTCTAGTGCATCCTGTCTTTCTTTCAAGCGTCAAAAGTAATGAAACTATCGGATTTTATGGGATATTGCTGTCTCAACAAATTTATATCGAGTACGAGCATCTTATATACTTCACATTACAGCGTGAAACCCTTTATTTATCAGTAATTGTATTTAGCATTTTCAATGTGAAGCCCTTAAACAGTGAAGATATACTGATTTTATATTTATATAAATGGAGCCAATGCACAAGTTGTTTAGCAGCAGCTAATGAAAACCAATGTAACCAAACAAAGTCCTAAATTGTGATCCCTTATAAAATATTACATAAATGGTGTTGATAAATTGGTTTTTGCAGGGAATCAATTTGCAACGAGTTTTCAAGTCTGTCTAAACAGAATTGGTAATGTTTAGAATGGAGTAACGTGTATCATCTTTTGGATAATTAGTGTTGGTCTATTATCAACTATTTATACAAAGTGTACATCTTTACATGATCTAAACCCAAGTGAATGAAAGATTGATTGTCGTGGTGTGGTACCCCCAATCCAAACAATAAAATCCACACAATTGAGATGAATAACCATACCTCATACCTCGAATAGTTGAACACAGTTTTAAATATATATATAAAGTGTATTGGCTTATTCCGGATCTCGAACTCAAGTTTTATCTCAGACTACCATACATTCACTCGACCTCGAAAACATGCACGTGATACATTTATGGCACATTATAGAGCAACTACAGAGTCATTAATAAAGCCCTTACAAGACAGAATGATCAGGCAGTTATACAATCAGTTCAATGACTCGTGAAATCTATATTGTAACGTCTATCATTAAGAATAATAATGATTGGCAAACGGTCATATTATAAAACCTATAAATAGGACCAGAGGACTACACATAACACATGAAATTCTACACGGGAAATTCTACATAGAAACTTCACACAAAACTACTCAAAGCATTCTTTGTAATAGCTAGTAACTATCAATAATATATATCTTTTTAAATCCTCAAAAGAGGTCGTGGTTTTTAGCCTATTCAAAGGTTTCTACGCTAAACCTTTTGTTAGCAATTGCTTATTTCTTACTAATGCTTTGATTATCATTGGTGTGAGAAACTAAGTTTAGAATATGAAATTAGGCTCTTACATTTGGCGTCGTCTGTGGGAACAAAACATTTTGCCACAGTTCTCAGAAACAGTTAATACCTACTCTCTTCATAGAATGCCGCTTCCAGACCAAAATGCACCAATATTTCCAGCAGAAGGAAGCGTCGTAGTAGCTGAATTACGAGCCACTCTACACTCCGAGACAGAAAGACGAGCCGTTCTGGAACAACAGCTGGCGGACGTGCGCGATGTGTTGAAAGTTCTGCAGGGACAACAAATTACAACCCAAAAGAACAAGGACGCACTGCCAGGCCTCACGAGTTTCCGTTCGAGACAGGTTGGGACCCCGAGCCAACAGTCTGGAAGGTGATATTCGATCCAATCATAATCAACCGGGGGTCGAGCTTCCACAGATATAGGGAATCCACCAAGAAGTTGATGGCATTCCTGCTGAAGTCAGACAAGCAGAGGATCCACCCCGTGGAAAAGTTTGTATTCCAGCACGTGATTGATTAAATGAAGGAAGTTGCGACCATGTTCCTCGAGAGGGACGCATCCTACGTCAGACCATCATAGTTCGTCAGTACGTTACTCAGGAACATGTTGAAAAGTGCATCAAAGAATTATTTGAAGCTCCAGTTCAAACTGCTGAAGGCATCCACAACAGATTACAGAAAAGCCCCATTGCTTAGGAACTATTGGACGACGAAGTTTCCACCGGTTTCCACGCCCCAAAAATTCAAAAGTACAGAGGAAATGATCCCATGGAGCACATCCAAGAATTCTAGGACGCTTTAGGCTTGTACTCTACATCGAACCACATTCTATGCCGTCTCTTTCCTACCAGCCTACAGGGGGAACCTTTGAATTGGTTCCACTCACTATAAGAAGGGTCCATTACAACTTTAAAACAGTTGCTAGAACTCTTCCTCAAGAACTATTCGCACAACAGAGACAAGGAGGAAAATATGTATTATTTGTTTAGCCTTAAACAAATGCCGGGAGAGAAGCTCGAGACATTTACAACAAAGTTCTTAGAATTGGCCGGAAAAGTTGACCGACTTGATCAAAAGATTACTATTTCGGCCTTCACAAATGCTTTGCTCGTCGACGGAAGGGCAAATGAACACCTTATTCTCAACAAGCCTACGACCTTGGAAGATATGATCAAAATAGTAAACGGATATATCGATCTAGAACAGATGATAACCGACAGACAGAAGCTCCAAAAATCAACTCTAACAACAAGAGATCAATCCATAGAATAAGATTTTAATCATACTACAGATTACGGAGGAGATAGGAAACGAACCAAATCTAATGACGATCGACCTCGGAGGGGCGGGAACTTACCAAAGCCATGTCTTCCAAAGTTAAATGTCACAATAGCCAACCTGTATCTCACACTTCAAAAGGATAAATTCTTCCGCAATGCCCAGTATTTCCAACCTATTGAGAGGATACCGTATTGCATACATGATACACCACAAAATCCGACATCATGACACAAAACATTGCTTCGCTTTACAACGACTTTTGGAGTATATCTTTACGGAAGGACGAATGCATGAGTACATCATAGGCGTCAAAAGTTACAAACTTAGTACTGATATCGTACAGATAGAAGGAGCGGTAGAGGAAAAACATTTGTACCATATTTCCATAAGCTATTTTATCGAGACTCATATAGTTAATAGGTCGATCATATTCAAAAGACGACGTCTCGGCTACAATTTGTCCATGGTCGATAAAGAATCCCGATTACTCCCTGCATCTAGTTCTCGATGAACATGGATCTTTTTCGAAGATTGCGACGTTCGTCACGTTAGCTTTCTACATCATGATGCACTCGTGATCATGTTGAAAATGAAAATGTCATACTACATACAATGATGGTGGATATTGGCAGTAATATCGAACTACTCTTCTAAAGTACGATCGATCAGATGGGACTGACCGACAAAGTTCAACCTATTGACATTGATATCAGTGACTTTAATGGGCCCAAAGAAGAACGTGAAGGAAAGATCATACTTCTTATTACTGTTGAACCGGTAATGGTTGACGTAATTTTTTATGTTATCAATGCAAATTTTTGCTATTTGGGAATCATGGGACGCTGCTGGCTACACAATATGTGAGCTATCCCATTGACATATCATTTGGCGTTACGGTTCGATTGGAATGACGGCATCTACGAAATCAAAGGCAGCCAGAAGCAAGCTCAAGCTTGCAAAATTACTATTACCATTGTGACGGAATCACCGACATAACAAATCGCATAACAAATACAGAGCTCTATAGAGAACACTACAGAGAACCAACTGCTAAATACAGAAACTACAAAATACGTCAAAATCAGTGGAGACAAATAGGGTACCTATATTAGGACTCTTTTGCCCAAGACAAAGCACAATACTCTTATTCAGTTTCTAAAAGACAACAACGATGTCTTCGCATGGACATTCCATGAAATGCTAGGCATTGATCCAAATTTGGCTTGTCACAAGCGTAGTTTAAAAGATGAAGCTGAGGCAGCCAAACATAAATAAAAAACATTAGCACCAAGGCTACGAGAAGAAGTCAATAAAGAGAACGATAAACTCATTGAAGTTGGTTTTATTCGAAAAGCCAACTACCCTGAATGGATCTCGAACATCGTAGTAGTTTTGAAGAAAAATGACAAGATCAGAGTATGCGTGGACTTCACAAACTTCAATAAACATACTCTATAAGATAATTTTCCCCTTCCTATCATCAACCATCTGCTCGATTCCACTGCGGGACTCGAACTCTTATCTATGATGGATGCTACATCCGGAAACAATCAGATACCTCTTTTGCCAGAAGATCAAGAAAATACAACTTTTATCACAGAACATGGATTATATTGCCACAAAGTTATGCCTTTGGCCTCAAGAACGCCGGAGCCACTTACCAAAGACTGATGACTCAGATGTTAAAGATCATCTTGGGAAAACAATGGAAGTGTGCATTAATGATATGTAGTGTAAAAGTGTCAAGAAGGAAAACCATCTCGTAGATTTGCACACGACCTTTAAAATTCTTCGGTCCTACAAAATGAGACTAAACCCTGCCAAATGCCAGTTCAGAGTCCAATCAGGCAAGTTCTTGGGACATTTAATTAGCAAACAAGGTATCGAGGTTAACCCAGATCGTATTCGTGCTTTGTTATCTATGCCTTCACACAAAGAAAGGCGTACAAAAGATAGCCGACATGATAACAACCATAAATTGTTTTGTCTCCAAGTCTTCAGATCAGTGTCGATGGTTATTCGACCTACTGCGTGAAGGGAAAAATAAAGGGAAACCTAAAAAAGATCCAGAGAGCGAGTTGACCACAGAATGTGAAGCAACGTTTCAGGAGTTAAAATGCTATTTGGGTAAACCACTAGTAATGAGTACACCCAAGGAAGGAGAAGAGCTTATGATCTATCTTGTAGTTACTGATAACTCACTAAGCTCCGCTCTCATCCGACTCAACAAAAAGACGGAAAAACCTGTCTACTTCATCAACAAAACTCTCACTCCAGCAAAAACACGGTACACTAAGATTAAAAATCTGCTCTTAGCCCTCGTCTAAACATCACAGAAGTTAAAACAATATTTCTAATCTCATTCAATCCGAGTAATGACAAATTACCCCTTGCTCGAGTCCAGCAATGGTCGGTTACTCTGGGTGAGCACGATACGTTTCGAAGTACGACATTCCGAAAAAGGGCAAATAGTAGCAGATTTCCTTACAGATTTTTTAGTAGACGATCCTAATTGGGAGGAGGATATTACTGAAATAAGCAAGGAATAGTTTGAAGAGAAATTAGATTGGATATCCAAGAAAGGTTGGCGTCTTTTAATTAACGGTTCTGCCGGACCAGCTGGGTCGGGCATCGGGATAGTTCTTATCACACCTTCCAATGACAGAATTGAGAAATCAATCCTACTCAACTTCGAAGCTACCAACAATGAGACCGAATACGAGACACTAATCCACGGACTGGATATGGCACTAGAGATTGGTGTGCCCGAGTTATATGTTTACACAGACTCTTTATTGATCGTGAACCATTATACAAACAAATATAACAAAAATCGAAAGATGATCAACTACGTTGCAGCAGTAGCCGATAGAATGAGCAGATTTAAAAAGGCTACAATCGAATACTTGCCTCATGGTGAAAAGAGATATTCTGACTCCCTTACCTATCTTGCTAGAGTCCTCAGAACAGAAGCCCGATACTTGAAGATCGAAGTAGTATCCACCCCAGCATCAACATTATCAGCTCAAATGCCATTAATACTGGGGGCGACGAAGAAGTCAAAAATGACTGGAAATAACCTTTCCTCACATATATCAGGCCAGACAATAAATTTGATGGCAAACTCCCCAAGGGCGTTAATGAAAGAAGATGCCTGATAGACAATGCTAAACGATACGTCGTTGACAACAACCTCCTTTACAAAAAAATGGTTATATCTCCAATGTTTATCTGATAAAGAGGCCCAAGCCTTCCTGCACGATTTACATGAAGGTACTTGCGGATCTCATGCGACAGGACGGTCCCTAGCAAACTGAGCTATTACTCATGGAGTATTTTGGCCTAAAATGAAAGCTCAAGTCATCGAATATGCAAACAAGTGTGATACCTGCCAACGACATAGACCCAAAATTTGAGCTCTAGCTTTAGAACTCCATTATGGAAAAGTTGTTTGGCTATTCAAAGGATGGGCCCTCGATCTTGTAGGAGAATTCCCATTTGCACCAAGAAAACAGAAGCACCTCCTAGTAGCAATAGACTATTTTACCAAATGGGTAGAAGCAATTCCTTTGTGTCGAACATGTGAAGACGAAGTCATCAAGTTCATATGGGAAAACATTATAATATGGTTTGGCTCCTCCCACTCATCAGAATAGATAATGGACTACAGTTCATTGGTTCCAAGGTCATCAATTTCCTCAACCAGCATAACATCATCCACTATCCTTCAAATCCGTATTGCCCACAAGGAAATGGACATGCCGAAATCACCAATTGAACTATAGTCGATGAAATCAAAAAGTGCTTTAGAGAAAAGAAGGGTAATTGGGTACAAGAATTACCATACGTGTTATGGGCATACCGAACAACACCTCGAGTATTAATTGGATGCACGCCATTCTTGTTAGCATATGGTACTAAAACAATTATCCCCACTTAATACCATCACCCACTATGAGATCATATCATGACAGACGAAGAAAACAAGTTCCAGTTGGCCTATAACATGAACTGGATCGATGAAACAAGAGACAGAGCAGTCATAACTTGGGAAGGTACCATCAGGCTTTAACAAGGTCATATAACAAACGAGTTCATCATAGTGAGTTTGATATTAAAGATTTCATCCTACGGAAAATTCTAAAACACAAAAAGGAACTCAATGCTGGGAAACTCACAGAAAATTGGGAAGGATTTTTTATCATTGTCGGCAAAAGCGGACTTGGCTCTTATGACCTCGTCACAAAAAATGGTGATTGAGTCCTTAATCCTTAGAACATGAAGATATTAAAGTTATATCGCAGATAACAATCTATCACAGTAAACTATTCTACTATTTCTTCCAATTGTGTACGTCGCTCTTACATTAATGAAATACTTATGTTCGACCGACTTACATTACAGTACTATTCTACTATCTCATACAGTACTGTTATACTATTTCTTCCATTTATGTACGTCATTCTTACACCAATGAAATACTTGTGTTTGATCGACTTACATCAGAGTACTCATTTACTATCTCATACAATACTCTTCTACTGTCTCATATATATTTTGTACGTCAATCTTACATTAATGAAATACTTATGTTTGACCGACTTAGTTTATAGTACTTTTCTACTATCTCATACAAGTACTTCTATATATAAAGTACATTTACAATATCACAGATAACCAACGGGTTCACCCCATTCTACTATTACAAATCGTTTATTGCTTCAGCCAATACGATTTTCTATTACATTACAGATCGTTTATTGCTTTAGCCAATTCGATCTTATATTACATTAGATATCACCTATTGCTTCAAAGAATTTGATCTTCTATCATATTACAAGTCAGCTATTGGTTCCTCAAATTGGCTAACAGACTATAGACTTCAAAACCACAATTGGTTCATCAAAAGGTCAATACAAATATATACAGATAACTAATTCTACTATCAGTCAAATTTTGCTACTTCATAGCCCTCACACCCTATCTACTACATTTTAGTTGATATAATGTAAGTAATTCCTTTGTTTTACATAAATACTAGCGCCTCGATCGTTCGAACTGTCAAAAAGTGCATCACCACGCAAACTTTCCCCACACCCTGAAAGTCGTAGACACATCAGTTATGGTACCCTCGTAATGATTTGTCTTTCTTTATCAAACTTGCTCTTGGTAAGAGCACCAATTTTTGACATAATACATTCCAGATACTCAGTTCGCACTAGCTGCATGTCACACGTCACACCATTTGCGATCATGCTATCATGAATCGTGTCTCTTTCTATTTCTAGTCTCTTGAACTCGGACACAAAAAAGGTAAGCACCGCCGTCATTTCTCTATCATGCGCGTTGCTTACCTCGCGCTTAACCTTGTCAGGCACGACAAGCTCTGCAATCTTTCCCTTCGCCTCATTTAGCATAACTTCCAAATTTTTACAACGATCTGCCATCGCCCACTTTTCATCCCCAAAAGCTTTATTTCGTGCTTCCATTACCGACATAAATTCGTCTATTTGTCCCAGCATAGCCACTGATTCTTTCGTAACGAACTGATTAAGATCCCCCTTTGCAACCTCGGCGTTAAGATTTTGTTCAGCCATCAATAGATCCACCTTCAATTTGATCTTTAAACTATTCAGCTCCCCAATTGTTGTTTGATATTCCATAACGTTTAACTCCAACACTTGAACTGTGTCCTCTAAGTTCCCTATCTTAACCCAATGCCTTTTTGCTAACTCATTTACTTCCTCCAATTCTTTTTCTTTATTTTTTGCAATATTTCACATCCTTTCAAACTCGTTAGCTTGCCCATCTACCTTCCCCACAGTAGCTTGCATGCCCACTATTTCCGTCTCTAGTGTATTTATCCGAACTTGCAAGCTTTTTACACTGTCTTCTTATTTCTTCAACATCGCCAACAACTCTATCATGTTAATTCATGCAGGTATTAATTCCGCTTCCTGCTGGTTTACTCGTTCTAAGATTTTACTTATATGATGTTGAGCCTTTTCAATATCCAACTCCTTTTTCTTTACAACCTCATTTAATTTATCAATGTTTTTCTCCAACTGTTCAGTCAAACGACCCACTGTACCTTGCTTTTCAATTACCCTCACCTCCATTTTTACATTTAACTCAGCAGTATTTTTTAATGCTTCACGATGGAAGTTCAAATCAACATTCAATTTTTCATTTAAAATACGTAACACTTTGCACTGACTTTGAACCTCTGCCAGTTCGACCTGCGTCAATAGTTTCAAGTCGCACACAAAATAGTTCGTACATCAAAACAGTTTCAATCATTACAGATCACAATTTTACTCATAGCAGTTGTGTCCGATCAATCTTACAACAATAAATTACTTGTGCATGATCGATCTACACCTCTATTCATATCGTCACAAACAAGATAAATTTATTTATCATCAAGACAATATACAAATATTTAATGCATATGCAAGTTTTGAAACAACATAGATAATTTACTTTCGAAACCTCGAACTACGAGATGACTGCCCCTATATCCCAGCATCCTTGACTTATCTACCTGCATATCCAAAGGTGTTATAAAGGTCACCACCTCCTGCTGGCATTGCTTTCGCCTTGACCGTGGTTTTAGGCTCTTGACCTTCTCTTCGTCCTCCTCTGACAAATTTTGTGCCAATCTAGGAACTGGTTTTTCAATACTTTTTTCCTCCTCATCCTTTGTAAACCACATATTTTTAGCTTTTTCGTTCTCTACATCAAAATCTTTCCTACAATCCATAACATACTTCCTAAATTCATTCTCTACCCTTGCCAACTCCCCTCTATAAAACTCAATCACACTCTCTATATGACGTTCATGGTCTGTTTGAGCTGCGACCTTTGCTCGTGACGGATACAAATGCTCCTTCAACATTATATTCGATCTATGAAGACGCCTAAGCGTATCTTTATGCAATATACCTAACTTTTTCAATTCCCTTTCGACCTTCTTTCTAAGAGTTGTTTCTTTTGCTAGTTGATTTCCCAGCGTGGTATTTTGCTCCGTACTTTGCTTTAGCACGTTTTGTAACTCCTTTAACTCACACTCTAATTTTTCTTGCACCTCTATCTGCTCTTTACTTATTTTGAAAAACAAAATCCTCATTACTCTTCGATCCTACATAAAGCTAAGAGCATCAGGTAAGGGACGTACATCACCCCATATGACAGACACACCAGCTCGAGTTGAATATTTTTTCACCTCTATGCTATGACGATTATGTTCCCCTTGAGCTAAAGACATAACTCAAGCTGGGTCAGGCACTACACCCCTTTCATTTAAGGGCTCTACATAAGCCTCTATTAAACCCCATTTACTATCTACTTCGGCCTCAAAATACAGTGTCAGAGTTACCAAAAGCTTATGACACCTGGCTTTATCACTCGGGTCAGTAAAATAGGTCAAGTCTTTAGGCTTTCCCATTAAGACCCCTCTCTCCTTCTCTTTTCTTAAGACCTCATCCCTCTCTATTTTTATTTTTGCGTATCTTCACTGTTGACCATATAATTCCTTAAATTTTTTCTCTGAATTAGATTTAAACTGCCATCTCTCATACTCAGTTTTATTTAGTACCTGTTGAATACGAGTCACAGAATCCCTCACTCTACTCAACGATCTCTCCAGGGTAGTAACAATTTTTCTCAACCACTCTATCTCCTATACAGATTACAATTTTTTTTTATCAAACAAATATTCAAACATGGCACAATAAACTTATGGCTATTAAACTTAACAGTTTCAAGGCACACAGAAAACAGTCTAAGCAAAACAAAATAGTTCGAAACAGGATACCACAATGATATCATTAAATATTTTTGCTAGTCTCCACCTCAGACGGAGGCTCCACTTCAGTACTAACAGCTGGAACTTGTTAAGTTTGAGGGAGGGTGCAGTGACTTGAGTAGCAACTTCTTCCACCAGTTCATCTTCAGCATTCGAAGCAAAAACTATCTCATGGTACCTACCAGCTAGGCTCAAAAGGATATCAGCATTGGTCAACCCAAAATGATGATAAATTGGATCATATGATTTTTGCCAACCTTTATCTCTTTAAATGCCTTGGACAGAGTCTCCTCGCGCTCAGACAGTAATGCATACCACTCTTTAACAACCTTCAACTCTTCGGCCTTGCTCTCTTTCTCCTTCTTGAGCTCCTCCTCGAGTTCCTTCATTCAAGCTGATTGAGCATCAAACCTTTGAGTAAGCTCTCCGAACTCCTGGTTCCTCTTCTCAATAAAACTTGTAATTTCTTTTACCTGCATCGAGAGCTACTAATACAATACATGAGATCAGTAATGCATATATTAATCACAATACAGCAAAAAGAGAATATCAGTACGTACATTCGTTATTTGCTCTTGAAGCATCCTTTTTGTCCGTTTCTAGAGGAGCGACCTCATTCATCACCTTGTACTCCGCCACACCCGCAACAACCAACTTATCACCGTCCTTTCCTCGAGTCACCCCCACAGTAGATTGTAAAGATTCTTGCTATGTCTTTTTCAGCCTCAGGAACTTCCACGCCCTGCTCATACTCCCTGGTGGGGGCGGAGGGATACTATTCAAGCCCCCTTGAGGAAAAATGGTCTTCTTCATAATCTTCTTAGCCATAACTAGATTTTCGTGTGCTCGTTGAACTTTTGGAACTCTGGAGTCTACTCTTTTATCACTACGGATATTCAACTTACCAAGCACTTGCTTCAACTCAATTTGTTCATGGGCTACACAATCGAACAAGCTTATGTTATCAGGAAAGAATTTGAGATCAGAACCTGATAAACCAAATTAAGGAAATGATTAGCAGCTCAATGACAAACTGATATTCGGTCAAGATAGTAGGCGTTACATACTCGCATTAAAATATTTATGGTCTAGGCCAAGCGCTGGTTCATCTAGAACCTACATACAATTGCCCCTACCTATACAAGATGGTCATTCCACGGTCTACCAGCAGATTTGAAGTAAAAAAACTTTGGCCTAGAAGAGTCACTAAATAGGTAACCGCTATTACGACCTTTGACATACTTCATTTTGCAAAATTTTAGCACGCCAGTTTCTACGAACTGCTTTGCAGTCCCATTCTCTCTCCACTTCTCATTCAAAGCCTCGCACACCCTCATCATCTCAAACACATTCCCATTTAATTGGGCAGAGCAGTACTGTAATGCATTCATAACCCCTTTTTGGAAAAAAGGTTAGAGGAATCCTAAGACCATATA
The DNA here is from genome assembly GCA_014058105.1 of Kingdonia uniflora. Classification (NCBI taxonomy): domain Eukaryota; kingdom Viridiplantae; phylum Streptophyta; class Magnoliopsida; order Ranunculales; family Circaeasteraceae; genus Kingdonia; species Kingdonia uniflora. The sequence continues at coordinate 2,116,451 of JACGCM010000622.1, forward strand.
TGACATGGTTCAGATAGCACAAGAAACCATCATTCGGGTCTGCCATCCCCGACACATTATAATACGTAATCTCTACATCTTTACCAATTCCTCTTTCTCACTTCCACAAATCCATACTGGGCACTTGATAGTGTACCTCTTTTTCCCCTTTCCCTGGTACCAAAGTCCTAAACCACAGGCCTTGCTTCAGTACATAATTCCCCCAATCCCCTTTTAAGTTCTTTTATAATTTTAAATATTCTTTCCCTACATCTACTCCCTCAGGGTATATGTAAAATGACTCATCTTTCACCTCTGTATCATATTCCTCCACAATATTACTTACTTCACTCAGTATGTCAACCCTTACACCTACAATGACTTTCCTCTTATCTACAATCTCCTCCATACCGTCACAATCGTTCTCTCTACCTGACGATGATGTTTCATCCGAACTGGATGATACTACAAATTTACTCATAGGCTTTAAGTTTTTTGAATGCATACTGGACCTACAGGTACACATAATCTTTTATCATTTTCTCTATCTCAATGATTCAGCACTTATACAATTACATGATATACCATACACACAGCAGAAACAAACCCCACTTTTACTTTTTACCAAGTCAAGGCATTTGTCTTTAACACTTTCCTAAACAATAGAAAATGATTTTCAACTTTCCCTCTTCTGCTCTAAAAATAGTTTTTTTCTCTCTAAACGTTTATTACCTTACCCAAATTTAACATCCCCAAATCAATGATATATAAAGACGATGAACAAACAAACGCATACACAGAATACCATTCACTACAATCAAAAAAGAGGAACAAAGTCTACTTACCTGTACTAGAAGACCCACAATCTTCTATTTTGCCCATACCTTTCACAGAGATTGACTGCTCCTTTTGTTTCCTCTCTCTAGAAATACTGGTTACACCACTTTTTTTTCTCTCTCTATAACTATAAATAATTTATGAGGAAGAGAGAGACGATTTTTTATACTCTCCCTCGGTTTTTGAAACTATGGCTCTTTTAGACACGTGTCGGTCACCCCTACAGGCATGTCTTTTCGCCTCACAACATCATCATGACTTATGTGATAACATTTACTGCTATCACGTCTGTCTCTGCCTTCAGCCATTAAACAATTTCGTCCCTCTTTCCTAAGACAATCTATACGATCCATTACCTTGCTTTTATACTCAGCAAAGATCATACCACAATATACGTCATTCCTATAAATAGCAAAATATTTTAAATTTGAAATTATCTGCACAACTGTTAGAATCAGACATCTGTAATCCATAATATCTGCCACATAAGCACTTTAACAAACACATTGATCATATTTTTTAGTCCGCAAATTTAATTTATATTATTCTACATTCAAGAGATAACAAATATAAAAAAACTGCAAGCATATTACTTATCCATTTTGAGCTATCCAAGTTTGTTCTTACAATTACATATAGTTACATTTAAAGTAGCTCGCATGAATCACTTAACCACATGGAATTATCTTCCCTGCTGCTGCCCTCTCATCCTCTTCAACCAGTTTATCCTGTACGATCTCTCGAACAACTTCTTCTCGTAAAGTTGCATCCAGCAGTAACTCACAAAACACATCACACTAGAAATAACGATTATACTCTGCACGCCTACCTTCGTCATCCAAACTGCCCAACTACAATGGCCACTCCGGTAACACAGCATTATAAGGCATCAGGCGAAAGTACCGCTCACGGAGTTCAACCACCTTGATGTTTGACCTACCTTCCGCCGCATGACGAACACGCTAAGAATGTGTCCTCACCATGATAACTTCCAATCAACCAACAATAACCTTTTCATGTAGAAGAGTATAATGCATAACACCAATGCATCAAGATCTTATATAGCCAGCATGGAGATCTGTTTATACCACTAATGTCGCCTACACAATAGATTTTGAGGGAAGATATATTCTACAGGATTTTTTTTTTGGAAACAAGGATATCAGCAGAATTTCAGGATGATTTTGACAACTATTGCTTTCCATTTTAAGAAGTGTATCCTAACGATGATCTTATTCATCATGTGCTTCACATAAATGACCCATCCGCAAAGATGGAGCTCGTATAGAATGTTCAAATACATTCAACAATATTTCCAACCAAGCACCTACAGATAGATATCTTTTACCCAACTACATCAATGCATTTTCATAATAGTTCGAAACAACTTCTTCAATATAGGCACTACGGAATCAACATCCCCTTATCACCAGCAAAGGACACTGATAACATGCCACAACATACTCTAACTCCTACCAAAGGGCACAATTCATTGCAGCTCTACCAACTTAATCTACAAAATTACGCAGATTGAAAGTGGCAATTGCGTTCAAAAGCCTAACACAATTCCAAGATGGAAAAAAATAAATAAAAATAAATAAATATTTTACAACCAGTTCGCATAACACAATCTTATGCAATTCCGTTCTAATTAGATCACAAATCCTACAAACAGTTCGACAAAAAGCATTCTCATGTTTACAAGATCAACAACACATACGGATAAGAATTTCATCTCAATTAGTATGATCATACTAACTAATTATTTGACTTTAGCAAATGACCTCATTACATTTTCAAACTCCCCCTTTCCAAACTAATTTCCCCATATCTTCACTGGTATACATACATAACAAATTCACTACAGTTCGTACCAATAAACCTCTGTTAGTTCGACACAAGTGCCTAGCACACTGCAACCTATTTTTTGACCTCCAAAATTCTTTTATGTAATTTCCACCTTCTTTCACATCCATCAACAGTTCGAGTCACCATTCTCATTTCTTAGTTCATTTTCACACAAAAGGTATTACATCAAGTATACTGAACATATCTTTTTCAGTTCAAATTGTAACACAATAGACAAAACAAGAAATTTTCATTAGCTCGAATATGGCTTACAGATAACAAGTCTTACAAACATTTCTACAGATTGATCTACAGGTTACATTACTTTCTAGTTTTTAGCACTATCCTTCTACAAGAATGGCCCAGGTAATCTAGGAACTGGAAATCACTGAGGAAATAAAGGCCTCAGTACCTGAACAACCCTTCAGGAGAAGGATCTTCTTTACAACAAGAGATGATGATTATGTGGAAGAAAAAACTCCTCCACTAGCATCTCTTCCACCATAACCCCCACCACCCCCACGTGACAGAGAAAGAAGAAGGGTTCTATTTTTTTATAGAACCCACTCACCAGCAGAGTACCGACGAGACTCCCTCGGATGAACGCCTGCCGCTTCATCTTCAGTTGTAATAGCCTCCTCCGCCAGCAGACACAGCCCATTCTTGTACTCTTCCTCCAATGTCAACAGATCATGAAAGTGCACCATTTTATAATAGTCGTCATTCGCCTCTTCCACCTCTTCATACGTCATACTATAATATGTAGGACGTACCAGAATTGGCGTAGAAAGACTCAGAGACTGTTTCCCAAAGTATCGGAACCGCAGTTCTTCTATTTTCTCAAGAATCCTAGTCTTCTGAGATTGTCGTCTGGTAGTTACCATCCTCTTAACAGAAGCAACGATACAGAGAAGAAAGTTTACAAAAAATAGAAGAAAAGATATAAAGAAGATTGGTTACAGAAGCTATGAAGTCAGATAAATATTTAGCGAGTAACAATTACAAGCAGCCAACCACAAGATCAGTTATACTGCAACCTCATTAAAGACGACGTCCCAAATTCCCAACGTCAGAAGGAATTCCCATGCAACAATCTTGACTAGAGCCATTGGTTCTAGGAAACCCAACATCCATAATAGATATTCATAAAGAAATATTAGAAATGATCATCGGGTATTCAATACAGTATTAATGAGGCTTGTCAACCAACACCACTCGCCCATGATGCTTCTCGTGCTCTTGGCTGAGAGGGGGCGGTTGTAGTGGCTTATTATGGATCTCAAACTCCAGCTTCATCTCCGACCACCATACATTCACTTGACCTCGACAACATGCACGTGACACATTTATGGCATACTATGGAGCAACTATTGAGTCTTACTTATTATTCTTAACCTCTACATCAATAGCTCGATTCAACAAGCACTCCGTCATTAATAAAGTCGTGACAAAGCAGAAGGATCAGACCGTTACACAATCAGTTCAATGACTCATCAAATCTATATTCTAACATCCATCATTAAGAATAGTAATGGTCTGTAAACGGTCATATTATAAGACCTATAAAGCGGACCAAATAACACACAAAATTCTACGCGAAAAATTATACCCAGAAACTCCACACAAAACTACTCAGAGCATTCTTTGTAATAGTTAGCAACATTTAATAATATATCTCTTTCTAAATCCTCAAGAGAAGTCGTGGTTTTTAGCCTATTCAAAGGTTTTCCACGCTAAACTTTGTGTTAGCAATTGCTTATATCTTACTAACGCTCTGATTATCATTGATGTAAGAAACTAAGTTCGAAATAGGAAATTAGGCTCTTACATAAAGCATGTATTATGTTGCTCCTATTCACATTAAAAGTACATAAATTAGCCATGGGACACATGTGATTGCAAATACACCCTCACATTTTATGCATTGCATGAAAGTGAAGTAGATTAGTAACCGTCTTATCTTATTAGGCGCGAGACTGGGACGCAAATTCTAACAAAAAATTCTACAAAATTTTTTGAAAAATCTTTAGAAAATGAAATTAGTATAGGATTTTTAGAGTGTATGATCTCTTCAATATAGAGATCGTCCTGATTAAAAATTAAAGCTTTCCAAATCTTATAATGCACGTGTAGTCTCTTATCATTTATAGTTCCCCTTTTTTTAACCAAAGAATAACTACTAAACTTAATCCAATTAAACTAGACTATGTGTATTAGGTAAAACTAGCAATCGGGCACACGCTATCCCTACAATTATTTGTAAAATGTCTACCTATGTGTCCAATTTTTTTAGTATTTAAGGTAGTCTCTCAAATATTAGGAATAGAGTTCATATCTTAATTCTTTAGTTGTAAGTATTGGGCTTGAATAATGTTGTAAAATTGTCATTATATTGCTTAAGTTCGTGAAGTAAATGTACAACGTTTATGAATTTCTGATTTAAGTGTTTGCTAATTACATATATACAATTCTTACTATAAAGAGTACCTATGTTCCCTAGAGCTTGAGTTTCAAACAATAGAAGTGCTTGCTTGTTTTTCGGTCCACCCTAAGGAAGTGGTGAGAAATGAAGTTGTAAGGTTTTTAAAAAGGTGCCAAAAGTGTGAAGTTTTAAGACAATCTTCACACTTTCAACTTCGCACCCGCTTCCCCAAGAAACAAAATTCCTTGTTTTGGTATGAATTATGTTTCCCAAGTTTGACTTTCGTCGTTCACACACCATCGTCGTAACCGCCCTCTTTTGACATTTGGTTTGGCTTATTTTTGCAATCTCAACATATCATTTGCTACATGTCAACATATTTCTTCTTTTACCCAACATATCATTTGGCTATTTTCCCCCTCATCTCTCTTTCTCTTTCCCTTCTTTTCTTTATCTCATCTCCCTCTATTTCTCCTCTCTTTTACTTCCCTCTATCTATTTCAATCATCTTTCTCTTTCTCTCCTCTCTCTCTCTCTTTCTATATCTCTCTTTCACTCCTCTCTCTCTCTCTCTCTCTCTCTCTCTCTCTCTCTCTCTCTCATCCCTCTTTCTCTATATATATCTCCATTTCTCTTTCCCTCATATCTCTTTCTATATCCCTCTTTCACTCACTCTCTCTCTCTCTCTCTCATCCCTCTCCCTTTTTATATCTCTCTTCCACTTTTCTCTCTCTCTCTTTCTTCCCTCTTTCTATATGTATATCTCTCTACCTCTTTCATTCCTCTTTCTCTATCTCTCTTTCACTCATATTTCCCTCTCTTGCTATATTTTTCTCCCTCTCTCACCTCTCTATATCTCTCCTTCCTACATCTTCCTCTTTTTTGTTCTCTCTATCTCTCTCTAGTTGTTAATTTTTATGTTTTAGAGGATATTTATATGTCATATATCTCTTTATATAATTTTATTTTGGATGATATTCCCATGAATTAGATGATGTAGCTTTTTTATTTTGGTCGTTTACCCACCATTGGTGGTATTTTTGATGGTTTGATTCTAATTTTGGTATGTGGGAAGTTGGTATGCCAAAAACGACAAGAAGGTGTGAAGTACATTTAAAGTAGGAAGTTGGCTTGGTCTGCCAAACACACCATATTTTTGACAAACTTCACAAGCAGTTCACTTCATAAGCAGTTCACTTCACAACACTTCACACTTAAAAAAAAAAAAACAAAACATGCCTAAGATTACTGTAAACTTATAGGTAAATGCACTAATGTTTATAAGTATGAAAATTAAAGAGTGGGATTTTACTGTTAATTGCGAGTACATTATTGTGACTATCAAAATGTACAACAAATTACCTAAATGAAGACTTCTTATCTTTTTTAGTTTCTCTCAGCAAAACAATCAGACTATAGAGTTCCTATATTTTTAAAGTTCTAGGCACACGATAGATTGAAATTTATTCTTCTTGAAGCAACCCCAATTGGGTAGGTAATAATGAATTTAGATCATCTTTAATCATCATGGAACTTTTGGTAATATTAATCTTGAACTCTTATTATCAGGGTTTTCTGTCCTGGCATTTACACTCACATGTTTATTGGATTGGTCAGTATATGGGTCGTGAATCTTTATTCTTTTTAATTTTCTAAAATTTAATTTCCTTTCTTCTGGTGGAGACTACTATGGGACCCATAAATGGCACTGGTATTTTTCTCAGGGATTTCCCATGATGCTCTTTACTTTCTTGCCCTTCTCAATAGCCGGCATCTTTCAGTCAAAAACAGCAGAAGCTGTTCGGTCTATTGTTGGAAAAAATCTTGTGGTTTTATCCTTAGTTTGAATGGTTGATATCTAAGTGGTTTATTTTGTAACACATTGGGTATGTAGGTTATATAACTCTAGATTATTAGTAATAGTTTACTTATAAGTTGTAATGTGTGTGAGTTGAGTAGTCTCCAACAGACACATCTTTAGGTGTGTCTTAATTAAGGTGTGACCTTTGATGAAAAGACACCAACTTAAGGTACGACTCTTGGTGAAGAGGCACCAATACTCTATATAACCCAACTTCATTTTTATTGTTTAGAGTAAGGTTTTACAATTTCTTTGAGTCATTTTCATCCAAAGATTAGTAGTTGCAAACAAGGTTCAATTGACGGGTAGATTGAAGTGCTTTCTTTTACTCGTGTCTGATCATTGTATCCTGGGTGATAGGGGCCGATTATAACCTGTAAAACACTTTTGCAGGGGCAAATATGTTTTAAGGAGATAATGTGCATGCACTAGACTCGATCATATCCCGATAAGTATTTTGATTTCTTTCTAATCTCCTTTAACTTATTTTTGATATTGTCGATTTTGAACACAGGCTAACAACATCTATTGCAATGGGTTTTAGGACTTTAAAGTGTTCTTGGTCATAAGGAATTCAGGTACTAAGATGTCTTTGTCAAAAAGCTCTATATAATTAATATATGACAAGAATTAATTTCAGTAATCAGTGTTGGAGCTGCTACAGTAGCCTCGACAATTTATAGAACTCGCCATCAGAACTCTGGATAAGTTGTCGAGGCCGCTGGAAAATGCTTGAAAAATACTTTTATTGAGCAATTTGTGGCTTGAAAAATGCTTTTATTAAACAGGCTTGCCTAAAGTTTAACTTTGGATAAGTTATCGAGGCTGCTGGCCCTTTCTTGCGTCCTTGTTTCTTTTTATTATCAAAGGCTGCTATTTTTTTTTGAAGCTGTTTACTTTAGCTCTTTCTCTCTTTTTTCTTTTTAGTAACTTGTTTTGTGGTGTGATTTTTATTTGGCAGATCTTGTATCATTTTGTAGTCAAAATGCAATCACATCCCAGAAAATGAAGATACGACGATACAAAATATTTTGAGATGTAATCATAATTTAGGGAGACTGTTGATTGTATAAATGATAATGAGCTTGTTGAATGTATCCTAATACGAGTTTATTTTAATCCAATGAGTATATCTCTGAACATTCATTTTTTCTTACCATGAACCCCCAGCTTACGTTTCAAAAATGGAAGAAAAAAAATTAACTTGTTTACATCGTTTAGTTATGGATTTGTTACTCATGTTCCGTACTGAATATCCATACACATTTGTGGTTGCCTTCAGGGCTTAATTACAGTAGTTACGGATCTCTAAAACTGAGTGCATTTTTACTCCTACTTAGTTATGCTCTTTTTGCTCCTGCTCCAATAGGATACTACCACGTTGTCAATTCCCTCTTATAATTTCTCTCTTTTGTCCACTATATTAGAAGAAACTACCAGCATTTTTTTCTCTCTCCTATGCTTTCTCTATTCCCTCTCTTTACAAACATTATAATGGGAATCTAAGAACGCAAAAGCTTAATTCGTATGTGATTAATACTAAGTTTGAACTAGATCTCTATTAGGGTTAATTTAGAGGAAACTCATCTCTTTCATAAACCAAATAACTCTAACAACTACATAAGAACAAATAACCTAGACCTTCTATTTTATAGAACACAAGGGGATTAGAATTAGCAACCCTAATTCTAATATAAATAAAATTCTACTTAAATTGAGAAAACATCATCTTTAACCTTGTGTTGGTTAAACAAGCAAGTCTCTAAAATATACTTAGCATCTCCAGCAATGGAGAGGCTTGGATCAAAATAACCTAATTAAAGATAATGCGTTGAAGGTGAGAACGACTATTAGATGACGATTCACATCAAATCCTTCCCTCTACAAAAGATTTTGACCATAAAATTAATAAGTTTTCAAAATATCACGGAACTCAAAACTTTATGATATGACATACCTGTCTTCAAACTTCAAATTCTACTAGAAAATTTACCGTAAGTTGAGGTCGTACCCATGTGTGGGGGTACGATGTTGTCACCAACATCCCTACATCCATTGACATCTAAAATTAAAAGCTGAAAAAATACTGTGGTCCGTTCTTCGAAACCTGCTACGAAGCATTCCCAAAATGGGTCGACAAACAAAAATAATTCTTCGCCTAGGGCCATCATCTCATTCATATAAATCAAATATTAGGATACCTTGGACTATAACATGTGTGAACGAAACTATTAGATAAGGTCTATCTGCATCTCGTGTTGCGTACATGTCTCTATAATCCAATTATGTGTGGCACTCAAATCGATAACTACTACTGGAGATGTACTACTTTGTCGATCTGGCTTGACACTTCGCTCGTGCTCACTGCCGGAACTAATAAGTAAGGCACGTGCTTATCACATGTTGGAGTTAGAGATGGGAATGGTGTACCTTGCTGTATCAAATCATTTCCTATTGTTTCTCCCTCGTGAACCTATAACTCAATTGAAGTTTTGAGTGAAAACTTCTGCGAATCTCCTCCTTTCTTTTCCTTATTTTCCACTTTATTCTCCTATACCTTCTTCTCTCTCTACTCCTTCAACTCTCCTTTATACCCCGAAATTTGTTTAATGTCATGATCGTTGTTTTGGCCGGTGTATCCATCGTTATCCCAGCCATCACATTAATTACTGCCATCGTCTTTCTCTTTCTGTCACCGGTACCCACATATTTGATTGGTGACGTCTTCACGGTAAAATTTGTAATGCCATTATTTGGGTCTTTCATCCCGCCTAACTCTGGTATGGGGTGTCTTCTGGACTCGGACGAGAGGTCCAGTGAGTTCTCTCTCTCTTATTCCACCATCGCAAACACAAACCTGTAACTCTGTTCCTGAATTTTTAACTTCAGCACCATTACCGATCAAAACTCTAATATTAGGGCATGCTTGGACTCTGGTAATGCTTTCGGTGAGTCCCCTTACGGTTGCTGATGGTAGGTCATTGATCGGACCTTCCAAGACACTCGGCGTCTCATTGCTTACCGTATCAAACATTAGGGCTTTCGATCTCACGTCGCTATCGATGAGAATACATATAAACGGGGTTTCCGTTTTACCGGTCTTTGCGGTGGTGCTCCAATCTTTGGGAGAGTCGCCGTAAATAGGTGGTAGAATTGCCGCTGATTGGGGGGAGGGATAAAGGCTCCCGTACCCAAAGCCTATCGAGTCTTTCTATCAATTTTGCTATATCTTAATCGAGTGTAGGTTTCTTCATCGTGGGTTTTCCACGAGACATTTTGCTCTTGAAACTTGCTATACCGGGGATATGAACGCGGTTCTGATACCAATTAATGTGAATCTACAAACGCGGAAGTTTAGTTCATATGTGATTAACACCAAGTTTGAACTAGATCTCTACTAGGGTTAATTCAGAGGAAAACTCAACTCTTTCATAAACAAAACAACTCTAACAACTACTTAAGAACAAATAACCTAGATCTTTCCTTTTATAGAACACAAGAGGGAACCTAATTCTAATCTAAATAAAATTTTATTAAAATTAGGAAATCTTGTGTTAGTTAAACAAGTAAGTCCCTAAATCTATTTAGCATCTCCAGCAATGAAGAGGCTTGAATCAAAATAACATAAATAAAAATAATACATCGATGGTGAAAACGACTATTAGATGACAATTCACATCATATTATGATTGAATGTAATCATTGAACCCTTCACCCAAAACATGAAATCACAAAGAATGTTTATAAATTAAATCTCCATATCCATACTTGTTTGTAATCAATCATAGCTTGTTTATGGTAAATAGATGATTTAACGCTTGATCCAAACTTGTTTGTTGATAAATCTTGTATTCAAATTTGATCAAAATGAATATCCATTATAATACCTAAATGAATGAATTGAAAAGAAAAAATACTTCTTATATCAGCTCTAATATATGTTTTGCTTGCATTTGTCATTAATCCACGTCGAATAAGTTGGCCCTTCAATATTTTCTTCTATTATCATGATCTTGATATTTTCGGAAGAAGTTAGGGGAAAGAAAGAGGGAATATTAAATGAGTGGGTAGTTGCTTCTAATAGAGCAAGCAGGAGAGAGAAATTATGAGGGGGAATTGGTGACGTGGCAATCTCTTATTGGAGTAGAAGCAAAAGAAATATAACTGTGACGTGATTACTAGGAACGCGGAAGTAAAATTTGTATGAATATCACATTGTATTTGAGAGTTAGAGAAAACTAGGGTTTCAACTAAACAAATCAACTTTTATTAATCAAAATCAACTAAAAACAAATTACACCACCCTCTCCTTTTTATAGCCTAGGTTTCCCTAAGTTTACTCTTACTATAACTTTCCTAGCCAATCCAATTAAGAAACTGCTAATAACTTATATTGGACCTCTCCAGCAAAGTACAAGCTAATGCATGAAAATTTAACATAAGTCTCACACGGGTAGACGACCCTATGAGGGATATGCCACATCAAACTGAGTATGAGCAAAAATGTACTCTCTAAAACTAGCTTGCCTTACAAAAAATAAATGTACACTCTAAACTGTTAGACACACTCTAAATGGGTACTCAAGAATAAAAAAAGGTAACCATCCCTCTTCCTTGAGTGGAAAACAGTGTGTACTCAAACTTCCAAGCAATTTTATACATAGGTAGAATTTAGAAATAGGGCATTGCGACTATGAGAGTCGAGTAAAGTTAATTGGTATACGCAGACCACAACTAATATCTTATAATCATCACATACTTTTTCATGTTAATGCAAAACCTTGCTTTCAGTTCTACCTTGTTATATCTACATATATAAATCCGTGTAAAGCTACTACTACATTAATATTCTTAGAATCTTTAATTCTATTTTTCGTGTTTTTCATTTTTGTTGGATAAACTTTACTCCATAAACTGATAGATAAGACGATGAACAACATAGTTAATTAAGAAGTGGTAAGGTCATTAAAGGTGGAAAAGAAAGTATGAGGAAAAGAAACTACAAAAAGAGTAAACGTGAAATCACCTATTTTTAATCCAAGGGGAACTTTGAGTTTTTTATAAATCCAAATTATTAGCCTATTCCGTAAATATGTAAATCAAGCTAACAATAGAACTGAATCTACATTTACTATTAATTTGAATTATAAGCTTTACTTGGTTAGAAGTGTTAAAATAAAAATCAAACTTTATGAGGATGATGTACACCTCATGAATAACATTCTTAACGGATACACATATTTGTATTCCATAATCTCACACTCTATGTACATCATATGAAATCACCTAAAGATAATATGTGTACATAGAAGGAGATGTGAATGGAAATCTACGTTAAGAATACATAATGATTTTATTTTTACCAAGTTCGTATGATGAACTTTGCACAAAATATTAAGCTCTGCTAAGAACTCTTTGGACCTTGTATTCTTCATCTGCTTGATGGCCACTTCCTGTAAAAAGCATAGCAGAATAGAGATTATGAGTAAATTTCCATTAGAACTTCAGGAAAATAGATAAAATTGAGCCAGGCACTCACAATTTCTTTTAGTTGTCCAAGGTAAACAAATCCATAAGCTTCATGCCTAATCTTTTGTGACGCACTGAAGTTATTAGTTGCATTACAAACTTCATGGTATGAGAAAATAGTTGATCTATCTGGATTAAATATGGGGATAATATCTTGTTTGCACTCTGTAAAATCAAATCCGTTAAAGAAATTAAAATTCCCTAGCAGAAAATGCAGTAATTCTCTAATATAATTACACTTAATTGAATAGATCTATCAGGCAAATAGAATATTAAAGATTCCTCTACTATTGTAATCTTTAGATGTTCCTTCTTGAAACCTATAAAGAAAAGAAAAATGATCTTTCCCACCACTCCTAGCAAAAGCCTCTGCAACCTTCTTGTTTTCTTTAGAGCTCTACCTCCATTATTTAAACAGCAACAACAACAAAAATTAACACTAATAACACATACCGTAAATTGAAGAAAATAGTAGAAAATGCAAAAAGATCTCGGAGAAGAAATTAACTTTACAAAATCACATACCGTAAATTGTAAGATGTGAAGGATATCCCAAATAACACTAATAAAAAGTGTTACTTCTATCCCAAGCCCAATTAGCACGATAATATCATACTTTAAATGGTCTTGAGCAGCTGCACCGTATGGCCCATCAACATAAATTCTTGGATAATTAGGGCTCCCTATATGGACACTTAAATGGTCATCATCCGGTGCAAAAGTTAAGGAAGATGGATGCCTAAAAAATTATTATTTTAAGTACATAGAAAGTAGTGTTATTAGGTTCAGACCTGGCCAGAATGCCATGGCTTAACAGGACTAACAGGTTTGGATAAATAGTCTAATTAACAAAAGTGTTTTTTTACTATCCTGTGATAATACGATAATTTGAGGAAAATTGTGCAATGATAATTTGAAGAAAATTGTGTAATTTTGAATAGAGTATTTTTGCGAAGAGAAATTAACCATTCAAATAAAGAAATTTGAGGGCATTAAAGGTACACATACATCCCACTTCGATACTGAAAACCTGTAGGCTTACTCACTTTGAGAGACAAATTTTTTCCAGGAGACAACTGTAATTTAAAGGCCAGTGTTGTTATTAATTTTAAAATATGTGTGCTTGACATTACGAAAAAAACTAAGTTTAGGAAAGGTACTTCGATATAGCCACGATTATCTCTGTCAAGTTCTTTCATGATCAAGGAAGTATACTTTTCGGCTTCCTCCTGTGTTAAGGAGAACTTGTTTGCCAAATTACTTAACAGAATAACCTGAAAATAATCATAAATAACCATGAAGCCTCCACATATTTAAACAGTTACGCAGAATACATATATTGTACGCAATCTAAAGATTTTTTTTCATAAAACTAATTACGGAATTTTACAACTCAACCTGCTTGATTTGTGTCACAAGTCATGCATATTTCCTAAGTTCATTCGTGTTCCATTATACAGTCAATACTTGAGTTTTGTTCTCCTAAAGCATTCTTTTTTTGAATAAGAAATCAACATTTTCCCTTCAATACTTCTCAAGAAGGATCTGGATCTAATTTTTTTGCATTCGATATACCGCAACATGATGGGAACGATCAAGTGTCTTGTACAAATCCCATGAAAACCTCATTACCAAGTTTCTCGGGAACAAAGTATTAAACAGTTACAATGACATAGGTGATCAAAGAAGCTTAAAGTAATAATAAAACAGAAAAGTAGCTACTATTCAAGCCAGGCTAAATCATTCAACCACATATGTATTGTAAAAAAATTCATTAAAAGAAGAAGTAGAAACACTCAAAATTAGGAATAACAACTCCATGCAGACTTACTCTTAGAACGATTGTCCCTAGAGGGTCTGTGCTACCTCAAAATTAAGAATAAGCTCTGGTACAACTTTATGAAAATAGTAAATATGGTAAGGGAGCTTTGAAGATAACCCAAAACCATACTCCATAATTGATAGATCATGTGAACATAAAGATAAAATTCATTATTGGTTACACTTGCTTAAGGGTGTGAGGATTTGAAGACCAGAATACCTCACAAAAGAGCCAATTAATCTCCATAAATAGGTTCCTCCTTTCGAAGCTTCCTCAAAACTGAAAAACCTAATTAAACAGAATCTTACCACTTTTGGCATACTTTTTTATTTATTTATCCCAATGCCATAGTTTCCTTTTGGAAATATTCATTGCCCCCTCACTTTTTTGAGTTTTTGCTCATATCTGTGTACATCTTCCGCATTGAAAGGAAAAGATTGTCCATCTTATGGCCATTCTATAGTCAAAACCATATAAGTCATCTCCCATCATTACCCCCAGAGCTTAGTACCTAACTTATACGCCATATCTACGCATGTCCTACGGCCACGAATTACACAAACATGAGAAGATCCTGTTCAACTACATCATTTATAAGTACACACTCATGTAGAGTACATTCTTTATAATTTAAAACCTCTCTATCAAAAGGGCAAAAGTACTGCAGGCAATGGCATATCCAGTTACCCAGAAAGAGGAAAAACTGTTGCAGAATGGGTTTTAATCCCAGAAAGATGACGGTTGTTCTCTAAAAATGAAGAAGATAACCCTTAAAGTGGATGGTTGTCCTCTTAAAATAAATATAATTCAATAGAAACGTGATTAAAACCCACTTAATTATATCAACTTCCAAACATTTTACCAGTTCTGTTATTTTCAATTGTCAATGGGGGTGAAATACATTATGTATATGCTATTTTTAAAACAAAGAAGATAGCCCCATTGTCAATAACTGTAGTAACCCCATTGTCAGATACAACAAAGAAGATAACCCCAAGAGTTTAAAATAATGGTTTATATGGATTAAAGTTCAAACCTTTAAAACAATGGTCTCTGAAGTTGCCCAATTGGTGTTTGAAGCTTCTGCGGTTCCTTTGCTCTCTCTCTCTCTCTCTCTCTCATTCTCTTTCTCTTGGAGATTTTCCCGTAATGAAAAGCTACACCTTAGAGGAGCTAATAAAAAACCGATGTGAGATATGATCTTAGATGCTTAAAAAGAGAGAGAGAGAGAGAGTACCTTGTAGGAGATGAAGAGTTGGGAGAGATAAAGTCCCTGTATGAGAGTTAAATCCAATAAGTCTTAAAGTTCAAACCAATAAGATTTAACTACCCTTACCCTTTTACATGTTTTGTCAAAACTACCCCTAAGTATTAGAGTTGAAAAATTCTCGTCCGTTGATCTCGTTCTTTTCCAGAAATCTCAGCCCCTCTTTATCTTTGAGACAATGGCAAACTTGTCTATTTGAATTTAAGACAATGAAAAACTTGCCTATTTGAAAGACATCGCCACAACGATTATCTTGGCGCGCCTTTGGCGCTACATAATTATCCATTGATGTGCCTTTGGCTCTAAAGAACTTAGAGTCGGCGTAACATCATTGGTTGTATGCACCCTATTTGACGGGGTATTATCATTAGAAGGTGTTGTTTGTATGTGGTGATCCCTAATAATTCATGTGAAAGAGATTATTGGAAAGAAAAATTATTCCTACCATAAGAGATAGGAGTACCCAAATAGATAAAGGAAAACTTTGTAATGTAAGCCCAACTGTTACTTTTATCACATTCTTCATTGCAACATAAATTTATCATGAAAAAATATTCCACTCTTAGCTTTATTGTTGATAAGTTGTCCGGAGCATTTTGAGGCCTCAAATACATATTTTACTCCCATTAAGAAGACAACAAAATCATCTATGTATAGCAAGTGAGAAAGAGGCAGAGGCATACACCTTCAACTTGATTTCTCAAAATGAATAATAGAAGAGATAATGGAGCACCTTGTCTCAAACATCTAGATGACTTAAAATAGCCTTTGTATACCCCTAAATAACATCACCAAAAACTACGGAGTCTCCACGCATTGAGCAATAAATAGCTCCCATTTCTCAAGAAAAAGACAAATCTGAGTAACGCAGCTCTCAAAAAATCCTAATTAACAGTCATAAGCCTTCAACATTACTACATTGTTTCCCTCTAGCCTCCTCTTAAAATTACCCACAATTTCCTGAGCCAAACAAATGTTCTCGTAAATGTCATAACCCTCAATGCAAACACCCTGATTTCCAGATATAAGTTTTGTAAGTATTTTGCTTAGCCTGGAAGCAATGATTTTTGAGAACACTTTGTAGATAAAGGTTATACAAACTGATCGGTTTATAGTCAGCAAAAATATTTGAAGGATCAACTTTGGGGATCATTGTAATGCTAGAAGTGACATAGCTTTGTGGTAAATTGGTACCATAAAGACGTAATTAAGTAAACACGGTTGCAAAAATATCAATTAGCATATGTATAGCATTAGTCGGTTCAACAGGAATTTTGATGAAGGCAAAAAGATACAAAAATGTTTAGGTACTCAAACAGGTCTTCCATGAACTCATGACCAATGTCATCACATGAAATTAACAATGAGAATTGTATAATTCATATTTCAAGAAAAGGGAAAAAAGAGAGGAAGAAAACTAAAAAACTCAGAAAATAACTGTGAATCAATGACCATAAGATTAACAATGATATTTGTTGTTCACAGGTAAAGCAAATTAGCTAGATGGATTACTACAAAATGAGACAGCAGTTACAAATTCAGTTCTACAGAGTTAATTCTTGATACGAATCTCAGGTTCAATTAGCAACAGACAGAATAAAATCTGTACTTACACCAAGTATTACACCAAGCATATATTCTATCTTCATTTCTTCCAAAACCGAGTCATTTGTGCTGCCAAGGACAACATGGAGACATAAGATGTAAGCTATTATTATACACATGGATTATAGATTACTGGGATTTCACTCTGCATACTACGCAAAATTTCATTTCAAAACTGAGTCATTCTAGACATATATGCATTGCAAAAGCAGATTTGCTAAGGTTTTATGTTTATCAACTTATATCCATCTAAAACGTTAATTCTTTCATTATGATAATTTGCACCTATTCAAAAGCATTGATAAAATAGTGCACCTAGTAAGCATAATATAGGATAAAGATACATAAAGACACTAAATACATCTTGTAAGCTGTAACATATTTTAAAGGGTAATGTTTAATTTAAAAGTCTCAGATCATGTTCAAGGAATGAAAAAAAAATCATGTAACATGTTATAGGAATACAAAATATATGTTAGAGGACTAAAAAAGGAAGAAGAATTTTTTTTTTGAATTGGAAGATGGAACATACATGAGCTTCATTCAGGTAGTAGAAACTCTGGCGATGTCATGCGGATCACCCTGATTATGCAGTTCCTCCAGAGATCTTAACCATCAGGCAGTCCTCCAATCGATGATTTAAAGCACTTATCACTGGGTCAAACCTGCAAAGAAACCATAACCTTAAGATGATTCTGTAGTATAAAATCTTACAATAAACGAAACCTCTTCTAAGAAATGAAAACACACTTCTCTTTTTCCCTGTTATCATAACATTTCATTGAGATACTTACTGTGACCTGTGGGTATGTTATATGAAATAGAATTCTCTTACATATACTTTGTGACACTCAACAATATACATTTCTTTTATTTATTTTGAGCAACAAAAAATAAATCTTATCATTAGAAACTAAAATCTCAAAATATCAATTGTGACTTGTGGGTATGTTATATGAAATAAAATTCTCTTACATGTATCTTGGTAAAACTCTACAATCACCATTTCCTTGGCGCTTAAAGCTTTGTTCAAAAAGTTAGATATGAGTTGGTTAAGACTAAAGGTTGATCGGGGTATGTTTTTATTAGCGGTACTTAGACTTGCGGTGGTTGCATCACGTCTGCCTAGTTGTGCCGTCCATAATTTTCCACCCAATTGGAAACCCAAAAGCGTGGTTACAATTATCATAAGATCATAACAAAAGGGGGGTGATACATAAAATTCATACTTACAACAACAATAGAGCCTCTTACAGCAATCGCTAGGATATCTACGCAAGAAACAACTTCAGCACAAACACTCTCTACTCGAGTTTTGATCGTATCAATCACATCGAACCATCTTGCTGAATTTACATTGGCCAAAACTGTCTTCTCTCCATTGAAGCTAGATGTGTCATCCAATAGAAGAGATACATTACAACCCTGTTAAACACAAACACTGTCTTGTAAAAATATAGCACCACGGTATGAATCAGGCTTAATGTTAGATACATGTACAAGCACAGGGACATGAACATCAAGGTTCGATGTATTATAACATGAAAGTGATTTCGGGGTAGCTAAAAATAAAATTAATAGAGCAATGCTTAAAATAACACTTCAAAAATGTTGAAAAACATCAGTACTGCAAAGCCTATCCGGGAAAAAAAACTTGATAGCAGTGTTGTATTTGAGCAAGTATTCAAGTGAGTTACTAGCTGCATAATGCATATATATGAGGCTAAAGAAAGAGGGGTCACTTGCATTAACGAAACAGTCGTGGAAATGGAGATGTAGCAAAGATGCACCCACTCTACATTCCTTAGAAACTGTAGATTTTACTGCGGTTTGAATACTAGTGAGTGCTTTGGGGCATGACGTTGCGTAAAAAGTAGATGATAGTTGAGCATATGAGCTACCAAAGAGAAGAAACAATAAAAACACTAAGACAAAAGAAGCCATGAGGTTTTGAAGACTGAAACTAAGAATAAGAGGTTGGATTGATTGTTTAATACTTGCATGGGATATGTATTTATAGCCAAATCATATGAACTGGTCAAATGAAACAGAGCAGTTTATTGTGATCAAGATGATCCTTGCAAAGAACAGGTCTATCCAACTTACACTTCCTGTTACGGTTATTTACTTTAAATATGATTAATGTTATTTGTTGTATCCCGTAGGTGATGATCTAACGATATATTTTTAGCTTTAAAGTTCTTATACTGATCAGCTTTTTAACTATAACGTTCTTCTTGAGCATATGTACTGAATTCATCGTTCGAAATATCATTTTCTGACTAAATTTTGTGTCTGTCAAAAGCACCAATAAAATGATATATTGCCGCAATATAGCAGCCAATATTTCATAAAATAATTTAGAATTTTTTTATTTAAAAAAGGATACAGAAATAGAGTAAAATATATCATGAGTAGATATATCATGATATATACTGAATAATGATACACAAAAGAAAAGTTGGAGTTTATTGATATTCTGAACCATGATACCATCTGAAGAATGCTAATAATCACATATAATCTTGTTTTTTGTTTCTTTTCTAGTTTATGCAATAGTTGATATTCCCTTTTGTTTCCTTAATCGAGATATAGTAGCATGGCTATAACAGTAAGAAGTGTGCCAAATATACCTCCGCATCTGTTACAATATGTGTACCACTTCAGTGGCAACATTGCTTATAGCTAAGGATACTGCGTCATCCCACCTTCACACCTACAACAGATATCACTTTATTAACAGTGTTAAGACAAAATTTGTTGGCATCATGGTTCAAAGAGTTGGTGACATAGGAAGATGAATAGTTAAATACAATTTGGGGTTATACATACAAGCCAAACCCCGTGATCACCATTGTTTCTCCCATCACACATGATGCAACAAAACATATCTACTCCCTGGTGTATTGTACTTGCCTAACAAAAATGTCCAATAAGAAATATAAACATGTACTGTCAATATCAGAGATGAGAGTGTCCATGGGATGATTTTCAAAACCTTTAAAGAATAAAAAAAAAATACTGCCTAACAATTATACGTGATGCTCCCTGCGTTGGTAGTTATACTTCAACAATTTCTAGATCAAAACAACTCTATTATAATGCATATCGAACACAATGAACTGAAGCTCCTTGATTGGAAAAAAAAACCATCCCAAACTGAGGCCATCCTTAGTATGCTTATCAACATATTAAAGGGTGTGATAATGCTGATGGATGCTGAGAGAATGGTAAAGTCCTTTAATCATCCTGCAAAACCTTACTCCTGAAAAGGGAACAACAATGTCTCCAATCATTCAACCTTACCAAAGGCAACTTCCGCTAATTGTGAAATAACCCTTACCTAATGGATGAATTGATAGCAACCCTTCAGATCCACAAGCCCAGGGAAATGATCGAGCCTATGCTAGCTTGATCTTCATTCTTCCAAGAAGACTATACTCGAATCTTCAACCCCTCGCCGAAATCCCACTTCTGGTATCTTGATTACTGAAATTTACACCTCATTATCTTAATATCTAACAGTTTAAGCCTTAATAGGTCTACAAACGTTCCAAATCGAGCCCACTACATGAGAGAGAGAGAGAGAGAGGAGAGAGAGAGATGCGTTAATATTGAGTAATAAAAGAGGAGATGCGTTACTTAGGAGTATCCACGGCAAGATCGTCCACACTGAGAGAGAGAGTACCTTGTGGGAGACGAAGAGTTGGGAGAGTTCGGAGAATGAAGAGATGGGAGAGATAATAAAAGAGAATCAATAAGACTTAACTACCCATACCCTTTTACATGTTTTGTCGAAACTACCCCTAAGTATAGAGTTAAACAATCTTGTCTGTCGATCTCGTTCTTTCCCAAAATCTCAGCCCTCTTTATCTTTGAGACAATGCAACTTTATTTGAAAAACGCCATTGTGTAATGAATATATTTTATTACTAAGTTATTTCATATGTTTGGGTACAATATAATTGTAAAGGACTAGTAAAGTATGGTGACAAGTAATCCCCTTGGACGGGGATCTTCTGGTACTCCCACATGGGACTTTCAGGAACAATATTGGTACTGATATCAATCAAGTAGTTGTAGTTCATGGAGAGTTTGTATCCTAGTTTTCAAAGTGGAAATACTTTCAAAGGGTTTGGCGGTAATGGCAGAAATCAAACAATCAAGTATTAATTTTTTTACCAATATCAGAATCAATGTGACTTGATCATGGAAGGTAATTTTTTTCTACCTTTTGTAAGACTATAAAGCAAAACAGGCCTTTTAAGAGAAAAAGAAGAAGAAGGAAACTTGTAACCCAAAAGGGTGAAGGAGATGGGATAGTAGGGAGAGAGGAAAGTTGGGGAGAAAGAGAGATGAGAATAAAAGAAGAGATTAATAAGACAATATATTTAATCATAAACACCATTTTAATTTAATCCACCAAAATAAATTGCACAACGCTTTTATTGAAATCAAAACCCTAATTATCACTAATTTCTCTCCAAAAACCACCACTAAAACCAACTCTCCATAACTTCTCTTTTGAAGACAGTTTACATTAGTCTCCCTTAAAATTAAGCCCACAATCAAAGATTCTAGTAAATCCTATAAAATATAGTATCTCATCTATTTGGTGACTTGGCTCAAAAAAATGCTACTGCTATAAATATATTGTGGCAAAGAGTTTTTAGGTTGCGTAAAAATGACCACAACCTATCAACTCTCCCCTTCTTTGAAGATTTCGGCCACAAAATCTTATTTGAAAAATCTTCTTGAACTGTGGTTGTACTCTTCAAGCCTGGAATCCTCCCATGACACTTGCCGTACCCCTTTTTTATGCTTGCAAATTGGCATATCATGGAGATGCAAATAACCTTGTCTATAACTTTATCTAAACTCTTACAAAAGTATAGTTACACCCTTAGAGTATCCACAACAGTAGGGTAGGTGGATTTTCCTAAAATCAGGGTGAATTCAATCCACCCTACAACAATTAAACAAGAAATCAAGGTGAATATCACTCCCCGCAGTTCTGAGCTGTAGGGCACAATTAACGTACAAGATCCACCCATGTGCCCCCATCTCAAACGTTCAAAGTTGCAGCGCAGTTCTAAACCGCGCGTAAGAATGACCAATGAGGAATTGCCACATTTTTTTTTGTTAATTAGCCGCACAGTTCAGAACCGCGCGGCAACTCCCTGCAAGTTTTAGGCATAACTTTGGTTCATTCGTTTCAAGTGTTATTTTAAAGAATAACATACCCAAGGCATACCCAACCCTTACTCCACAAGTTTCCCAACCCAACCCATTTCCTCTATCACCATTAATCGCTTAAAAATGTCGGAGAGTCTAGTTCGCGACTGAGGTATAATTTTTCCAAAACTACACGTAACGCAAACACCGAAGTAAAATGAAGGGGTCAAGATTGGTAACACATATGTGGCCATTACAATTGACGTCGGACAACGATCCCTCCCAAATGCTTAAGGACTTGAACCGAGTAGATATCCTCCCAGACGGTTGGGTCCATATTTGTGTTGGATCAAAGGAAATGCCAGTAAGTTTTGTATAAATTTTAAGTGTTATTAACGTATATTGCCATGTGTTCGATGAAATGCCCGAATGAAGGTCTAACGTATTAATGTGTTTTTTTTATTAGAACTGAGATGAAATACAGTATAGGGGATCATTGGATAAGGTACTAAAGTGGTACCAATGGATTGTGCGGTACCGGATGTTGAAGAAGTTGGTCGACGATATAGGTTTTGAGGAGTTTTGCTCGATTAAGGCGGGAAACTTTGATAACCATCTCATTCATGCTCTCGCAGAATTGTGGTGGCCTTCCACCCATACCTTTCACTTCCCTTGCAGGAAACTGGGTTTCACACCATTAGACTTTGTCATGCTAATAGGCCTAAAGTTTGAGCTAGGTCACAAACTCCCATACGACGAGAGGTACTCTAAGTTAGAGAAAGTAGAAAAGATGTTCTCGGGGATCACAAGCACTGATATCAGGTATGATGACATCACACTCGCCTATTTAAAAATATAGAAAAAGCCTTTGAATCCACGTCTCAATAATTACGACCCACAAATAGATATCGTGTATGCGAGGGCATTTATTGCATATATGATGGGTAATCTCTTTTTATCAAATGCTAGCACATCTTTTCAGTCGGGTTATCTTGCAGCCTTGACAGACTATGATATTATTGGTGCATCGAGTTTTGACTGGGGTACGCCAATTATGGCGGCTTTGTATCAGGGACTTGATGAACTCTCAGTTCTGAAGGACGGGAAGGTGATGAAATCGATCACCAGATTCTATGCGATATTGGAGTTCTGGTTCTTCGAGTACTGTCGAGTTGGAATGTATCTAGTGAAGGTACATAACTTTAAGCATATTTATCCCCGTTTGGGTGCATGGAGAGATGAAAGGGGTAGTACGGGGGTCTAAAATCTATCATTCTTTTGCTGTGATCAAAGAAATAATAGAATAGAATGACATAAACATTATAGATTGGCAACCATGGCACAGGTCTAGGCAAATAATCCATCTAGAGGTAAGAGTTGCTTCAGCGCTGAGCTTTCAAAGGGTTCCATTGGTATCAGTCCCATACGGGTACAATACATTTTGGTATTTAGGAGACCGGTGTATGCGTTAGATAACCGGGCATGATAGTATGCCCTATGACCCCCCTCAAGAGATTATGGAATTCCCAAGATATAATAGAGAGTTGTATCAAGGTCTGAAAGATGTGGACTTCTACGATGGTCATAATTATCTTTTTTCAGACGTAGATTACATGACATATTGGTGTGCCGCTCATCCAAATCCCAAGATCGGTTGTAATTTAGTAAAGAGGGCCAACAATATTTAGATGGTCGGGTGTGATCTAGCGAGGCCCGATGTATACTTGCCACCTACGTCGAGTTTAGCTACATCTTCACAGGTACAAGATTATGGTGTTCAGGCGACCGATGATCCACATGATCTGGGATGGTTCATGGATATGGCGGGAGGGAGTGATCAACGTAGACGGATACCGATCCCGGTGATTCAGGTACCATACTCGTATCTACCTTTGCGTAAAATAGATGAGTTATGGAATTAATCCCAAGGAATGTGGTATGCGGCATATGAAGACTCGAGGTAGGACGTTGACTGCACGACCGAGTTAGAGGGGGAGGTACGGCGGGCTAAAAAGGTCATTTGAGAGACGTCTGAGAGACTAGCCGAGATATCAATTTCCTACCAAACAGAGCCAGTTGTGCAATGTACCTATGATGAGAGTCTCGCACGTAGTAGACGCGCCCGCCAAATAAAGAGAGGTCGTCCCAGTTAGGCTATCTTTTATTTAGAACTTTGATTTATGTTTTGTTTAAACTACGTTGAGTATGTTTTGTTTAGAACTTTTATTTGCTATGTTAAACTACGTTGAGTATGCTATGTTTTGTTTAGAACTTTGATATGTTATGTTAAACCTTAGGTTATTTATGACCTTCTCTCTATACTTGGTTTAGTTGGTACTACAAAATTTAATATTGTTTGGGTAAACTTGTTGTCCAAGTTACTCAAGGGCCATTTTAACGGCTAGTTTTTTTAACCTATAAATGTCATTCATCTTCTGCACTCTCCTCCTTTATAATCTTCTACACTCTCCTCCCTCCTAACCTTACAAACAAAACCATTATGTCATCCTCAAGCTCTCAATCTAATTCTCAAAACCACTCTCAATCCTTTAATACGAACCAACAAAGAAATGTCTTTCCTCCTTAATTCAGCGCATTTGATCCGTCGTAAATGCCTAACACTTCCCAATATCAGAATCACCATGTTCGCCAACTATTCCTGCCACCCGACAATTAATTTTAATCTCAAACCCATGGATATTACCTTCATTACCCAAACTAAGAATATTACCCTCAATTTGATGGGTATACACGCTCGTACCCTCAACCGGGGATTCCATATTATTCATCTCAAACTGGTTTTGCCAGTGGAAGTTTGAGTGCTATGCCGATGCAAGGTACATGGGGTTTAAATGATTTAAATCTTAATATATCACCGGTTGCATCTCCGGTCATCTCCAAGGAACTCAATCCTGTTCTCACGAGAAGTAATACGCGCGGGAAGGCAAAGTCTAAAAGAAAGACAGCATCGACACCAATTGTAGTTAAGGATGTAGTTAAGGCTGAGGAGGAAGTTCATGAGGACAAAGAACAATACTCCAACTCCAAAAATTGGTCATCCGATGACTTCGTGAATTTTGCATGTGCTTGGTCCCAAGTGTCACAAAACCTCGCTACCACGAATAACCAAATAGCCGCTACATTTTGGTTCAAGGTGCGTGATCAATTCAACTCTTTCTATGTTGACCAATCCATGTGGTGATTGTACAACGGTGTCAATTGTACGTATAAGGGGCTGCTTCAATTTTCAGAGGTATCATTCAAGACCTTGAGAGCCAACATTTTACTGGCATTAGAACTGTTGACTTCCTAAGTATTCCATTTATTTTTCTCATTTTATTAATGTTCAAAGGTAAATTAAACTCTAAAGAATTTTCTAACTTAATTTCTAGGAACGTATGAAATACAATACATTCGCATAACTACAATACAAACCATTTACACTTAGGGAAGCGTACAAAGTTTTGGAAACTTGCCCAAAATAATCACAAATTCATCACATCGGGCAACTCCACTAATACCGATCCTGAAGCACCTACATCCAGCACTCCAAATATTATAATTCTGGATGATTCTATCGACGTGGATGCACTATTATATTCTTGTAGGGATGCACGACTGGACAGGAAAAAAAAATATAAGGCAAAAAAAGTGGTAAAATCAAGTATAGGTTATTGGGGGAAGAAGATGTTTGAGACAACGACCAACACGATGAAGGCATGGAATAAGAGAGATGAGCAGAAAAAAGAGAATAAGGAAGCTAGATCTAGAGCACGAGAGGAACAAAAGTGGGCTAGAGAGGCTGAGATTCAAAGTAGGTGTAAAGCGGAGCTGACTCGAAAAAAAGCCATCGTAGATGCGCATATGGTTAAGGTGATGACAACGGACCCAAGTAACCTACTACTGGTATAAAGGTGTTGGATGAAGAAGCAAATTAAAGAATATTCGAAGAAGTTGAAGGAGCAGTGTCCAAGTAATGACGACGTTTCTAGTGATGAATATTAATGTAATCTTTAGCGTTAATAGTAGTTTTCAAGTTCTATGTAATTTCATTATTTCAATAAAATTATTATTAATTGTACGTAATCCTTAAAATATACTTCAATCAAGTAGAGTAAATACATTATAACTTCAACATAAAATTTGGAAACAAAATATATTACTTTAGAAAATAAAATAATAATGATGAAGACTACATTACTCCGCCCCTTTTTGATTCCACAAATGCGTGACAAGTTCATATCGTAATTGGAAATGAGCACCTTCATTTCCAATTTCATGAACCTTCTGAATGTACTTTTCCATAGTATTGATCGCGTGTCTTGGATTTAAGTCCTCCTTCCAATTTTTCACGGATGTTATAAACTCGGGATCAATGTCCATTTGTCAGATGTATGTATGACGTTCATCTTCGACGATCATATTATGCAGGATTATACATGCGTACATAACATTTCCTAAATTACTAGGTTTCCAAAATCACGTACCGTGTGCCAATATTTGAAACCTAGCTTGTAATATCCCAAAAGTACGCTCTACGTCTTTCCGGCATGCTTTTTGCATCTTCGAAAAATGTCTTTCGGCATCGTTGGACAGATTTCTTATGGTTTGAACAAGTATTTACCATTTTGGATAGACTCAATCCGCTAAGTAATACCCCATAGTATGCGGTACCGTGCCTATATTATAATTGTATGGCGGCACAACTCCATTAGACAAGTTGTTGAAAAACTACCCTTGATGCAAAACGTTCACGTCATTGTTAGAACCGGGCACCCCAAAGAATGCGTGCCATATCCAAAGATCTTGCGATGCAGCTACTTCTAAAATCACCGTCGAGATTTTGTTATACCCGGTATATTATCTTGCCCACCCGGTAAGACAATTCTTCAATTTCCAATGCATAAAATCTAAACTACCTAACATCCCCAGGAAGCCTCGCGATCCATTCACTTCTAACAAGTGTAATATAACATTTTTATTGGGAGATCTACGGTATTGAGCTTTGAATTGTGTTATAATTGTTTTTCAAAATTCTTTCAAGCACAAAATACCCGTAGACTCCCCAATCCGAAGGTATTCTTCTTGGGCGTCTACGCTCGTACCGTAACATAATATGCGAAGTACGCACGTTATCTTTTGGTGCAAGGATAATCCTATCGTCTTAGCAGCAGTTTCTCTTTAAATAAAATAGGGGTTCAAAGAAAGTATTTGATCATAAATACGTTGATACACACCTTCGCTCATACAGAATCGATGAAAAAATAGGATACTTTTGAATCTTGGGTTGTCACCGAAGTAATCCCGATTAAGGCTAAACTCCCCCAATTTATGATCACGGCCTTTCTGCTTGTCAATCCTTCCAATTTTACTACCTCCCCACCTCCGTGATGATATCGCCTCTTATTCTTTTTATGCTGCTTCTCCAATCTCAATCATAATATTGCTATACTTGTGCATCATCTTAATTTGACGTCGGAAGACCTCTTCACTTCCAAACGATGATGAAGTCGACGACTCTAAAGATGAGAGTGATGGGTCAGACATGATTAGGTTAGCCAGAATTTCGACAGACATCATTCGGCAAAATTGATTAAAATAGAATAAAGTTGAGTTTTGAGATTTAAGAAGAATAAATTGATTGTAGAAGAGTAGGAGAGTAGAAGATGAATGGGTTTTATATATGAAAAAAGCTAGCCGTTTATAGCCGTTGAGCATCTTGTTGAAGAAGTTTGATCAGGGAAAAACCAAGTATGGAGGGGAACCAACATATATTTCATGCCTTTAGACTTGCAGGCTCTTACTGCGCAATTCTGAACTGCGCGGCAAGACTTAGCCATTTGTAATGGTTTAAATCTAAGTCGTCCACGTATCTCCATATCAAACGTTGCATATACGCGTAGTTCTAAACTATGTGATAAGATGACCTATTAAAGATTGATAAGTGTCATCATCTCATTGACTTACTCCCTACGTGCAGTTCTGAACTGCACGACATTAATCTACCAAAAATCTACCCAGAGGGTGGAGAATCTACCCTCATGGTGGATATTGGGTGGATACGTGGCAAATTTACCTAGCTACTATAGGGTAGATTTAGAATTTAGAGGGTGGATTGAGAAATCTACCTCGCCACGTCACAATTTACCTTACTGCTGTAGGTACTCTTACCATAGAGGATCTAAAAACTTTGATATCATCCCCAAGGATCATTTTTATTGGGCGACAATTTGAGAGAATAATACTTTTCTCGGCCTTTCTTTGTTGGTAAGACCTTCAAGGGTTTTGTAGTCCCCTCTCGAACAACTGTGTCTTCGTTGACCATTCTGGTCATAATCCGTGAAAAATGTGTGTTCATTTCTTCCCAAATTCGCCGATCTGCGTCTGGTTGATTTGGTTCCACAATATTTGCCGTAATTAGCGGCAGTATGGACATTGTGGGTTCTGGTAACTTTCCTCTTCATCCTCCCAATTGTTATCATAATTACTATCTTTTATTAATTGTTAACGTCGATTACCTCCCTTTCGATCCAACCGTCCTCCAATTCGTCATCTCCCCAATCGAATTCCTTCCAATACTCTTCACTTTTGTTATAATTCCACCCCATTTTTTCTTCTTCAAAATTTTGGCTCGTCTCATCATCAGAGTAAAAAGAAAAAGAAAAATTTCCAAGATCTTACCTATGCTTTAGATACCAAATTAATAAGAGACAACATAGCGGAAGTATAAACTTGATTTGAAACACGCATACTTTTATTGAAATCAAAGCCTTAATTATTCCAACTATCTATCCTAAAGGGCTAAAACCTACAATTAAGTAAATCGTATAAAAGAAAATACCTTCTGTATTAGGGGACTTTGTTAAAAATAATATTACTGCTGGTGAGAGATTGTGCCATGGAATCCCTAGGTTATGTAAGCACGACCACACAACCTATTAGGGATAAAGAGAGGGGAAGGGCGGATATAAAAATTGGATGAAATTGTTATATACCTTGATGTTTTATAACATATTTGACTTACATGTCGTGGCTTGCAAAATATTTAACATACACCCCACATTTGCAATTTGACTACAATCAATTGCAATTGACCAACATTTGAATTATGGAAGTATATTCATTGCCGAAAGTGCCATTCAGAGAAGCACGTGATAAAAATGTGATCTTTTGTTCAAACTTATCGAAAAAAGAAAAAAAAATGTGTCAATCATCCAATGGTTAAAAGTTGAATAATCCAACGTTCGTTTAAAATGTGAGTATCTCGAGGAGTTTTTAAATTATTTGAGTAGTTTGTTATTTTAATTCCAAAAAGGTAGTTTTGTCTTTAAAAGGACGAGTTATGTTCATTAAACTCAGAGCTGGTTAAATGCAATTGACTACAGTAAAGATGCAAATTTGGGGTCTAACTCAAATATTTTGCAAACCATAGGGTGTAAGTCAAATATACCATAAAACATTATAGTATATGTCAGATTCACCTTATATAAATTATGACATCTTTTATTTAACTAAGCTAGAAATAAAAATAAAAAATAAAAAATAATCCCTACGGTCATTTGATTAAACTGTCTAGATTAATCATGACCAAAATGAGGCAGATCAAACAGTTGGCAACTCACATGCAAAACCCACACTCAAATCAAACCAATAACTTTTGCTTCGAGTCAAGGTTGAACATTTCTCTTTCGGAAAAAATTCATACCCAGAGTCAAATTTTATGAAATTTGAACGCCTTGCACTTCCTAAAAAAATAGATTTTATAAGTCATGGAGAAATTTTAACGGTCTTTTCTTATATTAAACCTAGAAGAAAAAAATCTAAGAATAACTTTCGGGCAAATTCGGGTGAAATTTTGAATTTCTGGAAACTTCGGATGTATGATAACATTTGTTTAACTTTAGAGATGTCTCTGTCAAACATTGCTCGGTCCCCCCCTGTAGTGGCGTGTTTTTCGGGAGGATAATCTTTGCCAATACTTTTTATAAGGAAGATGCAATAATAAACTTAACAAGCAAGATTTTACGTGGAAAACTCCGTAAAAGCTGAGAAAAACCATGACATCGATGAGGGTTTTGATGTAAAATCCACTATGTTGCTAGATATTATAAGTTTTTGAGTGACAGTAGGATATGGAAGTAAGGATAGTAGGATTGCGGATTCGAATAATCTATTCTCTACCTGTATTTATAGTAGATATAGGCAGTTTACAAAAAGAAAAAAACAGTCTCCTATTTCGGGGGTAGTTGGCGAACTTCGCGGATCTCTGGTGGCTCTTTCTTGACCAGGCACAACGACTACTTTTAGTAGGTTGAGGACTTATAGTAACTTTTCGATTGCTATCTATCTTTGACTATGCAATGCTGACTATCTTCGACTATGTTATGCCGGCTTATCCTTGCCGAATCTGGGAAATATGCTACTACACCCCCTACAAACAATATTCTGAATGGAAAATTTTATTTCGTGGTTGTAGTTTAGTCAATAATGATAAGTAGTTTCAAACTCGTGCATAAAATACCTAAATCTGTAAAAGTAAAAAATGGTTAATCTATTGCTCAAATTTTTGAGGAGTAAATTTTGAAGTTATTTTCCCATTCTTAATCTATAATGCAAAAGGTAGGATTATGACATTTAATTTCTATATGTTTAATTTGGTATAGATCAATATAGACTGGTCGGGCAAATTTTTGATATACGCAAATAGAACTTATGGTGATTTTTATGGACATGTGGTAATTCATTCATTCGAATTTGTTACTAATCAGGCTAGTTATGGGCCTTTTGGGTTGATAAATGGCGGCATGGCTTTCTCCTTGCCTATGGAAGGTGGGGTTATTGTAGAGTTTCATGGTAGAAAAGGCAATTACCTCAACTCCATAGGTGTTCACGTAAAACCAATTGATACCGATATCTAGACTAGCACTTCAGGTTCAAATACCAAAGAGGTAACTGCATCTCTTCATCTATCTATCTATACTACTAAAGGAATAGCCATGCCATGAGAATCAATCTCAGCTGTTGATCACACTACCCTACACATGTTGAGAAAATTGATGGTTTACGTTATAACAATAAATTTATGGAATCATAATAGATGTTAGATCGTAAGGGTTATTTCATCTATTCTCGTAATTTATTTAATCCTAAAATACCCCCATTTCGTCTATACCAAATCCTTAAAAAAAATGGCATCCCAATAGTAATTACTTTATGAAATGGTGGATATAATTGGGAGTTCAACCTACAACTTTTCTCCTATACAAAATCAGGAGTATTTTAGGAAGTCTAAATACAAAAATAGGAGTATTTTAGGAAGTCCAAATTATTTACAATTTCCTAAATACCCCCTCAACATTGTCTAAATTCCATGCTTCAAACTCCTCTTCGTATCCTCTCTCTCTTATTGATAAAATCATATCAAATAGGGTTGTGAAATATAGGGGTTTCGAGTTTTATCGTTCACTAGGCCAAACAATCGTTAGATAATATTTTCAAATCAAACTACTAAACTAATAAATAAAAGAACTAAAGAAAATTTCAAGAGATTTTTGGGTTACAAATAGATTAAAGACTAGGGAAAACAGGGATTCACCGTAAATATATACTTAACGTAAATACAAACATAAATTAATCTTGGAAGATATAATGATTTTGACAAAATGTCTATTTACCAGCTCTTAAGAAGCAAATTTATCAAAATACATTAGATGAGAAATCATATGTGAAAATAGAAAACGTTAAAGCAAGCTAAATACGTTCCTTTAATCTTTGATTCACAATCCAATGTTAATAATAATTGTGCAACTAAAATCAACTACATTAACATTCATAAAACTTGATTCATATCAATTTGGTCATGAACCAATAATTAAATTGTTAACATAAAGATAGTTTGACGTTGAAACAAATGAGCAATTTACGTTTAGTTGATCACATTAAGTATATATTGAATACGGCTTCATCCCCTCCCCTAGACGATGATTTAGCTAGACATGAATCCTAAAATACAACATACTAGTAAAAAGAAAGACATGATGATAATAGAAAAAAAAATACTTTATTAACTTTGAAATAGAACTTACAAAATAAATATTCTCCAAGGTTACAAGCAACTCCAAGAACTTTAATCTCTTTGCTCCCTAAGCAATGCTCCCAAGCTATCTAAGCAATGCTCTCAAGCTTTCAAAATTGGATGATTATTCATGGACAAGACCTCTTCTTTTATAGATGAAGGAGAGGGTTACATATTTAGTAAGAGAGTATTTTTGCCAAATTAAATATAATCGAATTTTAGAATTTATTCGGAAATATATACTCAGTATAAAAATCTGAAAAAATTTCATAAAATATCTTCACATATTGGCAACTTCTCCAAAAAGTTTTAGAATTTTTGGGTGAATATAAACCTGCATGCTTGTGCTGCTATTTTCTTGAAGATTCTATTTTCTGTGAAATATTCATTATTCTTAATAAAATTTTCCTAGTCATAATAAAATATCCTCAATGCGTCAAATATTCTCTTGATTTTCTCTTGTGATTTTTTTTCAATTGGAGATTTCTCTGAGTTATAGCTTAGATAGGTGGTATTCTCCAACAATTGTAGCTTTAACACTCAAATTCAGCTTTTTGTACACTCTTATCTAACATAACCTAAAACAATAATAAAATAATAATTAATCTTTTTAGCAATAAAATGAAGTCTAGGATCCTTAAATAAGTAGGGTAAAATGGGCATTTTAGTATATGCAACAAGCCGTTAAAAATGTAACATTTTCATTTGCTAGTCCTCGAGCAAAGAAAAATAATAAAAATATAACCTTTTCGTGGTTAAGATGATTGCATTTAGTATATGCAACAAGCCGTTAAACCTATAGGTTACCCATATAGGATGAGTTTTGTCTCGTGAGGGTTTACAGTGACTATACCCACAAAAATTAATAGGGGCATTCTAGTAGTTTAGATACTTATTAGGTCATTTCAGTGAACTTATCGATATCTGATAATAGTAAAAATATTAAAAAGGTGAACCCCTTAAAATTTAATTCTTTCACATATATATAACCAGAGATCTTAAAGGTGAACCCCAAAATTAAATGAGATTTTACATATTTTTCTAATATCCCCAAGTGTTGTGAAAATAGTTATTGTACTAACAACTTTATTTAGAGGCTCTTGAGCCAATATCCAGTCATTTTGTATTTCGTGAAACAAATCCAACGATCAGTTTGACAAGTGCCATAGTCAATTCGAATCCTATTATTAATTTTGGAGAATAACTATAAGCCTTTTCATTTTGGTACTTGTTTCTTTAGTGAAGCCTCCGTAATATGAGTCTTTGGTTCACAATCCCAGCCAGTTGGCTTAGGTTGCCAGGGTTTGGTGACCCTTCGTGACCTAGGCTATGAATTTTTATATTTAGACATTTTTCCTTGCTCCTTTCACATAATTCATGGCTATACTCGAGATTTGTGATACTTCTTCCTCTTTCAGTTCTAATCGTGCGAATATGCCATGCGTTATGAAAGTTTTTAGAGCTATTTTGGCTTATAGAAATTCGTATTATTTTACTTTAGGATTAAACTTATTCTTAGATAATTGTTTCCCTTGTAGTGGATCATTCCTACCTCAAATACTAGATTCCCTTTGATTGGTCAAAATTCTAGCAAAAAATATAAATGCAACACTACTATAAAGTGCATTTGTTTCGAGAAATTTCTTCTAATTAAAGGGTAGTACATCTAGCTTAAGATAGTGTTTCAAAATTTTCTAAGCATGTATTTGATGAAAATTTAAAATTTACAGTTTTTACGATCAAAATATTTAGACCATAACCAAATAATTTTAAGCTTACAAAAGCTTGCTAAAGAGTCTCGTAAATTACCATAATGACCTATCTTTTCTCTAAAAAGAGTAAAAAATATGAATGATTTTCCCCTACCCCCAAACTAGAAAGAAACATTGCCTCAATATTTGAGTATATACCTTAAAAGAAGGTGAAAAGAAAATTGGAACATAGTACCTAATATAACATGGGTTGCCTTCTAGATAGCGCTAAGTTTATTGTCTTCAGCTGGACGAAACGAGGAACTCCCAAACTGAGTAAAAAGTTAGGAAACAAAAATATGGATGCTACTCTTCATAGACTGGGTCCAGGAGCTTCAAGTCTTTATTGATAAAGCTAAAATGCTAATAATATGGCTTAAGCCATTGACCGTTCACTTTATGCGTTTTGCCAATGTTAGGTTCTGTAATTGTAATCGCACCATGTGGATAAACTATTTTAACAATGAGAGGGCCGGCCCATCGAGATTGAAGTTTACCAGGAATCAAATATAACCGAGAAGAGTTCAACAAGACTTTTTGATTTGGTTCAAAAGATTTTTGCAAAATATTTTTGTCATGAAATGCTTTCATGCATTCCTTATAAGTCTTTGCTGATTGGTATGCATAATTCCGTAGTCTTCTAACTCATTGAGTTGAAGCTTGCGATGTAAACTGGCTTTCCCAATGTCAAAATTTAATACTTTTATTGCCCAATAGGCACGGTGTTCCAATTCAATAGAGAGGTGACACGCTTTTTCGTAGCCTAATCGGTATGGAGACATTCCAATAGGTGTCTTGAAAGCTGTACGGTAAGCCCAAAGAGCATCAGTTAGTCAAGTTGACCAATCTTTGCGGTTTGTGTTTACCGTCTTTTGGAGAATATTTTTGATTTCTCTATTGGAAACCTCCACCTGCGCACTAGTCTACAGTTGGTAAGGTGTAGCTACCTTATGTGTTACTCCATATTTTTTTATTAAGTTCGCAAACATTCAACTGTTAAAATGCGACCCTCCATCACTAATGATCATCCTCGGCATACCAAAACGGGAGAAAATGTTCTTTTTAAGAAACTTGACAACAACTGAACTATCGTTGGTTTTGGTAGGAATGGCCTCTACTCACTTAGTTACATAGTCAACTGCTAACAAGATGTATGTATACCCTGAAGATGGTGTAAATGTACCCATGAAGTGGATGCCCCAAACGTCGAAGGGTTTAATAATCAAAATAGGGTTTAGGGGCATCATATTTTGACGAGACAAGGCTCCCATTCTCTGGCATCTATCGCAAGCCTTGCAAAATTTGTGAGCATCATGAAATAAGGTTGGCCAATAAAATCCACATTGCAAAATTTTTGCAGAGGTCCTTTTAGAACTGAAGTGGCCACCACAAGCGTGGGTGTGGCAAAATTCAATAATTTTGGTATGTTCAGAATCTGGGACACATCAACGGATAATTTGATCAGAGCAATACTTGAATAAGTATGGATCATCCCATAAAAAACATCGGACCTTACTTAAGAATTTTCTTTTATCGGGATTGGTTCAAAAGCTAGGAAGTTGCCCTATTGCAAGATAATTCACAATGTCTGCAAACCATGGTGCGGAAGGCATTGAGCGAATAGACATGAGTTGCTCATCGGGAAATGACTCACGAATAGGTAACGACTGATCTGGGAAATCATTATCCAATCGAAAAAGGTGGTCAGCTAGAACATTCTCGACACCTTTTTTATCTCGAATCTCGATATCAAACTCCTGAAGTAACATCATCTACCAGATCAAACGCTGCTTGGTGTCCTTCTTGGAGAGAAGGTGCCTGATAGTAGCGTGATCCGTTTAGACTATTACTTTCGAACCTAGGAGATAAGAGAAAAATTTCTCTATAGTAAATACTATTGCTAAAAGCTCTTTTTCCGTGGTTGTATAATTCAGCTGCGCATCATTAAGAGTTTTACTGGCATAATAGATGACGCGAGGAAGATTATCTATGTGTTGTATCATACATTAACTCAAAAGGTTCATTCCAATTAGGAAGTTGGATGATGGGTGAAGACGTCAGATCTGTCATGAGATTCTTGAATGCATCAAGACAAGGACCATCGAATAAGAAGGTGGTGTCTTTGGCGACGAGATTGCTAAGGGGTTGAGCAATTTTGCTAAATTCTGGAATAAAACGTTGATAAAATCCAGCATGCCTCAGGAATGATCGAACATTCTTGACATTTCATGGGGGCGGAAGGCTAGAGATGACGTCAACCTTTGCATTATCAACTTTGATTCCCTTTTCAGAAATGACATGTCCAAAAACTATGCCCTTCTTCACCATGAAGTTACATTTTTACCAGTTTAGCACAAGATGCTTATGTTAACACCTAGCTAGGACAAAAAATAAATGGTGGAGATAATGATCAAACGAATCACCAAAGAGCGAAAAGTCTTCCATGAAGACTTCGAGAAAATTCTCGACCATAGTAGAGAATATACTTCGCATACATCTTTGAAATGTAGCAGGAACGTTGCATAACCTAAAGGGCATGTGACGATAGGTAAAAGTGCTAAAAGGACAGGTGAATGTGGTTTTCTCTTGATCCTCAGGAGCAATGGGCATATGACTATACCCAGAATACCCATAAAAAATAATAATATTCATGACTGGCAAGACGTTCAAGCATTTGGTCCATGAATGGCAAGGGAAAGTGGTCTTTTCGAGTGACTGAATTGAGATTTCTATAGTCTATACACACTCGTCACCCTATGGTCATGCGGGTGGGGACAAGATCATTGTGATCATTCTTCATAACAGTAATTCTTGACTTCTTCTAAAAAATATGCCCCTACAATTGGCGTCGTCTGTGGGAAATACCACTCTATTCTTTACCACCACTGATCTAAATTTTTTCCAATAAGAAACATGAACCTCTGAAGCCAATCCAACACGGTGAGAGACCAATAAATTAATCTGATACCAGGAACGGTCGACCTGCATGGTGCAGCAATCGAGCTTCAGAAACAAATGGCTACATAAAAAGTCTAAAGATTAGAAGATCAGCGTATACATGCCCTTGCTCTTCAAATAGAAAAAGATGAACGAAGGAAAGCCTTGGACCAAAAGAGTCAGACATATCAGAAAGAGATTGAGAGACTAAGGAGAACTCAAGATTGACTCATTGGCAGCCAGACGTCACCTCCGCGGGCCCGAAGTGGTCATCGGTCAAGAGCGACCCATAGAGATGATCAACCAAGAGAAGAGACTACGGACTTCTCAATCCTGATCTGGAAATCCATACAGGATTTCTCGATACTTTAGACTTACATCTTCAGCATCGAAAACTTAAGGAAGTCGACGCACATGTCATTAAACTCCACCACCAGAGAGAAGACCAATCAGGGACCGATTGGGACCAGAAGAATAGAATGACTTTGATCCACAAGGTACAACCCTACCATTTCATCCTTCATAATTCGTCACCTTTGATGACCTAAATAATAGAATCCAGGCCATAAACTTTGATATCCCAGGCAGGAGATCTGTACTTGACAGGATTAAAACAAACCCCATCTCCCCACATCTCAAAGTTATGCCCATCCCAGATAATTTCCATCTGTCAAAATTTATTCAATATGTAGGACTCACTGATCCACTTACCCATATACGACATTTCAAAGCCACAGTGAGATTATACTCCAAGCTCGACCACATGCTGTGCATGCTATTTAACATGAGCCTAAAAGAAGAACCTCTATAATGGTTCCATATAATTCAAGAGACATCTATCACCACATTCAGCCAGTTGCAGTACATTTTTAAATCCAATTATAATCATGCTAAAGAGCAGGAGATCACTGCAGATTCTTTTTTATTTCTTCGAACAGAGTGCAAAAGAAACCTTAGCAAGCTTTTACAAGCATTTCTTACAAGAAACTTAGAAAATTAGGAACTCAAATCCCATAATCGTCGTTTCAGCATTCACCTCAGCCCTACACATCGATTCTAAGGTTTGACAAGAGCTTACTCTGCACAAGCCAAGAACGGTCACAGAATTGATTAATGTAGTTAATAACTACATCGAACTAGAACGATACAAGAAAGATAAGATGAAGAGTTATACTGCCATCCATTCTCGGGAAACAACTTCAACTCCACCTCAAAGATCGACCACAACCGAATTACCAAAGCAAGGAGGCAGAAAAACTGACAACAATAGAAGATGGGACGACAGACCCGACAGACCGGTCCCAGTTTTGCCCCTAATGACAACGACTATCTCCGCTATCTTACCAATAATTCTGGATGTCCCCACCAAATCTTTATGTCAATATCACAATGTGCATAGCCATGAAACTAACAACTGCTACTCTTTAATCCAAATCTTTTATCGCATCCTCTTGGTAGGAAGGTTTCATAATTATGTCATCGATATCTAAAATTTTCTCAAAGATGAAGCAAAGAACAAAGACGAAGAGCAAAATCAGGTCCCAGGGTAGGCTCGCCACCTATATATTATCGAGATTGAGAAAGGAAAGAAAAGAAAACAAGATGATCGGATTACATCTTATTATAAAATGACCTCCTCAGATAAATCTGCAAAACTTCTCACTAGCTCGAGCAAATCAAAACGTCTGTACCATATCACCTTCGAGGACTGTGACACCAGCCACGTAAAATACCCTCATGATGTCCCCCTCGTTATTATGCTCAAAGTATGGCAAGACTACCTACATAAGCTTTTCGTCGATACAGGAAGCGCAACGGATGTATTGTTCCAAATAGCGATTGAGGTCATAGGCCTTACAGACTCTGTGAAAGCTTCAACAACAATAATTACTGGATTTAACAGTTCGACGGAATCTACCACAGGAGTAATTACTCTGCCAGTTAAGGCAGGATCAAAAACAACATTGGCAAAATTCATTATCATCGATGTTGAGTACAAATATTTAGGTATTTTGGGACATAGTTGGTTACATTCGATCAAAGCAGTTCCTTTTACGTATTATTTGGCATTAAGATTTCTAACATATCATGGAATCTATGAAATCAAAGGCAGCCAAGAAATCGCACGTATGTGCGAGAATACAACCACCAACACTCATACAGTAATACATCCTAAAGAATAGCAACTACAGCAGGAAATATCTGCCACATTCGAGTAGCATGACACCGAAATAATTGAATTCATTGAACTCGATGATCCAGGGTGTCACACCTTTATTGGCTCCAAGCTATCAACAGACGAAAAAGAAGCCATAATCCAGCTTCTTAAGAAAAACATCAATATTTTTACATAGACTTTCCAAGAAATGCCAGGCATTGACCCATCAATCGCGTACTGCAGACTAAACCTCCTTCTAGATAGCAGGGCAGTCATACAG
This sequence comes from Kingdonia uniflora, assembly GCA_014058105.1. NCBI lineage: Eukaryota > Viridiplantae > Streptophyta > Magnoliopsida > Ranunculales > Circaeasteraceae > Kingdonia > Kingdonia uniflora. Next base: position 2,155,997 of record JACGCM010000622.1, read on the forward strand.
AAATGTCATATCATAGCTCTCCGCCTCCGCGAAGCCGTGAATGAAGAAATTGATAAACTCATTCGTGTAGGATTTATTCGAGAAGCTAAATATCCAAAGTAGATTTCTAACATCATAGCAGTCCCAAATAAAAATGGAAAGATCAAGGTTTGCGTTGACTTCACAGAACCCAATAAGTTTACACCCAAGGATAGTTTTCCACTACCACTAATTCTGTAACTCCTTAAATCCGTTGCAGGGCACGAGCTTCTTTCCATGATGGATGTAGCCTCCGGCTACAATCAAGTTCCTCTCCTTGAAGACGATCAAGAAAAGACAAGCTTCATTACTGAAAAAGGTCTTTACCGCTACACAGTAATGCCTTTTGGGTTAAAGAATGCAGGAGCTACTTACCAAAGGCTTGTCACAAAAATGTTCAAAGATCACCTAGGCACAATCATGGAAGTCTACATCGACGATATGATCTGCAAAATCTTGAAGTGCGAAGATCATTTTAAGAACCTCCAAACCATCTTCGATATCCTTTGTAAATACCAGATGAAACTCAATCCAAAAAAATGCTAATTCAGAGTTGCGTATGGCAAGTTTCTGGGACACCTGGTAAGCAAAAGGGGAATCAAAATCAATCCTGCACAAATCAAAGCACTTATTGCAATGTCATCTCCACGAACAAAAAAAGATGTCCAAAAATTTACAGGAAAGATTACCGCTCTTCACAGATTCATCTCCAAGTCATATGATCGATGCAAGCTTCATTACCTCCTTCTTTGTGGCAATCCCACTATACTTTCAAAAAGATAACACAAAGAGATCATTTGGACTCCTGACTATGAATTAGCCTTCCAGGATCTTAAACGATACTTGGGGCATCCGCCTTTCATGAGTACTCCAGTTGATGGCGAAGCGCTAACGATGTACGTATCTAAAACTGAAGACTCCATTAGTTCCATACTTATTCGAGAAGACGAAAGAGTAGAAAAACTAATATACTTTATCAGCAAGACATTTATGCCTACTAAAAAAAGATACACCACAACAGAAAAATAACTACTCGCCCTGGTCTACAACTCTCAAAAACTTTGTCCATACTTTCAAGCTCATCACATCAAAATCAACACCAAGTATTTCCTCAAATTGGTACTTTCAAAAAAAGAAAAATCCTGAAGAATTCAGCAATGGTCTGCTTTCCTTGGCGAATACGACATATCCTTTGATCCCTATATATTTATCAAGGGATAAGTAGTAGTTGACTTTTTGGCAGACTTTCCATTCGAAGACCCCGATTGGGAAGAACTCAAAAAAATCAACACAGATGAGTCAATTGCAGAACTAGACACATGGTCCAAAAGCTCGGGTTGGCAACTTTTTATTGACGGATCAGCTGAACCACGAGGATCAGGGATTGACATAATCCTCATTATACCTTCTAATCATCTCATTGAAAAAGCTATAAAGTTGAACTTCTATGCCACCAATAATGAGGCCGACTATGAAGGGATCCTACACGATCTAGATCTCGTACTCAAACTCGAAGCAGAAGAATTGGCAGTCTACGTCGATTCTTTACTCGTGGAAAATCATTACAACAAGACACTCTGCACAACTTGAGAAATGGTTGATTATGCAGCCCTGGTCAAAGAAAAGATGAATAAATTCAAGAACGCATCACTGCCATATTTAGGGGTAGTGAGAAAAGATCTTTAGAAATCAAAATCATTGAGCATTCCAGCCTCGATATACTTTCAATATTACAGATCACCATTGCTGAAGATGAAGACCCTGAAGACTGGAGAAGACCATTTTATGCCTATCTCAACTCCAACATCCTCCCAAGTAACACGGAAGAATCCCGTTTACTTTTTACCAAGTGCCCCAGATTCACAGTTCAAGGTAAAGTCTAATATCGTCTCACCGGAGGAGGACCACTTATTAAATTCATCCCTCAAAAACAAGCTCAGATCAAAATCATAGAACTTCACAAAGGTATCTGTAGCACACACGTTTCAGGAAGATTATTAGCCCAGCGGGCATTCACACAAGGACTATATTGACCCAGGATGAGACAAGATTGAGAAGAATTTGTGCATAAATGCTACAAATGCCAAATCCATGCTCAAGACATCAAAAGTCCAGTACTCGACTTACATATTAGCAATGTCCTATGGCCGTTTAAACGATGGGGAATCGACATCATTAGACCTTTCCATCCAACATCGGGAAATCGAAGGTTCGTCCTAGTCGCCACTGATTACTTTACAAAATAAGTTGAAGCGGTCCCTCTATGCCATACCGATGAAAATGAAGTCATCAAGTTCCTTTGGGAACATATAATCACCAGGTTTGGCTACCCACAAATGATACGCCCGAAAACGGCAAATAATTTATCAGCGCAAAAGTACTTGCTTTCCTTCATAAATAACAAATCCAGCTATCAACATCTATACTATACTACCCTCAAGGCAAGGGACAAGCTGAAGCCATTAACAAAAGTATCAAATCAGGTTTACGCAAGCATCTCGATGAAAAGAAAGGCAGATGGGTCGACGAACTACTCAGTGTTCTCTTGGCCTACCAAACCACTCCTTAAGTTTCAACAGACTGCACACCGCTCATGATGGCCTTCGGTACTGAAACAGTCACACCGTTAGACCTCGATCTACCAAGTATCAAAAGAAAAATCACTGATGAAGATAATGAACTCGATCTCCTTTACAACCCCAACTGGATCAAAGATACTCAAGGCAAAGCCATCACAAATTTGGGAAGATACCATGACATATTGAAAAAAACATACAACAAAAAAGTTAAAAAAAGGTAATTTGGTATTGGAGACCTTGTCCTTCGACGGATTCAAGATAATATCAGGCCTAAGAATTCAAGAAAATTATCAGAAAACTGGGAGGGGCCATACATTGTCAGCGACAGAATAGATAGTGGAACTTACTGGCTGATGACTGAAGATGAAATCTGGCACCAATATTCGTGGAATACTACCTAACTGAAACTATTTTACAGATAAACACTATAACCATTTTCATCGATTCAAATAAACAATCTTTACTGTCACTTTACTCTTTACTATTTTAACTTGATCTCGATCCATACTTAACAAGTATGCATCAGACAACCAATCATATTTACTATTTTGACTTGATCTCAATCCAGACTTAACAGGTATGCATCCGACAAGTCCATCATCTTTACTATCTTGCCTTGATCTCGATCCATACTTGATAAGTATGCATCAGGCAGTCAACCATATGTACAATCTTCGATTGATCTCGATCCATACTTTATAAGTATGCATTCATACTGTCATTTCATTTTACGTGAACACTATCCACCTTCAAGATATTCTACTTTGCATTCCTTACTTATCTGTTACGATTTACAATAACATTCGACAAATATCACTTTGTCGAATCTACTACTTAGCATAATTTCAAAATATATGCATCAAGTTTATCAAAATACATTTTCTCCAAAAAACAAATTATCATCATTCATCATATAGCATGATTAAAATTGTATCGGTCCCATCGACCATTTATACATCAATTTTGAAAAACAAAAAAACAAAACAAATACTGGTTCGCAAAATATTCTACACAATAGGATGAAAGATTACTTCATCCACCTTCACAATGTTATTCAGAGTGAACACCTAGGCTAACTCCCTAGTACGCAACTCATCAATTTCCATCATCACCACATCGTTGATGACTTCGGTCTCACTCAAAACTTTGGGAGCCTCCGGAGCATCGCCCTTTGCATCTAAATTTTTAAATATAATACCGCCAGAACTTGATTTACCAGATCACTCGCTTTTTGCGCTTCCAACTTGTAGGTATTCAGTTTTGCATTCAGCCCCTTCTTTTCCTCGATCTGAGCTTCTTTCTCCCTCGTCAAATCTTTCTCTATATTTTTATACGCCAAAATTTGATTTGCCAGATCACAATACGATCTTTGGCTTCCGTCAGCAACTTCTTGATCTGAATTATATTCATAAATTGAGTATTCGAATAACCTACCAGTTTCTTTAATCGAAGCAAAGTAATAAAATTTCTCACCTTCGATATTTTTTGCTAGCCCTCGTTGAGGAAAGTAATCAAGTTCTCAGTCCCCACCAAATAGTCAACCAATTCCAACTTCAACGCATCCGTCCGAGACATATAAGATTCCATCGTCCTTTGGACTTTAGTCTTTGACTTTTCGATGAAACTATCCTTCGATGTAATACCACTCCCTTTCTTCTTCAGGAGTACACTTGTCGTAACCTGTGACGGATGCCCATCTGACACAGCTACAAGATTCACGATCTTCACCTCCTCCTCAGTTGTCGATCATCGAGTATTCCTCTTCGGAGGAAGTAAAGGAGCCACAGCTTAGCTCGCTACTTTTTTCTTCTTATACTTTCAAATGCTCTATCCAAACATTGCGTCTATCTTGGTATCAATCGTGTACCCGGTCAAGGAGCAATTTTCTAGTGGCAGACTCGCCTCTACAACCCTCTTATTCTTCGCTGACATTTTACTATCGATAACAGAGACTTCAGCACCTTTTTCCCTCGACCTCTTTAGCCCGGCCTCTTGAAAATGGGTGCTCACAAGATCTTGCTCGATGACCAGATTGTCGATCTACCAAAGAATCCCTTCCTAATCTTGTACAATTCTTCTTTCACTTCAGAATTCCTGTAAACCTCCTTCAAAGCTGCATATAAACAACAACATACTTACAAACAATTCACATAACATTCATGCCTTAAATATCGACAATTAAAGTTACCTAACCACAAACCTAAGTAAAAGATCTTTCTTTTTAAGGGCTCCCCAGGGTCCTTCTTGTTGAATTCATAGTTCCCAGAGATAAGTAACCGTTCGTCATTGTATCGACACCATGTCATAGAACAACAGTCTTTTGAGAAACCTCGCCAAGTACCGGTAACCTAATTTCTTCGGGTTCATCTTAAATGTGTAATACACACATATATCATCGACTATGATTAACCCCTCCCCCCTTGCCTTAAGTCGACCGTTTATCGCCCCACATACCCTAAACATGTCGTATACATTCGGATTGAACTGATCAGGTGCTACATCAAAAAAGTTCATCAACCTTTTCTGGTCAGCTCGAAGGGGAAGTTTCAACCCTTTCTTAATTTGTTCCCAATGAACCAGAATCCCATCCAAGGGTATTTCCTGGTCAATCATATCATACTGATACTCTTCTAGCCTAATATCTCCATGAATACTGTACTTCTTCTTGAATCTCAAAACTTTTTTCATCTCCGGACCCTCTCAGTAACAGGCCTCCTCACCCTCCTCCACATATTCCTCCCCACCTCCACTACCTTCTCGATCACTCACTTGTGGCTCATGATCCATGTCTCTTTTGGTGGCCTCCTCGTCAAACACCTCGACAATCCTAGGTACCACCCTAAACTAGTTGATACTAGCAAAATTGGCACTACTCGAACCAACCCTATATCTACCTCCCAGCTCTTGCGTACAGGTAGTTACATCAATCATCAGGGGCTCTACATCTTGAAGATTCTCATATATATCTTTATCATCGATTTGATTTGGTTCAGGCATTTTTAAGAACCTGTAAATCAGATTCCATATTTTTACCACATTTAGTATCTATCATATCTGATACATATATGTGTTCATAGGTTCATATGCTCATATTCATGTAGTTTTCGAGATTACTCTCCAACACATCATTCTCATATAACTAACATTCGATCTACTATCGTTACTTACAGCTACATCTTACTACATTCAGTTCTTGATGCAATTTAATTTATTTATTTTCTAAGTCATAATATTGATTACTCTATTAATTTGAATTTTGGTTGAATTTTATGAATTTTTCTAGTTATCAAAGATGTTTTACTTGTTTCCCACCAAAAACCCTCTCATTCAAAATATGGATATCGTTTTCTCTGGCACATATTCTGGCCATATCAAAACTCCTTCAACAATAAAATCCCCAACAATCTTGCTGAAGCCCAACAGATCCCCGCAGTTGTGCCTTACTCACTGCGTCACCAACCATATTCTCTCCACCCCTCACCACCAATTACGCAAATCTCTCGCACCCCAATCCCATTATTTACCATTATGACTCCATTACAACCAACAAATGAACCTACAATGATCACAATCATAATTTTTTAATCAAGCCCTAACACAGTTAAATCTTCCCTACCACTTACACTCCTTCAAATTCATTCTACAAATACATTAACAATATCTATCTCTACAGGTTTATGAAACCATTCAATCGCAAAACAATTAAAAACATTAAAAAAAACTAACCTTGTTTACGTGCAACTTCTGTATCCCTCTCTTTCGCCCGCTTTGCTCTCGCAATCAGAACACTGATCTCCTCCATCCCAATTACTTCCAACAAATCCAAAGATGAAAAAAAGTAATTTACACTTGAGAGAATTTTTTCAAAGTATACAAAATGAGAGCAGTCGCCCACCTCCAAACTATTTATAGACCCCACGCGACTGTTCATCGCACCACTTCGCAACCGTTCAAGAGCTCGATCATAATGCCTTACACGTCTTTTATCAAAGTCTTTGGCTATCTACCTTCTCAAAAGTTACAGACCCCTACATTGTTGCTCCAATCCTTCCATATCTAGAAGAATTTCTTCTGGTATATTCATACTCAACAAAGCACAACCTATCTTGTCACACAAGCTATGTACATCATCTTTCTTGTACTTCAAAATGTCACCTACATGACAATACCTCGCCTTGTTTAAACCTCTCACTAAATCCATATATTTTTAATTCATTCACGAATCCCTATATCTACGACAAAATCTCAGTAAATTCGATCTATTTTAAAAATTCCATCGACTTCAAATACTTCGAACAACTACTTGCTATATTCCACAATTATAACAAGTCAAAATTTATTCGATAACAATTTCATAAAAACAAAATATCGACATCTGCATTCTGACATTAAATTTTATTCTCATTTCAATTCAACTACAATTCAACCATTACATATACTTTTCCTATAACTCACAACTACAAACTCCTAACTGCAGCATTATCTTTTTTCCTAATCAACATCTTCGCACGAGTCCACATACAACTTACACATTCCGGAGGATTCCAATATTACAACTGGCATCAAAACTAAAAATCATCTTCGACATCCTTCGCCTCTCTCTCGTTCATACCTTCATAATTCGGTTCTACCGGATCCTCCAAGTGAACATTGGCATTCCGAAAGCAGATGTACCGATTATATAATTCTCAATACTTCACTTGAACATGACTGTACACCTTGTTACGCACCTGAGATCTCATCTTCATCATTTCTTAAAAACACGCAACTCTCACCTTTCCAAAAACATCAAATATTTATAGCCCACCACGGTCCAAGTTAACACAAGGAACATTTATTTTACCTTGGAACTTTACATTTATAATAATCAAATCAATCAACCTTGAAATCCATTCTTGAACCCACTCAGTCATCTATACTTCGGCCTGTTTAAACCATCCAACAATCACTTTACTCACATTTTAGTTTGACAAAAATATATATACATATATTCGACGACAAAAAAAATTATACAAGCGGGTGTCAAAAAATAAATTCATTTCTTCGAAAAAACTATTACATATTACATTCAACAACTATTTCCTTCGATTACATTACATCAAACTACACTACTATCATTACATTCAACTTGAAGGACTAATTGCTTTGTGCTTATTTTTACCAGGATCTGACATTATTGTATCTTTTTACCAGAATCTGGCATTATCTCTGGCAGTAGAAGCAACGATATCCTAAGAAAATAAATGAATCTCAAGTCAAAAAGCTTCTATAACGAGCTGCCTCAATAGATGAAAGGCGGCAAAAAATGCATGAAGCCTCCTTCGTTCGACAAGATCCCTGGACGCCCAACCAGCCAACACATCCTTGTCTTCACTACGTACAATAAACCCTTCTCCCCCAATCTGATATACTTCATTACCCTCAACAATGCATATTGAACCACACGAATCCCAAGCATGCAAACATTCTCTGCCACTAACACCCCCCACCCTCAAAACCATAAAAACATCAATTGCAGGACACCACATACCCGGTTTGGAATAGAGCTTTACTGCAGATTGCTCACCATTTTCAACCTCAAACAACTCTCTACGCCATACTTGGGGCAGCATCATTTCAAATCCACCACTGTATAACCCTTCTCCAAACCACCTATTTATACCTCCCTTAAATTTGTTAAGTTCAATATATGTATTAATTACTCATCGGGAACGATATGACCAGATTCACTTCGACCTCAAAAATCACAACAGGAAGACTTTCTAATACATCGGCTACCTTTTTGAATTTTGACTTCTTCACGACAAAACTACAGGTATTTCAGTCGAGAATGGGGCGATTGTAGTAGCATATTTCCCAGATTCGACAAGAATACGCTAGCATTACATAGTCTAAGACAGACATCAGTCGAGAAGGTACCATGAGTCCTCAACCTACCAAAAGTAGTTATTATGCCTGGTTAAGAAAGAGTTGTTAGAGAACCGTGAAGTTCGCCCACTCCTCCCAAAATATAAGACTGTTTCTTTCTTTTTGTAAACTGTCTGTATCTACTATAAATACAGGCAGAGAATAAATTATTCAGATCCGCAACTTTTATATTCTTACTTCTTAACCCTACTATCACTCCAAAACTAGTAATAACTAGCAACATACTAGATTTTACATCAAAATCTTCCCCGAGGTCATGGTTTTTCTCAGCTTTTATTGAGTTTTCCGCATAAAATCTTTTTTGTCTAGCCTATTATTGCATTTTCCTTACGAATAGTATTGTCAAAGATTCTCCTTCTTAAAAATACGCTACTACACATACAGAAGGACTAATACCCTTAATATCTAAGATGCTCTATCTAAGAGCTTTTTTGTTTCCCTTTAATATGCACATTAATTTCTCTTCATTCTCAGGCTCTAGGTCAGATGTTATGATGGCAAGAAGAGTCTCATTAGGGCCTAGATAGACATATTTAAGATTTTCAAGAAAAGGTTTAAGCTCTAACTCAGTGGGTACTTCCTCTGTTTTGAGAACTGGATCTTCGACTTTTAGCATTTCAATCACATCAGTGGTATATAAAATGGAGACTGCATCTAATAGAGCATTAACCTCATTGATGAGGTCATCAACATCAAAATTATCTCCAAAGTGTGTAAGGCAAGATCCTAATGGATCCCTAGGATTTGAATTGTAAAATGTACTATTTATAATAGTACCAAGCATATTGTACTTATCGGGTTTATTTTCAAATGGAGTATGAGTTGCATTGAAGATATTCAAATCAATAGTTTTATTCCCATAAGTCAACTTCATAGCTCTACTGCGATAGTTGATCAATGCATTAGTGGTAGCGAAGAAGGGTCGGCTAAGGATCAATGGTATTTCATTTTGAGGACATTCTACCAGATTTGTATCAAGAACCACAAAGTCCACGGGATAAAAGAAGTTATCGATTTGGACAAGCACATCCATCACAACACCTCTAGGAACTCGAATGGACCTATCATCTAGTTGTAAGGTTCGATTTGTGGGTATGAGTCCCTCGAGACCTAACTGCTCAAATACCGTGTAAGGAATTAGGTTAACACTGGCACCTAAATCAAGCAAGGCTTTCCCTATCCGGTCTATCTTGATTTGGACAAGCACATCCATCACAACACCTCTAGGAACTCGAATGGACCTATTATCTAGTTGTAAGGTTCGATTTGTGGGTATGAGTCCCTCGAGACCTAACTGCTCAAATACCGTGTAAGGAATTAGGTTAACACTGGCACCTAAATCAAGCAAGGCTTTCCCTATCCGGTTTATCTCTATGTGGCAAGAAATTGTTGGTATTCCAGGATCTTTGTATTTCAGAGGTGCTTTGTTCAAGATTATGGAGCTAACTTGAGCATCCAATTGAATAAGATTATCACTGTCATGGACATTAAAAGCCTTTTTGGAAACATTCATTCGTCGCTTGAACGTGTATCCTTGACATATTTCGCGTAAGAAGGAATTCATCGCAATGCCTCACTAAAAATAATACTGATCTTAAGATTTTTGATGATTTCCTTAACCTCTTCATCAAGAATCTTCTTTCTATTTTTCATAAGCATGTGAGGAAAGGGTGCCTTAGGGCCTCTAGGATGAATATTTTTATTTATTTTTTGTAGGAGAGATATTTTTAGTCTATTCCCCTGTGACTGGTATTTCTTCGCTTATGAACTCTTTCTCCACTTCAACATCTTTTGTAGTAGGATTAGGACTAACACAAGATTTATCTTTAGGCATCCTAACTTTTTTGTTTATAGTTTTTCCACTTCTAAGTGTAATAACTGCATTAGCATAATCATGATTATTGGAGCTCGCACTTTGATCCTTCGGGTTGGGTTGAGTTTAACTTGGAAATATACCTTTGTCTCTAGTACTTAACCCAGTTGCCAATTGAGCAATGGTTGTTTCTATCCTAGCCATGGATTGCTGATTCATTTGTATGAATTATTGTATAAGTTGGGTATTTGATTACAATAAGGCTTGGATACGATTCTCTGAAGATGGTTTCCTATTCTGAGGAGAAATATATGGAGCATTCTATTGAGTAGGTTGGTGGTTGGACTGGTTGGAGGAACCAAATTGCTTCAGATTGGATTAGTACGACTGTCCCCCTGTGGGGTTCCCCTGATGATAAGATTTACCATACGAATTGCTGGAATTGTTCAAAAATGAGTTATTCCTTCCTGAAGAACTCCCTTGATTAAAAGGTTGGTTGTAAGGTGGCTCAGAAGGTTTTTGATGAAAAGCATTTACGTGTTCCTTCTTTGTCTCCCTAATTCCATGAATAAATGGGCAATCTTAAACATAATGTTCTGGGTTATCACAAACTGTGCATGCTGGCATTTCAACGTGAAAAACGGGCGTTCTAGCGAACATCTTGTTATTTACAATTTCTAAAGATTCTAGTTTTTGCATGATTATCTTCAATGTAGGGTCCGACTGGGAGTTGGATCCAAATCTAAAGGCATTACCTCCCTTTTCTTGTATATCTTTTTCTCTCAGGGTTCCCAAGGTTTACAATTTTTCAGCCATCTCTTCTAAGAAGTCAAAGCCCTTTATATCATCCTTATTAGTAAATTTTCCTAAGCAAAAGGATTCTATAGTTTTCTTGGTTTCAACATCTAATCCATCATAAAGATTTCTAGTTAGGACCCATTAGTCGGTACCATGATGAGGGCATTGGAGGATTAGCCCCTTATATCTCTCTAGATAGTCCTTTAAGTTTTCTCTATCAAGTTGGGTAATCCTAAGAATTGCCCTTCAGAGGGTCTCAGTTTTCTCAGGAGAGAAAAACTTCTTGTAAAAGGCTTCAGTAAGAATTTCAAAACTCGTGATAGATTTAGGCCATAGAGTTTGAAGCCAAATTTTAGCCTTTCCTAGTAAAGAAAATGGAAATAAAACGAGTTTCATGGCCTCCATTTTTTACTGACAAACGTACATCCTCCTGACAAACGTAGCCACTATCAGGGGTCTTAATGAGCGTGTTCCTGTGCTCCAAGTTTGAGCTCTATAAGCCTTTGATTAACTATGTATTTTATGACTTAATCTTGGTTTCTTTTAGTCAATGTCCCATTTAAAATAATGTTAAATCGGGTCGTGACCTCCCGGGGTCCTAGCATGCGGTGCCATACACGGGTGATGAAATCCCACTTTTTGTTTGCCATTTATCTAATATTGGAATTTAAAAATGCGCAAACATTAGGCACATGAACAAAGATTGACCGCTTCGCAGGAGGGTGCAGTGGAAGAAAGTACTTGTAGGGCGGCCTTTTTAGGGGCTCGTTATTTACCCTGGTGCAGCCATTGAGATGGCACACCTGGGCTTTCTAGCTCAAGTAGGCGTTGTAGAGAGGTCCTTCCCGGATGTGGGTTACAATATAGCTTCTGCAAAAAATTATAATTATACCCTCACTTTAATTACATACTCAACACTCAAGATACAAGTTCCTCACTACAAGTCACTCAAAGAGGGGAGAAAAAAAACTACTATAATATTTTTTTGTTTTTTAGGAATTAAATGAAAGAAATAACAAGGCAATGACAATTGGCAAGCAAAAAGAAGATCACAGCACCCAATATTCTTTGATTTTCTTGTGGAAGTCCAAAAAGCTTTTTCGGTGGCGCTCTCCAAATTATAGAGAGATATATGTCTTCGTTAACCTGCAATCACAAAAACCAAATATACATTATCTAACATAACCTGAATTAATAATAAATTAATAATTAATCTTTTTAGCAATAAAATGAAGTCTAGAACCCTTAAATAAGTAGGGTAAAATGGGTATTTTTACATGCCCATCACTTATTCTTCTGACATTGGAAGTTTCAAACCTTCATTGATCTCCTTCGATCTAATCTTCAACACTCCAAGACAACATCATCTCCTCATTCTCAGTCTGATGCGCAACGATGAAAGATTGAGGTCCATAACTATCTCGGGTTTGATTTCAATCCAGAGTTTTAATTTAATTTGGAGCGAGTTTGAATCGATACAATTTTCGAAGGTTTAGGGTTTCAAATCTGATGCAGTTTTCGAATGTTTAGGGATCGATTCAAGGTTGTAAATCCATCTCAGGTGATTTAACCATAATATTTCCATTTACCATGATTTGGGGGTTTAAACAACGAAATGGTGGTTTGATTTTGATTTTTTAGGGTTTTGATCTTTATTAATTTAGGTGTTTTGGTTTTGATTTTTAGAATTTGAGGATTTGGTTGGTCAAGTTACTGTGTATGTTCAAAACGAATTAAGGTGTTGTTACAATGGTTGGTTTGCTTTGGGCTTTTATAAATGATGGTTTGATAGTTTGTATACCTCACTGTCGTAGTAGTAGTGATGGAATGATTGAAAGTCCGTGAAAGCATAAGGAAAGCCTGCTCATGAGGTGTTGATACTTCTCAAACATCTTCTAATGTTTACTAAAAAAGTAATCTAAGTTGGAGTATTTAGACTGAAAGTGAGAGACACGGCGTAATTTTTTAGTTTGTTTGATGATGGGATGGTCCTCAGAGTTCCAAATTTTGAGTTTATGGTGATTTTCGACTGCGAATGCTAACCAAAACTAGGTATTTTTTGGTTGAATTAAGAGTTGACAACATTGGGGTTTGTTTGATTGTTACTGGCTACTAGGGACTCTTGAATTGGATCAGGTTCCTTCATCTTCGTCAACGTGAACTGTCGGTGATCCCCATGTTAAGGGTTAGTAAATTAACTTAACTTTGTGCAAATAGTGGCAAAGAATGCTACTAGGGACTCTTGAATTGGATCAGGTTCCTTCATCTTTGTCAACGTGAACTGTCGATGATCTCCATGTTAAAGGTTAGCACTCTATTCAGAATAGTATGCAATTGAGAAACAAGTTGTGAATGAGGATACCTATTGTTACATAATTTGGATAGCTGTAAAAAAGGATCAGGAGGGACCAAATATGAAATACAAACTTTGGGTATCTTTAGTTTTAGACAAGATATGTTATAACTTTGGTATATGAATAACTATTGGCATCAAACAGCTCCATTTAAAATAAACAGTTGTAGGGAATTTTGTAGGTATCATACGTTTTGCAACATTGGCGTTGTCATGTAATTGGTTTGCTTCTGTTGCATTACTGATAGTTTGATTCATCAAGATTTTCCAGATTCTCTTGGAAGTTAATCATCTAGTCCTTTTTGCCCTTTTGCTACTCTGCTTTGAGGATATATTTTATATTGGGGCACGTACTTCCCTAATTATTTTGTTCGTATTCTCCATATGCATTTCCAGCTTCCTATTCTCTATATACCTCGCTAAACGGGTCCTTTCAAAGGATGAGGGGCCTCCCGAAATGTCTCAGGTAGAAGCTTTTAGTATATTATCTTTTCCATCACCATATCCATCTTCTTTGTACAAGTGTTTAGTATAAACTTATTGTGATTATTATTATTTTAGTAGCAACCATGAATTCTTTGGTTTTTTATCTGAATATGTACTTTGTTCACATAATTGAGCTTATCATTTACTTTGTCGATATCATATGCAATACGAGATGGGGCAGAAGACTTTTTCAGAACTCAATATGGGACTATTTCCAAAATGGCATTGTTGCTAGCAGGGGTGATCCTTACCATTTACTTGTTTCACAACACAACTCCTCAACAAGAATCAGCTGGTATTGGGAGGTACTATATTATTTCTTCCTTTTCTAATATTTATGAATTCAAGTCCCGTTAAATTGTACTTTATGTTGTTGTTGTGCTGTTACAGGTCAGCATCTGCTTATATTACAGTTGCTGCCTTTCTTTTAGGAGTTGTCTGTTCAAGTCTTGCTGGATATGTCGGAATGTGGGTGTCTGTACGTGCAAATGTTTGAGTCTCCAGTTCTGCAAGACAATCTGCTCGAGAAGCATTGCAGAATTTCTGTCCATATGTGCATCAGTTTTAATTGGATTAGCCAAAACATATTCTAATTATTATAAATATATCTTTTAGGCATGTTTTGTATACAGATAGCTGTTCGGTTTCTCGGCCATGGTTGTTGTTGGCATGGCTATAATCGGAGTTACAATTCTGTATGCTACATTTTATGTTCTGTTAGGGGTAGAATCGCCCAACGCGATGAAGGTCAATGATTGTAAGTTTTAGTTCATATATTTTGACTTTGAACATCCAAGTATTTTTGTGTTAATGATTTGTTTCTTGTGTTTGATGTATTCCTGTAGTGCCTCTTCTTTTAGTGGGCTACAGTTTTGGAGCTTCATTTGTTGCCCAGTTGGGCAGTGGAATATTCATTAAAGTAGCTGTCTGGAGCTGATCTTGTTAGAAAAGTAGAGCAGGGTATACCTGAAGATGATCCTCGAAATCTTGCAGTCATTGCAGATTTGGTATATTAACTTTTACTTATGTGCTTTTATTTCTGATACTTTCAGTAAGATCTTTGACATATGTAGAGAAAAGTAACTGTTCAAAAGCTTATTGAAAGTGCTTTGCCAATGAGAAGTTATCATTGCATTGAAAACCTGTTTCATTTTACTACTCGGCATTTAATATAGCACTTCACATTGTATAACACTATAACATGATAATCTGTTACATTTCTTGTTTAATAGTTATTTTTATCTTGAGGAGTTCAATTATAGAATGAGGTAACTGATGAGTCCATTTTCATTTGGAAGGTTGGAGATAACGTGGGTGATTGCGCAGCTCGAGGCGCACATCTCTTTGAGAGTATTACGGCGGAGATAATCAATGCCATGATACTTGGAGGGACTATGGCTAAACGATGCAAACTTGAAGATAAACATGTAGTGGTGTGTTTTCCAGAAGGAGAATCTTTGCCAATACTATTCGTAAGGAAAATGTAATAATAGGCTAGACAAACAAGATTTTACGTAGAAAACTCAATAAAAGCTGAGAAAAACCATGACCTCGGGGAGGATTTTAATATAAAATCTAGTATGTTGCTAGTTATTACAAGTTTTAGAGTGATAGTAGGGTTAAGAAGTAAGGATATAAAAGTTGTAGATCTGAATAATCTATTATCTGCATGTATTTATAGTAGATACATGCAGTTTACAAAAAGAAAGAAACAGTCTCCTATTTCCGGGGGAGTGGGCGAACTTCGCGGATTTCTAACAAATTTTTCTTGACCAGGCACAACGGCTACTTTTGGTAGGTCGAGGACTTATGGTACCTTCTCGACTGATATTTGTCTTCGACTATGCAATGCTGGCGTATTATTGTCGAATCTGGGAAATATGCTACTATAATCGCCCCATTCTTGACAGAAGTACCTGTAGTTTTGTCGAGAAGAAGTCAGAATTCAAAAAGGTAGTCGATGTATTGGAAAGTCTTCCTGTTATCATTTCTGAGGTCAAAGTGAAGGGAATCTGGTCATGTCGTTCCCGAAGAGTAATTAATGCGGACATTGAACTTGGCAGATTTAAGGGAGGTATAAATAGGTGGTTTGGAGAAGGGTTATGCGGTGGTGGATTTAAAATGATATCGCCCCAAGTATAGCATAGGGAGCTATTTGAGGTTGAAAACGGTAAGCAATCTGCGGAAAAGCTCTGTTCTAAACCGGGTATGTGGTGTCCTGTAATTAATGTTTTTATGGTTTGGAGGGTGGGGGGAGTTAGTGGCAGAGAATGTTTGCATGCTTGAGATCCGTGTGGTTCAATATGCATTGCTGAGGGTAATGAAGTGTATCATATTGGGGGAGAAGGGTTTATTGTCTGGACTCTTATATGTCTGGGATGGATGCATTGGTGGAATTGGATGACTATTTTGTGGGGACTGAGAGCTTGATTACTTTCCTCGGCGAGGGCCAGCGAAACATGTCGAAGGTGAGAAATTTTACTACTTTGCTTCGATTAAAGAAACTGGTAGGTCATTCGAATACTCAATTTATGAATGTAATGCTGATCAAGAAGTTGCTGACGGAAGCCAAAGATCGCATTATGGGCAGTAGTGATCTGGTAAATCAAGTTTTGGCGGTATTGTATTCGAATATTCAGATGCAAAGGGCGATGCTCCGGAGGTTCCCAAAGTTTCGAGTGGGACCGAAGTCGTCGACGATGTGGTGATGATGGAAACTGATGGGTTGCGTCCTAGGGAGTTAGCATAGGTGTTCACTCTGAATAACGTTGTGAAGGTGGATGAAGTAATCTTTCATCCTGTAGTGTAGAATATTTTCTGAACCAGTATTTATTTTGTTTTTTTGTTTTTCAGAACTGATGTATAAATGGTCGATGGGACCGATACAATTTTAATCATGCTATATGATGAATGATGATGATTTGTTTTTTTGGAGAAAATGTATTTTGATAAACTTGATACATATATTTTGAAATTATGCTAAGTAGTAGATTCGACAAAGTGATATTTGTTGAATATTATTGTAAATCGTAGCAGATAAGTAAGGAATGTGAAGTAAAATATCATGTAGGTGGATAGTGTTCACGTAAAATGAAATGACAGTCTGAATGCATACTCATAAAGTATGGATCGAGATCAATCGAAGATTGTACAGATGGTTGACTGTCTGATGCATACTTATCAAGTATGGATCAAGATCAAGGCAAGATAGTAAAGATGATGGACTTGTCGGATGCATACTTGTTAAGCATGGATTGAGATCAAGTTAAAATAATAAAGATGATTGATTGTCTGATGCATACTTGTTAAGCATGGATTGAAATCAAGTTAAAATAGTAAAGATAATTGATTGTCGGATGCATACTTATTAAGTATGGATTAAGATCAAGTCAAAATAGTAAAGATGATTGTCTGTCTGATCCATACTTGTTAATTATGGATTGAGATCAAGCCAAAATAGTAAAGATGATTGACTATCTGATGCATACTTCTTAAGCATGGATTGAGATCAAGTCAAAATAGTAAAGATGATTGACTGTCTGATACATACTTGTTAAGCATAGATCGAGATCAAGTCAAAATAGTAAATAGTAAAGTGACAGTAAAGATTATTTATTTGAATCGATGAAAATGGTTACAGTGTTTATCTGTAAAACAGTTTCAGTTGGGCAGTATTCTACAGATATTGGAGCTGGATTTTATCTTCAGTTATCAGCCAGTAAGTTCCACTATCTATTTTGTCACTAATAATGTATGGCCCCTCCCAATTTTCTGATAATTTTTTTGAATTCTTAGGCCTGGTATTATCTTAAATCCGTCGAAGGACAAGGTCTCTAATACCAAATTTCCTTTTTTAAACTTTTTTATTATAAGCTTTTTTCAATGTGTTATGGTATCTTTCCAAATTTATGATAGCTTTGTCTCAAGTTTCTTCGATCCAGTTGAGGTAGCAGAGGAGACCGAGTTCATTATCTTCATTAGTGATTTTTCTTCGGGTACTCGGTAGATCAAAATCTGATGGTATGACTACTTCAGTACCGAAGGCCATCTTGAACAGGGTGCAGCCTATTTAAACTCGAGGAGTGGTTCGGTAGACCCAGAGAACACTGAGTAGTTCGTCGGCCCATCTGCCCTTCTTATCGTCGAGACGTTTGCGTAAATCTGATTTAATACCTTTGTTAATGGCTTCGCTTGTCCGTTACCTCGAGGGTAGTATGGTGTTGATGTTGATAGCTGGATTTTGTATTTATGGAGGAAAGCAAGTACTTTTGTGCTGATAAATTGCTTGTCATTGTCGGAGCATATCATTTGTGGGCAGCCAAATCTGGTGATTTTGTGTTCCCAAAGGAACTTGATGACTTCATTTTTATCGGTATGGCATAGAAGAACTGCTTCGACCCATTTTGTGAAGTAATCAGTGGCGATTAGGATGAACCTTGAATTTCTTGATGCTGAATGGAAAGGTCCAATGATGTTGATTCCCCATCGTTTGAACGACCAGAGGACATTGCTAATATGTAAGTCGAGGGCTAGAATTTTGATTCCTTGAGCGTGGATTTGACATTTTTAGCATTTACGCACAAATTCTTTGTAATCTTTTACTCATCCTGGGCCAGTATAGTCCTTGTGTGAATGTCCGCTGGGGTAATGATCTTCCACAGATACGTTCGTGAAGTTCTATGATTTTGATCTGAGCTTATTTTTTAGAGATGCATTCGATAAGTGGTTCTCCTCTGGTGAGACGATATAAGACTTTACCTTGAACTGTGAATCTGGGGCACTTGTCCAAAAGTGAACGGGCTTCTTCCTTATTACTTGGGAGGATGTTGGAGTTGAGGTAGGCATAAAATGGTCTTCTCCAGTCTTCACGGTCTTCATCTTCAGCAATGGTGATCTGCAGTATTGAAAGTATATCGAGGCTGGAATGCTCGATGATTTTGATTTCTAAAGATTTTTTCTCACTGCCCCCCCCCCCCCCCCCCCCCCCCCCCCAGCATGGCAGTGATGTAAGCTAATGCGTCGGCATGCCAATTTTTTTGCCGAGGTCAGTAAGAGATCAATGCATGTTTAAATTTGTTCATCTTTTCTTTGACCAAGGATGCATAAACAACCATTTTTCTAGTTGTGCAGAGTGTCTTGCTATAATGATTTGCCACGAGTAAAGAATCGACGTAGACTGCCAATTCTTCCACTCCGAGTGTGAGTGCAAGATCTAGACCGTGTAGGATTCCTTCATATTCGGTCTCATTAATGGTGGCATAGAAGTTTAGCTTTATAGCCTTCTCGATATGATGATTAGAAGGTATAACGAGGACGATGCCAATCCCTGATCCTCGTGGTCCAGCTAATCCGTTAGTCACCAACCCTAGCTTTTGGACCATGCGTCTGGTTTTGCAATTGAGTCATTTATGATGATTTATTTGAATTCTTCCCAATCGGGATCTTCGACGGGAAAGTCTGCCAAAAAGATAGCAAATGCTTGTCCCTTGATAGATATCTGGGGCTCGAAGGAGATGTCGTATTCGCCAAGGAAAAAATACCATTGTTAAATTCTCCGTGATTTTTCTTTCTTTGAGAGTACCAGTTCGAGGGGATACTTGGTGATGATTTTGATGTGATGAGCTTGAAAGTATGGACAAAGTTTTTGAGAGTTGTAGACCAGGGTGAGTAGTTGTTTTTCTACTGTGGTTTATCTTTTTTCAGCAGGCATGAGTGTCTTGCGGATGAAGTAGATTAGTTTTTCTACTCCTTCATCTTCTCGAATAAGTACGGAACTAATGGAGTCTTCAATTGTGTGCAGAGGAGGCAAGTTTTTATTTTCATCATTTTAATTTGTACAGATTTTGGTTCTCTTGGTATTAACTATCTTTTCAAATGAATTTATGGAAATGGGTTTGAATCATTTTGTCCGTTCTTTTTGTCACAGATTCTAGATGAAGAGAAGGACCTTGGTCCTCATGATCGTTTGATCCATGTTTATCATTTCAATAAAGATCCATCTCAAAACCCAATAGTATGTAATTTGGTTTTTATTTCTATAGGGCATGATACTTGTGTCTTTTGTTCGTCTATTGCTGTGTTGTTGAAGGCAGTTTCTTCTCTGTGATTTAAACTATTGGAGTATTATACTTAGAATATTATGTTTGGCCCCAACAGCAGGTTCAAAATTTTGAAAAACCTTTTTTGTTGATAATTTTCGATGGAGAAACTTTAGCGGAAGTTAAATTGCGTACAGAAGAAATTGCATATCTCAGATGAGGAGTTTTCTAAGGTACATCAACACGATGAAAACTTGATCGAACTTCTATTGTTTTTTACATGTTGAGACAAATTTAAGCTTGAATGTGCGCTTAATTGTTTAGTAACACTTCAACTTTACCTTCTTTCACTAATACATCAATGTCCTGGCAACTTTGTATATGTTTTTATATTTCATTCTAAGAAATCTTAATTTTTTTAAATTCTGAATTCGTGATTTTTTTTCCTGGTCAGTGGAAGTTTGCTATCGTGTTAATAGGCCGACCTGACTACCTTCAGGACAGTGATATCATCTCAAGTCATTTTCAGGTGTACCTATCTGATCTACATTTTTTTTTGTTGAATCTGTCAACATGTTAATGCAAACTATATTCAAGTTTGTATTAACCTATATTATTATCTCTATTAATTTGTATCAGCGAAGAGATGTTTATGGAGCTTGGGAGCAGTATCTTGGGTTGGAACACTCTGATAGTGCCCCCAAAAGGCCGTATGCTACTTCTCAGGTACAGTGCCACCTGATTATTATTTGTATCTTTGTTTTTCCTCAAACTTCCTACCCCTCATGCTCCCTATGCTGGATGGCGGATCACGTACTATTTGGATTGAAGATAACCCTACATATGTCTTTGTTGATATCGGTTTATTTGGGGAATATCTTAGGGTTTTACTTAAGATATCGTATTCATTGGTTTGGCATTGTTCTTGGTTTTTTGCAGAACCATTACGTACATAAGAAGCAGGTGAAGATCTATAACTAGAACTTCTGACGAAGCCCCCACCATTGCATTGACATATAATGGAATGTGATATAGCAAATAGGGAGAGAAAGGCAACCAAAGAAGGGAAACAAAGTAAATGAAAATCTCATCCAAAAGCTAGGAAGGAATCATCCAGGGACTGTTCTCGAGGCCAGTATATAAGTATTTATTTTCATGGCTCTATTGTATATTATTCTTTCCTGGCAATAGTTTACTTGTGGGGAAAAGCATTTTGTGAATATTGTGTTTCATTAAAACAATTCCCGTCATGAGTTTTTTTAGTAGTACATATGAAGATTTTGACTTGGAAAAGTTTGCTGCCTTTCTCCTCTTCATTTCCTTATAAAATTTACTACTACATATGAAGATTTTGTTTTGGAAATGCATACAGGGTGGTATAGTTTATTGTCTTTCACATTTCTTTATGATATATATATTTATTTGTTTTGGTTTCTGTTCCTTCTTAAATGTGTTTAGTTAGAGGAGATTATGTTAAATGGTTGGGGGATGCATTGGTATAACATGGTACAAAAACTCTATTAAGTCCTTATGCTTTTTTACTTACAGTGAATTGTTCTTTGTGGTGTTGTTTTGCTTATGAATTTGTTATCAAAGCTGTTGATATTGCATCTGCCTTTATTTCAAGTACAAACATAGGAAAACCAGCGGATATATGGGTCAGCCATGCAATGTTGCTTCCTCAACAAACTTAGCAAATTTAATGGTCTTGGTTATTGAAATTGTACTCCATCGATGTGCTATCTGAAGTAGAAACGGTATACCTTCATTCAGAACTTGGACTAGCTTTCAAATAAATCATCATCTTATTGCTATGGTTGTGAACATATGCTTCAAGCTTTTCGTTCACTTAGACTAACCTTCTTACACCACTTGAATCTTCATTATGATTTTTTTTGACAACCAAAACTACTGTATGCATATACAGTCTTAAACATTTGCATTTAATTGTGGACTATGTCCATGATTCAAAGTTGGGATATTTTTCCATTAACACAATTGATCCTGAAACCTCTAAATGTGCAATAATGTCATAATGTCATGGCATATACAAAATTGAACCATGAAAAAATTGATTACATGGATTAAAGAAAAGGTACATAAACATAGTTGTTTTCCTTGAAATCCATATATAAAGTTTCATATCCAAGCTCCGTAAACTCTAAGCTCCTTGTCTAATTGAAGTGGAGTGAGATTTCAAAGACTTCAAAATTCAACATGAAACTCACCCAACAGTAAAATTGCCGCAATACAATATCCAAGATGAAATAACTTGCTCACGGTCATCATGTTTTTAGCGGGCGAAGGGCTATAAATGAATTCCAAATGAGACAATATTGTTGGTATGACAATTAACTAGTCATAAAGATACATTGTGGATCATAAATCTATTTATTTCCAGCTTAGTAGGCTATCTTGCATGTCTGGTCTTCAGCTTTGTATCTCCCAGCATAATCTGTTTTTTCTTAATTTTCCTCCAGCATCTCGTAACTTTGAGTTGTTTCTAAACCCCATACTTTCATCCATTTGAGATAACACACATAGAAAATAGTTTCATGCCAATAGTTCTAATTAGTATATAGCAAGTAGAAATCATGTACAAAGCCACTCATATTCACAATGTAACTACTCAAATTAGTCATGGGATAAATGTGTTTGCAAAGAAGTTTGAGTATATTCCTCATTCCTCATTCCTCATTCCTTGTTATGTAAGTTATTGTGCACTCTAAACTTTTCTAGTAATGGCGCACATTAACATTTACTATATCGGGGCAATGAGATTTAAATCCCTGTGGATGTTATCATGTAGAAGATGTTATCACTGGACATGAAATGTTCCCCACAAGCCTGTACAATGGTCTAAATCAAATTAAGATGGCGCCCATAAGGGTAATCTCAATAGTCTTACATGAAATGCCAATACAAGTTTAAATTTTACTTAGAAGGGGCAATGGATGACAAAAAGAGACATCCCTACGTAGTAGAAACCTAATATGCAAAGAAATTTAAAAACAACGATCGAGGATACCTCCCCATACTAAATAGTAACATCGTGAAATATCTTCCATGAACATGTACAGTGGTCAAAATAAAATTCAGATGGCGCCTGGAAAGGCCCAGTATAAATAGTATACCTACAGAAAAATGTCAATACAGGTTTAGATTATGAGCTCTGCTGTATAGGTGGGCACAAAGTTGGCTAAAATATCTTATTTTAATTCTAGAACACAAGGTGGCCACAAACAATGTAGTTTCACTATCTGTGATCAATGTACATCTAAGAAGAGAAAATCTCGTTTAATATCATTTCTTTATCAAAATGTGTTTAATAATTTACACATTGCATAGATATTTGTATTTACATCTATCTAGTATAGTTCTCCTGTGAGAGCAGTCGCAGCCCTTCGGATAGCCCTAGCAACCCTCCAAACCTCATGTTGTACTGAAGACTGTTCTTTTCCCTTTGGCATTCCGGCAGCCTGAGAAATAGCGTCAGCTATTCCAGGAAAAAAATTCAGCTTACTTTCGTAGTCTTTAGGTGGTCCATATACCTGTCAGTTCCATCCAGCAACAACAAAGTTAATTCGTTATACACATCAATATCGTAAGATGAAGCTCAACTAGCATCTGAATCAGTTCATTGCTTTGTGCCACACCAAAGACTGGAACAACTGAACCACTAAGGGAGGGGAAGAACACGTTGCCCAAGTTACAATTACTAAAGGAGCATTTTGAAAACATTTAGTGTTCAGGGCGCCTTTAAAAATATATATACATGGTTAATTTTACAAAACAAAAACGCTGACAGATACAACAAAAATGGTGCTTCTCCATCACATGCTTCGATGGCAATCATAGATCTTGTTTAATAAAGAGTATATTTGAAACAGGGAGACATTTTGACAACATCAAATATCACTATTTCACAGATCCAGTATCTTGTGAGACACGGTGATAATTTTCACCAATTCTTTCCACATACGATGGCAATATACTGCTGGAAACATAAGTATTTCAGAAACACTTGAAAAACAAAATTATCCTTTCTTCTCCCATGTGTTTCAGGTTTAAAGTCGGGAATAATTTGGAAATAATATATAGACAGCACTCCATGTAGGCAAGAAAACTATGGTATGCAAACAACTTTTAGGGAAGAAAAGTTACTGTATTCATAGAGTTCGCAAATAAATAATTTTGCAGTAGAAGGATTTAATTCAGCTTAAGTGTAACAGGGGTGAGAGACTTCTAAAATGGCCTACCAAATGCTTGAACCAACTCCTCCCTTGAAGACCATCTGCATCTGTGAAGGCTCTTTCTGCAAGCATCAGACGGTCGTTTAGTGATCGCCTCTTCAGCCCAAATAAGTGGTCACTTGTTACTTGATCTCTCAAATTCTACAATATTGTAACCCCAAGGCATTAGTATTAATAGTAACTAATAAGACAGAAAAGAAAACCAACACACAAAAGAGTCTTATTCAAAAGGTTGATACCCGTTCTCCATCTCACCTTTGCTTCTTCTTCAACTCCTTTAGCTGCAGTCACAAGTTCTTGGATAGCTGTGGTTATAGGATGTAGTGATACCTTACTAGCATCTGTCAAGTTAGCCAAGATATCTGAATGTGCCTACAGGAGTTTTCGTGATTTAATTTTCAAGGAAGAGTCCTCCAACTAGAATCAGTAGGCTTTTACTAAATAGATGCTTGCAATATCTTAAGGAAAATGTAAGAGAACGAAAAGAAGTATAGCTAATAGAGTTAAAAGGCTGCAGGTCCTTTCTTTTACCTGTAATTGTACCGCATAAGAGAGGTAATTAAAAGGTAGGATTGAATCCTCAGCTAAGCGAAGGGCTAAAAGACCCCAAATTCCAGCAACTGAAAATAAAAGAACAAATTATCTTCAACACGTGACCCATACTTAATTGTTTAATGACAACGGATCATATTACGATTCAGATAGCTTACCAGCCACATGACGGTGAAACAGTGGATCGCCATACTTTGTAATCCAGTCATAGGAATCAAAAGCAGTGTGATAGACAGGAAAATCTGAACAAGAATGTGCCATGAGTTGCAACTACATTTTCCACCAAAAGCATTAACAATTTCAATTATTACAATTAAAAGCCAATGGTAAGTGTTACGAGAAGAGTAACACCAACTAGTGAGAATATCAATCTTATTAGTGAAACTGGGAGTCGGGTACAGTTATGAAAAATGATTCGCCTGGTGAAGGAAAAAATGTAATTGAGCTCCGTCAGTCTTCATTTTCTGATTTACATTTCTATGTTTATAGCTGGACCAAGTAGTCGGACCAGAATTGGGGAACCTGATTCTCCAATTTATCCATTCTCCAATTCACTCTCTTTTTCTCTCCAGTCTCCAAATTCTCTTTCTAGATTTTTTTTCTATTTCGAAATTCACTTTTGGCTATTGCCTTCTAAATTTCTCACTTTCAAGATCTTTTTATATTTAATGCCCTCTTTTATTGTTTTTTCTGCTTGAATCTTATATAGATCATACATGCAGTGTCCATGTTTTCTATGTATCTATAGATTTTCTCTCTCCGAATTAACTCTAGATTTACATAATCTCTTATAAATTCCAACTACAACACTACCTTCTAAATATACAAAAGTAGGAATACTAACTAAATCAAAATAGGAATACCCAAGAGGGGAATGGGCGAAAAGGAAGAAATTATCATCGAGGTTCGTGTGGCATAGCATATTGTTCGCATGACACCCTGTTGCCAAAACTTTGTTGAGTTCAAGAGTTTGACGTTTACTTGCACAGTCATCCAGTTTTTGAATGCTCTCCAAGCAACCAGTAATAGGCGCTCGACCTGAAATATGCTTATTGAAAGGCACCTTCGTGCAACAAACAAGCAGTGCCAAAAACTTCGCAGTTTCATCGGTCCACCAAATAAGTTTATTCCCAATAAACAACAATGGCCATGGCAAAAGAGAATAAAAAATGTGGGTGCAAATGCACCTGCATGCAGGGAAACAAGCAGTGTTCCAGATTTGCTCGTTCCAATTGTCCACTATGAATAAACAATGTTTACTCTACTTTCCAAAACTAATGTTTAGGCTTTTCAATTCATTTTGCACAGAGGCATCTAGTAAAGAAGAGATGCAGTTTTTTCTAATTAGAGGATGAGCGACCTTCTACTTATTTACTTAGCACCTAGTTACCCATCTTAGAACCAACAATTAACCATGCATGACAAATCTTAGAATTATTAGATGATGCTTAAAAATAGACCCAATGCCGGGTCATTCCAACTAAACATGTGTCCTTATCACTAATTATTCAGTTAATTAACCATTTCCGTTTCTCTAGAATGCCAAAGTCACTTATCAAAATTCACAAGGCATCACAAACAGTATGATTTCCCTAGAATTACAAAACTATTACCAGCTAAACAGGGTGTTACAGAAGCGAACAACATAAAAAAAACTACTCTGAATGGACTTTGCAAAAAATGAAATATACCTCTTCCGTAGTACAAATCAATGGAAGGCACTCCAGCATGTTGCAGAAATGGAGCAAAATCTGAGTCTACTTCACTGAGTCTCTGCATATCACCAGGTTATTTAAAAACAAAGTCACGCTTCTGATGGCAGTGATGATTTGGAAACACTGAATGCTTGACCTTCAATAATGACGATCTAGTTCTACAATGTCTTGCGTACCTAAGAGGTTAGACTGAAAGGTGCGATCACCAATGTAAACATTTAAATGTCATGGCGATAGGACCTATTTTCTATGTAACACCAAAATCTTCCTATCAGAAAAGAATATTGCATACAAAACCCTAAAAGCTGATCTAAATCTTTGAAGAGGATCTCTCTAAGGAAATATTCTCTAACTTCTTTTTCTGACTATTTCATATTCGTGTGAGTGTGCGTGCGCGAAGGAGGATGCTGTACAGAATCTGAGAACTAAGAGAACTCTAAAGAGTCCAACAAAGAGAACAAAAAAATAATAATAATAAATGTGGTGGGGATTCATTTAAATGTTGCTTCACCAATAAGGGTTAGACGACAAAAAAGGGCAAAAATTAGGAAATTGCTGCTATGGGAGGAAAATAATATGGAAATGGGTAAACTGACGTGCTATGCTGTCAGGGGCGCCGCTGGGGCGCCCAATTTTCAACTACCCACCTCGCCTTAACATTTTAACGCCCTGGGCTCTTTAGAGAATGGGGCGCCTCGACCAAGGCGCTAGGCGGGGGGGGGGAGCTTCTCTAAAGGCGTTTTGTTTTTTGTTTTTGTTTTGGGTTGTATTTTGCCAAATGATTTGGCAAAGAGCTAAAAAAAAAACAAAAACAAAAACCAACAAACTGTTTGCGATCTCTCTCTCTGTCTCTCTGCGATCTCTCTCTCGAATTTGCAACCATGAAATACAACGCCAGAGTTTCTTCATCACAAAGGAAGAATCGCAAAGTTATCTTCACTGCTCCTTCAAGCGTTCGTCGAATCCTAATGAGCGCACCCCTCTCTTCAGATCTTCGTTCCAAATACAACGTCAGATCAATCCCAGTTCGCAAAGATGACGAAGTTCAAGTTGTTCGCGGCACCTTCAAAGGACGAGAAGGCAAGGTTGTTCAAGTGTACCGTCGTAAATGGGTGATTCACATCGAGAGGATCAACAGAGAGAAGGTCAATGGGTCTACTATCAATGTTGGGGTCGACCCATCGAAGGTTGTGGTAGATTAGGCTCGATAAGGATAGGAAGGCGTTGTTGGAAAGGAAGGCGAAGGGGAAAGTTGCCGCAGATAAGGATAAGGGGACCAAGTTTAGTGCGGATGAGATTATGCAGAATGTTGATTAGTTACAGGGATTCGCAATGGGTTTATTCAGGTTTTGAGTTTTGGTTATTACTTGTTTCGGGATATGTTAAGTATTATGGTGTCATTGAATCTTGTTTTGGGTACTTTGAATTGAAATAATATGTTTTAGGTTGAATCTGAATTTGGGTATGGATTACTTAGTTGAAAATGTGAGTCATATGGTTTGTTCTTATATAACTTATAGGATTAGATTAACCCATTGTTGTAAGAGATGGTTAAGTGATGATTTGCCTGCTGATTGTTAAGCCGAAGTAACTATACTTGTAGTTTAATGATAATATCATGGTTTCCAGTTTTTGTAGTTACACACATTACAAATTTACAAATTTACACATATTACAAATTTACATTCTCCCGCCTAGCGCTTCGCCCCGCCCCTGACAGCATAGCTGACATGGTAAAAAGTACTAACACAAAAGTTCTCCGATACAGTGGTGAATGCGTGGAGACGTATTTAGTCAATATAAGTTGAAAATCAAGGACCAGCTTGTGGACGATAGTGGCATTATAAGAAATCGTACTGTAGAGTGTAGACTTTTACTCCTACAAGGAGCCTCACCATTGGTGTCTCGAGCACGACGGGCTGGATTTTTATACGATTGATTGGGAGCAGGAAACCCTGCTAGAGAATCATTTGATGATAGATATTGTCGGCCCTAAAGAGTTATGTACAGGAGAAAGACACAAGTCCAGATGATTATCCCAATTGGCTATTCACTACTTATTGGCATAATTTGGAAGGAGATGTTATGGCAACGAGGTTTAGGGTTCTTCTATCTTGTTTTTTAGTGCAAGTTGAAAACTCTCAAGGATAAACTGAGAGAGAAACAAAACTCATTTTCGAAAGATGAACCTAAATATACAATCTGTTTTGGAGGAGGTTTGGAGACAGGATAATCTAGAGGAAATGAGAACTCAAGATGGGCGGAGATGAGTATTAGAGGGGGGAAAGACGGCGAAAATTACAAAATTACTGTGGAGAGGAGAATTACACAGTGCCAGATGGTTATGCAACTTGATTCTTAGTACTTTTGGCATATTTTGGTAGGATATTTTACGGCCATGGTTGTAGAAATTCATGGGGATGCATTTTTGGATTGAAGGTTGGAGAGGCCATTCATTAACCTAACCGTAGCCAAGGACTTCCAGGAAAGTTGAGGGTAGTGACGGTATCTGTTCTACGCACAGTTACTTAGAGTCACGTGCTGGATGTTGTTGGAATCAGAATAGTATTGACTTCTACAGCAACTTATATGATGAACTCGGTAAGGGACCTAAGATAAGAACTATGTTAAAAATCTGTGGGAGATGTTCGAGGAATCCGACATTCAATATGAGCTGATGGGGTTAGTTCGAGAAGTTAATTCCTCAAATAAGAAATGGTGGATCTCCTATGATTGTTAGGGTTCTCTAGCATTGATTTGTGAGGAAGCTGAAAGCTCTTAAGGATAACCTGAAGCGTAGAGCTAAACTCATTCCCTGAAGATGAAGCTAAAGTAACAATCTCTTGAGGAGGAGGTTCGGGGATTGAATATTTTAGAGGAAATGAGAGCTCTACATGGACAGAGATAAGGGTAAGACGACAAAAGAAGGCAAAAATGAAGAAACTGCTGCCATAGGAGGTAAACTAAATGGAAATAAAAGGGTAAAGTGAAGTGCTAGAAGGAGTGAGACTAACATAAAAGTTTTTATATGCAGTGGCTAATGGAAGGAGACATAATAATAGTCTAAGTTAAACTAAAAGGAGAAAAGAGAAAAGCTTTATTGATAATTGAAGAGATGAGTACAATTACCCTAAAGAGGGATTTAAATAGAGAAACCATAAGAGTCCTAGTAGGAAACTCCTACTAGGTAACTACTAAATATATATAAGACCTAAAGATAGAAACAAATTATATACTTCTAATCTCAACATATTATCCAGTGTATCATACGTAGAATACTATGGTGTTCCCAGACACTCACAATAATTATAATCACGGTCTCCAACACTCCCCCTCAAACGGATGGTGAGAATCCACAAACACAATACGTTTGCAACTTCAAGACATGCACGGCTTTAACAACAAGACTTCACAAAAAGAATCTTCCTCTTCAACTTCAAATAACAAACTTGAGTCCTTAACAAACTTCACACAAACCAAAAGAACCACTCTCTAAGACTATGTTTGGATGCAAAGTATAAACCTACTTTTCTGTTTTGGTAGTCAAAAAGCCCAAAGTCGAGTTTGGCAATACACAATAAAATTGCTTTGTAAATACAAAATGTTACTTTGTGAGAAAGCTCAATTTTTTTACTTTCTACTTTCTGAGAAAGTACTTTGGACACCGCATCATACGAGTCTCCCTATCTCTCCCCCACGACCTTTTCCTACGATTCTCCATCTTTCTCCCGCACAACAAACATTAGCTTGCTCTCTTCAACATTTCTCCATGGAAGCCTACAGGTACCAAACAACTTCCTCACAAGCCACAACCGTCGTCAAAATTCTAGACCAGATTTATTTCTTCCACCATTATTGACAAACATCAAGATTCAAATTCCTTAAACCGGTCAATGTCAACCTTGTTATGATTTCCCAACATCAGAAATTCCTTACAAAAATCTTAATTTGACTCCAAAATCATAACATAATGAGAAATTTGAAACACAGTGTTGTGGCGCTCAACCCGGTAAAAGAGCTCGTTCCTTAATGTTATTCTCAGTATATAATTTGACATACGTAGGTCAAAAATGGTATTGGTGTCCCTTTTATTCTTCAAATGGAGAATTTTTCTAGTAAGCTTTATTAAATTGATATAGAGATGAGTCTTTTTTGACAACCAATTAATTTCCAACCATCATCTCCACCGTCGAGCAAGTTTATTCTCAATTTGTAATCCCTAATCATAATTACAAATATCGAAGTGTGCAAAACGTCAAATTGAGGACCGTAATCGCACCCCAAATAATTGTCTCCCCAACGAAGTTCTCACCGTCTTCCATGAGCAATGTTTGCTTCCCCTCCATTTGTGATTTTTTACAAGGTGTACTATCTCTATATGGCAAACTAACTTTATCAATTTTAGTCTGAAAAGTAAAATGTTTATCAAACAAACTTTTTATCTTTCTACTTCCACTCACTTTCCTTCAAAGTTACTTTTTTGCTTTGTCAAGTTTGCCAAACACAGCCTAAAACTCCCCCTCAGGCTGGAAGACCCAAACTCTAAAATTCTAGCTGGGAAAAAATAACAAAATACTCTCCCTCATGAGTTTTCAAATTTTTCGTCTTCAACAACCAATTTAAGCCTTCAGACAATAAATAAACCAACATGTATCTTCACCAAAAAAACAAAAAAAAAGTCTCACCAACGATGGCTCTATGGACCAATAACATTGGTTTCATAGCTGATTACATAAACTAACACCACAAAAAAAAAAAAAAAAACAAAAAAAACAAGTAGATTAGCTCTTGGAACTCTTCTAAGTATAGTAACCATCTTAAAAAAAAAATCGAACTCGTTGACCGAGAAGACAAAAAAAAGAGCTTGATCATAAGAGATTCAGAGTATCAAATGGTTGGATTCTTAGAACCTTCCAACCTAAAAAAAATTGTGAAAAAACAATTAGGTCTATTTAGTTGGTTACATATAAACCAACTCACAAATAAAAAGGAAACACCATAAGAGATAGAGGGCTCAAACCAGATTGGTGAGATAAAGAAAAATATAGAAATTGACAAGATGAAAAGATAAAAGAAAGAGGGATTTTTTTCAAAAATATGCAGCAACAACAATTCAAACCTATTTTTTTTCCTAATAGAAGATCCAAAATTGTAATAAATCTAATAGCTGAGATTTCAAATCATGCAAGAAATATCAAATTTCAACACACTGAAAATGGAGCAAGAATAAAGAGGTCGTAAATCAAAATAAAAGATTGACATCAAGATTCAATGGTTAGAGATCATATCATCAAATCCACAAATCACATAGACAAAAGAATATCATAAACAGGTCGATGAGTAGTAATCATTGTTTTGCGATGAATATTGATTACTGTTCATCATGAATAGTGATTAATGTTATGGAAAAAGAACTAACCAGGAACAATTTTATTTTTTTTAAAGGATGCATTAATTAATTAGGAAAAAATAAGAGACACCGGATATTGAAGATCCGGAGACGGCAACAGCCCCGCCGGCGGAAGAGAGAAAACCTTGTCTTCAAGATAAGAGATGCTCTGGTACCAAGTTAAATTAGAAGAAGAAAAGAGAAAAACGTTATTGATAATTGAAGAGATGAGTACAATTACCCTAAATAGGGATTAAATAGAGAAACCATAAGAGTCCTAGTAGGAAACTAACTCCTACTAGGTAACTACTAAAGATAGAAATTAATCATATACTTCTAATCTCAACATACTATCCGGTGTATCATATGTAGAATACTACGGTGTCCCAAACACTCACAATAATCATAATCACGATCTCCAACAGTCTACTTGTTTTAAAGTCGGGGACCGGCTTGTGGAGGACAGTGACAGGATCAAGGACAATGCTGAAGACTCCTTGTCCAAGGAGCCTCATCATTGGCATCCTGGACACTAGTATTGAGTACGACGGGCAGAATTTTGATGCGATTGAGGCTTGGGCATGACATTCACTAACCTCTTCTCAAAGATTTTCAGGGTGGGGGACCTTAAGGACTTTAAGCCGATAAGCCTCATAAGAGAAACATATGAAATTGTAACCAAGGCATTGCAGGAAGGTTGAGGGTATAGACAGTATCTGTGTTATGCAGGTTCCAAGGGGCCTTTGTGCCGAGTAGACAGGTTTTAAGGAGTACTTTCTTGTCGAATAGACAGGAAAGTTTCATTTTGAAATTTCTTTATATGAAATAAATATTTTTATGGTTAATAAAACCAAATTACAGAAGAAATCAATATATCCTAATCCAATATCGTAGATTCCTAACTCAATAATAACGATATGGTGTAATAGGCTGCACCTTAATCTGTTACACCGTCACATTTTCTCTAAGAAACTCCTTAAATTTGCTTTAACCATCATTGCCGGTATCTCTTATTCAACGGGCACCTGAAAATGCCTCCAATTATTTCATGTATTATTGTAAACCACCCAATTTAAGAGAAAGATGGAAAGATTAAAGATTGTGGACAAGCAAGTGTTGTCTGCCTAGACTCTTAACTACAAGTCTTAACGAAAATTTTATAACACGTGGTATATCAAGAATATTAATAAGTTCATGAAACATTGCCAGCTCAGGAATTCAAGTAGCTGAATAAACTGAGCTTCTAAATATTGGGACCACCGACTGACTAAAAGAAGTTCAGGACCTATAACCATTTTTATATTTGAACTTACATTGATGCTTCTATTTGTAGCAGACCATGTTCCATACACCTCCAGACCTTCTGAATCCGGATCTTTGATCTGAAATCAATTTCAATTAGAGATGATTTAATATCTCAAATGTCACGTTTTCTTAATTTTAATGTAACAAAGTAAAATAGAACTTTCTAATGTTGTACTGTACTTATGCATCTCATTCTGTCCGCAGAAGCTTGTTTACATTCACGAAGCTATTAAATGAAAAAAACAAATCTCAATTATCTCACATGGTACTTTTAAAGGGTTGGCCATTAAAATCAATCATTTTCAATGTTGTATATAACAGCGCATATTTCTGGTTGTGCAGCGTCTCGTATATATATGCTTCATCCAAAAGGTACTTCAGAACTTTATTCCACCGAATGTGCCTTCAGCACTAAAATTCACGCCCAATATGGATGTCATTTGTGGTCTCAGGGGAAAAACTTCCAAATAATAAAAATTTAAAGGAAGTACTGTTTGGAACAAAGATTACATTGATTAAAAGCCCAATGACAGCAGAAATAGGGAAGGTCCTGAAACTAGGTACAGAACACGGGGACCATTGAAAAAGAACTCAAGGTTGCTGCATGATAGAG
Organism: Kingdonia uniflora; assembly: GCA_014058105.1. NCBI lineage: Eukaryota > Viridiplantae > Streptophyta > Magnoliopsida > Ranunculales > Circaeasteraceae > Kingdonia > Kingdonia uniflora. The sequence continues at coordinate 2,189,837 of JACGCM010000622.1, forward strand.
TTCCATCTAGAAAGAAAAGTTATCCAAATAACAGTCCGCTATCTTGGCTCTTGAGATCCAATTTGGGTTTGATCAAATTTTCCCTACATGCTTTGTATTAACCCAAAGAAGAGAGAATAACTTGAGCGTCATAAACGTATACCTTGTGATATGTCATGGCCATCCCCCACCGTTCTTGTGTCCTAGTCTCTCTCTAGAAAATTTCCTCCCTTTAGTTTTAGTATTTGGGGGGCAAAATTAAATATAGCCTAATATTTGGGGGGTAAAATCTAAATCGCTTAAAATTTTATCACATCTTGGATTTTGGAGCATTTGAGTGAAATTTATAACTATTTGACAATCATTTTGATGGTGAGTTATAACAAAATGGAGGGTAATTTTGAGTTCCCAAATAAGCTTGAGGATTTAGTGGGATTAAATCATTGATAGGTGTTGGAGTATTATAAGTATTCTAAAAGTAGGAGTTTCTTATTCCTAATAGGAGTAGTAGAATTAGAAACTATGTTGCCAATATATAGGTCTTTCATATAATAGTTTTATTAACCTTTTATGAAATAAATCTTTTTCCTTTAATTTCTACATGGTATCAGAGCGGTTGAGTTCTTGAAGACAACGTAACAATTTCACGCTTCCGCCGGCGGCGAGCATTGTCGTCGTTGGGTTACTCAAGTAGTCTCGTTTATCTTTTTTCTTTGATTATCGATATGAAAATTTTCTTCTCAGTTCTTGGTTGTTGAATCTTTATAATTGGATATTTTTATTTCTTCATGAAGAAGAAATCATAACTTTTGGGTTTTATTAAAAGATTGTAGAGTTTGGTTTGCTACTCTATTGTGATTAATTTTTGTTCCTTGTTACTGATTAAGGAATTTCAAAACTTTCGGTTGGGGTTTTACGATTTCTACATGTTGCTTTAGTTCATGATTTGAAGATCGGAAGTACGGAGAAATCCCTTCGATTAGGTTCAATTACTGCCGTTATTACCTTCTAAACTAATTTGCTTTTTATGAGATCTTCTCTTGATTCCGATCTTTAACCCATTGTAAAGATTCAATGAATTCTTCTTCTTTGTTGTGAAGCAACACACATAAGTTGTTGCTTGAGTCATTGGGGTTCTGATTCTGGTTTGTGACTTGAATTTATTTGGCCTCGTGATACGTGATTCTGGTTAAGCTCTCATCTTATGTTGCTGCGGGATCTTCCGAGTTTTACATCCGCAATCAAAAGAAGAAAGCAGCGGGTCTTCCATCCTTGATTTGATTATTCCCCGTATCTTTTAACGATTAAATTGATATGCGATGGAAATATGCTCCAAATTAATTATTTCTTTCGTGATGGCTTCAAAGTTAGTTGTGGAGAAAATAGGAAATCTTACACTCTGACTTAGTAATTTGTTTTGGACACTATAAATGTTGAGGGTTGAAGAGATGTCCTCATGGTTAGAAGATGCTTAAAAGAGTCTTACTGCGTAGCAGCTGTTGAAAAGTTGTTGCTACTTAAGACTTTGTGTGACATTATGTCAAGGTTTTTCTTTCTTCTATGTAGAAGATAGTATGTGAAACTGATTAGTGCCTTTAGTTAGCGTTGATTGGTGGTGATATCTATTATCGTGATTCACGATGACATGTACACGCAAATGCGTTTGATTCATGGTGCTATCGTGATTGAACAATGTTTTTGATCAAGGCAATGGTTATAAAAACCCACCAAGTATCTCTATGAAATTTATATCTATTTTTAGCTAATCGTTTTTCATGCGATCTTCATCACTTTCTCTCAAAGTGATCTCTTTCTCTTACTATGATTTTTATTTATTTTTTTCTTGGTGATCTTTATTGCTCTCTAGTGATTGATCTTTCTTTCCTCGAGTGATTCTTTCCTAAAGTGATTATTTTTTCCTTTAATGATTATCTTAGATTTTTTTCTATTGTTTCCTATCGCGAGATACGATTTCTTTCTTTGGGTCGGGTGATTGTCCTAGAGTGAATTGTTTCCTTCCTTAAGTAGATATATTTTTCCTCGTCTCTCCTCAACATTACCTCGAGTAATCCTCTTCATCGACTAATTCTCTTACCTCAGTGTCCCTTCAAGATATTTACATTACCCTTGAGTGGGAAAACTGGCAAGTCGGTTAGTGCCGCCAATTTCATAAGTACATGTGGGAAAAATGGCAAGTCAAAATGCCACCGATTTCACAAGGGATATGGGAAGCTTTTAAGTGCTTCTGCTGCTGCAAAAGTATTGTCTAGAAGAAGTTTTATATGTTTTAGAGGGAGCCTTAATTTTCTTTATTAGTGAAGGAGTGATTGGACTATCGATTTATTTTTCTTATTGTAATCCACCTTGACACGAACATTATATATCTGTATATGTTCATATGTCCGTATCAACATAAGGGGGAGTGTTGGAGTATAGAAGTATTAGAAGTACTCTAGAAGTAGGAATTTCTTATTCCTAATAGGAGTAATATAATTAGAAACTATGTTGCCAATATATAGCCTTTCATGTAATAGTTTTATTAACCTTTTATGAAATAAATCTTTTTCATTTAACTTCTACAATAGGTTGTCATTTGCAGGGTGGCATCGTCTAAGCGGGGTCACATGTAGAGAAACATGTACCAGATTTGCTTCTGTCTACAAGATCACTGCCTTTTGTTGTTGTTACGCCCTCGATACAATTCATACTCACATAAATACCAAATGAGATTCAATGGGGCTCTTTACCTCAGTGATGAAAGCGACTCTGATCCCCATGTTAAGTGTTGTACTGGAGGGCTAAGACAATTTCCGCAGTTTGCAGTACAGAAATGTCAACTTCAATCATATGAGATATTTGCTCACTTAGCTTTCCTGACTGGAGGCTAATAATCTACAAAGACAACTGACAACAGTTTGATTGTTCACCTACTTCTAACATGTACAGTTAGACCTATATATCACATTATTTTTCCATGAGGTAGTCAAATGCCCTTCTCTAACTTGGGTGATAGGGAGATACTAATTATTATATTAAATTAAGTAATAATCTAGTTAGAGTCACGGCCCGTAGGCTTGGCTAGAAATGAACAAATATAGCCTATTTTAGCACTAAAATTTGTTAACAAATTGATACAATTTTTTTATGTGGATTTCTGAAGGATAAGGCTACCGTGATTAATTTGCGGTAAAGAAGATGATTGCTAAACTTCAACAGATTCTTTAAGTGCTGAATTGTAACTAAAAGTGGGGAAGAAACTGGTATCATCTTCCCAGAATTACCAAACTATATAGTACTTCAAGCTAAACAAAAGGTCCTTAGTGAAAAGACATCCTTACTGGAACCCCCTATTCACGTCCTTAGTGAAAAGACATCCTTACTGGAACCCCCTATTCACCCACGGAAAGACCACATGCTGGTCAAGATTGTATAGCCAATGTCATAACATACAACTGATTTAATATATCACTATCGTTCATCAATATATATATTACCATGATAATAAATTGAATTGTTCGTAGAATCTGTGTCATTGTACTTCATATAGAATACTTGCAGCATTGAACCACTTAATATAGCGTTGGCGCCATTTGACAAAAGAAAAAACTTAGTAACATGAATAATAAGTGTCTTCAGTTTAATTTGCTTACCTTCTTCGTGACCTCAAAGAGGAGATCATCTAATTGCGGAGTTGCACGAGCAAAGAAACCCGGTCCTTGAACTGCACAATCAACATTGAGGTACACTACCGCTTTAGAGCCCAAATTCACAAGATTCTGCTCAACCCATTCGGTAGATCCAACCTGCAAGCAGAAAACGTAAAAAAATAAGCGGATTTGACGAGATCAGTAATCTGGATTACTAAACAAACACTCAGTTCATCACTTGCTAATAGAAGAGCACTAAAATATCATGGGAACAGTTTAAGCTATAAGAGCTGCCCATATACGTCAATGCGAACAAAATGCGCCATGATTCGAAAGTGGGGCAAAGAACAAGAAAGAAAGTCAGAAATTCATATTTCAGTATTCCAATAATGATGAACATTGAAGCCAGTTGCTACTTGTAAGTTGTAGGGTACCTCGACGGAGCTTTGAATGTCAAAAAGAAGCATAAGAAAACTCGGTCATTTTTTAAGTACAAAGAATGGTACTCATCATTGCCGCATATAATCACAATGATCTTTCCCAAAGCTCTCAACAGTAAGCTCTTGACTAGATTAATTAGTTACCCAACCATCTGACTTCAGTCATCCATAATATAACTAAACCACAAAGTATGTAAAATGCACATTCTACCTTTCTTCTCTTTCCGCATTTATACCTCTAGCTCTCCCTGTAGGACATGCTATGTAAACTCGGAGTTCCACGTCTCACGATTAAATTAGCGGACTTTATCAACTCTAAATTTCCCGAATCCTATCTCTTTTCATTCTTAACATTGATAGCAGCAATGAACGAAAGTAATAAGTCTCCACAATATAAGGTGACACCCTCTGATCTCAGCACTCAGGAACAGCTCATCCACAGAACTCATTGGGGACAAGAATGGACCAAGTTAACCCCAACACTAAAAATAAAAAAATTGTTTCTCCTCTTCTTCTATTTTATGAATATAAGCTTTATGATTAAGGAAAAAAAGAAACCGGAGCAAGAAAAAGACCCACGCCTTTCCAACATTGAAAGAGCGATGACTCAAACTAAAAACAAACTTTAATGCAACAACACACTATCTAACATAATAAATTAAAGGGTACCATTCCGTACATGGGTACGCTTCTTTCCAATTTAGCCATAAGAGAAGAGAAGTAAATCCCAATCTTGCCCGTCTCCCTTTTTCCACTACCAAAGGACGAAATCTTGGCAAGAAAATGACATTATGTCACTCTTCTCTTTCCCTACAAACCTACTCACCTTCCATTTTAGCCAAATTGCCCAAATCAGGGAAAAAGGGAGAATTGCCACACTGCCTAACCTCATAAGCGAAAACGTTCTCGCCTCCAATTCCACAAGATCTCTCCATAATACTACCACAATGCGGACAAGGAAAGCCTACACCGGCATGTAAATTAATCCAAATACTCTTACGGTAGTGAAGGAAAAGGTGATTATGGATTTAGCATCTCTTGAACGAATGGGGCAATAAGTGATTACAATAATTTTACATTTTACATTTCTGAAGCTTCTCAATTGTAATTATTTTATTCATGAATGTTGTCCAAGTAAAAAAAAACATGGAAATAAGCTTGGGAATCCAACATTTTCTTTTTCCTGAAAGTAGGGTTGATATGAGTTAGGTTTGCTACCAATCACATGTCCCAAACGAGAAAATAAACAACCCATATCCTCCTATTCAATTTTTCTAAACTAGCTAGCTTGTCCAAGAGAAAGGTCATAAATCCATTTCCAGCTACTTATATTTGAATCAAAACCAAGGTGCTACAATGTTCCAGTATGATAAAAAGTTTATCACATCCAGTACCGAGATGCTACAATGTTAGGTTATGGAAAAAGTATATCTCCTTAAAAAAGGAGTCCATTAACCAACTATTATACCAAAATATCCCTCTATTGCCAAGTTTCACTCAGATTCTCAATCTCTTACAAAACACTAAGTTAATCTTCATTGCACCCCTTAATAGTCCACATACCACATAATAGGTTTCAACCACTGCATTACGATCCAGCCGAATTTTGCTGGTTATAAGTTGCTTCGATTCGTGGAGCTAATCGAAGGTCGTGTTACGTGTAGTCGATGCACGTCGTGTTACGAGGAAGGATATCTTGTGTGAACCGGTTGACATATTTGGAAGTTCTTTTGTATCGTTTATTCTTTTTGTTTTGCGTTCGGGTTGTAATTTTTCCACATCGGAAAGTTTCATTTCGTTCTTCAATAAATTATTTTAACATTCTCAAAAAAATAAATAAATAAATAAATAGAAGTCCTAGTCTATGAAGAAATTGATTTATACTAAACATTGGTTCATAGAAAACGTCTTTAGTGTTTGGTTTTAGTTGGGATCTAAATTGGTCTATTAGAAATAAAATATTACTTTATTCAACACAACCAATTTAAAGTCAAAGGACATGTCTTTTGGAGTATAAGGATATGTTGGTAGCTCCACTTGAACTTGGACGCTACTTATGCTTTCAACTTGCACGTTTCGTAGGAGATTTCCACCTCTTTCTCTACACTCCTAAAACAGGAAACTACTAGAGTAATCCCTCTTTAGAGGATTCTCTAGAACAAAATATAATATCCTTTTGGAGTAAAAAGGGATTACTCTCGTAGTTGATAAGTCACGTGGTTGCACCCACGACCACGCATAGCACGTTTCGTACATCATGTGCGCACTCTTTTATTTAGTTTATGTTATTTACTTTAATTGCATTATAATTATGAGAAGTCTCCTAATTAGAGTCTAGCTAGGGTTTCTATTTGTGATAGGTCTCTTCTCCTATAAAAGAGAGTCTAAACTTAGTTTATTTGGTATGCTGGTTTTAGTGAGAGAAAAGGCTTAGCCTTAGAGAGAGATCGTAGAGTTTGGAGCAAATCTCATAAACCCTGGGTCTTTGACCTTTATTTTATGCAATTGAGAGATCTTAGTATTAATCAAGCTTAATTTAGCTTCCGCGTTATTAGTTTTCTAACAATTGGTACCAGAGTTAGCAAGCTTCTGCGGGGGGAAAAAAAATCTTCTGCTACCGTGATTTCAGCGTTGCTACAGTGATTTCGGCATTGATACAGTGATTTCTGCGACTGCTACAATAATTTTTGTGTTACAGTGATTTTTCAGTGTTGCTACAGGAATTTTCTTTTACGACGAACGATTAGCGATCCTAGATTTGCCTTCTATGTTGGTGCGATTCTTGAGATAGCAAGGTTGGAGACGGGAGTTGTGACGGAGGATTTGAAGAAATTCGTTGGAGATGGCTTGGAGATGAAACACCTCGAAGAGACGACAGAGAGAGAGAGAGGTTCACCGTACGATTGATCTAGTAGGTGGGAAAGACGAAGACATGTTGAAGAGTTCTCGATCAAAGGACAACGAGAAGGTTGTGACTTTGATGCGAGGGGTTTACGTGATTAACGATTCCAATCGTCAGGAAGCCCAACCGAAGAAGACCAACCCCAATCCAAAACCAATACCCCGAGTCAAACAAATTAAGGAGTGGGGTTTCGCTGAGTTGTTCAACAGCGACGAACAAAATTATGAGATCGAGGTAGAAGTTATTAGCGATTGCGAGGAAATACCAGTTTTTGAACAATTTGAGACTACCGGAGTGGTTGAAAACAATGCGAGTGTCACCAGGTTCGAAGTCGAACCAGAAAATGGCAACCCAAACCTAGGGTTACCGCATATTGCCGGGACAGTCGTCAGAGAAGTAACGACACCCAAAACTCAACATCAGATCAGTGAAGTCATTAATTCCAATGTGGGAAGCTCTAGGAGTGATAATCGTGGAGGAGTAGCCGTACAAAGCCACGAGGAAGGCAAAACTGTGTCGACAATTGCAGGCGCTGAATCGGAGGTGATTCGGAGTTTGTCCAACCGAGGACTAGAGTAGTCATGGTAGCTTCTCAAGGCTTAGGGGCGTCGGTAAACGATTATTCGCTGATGAGGTGGCCGTAGGACGAGCTTGAATTCATCGGGGAAGGAGTTACGCCGCACGTGCGGGTAACTACCCACGTGCGAGGCACACGGCAATTGGTGACACATGTTTTGGTACACCAATTGGCATGCTAATTGTAACAGGGTCACATGTTTTGGCACACCAATTGGCATGCCATCGAAGACACATGGCAGAGGTAGAGGCTATCATGGCATGCCTTTAAGTAAACCGCGTGACCCACATGCGTTTACTATTTTTGACCCAGACCCAAAGTGGAAGAAACACACCCAGGCTCAAACAAGCCCAATTGGGGCCGCGAACCCACGCCCAGTTCAACTTACAACTTAAAACAGGCCCGAACATTCTTCACACGATTTGGGCCCGAACTCAAGCAAACCAAAGTGGAGTCGCGAGCCCAGACTTGAGCTCGGGTTTCACGAGAATAAATACAACGCCAATAGCAACAAGTATTGTCACTATTCCGATCACAAATTCGGTGACCCCGAATCGTTGATCATGTGAACCCCTCGCATCAAAATCACAACCTCCTCATTGTCTTTTGATCGAGAACTCTTCAACATGTATCTGTCTTTCCCACCTACTAGATGAATCGTACGGTGAACCTCTCTCTCCGTCATCTCCTCGAGGTATTTTATATCCAAGCCATCTCCAACGAATTTATTCAAATCCTCCGTCACAACTCTCGCCTCCAACCTTGTTACCTCAAATATCGCACGAACATAGAAGGCAAACCTAGGATTGCTAATCGTTCGTTGTAAAAGAAAATTCACGCATAAATTACTGTAGCAGGACAAAATTACTGTAACATCACCGAAAATCACTGTATCACACGTCACTGTATCAATGCCGAAATCACGGTAGCAGCAGAAGATTTTTTTTTCTCACAGAAGCTTGCTAACTCTGGTACCAATTGTTAGAAAACTAATAACGCAGAAGCTAAATTAAGCTTGATTAATACTAAAATCTCTCAATTGCATAAAATAAAGGTCAAAGACCTAGGGTTTATGAGATTTACCCCAAACTCTACAATCTCTCTCTAAGGCTAAGCCTTTTCTCTCACTAAAACCAACATACCAAATAAACTAAGTTTAGGCTCTCTTTTATAGGAGAAGAGACCTAGCACAAATAGAAACCCTAGCTAGACTTTAATTAGAAGACTTCTCTTAATTATAATGCAATTAAAGTAAATAGCATAAACTAAATAAGAGGGTGGGCACATGATGTACGAAACATGTTATACGTGGTCGTGGGTACGACCACGTGACTTATCATAAAATAATACTTTATTCAACAACCAATTTAAAGTCAAAGAAGGACATGTCTTTTGGAGTATAAGGATATGTTAGTGGCTCCACTTGGACGCTACTTATGCTTTCATTCTAGTGCGTTGATAATGCCTCGTATTCAGTGTTAAACTTGTAATTATCATCTCCCACCATTATAAGGGAGTAGGTTAGGTTTTTCCAATGGAAAAGCTTTGAGATATAAGCTTTTGAGAAAAGAGAGTGAAGCTTCAATGGGGGCTTCGGCCTCTCAATCGCACTCTCAATTTCATTGGAAAGAAGAAACATATTGGAGTAAGAGAGTGATTGTAATCATCTTGCTCCATAATGATTTTTTTTCTCCTTACCACTATAGACGTAGCCATTTGGGATGAACCGCGATAAACGCTTGTGTTGTGTGTGATTATCTTTTCTTTTTTATGATTTTATTATTCTCCTTCGACAAATTTTTGAACCACAATCGGTTACCAATCGTATGCAATTTAGATTGCAACAAAGATTCTAGAGTCTTCTGCATCAAACTCTACCACCCAAAATCTAGAAACAAACACGTTTTATACAATCCTTGTTAGTACTGAATATTTTCCTAGTAATACATACTCACCATCAACAACTTCTTTAACCCCATTCCCCTCCGTTAGTCTTGGACACTTGCTTCTACCTAATGGTCCTTCGTCGTGTCATTCCAAAAGTTCTCCATGATGATATAACAAGCTTTCTTCACTCCCTTACTAAACATGTAATGCAGCCCAGCAATAGCCTAAAATAAGTGGAAGGAAGAGCCTCTACATCACAATCCAAAATCTCAGCTAAAGTAATCTATGTAATATTGACAAAGATATGCATGTCAGTGTTGTCACTAGTATGGACAGTGTCGGACACAATGTAAAATGGAATACCTTGAGAATATTTTGGACACATGTGTCCTCGTGTCCAGGTGTTAATGTTGGATACATGTCTGACACATTATTTTGAAAATATGTTGTGTCCCTGTTAGATATAAAGAAGTTGCAAGTTTTCTGGGCCCCACAACATTGCTCTCACTAAGATTAATGCAAAGGCCAAAAACATACCCGAAACAAAAAAGAAGTCCTCCGCACGCAACTTAAGTATAAAAGGAAGGCTCCAACTAAATACCAATGTATAATTGGAAAACATCAAATCAACTTCATTCTATGCCACTTTTAAGCCTTCTGATACCACATTAACCACTGTCTTCATTTAACATCCTACCAAATGCCTTCTTAACCAGAAGGAATAAGCACGAGGAGAGATGGCTACCCTAGCGCATGCCCCTCGATTCTTTTATGCCAAAGAAGAATCCACCATAATTGTGAAAGTGCCAAACAAATGAACTTGATCATCCACCTCCTTGCTTATCTACAAAATCCATTATTTGGAGCACATAACTAATGAAGTCCAACTGACATAATCAGAGGCTTTCTCCAGATTCACCTTAAACAACTTCCGAGATTTAGTTCTGAAGTTCATACTCTAGTTGGCCATCAAAGTCCATCTCGTTCACATTGTATTCAAAGTACCAATCATGAAAAATAATACAAATAAACAAGCTAAAAAAATCCTTAAACACATCAATTATATCCACACCTATAGTATCTCAGCATCTTTGGAAAAAGAAAAAGAAAACTTACATTCCATCAGAGCCTTGAGCCTTATCTCCCGCCGCCTGCCGAATCACCCCCAGCACATCCTCGTCTAAAATCGATTTCTCCAACTCGATTGCTTCCTCCAAAAAAATTATGTCCACTCCATGCCACAACTTTGATAACATTCCATAAGAGTATAAACCAGAATAACTTTGCACCAATCTCTTTAATGGCCTCCTCACCTTCCAAAATCTCACGGTAAAACTCCACATTATAACGTCCTCCCAATCCAACTTCGAAAGGATTTATTGTAACACTTGCCACCAACTAAGAGAAAATTATTGGCACTAAGGAAAGAAGTTGAAGTTTTAGATTATTGTATACCATGAGATCACGCATGTGGACATTTACTCAAAATTTTACTCATATATTGACTGCATTAAACTCAAACATAACAGCAACTTCATATATGGTGCATATCAAGAAAAGTATTAGATGTAGACACCTACATGGAACTGTTTTCTCTGAGAATGCAAAAAAAAAAAAAAAATTGATCATTTAAAGGAAACTTTATGAAGTAAAAAGAAAACAAACCGAAGGCAAAGGAAAAAAGCAAACAATACAAAGAGGCTATTGATTACTTGATAATATCTTGAGAACATGGGATGGAGACCCTGTTAAGGCTTGTGCAGTTAGAACTAGGCCTCATAATACCATCATCCATGAGCTACAGGCCATCAAAGAAGGGCTGATTATGGCAATTGAAGAGGCTATTGATTACTTGATGGTTTACACCGACTCTGCAGCAGCAGTTAGCTTTCTCAACGACAAAACCATCCCTCCTTGGTATGCTAGAAGGCTGGTTAAAGAGATTTTCAAACTTATGGAACACTTCACATCTTTTCAGATTGAAGATGTGTTTAGGGAGGCTAACCAAGCTGCTGATGATCTGGCAAAGTTAAAACCTATGGAAGGTCTTGTAGTTATTATACCAGGTGCTTTCACCCTAAATCTAAAGACGATCACTCATGAAGACAAACATGGCAGATTGTATGTTAGAGTAGGATAGGCCTCGGTGCAGTGTTTTGAGTGGTTTTTCTGCTAGCTTAGTTTTTTCTTTTCTTTTAGAGTCTCCCTCTTTATTGTTCTCTTTAGTTTCTATAGAGCAGGGGGTCTGCTTTCAACCCCACAACCCCAGGTTGCCCTCCAAAAAAAAAACAATACAAAAAGCACTCTTCGTCACTTCGGAACTGCTATAACAAAACATCTTCATTGCATAGCTAGATTTTTAATCCTCACACCCCATGATAAAAATGTTGGAAGATGACCAATACCAAATTGTGGCTTAAATGCTTCCTCGGTCTTTGCCTTCTCTTCAAAATGCGTTTTGTTCCTCTCTTTCCATAAAGCAATCTAATCGCATAAGGGCAGAAGGCCCATAAATCTTTCCTAATCTTCCTTCTAAATGGCTTGCATGACCATATTTTCCAAGATTTCAAATAACTCAGTTCAAAGACTCAAGAAACACCAAAAAGGTTAAAGGAAATGATCTCAAACCTCCATCGCAGTAGGACAACAATGTAGGTGTAAGTGATCAATATTCTCATATGCTATACCACAAAGTAAGACAAAAAAAATTGATGATTTAGCCTAGTAGCCCAATAGATCTAGCTCCAACGAGTGCAACCCCTTGTTTGTTAAAACTAACTAGTTACAACTACTCGAGTCCTCTGAATCCTTGTCGTCACATCCATATCTCTTTGTCTTAGTTCATATCTAAACGTAGTTTGTCCTCGAGCCATATTTAATAAAAGAAGGCTCTACCACAGATGAGATCTCCTTCATCTGAACTAAGCGTCTCCGAAAGTCTACACTACAATACACACCTCTTATGCTCCTAGCTTAAACCAAATGCGACATATCGGTCTCAACGTGGATTTCTCATTCTCTACTCACTTCAATTTTCATTTGTCTTCTCACATTCACATCGTAATTAAAGTGACTTTTGAATCATAATTTTAATATCATCCACTTCTAGTTAAATCTTCTTTTCTAAAGGTTAACTTCTCGTGAGTCGTACTATAACTAGATCCTAAATCTCAAGAGAACAGGAAGGCATCCTAAGAAATTTTATAGTAGGCAAGTTTCTTGTGGCACATCAAAATGCAACCAAGGAGTCAATGTTATGCTTCTTTTAAACCTCCATAGCTTTGCTCTTTGTCAAGTTTGCACGTAAATCTGAAACCAACTTAAAGCTTGGTATTTTAAATCTATGATGTCCAATTTCACTCGACTGTGTCTTACGCAGAAAATGGTAGTATGGGTGACTAATCTTTCATGCCTCCCCGAACAACCTAGTATCAAGCTAAACTATTTATCAAATCAAAAAGATTTTCAAACTGTAAGATTTATATCTATCATCAAAAATCGTCCCAATGCCTAAAACACATACGACAGCAATAACAAGTATGATGTGGATGATCTTGGTTGGCAACCTAAATAGTCAAGAGTCACCTACAGGGCTAACCTTTGAAAATTAATTTCCAATGTTGGGCATAACATGATGGATGTAATTGAGTTTCTATTGGACACGAGTACAAAATTGAGGCTTTGGCTTGATATTTGGTGCAAGAATCAACACTTAGCAGAATTGTTTCCTATTATTTTTACAAAGTATGATAACGTGGCCGACTTTATGTTTGGGAAAGGGATATAATAGACTGGAAAGGAAGGACTATGATCAACAAATCCCCCCCCCCCCCCCTCGCTCTATCAATGGACAAGATTTCAGAGACAATAAAATATATATATATATCATATATGTATGTAACATCATCGGATGTGGTCTAACGGTGGTGGTGGTGGTGTGTGTGTGTGTGTGGGGGGGGGGGGGGTGTTTGGCTCAATCATTTTGCATGCATATTATGGACATGAGGAGAAATGTTAAGTACTGATTTGAGACCATCCCTGTGACGAAGGTTTAGAGGAAAGATATCCCTTGTGAAGTGTGCTTCTTCTATTGGGGAATTGTATGGACGCGCCCTGAGTGACAATCTTTGAAAAACGACATATGAACATCACAACACGATGCGTAATTCATGAGAATTGGGTTGAAAATGATTTGCCATCTTATCTTTACTTTGTCATAAAATTGAATTAAATTGTAATCATTGTCATAAATCGAAGGTTTATACTGTTGGGCTTTTAGATACCCTGGCATGAAGGGTGTTTTTGAGGATTAGTGGCCAGATTGGAAAATTTGTTGATGTAACTGCTATCATTTCTTTTTATTTCCTTCTTCGTGTTTTTGGCTTTTGGACTGTAACTAACTTTCTCCCTTGGAAATTTTATTTAGAGTGGTTCATATGCACCTTCAAAGAAAACAATATATGATGTGGATAGTTGCTCGAGTTTCCATACTATACGTGTGCGCCGTTTTCCTAATGAGCCTAGCGCATGTACCATTGATTTTGCACGTTGCTAGTTCTTTTCTAATAATTCCAGTACTGGAGATTTAGATTACGTTATTAACTATACTGGAGAGTTAGATTACATTATTAACTACCATGCCAACAATGAAATCAAAAGAAATCCTCTACGAATTTATTTAGTCAAAGACCTAATATAATGAGCATCGACTATTACCTACCATTCCAAACTCTTCTGCATCCCAGCTACAGAGAACAATGGTCCTCCGAGGGGCCCACCCAGAGCGCGTTAGAAGGGCATACCTGCGAGCAATGTCCAGTAGCGCCGCAGTTCCACTATTGGGATCAACAGCACCATATGTCCATGCGTCTCTATGGTTTCCAAGGAGAACATAGCGGTCAAGCTCCTCCCACCCCCTTATAACTGCAAATACATTGTGGATTTTGACAACTTTTTTCTGTTCCTGGAAAATAAGAAAATGATGTATTATTAAATCAACTTACAGAAGTATTATAATGAGAGGCACAATGCTCTAGTGATATACTAAATCCCAGTTATGAGATTAGGCTTGAACAGAGCATAATAAAAGCCAGAGAGCCCAATAATAAGAAAACAATTAGAGTTTTGTTTCAAGCTTTGATAAGTCCAAGTGTTTGACAAAGACATGATTTATAAAACATACAAATGCTGCAACATGTTGACAGTCTGAAATGATTGTGCTTGTTCTATTTTTAATTTAATCGATTCAATTTTATCAGTATTGCAACTTGTTCAAATTAGCTATCCGGCTGATCAAGTTACTTGCAAACAGTCAGAAGTTATAGCTAATCTTCAAAATAAAAAAATAGAAATATGTTGGTCCCATTGCATTCCACCTATTGTGAGTAATTGGTGAAAATACTTCAAATAGCATCTTAAGACTGTATCAAATGTCTATTTTCAAGGTCATGAAAAATCAAGCTGATCACCTGAAAAGCACCCACCAAAAATTAACAGATCTCTCGGACGAGGCCTGTCAAGATTTTGGTGGACAAACACTCTAGTTGCAAATCCATGCTACAAACAAAATAATATACGAGAATGTGAAGTTCCCAATACGTGGTCCAAACAGGAAAAACATACTAAGAGAATAGTTGGCCAATACTTTCAAAATAGAAATGGCATGGTTGGGGAAGGAAAACGACAAAGAAGACGAGAATAGCACAGACAGACTTTGTGGTCCCAACACGAAATCCAGCAGACAGATAATCCTCAAGATATAATGCAGGCTGATTAAGCTATTTGTCCTATCTCATGTATATATGAGAAACTACATAACACGACGGAATTAATTAAGGACCACAACATCCAAAAAATACCTGGACCTTTCTGATTTAGTCTAACAATTTCTATTTTGCTATATCCAAAACCAGTCCTCATCAACTGAATATTTCGACTTCTTCATGTGTTTTGCCAGATTATCAATGGAAATAGTATAACTGCTTCTTAATTGTAGATACATATCCATTATTTACTGTTAAGGGTTTATCTCAAATATATGTGTAACAATTCTATTCAAATGAGTCACAAAACTGCATACATGGAGGCATCAAAGAATAGACCAAACAACTATCTGAAAAAAGGTAATCCTGAAGTCTAAAGACTCTAAACTGAAATATACCAGAAAGTACCTGGTAAGTGAAGTTCACCAACGTGGGCCCCGCACCGACTCCACCGACCTTCGAATGTAAGGTGACCCTCCACTCGTAGGGCACTTCAACTCCCTCAAGTGAACCCAGAATGATCTCAGCATTTTCCGCAGAAATCGGCATAGACGGAATTTTGGGAAACCTTTTCTTAACCTCATTCTCCTCCCACCCCAACTTCTCTCCACCTTCAACTCCTCCCCAACCAGGAGTCAATGGGTCTCCCAATCCCTTCATAACAGTCCCCCTCTCCACCCCGTTAAACCTATCCCCATCCCCATAAATTAACACCGCCACAATCCCATTTTCCGAGCCCCTCACCACAACCCCGCCTCTAAAAACCTCCCCTTTCCTCACAATAGCCACACACCCACTCACATTCACCCCCAACGCCTCCAACACCCTATAATCCTCCTCCCTACCATAATTCACAAAAACCACCTTCCCAAAAACCGACCCAGACGGCGAATAAGCGTGATAAGGCACTACAACTCTCCCCGAATAACCCAACTCACTTAACTCCAATTTCCTCACAACCCCATCACTCAAATACACATCTAACGAAATTTCCCCAGGATAAGATAACAACGCCTCAAATTCAACATTATGGGTCTCTAAGTTTAGTCCTTTAAAATGGTTTTCGACGTATTTTACAGTCTCTAACGAAGCTTTGGTCCCTGCTAAGTGTGGGTGAAGGGTAAGGTCACGAAGGTAAGATGAGATGGTGTAGTTGTTAGAAGAGGTGAGGAAGAGTGTTGTTGTTGTTGGGGTGTTTCGATTGGGTGTTGTTGAGGTGTTTGAAGTTGGATGGTAAACTATGTAGAGACCTGAAACACAGAGAAAGGTAATGAAAGCTAGAATGGGTGAAGATGATGGTAGAGCTGTAAAGATGGGTTTGGGTGTTGAGTGAGGTTGCGCCATTAGAGACGGAGAGATGTTTACTTGCTTTGGTGAAGCATTTCCATGGCGGAGGAGAGAGAGAGTGAGAGGTGAATCAGCGTGTTACTGTGCGTGTGTCAATAGGGATGATGACGAAGTGAGAAAAGTGGTGTTTTGGGGGCCCGTAGTGTTGGTGAGTCCGTCGTATAGTGGTAAACTACATACACGGTGAAACCAGCTACACGAGTAGCTCGTTGAAGGTTACTAGTTTACGCCCGTTCCACCGAGATCTTCCCTGTTTGTAAGGTGCTTTTGTTATTGGGAGCGGATTCAGAGACACCCAAAAATGAGACACTAAGGTCTCACTCAACCACAACCACTCATCTCTATTAGATGAGTGGCTCTCAAAATTGGCATTTCCTATAAGGAAAATGAGGTGGATAATTAGGGGGTCCTACCTGCCCCACTATCTCTCTCTCTATTCCCCTCTCCTGTAACTTGTAACTGGCTGACGTTTCCCTCTCTTTTCAAATTACGAGTCAAGTCTCACATTAATGTTGTGTCTCCCCACTCTCTCTCTCTCTTACACACTCTCATTTTTTCTCTCTGCAAGCAAACCATTTCCCTCCAAACGTCTCTCTCACTCACTCTGTCTCTCTCACTCTCGCGAACAATTTCACTCTCTCACGAACACCGTCTCCTCTCACGAACAGTTTGTGGTTTCTCTCTCACGCTCTCTCTCTCTCACTGTCTCGTAAATTGAGACTGTCATTTTGTTTGATTTTCCATTTCGGGTTGAGAAGGTAATTACTTCAATGAGGGGATTCAAATACATTGTTTAAAGGAAAGAAGGATTGGTGTCTACTTCAAGGTAATTCAATTCTCATTCCGTTAATATCGTGAAATTGGACAATGTTAAACTCAAATTACTAAAATTACAATACAATACTGCATGATTCTCGATTTCGAGAATATTGGACATGTCCCAAAAATCACAAATACAATCTGTTATTCTACATAGGTAAAATATATCGTGAAATTTGACAATGTTAAACCTAAATAGCTTCAATTGCGATATTATAATGCATGATTCTCGATTTCGACAATATTGGACATGTAAACATATAAGCATAACTACAATCTCCTATTCTACATATAATATTGTCGAATTCGACAATATTATATAAACATAACTAATATTGAACTTGGTAAATTGTCGATTTCGACAATATTTCATATCAATATCTCCAACCACTATGAAATTGTCGAATTCGAATATTTTATGGTAGATTTGTGCTATTAACAGGATTCCATTTGAATAAGTCCAAATTTTTGATTTCGACAGTAACATTGTTGACTTGGACTTGTTAAAATGGAGTCGAAATCGACAATTTTCAAGTGCACTTGCTCTTTTGTTTATATAATATTCTCGAAATCGACAATTAACATATGCAATTATACTGATACTTTGAACAATAAATTGTGTACAGGTAAACAATGAATGACAAAGTGCCTCTAACCGCTTCGAATATAAGAAAAAAAGAGTTGGCCAGAGAAGGAGATTTAGTTACCTATAAGAGAAAAAGAAAAACTATTGATCCAACCACAGTCGTCCCTCCTTATACCGTTGAATCTACTAATGAGGGTGTTAGTGAACCAATACCTCCGCTCAAGGGTTCTAAATTTGATACAGAGTCTGCCCAAGCCGCTTTGGGAGCTCAACCCCCGCTCCCAAATGTTTCCCCTGATTCAGATGTGAATATTCCTATTGTTGGGGGGTATTCTGAAAGCGAAGGGGGCTACAAGCAACGAAGACGTAGGCCCTAGTGATAGAAGCTTATTAAGAAGCTTCAGATTCCATAGAGCGAGGTCGATCGCTCTAGGGCAGGTATATTGTTTAATGGAACCCCTTAATTAATTATGTTTTGTTATTCCTATTAGTCATATTTTGTTTACATAATTGCCATTATTGTTCAGGAGAAGCTTCCGCTGCGTGTTCACCATCACCCGCCTACGTGGGACCTTACAAAGGAACCACAAGCGGTCCAAGATTATGTTAAGTTGAAGGGTTTGGATAGGATTGAGGCCATATCCTACAACTCTGCGCTGATTTCTGCTATTGCGGAACGTTGGCAACCGGAAACTAACAGTTTCCACTTCAAATGGGGCGAGATGACTCCAACTTTGGATGGCGTGGAGCAATTGGTTGGGTTGCGTGCAGATGGGGATGCCACTGTCATTGTCGGCAGCTGGGGATTCCCTGCGCTTGTGGAGGTTTTTGAGAACAACCTCCTATAAGGTCTAAAAGCATTCAAGGCTTTGAAAGCTGGGGGTGTTGGAAATTCATTGTCACTGAAGAAACAGAGAGATCACTATGCCTACAAGTTGGGGAAGGTTCTCAGTGACAGTATCGCTACAGCTGCAAAGAAGAAGAAGGGGTTAACATCCAAGTCTGTTACCCGTGCTTATATTCTTTATGTCTGTGGCTCCTTTCTATTTCCTACGAAGAAGGGCACAGATGTCAGCGCACGGTACCTTGACCTGTTTGCCAAGGACAAGGTCGCGAAGAAGTGGTCATGGGGATCAGCAGTTCTGGCCCACATGTATTACAATTTGGGTGCAGTATCTCGAGATGATGGGAGGCAAGTTGCATGCTGTACCACGCTACTCGAGGTGAATCCATACTCATTTTTGTAACTGTTTTAACATATGCCTTCAACCTCTTGACTAATTTTATTTTGTTTCTCATTATCTATGTAGTCCTGGATCTTTGCACATTTCCCAAAACTTGTTGGGATCCCAAAGGAGATGGACTCCGACGCATATGAGCACTGGACTTGTTGAAAATGGGACGCATCCGTTACGGATAGATACGCTGCTTCAGCTTTGCTCATGTTTAGGGAGGCATTGGACAAGTACAAACTAGAGGATGTAAGTTCATTAACCTGCTACACTGTATGATATTTGACATAGAGTACGTAGATTACATTGCTAGAAAATTGTCAAAATCGAAAATACTATTAATAAATCTATTATTGTACATATCATATTGTCGAATTCAACAATAAATAAGCATAACTCAATGGCACTTGAGAAATTGTCGATTTCGACAATAATGCATCTGATAAAATACAAGTCCACTACTATATTGCCGAATTCGACAATTTGATTAAATCCTTCACAGGACTACTGGAAAAAAATTCAACTTAATGGTGTCATAATACATTTAATTCATTTTTCATGTAGGTGGTCTGGGACCCATACAGAAATAAAAGGGATTCCGCACATACGTTCAAGGAGTTCACGTTCTTTTATGGTGTATTAGCTTCTCCAGATCATGTTCAACCCTACTACCCAAATAGGGTTGTGCGGCAGTTCAATCGGGAACAAGGCATCCCTTTAAAGTGACTGATCACAGAGATTTTGAACCTATCGAGCGCTGAAAGCCCGAGAAAATTCAGCCCTAAGTATGAGTGGGTTGATTGCTTCTCTGGCCAAAAGTGGAAGGACTTTGTTTTGAAGAAGGCGGATAGGGGGCGGAGGGTACGAGAGGGGCCTCTAGTATGTACGGAGGGATACTTGGAGTGGTTTGCCTCCGTCTCATAGACTACGATATGTCCCATTGTTGTTGACCTGGCTGCAGATGATGATGTTAGAGTTCATCAAAGAAAGGAAGCCACTGCCAATGAGCATGGTGACACCCCCGTACGCCATTCTCACGATGTTGCTGATCAATATGATGCATCGGTTAGTACATATTACAACCATTTTTATCTCACTTGCCTTCTATTCTATTCAAATCAAAAAGACAATTGTTTAATATTCTGCTAATTTGTAGCATCATGAGCACTCTAGTCGATCTCCAAATATAAACCTAAATGGCCAGCAAATCACAGCACTAAATGACCAGCTTCAGAAGCTCAAGGAGGATAAAGAGAAGGAGTCTGAAACCAATATCAATCTAAGAGAGACCCTCAAAGAGAAGGTCAGTCATACCTATCTTTAGTTGTGCATAATGTGTATTTTTATTTATTGTTATTGGTATAAGTAATTGTCGAGTTCGACAACTATTACAGTGTACGTGTAAGTGAACAAAGGTAAATTGTCGAATTCGAGCAATGTGCACTAGAGTTTGCAAATCTTCCAAGGCAGTTAGATGGGAAGGTAAGGTCTTAGGCAGATGTCATTATAGCATCCATTGTTTGTTTTTGTCAAAATCTAGATTTTCCTTGTCTAATTTATGTTTGTAGATATTAGAGTGCAAAAATTTGGAGGAAAAAAATACAAGTTTGGAGGCAGAGCTAAGGCAAAAATCTGGCCTTGAAGACTGTAATCAAAGCTTATTTGTTGAGTTGAATAAAAAGGTAATGAGTTTAATACAAAGGTAATAGTGTTGAGTGTCTCTAACCCCTAATTACTTATAGTCTTCCATTAATCATTCTTGCATCTGGCGTAATTATTTTGTCCTCAATGTGTACAGTGTAAAGAGATCGAGTCACTAAAAACGGTAAATACGTTTTTGATGAAGCAGTTAGACTTACAACTTCCTCCAGCTACACCTGTGAGTTTACCAAAATTTAATAATGTTTAATTATTTGTCACTTATTTGTAAGTCTGGTAACATTGTTCTTGTGCTCATGTCTTGAACAGCTTGTTGTGTTACAATCACATCAGCCTGTGTCAGACACAACCCTAGCAAAGAAGTATGAGGACTTGTTGGTTGCACATGAGGTTATTAAGAAGAAGTTGATTGCGAAAGAAGATTTTGCAAGTCATTCAAAATGAATGAAATTAATTGGAGTTTGTGTTTGATAATAGTGAATTATAACTTAATTTTGGGTACGAATTTAGTGAATTGATAATAGTGAATTTAAGTTTTATTTTGGAGGTTCATTTTGTGTATGAGTTTTGTGTACGAGTTTGTGTTTGATTATCCCAAAATCAGATGTACGAATTTAGTGAATATCTAATAGTGAATTTAAGTTTCATTTTGGGGGTTCATTTTGTGTACGAGTTTGTGTTTGATTATCCCAAAATCAGATGTAGTATTCATTTTGGATTCCATACTCAATATAGGTTCACCCCTGCTCAACTGCTCAAAATCAAATGTAGTACCCAAAATTACATTTAAATGAACTGGAGTTATATAGCTCATCTCCTTTATGTATTTGGAACAGATAATGATCTGGACATCCAAGTATAAGAAAGAATCATCGAGATAAACGGAGGAAACTAACCATCTCGTAAACTCCCCCGCCCATCCTTCTGAATTATATGGAATATTGATTTCAATATTTATTCTAATGTTGGATATTTTTACAGCGACAGAAGTTGGTTAATGCTGAAGAGATGATGAAGTCTTTAGAAGCAAATAACAGTGAATGGGTATGTCATATTTCTAACTCTTGTTCATATTTGAGACTGCTCTGTGTAATGCATGACTTCAAAATTATGTTATTGGAACTTGGTATTGTCGAATTCGACAATTATGAATTTTATTTCGAGTTGTGCATGGTAAATATTGTCGAACTCGATAATTTAGATAATGTTCATGTACATACCAAGTCTATTTATCGTAATGTTGGAGTTTATTTTTTAGCATAAGAAACTAGTAAATTCAGAAAAGAGGAAGAAGACTTTGGAAGTAGATAACAATGAATGGGTATGACATATTCCTAACTCTTGTACCTATTTGAGATTGTTTTATTTAATGCATGGTTTGAAGACATAGTTGCAAATTCGACGATTACTTTCTTCATATTGTCGAATTCGACAATATTGGTAATATATATTTCCACTTGGACAATAAATAATTGTCGAGTTCGACAATTATGGCACTGTAGTTGGAATTATGGATACCCAATATTGTCGAGTTCGATAATATTGCTACAATATTAATGTTTGTTATAATATGAGGACTTGTTGCAGGAGGTTTGGCGTCAAGCATTGAAGAAGGCACTCGCAAGTGAAGGGATGGGAGACATAGGTAACCCAACCTTCGAAGAACTTTTTGAACATAATGAAAGATTCTTCACAATAGCGCAGCATGGACCCAAGGGAGATTATCAAGAGGACTTGGTCTCCACGGCGGTAAACCTTGAAAATGTTGTCATTGCTAGGAGGGAGAAAATGGCTAAGAAGAAAAAGATGCAAGAACTTTTATTTCAACCGTGGACGAAGTATCTTGTAGATGTTCGTGGTGTTGAAATCAGTGATAACAATTCTAGTTTTAGGGTTACAGCCGCGATTCAGCACCAGAGCCAACATAGATTCCCAGATGTAATAAAATCATTGAATACCTTTCTCTGCAAGGACCCCACATTCTGGAAGAGTATCTTCAGCCAAATATTGGGCATACAATTCACTGTGGATGGGGAGAACGCGTACAAAATTCTGTTGCAGACGTATTCTTATGGTCATCAACATGTGGAGTATAAGCATATAGTGCATTTACTAGCCACCTACTATGAGAAGGTTGTGGTCTTCATTAGCCACACCGAAGCATATAAATTCTTACCGCGGTTTTGGACACGCACAAGAAATACTACTTCAAATAAGGAGAGGTTCCAAAACCTAGTTATGGATACTAATAAGTATTGATGGTTTGGTTAGGGGGTGGACAACCATTTCGTTCGCTTGATTTCAAGGTTTGATGCACCAATACCTCCACTTTCTACTATTTTCTACAGTCATGTAAATCTGGGAATTCCTCTTGGTTTCCAGAAAGAACAACTGAGTAGGTATTTTGATGTGAAAGTAAGGAACTTTAAGGTATTAGTTAAAGAGCACAAGTGTCAGGGGTATAGAGTTAATGACATGGTTGTTGTTGGTTTGTCGACAATCAAATAGGGTTGTCGACCAAATCTTTGTATATGACAGTTATGTTACATCAATGTTTATCACAGTATATAATTTTTGGTATAACACTCTATTGTTGATTTATTTTTGTAGTATATAAATTTCTGTTATATCATATGAATCTCATTTCTAACTCTCCTCTCTTCAAAATGTACATATTGCCTCTGAAGAATATTTTAACAGTGCACTTGAGTGTATCTACAAATTAAAATTTTGTCAATTTTGACAATACTTTAGTGTATATGGTTACTTACAATTTACAATATTGTCGATTTCGACAATTGTAGTAGTATATTTCCAATTATGCATTTGTAATATTGTCGAACCCGACAATATCACAATGGGTAGTTAGTTTTCTAGGTATATAATATTATCGAAATCGACAATTTAAGGCAGTATTTTCGACAATATACAAATTCATAGAGGGTGGGGGTGCATAAAGCAACACAATCCTTAAACTGCATATAATTCATTGATATTTTATCTGTGAAATACAGCATTGCTATTGTCCTAAATTTCAATTTCAATTACAAGGCAAATATAATGTTGAATCAACGTACTAATTTCTCAATAATAATCAATACATATTTATTAGTCAATGAACGTGAACTCCTTTTGTTTTCCTAGATGTTGTGCTTGTCAGAATTTGAGTGCAACGGCTGAATAGATTCCCCATTATTGTTGTCTCCTACATGGAACAAATTATTGTAAATATGGAACACATTATAGAAAAATCACGCAGAAGGTGCCGTTTATGCATATTGTTGGATATATACTTACCTGATTCTACTATCATCATTTTCAGGAGTGGGCATGTCCGTTTGTCATGGTTGCCGAGTACTCCACAACTTTTGCATGTTCCCTTCTTCTTCTTCATAACAACTTCTTCCATTCCCCCCTTCTATCTTGCCCCTTTCTTGTGATCAATCTTCGCCTGACCTTTTGTTTGAACCACGAGAGGGTTTAAAATCATAGTTCCGGACACCAGAGAATCTACAGCAGAAGTTGAGATATTTTGTTGTGATGCATCTATCTGTGTTAAAGCGTCATCGTAGTTTTGAAGGTAAGTCTCAAGCTCGTCTAGCTTCAAAACTGCAAAATCAAAACTTTTTTTCATCTTTTAGGACCTTTCAAATAAGATTGATGCACGAAGCGATAGGTGGCTATGGCGTAAGGCATGTCGTAAGTTATCTCCTTCTAACTGGCTTTCATCATACGACCTTAAAAACTTGTTTGCACCAATCGTCCACCTTGTCATAATAAATGCCTCTGGTATTTTGAGAATGTCGTATTTCAAGAAAACCTTCAGTAGGTGACAACATGGGAGTCCAACATACTCAAACAACTTGCATCCATAATTACCAGTTAGCTTCTCTAAGTCTATTTGTAGCTCAAATGACTCGGCACGACCACTATGGGCCTTCACCGTAAGTTGTCGAATGTTACCTTCTACGTATCTTTCTATTACAACGAAGCGAACAACCTGGTCAAATTGATCCTGTAGTTTGTGGAACATTGTTCTGGTGTAAATCTTTGCAGCATCTTTCAGTAGAGCTTGATGAGGTCCAACTAGACGATATCTGTATTCTGATGCAAAGTCTTCTGCACTTTCTCACTCGTATACCTCTATAAGGGCAGCCTCATACTTGGTCACAAAACTGTACAACCCAGTTGTTATTGGCAACCAACCATTAAAGAATTTGTTTGTGGACTCACTCCGTCCTGTGCTGCTCATCCCTGCAAAGAAGGTCTCTCTATTCCATAACGGCATCCATCTTTGTCTAATATTGAAGATTCCTTGCATCCAAACGTTATCATCCAATTTATGTTTCTTCATTAGGTCCATCCACTTGGTTTCAAACTCTACAACCTCATATGTGTTGTGCATTATCGAATCGATATCTTCTTTGAATGTAGATGGTTCCCGATAAACTTGGCCGATTTTCTCGGGAAATTTGTTTGTGATGTGCCACAAACAAAATTGATGTTTGGTGTTGGGGAAGACCTGAAAATAAACCAAAACTTAGAATGAAAGTGTCTCTGAATACTATATGATATTGTCGAATTCGACAATTTACAAATGTGATTGGATTGGAGTTATGCTAGCAATTATTGTCGAATTCGACAATACTTCAATTGTAACTGGAGTAACAAGTGTCGCATATTGTCAATTTCGACATTATTGATAATGAAAAATAGACAATATACTCCAGTTAACAACACTGTAACTCGAGCAATAAGTTTCCAAGTACTCATTTACCTTGGGAATAGCCGCAGCCATAGCTGCATCTTGATCGGTGATAATTGACACAGGGTGTTTGTAGTTCATTGCCTTGAGCTAAGTATGGAACAACCATAGAAATGTGTTTTCTTGCTCATTTCTTAGCAGAGCACATCCGAATTGAATTGTTTGGTATTGGTTGTTGATCCCTGCAAACGGAGCAAAGGGCATCTTGTACACATTCGTCCGGTATGTAGTATTTAAGGTGACGACATCTCCAAATGCCTCATATGCGCACCTTGAACGTCCATCGATCCAAAAAAAATTTAGTGCTCGGTCCTCCTCATTTAATTATATGTCAAAATAAAACATCGGATTTGTAGTTTGTTTCTTCCTAAACCACTCCAACGCAGTTTGTGCATCTCCTCTGACTAGTCGTTGCTTATTCACTTTGGCGTTGTAGTTGTAACAATCTTGTTTGCTAAAGTTCTATATGGGAATAATGCCGGGACTTTGCTGACCAGAATATTGTGGAGCTCAAATGCCGCTATAAGGTTTTTTGCTGCTTCTGAAAAAAATCTGTTAACCTTCATCCGATGCTGATTCCGTGGAGATACGAGTTTATGGTTATGGATATCTGTGAAACTTGTGACCACATATTTACCTATTTTAGTATTCCAATTTATGTTTATTGTTACTTTACACCTACACTTATCAGATGATCTTCTGTTGCCAGCTACGTCACTATTCTCTGGAGTGCCAAGGTTTTTCTTTGAAAAGTCATTGCTCATACAACAAAAGTGGGCTCTGCCTATATCATCCGATCTCGGACGCTTAGTAGAATTACGTATCATGGTAGAGGAACCCTACCCTCTTCTATATCGTTCATACCACAAACGTGCATCATCTACAGTATCAAAATGTTGACCCTCGTATGGGGAATCCATCGAAAATGGGTCTACAATACGTTTATTTTCATACCTTTCTGGGGACTCCTCACCAATAACTTTTGACCAATTTTTATCGACGGAGTCTTCCATTGTCAATCTGACTAAGAAGTTCACACATAAAAGAAATGACTGTGAATTGTAAGTAAAGTAATTGGGGAGATCAAAATATCACAAACCAAACACAATTCAAGTCCAACGCATGTTAATTTCATAATTACATCACATACTACAAAAGGCAGAATACAAGATGTAAACAATCACACACAACGACCTGTTGTACCATACAAAATCTATTAATCACTTGTTGAATACTACAACTACTTCATTACATGTACCTGCCAACGATATTACAACCAGAATACCTAATCAGCAAATCCTAAACTGCACCGACAGAACTGGAGCCTTCCTTCCTAACTAGTTCCCTGGCCCAGGCAACAAGAACTGCTCTCCTCACCATTGGATGCAGGATGACCGTCTGCATCTGACAATGCAAATGGAAATCCTCCCTCCACAATACCGCCTCAGCCTCGGTCATTCCTTCGTAGCTTGCCTCACGCGGCGGCAATGGTGGACCGTTCAAATTAACCGAACCAAAATAACCTATCACTAGTTCGTCATACAACTGCTTAATACGGCGAGAAGCAGCCTCCCGACTACTCTGAGACCTCGTCTTCACCATTTCCGTTGAATTTGCACAGTAATATTGTCGAGTTAGACAATTTAGTTGCTGTGACAATCTGTTATTCATATAAAAAATTGTCGAACTTGACAATTTAGTTACTGTACCTGAACGATTCATATGTAATATTGTCGAGTTCGACAATTCAGATATTGTGTCTCCAGCAGTCATCTATATTATTCTCGAGTTCGACAATTTAGTTACTGTGAATATTACATTCATATGAATATTGTCGAGTTTGACGATTATTTAGTCCTACATCAGTGTAGTGCAAATATTTTGACTAAATTGTCGAATTCGAATGGGACCCAGCAACAGGTAAACAATCAAAAAGAAATTACAAATTTCACAGGGATTAAGTGGGGGGATACCATTATTCTAACAAATTTCACAACATCCAAGTTTACTAATGGCGAGTAAGGGTCAGAAAGTACCTGTCGAGTAAGTGCACTATCAGTAAGGGTGCCGGAGTTCTTTGGAGATATTAATTTCACCTCTAATGGCATAATCGCTTCCCTTTCTCAACTGAAATCTCACCTCTAATGGCAGAAATTGCCCCGATTGTGTGAAATGATAGAGAAAGAGAGTGTATGATATGAGAGAGAGAGAGAGAGTATGTCTGTGATATGAGAGAAAGTGTGTGTATGTGATATGAGAGAGAGAGTGTGTGTGTGTGTGAAATGAGAGAGAGAGAGAGTGTGTGTGATATGAGAGAGAGAGAAAGACTTGACTGATATTGGTTGTTCGAATTTAAAATTTCTTTGAAAAGATAGGGAAATGTGAGTGACGGTTAGACAGAGTGGGGCAGGTAGGACCCCCTAATTATCCACCTCATTTCCCTTATAGGAAATGCCAATTTTGAGAGCCACTCATCTAATAGAGATGAGTGGTTGTGGTTGAGTGAGAGTTGAGTGTCTCATTTTTGAGTGTCTCTAAATCCTCTCCCTTTGTTATTAATCTTTAATCATAGATAGATATCCAAAGAAAATGAGTGTGAGTGGGAAGAGCATTTAGCAATGATTTATAACTCCAACTTATGTCAAAGTTAAAGAAGTTTTCAATCACATGTTGCATAGTGTGACCCAAATTCTACAACTGCACAAAGTGCTTGTTATCAAAATGGATTTTGTATGCCACACTATTATCTCAATCTATTTCCACAAGTTAAACAAATTGCACACACATAATTCATCTCATGTTTTTTGGATATCACCACTTAATTGATTTGGAGTTTATGACATTAGATACAAGCTCTATCTAAAAAAACAACTAAATTTTGTCATACATTTTAAATATATTTTCTTCTATTCTTAACTCATAAAGCTTTTTCAAGCAATATGAACGTGTTAAAGTATAGTTTTACTTTTATCACAAAGGACTATAAAATGTCCATCTCTTGAATATGACCAAACATTCTTTAGGTGAATACTTTGGAGCCGTGTGCCCCCCTCCCTGCATAAACAAATTATATATTGTTGAGGTACAGCTCAAAAAAACAATTTTAAGGTTTATGTTCGAACAGAAGAGGCAGATAACTAGTGTATTCGAACAGAGTGGTCAGACAACTTATGTATTCGAATAGACTATTTGTCTGTTCGAATAGACACCGTAAATAAATAAAAATTTGGTCGTTCGAAGTGTATCGTGATGCGTACTTCGCTGATAACCTCATGGAGAGTCTATAAAGTTAGGGCTTGGTCAGACTATGATGTATTGAGTTCGAGGCCTCTCTGAGATAAAAAAAATATATATAGAGAGAGAAAATGGATAAATTGAGGGTTTTGCTATTTGAGAGATTTCTTGGGTTTTTTTGATGGGGATTGTCTATAAGGGTAGAAATGAGGTTGAGATATATTTTGAACTTCTTGTAACCCTAATTGTTAATAGATTCGTCATGCTTGTGGTGACAGTTTTGATCATTTTGGGTTTCCACCTAAAAATTGAAATATTGCGTATGTGTTTATTGCTTTGATTGAATCATCTTAGGTTGAAATTAGATCTTCGGTTTTTGCTTAATCATATTGTGCTTCCGCATTGCGATTTGGCCCGAGTTTCCTAACATATACAAGACTTGTGCTCATTTACAGCTCGAACAAAAAAACAAAAAACATAATCCTATAAAGAATTTATCCTAATTTGATGAATAAATTATCTTGCCAATGTCATATTTTTGGAGTATGTCCTTGTATATCTACACAAAACGAAAGAAAAAAATTAAAAATTTAATTGGTATAATTTGTAACCATCATTTTTTTGAAAGATGAATTATGAAATCAAAACATTGTAAGTTTTCTTACCCTCCGACTTGGCCATCGACTACCCAAGGTTGCCAATCGTCAATGATAGAGTAGTTAAGCGACTTTATCCATGCTTGCGTACTCAAGAATGTAATAAGAATATCATGATCACCGCTATTTTATAATAAAAACGTCCATTAAACTTGCACATAAACAACATGTAAGTGAATCAATTGGTGGATCAATTTTACTTGTATATGAGAGATCGAATATTTCTATTATTGAGGCTTGGATGATATATTTCAAACTGCTTTTAGCATCTTTTTCATAAGGTATACCCCATTTGCAACTCAACCACTCTTGGATTGTTCCCTACACATCATCATGAAGACAATTCAAGTTTGTTTATGTATAATATTCAAAAAATACTCGTTCAAGAATGGATTTGGAAGAAACTCATAACCAAAAAAAAATAAAAAATAATCTAAAATGTGTACTTGAAATTTACCTAGCAGTTAAACCAAAATCAACAATATTTTGCAAAGAAACAATGATTTGAGCTATTCAAGTTTCGAGCTTCGAAATTATTATGTATGATACCATTTTGTTGCCAAAAAAAACAAGGAAAATCTAGATCAGTGAGTGGTCCAACAATGTTTGGTGGAAGAGCTCAATCTGAGAGGAACCGCCAAGACAACTTTAAAAAATCAACCATCTCTAAAACTCTTCGAAAAAACCACTCAAAAGGGCTAGAATCGTATCTGTTCTATTTAATGTCATTTATGCCCCGGTCAATACTTTTAAATCGAGTACAGTGCTCTCTCGGGTAGTTTGGAGCTTGGAATCTCAAGCAGGAAAATTCAATCTGGAGGCACAAAGCTGGTCAGTTTCCCTTTCGCTTTAAATCTTGAGTTTGAGCACAGCTGAAGATGTTTCTAAAACCACCTCAACTCAACTCAACTCAACTCAACCAGTGAGTTCTCAGTAATAAACGCGGGAAATTAATCTAAATCAAAACCCTAGAAACACATCCCTCTTTAATCAAGCAAAACCCTAATCATGGCAGATCGCTTCATCTTTCATGGCAGGATCTCAGAATCACAAGAAGATCTTCTTCGTTACGGTCAGTTCTGCGGTGAATCTCAAGATGATGGAGTCAGCGAGGATTCATCGGGTTCTGATGAAGATATCCAAGTTGCATCCACTGGAATCATGATTTGTTCTCCACCTATAACGCAAGTTGAGGAGGTAGAGGAGTTTCATACACCAGAAGAGCAAGAAAGAATCGAAGAACTCGATTCTAATGTTGGTGGGGTTTTGAAGGATTGCGATGGTCATGGTGTCGGCGGTTCCAGTGAAATTGAAAGGGGAAAGGAGAATTCACCTTCAATGGGTGATTTGGGGATTGGGAAATCGAAGTCGGTAGGGTTAGGACCCGAATGCATCGAATCAGCATATATGGAGGAGGGAAATCAAGGGGAGGTCTTGAAGTTTAAGGGCAACTTATTCTCAGCTTCTACTAATTCTGCTTTAAATACTCGTAAAACTGTTACCCCATTGGCTCCAACAATTGAAAATGATAATAATGACGAGGCTTTTGATGTCGAGATTCATGTAGAAGATCACTTAGTGGGTGAATCCCAGGGTGCTGTTAATGGTTGTGTAACTGCGACCGAATTAATGGGATCCGATATGTTGGGGGTAAATGATGATCATTCTGAAACTATGAAAAATGTTGCCAGTGGGGATACACTTTTGGAAAAAGTAATTGGACAGGATGTATTACCTTTCGAGGGTAGTAAGGAGCTTCAATTGGATCCTCAGACTAGTGTAGTAAACAACGTAGCTGGAGTGGAGAGAGATTTTTCATTAAGAAATGCTGGAGAGTTGCGTAAGTTGCCTAATTGGGATAGGGGAGTAACAAGGGATGTAAGTACAAGAAGAGTTGGATCAGAGGGTTCATCGGCTCATGAGGGTGGGATGATAAGGACACGTGCAGAAGATAAAGATGGGAATGGAGAACCAAAAGAGGATTCTTCATCTTCTTTCCCTATAGAAAAAAGTGGGAATAGAGTGATTGAAGATGGCAACAATCTGCCTCTAGAAATGGGTGCACCAAAAGGGAATTCTTCGCGTCCTTCAACCGTTGAAAAGAGTACCATCAGTAGGGTGATTGAAGATTGCGGTAGTTTGCCACCTGAAGTTGTTTCTTTTCTTTTGGAGGCAACGGGAAGTACTCTTCCAAAGGAAGTGGATGAATGGTTAAAGACTGCAGATATTTTGGAGGTAGCACAACGAAAAGGATTAGTACTTCCCCGCCCTCGTTGGTGGAGGTCTGATGGTTACGGAAAATTATGAATCATGAACAGGGAAGGGAGGATTTTACTCTTTCTATTGTTTCGGACGCCAGTGGGGGCTCAGAGAATCTGGAAGCATGTATTAAAAAAATCATGAGAGAGAGAGACACCCAAGGAATTTGGAGATCGTAAGATCATATTCCAAGGACGTGGAGATAAAACAAGCAAAATTGATAGCCCTTTATCCCCATTACGGTTAGTTCCTTATTTCTTTCTTAATTTTCTTTTGATAGTCTTTGGTAAACTTAGTACTCCACAAACTACATGTTATAATTAGTTTCAATACCTTTAGGATGTTAAGTGCATTTTGGACGCTCTCATCATTCGCCCAATAAGCGGAGAGCACATGACCATAATTCTGCAGCAAAATGTAGTATATTTTAATTATGAGCTTATGTGTGATAAAGAGAGGAGATAGATAGAGTTACCCTGCATTTAATCTGAGGAAAGGGCGGTAATGAAAGAGGAAACTTGTTCATATCATCTAGCAATCTCCTACCTCCTATCATCAAATTCTACTCCGGGCATGTGAATTCTGAGATATTTGTAGTACTGAGGCTTGAAGTACACTGTGAGAAAAATCACCACAAATACCTGTTAAGCCTAACAAACCACTACATCTGTAACAATATAGAAGTGAAACCGGTTGCTCTAACCTGGTAGACTGCTTTAAGATCCATGATGCATTGGGCACTACTAGGATCGACATCGGCGTACTCTTCTCCACAACTCTTTTTTGCAGACTAGAAACACGATAGAAATATTTGAAATATTCTCCCAAGTAGAAAAAAAAAACACTAAGACTAGTGAATTTTACCCCATAAAGTTCGTTTGAGATAAGCCCCATGCCATGAGCGAATGGGACTAATGAGTTTATTTGAAACTTCATATCTGTTACTGGATTCCCGAGAACATAACCCTGGATCGAGTATTGGAAATAATGATATTTCGACTGAATATAAAGCTTAAAAACTTGCTACAAACGGCCTAATCATGTTGGTATTAATAGGAAACCGACATCTGGCTCACCTTTAGATTAATGAGTGGATTGTTGCCTTCTGCGATACCTGTGATACCGTGAGAACAATGAACGTGGACCATCTTAGATAATTAACATTTGCTGTCTAAATAAAGTGCATGTGAGTCCAGGCTCAAAAAATTACCATCTGAGATAACTTGAACAATAACGGGAACCATTATTCCAGAATATGAATCTCCATCAATATAGAGTGGGTTTGGGAGAAACTCGGGGTGATTTATAAACCACTGCCCAGATCACAAATAAAATAGAAAACAAATGTTGCTATGAGAATGGTGTAAATAAAGGAACCTGAATGAAACACTCAAATGTGGCAGTGAGGCAGCTAAACATAACGGCTTTAGGACATCCCAGTTGTTGAACCAATTGGGGGAAGAATGAGCTAGGCAAGCTGAAAAGCCGTAAATGTTAACGCGTTCTTAATTAAAATTAATTTTCTTATTGAAACAGATGCACCGAGCACCCTACTACCTTTCTTAAAAATTCGTAGACCTGTTTCGCTGACTTGGTATCTCCTGTATCACAACCATGTAGACTTGTGCAATAAGAAAATCCAGTTCGAACGGGCGAGTCTAGGAAGATTATATTTGAGACCTGAAAATAAACTCTGCACACTTAAAACTGTTCAAAGACCATATAGCATTTTCTTGGTCATTACTTGTCCATCTGCCAAAGTTGCTCTAACATCATAACATGTAACGGGAGGTACCTTTGTCCATGAATTTGGGTTCAACTCTTGAGTTGGTAAACCCCCATTGACACGGACCAACTTAACTCAAGTTTGGTATGTGCGGCACTCGAGGCACTTGCCTCAAGTAAGCCTAATTATTCGTCTCTTTTCAATCGTCTTAAGAACACAATATCACATAAGCTCGCATCAAATTAAAGCAACACAAACACTGTACAAAGGGTCTTTGAAAGCATCATTTCATTCATTTATCAACAACAAATTACAAAGCTTATTTTCCTTGTTAGATGTATCGGAGTCAAGTCCTCTACATATATAGCTACTAAGTAAATGACTAAGTTCTAAAAGGAAACATCAAAATTGGAGACGAAGCGTACTCCCCCTTTTTCCTAAGCTAAGTTTTACAAAAATAAACGAAAATTTATACATGACTTTATTACATCCTAAAGCTACTCTGTACAAAATTTG
This sequence comes from Kingdonia uniflora, assembly GCA_014058105.1. Taxonomy (NCBI): domain Eukaryota; kingdom Viridiplantae; phylum Streptophyta; class Magnoliopsida; order Ranunculales; family Circaeasteraceae; genus Kingdonia; species Kingdonia uniflora. Next base: position 2,223,830 of record JACGCM010000622.1, read on the forward strand.
GGCTTGATCGGACCAAGGCGTCACACTCTCTTCCACTTAGTTTTGAGACGCCCTCGTTGACTTCTTCTTCTTCCACCTCTGCCTGTTCTCTTTCCTCTCTTGCTTGGCCTCAATCTTCCTGAGTCGGACCAGAAGGGGATGAGAATCTTGGTGCTCCCAGCTGGCTTCTGTTTCTGGTAGGTCCTTCCACTTTACTAGGTACTCGTAGACTTCCTCCTTGGTGTCTAGGTCAACATGGGTTACTCTGTGAGCAATAACACTCTCTGGAACTTGGGCTGGGTTGATTGGCTTGTGAGGAACCTGAGGTCTGACGCTACTTCTGCTTGGATCTTCCTTGTCTTGGTGGTAAGGCTTTAGGGCACTGGCATGGAACACTAGATGGATGAAACGAAGGTGGCGTGGCAGCTGAAGCTTGTAAGAAACCTTCTCAACTTTGCCAATGATCGACATTGGACCTATATACTTGGGTATCAGGCCTTGGTGTACTATGTCACCTCGGTGCTTGAGGTGAGATTTCTTGATCAGAACAAGGTCTCCCAATGGAAAGGATCTGGTCGTCTCTTCTGATCTACCCACTTCTTCATTCTGGCGGACGCTTTTTCCAAATAGGCCCGAGCAATATCAATATTTCTCTACCATTCCCTTGCAAACTGGTAGGCTCTCGGAACGCTTCCTTTGTAACCGGAGACCACTGTGAGCGGTGTGAGGGGCTACTGTCCCAATAGTATCTCAGAGGGACTCTTGTTGGTTGAGGAACTCTTCTGTAGATTAAAGCAAAACTGTGCTACATCCAGGAGTTTAGCCCAGTTCTTCTTGTTCGCCCTGACGAAGTGCCGGAGGTACTCTTCCAAGATTGCATTGAAGCGTTCGGTCTGACCATCTGACTGCGGGTGGTTGTTGGTTGAGAAGTTGAGAGTAGATCCCAGTAATCTGAACACTTCCCTCCAAAACTTCCCAGTAAATCTCAGATCTCTGTCACTGACAATGTCCTGCGGCACGCCCCAATACTTAACAACGTGCTTCACAAAGAGATGCGCTGTTTTACCTGCCGTGCAAATAATCGGGACTGGAATGAACATCGCCTACTTAAAAGAATCTGTCAATGATCAAGTGTATGGAACCATATCCTTTAGTCTTAGGTAACCCAAAGATAAAGTTCAGAGAGACGCTTTCCCAAGGTCGTGTTGGTACGGGAAGTGGTTCAAGCTATCCCAGCGGCAAGTCACGATCCACTTTGTCTTGCTGGCAAATGTGACAAGTCCGCGTATAATTCATCACTTCATTTTGATCATTGGGCCAATAGTAACCTTTGTGAAGCAAGGATAGTGTTCTCTGTCAACCTGGATGGCCTGCCCAAAGAGTATCATGACACTCCTTTATCAGCTCCCGTTTTAGTCATGCGAACCGAGGAACATAAATTCGTTGTCTCTTCGTATATAAAAGACCATCTTCTACCCAGAACCGCTTTGTCTTCCCCTGTTTCACCAAATTAATGATGGCCTGGGTCTGAGGATCCACTGCCAACCCTTCGCGGATCCTGTCTTGGAGAGTACTGGAAACATAGGAGTGAGACTGTTCGGCGGCTATATAGGTGGCCGCTAGTTCAGCTTTACGGCTTAACGCATCCGGCACATTGTTCATCCTTCCTGGCTTGTGCTCGAGCTCTAAATCAAACTCTGCTAGAAACTCTTGCCAACGAGCCTGCTTCGAGGTCAACTTCTTCTGTGTAAGGAAATGGCTTGCCGCACTGTTATCGGTCTTCACTAGAACCTTCATTCCCAACAAATAGTGTCGCCATACTCGTAAATAATGCACAATAGCTAGGAGTTCCTTCTGTTGGGCTGATACCTCCTCTCTGTGTCATTCAGCTTCCTGCTTTCGTATGCCAGTAGATGTCCCTCTTGTAACAATACTTCCCCGATAGCAAAATCAGACGTATCGGTATGTACCTCAAACGGCTTGGTAATATCTGGCAAGGCTAAAACTGGATTGCTAATCACCGCATGCTTCAGATCGTTAAAGGCTGCTTGTCATTTCTCGGACCAAGACCAAGATAAGTTCTTCTTGAGAAGGTCTGTAAGGGGTGCCGCGCGCTTCGAATATCCTTCGATGAACTTGCGGTAGTAGTTCACGAGGCCAAGAAAGGAACAAACTTCTGTAACCTCTGTAGGAGCTTTCTACTCCTCAATAGCGCGGACCTTCCCCATATCCATACGAATTTGTCCTCCACCAATAATGTGTCCAAGAAACATAACTTGTTCCTGGGCAAATGAGCATTTCTCCAACTTAACATATAGCTGGTTCTGTCGTAAGACTTGGAATACCAGGTGAAGATGCTCAAGATGTTCTTCCATAGTGCGGCTGTAGATAACAATATCATCCATATACCACCACAAACTTGTCGATATATTTTCGGAAGAGCCCATTCATAAGAGTGCAGAAAGTTGCAGGAACGTTGGTCAGGCCGAATGACATGACAAGAAATTCATATGCCCCATACCGAGTGGAACAAGTCGTCTTCGGTTCATCCCCGGCAACAATCCTGACCTGATAGTAACCCGATCTCAAATCAAGTTTAGAGAAGTACTTTGCAGATGTAAGCTGGTCAAATAAGTCGGCAACGAGCGGTATTGGATACTTGTTCTTCACCGTTACCTTGTTCAGGGCTCGATAATCGACACATAATCGCATACTTCCATCTTGTTTCTTCTGAAATAAGACCGGGGCACCATATGGCGCCTTCGAGGGGCGAATAAAGCCTGATTCTAATAGTCCATCAAGCTGTTTCCGAAGCTCTGCTAGTTCAGGCGGACTCATTCTATACGGTTCTTTTGCAGGAGGCTTGGTTCCAGGGACTAACTCAATCTGATGATCGATAGGCCTTTGGGGAGGTAACACCTTTGGCAGTTCCTTCGGCATCACATCCTTGAACTCAGTAAGCACCCGGGAGACTTTCGTCGGCACGGTACAGTGAATCTGATCATCCGGCTTTAGTCGTAGGGTAGCAAGGTAAGTTAACTCCCCTCGCTTCAGTCCCTTCTCCAACTGAAGAGCTGATAAGAGTCTACTCTCATCTCTATACGTGGACATTTGTATGATTGAGGGATTATCGCCAAATATCCCCAAGGAATTGACGAACGGCATCGGCACTGCCTTGTGGTAGCGGAGAAAGTCCATTCCCAAGATAATCTTGAAATCATCCAATGTCACTGCGAGAAGGTTAACCTTTCCACTTCACTGTCCCATCTTAACTGGAACCAACTTGGCAACACCATGTATCGGCATCGCAGCGGAGTTGACAGCTTTCATCCGGCTAGAATCTTTCACCAAACGCAGTCCAGACGATTCGCCTCTTGAATAGCGATAAAGCTATGGGTAGCACCTGTATCAACCATCGCCAGAGTGCTCCATCTATTAATACGGAGGTCCACGTACATGAATCCCTTCTTAGGCTTAATCTCTGGCAACTGAGTGGTCACGATATTTAGCAAGTAAAGAGAACCCATATGAGTTTCACCGCTATCATTTCCTTGAGTGGTTTCATCGGCTTGGTCCCCTTGCGGCGCCATTAGTGCATTCAGGGCCGTCTTCTGAGAACACTGATAAGCTTTGTGATTCCCTCCACAAAGAAAACACTTCAAGTTCCCTGGACGCCCTTGAAACCTGGATGAGGAGGAAGTGCCACCATTGTTACGTGGCCTGTGGTACTCCCTCCCAGAATTGAAACTCGAGGCACCACCCGTACTTGCTCCCCCACTTCTGCTCTGGCCATGACCTTGGCCTTGACCTTGGTCTCCCCCGCTTCTAGCTTGGTATCCCTCATTCTTGCCCTTATTGTAATTAAAGGAGGATCCCGTTCTTTGCTGCGACTGGGAACTAGACTGAGATTGAGCCGGTCGATGCTCACCCTGCATAGGAGTGTAGTCATTGATACGCTCAGCAGAGGCCATTGCGGATGCCAAATCCTGAACCCGTTGCCTTTGCAATTTATTCTGGAACCATGGTTTCAGACTTCCAAGAAACAAAACAACTTATCATTTTCAGACATGTCGCGGATATCTAACATCAAGGCTGAGAACCGCTTCACATACTCACGGATGTTGCCGATTTGCTTTAGTTGCCTTAAACTCCTCCGAGTAATGAACTCAACATTCTCGGGTAAGAACTGATTCTTCAGCTCTTTCTTCAAGTCATCCTACGTTCCAATAGTACAGTGACCGCTCTAGATCTCAGCATACCTGGTGCGCCACCATAGTTTAACATCACCAGCGAGGTACATGGTTGCCATCGACATTTTTGTACCTTCGCTATCAGGCTTGACCACATTGAAGTATGTCTCCATATCAAAGATGAAGTTCTCTACCTCCTTTGCGTTTCTCGCCCCCTCGTACGCCTTGGGTTCGGGGACCTTGATCCTGGGCCGTTCCATACCGCCGCCCAAAGGTGCTGGTTCACCATTTTCAACAACCTTAACTAGGAGATTTACCTTCGAAGAAAATTCAGCCACCTGATCCAGAAGAGTAGCCATATTCCCTTCAACCACTTCTTCTAGCGTAACGAGACGTTCGCCCATATGGGCCTGATCGTCTGAGAACCCGTCCAATCGTTCCTCCAAAGTCGTTACTTGATTGATAATCCCACTTAGAGCTTTTATCTTTTCCTCTAATTGGTCCAACCGCGTTCGGGTATTCAAGGGCCTGGGATTGATGGGTGGTCCTGCCACATGCGGGGCAAGGACCTGGGCGGGGTCGGTAGCATTCGGACTGTCCGCCATAGCAACTAGGTCGCCTTCTACTCAAACGTTAGCTCTGATGCCAACTGACACGGACCAACTTAACTCAAGCTTGGTACGTGCGCGGCACTCGAGACACTTGCCTCAAGTAAGCCTAATTATTCGTCTTTTTTCAATCGTCTTAAGAACACAATATCACATAAGCTCGCATCAAATTAAAGCAACACAAACACTGTACAAAGGGTCTTTGAAAGCATCATTTCATTCATTTATCAACAACAAATTACAAAGCTTATTTTCCTTCTTGGATATATCGGAGTCAAGTCCTCTACATTTATAGCTACTAAGTAAATGACTAAGTTCTAAAAGGAAACATCAAAATTGGAGACAAAGCGTACTCCCCCTTTTTCCTAACCTAAGCTTTACAAAAATAAATGAAAATTTATTCATGGCTTTATTACATCCTAAAGCTACTCTGTACAAAATTTGGGTTTGATCGGACCAAGGCGTCACACCCATCGTACTCAACAATTTTAAAATGTATAGGCCCTGTAATAAACAAACCATTAAATATATGCTAAGTAACATTGAAACGGGTACGCGTGTCGGACACCGACACGACGACCCCCAAAAAAGTGAAAACAGGGACACGGCAGTAGTCTTCGTATTTCCCTTTTTTAGTTTTTTTAACACATCTCGAGGATAAGTGGATTGTTTTAGTACCTTGGGCCATAACTCATGGATTTTTTAGTTCTCTTTGACATACATATCTCGAGGAAGATGAACTGCTTTGTTTTTATTATACCACTATTACCCCTAACATAACTTATTTTCTTCCAAATTAAAAACAAACGAGAGTTAGTGTTTAGTTTTTAACCCCAGCAGCCGCTAGGGTTCCAAAGCAAAACACCGGTGGCAGCTAGGGTTCCTGATCCACTCGAGAAACTCTTAGATCTGACTTCAAATCTCAATTTCAAGATGCAAAAGGTACAAACGTCTTGAATTCCTCTTGTTGATTTGACGCTCTCTCCTTGATTGTTCGTTCTCTTCGATTTTTATCGTACATTGCCGCACTCAACACCGTGTTCGGCCGTTCCGACACACGTATCCGTGTCGGATATACAAGGTTATCATGCGCATTCAATATTATTAAACTATTGATAGCACTATTTGAAAGATTTGTGTACAACAAAAAGAAGTAAAAACCACCATATTCCAAGCAGGTCCTGCCTAAATCAAAATTTGTTGTTGTTGATGAAATCCTGCTTAAATCAACTACTAGGTTGTACTTATGGGATATCTATCAAGTTAAATTAGTAGAAGAAAAGAGAAAAACTTTATTGATAGTTGAATAAATGATTGCAATCTCCCTAAAGAGGGATTTAAATAAAGAAACCACTAGAATCCTATTTGGAAACTAACTCCTACTAGATAACTACAAAATACTAAAATAACTAAAGATAGAAACAAATCTTACTAATACTAATCTTAAGATATGATCCGGTGTATCGCACCATACAATACTATGATGTATCCGGACATCACACTTAACATAAATCACAATCTCCAACATATCATAAACATACGGCTTTGTGGCAAGTAGATATACAAAACAAGGACAACAAGTTAATAATTCTATGTTAAGTTCTTATTATGAAAATGACCCCTACATTATCAACTTAAGATAGTCATTGAGATATTTGGATGATCTCGCAATCTTACGCTACAAAAGATCTTGAGGAGGTAGTTACAGTCACGAGTCAATTGTCCAAAGTACTATACGCTAGAGCGGCAAATGCTTATTAAAAGATATTCTCAAGACAAGTGGTCTATTTTTTCTTCTTTCTAAAACTTGTAGTTTTTCTCTATCCTTATGTTATAAGGCTGGTAGTTTCTGCTACACTAAAAACAAAGACTCACTAAAAACAAAGACTGAACACCTCTAGAAAATATTTTCCACCATAAGTAGTAAGAGATGGTAAAATATATTAAAAACTTTCTTTCATCTTGTCTTGTGAATTACACACTACAGCTCACCACATAGGGTGGAAATGTTTTCTGGAGGTGCAGGGAGTGTTTTTTGGTGCTGCTGAAGGATGTTTGTGATGTGAATCGTCATCTCATGGTCGTTTCTCATTATTTATGGTTTATTTACGTTTATGTTATTTTGATTTAAGCCTCTCTGCTAAAGATGCCAAGTAGGTTTTAGGGAGTTCCTAATTAACCAACACAAGGTTAAGGTAGTACTTTTCCCAGTTTTTAGATTATTTCTAGTTAGGGTTTCTAGATTGTTCTATAAAAGGTAGGTTGTTCTCTATTTTATTTTAGTTGTTGAAGTTGAAGTTAAGAATTAGGTTTATGTTAGTTCAGTTATTTCAGTTTGTGTTTTTAGTGTATGTTTTAGATTAGAAGAAACCGTAATCTTGAATTAGGTCTAATTAGCAGGATAAATATCTCAATTTTCCCAGTTTGTATCGATAATTATGACTGTAGATTTTGTTTATCTCTATGGATGCAGTGTTTTTCCTACTCGAAACATATCGTATTCCTTTCTCAAGCATCCTAGAGATATGCTCATCTTCATGCATGGGGCAGCTTGGCCATCAACAGTTGGTGCTTACTTGTTGACTTGTTTTCAATGGAAACCACAAAGAGATGAAAAGTTACTTATTTCAAATACAAGTCCGGAGAAAGCAGTGCAACCAGGACCACCAGTGATCCAAACCATAAGTGGATCTTCTCTTGGGTTCCTCTCAGATTTTACAAAATAGTAGTCATTGGACTCACCTACACCCACATACCTGAAAACAGAGAAACCCAATGATCATCCATCTCAAGCAACAGAATACACGTAGATAAACGATAACTAAACTAACCCCGTTTCTAGTTCAAAAGGGAGAGGGCCAGGAAAGCCGGGTAAAGAACGAACTATTGACTGTGCTGTTGCTGCAACATTCCAAGATGTAACAAAGAGAAGAAGCAAAAGAAAATAGATGGAGACCATATGCATTTTTTTCTCCAGAGTTCCTAATGCATTTCTCACTAATTCAGAAACTGTGGAACATTTAGGCAGGGTGCCAGGAGGGGATGGATGCTATCTGTCTCCATCTCTATATCAGTACAAGATAATATAAATGATTGAATACCATTTATCGTGCCTTTCTTCTTAGCCGATTAATGTCACAGTCAATATTTTTCAAAGTGCTGGATAAGTTTGTTATTGTAGTAAGATCTAGCTGTCATTTGAAGTTAACATTTTTTTGTCAATGGTTGTAAATAAAGGTGGCAAACGGGTCGGGTTTGGGTTACACGGGTCGGGTCAAACGGGTTCACGGGTCAAATAGGCAAACCCTAACCCGACCTGTTTAACTAAACGGGTCAGATAATCAAACCCAAACCCGACCCTGATTTAAACGGGTCAACCCGACCCGACCTGTTTAACTAAACGGGTCGGGTTTGGGTCGACCTATTTAACCTGAATAGCTGAACATCAAGTCATCAACAAAACATAATTATCACTTATCAGAATTATCACTGTAGAAACAACATTAAACTTCAGAAAAATCAGTTACAGGCACTCAGGCAGCCAAATCAGTTATATAATCAGTTACAGTAAAAATGAGTTACAGCATTACACAGAACTGTAACAACAAAAACAATATTACACAAACACTGAACTGTTAAACAAAATCAGTTACAACAAAAATAGCATTACAGCATAAGCATTACAGCTGTTCAAATATCAGATAACAACATTACAGCATTATAGCATTACAACATTATAGCATTACAACTGTTCAAAAACAGCATTACAACACCCAGCCACCACTTCTTTAGGTATTTCCCGATAAAATATTTAGAGGAAATTGAAACCTTAACGGCGAGGATGTGATGCTTTCCAAGTCTGTTTGTTCTACAACACTCAACCACCACTTCTTTAGGTACTTCACCAAGATTGCTCAACATAAACTGCTTCAACTTAATTGGGTCCTCTTCCAATTCTTTATCTAAAATTAGCACGATAAAGATAGGTAAAATTATTGACTAGATGCTGAGAATGACTACAAAAAGCAGTTTACATACTTACCTTTGATAGTAGATGGGGTATATGTCAAAAACCAATACATTATCTTTCGATTGCAAGGCAAGAATCCAGGTCGAAAACCCTCTCCAAAAATCTGCAAGAACGTAGGTCCAAAACTGTGGTCATCTTTGAACTGTACAAGCGCAATGCCCCGGATTGCTGATCACCCAGTAAATAATGGCTTCTTAAGACCTAGCCATTTATCTACCACAGAGTTCACTCCATCATAACAATTAACACCTGAAAGTTTGAAAGGAAGGAGTCATGAAGTTGAATTACTAAAATGAGTTTCATGTATTTATATAGACCACTAATCCAGAGTCTGATTGAAGAATGAAGATTGAAGACTGCGTCTGAGTCTGAGAGTTGGAGACTGATTGAAGAATCAAGATGTTTGTGTAAGTGAAGTGAAGTGAAGATTGAAGAATCAAGATGTTAGATGTTGAAGATTGAAGATGTTGAAGATGTTAGGTTTATGTTTGAGAGATAAGAGATTGAAAAATGGTGAGTCGGCTGAGAGGCTGCTGTAAGAATGAAAAGTGAAGAAGAGTGAGAGTTATTTAGGTTAAGGTTTGTTTGATATTTTTCTTTGACTGAAAAGGGTACCAATCACCTGATATTTACAATAAGCCCAAATCTATTAAACGGGTCACGGGTCAACCCGAATTGTTTAGGGTAAACCCTAACCCAACCTCTTTAATAAACGGGTTAGGCGGGTCGCGGGTCAAATGACCCGCGACCCATTAAAGCAAAACCCAAACCCTCTTAAAACCAGGTTGGGTCGGGTCGGGTTGGCGGGTTGCGGGTCATTTTGCCAGCTTTAGTTGTAAACATATTACCTGTACAGCTGGCACATCTTTATTCGAGTTGGAGAAAGCCTTTTTTCTCCAGCTCATTACCTGCCCATTTATGTCTAGGCTTGCCTGACCTCCACATTTGACCCCTGGCCTGCTTGTTATGAATGGTAATATGTTGCGGGTAAAAGAATATCGTTCATTCCTTATGGTCTATAGGGTCATGCCTTCCAGTTTGGCTAGCAAAAACTGAAAACTGAGGCTTATCCTCAATAAACTCGTACCAGTCCCTTAGTATATATAGGTGTCTCCCGAGGCTCCGACTTGGACATCAACTAGCCAAGCTCGTTAATCGTCAGTAATTTGGAGACAATGTCCATGCTTGAGTACTAAAGAATGGTACAATGCGCGTAAATCTCAGGCGTTTTGAAATAAAATTATCACTTGAGATTAACCGATTTCGATTAATTTAGGTCTAAATCTATAGGTCCAAATTTCTTTGAATTAATGTTCTAACCTTAACCTAGCTCAAATTGATTCGATTAACTAGTGTTAACAAACAATTAGAAATTAAATACAAGACTAATTTTTTTTAACCCTGTGGGAAACCTTTCTCAGGAGAAAAACCCACAGGTCGCTGTCGAATCACTCGACAGCTAAACAATCCACTATTAAAATCAAATTACAAGTATTCAATTACTTAGCAGACTCGATAAGCACATCCCGTAGTTACCTCTCTTCTAATTGAACTCCTCGCAATCAATTTCACGTTTTCACAACGCCATTCGTTTTCACAACGCCTTGCTTCAATCTCTCGTCGAAGCTTTCAATCTTGAATCTCACAAGTTCTTCAAATCATGAATTGGGTTTGTGATTCAATAATTGATTCAAGTTTAAGTTGTTAGTTCTCTCTTAAATCTCTCAAAGAAATATCTCATCTCTCTAAAAGTTTAAGCCCTCAAAAAATAGGTTTTGGAAGAGGTGAGTTATGAAAAAAGAAAGGATGTCTTTTATAAGAAAACTGAAAACCCGATCTCTGTTCGAATAAAAACAAAATCTATTCGAATAAAACAATTTTTATTCGAATACATCAAAAATGTATTTGAACAAATAAAGTCTTGAGTCAATTTGTTCGAATAGAGAAAGAGTCTATTCGAACAAAATAAGTTTTATTCGAACAGAGAACAAATTTATTCGAACAAAACAAGTTTTATTCGAACAGAGAAAAATCCTATTCGAACAACTAAATTCCCAGAAAAGATATTCGAACAAAGAAATAATCTATTTGAATACATATTGGTATGAGGGAAAATATTCGAATAGAACTAAATTTTATTCGAACAGAGCAAAAGCCTGTTCGAATAGAGACCAGTTTTTCTCAAATAAGACAACACTTTCTTTTCATATTCTCTAAAATACTATGGGGCTTGACATTTAGAGCAAAAAGGTACAAACCTACGTACCTGTTCAGTACCAGTCTAGTTGTAGTCGCTCCATGTGCAATCTCTTACGTCGAATAACCACGAGATAGTGCTGACATTTAAACTAGACACGGAATGAAACAAACTCCAAATATGGATGTTTCATGTTTGACGCAAAAAAAAGAAAAAAAGAAGACCCCATACACTAGACACGCCTCTTGAAAATTGAAAACCCCGGGGATCTTCTGGTAACTGCGACACAAGGCGGTAACTTCAAAAAGCTAAATGGAGGCACTGCTGGAGATTCCAATTTTCTTTATTGGAGGATTGTATTATGGGAGACTTTATTTGCGTATCTGGTTTTACTAAGATGCTCACTCAACGAGTAATTCTCTTTTTTAAAGAAGATGACCCAACTCCAAAATAATTAGACATGCCCCCCTCAAAAAATTAACTCTTACACCTCCTTTTCTTTTCCTCTCTCTCTTTCACCTCTCTCTCCCATGCACCTCCCTCTCTATTTATCTCTCTTCCACCTCTCTATAGCACCCCTCTCACACTTCTCTATACATCTCTCTTCCACCTCCCTCTCCCATATCTCTCTTATTTTTTTTTCTTTTCTCTCTCTCATACCTCTTTCTCTTTTTTTATCTCACTTTACCTCTCAAACACTTCTAAGTCCCTAACACATTAGGAAAAGCGTATTGTTGCCCCAAAACGCATAAAAGAATGAGAGAAAAGAAATAAAGAAAGAAAGAAAGAGATGAGAGAGAGAGGAGAAAGAGAAAAGATGAGGGAAATACTAGGGGGGGGGGGGAATGAGAGTTATTTGAATTTTTAGGGGGTGTGAGAGAGGAAACTTTTGATTTGGTACTCATCTTTAAAATATATATATTTTTTGATTGGTAACCCGTATATTAATAAGCAAAATGTGTTACTAAAGAGGTACAATCCACCTCAAGATATGGATGTAACCATTCCGGGGGAGAATCATACCATGTCCAACAAGAAAAAACGTCCATGGGCCTATCAACAACTGCATGGGCTACAGTGTTGGCGCTACATGGCGCAAAATTAATACAAATATTTACAAAGGATACAAAAAGAGCAAGGCAGTCTTGTAGAATAGCCTTCGTAGTCCATGATATATTTGCACCTCCCGTCCTGCAAAAGGTATAGATGACCTCGACATCTGTTTCGATAATGACCTGTTGATGCCCCCGTTCTTGGGCCCATCTAATACCATTCAGGACAGCTGTCGCCTCGCCCTCTTCCGCAGAGGCAAATCTGTAAGAAGATACCCGGGCTGCACCAAACACATTGTTAGCATATCGAATAACTAAACCAATGCAGTTGAAACACTTATTTTTACACAAATAGGCATCGACATTTATTTTCACCCAACCAGGCTCCGGTATACCCCAAGGAACCTTAATAATACTACGTTCATGACGAGAAAATGGTTCGTTAGCAATAGTTTTATTTAAGGTCTGAGAAATACGGACAGGGTCCGGTTTAATATTTTGAAAGGTCCATGCACACCGAGTCTTCCAAATCAACCAGTAAAGAGAAAAGATGACCATGGTCCAAAGATCACGATCAATAGGCCAGTCCGAGAGCGGCGATATCCATTGAAAGATCCATTCTTGGACGGTAAGATGAGCAGCCTTATGTAGCATCCCACCAAAGGAAGTGTTAAACCAGACTGCCCGAGTAAAAGCACAATCAAGAAGGAAATGGCGGAGAGTTTCATAGGGGATTAAACAAAGAGGGCAAGAGATATCCGTTAAGGATAAACGAGCCGCAATCTTTTCTCTGCAAGGAACCATATCCCTAAGACATTTCCAAGCAAACATTTGAGCCCGAGGGGAAGCCTTATTTTTCCAAAACCGCAATAAGGAGGCTGGATTTCCTAAAATGGGTTCCATATTCGTATTTGACATAAGTGCACGGTAGGTCGATTTGATCAAAAATTTGCCATCTTTGGAAGGGCACCACCGCAGTTCGTCTACATCATTATCATGAGGAAGGTAGATTTGAGAGATAAGAGCAACCGTATCATCATCACACCAGGTGGATAATTCCTCATACCACCATGATCGACTTACAGGATTAATAAAGTGGCTTACCCATTGCGGACGCTCCTCCATACTAATACTCGGCTGCGGAGTAGGCTTTCTTCGTCCATCAGGCAGAATCCAGTGGTCCATCCAAAAATGCACCCTATTCCCTGTATGGACCTGCCACATCGCATGCGTGTTAATGGTCACAATCGAAGACTGAACGCTACGCCAGGTCCAAAAAGAGTAAGCTTTCTTAGGAGCCTGCAGAATGTCGCAATCAGGGAAGTATTTTGCCTTTAGGACACGACCCCATAACTCATCCGACTTTTGGTGTAACCGCCAGACCAGTTTGGAGAGGTGGGCCTTAGTAGTAGCCCCAGCTTCCCGAATCCCCAAGCCTCCCTCCCTTTTGGGGCGATAGACTTCCTTCCATTTTTTCAAATACAGGGGTTTTCGATCGTCTTTTCCCTGGCCCCACCAGAAATCCCGCTGAAGCTGATTGATATTTTTACAGGTAGATTTGGGGAGGGCCAAACAGGACATCTGGTACGTAGGGATTGCCGAGGTCACATATTTGATAAGGACCGTACGACCAGCTTGAGATAGAAGTTTACCTCGCCAGGATTGTAAACGAGAGGAGATGCGTTCCTCGATCCGTTGAAAGGTCTGGCCTTTGGATCGATTAAAGAACAAGTTGGTCCCCAGGTAACGTTCATCAAGAGACATAATCTTGATCTTAATGAGACGAGAAATAAGACGGCAATGACGATGAGGGAGATTCTTACTAAAGAAAACTCCTGATTTAACCAAGTTGAGTTGCTGGCCAATAGCCCCGCAAAAAGAGTCAAGAACTTTCTTAGTCTCCAAGGCTTTCGCAATATCAGCGAGACAGAAAAGGAGGCAATCGTCCGCGAACAGGAGATGTGACACCGGAGGAGCCCGTCTGGAAGCTTTAATGTCATGGATCAAATCAGCCGTCTCCTTTAAACCAAGCGTACAAGAAAGACCTTCCATCAAAATAATAAAGAGAAGGGGGGGGGGGGTCCTTTATCCCCCTGATGAAGACTTCTCGTGGGAGTCAAAAAACCATGAGCAAAGTCATTAAGAAGGACCGAATACTAGACCGAAGAAATACATTGATGAATCCAATGACACCAGGCAGGACAAAAGCCAAGGGTTTTGAGGGTACTGATCAGAGTACTCCATTCTATCCGATCATAAGCTTTAGACATATCCAATTTGACGCCCATGAGCCCAGAGCGTCCATTCTTCCTCTTCATCGTGTGAATCAATTCATGAGCTACCAGGACGTTATCAGAGATTTGACGACCGTGAACAAAAGCTCCTTGAAAGGGGGAGATGAATCTATCCAAAAGGGGGCGAAGCCGGGAAGAAAGGATTTTGGGGATAATTTTATAAATAACGTTACACAGGCTAATCGGCCAAAAATCACTGGGGGAGGCCTTAGACTCATTTTTAGGGATCATCACTACATGAGTAGCATTGATATGAGTGGGCATAAAGCCAGAATCATAAAAATTAGTAACCTGCCGACAGATGTTCGGTCCCACAATAGACCACGAGTTCTGAAAGAATAGGGCAGGGAAACCATCAGGCCCCGAGGCTTTGACTAGACCAATGTTATCCAAAGCGGCTTTGATCTCCTCCGGGGTGACCCCCCGAACAAGAGCCAGGTTATCAGCATCCGTGATACACGGACTAAAGTTTTGCAGGAATTCAGGAACCTTAGTGGGATCGGAGGTTTGAAAGTTTCGTGCCATATCCCGTAGGAAAATCTGGTCGATCTAGCTCGTATCCCCAGTCCAGTGCCCTGACTCATCTTTCAGCCAATCAATCGAATTTTTCTTCCGCTGAGAGAGGGTTTGCATATGGAAGAATTTAGTGTTTCGTTCTCCCTCTGCTAACCAATTCACACGAGATTTTTGACGCCAGAACATCTCTTCTCTAAGTTGAAGCTCGTCAAGTTCCCCCATAACTTCCCTCTCCTGTTGAGCAGTATCCTCAGTCAGAGGAAGGGTCTGGAGGTGATTAATTTGTTCTTTTAACGCAAAAAATTTACTAGGGACATGACCATTTTTTTTTATTCCAAGTTCTAAGGCCCATTTTCGTATTTGAAAGTTTTTCTTTAACCAGTTGGGCAGGGGAACCGGATCCCGTGCATTGTCAGAGATCTTTGATCAATAAAGGAAATTGCGGTTCCCGAGTCCATATGGATTGGAAACGAAAATATTTACCTAATGAATTAAATTTTGGGTATGTATCAAGGCAGAGCGGGGTATGATCCGAACCCAAAGCCGGTAAATGGAAGACCTTTGCTATTGGAAAAATAAACATCCAATCCGCATTTGCCAAGCTTCGATCTAATCAATTTTTAATGTTAGCCCTTCCTTTGCGTTTATTGTTCCAAGTGAACGGGTGTCCCGAAAAACCCAGGTCCATAAGGCCAGCTTGTTGGGTGACCTCTCTAGCAAAAGTATTCTTCGCAGCACGGTAGGGTTTGCCCCCCACTTTATATGTACTCTCAAAAATGGTATTAAAATCACCCAAAATCAGCCAAGGTTCATCATACTCTCTAGCCGTGGTTTCCACCAACCTCCAACTCTCGTTCCTATCCCGCTGATAAGGTCTATCGTAAAAGAAAGATGTTAACCACGGGGAGCCAGCCGGCTCAGAATGTATCAGAACATTAATAATATATTTATTACAAAAGATTACATCAATAGAAATATTGCTTTTTCACATAATACAAATGCCCCCCGAGCGTTCCTGGACGCCAGAAGCCGGCACATTAACCCAGTTAGGGTAATTAAGGCTAGAAACCAAACCCTGCATTTCTGCAGAAGATCGTTTGGTTTCTGGTAAGAAAATAATGTCCCCATTAGAGGACCGAATCAGCTCTCTAAGGTGACGAACTGTCGTAAGCCGACCTAAGCCCCGACAGTTCCAGGCGATGATGATCATAATAGCCCGGGTGGCCTCCGAGGAGCCACCCGAACCCTAAAAAGACGGCCGAACAGATAATACGTGCGGCAAATCTGCGAGAAAGTCACAAGAGAGGGAGAACGCACCTGAGACTACGACGGGCGTCGAGAATCCGTTGGAGGAGTTGGAAGTGGCAACGGTGTATCTGAGTGGTGAAGACTAGTACGCCGCTGGTAACAGATCACCCGAGAAGCGGAAGGAATATAACTATCTGACGAACAAGGAACCTGCTGGCCCTGTCGGGGACCCTGAACAACTGGTCCTCTGGTAGACGAACTCAACGTCCCAGCCGGACTACCAGCCAGATGCTGTGACTGGACTCCCACAAGATCAGCCGGACGATCAACAACAAACACCCCACTATGAAACATCGCCTCCCCTCCAAACCCAAGTCCTGGTATGTACTCCCCTAACAGATTTTCTGCTCTCCCCGCACTGCCTGAGCCCAACCCCCACAGCTGCTCCCCCAAAACCTGATTTACATGCGCACCCCCAGAATTACCTTTAGCGACCTGGACTATAAGGCGTTCCTCCTCCATCAAAATATGTCTCACTGGGTGTCCGGTGACAAGGACAACCAAGGTATCACGCTCTTCCTTCCCTCCCCATTCCTTACTTTGGGCCGCCACAATACCGGTCCCACCAAAATTTGTTGGCCCCTCAAACTCAAAGAATCCCTCAACCTCCCGAATCAAAGTACCTTTCGATGGATCCTCTTGTGTGTCAGTCCTCTCTACCCCCCCCTGTACTGCTGACTGAAGCTGTTGGGACCGGGGTCCTCTAGACATCATACCTTTACCTCTGCCATACCTCCTAGGTTGCGATGAAACTGGATACGAATCCCAATTTTTCCCCCCACTACTGGATCCAGCAATGAAACGGGGTCGGGATGCTCCCCATGCAGGCTCCGCATGCATTATACTCACCTTCTGCCGTGGAATCTCAACCGGAGTCAAAGCTCCTACTCTATCCCCCGTCTCCTCTCCCTACGATAGGGATTTCCGTATACCTCAGAGCCCTATGTCCCATCTTAAAACATTGTGCACAGAAGTTCACAGGTATTCTTTCGTATTGCGTTGCGATGAGGATTGATCCATTATCCATTTCTGCCCAAACCGCCGGGGGGAATACCCCGTAGATATCCATGACAATTCGGGCTCGGTAACCTTTCTTCGTAACCCGTCGATTCTCATTATTTGGTTCAGTCATCAAAACCTGACCTAGATACTGTCCAAACTCATTAAGGAAAGCAGGGGTACCAAAGAAAGGGTCAGAAATCATGAATTTAACCCAAAACGGAACAAACTTAAATATGAGGGGTTCAATAGGAGACCGAGCTACATACGGCTTCAATATGAGAGAGTGCCCATAAGGATTCCATGGTTGGTTAAGTAATACAAAATTTTGATCTAACGCCGATCTGAACTTAAACAGGAAAAAGGTTATACCATTTACTATACGTTCAAAGATTTGAATATGTTCAGACCCCTCCATGTTCCAAAAACTTTTGATTGCCGCTACAATTTTTGAGAAACTACACCCCGTCTCGAAGGACATAGTACCAATTAATGCAAACTTCTATTCTTCCACTTCTGCACGGATATTTTATGGCCGAACTTTGACAACAATCGCACCCCTCGGCTTCCTAACAGTCAAACACTCCATACTGCTAACAAATTCTTGAGTTACCGAAAAAGACATACGCAGTTCAGGCAGACTTTTGGGTCTAAACTTTTGAGAGAACACCACCGATTCTACCTGTAAACTCCCTGGGTTCCAACCAAATCAAACCCACAGAACCATCAACAAAAACGCAAAACCACCAAAGCAACACCCAAAAACAAACACCGAACTACAAGCACCGAAAAATAAACACCTTCAACACGGACCGGTGCATCCACAGCCAATCAGAAGAGACCCAATATCATATAAACGTGACATCCATGATATTAAGTTAAGCAATCATCCGCAAGTCTTGGGCGAGAATGTGTAAGAGCTGAAGCAAACCAAAAGGGATATTCGCCAATAACCAGAACTCCAGGAAGGAGAAGAGAAGAGAAGTATCAAGCCATAATGTGCACTGGTACCAAAATGTAGGTGGAATAGTATCAAAAAATGTTACACCATGCAATTGTCGACAGGCGTCCCAAACAGTCGATGAAACAAAATAAGGGGAACCACAACGAGGCCCAACTGCAGCTTCTATTTTCAAACCCAACTTCCAGGCGATCCCAACTCAAAACAGGCCCATTCCCATTTTACCTAAACCTTTACACTACCGGCCAACCACTTTTAGATCTATTCATTCAACTTCCAAGTCTGGTCCCCACCAATCATTTCTTACCAAAAGCATATCCAATCATAAAGACACACTAGGCCCATTTTTTATTATTTTTTTATAATTTTTTTTTTATTATTTATTTTTTTACCCTTTTACCCTACAAACCTTTTGTTCCCAACCCCTTTCCACCAGTCGGCGACCACCCACCCACCCTCTTCCCACAACCGGAGATGTCTACTCTTCACCGTTAAACACCGTACCACTTTCGAACTCCTACCTCGTCATTCTCGACCACCGACGCACCTGCAGATAGCAAGAAACATAAAGAATTATCACACCCCAAAATGATATTGAACAGTGGGAAAGGAAACATACAAAAGATCAACACAAGACAACAAATCAAATGATCAATAAAGTAAGCGGATCGGATACAGATCAGGGATCATCACCTTCACAAGCAGGATACACAAGATCATGGCCGCACCTGTCCAAAACCAAATAGCACCAAACCGAAACCACAAGCAGGGGGGGGGGGGAACAGATGGAATGAGTGATGGGATAGGGACGGGAGAAGGGTAATGGGGTGGAGATGATATGTCGAGGCACGATCAAAAAGACCACACAAATTATTATTTTTCTCTCTCAGATCTACTTTCTCTCTCACAAATTTTAAACGCGGTGGTATAATTTAGTCAGCGCGGTAATCAAAAGTACATTAAACTCGTTTTTTTGAGTGTGAGGAGCTCACACTCGGTTGGGTTCTGACAATGACACGTAAGCCAACCCAAACTCAATTTTTAGCTGCTGGGAGCGTTTGAATGTGAGTTGACAAACCCAAACCCAAACCCTTAGAGCCGGCAAAGTGACCCATGACCCGACTCAACCCTGTTTCTGGTGGGTTTGGCCTTAATATGTCGTGGGTAATTTGACCCAAACTCGTCTAACCCATTTAATAAATGGGTCGGATTAGGGTTTACCTTAAATGGTTTGAGTTTACCCGTGACCTGTTTAAGTTTAATTTGAGCTAATTATAATGTATATGATATTATTCATCATTCGAAGTAAGATTTAAGCCCAAATAGAGTTTAATGTGTTATTACTACCCATAAACATATGACATTTGATCCGATCTCACCTCAGTTTCATTCTCTCATTCTCTTATGTTATTACTATACATTTCTTCAACAAACCCAATCTTAGAAAATTGACATTTGATATCCACTTCCATTACTGGACTCATCGTTTTAGAACACATGTAACACCAACACCTACCAATCAAAGCTTCAACAAACCCACTCTCACACAATTGTGACAGATAAAATTAATACCCATGAACCATAACCCATAACCCATAACCCATAACCCGACTCATGACCCAAATTAATATTTAAACAGGTCAAAAGGGTCGGGTCGGGTTAACCTACTTAAATCAGGGTCGGGTTTGGGTTTGTATTTTTGATCCGTTTAACTAAACGGGTCGGATTTGGGTTTGTATTTTTGACCCATGAACCCGTTATGACCCGACCCGTTTGCCAGCTCTACAAACCCTGTTGGAGATGCTCTAAATCAAGAATTGATTTTTATTTATGGTTAAAATTGAATTGTTTTTTTTGCAAGTAAGCCAGGATCCGTAACCCTGAGGGGGTGTTTGTTTTAGTAAGAGGTAAGCCTCTAAGTTAAGTAAGAGCTCTAAGTCAACTTAGAGGTTCAGTCAGAAGGGAGTGTTTCAGTTCTTACTCAACTCTAAGTCATGATTTTTAGATGATAATCTGTTTGTTTTTTTATAACACTTAGAGCTAACTTAAAACCCCAAAATCATAGATTACTGAATTACCCCTCTCCCTAACAAAAGCTCAAATATTCATCCCCTCCATGTTTAAAGCACCATCTCCACACTACACCTCATTCCCATTCCATCCACCATAACACTACCCCATTCACATTCCCTCCACCATAACCTCCACCTCCCACCACCATAACCTCGATAGCATAAAAAATAACAACATATACACCCTGGATATCATATCAAAAATATTATAACACAACCTGGATAGCATCAAAAGTAACAACACATAATCTGGATAGTATAAAAAATAACAACAAATACACCCTGGATATCATATAAAAAAGAAGAAGAAATTTACCAAAAGAGAAGTTCACATCATCACCACCAAAGATACATCATCACAGAGGCAATTACAAATTCAACAGCAAGTCAGAAATATATTACATCAAACTCAAAAATTAACATAGTGCAAAAACTAATAAGAAAGATCAGAGGTAAAACTTGAAAAACTTGAAAATATCAAATTTTACATCAAACTAGAAAACAACAAAGTCATCTTCTACCTATGTCGCAACCCATCATGCTTAAACCTCCTTGTTTCAGGTAAAACTTCTAAGATTTCAACCCACTCCGATTCAGTAAGGTCGAATGTACCAGTTACTTCATTATAACACTCCCTGGCCAGTTGTTTTAGGGTCACCCAATTCTTATACACCTTCTTCATATGCGACCATTTGTAAAAAAAAGTTGAAAGGGGGATATTCCGTTCGAATTCCTAAATGCCTTTCTCCCTCATATTCCTTAATGAACTCAGTTTAAGATTGCCACTCTCATCAATGCCATAAGTGTCAATCTCATATTGAGCTTTCTCTATGAACCACAAATCCTTGTAATAATCAAACACAAAAGGATAGTCTCTATTATTGTAAGGAATCTGAAGTGGAAAAATCACAATATTTCAGTAATAAAATCACAATATTTCAGTACAATTTATTCTTTTGTACTAAACAATATACTACTAATAAGTACTAAACAAATTGTAAGAGTATATCATTAACATGCATAACAATAAGAATTATCATCTATAAAGAATAAATTTGTCATACCTTCTCAAAGTTTAGAGATGAGATAGAGAGAGTTCACAACCTATCAAGAACCACCGCAAATCAAATCAATAACTGTTTAATACACAAGCAATACAAAAACAATCAGTAATCCCTTAACGCTGTACTAAATATGCAGGGGACAAGTATAGGCAGGCAAGCATCTAGACCATAACAGTTTTGAAACAGATATAGGTAGGCAAGCAAGCATCTAGACCATAACATTATAGGCAAGCATCTAGACCATAACAGTTCGTAACAGTATAAGCAGTCATCTAGACAGAGTAATCCCTTGAGTATAAGCAGGCATAACAGTTCATAGGCAGGCAGTCAAGCATAACAGTTCATAGGCAGGCATCTAGACAGAGATATTAAGAGGCATACTTGTAAGGTTTGTCAGCTGGTACACAAATGGAACAACTACAATCTCCAGATAGTTACAAACTCACTACTGTATAATGCTGAAAAGGGGCACATGTAGACAACTCACTATTCTCTGCCTTCTCCCTCAAGCTTGTGCATATATATCACCCATTCTACCTTGTGTATATATATTTTTTGCAGTACAGCTGAACAGGCTCCTGGATGATTCATTGAACTCCTCTAACATATTATGGTCCAAACTAACTTTAAGGTAGTCTAATCCCTAGATTGCTTCCTACAAAACAACAAACTATGGACTGCACTTTATTTGTTTATTACCTTCTCACAATAGAAAACCAATCATGTATCTCACAATAGAAAACATTGTATAAGCATAATAGATGGACCATAACAGTATAAGCAGGCATAACAGTTCATAACAGTTTTTTCTTCCCAGAGTAATTCCTTGAAGCTATTAACAGTATAAGCAGGCATAACAGTGTAAGCAGTTCATAACAATATAGGCAGGCAAGTTCTTTCTTCCCAAATATAAAGCAGGCAAGTTCAGAATAAAGGACATCCAGATGTCACTGAGAAAGAGAGAATTCCACAAGCTAGTTTCTTTATGAAGGTCATACAGGGAGAGGGAATGCTAGAAGAATCATACAAACCGAATCATACAATAGTTTCTTTATGAAGGTCATTTATTGAAATGCTAGAATCATACAAACTGCAATTACAGATTGATTTAACCCAAATCAGAATTCACAGCAATTACAAATTCACAGCAATTACAGATTCACAGCAATTCACAAGATTTTAGAGGCAATTAAAGCTTGACTTAACCCAAATCAGAATTCACATCAATTCACAAGCAATTACACAACAAATCACAAATTGATTTATCAAATCCTCAAATCAGAACTTAAACCCTTCACAATTCATAACAATTACCTTAAATGAGAGAGAGAAGAACTTGTTGGAGCAGTGGGAGAGTCGAAACTCTGTAGTAGAGGGAGCTCTGTGGAGGGAGAGTCGTTGGAGCTCTTGCTGTGGAGTGGTCGGTGGTGGAATGAGATAATGAAGAAAGCAAAAAAAATTGAGTTTTGGTTTTGGGGAGAAGGACTAGGAGTAGGGAATAATGGTTTTAAGAGGGGTAAAAAAGAGACAAAAACCAAGTAAGAGCCTCTTACACCAAAACCAGCCCATTCTGAAAGCAAATTGGAGTAAGAGATTATTAGCTTGAGTAAGAGCAAAAAACAAACAACTCTAAGTCGAGAGTAAGAGGGAGTAAGAGATTTTAAGTTGAGTAACAGCTCTAAGTTAAGTAAGGGCAAAAAACAAACACCCCCTGAGTTTCCAACCACGAGGTTTCAAACCCGCGACCTCTCTCTAGGTGGAGAGTACAACCATCCAGAGATGAGAGAGTGTAGGAGTCCAACAGAGAGATGGGTTTAAAGAGGTTGGTGCTCACTCTTCTTCTTCTCCTGGTCAACTCAGTTTCTTCAGCAATAGTGAGGTCTCTACCAGGCTTTGATGGCTTCCTCCCATTTGAACTTGAAGCAGGGTCAGTTAGTAACTACTCTTCAACTTATTTGTTTAATTCTTCATTAGAACATTTATAACTCTATGAGTAATCACTACCTCAAGAACCCATTCTTGTTTTGGGTCAAAGGGTTCTCTTTTTTGAGAATTTGATGATCTGAAATGTTGCAATTTGAAATAATGAAATTAGACTTGCCCCAATAACATTATATTTACCCCAAATATGTTAAGGAACTCTAGTTTGTATTTAAATGTCAATTTGTGGATGTAATAGCAAAAAAAATTCTTCTGTTTCAGATACTTGAGTGTGGATGAGTTTGATGATGTGCAATTCTTATATTACTTTGTCAAGTCAGAGAGGAATCCTAGAGAAGACCCTCTTCTGTTATGGCTCACAGGAGGACCTGGTTGTTCTGGTCTGAGTGATCTCCTTTTCACAATAGGTGAGTGGTATCTTCAAAAAAAAATATTAAGTGAAAAAAAACACAAAATGATCATCCATATGTACACATACACATCTGTTGTTGGAAGAAATTGTTTTTGCTGGAACGCAGAAGCAGTTGTGTTTGTGTATTGTTTTCATTTAAGAAAACCCTTTAGTTTTTGTTCAGTCACATTTTTATTTATGAATGTAACATTTATTGATGCAAAAACATACTATACACCCCTAAAAAACAAGAACAAGGGACAAAAAAACCCGCCTCTCCAAGTGGAGAAAAGAAAAAAGAACGAATAAACAAAAAAAAAAACCACACCAAGCCCATCAAGTGAAGCCCGTGATCGTCTACCTCCACTTAATCATAAGCGACTCAAAAGATGTCCCTGATATATCCGAAGCTGCCTTACTCCACCAAAACATGAAAGCTTTAATAAACACTAACATCGAGGATCTCGACTTCTCCTTCCCTTTGAACTTCCTCACGTTACGTTAGAGCCAAATCACTCATATGACCGCAAAAGGTAGAAAGCGCCATAATACCTTACCTTGACCAACAAGGTTCCTTGTCTTCCAATTTGTTAAGAGCTCCTTAACATTCCTAAAATACGGCCATGCCAATCCCAATAAATAATTCGATCCAAATGCTCTCAACGAAGGGGCAAAGAAGAAAAAGATGATCAATGGACTCCCCATCTTTCTTACACATAGAACATAAATTGATAATAAGAATTTTGCTTTTACGAAGATTGTTAATAGTAAGAGCTTTATTCAAGACCAACGTCCAAGCGAAAAAAACCACCTTAGAAGGCAACTTGGGAATCCAAATTTTATTCTTCGAAAAAGCTAAAGGAGTATTCTGAGTTGGGATATCCAAAGCCTTGTAAAATGTCTTAACGGAGAACAATCAATCCAAGCCATTATATCATCTTCCTTTGGACAATGATGAAAGCTAGTAAGTTTATTCAAAAGCATGTGAATCTATTTGTATCTGCATTATCCTATCGCAACTGCCATCTGCTTTCTTACTTTAAGCATGTGAATCAATTTGTAAACCATTCACCACACGCTCTCGGTAGAGTTAATTCCTACCGATAAAATAATGTTCATCAAGACATTCTGCACAAGATTTTTTTATGTGGAAAACTAAAAGATAAAGAAGGCATGGGACCTTGTCAAGCACGAAACAACGCCCTTACTGAAATAAGGTTTTGTTATAACTATCACTGAAGTACGACTTAGTCTTTAGATCTACAAATTGCAGACATGCTTCAGCAGTCGCATCATGTTATTTTACTCCCCGACCCTGTCCCTTGCACCATCTTCACTGTACCATCTTTCTTCCACTTAGAGCTCTAGTGAAACTACTACATTATTCTCTAGGACTAATAATATGTCAAGAAAAACCTTTGACTATTAACCTGTTTTTGTTCAAAGTGAATGAAAAGGAAGGAGCATTGATTCAAAAGTTGTAAAAAAAAAGGTACCGACTTAGAATTCGACTAGATTATCAAGGGTTTCAGGGTATCAGGCGGGTATGTGTTTAGGAAAACTGCAAAGATGAGCGAGAGATTAGGAAAACCATGTACTCCATGTGTAAGTCAACCTGAAAGATTCATTGTCAACGTAGCTGATAGTAACAAATTTCTTTAATAAGTTTCAGATGTATTCGACCATTGACTAAAATCCAGTGCGAGTTCCTAAAATAGTCATGAGGAATTGTAAAACATCCTAAATCGATAAAATTCAATCTTACAGTGTTGTAGACATGACTGAGCCTTCATTCATGCCTCAAACTCCGTCATGTCAAGTTGAGTGTGCCAAACTGATCGAAATGTGCGAAAACACACATAAAAAAAAAACCTCTAGTGTGGATTTCGAGAAATGCAGGCCTAAGTAGAAACTCTCTCAAGTTATAATATGACTCAAACCCAGGACTTCTCAGTAATTTGAAAGGAAATGCTAGGAAATCATATGGATTAAGGAATCTTATGACGCTAAGATTATGGAAACATAACATTGTTTTAAATATAAATGCTTCAACACGTGAAGAACGTCGTATCACTATTGAGGAATTGAAATTGTTGCCTAAGCTTGTAAACCAAAATATATATCTTCATATTTACCGTTTGATCATTTTTCTTTGACACATTTGTTTAGTATTAAAGTTGCTAAGTTTGGCGAAAATCAAATTTTGTTTATAGTGATGTAGGACCAATTTTATGGCCTTCCAGGTGTTACAAGGTATTAATGGTCCTCTTGCATGTGGGACAATCTTTACTTGTATTCACTACGGTGTTCTTGCTTTTGACTGGGAGAGTGTCAATCAATATGTCAAATTGGTATTAAGTTTAAATATACTTGTTAATAGTCTATATGTTTTGGGGGGAATTCAGAGGTCTTATGGTTACTGCCAAGAGGTTGTATGGTGCATAAAGGTCGGAAACTGATCAAAATTTTGATTTGTACAGGTCCCTTATATTTCCAAAATGCAGAGTACAATGGTAGCATACCAACATTGATGTTGAACCCAAACTCGTGGACTAAGGTTTGAAACTCACAAAGCGCCTAAAAATAATCTCGTTAGTCCTGAAACGGGAAATTTTGATATTGTTTTTCCTGATGTTGGTGATAATATTCCAGGTGTCCAACATAATCTTTCTAGACGCACCTGTTAGTACTGGATTCTCGTACTCACTTAGCTTGCAGGGTTCTGAGACTGGTGACATAATATCATCTCATCAACTGTATACATTTCTGAGAAAGGTGTAAGATCCGTTTTGCATACTATTGATACATTCTAACCTTACTAATCTCTACCCTAGTTTAAAATTTGGCATACGACCAGCATATGGTACATGAGAAGTTGTAATTTAATTCTGATTTAGTTATTAGAATTGGTTGAAAATAAAGTGGAATACATCTTCCTTTTTGCTAGATTTTCTACGATTATCCCATGTACATTATTAATAAGCAAGAAATAAAGGACAATAATACCTGCACACACAACACGCGAGTTTGTTGTGGTTCATCTCGAAGGGCCACATCCACACTGTGAGAAACCAGCAAATCCATTGTCTCCGAGAATCAATTACAAGCTACTCAAGAGATCTCAACGAACATGTTCTCTTAATAATTCTACATAGATTTTGTAGAGGTAAAAGAAAAAACATGGGATCCATCATGAACTCCAAAGTTTGCCTCAACAATCTGGAAAACGACTATAAAACATCTTCAACGGATCTTCTACCCAAACAATGTCTTCAAACTATTGTTGCTTCTCCATGTTGAATATCTTCTTTACTTTGATTTTATATCTTGGTTTTAGCAAATAAGATACCCTTATCTTCAACCCCCAAGATAAAAACTTCAACTTCCTCCCTTATAAAGAGATCTTCTCTACAAGGTTTAGCCATGGAGGTTATTGGCTACATCTCTCTAGATTAATTTTTCTTTCCTTAATCCTTTTGAATAGGATTGAGTCTCTTCTAGACTCCCAGATATATTTTGCAACTAAAGAGACCTAAAATGTTTATCCTACATGAATTATAAGTTTCCCAAACAAGAAAACACCCTAAATGACAAAAAGAAACTCTCTTAAAGACAAAGAAATTCTTCTTCTGATCTAAAAGGTCCGAAATCCGTCAGTTACGTTGGCTTTGTAATGACAATACCTATTACTTTCATTCTTTAACTATTTAGTATTTACCCTATGATTACCATAATCAAATCTCTCGTTCCCTTTTCTTCCGTTTTAAAGGAACAGACCCTAACAGGGATATCATTAGAAAATATCATTGAAACTAGAAGGATATATGAAATATTTGTATATTAGATAACAAATTTATTATTATGAATTTTTCTGTAACTCAAAACTATTTGTACTTGGAAAAACTAGTTTATCAAAATTTGCTAACACAGTCAAAATGTTCTAGTATTGTTTGGACAAAACTCATTGAGCTTTTGTACGTGCTTTGATTTTAAAGAGAAAAGTATATTCTGCGTGAGATGTTACTTGGCAAGTTCTTAACTAGGATGTGCACACGTGAAAACTGAAAAATAGTGCAAAAGCTTCCAATTTGGCCGTGTTCGGTACCAAGTAGGCCTTCAAATTTCTCAATCCATGGCCCAACACGACTGTCGTTTTGTCTGAGAAACTATATTCAAACCCAACCCCATCAAGTTAGATTAGGTCAATTGTTTCGATCATATTGTTGGTTCATCTGTCCATGTATAATATTAGTAGTGATATAGTAGGTTTTAATTATTTGTTAGATCACTAATAGCATTTGAGTTTTCTTCATACTCCAATGAAGTATAACATAAGAGTAAAGAGTACGTGATTATTATCTATAGTCATGTTATTATTACTATTCATCGTATTAGGGTCCAATCTCTTGGATTGGTGAAGGGCTAGTACATGATGTACAACTTAGATACTAGCTAGGCTCAAAATTTTCAAAAATTTAAATGTAGCCCAAAGACTATGAATGACCCTGTTGAACCTTTAGACAAATTATGCAAGCTCAACTTGCACTACTATCAGTCAGTTAATAGAATACCCAAAATTTAAAAGAAAAAGAAATAAGAACAAACAAAACGTGCACAGACAAGCATAGAGATTGATTTTCTTGAGTCAAGTGTCCTTTAAGCTTTAAGCTTTAAAGTTTTGATTTTAATCAATCTGCAGTGGCTGATCGACCACCCTGAATTCAGCACAAATCCATTTTACATTGGCGGCATGTCATATAGTGGGATGACTGTTCCGATAGTCGTTCAAAAAATAGTAACTGGTTAGTACTTACTGAATAGATGATTGAACTTTGGTTCACACCTTTGTACATTATCCATTTCTGCTGCGTTTAGTATCAATGCTAATAGCTATACTCAAACAAAATCTCTATTTTCTGTCTTCAGTGTCTGCTTTGCAATGATATCAAGCAAGTTTTTATTCATGGTTAACATATGGTTGATTTTGCCACTATAGGTAATGAAGCTCAGTCCAAACCACTCATTAATCTAAAGGTATAATGTTTTTGAAGGAAAATCATATAGTTGTTGCTTGTCTTTTATTTTGTTAAAGTACGAGTATGTGTACTTCGTGTTCTTACTTTTAAAATTACTTTTGTGAAGACACAAATATTGAAATAGTTATCTCCACCAATTGGGAGCTCTATTATACTTGAGCAGGCTCCTTTAGCTACATCAACTATTGGAACAATCAAAGCCTAACAGTATTATATAAATAAGGAAGTACAAGATAGGGTGGGTGGGAAAGGATGGATGACTAAGCCCCTGAGAAGTTGTTATCTATGTTAGACCCAATTTATCGAAGAATATACCAACCTTGTCTTCTTTTGGTAATTCAGAAAGATACATACTGACACTCGTACTGATAACTCACTAGTTCAGAAAGATTTGCGGGTTCTCTAAACACACGACATATAGGGATACATAAGTAAAGCCTCAAGTCTCTTGACCTCACCCCAAGTATCCTGCAAACACCAAGCTGGTGAGCTAATATTGGAGATCAGTCTAACCCGTGTCTAGAATCCACTTCATCTTTTAGAGGTAAAGTTTTTGCTGAAACACAACTTCAATCCTTGCACAAGTTATTATGTTAGTTACATTTCTCGGACCATGACCATGCCAACAAGAAAAAGAAAAAACCATATTTCCTAGATGATCCCTAACTCCGCCACTACCTTCATATGCACCAGGATAGTTGAGGGCAGACCCATCAGTATTTAGTTTATAACTCATTGGGGTGGTTTGTTTTATTTACCAGACTAAAACGCCCCTTAACAACTGACCTTGGTGAGATCAATATCCAACCTTGTAAAGAGAAATAATCATAAATGGAAATTCTTGACTTAGGTTTCACTTTAAAGGATAGATCACTGACCCTGACTCCATCACAGTATCATCCAATAAAGGTATTTCTAGTTCGTTAATTTACCTATGATACATAAAGGTACCTAAGTTTTTTTTTTGCAAAAGGTTTATAATGTAAATCTACGAACGCGGAAGCTTAATTCATATTCGATTAACACTAAGTTTGAACTAGATCTCAACTAAAGTTTAATAAGAGGAAAACTTATCTCTTTTCATAAAACAAATCAACTCTACTAACTACTTACTTCTGCTTAAAAACAAATAACCTAGACCTCCTCTTTTATAGAATACAATGGGGATTATAATTAGCAACCCTAATTCTAATTGAAATAGAATTATATTTAAATTGGGAAAACTTTTTTTTTAATATTGTGTTGGTTAAACAAGCAAGTCCCTAAATTAATTTAGCATCTCTAGCAATGAAGCTTGAATTAAAATAACGTAAATATAAATAGTCCGTTGACGGTGAGAACGACCATTAGAGAACAATTCACATCAAATCCCTCCCTATGCAGAAGATTTCGACCACGAAATCAGCAAGTTTTCAAACATCACGGAACTCAAAACTTTCTGATATAGTATACCCGTCTTCAAGCTTCAAACTTTATCGCAAAATTTACCGTAAACCGAGGTTGTACCCAAGTGCGGGGGTACGATGCTGTCACCAACATCCCTGCGTCCATTGACGTCTAAAATTAAAAGCTGAAAAAATACTGTGGTCCGCTCCTCGAACCCTGCTACGAAGCTCTCCCAAAACGGATCAACATACGGAAATAATTTTTCGCCTAGAGCCATCATCTCCCCCGTACGGATTAAATATTGGGATACCTCGGATTGTAACATGCGTAAACGGAACTGTTGGACGAGGCCGATCTGCATCTTGTGATTCATTAGTGTCTCCTGAATCCACTGCTGAGTAGCAAGTTGGTTGGTAGCTACCGCCGAAGATGCACTGTTTTGTTCGATTCGGCTCGGCTTTTTGAGCGTACTCACTACTGGAGTTGGTTGTTTTTGTTCATGAAGCATATACACAACACGTACAGCCACGTATAGCTGGAGTTGTCTTTCCTAAATGATAAGTTGTAACTGTTTATATGGTATCATCCTCCCTCCTTTCTCCACTTTCTATAGACAATTCCTCTTCTTCTGGTTTTCTCTTCCAATCGTAAAGACGAATCTGCGATTGTATTCGAGAGAGATCGTGGGATGACTCGGCTTCGACTGGAGCATTGGACGGAGCGGCTTTGGGAGCGGGTCTGGCGGTTTGGGTGTTGGCTTGGGCCTGATTTGGGCCTCACGGGCTAGGGCTTGTTGCCAGCTTGCCCAAGCAAGAAAATCTGCCTTTGCGAGTGCCACCGGCGCTGCTGTGGTACCGACCACTGTCGAAACTGATGTCGGCGTCGACAGTCCTTGTTGGTTGTATTCCAGGGTCGTCTCTAGGCGGGAACCTCGTGGTTGGTCAGTGGTTGCCGTGGCCGGTCCGTTGGCCTTGGGTTGTACCCCGATTTCCTCAACATCACAAGTTTCGGCCTCGATAACGAGACTTGCAAACAAATTATTAAGTTTGTCGCTCCTCGCGGCGACGCTTCCCTCAAGAGAGGGATTTTCTAGTACGCCCAACGGAGGTGGTTGGGGGGATGGAAAAAGGCTCCCTTTCCAAAAGCCTCGACAAGCTTATCAAGCTTATCCAATATCCTCGTCGCATCTTGAGCAAGTGTAGGTTTCTTCGTCGCGGGTCTTTCACGAGGCATCTTGTTCTTGAAACTTACTACACCGGGGATGTGAACGCAGCTCTGATACCAATTAATGTGAATCTACGAACACGAAAGCTTAATTCGTATTCGATTAACACTAAGTTTGAACTAGATCTCAACTAAAGTTTAATAAGAGGAAAACTCAACTTTTTTCATATACAAATCAACTCTACTAACTACTTCTACTTAAAAACAAATAACCTAGACCTCCCCTTTTATAGAACACAAGGGGGATTATAATTAGTAACCCTAATTCTAATTGAAATATAATAATACTTAAATTGGGAAAACTTCATTTTTAACCTTGTGGGTTAAACAAGCAAGTCCCTAAATTAACTTAGCATCTCTAGCAATGGAGAGGCTTAAATCAAAATAACATAAATATAAATAGTCCGTTGATGGTGAGAACGACCGTTAGAGGGCAATTCACATCAGTTTAGAAAATATTGCAAAAGAAAAAATAAAAACACAAAGAGGGGAGGGCTATTAGAGAAGAGCTCAAGCCCAAATAACTAAATTATATGATTCAAAAATATTCAGTATTAGGCTCTTCAATCTTCAAAAGATCTGAAGGCCTGCTGCTAGTAGTGCAAATTTCACTTCCTATTGGTAGATCTACACCTTTCTTGGCGAGAGAGTCAAAAGATAAATTAGTTTCTATCCAAATGTTAGTGAACCTGATCCTTTCAATTTTAAAAGCTTTAAGATACTGGAGCATCAACAATACCACAAGCTATTTTAAAGAAGGTCACCTTCAGAGAGCAATCTCCATTTGGAAATAAGTGATTAGAGTCTTTGTCGCTCCAACAACACAGTATTTACACTTCTCAACTGGTAGGGCTAGTGCTTGGAAAACCTTCAGGTTCTGGGACCAATTCCTATCTCGAGCAGCTTACAATTCCAAAAATAAAATAAAATGAAAGCTGTACTGTGCTGATACTTAATTTGAAGTCCTCGATGCACTTTATGTGAATTAAGAAACTTATTGAATTTGAGTCTATCAGGTAGTTTATTTTCATCCTACAGCTTTTCTACAAGCCCTCCACAACCTTCTAAAGAAATATAGTTCATCCTATTCAATTGCATTAAGCTTCAAATGGTTTTAGGGGTATATACTGGGGAATCCGATGACAGACGCTAACAAAGACAATAACTCTATGATTCCATTTGCTCACCGAATGGCGCTTATATCCGACGAACTGTATGAGGTGATTGTATTCTGCAATTATTTGGTTCACTGTAAAACTGAATTATCATCCTACTAATAATATATGCGTGTGGGACTGGTTTATACTTTTTTTAGTCAGCAAAAAGAAGTTGCAAAGAAAACTTTGTGAACATTGATTCTAGAGATGTACAGTGTACGAAAGATCTCCAAGCCATCTCAAAGGTTGTATAATTGACCTATTTTGATTTTTCTGCCTTCTATTCCTTATTTTGAACATGATTTATTGGGTGAACATTTTCATATGCAGTGTACTGAAAGAGTAAATGTTCCGAACATACTGGAAAGTAGATGTGTTTTAGCGTCCCCAAAGCCTATTTGGATGAAAGAAATTCGAAGATATCTTGAAGAATATCTTAAAAATTCCCTCTCAGATCCTGATCCCGAAATCCCTGAGTTTGGTTGTCGGGTATGCTTCCATCTTAACTCCACACCGAATTATTTCAGTATCATTTGTTGGCTAATTTACACAGTGTGTAGACCTATGGTTATTTGCTCTCTCATTACTGGGCAAATGACGAAAATGTTCGTAAAGCTCTTCGCATCAAGAAGGTAGGACCATGTGATGATGCTTTAATGTAGTAAGAATAGATATAGTTGAAGTATTGAGATCTATGATGGTGTGCAGGGAACAGTAAAGACATGGACGAGGTGCTATAGGTTACCTTACACAAAAGACGTTCACAGTGCCTTAAACTATCATCTAAATATCAGCCTTAAAGGTTACCGGTCTTTGATATACAGGTGATACTCATGAAATGTTTGAAGTAATTCGTAAGTCATCTGAGCGTGGAGTCAAGAAATAGAAATCTTGAACATATCCAAACGTAATAGTTAAGTGTATAATTTTGCTATTGATGCAACCCAATGTTCATCATCCTATTTATAGTGTTTTTCAATTTATGAATTGATGAATCATGTAAATATATGAATCTTAAATTTAAAGAAAACACAAGTAATAATAAGAATTCATAAATCTCTAAATACATTTATGAAAGATGACAATCTCTAAATATTTCGTCTTCAGCTTTGTGTCAATTGAGTGGATATTTCCCAAAACAATTTCATTATCTGTATTTTCTCTTCCCCTCCCATTACATATTTCCATAACAAACTCTAATTAAAGAGCTGGAGTTGAAATCCAAATACAATTGGTGTAGCCCAGAAGTGAAAACTTTGCAAAAAAGAATAAGACAGTTGGTGTACACTCCTCGAGTTGGTTGAATTTTGCCTGGGTCACTTGTGCTATTAACACCATTTTTTTTCCATCTTCTTGCAGTGGTGATCATGACATGAGAATTCCGTATTTGGGTACTGAAGCATGGATTAAATCTCTTAATTTCTCCATCACTGATGACTGGCGACCATGGTTTGTGGGCAGTCAAGTTGCAGGGTGGGCCTATAAACTTCACATTGTGTTTTTATAGTTAATCTTGTCTTCAATCTCTTTAAAGAGCTTACTTCTACATGACTCTGGAATGTGATTGTTTAATTTTATTTGTTTCATGTAGATACACAAGAAGCTACTCAAATCACATGACATTTGCAACTGTTAAGGTGAGAATACTAACTGTAGTTGGTTTTGTATGTTCACTATCTTTTTATTGTCTCAAATGTCTTTTTTCTTGATTATGTATGTTATTTTTCGTAGGGAGCGGGACACACTGCCCCAGAGTACAAACCTAAAGAATGTGCTGCTATGTTTAAGAGGTGGATATCAGATAATCCTCTCTAATTGTTCCTGCCTTTTGAGTTGTGAGACTAAAACCTCAATGAGCTTTGTGTATTGCACTTGCAAACCTGTAACAGTCCTTCCATTTGTGATGAACTTTTTTATAGACTTTAGTACTTTACACTAGTCCCTAAAAACAGATGTTTCCAGTTTATTTGTAAATAGTAACAGCAAAATTCTAAAGTCTTCTCAGTTATGCACCCATCTTTAGCATTTTTACATCTTTTATTTATCGGGAAATCTGTGTTTGTTTCGACAACTCAAGGTTAACTCATAACTGGTCGGTGCTCAGATAACAGTTTTGATTTTTATTCTAAAGTGGAGGGTTCTTCGTCTTCTTTATCTCTACTAGATTTCCATGTAGTGTAAAGCTGAAATCAGGTGGGTCTTCTCTTAGCAATCCAGGTCCAATTTTCAATTACAGATCCCAGAATACCTAACCGCTGTATTCACTACGATAAACAGATTAGAACTCCCTTTCAAAAGATGATGAATTCAAAAGATGATGAATGGATGCCCATGTGGTACGGGAACCAATCAATTGGTGATGATGCAACATTCCACCATTTCGAAAACTGATTCATGTTTTAATCGAAGATAAAATGGTCTACTCTAATCATTTTATTGCTCATGTACATATTCCTCAAGATATACTGTTATGTTATATTTGTTTGAGGAGACTAGATAAAACAATCTTTTAAACTAAGCTAAGTCCTGACAAGGGATCAATACATACTATTCCTCAAGATATACTGTTATGTTATATTTGTTTGAGGAGACCAGATAAAACAATCTTTTAAACTAAGCTAGGTCCTGACAAGGGATCAATACATATGCTTAGGATTAATTGAGGAGAGACAGACCAAATTTTGGATTCCATTTATGTTTAATCATTTAAAAAGTTTTACACTAACTCGTCAAATATACATGAAGTTTGCTAATCTAATTCCAAATGTTGATACACATTTTTGTTCTACAAAGTCTCAAGCCATAGGACGCCCTAACGATGCCCTGAAGCAGTAAGACTGGGAGAGACAGTCGATTGCATGTATCAGCTTTCTCCTGGGGCCAACTGCATCTGCACCCATATCTTTCAGTTTCTCCATGGTTAGACTCAACAACTGAATATTTTTTACGTTTTTCTTCCGAAATATTTGTTCCAACTGTGCCAACCCTAATGACATGAGCCAAGGGCTCACCCCACCAGCCTTCATTAGCTTCCTCTCTAGGTTAAAAGCCCGCATCTTTCGGTTTTTTTGCAACACTCCACACACACTGATACAACTCATTGATGACCCAAATGTAGCTTCCGCAATTAACGATTGTGGAACTCCTGGCGGCGGAGAGTTAAAAACAGGTTGGTGTAACTTATTTGTTGCATGATTGAGTCCAGCAGAAACACTCGTCCTTTCATCAATTTGGAGAGCAGATTTATTTTGTTCATCAGCTGAGCACGTCTTCTGAGTACCTTTATTATCCAGAACCTGTTTTCGACTTTTTAATTTTTTTCTTGACTTTTGAATTTGAATTTGTCCTGTTGTAGGATTTTGTAGTTCTGGCACCAATGGAGGGATCAGAATGGTTATTTTTTGTTTCTTAACAATCACCCACTCGTCTTCCCCATTCTCAGTCTTAGAATCATACGAGGGCTTTGTTTTGCTAGCAGCCAGATGTGCATGCTTTGCTTTCGCCATGTGATCAAATACCTGCTTATTTCAAGTATGGGAAAACTGAGACAAAATTTACTCGCTAAAAATTCAACAATGAGATCAAATTTTCATATGGTTCCAAAGTTGAAAGAAAGAGAATACATGTAAGATGTACTGATCCCACAAAAACCAATAAGAGAGAATACATGTAAAATTTACTTATCGAAAATACCAATAAGTTCGTATTTCCAAGCAAAAAAGATGTATCAGAGCCATGATTTTTGTTTCCTAAGGTAGAATCAAGGTAACAGCTTATCAAGTTTCACAAAATCAAGTAAGCTCCAACTGTCTCGTTACAATATTAGAGCCCTGTATCAATCTGTGATAAGTGATAACTAAAAGGCGGTGATACGGGAGTCAGAAGGTATCCTAAGGTAGAATCAAGGTAACAGCTTATCAAGTTTCACAAAATCAAGTAAGCTCCAACTGTCTCGTTACAATATTAGAGCCATGTATCAATCTGTGATAAGTGATAACTAAAAGGCGGTGATACGGGAGTCAGAAGGTATCCGTACAATATTCGCACTACAAGAGGAAGCAGAAAGTATTGTACAACAAGAGAGCTAAATTTTTTACAAGAGCTGGAGACATTACTCAATACTACAAGAAGTTCACTATGTGAGCTGTGATTAGATCGGCGTACAAGGATATGGTTGCTCTCTATGGATCCTTGGTGACGGCTCTAAAGTGCATGGTCCGACAGCTGGACTGTCTTTGGAACTCTTGAAAATATTCTTTCTCTTTTCCACATTCAATGGAGTCATCTCCACCCTATGGTCTCAAATCTTTTGACTAATAGTGGTTGGAATCCTGATTAGAATGCCTCTCAGCTTCTAGCTCAAGCAGGAGTTAACCTTGCAGATATCTTTGTGAATCATGTTGGGACTAGGGCTGTACACGGACCGGTTCGGCCCGGTTTTGGCCCTAAACTGAGAACCGAACCGGCATAAAAAATAACCAGACCAAAACTGAACCGGTCGGTCCGGCTTCGGTTTGGTTTTTCTATTCGGTTTTTAAACAAAACTCTGAAGTCAGAACTCGGTCTATAGTCGTTCGAACGACTCCAAATATCGTTCGAATCTCTTTCGAATGACTGGGTTAAATTTGCCTAAAAAATTGGGCAGGCTAGTCACAGTAAAAAATCAGAAATAGGGAGAGAGAAAATTGTCACTATAGTCTATAGTAATCAAATACCAGAAAACTCATTGAATCAAGCAGCCCCAAATAGGCAAATACCAAGTATCAAAAATAAGAAAAGAAAC
Organism: Kingdonia uniflora; assembly: GCA_014058105.1. Classification (NCBI taxonomy): domain Eukaryota; kingdom Viridiplantae; phylum Streptophyta; class Magnoliopsida; order Ranunculales; family Circaeasteraceae; genus Kingdonia; species Kingdonia uniflora. The sequence continues at coordinate 2,261,018 of JACGCM010000622.1, forward strand.
TGTATTTGATTGAATCAAAACCCTCAAAAAATGTAGTAATCAAAACCCTAGTATTTGATTGAATCAATCAATCAATTCTTCATTCTTCAATTTCAGTAATCAAAACCCTAGTATTTGATTGAATAAGTTGGGTTAAAGTTGAGAACTGAGAGTGAGGTTAATCAAAGAACAAGTTGAGAATCAATCAATCAGTTGGGTTAAGCTTAATCAAAGAAGGACCGAAGTTCAAAGAAATCAGAGAGATGACCAAAGTTCTTGCTGCTACTCTTCTTTTCTCTCCCCTTTTATGTAGTAGAGATGACCAAAGTTAAGAGAAATCAGAGAGAGAGAGAGATCCCACGGTGCAGATCATCAGCAGATAGAGCATGACAGCCATTTAGAGAAAGAGAGATCAGAGAAGGACTGAAGTTCAAGTTCTCTAAAGTTCAAAGTTCAAACTGTGAGTGACTGAGTGTAAAGACTAGAGAAGAGAAAGATCATAGAAACTGAGAAACTGAGAAACTCAAACTACTAACTAGGTAAGTAACTTGACGTCTTGACTTATAAAACTTGCCCGGTTCGGTTTAGTCCGGTTAACCGAAGGGTGTAACCAGTAACCGAACCGGGCTAGCCCGGTTCCCCACTTTTTGAACCGAGAACCGAACCGAACCAGTCCTAATCAAAACCGGAAAAAATTGTCGGTTCAGCCCGGTTTGGTTGGGTTTCACGGTTTCTCTGTACGACTGTAGTTGGGACTAGGGCTGAACACAGAACCCGCAAACCCGAAAAACCGACCCGGATTGACCGGTTCGGTTCGGGTTTGAGGAGCGGCCGGTTCGGATTTGGCTTATGTTTTTCGGACCCGATCACAACCGGATCGGTTTCGGTTTAGGGCGTCGGTTTTGAGGGCAGACCCGAACCAGACCGAGAGGGGTATATAAGAAAAGAGTTAGGTTTTTAGCCTTATGTTTCCACCCTCATTTAGAAGAGGCTCCTGCATCTCTCTCTCCCTCCATTTAATCTCCCAAAACATCTTGGCACCAAATTATGGAAATCGTCAACAACTTCTACATGAATCTCCCACCATGTAATCTCCCAACAACTTCTTCTCCATTTAAACCTCGCACCAAAACCCTAGCTCTGCTTGTCGTCGTCATAACCATTAACCACAACAACTTCTTCTCCACTACAATCAACACCGCAATCACAGAGTCTCAACAAAACCCTAGAAATCACAACTCGAAACCCTAATTTGGGGTTCTGAAATCGCCCAATTTGGGGGTTTAGTGCGACGTAGTTGAAGAACGATTAGGAGTAGGAGGGGAAAGAGAAACACATAACTGTTTATTTTTTGATTTTTTGATTTATTTATTTAGAGCTTCTTCTGATGATGATGGGTAGGGTTGAAACACGGTTGAAAATGTCCGGCGGCGGACATCGATAAAACATTTTGGTCTTTATTTGGAACTCATTGAAGCCCATTAAAATTTAAAGCAAACAGTTTTAAGCCCATTGAAATTTAAAAAAGCCTAAAAAGAAACCCGAGTTACAAACCCGGCCCGACCTGACCAGTCCGATTCGGTTCGGGTTTTGGGGCAGGTCGGTTCGGTTCGGGTCCGGGTTTAAAGATTGGAGACCCGATTTCCCCGAGTCGGATTAGATTTAGGCTTAGACCCGGGCCGATCCGACCCGTGAACAGCCCTAGTTGGGACTGATAAGTGTATCTGCAGCCTGATCTACAGGGAAACTTCTCAACCAAGTCAGCTCATTAACAAATTAGAAAGAAGTTTATTATTTCATGGTGGAGTAAGTATTTGTGGAGATCTAACTGCTATCCCATGCATTCCAATCTTGCATGGAGAGTTATCCAGAAGGTCGTCCCAACTGATATTAAAGTGCAGAGAAGGGGCGTCTCTCTAGCCTCCCAGTGTAGAGTCTGCAAGCTAGAGGTAGAGAATGTTCAACATCTCTTTATCAACTGCGCATTCACTAAATACATATGGAGTTGGTTAAGCTGTCAGTTCAATCTCTCTATCTCAAATTGGTCTCTTATACAGATCTTCAAGTTTGCAAGTTCCTTCAATTCGTATGTGGAGGACATTTGGGTTAATGGTGTGTGAATTAATGCTATCAGGATGTGCAGATAAGATAGCTCATGATGAGTGTGCTCCAACTCTTAGGTCAGTCATGGCCAATATACACTCCTCAATCCATTAAGCTGCTACAAATTCTAAGGGTTACATGAAAAACACTAATGCAGAGATGGATATATTGCATAAACTCAAAGTTCCTTTCAAGTACAGGAGGGCTCCAAGGATTAGATCTTGTGTTTGGGAATACCCCTGGTATAAAGAAGTTAAGATCAACTGTGATGGTTGTAGTCTTGGTAGTCCAGACATGGCTGGCTCTGGGGCTGTGTTTAGGGTTTATACTGGGGAGGTTATTGGTGTTCTGACTGAGAATATTAGGGTTCAGACTTCATACTATGCAGAGTGCAAAAGTATTGTATCTTCTATCTTTGCTGCTCATGAGCATGAATGGACTAAGATCTATCAAGATCCAGACTAACAGGCAGCAATTAAAGTTTTTCCACACAATAATGTTCCTTGGAAACTCCAAGCCAAATAGAATTACATTTCATCTCAAATGCAGATAAGATTCAAGCACTCCTGGAGGGAGTGTAGCTTTAGTGCAGATGACATTGCCAATAGAGCTGCTAGATTACTTCTTCTCACCAAGGAATAGTTTGATGGCAGACCTTCTTATCTCAAAAAATTAGAAACCCCTTATGTCGAGTACTACAGATTTGACTACATTAAGAGATGATCTTGCACTTTAACTTTGTTACTTAAGTAGGCATATCTATTGGCTTTTTATTCGAGCTTTGCTTTGCAGGGGTTGTTGGCAAGTTCTTTTAATTTTCTTAATATGATTGCTTACCTTTTGCAAAAAAAAAGAAGGTATTGTACTTTACTAAATATGAAGAATACACATAATATATAGGATTTCATCACTCATGAATCCTTACAACTAATATCTACGGAGGACTCAAGTTAGACTATGATTCTAAGCATTCTTTACCAGACAACCTAGGCAAATATAAATATACCTTAACTTTCTTTTTTCCTCTACAAAGGATATTTTTTAAATATGACAAAAGCATGTAAATAATTGTCTTGGAGGTTTAAGTAACCATTCAAATCCAATCCGTGAAGCAGCTTACTGTCATCATATGCCATAGTAGAAACACGTTCATAAACAAAATTTGAAAGAATAACCCTCTAGATTTGGACACCTTACACCACAAATGTACAGTAGCTTTGACATTTGAAATGCCAGCTAGATACTAAACGAAATCCAACATCTACCGGCTGAATAAATTACACCTTGAATGCAACAACATCCAGAGACCGAATTAAATACTAAGAGACCAGATGACTAAGGGTACACAAACATTGACCAACTACGACACTCCCAACAAAGGTGCCGACAATCTCTCAAAGGGGTCTTTAACGCATTAAGCGACTACGACTGCTTCACGGCCTGGAGAAGGAGAAGGTATCGTCATTTCTCCGTGGACCCCCAATATACACGGCAAAGGTTCCAATTCCAAGCTCTCTCAAATGGAGAAGATGAATAAGACGAAGAAGATGGTGGTGGAGGTGGTGGAGGTGGTGGTGCTCCTAATGGCGGTGATGGTAGTGGTGGTGATGGGGTGGAAAGTACTAAGCGTTAATAACCTAGTATGCAGGTTGCGAAGTTAATAGTGTGGTATTTTTATTTCTCAGTTTGGTCATGTGACATGGCATGGCATGTATGGTTTTTCCATTTATTGTTGTCTTATGCCAGTTTGTAGATTGGGATTTTGGACGCCAGTTTGCTCATGTGACATAGTATGTATGGTTTTCCATTACTGTTGTGTCTTATGCCAGTTATTTCACTGGAATATTGAACGTCAGTTTGTAATTTGTCGTGGTATGGTAAGGGATTTTATTTGTGAGTTTCACTTTCACAACGGGATAACAAGATAAAAATGTCTTTGGATGTTGTTTATCTCATGCTTAATTTTATTTTTATTTATGAGGTATTGGGAAGATGGAGTGTTTACTGACAATTAATAACTTGGTTATATTCTCACATAATTCTCTCAATCTTCCCCATCTCTGGCAATCTTTAATATTCTTCTTCATTAGAACATTTCACAAAAATCTTCAACAATTTCGAACCACAAAGTGAGCACCACTACCAGGGCTACGGAACCGGCAGACACTGAACGCGCTACATGTACCGCACGTTATCAGCGAAGCAAACGGAAAAAAGGCAACTGCAACAACGGGTTGCCGCCGGTGTCACCCTAGAGACCGACCATCTACACAAACATGGTGGCGCTGGATCGTGTATGTGAAAAGAAATTGATATACTGCACAAGTTGCGTCTAGGCCAGGGCAAACAGAGTAGGGAGATTACTGTTTCTTATTAGGGTTTTTTGAATCATTTAGACCCCATTTATATATTCAAATAGTTCTAATTGAGTTTAGAGTTTGTGGTATAATTAGGGTCAAATTTCGAACCTTTTTCTTTGTAGTGTAGAGTTTGTGGTTTCGTAGGATCCGGCCGGTGTGAATGAACCCACTGTAAATTTATCTAGTATGTCTTGCATTTTTACATGAACTTGTGTTTTTACATGAACCAAACAATAGCCACACTGCACTTATTTGAACATGAACTTTTTGTGTTTTTACATCGATATGTAGGTCTCACAATAGCTGTTACTGCTAGGGGCGGAGCCACATGAGGACCAGTGGGGGGCAACCCCCACTCACTTTTCTCCAAAAAAGAGCCTATATATAATATATAGTTATATACTATACATTAAAAAAAAAAAAAAAAACTAGGCTCATTCATTTCATCTTCCACATTCATTTCATCTTCATCTAGTCTCGAATCTTGACCTTGGGTTTTTTTAGCTCCGAAATGGTGTAGAAGATGAGAGAATGCCGCTTGGAAAGGTGATAGGGATGTTAGAACTTATTGGGGAGGTGGAGCTCGGACTTGTGGAGGTAAAGCATGGAATGGTGGTGGTGGTGGAGCTTAGACTTATGGAGAAGAAGCACGGAGTGGTGGTGGTGCTGGATTGCTTGGACTTGTGAGAAGAAGCATTGGGTGGTGGTGGTAGAGATTGAAATTGTGGAAGAGAAGCGTTGGGTGGTAGTTGTGGTGTCGGAGCTTGGACTTGTGGAGGTGAAAGATGAAGTACCACTATAATAACTATCAAGGTCGAATCTAAGCCGGAAAGGCCCTTTTGTGATAGTAGCTCGACAACCTCAACATGTGTGACCTCAAAGGAAATGATAATTGCCATTAGAGTTGAATTGTGCCATGTATAGAGGAGAGTTGAGCCTTTAATAAGCAGGCATCCATGTTGTGGTTCTGGGTAAAGAAGATTGGGTTTGTATTTAGGTTTGTGTTTGTTTTGGGCTTTGTGTTTCCAATGATACATTGAGTTTCAGTTCTCTAGCTCTCTATATATTACTTGCATTGTTCTTCTTGTGGGCAATCCACCAAAGCCATACTATTTTGATATTGATACAGGCAGTGATCTCACATGGCTCTAATGTGATGCTCCTCGTGTCAGCTGCGCTAAGGTAAAATTACTCAGTGACATGGTTGAAAATTGCATCTTATAAGTGAAATTACAAAAATACCCTTCAAATTCCTTCAAAAAAAATTTGAGGGGTTACCGCCCCCAAACCCCCTGACCAATAATCCTAGCTCCGCCACTAGTTACTGCAAACGAGGTTCGTGTCACAGCAAGAAAACTCAGTAATAGTTTTGAAGTTGTTTTTGTAAATTTCCAATTTTTATTGTTTGGTTGGGGGAAAAAAAATTTAATTGTGTAGTTTGCTGTTGTTGGATAATTTGGTTTTGTTTTATATAATTAATCTTTACATTTTCATTTTAATATCTTATATAGTCTAAATTATGTTGCATTTTATATGATATATGGAAGAGAGTAATGAGGACACATTTCTTAGGTCATGTCGGCGCATATAATTCTAACACATTCAGATGACCATATCTAGCACACATACAACATTGAGTCATTCACACATACACAATTCATCAAAATGTAGGCAAACCTGAACAATAGCACCAACATGAACACATTACTTTACTAATGTGTGTAAGACATACACAAAAAAGAGGTAAAATCAAAATGTAGTTCCCGTGTAAGACCCACATACACGGAAAACAACTATTATAGTTTCAATTGTCAAATACACAGACATGTACACATATCATACCGCAAGAACTATACCTCTTACGGTCGGTTGGTTCATTGAAATGTAGGTATCCTCCTCAAAATGTGATCCATGAACGAGATCACTCATATGCAGTCGTACCAGTAATATTTCAACTCTTACAAAACTGCAAAGGGTGATACGTGGTACAAAAACACACACAAGGTAAGTCAAATTATTTACCAGAAACAAACATAAGAGAAACTATGCAGATTGTCACTTAAAAAAATACACGTCTAATGAAGGTTGAGGTTATCATCCACATCGTAAGGTCCAAACTCCGCCTGTGGCAAAAGTGCAACGTTGGCCACAGGAATTGGGTCGTTAACTGGTTTAGTACATCTCCTCCGGTTGTGTCCGGTCACTTTATATCCACTGCAATGCAATGGACGTACAATAACACTCTACGACTCATGCCTAATTCTCTTAGGCCGCCGCCGACGAGGTTTTTGGCTAACGAGTGGTCTCGCATTTTCCTGTTTAGGATCGGCTAAGACTTCATCAATACTTGGCATGCCCGTGTTGTCCATTGCGTTGATCGGGAGTCCGAAGATCTTGTCTTGTCATTCCTGTCTATACTAATCTTCAGCCACTTCACAATCGAAAATGTATGGCCCAACGAATTCATATTTTCCGCAACTGCATCAACAACGGTGTAACCATGTTTGCGGAGAATATGAATTCATTGGGCCCTCTTGCAAGCATACATTTGTACGAGTCAAGTACTGGAGGGACACCACAAGACGACGATACTCCGTAGCATCAAAAAGAAAATCACGAGAGAGAGAGCGGATACTTGAGACTTAGCACTCAACGGAGTATTACACGGCTTACACTCAGTCGTGTCACTACGACAAAGGAGATCAACTGGGTATTTGGCTTGAGAAAGATGTAAGCCAGATTCTATATAAGTTGCCTCAAGGCCCAGAAAGTAATTACGAGCTCCAAGATCCTTTATTTCAAACTCCTTACCAAGAGTGGAAACAAAGGATGAAATGAGATCAAGCGAGTTCCCTGTGAGCACAATATCATCCACATATAATAAAAGAACCATCATCCTCGAGGAAGCTTTATAGGCAAACATGGAGGAGTTTGTTCTACTTTGAAGAAACCCAAATTGTAATAGAAAAGTGTTGAACCGTTGGAACCAATCTCGAAGAGCCTGCAAATGGCTTTGTGAAGCCTGCACACATGATGCGGATGACTCAAATCTACAAAGCCCCCTGGTTGTGTCATGTAAACACGTCTCAGAAAAAATTCATGGAGAAATGTGTTCTTCACATCCAGCTGTCGGAGTGACCATCCAGATTATACAAGACTGGGAATAGTGCATATAGTAGTAGACTTAACCACAAGGATGAATGTCTCATCATAGTCAAGACCTTGTTCCTAGTGAAACCCTTTAGCCACTAACCGTGCCTTGTGATGCTCAACAGAACTATCAGACTTTCTCATAAGTTTGAACACCAATTTGCAACCAACAGTATTTTGAGCAGGTGACAGAGAAACAAAAGACAAGTCTCATTTTTGAGAAGAGCATTGAACTCATCAGCCATAGCAGTACGCCACTCAGAAAATCGAATAGCCTGTAAGCAACAAGTAGGCTCAAGCCCTTAGGAAGGTGCCTGAATAAGATAGGCTTAAGGTAGAGGGTACCGAATCTGTAAGAGAAATGGTTGGTTGAGTATCATTTGAGGATGGACTAAAAGTCAAATGACCTTACTCAACATCTTTCGGTGGTGGCATCGTTGAAGAATCATTAACAGGTCGGATGCATGAGCGTTGATAATACAGATGGAAATCTCGAGCAACGGGTGTAGGTGGAGTGTGAGAAGCATGAGCAAGTGGTGTTGAAGGAGATGTCATCATAGGAGCAAAATCCAACTCAATGTAATTAGGACGGGGCATAATTGAAGCATATCACACAAGGTCAAAGGTAAATTGCTCCTCATCAAATCTCACATGGCGAGAAACATGCACACGATTGGTAACTAGGTCAAAGCACATATACCTCTTATGCTGAGAGCTGTAACCTAAAAATACGCATTCAACAGACCTTGGCAATAGTTTGTTAGTAACATAATCCCCTAAGCGTGGGTAGCACGCACAACTGAAGGTACGAAGGTCGGTATAGAATGGGGTTTGACCAAAAAGGCAAGAATAAGGGGAATCCCACTAGAGTATGGAGTAATGGTGTGGGAAGACAGTTGATAAGATAGACCGCAATATAAACAACTTCAATTCAAAGGTTAAGTAGAGCTTGAGAGGTAACTAGAAGAGTGCGGGCCATGTCAGCGATGTGACAGTGCTTCCGTGCAGCAAGGCCGTTTTATTGTGGGGTGCAAGGGCAAGAGAGACGGTGGTGAATGCCTAATTTACGACAAAGGGAACCAAACTGACTATTGACATATTCAATACTCCATCACTTTGGAAGAACTTGAGGCTGTTATTAAAAATGTTTCGGATACTATGAAGGAATGTTTGAAAATGTGTGAATACTTCAGACTTAGGCGCATGGGAAAAATCCAAGTGCACCTAGTGAAGTCACCAGTAAACAAAACATAGTATTTAAAACCAGAAACAGATACAACGTGAGACATTCACACATTTGAATGCACAAGATAAAAGGGAGATTTGGCGCTTATCTCATTGCTGTTATGAAAGGGAAGTGTGTGGATTTACCCAACGCACAATCTTTATAAAAGGAATGATTTAAACGAAAGTTCAGACTAAGAAATTTATTTGAGCCTAAATATGATAAGATTCGAGTATTTGGATGACCAAGCCTATTGTTCCATAACTGAGTAGAAAATCTAGCAAAAGCCTGAGGAGAATCACGATTGAAGAAAATATGACAAAGATCGCCCATACATTGGCCCTGAAATAAAGGAACACCCGTTGTCAGAAATTGAATAACCATAAGGAGTAAAGGTGAAACTGACAAAGTTATCACGATTGAATCTAGCAACTGATAATAAGTTCTTATACATTGTTGGAATAAGGTAGGCATTATGTAAATGAAACGAGAACCAAAGGTGAGAGGAATGCTACCAGTATAGGATATGGTAAGCGTTGAATCATTGCCAAAGAGAACGGAATTATTACCAGTGTATGGGGCACAATTTTGAATAGCATCAGCATTTCCGGTCATGTGATGTGTGGCTCGAGTGTCAGGATACCAGTTCGGATCCATAGGTAATGCCATAGGTTGTCCAAGTTGTAAACCAGCAAAAGTTGCATGAAGCTGGTTCGGGGTACCATAACGAGGACAAGTGAGAGCCATGTGTCTGACTCTATGACTCTACCACAAACCTGACACATAGGAGCAGGTGGAGCACCAAGAATGCTAGTGTTGTTGTTCATGTTCATAATGTTGTTGTTGTAACGACGATTCTGATTACGATTCCTGTTGCCATTACCATACCGATTGTTCTCATGATTGACATGCTAATTTCCCCCTTGCTTTCCACAGGACTGAGTGTTCTCAAAAGCAATAGTTTGAGTGGCTAAAAAAGATGTAGGAGGAGGGACATGAGGAGAAGAACGGGCCATATGAGTCTCAAATGCAAGGAGGCGCGCATGAAGATCCTTATATTGGGGTAGGGGTGAAAAATTGAGAATCGTCGTCGCAATCATGTTATAATCAGTGCCCAAGTCTCGCAGAATAGACACCACCAAATCGTTGTTAAACACAAGCTGACCAATAGAAGCTAAGAAATCAATGAGTATTTTAGCGTATTGCAGATATTTAGACACAATTTGAGTGCCTTTTGATAGAGAAAGAAGCTAGAAACGTATGTTTGCAGCATTGACCTAAGATTGTTGGGCAAAGTGGTGAGAAAGGCAATCCCATACTGCACGAGAAGTAGTGGTGCCAACTACTAAAGCCAAAACAGATTCTGTAAGAGTAGAGATGAGGTAACTCTTTACCAATTGATCAGCATGATACCAAGCAGTGTACTCCGGATTGCTACTGGTAGGAAGGGTGTCATCAACAACTAGAGTGAGAGAAGGGGCAAGATGTGAGCCATCAATAAAACACATAAATTTATGGCCATGGAGGAAGGGTTCCATTTGACACAACCGTGTCATGTAGTTGCCATCAGTTAACTTGATGAAGTGTCCAACATTGGGAGCGGACAAGAAGATGTGTTGTAGAGCTCGCCATTGTGGTATTAGAAGTGCTAGAATTCGTCATTGTCGATGCAAAAAATAGAATAGGTTGTTTGGATAAGAGAAAGATTGATGAAAGAAGAGATCGATAGGAGAGGGGCAGTGGAGAGCTAGGAGGCTGGAAGTTAGAGAGGTCATAGACCCTTTGATACCATGAAAGTTTGGTAAATGTCAAGCTTATTATTCTTCTCTCTAGGAGGTGTATATGTATACATGAGTACATAAATGAGTTGTTACTTAGGTTACATAGGTTACTAAAGAGGATTAATGAGTTGCGATAGCAGTTATAAAGAAGTTATTAAAGAAGGTAGTTACATAAGTAACTGATGATATGTCTACATATTTCAAACTATAGGTAGCACATAGAAACTAAGGTTGTGCTTGGTTCGCGGCAGTAGGATGCAAATGCAGATGCATTGGCAGGGATTTCAGGTTTCCGAGTGATTGGTTCGATTTGCTGCATCACCATGCAGTGCACCAGGTTGCAGGGAGATTAACAAATCTTTGCAGTGGGTTGCAGTGGCTTGCAATCACCTACCACGGGATTTACCAAAGAGGAAATCTCGTAAAAAAACTCAATCAAAACTTCTTCCTCTCCACAAATATATCTCTTCCTTCTCTACTCAAATCCCTCAAATCTTTAAGAAGGAGAAAATCCAAATCAAGCAAATACTCTCTCTCTCCAGCCTAATTTCCATCAATTTTAAAGGGAGTAGGAGAATTAACTTTTCCGCCATTAATGGAGTTCAATGCACACACAATTCAAAAGTGCAAACCAATCACATTACAAGATGTGAATTGCAAGATGGTGCATTGCACCTCGTTGCATTTGCAGCTCCTTGCGGAATGCATGCCGGTGCTGCGAACAAAGCACAGCCTAAATGATATCATCAATTTCCCAGATAGGAGATCGTGGAGGCGAAGTGGATAGAAGGGATATATCCCAGAAAAAGGGTAACAAAGTTGAGCACAAAAATTGGCCCAACCCCACTCAGTGCCCATGTTGAGTGTAAAACTAACTCTAATTAGATAGGAAGAAGATGCCATATCGGTATAGTGTTAGATACAGATTATTAGTATGATAATAAGTTCCCAATGGCAACACTAGACCCTTAGGATTACAGTCATCTAAATACATAATGGCCGTTAGAGCAGTTTTTGAAGAATTTTGATCTATTAGAACCCATTTAGACCCTAATTCTCTCATGGAAATCCCGTACACAAATGCACCATTTATAGAGTAACCCTTCAAAGTATTGCCTCTATAGAATGGCACTCTATTATAAGGGTGCTAATGAACCCTTCAGGTTTGAAGCATTGGTTGGGATTGCCTAACTCAACTCGGTTTCGACCGTCAGATCGAAGTACGGTTGTGGAGGGTGGCTCATACTCCCCCTAGATAGCAAAATTTTCACCCCAACAACATGGCTAATTGCTGTTGCTCATGAATCAAAATATAGGGTTCCTATAAGTGAAGACCAATTAAAAATTCATCATTTCTATAAATTCAAATACAAAGAAATTAAAGATAAATTTTACCGAATTCAAGCGTCCCTTGTAGTAGTCTTTAAGCTCCTCAAACCCTAATTTCAGAAATCAGAAAGGGGGAGAGGGATGGTTCTATTGTAAAAATTGGAGCATCAGCATCAGCATCAGCACCAGCACCAGCAGTGGGAAGGTATTGAGGACAAAATATTATTTTGGGCCCAGCAGTAGTATTTATTCTCTCACGTGGGAGGGAGGAAGTATCGTCCGGTAGGTTAATACACGACGTTTTCGTCTGTCTGTCAGATGTTAGGATAGATTGGTTATTTGGTGGGACTTAAGCGTGTTGTGGTTCACAACTGGTGTATTCCTCTCCAGTGGGAAGATTGATATATGTTGCTTTTAACTGTCTGGTCTACGGTTCTTGTATGAAATGTAGGGAAATTAAAGAAAGATGAACTTTTCTCAAATTGTAGGTTGATCGATATAAAAGTTTGGTAGACTTGGACAAAGACTGGTGCAAAGAAACTTGAGGCCTCTCAAAAGTTATATTGTAGCGATCTTAACATCATACTTAGTATTCCTTTTTTTTGATTCTGATTACTTATTCTGATTTCTGAATCTAGCGTTAAAATGTTGAAGCTGAAATATAAAAAAATTTGTTTGTTTTATTGCTGAATATGAAGTCTGAAATATCTGAAAATTGTCAAAATTACTCCGTTATTTATTGTTTGAAGAACATGCATTTCCATAATTGCATTTAAATTCAAGTAAATTTTTTACAACATTAATTAATTAAAATTATATTCATTAAAATAATCTTCAAACCAATTTTTTTTGCCTTCTATCTAATTTTAAAAAAACTCAAATTTGTACTTGACTAATCCCGTTTACAATCTCCTCTCGCAAGGTCCACATGTAGGCTTGTTCATAATATCCAAATACAACCTCAACATGTAGTGCATCGTTATTCATTTGAGCAGGAGGTGCCCCATTGACATTATCATTATTGTATAGTTCAAAAAACATATAATCCATAGAAGATTTCCTGAGATAGTTATGCACCTCCATACAAGCAATAACGATATTTCATTGAGGTGAGAATGTATATGGTGGCATTTTTCTCAAAATTGGAAAACGCACCTTCAGCACACCAAAAGCTCGTTCAATAACATTTCTCAACTTTGCATGAATATGGTTAAACTTTTCTTCCTTTCCCGCAGCATTCCCGCCATTTTGAAAATCAGGTAACCAATATCTGACATTCTTGAACGGTGCCATAAAACCACGTGTATGTGTATAAGCAGCATCTATCAAATAATATTGCTCTACAAATATTATTTAAACATTATCAACTATAATTGAAAAAATAGCAGTTTACACAATAATAAAGCATAAACTTCAGTGGAAAAAAAGTATACCAGGAGGGGGCATCAGTAATTTTTTTGCTGGATCAAGTACAGTCTTCAGAAGAACTTTTGAGTCGTGTGCCACTCCTTCCCACCCAGCTATGACATATATAAATAGCATATCAAAGTCACATACAACCATTACATTTTGATAGCACTCTCATCTTCCTCGTCCCCTAAATGTTATTTGTTTCCTTGATGGAATATATGCACTGATAAGAGTCCCGTCAAGAGCACCGACCGCACCCTTTAGAATAAATGATTATGTTACTGACTGATAAAATATATATAAAACCAAAAAAAATATAATAAAATTGTAATTATACCTTAAACTTTTGCCTTAGACTTCGATGACTCCGAATTTCTGCATCATTATTATCAAATGAAGGAGTCACGATAACCTCTTTAGCAAATTGACACATGGCATATAAGACCTCGTGAAAGTACTTATGGATTGTATGAAGAGAGTGTTGGAATCGATTTTGTATCAACCTTAAATCACAATTATGACCAATAGTCATCATAAAGATAGCCATCTTTTCTTGAACCAATAAATGTTTACTATTTTCGAGCCATCCCCTTTCATGGAAGTGTGTGCATAATCTGATAAATACATTATTCTTCATCCTCAACATCTTATAGCATACTGTAGATGGTCCATTTAAAAGCTCTTGGGCATAATCAGCCCCTGAAAGATCTGATGTATTTTAAAGTTCTCTAGTGATTTGAAACTTACGTATATATTTTAATACACGCCTGAAGAAAATAACGCTTAAAATATTATTTTTTTGTTCTGGCGTCATTGATCCTGTTTGAAACATACAATTTATCAATAAAATATTAAGCAATTTAAATATATAAGGAAAATATAAATAAAAAGAAAGTCATCATTTATTAAAATAATATTAAACGTAGATCCAATATAAGTTGACTGTCAAAACTATAAAAGGAGTCCAAACGTAAATCTAATAACAAAACCATAAAAAATTACTACAAATTAAAACTAATCAACTTTTGTTAACCAAGCAATCAACACCTCATCGTTATCGATACCCATCCAAACTTCCCTAAATTCTCTCTTCTTGCAGAAAGCGTTAAGAGCAGTGACATATAAAGGACCTGTTTTGGATAATTTGCTCATATTGTCTAGTTTTGCGATGCATTCTGTGACAGTAGGTTTTTCTTAATTAGTTCTTGTAAAGGCATTAAGAATATAATCCAATTCTTCTTTTGCGTCCATTTTCTTTTCTTTCTTTTGACGTTTATGGCATGGTAAAGTCTCAGTGTCACTATCAAGATTTATTGTACGAGATCCTCTAACTGGATTACGTGGTTCAACTTTGTCATCTTGATCAAGTCCTACTTCGTTTTTATCATATGGAAATCTATCATACTCAGGGGGCATCCCAACCTGATGCAGAGACCAAACTTAGTTACCAGTTGTTGTAAACCCATCAAACAAGGATTTCATATCCTTTTCCCATTGCAATGGTTTAGTTTTGAATTCATTGGCTTTTTTGTGAGTTTGTGATAATAAAAAACCAATAAGATTACTTAAACATTTTCTTTAGAGGATAATAAATGAAATTAATTAGTTTGTAATACTTACCTTAAGGTACTTGTCTCATCTCTTTTCTAGCCAATTAATTTGTCCAGTCGCTTCGTCATATCCATGTCCAGTAACTGTCGTGAATTTAACCCATACTCCATACTTCATTCTCAAATTATCCCATAAGTTCTTCACTTGTCTTGTGGTGTACTCATTTCCCATTAGTTTTTTCATGTTAGCAGTGATAAAATGCCAAGCAGTATTGTTAGACCCAACCCTTTCCTTTGATTTTTGTTAACTTGATTAATGCAAAGATCAAGAAATACCCTCCTTTGGGCATCCGTCCAATTAGCCCTATCTTGAGTTATCATTTCATTCACTTTACTTTTATTAGCATTCTCTGTAGTTTTCGCTTCATCCACCTTGCTTTTTTTGGGGGCCATCCTATAAAAGAGATCAAATTTACATTAATTACATCTATATCCATTATCTTGGATTATATACATATATTTATCTAATAATCAAAATTAAAAATTACAAACATGTGGCATACTATGTTCTTATAGAGACCTAATTTTTACAAGGAAAACAAAAGGGATCCCTACAAAGAAAACCTACATCTGTTCAAATTTAATGGAGGCTAACATAAGCTTATAGAGACCTAATTCTTGTGTATCTTTGAGTTGTAGTTGTACATTGGTGTTCAAGCACAACAACGGTTGATAATTGTCAATAGATGCAAGGACATAATACTAGTAGTTTTGTTTTTCATGGGTTGTCTTCCTGAAAGCCTAATCCACAATACGATTGAGAAGCTTTAGTTAGAAGGAAAGTACGAAGAACGCAAAATTAGATAGAAAAAAATAAGAGATTCAATTATATTATCCAAGTAATTACAATGAATTAAACTCTAAACCCTAAGCTTCTTCCTTAAAACTTTTCTTTAGATCTAACATAGAAAAGAAATAACCAAAGTCCCATTTATAAACTATGGAACTTAAAATACTAAAAAAACACATCTCGAGGCAAAAACACCCCTCAAAATGCAATCACTATGAAGATTATCGGAATTTCAATCTTAAAACCAATATGAAGATTACGCATAGGATTCGTGTACTTACCAATAACCGATCACTCCTCGTCGGATTCGGTATCACTAGAATCACTATCGATCTCCGTAGTACGCATGTCACCATCCCCCACCATAACTCCTTTTTTCTTCGAGCGGCCTTGCCATTTCCCCAGAGTGGAAGCCTTCGCGAGGTTCGGGAGACGCAACTGTTATACCAACTCCCCTACAGTAGAAGTTAGAACAGAAACTGTCATTTCCAAAATTGTGAGTCTATCGTTGGAATCTCCCATCTCCAAATCATCATTCTTTTTCAAATTAGGTTTGCGATGGATCTTCAACGGACTCACTAGCTTCTCCTTCGTTTGATTGCGACGGTCACGTGTAGAGACCATCAACCACAATCAGCCCCCCGAGAATTGAAATTGTAAATCTGATATCACTTAATCCACAATACGATTAAGAAGCTTTAGTTAGTAAAAAAGTACGAAGAACGCCAAATTAGATGGGAAAAATAAGAGATTCAATTATATTATCCAAGTAATTACAATAAATTAAACTCTAAACCATAAGCTTCTTCCTTAGAACTTCTCTCTAGATCTAACATAGAAAAGAAATAACCAAAGTCCCTTTTATATACTAGGGAACTTAAAATACTAAACGAACGCATCTCGAGGCAAAAACACCCCTTAAAATACAACCACGGCCAAAAAGAAAAAAGACTTAATCGCGCCTCTATTCGAACAGAATAAGTTTATGTTCGAAAAAAATAAAATGTATTCGAATAGAATTAAATCTATTCGAATAAAACACCTCAGGCAGAAATACCAAAAATGTATTCGAATAGAATTAAATCTATTCGAATAAAACACCTCAGACAGAAATACCAAAAATGTATTCGAATATAATTAAATCTATTCGAATAAAACACCTCAGGCAGAAATGTATTCGAACAGAAATAATTCTGTTCGAATATAACTTGAAAAACTTCATGTCTTCTTCAAATCCTCTTGGATCATGGCTCCCCCCTTTAGGAGCCTTGAGCTCTTGCTCAAGCTAGAACTAGAGAGGTGGGAATGCGGCGCTGCCCATTACCCTGCTGTACCACTTCGACTGACGAGGTAGCTGACTCTTTTTCCAAACTCGAAATGACTCAATACCACCACATATCTTGCCTGACAGTAACTTTCGGCGAAACACACTGTGCCCCTTAGGATCAGCATATCCTACAACATATCCTAACGTAACAAAAGGTTGTATTTGCATAGAAACTAGCATAGCAGAAGTAGTTGGTAATGGGGGTTGAGATAACCTATCAGCCAATTTGTTGTCCACTCCCTTCATATACTGCATAATCAAGAGAAATTGTTGGAGATACGACATCCCCTTTTTCCAGTGAGCTTGTTGTAGCTTGGACTGTGTAGCGAAAAATTGGAACGGTTTGTGATCAGCATGTACGATAACCTCCTCTTGCAACTTCCCCATATCGGTTTGTTGCTTATAAAACACTGTCATTGGAGAGAACACTCGAGCAGACGTACCCTCCTGAGCCGGTCGCACCAATAACATAAACTTGCCACTCGCATTAACCAACCGCTTCACCTGAGTTGCCGTTACCAAATTTGACGTAGTGACATACTCCTTACAAGCATTGATATGGAAATCCTTTCCCTCCTTCACAAGACGATACTTGCGAGCTTTACGGTAATGAATCGCATCTCGGTCCCAAAGATAAGGGCTACCCAAGATGACTTGACACAAATCTAAAGGAACCACCTCGCACGTTACCTCGTCAATAAACATCTTAGAAATCGTAAACTTGAAAATACACTGCTTCGTGATCATCACATCTGCATCTTTCTGAATCTACCCCAAACCATACGGCTTAGGATGAGTTGTAGTCGTCAAACCCATCTTTTTCACCAACGTCTCAGAAATTAAAAAATTTTGACTACCCGAATCCATAATGACCTTGACTAAACTTTGTTTTACCTGAATACTTACATGAAAAAGCTCTTCTCGACTTTCTTCCTCGGCAGCCAAAGTCCGCTAAAACATAAGTGTAAGCTTAGGATTTGGTTTATCTAAATCTGGAAGGTCAACAACCTCTATGGCTATTGCATATCTCTCTTTCTTTCTCTTCTCCTCCTTCGGCCTAAGCTCCGAGTAAAGTTTCCAACAATAATCGGAAATATGCCCAATCGCCTTACAATGATTACAATGAAACTCCTTGGACGAAGACCCCTCTCCTTTGGCCTCTCCCTTATGTTCATTTTTCCAACTTGACTTGTACCCCGACTTGATCTTGTCGTCTTCTTTGTCACACTTCAAGTACTTGCCTTCAATGACAATTGCCTTCACGGTAGCGTCCTCGATATTGACCACAGTAAAGAGCTTCAACTCTTATCTAATGGACTCTGTCAAACCCCCCGTGTATTTCATGAACACCGTATACTCGTCCACATCAATGTCCAAAACCAAAGCTTGGTTATGGAACGCCGTAGTGTACTCCTGTACGGATTGCTCAAACTTTTGACGTAAATTGTGTCATTTATGCTATCTCTCTTGCTCATACCCAATCAGATAAAATTGCTTTCGCACTTGAACCTTAAATTCTTCCCAACCCAAATCTCCTATATCGCGGCGTTTTCGATAAGATTTCCACCATGTAAGTGCATGACTTGCGAATTTCAAAGTAGCAAAGCAAATTTTCTGAGCATTGGAGTATTCGTAAGCTGAAAAATAAGTTTTTAACCTATCTAACTAGTTACCTAATGCCACAGTATTGATCGAACCGTTGAATACCAGAATTTTAATCTTAAAACCAATATGAAGATTACGCATAAGATTCGTGAACTTGCCAATAATCGATCGCTTCTCGTAGGATTCGGCATTACTATAATCACTATCGATCTCCATAGTACGCATGTCACCATCCCCCTTCATAACTTTTTTGTTCTTCGAGCGGCCTTGCCATTTCCCCGGAGCGGAAGCCTTCGCGAGGTTCGTGAGACGTAATTGTTATACCAACTCCTCTACAGTAGATGTTAGGATGGAAACTGTCGTTTCCAAAATTGTGAGTCTATCGTTGAAATCGCCCATCTCCAAATCGTCCTTCTTTTTCAAATTAGGTTTGCGATGGATCTTCAACGGACTCACTAGCTTCTCCTTCATTTGCTTGAGACAGTCACGTGTAGAGATCATAAACCACAATCAACCCCCCGAGAATTGAAATTGGAAATCTGATACCACTTAATCCATAATACGATTGAGAAGCTTTAGTTAGTAGAAAAGTACGAAGAACGCCAAATTAGATGGGAAAAATAAGAGATTCAATTGTATTATCCAAGTAATTACAATGAATTAAACTCTAAACCATAAGCTTCATCCTTAGAACTTCTCTCTAGATCTAACATAGAAAAGAAATAACCAAAGTCCCCTTTATATAATAGGGAACTTAAAATACTAAAAGAATGCATTTTGAGGCAAAAACATCCCTCAAAATACAACCACCGCCAAAAGGAAAAAGCCTGAATCGTGCCTCTGTTCGAACATAATAAGTTTCTGTTCGAATAAAATAAAATGTATTCGAATATAATTAAATCTATTCGAATAAAACACCTTAGGCATAAATACCATAAATGTATTCGAATAGAATTAAATCTATTCGAATAAAACACCTCAGGCAGAAATGTAATCGAACAGAAACAATTCTGTTCGAATAGAAACTTGAAAAACTTCATGTCTTCTTCAGATCCTCCTGGATCAAAACCCCATACTATTTTAAGTAAATTTGTTTGTAAACTTCACCTATAAACATAACACGGTATATTAACGATATCTCGTTTCGAGAAAATTTGGATTGCCTGAGACATTTACAGATTTCCAGAATCTTAAATAATAATAAAAAAAATTATATTTTGAGGATCAAGAGTTGTGTTTGATGGTTTTATGCAAGGGTCATTTAATATTATACTTGTAAGATAATACTTAACTCCTCTACCGAAATTTGTATTTGGTTTACAGGTGCTATATCAGACAGCCTCATATCATGGATGGCTAGTGAAAGATCCATTAAAACTCAAGATATGCTTTGCAAATTGTAAAAGATTTCGTCTGGTAAATGTGTGTTATGTGGACCTAAAACTGAAGATGAAGAATACTTTTTTTTCCGATGCCCTGACTCTGCTGGTATTTGGATGAAGCTTCTGGACATGATGGAGATTAATTTCTAGTAGTTGATATACCTGCCTAAAAATCAATGATCAATGTCCCCAATGGTAAAAACCTTAGTCTACCTAAATATTAGATGAAGTTACTATTACATATATGTTAAGCAAGCCACCGAGATAGCTACCAAGTTAAATTTTGCCAAAAAGATGGCAATGTATTCTATTTACAAATGCTCATCAAAATATCCAAACACCTCAATGGATTTTGATCCAGATTTCAACACATTGAAGGCAAGTCTTTACATTCCAAAACCTTTTTAATACAAGTCAGCAAAGCTGAATTTCATATTTTTCCAATGGTTACTGTAATGGTTTTGATTATATTATATATTCTCTATACTCTATTATTCTTCTTGAAATTGCTCAATCAGTGGAGAAATCAAGCATGCTACATTATCGGCTATGAGTATCATAAGCCTGGTGACGATAGGAAGGTCAGTACAAAGGTCTGTTGGAACTAGTAACATCACTGCTACTTTACTAGACTCGGGGAATTTTATGTTGACAGATGTGAGTTCTAATGGAAATGGGAAACAACGTGTACTATGGTAGAGCTTCAACTATCCCACTAACGTGCTTCTGCCCAAAATGAAGCTAGGGATGAACTTAAATACTGGTTCTTTGAATGGTATACCTGAATGAAGCTAGGTATAATACGTGTGACGAAGGAGACGAATGGTAAAACTGAAGCCCTGAGAGACTTCTTTACTTTCATTTTCCTTAGGCTTTCAAATCTCTCAACTTCCGTCTAGCATTTATGTTCGATATTTATAGTAAACTAACAGAGGAACTGTAATAACCTCCACAGGCGTCAGTTTATAATGTTCAAAGCAAAACTGCATCTGTCCCATGGTGTAAAAATCTAAACCCCTGTCCGATACATATACCAATTAAGGATCTTTCTCACGCGATTTTTTAATAACTATGTCTTTCAAAGAGAAACCGTCAAGTATGTCGATTTCTGAATCATTCTTGTAATAGCTTATTTTTGTATTGGACGAAGATAACGTCTTACACCCTTGAAATATAGAATTTTAGCTAAGAACTAAAAATAACTAACACGAGATTTAGCGTGGAAAACCCTTGAATGGGTTAAAAACCACGACCTCTCCTGAGGATTTAGAAAGAGAGAGATGTTTATAGATTGTTAGCTGTTACAAAGTAAGAAAGATGTAGAACAGGTCTCTTAGAAGGTCTCAAAGCAGCCTTAAAGAAGCATCCCTCTAATTTGTAGCTCTCTGGTCCTACTTATAGGTCTTATAACATGACCGTTATTGCTTTAATGAGGAACGTTACAATATGAGTCTTCATAATGGCCGAGTAACGGCTTGAGTAACTTTTCTTCCTTGTAACCACTCCATAATGTATTATAAATGTGCCACGTGTACCTTGATGAGGTCGAGTAATTGTGTAATGTTCGTATGCAGAGGCCTGAGCTTGAGATTCAAAACTGGCCCTTACATCCAATCGAGCTGAAGGTCGATATATGGGTTTAGGTCGAGTATTGAAAATAAGTTACTACATTCGCCCCGTCTTAGCCAATAGCACGAGAAGCATCATGAGCGAATGGTGTTAGTTGAGAAACATCTTTGACCTTTGAATATGTAAATTGTATGGTTGGATTAGTTGAGGCAATTGTTCGAATGTATTCGAATGTATGATAATGTAGTAGAATGGATGATAATGTATTAGAATGTATGATAATGTAGTAGAATGGATGATAATGTATGATTTAGAATGTATGATAGTATGTTAGAATGTATGATAGTATGTCTCGAGCACAGGTCAAATTGAGTGAATCAATAACCAGCCGTGATGAGGATTGTAGTAGTTGTAATAGTTGTATAGCATGTCTCGGCCAGGTCGAATTGAGTGAATCAATAAGTAACCCTCGGGAGAGCGTGTATAATGGAAGAGCTATGTTGTAGGTCTCAGTTAAAGGTTAAATTGAGCATATCAATAAGTGACCATAATGAGAAATATTGAATGTTGAATAGCTGTATAGCGTGTCTTGGCCAGATCGAATTGATTGACTCAATAAGCGACCCTCGGGAGAGCGTGTATACTTGAAGAGCTATGTTGCAGGTCTCAGTTAAAGGTCGAATTGAGCGTATCAATAAGCAACCATAATGAGAAATATTGAATATTGAATAGATGTATAGCGTGTCTCGGCCAGGTCGAATTGATTGACTCAATAAGCGGCCCTCGGGAGAGCGTGTATACTTGAGGAGTTATGTTGTAGGTCTCAGTTAAAGGTCGAATTGAGCGTATCAATAAGCGACCGTAATGAGATATGTAGTATGTAGAGCTGGGCTGGTTGTATCCAGGCGGTAGCTTTTAGATTTGTAGAATGTATTATGTTTGGTCGAATTAGACGAACCAATAACCGACCTGCAAGATGTTGGTCGAGCTTGCCCCGAGTATGAGTTAAATGAATAATGAGATCAAGCTGAGGTTGAACATTGTGTCTGAAGCTGAAATCGGGCTCGCCCCGAGTATAAACTTGAATATCGAGCTCGTTAATAAGTTTATAATCGCCTCGAGTACCTTGACCTTGAGTGTCTTCATAATGTGGTTTGATAAGTTCGATTATTAAGTCTGAAGCTGAGATCGGGTTCGCCCCAAGTATAAGCTTAAATAAGTTGTAATCGCCTCGAGTACCTCGACCTTGAGCGCCTTCATAATGTGGTTTGATAATTTCGATCATTGAGTCTGAAGCTGAGATCGGGTTCGCCCCGAGTATGAGCTTCAATAACGAGCTCGATAATAAGTGGTAATCGCCTAGAGTACCTCGACCTCGAGCATCTTCATAATGTGGTTTGATGTTGTTGAAGATTTTAGGCCAGGCTCACCCCGAAGTATGATTTATTGTGTTGGTCGAATATTACGTCTGAAGCTGAGGTTGGGCTGGTCCCGAGTATAACTTGAATACCGAGCTCGATAATAAGTTTGTAATCACCTCAAGTACCTCGACCTCGAGCGTCTTTATAATGCGGTTTGATAATTTTGATCATTGAGTCGGAAGCTGAGATCGGGCTCGCCCCGAATATGAGTTACGTCGATTGATATTAAGTCTGTTGTGTCTGAAGTTAAGGATGAGTGTTGTGTCTGAATCTGAAGTCGGGCTCGCCCCGAGTATGATTGAATGTATTGGTCGAACTCGCCCCGAAGTATAAATACAGTCTGAAGTTGGGTATTATAATGTTGTATGTTGGAGAATTTGGTACCCCAGTGCCAAAGCCTTTGTTGTTCTTGATGATAAACTACTATTCCTCTTATTGTGAGTTCTTGGTGTGAAGAAAATTGGATATAAGCGTTCTCCTCGGATGCTGGGTTGAATTTAGGAGGTTCATAGTTCGTCGGAAAAAGACCAGCAAAAATCTGCGCGAAAGAGTCAAGGGTCTTTTGCCGAATAACTAAAGATGACTCTGCTTCATTTGTTATTAGCCTTAATAGACTTATTATTTTCTCCATCTTGGTACTCGTTTTAACCAAAGAACAGAGGGTTTTAATCCAATGTCTGCTCCCAACTAAGAAGTTTACATTGCTGAGTCTTCAAAGGGACAGATCTACCAACCCAATCCTTGTACGAATCATTTCAATTGGTTAAAGGAGTGATCTCCATATCTCAAGGAAATCAAGGTTTCGAATTGTGTATTTGGATTTTGATTTGTGAATTGATTGGTTGTTATTATTGCTCTTGGTGTTTAAGAAGATCGTCTGTGCGAGAGAGAAATCTGTTATTGTGGAGACAAAACGTACCTCGACCTTACTGATGGTGATGATTAGAGAGAGGGAGAGATAGGGAGATGATGATATTGAGATTATTCAATCTAATTTGATATGCAATTAGCATTGGGGTTTTGATATTGAGCTCATGAGATATGTAAACTATATTGGGGATTTATTCGAACTGTCGACTTGTAATACGAACTGTTGACATTCGTTCTATAAATTGTATTTGGGTTTCGCGAACTGTCGATGATGAACCAATTCGAATTCTTATTGGGGTTTTGATGTTGAAACCATTCGATCTCACCACGATTTGATTTTGCAGATGTCATTTGTTACTGCTGTTACTACTGTTTATGTTGTCGTCTTCGAATAGTAACTTTACGAACCTTTCAGATAAACCATTTACAACTGCTTAAATCCGTCGATCTTTTCTTGTTTCGTTGTTCTCCAATCTTATATATGGAAATTGGACAGATAATCATTAGAAGAGGAGTTAGATTCATGTATCTTGTCTTCGATGGGGAAGAATAGCAATGTATCGGGCGTATCCGACGGTGGTGATGATGATGATGAACACGAAGCTCGGAGTTCATATAAAGGATTGTGTAAGACTCGCCTAAGCTTGGCGTCTTGTCCAGTTCATTCGGCTTTTGCTTGCATAGCAGTTTGCAGAGCCGTCATGACGTTGGGTGATTTTTCTAGATTTGCCATCCTTCAAAAAATGAATATGAAAACTTGGTTGGAGAACGCTGAGTGTATGCCTCGATTCCCACAGATGGTACCAAATGTAATAGCCAATTTTCGTATTGGACGAAGATAGTGCCTTATACCTTTGAAATATAGAATGTTAGCTAAGAACTGAAAATAACTAACATGAGATTTAGCGTGGAAAACCATTGAATGGGTTAAAAACCACGACCTCTCTTGAGGATTTAGAAAGAGAGAGATGTTTATAGATTGCTAGTTGCTATAAAGAGAGTAAGATATTAGAAAATGTCTTTTAGAAGATGTGTCAGAGAACCCCCTAATCTGTGGCTCTCTGGTCCTATTTATAGGTCTTATAACATGACCGCTATTGCTTTAATGAGGAACGTTGCAATATATGAGCTTGATGAGTCTTCATAATGGTCGAGTAACGGCTTGAGTAACTCTTCTTCCTTATAACCGCTCCATAATGTGTCATAAATGCGCCACGTGTTTGTTGACTATAAGGGCTTATTTCTAATCCTCCTACTAAGCCCGATATTCGAGTTCTCGTAGTTCGTATAAACCTATTAATAACCAACCTAGGACTGATAGCAAGCAGATTACAATCTAGACGACCTCACCTAAAGTTCAAGGATATTGAAGCATCTAGTAATATCGCACTACAAAAGGCACTCAGATATCCATCAACAGATCGTATACATACGACCTTCGCTAGAGATCGCATCTTCACCAACAGTCCAAAGTTACATCTAAAATCATCAAGAGATCTGTTACAAGATCAACAAGTATCAGATAACAAGACGTTATAAGAGACCTCATAAAAGACTCAACAAACCTGATATTGTAACGTTCCTCATTAAAGCAATAACGGTCATATTATAAGACCTATAAAAAGAGACCTGGAGATCAGGATCCAGGACGGCTATTATCATCTACAAAAATCTCAGAGAAATGAATCCCTACCAAAAACTCAAATATCCGATCTCTTTCTCTTTGTAATAGCTAGCATCTATATAAACACCATTCTTTCAGAAATCCTCAGGAGAGGTCGTGGTTTTTAACCCATTCAAGGGTTTTCCACGCTAAACTTGTGTTAATTGCTTCTAGTTCCTAGTCAATATTCTATATTTCAAGGGTGTAAGGCATTATTTTTGTCCAACACGAAAAAAGGCTAATACATTTGGAGCCGTCTGTAGGAATGAAGCATACACTTAACGTTCTCCGATCCAGTTTTTCCGCATTCATTTTTGAAAGATGGAAAATCAAGAAAAGTCACACTACGTCCTGCCTGACGCTGTTGAAGGAGTGATAGATTTGCGAACAACTGTGCAGGCAGAAGCCGAACGATGAATAGAACTAGAAAAATAGCTTGTTAGCATGCAGGACACAATCAGAGCACTTCAAGCTCAAATAACAACAAATTCGAGATAGTAGAACGCTTTGCCTGCAGCCTCGAGGATATCAGTCCATGATCGCCTGGGACATCGTGGCCAAATCTAGCACTTCCCCAAATTCAGTAATAGCTAGTCTCACCTCCAGGTCACGCCAATCCACAATTACCCACCGGAACAATAATTGATCTGCAATAAAAAGAGGAACAAAACAGAGAAAAACCTTGAATTTTGGTCTATGATCGCATGGGCAAAGCAACAAGGGAGCACAATTCACCAGGAGGACAAGCAACAAAACGGGCTATCACATTTCAACAACATCTCACTCCGGAATAGGTGGACAAACGCATCCAGGAGCTGTTAGACGCTCAAATACTCACTGGAAGAAATAGCTATACTAAATTACAAAAGGCCCCGCTCGCACAAGAGTTGTTGGACGAGGAAGTTCCCACCAGTTTTCATACTCTGAAGATTCATAAATACAAGGGAGGAGATTCTGTGGAGCACGCCCAAGAATTTCAAGATTCTTTGGGGCTACATTCGACATCCAATCACATCCTCTGCCGTCTCTTCCCGACCAGTTTAAATGGCAAACCTCTACGATGGTTTTATACACTCAGTAAAGGATCTATCTTCACTTTCGGACAACTTCGGGAACTGTTTGTCAAAAACTATTCGCACAATAAAGACAAGGAAGAGAGTCTTTACTCTTTATTCAGCCTCAAGCAGACACCTGATAAAAATTGGAGACGTTCACCAGGAAATATTTTGGACTAGCTCGGAAAATTGACAACCTCGACAAGAAGATCACAATCTCCACTTTCACCAATGCACTGTTCGTAGATGGACGAGTCAAGGAGCACATGGTTCTCAACAAGCCACTGACGTTGGAGGATATGATTGAGAAGATCAACAACTTTATCGACCTTGAGCGACTGACAACTGAGAAGCCAAGACCTCAACGCATCACTCAACCAACTAAAGGCCATCCCGATGAACGAGCTCATAACAACAATAAAAACTATGGGGGTGATAAGAAGCGATTCAAGTCCAATGACAATCAAGGACGCCAAGGACGAAGGAAATTCCGTGCATACCAAAATTAATAACTACTCTTGCAGAATTATACCCGCTGATACAAAAAGATGAATTCTTCAAAAATGCCAATACTCTTCCGCCCATACAAGGAAAACCATACTGCATTTACAACCAGATTCAACATTATGGCACGGAGCGGTGGTTCGCACTGATATTTCTTCTCCAGAGTATATTTACACAGGGTCGAATGCTTGAGTATATCGTTGACATCGAAAGTTATAAGGATAGCAGCTACAAGACTGACGCCAAGATCGTCCAAGTTGGCGAAACAAATGAAGAAAAACACTTATACTTCATCGAGACTCAAACAATCAACAACTCAAACAGATCCAAGCGTAGGCACATCGGACAATGCCATGATCTGACAATGATAGATAAAGAAGCTCGCTTGTTGCCAGAATCTAGCAATCGACGAGCTGGGATTTCTTTCAAAGACTGTGACGTTCGTCACGTCAACTTTCTGCACCATGATGCACTTGTGATCATGTTAAAAATGAAAAGCATAGTTCTACATATGATGATGGTAGATACCGGCAACAACAACGAACTAATTTTCTAGAGCACAATCGACCAAATGGGCTTAGCAGACAAGGTCGAACCAAGTGACATCAATGTCTCTGGATTTAATGGCTCTATAGAAGAACGTGTGGGGAAAATCATACCTCCCATCACAGCCGGACCAGCCACACTTTACGTAGTCTTTTACGTCATCAAGGCCAAATCCCGTTACTTGGGCATCATGGGGCGACCATGGTTGCATAACATGAAAGCTATTCCCTCCACATATCATCATGCGTTACGATTCAAATGGAAATGAGGTATCTACGAAATCAAAGGAAGCCAGAAATTGGCTCGAGCTTGCGATAACACTATTTTCATTAAAGCTAAGCCAGCTGCAACAACTTCTGCATAGTAATTACAGCAGTCAATTCTAGCATAACCTCATTTGCCAAACGTCGAACCAACAGAGTACGTCGAGATCAGTGGCACACAAAGAGGAACTCACATTGGAACTCACTTGAGCACGGAGGAGAGCTCAAATTTTATACAATTCCTCACAGATAACAGTGACGTATTTGCATGGACGTTTCACAAAATGCCAGGGATCGATCCAGCTATAGCATGCCACAAGATAGGATTGAAAGATAAAGCAGAAGCGGACAAACAAAAGCAGCGAACTTTAGCACCAAAACTGCGAGACGAAGTGAATAAAGAAATTGACAAATTGATCGAGGTCGGTTTTATTCGCAAAGCTATTTACCCGGACTCGATCTCAAACATTGTCGCAGTCCCAAAGAAGAATGGCAAAATCAGAGTCTATGTTGATTTCACGGATCTCAACCGACACACCTCGAAAGATAGCTTTCCACTTCCGATCATCAATCATCTGCTCGATTCTACGGCAGGGCACGAACTCCTCTCAATGATGGATGTTGCATCAAGATATAATCAGATACCACTTCTTCCTGAAGATCAAGACAAGACTGCGTTCATCACTGAATAAGGTCTATATTGCTACAAAGTCATGCCTTTTGGCCTGAAAAATGTCGGCGTTACTTACCAAAGATTGACGACAGAGATGTTCAAAGACCATCTCGATAAAACAATGGAGGTCTACATTGACGATATGTTCTACAAAAGTCTCAAGAGAGAGGACCATCTTACAAATTTGCGAGCAACTTTCAAGATTTTACGATCTTATAAGATGCGTTTCAATCCCGATAAGTGCCAGTTTGGTGTTCAATCCGAAAAATATTTGGGCCATCTAATAAGCAAAAGAGGGACTGAAGCCGATCCGTCAAACATACGAGCTCTCTTAGCTATGCCTTCACCAAAGACAAAGAAGGACGCAGAAGCTAGCTGGGAAGATTGCAGCACTAAACAGATTTGTATCCAAGTCTTCAGACAGATATCGACCTTTATTCGATCTGTTAAAATAATGTACTTAACGAGGAAAATCAAAGAAAGATCCTGAGATCGAATGGACAGGCTAATGCGAAGCAGTTTTCCTCGAACTTAAACGTTATTTGGGCAAACCACCAATTATGAGCACATCAGCAGATGGAGAAGAACTCACAGCATACCTAGCTGTCACGGATACATCTCTCAGCTCCGTTCTTCTTTGACTCGAAGAAAGAACTTAGAAGCCAGTCTATTTCATCAGCAAAACTCTGACTCCTGCTAAAACAAGATACACCAAAATCGAGAAGCTTCTTCTCGCTCTCGTCTATACATCCCAGAAATTAAAATAGTACTTCCAAGCTCATACTATTCGTGCTTTATCGAACTATCCACTCCGCAAAATCTTATCCAAGCGCGAAAAATCTCGACGTATCCAACAATAGTCAGTAACCCTTGGGGAGTACGATATACATTTCAAACCACGTCATTCTGAAAAATGTCAAGCCGTAACAGATTTTCTAGCAAACTTTCCCGTAGAGGATCCTGATTGGGAAGAAGATTTTATTGGTCAAAAAGATGAATCGCTCAGGGACCAGTTAGAAGATAAATCAGATTGGGTAACAAAGAAAGATTAGCGACTTTTGACCGACGGCTCCGTCGGACCAGCCGGATCAGGAATTGGGATTGCCTTATTACTCTTTCTAATGATCGGCTTGGAAAATCCATTTGCCTCAATTTTGAAGCATCCAATAATGAGGGAGAATATGAGGCATTAATTCATGGGTTGAATATGGCACTCACGCTGGGTGTAGCAGAGCTCTCCGTCTACACAGATTTGTTACTAATCGTCAACCATTACTCAGGCGTATATCAAACCAATGAGAGAATGGTCGACTATGTTGCTGCAGTGGCCGAACGAATGAGCAAATTTTAGACAATTTCTTTAGAGCATTTCCCAAGGGGGGAAAATAGACAAGCGGATGTACTCGCTTACCTTGCTGGTGTCCTTGGATCAAAAGCTCTTTACTTAAAAATCGACATCATTTCTAACCCCAGCATCAACACCATCGTGTTCAACACCATTAATATTGGGGGCAGCGAGGAGGTCGAAGATGATTAGAGACAGCCTTTCATTACATATATCGAACCTCAAAATAAATTCGACGGTCCACTGCCTGAGGATCCTACAGAGCGGCAGATATTAAATGACAATGCTCGAAGATATACTGTTCAGGATAATCTCCTATACAAAATTCTAGTCACTGGTCCATACCTCCTTTGCCTATCTGACAAAGAAGCATAATAATTCTTGTACGATCTACACGAAGGCACGTGCGGATCCCATGCAACAGGACGATCTCTTGTAAACAGAGCTTTAACTCAAGGAATGTTTTGGCCTAAGATGAAAGTACAGGCAATTGAATATGCTATTAAGTGTGACGCTTGTCAGCGGCATGGACCTAAAATACGAGCTCCAGCACTTGAACTACACTCGAGCCAAGTCACTTGGCCATTCTGATGATGGGTTCTCGATCTCGTAGGAGAGTTTTTTACAGCACCAGGAAAACGAAAACATTTGTTGGTCGCCACAGATTACTTCACTAAATGGGTAAAAGCAGTCCCACTGTGCCGAACCCGAGAAGACGAAGTCATCAGATTTATCTGGGAGAACATTATTATCCAATTCGGCAAACCACACCTCATCAAAATTGATAATGGACCACAGTTCGTTGGCTCCAAAATCATCGCATTCCTCAATGAACACAACATCATTCATTCTCCATCCAATCCTTATTATTCACAGGGAAACGGACAAGCTGAGATTACTAATCGAACTATTGCGGATGGCATCAAGAAGTGTTTAGACGATAAAAAGGGAAACTGGGTGAACGAGTTACCATATGTACTTTGGGCCTACCGAACAACTCCTAGAACAACAATAGGTTGTACTCCATTTTTACTGGCCTACGGGACTGAAGCCATCATTCCCACTTAATATCATTATCCAATACGTGATCACGAGATGACAGATGAAGAAAACGAGTTTCAGATCGCATGCAATCTGAATTTAATCGAAGAAACACGTGATAAAGCCCTTGTTAATCTTGGAAGATATCAGCTTGCGTTGTCCTGATTCTATAACAAGCGTGTTCGACACCGAGAATTCAAAGTTAAAGACCTCGTTCTCAGAGAAATCCCACAACATCGCAAAGCACCTAATGCTGTAAAGCTAGCAGATAATTGGGAAGGTCCGTTTATCGTAATTGGCACAAGTGGTTTAGGATCTTACGATCTCAGTACATATGAAGAGGTACCTATACCTAACCTATGGAATCCCCGCCAGTTGAAACTGTATCGAAGATAAAATGCTGTAACATCAGATATTATTCAATAAAGCACTTTTTCGTCATCATCCATCAAGTGTATTCAATTCAAATATTCTTCTTATCTCCGTATGGTTAGCTCAGTTCGACCTATTCCGAAAGAACTGCTACAGCAATTACTACCACATAGTTATTCAAATATACACACTCTCCGAGGGTCGCTTATTGAGTCAATCATTTCGATCTGGCAGAGATGCACTATACAACTATGCCATATTCAATACATCTCATTACAATCGCTTATTAATACGCTCAATTCGACCAGTAACTGAGACTACTACATAACTATTCAAATATACACGTTCTCCGAGGGTTGCTTATTGAGTCAATCATTTCAATCTGGCAGAGATGCACTATACAGCTATGTCATATTCAATACATCTCATTACAGTCGCTTATTGATACGCCCAATTCGACCAGTAACTGAGACTTACTACATAGCTATTCAAATATACACGCTCTCCAAGGGTCGCTTATTGAATCAATCAATTCGATCTGGCAGAGATGCACTATACAGCTATGCCATATTTAATACATCTCATTACAGTCGCTTATTGATACGCTCAATTCGACCAGTAACTAAGACTTACTACATAGTTATTCAAATATACACACTCTCCGAGGGTCGCTTATTGAGTCAATCAATTCGATCTGTCAGAGATGCACTGTACAGCTATGCCATATTCAATACATCTCATTACAGTCGCTTATTGATACGCTCAAATCGACCTGTGACTGAAAACTGCAACATAACTCTTCCAGTATACACGCTCTCCTGAGGGTTGCTTATTGAGTCAATCAATTCGACCTAGTCGAGACGCTATACAGCTATTTAATATTCAATGCATCTCTTTACGGTTGCTTATTTCGACCTATACAAAAGAGAATACAACATCGCTCCAGTCATATCTCTCTACATGGTCGTTTATTAGTTTACCCAATTCGACAATTCATAGAGATAACAAAAACAAAAACATTTGTTTACTAAACGTTTGACATTTTTTCTACAACAAAGACATATTTAAACTCTGTCTAATTATAGTTAACTATTCTTCTCGCTTCGGGCGTACAACATTTGAACTTTCCCCAAGCCTAAATGAAAGTAAGGCAGGGAAAGGTATCGCAGTATCAACTTCAATAGGAGACGCATTCAACAGCTCCGTAACTCTCGACATCAGATTATCTATATAAGATAACCGCGTTAGCTGCATATCGTACTCCATACCGTGTTCAGACGAAGCAGCCAAAATTGAATCACGCTCTTGCTGTAATTTCTCTACATCAACATGCAACATAGCCATAGTGCGCAATGTAGCATTATCAGCAGTTAACAACATAGCTTCACCAAGCTCAGTCTTCACTTTGGTTAGTTTGTTGTCAAGATCCTTGCATCGATCTGCAGAATCTTTTTCTCCTGCAACAACGAATCCCTATATTGCTCATCTGCACACTACGCCCCATCTCCTCCTTCAGATGTTTCAACTTATCAGACACCTTCTGAGAATACATACTTTCGTCGTCTGCAGTATCCACCAACCTTTGCGACTCCTTATACTTCACATGGAGCTCCTCATAAACTTTATTACCTTGCATACACTCTAGTATCAAGGCTTGTTTTTCCCGGTCAAGATCGGTGATCCGTAAGTTACTCTTATTGATGGTTTCATTCAGCTCTCAATTTCTCTTGGAACATGCTTCCTCGTGAGTTTTGGCACAGTCACTTTTTCTCTGACAAGAGTCTTGAGCTTCACGCAAATCCCAGCTCATCTTTTTCAGACGTTCTCGCATACTACAAAGTTCAACATCCAGCTTCTTTAACTTATTAGAACTATTTGTCACTGCCGATTGATAATACAACAGATCGTTCTTTTATTTTTCAATCGTACTCGACATATCCAAGACTTGTTGGTTCGCAGTCATGGTTTCCAATTTTTTCTTCTTTAAAGAATCTTTCCACAACTTGACCTCATTATGGGCAGTCAATATCTTTGTATCCTTACTTGACAACTCCACAGCCACAACATTCAGCCGACTATGCAGCTCTAATATATCGGCCTCCAGCTTCGAGTTCAACAAGGTCATATTTTCAACCACCAATGATCACTACTACAATTCTGCGGTCAGTTCTTTATTTGAAGCAGAAAGTTTGTTATGCTTATCAACATCAGCCTAGAAGAACAAATTTCAAAGGATACACATCTATCAACAAATACTCATGCAAGCAAGACAAATCATTCAGCAACATTTATTAAAACATCAAGCTATGATACACAAATCAACTACATTATGCAGAGCACAATCATATGCCATAATTTAGTTGGCTTATGATTGAACCCTACTACTACTCGCATCTACTTGCAAAGGTTCATTGAAGATTATGACCTCTTGATGATGGGTCTTATGTCGTATGTGAGGTAACAGATCTTCGACCTCCTCCTCCTCAGACTCTTCAGGTCGCAGTTTCGAGGTTGAAGCTCCTACACCCTCATTACCTTTTGCAAACCACATATTTTTAACCTTATCATTCTCTACCTCAACATCTTTACCACAGCTCAAGATATAACATCTAAACTCATTTTCCACTCTCTCGAGCTTGCCCCCATAAAACGCGATCACATCGGCTATCTGACATTCGTGATCTATTTTACTAGCACGTTTTCTCCGCTTTTGAGTAAGATACTTCTTCAAGCGCGATTGGGACACTTGCAAACATTTCTGCGTATCTAGTAAACGCACTTCTAACAATATCACTCTCTTCTCCGAACTTTGCAGCAACTTATTGCACTCCACCTTTTCCATCTCCAGACATGCATTATGATCCTTGCATAGCTCCAGTTCGTCACGAGCATGCCCCAAATCGTTTTTTAATTATGCCTGGACCCTTCAATCTTCCTTCTTTATATTGAAGAAAAGGATCCTTATCATTCTTCACTCCTACAAAAGTTATGCTCATCAGGCATTACACCTACACCACCCCATATGATTGATACACCATCCCGAGCTGAGCATCTTTTTGCCTTTATGCTATGACGATTACGCTCTTTTTGCGCTAAGAATTTTACCCGAGATGGATTTGGTACTATACCTCTCTCAATTAAAAGTTCTAAATAGGCCTCCTTCAAGCCCTGCTCAATATCTACTTCGGCCTCAAAGTAAAGTGTCAAAGACAATAACGACCTTTGACACTCTAACTTATCACTCTCATCTATGAACTGCTTATCCTTAAGGGATTTTGGAATAAGACAAACCTGTCGCTCTCTTTCCGCAAAACCTCATCCCTCTCAATTTTTATCTTCCCATATCTACATTGAAGCTCGAATAACTCCTTAAAGGTGTTATCATAATTGAACTTATGTAGGCGTCTCTCATATTCAAGTTTATTGTGTACCTGTTGAACATGATTGATGGAATCCCTTGCTTGATTCAAGGTCTTCTCCATCTCGATCACTTTTCCCCTCAAACGAACAACCTCCTACATACAAATTATACATTTACCATCAAACAACATATATCAATAGTAACAAGAAATTCAATTCTCAGCAAAAAAGATCTTTCACTACTACAAGGGATAAGTTCGGCCAGACACTTTAAAAACTATGTTACAGCTACATAATCAAGGATTAGCTCCTGCTACCTCCTTGGTCGTGTCATCAGCCACTAAAGAAGCTGCTATCTGCTCAGAAGGTCGATCAACTACTGGAGAGGCTTCTTCGTCCGGGAAAACTTTCTCACTATACTTCCCAACGATAGCAAGAGTGATATCATCTTGAGTCAACCCCCAGTGGTAGAAGGCTTTAACAAGATTATTTTGACCAGCCACCACAGTGTCGATAGTCTTCTTCGCAGCATCTTTGATCTCCTTCTTCAAGACAGCAGTTTCTGCCTTGAACTGCTCCTTCAACACAGCAGTCTCTGTCTCGAATTGCTCTTTCAGCATAGTTTTCTCCTTTTCCATCTGGTCCTTCAACTCCTTAGACAGTGCAGTTTGCTCTTTATCGAACTGCTCCCTCAGTGTAGCTTTCTCTGTATCATGTTGCAGAACCAGGTCAGCACGGTCCTCAGAACCTGCCCTCAACACCTTGAAGCCCGAATCCCTCGATGCAAACAACTGCACCACAAGAACAACATAGCAGAGTTATCAGTCAGATCACTTCTCAAAAACAGATAATCATACAACAACAATATACATACATGTGTAATGTTGGACTTAATCTCAGCATTCAGATGCGGTGGATCATGTTTAGCCAGGTCGCGCGATATCTGTGACGCCTACCCCACCACACCATATCTATAGCAACATCTAATACCTCGACCTCCACTTATGGAGCCTGCTCAGACGTCGTTTGCTCTGAAGCTGACAACACCCATTTTCCTCTAGGTCATCGACTTTTCAAGGTCGAAGTACCTGCATCACAAACAAAAATCTCTGCCATCCCATCAAAAACAGACCCAGAAGTTGCCATAGCTCGATTTCGATGAGCTCGTTAAACTTTTGGAACTACAGAATTCAGCCGTTTCTCTCTGCGGATACTTAACTCTCCAAGTACTTGGTTCAGATCGGTTCCTTCCCGAGATACGGCGTCAAACAAGCTCGATGTATCAACAACATCTTTAGGATTAGGTTCTGCCAAATTAACAACAAATTATGTTAGCAGTTCGCAACAAGTTCAAAAGCGAAATGCAGACAGAATGAAGACACTTACTTTCGTTAAAATTCATATATAACAGCTCGAGTGCCGGTTCTCCAGGCACTTGCATACAATTACCCCTCACCATTACAAGATGGTCGCACCAGGGTCTCCCAGCAGATTCAAAGTCAAAGAATTTCGGCCTCGCCGAATCACTAAACAAGTATCCACTCTTTCAATCTTTCATATATTTAAACTTATAGTATTTCAAGACATCGGCCGAAATGAACTGTCTCGCAATACCACCATCTCTCCATCTCTTGTTAAGGGCTTAACAGACCTTCATCATTTCAAAGACATTACCATTTAATTGGCCAGGGAAGCTCTTTAGAGCATTCATTACTCCCTTTTGGAAAACGGTTAGGGGAATGCTTAATCCATATACGACCTGGTTCAGGTAATAAAGGAATCCTTCCTCTACGACCTCTGCACCAGTCCCATTATAATAAGAGATATCTATATCATCTCCTATATCCATATTTCTCTTCCACTGATCCAGGGAAGGCACCTGATAGTGCTCTATCTTACCACCTAGTCTCACCAGAGCCCTAAACCACAACCCCGCATTCATTACATAATGCCCCCATTTTCCATCTAAACCTTTTTTATACCGTAAAAATTTCTTCGCTACGTCTACATTCTCGGGATACCTAAAAAATTACCCATTCTCAATCTCCACATGCAATTCCCCATCCTCCCCAGAATGAACAGCCGGCATATCAACAGCAATGGTACCACTCTCCTCTACATCATCTATAGTGACGATGATTCCTCACTAGAGGATACAACCATTTTACTACTGGGTTTCAAATTTTTAATATAAATCTAACACATACAAGAAAAGGTTATTCAGTGCTTTATAATCAAACAGGCTTTATCCCTCAGCCATACCCAACAAGTCATCAATCTACCAAGCAAGCAACTATAATCTAATATGGCATTCAACAGATACACTATCTACCACAACATAAAAGATGGAAACAGGGGTACTAACCTGTACTAGAAGAGCAACAGTCGTCGACTCCGGTCACCACTTGCACCTCAGACGGCAAAACTTTGTTCTTCTTAGCAAGATCACACAACAATGGAGGATTTTGTTCAAAGTTTGAAGACTTTCTCTCTCTAGAAATGCTCCTTCCTCTCTCTGTAAATGAATGTGGTCTATGGGAGAGAGAAAGATGAGTTTTTATATTATTACTCAGTTTCTGAAACGGCGGCTCTTTGAGACACATGTCAGCGTCCTCTCTCCTAGCAGGCACGTCTTTTCGTTTGCCCACATCATGATTTCTAGAGTAGCGTGTTCTGTTATCATGTCTGTCTCTTTCCTCTGCCATTATTAAATTAAAGGACTCACTGCCCAAGAAGATTTGTACAGATCATGTAGCACGATTACTTACGTACAACAACAACCTTCTACGGCTGCACGATCCTACTATACTATTTATAGCATGAGTGCCAGTTCAAAACCCTAGTTAACTTTTTCCAGTTGTGACTTATCTTACTTTTGATCTGACAAAAGCAAAAAATCAGCAACAAATCCTGCTACAATTATATTTCATTCAATCTTTCTCACAGATACAGAAAGTGATAACAAAGCGACCTCAATACAAACAAATCATTTTAATATGGTCACGCATCCGACCTTGCATATAATTACAAACGGATGGTTCTTTTTGCCACATAGACTGATTTTTCCACCAGCAGCTCCCTCATCCTCTCTAACAAGCTTATCCAACACTATTTCTTGAA
The DNA here is from genome assembly GCA_014058105.1 of Kingdonia uniflora. Taxonomy (NCBI): domain Eukaryota; kingdom Viridiplantae; phylum Streptophyta; class Magnoliopsida; order Ranunculales; family Circaeasteraceae; genus Kingdonia; species Kingdonia uniflora. The sequence continues at coordinate 2,298,871 of JACGCM010000622.1, forward strand.
CTTCTGCCACACATAGCTCTACATCTAAAGGAAGTTCAAAAAACAAACCACATCAGAAGCTGCGACCAAATGCCACACCAGGATCATTAATTGTTCAAATTATTTATGATGATATTCTCACAACAAAAGCATATATCGCGCACGAAAGATAATATGGTCGACAAACAATATATATATCGCGATCTACACATTTCACATATACTCCATCCAACTCAACAACAATTCGCTCTAAATTTTTTCGACCTATGTCACCTTTGACTAGTTCGATAATTGTTATACGGAGTCCTACAACAGTTCATTCAAGCAGTTTCAAATACTTACAAGACAAGATAATAAAGTTCAAATTTATTATTCAAGACAAACAATTTACAATGACAAATACTTTAGTCAATTCCAAAATCAAGATTACAAGTTCTTCAGACAAATATTTCTTTTACAAAAAATAGCCCACCTTACACATGACAGTGCAACACTTGAGCAGATACAATGGCGGGCCCAGCAGAAGAACTCAAAGCCCAAGAAGTGGAACTGGAGTGAGGTAGAGGACAAAGTTAATCCCACCACCCCTCTGTAATCCCCTCCATCTTCGCAACCACTGAAGGCGAAGAACCACCTACACCATTACAAAACCCAGTCCTTCGCAGGGTATTAATAGTACTTCTCAGACGACTTCCCCACCTTCTCATCTTTCGCCGCCACAGCATCTTCTGCAGGCATCCGCAGACAGGCCCGACGATGAGCAACAAACAAGACCATGTAGTGGAAGCGCCACATTTGATGATAATCATCCTCTGCCTCCTCTAATCTTCCAACGTTATCCCATGAAATGTTGGAGGAACAGGGATTGGAGTTGGCAGAGAAAGACTTTGGTTACCAAAATAATGAGTCTGAAGACCCATCATCTTGCTCTGAACTCTCTCCTCATAAGCCTGACGACGAGTAGTCACCATCACTATTACTTATGCAAATCCAGACGAATGGCAGGATAAACCAAGATGAACAGTAAAAGCAACTGGTCACCATTTTTATATAGCAGCAGCATTTAATACAAGCCACCACTTCCAAGAAAGTCTTTATCACAAGCACACATCTTCAACATCATTTTTGGAAGACCCAACAGTCAAAACAATTATTCCTCCAGATACCTAGGAAGCCATCAATGCAGCATTTAAAACGACTGGACTTCTTAACCAACACCACTCGCTACACATGTTTCTCCTGTTATTTGCTGAGAGGGGGCAGTTGTAAGGGCTTATTTCTAATCCTCCTACTAAGCCCGATATTCGAGCTCACGTAGTTTGTATAAACATACTGATAACCAACCTAGGACTGATAGCAAGCAGATTACAATCTAGACGACCTCACCTACAGTTCGAGGATATTGAAGTATCTAGTAACATCGCACTGCAGAAGGCACTAAGATATCCATCAACAGATCATATACATGCGACCTTCGCTAGAGATCGTATCTTCACCAATAGTCCAAAGTTACAGCTAAGATCATCAAGAGATCCGTTACAAGATCAACAAGTATCAGATAACAAGACGTTACAAGAGATCTCATAAAAGCCTCATCAAACCTGATATTGTAACCTTCCTCATTAAAGCAATAACGGTCATATACAGAACTCTCAGAGAAAGGAATCCCTACCAAAAACTCAGATATTCAATCTCTTTCTCTTTGTAATAGCTAGCATTTATATAAACACCATTCTTTTAAAAATCCTTAGGAGAGGTCGTGGTTTTTAACCCATTTAAGAGTTTGCCACGCTAAACTTGTGTTAATTGCTTCTAGTTCTTAGTCAATATTCTATATTTCAAGGGTGTAAGGCATTATCTTCGTCCAATACGAAAATAGGCTATTACATTGACGAGGTTGAGTAAATGCTTGATGGTCGAATGCTGAGACCTGAGCTTGAGTTTCATAACTGGCCCTTACATCCAATCGAGCTGAAGTTCGAAATCTTGGTTTAGGTCGAGTATTGGAAATAAGTCAACTACAATTCTGAAGCTATTTAAACATTGTCATTACCTTAATCATAGTTGGTCATTGAAATGCCCTGTCATCCAAGCATTCAAAAGCAATCTTAAGATACTGGTAGAGCTCAACTTCTCCTGATTCTTGTCGTATCAGCTCAGGGTCGAGTATCTCACTAGTTCTCTTGTCTTTATGTAGCTGTTTTGCCCACCATACAAGGTTGTTCTCGTCACCAAAAATAGATGGATCAATTGGTCTCTTGCCTGACAGAAGTTCCAACAATATTACACCATAACTGGACACGTCGCCTTTCGTTGTACGCCTAAAACTTTGGTAATATTCGGGTAGAACGTATCCAGGAGTGTCAACAAGGGTGCTTACACTAAGATGAGTGTCGAGGGCATTCATGAGTCTTGCCATGCCGAAATCCGACACACGCGCCTCTAAATTCTGATGTCTTGCCATCGTTTTCAATTTTCAAATTCATTGGCCGTAAGAGAAACTGGAACTTTTCAGGCATGGGAGACATGGCAAAGAGGTGATGTCGTAGAACTAATGGATCCAATACTGGGTATTTCGTGTTCTGAAAAAGACGTGTCCAGATGTATACATGCAGGTCATTTATGTATACAAGAAAGTGCGATGGATAGGCCAACCATGTCAGAGGTTGTTTCTATGCTTTCTCATGAAACTATGCAATTACGGGCACCTAAACAGCCTGCATTTAATTTGTTGAGAGGCAAAGGACAAGCAGATTTATCCAATGACAAGGCAGAAAATTGTACAAGAAATGAGCTAACCATTTCAGCAATGGAAGGGTGATAGTTGGTATGGCTCCCCAAGATAACCTTTTGACTCTCTGTATTGTATGCATGAACTATGGATGGAATATCTTAAGCAACATTAATTTTTTCACTATTTGTGGAGCAAGGCATATCCTTCTCCTAGTCCATTTTAAGCTGTAATTCTTGCCATTGTTCATTAATATATCATTGCCCGACTCTTTGGCTATTTATAAAAAAAAAACCTCAATTTTACTTTCTTTCATATGGTTCACATATAGAAGTTGTGGTTAGCTTTAAATAGGAGAACGTCTTGAGTACTCTACTGTTTGTACAAATCTCATTCTTTTTACAGGTGATAAGGAAGAGAGACATCATTGTCAGTGTGGACAATAAAACCTGGAAATAGCGATAAATTCAATAAAACGGGAGTGGCGAGATGGTACAGAGATTAGTTTCTTACTTTGAATCTCGATCTCGGATGGTAGTAGTTTACTTTAACTTGGATCTCGATCTCGTGTGATGATGATGCTTCGATGGTACGCCAATTTCTATTTAATCAATCTCATATTTCATAGCTAGGGTTTTGATAAAAGTAAAAAGGAGAAAGAAAGAGAAAAGAAGAGAGAGGAAACAAGACCGATAAAACAATGGTAAATTGGGGTTTACATATTTTTACTTAAGTTTTCGTAACAATCATATAAGAATAGAGTTCAGAAAAGCTAGATTTTATAACTTATCTTAAGTTCTGAAAAATGTGGTGTTATTACTAAAAAAAGCTTTTTAAAAATAAAAAACAAACACAACTTATGATGAAATTTCACTTAATCCGGCCAAAATAAGACAATTAAGTTAAATAAGTTAAAAAAACAAACAACCCCTTATATGAATCTAGGCTTATCAACAATAGCTCTAGAAATAGTTTCTCATTCTTAAATATAAAGGACACAGTCAAAGCCATAAAACTTGGTAAAATTATGGTATTACTTGCATGAATTTAGATTCACGAGCAACTTACGACGAAGTAGTAGACAATACTAGTTTAACAAACAGACAATAAGTAAAGCAATACTCGAAGACTGGCTTCATTACAAGCTTATATCAAATCATATGTATCAAATCAAGTTGATTCAAACACAATACAACACCACACCTCTGTTAACACGTATACACAAAGATTGGAGAAGAAACGTTTTGCGGAAGGAGTTGTAACGAAAAGGTCAAGAAAAAAAGAATGACCCTTTACTGCAAGAGAAAAGAGTCTGCAAGGCTTTGAGCATAAACAAATAAGCTCATATGCCAAAATATGCAAAGGAAAAAAGATGCAGTGACTAGAGTCGTACTTCAGCACTACATAATATGGACCAACCACAATCTGTTGTAGCTGGATCATTTGTAATGTTTCTTTCTTCCAGTTGCAATGGTCTCTAAGAAGACGCAAAAGGGTTAGATCCCAAGCACGTATTTAGTCTGCAAGTCCCAGTACTCTTTGGACTGCCTTACCATCTCCGCACGTTCTGCAAGCATCCTCTCTCTCCAGTAGTCCTTGCACCTGAAGAGTTCATGTGTCAGTAAGGGGAAAAAAACAAAATGGAAAGGTAAGACTTATTCTCTATCTTGTCAGCTCACCTCTTTTTCATTAGTCCGTCTAGTTCATTCATATGCAAGGAATTAGCATATACTCCAATCTGAAAGACAAAGTAACAATAAGTTCTTAATGAAAAATGCGGAACTTCACCATTATTTAGCTACAATTTTACAGACAAAAATTAATTTTGAAATGCCAAAGCAATGTCAATGAGAGCTGTAATAAATCAAGTAGAGTTTCTTCAGGTAAAGATGAGGTATAGCTGTATAAGATAAACACATCCTTCAGCATGGGTTTCAAACAATACTTAAGGGTTTAAGGAATTAAAATCAACAAAAAAAGAAAAGAAAGAGACAAAGTTGTATGGCCAAAAAAGTTCATGATCTAATCAGGATAACAATTACCCTAAAGAAGCTTCCTTATAGCAAAAAGTAGATAAAAGAAGCCATCAAAAGCCTTCAGTCATTACAACGCGACAAAGCTATACGACTATAGGTTTCTTTTCAAGTTGCACTGAGTGAATATATCTTTTGAAAAGAAAGTAGAAGAGACATCCTTCCAAAAGAAAGTAGAAGCAATATGCATTTATGATCATTATAATATCACCACCATACAACTTGAATTAAGCAAGGTTGTAGTGGAGGGGATGTATCTTTGGAAAGAAAGCAAAAGGTTCAATATAGTATTCTCTATTTGACAATATTTTTATGGCGAATTCAAGCCAATATTTACCTCTCTACAAACAGGACACTTAGTTTCTGGAGGTGCAGTTTTAAGCCCCTCAAACATCATTACAGAAGCTGCAGAACAAGCACAAGATTTGCAGAACAGATGGCCACACCTTAAAGCATATGGATTGAAAACAGTCTCCTATTAAGACACAATAAAACACGAGTAAGGAAATATCGCTGCTGTGCAAGTAAATTATTCCATCGATAATATGATCAAACAGATTTTACCAAGCAAATAGCGCATGTCAGATTGTACTCTAGCTTTACAGAATCTGGAATTATCAGTGTCATCACAGGCTTATCAGCATCGAAGTCACATGAGAACGGGTGGGAAAAATTGCCAGATTCTCCACCATTAGATCGATTAGAATTCAAATAGAATGCCCCTAATTCTATCAACCAAGGTGACTGCAGAAGCTCTATGTGCTCCGCTCGCATTTTAGTTTTGAAGTTTCGGCCATTTACAGAGCTATGCACCTATTCAGGAGTTAAAAATCTAGTTAGGCATTGTACAAGAATATAAAATCTAAAATTTAAAAGTACTAAGACAATAAAACGATAAGGTTCTCATTCAATTCTTACTTTATCATACTTCTTAAGGATTTTCCGTATGGCAATTGCATTCATAGCGGCATATTCAATCAGCAACCGGCCTTGCTGGGCCATTGTTTGTTTGTCATTTGTAAAACAATGAAGAGCGCGTGACATATAACTTTGCAATCCAGTAGAGATGTGAAGATGTAGAAGGCGCCTAACTCTTGATCTGAAACATCCAGCTATATCTGACGCTTCTTTCATTAGCTCAGAGAAGAACTTCTGGTCACACACTGCAGAATAAACATATTTTCAGTATCAAGAGTCACCAATATTAGACCTCAACTTTTGAACAAAGAACATTTACATCAAAGCAAAAAAACAGATCACTGCCAATAATGGCAAAAGAGTAAGGAGTTACAATTGTAAAAGGGTCATGGACAATGACTGAAATCGCTCCAAGATGTTAGGGATTAATTCATCGCACTTCCAGTCCAGGCTTAAGATGTCCAACATACATATGGGCCAGTCCTTGATATATGACGTGGTTCAGTCCAACTTACGTTACAAAAGAAGTTCCTATAGTTTCAATGTCAAAAGAATTCTAAGATTTTATCTGTATCAAATGCACAAAAAATGTAAGTACAACCCCCAACAACTTAAATCCTACTAAACAAATATAGTACTTAATATAGGGATAGGACAATGTAACACATGATCACAGAGGTCTATAAAGTATCTATAACTTCTTGGAAAGAATAAGGACAAATCTGGGGAGTTGTCCAAACTTGATTTAATACCTGGGACAGCCATTACATTCAAATCAAGAAGTATCTAGCTTGAGGAAGGTGGAAAGTTAGCCAAAAACAAAAGAAAATGAAGAAACTCATTTCCTTGCATCCTCTCACTCTCCATGCCATTTTGAAGCTAAATATTACTTAACATGAAAATATCACGTTTCTTCGAACCATGAGGGGGCCTGCCACCGGGCAATCAAGAGCCAGTGGGGCCAGTCATGGTGAATTTATTGACAATAAAATAATTTGCAATATTAAGTCAATCCACGTAATAACTTTTGATTTTATTTGATTGCCTCCGAGATTCTGCACAGTGAAAATCTTTTATTATTGAAGCTGTCTGAGTTTTGGCTCAACGAACTTCCCCTATCCCCTGCCGACTTATTATGCCTTCTCTACTACATCACACCCATATTTGCAAGGGAAGCACTTAGCGTAGTGGCCTCACTTTATTCTACTTTGGATCCTTCATGGTACTAAGGTTTATTTAGGTCTCCTCAAAACCAAATATAAATGGATCTTCACGTGCTCATTAAGAGGGACGGAAATATCATATTTCTAAAGGGAAGAACAAGTTTCCTGAAGCAATTTGTCAAAATTGTGTTATGTAGCTAGGTTAAATTCCACGATTGATTAACAAAATCAAGGTAATTTTAAGGGATTAGTTAATGAGGTTTTTGTGTACTAGTGAAAATTTTCTATAAACAAAAATTAAAGCCTAATTAAGAACCAAAAAAACAAATTTCATTGTGTTTGTTCGACAAATGCATCTCCAACAGTCATGAGATTTAATACTATGCAGGCATTTCGGTCAAAAAAAATGCCTCCAACAATTGATGCTATTGTTAGCATACCAGTCTTAATGCTAAAACTAATACTAGGATAGCATTTAAGATAGCATGGTGATATATCTGTATTCAGGGCCGGCCTGGCTATAGGCACAAGAGGTGGCCGCCTAGGGCCTTCGATTTTTAACGTAAATTTAGGGCCTCCAAATGGTAAATTAATACATAAAAAAAGGGCCCAAAATCACAAAAAACACAGTTGCCTTGTTGGTTTACAATAAAGACTCTCACCATAAGATCAGAGGTTCAAACCCTCACCTTGTTCACAAATTTTTACAACTAAATATGCCCTACCAAAAAAAAATTCACCGGGCAGGGGGCCTTATTTTTGAACGTCGCCTACGGCCCCCTAAACCTCAGGACCGGCCCTGTCTGTATTGAGGAGTCACTCCTCACTTTATAGATTAGTGGGAGATACCTCCAGAGGTTGACCAGAATAGATAACTCCTAGTAATGCAAGCAAAGTGAAGGGATATATCACAATCTCCTCCATTTTTTACAACTTTATTTCCAAGTGGTAACAAAGTATAATTGGTCTAAACGAAGGCACAAGAACCACAGTAGGACCAAAGCTTGCAACAGCCACAACAATATATCACAATAACTTGTAAGGACAATGAATCACAATGAAAGACATTTCCCCCTATAAATAAACTCCTTCAAATCATATTTTATTGCCAAGGCACACCAGGTTATGCAAAATATTTCCACACACGTCATAGCTTCCATGTAAAAAGATAACAAAATACGAATCCAAACAATTTAGTTGTCTACGGGGCCAAGTATATGATTTCAGCTAAGGATGAAGCTCTCTGGAGTCAAAGCAACTCTATGAACCCTCTCATTGCATGTTGTATTAGCAGGCTTGATAGTCATCTTCATAAGCATAGCTGAACGGTCCAATATGGTTTTGGTGAACTACATTTCAAACTTTAAATAGATACCGATAAATTTAACAACTAAAAGTTGATTAAATGAGCAACTCATTTAGTTAACTACTCCTTTAGGATAGTCCATATCAGGATCCTACTGAACCCACATACCCACGTATCTTTAGCTCGTGTAACTCAAAGAAGCCTCAAACTATATTAACGACAGCCCAAAACTCTGTTCCACTTCTATATCCAGTGAAAAATGCTTCAAACTGAGACTATTTACCCGCAAACTCTCTGGAATTACATGTCTAGACAAACACTCAAGAAAGTTGGTATGCGCTCACAAGTTCTTCAGTAGTGTATAGTCAATCAGATTAATATCCTGAAGATTGAATAGTCGAAGGTTACCAAAGCTTTTGACCATAGAAGAAGGTAAGCCAAATTCTTCAATATTAGGCAGGCAATGAATAGGTTGCCCGCTTCAATTTTCTTGAGCTGTCGGTAAATTAATTCATGTAGTAACCGGAAGCATGGAGTCTTTGAGAACAATACTTTTGAACGTACTATCAAGGTCCAAAATATTGAAATTGTAACTCTTAATCTTTAACAGGAGTAGCCATTAATATACACTATACAGTGTCAATATCTCGAAAAGCGGGCAATTGAAGATCAAACTTTCAAATGTACAGTCAATCAGTGTAATATGGTGAAGATTGAGTGCTTGAAGGTCACCAAAACCTTTGAACGTAGAAGCAGGTCTGAGTGTGCAATTCACGAACAACAAATTATCCAAGTGTTGACACGAGAAGAAAGACGAAAGCATCTTGCAAATGTCACTCTCGCAGGGATCAAGAATAAATACTTTCATTCCTCCAGAACTTGATGATAAAAGTATCTATCGATCAATACCAGAAAACTATCCCAGATTATTGTGAGTGAGTTTGATTTGTAAATCAGTCCAGTATGAAGCAAGACAACATTAAAAACGGTTTTCAAAGGTTTGTCTTTAACAAGTTGTTAGTTGTTAGAAGGGTGTGCAATATATTGTTCATCTAACTCAAGTTTTGTGGGTAAGTTGAAACATTTAAACCTCAACTTTTTCTATAAGACACTCGTTCAAACTGCAACCCTAATATGCAAACCCGATAAAGTTATTACGGTAATATCCTTGAGTCGGCGAGAGGAAGAGAGAAAGACTTGGAACTGGCTGAATTCATTATGAAGAGAACGTCTCAAGCAGGGTGCAAAACAGCTTGTAATATAGTAAATTAATCCACTGGAACCTGAGGTCGTAAATGTTTGTAACAGATAGTACCACGCATAACTGATCTGTATAAACATGGGAACCACAAAACATTACTTGGAAAAGAAAGGAAGACAACAAAACATGTCTGAATATTCTTCTGAGAAGGCTGAATTATCCACGATGTTTATACCAAAGATCTAGCTTTATATACATTGAATAAGATAATGAAGTCATTGGTTCTTGACAGAGAACGCCATATTTTCAAGATTAAGGCAAAATTACAAAATAAAGCAAAAAGGTTTGGATATTGGTAGATAAGTTGGAAAAATGCTGAAATCATTTGCAATGAACGATATAGTTGTGTTTAGCAAATCATTTAACGGGAAATGTTATTCAAGATAAAAGTCCGACTGAGGTGACAAAAGAGGATATGGAGTTGCAAAATGTTGTTTGGAAAAAATTCAGTAAAAGCAATGTGCGTATGTTGGTTTTAGTTAGGTAGGAGTGCAGTGGGATAGTGACTTCCTCGGTTCAAATTGGAGCCAATATGGTTCAATGTGAGGAGTTGGTCTAGCTGATTTTTTTCGGAAGGCAAGCTGGGGGGCAAAGCCCCATGAATGTATAACTATACAAAAGAAAAGAATCAAAGGGGGAGAAGCACAGTGGGGACAACCATCCAACCTACAGACAGGAGGGAAGGAGCCTTACACCAGAGCACCAACCAAACAAGACAACAAACCACTACCTAAGCATGTACAGGGAAAAACTCAAAACAACACAAAAGGACCTATCTTTAAGGAGTATCAAACAGACCCTAGAGTAGATCCTCTGATCAGTGGCCAAACAAACTAATCTGCTATCAAGTAAGGTCATAACATCAACACCATTTTTGTTATAGCTCCCATCTCTTGTCAGATGCATAATATGATTCCCAAAACTGTTATGATAATGACTTCTAGAACTCATACTCATAATCTTCATAAAACTCTATGGTAAATAAGAACAATGTTTTCCTCTGCAATCTTTTTTAGGTTTTTTGGTAGATCTCCTGGTTCAATTTCCTTGTACTCAGTGCTAGGGTGCAAGTCAGCTAGCCCATCTGCAAGTCTATTAGTTTCCCTGAAAATGTGATAAATATCAAAACTGTCTGGATCATCAATCATCTTGTAGATCCTTTGCATAGTGTATCTCAGCTCCCAAGGTGGCTCACTCCTGTTTTTGATAAGATTGACAGTATTTAGAAAATCTGCACCCATCACCACATTTTTCCACCCATTACTTTTAGCTAGATTAAGCCCAAGCTCTATAGCTTGAACTTCCTGTATAAATGCTGGCATGGGCTCAATTTATTCAACTGCTACACCAAGCACTGTGCCTTGTTGGTCTCTGGCAAATGCTCCAATTCCTCCGTACCCTTCAGTCACTCCATTGCTTGCAATATAGGATTCATCACTGTTAATCAAGACTATGTTGGGAGCTGGGGATTCCAATTGCAGCTAATGGTCTAGCTGATAGTTATGTAATGGAACTATCATTTATATTGTAGGATTGTTGAATAGTTGTTTTGTGTAGTAAGTAGAAAGTATTGAAGGCCTGAAGGAATGGAGCAAGGAAAATTTTGGAAAGTATAAGTCGAAGACCTTAATGGATGATTTTTGCCAGTTGGATCTTTTCGAGAGAAGGGGGCACATTCTTGAAAACTAATATCACAGCAAGAAACTTCAGAAACCTTGATATGCGAGGAATTCAAATGAAACCATGAGTTCAGTATTAAATGGTTTAAGAAAGTGATAACAATTCTAGTGTTCGCCCTTGATGGCCAATGTTAGAAGGCGGGAGGGTGACAACATATCCAAGTTATACATTGAGGGCCAGCTGATTGATGACAGCGGCAGGAGCAGGGATCATAATTTGTACTTCAATTTCTGTTTGCAATTTGACGTTACCGATGAAGGGGGCGGTGTTTATTGTCATCTATTAGGAGTAGTCGACATAGTTATAAGAGTAATTTGACAAGCATATAACTGTCATAAGTTGATGCCAGAAAATCCTGTCTATTTCCGTATCCTAATAGGATCTTTTGTATGCTGGAAGTCTAGACAGCAGATGTCATGTGTGGATGTTATTTCTTTATTTCCTTTTCAAAAACCATTTTTTCCTCTTCTATCTCTTTCCAAAAACTTTATATGCTGCAACTACTGTGCCTCCCCTGCTTCTTTCTTCCTCTGCCTCTACCTTCTTTCTGAGTTACAGCCTTCGAAACACCACCATCCCATGCGTGTACGACCACTATTTATGTTATGGGGCACATGAGAAGTGAGAATATAAAATTTCACGACACTCTTTCTGCTTATCATTTGGCATCTAATTTACATTCGAATATGGCTAAAAGCAAAGACGACGATTGCTATTCTTTAGGTAATCCTAACTCCTAACAAATTTCAGCTTTTCAAGAAAAATTACAGACCCAGCAAAAGCATGTAGGTTGAGCAAGGACAAAATTTCTAGACTTATAGATACAAACATTTGATATATACTTAATTATTGTTTAAGTGGTAGAAATCACTCAATTGAGCTAGTGGCTAAAATAAGAATATCTTCAATTGAGCTAGTAGCTAAAATACCAAATCTCCAAATTAATATTTCATTCATTTTAAACAACAGAAAATATATAAAAATAAATGAAAAAATCATCTCATTAAGGAAAAAATTGGAAAGGGAAAAAGTAAACATACATGGGCATGATTCACATTGGCATTCAAGACCGCCATTCTCCTCCTCCGGAGATGTCTCTACCCCAGAATCTTGAGATGTTCGACAGCTCCTGCACCTCTTCAACACCTTCTTGAGTTGTTTATACTCAATATGAGAACATTTATCCAGAAACCGTTCTTGATCTCCTTGTAAATACTCTGTAAAAGTTTCTCCAAACTTCATCTTGATACCATAAAATCTCTCTAACACAAAACCGTAGCTGATTAAAAGTATATAGCACAATACAATAGGAAAACAACCAAAAGGCCTTTGGCGTAATATTCTTTGGGTAACAAAGTTCCGAACTATTATTCCTCTTCCCTGAAGATCTGTAGACATAAAAATAAAAACAAATCACAACCACCACCATAAAAATCACACATCTATTAAACAATTTTTTTTCTAAATGATGTACACTAAGAATCGCTGATAAAAATTCCGTTAATAAACTCGTATTTTTGTAGGATTTTTTAAGTAACTGCGTTCCTTCGACCCCTAAAGTACTCTAATCCTTACACATTCAAACACTATAAGACTCGACCTACACTGAAACCATAAGCTAACTGAAATCCAAACCCAAATCTCAAGGGGATCAAAACTCCAATTTTTTTCTTCTTCTTTTTAACGAAAAATAGGTACGAATAAAACCCTAAATTTGAAAAATAGGTACAAATCTCAAGTAATCTCATGGCTCAAAACACACTAAGTGAAATCCCTAATTTTATTTTAGTCATCCAATGAACCTAAATACGTACATATCATAAACACACACTGAAACCCTAAATTTGCAAATATTCAATGATCAAAGTTCCAAAATAAGCATCAAAACGAAACACAAATTGGGTCATTTGAATCACTGAAATTAGGGCAACAAAACGAACACAAATTCGAGGTTACAATCAAGCTTGAATCAAATGGTGAGATCAAGAGAGTGAGATTATGTTTGCATGCATCTGTGTATGTGTGAGAGAGAGAGATTACTTACATGTGTGTGTGAGAGAGAGATTGCTTTGCTGTGAGCTTAGAGAGATTGATTAAAAGAGGAGAGAGAGAGAAAGGAGTCGTTTTCGTGGTGACGGAGGGAGAGACTTTAAAATAGCAAAGAAGGCGCGCTTTAAGCGTTGCCGTTTCTGACTTTGTTTTGAAATTTGTGCGAAAACCCGTCTATACCTATACCTATACCTATACCTATACCTATACCTAAACGTGTGTAATACTTGGGCAAGAGGGGGCCAGCTATCGCAATCATAGCGATTAAAATCGTTCAAAAATCACTTTTGTAGACTCGTTATAGCTCGTTCTTATCGAGAAAAATAAGTGGGTTATATAGAGATTCTTGTGAACCATTATATTTTTTTTATTTTTTTTATAAATAAAATTGATTATTAAATTCAATTAAAGAGTTGTGTGCCAAGCGTGCAATGTATTTTTTTTTTTTAAATAGTATGCTAATTGAATTGGCGTGGTTTTTTTCTTATATAAATAAATTAATCAATTGGTGCAAAAAATTTGTCTATCCCATCCCCATCATGCAAAACACAATGTTTTACCCCATGTTACGTGTCATATTTATTATGATTTTAAGCCTACATAGCTCGCTAAGTTAGCCGTCTGCCCATGCTCTTACACTGAAAAACAACTTTTCTGTTGGGATATGATCAATCTAGAGCAGAATAATAGTAAAGCATGAACAAGAGAGAAATAGAAAAAGAGATTTATTGATTATCATAACCGTGTTCTCTGTACATAGTACAGTAATATATATAGACAACCCAGAAGGATTCCCTATGCTACTCTAACTCTCCCCATAACCCTAATGGGCTTATGGGTTTGCTAGGAGTATGTATAGGACACCCCAACCCTGTTGGGTTCCTAGCTTGGCTTGGACTCAACTCCTAACACTCCCCCTTGGGGTGTTCCATACTAGGACAATTTGCCTCATTAAAACCTTTGCCTAGCAAAACCCCTTGGGCAAAAAGTTGTACAGGGAAAGAGTATAATCATATGCCCTGTATAGGTTGTGGACGCGTATAAGTTGTCACATCAAAACCTCCAGCCAGTAAAATCTCTGAGGATAAAAATTGCACTATCAGAAAAAAGAGTGCAACACGCATGTGTCCACGTCAGGCTAGGACTACTCCCCCTGACGTCGATCTCCCTGATATTATAAATCTTGTAAACTTTGCATGCCAATTTCATGAACTAATCTCTTGAACGTAGAATATGCAAGAACCTTTGTGAATAGATTGGCCAGATTGTCTTCTGAATGGACTTGAACAACGTCAATTTCATTCGTCTTCTGAACTCGTGTATGTGGAAGAACTTTGGTGAAATATGCTTCGTTTTGTCACCTTTAATAAATTTGCCTTTGACTTGAACGATACAAGCTGCATTGTCTTCATAAAGTATCGTCGGTTTATCTTGGATAGAATTCAGACTGCAACTCCCGTTGATATGGTTGATCATAGAACGCAACCAAAAACATTCTTTGTCGGCTTCATGTAATGCAAGAATCTCCGCGTAGTTCGAGGATGTAGTAACCATCGTCTGCTTCACTGATCTTCATGAAATCACAATATCTCCATACAAGAATACATAACCCGATTGTGATCGGCCTTTATGTAGATCTGACAAATATCCTGCATCGGCGTATCCTATAATTTCCGGTTTGCCAAGTTATTGATAAAACAGACCCCAGTCTTTCGTGTCGATGAGATATCTCAGAATGTGCTTGATCTCAATCCAGTGCCTTTGGGTAGGAACAGAACTATGGCAAGCCAAACAGTTCGCTGTGAGTGAGTCATTGGATATAGTATACCCAGTTAACTATAGCAAAACACCTCCTAGCTAGCACCATGGCCCTAAGAGTTTCTCCCCCCATTAAGATGGTGAAAGATGTCGTTGTCCACATCTAAGTGTTGGACGCGCAATAAACGACTTAGCACCGTGTGCTATATCCATATCAAAGTGTTAGATAACTCTATCGATATATATTATTTGGTGTACGGGTGCCACTATCAAGATGTTCGATCTACAAATCGAGACACTCTCGATTTCCCAAGGTCTTGTATTTCGAATTTCTTCCCAAGGTATTCGGCGGCTCTCGCGATCTCCCCCGGAGGTCTAATGATATTCAAATCATTTAGTACACTGTTATGATAATACTGAAGCTAATTTATGTGTTTTAAATAAGAACGCATGAACAAATAAGGATATTTGCAAAGTCCCCGACCTTCAAATACTCAGTCAACTTATTATATCTCATGGGCTCTGATTGTTTCAAGTCAACAATAACTTTTCCAGTTTTATTACGTACATACATCGTGTGTCGGGCTTAATTGCTTCCAAAAACTTATACCTTCCCAGGTAGCTTCGTGTATATATTCGTATCTAGTTTCCCATATAGATACACATTATTTATATCAGACACATGTCTAGCTTGTCCTTGACAACTTGATAGACTAATAAGTACTGAAACATTATAGCGTCCATAATCGGGTAATAGATCACATTATAATCGATGCCAAATCTCTTAAAGTTTTCCTGGGCAACTAGTCCTGCCTTGACCAAATTATTTCTCCGAGTTAATTATGCTTCCGTACCATTCCCATTTATAATTAATAGGCTCAATTGTATCATTTCGCATTATGCTAGCAAACTGAGCTCCGCTTGGATTTCCAGATGCCCACTTTGGCCAATGTATAACGACACATAGTTATTTACAATAAGTGGCTCTGAATCCTCATCCTTGATGGAGAGCACAGCAGCGAATATGAATACCTTGTAAATGGGTGGTTCCATCATTGATGAACCGATTACACCATTAGTCATATTTGTCCCTTATTCTGCAGCTCCCCGACTCAAAATACTTTCTTCCAACGGTGCTTCGCACTAAGTGCGAGCCTCAGATTCTCTTGCGGTACTAATTCCCCTGGAACGTTATGCTACAGTACTAGTTCCCCCGGAATGTTCTGCTGTGTAGGTGTATTACTTGTAGGTACATACACTTATGGTACTTCAATAGTGCCTATGAATGTGTCTAGAAAATCATTTGCGATCTATTGGAGGTTTGAAATCCGTTGAACCTTATTATCACCTAACTAATGTATATGGATCTAAATGAGACAACGATGATGTTTTCCAATACCACTTGGAAACATCCTCAGCATTGACTGTCATTTGTCCCCCCAATGCTGGGAATATCGTCTCATCAAAGTGACAATTACTTGCCCTGTAGTATATACGTCTCTAGTGGGTCCAAATATCTAATGATAAATGCGAATCATAACCCATATAATACCAGGCCGACGTTGAGGGTCCCATCTTGATATATTGTGATGCGACTGGCACCTGTACGGAGCATCCAAATGTTCATCGATAGGCGACATCGGGCTCCGACCCAGTTACAAGTCGCTTTTGGGAAAAAATAATATTACAATTTTACTAAGAGACGAACCTTAATCAGTGTTGTGGGAGCAAGAATGCATATCCCATACACTAGCTGGAAGCTGTGATCGTAATAACAATGGCCTAGCAATTATCCAAAATTGCTGGATTAGGTTCTCCGCCAATCCCGAGATGGGTATGGTATGGGGTACTCATGATGCTCAATCATCAATCCCATTTAACGTTAAAATAATCATCAAAAACTTGTGAGTCCAACTCCCAATCCCCCGTCAAGTCACATCGATCGACTGTGATAGGTTAATCCAGGAACTAAGCCTGCAATCGAGTAATCCAAATAAGAAGTCGTGCTAACGTTGCATTCTTAAAACCATCTCCTAGATGCGTCTGTAATGACGATAAATATTTAAGTGTACCACTATGTGGATGGAAAGGTCCACATGGGTCTCCATGGATGCGGTTGGATCAAAGGCTGGAGATCCCACTCCACCTTGGTCATAATAGACTATCCTTGAAAGCAAGCGTTACACGTACATTCTCTGAATCTTCTCTCCTTTCAAGTAAAGGTGAGATGTAATCCCGATAATCCTCCTCGTTATCCCAGCCCTAAGGAGTGTATTAGAAACCTTTCTAATAGCGTGTACTAACCATTAAACATGGAGTGAATAGACAGAACCCTGTCCGTCATTTTCCTCGATAGTCAGGATGTGATATTTAGTAAAATTTGGCTGGATTTACTAGTTTATAAAATAGACTAGATACCCTGTATTATACCATTAGAGAGTAATAGCATGACGCACTCAGTGCGTTCTATCATGTTGGTCGTGCCAATGATATTCGTGTCATCCCCGATGCACAAGGTTAGACAATAAATATATGCATAGCTCAAAAGGATCGTGTACGTGATACTAAATGTCTCTGAGACATATGTCGCCACTCATCCGATTATGAGTTATGCTTAATGAGCAGAGAGAGCCATAGGTAGGTTGTATGTAGTTGATGAACTATCATACATAAAATTTAACTACTTCCCAAGCAATAAATTCGAGTAATCATAATTTAAAATAAATGGAAAATCTCATATATGTCACGAACACTTTATTGAACTATAAATGATATGTTCCCAGCAAAATAAAAAATACGGACAAAAAAGTAAATCAAGTCTGTCGAGATAAGAAACTACTGGTGCTCTCTCTAATGTGACATCACATGTTGACTAAGATATCATTACGGATTACTCCGCATGTTGATCCATGACAACATTAGTGTTGTCGGAGAAGTCTGACGCTGCAACCTCCACAAAGGTGGAGTTAGTGTCAGCAACTTCCTGGTGGGTTCGGACTCTGTCATTGGTAGCCACCGCAATTAAAACAAGTAGATCCCTGATCTGGCTTCTTCTCCTTCTTCACATTGCCGAGTGTCCAGGATTGCTGAAATCCTGTACCTCTCCTAGGGACAAATGGTTTCAGGTTCCCACCCTTCTTGTATCCCTGGTAGCCTCCCCTGCCCCTTCCATATCGCCGTCCCCGACGTACAGAAATGTTTCCCCGAAACTGAACATTGTTTGACGCACACAATAGCGCACTCCCAGAGGGCCGCATAACATAATTTTTCATCAGAAGTACATCGTTCTGCTCAGAGAGGAACAGTGCCTGAATCAAGACTGCATGAGTCTTCAAGTTCTCTCACCGATATTGTCTCTGAATTGCAATATTACTAGCATGAAAGGTTGATAGAGTATTATCTATCATTTCAGCATCAATGACTTTATTCTCACAAAGCTCAAGTGTAGAAGTAATTTTATAAGCTACTGAGATATAATTAGCGACCATCCTAAAATCGTGGAACCCAAGGGTGTTCCATTGGTGCAGTGCTTTTGGGAGCATAATGGTCATATGATGACCATAACGCCTCGGCAAGATTGCCCCTAAGTCAGCTGGCTCAACCTTGTTGAGGTATTCAGTCTACAGGTCATCCTGAATATGATGACGAAGGATAAACAAAGCCCATGCTTTGTCTATGGGATCTTCCTTGTTGCCAATGACGATGGTCTTCTACAGACCAAGTGACTACAAGAATAAGTCAGCGTCAATGCAGCAAGGGAGGTAATTGGCTCTAGTGAGCAGCAATGGTAAAAATTCAACATTTTTAAGTGTCGCAGACATCTATAATGCAAGATATAGATTGTAATAAGAGACAATATTTGATAAATATATCAATACATTAAAGACAGATCATAGTACTTAGAATAAAGATAAATAAACGATTCTGAATCATCTTATAGTTGAACCCAGTTCATATTCTAAAACTCATGAAATTCTTTTATAATAATTAAATCCCAAAATTTATCCTGTAAAAATGACGATCTTAATATGAGATGTGCGTTTTAATAGAATCTTAGCCAAAATTGCTATTCAAAACCACCAGATGTGTACGTTTCTTATAAAATCCTTTGTAAATACATGAAGTCCAATCATTACTAAAGGCAATTCATATAATAGAAGTCAATGATTCTCAATCATTGTTTATAGGTGAACCTTGTTCATATCCTATGAAGCGTTAAATCGCAAATTTACCACGTAAAATGGTGATTTTAACCTTAAAGTGCGTTTAATAGAGTCTTAGCTAAGAGAGCTATTCAAAACCACTAAATATGTGTTTTCCTTATTCTGAGAACTAGGGTATTCTAAGCCCTCAAGTTCTAGAAAGGTAGGTATATTCTAGCCAAATAAACCATTTACTACGAATATGAGGGGTATTAGATATTTAGCTGACAAGTGGTTCCATCTCGAAGTCAGCTGGGTTCACAAGATAAGTTGATCAGGCCTGTCTTTGAACTAATAGTCTAGGGTATTATAGGGTGTTATTAATGCCTATATACCTCAAAATGTTATGCTTGTAACATCTAATTGCACCTAGATACGAAAAATTGGTTCTTCAGACACTAAGTTTTTAGAAATAAGACTAAGTCAATTCTTAATTGAGCTCTAGTTATTTGTCCTTGACAAGTAACTGTGATTTAGATATGACTCACAATCGTATGCTAAATTAGTCTTAGTTTCACATTATCAGTGATCCCTGATCAAGATAATTAGTATCCTAGGGGCATACCAGTAATATCCTATTAGTTATCGTAAAGATACTTAAATAAGTATTACTCTAAGTACTTATATCACATATAAGTGAGTCAATGCTTCTATACGAGGCACCTATATCCAAAAAAATTTAAAAAATATTTTACATAAAAAAAATCAAAATGGGTCCCCCACGGGGTATGTCTAGTCAATAGGAATTTTTATAAAAAAAAATGGGCTCAATTTGACAAAAAATAGGGCGATTTAAAGCTGTTTTAGTGTCTGAACCGGTCTGACTCGGTCTGGGTCAAGGTCTGGACCGGGTTGACTTGGTCTGAGCCGGTCTGACTTGGTCACACGTGCCCCGCACGTGTTACACACACAGACACACACGTGTCACACCCGCACACGTGTTACACACGTACACAAATCCGGTTACGACAAGAATATTTCGTTCCCCGGGAAGAATATTCCGGCAATCGTCCGACCAAATTTTCGACCGATATTCTGGCAAGATTCTGGCGTTCGGCTGGTCTCCGGTGACCGTCCGACGACTGCCACGTGTCACCGCCGGTAACTATCGCATGTCACACGGGTCACGGCATGCCGCACGTGCCATGCCACATCAGCGTGCCACACGTCCTCGACACGTGTCACTGCTGACGTCACTATGGATAAGGATGACGCCATAAATATAAAAAAATTGAAGATTTTTTTATGACGTCAGCGACCAAAAAAACGTTGTTTTTGACCGTGAAACTGCCTAGTTTCAACGAGCTATTCTCGGCGATTGGGGCATCTCCATGAGATGTGACATATATCATTGGAAAGTTCCCGGAGTAGGCTATCCAACCGAATTGGTCTTGCCTCCATCCAATCTCCACAATTAAAGATATACTCGTTCGAAAGCTGCCCTTTAAACAAGGGTAAAAAATACTAAAAACCCAAGTTTTTAATCCGAAAAAAATAGGTTTTCGAAACATGCTGATCTATGATATATTATAGATCTGAATATAGGTATAAAAAACGTAAAATACATCTTCTCTTGATCGCTTTGTTTTCGTGAAATCTCTTATCAGAGGGAATGATCTGTTTTTCTCTCTCCTAGAGCTTGCGTGCTGATAACGTGTTGGGATATGATCAATCTATAGCAGAATAATAGTAAAACATGAACAAGAGAGAAATAAAGAAAGAGATTTATTGATTATCATAACCGTGTTCTCTGTACATAGTATAGTGATATATATGGACAACCCAGAAGGATTTCCTATGCTGCTCTAACTGTCCCCATAACCCTAATGGGCCTATGGGTTTGCTAGGAGTCTGTTTAGGACACTCCAACCCTGTTGGGTTCCTAGCTTGGGCTTGGACTCAACTCCTAACATTTTCATCTTTTTTAAAAATTTATCAGGACCACTAAAAAAAAACCTAGTACCCAAATTAAAATTTTGGGCTCCTTCCATGTATAAAACACTACCTAATGTGAAATACTCCATTCGGTTGTTTTATTATTTATCACGAAATGAAAAAATATATTTGTTATTTGGTTGAAAAATTTGGTAGCTCATGATCATAATTAATGTGCCCATCGTGAAAAGGAAAAAAAAAAACAAAAAAAAAACTGAAGTGCATTTTCTAGCTAATTATTTTATTTGATAATATTAGATGATCTTAAGTTTGAGTGAAGTCCAAGGTAGAAGTAGAATTTAATGATTCTCCATCCCGACCAAATCATAAAAATTGAAAATTCGACTTTTGTATGGAAGGCAGTGGATTCCAATGCGACCAAGGCAACGGAGAGAATTAATGGAGCATGCTTTATGTGAATTGTCGTAGATAAAATAATGAAATTATATCTTTTGCAATGATCAAAAAGTAAGAATATAGATTCTATGAGAGAAAAAAATGGTTCTGTGGGGAACTTTTTTAGATAAAACAAAGAGGATTAAAAGTGTTATACTTAGTCATGTGAGCTCCCAAACCCAAGCTTACCTTACCTGGGTTTTAAGCATTATTAAGCACAAAAACTCCTATCCAGTAGGGGCAAATTTGTTGTCTCAAGCAAAGTACGTCACAAGTATTAGCATGTACATAAAAACACACGCAATATGACACGGCCCTAGCCGGGACCGACTCTACAGTTCCCGGAGTGCAGCGGAATAGGGGACCGTGCGGCGTACACGGACGCGAGGTCGGCGTGTACCAGCCATCTTCACTGGCGCGGCGCGCCAGTGGCATACAACCCACGGATGCTAGAGCGACATCCGGATTATCCTGGATACTCGTGAGGGGTCATTGAATATGTATTCCGTAAAGGCAACAACGCTGAAGGTTCCCTCAATAATCCATACAGCGTAATCTCTCACGACGCGCGCGAGATACGGAAAGCACACCTGTCCAGTAGCGGATCAGGGTAGCTCAATATGCCAGTTTCCACATAGGGGACTCATATCTCAAGGGGCGACGAGCCTGGACCAGCTATACTGTCCATCTGAAAGGGGCGGTGCGCCTCGGATAGCCCGCGGGGCATAGCGGCGCCATATGAAGCCCTCTAATGAAAACCGGCCCGCATTGCGAGGCAATGTCCCCTAGCCTACCCTAGGCCTAGGAGAACTCATAACTATCCCTTGTAGATAGTCCATGAGCCGGGGTCCTTGATGACCAAGCATTAAAGCTCATTTAGTCATGGGGAGGATCGGACCAAGGTTCCTCCTTAATATAGCTAGTAAGTAAATAGTCAACTTCCAAAAGGAAACGTTAAAACATGAGACGAAGCGTACTGGACCTTTTCGCCCCCTTAACTGAATCCGATTGTGACGAAACTTGGCGTGCTGCTATATTAGGGCATAGAGAACAAATACATTCGGACAGAACTCAAAACGCTCGGGTAGATTTGGCCGGCGTTCGGTAGGTCGTCACACAATAGGTGTTAATCTTCTATTTTTGGTGTTATCTGAAGCAAGGTCATCTCAAGGTGTATAGGTAGTCAAGTGGGCTGATATGAATGATGTGAGGCAAAGAGTAATGGAACGTTGGAGGAATCACAAAGGATCATTAAACACCCATCTTTTGAACATTGCGAGGCATTCTTTAGGCTTGTACTCTGGAGCCGTGTGTGACCTGCGCCATGCATAAACAGACACCATGTGAGACATTCAATTTGTTTACATCATATATTCCCAATTCCTTTCGTATTTTGATTTCATTAATAGAAATTAAGGTTGGGCTTCCTTGCCTTAACAGTTGCGTATGTCCTGCCGCTTGATATATCTACATATCAAATATTAAAATAGAGAACATAAGGCCAGAGAAGAATAATTGGATGAGAATATATAATTTGAAAGCTATAGTACGAACCCTGCAACTTGATCATCCACTAGCCAAGGCGCCAATCATCAACGATGGACAAGATCAATGATCGTATCCATGCCTCCGTCGAAATATGAGAGATGTGCATATCATGATCGCCACTGTGTTGGATACACATTTAATACTAGATACTACAATTATATTATTAAAATATACATGATATACAAGTATTCTTAGATAAATAAAGGTCGACCTGTATATCAGAGACTTATAGCCTTTTGTGCTAAGATTGCGATGATATTCTAGACTTGTTTTCACATCATGTTCGTAAGCTATGTCAGAGTTGCACCTAACCCATTCTTTTACCGTATCCTGTTCGTCAATAACGACATCCTCATTACTAATCATAAACATCATTATAAACCAAAACCCAATTATCAATGAAGTTCACCTTGTGGGATCAGGCTCTTAACATTTAGATTACACTTAAAACTATAAGATAGCAGTAACTAGTAGTAGTAAGTATAGAAACTCATACTAACTTTACCTTCCGTATGTGGAGAGCTTTTCGCAGACGTTCATCATTTATCCAAAAAAATGAGAGTGAATAACTGTACGACTAGATAATTAACAGCTAATTAGATGACATGTGTAAATCAATAAAATAGAGTAATGATGTTACATGAGAGATTTACCCTACACGCTGAAGGCGGGACTTGAGAAAGGGAGTAGTCTTCCAAACCCTTAAGAGAACGTCGGTATCTGACCTCACCACTCGGTTTTGGCTCTATAGAATAACACAACGGCTCCAAAATATTACTGTGATTTATTTCTGAAGTGCACTGAAAACATAAATTTGTCAGTTTCATAGTTCTTTGAAATTACTACACAAAAAGGATGGTAATATGGAGAATGAAGTTTAGCATATATTCCCTACCTTTAAGAATGCCTCACAATCTCTTGAGCAAGCTACATTGCTTGGATGAACATTTACGTACTCCCCATTACAATTTTTCTTCATAGACTAAAGAAGAAGAAAAAGAGGCAAGCAAGCATAAGTGGGTGTTTGGTTTTAAATTGTGTTATGATTAAGGTTAAATAAATTCGCTTACCTTTTCTTTTTGAGCAATTATTTTCCAAAAACAGCAAAACCTATTTTGTCTAAAAAGTAAAATCAATGCTGATCTTGACTTTTGATGAAGGGAGACCATGTTTTAAAAGTCTGCAGTGATTTGCAAATAAACCCGTTTACACTCTCTGTATTCCAATGGTTTTTCTAGAATATTCTATGCCTCAATGGTTTTTCATCCTGCATACGCAGCTTGTTATGCATAAAGTAACATTGAACATTACTTGGTGATGCAATATTCAAGTATAAGGCTGTTGTTAGCAACAAAATTATTGGGCACGTATTAAACTGGTCCTTACTATCGAAAACTACGTTAACAATATCTGAGGGTTTTTTAGCAATGAGGGAGGGTTCTGGGGAATTGAATTACCTCGTAAAGTTCTTCCGATATAAGACCCATCCTATGAGCAAATTTGACTCTTATGTTCAACTCAAAATGCGAGTCCACGGTCGGATTGCCAAGCAAATAACCCTAAAATCATTCATACATACGTATAATGAGTGATAAACACTTTTATACGTTTTTTCATATTTACCTTTGAAAAACTAAAATCACTCAAATATGTGCACTTAGTAGTCTTGAGTAATTCAAACATATATATATAACCTTATCACACTTCCAGTTAGAAGACTATAAAAGAGAGAATCATACCTTGAAGTTGAGCAGTGGTTTTTTTCTAGCTTCAATATCTGTGACATAACATAAGAATATCACAAGAGGAGGAACAATAAAAAAACGAAGGAACCTATTTATGTTTGGATTTAAGCTATAAAAATATCCTTGTAATAAGATTGTCTGGGATTTATTAACGTGTGTAAGAAAGTGGGTACATATTTGAATAATTCATGACAAGTTCTGTTTATTGAATGAAATTGGAAGGTTAATTTATTGTTATTGGGTTCATCAACATCATAATGCGAAATAGACATACACATGCCGCTAATAGCATGTCATCAAGTGCAATACATGTGCAAAATTTTGGTAATGTATTTTGCAAACATATTATAGCCCGTAAAAATATAATGAGATGCATAACATCAATGGAGCTACATATGCCTACCATTAACTATATTTTGAACAATCATCGGAACAATAATCCCAGAATAGGAATCACCGCAGACATAGAGCGGATTGGACAAGAATTCTGGACGTTCAATCAACCACTGCAAATAACACGAATTGCGAGGATGGTTATAGTCATTATAATCTACTACTACTAACAAGTATACCATGCATGAATAATCTTTTGGTATCTGGAACATAATAATGTGCAGCAAAAAAAGGAGGAGGGTGGGCACGGTTGACCAACAAAAGTGGAACAAAGCCTCCTTATGCATGCGAGCTTGCTTACAAGATAGCTTCAGGGAGTAGTTCTATTTGAGGGTAAGAGTTAAGAAACACCTAATAAAACAAGGACAATTCTGGATCTCTTTGCTTGCTCATGGGCTTGGAGCAAGGTTTAATAAACAAGGACAGATGCTTTGCCATTCATTACTCATGTTATACGTGATGGTAAATCCACTTCATTCTGACATGATCTTTGGGATAGTAAAGGGGCGATTGCTTATTTTTGAAACAGCTCTGAAAGGTACTCTTCAAGAAAAAAGGGAGAACAACTATATGTGAGATGTAATTTAAGGAAACGAGCGCGAACCCCCTCCAAACAGCTCAAAACACTCCTTCTCAAAACATTAACTAGAAAAGTATTAAAAGTGTTATCCCTCACTGTCAGGAGGGAGATAGAGTGGTGTCCGGTGTCAGCCCAAACCATAAGGGGAAGTTTGCAATGAAGACAGCTTAGACAATGTTGAGATGTATATATCCAACCTCTTAAGAATTGGATGAAGTTGGTGTGTTTAAAATGCTGCGTTTTAAGACAAAGTTTTGTAGAATGGGTGGCGACGAAAGGAATGGTCAGCAATTATGAGAAGCTAGTAGAGCAGAGTTCTTTGCATGTTTCTAATTGTTACCTATATCAAGGCCAAGGGTACGAAGGATATAAGCTCTTTGAAGCAGCAGAAAGGGTCTACCAATAACAGTTACAACAACAATAGAGGTAACAAGGACTCAACAGTGATATGGCGCCTCCCATTCGAAGAATGACTAACCATGCAACCTCGAGAAGCAACAACTGTGGCGCTAGCACAAATCAACCATTTGTAAATGAAACCTTCTTTGACTATAAATTTCAGTACCTGTTTAGAGGTCTACTCTTAAATCCTTAGGTATAAAGAGAAGGGTGTCAAAAGCAAATGAAGAGTGGAATTTGATCAACAAAAGAGTTGCAATTTGATATTAAGAGATAGATAGAGAGGAGTTGCAATTTCAGTACCTGTTTAGAGGTCTACTCTTAAATCCTACCGAGCCGCCTGAGAGAGGTCCAAGTGTGTATAGAGTATAAAATCCTCTCACACACTCACACAACTATACACTCTCTCTATGTCACATGTTACACACATGTCACATGGGTACTACCTTATATGTTTAGTTCCTCTATTGTTTATAAACAATGTGGGACTAAACTTTAGGCTATAGTATAGGAGTCACATAAAATAGATGACCAAGAGGTCATGGGTTCAAGGCTCAAAAGAGGTATAAGTTTTGAAAAATTCCAACAATCCCCCACTTTTAAAAAACATCCAAAAAATGATAGATGAATGAAAAGAGAAACGAGAGTACGGTTTCGATTATAGAGTTGTACTTAAGTGAAGGTGTCCTTAGACTTGAACCTTTACGTAGTAGACAATCTTCAACGTATAAGAATAATAAGTGAACAGAGTCTTGAACTCATTATTCGCTTTTATACAGTGAGGAAAACTACATACAACCCTACCATGTGCAATATCTAAATGCCAGCACTTTTCGGCCATGTGCTTAATCCCAGTATAGGTGAAGGCTTTAGAGAAGTTAGCCTAATTTCTCATAGGAAGCGGCCGCACTTCCACAATCACCTTGGTGAATCTATGAAGAGTGTTCTTGTAGCTAGACACCCCACTCAAAGAAATGAGATATAGAACTCAGCCTAACATTCGCTTCAAGATATCATACATATTTACATTTATGTACTGCGAGTTAAACTCTGGAGTGACAAGCTTCTTATTTGCATGATTCTATATCACAGTGATTTGTTTTCCCCATTGAACCTATTTCTTGGGATTTCCAGTCATTTAGGTTGGGTTCCCACCACTTGTGATTCAATAACAGGCTTTAGCCCCATCCCTAAGGATGTGCTCCACACTTTGTCACGAGACAATCCTTTCGTCAAAGGATCTGCCAAGTTGTTTTCCGATCTTACAAAATCCACTGTAACAGTACTAGATGTGAGGTAACCTCTCATCGTACTGTGTTTGTGACGTATCGCTAACTTCTTACCATTATAATAATTGTTTTGTACTCTGGCTATCGCAGCAGTACTATCTGAGTGGATCAGTATCGGTGGTATAGGCTTACTCCATAAAGGAATATAAGACAAGAGGTCTTTCAACCAACTTGCATCCTCACTAGCTGCAGCTAGTGTTACTAACTCAGACTCCATAGTCGACTGAGCTAGAATCGTTTGCTTCTTGGATCTCCAAGAAATCGCCCCTCCAGCTATACTAAACACGTATCCGCTGGTGGCTTTGGAATCATCCGAAAATAAGTTCCAATTTGCATCGCTAAATCCATCAAGGACCGCGGGAAACTTCTGATAGTGTAAACCCAAGTTCATGGTTTTTTTCAGGTACCGCATAACTCTATCAATGGCACCCCAGTGCGCCAAACTTGGTTTACTCGTAAATCTACATAGAACCCCTACAGCATAAGCTATATCGGGTCTAGTACAGTCCGTAGCGTAGCGAAGGCTTCCAATAATACTTGCGTATTCTTTCTATCTAACTGCCTCTCCCAAGTTCTTTAAAAGTTTAACTTGTGGATCACAAGGAGTACACGCAGGTCTACGGTCAAAATATTTGTACTTCTTTAAGATCTTCTCAATATAATGAGATTGATCAAGAGTAATACCAGTGTCTGTGCGTGTGATCTTCATGCCTAAAATTATACTAGCCTTGCCTAGGTCCTTCATATCAAAATTATTGTTAAGCATGTTTTTGGTCTCTAAAATAATGTCAAGTGTAGAACCAAAAATAAGTAGATCGTCAACGTAAAGACATATCATAATACAACTTTCACCAGATACTTTATAATATAGACATTTATCAACAACGTTAATCTTAAAACCATTAAAAAGAAGTAATTGGTCGATTTTATCATGCCACTGTTTTGGAGCTTGCTTTAGATCGTATAAGGTCTTGTTCAGCTTGCAGACTTTGTGTTCCTCACCAGGTACTACAAAGCCTTCAGGCTGATCCATATATAATTCTTCTTCAAGCTCTCCATTTAAAAATGCGGTTTTTACATCCATTTGGTGAATTAACAAATTGTGCACGGCAGCAACGGCTAATAATACTCTAATGGTAGTCACACGAGTAACTGGGGAATATGTGTCGAAGAAATCAATGTTTTCTTTTTGCACATATCCCTTTGCTACAAGTCTTGCCTTATATTTATCTATAGTACCATCTGGTTTAAGTTTTCTCTTTAATATCCATTTAGACCCAATAGAGCGACTACCAGGAGGTAAGTTAACTAAATCCCAAGTTTCATTTGTAGTAAGAGAATTCATTTCATCATCAATGGCCTCTTGCCACAAATCAGCATCACCTGAGGTTAACGCTTCTCTAATAGTATTGGGGTCCGATTCTAAGGTATTTACAACAAAATCGTTACCATAATCTTTTGCAATCTTTAAACGTTTACCTCTACGAAGTTCTAGGTCTGTATCATGAAAGTCAACAGCTTTAGGAACATTTACTTGAGGTACATTAGGGGTCGAAGACGTAGAAGGTTGAGAACCCCCACTACTACTCCCACTGTCCCTCAGTAAGTAGGGAAACTTGTCCTCATAGAAATCAACATCTAGTGATTCAATTATTATATTATCCTTAATATCAAGAAACCTATAGGCTTTACTGTTTATAGCATAACCAATGAAAATGCATTCTAAAGCTCTACTGGCTAGTTTGGTCCGTTTAGGATCAGGTTTACGAACATAGGCTAAACAACCCCAAACCTTAAAATAGCTAACATTAGGTTTTCTTTTTCTCCAAATTTCATAAGGTGATAATTCAGATGTGATATGAGGAATACGGTTTAAAACATGGGATACAAATAATAATGCTTCACCCCATAAAGATTTGGGTGATCCAGAACTTAGTAACATAGCAACTATTAGCTCAGTATACGTTCTATTTTTACGTTCAGCTTTACCGTTAGATTCTGGAGAATAAGGAGCAGTTGTTTCATGTATAATCCCTAAGGATTCATACAAGTTTTGAAATTCATGTGAATCATATTCTGTGCCTCTATCACTACGAAATCTTTTAATGTGTCTATCAAACTGATTTTTCACTTCGGTTACATATGTCCTAAACATATCTATAGCATCACTTTTGTGACGCATCAGATAAACTTGAGTATAGTTTGAATGATCATCTATAAAAGTTATAAAATATCTTTTACCATTTCGAGTTAATGTACCGTCCATTTCGCATATGTCCGAGTGTACTAAATCCAAAAGTTGTGATTCCCTTACAACACTTTTATGTGAGGTTTTAGTAATCTTAGCTTGACTACAAGATTGACATTTATTAAAATCATTTAAATCTACTTTAGGGATCATACCAAGTTTACTCATATTGTGTACTAATTTCTTATTAACATGACACAGTCTAGAGTGCCAAATATTAAAAGAAGACAATAAGTAAGCAGAAGCAGATTTATTCATTTCAATACTCATTTTGAACATTCCATTACAAGCAAAACCCTTTCCCACAGAAATCCCACCCTTAGTCAAAATGTACTGATCTGAGCCAATAGTTTGCTGAAATCCTGCCTTGTTGAGAAGATAGCCAGAAACAAGATTCTTCCTCATTTCAAGAGTGTGCATCACATCCTTCAGAGTCACTGTCCTTCCAGAGGTAAATACCAGTTCAACATCTCCAGTGCCTAGCACTTTGGTGCAATGGGAATCCCCAAGTAGTACCTTCTGGTCTTCAGTTTCCTTATAGGTCTTGAACCAATTGCGTTCATAGCATACATGCCTAGAAGCGCCCGAATCAGCCCACCACCCGTCGGTTCCACCGACCATGTTGATCTCCGTGATCATAGCCACTAAGGGCTCTTCGGTAACGTTGGCCTGAGCAACAGGTTTTCGGTTCCGGCAGTTTCTAGATAAGTGTCCAGGCTTGTTACAGTTGAAGCACACAATAGAAACTGTTCCGTTATATGGTGGGGCTTTTTGGTTCGTTCCCTTATTAGGATTCTGGTGTCCATTTTTCTGACGGTTATTCGGATTACCACCGTTAAGACGGTTGTTCCGATTACCGCCATTCTTAGCCTTGAAAGGTTTCCCTTTAGGTTTCAGATGGACCTTCCCTTTGGCTTGAACCAAAATGATTTCCTCTTTCAGGTCTTGTTTTCTATATTCTTCTTCAACCCGAAGACGAGTAATCAAGTTCTCCATGGTAAGTTCTTTTGACTTGTGTCGCAGGATATTTTTATAGTCTTTCCAATTAGGCGGTAATTTGTCAATCATCACGACAACTTGAAATTGTTCATTAAGAGGTATCCCTTCGGACACGATCTCATGTGCAATTCGTTGCAACTCATGTGATTGGGAAATTACTGGCTTATCGTCGACCATAGTGAACTTGAGATATCGGCTTACGGTAAACTTTTTAGAGCCTGCCTCTTCCATATCATACTTCCTCTGTAATGCTTCCCAAACGGCTTTCGCAGTTTCGGACTGTAGATAGTAATCGTACAGTTCGCCTGCTAGACCGTTCAAGATGAAATTACGGCATTTGAAGTCAGCCTCAGTCCAGTTCGAAATTGATTCTAAGGTTTTGTCATATTCGTTTGTAATCAAGTCAGGGTCTATTGCAGGTACGGGAACAGGAGGTTCAACAGGGCATTCTTGTTCTAGAACATACGCCACTTCCTTAAGTGTGAGATAGAAGAACATTTTGTTCTTCCACCTCTTGAAGTTGAGACCATCAAACTTAGAGGGTTTGTTGGAATCAAACTTCAGCACTTCTGAGGAAAGAGCCATATTATAGGAAATAAAATACTCTTTAAAATTGTTAGAAATAAATTAAGTCTTATGAACCTGTAAGTATAGCTTTCCCTTCTAGAAGTTGTAACAGCAAGATGTTATAGAAGTAAGGTATTTCAGCAGCAGTAAAACAAGTACTTCGGCAATGAACAACAACAACTCAGATGTTAAACAACGGCAGGGACAGCAACAACTCAGATGTTAAACAATGGCAGGGACAGCGGCAACTCAGATGTAATAGCAGCGACAAACAACAACTTGCAGATTCCGGCAAACAACAAACAGTTATTCAGAACTGGTTGTAACAGCAGCAACAAACAGGCAGATTCCAGCTCCGGTAAATAGCAAGTATGACAGGCAGTCTAAGCAGTCACTACAGTAGTGCAGACGGCAGTTTCAGTAGCGCAAGAACTCCGGTAACACCACAGTTTAAACTTTGTAGTTTCAGGCAGTAGCAAGAAAGAACTAACACCGGTACAGCGCCTACAACAAGAGAGAGAGGTTGTGATTGCTCGAGGCGTGGGTCGCACTCTCTTTAAAGAGTATTTCGACCTACCTCGGGTAAGGTAATGAAGGTCTGATCTCTTTCCAGGATACAACGAGCGTAACGTATACAGTAGACTTCAGTTATCCCGGAAGTCTACGTAAGAATGAAAATGAACTTTTTGTTAAAAAGATTATGGATACCCAAGCCCAAAGGACCCAAGGCCTCCAGAGCCAATTGCCCAATCCCAATCCCAATCCCAATCCCAAGTCCGAGCCCGAGCCGGCCCGGCCTACCGGGCCGCCTGAGAGAGGTCCAAGTGTGTATAGAGTATAAAATCCTCTCACACACTCACACAACTATACACTCTCTCTATGTCACATGTTACACACATGTCACATGGGTACTACCTTATATGTTTAGTTCCTCTATTGTTTATAAACAATGTGGGACTAAACTTTAGGCTATAGTATAGGAGTCACATAAAATAGATGACCAAGAGGTCATGGGTTCAAGGCTCAAAAGAGGTATAAGTTTTGAAAAATTCCAACAGGTTTAGGCTCTTCTACGACGCATCAAGTTGATGGTTACTCAAGAGTTCAAGTGGGAATAGACTATGAGCAAACCAATAACATAGTGTAAGGGACCTTGGATCCCACAAAGTGGACTTTGTGGGGTACAGAAAGGGTTCACGATGGCAAACAAGGATGCAGAACACATTACAGGAATGGATTGTAATTACTGTGCATCTGCTTATACGTGTTTACTGAAATGTAAAAAAAATAAAATTATATACCTGCTACACATCTAGCCCAACCCCAACCCTTTTTTTGGGAAAAAGAACGATGAACGAAGGTTGTCAATCTATAATCCACATAATTTGACGTTTTCCCAAATGCTAATCTTTTTGCCTTTAGCTTTTTAATGGATATATGAGATTGGAATACAAAAAAACAAACAAATATATGATTCACAATAAATAAAATACACATCCAGGTTAAACTAAAATGCAGAAGGCATGCCATTGTCGGCAAGGGTTGCATAGTATTTCAATATGCCTAGTTTGGATATCATGTTTTAGTGCCATTTGCCCTAGTTTCAGAAATGTACATTCCAGTCCACAGTAAATGGTGTAATACTCACCAATATTGGAGATAGCTGTTGAGAGTATGTGTAACTACACATATACTATTTTAGTCTCACATTGGGTAGAAATAGACATTGGGTAGAAATAGAAACAATTTAGGGATCCCCTATTATATAAAAGAAGCTAGGTTGTAAACTATTTGTATTTATACCTAATGTGGGCCTAAAGTAGTATATGTGCAGTTACACACACATATACTCCAACAACTTTCTCCTCTTATTTATTTATTTATACAATAACAGCTTGTACGGGCACCGACCAATAGGTGCATTACATATACAACCAGCATGGCTAATGAACTACACATGTGGCCTATGACAGTAAGGGCTGTGATTAGTGATGGTTAGATCGAACATTGTATATTTTAAAATTTTGGAGAATGAAAACTCATCTTTCCTGCAAATTACTACCTCGAGAAACATGGCAACTTAGCCGAACAAGTACTATAAAAAAGGTTGTCGAGTGAAGGGGGTGCATCTTCTTAGATGTTTTATATGTTGGATCATTGTATTTTGAAGATGGTGGAATACTTTCTTTAATGAAAGAGTTACATTTTTATGTTGTGTTTGTCGAGGTTGACCGGGGTCGACTGAGAAGTTCTTGCTTCTCATCCGATTCCCACTTATAGTAATTTAGAACGCTACTGTTGTCGTAAACTTTTCTTTTGCAGGTGGTGGATGGTGGAGATGAAGCTAACTACCTGACCTAAAGAAATGCTTTATGATTATAAGAATTATCAACAACATCCGGTAACATTGTTCGATAACTTCCTCGTATCTAAATAGTAAATAGATACGTTTAGAGATTTTATGGCAACCACTGAAATCACTCATATCTTCTCACCATATGCTCCCACACACACACACATAAACACTGACACACAAACAAGTTAACTCTTTAGCGTTTAGGACGGTTTATACCGCCAATATTAAAAAGGAGAGAGAACACTATATGTTTATTTGAAAGTCAAGTCTAAGAGTAATTTATGTTCTTATAAAAAATGATTTCCTAACGACTATCATGGGGATGAGAGCAAATATGGTTTCAATCATCTTGGCTCTGGAGCAAACAAATATGGGACGATCAGTTTTTTCAATCATGTGTTTCGTCTTAGATCCCATAGGACCCCATACCAAATAGTTCCTTAGCCTTCTCAACAAAAAAAAAAGAAATGGTGTCAAATGAAAGGTGCTAGGGAAAGGTCCGCTCCTTATGGCCAAGGAGCTAACTTTTCCCACACACCACACAACAAAATTGTTATCCTTCGCGATTTTATCTTGTCTAATGTGTTATGTACCAGGTAGGAAGAAAAAAAATCCATATTGATTAGATAAAGCTTACCTTTCTGAGAAATTGGTTGATAGCTCTAGCTGAAATTGTGTCTGTCATCGTTAAGTTTTGCCCCGTAGCTGAATAAGAGAATCCAGTACCAACTGGTGCATCAAGAAAAATGATGCTTGCGACCTTTGTCCATGAGTATCAATGTCGGCAAACTACCATTGTAGGCCACATTCCGAATACCGAAAGGACCTATAGTAAAAGATAGATACTCAGATTTAAAACCGAACATGCTTTGTATCATAGAATAAAATAGAGATATCTCAAAATTTCAAGCTAAATATAATTTCCACGAAAATTCTGACAAACATTCCTACAATTTAGCGAAATTTCCGTGTATTATTTCTGATGCACATTTGTTTATACCAATTATCATTAAATTCAACCTAAATTTCTCAAAGTTTAGGTTATTTATTTATTATTGAAAATTGCAAGTGTTAGAATTCGGGCGAAATTTCATTTTTCCGTGAGTCCAAAGTTTCACCCGAAAATCAAAACTTACATCCTTTTGGTTAGCATGGAAATGAGTACATATCATGCATGTCACCCTGTAAGTCTCACCAATTTCATAAAGAATACCACTCAAAGCAGAGCACCCAGGACCTCCACTGAGCCAAAGCACAACTGGATCGCTTTCCGCGTTCCTGTCTGACTTCATGAAGTAGGAAAAAAACTCTGAATTATTGACACCCACATACTTAAAAGTAAAACCCATCATCACAACACAAAACCCACTTTAAATATATCATTCAAACCCAAAACAAAAAACAAGTTTATACATGCATGTTTACCCAGTTTCAAGGTGGAAAGGAATGGGCCCAGGGAAACCAGGAAGAGACGTTACGGTGTAGCGAGACGACGATGAGGGTACGTTGATATTGAGTAGTAACAGTATAAGATAGAAGAAGAAAGGGTGGTGGAGTTGTTAGTAGTTGTTTTGCTAGAAAGTTTATTCTCAGCTAAGGTGACAAAGTGAGGAAGCATTTCATCAAACACGTTGTGGTTGATTTGACGAACTTGGCACGTCTGATTATTATGTGGAGATAATATATTGAATCTATATGGCTTTCAGGTGATTGAAAAATATCAAGCTTGAACATTGCTGGAGATGGATGAGCCAAGTGGAGTTGCCTCTGTTTTTTGAAAAAAAAGTAGAAAGCTTAAGCTCCTCTTATATTTTATCTATCAATGGCTGCAACACACTCATACCTTCTCTCTTCTTCATCACTACACTTTTCTCTCACCTCTATTAACACACCCCACTTCATCCTCCCACCACTACAAATTCTAAAACAACAACTCTCAACCATCACTACTTCGATTACAACACCCAATTTCATCCACCCCAAACTCTTATTTCACCCAGTTTTTATCTTTAATGGTTTCGACAGACCTGTAGATACCCAGACATTTATTGTTACTATTAGTGTTTTGGTCGCCATTGCTCTCTCGTTGTTCTTGGGGTTGAAGGTTTTGTTGCCTTTCTATCTATATTTCTTGTTGTATTTGTGATTTGGTGATTTCTAAGATTTGGGATTGAGGATAATTTGTGTGTGTTTTTGTTTCAGGGGGATCCTGTTGCTTGTAAGAGGTGTGCTGGAAATGGTAAGTTTGTAACGTGTTTATGGCTGAGTTAGGATTATGAAATGATTTAGATTTGGATTATCTTTCGGAGTTTGTCTAGATAATGTACTAATTTGAGACCCCTTTGAGTAGAAAAAGAAAAGTTGTTGGTTTTTATTACTTGGGTTGCAAAATGTTGAATCATTCAAGACGGTTATGGTGATGTAATGTAAGGTACACTAGAGAAATGGTCTTTTAGTATCTGACATCATTTTATGTTCAGACGTCCGAATGATTTTATTTGTGTGTTCGAATTTGTGTAGCCAATTTTTTGTTAGTGAGAAAGTTAATATATAAGTAGATTCAATCTCTAAGCTTCTTAGGTTATACGACGAAGAGAACTCCAAACAAATTTATATTGCAAACAGAAAACGTTGTCATGGAGTACTTCTAGTCATTTCATTCGGGCATTTTAGTTTGTCTCTTTTGATTAGTGAGTTTGGTTTCTTATGGTAGCTCAGAGGCGGTCATACCCTTTGCTAAGCTCCTCTAAGGCAGACCCATGTCCCATGACCAGGAACTAACGCTGTTAACAGCCTTGAAGGATTACAAGGACTGTAGGCTAAACACCTTTACCATCAAAGGAACACCATAATCATGGGTCATCACCACCTAAGCAGCTGACCTCCACATATTCACTTTCACTAACATTCCACCGAAACAGTCACACCCCACCCCTCATCTAAGCAGCTAAGTTATATAAAGTTTTCACCCCAAGCACTTATAGGGTTCAAACTCACTGCCTCGCCCTCAAGAAGTGAGGGATACATGACCGTTGAACCAAGAGCTCATGTGCTTGGGTATAATCTTCCATGTGTGGACTTCATTTTTAATGAAAATTTTGTCTGTGACACTATTCACCCACAGAGGGAACTACTCGATGGAGACAACTGATATCAGTTAACCAATGTGACCCTGGATTCGTTTTTTGTCATTTTCGTACAGAATATAACATCATCAGATATATTGTCATACGAACCTCGTCAAAGGTGTAGAAAGGAGGCTCATTCATGCTTGTTTTACTAGAAAGTTGCATTACATAAAAAATACTCCAGTATTAAAATTTGGAGTTTTATCCTGGAAAGGGAGAGGGGCCAAGGCCCCAGGTAGGATAAATAAGAAAAGGAAAAACTGTACAAGGTGGAGGCAAACTCCTTAACCTTCACAGGAGAAGGGAGAAAAGGCCTGACACCACCATCAAGGAGCGCATAGGACTCTCAAAGGTTGCAAAGGGAAAATACAGTTATTTTTCCCTGTAGTATTCTTTTCCTGCATCATCATCATCACTCAACCTCTTCAAATCAGGGGAAATGGATTTATTGCATGCTGCACACTTTTTAACATTTTACAATACCTAATTTGTGTTGGGAAACCGAGGGGGCAAATCGCAACTTGGAAGCACAATACGATTAACAAGAACTCGAAGAACTAACTCTAACCAATGAGAATTCATAAAAACACAACACAATGTTTAATTAGGTGGAAACCCTAAACAGGATCAAAACCACCCCCGACAAGCACGACGAATATATTATCACACTAAGGGTTACAGAAAGTTCCAGAGATCACTCAAACCTCACCTCTACCCTTACAGATAATCCCAACAAGAAACCCTAGAAAGAAAACCCTAGAAACCTCTCCAGAGCAAAACCCTAGATTTCTCCATTTTCTCTCTCTAACTCTTTTTATAGGCTTTCCATTAGGTCATCTCCGAAATACGCATCACGAGATAATCCATCGCTTTGGATCAAATCCCCTTCAAAACGAACTTAGAAACAATCAAAGAGGGCCAAAGTCGTTTGAACGAGTCATGAGGTCGTTCGAATGACCGTTACAATCCCCTGGAATTTTGGCCCAAGAGATCTTTTCGTTCGAACGACCTCAGAAGTTGTTCGAACGACTTCAACGGAAACTCTGTCGTTCGAACGACTTCCCCACTCGTTCGAACGACTTTCCCAGTTTTTGAGCCATATTCCTAACAATTTGATGCTCTGATTGTTTGATATAGTTCATATGAACTCTTCTAGTAGGTTTTGATCATGTGCAATCGATAATATATATCTAGATCAAGGTTTTGACGCATTATCTCTGTATTAATTTTCTTACTATAAATGTCTTTGAAATGACCTTGATGATGGGAGTTTGTGAAATTTATGATTGGTAGTTCAAATCAAATCATGGAGTCATATCATTGTGTTTATGCTATCGTTTGTTTCAGTTCCTTTTAGATTACAAACTGAATATATTTGTTTTTTCCTGTGTACAAGGTGGTACAAAATGTGTTTTCTGTAACGATGGTAAAATGAAACAAGAAACAGGATTGGTCGACTGTCGAGTATGCAGAGGGGCAGGTACGTTGTTTTTAATTTGTGTAGCTTACTAGCCCTTTATTACTATTTGGTGTTATTCTTGTATTAAAGTAGATTACATAAGGAAACTCTTAGTTCCTCAAAGTTATTGCACGCTGATGAAAGAAACGTGTTATACCTAGATGGACTGGTACAACTTTGATGAAATTATCAGTAGGGATTATTGGGAAAATTGTGGAAATGAGATCCCACAATTCCTAATTATGGTACGATATACTAGGTCCAGTTGACAATTTATAATGGCATGTAAGACATGGTTCAAATATTGACTCGTTGACATTAAGGCCACCTGAGGTTGTGTTTGCTTAGTGGAAAATGAAGGAAAAGGAAAGCACCAAGAAATGGTAGAAAATAAGATTACAGATTTCTATTTTCTGTTTGCTTGGGGATGGGGAAATGAAGGAAAATATGTTTATTTGTAACGAATAAGAATTTCTTGAAAATGAA
The DNA here is from genome assembly GCA_014058105.1 of Kingdonia uniflora. Classification (NCBI taxonomy): domain Eukaryota; kingdom Viridiplantae; phylum Streptophyta; class Magnoliopsida; order Ranunculales; family Circaeasteraceae; genus Kingdonia; species Kingdonia uniflora. The sequence goes on from JACGCM010000622.1 coordinate 2,337,479, forward strand.
AATAAAGGCATTCTCCCTTTAATGACACCTCCAAATTTTCTCTTAGGATTTTCTCAAAATTTTCTCTATCGATCTATATTTTCTTTGATTCTTTCAATTCAAGTTTTCTTTGTCCAGGTCTTGTCTCAAAGTTATGTCAATCATTTTCATTCTCTAGATTCTTTATGTCCAAATTGTCTCTATTAAATTTATTCTGTCATAATTCTTTCTATCTAGGTTCCCTTAATAGAAATTTTCTATAAATTTTCGTCCCCTATCAATTTTATTCTCTATATTCTCTCTTGATTCTATGATCCAAAATTTTCTCTCGATTGACTTAGTCCAAATTTTCTCACCAGGCTCTCTCAATACAAGTTTCCTTTTTCGAGATGAGTATTCCAAAATTTCTCTCTGTATTCACTGCAAAATTTCTCTCTTACGATAAAAACCTTTGTTAATCGAAAGCAAGTGGTCATGGGAAAGTATTCTGAAAACATGTTACTTGTAGGTTCTTTTAATGGATATAATACCATTTACGGCTATACCACATGTTGGGTAACGGAATAAGAATCCTATTAAATGTCAACCGACTATGCTTTAGTTAATGTGTAGATAGAATTTCTTTGAACGTATGACCCGTATAACATCTGTTAGTAGTAGTTTTTAGATTGCCAACATCTAGTCTGCGTATTAAACTCATGGTTGGTCTAGGGTGAGTTGCATACATCGGTATAAGAGTTCTTAGTTGAATAAATGGAAGGAGATATCTATGTTGCTTCCACTTGATGCTCAGGCCCGGCCTGGCTATGGGCTTAAGAGGCCACTGCCTTAGGCCCCCAAATTTTAGATAAAAATAGGGGCCTCAAATAGTGGATAAGTATATAGAAAAAAGGCCCCAAAATAACCAAAGTGTAAGATAGGCTACTGTTTAGAATGAGTTGATATGATCTAAAGGTTAAAATGTTCAATTCCACAATGGGTTTTACTAAAATTTATTCTTTTTAAATAAAGAAATTCACTACCAAAAAAAAAAAAAAACTCCTGCGGAGAACCCCACAGTCAGATATTGCTTTGGGCTCCCTAAACCTCAGGGCTGGTCCTGTCGTGTTTAATGTCACATACTGAGTTAATACTCTACTTAATAGACTTTTTTCACTATTTGAATTTTAGTACTTTGTTCAGTTTTTCATTGACTTCATGAAAATGGAACTGAAATCTTTATTTCACATTTTCCGGAGTTGATCAAAATGGTTAACCATTTTTGCATCATCACCTCATAATGTATTTGTTAATGTGGGAATATGGTCTTTGGGATGCTTTTGGTAGCAATGGCTCCCGAATTCAGCTTGCCAATATCCAAGTGAACCAGAGGTGTGTACTGGAGATAGGGCATGTGACCCGACTTGATAAAAGAAAGTAAAGGATCTAATTAATTCTGTGAAGCCTCAGCCCTTAAAGGATCTTTTAAGCATCATTTGAGCAGTTGCAGGCAAAGTCAGTCCTCAAATTGTTATCATACATGAGTTCCAAGGCATTGAACAAGGGTTGCTATTAGCTATTAGGTTGGCTATAGCAAGAGTGATTCTCTACACAGATTCAGGAGAAGCTATACATCTGTTGAACAAAAATGGTAAACCTCCTTGGCAAGCTGAAAGATTAGTGACAAGAATTAAACAGTTGATGCCCTGCTTTAGCATCATTGAGCAAGTGTTCAGAGAAACAAATGCAGCTGCTGACAACTTATCCAAGATAAAGCCTGCTGAGGGGTTAATTGAAATATTACCAAGTGCATTCTCTAATGAGCTCAGCATTATCATTGATGAGGATGCTTCTGTCAAATTTTACTTGAGACTGTAATATGGAGAGCTAATTGGATCTGTATTGTGTCTTAGGTTTTGTATAGGTTAGTGTAGGTGCTCTTTGTACATCCTTGCTTTTCTTTAAAGCTTCCCCTTCATTGTGAAGCTCTCATTTGTACATTATTTTAGTCTATAGAGCAGTGGGGTCTGCTTTCAACCCCAGCTTACCCTCCAAAAAAAGAGCTCAAATATCTTATGCACCCTATGTCGGGGAGTATCTTCAACCGTGGTCAAGGAATGCATCATGAGCCTTGGGGGAAAAGAGCTTTGTATCGTCGTTCTACTATCACCCTATTTTAAGATTTCTTAGGTAAGTGAATGTTAATATGATCAGGTTAGGGGTTGACATTTTAACATGTCGAATTGGCATGGCATGTTCTTTTGCATATGCAGTATTATGCTGCTTGTACTGATCGTAACGTATGGGTAGTTACTATTTATAACACCTTGACTAGAACTTTGCATCTATCTTGAGATTTGCGTCCCTCTTTGCTGATGGCCCCTTCAACTTCGTGGCCTAATTTGATTGGTCTTGTAGTGTGTTATCGTGGAGGCTCCATCACAACTAGAACATGTTCATTCGTGAGTTTTGTGTCTGCCATTTCCTCGAACTGCTCCTCTTCTCTGCTGATCACCATCAAAAGTTTCATGGTTCACATGAAGACATTCTTGGTAGGGGCAATTGTTATCAGAACCAAGCTCTTCGATAAGATGAAATCTGTTACAAACCTTTGAAAAAGAGGCATACTAAACAAAACTAAATGTTAACATAATAAAGAACATAACATATTCAAAAATAAAATTATACAAACCTCGTAATGCCACGTAGAAGCAAACCGCAATCGCCTAGGAACTCCTTTATCTTATGCACTGATATACGAGGGCAGCGGTAATCCTTTTCATTTTTCAACTGCTTTTTGAATGTTCTTGATTTTATCAATATCCTCCGGCGTAAGAATACCTTGTTCTATACAAGGAGTCGAATAAAATGTGGCATATTAACCATAAAAAATCCTATGCATGTTTATAGGATGCTGCACTGTCCATGGAAATCTGAACCACGTGCTATTCTCCAACCTTCTCAATGAACGGATCTATCAACCCGTGGAAAATTTACTAACCTTTGTTCTCCCATGACATCATTTAAAAAAAATTAAATGTCATGTTTTTGTTAGAGTAGATCATCAAGTTGATCATACTCTTCTTCGTCTTCGTTGAACACCCATCTGACATGATAGACACACCCTTAATATGTCAGCTTCTCTTCAGTTATCCAAGGTAAGTCTCCAATGTCTTGAACTCCTCAGATAAAAATCTGTTGGCTACTTAATACGGCTATGAACCTTAAATCCCTAGTTCAACATGGCAACATCAGCGAAAGCATCATCCACTACCTGCAACACTTCACGGCAAAGATTCATGGAGGAAAAATGTGTAGTAACAGTAGTTGCAAATCTCTTGAAGTACTTTATGGCGAGGAGTACATCCTTTAATGTACAGTTCTTATGACTGTCTAGAAATGGCTGCATCAATAGCCCTAGCTTGCATTTTTGGCTGATTTAAAAATGCCAGCGAGCTTCTTAGGGCTATGACTGCTAATCAAGCTAAGCAAGAGAAGCTGACTAGGAGAAGTTTTGTCTCGAAGTTCCTTTTAGGCGATCTTCGGTTGAAGATGCTGGCACATAATCAACCCAACCTCCGGTTTCCCGAATGTGCAGTATGGCTCATAGGACATATCATCGTAGGACATCTAAGGATCTTGAGGATGCTGAAATACGAGCTAGGACTATTGAAGCAAGCATTTCGAGACAGCCACAAAAAAGAAGCTAAATGATGCAATCCGGCCTATGAAGTTACTAGATTTTTCCTTCGTTAATCTATATTTGGTGCTGCAGGTAGTTATTACTTTCAGCTCTTTGATGATGTTTTTACAGAAGCCAGACCTTTAAGTTGAGGTCCATCGCCATATTAGATAGCTAACTAATTCTTACCTGAGACGGTACAGACCTTGGATACGTACCTCGGATCAAAGACAAGAAGTTGGTCCGTTAAGGGTGGAACCATCATCAGCGATGATTGCTCTACGATTAAAAATTCAAACTGTCTTTTTAGCTACTATCCACTTGTAGTTTTTACTAGAGGTTCATAACATAAAAGAAATAACACAACTTCGCATTTTTAATTGGACTGGACCGAGTCCCTTGATAAGTGTCCACCACGATATTCAACTATATCATTGGAATAACTGAATTTGGATATTGCTGTCAATTTCTAAGGGGTCTTTGATCCATGTAAGTTTAGTCATAGAAACCTAAAGTGTTGCTCATAATAGAATTATTTCTCCGCCAATCCCAAATTAGATTTGGACGAATGAGTCATAATCAACTCCCCAGTTTGCCTACTGCTTTAGAAATTATTTATTTATCCACCATACAACTTTTTTGAAAGTTATTGAAGAAAACACTAAAAGTTTATATAAAGTTACATTTTCATATTGGTATTTATGTATTCATTCAATGAATTCTGGCTTTCTGCAGGTTTGATACTCTGCAAGAATTGTGGAGGTTCTGGATATTCAAGACGCTTATGAGTTGTAACTTACAAATCTTGCAGTTTCACTGTCTTCATTGATCGCATTCTAAATCATCCAGTCATACGAGACTTCATTCAAAAATTCCGTATTTTGTTACCTTGTCCAAGCTTATTTCTAGAATGAGCTCTCTGTAATTAAAGTGGAAGCAGGCTAGTTGTGAAAATGCACTGAGAAATAAAATATGTTTTTGGTTTATTTATATGATTCATATTCAAATAATGACTGATACATCCATTTGTGCAGATATGCAACATTTGTTATGCAATTGTGGTGGTTGTTTCCTTTTTTATATTGGCTTCAAACAGAAATGAACTTGTATGTCCCGCCCAGTCCCTTCAAACAGAAATGAAATTGTGGTGGTTGATTCCTGGATGTCCTATGCAGTCGTTATTTGTACAACGAAATACTTTGAATTACTATTTGAACTAAGGGGAGAAATATACGGCATAACATGCAGAGTACGTCGAAACGGGAGATTTTATTGCCATCTCATGGCCCGAGCCAAATAGCTGGTAAATAATTAACCTTAACTTCAGGGAAGATAAACATCCATTCAGAATTTGCGAGATTCCAATCAAGTCTTTGCCATATATTAGCCCTTCCAAGTCGTTTATCGTTCCAAGTAAAAGGATTACCCATGAATCCCAAATCGATGAAACATGTCCTAGCAGGCTTGAAAGGTTTCCACCGGATTTTTCAGCTCTTTTGTAAATTGTATTGAAGTTAGCCACTATCATCCATGAACATGATCAACCATTTGATGTCGCCTCCACTAGCCGCCAACTCTCATTCCTCTCACTGATACAACCTTCCATAAAATAAAGAGATCATCCATTGCTTTCCAGATGGTTCTGACTGAATCATTATGTTGATTAAGTATTTATTGTTGTTTATCTCTTCAAAATTAATGTAGCATATCCCTATTGGCCGCCACCCACTCTGGGTTTTCCCTATTTTATATATAGTAGTTGAGCTTATTGCTAGAGATGCTTTATGACATTAGTGTTTATTTTCTTCTGGGATGATAGGGAGATATTGCAGGAAAAATATTTTAAGGTTTTAGAACATATAGGAAAGGGTGGAGTATTTTGTTGTTCAGTTGTTACAGAGAATTAATAAAATAAGATCTAGTTTAAGTACTTTGTGTTTTTTAGTGGGGACGGATTCGGGGACCCTAAATTAATTGACCCTAAGCAGACCCTAAAGGCGAGCCACATATCCATATAAGATGAGTGGCTGAAAAAATTTTGGCTTTTGTATTTCACTAATGAGGTGTATATTACCTAATGAGGTCACTGCTCTGATGTGGCTCATCTTTTATTTGAATTATCACATTCCCCCAAATTCTTTTCAATCTCTCTCTGACGAGCTCTCTCTCTCACACACACTATCTCAAACGAAGTTATCTCTTTCTCTCTCCAGAATTTTTTTTTGGCGATTCGACAGAAAAATGAATCAATAGCAGTTGCAATTCTTCGAGAGAGAGAGCCACATATATATACCAGTTGAGATTGTTCTTGAGGACGAAAGTACAAAATTTGGGGGTGGAAGGAACTACGATTTGAAGTTGTTTAGTGGGATTGGTGGTGACGAGACCATAGAAAGTGCGAGCAACCACTTTGGTAATTGTTTTTTCTGCTTAGGGTTTGTTTTCCCCTTGTTTTCTTTTGTTGAAGGTGCAATTTTTTGTGGTTAGGGTTTGTGTACTTTTTGTTTTATGAAAATTGTTGGAGTAATTTACAGTAGTTCCAATTTTTTTAAGGCTTTGGGGATCGCTAATTAGTTATCTTTTGTGGGCTCTTTGTGTTTCAGATCTGGAAATTACTGGTTTTCTCAGTCCCGAACAGAATAACTACCAAGATGAGTAATTGTATCTCATTGTATACTGTCCAAAGCTACTTTCTTTGTAGTGAGATGACTATCTGGATTTTGATTGACTTAAAAAATACATAACCCATTGTGAAACCCCTGTGTTAGGTAAACGTGTGAGATTGTTATTGTCGTCGACCTGGGTAATCGATAATTCGTACACGACCTTATTGTCAGAGACTGCGATGATCGACAATAAATTGTCGATTATCTGTACACTCGACATTAATGGCCTGTTTTAATTTTACCTTATGTTTTTAGTTTGGGGTTTGTTGTGATATGTTAAGTCATGTTCTTCTTTCAGAACCTTCAGAATGGCATTGAGGTTTAGATGTATCACATGGGTGCATAAATTACTTACGGGGTGTTTTTGCATGGACGACACGGAGAGACAGGATGATGTCCACATTCCAGTTTCCCCATCTGGCGAAAAGAGAGATGAAATTCTGGAACAAGTGGAGGAAGAAGAAACTGCGCAAGCTAAAATTGAGTTTGAATTAGAATTCGAACATCTAGAAACTGAGTATTGGGAAAAAAGGGAGTTAGAATGTATGAATGCAGAGAATGATTCTTTTGATGACTCTTCAGACAGTTGGCAGAGGGGTCGATATAGTTGGGAAGAATGTGATTGCAATTATATGTGAAAGTTAGGGTGTCTTGGGGGTAGAACAGTTAGGTCATATAAGAAGGGGGTAGTGTTTTATTTTGGTTAGCGTAATATGCATTTTGTAATCTAGCGTTTTGACTATATGATGTAACCGTTTGAGTTATTACTATATACAATTTATTTCCTCTTGTTTCAAACTAAATGTTCTCTAATTCTGAATGGTTTTATCTATGAGCGTGCCAGTGTGACCGACATACAATGGATGACTCTGTTGATGAAAATTGGTCAAAAGTCATTGGTGAAGAGTCATCAGAAAGTGTTGAAGAGGAACGTACAAGAGGTGCTCCATTCAATTTTATAGAATGTTCTACATATCTTTTGCTTGCAGACCCCCAGTACGAGGGCCAACATTTTAAGATTGTTGAAGATGCACGTATTTTCTATGAACAATATGGAAGAGGTCAAGGATTTTCCATGAAAAAGTGCAATTCCACTAAGAGAAATAGATCAGAGGAAGTAGCTAGAGTAAAATTATGTTGTTCGAATAATGAATATTTGAAGAAAAAAATAGGGTACATTCGAATACTGGTGAAAGAGATGGGAGCAGACGATCATCAGATAAATGTGGGTATAAAACAACGTTAAACATCAATTAGAATGACAAACTCCGTAAATATGTTGTGACAAGTTTTTTGGATTTCCATAACCATAAACTTGTGTCTCCCCGTAATCATCATTGTATGAAGGTGAACCAATTTTTTCCAGAAGCAGCCAAAAACCTTACAGAGACCTTTGAGCTCTACAACATTTCAGTCAGCAAAGTACCGACTTTGTTTCCAGACAAAACCTTCAGCAAACAAGACTGCTACAACCACAAGGCAAAGGTAAATAAGGAAAGGCTAACAAAAGGTGACGCACAAGCGGCGTTAGAATGGTTTAGATAAAAACAAATTAAAGATCCAATGTTCTATTTCGATATTGAATTGGATGAAGAGAACCGAGCACTAAATTTCTTTTGGATTGATGGATGGTCAAGGTGTGCGTATGAGGCTTTCGGGGATGTGGTGACCTTTGATACTACGGATCAGACGAATGTGTATAAGATGCCATTTTCCCCGTTTGCCGGAATCAACAACCACTACCAAACGATACAATACGGATGTGCTCTACTAATGAATGAACAAGAATAAACATTTGTATGGTTATTTCATACGTGGCTGAAGGCAATGAACAACAAACACCTTACTTCAATTATCACTTATTAGGATGCAGCTATGGGAGCTGCGGTACCCAAGGTAAGCATGAATGGGTTAACGTGTTATCGAGCACATATTGTCGTCTACCATTGGGTGTCGACAATATGTTGTCGACGTACTATGTCCTCAAAAATATATATCGTTGGTGTGTCGGTGTTGTGCATGCCATATTGTCGTAAACAATATGTAATCGGCAATATATTACAGTGCATATTTAGTTCGTGTCTACTCAGTTATGAATTTATTTATTTACAGGTTTTCCCAAACACCATCCATCGCCTTTGCCTATGGCACATCACACACAAATTCCCAGAGAAAATAGGTCATGTTTATCGGGTCCCATCTTCGTTTAAGCAAGAAATTGATTCACTAATACACGACACCTATGATCCTGCGGCTTTCGATGTAAGGTGGATGGAACTAATGAAGAAAAATAAGTTGGATGATAACCAATATATGCAAGGGATCTTCAATATAAGAGAGAGATGGATAGTATTATAGAGTAGATCAACCTTCTTTACTGGCATAATGTAACACCCCGGCTGAGCAGGTATTGGAAAGGTGCCTAGCCCATTAGCGGTGATGGTAGTACCAATGGTTTAGTCCCACATTATTAAAGATCCTGCCAGGTGTATGGTCCTTAAGTTAAGATTTCACTCTACATGTCACCTAGGCCTTTTCTTTGGAAGAAAAATCTCACATTGTTGGAGATCCATAGTGGTTAAGTGGGAACAATATCGGTTCTCGTAGAGTGGGGTCGTGACAGATTGGTATCAGAGTGAAGGTTTATCCTTTGGGATGGATCCTGCTCTATATCACACACATAAAATTATGTGGGTTAGATGGGGTTGGACCATTATCTTTATTGACTGACTTAATGATTTTGATATTATATATAATATTTTGTGTGTTGAGAACCACTCTTATCTCCTCAGAGCTATTGATAGAAGACGTGGCGGTTATGTTGGTAATACCATTGACGATGGTGTCAGGCGTAGTATTCACATTGCTGACCGTCGTGTAGGACGGGGTGGTCGTCGAGGTGGTAGAGGTGGAGGTCGTGTTGGACGTGGCGACGTTGGTGTTGCGCCGATTGCAGAGCCTATTTTAGAGGTTCCGATTGATGCCCCACAGGATGTTCCTGAGGTTCCTGCAAAGGCTCAGGATGGTCAGTTTCAGGTTGATCCGGCTGGTCTAGTACTAACGGCACCTACTTATGCCACTCAGGCTGACCTAGGTCAGATATGTCATACTTTTGGTGCCTTCATGCAGTACCAGGCAGCCATGGATGAGGCGCGAGCCTTACTGGCAGAGCAAAGTATTGGTAATAGGTGGATTGCTACTATCGATAAGGCTAAGGGTCAGCGATTCAGTGCAGACCCACCTGGACCAAAGGAGGCAGAGTTTTGGTTGAAGCATATCGAGAAGAAGATCAAATCGATTGATTATCCAGAGGATCAGAGGGTTAGAGTAGCTTCACACTTGTTGGATGGTAATGCTAACAATTGGTAGAAGACGACTGAGTGGACATTGGAGGGTCAACGGATCACATGGACACTGTTTAAGGAGAAATTCTTCGATCAATACATTCCAGAAAGTTATCGGGATGAGATGGCTACACAGTTCTTTCAGTTGAAACAGAAAGAAAACATGACGGTTACCGAGTACGGGGCAAAGTTTACCGAGTTGTCTCGTTATGCAGCTTTTCTTGTTGCTGATGAGGTTCGTAAGGTAAAAAAGTTTCTTGGAGGACTTATAGAGCCGATCAGGGGCTAGCTTACAGGACAGATGATTAGGTCATATTCTGAGATGGTGGTGAAGGCACAATTGATTGAGAGTAGCTACAATGAATCCAAAAGAGCTAGGGAAAGGAAGGTTGAGAAGAGGACTGAGCCAAAGGGCAAAGAGATTGTTACGACTGCGACTGGAAAGGGTTACCAAGGGAACCAGGGGAATCAGGGTTATTAGAAGAAGCAGAGGATAGAACAAGGATCAGGTAATACTAGAGCGGTTACTTCTAGTGGGGCTCAGGGTATACAAATTTATGGGAGATGTTTCATATGTGATGAAGTTGGGCATCAAGCTCGTCTTTGTCCTCGTCGTACAGGTCTGCAAGAGCAGCAACAAAGATAGGGAGTACAGGGCCAGAGACAGGGATTACCTCCACAGGATAGAGTTTTTGCTGTAGCGCAGCGTGAGCAGCGAGGTGGCAAACCAGTGGTAGAAGGTACACTTCTTGTATTTTACTTACCTGCTTAAGTTTTATTTGATACTGGTGCTACGCATTCCTTTATATTTTATATTAGTATGTGTTCATTTGGCTTGACACTTGAGATACTATAGAGCGAGTTATCTGTGATTACACCTATAGGGAGATCAGTTATACTAAACCGAGTTTGTAGAGACTGCCCTATTACTGTTGGTCACCTAGTGTTTCCAGCAGATCTTATCATGTTAGCGATTTAGGAGTTTGATATCATTCTGGGTATGGACTGGTTATCGACTTATCATGCCGGTGTCGACTGTTTTGAGAAGACAATCACTTTTTCTATTCCGGGAAGTAAACCGTTTCGATTCTGGAGTTCAGGTACTGAGGACTTGATTTGTTCGATGATTGCACATCTTGAGCTTGGGTCTCCAGGGCCGATGCCTATTGACCAACTTTTGGTAGTTTCCAAATTTCCAAATATTTTTGAGGAGATGTCAGGCTTTCTGCCGAAGCGAGACATTGATTTCTGCATCGATTTGGAACTAGGGACTGAGCCCATTTCCCGAGCAACTTATCGTATGCCACCAGTCGAGCTTAAAGAGTGGTATACACAGATTGAAGAGCTGATGAAGCGGGGTTTTATTCGTAAGAGTGCTTCGCCATGGGGTACACCAGTTCTGTTTGTTAAGAAGAAGGATGGTTCGATGAGGCTTTGTGTTGATTACTGACAGTTGAACAAAGTCACGATCAAGAATCGTTATCCAATGCCTCGAATTGAGGACTTATTCGATCAGTTGCGAGGAGCGCAATACTTTTCTAAGATTGATTTACGATCTGGTTATCACCAACTCAGAGTTAGGGAGGAGGATATTCTAAAGATGGCATTTCGAACTAGATATGGTCATTACGAGTTCAGGGTTATGCCTTTTGGACTCACTAATGCTCCAGCTGTATTTATGGACCTAATGAACCAGGTTTTCAAACCGTATCAGGATAAGTTTGCTGTGGTGTTTGTAGATGATATCTTGATATATTCTCCTTCGAGGGAAGAATATGCCAAACACCTATGCATTATTTTGAAGATACTTAGAGAGCACAAGTTGTATGCGAACCACGAGAAGTGTAACTTTTGGCAAGAGGAAGTCAAGTTTCTAGGGCATGTCGTGTCAAGGGATGGGGTAGCTGTCGATCCTTCCAAGGTTGAGGCAGTTCTTGATTGGCAGAGGCCGTCTACGGTTGCTGAGATACGTAGTTTTATGGGATTGGCGGGTTATTATCGCAGATTTATATTAGACTTTGCCAGGATTTTTGCGCCTTTGACCATCCTGACTAGGAATGAGGTCAAGTTTGTCTGGGATGACAAATGTGAGACAGCTTTTGCTGAACTCAAAAGGCAACTTACTTCAGCTCCGGTGTTAGCTATTCCATCTGAGGGAGGGAAGTTTATGGTTTATTCTGATGCTTCAATACGTGGGTTGGGTTGTGCACTGATGCAGGATGGTAAGGTTATTGCTTATACGTCTAGACAGGTGAAGATCCACGAGAAAAATTACCCGACTCATGATTTGGAGTTGGCGGCAATTGTCTATGCATTGAAGATTTGGAGGCATTATTTGTATGGAGAGAGATTTGAGTTTTTCTCGGATCACAAAAGTTTGAAGTACCTCTTCACTCAGCCCGAGCATAAAATGAGGCAGCGCAGATGGATGGAGTTCTTTAAGGACTCGACTATGAGTTCGTGTATCACCCGGGTAAAGCTAATATTGTAGCAGATGCCCTAAGTCGCAAGCCACATGGCATCGTGGTATAGTTGATGATTAGAGAGTGGGAGACGTTAGAGATGATTTCAGAGTTTGGTCCACAGTTAGGTTCCCGATCTGCAGGGGTATTCTTGTTTATAATTTCAGTTCAACCTTCATTGATTAGTAGGATCATTCAGGCTCAGCAGGTAGATGGGGAGTTACACACTAGGATGGCAGTCAGTCTAACTTGGTTGTTAGTACCGATGGGGGTATTCTTTTTTGAGGTAGATTGTGTATACCAGATATTACAGAGTTACGATGCGAGATTCTAGACGAGGCTCATCGATCTAGGTTCACCATTCATCTGGGAGGTACTAAGATGTATTGTGACTTACGTAGATACTATTGGTGGAACAATATGAAATGAGAGGTTGCTGATTATGTGTCCAAGTGTCTGACATGTCAGCAGGTGAAGGCCGAGCATCAAAAGCCAGCAGGGACGCTCCAGCCTTTACCTATAGCAGAGTGGAAGTGGGAGAACATCTCGATGGATTTCATCGCAAGGTTACCGAGATCGAAACAAGGCTTTGACTCTATTTGGGTTATTGTAGGCCGCTTGACGAAGTTGGCTCATTTCTTAGCTATTCGTAGTACATCATTTTTTGACGACTTAGCACGGTTATATATCAAGGAGATTGTGAGACTTCATGGAGTACCAGTATCGATTGTTTCAGACAGGGACTCTAAGTTCACTTCTAAGTTTTAGAAAAGGTTTCAGTTAGCATTTGGTACATCATTAGATTTTAGTACTGCTTTTCACCCACAGACTGATGGCCAGACAGAGCGGGTTAATCAGATTTTGGAGGACATGATTCGAGCTTGTGTGGTAGATTTTAAAGGGAGTTGGGTTGAGCATTTACCATTGGTACAGTTTGCATACAATAACAGTTATCAGTCGAGCATTGGCATGACACCTTTTGAGGCGTTGTATGGTAGGCCGTGTAGATCTCCTATCTGTTGGGCAGATATTGGTGATCAAAGTTTGCTTGGACCAGAGATTGTTCTTCAGACTACCGAGAGCATTAGCCTGATAAGAGATTGACTATGTACAGTGCAGAGTTGATAGAAAAGCTATGCAGACGTTCGTCAAAGATCGTTGGAGTTCATAGTTGGTGACCATGTATTTCTGAAGGTTTTACCTATGAAAGGGGTGATACACTTTAGTAAAAAGGGTAAGTTGGCACCTAGGTTTGTCGGGCCATTTCAGATTCTGGACTGGATTGGGAGTGCTGCTTATCGTTTAGCTTTACCGCCAGCGATGGATCGAATTCATAACGTTTTTCATGTATCGATGTTACGTAAGTATGAGCGTGACCCATCCCACGTTATTGATTGGCAACCCCTCGAGATCCGAGTGGATACTTCTTATGATGAGCTTCCTGTTGCTATTCTGGATCACAAAGAGCAAGTCCTTAGGACTAAGACTATCCCCTTAGTTAAAGTTCAGTGAAGCAATCACAGTGGTGGTGAGGCTTCTTGGAAGCGAGAGGATGAGATCCGAGAACATTACCGTTCTTTGTTTGCGAAATCAGGTACGTTAATTTCGGGGATGATTTTTTTTTAGTTGGGTAGAATGTAATGCCCCGATAAATTGTGATTATAATTTTAGGTCATTATAACAATTATTTAATTTATATTAGGAGTTATATATTATCATACATAGGTGGTAGTTTTTTTAGTAGTTAACAACCATTGTATGGAATCACACCTAGGAGTTGTGCTTTAAACTTGTGGGGTTAAGAGGAAACAAAGGTACGTGAGCTTCAAAAAAAGAAAGAAAGAGATAACCCTAGTCTCCACCAAAATAAACCACAGAGATGGAGAAAAAAGAGTAAATAAACCTCAATATACCACCTTACTGTCATCTAGAGAGAGAGAGAACTTGGAAGGGCATCATCCAAACTCTGTCACCACAAAGGAGATCAGTAAGAGAAGCAACTTTGCAGTTTATCGTGTTCTACATCCGTTCCTCGGATGGTTCATTGGTTGTATATTCCACTTACATCATCTCAGGCAAGTACATGATCTCTCTTTTCATTTTCATGTTGTTTACGAGATAAATATAAGAAACATACTTCATTATGTTGTAGATCTAGGTTGCCTTGGTCCTTATAATTATGGTTCTAGGGTTAGGAGGTATCAATCTTGATCTTTAGAATACTGATATTGTTATTGACCCATAGAGAGATTTTAGGGTTACTTGGAATAACTCTTCTCCATCGCTGGATTTGAACAATGAAGGATTCGTGACCACTCCATGATTGCTTAGATATGGGATTGTTAATATATATAACCATTATACAAATTTTTAGTGCTTCCCTTGACCAACATTATGCAAATTAAGCTTAAAGAAAATACAACTACTATGGTCACAGTAGCTAAATTAAAGAAGTGATTTTGTTATTTGTGGTTGTATATTGTACTAGATGATTAAATACTTATTTGTGTTGGCCTTGCTAAGCTCCTGATCATGATCATAGTAAGAGAATAACTCATATCATATAACAAGAGATAAAGAACTTGTGAGTATACGTGTAAAGTAGAGGTGAATTTCACCTGAAATAACAAGGTTATAGTAGCTTAGTTGATAAGGTCAAGTTATTAGTAAAGCATTACGATCATGGAGACTAGTTTGATTGAAGGTTTAATATGTATCAACTATGATAAGCGTTATACCAAGAGCTTAACTCGTACATGGTTCTTAGATCCACCTTAATTAGTAACTTGATAGTTTAGACTATTCTTTTGAGAGTTATGTTGGCTATTATACGAGTAAGAATTAAAACTTGGGAACCTAGTAACGAGCAGAGTGACTCACTTACTTGCTCTCTATACAAGTTAATCGCACACTAGAGTCGGTGCATGCGTATATTGTGATTAATAAAATAAACCACAAGGTCTAAATAAAGAGACATGGTAATTGATATTACCCACGTGAGCAAAGACTAGAAGTGATTGTACATAAGGTTCTTTATCGGTCAACTCTACTGGTAAGCCATCGGCATTTCCATGGGTATAAATCCCTGAAAGAGCATTGGTCAGGTCACAAGAATTAACAGATTTTATGGCATTTCCATGGGTACTAATCCCTAAAAGACATTGGTCAGGTCAAAGAGTTCTACCTTAGGCATCTCCGTGGGCATTAAACCCTAAAAGAGATATCCAAAAAGATGTTGGATATTATTATTTCGTACAGAGGACGAAAGAGCACAACTACAAAGAAACTCTATATGTACACAATGCTCCTAGAATAATTCTTCACAATATATTTGGCGCCAGCATTTCAAACACTTACATTATATCATCTTGCATATTGAACTCGTATATCCCTTAATGCCTTATAGTTAGTAATTATTAGATGTATGTCCCTTATTGATTGATGGCTAGTATTTTATAGAGTTAGTCTCCTATTTTACTGGTAACATATTGTAACGCTTAGATAGTTAACGTACTTGCTTGGCTATGGCTTGCTGACGCCTTGTGCGATAATATTTTAGGACCAGGTCATTAACATGTTCAAGATCACGAGTAGTATCAAGGAGCGTGTTGTTGAGACGTCCTTCTAGTTCTTTCGTTTCATTCCGTTTATGTGAGACTCTTTATTGTTTCGTTGATTGTAGCCATGTTCATGGCAGACTTGTAGGAGTTGTTGGTCAGACGTTTATATTAATTGATTTTTTTGCTGCGTATATTTGTATGGATGTAGTATTATTAAATGTCTTTTATTTACTATATCGTTGGGATTCATCCATTTGGGGATACCCGACCTGTTCATGGCCCCGAAAAGCATATTCTGACAAGTCTTGGAATATGAATTTTGGGGCATGACAGATTGGAACGATACAAAGAAGATTAGCATGACCAATGCGCAAGGATGACACGCACAAATCGAGAAATGGTATTCCTCGGCTTGATCTTAAAGGTGGGGGGACTGTAACACCCCGGCTGAGCGGGTATTGGAAAGGCGCCTAACCCATTAGCGGTGATGGTAGTACCAATGGTTTTGTCCCACATTGTTTAAGATCTTGCCAGGTGTATGATCCTTAAGTTAAGATTTCACTCTACATGTCACGAGGCCATTTCTTAGGAAGAAAAATCTCACACTGCTGGAGATCCGCAGTGGTTAAGTGGGGACAATATCGGTGCTCGTAGAGTGGGGTCGGGACACTTAAGCACTACAGGGCGTAGTGAGTCAGCTAATAACTTCTTCAATGGTTGGTTACTTCCAATAACTGGGTTGTACAGTTTTGTGACCAAGTATGCCACCACCATGTTGGAGACATATGAATAGGAGAGGGAAAAAGACTTCGCGCCTGAACACAAATATCCTCATCAAGCCCTTCTGAATGACGCTGCAAAGATATATTCAAGAACAATGTTCCATAAACTTGTAGAACAGTTTGACCAAGTAATTCGCTTTGTTGCATTAGAAATATTAGTAGAAGGTAACTTACGTGTACTTACTGTCAAATCGCATAGTGGTTATCCAGAGTCGTTCGAGCTGCATATAAACTTGGAGAAGCTAACCGGTCATTGTGGATGTAAGTTGTTTGAGTATGTTGGAATCCCATGCCGGTACCTCCTCAAAGTTTTCTTGAAATATGACATTCTTAAATTTTCAGAGGCTTTCATTATGGCAAGGTGGAGGATAGGTACAAACAAATTCTCTTGGTAGTATGATAAGAGCCACTTATCGGTAGAGAACTTACGACAATCATTCCGCCATAGGCACTTATCACTTCGGGTATCATTACTATTTGATAGAGCTTCAAATACTAAGGAAAAGTTTGAATTACGATTTTGAAGCTAGATGAGATTGAGTCTTACCTTGGCCATTACTTTAAGTCTATGACAGTCTTGAAAGCATCAAAACCAGCCATGATAAGTCCTTTCGTGGAATCTATGATGTCAACAACTCCTATTTTAGACCCTCTTGTGGTTCAAACAAAGGGCCGAGCCAAATTAGATCACAAGAAAGGAGAGAGATGAAAGGGGGGATGGAGGAAGCTATTGAGAAGAAGAAGAGAACATGCACAGGATGTGGAGTATTTGGCAACCACGACAAGCGGACCTTCCCACTTCTTAAAATTAAGTTACTCGAAACAAGTAAGTATAACTTTGATACTATGCACAAACCCCCAGATTCTGCTTGATTAATCTACAACTGTTTCTAGGCTAAATTGTGGCAATCTTCATGTAGGGGGGACACGTGAGCAACAAGTTGAACCATTGCAAGACAACCACTATAACAGCAACATCTAGGGGAAGAAGAAGCCAACCACGCATGAGCAACAAGTTGATTTCTTTTTCACTTTAATATCAATGTATTTCATAAGTGTCATTTCCAAAACTAAGTGACCATCCAGTAATTCTACTAATCTCAGTTTATGCTTTGTGATTATTTCATACTATGACTTGGAATCCCTCTATTGTAATAATATTGAATTATACTTTTGATAAGAATTTTTCGAATAATCGATTTGGTTGACCATGTCTTGTGCCTGGGTGTTGTCGAGTCTTCTACAGACTGTTAAAATTGTCGTTTACGTAAACTAAACGAAAATCCTCAAATTGAGGGTTGTCGGATGCCTAGTTGATCGATAATACAAAATAGACAATGGGAGTTCAAACAAAACCATAGGTGAACAACTTGAGCAACAGGCAATTCATACCAAACCAAATATATTAATCAGGGGTTCCCATTAATCAGTCTACCACAAAAAGGGATTGTAATTGAACAACTTCATGCAATAGTCACCAAAATACATCTATCTAACCTAATATTTGAAATTGTCGTTTACGCCAACTAACCGACAATCTTCAACGAGGACGCCGTCGACAACATAACCAGTCAGAACATACACAAAATGCAAACAACCAACAATTTTAAATAAAAAAATCATACTGAACCAAGTATATTCCCATTAATCAGTCTCCCAAAAGTATTATAATGAAACAACTATATACACCAGGGATTTCTGACCAACCAAATTGGCCGCCATTAATAAGTGTTATAATAATAAAAAAAATGTTCAGTAGTGGTTATCTCCCAAAAAAATAAACGAAAGCCCAAATGTACTATATACTTCTCCCTCTTGCTTACTAGATGAGTAAGTGTTTATTCCCCCAAAAAATATTTACAACAAAATAACTGTTTTGTACTGGTTATCCCAAAAAAAAAAAACGAAAACCCAAATGTACTATACACTTTCCCCCCTTGCTTACTAGATGTGGTCGTTCAATTTATAACCCTAAACGTTGTTCTCTTTGAGCAAAGCCTTGAATAGCTTATTTGTTATACCAAACCATTTTTGCACCATGTCCCTTTAGAAATCACCACGAAGGCCTAAATCTGCATAAGCAAGCCAGAGTAGAAATCGGAGGCATTGGTGTTTGGTACATTGTAAACAATCGGACATATTGGTTGTCTGAACCCAATCCAACCCACTGAAACTTAGTAGTGTCCCCAACCAGGTTTTTGAACCTTTTCTCATTGGATATGTGGTTGTTTTTCCTAAGCCAAAATAGAGGTAAGAATGTGTATGCTTCACGATTGTTGATAAAGACCACAACCTTCTCATAACATGTAGCAAGCAAATGTCACATGTGCCTATATTCCACATATTGACCACCATATGAACAAGCATGGCGCAACTGGTCGTACACCTTCTCACCTCGAGAACTGAAATGGGCATCCAAAGACTTACTGAAAATAGTCTTCCAAAATGTTGGATCCTTGGTCATCAAAGACTCCAACGAATTCATTACCTTCTTAAATTGGTTTTGACTTTGTTGTTTAATTGTTGCCGGTACCCTAAAAGCATAATTACCATCTTCCTCTTGGACACCACGCACATCTAGATGAAACTTCACATACAATTAGAATAGTGCCACATTTATCTTCTTCTTCACTACAATATTTGCCCTCCTAACCTCCATCGCCTTGTCTTGAGTTCCACCCGTTACTGTGAAATCGTCTTGACAGTCACCTTTGGGTCCTTGTTGTGCTATAGTGTAAAATCTATCTTACTGATCAAATAGTTTAATAAATGTTCGATCGTCCTTATCTGCCAACTATCCGCTTTGAAATTCTTTCTTCATTACTTGGTGCCAAGCCTCCTGCACAACAATGAATGACAGTTAGTAAAAATTCACGGGGGCAGAAATAGTAATATTTTGCGAATGGTCAATTTTTAAAAAGGGGCATACCCATTCATAGTGGTCGACTTCAAGGGTCTTCTTCATCTCTTCAACAATGATGAGCTGGCTACGCTACAATCACGATATGCCATCCATCAAAGGATTAACTATCCATTGAAGTACAACATTTGAAAACAAACCCTTAAGGTTGGTAACTTACGAGGGTTGCGATTTTCTGATCATGTATCGCTGTATCAAACTTGTACTTGGCCATCCACCTATGATTTGATACAATTAACTGTATAAAAGCATTAAAAGAGTTGAACAATGGAGTATTTTGTTGCAGCATCCAGTACTAAATTAAGGATGAAGACAGTGGTTATAACATCTTCAGTTGATCAGTGCATCAACCGACATTAAAACTATCGGCGAAGACAAAGTGGTCGATAACAAAATTGTCAGAGAATACATTGATCAACAAATTGGTATACTATTCTGAATAATAAATATAGCCCTATAGCATATCCATCAAACTAATATTAACAGAGAGAACAGATTTAAAACGCAGAAATAATTTTAATAAAAGTACCAAAAATAGTTTTAAATCCTTAAAACACAAACGGATAAATACTTTAGAGTATGCCACATTGCACAAATATGTCTCTACTTCCATCCAAACCAACTTACAAAAGATTATTTCTCCCTTAACCTCTTCACAACGTCTTCATACTTGACAGTTAACTCATCAATCTTTTTTTGTAAATCAGGGGAAGGCATTGCCTCTCCTTTTGGAATCACAGCAAGTTGTAACAAGTAAATTGCTATCAAAGAGTAGTTCCATAAAACCTTACATTATGCAATGAATTGGGAAATGATAGGCTTAAACACACACAGGGACAAGTGTTGGGTGTTATCTTTCTGATTGGTCCGTCAACTTAGCATTGATATCTTGTAGTAACTTGTATTCTCTTATCTGAAGATAATATCCCATTACATAAATGGGATAAATAATTAACTCCTAGACAGGGTTGTGAAGACTTTTAAATATAGTTGAGTAGTAAATAGGGTTAGGATGATACCTATTTTGTCAAGTCTAGTGACAAGCTTGCATTACAAGTATCAACTCCTACATTTATTCTCAAATCCTCTGCCAACTTTGTCTTTTGCTCATTCAAAACTTGACACTCTTTCGTCTACATATATAGTATGTTATTTATATATCAGTGATATGATCTTAGAATCAAAATACTAAACAAAGTTGTAAAGGTTGGGATGATATCTTCTTTGCCAACTCCCGTGACAGGCTTGCATTACAATCATCAACTCCCGCTCATATTCTTAAATCCTTCACCAACTTGGCATTTTACTCATTCAAAGCTTTGCACTCTTTTGTCTAGATATAATAATTAGTGTGTACTTTATTTATGAGTGATGTCCTATCTTATAATCAAAATCCAAATTGGTTAACCAAATGAAGAATGATGTCGAACATTACCTTATCTTCCAACTTTGCAGGTAGCTCTTCGAATGATTTGATAAATTGCAAGTGAACAACATCATTGAGTGTTTTGTCCTCTTTTATTTGATCAATTGTGACCTTCAGTTGCTCACACTCAGTTGCATGTGATTAAGAATAGATGTTACAGAGTAAGAAGTTGGATAAAACAAAAAAAAATTGTCGGCCACCTCGTGTACAGACATTAAAGATTGTCAATCAATTCACTGTATGACAAAATCATATGGATGGGTTGTACAATAATTGTCGATTTCAAGCCACAGATTGTCAATCCCAAAAATTTGTATAATTAACTTTGGAATGAAAAGGCAAGCATCAATTCTTATAAAAGGACCTCTGTTAAGTAATACTAACCTTCTTTTTGGACTCCAGTTTATTCTGTTCTTTCAGCTTCTGGACTTCCTCGTTCAGAGCCGATATCTGTTATACCAATGCCTTATTTTCATCCCTTAGCATGAGATATTGTTCATGCTCACAAATATTAGGGGGCTCCCCACTGACTTCCATCTATAGAAGCTCATAATAACCACATAATCTAAAATAACAACTTCTCCAAATAATGCAAAAATAATTATTTGGTTGATACATAGTTTAACGATTCATCTAGGTTTAGTGTGACTTACCGGTACATTGCAATTATCTAGTTTATTTGGTAATCGTCCTCTGGGGTGATACATTGATAACCCGATATAGTCATTGGCAGAAAGGTCTATAGCTGGTGGACAAATTTTAGTCCAGGAGACAGACTGAAACCACTGTATGTACCCGTCTACACATTGTGCAGGTCCTCCCTTAGCCGTCTTCCTCTATCATGACTCCTCACTATCCATTCCTTCCGCAATCCCTTCGAAAATACATCAACCCAGTCATACTTAGATTTGTACTGTTTCGGCTCTTCTTAATCTACAATACGATAGAGAAACCCTAGTTAGCAGAAAAGTACGAAGAACAACAAAAATTGGATTGGGAAAAGTCCATTTAAGAGCTTTAATTGCTTAAACACAATTAATTACAATGAATTACTCTAAAAACCCTAGCTTCTTCCTCATAACTTTTCAAGATCTAACATAAGCATAAGAAAATAACCTAAGTCCCCTTTATATACTAGGGAACTAAAAATACTAAAAGAATGGATCTCGAGGCAAACCAATGTCTCAAAACCATAACCTATGCCAAGCTCGTTCGAACGGCATCCAAGTCCGTTCGAACGAGTTTACCCTAATTGGTCTAAAACCCTAAAAACTTGACAAGTCGTTCGAACGACATTCAAGCTCGTTGGAACAAAAATTGTCTATGGGCCAAAATTCTAGAGAGTATGAAAATGATTGTTCAAATGAAATAGGGGGTCCTTCAAACGACTTGGGTTTCCTGGGCCAAATTCCAGAGAGTACAAAAATGGTCGCTTGAATGACTTTCAACCACGTTCGAACGACTTTACTAAAACCTCAAACGTTTCTAGATCCTTCTGGATCACTTCTCCATCCCATGTTCTCAACCTCGACACTTTAACACATTTTAGGTTCTTTGGGATTAGCTGAATTCTTGCAAACTGCCGAATAACCCTATCAGGGTTGATGGGTTCTATATGGTCTGGACTAGATATAATCCCATTAAAGAAGGTGTTATCATTGAAATCGTGGTCAGACCTTCTTTATGCCCTATATGGGTCCCACACAACCTATGCAATACGACATCATTTAGTTCAAAAAACAAGGTCATCAAGGAAGTAATTTAATTGTAGGCCGTATATACCCCAAATGGTAAGGTTACTTAAATCCTCAACCTTATAGTTATCAAATGCTTCTCTATATTTCAACAAGTCACAGGCATTGGTCCGATCAATAATACTTAAACCCCATTTCCACCTAGTGCAATATACCACTGCATCTGAATGTTGCTACTTAGGTATGCCAGGTAGCTTTGCAAAGTGTACAAATATCTACGACTGTATGCAGTAACAACAAAAGGTATGGAAATAAAATGAGAAATGTGATTTAATATTTTAAGCGACGTAGTATATCACAGTCTATTTTTAAGTAGGGCATACCTCAAGAAGCGTCGTATAAGCAGTAAACTATTTTCCGTCGGTTCGAAATGCTGCACCTAGGTTGTGAAACAAGTGGGCAAGAACTGTGGAGCCCTAAGACCACTTGATGTTCACTTTGTCCTTCTCGAAGAATTACAAATGCCGAGCAGTCACATAGCTTCCCTTTTTAACCGAAAATAAAAAGGTCCCCAATACATACAAAATGTACGTGTGCGCAACGGATATGGTTGACATTACCTTCTTCTTCTATCCAGCTGACCTTGTATTCTATGCTATCGTTATACTTCTCCAATTTCCCCACATAGAAGTTTACCAATTTTACTAAAGACAAAGAATTGACTTGACCTCCAGTTTTAATTGAGTTAAAAAAGTCCTCATCTTGGTAAAGAATCTTCTTAAAAATCTCAACAAGCTTTGGCAACGACCAACTACCTTCAGTTATTGGAACGTCACCATCTGCCGACAAACCTATCAAGTATTGTACATCATCTAAACTCAGAATCATCTCCTCCTATTTGAAATGGAGCGCGTTCGTCTCTGGCTGCCAATGCTCGCATATTGCAGTCCCACGTTGTAGTGCTTGTAGGAAATCTCACTAATCCTATCTAAACCTGCAAGCATAACTAGGTCTCAAACAATTGTTGGTTCCTTCTTAAGGTGCCATGTTGAAGCATGGTGGTGCATGCGGAGACAACCAGGCTCTTGTATAAAAATATTGAAGAATATCATTAAATATAATGAAAATATAGTAAAAAAACAAAACAACGTAGTTAAAGTAAGGGGACAAGGACTAAGCTACTTTTGAATACAACTACTTGGGTCCCCAACTACTTTTACCTGGCCAAGGTAAATAGAACTCGCCCAGTGGAATTGGAAACTCAATAGCAAACTCCTATCAAGTAGGTATGTATCATCAATGGGAGCTGCAGTTTCTTTTTAGTTTTGGGACACCTCGGTTTGTGATGGATCAACCATTGGAGGAGCTTCAACATTGTCCTCATTCATAGGGTCACCTTCAGTTGGTTGGGATCTCAAAGCCTCTTCGGCAGATCCAAGCCCCAAATCATTCCTTTGGTGGGCAGATTCATCATTTAAGTCTACATCTCCAAAATGTTCAATCTGTGGTTCTTTATGAGTTTCTATTCCTTCATTCATGTTCATCCTTCTTTTGTAACTTTGTTGTGGTTTGTTGAACTTAGCGAGTCCTACATCTTATTGTTCTGCCTTGCGCTTCTTTGTAATTGATGTTGCTTGAGATAACTTCCCATGCATTGCTTATCACTAAAAATATAATCACAAAATTCATAGGTAAGAAAAAGATGAAGAAAATATTATCGGTGAAGACAGATCGGACATCACTGTCTCCGTCCATAGCAGATACTAAAAATGTCTTAAAATTGTTAGGCAAATTAACTGTGTTACCTCTTCGGTAGTTATCGAGAGTAGAGATTAATAGAAAAATAGCAACTGTGGCAAGATGAACTGGAAATACCGAAGTGATGATCTGGAGATGCTGAGTCGAGGACTAGGTTTCTATCTTTAAGACGTTTTGCCGCACTGTCCTTTGCAAACAGTTGATTGCTCCGTCGCCTCCAGGATAAGCAGCAGAGTAGGAACTTCTCTTGCAAGGAAAAGTACCTTCGAATGATTTGTACTTACAACAACTTTACTCAGATTCTAGACTCATGATTGGAAGAGGAAGAAAAGAACTGTGTTTTCGATGGATTGATAAAACTGAGGCACAGTTTCTCTTTATATAGAGCAAGTTCAAAACGGAAACAAGAGTTAATGGTGGGACACGACATCAAAAATGTTCGAAACGGAAATGAAATATTTAAGACTTAATTTTGAAGCAGTTACGTTTGAGAAAATCAAAACTGAAAAATGTTCTGTTTGAAAAAGACACGGTTCGAATTTGGCTTCCTGGGAACTCCAGATCGAAATAAACTCAGTTCGAATTTGGTCTCCTGGTAACTCCAGGTCGAAAGGACTTGATTCAAAGTGATCCAGGTTGAGATCGATTGGACTCAGTTTGATTTGGTCCAGTTGGTCCAGGCCGAATAGAATTGTTTTTGACAAAATTAATTCTTTTATAGAAGCCCAAGTTCGAGGCAAACAAAGTTTTAAACCCATTTTTTTAGCTCGCCCCCACCCAACATATAAAATTAAGGATATATGTTATATCAAGGAAACAATCTACTCTTCCAAGCAATGTGGGACTAACAAGCCACATAGTGTTTTGGAGATATAAAACCAAATATTAGGTAATATACACCTCATTAGTGAAATACAAAAGCCAAATTTTTTTCAGCCACTCATCCCATATGGATATGAGGCTCTCCTTTAGTGTCTGCTTAAGGTAAATTCCATTAAGGTCCCCAAATCCTCCCCCTTTTTGAGTTAGAGAAAACCCTACTCGAAATTAGGTTCTTGTTTATCGCAACACGATTCGCATTCGCGTCGTTCGATTACACTAATTAATATGTTCTTTCTACATAATATAAATACCTCTAGTTGGGTTGTTTGAGTTTTTTTTATACCAAAACCAGCCTCTCTACCGAGGATATATCTTTTGTTTATGTTAAAAATGCAATATCCCATTCCATGACCACAAGATGTTAATTTTATGTCGGTTGACCCAAACCTCGGCAATTTCAAGTAATTAGCTTCATAATGGCCTGAGTGATCTCTTTGGAGCTAGCCAAACCCAAATCCAAACCTTGGGATTTGGATTATAACTTTAATAGAAGCCTCCTTAATGAGGAAATAATCTTGATTACTTTTAACTATATCTAAGGTCTTACTCATCTATATAATGATTGACTGAGTTGATAAGGGTATCTTTAAAGTTTACTTGTTCTACCAATACCTAATCATTTTAGAGCTGATCCAAATCTATCGCTCAAATGAATAAACTGGAGATCGAGTTTGTGTCTAGCACGCTTTCCTTAAGAAAAATTTTCCCCTGCCACAATGCTTTGCAGTATATTAGGCGTATATCTTCGAGGATACAATGACTTAACGTAGGTTAAAAGAAATACACCAATCAACCCACCCATTATGGAAGTTATCAAAGTATGAATTTCATTTTGGAAAAATAAAAATAGTTATTTCGGAAGTTTCTATGGATAGATTGATAGGTAATAGGATGAAATGTTTAAGATAAGGTAGCGGCGATAACTATCCAAAGACTCAAGTTGTAAGATCTTGTTTATTTTTTGTATTGTTTACTTTATGTATTTGATTGTTTTGGCATAAGAGCATCTCCAGCAGTTGAGTGTGGGTTATGACTGCTGGCCTACACATTAGACAGAAGAAAAAAAAAACCCAACCCAAACTCAACTCTTTCGGTAGTTGGGCTGACGTGTATTTTATTATTATTTATTTATCAGACTTCAAAACACCGCGCAGTAATCAAAACTCCGCCGTTTCATTTGTTAAACAAAACACATATCACTTTGTTCCCTCCCCAAAACTGTTTCCATCTTCCATAGCATTTGTGTTCTAAACCATTTTTTTTACCAAACTCAAACCCAATCAAATGAAAATGCCACAGAGAAGCCCACACCCAAGTTGTGACCCTTTTTATAGAGTGACAAGAGATTCAGAGGATGCTGTAATTCGGCTGAGGTCCAGAAGAAAAAAAAAAGTTTGTATATAAATAGGTAGAAGAAATTTAAGGCCAATCACATTCAACACAATATGAGATTCCACACATGCTGTTTATTATCGCTCTCCTAGACTGCGTGGCGCATATATTTTATAGTGGCAAGGATCTCACGGTATGTTTTTGTTATTTTTGTTAATCAAGTGTTTGACAAAATGTTCTAATAAACAAAATCGCGATTCAATGCGTCCGCACAACACATTCACTACAGTTATAAAAGTTTGGAACAAGATTGCCAAAATTTTGACAATAAGGGATCCCGTGGTGAAAATATTCGGAAAGTTCATGGAGATCAAATTGGGTAATTTCGATAATTGGCTAATTTAGGCGCTAATAGAGCGTTGTTGGCCGACAACTCATACTTTTCTCTTCCCGTGTGCGGGGATAGGGACCACTCTATTGGATTTCACACTATTGTCGTATGACGACCTATGTAATATTTTATCCAAGGCGATGAAATTGCTCCCTCGCATTACATCCAACAATACAAAGAGTGGGAATGTCAGCATTACAAATCTAAAGATATACTTGACCGTGACAGATGATTGTTCTAATGACAGTACGATGGCTCGTGCTTTTATCTTTTTCATGATGAGACATTTATGGTTCCATACGGCTAACGACACCGTCCCGCTTGGATATCATAAAGTCGTGGCCGATTTGGACACAACTCCCTCATATGACTGGAGTTTTGCTATTCTTGCTTCTCTATACTATGGCTTGGATACCGTAGCCATGATTGGGGGTGCCATCACTAAATTTTTACAACTTATTGAGGTACACTAACACTCTTTCCATTGATATAAATCAAATATCTTGCAATAAACATCTTAAATGGAATTTTTAATTATTTTTTGTGTTGCTCCCAAATACAATATTAGTTCTACGAGTATTGTGGGGCTGGTCACCCTATTATCAGCAATGCACTGAAAATGACGTCGTATCCTTACATTAAAGAATAGGAGAAGAGGAACAGGAAGAAAATAAATGACCAGGCATGAAACTTGTTTACTATTGCCAGATACCTTATTGACCACCAAACTATTTATTCGATCAACTGGCGTCCTGGGGATACATTTACGACTTTTGAGTTAGATGACGTACATATCGCTTCAGAGCTGTCTTTAAATAGGATGTCACTTCAAATCCCAAATGGAAACTAGGAGTATTACTTGAGGGATAGATGTTGGAGGCAGTTGACTGGCTATGCGGGTATTTCGATGGATCCTC
Organism: Kingdonia uniflora; assembly: GCA_014058105.1. Taxonomy (NCBI): domain Eukaryota; kingdom Viridiplantae; phylum Streptophyta; class Magnoliopsida; order Ranunculales; family Circaeasteraceae; genus Kingdonia; species Kingdonia uniflora. The sequence goes on from JACGCM010000622.1 coordinate 2,365,253, forward strand.
CGTCCAACATGTCATATATCTTAGTCCAACTGATTTAGAGGCTTTGGGAGATTTTAGCTTCGTTGGCTATAGCCAGTTTGTGATGGATGAGTCAAAGATGACTTACACAGACTACTATAGTAGTATGACTAATGAGGTTGGCCACCTATTGACAAATTCGTAGAGGATGGGGAACATAGATCTGTTTGGGGTCAGCGAAGTCAGGTCTGGTATTATACCTATGGTGGTTACGTCAGCAGAGGTTCATAGCCTATCACAGGACTTCAGTCTGCCCGGCTTGGATATGGGGCCAGATATGGGGTAGAACATGGAGTGGACAAAGAAGCGCCAGACAATCCTCAGCCACTGCTTGAGGGAGCCGCCACCCATGCCTCCTTCCGATGACTTAGAGGAGTTGTAGAATCTCAGCCTGAGTATGCATGTGGCGAGTCGCCCTTACAAAGTCTGCGCGGGATGATAAGATGATTACATCGTTGACTGATCAAGTTGTTACTCTGGCGAGGGGCTATGACATTATCAACGAGCAACTATATTAGCATGTAAGAATTTTTTTTATTTTTTTTTTACTTTTTAAGGTCATATTTATGTTGTCCAAATCTAAATATTTTTTTTTGTCCCTTTCAGAACTTACAACTGAGGACGATACCGAGTTTACAGGTGTTGCCATTAACACCTGGTAGTAACGCTAGGACTAGGCTGGGGACCCGTAGATTTGGCATTCAAACCAGTGAAGGTGGTAGTATCAGCAGGGTGTGCTGGTACTGGAGATGATATTGGTCCGTCTCAGTAGATATAGTTGCGAAATGAGTGTTATTATTATAGACGCATATTTTTATTGTGTGCATCAGTGTTGAAATATTTAAAAAGTTAGATTGTACAACTTTTGTTTCTCTATATAAGTACTTGTACGACCTGATATCCCATTTCTTTAAATTCAATTATTATCGATCAATTTTGGCTTTAACTTGAATTTAAATAGAAATACAATTGCAATTCTTAAAATAGTAGATTTGCGCACAAAATTAAACTAAAAACAAATACAATTAAAACCTAATTTAAAGTCTTCCTATGCACCTAATTCATTCGGTAATCACGACTGATATAGGGATTAAACTCGGACCATTCAATAAGGAGGAGCGGATCCCATCCATAGTTTTCTAGTCGATAATTTGCAGAAGGATCATACGGGACGTAGTTCCGGTAAAAAATATCCTATGGAGTCTCAAACAGGAATGGCTGGTTGTATTTTTCATACCATTCATCTTTGGCTTTGCGTAAAATATAGGTTAGTAGAATACCTCTTACCCGTCTATCAATACTCATTCATATCTCATGAAACTTATCATATTTAACCCTAAGTACATTCCACCTATTGTATAAATCTACTGGAGGGTATTAAAGTTTTGTGTGCTCTCTAAATTAGGCATAAACTCGGTCCCATAATTGATTGAAGTTAAGTTGTGGGAGAGGTGGATTATCAACAAATTCCTGCCAGGATGCGGTGAGGGCGCAGTCTTCATTCCAGCCAAATACCACTGAGGAATCCACTATTAGAGCTGAAAAGCTCGGTATTGTTGAGTTAAAGTGGAGGGACTGTTGTTAATCTGCCAACAACCAACATATATATAGTAAGAAAATTTTAGCCGTTGGGATGCCAAAAATAGTCGTTAGGGAGTAACAAAATAATAACTAGCTGTTGTGGGAGTTTAGGGAATGCGACAGCTTTATATTACCGCGCGGTATTTTTATTACCGCACAATAATCAAAAGACTGCCGTATTTTATGAACTCTCAAATGGCTAGTTCTTCTTTCCTTTATATATCAATACTTCTCTCTATTTGTTCCTTTATCACCTTCTACCTGATATCTTAACTCCACAACCTCACATGTCTTCCTTATCCTCCTTTGCATCTATTGATGATCCTCCACGTATATCTTCTTCCTCTGACGATCTTTTATTTGATTGTGCTATGATAATGACTGTTATGCACCAAGATGCAGTGAACCTAGTAGTACATGATAAAACTTCAACTCACCGTGGGAGTATCATGAGCCATGAGGATAGGAGAAAGACGGGAGACCACAAATTGAGGCATTACAACATTATACGCGACTACTTCAATACTCCTTGTACATATAAAGAGGTAGATTTTTGATGATGTTTTTGTATGAGTAAATAAATATTTTTGTGAATATTCGATGCAGTAGTAGCACAGGATGATTACTTTATCTAAAAAGCCAATTACGCAAAAACTATTGGGTTGTCACCCTACCAAAAGATAATCGTAGTACTACGTATGTTAAGCTACAGTATCGTAACGGATTCTTTTTGATGAGTATTTGAGAATAGGAGAAAGTACAACCTTGTTAAGTAAGGAAAGGTTTTGTGTTGCGGTTATAGAAATTTTTGGAGAGGAATATCTTTGAGCACCAAATACGGCCGACGTCGAAAAGTTAAAAGTGATAGGAGAGTCACAGGGTTTTCCCAGCATGTTAGGAAGCTTTGATTGCATGTATTGGATATGGAAAATTTATCCTTTAGCTTGACACGATCAATTTACTGGTCATTACCCCAAGGCGACTATAATTTTTGATGTGGTAGCTTCACACGACCTTTGGTTTTGGCATACTTTTTTTGGGTTACCAGGGGTTAACAATAATATCAATGCCCTACAATAATCACATCTTTTCATCGACCTCGCCTATGGTATCGCTCCGCATTACAATTATAAATTGCTGGGAAAGCTTATGATATGAGTTATTACCTAATGGATAATATATACCCCAAATGGGGCACACTTGTCCAAACAATCTCCAATTCGGTTACAACAAAATAAAAAATGTTTGCTCAACAACAAGAAAGTTGCCGAAAATACGTAGAATGGGCGTTTGGGGTTTTATAATCACGGTTCAATATTGTCAAAAATCTGGTTAAATTGTGAAAACCCGATGTTTTGAGCAATGTGATGAAGGCGTGCGTGATAATGCACAATATGGTCGTCGAAGAGGAACGAGATTCATTCCTATCATATTTAGGCTACGATCCGAATGATCCATCAACTATCAAAGGCGAACCTATTATACAGGAACGTAGAACAATAAAAGCTTTTATAATGAGGATAAACCGAATTCGAAGTCGAGAAATACACTTTGATCTAAATAATGATCTAATCAAGAATTTGTAGGCCGTGAATGGAAATAATGCTTCATAATGTTATAATCAAGTATTATCTAATAACTATGTGTAATTAAATGATTATTGTCGTACAAGTTTATTAATTATTAATTTCTTATTAAATAAAATTTTGATATATGGCATTAATCTTGTATTTGTTTTAACGCAATATTCTCGAAAAAAAATATTTCTTCAAAAGATTACATTCTTCAATAGTAAAGTACATTCTTCAAAAGAATACATTATTGGAAAGTAAACTATGTTCTTGGAAATTAATTAAACAATATTCAACAAAGTTAAATTACATTTAATAACCTGAATCGGTACTTGGTCTGTTATTCTTGTTGAGGCATTCCATAACCTCTGCTTGCCTTTGCTGATAGTATTACAATACATGTCCAGAAAGATTACTCAGGTCTTTATCCATGATTTTACGATCTTCCCTTGCTCTTTCCATATCCATTTTTGCTTGCCATTGTTGATTTTCTTCTACTCTTCTTCTTTCATTTTCATTCTTCGCTTGTCTATTTTCCAACCTCGTCTCCGTAAGCATTGTCGCCATATTTTGGCCAGATACAATAATATCATCGGCACCTTTATTTCTTGCAACACTTTTTTTTAAAAGTTTTTGGCCTCCACCCTCATACAACGAACCATCTAATTTAAAATTTTGGGGAGTGGATTAAAGTATAGGTGGGTCTTCGAGATCCTTCGATAAGTTGTTTGATCCAATCAAGTTCCCCGGAGAAGAATTGCACGATGCTTTCGATGCTGCATTTCTAGGTTGATTCCCCGTATGGTTGGACCCATCAATCTTTAGGTTGGCCCATCGCGGTTCTCTTGCTAGAATCTTAAACGTTTGGCGATATTTGAAGTCATTACCGCCATTGAAACCTTAATAAATTTTGTGTGCATCATTTTCCTACAATTCCTAAAATTACCAAATACAAATAAATACGTGTGTATCCAAGAAAAATAAACGAAATTGAGTTAAAGGAAATTAGAACGTACTAGATCATCCTCAGTTTTTCTGCTTTCGTACCGAAATTGTACTTGAGTAACTATCCCCTTGTAGTTCACACATTGTGCATTAAGGGGATATCAATGAGATTTGGTCGACCCACGTGATCGTTGGTCAGGGCACTCGGGGCATCTGTTAAAGGTAATGCTGACCTTTTTATAGAAAGTGAAACCATTTGTGCACCCCAGGATCTGAACAGAAGCCGTTACCCATGCCCTTGCGAGACACGTGAAGTCTGAATTCGTCGAATAAAGTTCATTATCACTCTTCTCGTCCAAGAACTCATCATCATCCGGCACTTGCACGTTTTGTCTTAGTTTTGCGGGTACTTTTTTCTTTAATTTTCTTTTTTTTCCCCGGGAATCGTAACGTCAACCGGTATTGGAACAATTGTGGAACACATATTTAACTAGGTAGATATTGAATTGGTAGTTCTGAAAGTAATTTGGAGGTTGAAAATCTTTAGGTTGAGTGACTGGATAATGTTAATAGTATGGGCTAAACGCTTGAGGTTGTGGTTGAAAGAGTGTAAACGAATTTTGATACTATCCTCCTAAGGTATCCCCTTGCGATATGGTAAACGAAAGTGGAGTACGTGATTTGAATTGAGATTGGCTGTAGTAGAGGTATTGAGTAAATTGTGATGATGGTCGGGTGTTGAGAAAATGGTGCTGAAGGTGGGTTCTGGGAGGATAGGGTCGACGATGTTGATTGATTACTACCGCTGCCAGAGTTTGCCATTTGGGACGATGATGTTTTTTTACTGAGTTTCAAAGTGTTTTAAGCTCCCCACACTCAGTTGAGTTCTGACAACACCAGCTAAGCAAACTCACACTCATTTGTGTACTGCTGGAAGGCGTTTGAGTTTGAGTTTGAGTTAAAGTTTGGTGTGACAAAAAAAACACTCACCCATTTTTATCACTGCTGGTGAGGCTCTAAAAGTAGTCATTCTTAAGTACCAGCCCCATACAATTACTTAATTTAAATTGATAAATCAAACTAGCCACAGAAACGCATTAACACTGCTGAAAAAATAAACGCACAAATTCGTCCATAAACCCACAACTTTTGTCAAAATAGAAGTTTTTTCACCTAATCACTCAACTGACCATTAATGATGTGTTGTCTGCAAGATCCCTTGGTTCTAATCCTACCGCATCCTCCCCTTGGTGGACCATACCCACACCCATACCCAATAGGCATGATTATCGCCCTTGCAACTATAGATCCGAGTTCTGCACGTTCTTCTAGGATGATCTATGTGCTAGGGGAAAATTTTGTACTCTTGCACACTTGGAGGAAATTGAAAGAAAGATTGCATGTCACAATTTTGAACAACCCTGAGCAGCTTGTTCGGATTCCCAACATTGTACCTATCTCCACAAGTATGATTAGTGTTTGATAATACATTGGATGCTTAGTAGTAGTAGTTATAACATCTATGAAGCTACCATAAAGTTTGGATTCATGTACTATGTATATTATAAACAGTTTTTGGATGTATTTTCCATTTCGACTTCAACTGCAACTACCCACATTTCCGAAGTAGTTTCATGTTTAACCTTGAAAGTTTAAATCACAACCTGCATCATTTATAGATATATAATTAACCCTAGAATTGGGGAAGATTAATTTCAAATTTGAGTGCATAATTGTTATTAATCAATTGCATATGTTCCAACTCATAACTTGTATACAACATCTAAGAATGATTGTGTGCAATATCATTATATCACTATGAGCTTTCGAGATAATTAGGCTTCTCAAACCAAAGATTTCATGAAATACAATAGTAATTTCATTGTTATTATCTCTTATTATATTTTTCTTTATTTCCCCTTCCCCGTACCCATACCCAAACAAACAGAAAATAGATAGTTGTAATCCTAGTTTCTATCATTTCTTGTTGCTTTCCTTTTCCTTCATTTTCCACTAAGAAAACACAACCACGGGTGGGCTTAATGTTAATAAGTCAAGATTTGAACCATCTATATTATAAATCTTAGTTTTGTCCTACATGGCGCGTTTGTCCTACGTAGGGCTGTCAATGGACCAAATCTGGCCAGGATCTTGGTCGATCCTGACCCGATCCTTTATGGATTTATGTGATCCTTATCCGACATGATCCAATCTATTATACTTTAAGCCTTTAGAAAATTTCCAATTCTTGTTATATTAAGTTATAAGAATTAACAAGAAGCATATTTTTATCAACCATGGACACTAACATATATATAAAATTGACAATACATACCTAGAAACAAAAAAATGATGCATCCCATATACTAAAACTAAAGGCAAAGTTAGAGACATATTACACATAACCAATCGGCATATACCCTAGCTAACGGATCGGGTTTTTAAAGGATCAGGTCATGGTGAATCATAACCCGATCCGTTAGGTAAAGGATCGGGTCGTTAACAGATTGGGTCATAGAGGATCAATTTTGTTTTGATTCTAATCCTTTGTTAACGGATCGGACCAGATCACATGCGGGGTAAAATCCAATCCATTGACATCCCTAGTCCTACATGGCACTGTTTGCCCTAACTAGGATAATTAAATCTCATTAATGTTCTCTCTAATTCATAACCTCTGTATTGATAGACATTGGACAGTTACTCCTACTATTACAATAATGGGTGTTTGATTCTTCTTAACTCTGTAACCCCATATTTTAAACTTCAGTATTTTTTTCTTTATCACTCCCACCAAAAATGCTTATAATTGTTGCCCCAAAAGATATCTTTTCTTGGCTCTTCTTTTACCTAAGCATATGTAGATACACAAGAAACATTAATCATCTTCCCCTTCACCATGCAATTTTTGAGTTTTTGTTTGTTGAGATAGCAAATAAAGCCACCGTGCTTAGAAAAACCTAGGTTCCAAGTCTTCCCCTTCCCCTGCTCCTCGTAGTTCTATCGGCAAGTTATCCTTATAGTTATATGTATAATCTTATTTTATCTATCATTAATCCACAATCCGATTGAGATACATTAGTTAGTAGAAAGAACAAAGAACACTAATTAGATTTGGAAAAATAGATATTCGATTACTTAAACTTAAAGTAATTACAATGAAAACTCTCAAACCCTAGGCTTCTCTCAGAACTCTCTTTAGATCTAACATAACCTAGAAAATAAGCTAAGTTCCCTTTATATACTAGGGAACTCAAAATTACAAAATAGAACGCATCTCCAGGCAAAACAATGCCTGAGAATCAAAACGATCGTTCGAACGATTTTACGACTAATTGGTCTAAACCCTAAAAAAGTTGCCTGGTCGTTTAAACGAAACCTAACTCGTTCGAACGAAATATGGCTCTGGAAAAAATTCTAGAAGACATGACAACTCGTTCGAACGCCACTCAACTTCGTTCGAACGACTTTGAAAAATCTTTAAATAACCCCAGATCTTCCTGGATCATGGCTCCCCCCCTTTAGGAGCCATGAGCTCCTGCTCAAGCTAGAACTGGAGATGTGGGAACGCAATAATGCCAAATTCCCTGCTGTACCACTTTGACTTACTCGGTAGCTGACCCTTCTTCCTAACTCGGAATGAATCAATAGCACCCCGTCTTGTAGTATGAACCGAATACATCTTCATGAAAGGTGGTAAATCCAACTGGAATGTATTGTCACCAATCATCTTGAGTATCAAAAATGGACCATAACGGATAGTTTTGAGCTTCTTATCTATCCCCTTAAGCTGTCCCTTACCCAAATACAACCAAACGAGGTTGCCCTCAAGAAAAGTACACTCAACCCTATGCTTGTCGTGGTGAGCCTTATACTTCGCTTGAGTCATCTTCTACTGGGCTTTAACCACCTCATGAACCTTGCTGATCTTCTTAATGAAATACTGAGCTTTAATCTGTATTTCTTCCTCCTTCCCTGACATCGTCTTGTCGCCAAGACTAAACACCAAATCAAAAGGGTTTTGCGGAAAGTACCCCAAACAAACTTCAAAAGGAGACTTCAACGTGGAACCATGAATCGCCCTGTTGAACGTAAACTGAAGATACGGTAAACTCTCATCCCAAGACTTAGGATGCTCAGAATGGAATCCCCGTAATAAATGTACCAAAGTGCGGTTAACGACCTCTGTTTGGCCGTTTGTCTGCGGATAAAAATTGGTATTTCTCTTCAACTGAGTGTCCATTATCCCACATAGCGATCTCCAAAAATACCCCAAGAAGCGGTTATCCCTATCATAAATAATAGAAGAAGGGATTCTGAAATACCTCCAGACGTCTCTGAAAAATAATCATGTTGCTCCTTCCCCTATGATCGCCTTCTGGCATGGAATAAGAACAATCATCTTGCGGAATCGATCCACTACCATAAACAAATAGTCATTCTTACACCTGGTCATGGGCAAACCACCTATAAAATCCATCGAAATACTCTCCCAAGGTCGACTAGGAACTGCCAATGGTAAGTACAGTCCTATCTTCCTATTGGAAGGTTTCGATGTGTTGCATAGTGCGCAACCATGAACCACACGAGCAATATCCACCTATATCTTCTGCCAAAAGACATAGCACCGTAAATTCAAAAGAGTCTTCTCGACCCCGAAATGACCTACCACCCGGGAACAATGTGCCTCTCCAATCCACTGTAAACGGTCTCCACCCTCAGGAATACATAGTAGACTGCCCTTCTAAATCAGACCATTCTTCAAAAAACACTAATAAGTCTTATCCTGCTGTAACTTCTCGTGAATCACACTGAGCTCCTTATCATCGTCATACCCTAAAGCGTACTCAGAAGGAACAATTGGCTGGATCTGCATAGCTTCCAACAAAGCGGAAATAGTTGGTAATGGGGGTCGAGATAGCATGTCAGCCATCTTGTTGTCCACTCCTTTCTTATATTTGATCAATAAGGTAAATTGTTGAAGGTACGACATCCACTTCATATGGCGAGCTTGCTGAAGCTTGGATTGCGCAGATAAGAACTGTAACAGCTTGAGATCAAATGTAACACAACCTCCTTTCCCAATAAGTAACTCCGCCAATGCTTAACTGATTGATATAGCACATATAACTCCTTATCGTAGGTAAGATAGTTATGTACTGCTCCTGTAAACATCTTAGAATGGTAAGCAACCGGCTTCCCATCCTGTAAAAGGATTGCCCCCAATGCATAGTCTGATGCATCTGTCTCGACCTCAAAAGGCCGCTGCAAAATAGGCAATGCTAACACTGGTACATCCGTAATCTTCCGCTTCAGTAACAGAAAGGTCTTCTCAAGGTGCTCTTCCCACATAAACTGTACCCCCGTCTTCGTCAAAGAATGTAATGGTGCGGCTATTTGGGAAAAATGTAGAATAAATTTGTGTAAGTACTGACAAGAACCCATAAAACTCTTCATTTCTGTCACTGTACGGGGTCGAGGCCAATTAGTAATAACCGAGACCTTCTCTGGATCGACCTTAAACTCGCCGCCACCAGCAATAAAACCCAAATAGACTAGCTCCTATTTCCCAAACTCGCTCTTCTTCCTGTTTAAAAAAAGTTGTTGTGATCGCAACACGCCCAACACTTTGCGTAAATGCCCAAGATGTTCCTCCCATGTACGACTATATATAAAGATATCATCCAAATATACAATTACAAAATCATCAATTAACGCACGAAGTACCTCATTCATTAGCCGCATAAACGTCACCGGAGCATTACATAATCCAAAAGGCATCACTAACCACTTAAATAAGCCCTGTTTGGTTTTGAACATTGTCTTCCAAGTATCCTCCTCCCGGATTCAAACTTGATGGTAGCCCGACTTAAGATCCAATTTGGTAAAAAACTGAGCCGACTGCAACTCATCTACAAGCTCGTCAATCCGTGGAAGCGGGTAATGATTCTTCACTGTGATCTTGTTAAATGCCCGATAATCAATACACATCCTCCAAAACCCATCCTTCTTCGGCACCAGTAACACCGACGAACCACAAGGTGATCAACTTGGATAAATAACTCCTTGCTCCAGGAGTTTATGTACCTCTTTCTTAATCTTATCAGACTCTGTAACAGAAGCCTGATATAACCCAATATTGGGTAGTGACTCACCATTCACCAAGGTGATATCATGTTCCATATCCCTCTTACGCGGTATACCTTCTATGCCCAAAAAAAAGTCTTCATACTCCTTTGGCAACTCTCCCATATCAGTGTCTTGCTTAAGGGACATTGCCACAGTAGATAATACTGTAGCTGACGGACACTCTTGAACCTGTCGTACCAACAGCAGAATAAATTTACCGCCCGTATTAACCAACCTCATCGCCTGAGTCACCGTTACCAAATTACTGGTAGTAATATGTTCATTGTACGCATTAATATGAAACTCGATCCCATCTTTCACCAAACAATACTTGCGAGCACGACGGTAAAGGATTGCATCTCGGTCCCAAAGATAAGGGCTACCCAAGATGACTTGACACACGTCTAATGGAACCACCTCACATGTCACTTCGTCAATAAACTTCTCAGTAATTGCAAACTTGAACGTACACTGCTTAGTGATCTTCAACTCCGCGTCTTTCTGAGTCCAACCCAAACCATACGGCTTAGGATGAGCCACAGTAGCCAAACCCATCTTCTTCACCACCGCTTCAAAAATTAAATTCTTCTGGCTACTCGGATTAATGATGGCCTCGACTAAGCTCTGCTTCGCCTGAATGTTGATCAAGAAAAGCACTTCCCGACTTGCCTCGTTGATAGCTGGAGGTTGCTTGAACATTAGAGTAAGCTTAGGATTTGGCTTATTTAAATCTGGAAGATCCACAATCGCTGCGGCTAGTAAACGTTTCTCTTTCTTACCCTTTTCCTCCTTCGGCCGAAGCTCTGAGTGAAGTTTCCAATATTTATCAGAATTGTGCCCATTAGCCTTGCAATGACTATAGATAGTCCCTTTGAATGAAGACCCATCTCCTTTGGACTCCCCTTTCTGATCAATCTTCCAATTAGCCTTGTACCCTGACTTGTTTTTGCCGCCTTTCTTGTCGTTTTTCAAGTACTTGCCTTCAATGGAAATTGCTTTAACAGTAGCATCCTCAATATTCTCTACTTTGAAGAGTTTTAATTCTCTTCGAATGGACTCCGACAAACCCCCTGTATACTTCATAAATACGCCGTACTTATCCACATCAATATCCAAAGCCAACGCTTGGTTATGAAATTGCATAGTGAATTATTATTCAGATTGCCCAAACCTTTGGCGCAAATTGTGCCATTTATACCATCGCTCATGTTCATACCCAATCGGATAGAATTGCTTCCTCACTAAGACCTTGAATTCTTTCCTACTCAGACTTCCGACATCATGTCGTTTTTGGTAGGATTTCTACCACAAAAGTGAGTGACTTGTGAATTTCAAAGTTGAGAAGCAAATCTTCTTAGTGTTGGAATATTCATCCACGGAAAAATAGGTCTCCAACCTATCTAACCTATTATCTAATTTCTCAGCATCGACGGAACCATCGAAAACTGAAATCTCAATCTTAAGGCTAATACAAAGATTACGCATAGGATTCGTTGACTTGCCAAAACCTGGGCGCCCCTTGACAGAATCGGCATCACTAGAATCACTATCTTTCCCCGTATTAACCTCGTCTTCATCCCCCTCCAAAACCCCTTTCTTCTTCGAATGATATCGCCGTTGAGAGCGGCCGTGCCGCTTCACCGAAACGGAACCCAATGCGAGGTTTGTGAGACACAATTGTTCGACTAACTCCCCTACAGTAGAAGTTAGGGCAAAAATAGTCATTTTCAAAGTCGTGAGTCGATCGTTGGAATCGCCTATCTCCAAGTCGTCCTTCTTCTTCGAAGTAGGTTTACGATGGATCTTCAACAGACTCACTAGCTTCCCCTTCGTTTGCTTGAGACGGTCATGTGTAGAGACCATAAACCACAATCAACCCCCCGAGAATTGAAATTAGAAAACTGATACTACTTAATCCACAATCCGATTGAGAAGTTTTAGTTAATTGAAAGAACGAAGAACACTAATTAAATTTGGATAAATAGAGATTAGATTACTTAAACTTAAAGTAATTACAATGAAAACTCTCAAACCCTAGGCTTCACTCAGAACTCTCTTCAGATTTAACATAATCTAGAAAATAAGCTAAGTTTTCTTTATATACTAGGGAACTCAAAATTACACAATAGAACACATCTCGAGGCAAAATAATGCCTGAGAATCAAAACACCGCCAGAGTCGTTCGAACAACTTTACGACTAATTGGTCTAAACCCTAGAAAAGTTGCATGGTCGTTTGAACGAAACCCAACTCGTTCGAACGAAATATAGCTCTAGGCCAAAATTCCTGAGGACATGACAACTCGTTCGAATGACACTCAACTTCGTTCGAACGACTTTGACAAATCTTTAAATAACACTTGATCCTCATGGATCAATCATCCGGTACTTTAATTTTAGGTTTTGTTTCTCCAATGAAATCCTTTGTTTTTAATTACTACTACTTCCTTGAAAACACATGGTTTGCCTTCTATTTGAATTTATATTGCCTTCTTATTTAGGGATCTTTATATTATGCTCTTGAGGTAAGGAAACAAGTCAAATTTTGCTATATCTCCAATCGAATTTCCATATCTGTAAGCCATAATTTCATTTAGTATATTGGAAATTATATGTAACATAATCTTTTACCTAAGCATATGTAGATACACCAGAAACATCAATCCTCTTCCCCTTTACCATGCAATTTTTTAGTTTTTGTTTATTGAGATAGTAAATAAAACCGCTATGCTTAGCAAAACCTAGGTCCCAATTTTAGCACGTGTTGTGTGTGTACACATGATGTTGCTCACTATTTGATTATTTGCATAAATAATAGATCTAAAATGATTTTATTTATGCCATCAGTATCGGCTATCAAATCTCTTATCCTTCTTAATTTTGAAAACAATTTCAAGTTTTTCTTTTTCTTTTTTATGCATAGATATACTAACATCCACTGGATTTCTTCATCTTTTAAATATACTTTATTCCCCAAAATTGTATCCATCACAAATTTCAGGTAAATGAGCATGCAAATCAGCCTATAGTGTTCTTTGATTGGTTTTATTTTCTTCATGAATATAATTGCAAATCTAACATGAATAAAAATGTTGAATTGGATGTGCTTAATTTGTTTTGTTCCTAACTTAAGTTGCAAATTAAACTTAAAATGACTCATAACTTAACCTTTCGAGACCTCAACTAATGATGTAGATTTATGCTATGTACTTTCTATGGAAGGGGAAAGTACTAAAATACGTTTTCACCAATAAATACTAGGTCAGTCCTGAAATTGATTGTTTATTTATTTTTGGAACGATAAACACAAAGACAGTCCAAGGCTAGCCTATGGGGAAAGAATTTATTTCACTTTAGAAATTTGTAACTTCATATGAGCACCAAATCGTGGATATACTTTGAATACCTCTGAGGAAATGTGTAAGATAATAAATAGTTTTGTAGTGTGGCTTCGATTAAGCCTTATGAAGTGCATAAGCCGATGAAAAAAACTTTTACATTTTTCTTTCTAAGCGAAGAAATATAATTGCGCATAGGAGAATATGCACTATATATTTCATAGAATTTTGGAGAATTGGTTAATACTGTTAGGATTACAGCTCAAAACAGGGGAAAGTCGTTCGAATGAGTGGGGAAGTCGTTCGAACGGCAGAAATTCTGTTAAAGTCGTTCGAACGAGTGGGGAGTCGTTCGAACAAATTGAGCTATTGGGCCAAAATTCATGAGGATTGCCAAATGTTCGTTCGAACGACCTAATGACTCGTTCGAACAAAAATGGCTCTGTTTGTTTGTTTCTAAGTTTGTTTTGAAGGGGATTTGATCCAAAGCGATAGATTATCTCGTGATACGTATTTTGGAGATGACCTAATGAAAAGCGTATAAATATTGAGTGTATGTTAAAGGCCTCAGTACATGAGAAAATAGTTAGAGAAAGAAAATTGATAAATCTAGGGTTTAGCTCTGGAGAAATTTTTTGGGTTTTCTTTATAGAGTTTCTTGCTGGGATTATCTGTAAGGGTAGATGTGAGGTTTGAGTGACCTCTGGAACTTCTTGTAACCCTAGTGTGATAATATTTTTGTCGTGCTTATCGGGGGTGGTTTTGATTCTGTTTAGAGTTTCCACCTAATTTAAATCTTGTGTATGTGTTTTATTGCCTTGGTTCGAATGCTCCGTTGTTAGAGTTGATTCTTCAAGTTCTTGCTAAATCGTATTATGCTTCCGCGTTACGATTTGCCCCCTCGGTTTCCCAACAAATACAACTCGTAAAAAGTTTGGCATTTAACACAATTTTTCTGCTGACTTTCATAGGTTTCGAACCTTCTTTTAATTTAGCTATATAGTTTAACTAGCTTTAATATCAGGGAAGTAAAGAAATTTTCTCGAGGAGCTTCATATCCATTTTTTTATTTTCCATTATTTGAGTCAAATAATTACGCTAATTTCTTTTTTGCATGGACAATATTTGAAGAAGCTATGTAATGCAATGTTTGTTTTCCTAAGATTTTTTGTGGTTTTTTTTTATCAAAGATCTTAGTGATGGAAAAGTCTATAAGAGAAATATCTCTTATGGTAAGAATTCTCGATTGTAACCCTTATGATAGGATTTGGTGAGTGCATATAATCAAGGATCCTAAATTATCTCCCAGAGAAGAACACTTAGATAAACATATTTATACATGATTTTTTCTTTTGTGATTTAGAAAAGTTAAGTACATCATTAAATAGGCAACTTTTCTTCCAACATATTTTTTCTTCGAATTAAATTAGTAGTCATATATCTTATTTTTAATGAATATATCATATTTTTTTTCCTTTTGAGAATATTGAATTATATCATGTCTTTAGTTTATGTCACTCACGTGCTTCATATGGAATTTTTGGGTTTCATTAATGACTAGCTTTCGCATTGATTTTGATTATTTCCAAGGCCATGAGGACGATAATTAATTTAATTTTTGTTATTTCATTTCTTTCTATATTAATTCATTAGCATTTAGTTGTTATTAGACAATATTTGATCTTTAGCTCAAATGGTAGAGCGCTTGGGGTTGGAAATATCTAAGAGCATCTCCAACAGAACAGTATGCAGTTCCGGTTTACCATACCGGTATTCCAGAATTGCATACTGTTTTGGTCCAACAGTAAATTACGTTTTTTTCTCTTGGGCGCTTAACGGTTCAGCGCCTAACATTTGAGCGCTTAACAGTTCAGTGCCAAAAAAAAAATCCAAATGATTTGTAATATATGATGAGCGTTTAACAATTCAGCGTCCAATAAAAAAGCCAAATGATTTGTAATATATGTTGGGCATTTTTTGGTTCAGCGCCTATCGTCTGGTCTTAAGTTTGTTGTTTTTCCCTCATTCCCCTCTCATTCAAACAACCTAACAACCAACACCCTAATTCATCACTTAACCCAACAACCCATAATCAAACATAACAAGTCTTGGGGTATTATAATCACACCGTGAAGAAAATCAATGGTAGATTTGGAAGAATATAACCCCTACCACACCGCCTGACGCAACAATCGCAAGGCGATACCGGAGAGAGTCATGCAATATTTTGGACCCGCACACCCACCTCCACCCCTCGATATTTGTCTTGATAACATGAGGAGCGTGGTTGTGTTGCCGGAGGGTAAAATTCACATATCGAAGAAAGTTGCAAAAATCTCAGTGAGAAAAAAAATCAAAATTTCATAAAAAATTTACCTTTAGCCATATGTGTTTGATGAAATATCTCAAAGTAATGTGTTTGATGTTTAACAATGTTTTTGATGAAATGTCATGTTGGTGATGATGCAGGGGGATGCTTTTAACTTTTGTGGCGGGATGCTTATGGGTGTGAAGACCTACGACAAGTTGCAGAAAGAACAAAAGGTTTGGCTAAAGAATTCTCCATTCGACAATTTTTTTAAATGTTGTATAGGACAAATCAAAAGGTATTGGACGCTCGGAAAAAGCGATTGAACTTTAGTTTAAGGTCTCTCGGAGAGGTGGTGGCCGACCAGCCACACGTTCCACTTAGTGGACACGGAGATTGGTTTTACCCCGTTAGACTTTTACATGCTAACGGGGATACCTATCGGGGATCCTAGAAAGCGGCCATTGACGTTTAATTTTAATTATGAAAAGCGGACAATGTTCCGCCAATTTTTTTCGACTCTAGGGGAAAATAATGTTCATTCGGGGGCTATAAAGATAAGTTGGATAAAGTCGTTTATTGAGAAGAATAAAGATGATCCCATGACACGACCTTTATCGAATCGGGCTTTTATATTTTTTGTAATGGCCGAACTCTTCTTCCCCAATTGTAAAAGTACGATTAGGTTGGGTTATTTGGCCGCGATTGCCAACCTAGATAGGTTGGATAATTATGATTGGGGCTCTGCCATTTTGGGGGCTTTATACACGGCCTTTGATGCTTACTCTTTAGGCGTGAAGGGTTTGCGTAGTTGGTAGAGTTTGCTTGAATATTGGTATTATGAATATTCTGTAAATCTCCACCCTATACTTCAAGATGAGGCAACCAATGATGCACACCTCTATTTCCTAAGATTAACTCGATGGACAAGAATGAATTTGATGGAGAAAGTTAATAGGGTGATGCACAACAACGTGAGTATTGCTAGGGTTCAAATTGAGTTGCGGAGGCTAGGCAATCTCATGTGTCCATGGGACTCATATTTAGAGATACAACAAGGTTTAGAGGGTTACGAGGACACGCCCCTAGCAGTTGCACGATGGTTTTCACGAAAAAGGGTACCTCTCCATGTTCTTAGCTATCCGCATGCATGGTATTTGGGGGAGCGGTGTTCTCTTCAGGTATTTGGGATTGCACGTGTTCCAGCGGACCCTTTACTCGCTGGTGATATGTTTGGGAATTATCGATTACTTGGGGATTGTTATCTTGACCAACTTAGAGGTCAGAAATGGGTAGATGGTGAGCAGTTTCTCATAGATTACATCAGTTATGATCTATACTGGGCTAGGGTTTCCACACCATACATTTTACCAAACTACTCACGGGCGATCAACACTGATGTGATCGGTCCAAGAACGATTAGAGGGCAGATTATTCCTCTGAGGTTTGCACATTCCATGCCACAGGAGACATAGTTGACACAAGAGGACATGGATACCAGTGCTGATTTGGCACAGTGGCTTAGAGTTATTGATATTGATGGCACTGATAGGTTGCTTGATGTATCTCATCTTAGCGACGTCCCGGGGGTACCATCTGCTGGTTTATATAATGATACAGAGGTAAATGGTTAATTTGATATTACAACATTTTGATATCCTTTTATTTACATATATAAGTTTTTCTCATTACACCTTTTCTTATTGCAGTACACGCAGTATCTGGATGAGTCTCGACGTATGTATATCGATGGCCAACAGGTTGTATATAATTGGACGGCTTCAATGTACGAGCATTATACTGGTATGATCACTAACAGAGACGACACGATCAGAGAAAGAGATGCCCAAATACAAGAGCTTTATGATCAAAATAAAGAGTTTGAACAATCCATTGCAGAGTTGCAGGAACAGCTTCATCGATACTATTTCTGATAATTTGTAATGTTTTAATTTTAGATATGTCGTTATGTTTTAATTTTGGATATGCCGTTATGTTTTAATTTTGGATTATGTTGTTATTTTTTAATATTTGACTTATGTCGTTATGTATTCTGCCTTTATTTCCCTTAGGTCTTCTGCCTTGGTATTTCCCGCTTAATTCTCCCGCTTTTATTTCCCGCTCAAATCTCCTGCCTTTATTTCTCTTATATATATGTCACCAAGCACATTCATTTTTACACATTCAAACAACTATCTTCATCTTTATTTCCAAGTACTCAAGCAACATGTTCCCAACTAATAGTCCCCTCGCAAATTATTTGGCTAGTTCCTCCGACGAAGATGATGAGTTATTGGAAGAGTATGCGTTGTGTCAAAGCTTTCATTTAAATTTGATGTTATCATATGAAGCTTTCAAATCCAGATTACTTGGAAAGGTTGGGGGATCGATGATGGGTCGAAAATACGTCAATCGCAAGCACAAAATCTTTAATCAAATTTTGTTGGATGATTACTTCGCCGAAGTAAAACCGACTTACGATGCGTACTTTTTTCGGCTAAGATTTCGAATATCGCGTGATCTATTTCTACGCATTCTTCAAGGTATTTCCGAGTACGACTCTTATTTCGTATATAAGCTTAATGCGTCAAACACACAAGGATTAACGGGTCATCAAAAAATGACGTCCATACTTCGTATGCTTGCATATGGTACACCCAGTGATTCGACGGACGAGTATTGTCGGACGGCGGAGAGTACGGCCTTAGAAGCGTTGGATAAATTTTGTAAAGCGGTGATTCATTTATATTGAGATGAGTACTTGCGATTTCCTACTCCGGTCAACGTAGTAAGGTTGCTTAAAGAAAATGAGGCGAGGGGTTTCCCGGGAATGTTGGGGAACATCGATTGTATGCATTGGGGTTGGAAGAATTGCCCTAAGGCGTACCAAGGGGCTTTTAATAGGAAGAGTAAAAAATCGACAATCATACTTGAAGCGGTGGCTTCGTATGATTTATGGATTTGGCATGCATTCTTCGGCATGCCGGGGTCGAACAACGACTTCAATGTTGTTGAACGTAGCAAATTGTTCAACAACCTAGCAATGGGAAATACCCCTCCCGTAAATTACAAAGTTGAAGGTCACGACTACGATATTGGTTATTATCTTGCGGACGGTATTTACCCGAAGTGGAGAACATTTGTAAAGACAATTCCAATGCCAATCACGGCAATGGATTTTTTTTCCGGCTATGCAAGAAGGGGCTAGGAAGGATGTGGAGCGAGTTTTTGGTGTTTTACAATCTCGTTTTACAAATGTTCGGAATCCGACACGGTTTTGGAAGCCCGAAACATTAAATTTGATTATGTACACGTGCATTATTTTGCATAATATGATTACCGACGATGAACGTGATTGGGCGACACGTGATTACAAGTATGATAAAGAGAAGAACCCGTTCAAGCATCCACCAAAGATTTTTCGAGGTATTTCTACGGATAACGACTTTGATAAATATCTTGGGGAACATTTGAAGTACCGAAATGAAAACAAACATTTCGAACTCCAAGCCAATCTTGTGGAGCATTTTTGGAAATTTGTCGGACCTAATGTTTGAGTTGTTATTTCAATTTCAATAATTTGAACTTGTAGTTTCTTTTCATGCCTACGTATGTTATTTCGTTTTCACTAATGTTCCAAACTAAAAACATTTCAAAATGATAAATGCCCATTAGAATTTAAACTACATCATTTCAAAATTTTACTAAGTTGTAATTCATTCTAAACTAAAAATATTGCAATGCATTTCAAAATGATCAATGCCCATTAGAATTTAAACTACATCATTACCATCACTAGTATTTGACGAACTCGTAGCGTTATGTTTTGCCATTATCTTTTTCATCACTTCATTCTTCAACATTTGCCAACACATGGCGGTATCTCTATCCATTCCATACAAATTCTTTTCCATAATCTCCATGTCTCGAATTTGTTCTTCTCTTTCTTGTTTTTTCTGATATAGCTCGAGATGTTCCGCCGCCATGGCCTTCTTTATTTCCCTTTCTTCTTGCCTTAGCTTGACATTATTTCCAATCATCTCCGTTATACCCTCATGGGCCTTAATCGCCTTTTCAAACTTCGTCAAAAGGTTATTTTGTATTTTTTTCTTTTTTTCCTCCCGTTGGCCTATTCATTAACCCCGGGTCCGTCACTTCTTCGTCATCGTCAACTAAGCTATCGGGGTCCGAACCTATTGAAACCCTTGGACTTACATTTGAAGACATTTTTTGTGCATTAGAGCCGGACTTAGAGCCTCCGCCAACTTGCATTTCATGGACGCTTCTATGGACGTTCTTTGGATTTCATCTTGGATATTTTTTCATAATATGCCAAATATGTTTGAAACCAAACTTGTGTGGTTTTTGATTGTTCTCGGTTTTAAACGTTTTCTCAAACATAGTATCCGCACGGTCATACTACGTACAAATGTCAAAAAATTCAACACTTAAACAAAATAAAGAAATGTACTAAATTTAAACAAACATGTCATATAAATTGAAACGTACCTCGTGATGTTCATTTCAAATCCCGCTATGGTTCTCGCGAACTTTGATAACGCAAGATACAAAAAAAGTGATTTGCCGTTGAATTTTCTCCCAACGTTGTTTCAAGGCGGCTCTTGTACGGGTTTTCACACCACTTGTTCCTTCATAGCCATTTGCTATTTTCCCCCAAAACTTTGATTCATCTTGTTGGTTACTGTTTTGAGCGACTTGCGAGTGTGCTACCCAATATTTGGCAAGAGTTTGATCCTCAAGGTCGGTCCAACAACTATTATCACTTTTCTTTTCATTGACATTGGGGTTGGGTGGCGCAAAAAAGGAATGCGGGGGCATGGAGCAGTTCGGTGATTCTGGAAGTTGCGTTGATGAAATGTATTGAGAGTATTGGGAAAATTCGTTATCCATTGAAGTTGACGGAGCTTGAGATGCTAGAGAGTTGATAGATTGAAATGGGTGAATTTTATTTAAGAAAACTACCCTTTTTATTTGAAGAATTTGGGTAAAATAAAAAAACTAGCCGTTTCAGAGTGTAGGCGCTCTTCCGTTCAGCGCCTAGAGTTCGGTAAAAAAAACTTACGCGCGCTAAACGGTTCAGCGCTTAGACAGCTGTAATTAAAAGTTTTTAGGCGCTGAACGGTTTAGCGCCTAGGCGGTATGCAGATACTCCTCGCCAAGTTCAAGATTCGCATACTTTGAAGGGGTATGGGGGTGAATATACTGAACCCCATACTCCTGTTGGAAGGGGTTTTTGCAAGAGTATGCTAAAACCGTAACACCATACCACTCTGTTGGAGATGCTCTAAGTAATAGAGGTTCAGACCCTCCAACATATTTCTTCTCATGGATGAGTAGGATGCACAAAGGTTTCGAATATCAAAATCAACCGCTAAGGGGCTCTTGGTGTATGGGTACCCATGCCTTTATGGACCCAAGTCCAATACTATTTAAATTTTGATTAGTTTGGTGTGGTTTCTTACTATATCAAACGCCTGTGGATTAATTAATTAGTCTTTTTTAATTAATGATTCAAAGAAACACAATTATGGAAATATGATTTTCTCCTTCAAGTTTATACTTGTGCGGACTCCCAAATTTTCAAGTCGTATAAGAAGATATATGATCCGGTACAATGAAAGGGGTTTCAGTCGAAGCTTTCACGATATCTCATCCTGATAGCATACAAAACGATGTTGATGTGAAGATACATCAATGTTCTCGTTAAATTTGGGCGAATGAGTCACAATCAACTCCAAAATCTCCCTACTGGTTTAGATATTATTTATTTTCTCACCATACATGTCTTTATGAAAGTTATTGAATAAATCACTAAAATTGTATATACAATTATTTCTTCACCGTTAATAAGTGTAATTTATCGGATCATACAATCATTTCCGGTTTTCTGTACGTTTGATATTCAGTAAAAAATGTGGAGATTTTGGATATTCAAGACCCTTATGGGCTGTAACTTACAAATATTGTAGTTTTACTATCTCTATTGATTAAATTCTCAATCATCTAGTGATATGAGACTCATGTAAAGAATTTCCCATTTTGTTACCCCATCCAAACTTGTGTCTAAAATGAGCTCTCTGTAATTAAAGTGTAAGCAAGTTTGTTAAAAAACTGTATTACAAAATATTTTTTTTATATGATTCATATAGAATTGTGTGAATTTAGTACGCACTTGTGGTGTCTGATTGTTTCTTTATTGTGACTACACACTTGTGGTGTCCGATTTCTTCTTTATGAATTCCTATGCTCGATCTCTCGTTATCTCTGGTTCCTTGATGTCTTATGCAATCATTATTTGCATAATGAAATACTTTCAATTGCTATAGGAACTAACGGGTGACTTATATTCCTTGGCATAACATGTAGAATATGTTTAACCGAGAGAGATTTTGGCTCTCTTTTTTGTAAGCTCTTCTTATTGTACTCAATTCAACAACTTCTATTTGTTGAATAACTACATGCAAACTCATATTCAACGTTTATCTCAGTTCCGGGGCGAAACCAATTGAATCGCTAAAAACCTTCTCTCAGTTTTCGATATAATTTCAGCGTTTTCGTAACATTATCCTGAAGTAAAAAAAAAAATACTGGAGTCAATTCGGTTGGGCTTGACGCGCTTGGGGCTACGCCTATACTTAACCTGGACTTAGGGAAGGATGTAACTCAGTTTCTCCGGTAATACGAGTCCCAAACTCAAGCTCGCCCATCGGGATCGGTTAGAGACATTGTTCGAAGGCGAAGGAAGCTGAACCCGAGACTGAAATGGTTTATCCAAACTCGGATCAGGTCCGATTTTGGAGTACAACAGCCTAACAAGTATCTCTCTCAGTCTCACAAACCAAACAACACAAACACAACAGTCATGGCATTCTTCAGATGGTTCTCTCGCTTCTCTTCTTCTTCTTCTTCTTCAAACAACATCTACAAAACTCTTCGAACCTCTTCTCTCTTCCACCTTTACCGAAGAACTCGAAACCCTAACATCTCAGAAGAAGCTTTCAAGAGCTCCAATGGCAGCAGCAGCAACAAGTATTCTCTATTCTCATGGTCATCCTCTCTTCTACCTCTATCTGTTGCTGCTTCTGCCGGTTCAGTTGCCCTCAATGGTGAACGATCCCCATGTTTCTGTGATGACATAAACCCTATCGATCATCGGTTCGTATTTCATCGCTTTTCGACGAATTTATTGCCATTTCTTGAATAATGGAGTCTGAATTTGTTGTTGAATTTTAGGGGTGGCAATGTTGGGGGAAAAGATAGGAATGAATTTGTTGTTGGAGGGTCTCATATGGAGGTCCCAGCGGAGTTTCTTGATGAACTCAAGGCCATTTGTGGAGTTAGTTTTTTTTTGTTTTTTTTTGTTTTTAGGGGTGTTTTTAGACGAGGAATGTATTAATTGTAATGTTTTTGCAGGAGAATATGACGTTAGATTACGACGAAAGGTATTTTCATGGAAAACCACAGAATAGTTTTCATAAAGCTGTGAATATTCCGGACGTCGTAGTTTTTCCAAGGTGAGTGATTCGGGGAGTTTTGTTTTGTGTTGTTTGTTCTTGGGTGTTACCATTTAGATTGTAGTTGTGCTTATAAGTTATCTCATCATACTTTAAATGCCATTTGTTATGCTAGATCAATAGAATGTGTCAAAATTCCATTACGTAGGAAGTGGTTTTTAATCAAGTCCGGTGTTATAATCAATGGTGATCATCTGTGAGTTCGATTGCTTGAAATTTTTACATGGTGATCACATTATCATGGGTGGAAGTTGAAATTTTGCAAGAAGGTAATTCTTCGCATGTGAAATTAATGTTGAGGACGTGGACATATATATCTATCAAAAACCATTTTCCTAAATCTTTTTTGAATGAGACAGTTTCAAATTTTAACAAAAACCATTAGTAGAGTTCTCCACCATACTAACATACCATTGGAGGGTGGTGGCCTCAGGTCTATAATCAATTTTATTAGATTAAATTGAAACCCTATACTGAAATTAAATGAACCCAAACAACAAAGAGAGCTGAATTACGAACCCATATAACCCCCCCCCCCCCCCCCCCCCCCCCCCCCCCCCCCCCCCCCACACACACACACACACACACACACACACACACACACACACACACACACCACCACCACCACCACACACACACACACGCGCACACAAAAGAAGAGGAAACCTCAAATAAGTTCATGAAACCCCTAGAATTAAACAAGTCCATCAAAAAGAACTCTAGAATCACGTGCCTCCATAATCATATTATGAAACTTCAATAAAACCCCTAAAATTTGTTAACTAAAACCATAAACGGGTCTACAAAATCCCCACAATCAGACCACAATCCCGTGAAGCAACATTAGAACTCCCTAAAATTGTCTATTGTATAGATCACAATGACATCTGAATTTTATAGATACTATGGGAATCAAAACCCAAACCCCAATCACATTAAAACACCTCAAATCAGTCCATAAGAACCCTAATCGGTCCATGGAATTCATAAACGAGAGAGAGAGGCTAACTTCACCTAAAGAAAAGGGATCCTTTTAGATCTGCCAATGCTTGGGCTCTTCATCCTAACTTTCAAGTATTTGTAAGTCTACTTGGGATCAATCAGTTCAAGGGATCCCCGTATATATTATGGTGCAGAAGCTAAAGATGCTAAGGAATGCTCTACACACAGGGACAAAAGAGGTGTTTGGAGAAACCAGTAAAAAGATTGTAGATACTAAATCCAAAATACAGGTTATACAGACAAGCATTGAAGAAAGTGGGGGATTAGATAAAGTCCTTATTAATTAGGAAAACGAGCTCAAAAATTTGCTCAACATATTTATCTTTCAAGAAGAGATGACTTTAGGAAAGAGAGCTAGGAAATACATGATCACATTGGGTGACTCAAACTCAAAATAATTCCACTGCTCTATCAAAGAAAGGAAAAACATTAATCACAATCGAATACAAAGTCAAGATGGGTCCAGTGCTGACACTCCAAAATGAAGCAGTGAAGTTTTACTCTAATTTGCTTAGGGAAGACAACAATGATAGTTTGGAAGAGTTTACTATTTCAAAGCATCTCTTGAGTAGGCAGAAGAATAAGCCAAAGCAAAAGTTTTACCGCAGAGGAAATTAAGAGTATATTCTTTGCTGAGAAGGAGGATAAAGCCCTAGGGGTGGATGAATTTAATGTGTTCTTTTAGAAGACACGTTGGAACATTGTGGGAAAATATCTTATCAAAGCTATCCAAGGCTTCTTTTGGCAGTAAATACTCCAGGAGGTTAATATAACAATCCTAAAGTTGCTTGAAAAATCCCAAACCCTTAAAATTTGTCTATCATGACCCCACCCTGTACGCACTGATATTGTCTCCACATGAGAAATTGATTGACTGGTGGCACAATAATTGTGACAACACAGAGTCTGGTTGTGCTAACAATTATCCATTCGACTCACCTTTACCAAATTTGTCCCCTAAATCAAACAAAAAGTTGGTTACTCTTCAAGTATTACGCGTCTGAGAATGAAGGGGGACATATGCTTGCATTGCAAGATAGGATTCTTAAGAAATGTAGCGGCATACCCTTGTTTCTAAAAGCTTTTGGTCTATTGTTTAATAATGTTGATATTTCGACGTGGAACTATATGCTTGATACGGGGATATTAATCATGTTCGAGGAAGACAGTGAGCTATTGGTCACCCTCAAATCAGTATTTCATAATTTGCAATCTCAGTTGAAGTACCAATGAGTTCAAAAGTGATTCACTTATCCAAATGTGGATGAAAAATCTCTTATCAAAGAAATCAAGTATGGAGAACTGTGAAAACTGGGTATAATCACTTTAATGAATTATTTACAGGATCATTTTTTGATGCAATTGATGACAAAAATAAGGAGAAGTACCAATGAGTAATCTTGGACATATTTAGCGTGTTACATTTCGGCATATTGCTGCAAAAGAGTGTCAAAGTTTAGTGACTAGTTTTGTGAGCCAGGGGAATACTGTTCGTTGAGATTTTTATCATTGTTCAATAACAATATTGAGCTTAAAGTTTAACTAAACTAAAAAACTTGAGCACGTTTATACCATTATGTAAACAAGTGGAGAAATTTACAAGGGTTGAAAGTAGTTTCTTTAAGAAGTTTCAATTCCTTCACATATTGTTTCTCATACAATAATACAAATCTAAATGAACGGTATTCCTCTGGCTCATATAACAAGTCACCAAACTTCAACACTATTTTGCAATTATATGCCAAAATCTAACACACTAAAATATGTCCAAGACTACTTATTTGGTACTTCTCACTTTTATCACCTACTGTATCAAAAAATAAACTCATTAATAACTCATTGAAGTGATTATACCCAGTTTTCTTTCCTCCTTAGTTCACTTTTATTTTGATAAACGATTATGCCATCCACATTTGGATAAAATAATCTCTTTTAAATTAAGAGTCAGTGGGAAAATTGCACATTAAGCAATACCACCCTTTAAATGAGGCGACAAATTATGAAATCCTGATCTGAGGATAACCAAAAGCTCATTTCTTTTCTCGAGCATGTTTAATATCCTTGTATTAACTGTATAATTTTACGTGAAAATATCAACATTATTAACACGACCCTACTTTAAGCGCACCGGCGATGTCCTACCTGACCACCTCCAACAACAAAGGGGTGTGAGGTTTTGTTTATCTTAAAAGGCCTCGGTGACAAGTAAAGTAGGATATTAGCTTATGAACCATACACTTGACAATATCTTAAGCGATGTGAGATTAAACATTGGTGCAACTGTCACCACACTTGGGTTAGGCGCCTCTCTAATGTCCGCTCAACCGGGGTGTTACATTTTCACCGACTTTAGGTCCATTTCTTTGTTTAGTGTCTTATATAAATTCATTACCAAATTAATGGCCTTAAGAATGAAAAAATACCGTGACAACATCATTGATCCATCCCAATCATCTTTTTTAAAGGGGAGCTTCATACAATACAACATATTGCTGGCCATGAATTACCAAGGGGTTGAAAGAAAAAATTGGAGTTGATAGAATGTTTCTAAAGGCTGATATTCACAACGCTTTTGTCTCTGTTAGACTATTTGAAGTGATGAAGAAACTAAGTTTTTCTACTAAATTTGTGGGCTGGATAAAGCTATGTGTGACTACTCCAAAATTTAAGATTCATGTCAATGGAGAAATCATGAGATATTTTTCTTCTAGTAATAGGGGTGTGAGACAATAATACCCCTTGTCTCCATACCTTTTCACTATAGCAATGCAACCACTTGAGATTCTTAACAAGACAGTTAGTGTAGGAACTCTATAAGTCTTCCCAAGTTGTAAAAGATTACAAATATCCCAAGTATTGTTTGCAGATGATCTTCTAATCTACCTAAAAAGCAACTCATCAAGCTACTACTACAACTGGAAATGTTCTACAATCTTTTGCAAAACTCTCTGGACTTAAGATTATCCCTCCTAAAAGTTCTCTTTATATCTATGGCTCTACAAATGGGGAAGTAAGAGAACCTATATGCAGAACTCTTCAATTTTAGAAAGACAAGCTCCCTAAAATATATTTAGGTCTGCCTCTCTTATGTTTAAAACTCTCTGAACATGATTGCTCTCCCTTGGTGGATAAGATACAAATTAGATTACTTAAAGTAATATCCAGTGTAGCATGTGCAGACATATGCTTACCTAAGAAGGAAGGGGGATTGGGCATAGGCAAAAACTTAAACTATTTGCCAATGCTATTATGTCTAGGACAGTAAAACATTTAATTGTGTGGAGAAAAAATCTTTGAACAATGTGGATTAGAGAAAAATATCTAAAGGACTGTAGTTTCCGAACTTTGAAGGAACCTAAAGACTGTTCTTGGGGTTTGAGATTTATGATTAAAAGAAGGGAATTCATGCAAGCGATCTGTAAATACATTTTCAGAAATGGGGAAAAATATCATTCTCATGACCCTTTGGTGGGAAACAAAGCTTTCCTTCAAAGATTCAGTAATTTTAACATAATGCTTTCGGGTATCAAGAATAATGAGAAGGTACCAAGTTTTGTTGTGGGAGATAAATGGTTTATTCCTCCAGGAAGAAGAAGGTCAAATGAGCTTGGCCAATTCTGGAATGAGGTGCAAAGCATGGACGATCCTTCAAATGAATATGAAGATTTGATAATTTGACTCCTAGTAAAGATGGAAAGTTCATCACTAAAACTACTTGGAGCAAACTGAGATCTACTATACCTAGTGTTCTTTGGTTAATAATAGTGTGGAACATAATGTGGATCAAGACAGCTAGACCAAGGGACACTTTCATTTCTTAGCTAGCAGAGATAGAATGAAAATAAGGGTTTTTCCTATTTCCTATTGTAATAATTCAAGAATCATATTGTTCTCTTTGTGAAGCAGGGCTCATTTGTACTTTGAATGCAGTTACTTAAAATACATTTGTGCTGGCATTCTTAATATTGTTGGTATTCTGAGAACAACTGGAGGACGGGAAGAAGAATCTAGGTTCTTACACGATACAAATATTGATCCTGCATTGAAGGCGATTCTAAGAGTAGCCTTTAATACATCAATTTATCTTATACGGGAAGAGAAGAATATGAGACATTTTAAAGGGAAGAATACTCCAAGCGAATTAGTTCTTACAAAAATTAAGATTGCAGTAGTTCCAAAAATTTAGAGTTCCAACTTCAAATGGTGGGAAACAATTGTTAACAAGCAATGGCTTCTTCTGAACTAGGGATTGAATCCGAAATTGGAATAACCAAAAAAGAATGTCAAAAAGCTATGCAAGAACTCAAAAGGGAATGCAATCATAAAAGAAAGTTTAATCATAATGGATACTGCCTGTATCAGAAGAGTATGCTCATATGGAGGTATTTTTAGATTATGCAGTGTATGGCATTTAAGAAAAACGAACAAGGTACTCAAGATGAAAGCTATTTTACCTTCACGGCAATATTAGAAGGTTTAGATTTTGCAGTAAATTTAGTCTGGAAAGATATAACAATATTCACTGTTATGAAGCTGTAACACTGGCTGGACCTCAAAGTGGTGGATGAAAATGCTGTCAGGGGCGCCAAATCCTGAACCACCCGCACCGTGTATGTTGTTTGCCGCCTGGGGCGCTTAATATAACAGGGCGCCTCTGAGGCGGTGCGCCTCAGTTAAGGTGCCAACTCTTTTGTCATTTTTATTTTCCCCCAAAATCTCCAAATCATTGGGCTTTTTATATATAAAAACAACAACAATAAGCAAAATCGCGATTTTTATTTTCTCTCTGTTTTACGACAGAGAAAAACACCCCTATCTATTTCATATTCTCTCTCTCTCTCTCTCTCTCTCTCTCTCTCTCTTGTCTTAACGGTATGTACTCTATTTTTCTTCAAAGCTCCTCTCCCTTAAGTCTTAATCTTATATTACACATAGCTGGAATTTTTTTTTGATCTTGAACCAAAGGCGCCAGTGAACATGTCTCCCGCCGCTTCGCCTCGCCCCTGATAGCATAGTGGATGATGATGATATATAAAGTGTTAGATAAGAAAAGAAGTTACTTTAAAAAGATCTCATTCACTCAAAGACACAAATCCTCAAATACAACAGCTAGGACCTTATTATTACAAGTTATAGATTCTATTTGTTTCCCTTGTAATTTTCCTTTTGAGTTAGCTTGTGTTTGTACAGTTGATTCTCATGGGACGTTCTTTTCTTTTGTAAATAGGTCTATATGAATGAAATTTTGGTGGAAAAGATAGATAGAGTTTACTGATGGTTTAGAGCTTAGATTGAGGCCTTGAAATTACTCAGTTGATTGTTTAAAGGTTAGTTCAGAGTTAGAGGAAGGGGGAGAGAGATTGAAAATGAGACAAGGATGGAATCCTAGGTTTCAGCTAGAGGTAGTTGCTCCATTAGTGGCAAAGAGAAAAGAGGATCTAGGATTTGATTGAGAAAAGAGAAGAGCAGAGGTTTTCTTGTTTGCTTTAGTGTTACGGACACAAAAAGTGGGAGTTGCGGACACAAGTACGTTTCTTGATGACTACAAAAGAGATGACCTTCAGTCCAATTAGCCATAACCTCAATTATGAAAATATTTGAACGATTTTTTCAAAAGCAACATACTGTATGTTATAGTAAAAGTACGTGTCCATAGGCTACAGGGTCACACTCTTTTATCATATGCTACTTTGGTTATTATTTGTATATTGTTTGTAACATTTTAGTTTGGGAATATGTATTAGCCGATATCTTTTGAGCATTTATAAGTTTACTTAAACTTTTTTTTCTCTTTAACCATTCACATTTTGTATGCCAAGAGAATATGTAGTTTTTTTGGACATCTCAATCATTTGTCGTTCAACCGAAGTTCCAAAATGCCATTTGTTGTAATTGTTAAAAACTACGTTTGCGGAAGCTAAATTAACCTCGATTAATACTAAGTTTTCTCAATTGCATAAAATAAAGGTCAAAAGATCTAGGGTTTATGAGATTTATCCCAAACTCTACAATCTCTCTCCCTAAGGCTAAGCCTTTTCTCTCACTAAAACCAACATTAGAAATAAATTAAGCTTAGGCTCTCTTTTATAGGAGGAGACCGCAAAAAGGAAACCCTAATACCAATCCAATTAGGAAACTAGTCCTATTATTCTATGATTTTAAAGTAAATAACAATAACTAAATAAAAGGTATACACACGATGTATGAAACGTGTTACGCGTGGTCGTGGATACGACCACGATTCCTATTAACTCTCTCTGTCTAAGAAAAGTTCGTGGTTGAGCTCTGACGAGAAAATCAGCAAGTCATCAAAAAAATGCACGCCGAAAGAAGCGGGAAGGCGACCACGAAATTTGCCATAATTCGCTAAAATACCCAATGAATTGGGTAACACATCATCTGGAAGCCCGTGTCACTTCATTGGATGCATAACTACTAACTGTACTAATCTCCTAGAACCACGCATCAAAATTCGTGGATAAATTTTGAATACAAAAGAAACAACTATGAGTATAGGACAACTGCAAATTCTTCCACAGTATTTGCCGTTCCCATTTGGTTTGCCTGCAAATAGAGAAACGATTGTTGTGCCAAAAATTTTGTGCGTGACTTGCTCGTTTGGTCCCAAGTACTAATGAAAACTCTGACTTCGATGGTCTTCAAACTCATCCCAAAACGGATCAACAAACTTCAAAGTAATTACCTCTTTTGAAGACTCATCAAAGATTTGGGGTTTATCCCAATCAATTGCTTGATAAACGTTGTAAAATGTCGTACGTATTGGGTTACCCGCCGCTTCTTCCCAAAATTCCTGGTTCGTTCGCGCACCAGATCACGGACACCGCCGATCCTAACAATGATATGGGGCTCTCTCTCTTGAATTTTGGCCACTGTAGACACCGGTGACCTTCTCTCCGTCGTTGGCGATGTACTCATCCCCTCTTCGATCGTCCTTCGAATTCTAGGCAAGGGTTTTGATTAGGGTTGCTCTTCTTTGGTTGGGCTTCCTGACAATTGGAAATCATTGATCATGTGAACCTCTCGCATCAATGTCGCAACCTCCTCGTCGGACTTGGGCCGAAAATTCTTTGACACGTCTTCGTCTTTCCTACCTACTAGATCACTCGCACAGTGAACCTCTTTCTTTGTCGTCTCTTCGTGGTGTTTCATCTCCAAGCCATCTCCATCGAATTTCTTCGAATCTTTCGTCACAACTCTCGCCTCTAACCTCACTTTTTCGACAATCTTCTTTTCTCCTAATTCTACTTCATCTTCAATGGCGACGGCATAAATCTTCCGTCACGATCGAAACTCGTTAGGGTACGCAATTTGACAAGCATCACCTCAAGTTACTTAGACATTATCTTGTTTGATTCCATGAGCTCTTTGTTAGACTCCATAAGCAACTTGGTGACTCTTTTACCGTTTTCTTTGGTGTATTCGTCCCCATTGTTCGTCGTAAAAGGAATTTTTTTCCCAAAGAAATCACTGTAGCAGATGCATAAATCACTGTAGCAATACCAAAAATCACTGTAGTAAGGAAAACAAAAATTCCTCAGAATCTTGTTCGCTCTGATACGAATTTGTTGAAAACTACATTTGCGGAAGCTAAATTAACCTCGATTAATACTAAGTTCTCTCAATTGCATAAAATAAAGGTCAAAAGATCTAGGGTTTATGAGATTTATCCCAAACTCTACAATCTCTCTCCCTAAGGCTAAGCCTTTTCTCTCACTAAAACCAACATTAGAAATAAATTAAGCTTAGGCTCTCTTTTATAGGAGGAGACCGCAAAAAGGAAACCCTAATACCAATCCAATTAGGAAACTAGTCCTATTATTCTATGATTTTAAAGTAAATAACAATAACTAAATAAAAGGTATACACACGATGTATGAAACGTGTTACGCGTGGTCGTGGATACGACCACGATTCCTATTAACTCTCTCTGTCTAAGAAAAGTTCGTGGTTGAGCTCTGACGAGAAAATCAGCAAGTCATCAAAAAAATGCACGCCGAAAGAAGCGGGAAGGCGACCACGAAATTTGCCATAATTCGCTAAAATACCCAATGAATTGGGTAACACATCATCTGGAAGCCCGTGTCACTTCATTGGATGCATAACTACTAACTGTACTAATCTCCTAGAACCACGCATCAAAATTCGTGGATAAATTTTGAATACAAAAGAAACAACTATGAGTATAGGACAACTGCAAATTCTTCCACAGTATTTGCCGTTCCCATTTGGTTTGCCTGCAAATAGAGAAACGATTGTTGTGCCAAAAATTTTGTGCGTGACTTGCTCGTTTGGTCCCAAGTACTAATGAAAACTCTGACTTCGATGGTCTTCAAACTCATCCCAAAACGGATCAACAAACTTCAAAGTAATTACCTCTTTTGAAGACTCATCAAAGATTTGGGGTTTATCCCAATCAATTGCTTGATAAACGTTGTAAAATGTCGTACGTATTGGGTTACCCGCCGCTTCTTCCCAAAATTCCTGGTTCGTTCGCGCACCAGATCACGGACACCGCCGATCCTAACAATGATATGGGGCTCTCTCTCTTGAATTTTGGCCACTGTAGACACCGGTGACCTTCTCTCCGTCGTTGGCGATGTACTCATCCCCTCTTCGATCGTCCTTCGAATTCTAGGCAAGGGTTTTGATTAGGGTTGCTCTTCTTTGGTTGGGCTTCCTGACAATTGGAAATCATTGATCATGTGAACCTCTCGCATCAATGTCGCAACCTCCTCGTCGGACTTGGGCCGAAAATTCTTTGACACGTCTTCGTCTTTCCTACCTACTAGATCACTCGCACAGTGAACCTCTTTCTTTGTCGTCTCTTCGTGGTGTTTCATCTCCAAGCCATCTCCATCGAATTTCTTCGAATCTTTCGTCACAACTCTCGCCTCTAACCTCACTTTTTCGACAATCTTCTTTTCTCCTAATTCTACTTCATCTTCAATGGCGACGGCATAAATCTTCCGTCACGATCGAAACTCGTTAGGGTACGCAATTTGACAAGCATCACCTCAAGTTACTTAGACATTATCTTGTTTGATTCCATGAGCTCTTTGTTAGACTCCATAAGCAACTTGGTGACTCTTTTACCGTTTTCTTTGGTGTATTCGTCCCCATTGTTCGTCGTAAAAGGAATTTTTTTCCCAAAGAAATCACTGTAGCAGATGCATAAATCACTGTAGCAATACCAAAAATCACTGTAGTAAGGAAAACAAAAATTCCTCAGAATCTTGTTCGCTCTGATACGAATTTGTTGAAAACTACATTTGCGGAAGCTAAATTAACCTCGATTAATACTAAGTTCTCTCAATTGCATAAAATAAAGGTCAAAAGACCTAGGGTTTATGAGATTTACCCTAAACTCTACAATCTCTCTCCCTAAGGCTAAACCTTTTCTCTCACTAAAACCAACATTAGAAATAAACTAAGCTTAGGCTCTCTTTTATAGGAGAAGAGACTTAGCACAAAAGAAACCCTAATACTAATCCAATTAGGAAACTAGTCCTATTATTCCATGAATTTAAAGTAAATAACAATAACTAAATAAAAGGTGCACACACGACGTATGAAAAGTGCTACGCGTGGTCGTGGATACGACCATGTTTCCTATTAGTAATAATAACAAAGTTGTCAAAAAATAATTTTGTAATTACTGACGTGTGCTCTACTTTATTTTGAACATGCAGGTCCGAAGAGGAAGTTTCTAAGATACTCACATCTTGTAACAATCATATGGTACGCGTTTTTTTATTATCTTTATTAGTGCTGGTTCAAGTATTTAAAAGACTCAATGCACAAATTTTTTGTGTGATTCGAAAAGGGTATGACCAATGCATTGGGCCTCTTTATGGCTACACATTTGTTTATCCTTCTTTTTTTTATGCGCAGGTTCCAATTGTGCCATATGGTGGGGCTACATCAATTGAGGGTCACACATTGGCTCCTCATGGTGGTGTGTGCATTGACTTGTCGTTGATGAAAGTATGATTTAATTTTCTCTTGTTATAAACTAGGCGAACCCAGCTTTAAGTCTTTTTAGTTCCATCTTGTTTGATAAACCAATTAGCGAAAGAAAACAATTGACTTATCAATCAAATAAAAATAATTCGGGTTTTAAGTTTTCCCCCAAACTTACATAATACTTCAACATAAACTTCTTCAAAAACAACTAACTAACTATTTTAACATAGTCGCTATATATAATAAAACCCTAGCATACAAATATAACCTCTAATTAGCCTAGAAATTGAAATAAGGAAATAACAAAATGTAAAGAGTAGGGGGAAACACCCATGCACGGCGTATCAACTCTTCCCTACTGTGAAGAATTCGACCACGAATTCTCGCGCTCCATATACTCATCCTAAAAAACTGGATTCATTGTGCAAAAAGTATCCTCTGAAATCCATCAGTCTTCCTCCTCTAGCCTACCTACCCAATGAACTTTAAACATAGAATATGGGCCTTCTTGCACATAGCTTAAAGATCTCTCTCTAAAACTTCCTTAATACGCCCTCCTAGTGTAGCTCCTCGAAATGGAGAAACTGAAATAGGCGGTATGTGATCCCCATATATGGGAAAAGTAATTTAACATGAACAACGCGTGAATGTCTTTTCTCTGGAGGGAAATCAATCTCATAAGCGGTCATACCAATACAACAAATCACACGAAAAAGGTTCCATATGTTGTAAATTTAATTTGGTGCTTCCCTAGTTCGATGATTTTTCTCAAGAGAAATTTTAACCAATCCCCATATATGGTAAAAGTAATTTAACATGAACAGCGCGTGAATGTCTTTTCTCTGGAGGGAAATCGATCTCATAAGCGGTCATACCAATACAACAAATCACACGAAAAAGGTTCCATATGTTGTAAATTTAATTTGCTGCCTCCCTAGTTCGACGATTTTTCTCAAGAGAAACTTTAACCAATCATGCGGTTGGAAAATAACCTAGTGTTGATGCTTATCAGGAGTTTGATCAGGAAAGTAAAGATCTGGAAGGTTTTTATTTTATTTTTTAAACAGACTGAAGGGATAGTTATATTCATTTTAAGTATTAGATAAGTAGACACACATATGGACTTCTAACTGGCATATCACATAACCAAAAAGAAGTTGCTTCGAATCTTTTTCTTCTTTCAAAAGTGGTATATTGTTCTGTTTGATGGTACTTTATTTGTTTTGAAGTTTTTAAAGAGTCTCGTCATCTTCGATAAACATGTTGTGTGCAAGTGTAGTCTTGTGTTCTAATATTATGTTGCACTATGATTTGAAGAGAGTTACGGTCTTTGATCCTCCGTTTTAGTGAGCTTAGAGGGGACTTTCTTAGGAAGTATGTCTGTTCTCCTTGGAACATGTTGCAGCAAATTCTTCCCCTATGCTTTCTGCTCGAGCAAGAAACAAATAATCTTGTGTTTAAGGATCTTAAATCTATTACTGAAGTCATTATGTTTAGATAAAGTCTTTGCAGTTTGTTTGGACGCTTATAGTTCTGGTTTCTCGTGGGTTACGCATTGAGTATTTTTGTTTTCGGGAAGTACTTGAAAGGAGTTTTGGCAGTTTCTTTTGTGGCATTGCGATGGATCACGTGGTCGTTATGATACCCACGTAGGCGATCGTCTCTCCACCTCTCAGGAACTCTCTCTCTATTTTAGTTATTTATATTTATTTTATTTGAATTGCATTATAATAAGGAGAAGTCTCCTAATTAGAGTCTAGCTAGGGTTTCTATTTTTGCTAGGTCTATTCTCTTATAAAAGAGAGCCGAATTTTAGTTTATTTGGTAGAGTTGGTTTGAGAGAGAAAGGCTTAGCCTTAGAGAAAGTGATGTAGAGTTTGGGGTAAAACTCCTAAACCTTAGATTTTTTGGCCTTTATTTTATACGATTAAGAGCGATTTAGTAAAAACGAGTTTTAGTTTTAGATTAATTGTGATTGTTAGAAAGAGCTTCCGCTATAGTTCTTTTCAAATTTGGCATTTGAGCGACGTTTGTTCTTTGGGATTTTCTTAATCGAGTGCTACAGTGATTTTAGCATCTAATACAGTAATTTCTGCATTTGCTACAGTGATTTATGCGTTGCTGCAGTGATTTTTACAACAACATGGAGAAGATATATGCGAGCATCGACCAAAAGATAGATGCGATCCTTGCCCTATTAGGGTCCTCAACAATATGGAGAAGATATATGCGATCATCGACCAAAAGATGGATGCGATCCTTTCCCTCTTAGGGTCCTCACTAGTTCCGATGGGGACGAAAAATTTGCCGATGCCATTGAAGAAGAACATGAGGAGGGACGAGTTGCTGAATATCGGCGGTGATAAATCAAGAAAGGTTGACAAAAATTCGATCAACGGAATTGTCAAAACAGTGCCTAAAGTCGTTGGGGTAGGTTTTCATGGCTTGGATTCGGCAAAGTGCTGGCCGCAGGGAACAAAGGTTCAAGAGAGTATGGGTAACCCAATAAGGGCGGAATTTCGCAATCTCTCACCATTAATTGTTTGGGATAAGCCCCCAATCTTTGATGAGTTTCTAGAATAGGTAATTTCTTTGAAGTTTGTTGATTCGTTTTGGGATGAGTTTGAAGACTGTCAAAGTCGAGTTTTTATCAGTATTTGGGACCTCTCGATGAAGTCAAGCACGGAATTTTTGGCGAAACAATAGTTTCTTTCTTTGCAAGCAAACAAAATGGGTACGACAAGTACTGTGGGAGGATTTTGTACATGCCCTATGCTCAGGGTTACTCCTTCCACCTTTAAAATTCGCGGACGAATTTTTCAAAGACGGGGAGAGTTGATGGATCATGTGGTCGTTACAATGCCCACGTAGGCGGCTGTCTCTCCACCTCTCAGGACCTCTATCTATTTTAGTTATTTATATTTATTTTAATTGCATTATAATTAGGAGAAGTCTCCTAATTAGAGTCTAGCTAGTATTTCTATTTTTGCTAGGTCTCTTCTCTTATAAAAAAGAGCCTGAGCTTAGTTTATTTGGTAGAGTTGGTTTGAGAGAGGAAGGCTTAGCCTTAGAGAGAGTGATGTAGAGTTTGGGGTAAAACTCCTAAACCCTAGATCTTTTGACATTTATTTTATGCGATTAAGAGCGATTTAGTATAAGCGAGTTTTAGTTTTAGATTAATTGTGATTGTTAGAAAGAGCTTCTGCTATAGTTCCTATCTCATTGTGTTAGAGAAGCTCAACTCTCTTTTTTGGTTAGCGTTTATTTCCTCTTAAGTTGATTTTATCTTGAGATCTGTATAAGTTTACTATTGAAACTTATGCATAAATTTGAGAAGAAATGGATGCATCTATTTCGTCTAGATTGCACCAAGGTTTAAAAATAGTTGTTGTTTGGAAGCATCTGCCGGAGCACACTTTTGCTTAGTCCTAGGTCTGTTTCTTTGCTTGATATTTAGCGCCCATGAGTGAAATAAGCTACCATAAACTTCTACTTCTGATTGCATCATTATTATTTCTTAGCAAGGGCCTTTTGCTTGCCTCTTTTCTCTTGATAATGCTTCCATTGACTAAGTATTTTCACTTGCAGAATGTTAAATCATTACATGTTGAGGACATGGATGTGGTGGTTCAGCCTGGAATTGGTTGGATGGAACTCAATGAATACTTGGAGCCTTATGGTCTCTTCTTTCCACTAGATCCAGGTTTGTCTAAATCTTATTGTCAAAGATTTTCATGTACTCCTGTTTTTCGAAGTACTATGAGTGTTTCTTAAGTTTGTGGCATGATTAACGAATATGATGACGTCAGCATCAGTAGGGATGTCTGTGCATCTAGTGGATGCACGTGCTTGGAATTTGCATAAGTCACTTTTGCTGCAATGCAGTAATAGCTATTTAGCTTTTTTTCCACACTTTTTTGTAGATCTTCTCTCTCCATATATTTCTCTCGAGTTTCTTTTGTCATTTTAGCTTGTTTCCTGATTGATAGCTGATTACTCCATTGCCTCGGGTCTTACGAGTGTGGAACCACTTCCTTAGCTTCATATATCCTTATGGATTGGGCTTTCCAAGTCCTCTTTATGTGCTCTATTAGGGTACAATGGTGCAAGGCTTGGGGTATATGTGCAAACTTGATAAAGAGCAAGTGTGGGTTTGGAAATTTTCATGGCACTGGGAACTTTTGGGATATTGTACATTGGACCTTGCCTACAAGTCTACAACTTATTTTGGTTAACCTTGGCCCCTTCACGTTGTGCTGAGAATTGGAACGCAATAATTGAACTTTTTGACAAGAAGTTGGTCTTGTGGAAGAGAAAAATGTTTTCAAAGAGTGGTCACTTTACGTTCGTCAAATGTAAACACAATTTATACATTATTAAGCTCAATTTATATATGGCCTTATTTTGTTTACCCACGTCCAGGTAGGAATTTCCTCTCTAACAATACCATGGGGGCTCATATGCTCCATCTTCCAAAACGGGAGCTGATTTATATGGAAAAAGAAGTGGAAAATGTGATTAAAGTTTTATAGGAAGATGATCATGGTGTGGCTTGTAAAGTGGCTTTGGAGATTCTATAACGATAGAGTTGGGTTGTGGGCTCTTGTGATATCAGCCACATTTGAGATGGGAAGATTCATGGCCTCGAATAATCTTAACATCACATATTACGGGGGACTATGAAGCTCAATCTTGGACACATGGGGCACATTTAAGGAAGTCATTGAAATCAACGTCAGGACCAAAGAAAATATTAGTTTATGACACGATATATGGTGTGACTTAAGATAACTTGCTGATATATAAATGTCCCTCTGTAATGTTTGTGACTAAAACTATGGAGCGTGAAGGAGCTATTAATCGGAGGGGGACATGGTCAGTTGGAACTTCTATATTTGGAGATATCTTTTTAGGTAGGATTTGGAGGATCTTGGTTCTATGATTCAAAAATATTCACCTACGAAAATGGAAGAGCCGAAAATGTGAAGTTTACGTTAAAATCGAAGCGCATTTTTTTGGTAGAAGCTAATGCTCCACAGGTGGGTATCAAACCCTGAAATTCTCAATATGCTTGGTTTGAAGTACCCTTTTTTTATTGGAGATCCTTTCTCTACTTTGTGGTATGGAGCTTTGGGTCATATCTTAATCTTTGTGGTGTCTCTTGGGTATTTGAATGGGATTCTAAAGGAGATGCATGATAGGTATCAAAGAGATCCCAGAGACCAAGGTAGTGACCATCTTTGACATATATGTGGTGATTTTATATTGGACCTCTTCTTCTGGATATATATAAAAGGGTGAGGTTTGAGAGTTTTGTAATGTAGTGGAAGGATTTAGTAAAACGAATGAGTGGGCCTTAGGCCCTTAGTGAAGTCCCCCTATTTAGCAATGACCTCAATCTATGAGCAAAATAAGAAGTAGATATATCATCAAATGAGCAATTTATGATTCTTTCGTAACTAAATAGGTATAGAATGTTGAGACTGTGAGATTGAATAGCTTGTGAATCCTCATCTCATTTGAAATAATCTTTACAGATTTTCTGCTTCGATGCACTACACGTGACCTAAAGGTGTCGAATAGGCCTATTAAAGATCTCCTTTTTTTCTTCTTCTAAACGGTTATATGCTAATTGTTTTAGAATATGGCCGTATTTCGAGAGAGTATGGTGCAAAGCACCGTAAGTACAGTTGTCATTTACACTATATCACACTATATCATACGGATTGGGTAACTTCCATCTCAAGTTACACCAGGGTTGACTATCGATACATGTAACTTAATGAAATAGCTTAGAATTTCAAATTAGTTCAGTAAACTCTCTATCTTTCTTTGTTTGTCTTTCTCCTTTTTCCTAAACCTTAAATTTAAACTTTATACTAGAGTGTATTGATGGAACCGTAAACTTTTGCTTCTGCCGGTCGGCTTTTGCCCTCGCTGACGTTTGCCCGGTATTTTACTTTCTTTCATTTGTATTCTGCTTATTGTTGAACATTATTTAGGGTTTTATATACTAGTCCCTTGCTGCTGGTTGAGGATTTGCATCAAAGAGATGATATTCTTCTTGAGAATTATTAAGATATCTGTTGGTAATGTATTTGTTCACGATCTGAAAACAAACTAGTGATCCAGCCCAAAATTTATTACCCAATGACCCAATTCTTTGGTTTTTCTGTCGTAATTTGTTAATGCTTGAATCCAGTTCTGGTGGTTCGGCAGATCTTTATGATGTATGCGCAATTTTTGATGGAGAATAGTCTGTGATTTCTTATTTATTGTAATGATATTTGATATTTGATATTTGATTTCTAGTAGCGATCATCTTCTGTTTGATCCCAGTTGTTTCTCTCGGTGTTGATTGGCTGTTTCTCAGAGTGTAATTGAACCGCCGTGTCTGGGTTTTTCTCAGTGGTACTCATTCTTAGTGGTTACTTGAAGGATGTTTTTGCGTTGTTCATTTCGTTTCGGTTTAGTTTTGCTATCGAGCATGACATATGTGGTCATAGGATTGGTGGTTGTGACTTTAAGTCTTCACGTGGTGAAGACGTGCGGTATGTGGAGTTGTAAGGTATTATGAGGGTGATGGTGTTGTGGCGGGTTCAACCTAGTTTTACCAGGTAAAAGGTTGACTCAAAATGGTACAAAAGAAAAAAAAAGAATGTCCGTTGCGATGTAGTGCTTGTTTTGCGAAGGAATGTTTCTCTTTTAGCATCATTATCGCTCGTTTGAGATGTTCCTTGACTATTTTCTCACTTGTCTTTCCTTAAATGTGTTGTTTGGTGTGTTGAGTTGATTTTTGTAAATAAACTATGGAAACCGACAAATTGGTTGGTGGTTCATATTGTCTTTTGTTTCCCTCTTTTTCATCTTTCTCTAAAAATCTCATCTCTTTCTCAATTTTTTCTTCTTCTCAAACATAGTGCAATTGATTAGTTTGGCGCTATTGGATTGTTTCATCTATAGCTAACTGAGTAGACCAAAGTGATGTCTGACTTTTTTTTCATTAAGAAGGTTCTTAGAATCTAATTGCTCAAAATTTATATGTTCTTTTTGTTGTCCGTACGAGGTTAGAAATGGACATTCCGCGAGTCTAATGAGTTCAAGATTTAAGCTGGTGGTT
The DNA here is from genome assembly GCA_014058105.1 of Kingdonia uniflora. Taxonomy (NCBI): domain Eukaryota; kingdom Viridiplantae; phylum Streptophyta; class Magnoliopsida; order Ranunculales; family Circaeasteraceae; genus Kingdonia; species Kingdonia uniflora. The sequence continues at coordinate 2,406,783 of JACGCM010000622.1, forward strand.
TCTTAGGGTTGCCCTGTGCAATTCTGAAAATGATCACTTTTGTTCGTGGCTTTAAAATTTACATTGAGTGATATAGGGTTAAGTTCCAAGAACTAATCTACAATTTATTTGTCTTGTGGTGTTGAATCTTGAAAATCAGCAATGGAACCAATGTTGTTGGTCTATAGATCCCACATGTTGGTGAAGCCTTATTATTTGGTGTTGGGAGCTATTGTTGTTGAAGAATCCAGTTTTTATTTGAGAAAGAAGTTTGATGATTTTTCTTCAATACAATTGAAACTCGAAGAGTGAATTTTGAAGTCTTGAGTTCTAGTTGTGCAATAATTTGAAGATTTAACGTGATGGAGAGCTTTTTCTCTATTGTTTTTGTTTCTTATTGCATTTCAAGATGGAATACAACGTATATATATTTGAGCTTGAGGTGAGTGGTAGAGAGTATGATCACATTGTGAGAGAGTGCGGTTGCCAATAATTGTAGTTAGAGTGTAGTCGATTATGATATATTGTATTAAACCAAGTAATTTGCACATTATTTTACACTAGTGTTTCCCTCTATATTATTAATAGGAATTGGATCATAAAATATAGTTCGAAATTAATTGAATAAATTCTTTTTCTTTCTCTTGCCTAAATTTAACTCTAACCAACTTCAATGGTTGCGGGGTAACCAATAAGGCTTAACGATTAATAAAATTCACCAAACATGTACACAAAATGATTTTTAAAGTGAAACACCCGATTAAGAGAAAACTTGGTACACTAAGAATCCAACATTGAAGTTATTGAATTTTCATGATTTTCCAAGACAATTGTACATTAACTTAAACCACCATGCGAACTTCTACATCCTTCACCATTCCTAAGGGTCACATGTCCCATTCTGTAAACGGTGAAATGCGCGCACCGTCTTTTCATGAAGTTGTCATCAATCAACAGTTGATCCTTTTAAACATACTCACGAATCCACTAAGAAAATTGTAAACAACATGTGTTAACATTACTTTATGTAAGTGACATGTTCCATGTTTTCTCCACTTAGCGTAAATAATGCTAATAAGTAACAATATGCCTGTGATTTTTGAACCTCGGCTTTGAAAATAAAAACCATGTTTGGGAACAACAGTCCCCTCTCTGAAGCAGTCACACCTTCTCATCCTCTTCTCTCTGATGAAATTGCAGCTCCTCGTCTTCCCCTCTATCAAGAAATCATTGTGTTTGATCGGAGACGGCGGAGATACATAGTTGTTTTTCAATGGTTTGAAGATTTTTATGAAGGAAAAAGTTGGAGATAACGAGGGATCAAATTTGTTGACTCGCTTAATAGGGTTACATATGAATTAGGTCTAAAGGGGGAAACTGTGAAAAAGCGAGCAATGCAGAGAGCAAAGCTGATTGTTGCCAAACCAGATACACCATGGCCGGTCAGCCAGTCGAACTCCGGGTTTGGCAAGACTACTGTTCGATGGATATCGCTCATCGGCTGCAAATTAGTCTCTGGTTTCAAGGAGGTGCACAACAAGTCAGCTGGCTAGATGGGTCAGTCAAATAACATGCAACTGCTATTTGAAGAGAACGGTATTACTGATTACCAAGATAGTTAACCCATGTTGTAATGCAATGCGATCACGAGCAAGATTTGTTTTTGTTACTACGGATTAAGCGATATTGCTGCAATGCCATTTCCAAATTTTCTGTACAGTAGGCAAAAAATACACAAAATTTTATTATGTGCAGATAAATGAATATAGTATTCACTAAAAGCATAATTAACAAACTTGGATAATCCAAAAAAGAAAATGGATAACCGAGATATTGACATACACCAATTAACAACTAACAAACATAACTTGGAAATATTATCCTTATTGCCAAGGAAATATAATAAACCATAACTACGAAACTCGAATATGCTAAGTTGCAAATGCATGGGAGTACTTGAGTCTAAGTGTTCTAAATTTTAGGTTTTAATTGCAATAAGGTAATTAAATATCTCTTTTCTTGTTTCTCTTATCTTAATCTAATTAAGAAGCTTATACTTGTCGTAATTGTCTCGTTTATTAGATTTAACATTATTATTATTATAAAGAAAGTAAACATAATTTATTGATTCAAGAGAATGAAGCTTTCCGAGATGGAAATAATACAACCCAAAGGCAAGGGGAAAGAACAAATACTAACAAACTAACAGATCGTTGGTTCCATGGGAGTACTTGAGTCTAAGTGCTCTAAATTTTAGGTTTTAATTGCAATAAGGTAATTAAATATCTCTTTTCTTGTATCTCTTATCTTAATCTAATAAGAAGCTTATACTTTTCGTAATTGTCTTGTTTATTAGATTTAATATTTTTATTATTATTATAAAGAAAGTAAACATAATTTATTGATCAAGAGAATGAAGCTTTCCAAGATGGAAAGAATACAACCCAGAGGCAAGGAAAGAACAAATAATGCAAGATACTTGACCTAAACAAGGTTCGTGGTAACTAAAACTTTCCTTCGTGTCACAAGATCTTCAACTGTGACCATCTTGATGACAATAGATGATGAAGACCGATGCAAGACACTTGACCTCACACCAACAATTATTCTATTATGGTATTTGCCGCGTAGAATTAGTGTTACCCGTTCACTATTTTCCTCTTTTTTTGTTTCTTTATCGTGTTTTACTTGACTCGCGTTTGCATCTCATTAGAAAATGCGATAATATGCAAAAAAATGCAATGCATTTGCTCGTGGTCGCATTTAAGGGGTTGCGGTAGTGATGTTATGCGTTTCCGACTTGCATAAATCGCGTCTATCGCTATGCAGTCTCATTGTCGCTATGCAGTCTCATTTTTTGCATCTGACGACCTTGGGACTGCCCAGCGAGCATAGGCGGTTATGTAGTTATGAGCCTTTTGTGTTCAATCACTTTTCCAGTTAGTAGTCGAGCCTTCTTCAGAAATAATCTTCAAAAGACCCTCTCAAAGCCATATTTATATGCCCATATCTATTTGAAACTTTAAAAAATTGGTAGAAGGAAAAACAAAGGGATTGTATGGTCATCGTGGGATGAAGTTTCTTTCTGGACCGATGTTAATGTGTGGTCCAGTCTCTTTAACTCAAATTTTATGAAAACTTAATGCTCTTATGGATACAAAGCCACATGCACGAAATCTTTCAAGCCACTAGACCCAGCAAGATAGCAAATTTCTTTCGCAACAAGAAATCCAGTAAATCGCATGGGGTTATGCGCTATTCTTTTTTATTAGAGGTACCGCTCGCTTCGTGTTTGGAGCTATATTGGAAATCTTTCGCGCGGGAGCGTCTGTTAAGAAATTAGTAGAAGACTCATCATCACGCCACATCTAGAGAATCTATAGAAAATCAGCGGCTGCCTACTAAATCGCGCGGTGCTGGGAGTGCTTTATTCTCCCTTTGCTGCTAGTCTGATTCTGGCTTAGGAAGAGGGGTCCTTTCGTGCTTAGTAGTCACTCGCCCGGCCTGTGTTGAATAAGGGAAACAAGACATGGCTTGATCTGAGTGATAAGGGCGGCTAATAGCTCTTGACTCGGGCACGTAAAACAAGGAAGCGAAGGGACTAGTGTTTGAGCCTAGCCAAAGTCATAGCTGGTTACGGGACCAACACTGCCATTTGATGACATCATTTGATGACACTGTTTGTCACGGCCTAGCCTGGCTCTACCTCTACAGTGCCCGGAGCACAACGGAATACGAGGCCATCTTCCTCCACATGCACGTGCGGCCGGCATGTACCAGCCATCTTCCCTAGCGCGGCGGCGCCAGTGGAATAGAGCCACGGATGCTAGAGCGGCATCCGGATAATCCTGGATACTCGTAAGGGGTCGTCGAATATGTATTCGGTAAAGCAACAACGCTGAAGGTTCCTTCAATAATCCCTATAGCGTAATCTCTCGTGACTGGGCACGAGGTACGGATAGCACACCTGTCCTATAGCGGATCAGGATAGCTCAATATGCCGGGTTCCAGATATGGGACATGTATATCTCAAGGGGTGACAAGCCTGGACTGGTTACATTGTCCATTTATAGGGGCGGTGCGTCTCGGTTAGCTCGCGGGGCAAAGGGACGGCATAACGACGCCATATACAAGCCCTATTTGTAAAAGCGGCCCGCATTGCGAGGCAATGTCTCCTGGCCTTCCCTAGGCTAAGGAGAACTCATGACCATCCCTTGTAGATAGCCCATGAGCCGGGTCCAAGATGACCAAGCCTTAAAGCTCGTTTAGTCATGGGGAGGTTTGGACCAAGGTTCCTCCTTAATATAGCTACTAAGGAAATAGCTAGTTTCCAAAAGGAAACGTTAAAACATGAGACGAAGCGTACTGGCACTTCTCGCCCCCTTAACCAATTCCGATTTCAACGAAACTTGGCGTGCAGCTATATTAGGGTCTAGAGAACATATATCCAAGGTCAGAACTCAAAACTCTCGGGTAGATTTGGCCGGCGTTCGGTAGGGCGTCATACTGTTTCTTTATAAAAGATTCTTACAAATTAGGAAAAGTTAGTGGAACCGAATGTACCTCGAATATTCAAATATAAGAAGTGAAGAGATTCCGAGGATTTTTGGGCATGTTAATGAAAATAAATGTGCCAGTATTTAATGTCAGAAAATTGAAAATTCCACTAGATGGTAAACTGAACCTATATGTTTTGTCTTTTATGAAAACTTGGTCTCTTTGGATTTCCACTAAATGTTGTCTAAATCATCCATGTAGTGTTTCAGTGTCGTTAATATTTCGTATTTCTCACCTACTCATGCTCCAAATATCTCAACACATTGTCTTGTAAACATGGAAATTATCTACTGATTGCACCATATATATCTCATATATGGTAATATGTGATTGAAATTCAGTTTTTCTTTAATCCTATTGACTAACAGGGCCCGGTGCAACTATTGGTGGCATGTGTGCGACGCGTTGCTCTGGTTCTTTAGCAGTAAGGTTTGTAACTCATTTATCACTGGATAATTTATTTATTTATTGTTTGTTGCAATTTTTGAGACAACTAATTTACTTTGGGTTGATGTCTTTATCTTGGAACATTCTTTCTGAATCTCGAATTGGTTTTTTCTTTGAAGTTCGGAATATAGTTTTTCTGTTCAGACATTAGTTCATAAGACTTTGCATATTAACTCGAAGTAGGAAGCATCACCCTGAGTTTTGATGAATCAAATGTAATCTAAACAAGTTTGATTAAGTCGTGGTCTGATGAGAGTACTAATGATCATATTGTGGGGGGCTTACTCTAAGGAGCTATAGGTTAAAATATTCATATTCTTGAGTTACAAGCTAGCAAGATTGGCTGAGTGGCATGTGTGCCGATAGAAACCAAAGGTTTCATAGTGGTAATTTCTAGAGGAGCTATTTGCCCGGATCAAATCCAAAGCTATTGTTTCGTACCAAAAACTGACTGACCTTCATCCCTATTCACTAGCAACTCACCTTTTCTCTATTCACTAGCAACTCACCTTTTCTCTATTCACTAGCAACTCACCTTTTCCCTTTTCATTGCCATCTTTATGTAACGCTATAGGGCCATCACAATGCTTTTTGTTTATGCGCAGTCATGTCTAATAGCCCATCTCGAGACAAAGGAGAGAAATGTGTCGTGGTCAAGTAGAACCTTGATTGAAAAACAGGAGGTTCAGGTAGGCCTCAGGTCGCTATTGTTTCCGGACCCCGCTAACGAAGATGAACATTGCGGTCAAATCTCTCTCTTAGGATGGAAATACTAGTAAGGGTGGTTTGTTAGCACCATAAATTTTTTGATTTCATACACAAAGTTGGTGCACCACAATAAAAATAGTGGCTTTTGAAAATTTATACAACAATAGGCCCATATAGCCAAAGCATATTCAATTAGATTTTACACAGTTGAACTGAACAAAACCGCAAGGGTAAATATCTTCTGTTTTCTTTGCTTATTCCCGCTCCTAACCTCTTGTTATATGAACCCCAAAAAATGTTATTTCATTTCTTAAGAAGTTCCTTGAATTGCGTTGTGCATCTTGACGACGTTCTTTGGTCCCACTGCGCTGGTTCATATTTTACAGATTATGTATACTTATTTCCTTTGTGTAATGCTTTGGTGGGTTGCAAAACCCTATTTTTCTACATAATTCAAAACATTGTGGTACAGTTTGCTTTTGTTTACTCATAAATGATTTCTTCCAAATAAATCTTTGATTAGACTTAGATTGCTGAGTTCATTTTGTACTAGATAGTGTGTTCACACCTTGATTCATGGTTTACGGGTATACACTACGGGACACTAAAACTGATTTAAAAAGTATTGAAAGATTGGGTAAGAGCACTTGCATAGCAGTTAGACAGTGGAAACTACCGTCGTGTTCGTTATATCACGTATTCACTCTACAATCTTGAAAGATTAATTTGGATAGTTCAATATGGCAAGGAAAAACTTATAGTAAGGGACTGTGGTTGTCTCCTGTCCTAGTTGTTTGTATTAGGAGTATAACACACCATCTAGGAGAAAATAATTTGAAAAGTTCATGATCGTACGTCAAAAATGATATTAGGCTTGAGGGCAGTGATTGGTCCACCGTCCTTGTTATGTATGCTACGGGTTCACCCCTCCGTTCAATTACAAATTATTTGGAAAGTTTAGGATGGTAGGGCAAAGGCATATATGCGACTTCAAAACGGTAGCCAACTATCATTCATTCTTATAAAAGTATTTGACTGTTCTTAGTTTTATGAAACAATTTTTTTCTTACTATTTAATTTGTTATGTGGCTTTTTACAGGCTTCATCATTCTCTTGTCTCACTGATTATGTACACGTGAGTTTTGTGCGTTTGCATGCCCTAGTAATGGGAAGATTACCTTCATCCTGTCCTTGGGATTTACTACTTTTATTAGGTGTATTAACATCTTCTTTGGCTCTATATTTGTAAGTGACTACGAATCGATTGTAGTAATAAATTTAATATTGAAAAAAGAAAGAAATTGTATAAAAAAATCCAAGGACGGTGTCCAATCACGTCCTCTTTTCTTTTACGAAAGGTTCGTGGTTGCTTACTGCTATTTTTTTTTGCTAGGCAAGCCGGTTCTATATAAATTGCCTACTGCTATGGACTAACATATACATTTTTGCCCTATTAGCATAAACATTCCTAATAAAATTTTGCCCAATGGTGTGCTTAACCCATAAAGAACCTATATTTTGCCGTACCAACTCAAATGTTTTAAATTGATTGCCTATTGCTAACTTACGGTTCAGGAGCTCGAAGAAGGGATGTCGAGAATCAAGCGATTAAATGAGATTGCACAAAGAAAAGTGGGTTTGGTAACATCCCATCTTCATACTTTTAATGGTGATTCCGAATTGACGAATTAGGGTTTGAGGAGATATTAAGTAAATACCCTTTTTTATTCGGGGCTTACCATGGTCTTGTAATGGCTATGACGCAGTTAGATTCCGGTGAGTTGGATGAGGTTGTGAAGAGAATCGAGCATGCCATAGATTTTAAGTTATTGGTTGTGCAAGTTAGAGTTATCGAGGGGAAGTTTATGGATGCATTGAAGGTTTATGAGGAATTTGTGAAGGAGGAACCGAGGGATTTCAGGTCTTATTTGTGTCAAGGGATAGTTTATGCGCTTTCAAAGATGAAAGATGTGGCAGAGAAACACTTCGAGAAGTATTGCCGGCTTTTTGATGAAACAGTACTTCTCCGAATTTTTGACGAAACAGTTCCTAAGGAGCATACTTATAATGCTCGGTATTTTTGACGAAAGTACATTTGAAAGAAAGGTTTCGTTACAAATGGGCCGAAGGATGGAATGAGTTCAAGTGGTTGATTAGATGTGGTCTGGGGCTTAAATTCCTTACTGAGATGAATACGGCGTTGTTTGGAAAGTGGCTTTGGAGATTTAGCAATGATAGGGATGGCCTATGGGCCGAAGCGATCAAAGCTAAGTTTGGGATTGGGCAAACTGATTGGTTCCCAAATAAGTCTACCATGTTATATGGAGTAGGACTATGGAGGTTAATATTTAACACTTGGGATAATTTTAAGGATGAAATTGACATTAATATTGGAAATGGGCAGAAGGTTAGTTCTTGGCACGATGTCTGGTGTGATACAAGACCTTTGGCTCTAGTGTATCCTTCGCTCTTTAATGCTTGTGATCCAAAGCTTGGGAAAGTGAATGAGTTTTACGAAATGGAAGGGGAGATGGTGAGTTGGAATTTTCATTTTTGAAGGAATCTTTTTGACAGGGAGCTAGAGGATCCCGGGCTTATGATTTTAAAAGTCACATCGTTTGCAATCCGATTGGGGAAAGATAGTTAGAAGTGGAAGTGGACTGGGAATAGGATATTCACGGTGAAGTCAATGTGCAACCACTTGGTGGAAGCAAGAAGCACAAAATGTGAGTATCGAGTAACGAACTCCCGAGACGTTTGGTTTGGAAGAAAGATATCCCGTCCAAAGGTGCTTTTTTTTATTGGGGGCTTTGGGGGAGAACAACGACTAAAGACCAATTAAGGCAAAGATGTATGAATGTGGATTCTTTGTGTCCACTTTGTAGTACAACAGATAAGGCTATTGATCATCTACTCATACATTGACCGACGACGATGGAGGTGTGAAATCATTTTCTTAATTTGTTCGATGTATCTTGGATTTTTGAAAGGGGTTTTATTTCTTCTTTAAAATTGTGGTGGTGTACGCCATTTAGGAGGAAGATTGGAAGAGTTCTGTGGGACCTTACCCCCTATGCGGATGGGTTTTATGGAAGGAGAGGAATGATAGACACTTTAATGGAAAGATGAAGACTGTGGAAGCTATTATCCTCGACGTTTACGCAACTATCTTGCATTGGTCTTCTTCCTTAATTATCATGAAAGGGGTTCCGTTTGAGGATCTTGTGACACGGTGGAAATATTTAGTTTCTGCGGATCCATCGTGATGTTTAGGGATTTGTATCACTTTTTTTTTTGTTTTGCCTTCGGGTTGTAATCTTTCCATCTCGGAAAGTTTCGATCCGTTCTTCAATGAATTACTTTTACATTCTCAAAAAATAAATAAAATAGATGTGGCAAGTGTAGTTACATTTGGAAAAGTTAATGCGATTTCTTTCTTCATAATGCGTAGTTGATTATATAATATTGTTCTAGACGAGGTTTGTAATATACCACAAATAACAAGGACAATGGACAACCATTGTCCCTCAACCTGCAATACTTTTCCTCCTAATACATTAACTTTCCAAATTGATATTCAGGAAGGTGGGAAGAACCTATTACACAAAAGATAGTTCTAATGCATTATGTATACAATAGTACTATTCGTGGCTCGCCACAATGAATACGTCGACGCGTCTTTGGCGCTACAAAATGTGCCCATTAGCGCGTCTTCGGTGCTAAAACTCAATACAAAATATTTTCGTGCATATCCGATGTACATAATTATGTAGAGTGTGTCAAATATTTTAAAAAGAGATCACATAAAGCAGAGATTTTGTAAAGTTTAAATCAAATCATTAGTAAGAAATGATATTGACATCCGAAATATTAATAATTGCCGCATAATTATGGTATAAATCCCCATAAAATGTTCAAAAGAATTCAACCTTAGCCACTTTTTTCAATCAATTCCATCTTAGTCACAACAAACATAAATCGGGGGATGAACGACACATCTTGTCTCTTTGATGGGATGAAGCATCACGAGCACTTACAAACTAAGAGCATTATGGATAAATCGGATTAAGTTCACCAAACTCTTCATACACCATTCATCGTACATTGCTTACCAATATACAACAAACATGTTATATAGCTAGTGGAAAAAAAGAAAAAAAGAAAAAAAGAAAAGGGGGTTTAATTTCAGACATGAATATCACTGACGGGAGACTACATCAAATTGACCATTAATAATCAATTGATAAAAAAAATGTTTTACAAAGATAAACACTAAAACTGTAACAAAAAAAACCCCCCCCTTACATCTAAAGAGACCCCATAAATTTTACTTCAATTATCAAAGAACATCTTTGCAAGGTCTGCATCAAAGACAACCATCCCAATGTCCATGTAATCTAATCATGAATGACTTATGGAACCATGGCACAGGTTGGAAGAACCCCTTGACGTACTCACGGATTCCCCATGTCTAACCATTGCTGAACTTCCCAAAATTCCTGATTTCGTTGGACTTTTCAAAATTCTCCAATTCTGCTATTAACTATGAACTACAAACTAACATTTCAGTACTAAGTTCATAAAGGACATTGATTATTAATAATTTAGACTTGATATCATTCGAAGATGTAGTAAATTAATACAGAGAACTGGAAAGAAAAACAAAAAACTTTGTTATGATTCATGAAACTAAACGAAATTTTACTTTGAAACACCACGAATCTGTAATTTCAAAATAGAAAGTGATATCTAAGATTCATAATAGAAAACAATATCTAAGAAAAATTATACATTTTTCCAGAAGTCCTTGGCCTTCATCTTCGTGGGAGCAGCAATTACGGTTGCTTGAAATCAACAAAGAAGCCAATGCCAATTGTAATCACACCAAAGAACCACTTCAATAAATAAAAAATGAAAGCATTAAAATCAGGAATAAAGATGAATCTCCAAACAATAACAACTATAATCAACCAAAGAATTAATGTTTTCACAAATAACCAACTCACCACCCATCATCTTATCATGTTTGGGCACAAATTAACAAAACAACCCTTCTTTGCTTTGCCCTTTTTCATCGTTCTTTCATACCTTCCTGTAAACAAATAAATGAATATTCAGATAATAGTGGGGGAATGAGATCTAAGGCACATTAAAAGTAAAGAGAGAAATGTAAGAATTTTTGGCGCTGGACTCAAATCATGTAGAGCATAAAATCAAAAACAAAATTAGAAAAGATAACAAACTTACCTTGGATTGCCATAAGATCATGCCTTTTTGCTTGGAGGGATTCACAATTCCAACCCAATGAAGAATCAAATTGCGGGAATGTAGAAGAAATTATTTGAATTAAGAGAGAGAGAGAAAGACTGGAAATATCGGAGGGGTTTGATTTGTGGGCAATTCCTAACTTGAGATAGAGGGGGAGATTCGTGCCGTGGGAGTGGAGGAGAAATTATGGGCTGGAAGTTGTAACTGAAGAAATGGGTGTGTTAATTGGTTTGACAATAATACCCTTAAAGGTGTTCCAGAACCACGAAACACCCTGCTATCTAACTACTTATCTTAGATCTCAGCCCTCCTTTTTACATCTTTTTATATTGTTAATCTTGAGAAATTAAAACTCTCTCATCATCTTTTTGTCTCTGAAAAAACTCTACTTATGGGCAAATTTGTTTATATGAAAAACACCCTTCTTAGATAATTTATAAATTAGTAACTTACACCACAGTCTACTACTTTGGATGTAACATCTAGTGGAAGGCAGTGTATACGTGTAAAACTACAAATTTGGAGCGCAGCACTGTGTAGAGAACCGAGTTCAAAACTAAATCTATTATTTGATCTAGTGTGAACCATTCGCACGAGTTCTCTTCTGAAGAAAAATCAAAATGCAGCACATCAATTACTAATAAGCTAAAAATTAGTATTTGCAATCATTCAAACATTAAAAAGAAAAGGAGGAAATATATGAGGAACTATAACATGGAACTGCGGAGCATTTTGAGATGCATAGAGTTGGAGAATCTGATGTAAACAAATTTAAAGACCAACAATCAAGGTTATAAAGACAAAGTGCTAGAATCAACTGCAACATATATATATTATTATTTTGGTTAAGAAGAACTTACGTTTATTCATTTGAAACTAAAATTAGGTTTTCAATGTTTTCCCCAAACTTGCAAACCCGTTCTTCTCACAAAACCTAACTAAACTTTAGTGATAAAAGGCTCCCTATTTAAAGTAAAATTAAGGTGGACCTTGTATGCTATTTTTTTATTGGGCTTAGACATCTCTCTTAAAAATTCTCCTAATTTTCTATTTTATTGTTATTAATGTTTATTTAGTAAGTTTTGATTTGTTTTAGTAGTCTTTTTCTCCAAGTACTAGGTTTCCTATTTCTATGAGATTTTTCATTGTGACGAGTCTCCTTTCTCTATAAAAGGAGAGTTCTTATAGGTTGCCTTCATAGGTTGGTTTTAATAGAAATGGTTTTTTAGGAGTTATGTAAAGTTTGGGGTAAAGCTAAAATCGCTAGATATTTCGATCTTAGTTTTAGTATAAATTCAATAATAAGAGTGTTTTTCTAGTTTTGATTGAGTGTGTTTTATTAAAACGTATTGATATCGAAACAATCTCTTGCTTCCGAGGAATGTTCATATCGTTTTCAACCATGTTACCAAGAGATTCAAGTTCTCCCCTTCTACGTTTACTAGACTAGTGTAGCTGCACACACGTAGCGCATATAACTCCCCTTTTCACGTGCGCGCCACTTTTCAAATAAGGTATTCTGATGTATGATTGTGATGTTTTATGAAGTCTAAAACATAAGTGTACTGAAAATTAGATATAGTCTCCACATAAAAAGGACATTTTTTGTAAAGCCTGAATGCGACTTGTAAATTTACATTAATGAAATACCTTTAGTGGAGATTGCACTACAATGTAATTTAACTAAACTTTGAAAATTATTTAACAACAATCTGCTTCAACAAAAATAGATTTTATAAATGTAATTGAAGGAAACATTGTAAAAGAATTTCTAACGTAATGAAAAATAACGAAAATCTCCCAAAGGTGCAATCTCTACACTCTTACACATAACAAATCAAATGTGTTGTAGTGTAATTACAAATTACAATAACTGCATTTAGTGTTCTTATAAAGGTGCAATCCATACAATTTTATACTTAACAAAGCAAATGCGTTGTCGTTGTTCTTGTCACTTCAAAGTTCATTATATAGTTGTCTTATTATCTTTTGCAAATAATGCTATCCTTGGATGGGATTAGTTCTTTCAATGTATCATTTTCATGAACTTCTCTATTGTCTTTTCATGTACAATTGTGATTTAGGTTGATGTAATTATGTGTATAGTGATATGGTTTTTCAGTTTGTAGGTATGGAACTATGCGTGATAATGTTATCAATCTCAAGGTATGTTGATCTTCATCTGGTATATCCTTTCATTTAGTCAGTTTGATATTTGAGCAATATTCCAGTTCCAGTGCAGGTTGTCCTCGCAAATGGGGATGTTGTAAAGACAGGTTCTCGTTCCCGCAAGAGTGCTGCAGGGTATGTGCACATTTCTTGTCTCTTTTGCTTCAAAGATAATAACTCATAAAGTTTTTTCCTCGGACTGCGATTTTCTGTAAAATGTAAATATGGAGCCATGCTTTTGTCTCAAGGAATTTCACTTCTGAGGACTAAATCCAATAAAATGAGTCAAGAAAAAAATATAGGAAGGGAGTGATGGAATAAGTAATTTTGCTTACAAGGATATGATATTTATAAATTAATTTTAAAGAAATGAATCCAGGGATGTGGGAATGGAGACAATCATGCACAGAATTAGCTTCTACACGTTAAAAAATTGTGCAAGGACCAGAAGCTCACATGACCTGAATCGAAAGGGCTAAGCGTTCCTTTCACTGGATTATAACTGGAAGTAAGCAGTAACTAGACATAAATAACTGAACCCTATTATTTGCGTTGAACAACACCCCTCTCTCTCTTTACTTTTTAAGCCAGTGCAATGCTGCCTTGCATTCGCAGCCAACAATATCAATGGAAATATTGTTTGGGAACTGCCCCACTGTCAAGTTCTTGATCTGTCTGTGAGTAAACAACAGGGCACAAATCGCGGCAAAGCTTGTTTTCTTTGCACAATTGCAATCTATCTCAGCATATTAGCATACTGGCAAGTTGTTTTTGCAATCGTAAGCTGGGGTTAAGGCAAACCCCATGGACCAGCATATTAAAAAAGCAAGGGAGCTTAAGTATTTTTCCCACTAGCATCTTCCTCTAGAATTTAACACAGGGTACTAGGAAGTGAACTAGGGGATACAAATACACACTCACCAAATAGGTTCAAAAAGTAGAAAGACAATGAATACCACTATTAGCTTCTCTAAAGAAGTGAGTAATTTTAAAGTCTTTTAAGATCAACAGTGGCCAAAAAGAATAGCTTGAGCTAGGTGATAGCAGTGCCACCAAAGAGGGGCAACCTTGTGTATAAAATAAGCAACCATAGCTGTAGAGTCAGTGGCAATCCAAATCTTGGTGTACCCATGGTGCTTGGCAAGAATAAGGCCCCTGTAGATAGCAAATATTTCATGATAGATTACATATTTATGTGGCTCTTTCCCACTATAGCCTAGTAAGAAGTTACCAAAACTGTCTCTAACAGTCCCTCATAACCACCAGCATCAGAGCTCAAGAAGCTAGGGCATATTTATTATGATTTAGTTAAAGGGGAAATGTGAGTCGTTTCTCTGCCTCGAAGCTTCCTAACCCTAACCCTAGCCAGCTAGCCCTTTAGGGTTTCTTATAGCTTCCTATCTTGATTTTTTTCTATAAAATCACCTCTTCTCCTCTCTCAATTTCTGCGCCTTCTTCAATTTCTCTCATTTTTTGTTTCTTTGCTGGTGGGATCTTTATTTTTCCGTTTTCCTTTTCTCTATTGTCTCCATCTCTCCTGAATCATGACTGAATCACTTTCTCATCATTACAGTAGGATAGAGGTTCAATCTTTTTATTGTTGTTTATTCAAGTTCATTTGAATTTTTTCAAATTTACTTTTCCTTCTAGTCTTCAGTGACTACTCTCTTTGCTGCTTTCATGGAGGCTTCTGGATCAAAGTCTTTTGCTGCTGATGTTGGGGGGTAAGCCTTCGATAGCAGATCTCGATATGAGCTTCACATTTTTTTTTCAAAGGATGGCGTCCCTGCTACTTCTTTCTCTCTTCCTGATGCTGAGGCTGCATTCTCTAACACTTTGATTCTCAATTTTTCATCTGGTAGGCCTTCCCTGGGGGAAATTTAGAATCTATCGTGAATTTATGGGGTATCGATCTGTGAATGTGGGTCTTTTTGATCCACGACGGTTATCAAAGTCGGAAACCAGGGGGAGACCCGCTTATGAACCCGAACCCTGGAGATTTTCCATGAATGAAGACCCGGGGGAACCTCTGTTGTGGAGATAGAGGCTTAAGCACACCCGCCCACGTCTTATGGTCAATATCGAACACACCAACTCCGCTTATGAACCCGAACCCTGGAGATTTTCCATGAATGAAGACCCAGGGGAACCTCTGTTGTGGAGATAGAGGCTTAAGCACACCCGCCCACGTCTTATGGTCAATATCGAACACACCAACTCCTGTATCAGAATCAATAGCAGTTAGGTTCGCTGGACCATCAAATAGCCCTTAGATCAATTGCCCGGCCCAGCCCAGCCCCCCGAGAATGAGAATGCACCAATTCATAGTTGCAAGATGGTCATCCGTATGATACGTTATGTGTATTGGGAGGCCGTCTATCTTGGTTGGTCGGCCTAGGGGATAGGCTTTTGGTTTCGCTTATACTACGTCTTCTATAGTGATGGTTATGCTTGATTCGTCCAATTATGTATACAAGACTCTGTCTAGGGAGTCTCTCCATGTGAAGGGATTCTATTATAAGATCTCCAGGTGGTCCATTAATTTTTTTGTCTCAATCTGGATCTATTTACCTAATTTCAAGGTATGCTTTTTCAATGCTGGTTTTCGGAAGCTTGTGGTGAATGATTCGATTGGGGTTAAGTTCATTAGGTTTATCCAGCCAGGAACATTTCTAGGCCTAGTGTGACTAGGATTTGCATTAAGTGGATCTCACGAAATCATATCCTGATAAGGTTGGATTGGGTTGCCTAGAGGAGGGATGGTTGCGGAAAGTTGTGTATGAGAAAATGCCTAGTATATGTACTCATTGTTTCTTGCAAGGTTATTGTTGAGACCTGTGTGAAGGTGAAGAATACTGAGCAGAACAAGGATGCTGAGAAGTTGGCGATGCAGAAAAAAATTGTGATTCGAGAAGGTGAAAAGAACATGGTTTGCCCTGCCCTTATTCTTTTAAAGAAGACTGGGGGTATTGAGATCCATGAACCAATTGTTGGCATGGGCAGTCTCAATATGAACAAAAACTTTATAGGTGTTGCTGATGCTGTGGTTTATCAGGAAGGTGAACAGGATGTTGCTGAACAGTTTAATGTTTTGCAGGAGAATGGGCTCACAGAGCTAGCTAAGAAGGATGTTGATTAGATTGTGCAGGCTAATGATGATCCTGTGGTTAAAAGAAAACATTATGTCTCAGATGGAGATGTCTACAGTCAGAAGAACCAGATGGAGAGGAGTGCAGTTCCTGAAACCAATGTGGAGGAAGGTCTTGTGAATTTCGCTCAGCTGGCATACCACAGGTGAATAAAGCAAGCCAAAGAAAACATTTGTAGCTTTTAGTGTGGAGACTAGGAGCAAGTGTGCATCAAAACATAAATAGTTTCCATGATTGGGGGGCTATCAGTATGGAGTTGTAGGGGTATTGGGAATAATAAAACAGTGGGTCATCTAAAATCTTTTGTTAGGACTAACAGAGTTTTAGTAGGTGTCTTGTTAGAACTGTTTTGTATGTATTCCAGTTACATTCTATTACAAGAATAATAAATTTTGAATCTTGTGTTTCTAATGGTTTGAATGGAGGCAAATTTTGGGTCATGTGGGGTGGCTACAATTAGAATGCGTTGTCTAGCTCTGATTAGTTTGTAAATTGCTCCATGTCATAATAATTGGCATGCTGAAATTACCTTCATATATGCAAAGTGTGGTGTTGTAGAAAGAAGAAGCTTGTGGAGTGACCTGGTTTTTTTCTACCAATTTGAATGGGCCATGGATGATGGTGGGAGATTACATAATGCTATTATAATCAACAATGAGAAAATTGGAAGAAGATTGGGGAATGAAACTTCCTTGAGAGAATTTGAGCAGATGATACAAGACAGTGGGGTCATTGAAGTTTCTTTTGTTGGATCACAATTTACCTGGTGTAATGAGCAAAATGGGGCATCTAGGGTGTGGGTTAAGTAAATTGTTTACCATCATTGTTACTTTTCCTTCTCGTAGAGTATGTCATCTGGTTTGAATATGCTGTGATCATTCTCTGATTTTAATGTCCTTTAAAGAAGAGCTGTATGAAGGGTCTAGAGCATTTAAGTTTCTAAATATGTGGGTGTTACATGAGTTTCTTATGGACTTTGTGAAGCTTAATTAGCATTCAGGGGTCTATGGGAACTGTATTTCTTCTATGATGTACAAACTTAAAGTCATCAAGAAGGCCTTGAAGCTATGGAACTAGCTGGTTTTTGGCCACATTGATGCAAATATTACTGCCTTGAAGGACAGAATCACTGCTCTTGATTTTCAACTTCAAGGGAAATGGAATGAGGCGCTGGGGAATTAGTTGTGCCAGGCTAATATGGACCTTGCAAATATGCTGCGTAAGGAATAAGTTATGGTGAGAGAAAAATCAAGTGGATTGAAGCAGGTGATTCCACTATGCATTTTTCCACAAGGTTACACAAGTACAACGGAAATTGTCCTCTCTTTCTAGCTATTTGCTTGATGGATCTGTTACTGTGCATATGAATGTTAGAATGATGCTGCAATTAAAAATTGTTCTGAAGTACTCTCAGCTGAACCAGCACAAAATGTGAAGAGCTGCTCAATTGGATTCCTTCTCTGGTAACTGAGGAAGATATTATTAGTGGTTGGAGTTGCCTTCTATAGAGGAAGTTAAGGAAAGCTTATGAAGCATGCCTGCTGATAGTGCTCCTGGGTGTGAATGACGTGATGGCTTCACATCTATTTTCATTACTACAGTGTTGGATATAATCAAAGAAGATTTATTTGGAGCTGTTACCGAGTTTTTTAATGGAGCAGCACCACTGCCTAGGTTATGTACTTCTTTTATCACTCTAATTCCTTAGGTGGATGCTCCTTATTGGCATTTTTTGTACTTAACAAAGTTCCTGTTATAAGGAAAATCATCATTCAAAGAGCTTGTGGTTTCACCTTAAAAAACTTTCCTCTATTAGGGGCTCCAATCAGATATGGCGGAGTCAACATTGCTCACTATGATTCACTTGTTCAAACAGTGCAGGAGAAGGTATCAGGGTGGCAATGGAGACTGCTCTCTAGTGGAGGTAAAATCATTTTAACTAACCATATATTGAGTTCTATGCCCATACATTTGCTATCTTGTTTGGATATTCCTAAATGCATATAAAAAAGCTGGAATCTTTCTTTGACAATTTTTTCTGGGGTGTTTTTGAGGGCAAACAGAAAAGGAAGTGAGTGTCTTTGGGATACTATTTGTCAGCCGAGATTGAAAGGTGGGCTTGGTTTCAGAAATTTGTATGATGTGAAGTATAGCTTTATTTTGAAGAAATGCTGAGATATTTACACAGTTCTTCTTTATGGGCCACTTACATGCACAAGAGGTATGACCATGATGCTGCTGTTAGAAATTGTTTTAAGTTGTGGAATAATATGAAAGTTTTGTTTTGTACTGTAGATGGTAATACTGATTGGGTCTTAGGCAAGAGAGATGTAAAATTTTAGTACTGCAACTGGACCGGGGAAGGCAGCATAGACGTAATTCTGGATGTTGACATTGAACGAGAGATCAAGGTAAATGATATTATTGACTCCAATGGGCAATGGCAGTGTGAAAAGCTTTGCTATTAGTTTTCTAGTGAACACAAGGTAATTCTATATTGCAAAGATACTTTCTATTTGGGAAGCAAGACATGCCTGTTTGGGATCTGTCAGCAGATGGGGCTTTCTCTGTGGGATCAGCATGGAATTTTTGGAGAATTGAGCAGCCAAAGATTGCTAGAAATAGAATGGAGGGGATGTGGAGCAAAGCACTGCTTTCAAAAATTCTAGCTTTCAATTAGAAATTATGGAAGAATATTCTCTCATTAGAAACTCTAATTCAAAGATTTGTAAACCTTGCTTCTGAATGTAGTTGTTGCTCAAATGCATGTTGTGAGACTTAAGATGACATGTTAGTCAATGGAGAACTTTTTCAAGTGGTTTGGGGCAGCTTTAATAGAATATGTGGAGTTCCTGTGTTACACTATCAATCTTTCTGGGCCAGGCAACGTTTGTGGTAACTCTGCAACTGCGAACTCTCAAATGGGGATGGTAAAGGGCATACTACCCTCTATTTCAACTTGGGCGATATGGAAGGCCAGATGTAGTTCTGTGCATGATGGAAGAAAGATTGTTGCTAGCTAGGAATTTCGGAAGGTAAACAGATGGTTACAGGATCTTACCTAAGAATGCAACAATAGTGATCAAATATCTCTGAATTTTCTTAACCTGCACAAAATGTATATCAGGAAGAGAAGCACTAAAATTGTGAGATGGTTGAAACCTCCTAAAGGTTCATATGAACTGAATATGGATGGCTCTTCAAGAGACGGTATGTGTGGAGCAGGAGGCGTTGTGTGAGATTCTGCTGGAAGATCATATTTGGCTTCTCTGTGGCCTTGGGGATTGACACTAGCACTATAGCTGAGTTGTATGGTCTGCTGGTGGTTTAAGAGCACTACAGGTCTAACTCATGGACCCCACTGCTAGTAGAGGTGGACTCCAAATTACTTGTAGATTGGTATAACAATAAAGGTTGTTTGGCACCCAGGTTCAGAAGCATATGGGGCAGAATGACTGAGCTGTGAAGGCAAACGGGCATTTAACTATGGCATAATTATTAAGAGGGCAGCAGTGCAGCAGATGGTATCTCCAAAGAAGGTGATAATTAAGTTTCATAGCTTTATTGGGATCTTACTAATGTATCTAGGCAGATAAGAGCATAATTTTTCTTAGATAAGTTGGCATCGCCAACATTAGAGTATGACTTGTATCTGGCCATATAAGGTAAGGCTTTAGTCCTCCTCCTTGTACTTTTCTGCTACATTACTTATAAAATAAGCATGTTTGCCTCAAAAATTAAAGAAAAGAGAAAGAATCAGAGCTCAAGGAAGAATAAGGGAGGGGGGCTAAACCCCAGGCATGACTTAGCACCCTAGCCCTAGCTGTGTCAGTTGTCATGAGCAAAGTCCTCTGAAGTGTATCTGTGGAGTCCAAACAAATAAGTCTGAAGACCACTTGTCAAGGTGTTGTCTCCCTTTTGAAAACCAAATTATTCCTTGTTTTTATGTATGATAGATAACAGAAGAGAAGGTAGAACTAAGAAATTGAAAGTAAAGATCCTCTTTGTTAAAGCTTTGCAGCCACATTATTCTTGGTTCAAGTCCCCAACCACTGTCACAAACAAACATTTTTCAAAATTAGGTGCCAAATATGTCTAGCAAACTCACACTCCATGATACATTGCAAGTTCTTGATCTGCAAGTAAACAACAGGGCACAAATCACGGCAAAGTTTTTTGTTTTTTGTTTATTTTTGTTTGGACAATTGCAATCTAACCTCAGCATTTTAAGCATGTAGAACCAGATAATATGCCATAATAATTTAAGTTATGTGGCAGCAATTAGCCACAAGATATACGTTGCACAATGTAGTTCCTATGTCAGCAATTGTAAAAAATCAACAAAATATACCCTCAGCAAAGAATCTGAACTTAACCTCAATGCTGGACTTACGATGACTGATTGAGCTTCACTTCAGTATATGACTAATATCCAATGGGTCACCCCACACATCAAATGTAAAACGTGTATTAAGCTGAACCAGATTAATGAACATTGTTTTAGGCTTTTGGCACACATATAAACTTTGTTTTCCCTTTCTGAATAACAAGCCTTTACCTGGTACTTTCAGGTACTGCAGTACCTGTGGGGAACTTGCATGACTCGGGGGAATTATGCTTAAAATTGCTAATTATAAACACGACATGATCCATATCTGTATCTCGGGTCTAATAAGTTACAAACAGAACACTACTATTCAAGTTGATCCATCAAGGTGGTATCATCCTTATTTCCTGCAGCTTTCAAGAAGGGATCCAGTTAGTAGAGTGCTGTTGGAGTCTAGTGGCAAATTGGAAGGAAACTCACCAGGCTAGGTTAGTACAAGGTAACCAACATTTTACAATACACTGATGTTTCTAGAAGTGGAAGTGCAATTAGTGAAGTTTGTTGAAAATTTTATTTGGTGCCTCAGGGATGTGAAAATCTTGAAGGTCTTATGAGCACTGGAGTTACAGAATATCCAAAACCTTGAAGGTCTCATGGATTGTATTATGATGGATGTGAAAATCTTCCCCAAATCTTAATTGGATGGCTAAAATATTTGAGTCTTCTGAAGGAAAGGAGTTATCCATAGGCTAGATGCACTACAAATGTCATGGTGCTCTAATACTTTCCTTAGTAACAATGCTGGATGAATGGTTTCCTTTGGGGCACGTAGGAAATCCTGGCTAGAAAGATAAAGGATCAGAAGGATTAGACTGTGAGAGTAGTTGAGACTCACCTATGGATACAGTGCGGAGAGAGGCAGTAAAGGATTTTAGGTCTTGACAAGATGCCTAATGTAAAATTAGATAGGGGCAAGGCAATAAATTTCGTTTATCTGTAGATCTCTTGAACTGTGGCCATTCATAAATGGAAAAGTTACCTTCCCTGTAATCATTGCTTTGAAGAGGCAGACATATTTGAAGGCTTTGGTGCTGGAAAGAAAGGCTGGTTTGCTTAAGATTGGTACAAAATTGGGAGATTGTTCTTTATGTTACGTAGTTAATAACATCATTATGTAGGACTGCGCTCCTGGGGTGATTCACTCTGTGGATAATCTATCCCTAGGGCCTTAGATGGACCGGTTCAAAGTTAATTAGCTTGTTTTTTTGACCAGAACAGTTTTCTGCAGTATATTTATAACCTTCGACTTTAAGAAGACATTAAGCTGGAACATCTGCATATGATGTTTAGTGAAGGGTTTTGGCATACAAACTGGAGGAGATTGAGCTTCAGTTGTCTCTCCACGGCCCACGTTTTCCTATTGGTCGACGGAGTCTCAACTGGTTTCTTCAGGAGCTCTAGGGAAATTGCTTTGAAATACATTTGGTGATGACGAAACCATCTTTGGGTTATGGTGTTCAAGGCGGAGTATGTTATAGTTGATCGTACTTTGCTGCCAAGAAATCCCGAAATAACATACAGGGAAAGTTCTTGGAGATAGATTGCCATTAGTTGAGCATCATTTCATGGCTTGATTTTTTTGTGTGGTGAATGAACATTAATAGAATGTTTCCAACCATATTCCCATTTTGTACATTTTTGTGTGGAGAGTGACCGAGTTCTACACTGGGGAAGGAAACATAACCAATTGAAATTGTCATTGTACGAAAAATTGTGCATTTTTCTGTTTGCTCCTCTTGTACACATCTTGTGAGGATTAGGAACGACATCGAGAAGTACTATTTTGAGAACTTCCTTGTGCAGATTTAGGGGAGATGCATCCCATCTAAGATATGGCACACAGTCTTACTCATGAGACCTTTGAGAAACAGAAATAAACATTGAGAGTCGATGCTTATTGTGTGCAGCCGGAGCGAATTGGATGAACGATCTTCTGTTACAATATCATTTTCTCAACTTCGGCGTGTGAACATTTTTTCCGTGTTTCTGTGTTTTTGTTTTGTTTTGTAATGGCTTCATTAATTCTTAGCATTCTCGGCAGTGCACTGTTTTCACCAAATAAATTGTGAAAAGTTCTTTAAGAGTTCACTCTGTATATGATGAAGTTTGGCCTTTGGAAAGAAAGGACCAAACCGATCTTTAATGAGATAAACAAAACTCTGGAATGATTATTTTGAGATTCACGCGATATTGGTTTATTAGGTATATCTTGGTATCCCAGCAGTAGAGAGGCGAGAATTGAAGATATTTTAGCTTGATGGGATTCAATGTTGATTCAAATGTGCATTGTCGTTTTTTTTTTGTTCCCTTGATTTTACCTTGCTTTCTAGTTTTTGCAGGTTTTTTCTCGAGTTGTAAATACTTGAATTTGTAAAAAATAAAAAAAATGAACAGCCTTTTCTTTTATGATTGGCATCTGCTTATCTAGCTGTATTAGTTTATGATTAATGAAGTTGATCTCTTATTTGCTTCTCAGTATAGTAGTAATGGACCAAATTTAAGAAAATGAAAAATTACTTTTCTTAACGGGATGCCCAAATGATTAAGCTATTCCTTACTTCGTTCTTAGGTATGATTTGACCCGGTTGATCATTGGAAGTGAAGGTACCTTGGGTGTTATAACTGAAGTTACTTTAAAGCTTCAGAAAATTCCACAACATTCAGTGGTAATATCTCATCATCTATTTGCATTATATATGGTTACATTTTCTTTGATACGGGATGGCTTGATGTATGTTCCAAAGCAATTTTCTTCAATACAATGTTTCCAAAGTATTATAATGCATCATTATTTATCTTAGTATTTATACTTCATAAACATGTGATAAACATCTTTCCTTCTATAGTCTAAGTGACACAGGAGTTCGATGCAACACACTGTTTATGACATTGTCTGTGTATATGATACATCTCTCTCTCTCTCTCTCTCACTCACACACACAATATGTTTATTTGCTATCTAATTTAAGTTGATTTCTTCAATCTAATCCATATATAGGTTTCGATTGTGATGATTGTCTTTGATCGAAGTACTGTTTGTTTCTCATTAACTTTGTAGTAATAAGCTAAGCCCTCTCAGTGAGTATCACAATTAATAATTCAAACTGTTTAGTGCTGAATCCTTTGGTAGAACTAATAAGATCAGAGAAGGAGAAGTAGAGAAGGAGAAGGAGAGAAAAGTAGAAGAACTATAAAGACTACATTGTGATAGAATTAGTTAGGTTACAATCTAAGCAACTTGACTACTTATAGGCTACAATAGAAAAAGAAAATACTATACTACCCTTAACATTATACTAATACTAAATCTATCTCTAACATCCCCCATCAAACTCTAGATGATGCAACAAGTAACATCGAGAGTTTGCAAGTTGAAAACAGAAGCACTAAACCAAACCTTACATTACATTACTTTTGTATCATTACATTACAAAACCAATAGTAAAGCCATGGTTATGTAATAAACTAAGCACTGAATATGGGTTTTATGTGAAATTCAAACCAATTTGTTTGAAGACAGAAAAAACATTTTTTTTTTATGATAACCCACATTTTGTTATGAGAAAATCAACAATGGGTGATGCTGAATTGCAGTTTCTGGGATTTGAGATATGAATCTAAGAAGAAATAATGAGTTGTTTTGAACAACTCTTCTTCCTCCAATAACAATGACATCTAGAGAGAGAAATCACTCACCAAAATCATTTCTTTTCACAAATGGCAACAACCCCATTTCAAAAAAGATAGTTCATTACCAACATTCAAGCATATCCCATAAGCCCTAAACTTTCTCAACCAAATCCCAATTTCAGACCCCCACATATATAAGGAAATCCATTAACTAAATTCCCCAACACTCAAAACCAAAACCCTAAAATCCCTACTCCTCCTCAACGATACCCACTCCAAAACAAAACTGCAATCACCCAAACTCACACCTAAATTTGCAGAAATTTTACCATATGAATCATCACTTTCAAATAAAATAATCACACAAACTCATATCTTGTTTGACAATTAAAATTGCAGATGTAGAACCCTAAATTTCAAATCAGATGACAGAAAGGGTTGTATATGCTCAGAGGGAGATAAGCAAGCAACCAAATTTCAAGACAATGAAACAATACTAAAACAAAATCAATTTACAGCATAATGAGAATCGCAGATGAAGAATTGAACTAGCTCTGATACCATGATATATCATGATAGAACTAATAAGATCAGAGAAGGAGAGAAAAGTAGAACTATAAAGACTACATTGTGAAAAAATTAGTTAGGTTACAATCTAAGCAACTTGACTACTTATAGGTTACAATAGAAAAAATAAATACTATACTACCCTTAGCATTATACTAATACCAAATATATATCTAACATCCTTGCGTAGAGTTATTAAGCATTTGATAGTGCCTTAAGGGGGATATGCATTGGGGTCATTTGCGTTATCTTCGTATGACTTAGCAAGAAGATTTTCCTGCTCAAGTCTGACAAATTTGCGTTAAACACCTGACTAGTACATTTAGCTTAGTGAAGCTGTGTTATGCAATGCATTCTTACAATTATTTGTGTGCTCCAACAATTGGTATTTACGTTGAATCTGGTTGTTGGATTATCATTATCAAGTACAATCTTGAAAAAAAAAAAAAAATCTGAATGACTATGGGGCATGCTAATTGGTAAGGCAAATCGGCGGAACTGACGAATTTTAAAGCCCTAGCAATTAAATAAGGAAAATTAATGAAACTCATATCTTTTTATTAACACTCAATTTTATTACATCATAAACACCTCAAAACTTGGAAAATTAAACCCTAAGACCTACTGTTATAGGAAACAAGGAGCCCTTTATTTAGTAACATTCCACCTTTATAATTCTAATGCTACTAGGAAACCTTTTTAATTTTTAATTTATTTTTGAGAATGTAAAAGTATTTAAGTGAACAATTTAAAGAAACTTTATGAGTGGAAGATTACAACTCGAAGGAAAACAATACAAGACACTCAACATCATTATAGATCATCGATAACTAAATCCTTTAGTTGTGTCACAAAATCTTCAACCGTATCCCACTTCATAAGT
Source organism: Kingdonia uniflora (assembly GCA_014058105.1). Taxonomy (NCBI): domain Eukaryota; kingdom Viridiplantae; phylum Streptophyta; class Magnoliopsida; order Ranunculales; family Circaeasteraceae; genus Kingdonia; species Kingdonia uniflora. The sequence continues at coordinate 2,432,527 of JACGCM010000622.1, forward strand.
ATGGATGACGAAGACTAATACAAGTATATCTCACCGGTGATTTTTTCCACGGTCTTGACTTCCCCATTAAAGTGCATTACGTTCCTCTCTTTCTCAAAACCCATCTAATCCTAAAAACTTTTTCTATCTTCTTTTTTCAGGGCTTGCACCATCAAAATTTAAAAATGAAATAAACTTTGTTCAAAAAACCAAAACACACCAAATTTTTTATGAAAATGATTCCACACCTCCACCGCAATCGGACAATGAAAGAATTAATGGGTATTAATTCTTTCCGCCTTTTAACTTTGCATCACTAAGCTAATTCCTTTCGATGGGTATTAGAATGATCAATTCAAATTGTTTAATGTGAAATGTTTGTGAAAAGTTCACAAGTAGTGGCTAAAAAATAGCCAAACGTGTATTGGGTTTCTTGCTGGAACTATTTCTTGCATCCCATCACTCTTGGAGAGCCTATGTCTTTCGAACACTTTAGCACTACGTTCTTTCGTTCTCAAATGCACCTATGCTTCCTGATGAATGAGATCTTGGCAGAGCTGGTCTATCTTTTTTGCTCTACTCTTTGCTTCGTAGCTCGGACGTCTGGTTGAGTCATACTGTAGTCATGGATAAGCATCCGTCCTACTATCACGCTAGAGCATGCTTCTTACTAGCGCCAACGCCGGTAAAGAAGATAGCGCTTTGCCCGGTAGAACTGTTCTTACTCAAATTGTTGCTCGCTAGCGCTTCATGTCTGCATCAAAGATCGAAAAAATGTTCGATTTCGTACTAGGAGCTATGTTTCCCTGCCAATTCATTGATAGTGTCTTAAAGAGGATTGTCGCAACCCTGTTCTCATACCTCCCATATTGTCTCCACTTAACTACCTTTAGTAAGATGTTAGGTTTTGTTTTTCTCAAAAGGCCTCAGTGCTACATAGAGTGAGATCTTAACTTTAAGGACTATACATACAGCTGGATCTTAAGTGATATGGGACTATACCACTGGAGCAATCATCATCACACTCGGATTTAGTACCTTTCTAATACACATGCTCGGGTGGGGTGTTACTGCCCTTACTTTTAAGATCAAGCCGTCCTTGACTCTGATACCATTTTCTTCCAACCCCACTCTACGCACCACTGATATTGTTTCTACCTAACGACCTCCAATAGAGGTGTGAGGCTTTGTTTCCCTCAAGGCCTTGGTGACAAGTAGAGTGAGACCTTAACTTTAAGGATCATACACCCGACAAAGATCATACACCCGATATGTGTGAGCTAAGGAGAATATTTTAAATTTTGTTAGCTTTTGGTTTTTTAACTTGCTTGATAGTTGCATATAACGTCTTGCTTGCTTTGCAAGATTTTGTGTTGGTTCGTGCAATAAAAATTACTCTAATTTAGTAAAAGAAAAGGAAAAAAATCTGTCAAGATCTTAAGTAATCTGGGACTAAACTATTGGTGCAACCATCACCCAACTCTATCCTTCTTTTCAGTACACCCGCTCGGGCGGGGTGTCAAAGGGAAAGTTTCTGGATATGTATTAGGGTATCCTTTCCTATCAATTTGAGAGAACTGATTATTCATTGCGGGATCCTTTTATGACTTACAACAAAAAAATCATCTCAAACACCCGTCGGTGCATTTAGCTTGGGGAATCTGTTTAATGCACTGCTTTTTAAAAATCATTTGCGTGCTCCTGTGAATCTTTATGGTTGATAAGAGCCGCCGCTGTCGACCTCTTCAGAATTGTTCTATTTCTCTGCTCTTTTACTTCTACTGAGAATTTTGTTCTCGTTTGTAGCAAAATTTCTCGAGCTTAGGGTGGGTGTATAAGAATACACGGTGTACCAAGACAGTTGGTTGTTGTGGCTGTAGTGGGGATTTACTAGGGCTGCACAGTTTCTAAAACATTAAATACTAGGGATGCACTAGTAAGTTGAAAATTACCTACTCTGGTATGGTTGGGAACTCATAAGACTACTCTTGGAATCAATGGAAAAGCCGGCTTTGGGATTCAGGTCTCTGATGTTGCATTTTAGCCTCTGGTTACTGCTTTACTTGGACTGTTATTAACCTTTCAACCTTCACATGAGCTGTAGAGCTTTGATAGAATACAACATAGCTCATAAAATACCCCAGTGACCTTCTGTGGAGATGCAATACTCTTAGTAAGACATCTTTACTATTTTCAGGTGGTTCAACAAAGTAAAAATCTAATTTCACGTGAAGTCAAGAATGCCTCAAATATTTTCTATCAGACATGGTTCTTACAGGACTTTCGGCTGGTTCTTCTACTGATTGATATTGCTACACATCCCGATCACGCTGACCAGAGTCGAGAGAGAATTCCACTGGATGGACAAGGGAGAAACCTAATCTCATGCGAAGTCAAGAATGTCTTATGTTTTTTCTGTCTGAGACTGTATATTTTTTGGAGAGCTACTCTTTACGAAATCAAGAATGTGAGTAGCTTACAGACAGCAAACACTTTTCAAGAGAGGGAAAGACATAGATACTCACATACTGAATAACACTCTTCTTGGTAATTAGTTGTTCCTGAAGGGTTTATTTAGGGTTTCTACTTAATCAAAGTTAAATTGAACAAAAAGATACCAGGCTTGATATTTGGCTGTTTGCTACAAACATATATTGATACTTTTATCACTAGCCTCGTCTAAAATATTTTCTCCCATGCTGTTGTTTACATTGATAATGGTATACTTTCTATGAAGGGGTTGGTTTCCTGCTACAAATATTACTTGTTCATTCTGTGCTACCAGTTAGTTCTGTGCTACATTATCCTGATTTTTATTCGATGAATTTGATGATTATGAAGGTCGCCATGTGCAATTTTCGTACTATCAAGGATGCAGCTGATGTTGCCATTGCCACTATGCTTTCCGGCATCCAGGTAAACTTCTGCTTGTTCAAGTACATTTCTCCAACTTTTTATTTCTGTATCGAAATAAATTTCCTTACTATTTCACTTATTCTTAGCGTAGTGGTCAACATTTAAATTCAGCAGCTGTTAATGGTTGTAACTATCATTTCAGTCATGGTACGAGCTTGGATACAGTTTTGCTGTATTATACTTCTTTCAGCAATGTGATGATGTGAGGAGATTGAAAGACCACTTCGTGAGATACTGGTTTTTGGTTTTTAATGCTTCGTCGTTAGCTCTATGTAAAAGCAAGTGGACATAAACAAATTTCACCTTCTAAAATTAGGATTATTTATATAGTGAGAAGTAAGTGTAAATGATGGCTTCGTCTTGCAACATCTAGTGAAAAAAAGCTTGCCTTTTGTGATAGATTGCACTTAAAACATTTTTGGTATTGGTTGTTTTTGTTTGTTTAATACTAGTGCGTGCCCGTGGCTCGCCACAGTTTAATGTTGTTCTCAATCATACATTGCCTGCCTTCGGCGACACTATTTTTTTTAGCGAGTCATAAACCTAACACACCCAACTTTAAAGTAAATAACGTTTGTCCTTTTCGACCTCTAAATCTTGTTCGTCTATCCGGAGTATATTTTCCTCGAGATTTATATCGTTTGTCTTGACATAAACACCATTGTGGCTTGTATAATACTAGTACTACCCGTGGTTTACCACGTTGAATACATTGACGCACCTTCGGCGCTACCCGTGATCAAGTCACGGTGAATACGTCGACGCGCCTTTGGCGCTACTTTTGTCCATGTCACGGTGAACATCAACACGCCAACGTGAACAGCCGTGGTTATCTTCACCTCATCCTAAATCAGCCATTCTGGTTAGTTCAAGCAGAAACCTCTTAATTAGACATGATAAACACCATTTCTTAAGTCGCTACAATGTACCTCATCCACCCAACATAGATCGACACCACTTTAGATACAGTATGAATTGATTGTTATATAACTATAATGGCACACATCATGCAAAGGAATAATTAGTGACTTTATCTAATCATACTAGTTAAAACTATGGTTTATACATGCAAGGCTCAGCTTGGAGGCACACATATGAAGAAATAGTATTTACCAAAGTATGTATTATTTACAACATCTGACACTTGCAAGTCCTAACTTATTAATACAATTCTTCACAACCAATAGAATTGAGAAACTTCAGTGTGCTTCCAATATTGGGGATCTTGTTTCCAATAGTCAATTGGACACTCAGTTCCTTCATATGCTGAATGTCTCCTTAAAATTCCTGCAACAGAACGAAACTAATAGAATAAATAAAGAACCAATACCACTGAGTTTATCTCTTCAAACTAATGTTTGAGTGCAAAACTATTGTAACTACCTATAAATCATAATTAAGAAAGTTCAAATGGGAATCGAACTCCCATTGGTAAACTACTGATGTTAAAACCCAAGGTATAATACTCTTGACTCATCTAGAAATCACAGCCAATCTGGACAAATATTTAAACCCATATAAACCCGATGCTTGAAAGAGAGAGGGAAGTACAGTGAGAGAGTTGCAATTAGGCACTTACCCATATATAACCCCTTCTCATATTCCCCATCAATCACAACATAAAATCTCCTGGAAGCCCTCAACATTCGGGTAAGATCATAACTAAAATATCTGAATTTTAGCAAATCTAACCCAAATCACAACCAATCCGGACATATATTTAATCCCGTATATCAACCCAATGCTTGAGAGAGAGAGAGAGAGAGAGTGAGAGAGAGAGAGATGAAAGTACCTTTAAAGAGAGATTGAGCCCTAAATCGCAACTAAGAAATTAGTACCGTAATCGGAGCAAGGTCGTGTAAGGATTCTACTGGGGTGGGGAGCTTGGAATTGAACATGGAAAATAAAAGCTAGAGTTATGGTTGTGGGGAGTTGCAGATGTTGTATTTGGGAGTGTGGGAGGTTAGAGGGAGTTATGAGAAAGAAAGGGACTTGGGTTTGATGGAGTATTTGAGAGAGAAAGAGAGGTGCGTGGGAGAGAGGCGTGATGGGAGAAGACTGAAGAGGGTCGGGATGTTTGGTTAAGATAAAGAGAGGTGCTAAGACTAAAGTACCCTTTTTATGTATTTTGTCTTAAGTACCCTTGCTCCACTAATAGGTAAACATATCTCGTCCGTCGATCTTACTATTTTAACCAATTCTCCACAAAAGAACATCCAATCCCGGCCCCTCTTTGTCTTAGGGACAATGGAAAATTTGTTTAAACGTAAAACACCGTTCTGTAATGTGTAATGTGTAATAGATTAAATATAAATAAGCTTCAAAGATGTTTGTTATCCATTTAATATATTATGGTGTGTTTATTTTGTCATGAAATGCCAAATATTATTTATGTATTGCGCAGATACATAATTTACTGAGACCTTTTTGGATTTGATGCACATTGATTACTAACACAGTTCCTTCTGCACTTTCACTTTATTTACATGTAGGTATCTAGGGTAGAGTTGTTGGATGAGGTTCAGATAAAGGCTATCAATATTGCCAATGGGAAGAATTTGCCTGAACTTCCAACATTGATGTTTGAGTTTATTGGTACAGGTGAGACATGATACATTGAAATGGTTTTGTCAACTCATGATAATTATGTATATTTTACTTCTCTAGATTACCTCTTATCTATTTTCAGTATTTCTATAATGCAGCTTCTTATTTTTCGCGTTTGGGTGGGTGAGTTTTTTTTTTGGGGTTTGTGTTGAAGGGGGGGGGGGGGGGGGATCATATATCATTACACTAAAGCATATCAAATCATCCCAAGGTGCAAAAATACATTAGTTAACAGGTGAGACATGATACATTGAAATGGTTTTGTCAACTCATGATAATTATGTATATTTTCCTTCTCTAGATTACCTCTTATCTATTTTCAGTATTTCTATAATGCATCTTCTTATTTTTCGCGTTTGGGTGGGTGAGTTTTTTTTTTGAGGTTTGTGTTGAGGGGGGGGGGGGGGGGATCATATATCATTACACTAAAGCATATCAAATCATCCCAAGGTGCAAAAATACATTAGTTAACCTAATAAGGACCTTCAATGTCATTCTGTAAGGCAGGTCTACCCTTATGTGTTGAGATGATTTTACCTCTCTCGGTTGTTTATTTTTCTTCTTTTGAAAATGTAAAAATAATTTGTTGAAGAACGGGGCAAAATTTTTTGAGGTGGAAAGATTACAACCCTAAGGCAAAAAGAAAGCAAAAGCAATACAAATTCCTAAACATCACGACGGATTCACAATAACTAAATCTTTCAACTGTGTTACCAGATCTTCCAATCAAACCCGTTTCATGACAATTGAAAAAGAAGACCAATACAAGATACTCACGTAAACCTCAAGGATGATTGTTTCCACGGTCTTAATCTTTTCATTAAAGTAAGTATCAGTCCTCCCCTTCCATAAAAACCATCTAATAGCATATGGAGTAGGTCCCAAAGAGGTCTTCCTATCTTCCTTCTAAATGGCTTGCACTACTACTTTTAAGGAAGAAAAATCATTTAGAAACCTAAGAAACACTGAAGAGATTATGACATAAAATCAAGTCGCGGAAGAAAGAACTTGAGAGATTACGCTAATCTAATTGCGAAATTAGGGTTTATTCTAAACTCTAAACAGAAATTAAGCTCAAAACAAAAATTTAACTGAAAACTAAAACTTAATTCTCTTCAAATCATCAACTGAGAAATAATAAAACATAGTCTCTCCTTTTATAGAACACAAGGGGGGTTAGAATTAGAAACCCTAATTCTAATTTAAATAAAAATCTACTAAAATTGGGAAAACTTACTTTCTAATCTTGTGTTGGTTAAACAAGCAAGTCCCCCCCACCCCATTAAAAGGAAACAACTTTGGAAGGGATATCTTTCTTCCAAACCAAACGACTTTGAAAGTCCACGATTTGTTTCTCACCTCTTGTGCTTCAACTTCCTCCAAATGACTACACATAAACTTCCCCGTAAATATCCCATTCATAGCCCACTTTCATTTCTATTTGTCTTTCCCGAACCGGATCGTAACCGAGATGACTGTTAGAATCATAAGCCCGAGATCCTCTAACTACCTATCAAATAGATCCCTACGAAAATAAAAAGTCCAACTAATTGTCTCCCCCTCTATTTCGTAAAACTCAATCACTTTTCCTAGCTTTAACTTTAGATAACAAGCGTTACAAAGCAAAGGATACACTAGAGCCAATGGTTTTGAATCACATTAAACATTGTCCCTAAAGCTAACCTTCACACAATTTCCAATATGGGAGAATTTCGGATCTTCGTTATGATTTCAATGGACATGTCTGATTGCCAATCTGCTATCGAGTACTGCTGCCATTCATTTTCGATTTCACATAGAGTAGCAGTAATTACAGGTTTACGCTCTGCAAAGAATAAAGTGGTCGTTCCTATGCCTTGTATAAGAACTATGTTAACTTCCTCTTTACAATTGCTTGCCACGATAAGTACCCTGCTACCCCCTAGATTCCCTGTGGAGGAGCCATAATAGTAGTTTATGTTAGAGTTACATCTATTGTAAGGGTAGTTTAGTCTTTCCCCTTTTTTAGGTTTCTGTATATATACTTCTCTGTAGTGAATTTGGTTTTTATAACTTTGATAAATAATACGATTGTTATCATGGTATCGAGCCAAACGTGAAACCTTTGCACATCTGATTTGGTTGGAGATCTCTCTCTCTATTTGCAAGATCTTTGATTTTTCTTTCTTTTACTTTTTAAATATGATTGGGGGTTCTTTAAAACCTTAGAATCCTGGTTTTTTTTTTTGAAGTCTGGTTGCAGAACAAATTTTGCTTCAAGATCAGAAGATTGGGTTGGATCGTATTGAATCTCTCTTTTTGAAGTTGTCTGCACATTTATACTTGGAAGTTGTTTGATCGATTCAATTTGGTAGTTGTTGGTAATCTATGTTCGATCTCTTTGATTTGGTATTTGGTATTTTGGATTTAGGATTTTGTTCCAAATAGTTATTTGTTTATTATGGCTGCTACTCGCAAAGATTCTCTTCATGCTATTAGTTTGAAATTATCGGGTGATAACTATGTTTATTGGGTGTATGTTATGAAAAACCTTTTAATGGGTAGAGAGATGTGGGGTTATGTGTCTGGGACTAATAAAGCTCCAACTGACACTAAAGCTGAGAATTATGCATCGTTGTTTTCTGTTTGGGAGATGAATAATTCCAAGATTATTACTTAGATAAACAATTATGTTGATCAATCTATTGAAGTTTGATACAACAAAAGAAATTTGGCATTATCTTAAAAATTTGTATGTACAGTCCAACTTTGCCAAAATATTTCAGCTGGAATCAGACATTCGGTGAGCTCTACAAGGGGAGAAAACACGAATTTTACTCTGTTATGACAAGGTTTTGGGACCAGTTAGCACTCACAGAACCGTCTGAACTTGGTGCCATAAAGTTGTATTCTATATACAGAGAACAACAGAGGTTGGTTCAATTTTTAATGACATCTTGCGACGATTTTGAGGCGCTTCGTGGTTCCATTCTTCATCGTAATCTGCTTTTTAAGTTGATTCGGTAGTTAGCGAATTACTAGCCGAAGAAGTGCGTCTTCAAGCGCATAAGGGAAAGGGTGTTCTTTCGTTACCTAGGCAAACGGTCTTGGCCGTCCCGCACAGGTTCTCTTATAATTCATAAAACCGACAACATACTAGAGTTGGTGTTGATGAATGTAGTTTTTGCAAAACGAAGGGTCACTGGAAAGCATAATGTCCTTTGTTATTGAATAGGGGATAACAAACTTCAAAGCAAAGGGATTATCGTACCGCTGCAGTTATGCCATCTGAGAATGGGTCACCTTCACCAGTTCCATCATTATCTTCCATTGTTGAGCAGTTGCAAAATCTTCTTTCTCCCATACCACAGCCATTGCCGTCTCTCCATCTATAGGCTTGACCTCTTCAGTTTCTTTAGGTATATTTCATTCCACTTGGATTTTTCATTCTGGTGCTACGAATCATATGGCTAATGATCCTTCTTTATTCACATCTCTTATGTCTTTTCCTTCATCTTTTCCGGTTTTAACTGCCAATGGCACTCCTATGTCATTGATAGGTATTGGCTCTATTATTTATTCTAATTTATCTCTTTGTGATGTATATTGTATACCTCAACTTGATGTGAATTTAATATCTGTTAGTCAATTATTTGACTCTGGATATTTTGTTTTGTTTTGTTTTTTTTTCTACTCGTTTTGTACAGGATCTTTGATGCAAGAAAAACTTGGTCTTTAAATACCCCGCTCAAAACTACGGGCGTCGTAATATAATTAGGGTAAGCGGGGGTCGAATCCACGGGGAGTAAACGTATTAAAAATATAATTTCCTAATTAACTAATAAACGAATCTAAACTAATTTTGATAAAAGGGTTTTGTTCTAAAACATAAATCTAAATTACTAACTTTCGGTACAATTATAAGAAAAAGAACCTAGGCTTTGGATCACCTCCGACTTAGTTTACAAAACGATATGAAAACGGTAGCTTCTATCCGCACGTAATAGCCATGGCTAGGTCTATTCGGGTCTAAGATCTAGGGTTTGTGGCTAAAACCCTAAGAACTTCGTTGTTCATGGACAATCGGATCTAGGGTTTATAAACTCCTTTCCATGGCTAGGTGGAGAGTATTAACTCTAGTGATCTAGAATTCTCTTTGAGCGTGAAAACAATCGAATATGGCTAATTCGACATCTTCCTCATATTTGTAGTAACTTAGAGTTGTCATGTCTAAGATCAACTCTTCGTAACTTCAAATCAGAGAATTGAAGAATAATTATAGATCTAAACTACTATTAACATCAATTTAGCTCACTTCACCGGAGGTTTAATCCTTAGCCTAAGCTAAGGAGACTAGCTCTCCATTAATAGTGTTGATCACAACTTAAATTAAACGCATAAAATAAAAAAGAGAGAAAGAGAAAGATACTGAAAAACGCAAGCTTTATTCCTTCCTGAGATTGAGATGTGTAAAATACATAGAATTGCTCTCATATCTATAGGAGATAGGAGAGACTTATTTACAATTCTAAAACTCTATCAGATAAAGATAAATCCTATCTCATGTTAATCCTTGTAGAGTCCTTCATCATCTTTATTCCATGAAGAAAATCTACACGTATATTGAATGTAGGCATCTTCCTTGTGCCTGAGAGACTGCTGGAGATGCTTCAACTCTTTATACCTTCTAATAGATGTCTTTTTCTACTCATTAGCTCCAACAGTGATAAGTGCCTTAAAATAAGAAAATGATACTAACATTAAAAATTAATAAATCGGGATTTACAAAATGATACTTTTAGGCGCATTAATCCTACGTATTTTTACGTCTATCAATCTTCGTTCCCAGAAGCTGATTGGGACAGGCCGTTGAGAGGGAAGACTATATGTGTTAGAAACGCTCCATATCCTAGCTATTGTCGTTTCTGCATCCTCCGTGGACCTTTCTTCTTTTCGTTTGAGTCCTAAGTCATCTAGTTTTTATTTATGGCATTCTCGTCTTGGACATGTTTCTAGTTCTCGCTTAAAATACTTAATTGCTTCTGGAGTTTTGGGGAATTTACCTAGTCATGATATTTATGATTTTAGTGGTTGCAAACTTGCAAAATTTTCCGCATTACCTTTTAATAAAAGTACATATGTTTCTCTTGCACCTTTTGACTTAATTCATTCTGACGTTTGGGACCTGCTCCTATTCCTACTAAAGGAGGGTCAAAGTATTATGTTTCATTTATAGATGATTATCTCGATATTGTTGGGTTTATCTTATGACCCGTCGTTCCGAGTTCTTGCCTATTTTTAAGTCCTTTTGTTCTATGATTTAGACATAATACTCTTGTACTATTAAATGTTTTCGATGTGATTTGGGTGGCGAATATACGTCTCATGGTTTTCTGATTTTCTAGCCTCTAATAGGACAATACAAAAATCTTCTTGTACTGACACGCCTGAACAAAATGGTGTTGCTGAGCGTAAACATCGACACATCATTGGGACTGCTCAATCTCTTTTGTTTTATGCTAATGTTCCAAGTGCATTTTGGGGTGAAACAGTTCTTACTTCTGTCAATTTGATTAACCGAATTCCAGCTGCTCTTATGTCTGGTAAATCACTTTTTGAAAGAATGTGCGGTATGCTTCTAGATTATTTTTCTTTAAAGGTTTACGGTTGTACTTGTTTTGTTCTTCGTCCCAAAATTGAGCGTTCAAAATTATCTGCTCGTTCTGCAATGTGTGTGCTTCTGGGTTACGGTAAATGACAAAAGGGATATCGTTGTTATGATCCTGTTGAACACAAATTATATATCTTTCGTCATGTAGTTTTTCTTGAGCATATTCCTTTCTTTTCCATTCCTGCGAGTTCTAGTACATTGAGTAAGTCTGATTCTTTACATTGACCCGTTTCTTGATGATGAGTCTGGTCAACCTTATGCTCATAAGTTACCTTCTACAGTTGCTCGTCCGCCGATTATTCACACTTACTCTCATCGAGGAAAAAATGTTTCTTGTGCAGGTACCCATTCATCTTTTTCGGCAGACTCTTAAATAGTTTTTGGCAATGTGAAAACTCACTACCCTCCCCGCGATCGTAAGCCTCCTGATCGTTTTGGTTTCTCTAATTCTTGTTATTTTGCTATTTTTTCTTCCTTTTTAGCATCTGTTCACTCTCTCTCTGAGCCTACCTCCTATAAGGAGGCTGTTATTGATCCTCATTGGCAACAGGCTATGGATGAAGAGCTTATTGCTTTGCATAAGACTGGTACATGGGAATTGGTTCTTTTGCCTTGCGGTAAAATTGCAGTTGGGTGTTGATGGGTTTATAAAATAAAAACTAAGTCTGATGGTTCCGTAGAGTAGTATAAAGCTAGATTGGTTGCAAAAGGATTTGCACAAGAATATGGGATTGATTATGAGGAAATTTTTGCTCCTGTTGCCAAAATGACACCCGTTCGAACCTTGATTGTGGTTACATCTATTCGTAAGTGGGTTCTGTCACTATTGGATGTGAAAAATGTTTTTTTTAATGGAGACTTAAACGAGGAAGTTTACATGGTTCCTCCAGGTGTTTCCCACAATCCCGGGGAGATGTGTAGACTTCGGAAGGCATTGTATGGTCTCAAACAAGCTCCTCGAGCGTGGTATGGGAAGTTCTTTGCAGTGATGGCCACACTTGGTTTCCGTACTGCTGTTCATGATCCAGCTTTGTTTATTCGCTCAACTTCAAATGGACGTATTTTTCTTATTTTATATGTGGATGACATGATTTTGACGGGTGACGATATTAATGGTATTGTTTCCTTGAAGTTGCAGTTGCAACAAAAATTTGAGATGAAGGATCTAGGGTTTCTTCGTTATTTTCTTCGCATTGAAGTAGCCTAGTCTCCCAGAGGATATCTTCTTTCTCAGTCCAAGTATGCAGTAGATGTTATCTCTCGAGCTCGTCTTACTGATTCGCGGATCGTTGAGACTCCTCTAGAACTGAATGTTCACTATACTGTTTCTCACGGTGTTCTTTTGGATGATCCTACCTTATATCGGGTTATTGTTGGTAGTTTAGTATATCTTACTATCACAAGGTCTGATATTGCATATGCAGTTCATATTGTTAGTTAATTTGTCTCTTCTCCCACTACTGTTCACTGGCTAGCAGTTCTTCGTATTTTACATTATTTTTGTGGTACTTTATATAAGAGTTTGTTACTTCCTTCTACATCTGCTTTAATACTCGGGCTTTCTCTGACGCTGACTGGGCTGGTGATCCCACAGATCGTAAGTCTACCACTTGTTTATGTATTTTTCTAGGCGATTCTCATTTCCTGGAAAAGTAAGAAGTAAGATATAGTCTCTCGTTCTTCTACTACTGAAGCTGAGTATCGTGCTATGGCTTCAACGACTGCTGAGATAGTTTGGTTGCATTGGTTACTTGATGATTTGGGCGTTTCTCCTTCTTTTCCTACGCCTATATATTGTGATAACAAGAGTGCTATTCAGATTGCACATAATTTTGTTTTTCATGAACGTGCTAAGCATATCGAGATTGATTGCCATATTATGCATCATCATTTAAAGCATGGCACAATATTTTTGCCATTTGTCACTTCTACTATGCAGTTGTCTGATTTCTTCACAAAGTCTCATACTATTTCGCGCTTCCGTTTTCTTCTTGGCAAACTCTCGATGCTTCTCACTGTACCTTCGTGAGTTTGGGAGGGGGGTGTGGGGTGTTAGAGTTACATCTATTGTAAGGCTAGTTTAGTCTTACCCTTTTTTTAGGTTTCTGTATATATACTTCTCTGTAGTGAATCTGGTTTCTATAACTTTGATAAAGGATACGATTGTTATGAGTTTAAACCTTGCAAACCAAAATAAGATCGATTGACAACCTTGAACTTTGGGGTTTTTCTTAGGCTTAATAACAACTCCAAGACATGTATTTCCTTGCATTTGGTTTCTTGCTGGCAATTTTTTTGTGTGGTAATATTTGGGGAATTAATTTAGTTATAAAAAAAGTAACAAAGGGAGGATATCAGCCTAGCCCTTGCATATTACATTCTTAAACAAGCAGTTCCAATTTGGTCTAAAAAAATTGCAGCCGTAATATTTCTAGGAAGGCTACCACTGCCACTGTGTTCCATTGTGATTTGCTTGCTTCCTTCTTTTGAGAAACCATCAGCGGAGTGATGTTCTTTTCTAAAAGTGTGGTCAGGACTGATTCCCATTTGGTGCCCCAGCTTCATGATCTTGCTCCATGCACCAGTAAAGTTAGGTGCAACCTTTTCTCTCTTGTTGTACCAATCAGATAGAAGCTTTGAGTCAACCTCAGCAATCAAGGATACCAATTGTTTTTGATGCAGTGTTGTAATCCAGACAACTGCCCACAAAATTCTGCAGCAGTGTTTGTTCCTGTCCCAACTGCAATTGAAAAACCAAAAGTTATTTGGTCATTTGAGTCTCTAAAAATGCCTCTTGCACCACACACACCATTTATGGTAGATCCATCTCTGTTTGGCTTGTACATCTCAGCAGGTGGCTTAATCCATTTATTATTCTTACCCATTTATGCTTAATAACAACTTTTTTAATGTTTAGAGACAATTGATTAGAATAAAAGCAATCCTTAGAGCATTTGAGCCTGCATCCAATTTCCTGTGCCCAGTTTCTTATTTTTGTAACAAAAGTGTTCACAACAATCTTTTGCTCATCCTACCTGTAGGCACACCTTGCTTCCAGTTCTCCCAAGTAATTAAAGTAGGAAGGATGCCTCTCATAACACCCATTTGAGTTTGCTCATTTGCCTGGCTTAACCATATTCCCTGCATAGACCAATAGGATTGATTTGAAATAATTTTAACTCCACACTTACCTCCAAAATAAGCCCATATCTCTGTCTAATTCACTGCACAGGAGATGATCCAATGGTTCACAACATGGATTTGAGAAACCATAGCATTTGGAGGGAATGCGCACAAATCTTTGCACCACTCTATCCATAGCATGAACCCTTCTCCTCAGCTTCTTTCTAAAAACTTGATTTTTTGGGTAAAGCCTTGTTCCGTATCCATTTCATCCTCTAAAAACTCCCACACAGACTTGATAGTAAAATTTCCATCCTTAGAAGCCTATTAAGATGCCCATTAAGCTGGCATTTGGTTTCTTGTTGGTGTTTGATCATAGCCACGAACAGAACGACCTACCTCATGATAGTGAAAAGAAAATGGCCTCAGAAAGTGTTCGCTCTTGGAAAATAGCGCCTAGCCTGCAGAAGAAGATGCTTTGGCTGTTTTCGTACCTGTTTCTTCTATATAGCTTTTATAGCAAACAGATCTGCATGTGCATCATAGAAACAAAATTTGGTGAACCAGATGCTGTTGAGGATGATGATTGCTTGCGGCAACACAAAGGTCTTTGGTATAGGGGATATGGTCATTGAATCTTAGCAGAGAGCCTCCTTGAGATTGTTGTGTCTAGTAATGATTCGAGCTTGAGCTGAAGCCAGTCCTTAAATGGCCCTACCACAATTAAAGAAGAGACATTCTATTGATTCTTGGTGCATGAAAAAGAAGGCCTACTACTATAGATGTAGTAGGAGCTCTATTAGGAATAAATGTAGTTTAGGTTTGTTAAATTATTAGGTTTGGGTGCAACCTAAGGCATCCGTGCTTCCACGAATTGCCATTGCGGACTTATGTAACTACAGTTTTTTTTTTATGGTCGCAATTGATCTTTTAGGAATATCTATCTCGCAGTACTTTATCGCAATAATATCTTTCCCATTACAGCAATAATCTTTTACATTGCCTTATCAAATTGCATATGACAATTTGTATTTTCTCCCTCTCTCTCTCTCTCTCTCTGAAATCCAAATCGAAATAGTGAGTTGGATTTTGCAAATTGTATTCTCTCTCTCAAAAATTTTGCCATTCTACAATGGATTCCATAAATTTGGTGCTGCAATTTGCAATTAAAGAGATCTTTGCTATTGAGATACGCGATTAAGTTTATTGCTTTTTATTTGGGATTGCGCAATTATGTAAAGTTGAGGTTTTTAATTATGAGATTCTATGATTCCATCTGCGATTGAGATTTTTTCGAATCGAGTTTGAAATTTTCGGGCTGTATATTCAGAAATCAATAAATGTAAAGTAAATTAAGGATTGCAATCAAGTTTTCCGAAGAGAGATTTGTGTGATTGGTGTATGTAAGAATTGTGTTACAGATTTTGCCAGATCGTATTTAAGCAAAGCAGGTGCAGAGTGTGTGTGAGAGCGAAAGAGTTGGAATTTGCAATTGAAGAATCATAAAGAGAAAGAGAAACTAAATCTGTGATTACGAGAAATCTTTGTAGTGAGATGTAGCTGCAATGATGCTAACACAAACTAAGAGTTGCATAAAAATCAGTAGTAGACATTGATGTTCGGGGTCAGAATAGTCGCCCCCGTGGAAGGGCAAACCTAAAACACCTTCAGACACAAGCAAGAATTTCTTACTCTTATTCCATGAAAACTTGCAATTCTTATTCAATTGAATAGCTTAATTACGTTATCTAAATAGGATTACATATAAAAGAAAGTATCTCCTACACCCTAATAATGCAAACTATGTAAACTACCATTACTTAAATACATATAACGTCTACTACATAATACGAGGTTCACTAATTATGGCTACATTGTACTCGTTTTGGACTTATTCTTTATTGTAGCCAGCTGCATATTATCTACGGTGAACTAGCTTTTATATTACTTTAAATTGATACTCCACTGATTTTTACAGTAATTGGAATTTTTGCCTCATACATCTATATTTTCTTTCAGAAGCATATTCCCGTGAGCAAACATTGATTGTTCAAAATATTGTGTCTGAGCATAACGGTTCCGATTTTGTCTTCGCGGAAGCCCCTGAAGCTAAAAAGGAACTCTGGAAGGTTCTGATTTTGCTTATACTCTCTCCACCTGAACTATGCTATCTTCTTAACTTGATGATAGGCACCCTATTCTTTTATTTCGAAAAAAAATCTTCATTGGCTACGGGTTTAGTATATATGATTATTATAAAACTTCTTTGTTCGTGATATGAGGGAAATTGTAAGTGTAAATTAAAATCAATATCTATCCAAAAGCCATACATAAGGAAATTGATTTTCCGAAAGTTTGTTTTCCCTTTACTTCATTCCAATGACCCAAACTCCACTCTAATATCATTATATGAATTCCTATTCTCAACTAAATACATAGATGTCAAGCGTCTTCGTAAATCTTAATTAACCAAAATTATGGCAACTAATGACCAAACACTAAACCATAAGTACGTAGCAGATACACGACTTTGTACTTACAAAATAGCTCTAATATCCATGAATAGGTGAAAAAATATCTTGGTGCCAAGACAAATCGAACCATAGTCGAGGATGTCAAGTCTTGGGCATTTCACAACCTAAGCTAGTTCTCCATCTGGTTAGTGGGCTGAAGACAATAGAAATGACCTATTCTTAATATATATATATAATTGTAACTCTATACTAATTTTTTTTTTTTGGCAAAATTCTTGGGGGGTGGGGGTGGGGTCGCCCCTAATCCGTCCCTGACTACGATGAATTTCCAACGTCCTTGGCCTCAGATTTCTTCAGATGCAAGTGAGAATGCGAGATTTCCCCTTTCAATCGTTCCCCTCTCCCAACCAAAACCGAAATAACCAAAAACCTCTAGAGGATTCATTCTTAAAATTGCTTATGTGAGCATTGATTAAACAAATTTTTGATAAATGCGGACTTGAAGGGTTGACTGTACTAGTAGAAAAAATTTAGATATTTGAATATTTTTCAACACTTCTACTCCGTATATATCAAAGATGTGTTTATTCAATGCACATATAAGCAACTTTAAGAATGATTTCTCTTGAGTTTTTTGGGGTTTTGGTTTGGGTTTCGGTTTTAGTTGGGAGGGAAACGATTAAACGGGGAGGTTTCGCATTCTCCCTTGCAGCTGAAGAAATCTAGGTCCTAGGAAGTTTGATGTTCATCTTAGTAATCCATTTCACTTGTGGTTTCATCAAGCCAAATGGTTTCATTACGCCAAAGGTATATTAAATTTCCAGGTAGTGCTGAAGAATTGTGCCATGAGTTGCATGCTAAATAAATATGGCTCTATTTTCCTTTTCACATTAGTAAATCTGATTTGATAATTTTCATATAGATAAGGAAGGAGGCGCTCTGGGCTTGTTTTGCAATGGAACCTACTTTTGAGGCAATGATTTCGGTTAGTTCCATAATTACAGATCTAATTTTTCACTAACCGTCGTGTATAATCATGTGCCTGAGTTCCTTCCCAAATAGATCAGGATTCTTGAGATTTGCCAAAGCTCAACCTCTAACTTAACCCAACTTACAGCGCCAGTTGTATGTTGCATGCTTCTGCCGTCGATATTGTCATTCTTGAGAGCAACCATTGTTTTTGTTATGTATTTTCATTTAACTCTTATAGTTCTTGTTAATTTCTACGATTGCGGAAGCAACAAAATATCTCTAATTGCAATTCTAGGGTTCCTAGCGTTTTCCCCCAAACTCAAAACAAGAGAACTGAGGACCAAAAAGGCTCCTAACATCAATATAAAGATAAAGTAGAAGGTATGTGGCCTCGTGGGTAGACGACCCACGAGGCATGATTTATCAACTTTCCCCTCCTAAGAAGAATTCGACCGCGAATTCTGTAGCTGCATATAATCACCGTAAAATGTTAGATCTATCCGTGCGAAAGACTCCCCTGAAATCCATGAATCCTCCTCCTCTATACGACCAACCCATCGTACCAATAACTCAACATGTGCTGCTGCGTCGAAACGGCTATCCAATATTTCATCAATCTTGCTAGTCAACGCAATGTCAGGTGCAGGCCTTATTGGGTGTGATGGAATGTCACCATAGAACTGAGTCAAAAGTTTGACATTGACAACATGAGAGTGTGCTCCAGGAATGTCAAGCTTATAAGCATTTTCCCCATAGCGTCGAATAATGCGATACAATCCTTATTTACGTAAGAGGAGTTTGGATGCCACTCTCGTACGACGTCCCTTCTCTATATAAAACATAACTAGGTCTCCAGGAGAAAAGATAACCTCTCGCCTATGCCGATCCACCCTCTCCTTTACTTTTGCGTAAACATTTGTTAAGTGTCGACAAACCTCCTCATGTATTGCCCGAATGGACTCAACAAACTCTGCAGTACTTTCAGAAGTAGGTATTAACTAGGGAATAAGTGTTAAATCCAGTGTAATATCTAGGGATTAACCTGCCACAATGAAGTCCCGTCGAACTGTTGACAGAACTATTGAAGGCAAACTCGGCCTGTGAAAGTGCAAAATCTCACTCCGTAGGCCTATCCCCTGTAATACACCGTAGTAGATCATCCAAACTCCGGTTAACAACCTCTGTCCATCCGTTTGAGGATGAAAAGCTGTGGAAAAATGAAGCTTGCAGCGTAGAAATCTCCATAATGTCCTCCAGAAATTCCCCGTAAACAGGGGCGGATTTAGGGGGGGTCTAGGGGGTACCCGGCACCCCCACTTTTTTTGCAGATTTCCTTTTATATATATATATATATATATATATATATAGCCACAGCCAAACAACTAAAATAAAATAACAACTAGTTCCTAACTCCATCCAACTACCCAAGCCCAATTGTGTTGAAACCCAGATCCACAAAGTAACACTTCTTGGTCAAGCCCGACTCTTTGGCTTTCTCTTCTCTCCTCTCTCTTATTCAAATAAACACCTCCTGATAATCCTCATCACTCTCTTCATCAAACACAAACCTTCGACCTTGGTTTCCTTGAATTTTGATGACCAACATCAACAACACCTTAAATTTCTAAAAAAAAGGGGCTCCTAAATCTCTGGCTCCGCCCCTGTCCCATAAACCATCGATCCCTATCGGAAGTAATTGACTGCGGAACCCCATGTAAACGCATCACCTCCTTGAATAACAGTCGAGCCACGTAAGCTACATCTTCTGTTTTAGTGCAGGGTATAAAATGCGCCATTTTAGATAATCGATTAAGAACTACAAAAACAAAGTCGAAACCCCGTGTCTTTGGCAATCCTGTGACAAAGTCCATCAAAACATCTTTCCAAGGGCTAGAAGGAATCGACAAGGTGTGTAAAAACCAATTTTATGCTCTCCCTTTAGTCGTTGCACAATAATAACATTGCTGAATAAAAGTATTAATATCCTTGCATATAGTGTCCCATAAGTACCTCTCTCGCATAATGGGCATGGTCTTGATCACCACGAAATGTCCCCCAAGACCCCCAACATGGATATTTGTAATAAATCGTTTCCTTATAGAAGAAATCGGGACACAAAGGGTTGTACCCTTAAATAAATACCCATCCTAATATTATAATCCTCTTGAGAACCTTGGTACTGTCCACATGACTCATAAATAGGCTCAAAATACACATTAGAAGGGTACAAGGCACATAACTCAAAAAACCCAAACACAGAAGAACGTAGTGTGACCAAGAAATGAGTTGCCAATTGATCTTGTCAACAAACCCATTTTCCTTACCCTTGATGTGCTAAATGTGAAAATCATAATTTTAGAGGTAACTGAACCACTTGGCCTGCCTGTCTGTCGACGTCCTCTGTTGACTATGCATGTGTAAAAAGTCATGATCCGAGTGAATAACGAACTCCCGATGAACCAAATAATGCTGTCAAGACCGCACTACCGCTAACAACTCGATATCATACGTGTTGTAGTTCAACTGTGCACGTTTCCCACGAGGAAAGTGATCGGTACCATAATACTGCTGAACCCATCTATGAAACGCCTGTAGAACGTAACCAACCTATGGAAATTATGTACCTGTGTCGTCGTAGTAGGGACTGGCCAGTTTTTGATGGTATTCACCTTTTCCTCATCCACCTTGATCCACTCTGAAGAAATGATGTACCCAAAAAACTGCACTGAATCAACGAGGAAGGAACACTTCTTCAACTGAAGAAATAACCGGTGCTGACGTAGGGCCTCTGAAACTCTTTCCACATGAATAACATGCTCCTCCTTGATGCGACTGTGGATAAGAATATCATCTAAGTGGACAACCACAAACCTTTCTGCAATACAGTCTCGTAGTACCTCGGTCATCAATCGCATCAATGTGGACGGTGCATTAGATAGTCCAAAAGGCATCACTAACCACCCATATAAACCGTCTTTGGTCTTAAAAACCATCTTCCACTCATCCCTTGGCCACATGCGAATCTGGTGGTACCAGCTTTTAAGATCTAACTTGGAGAAGAACCGAGCGCCTTAGAGATCATCGATAATATCCTCTAATCGAGGAATGAGGAATCTGTATTTCACCGTGATTTTGTTTACTGCCCGACAATCAACTCCCATCCCTTTTGGGGACTAAGAGTGCTGGAACTGCTATGGGTGACATGCTCTCCCTTAGAAACCCTTTCACACATAACTCAGTGACCTGTCTCTGTAACTCTGCATGCTCTGCTAGGGCCATACGATAATGGGGCAAATTAGGCAGAGGCGCCCCTAGAATAAAATTAATGCTATGCTGAATATCTCGTAATGGAGGTAACTCTGGTAAATGTAGCTCCTGGCAGACATCGGGGAACCTATCAAGAAGTGGCTATAACTCGTCAGGTACTGAGGTAGGGGCGGTAGACATCGCACAAACTATAATGTAAGCAATTCCTTGTTTCTTGCCCTCTGCTAGGAAACTACTTGTCTTACGAATTGGAGGCTCTTCTGGCGGTAGACCTACCTATCTCTGTCGAATACCCCTCTACATGAAAACATACACATTAGGTCGCCCGATATGTATATCATTCCTCTCCCACTGTCATGGCCTACCTAAGTGTAAATGACAGACATCCATCTTGATAACAATACATAATATGGATTCCTCATACTCTCCCATTTTTATCTTCACACGCGTACGGTATAGCACTGAAATCTCCCCTTGCTTTCCGTCCGTCTGTAACCAACTCAATGTAGTGACCTTAGGGTGGGGTACGAGGTTGAGTTGTAGTTTATCCGCTACGCTCTCCGAGATGAGATTATCGTCGACCTACCATTTATAATTGTTTCCAACCCCTTCCCCTGAGCCTCTACTCGCGTGCGGAAAAGAGCATGCTTCTTCCAATACTCGTTGGCCGCTGAACTATTAGTGTCGCTCTTAGTCAGTGACCAACATAATGTAAGTATTCTTCGTTGTGCTCCCCGTTTTACTCGCTAGTGTGGTATCCCCCCCTCCCCAAAACTAGCATCCTCCACTGTTCGGTGTCGACCTTCCCCAGTTAGCGTCGGGTCGGTGTCACAAGGCGCCCTTGGCATACCCGCGTCGAGATCGGGGGTTTCAGACCCCTCTCTCTCCACGTTTTCGGTATGAAAATATGTCGGTATTGTGATTGGTTTTGTCGCCGACTCGTTCGAACGGACCCTTAAGTTGTTCGAACGACTCCCAAAATCTTGCCTATTTTCGTTAACAGAACTCTTGGCTGAACGGTATAACCCTCGTTCGAACGACTCGCGAGATTCTTCGATCTCCTTTGTGCTAGGTTCCCCTCTCTCTAGACTGTAGTCCACCCTAGTCACCGACGACCTCTCTTTCGTCAATGGCGAGGAATTTTACTCTTCTCCCATTGTTCGTCGAATTCTCGGCAAGGAATTTGGATTGGGGTTGGTCTTCTTCGGTTGGGCTTCTTGACGATTGGAATCGTTGATCATGTGAACCCCTCGCATCAAAGACACAACTTCCTTATCTTTTGATCGAGAACTCTCCGACATGTCTGTCTTTCCCACCTACTAGATCAATCGCACGGTGAACCTCTCTCTCTGTCATCTCTTCGAGGTGTTTCATCTCCAAGCCATCTCCATCGAATTTCTTCGAATCCTCCGTCACAACTCATGCCTCCAATCTTGCTATCTCAAGAATCGCACGAACATAGAAAGCAAACCTAGGATCGCTCATAGCTCTGGTACCAATTTGTTAATTTCTACTATTAGGGAAGCAACAAAATATCTCTAATTGCAATTTTAGGGTTTCTAGAGTTTTCCCCCAAACTCAAAACAAGAGAATTGAGAACCAAAAAGGCTCCTAACATCAATATAAAGCTAAAGTAGAAGGTACGTGGCGGCCCACGAGGCATGATCTATCAGTTCTACTTACATTCCTAATGTGGATCTTGCAGGATGTATGTGTTCCTTTATCGCGGCTCGCCGAATTAATATCTAGATCAAAACAAGAGCTTGATGCGTCGCCCTTGGTGTGGTATGTTTCTTTTCTTATAAATGTTTATCAAGCTTTAATACAATGAAATTATGTTTATGAATATATTTACACTAGAGGATTATTAGCCAGTTCAAATGTCTACATTAATTATCTTACAATTTATATACTGATGCTTATACTATGTTGTCCCTTTCCTTGTCTAATCCCAGTACTGTTATTGCTCATGCTGGTGACGGGAACTTCCATACTCTTATCCTTTTTGACCCTAATCAAGAGGAACAAAGGCGTGAAGCGGAGAGACTAAACCACTTCATGGTTCATACTGCATTATCAATGGAAGGTAGTTCTACATTATTAGAAATTCATATAAGTAAATACCAACCATTACTTAACAAGAGTCATAGGCACACTGTTTGTGACTCTTACTTATCTAGATAATTTAACCTCTACAGTTTAAATCATGATGAGCCATAGCTCATGCTTGACCTTTACTGGAGTGGGAAAACCCCTATATGTTTCTTGCTATGCGCCTACGTCAGGTCACTAAGTTGCCCAACCAGAATAAGTTACCCAGAATGGATCAAATATCTGATACTGAACCTATATACTCAGTATCTCTTCGTACTTCTGTACACATGCGACTATGATTTCTGCAGAGCAATCCCCCGCGTGTCAGCTTTTCAGATAGCGAAGAACACGGATGGGGTGGCCTGTATGTGGAAAATGCATAAAGTGACTACCTACACTGGAATTATCCGTAATGTAAGTTATGTAATGGCATTTAGGAGACAACTAATTAAAATCCCAACAATTCACTGGTATTGGGTAAATATCTACTCCTTTTCAAAATAATCCAAACAATTAGAGTCGCTGCACGACGTAAACCAATCTAAAGGAAATCCAAAACGTGGTTTGGTGTAAACCGAATCTTGAAAGCCTAGTTATGGCTTGCACAAAGAGTAAAATCAAAAGTTAGGGTTTGTATTTTAATTGTATAAATCCAGAAGTCACTTATTATTTGTTCTTAATTTCACTCATGAATAATCTCATTACAGTGAAGGAGCTTTATCTCCATTCAAAGGAGATCACTACTAATTCTAATAGGTTTCTGAAAACTAATATATACTTCCAACATAAATTTGTAGTCCTAAGATTTAACATATATACAGACAAGCTGGCTAATATGTTTATTTTCATAGCCCAGTGTTCAGTGATATGCATGGCACTCCCTATTTCAGGTTTACTTAGTGACCCCCTGGGAATTGTTAGAGGTCTCCCTTATTCCCTTAGGTTTGGGCTCTAAGTTCCCTTTTGTAACTTTTCGTTTCATTTGTATATAATGTTTCCTTTTAGCCCTAAAATAAATAAATAAATAAATAAATAAATTTACAATCTATTTGGTATATGTGCTTATGACTTTAGTTTGTGATTTTTAAACTTGAATAGGAACATGTACGGGAGAACATGGTGTAGGAACTGGGAAAATGAAGGTACTTAAGATCTACTTATCTTCTTAATATTAATACAAGTCATCATGGCTCTTAGTATCATGAAATCCATGTCAACGCACAAGTATTCAGCATGAAAAAAACATATTAGTCCCTATATAAATCACAATGCATTGCAAACTTTCACCTTCATGTTATGTAAAGTACCAGTGTTTCTGGCAATGTGATGCTCCATTGCAGATACCATGCTATAAGTTGTAAGGCCTCATATGGCTTTACTTGGCACTATCACGAAAGATTAGCACTCGATCAATCTTTTTCTTCACATATTTGGTGCGATACATTCACATTTGGTTTGCTTAATTTGCGAACACGCAATATTACACTTAGCAAGCTAAAAGTTGCTTAGTATTAGGCTATTAGCTAACCCATATGTGACCTAAACAGTATGTGTAACACGTTTTTTCAGAGGTGCTAGCGCAGTCTCGATTCTCACCTATTTTGAAAAATACTTTAACAAATTCTCTTACTACTAAACTGGACAACAAATTAAAAGGCGGTTGATCTTGTGATTGCATGTGCCATGTGAATAACCCTCAAACTTATTTTATGAATTTACTAACTTAATTAACATACTAAATGCATCTATTAATTATATGTCGTGGTTGATATTCTTTAATACTCTCTCCGATCTATTTAGTCCTGATATGGCCATCATACTATCCTCAGTTTCCTTTTATGTTTTACACTAAAATAGATTTTTGGTAAATCTAAAAGGATGATACTAAAACATTGTCATTTTTTCTTCTCTTTTCGATTAGATTACATAAAAAATCGAAATACTTTTAACTATCTGTCGAGATATATTTGTAAAAAAATCTGCGATAAGCCATGGGTATACTTAATTCCACGCGTCATTTTTTCTTGATAGTTTTTGCTGATTTTTTCGGATAAACAGTTATTTTCACCGACATTTTCAGATACAAATGAATGCAATTGTGTTTGTTTCTTAAGTTTATGCCTTCTACCCGATCATCAAAAAGGAAAGTATCACTGCAAAGAAAAACATTAACGCGATTAATATCTTGAAATCCAACCTAGTATATTTTGGCTGAAGATGATATTTTTCCTTGATCTCATATATGGTATATGTCAGTAATATTCCAAATTCCCGAACTTAACCAAACTGGGTCCTTTGCAATTTGAGTGTTTGCTATTGAAAAGTAATACGGTGGTCTTCAAGATTGGGATTTCCGCCAACCTTGTTAACTAGATTTAATCATGTTTTATCTGTGGATCCTTTTCTACATACAGAAAGTAAGGTGGTATTTTCCAACAACAATCATGCTGCTAGAATTTGACTCTTACATTCTTAGGAAAATACTGAATACCTGTGTAATGTAAATCTGTTTATATTTCCAGTACCTTGAAGAAGAACTTGGGATTGAGGCGCTGAGGACGATGAAAAGAATTAAGGCCGTTTTGGACCCTAACAATATCATGAACCCAGGAAAGGTCATTCCTTCGCATGTTTGCTTTTGAGAGTAATGAAACTATTTTATCCTTGGGGGGTTGCGGAAACTGTACCTCAACCACAGCATATAATCTAACAGTATGTTGTTCACAATCTAACACATTTTCCATGAATTTTTGTTTTCTTCGTGGTTTTTTGAATTTCCCTATTTCTTGGTTAAAGTTCTGGTTTATTACATGCTTTTCTTTATTTCAGAAATGGCAGACGTTACAGTAGTATGGAATTTTTAGCACACTATTACACATTTATCCAATGGGGGCATATTCAGCTCAGATGTAGCCAATTCCCTCTTAGCTGGAATTTTGCTTATTGCAATCTCTGAGTTCATGAAGTAGAATGATATATCAACATTTGCTATCGGTGTTTCAGTTTGTGGGTTAAAGTTACTTCTGTCGAAGACATTGAGTACAAGGGAGGCTTGATTCTATTCTTGTGACACGTGTTTGATAAGGCCTGTATTGTATTGAACCTGTGTTAAGGTGCTTGTATAAACCCTAAGCTTTCTTTGGTTAAAGTTAGCTTGTGTTGGGTTTTTTTGTCACGAAAGTGGACGTAATAGTTCTAAGACAGTTGATTTAGTCCCAGTCCTAGTGGAAACTTGTATCCGTACTAGTATCAAATAAATTCTCTAATCGTTACCTGGTGGCCCAGTGGTTTGAGTTAGGTAGCTTAAAACCTACCTAGCGGAGCAGGGTTCGATTCTCACCTCCGTGTGGACTTTGAGGTTGGTATCAACTTGTCGGCTGACGGTTCGTGTGGTTTGCGGGATATTGCACGAGATCTAGAGGATCTAGTCGGGATTGATGGTCTGGCTGTGTCCCGGATTACGCTCGGATTACCTCTGGTTCAAAAAAAAAAATAAAAAAATCTCTAGATGATAAATTATCAGTTCAACTTTAATCCTCTGAAGTCTTTACAAGTTATATAGTTAAATTAAGGTCCCTTGGCTTTTAACACATCTTACAACTATAATTATAAAGAGCAAATCTATTTCTCTAGCATCGTTTCATTTTTTCTCCCTTGCTATTCTACAACCATAGTTATTAGCTATAGCTGATGCACTTGTCCCCGGCTTAGTGAAACAATTGGCCTCCTTCCTCCTTAAATTGCTCGAAGAGGAGGTTAGGCTCGTGGCTGGTGATTGTGAAGGTTTGGTTACAAAAGCTCAAAGACGTAGTTTATGAGATCGAGGACGTACTGGACGAATCCTCAACTCACAGATGGATGAGGTTAATGGCAATGCTGGCCCGAGTAGTAGCAAGAAAAAAGTATGGTCCTACTTTTTACCTCCTTGTTCTTGTTTTAATAAGGTCACCTTGCACCATGACATTGGTCATAGGATAAATGTGTTAAGAGAAAGACTAGACATGATCGCTACTGACAAGGAAAAGTATGATCTTAATTCGGTATCAAGAATTGAGGATTCCATTATAAGGCTGGATATCTCGATAAAAAGACTATAGTAAGTTATTGAGCGGGAGTAGTCAAGAACAAATGGGTGTCCCCGTCATATCTAGGAGGATTGGCAAGACAACTCTTGCAAAACTTGTCTTCAATGATAACAAGGTGTCGAACCACTTCGAGAAGAAAATATGGGTGTGTCTCCAATCCTTTTGACGCAAAAACACTAGTTGAAAAATTAATTGAAGCTATTGGTGGCAGTGTCTCAACTGTTACACAATGGGAAACTTTGCATCAATAATTATGCAGCTCTATTGAAGGCAAGAAGTTTCTCCGTATCTTGGATGATGTGGACCGAGAATAAAGAGATTTGGGGCCAAATAAAATGTTCCCTTTGACCTTGGTGCAAAATGAAGTCGAGTCGTAGTTACGACACGCAGTGAGGTTGTGAGGTTGTTGTTGCCACCATAAACTCGACTTACAAACATGATTTGGCAGTATTAAACGATCATGATTGTTGGTTACTGTTTAAACGTCTCGCTTTTTACAGAAGTGGGGAAGAAGATTGCCAATAGTTGGAGAGTATAGGTAAAAGGATCTCAGACAAGTGCAAACGTATGCTTCTTTTTGCAAAGACTTAAGGAAGTCTCATGCCAGACAAAAGAACAGTGAAAAATTAGCAAGATGGTGTCTTAGAACATCTATCTCCTTATAGCCAAAATAAAGAGAAAGTGCTAAATATAATTTTTTCAAACCTCCCTTCATGGGGTAGTTATTTTGGGTTTCGATACTCTCTTTCCTCAACAATGAGGAGAGAGAAATAAATTTTGGGTAACCATCTGAGACAACTTTCTTAGGTGGAAAATGTGAGACCCTCAAAATTAGAGAAGAAAAGTTTATCATAAGTGAGAACATGGGATGCTTTTTGTTAGGAATCAATCTAATAGCAAACAATCACACATAATAAACAAGATATGAGAGAGAGAGAGTTTCTTTATTATGATCAAAACCTTAGGTTATAACTAGGAGAACCCTAGCTATATATATAGAAGTTGCTCATTCTAAAACTCTCTCCAACAAGCTCTAAAATTGTTGGTTAAGTTAGGAAGTGGGGACACCCCAACCAGTTCGGGTTCCACCTAGGCCAAACCTTTCCTAACAGTACTCCCCGTTGGGGTGTTCCATGCCAAGACGACTTCTCTCGTCAAAACCTTCGCCTAGCAAAACCCCTTTGGGGAAAAAGTTATGCAAGAAAAGAGTACAATCATATGCCTTGTATGGGTTGTGGATACGTATACGCTGTCTCATCAAAATCTCTAGTAAGTAAAAACCCCAGGGATCGAAAACTATACTATTAGGGAAAAGAGTACATTACTCATGTGTCCACGTCAAGACGGGATTACTCCCCCTGACATCGATCTCCTTGAGATAATAATTGATGTAAACTTCGCGTGCTGATTCCGTGTACCAGCTTCTTGAGCATAGGAGGTGCAAGAGCTTTAGTGAATAGGTCTGCTAAGTTATCTTATGAACGAACTTGAACAACTTTAATCTCATTCTGCTTCTGTAACTCATGCATGTGAAAGATTTTAGGTGAAATGTGCTTCGTCCTGTCGCCCTTGATAAATCCCCCTCTGAATGATGCAAGCTACATTGTCTTCATAAATAGTAGTAGGTTTATATTGGATATAACTCAAACCAGAACTTCCATTGATAAGATTAACCTTGGAGTGCAACCAAAAACATTCTCTACCAGCTTCATAAAGTGTAAGAATCTCTGCGTGGTTCGAGGATGTAGCAACCATCGTTAACTTTACCGATCTTCATGAAATTGTTGTATTGTTGTACACAAATACATATCCCGATTACGATCGGCCTCTATGTAGATCTGACAAATGTCTTGTATCGGCGTACCCTATAATTTCTACCAGCTTCATAAAGTGTAAGAATCTCTGCGTGGTTCGAGGATGTAGCAACCATCGTTAACTTTACCGATCTTCATGAAATTGTTGTATTGTTGTACACAAATACATATCCCGATTACGATCGGCCTCTATGTAGATCTGACAAATGTCTTGTATCGGCGTACCCTATAATTTTATGTTTACCATTTTTTGGGTAGAACAGACCCCAGTCTTTCGTGCCGATCAGATATTGCAGAAAATGCTTGATCCCATTCCAGTGCCTTTAGGTTGGTGCAGAACTGTGGCGAGCCAAACATTTCACTTCGAATGAGATGTTGGGTTGAGTACACCCTACTAAGTATAACAAAACACCAATAACTCCTAAATATGACACCTCGGGCCCTAAGAGTTTCTCCCCCTCGTCTGGAGGACGAAAGATGTCCTTGTTTAGGTCTAGTGAACAGACAAACATAGGCGCCTTGACATTGTGTGTCGTATCCATACCGAGACATTTAATGATTTTTTTGGTGTATGTCGCCTGGTGTACGACTATACCACTTTCAAGATGTCTAATCTGCAAACCGAGACAAAACTTGGTTTTATCAAGGTCTTTCATTTCAAATTCCTTCCCAAGGTATTCGACGGCTTTCGCGATCTCCCTCAGAGTTCCAATGATATTCAAATCTTCTACGTACACTGCAATGATGGCGAAACCAGTATTTGCTTTCTTAATGAAAATGTATGGACATACAAGACTATTTGCAAAATCTTCGGCCTTCAAATATATAGTCAACCTATTGCGCCACATGAGCCTTGGCTATTTCAAACCGTACAGTGCAGTGACTTATCCAATTTTATTACGTAAGCACCCCGTGTCCCGGGCTGTGATGCTTCTAGAAGCTTAAACCCCTCAGGTAGCTTCATGTAGATATCTATATCTAATTTCTCATATAAATATGCTGTAACCATATCCATAAAACGCACGTCTAGCTCGTTCTTTCTGACTGACAGACTAATCAAGTACCGAAACGTTATAGCGTCCATGACCGGAGAGTAGGTTTCATCGTAATCGATGCCTGGTCTTTGGGTAAATCCCTGGGTAACTAGTCTTGCCTTGTACCTAACAATTTTTCCATGTATATTACATTTTTGTATGAATACCCATTTAGAGCCGGCACGAATTGATCGCAGACTCCCACTCTAGCCAATCTGTATGATTTTTACATTCATCTGTAGTGAGTGGTTTTGGATCATCATCCTCGATGGTGAGCGAAGCGGTGAAGGTGAATATGTTGTTGACAATTACTTCTGAACGATCCCACGTGGTGCCATTACTGACAAAGTTAATTGAGATATATCGATTATCATGTACATGTGCCACGACGGGCATGTCACGTAATGTGTCACGTGGATGTGTAACTACTATAACCCTGTCAATGGGAGGTTGCATCCTCGATGAACCGACTACACCATTAGTCATTTCTTTTATCGTACACTGTTTCTTAGCCCTCGGCTCAGCGTTCCTATTTACAACGGGGCGTCTTCTCGTAACGCGCTGGTTAGATTTATTTTCGAGGCGCACACCAGTTCCCTAAACATTCAGTCTTGCAGGTATATTACTTGTATTTACATACACCTTGCTTACTTTTGCAGTATCATTGAATACATCTAGCAATTCATTGGCGATCTGTTGTAAGTCTAGAATCCGTTGTACTTCATTGTTATCTCGATTGGTTATGGGATCTAGATGAGATAATGATGGTATTTTCCAATTAATTTTGGAAACATTCTCAACATTGACTATTATATCTACCCCCAATGTTGGGAATATCGTCTCATCACAGTAATAATCTAGGAATCGTGTGGTAAATATATTGCAGTCATGAGTTCCAAATATTGAATGATTGACGGTGAATCATAAACTTAGTCGACATTGGGGTTCTATCTTCGTACGTTGTGGTAGTATGACTATCACCTGTAAGGAACATCAAAATATTCGCATATGAACGACACTAGGCTCGGTCCCATTTACTAGTTACTTTGGGGAATATTGATTATCTGGTGTCGGATAAATTCTAATCAGTGTAGTAGCATACAGAATTGCATGGCCCCACGCAGTAGTTGGAAGTTGAGACCGTAATAAGAGTGGTCTAGCGATCAACTATAATCGCTTGATTATATTCTATGCTATCCCATTTTGGGTATGGACATGGGGTATTGGATTCTCGACATATATCCCATTAGCAGTACAATAATCAACAAAGGCCTTTGAGGTAAACTCGTCAGCGCTGTCAAATTTCATAGATTTGATCGGGCGATCTAGGAAATGAGCCCATAATCATATAATAAGCAATAGCCTTTGAGGTAAACTCGCCAGCGTTGCCATCCCATGTCTCGTAACTCTGTGTTGGAGTTGACACCTTTACATGAAGGGTCTAGGCAGTTGAATGCAAATGGATCTTTAAGATAAAATGTGATTCAGAAGGAAAGGTTGAGCGCTTTTAGGCGAGACTTGTTGTGAATGGCTTTAAACAGTATTGCTGAGACCTTCTTACCAGTTTTGAAGAAGGATTTTTTATGGATTATTTTACTTCTTACAACGCATTTTGACTTGGAGTTTCATCAGATGGACATCAATACAACTTTTCTTAAAAGCCGTCTTAACGAGGAGATTTATATTCACCAACCCGAAGGTTTTGAGACCGAAGGGAAGGTGTGACTATTCTGCAAAATGAATCGCTAGCTGTCTACAGTCTTAAGTAGGCGTCTAGGCAGTGTTACCTATAGTTTTAATAGGTGGTTTTGAACCACAGTTTTTTTGAGTACAAAATGGATTGTTGTATATACAATCCATAGCTGAGTGGGAGACATTTTATATTTATGGTTTTGTACGTCGACAATATTTTACTCACTAACAGTGACGCCCGGTTTCTTCAGGAAACGGAAGCCTTCTTATCTCAGCATTTTTATATGAAGGATATGGGAGACGCCAATGACGTCCATGGTATCAAGATTGAGCGAGATAGAGCCAGAGGGATGTTTGGCATATCTCAGAGTACGTATTTTGATAAAGTTTTGAAGAAATATGGCATATAGGATTAAAAAGCAGGTAAAGTCATTATTGTCAAGGGAGATATCTTTAGGAAGACGATGTCGCACGAGACAGTTTCTTCAGACATCGTTAAAGTGTATGCTTCAGTAGTTGGTAGTCTCATATATGACATGATATGTATGAGAGCCAACATTAATTTTATTGTTGGGATGTTAGGGAGGTACCAACATAACCTTTTTATTGTCCATTGGCAGGCAGCCAAGAAAGTTTTTCGCTATTTAAATAAAACTAGAGATTATAGACTGGTTTATAGGAGATCAGACGAGCTCATAGTTTTGGGCTATTTCGACTCAAAATTTGCCAGGGACAAAGATGACAAGAAGTCTACTTCTGGTTATATTTTTATGCTTGCTCATGGCGTTATCTCGTGGAGAAGTGTCAAACAGTCTATTGTATCTTCCTCGACTATGAAAGTGGAGTATGAAGCAGTGAATAAAGAATTTGCTCGGGTGTTTGGAAAATTTCGAGCTAGACATTGGTCTAAGATTCTGACTCCTACGGGAAATGTATATCCGCGGATTATACGTCTCTTTTATGCTACTATGACACTTGCGCCCACTCAGAACATGTCCAGTAGCTCTTTTCGAGTAACTCTTGATGGCACTGAGTACCTTATTACCAGGGAGAGACTCTATGATATTTTGGGTTTCACTCCTTCTCAGCATATCACTTTTCCACGGTGTATTGGCCACCGACATCCTATCCCTGGCCAGTTGTTAATTCTTGGGGTGGGTTTGTTGACGGTGAGGATGTGGAGCCTATTCTTCATGAGTTTCAAGATATGGTGATTGATATCATGGCTCAGAGTAGGTTGTATATTGGATCGGGTATTGTATCCCGCAGAATGTTAGATAATGAGTCTCATCGCGTACATAGCATTGCTATTACGAATATCATCCCGCGGTCCCAAAAGAATGAATTGTCTGAGCGGATGAAGGTGTTTCTTTATGCCTTCAAAAATGATATAGAGATTGATCTTCCTAACATCATCATTGAGGAGATGCTTGAGGCTAGCTCCAAAACAGCGTCCAGGAGTTCTCTACCGTTAGCTAGACTGATCACAACGCTCCTTACTGATGCTGGCTACGCGGTGGCATTAACTGAACCTGAAGATACCAAGACAGACCGATTGGATTTGAGCAATTGCAATAAGAGTTCATCTCATCTTCCTCATGTGCTACCTTCTGAGACATCCCCTCCAGATCAGCACATTGGTACTTCTAGCTCGGCCCCTCAGGCGCCTCAGGAGGTGTTTTATCTTCAGAGTATTGGGAACATGCTTCAGTTGATGTCGACCAGGAGGGGCACTATGGAGACACGTCTGGTGACTATAGAGAGTCGACTGGGGTCTATTGAGACAACAGTTCATAGCCGTCATTCGGGTCAGGAGACAGAGGAGGGTAATTACGAGTCTGAGTCTGGAAAGCTGTAACTGTTCCTCTATGTTTTTTGCTTTCTTTAGTCTCTTTCTACTTTGAGACTATTATTATTCTTAATGTTTTGAGCGTCTGTGAGGTAGGAATCTCGGTTCTAACTCTGCCTGTACGCTAGTACTATCTTTTGTTAATATAATTATCAGTTGTCTCTAATTACTTTTCTTTGAGATATTTGATTTACAGTTGTTTGATTGTTTCTTCCGTGACAATGGAGAGATGCATCTACTTATCTGGTTTGCATATGCTTCTTTGGATGTCTCCGTTTGTGATTTATTTCTTTCTGTATATGTGCATATTTTCTACGTTTTATTTTTACCATATATATTATAAACGAGTTTACTGAGTGTGCAGATATTTAGTAAGAAGATATTATCCATAGAAGAGGTCAAGGAAGGGGTGGTGGCCGTCCTAGTTTTTATTTGTGACAAAATGAACCAAAGGGGGAGATTGAAAGGTTTTATTTGTCTCATTTCGTGGTTATGGAGTTTCTGGTTGTTCCATTCGAAGACACAGATCACTGGACAGAAGGTAAGTATTACTCTTTGATAAAAGGAAGAAGCATTTCTCAATTTTGACGTTCGAACGAGTTTTGTTGTCGTTCGAACGAAGTATCAAGTCCCCTAGAATTTGGCCCATATGCAATTGTCGTTCGAACGAGTTTTCTTGTCGTTTGAATGAAGTGTCAAGTCCCCTGGAATTTGGCCCACATACAATTGTCGTTCGAACGAGACTTCTTTTCGTTCGAACGAGATGTAAACTTTCTAGGGTTTTTGACCAAATTAGACGTGATTCGTTCGAACGACTTTTGGTCTTGTTCGAACGAATATCGAGAGAAATAGAACTACTATTTAAAGTAACCCTAGTTTTTTTTTGTTTTTTTTTTGGGCAAAATATTTATATTTCGAAGAGCTCCAAAAAGACTTTATCAAAGAGGGTGAAGAACTTAAGATCAATCAATCATCTTTGGATCACAAGGTTGATGTTGAGTTAGGGTTTCAAAGACTTCCCAATTATTTGTTCAAGAGCGATTCTAGAAGAAGTTTCTTGGTGAGACATCAAGATGGGCTGTTGCGAGAATAGAAGAAGTTTCTTGGTGAGACATCAAGAAGAGTTGTTGTGAGAACAAGAAGAAGGTGGAGCGCGAAGCTTTAGTCAGAAGAGTGATAATCTTGTGATTAGGTTATTAAATTTGTAAGTGTAATTCAGTATAACTCTTTTTGATTAGTAAAACTTTTGGTTGTTGTGATCCTCGACAATGACCTGTGGTTTTTCTCCTGAGTAAGGAGTTTCCACAGGGTGAACATTTGCTTGTGCCTTCTAATTCCTTGTCTTTGTTTTTGATTGTTTCTCTTTAACCTTAAACTATTGATTGATAGGAATTGTTCTGACCTATTTTTTCGAAATACATTAATTACGAGCACATAGAAATTCAAGGTATATGTTGAACAACCTTAAGGATGCGTCGAAAAAGGGGAGGAAGATAAAGTTTGTCAACTTTGGAAGGCTTTATATGGCTTAAAGCAAGCTCCACAATCTTGGAATAACAACATTGATCATTACTTTCGTCAAAATAGGTTCGAAAGGAGTTCAAGTGTAAGCCGCCGCTATATGTCAAGAAAAAAAGTAATGATTTCCTCATTGTGTGTTTATATGTGGATGACCTCATAATATACACAAGTACAAAACCAAAGCTTGCCGAGGATTTTAAGAAAGCCGCGATGATGGAATATGAGATCTCTGACTTGGGTCTTATGAGATATTTTCTTGGTATACAAGTTCAACAATCAAATGAAGGGATTTTTATATTTCAAGAAAAATATGCCAAAGATCTCTTGAAGCGGTTCAACATGGTGAATTGCAAGCCAATAGATACTCCAATGGCGGTAAATGCTTTCACAAAATGATGGAATACCCAAAGTAGATGCATCACTTTTTAGAAGACTTATTGCGGATCTATCTTACAAACATAAGGCCGGATATAGTTTATGCGGTGAGTGTGGTGCCTTGTATCACGAGCAAAACCAAATAATCATCACTATGGAGGGGCTAAGAGAATTTTCCGGTGCATTCGAGGTACCAAGAGTTATGGCATCAAATATACTTATGACAAGAGTTATGACTTAATTGGCTACACCGATAGTGATTGAGCCGGGTCGATTGATGATAGAAAGAGCACGTCCAGGCATGCTTTTTTCGTTGGGAATAAAGTAATTTCTTGGTCATCGAAGAAGCAAAATACCGTGGCACTTTTATTGGCAGAGGCGGAGTATATCACTGCTACAAGTGCATCATGTGAAGCGGTTTGGTTACGAAGAGTCTTGACAGATCTTCATAAAAAACAAGTGGTTCCAACTCTTATTTATTGTGACAACATGCCAACCGTTGCAATGACTAAGAATCCCGTGCAGGGCTGGCAATTTAACCTGCCCCGGCGGAGCCCCGCCCTGCCCTTAATGGGGAGGGTATGGTATGACTATAGTGGGTATGGGGCGGGTTTGGTAAAAAAAAAACATTTATTAATTGGGGCGGGTCTGGTTTTAGCCTTAAATAAACGGGGCCCCGTCACCCGACCCAATTATATATGATATGTCCTGAATACCCTTATGAGTTATGAGAATATGAGTAACCTAATTCACTTAATCACTTCTTTCCTTCTCTCTTACTTCCTTCAAGTTCAACCTCCACAACCTCTACAAATTTATTTCAACCTTTGTGATCAGACATCAGTCTGTACCAATTACCAAATTCATTTCAATCTTCATTTCCATTTGAATCATTTCAACCTTCATCCTCCAAATTCAAGGTTACAAAGATTCGAACAACAATTAAGTCTGCGATCATTTTATAATTCAACCTCTACATCATTCATTGGGAGGTTTACGAAAATTGGATAGATTATCAATCGATTGGAACAACGTTTACATCAGTGATATATTTTAGGAAGTATACAACATTTGCAAATTAAAGAGATCACTAATCGATTCAGGTAACTCCTCCAAGTCTCAAACAATCCAGAAGCTTGAAACACCAATTAAGTCTTAACGTTTACAAGTTACTAAGATTAGTCTCAACATTTTCAACCTTAATTCTGATTTGATCTATTTCAAGTGATTGATAAGATAAGAATATAACCATTGCAGTGCAGCACATTCTATGATGCTTGTTCTTACTGTAATGTAGCACATTGCATGATCTTTTATTGTGTGTGTGTGTGTACTATGCACCTGATTTAGTTTAGTTTTTTTTTGTACAGGTGATTTATATTTTTTTTTGTAAAATTTCATAAATGGGGCGGGTTTGGGGATCCCCACTTAGGATAAACGGGTGTTAAATGGGTGATGAGGCGGGTTTGGTATTGACAAATTTAAACGGGGCGGGTTTGGGTATTCCCCATTTAAGTTAAATGGTAATGGGGCGGGTATGGGGGTATGGTAATTTGGCGGGTATGGGGATGGTATTACTCCACCCACCCCAAACCCGACCCATTGCCACCCCTAATCCCGTGTTTCATAGCCGATCGAAGCACATAGAGCTCCGCCATCATTTCATAAAAAAATAGGTTGAAGACAAAGAGGTTGAGTTGAACTTTTGCAAGACCGATTTTTAACTTGTGGATATATTCACAAAAGCGTTGCCTAAAGACAAATTCTATTACTTTTGTGGCATGCTTCATATAACGGACAAATGCATTAAGGGAGCGTGCTAAAGTTAAATGCATTTGAGTTACAAGAAGATGAAGAGTGTTTATTTAATATGTGTGAGGGGTGTGTTTAAGTTAAGAATATGAAGAGTGTTTATTTAATGCGTGAGTTAAGAGTTAAATTGAGTGTTGAGTTTGTTTGCAACCTAAAACGATAAGTGTCCCCTAGTGATGTATATTTCAATTCAATGAAAACAAGAAAACCTTCTTCTTGAACTCATTTCATTCTTTAATCTTTTTCTCTTTGTTTTGTGATCCCTCCAACAAGTTTATCAGTTTCGAAAACAAACACTATTATTTATGATTTTATTTTTTTATATTTTTTTTCCACTGCTCATTACCTTACCTCTGTATAACACGACTTCACTTATTAATTGCACGCTTTAATTATTGTATTTTTGGACAATCTACAAATTACGTTGGAAGTTACTCTGAAGGTGAACTTTTTTCTAAATGTTTCCTAACATAGACAACGATTATGAAGCTCCGTGGCATGGCCCTTATGAAGTGAAAGGCTACTAAAAATTGAAGTGTGCGATAAGAGAATCTATTTTCCTGACCATATGTATTAGCCGTGTCCTTCTGAAAAGATCCTTAAATGAAACAATTTTGTTACAAAACATCTAGTATTCTATAAATAAAGGCATCCTCTCTTGGAACTAATCCAACCTTTGAAAGAAACAGTATTCTCCCTAAGCTCCAATGGCGCCTAACCAAATATTTATCATGTTTGTCCTTGTAGTTGCAATCCTGCTTCCCGCAGGAGCTCTTGCTAAAGAGTTCATAGTAGGAGGCGACAGTGGTTGGACTATAAAATTTGATTATCAAGCATGGGCTGCAGGAAAAGAGTTCAGACTCAGAGATAAACTTGGTAAGTTACGAACATTGTGCAAAGTTTTTCTTATTTTCTTGGTAAGTTTTTCTTTTTTGTTTGCTGGAAACTTGATTTAACTACATAATTATTGCAAAAATGCAGTTTTCAAGTACCATGTGGGAGCTCACAACATCCTCGAAGTGAATGCAACCGGCTTTCGAGATTGTGTAGTACCACCAGGCATCA
This sequence comes from Kingdonia uniflora, assembly GCA_014058105.1. Taxonomy (NCBI): domain Eukaryota; kingdom Viridiplantae; phylum Streptophyta; class Magnoliopsida; order Ranunculales; family Circaeasteraceae; genus Kingdonia; species Kingdonia uniflora. The sequence continues at coordinate 2,470,856 of JACGCM010000622.1, forward strand.
TCAAACTAGCTACTGGCAAGGAGATAATTACCCTAACCACCCCGAAAAAAAACTTGTAAGTGGGGTAGGCAAACATTGCAAAGTCGGAGGTCAGAAGATTTTCATCATCGCACTACCAGAGTTGTCTACTCCAGCACCGTCACCTCCAGCTTTTACCCCAACAAGTCACGCAGATGGGATTTTATGTTCTAGATATCAACTACTCTTCAGAAAAAGAAATTTTCCACATTGCATAGCAAAATGGGGGCGGATTTAGAGACACTCAAGTCTCAAACACTCAAGTCTCACTCAACCACAACCACTCGTCTAATAGAGATGAGTGGCTCTCAAAATTTGGGATTTCCTATAAGGGAAATGAGGTGGAAAGTTAGGGGGTCCTACCTGCCCCACTCTCTCTAACTGGCAGACATTTCTCTATCTCTTTTCAAACCCAGTCGTCACTCACATTTAAAATTCTGTCTCTCACTCTCTCTCTCCTACTCTCTCCAAACAAACCAAATTTTTCTCCAAACACATCTATATCACTCTGCCACTCTCACTCTCGCGAACAGTTCGAGTATTTCTCTCACTCTGTCTCCCTCACTCACTCTTTCTCTCTCCCTCACTCTCACTCTCTCTCTCTCTCTCTCTCTCTCTCTCTCTCTCTCTCTCTCTCTCTCTCTCTCTCTCTCGTCATTAGAGACTGAGACTGTCGTTCGAAGAGAAAGTACCCATTGAATTCAACCATTCGAAGACATTGTCCATTCCTTTTGGAGCAGCAGAGGTTGAGAGCGGTTTGATAGTGGAATTCGACAACTTCAAGGTAAATCTCATTATTATGTCAAATTGCTGTCTATTCTTCGTCTACCCCTTTGTGTAATGCAATTTGTTATTGAAACTGTCAAATATTATCGAAATCGTCAATATTTAACATAAATAACTAAAATTAGACTTTAAATTTGAGTTATTAACATCTAGGATTGTCGAATTCGTAAATATTTGACCTAGATAACCTAAAGTACATTGAAGAATTGTCAAAATTAGGAATATTGAAGTGAGATTGAGTAAGACACATTTAGTATTGTCGAATTCGACAATTTAGCAGTGTAAATGTTGTTAGGTTACATAATATTGTTGAATTCAACAATTATGGAATTCACATGGTTCACATCATTTTTTGATTATACTTGTTTATAAGTCTAAATTGTCGAATTCGACATTAATTACATATAACTTGTAGCTATTGAAATAGAGTATTGTCGAATTCGATAATTTACCAAATGCAATTGGACTTATATTTACATAATATTGTCGAACTCGACAATTACCAAGTGCAATTATACTAATCCTTTGAGTAATAAATTATGTGCAGGTACACAATGAATGAGAAAGTGCCTCCGACCGCTTCCAATAGAAGAAAAAGAGAGTTGGCTAGAGAAGGAGATCTAGTTACATATAAGAGAAAGAGAAAGACTATTGACCCAAGCACAGTCGTTCCTCCAAACACTGTTGACAGTGCAAATGAGGGTGTTAGTGAAGGTGTGAATATTCCAACTGAGTCTGCCGAAGGTATGAATATTCCCCAGGGTTCAAAATTTGAGACTGAGTCTGCTCAAGCTGGTTTGGGAGCTCAACCACCGCTCCCAAATGTTTGCCCTGATTTTGATAAAATATTCCTATTGTTGGGGGGTATTCTAAAGGTGAGGGGGCTACAAGCAACGAGAACGTAGGCCCTAGTGATAAAAACCTACTGAGGAGCTTCAAGCTCCATAGAGCGAGGTCGATCGCCCTAGGGCAGGTATATTATTTAATGGAATCTCTTATTTAATTATGTTATGTTATTTCTATTATTTATAGTTACATTTTGTTGACATATCACTATTATTGTTCAAGAGAAGCTTCCCATTCGTGTTCATCATCACCAGTCTTCGTGGGACCCTAGAAAGGAACCACAAGTGGTCCAAGATTTCGTAAAGTTGAAGAGTTTGGATAAGATTGGGGCCATATCCTATAATTATTACAACTATGACCTCATTTCTTCTTTTGTCGAGCGTTGGCAGCCGGAAACTAATTCTTTCCACTTCAAATGGGGCGAGATGACTCCAACTCTAGATAATGTGGAGCAATTAGTTGGGTTGCTTACAGATGGTGATGCCACGGTCATTGGTGGTACCTAGGGATTCTCGGCGATTCTTGAGGTTTTCGAGAATAACCTTTTGTAGGATTTAAATGCTTTTAAATCTTTGAAAGTTGGGGGTGCTGGGAATTCATTGTCACTAAAGAAACTTAAGTCTCACTATGCATACAAGTTAGATAAGGTTCTCAGTGATGGTACCGCTGCAGCTGCCAAGAAGAAGAAAGGGCTAACAGAGAGGTCTGTTGCTCGTGCATATATGTTGTATGTCCTTGGGTCTTTTCTATTTCCCACGAAAAAGGGAATAGACGTCAGTGCACGCTACCTTGTCCTGTTTTCCAAGGACAAGGTGGCAAATAAGTGGTCATGAGGATCAGCAGTTCTGGCCCACATGTATTACAATCTGGGTGTAACATCTCGAGATGATGCGAGACAATTCGCATGTTGTACCACGCTACTCGAGGTGATTCTGAACTCATTTATGTAAATGTTTTTTAGATATGACTTCAACCTCTACTAATTTTATTTTGTTTATCTATATACATGTAGTCATAGATATTTACATATTTCCCAAAGCTTGGTGGGATCCCCAAGGAGATGGACTCCGATGCATACGAACACTGTACTTGTTGAAAATGGGACGTATCTGTTACGGATAGATATGGTGGTATAGCTTTGCTCAATTTTAGGGAGGCATTGGACAACTACAAACTAGAGGATGTAAGTTCATTACCCTTCTACACTGCTTCATAATTGTCGAATTTGAAAATATTGATTAAGTATATCTACTAAGTAAATCTAATATTGTCGAATTCGACAATTATTCAATTTCCTTTGAAAGTGAATATACAACATTGTCGAAATCGATAATATTGATTAAGTATATTTATTAAGTACATCTAATATTATCGATTTCAACAATATTCCATCTTAAGATTATCTGGTCCAGTGCAATATTGTCGAATTCGACAATGTTGCTAAATCCTTTTCATGCCTAGTGGAAATTTTTTCTTAACTTAACGGTGTAAAATAAATTTAATTTATTTTTCATCTAGGTTGTATGAGACCCATACAGAGATAAAAGGGATTCCCCACATGCATTCAAGGAGGTCAACTTTTTCTATGGGGCATTAGCAAGTCCAGTTCATGTTCAGCCCTACTACCCAAATAGGGTTGTGCGGCAGTTCAATCGGGAACAAGGCATCCCCACAAAATGACTATTGACAGAGGTTTTCAACCTATGGAACACAAAAGTGGCGAAGAAATTCAGCCCTAAGTATGAGTGGGTTGATTGCTTCTCTAGCCAAAAGTGGAAGGAGTTCGTTTTGAAGAAAGTTGATAGGGAGCGGAGGGTACGAGAGGGACCTCTAGTATGTATAGAGGCATACTTGGAGTAGTTTGCCTCTGTCTCGTGGACTACGATCTGTTCGATTACTGTTGACCTGGCTGCAGATGATACTGGAATTTATCAAAGGAAGCCTGCCAGTGTTAATGAGCATGGTGACATCCCCGTGCACCAATATGAAGATATTGCTGAACAATATGATGCATCGGTTAGAACATGTTAACAATATTTTTATCTCACTTCCCTTATATTATTTACACTTCAAACTTTTGTGTCTAATATTTTGTTTACTTGAATTACCATTTCTGTAGCATCATGAGCACTCTAGTCGGTCTCCAAATATAAACCTAAATGACTAGCAAATCACAACACTAAATGACCAGCTTCAGAAGCTCAAGGAGGATATAGAGAAGGAGTCTAAAGCCAATATAAATATATGAGAGTCCCTCAAAGAGATGGTCAGTCATACCTATCTTTAGTTCTGCATAATGTTAGTTTTTATCTATAGTTATTAGTATAAGTAATTGTCGAGTTCGACAATTATTACAGTGTATGTGTAAGTAAACAAATATAAATTGTCGAATTCGACAATTTTTCGACAATTTTCATAGTTATTCTAAAATCATATATATGTATTATTGTCGAACTCGGCAATTACATAATATTATTATCGATTTTGACAAAAACACAGAAACTAATCTAAATGTTTTATGTCAATTTAGCCTCAGACAAGTGAATGTGATATGCTTAAAGAAACCATTGAACAAATGAAGGTGGAGATTGAACTAAAGCGTGTAGTTGGCGAGCAATGTGCACTAGAGTTCGCAGATCTGCCAAGGCAGTTAGATGCGAAGGTAAGGTCTTAGGCAGATACCATTATTGCATCTATTGTTTGTTTTTGTCAAAATCCTAATTTTCCTTGTCAAATTTATGTTTGTAGATATTGGAGTGTAAAAATTTAGAGGAAAAAAAATATAAGTTTGGCGGCAGAGCTAAGATCAAATTCTTGCCTTGAAGACTGTAATCAAAGCTTATCTTTTGAGTTAAATAAAAAGGTAATGAGTTTAATACAAAGGTAATAGTGTTTAGTGTCTTTAACCACTAATTACTTATAGTCTTCCATTAATCATTTTTGCATCTGGCGTGATCATTTTATCCCCAATGTGTACAGTGTAAAGAGATCGAGTCACTAAAAGCGGTCAATACAATTTTGATGGAGCAGATAAACATACAACTTCCTCCAGCTACACCTGTGAGTTTACCAAAATTCAATAATGTTTAATTATTTGTCACTTATTTGTAAGTCTGGTAACATTGTTCTTGTGCTCATGATTTGAACAGCTTGTTGTGCTGCAATCACATCAGCCTGTGCCAGACACAACCCTAGCAAAGAAGTATGAGGACTTGTTAGCTGCACATGAGGATATTAAGAAGAAGTTGATTGCGAAAGAAGATTTTGTAAGTCATTCAAAATGAATGAAATTAATTGAAGTTAATGAATTGGAGTTTGTGTTTGATAATAGTAAATTAAAACTTAATTTTGTGTACGAATTTAGTGAATTGATAATAGTGAATTTAAGTTTCATTTTGGGGGTTCATTTTGTGTACGACTTTTTTATTTAGTGAATTTGAGTTGGTGTTTGATAATAGTGAATTTAAACTTATTTTTGTGTACAAATTTTTTAGTTAGTAGAATGGAGTTTGTGTTTGATTATCCAAAATCAGATGTAGTATTCATTTTGGATTTCATGCTCAATATCGGTTTACCCCTACTCAAAATTAAATGTAATACCCAAAATCACATTTAAATAAACTTGAGTTATATAGCTCATCTCCTTTATGTATTTGAAACAGATAATGATCTAGACATCAAAGTATAAGAAAGAAGCAGCGAGATATACGGAGAAAACTAACCATCTCGTAAACTCCCCCGCCTATCCTTCTGAATTATATGGAATGCTGATTTCAATATTTATTCTAATGTTGGTTATTTTTACAGCGACAAAAGTTGGTTAATACTGAAGAGGGGATGAAATCTTTAGAAGTAAATATCAGTGAATGAGTATGTCCTATTCCAAACTCTTGTACATATTTGAGATTGCTTTGTGTAATGCATGGTTTCAAAATCATATTATTAAAATCGAATATTGTCGAATTCGACAATTAAGAATTTTATTTCGAGTTGTGCATGGTAAATATTGTCGAACTCGACAATTTAGATAATGTTCATGTACATACCAAGTCTATTTATCCTAATGTTAGAGTGTTTTTTTCAGCATAAGAAATTAGTTAATTCAGAAGAGAGGAAGAAGACTTTGGAAGTAGATAACAATGAATGGGTATGACATATTCCTAACTCTTGTACCTATTTGAGATTGCTCTGTTTAATGCATGGTTTGAAGTCATAGTTGTCGAATTCGACGATTACTATCTTCATATTGTCGAATTTGACAATATTGGTAATATATATTTGCACTTGGACAATATATAATTGTCGAGTTCGAAAATTATGGCACTGTAATTGAAATTATGGATACACAATATTGTCGAATTCGACAATATTGCTATAATATAACTGTCTGTTATAATATGAGGACTTGTTGCAGGAGGTTTGGCGTCAAGCATTGAAGAAGGCACTCGCAAGTGAAGGGATGGGAGACATGGGGGACCTAACCTTTAAAGAACTTTTTGAGCAGAATGAAAGATTTTTCACAATAACACAGCAAGGACAAAAGGGAGATTATCAAGAAGACTTGGTTTCTACGGCGGTAACCCTTGAAAATGTTGTTATTGCTAGGAGGGAGAAAATGGCTAAGAAGAAGAAGATGCAAGAACTTTTATTCCAATCGTGGACGAAGTATCTTGTAGATGTTCGTGGTGTCGAAATCAGTGATATCAATTCTAGTTTTAGGGTTACCGCCACGATTCAGCACCAGAGCCAACATAGATTCCCAGATGTAATAAAATCATTGAAGACCTTTCTCTGTAAGGACCTCGCATTCTGGAACAGTATCTTCAGCCAAACATTGGGTATACAATTCACTGCGAACGGGGGAGAACGCATACCAAATTTTGTTGCAGGCGTGTTCTTATGGTCATCAACATGTGGAGTATAGGCATATGACACATTTACTAGCCACCTACTATGAGAAGGTTGTAGTCTTCATTAGCCACACTGAAGCATATACATTCTTACCCCTATTTAGGGCACGTAAAAGAAATACTACTTCAAATGAGGAGAGGTTCCAAAACCTAGTTATGGATACTCGTAAGTATTGGTGGTTTGGTTTGGGGGCAGACAACCATTTCGTTCGCTTGTTTCCAAGGTTTAATGCACCAATACCTCCACTTTCTACTATTTTCTACAGTCATGTAAATCTGGAAATTCCTTCAGGTTTTATAAAAGAACAACTGACTTGATATTTTGATGTGAGAGTAAGGAACTTCAAGGCATTACTTAGAGAACACAAGTATCGGGGGTATAAAGTTAATAACATGGTTGTTGTTAGTTTGTCGACAATCAAATCGGGTTATCGACCAAATCTTTGTACATGACAGTTATGTTACATCAATGTTTATCACAGTATATAATTTTTTTCCCTTTTTGTATATGACAATTCATTTAGTTCAATGTTTATCACAGTATATAATTTTTTGGTAGAACACTCTATTGTTGATTTATTTTTGTAGTATATAAATTTTTATTATGTCATATGAATCTCATTTCTAACTCTCCCCTCTTCAAAATGTACATTTTGCCTCTGAAGAATATTTTAACAATGCACTTGAGTTTCTCTAAAAATTGAAATTGTGTCGATTTCGACAATACTTTAGTGTATATGGTTACTTACAATGTACAATATTGTCGATTTCGACAATTGTAGTGGTATATTTTCAATTATGCATTTGTAATATTGTCGAACCCGACAATATTACAATGGGTAGTTAGTTTTCTAGGTATATAATATTGTCAAAATCGACAATTTAAGGCAGTATTTTTAACAATATAAAAATTCATAGAGGGTGGGGGTGCATAAAGCAACATAATCCCTAAACTGCAAATAATTCATTGATATTTTCTCCGTGAAATACGGCATTGCTATTATTCTAAATTTCTATTACAAAGTAAATATAATGTTGAATCAACATACTAATTTCTCAATAATAATCAATACATATTTATTAGTCAATGAACGTGAACTCCTTCTATTTTCCTAGATGTTGTGCTTGTCAGAATTTGAGTGCAACGGCTAAATAGATTCCCCATTATTGATGTCTCATAGATGGAAATAATTATTGTTAATATGGAGCACATTATAGAAAAATCACGTAGAAGGTGCCGTTTATGCATAGTGTTGAATATATACTTACTTGATTTTGCTATCATCGTTTTGAGAAGTAGGCATGTCCGTTTGTCATGGCTGCCGAGTACTCCACAACTTTTGCATGTTCTCTTCTTCTTCATAACAGCCTCTTCCATTCCCCCCTTCCATCTTGCTCCTTTCTTGTGATCAATCTTCGCCCGACCTTTTGTTTGAACCACGAGAAGGTTTAAAATCATAGTTCCGGACAACAGAGAATCTGCGACAAAAGTTGAGATATTTTGTTGTAATGCATCTATCTGTATTAAAGCGTCATCGTAGTTTTGAAGGTAAGACTCAAGCTCGTCTAGCTTCAAAACTGTAAAATCAAAACTTTCTATCATCTTCGAGGCCCTTTCAAATAAGTTTGATGCACGAAGCGATAGGTGGCTATGGCGTAAGGCATGTCGTAAGTTATCTCTTTTTAACTGACTTTCATCATACGACCTTGAAAACTTGTTTGCACCAATTGTCCACCTTATCATAATAAAATCCTTTGGTATTTTGAGAATATTGTATTTCGAGAAAACCTTCAAGAGGTGGCAACATGGGAGTTCAACATACTCAAATAACTTGTATCTACAATTACCAGTTAGCTTCTCTAAGTCTATTTGTAGCTCAAATTACTCGGCACGACCATTATGGGACTTCACCGTAAGTTGCCAAACGTTGCCTTCTACGTGTCTTTCTATTACAACGAAGCGAACAGCCTGGTCAAATTGATCCTGAAGTTTGTGAAACATTGTTTTGGTGTAAATCTTTGCAGTATTTTTCAGTAGAGCTTGATGAGGTCCAACTTGACAATATCTGTGTTATGATGCAAAGTCTTTTGCACTTTCTCGCTCGTATACCTCTATAAGGGCAGCCTCATACTTGGTCACAAAACTGTACAACCCAGTTGTTATTAGCAACCAGCCATTAAAGAAGTTGTTTGTGGACTCACTCCGTCCTGTACTGCTCATCTCTGCAAATAAGGTCTCTCAATTCCATAACGGTATCCATCTTTGTCTAATATTGAAGATTTCTTGCATCCAAACGTTATCATCCAATTTATGTTTATTCATTAGGTCCATCCACTTGGTTTCAAACTCTACAGCCTCATATGTGTTGTGCATTATCGAATCGATATCTTCTTTGAATGTAGATGGTTCCCGATAAACATGGCTGATTTTCTCAGGAAATTTGTTTGTGATGTACCACAGATAAAATCGATGTTTGGTGTTGGGTAAGACCTAGAAATAAACCAAAACTTAGAATGAAAGTGTCTCAGAATATTATATGATATTGTCGAATTCGACAATTTAAAAGTATAATTGGATTGGAGTTATGCTAGCAATTATTGTCGAATTTGACAATTCGACAATTGTATCTGGAGTAACAATTGTCGAATATTGTCGATTTCGACACTATTGGTAATGAAAAATCGACAATATACTCCAGTTAACAACTGTAACTCGAGCAATAAGTGTCCAAGTACTCCTTTACCTTGGGAATAGCCATGACCATAGGTGCATCTTGATCGGTGATAATTGACACATGGTGTTTGTAGTTCATTGCCTTCAGCCAAGTATGGAACAACCTTAAAAATGTGATTTCTTGCTCATTTCTTAGCAGAGCACATCCGTATTGAATTGTTTGGTAGTGGTTGTTGATCCCTGCAAACGGAGCAAAGGGTATCTTGTACACATTCGTCCGGTACGTAGTATCGAAGGTGACGACATCTCCAAATGCCTCATATGCGCACCTTGAACGTCCATCGATTAAAAAAAAATTCAGTGCTCGGTCCTCCTCATCTAATTCTATGTCAAAATAAACATCGGATCTGTAGTTTGTTTCTTCCTAAACCACTCCAACGCGGTTTGTGCATCTCCTCTAACTAGTCGTTCCTTATTTACTTTGGCGTTGTGGTTGTAACAATCCCGTTTGCTAAAGGTTCTATCTGGGAATAATGTCGGGACCTTGCTGACCGAAATATTGTGGAGCTCAAATGCCGCTATAAGGTTTTTTACTGCTTCAGGAAAGAATCTGTTAACCTTCATCCGATACTGATTCCGTGGAGATACGAGTTTATGGTTATGGTTATCCGTAAAACTTGTGACGACATATTTGCCTATTTTGGTATTCTAATTTATGTTCATTGTTGCTTTACACCCACACTTATCATATGATCTTCTGTTACCAACTACGTCACTACTCTCTGGATTCCCAAGGTTTTTCTTTGAAAAACCATTATTCATACAACAAAAGTGGTCTCTGCCTATATCATTCGATCTCGGACGCTTAGTAGAATTACGTATCTTGGTAGAGAAACCTGCCCTCTTCCATATCGTTCATACCATAGACGTGCATCCTCTACAGTATCAAAATGTTAACCCTCGTATGGGGTTTCCGCTGAAAATGGGTCTACAATACGTTCATTTTCACACCTTTCTGGGGACTCCTCACCAATAACTTTCGATCAATTTTCATCGACGGAGTCTTCCATTGTCAATCTGACTGAGAAGTTCACACATAAAAGAAATGATTGTGAGTTGTAAGTAAGGTAATTGGGGAGATCAAATATCACAAACCAAACACAATTCAAGTCCAACGCATGTTAATTTCATAATTACATCACATACTACAAAAAACAGAATACAAGATGTATACAATCACATACAAAAACCTGTTGTACCATACAAAATTTATTCATCACTTGCTGAATACTATAACTACTTCATTACATGTACCTGCCAACAACATTACAACCAGAATACCTAATCTACAAATCCTAAACTGCACCGACAGAATCGGAACAACAAGAGCTGCTTTCCTCGCCATTGAATGCAGGATGACTGTCTGTATCTGACAATGCAAATGGAAATCCTTCCTCCACAACGCCGCCTCAGCCTCGCACATTCGTAGCTCGCCTCACGCAGCGGTAATGGTGGATCATTCAAATTTGCCGAACTAAAATAATGCATTACTAGTTTGTCATATAACTGCTTAATACGGCGAGAAGCGCCTCCCGACTACTCTGAGACCTCGTCTTCACCATCTCCGTTGACTCTGCACAGTAATATTGTCAAGTTCGACAATTTAGTTACTGTGAGTCAAACATTCATATAAAATATTGTCGAACTCGACAATTAAGTTACTGTACCTGAACGATTCATATGTAATATTGTCGAGTTCGACAATTCAGATATTGTGTCTCCAACAGTCATATATAATATTCTTGAGTTCGACAATTTAGTTACTGTGAATATTACATTCATATGCGATATTGTCGAGTTTGACAATTATAGTAGTGTATGTGAGGATCGCACTACTGATATTGTCGTATCCGATAATTATTTAGTCCTACTTCAGTGTTATGCAAATAATTTGACTAAATTGTCGAATTCGAATGGGACCCACCAGCAGGTAATCAATCAAAGAGAAATTGTACAGATGATTACAGTCTTCTAACAAATTTTACAGGGATTAAGTGAGGGGGGGGGGGGGAATACCATTATTCTAACAAATTTTACAACATCCAAGTGTACTACTGGCGAGTAATGGTCAGAAAGTACTTGTCGAGTAAGTGTACTATCAGCAAGGGTGTCGGAGTTCTTTGGAGAGATCAATTTTACCTCTAATGGCAGAATCACTTCCATTTCTTAACTGAAATCTCATCTCTAATGGCAGAAATCGGAAGCAAGATTTTGTGATATGAGAGAGAAAGAGTCTGTGATATGAGAGAGAGAGAAAGTGTATGATATGAGAGAGAAAGTGTGTGTGTGATATGAGAGAGAGAGAAAAAAGAGAGAAAGAGAAAAAAAAAGAGAAAGAGGGAGAGAGAGAGACTTGACTGATATGAGTGATGGGATGTTCGAATTTAAAATTTCTTTCAAAAGAGAGGAAAATGTCTGCCAGCTAGAGAGAGTGGGGCAGGTAGGACCCCCTAATTTTCCACCTCATTTCCCTTATAGGAAATCCCAAATTTTAAGAGCCACTCATCTAATAGAGATGAGTGGTTGTGGTTGAGTGAGACTTGAGTGTCTCTAAATCCACTCCCTTGCAAAATACCAAGATTCCCAATACATTTTGGAAAATTTCCCAGAATTCCCCGAACTGAACCGATCCATTTCCGAGTTACACATGTATGTACCCACAGACTCAAATTTTTGCTTGTGCAATAGTATACCAAGTTGTTCTTTATCAAATTGAATATATCCGCAGATGTCTGAAAATTCCGTTTGGGTGAATCTATATTATGATAGATATGTACATTTTGTTGTGATAAATTAGTAATCAGGGTTTTTGTTGCTTGAACCAATTTTGTTGTTCATAAACTGGAATGATAGTATAAAGCTACGCTATCTCATTACATGTAAAATTTTGTTTTTACATTTTTGTAGAGCGCTACATTTTTTTTAAGCAAAGGAACGCAATCAATAAAACATAAACCCGACCTATTGGTCAGGCATAAAAGAGTTAACAAAAGCGGAGACCTCCTGGCCCTCCGAGAACACAAAATCGGGGGTACATGCACCCCTAGCAGCCAGGTAATGTGCTTCATAATTACAAGATCTATGAACAAACTCAAAACAAAAATCCTCAAAACGGGAAGCAAGCGCACGGGTATCTGGAGCCAAGGTCAGAGCTCCCCAGGAGAGGTCATCCGTCCGATCTCTAAAAGCCGAAACCAGCCTCTGGCAGTCCGTCAAAAGGAGGACCCTGTGCAGACCGAAACTCAGCGCCGCCTCCATCCCTCGGACTACTGCAACTGCCTCTGCTTCTTCTGGATCGTCTGCCCTGGTGGAACCACAACCTACACAAACAACTACATTCTGGTGAGTTTTAATAACGAAACTAGTCCCTCCCAGTCTGTTACGGGCAGACCAGGAGGCATCAACGTTGAGGACGTGCCAGCCAGCTGGGATCTCAGCCTGACGTTGGGGGGGCCTGGAGGCCGGATAGGGGAAAGAATTTCTGGTACAATATAAAAGAAACCTCTTCACCTTGGCCAGCGTCTCTCTTGTGGTATGAAATTTCCCTTCGAATACCAGTTCATTTGTGCTAGTCCAAATATCGTACATAATTGTGCCAAGGGTACTGCAGAAGGCTAGCAAGTTCGATGCAGTCAGAGTAGTTCCAAGAACTGAAGTTCAAGGTCAGGTCAGACTCAAACCAAATGTTATGAATTTTGGTACAGAAGAAAAGGGCGTGAGAAGTCGATTCAGTCTCCGAGCCGCATCGTGGGCAGTTAATGTCCCAGTCTGTGGTGCCATGCCAGAGGATAAGCTTTGTGGGGATCCCTTCCTAGATTGCTTTCCAAAGGAAAAGTTGGATGCGATGGGGCACTTGAAGCTGCCAGATGCCTTTCCAGGAGAGATGGCTGGGCCCAACAGGGTTGGTATCAGCTCTGTGACAGGAGTTCTCCCTGGTAGAGAAGGAATGGACGGACTTCACTGTAAGGACGCCGTTCTTCTCCTTCTTCTATCGAAGGATGTCCTTGGCCAGATGGGAGCTAAGCGGAATAGAGGTAATAAGCTTGGCAATATCAGGGTGGAAGATGGTCAAGATGATCTCGTTGTTCGTTGTTCCAAGTGCGGGTATCTGGATGGATAAGGTCCGTCACTCTGGTAGTGAGTCTGGTGAGCGGCTCCGTCCCCGCAGGACATCCAAAGTGGATACCGGGGATCCAAGGCTCAAGCCAAAGGTCAACGCTCTCCCCGTCACCTATGTGTCAGCACAGCTCTGGCCAGATTATGTTGCGTGCTTGGATAATATCTTTCCAAATCCAGGAGTCAGCCGGCTGGGCCTTGGAGAACAATTGAGGAGTCTTCGGGGTGTACTTTGCTTTCATATTATGAGCCCACAACTAATCTGGTTCTTTTATGATACTCCAGAAAAGCTTGGCCATAAGGGCTTGATTATGGTGAAGGGCCGTTCGGATACCCAAACCCCCAGCTTGCTTTGGTTGGCAAATAAATCTCCATTTTATAAGGTGGGCATTAGATCTGCCCTCTTTGTTAGACCCAAGAGGAATTTGACGTTAATGGAGTCCAGTTTATTGCGATCTTCTTTGGGAAGGGGAAGACGGACATAAGGAAGGAAGGAATAGCCGAGTTAATAGCTTTAATGAGGGTGATTCTGCCCGCTTGAGATAGGAGTTTTGCTTTCCATCCCTCGATATGGTTGGTAACCCTAGAAATGATGTCCTGAAAGTTGAGGCTTTTTGACCGGTCGAAGGTCAGGGGGGCTCCTAGGTATTTATCTATTGTGACGTCTTTTTAATGCGGAACATCCTTTGAATAAGCTTGTGATGGCGGTGATGGCAGTTTTTGCTAAACATGATACATAACTTGTCCCTATTAATCTCTTGGCCCGAGACTTTACAGAAGGTAGCCAGAGCGTCATTAAGAGCACCAGCTTTGCTAAGATTTGCTTTACAGAAAATGAAACTGTCGTCTGCGAATAGGAGATAAGACACCGGGGTGCTGCCTCGTGCTGTTTTAATCTCGTGCAGGACCCCTGTCGTCCCCTTTTTGAGGATAATCCTGGAGAGTACCTCAGAACAGATGAGAAAGAGAGAGGGAGAGAGAGGATCACCTTGTCTAATCCCCCTACTAGGCTTGATGAAACCATAGGGTGTACCATTAAGGTTAATAGAGAGAGCGGTAGAGGTGATGCACTGCTGTATCCATCCGCAACATTTGTCGGAGAAACCCATAGCCTGAAGGGTGTCATTCAGGAAACTCCATTCAATTCTGTCAAAAGCTTTGCTGAGGTTTAATTTGACCGTCATGCAGCCAGATCTGCCTTTTTTCTTTTTGATGGCAGAAAGAATCTCCTGAGCCATGATGATATTGTCGAAGATTTGGCACCCTGGGATGAAAGCATTCTGAGAGGGGGAGGTGATCTTGTTGAGAAGAAGCCTGAGCCTGGTGGCCAGGATTTTAGAGATGATCTTAAATTTTACGTTACATAAGCTGATCGGTCTGAAGTGCTCAGGCTTCTCCGGGTTTTTAATCTTCGGGATAAGGGTGATGTTGGTGTGGTTAAACTCAGCCAGAAGGTTCCCTGATTGGAAGAAAGCAAGGATGACATTACACAGGTCCTGCTTCACTGTATCCCAAGATTTATGGTAAAAGAGCGGCGTAAAACCATCAGGGCCTGGGGATTTGTGGGGGTTCATCGAGAACAGGGTTTCTTTGATTTCTTCCTGGGTGGGTTCTCGAGTGAGCGAGGCGTTGTCTTCATCCGAGATAAGCTTTTCCATAATGTCAAGGTCGGCCAGTTTAACGGTGGGACGAGAAGTTGTGAAAAGGTCCTCATAGAAATTGACGAAGGCCTTGCCTATATCATTTCGATCGTTGCACCATGGGCCGTCAGGCCTCCTGATTCTCTGGATCATATTTCGATGTCTCCGACTGATCGTGGAGAGGTGGAAGAACTTTGTGTTCCTGTCGTCGCCCCGAAGCCAGGTCTCCCTAGATTTGTTCCTCTAGAGAGATTCTTCGAGATTAAGGAGACGCGTGAGCCTGCCTTGGAGGCCCGTCTCAATAGCTTCATTTGAGTCAGACGGGTTCCTCTTTTGAATATCATTGATCTGGTCCCTAACTTGTTGGATGCTGATGGGGTTGAAGTTGAATTCTCTCTTGTTCCAAACAGTGAGTTCCCGCTTTGTATGCCTTAGCTTTTCGCACAGCCTTAGCGGTCTAGAACCTGTTTGATCGACGGCCTAGGCGCGGTCGACAAGATCCTTGTATTGGTCGTGATTGGTCCAAGCGAATTGGAAGTGGAACTGCTTTGGCAGGTTGTGGCAAGTGGATTCGGTGGTAAGCACAATGGGTCCATGATCCGAGCCAATGATGGGCAGATTTTGAATCGAGGCGTCAGGGAAGGTGGTGCTCCAAGGAGTGGAGACGAGGGCCCACTCAAGACGTTGCTTAATGAGCTCTATACCTTTCCTTTTATTAGACCAAGTGTAAGGGACACCAGTGGATCCCAGGTCAATCATGGAGGCTTGGAAAATGAAGTCCTCCAGTGGATTGGGGGCAGAGGGGTCAAAAACAATCTTCCCAAGTTTCTCCTCTTGGCAGGTGATGTTGTTCAGGTCCCCAATGATCATCCAGGGGATCACTATGCGGTTTGCCATGCTGGCGATGGAGGCCCAGTAATCCCGCTTGAGTTGGTTGTCCAGCAGACATAGGTGAACGAACAGAGCCACGGGGTGGGGGCAGTGTTAGGCATTTGTGTAGGGCTATGAGAAAGAATAAGAGCGTCAATGCCGTTAGCGGACGAGGAAAGGATGGACAGGTTGATGTTGGAACTCCATGCAAGCCAGAGTCCCCCACCTTGGGTAGAGGTAGCATCAACAGCGTGAGAATGCGGCAGGCCGAGACATTTGAATTTGTCGAGGGATTCAATGTTAGAGAAAGAATGGTACGTTTGTTTTTTAGTTTTCCCGTACACCATATCATGTGTTATAATATACGGAACCTGTGTAAGGAGGCATTTCTACCAATGCCACAGATCTCGAATCACGTAGAGTAACCACTTTAGGTTTCTTTTTCTTTTCCACAAAACAGGCTTTTGGCGCATATTAAAAAGAAAACAAACCTAATTGTTCTAAGTCTGTCCTAATGGTTTCCTTAACTAATATTCAGTTCTTGCAATCAAACAAGTTTGTCTAAAGACAACATTGTTAACTCGAATGTTACATGGATGAAGTCGTCTAAAAAGCTCCATAATAACTCGGTTACAGTTGCACATATGTGACAACTGCTAAAATGAGTTGAACTAATCGTAGAAATACAAAGTTAAGGGACGGAGATGAGAATGCAGAGTGTAGTTTAGTAGACTAATTGTAAATATATCGATTCAGTCCATTGCCAGCCTGCACTTGACGAGTGCAGAAATGGCCATAAAACAAAAAAATTCTACTAAACGAGATCTCTAGTACTCAACATCTAATCTTCACATAAATATAGGTTATCAAGTTGGATAAATATATTTAAGAAAATGTTGATGAACATCATTTTTGGTTTACAAAACCTACAGATTGCACACTTTAGTCAACAGACAGAAAATATTGAATCTTCCTTTTGTTTTTCCCTGCCATATATAATCATAATAAGGGAAATAACTGGGTATACCCTTTTTCTCGTATCAAGTACGTCCCCGAGATGAAGGCATTTCACCGTTCATTAAAGAAATCTGGACGGATAGCATAGACATGCTTCCTAGTTAGGATCCTCAGAGGGTCACAATTATAACACCGTGCCTTCCACACATACCATTTAGAACTCAACCTCATATTGTCCATTGGTGTCAGCAGCTGATTCGTACGAGGACCGGCTTGCGATGACTGTAAATTGTTGGAGATGTCCATAATACATTTCCTTTCTGAAATTTCATGGGCACCTGCAAAACAATAAATATACAAACGAATTGTTCATAAATGCACAAATTTTGAATTTCACAGGTAGCTCCAAAACTGTTGTGCCCATCCCAAACATTGGCTATATGTTTGCAGAAATGAGAACAATAGGACCAGACATAGAATCTTAGGGTTTGCCCTGTTGCCATAAATTTACTTGTCAATACAGTTTCCGATTGCCAATGTAGATGTTTATCATGATAAAAATGTTATTAAAAATATACATGTCAACATGGCTTTTGAGAAGAATATTTATTAAAGAAGCTTTCCTTTTGGAAAATATGTCATAAAAAAGAACTTTTTTGGGTGTAAGCAGGTATTCAATCTGAGTAAATAAGAAAATTGTGTACTAAATAATTGATAAAATAAGTGGAAAAAATAGCATTCTATTGTAAAAATTTACTACTGCACAGCAAAACAAAAAAAAAATTAAACTGGGCAAAACATGTGCTCTGTTTTTCTCTTTACGTAAATAAAACTAACACGCATAACTCATGAGTTTCAGTTGTAACCACGATATAATGGCCATTTTGACCCATTTTAAAGATAAAAAACATGATGACTTACACATGAAGGGTAAAGACGAACCTATGAAGCCAATTCAGAAAGATGGAACGTAAATAATGAAATAGCTTCCTGTAGATGACAAGCGCGCAAATCTTCTGGGAGGGGAGCACTGACTATGGTTTCAAAGGAACTCAACTGAGCTTCAAAAGTTGATTGATCTTCTTCATTCACATGAAGCAAATTGCAGATTTCCTCCCCCATCTTTGAATAGGCCACTCTGAACACATTGAAAAACGGTACAGTAATTAGATAAAGTAAAATAATATAATTAAACAATCTAGTAAGAGATTGAGGAGTAAGATATATGGCCATGGAAATGCCTGCATTCAAAATGTCTGACACAAGGCTCAAAAAATTGTTGATCTATGAAGTATCATGAATCGATATTTACAAAATTGTTGTCATGTATCATGATCTAAGAACTAGGGTGATATAAAGGCATGGGTTTGTCCTTGATAGCATGCCAGCTAGACAGGCCTTTTACCGCCTACATATTTTAATATTTATGATTATGAATAATATTGTATTTTTTCTTCTACAACTAGATCCTCTTTGGTAAATAAATTTAATAAATACTATACTACTAGTATACCGCTAAACGGTGTGAACCGACGTAATCGATGCGATATTGTTTTAGAGACTTTAGCAAAAAACAGATCAATGGTGAAGTACCTAAAATCAAATGTCATAGTAACTTCCCCAAATCAACCTTGCTACTATGATCTTTAAACAAACATGTAGTCAGATTAAGCTGTATAGGTATATATACTTCCTCATACTTCATCTGAAGTTTTATATGATGAACCAATCTTTGGTAAAAGTTAAACTTCCTTGTACCATCGATATTTGATTGTTTATCACCATCGACCTCCCGACAAGTACAATGATTATCAACATATTGGCACGTAACCCGGTTTCTTGAAACACCATTGTAAAGTATGAAGATTCACATCAAACACATTGGTATAAATAATAGCATATGAAAATTTCAAACACATTGGTGTAAATAATAGTATTATCAACCATGATGGGCTTACTTTTTTCTTTAAAGTAGGTGTAATCCACAGGAAAATACTGGTTTCCATAGAGACTGGGGAAAGGATGTATTGAAAGTGAAATGCACATGGCTTTTCATTGAGGAGTTGGACTACTTGGGTTGTAAAAGCAGCTATTTCGTTTGGAAATCGGCAGTTAATAAAAACAAACGAGTCTGACTACGGGGAATCGTAGATGTCCATGATGGATGGAGCAATTGTTGTGATCCTGGAACCCAACCCCACAACACTATCATAGAGCTTGTTGGATGTTTCGAATAGCTGGATATGTAACCTTGAAGAAGCATTGTAAGTTTGAAGAAATGGCTCATACCAAAGAGGTAGAGGAGAGCCCCAAAACAAAGAAGAGTAGGGAATCAATTAAAGTTGTTAGAATATTAAAATCTCTAATTTCTTGATATCATTCTTTTCAACCTAATTGAGGAAATTAAACCAATCAAAAATAATGAAATTATAGATGATATTGGGGTTTGATTTCCCCAAACATCGAATCACAAATCAAATTGTGGGATTGCGACAATAACATCAGTGGATGAATCTAATAATCTTTGTTATCATTTCTGAGATCGACAGAAATCGAGGCTACAATGAAAATAGAGAGAGCTTGAGTTTTATCAAATTTGGCCTAATTCGGTGATAAGGTGGGAAGAGAGCTAGAGAGAAAGACCGAGTGATTGCGACAATAACATCAGTGGATGAATCTAATAATCTTTGTTATCATTTCTGAGATCGACAGAAATCGAGGCTACAATGAAAATAGAGAGAGCTTGAGTTTTATCAAATTTGGCCTAATTCGGTGATAAGGTGGGAAGAGAGCTAGAGAGAAAGACCGAGTGAGGGATCTAATGCAAGATGGAAGGAGTATTGGAGGAGAAGAGAGAAGATAGAAAGAGAAAGAGAGAGATTGGAGGAGATGAACTGGAGTATACCATTGTACCTTTAAGATTATTGTTTTAAAGAATAGTTTGCAGGGGTAAAATCGTCTGTTTGGGTCTAATTTGGGCGATAACAGCTGACGTCAGAAAATTATTTTCGTGTCTATGTCTAGCACAAAGTAGACCTCTTGACGTCGGTCTTGATAAAACATACACCTTAAAAATGTGGAATTTTACAATTTTGACTTTCATCCAAAACTAAACTTAACTAGAACTTTACATGACTCAGTTTCAAGTTTATTATGTATTTTTTAAGATCACAAATATTCTACTGTAAATGTAATAAAGACGCAAGTAATCACCGAAAAGTTGTATTCCTACATAACTAAAGTTAGTGTGCTGGGCAACTTATTGTACCACATTAATATGATGAAATCATTTGATGATATTTGTATGACAAAAATTCAAAAATAAACAAGTCATGATGGATGGACAGTGATGATCCATAAATGATATGATTTGACAAACATAATAAACACATTCCAACAGATAAATGATCTTATAGAAAAACAAATGTTTCAATGATAAGACCGTTAAGAATTTTAGATAAGGCTTATGCTATGACCTAGAATATAACTCCCCCTAATAATAGATTCCATGGTCAAGTACATCCTACGACAAAAATAAAAAATAGTTGGGTAACAATGGATCTAAAGCTGAAGTCTGAGTCCCAATATTTCAGTATGTCGCCCATATTATTTTTGGCATTTTTACAAATTAATATCTTCTATGATATTCACATTATTCTATCAATAATCTTATACTTGCATATACGACATATGCTAAGCCACAACTACCGTTAACATATTTTTGACACCTTTGATGGGGCCCAGATGGGGCAAATAAGTTAAATAACTAAAAAAATAATAATTAGATGTTTCTATCAACATGATAAAAGCATATATGCACTTTCTCTGTTTAGCCAAGCATTAGATAGATTACCTGGCATCGATGGGTAATCTGCTTCCCCAAACTGCCAAAGATTCATTTAGGCAGCTAAAGAATTCTTCACATGCCGCACTTTTTCTTTCAAGTGAATCCTGCGAGAGAGCAAGTTTTATGAATAGGAAGAAAATTAACTATACAGACATTGGCATAGAAAAGTTATAAATACTATCTACAGTTAGGAGCCCTAACAACAAATGTTAGTATCTCCCTTCTAGGATAAGTTTATTTGCATTAGCAACTGAAGTTGCATCGCAACATTTGTTTAGTTCAGTTGTTTTTAAGTTAACGAATACAAGCAAGGTAAGATATCATTTTAGCTATGCAGCATTGACACGGGTACACGTGTCGGTGTCCGACATGGGTACGAGGTGTCAAATACGGCGGCTTCAAAATAAGTGAAAACACAGCCACGACCTTATACCTAAAAAGATAGTATCTTTCTTCATATTTCTTATATTGTCTTCTAATATATAAATGCATTATGATTGTATACCTTGTGAGATAGTAGTTAATTTACAACTAATAACAAACATAAAACAATGATAGTAGTTAGTAGGTCAAAAAATAATGTCAAAAAGTTGATGATCTAAGCAAGAAGTACCCGCTGGAGTGTCCGCGCGAGTGTCGGTGTGTCAGAATGTCCGACACGTTTGGACACGGATTTTTTTAGGAATATGGAGTGTCCATGTTACATAGCATTTTAGTATATGTTTATCATGACTGCTCTGACTCCTAACCATTAAAACTAACCCCTATTTCTTGATTTCCATATGAACCAAAACACTACAGATGAAAGAAAACTCCAAATCACTTACGAATCGGACAAAAAAAATCCTAAAATACTTGCCAAACAAATAACTTACAGATGTTCCTCAAGATAATCTTGTATACTAACTAAGATGGAAGGAAATATTTCACCAACCTTCTACTTTCTTTCTGGAGAAGGTAGATTTATTATACTATTCTAAAAAAGATCCTTCATAGAAAGATACAAAGGGACCAACATGATAGAAAAATATTTGAATTAAAGTCATGGCACAGTTGTATATACTACAGGCCTCCGTCACAGTAAGAGATCTTCGAATATCCTCCTCTCCTCCCAATGCTAGAGATACACACAATGCAGCAAAAACTGCATAGAATTTCAAAGATAACAGCATCCAGATTGTTGGAGCTCCCACAAGCGCACACTTTAAGCTCGTTCCATGAGTAAAAACAAAGCGAAGAAAATATTTATAGTTGCCCAGAATGGCTAGACATAATTTATTTCTGAAACTATTGATAAACTAGAAGTGTCTTAACAGCAGTAGTCCAAAACAAAGAAAGCCGTTTTCAAACGAATGAAGAATCCCACTTATAATTGGCTAGAAAGCCCAGAATAAGCCATAAATACGGCCATAACAGAAGAATGAATCCAAAAGGCTCCTGGCTCCACCTCCAAATGCTTTGATAGTCTCGATAACCCAACCCTATTCTACATCCAACCTACAAATGAGACTCCGAGATATCAACAAAATCAATGTAGGTATGTTTATTCTGGATCCCATATTCCAAAGAACACAAACGCCCAACTGCACATTGTTACCCCTGACAAGACACCTTTATAGTGCAGAGAAACTTGAAATTAATCCGAAGAAGAGCCTTTTAATTTCACAGTATGTTGACCCAAAATATACTTCATCTTTCTACCCCGACCTTGGAGCATACTTCTTTTTGTTTGGCTTGATTCGTTTGAACATTATCATAATATCCGTTTCCATAATCTTGAACCATCCGCATTTAACATATATTTCACTAATGTAAGCTCGAAAATTTTAGTAATCAACGAGCACTTGTTCCTTGTTCTATAAACACAAGCACTTGCTCCTGTATCCATTGTTGAGAGCATTAATAGTTGGTAGACTTTCTTAGTGACGAATGACGATAATTTATTATTTTGAAAAAAGCCCTCATACCCCAAGGATGAAAAGTAGGAGATACATACAAAGGAGAGCCTAACAAGCAGCCTCCAAATAGACTTAAAGCAAATAAAAATGGCATTTTCGCAACTGATTAACCACTCTAAGAACAAAAGACCACACAAGAGAATCATTCTCCTTGCATTTATAGTAGTGGGAAAGTGTCGGACTAACTTTTATGGGATTATCACCAATATAACCAGCCACAGCCGTGGCGCTTAAGTCACAAGCGAACTATTGAAAGATGAGGTCTTTTCCAGGATTTGGAGAAGATAGATTCCCCGAGAGAACCAAATTAGCTGAGCACACACAAGGTAAGTAAAAACAGATTTAGTATTTAACACGTCTATTCTATTTTTGAATTTCAAGATGAGATGAAATGCTTACTGATACTGTGTTGATATTTCAGCTTAGATATCATGCTAGGTTGCATTTAAATTTTAGATTTCCTATTCCTATAATTACTTTACTTGTCTACTATGCTTCTGTATACTTGTTTTACCTTGTTTTATTTGTGAATGAGTTAGTGTATGATGTTTGAATGTAACTTAATGAACATAGTTAGCATATGAGGTATAATTGTGACAAGCTTAGTAGACGATATCCATGGTATTTGGGGTGCGAGGCTACTCGACGAGCTTTAAGACTTCGAACAATACTCAATGCACCATAAATGGTTAATCATCCGCCCTTAACTCAACTAAAACTTAATGAATACAGAAGAGGTATTCGAACACACTTAACGTCGTACAGTAATGTGTTAGTGACTTCATTAGTGTTACATGTTATAGAATTATGTTTGTTTATTCACATTATACTATATCGTACTTGTAATGAGTTAATTGTGCGACAGTATAGCTTGCTATATCTTGTGGTATCTTCCCTTGCACTTGCAAAGATCTGGGGAGTCATGCTTACCCAATCCATTACCATTTCACATATTCCGAGCCAGAGTTTGATATATATCTACGCACTCGAGGATGCTGACTCCTATGGAAACTGTTGAGACATGTTTTCGCTCCTTTTTTCATTTATACCTGGTGGAAGATTTGGTGGATAATGAGGGAGGGAGACTATGATGCTTTGGTGACATTGTCTGGACAAAAGAGATCAAAGAGGCTGATCAACGTGGAGTTCGGGTTTTAAGCTAATAATGCAATAGGAGGTCATGCATAGTCTTAATATGGATGTGCATATTTTGGGTTACTACAGTTTTTATTTTTTATTATACATATGGATATCCTCAGACTAACTACACTTAGGGTACACTACCATATATGAAATATCATTTTCTGCGACTAGTATATAAATTTATGTGTTGTGTGTAGTCTAATTCCACTGTGTTAATAATAGTTTAAATTTTTACAGGTTTTCGTGCTGATTCGGTTTGTTGACAGTTGCATTAACGGTCAGCCTAGCTGAAGGAGTATCAGAGTGTGCCAACAAAATGCCAAATCAGCAAATCTGATCCCTCCAATGTCATCAATAATCCAAAATGTGTGGTAAATAGACTTTCATGCAGGTCAACGCCCTGCTCTTTATCTAAAGCCAAATAGCCCAGATGATAGCATAAGGGTAATCTCCAGGCTTCTGCTAATTCATAGAAGCTCCATCATAGTTGCCCATCCACTAGTTAAAATAAGTATATGGGCTTTCGTTTCCAGGTTGTTTTAGGCTACAGTACTATCCAGAGGTTTGCTTGTGTATAAATACCCACCCACCTCATTCTATCAAGATGTCAGGTGTTCTAATCTCAAATCTCATTAAGAACAATCTTTCTAAGAATTCAGCCAAGTTTAGACATTTGAATGAGGTTGCTCAACAAGAGTCGTCGTCAAGCTTTCCTCTCTAATAATGTGCAGAAAGGCTAATAAATCCGATAAGTTACTCAAAGATACTGTAAGAAGTAAAAATAAAAGAACATTTCATAATCCTAATTACCAATTTGGAACTAAAAAGATATAATTTGCGAATACCAACTAAACTTCAGAAACTAAAGAAAACAGATATACAAAAATAAGTTAGTGCACTAAGCAAGAAATCAACACGAGGCTAATTATGATAGTTTTACTTACCAGGTCACTCATAATACTATCTTCTTGCAAAGAACCTTTGAGATGGTAATAGGAAATAAAAATTCCAGCACCTAAATCCCAGTTGGCAATTTCCTGTTTGTAATCTTCCATGGAAGTTACGAGCCTCCAAATCTCTGAATGTTTAGCTGCATTAACTCAAGAAATAATGTCAAATGAAGCACAAATAAATATTGGTTGGATAAGCTTTGAAAAAAGAAAAATATTCAATTCCCAGTATATCAGCAAAAGTAACTATAGTAATGGATGTGTCAAATAATTTATTCATCTACTAATAATCAATAGTTTACACATAAATTAATTAATTAAAAGAGCCAAACAATCAATATTGATAGATATATCAGATAAATCATGAGATAATTGGAACATACACAGTGAACAAGTTTGACATTCTCAACTTGCTGAAAACTGAAAAGCACATATATCAGTTGATAATGCAATATAATGAGGATACATCAATATAGGCTGGTTGGTATATCGCTAAAATTGGACTTGATCCTGGCTAAAGCACTCAACAGTGTCTATGGTTATTTACAAATGGCCAGTGTCCCTGATAAAAGAAAGTGAAGCTATCCTCAGGAACTTTGTCTAGAATGGAATCCTTCTAACAAGATATAACCCTGAAATGGAATTCGGTCTGCAAACCTACATCTGTAAACTCTGAAATGGGCTACAGGCTACTAATCTTCCTCTTAAGGAGCTGCAGGATCTTCCTGAATCGGCATAGCTTCAATGTAAGGAAGGTTGGTGATTTTATTGATGAACAGGGGTGGAACACGCAAGAAGACATTAAAGAAGCTGCAGGACTTGGGCATTTTGCTGGACCAGGGCCCTCGTAATCCTAATAAAGAAGATAGAAGACTTTGGAAGTTTAACAAAAAAGGAAAATTCAGTTTTGGAGCAATTTCATCCTTTAAGAACACTGAACCTCCATTGTTCACTAGTATGGACTGGGATCTTCTTAGAGAAACATTCTGTGGCTTCCGGACCACTTCAATAGTTAGAGAAACAAATTTTGAGCTGATGATATGGCTAAACGTTGAGCTTCTCTTAAGTTTACAGTAGAAGAATGGACTGTTGGCAAACCGGATCACTTGACCAAAATCGAGGATCCTATCAGCTTGTATATATATATATATATTTATTTATTTATTTTGATAAATCGCTTGTATATATATTGGATTTGAGAAGTTGTATACTTTATTTATTTTTATTCTTGGATTTTGGCAGTCTGTTCCTCTCACCCTTTTCCATGCTTCCTCCCATTCTTTAATTCAACTGCTTAGCCTTTTGCAAACAAAAAAAATGATATTGTCCATTATACTTTCTTTCAGTTTTTGTTTTCGCTTATCACAGTGACAGGCCACCAAGCATTACATGTTCCACAACAAACTATCAATCAGTAAAACGTTTTTAGATTAGAAACACAATTTAGAATGGAAATATTTTAACATAGATGTTTCCATTCAAACTCATAGTACATCAGCGTAATACTGTTAAGGAACTGAAAGAGTTGGATATTAAATTACACACGTGGCTATTGGTATCTGACACTTTTGTACCGTGTTCACACCCACATGTGTATGTATTTTTGCTCCTCGGCAAACTAATCTATAGCCAAACGTAACGTAAATCTGAGTCGTGGAAGCAAGAACTCGGATTGATAAACGTTAACCTAATTAGAATTAGGATTTTCTAACTCTAAAACGCAAAACATAAACACACAAAACATAAACTAAACCTTTTAATTCTCTCAGCAACAACCAAGTAAAAGATTACACCACCCTTTTCTATATATTCTAGAACCCTAGGATATCTCTTCTAGAATATCTCCCAATATCTCTCCAAATAGAAACAAACCTAAATAATAGAAACTCCTAAGAACATCTCCAACAAAGCACAAAGTAAAATAGGAAGAGACCAAAGACATGTGGGAAACGAGTATAATAGATGTTCACATCAAAACATGTTTAGAATAAAAATATAAGTAGAATGGAAAAGATGTTGATCCCTTGATAGGTGTGTAAATCAGAGTCGTAGAAATGAATTAAGGAACAACATATTAAATCACATATGCATTTGCTGGTGTGCCGTCATATTTTGGCACAAGAATCACAACTCTTACTGGAATTTACCTGTCTATGAAGGTAGTCAATGCGTGTTGCGATGCGAATGTGACCATCACTAATAATATGCAACATGGATTTTGTGACCTCAATGCGACATGTAGCGATCTGCTGCGATACATTAAGTAAAATATTGCATATACTGATGTATGCACCCACTAAATGTATAATAATTAATCGTATATGGGTTTTTTTATTTCATATTTAGATTATATTAATTGGGTTTGGGTTTTAAGCTTTATTAAGATTTAATATATTCGAGTTATTAATTTTTGTATGAGTTTCCTTGATCGAGTTTTGAATTTTTTGGTTTATCTCATATGAGTTATTATTCGAGGTTCTAGTTTTACGTATATTTCGTAATCAAGTTTTGAGGTTTGAAAAATCCATTACTCGACGTTTGAGCTTAATTTCTTGCAGACCTTCGCAACAAACTTCGCAACGCTTCATGTGTTGTGAGGTGTTGCGACATGTTGCAATAAATTACGCCGCAATTACATTATTGTGCATCAAAGACATTGCGAGGTGTGTTGCCTTAAGCCCAAGTGTAGCAACAGTCACATCAAGAGCAATTGCACTTGCAACACTCGCATTAGACTACCTAATTTATCTATGTTTTAATCTGGGTTAGAGAGGGGGTTAAAGATGTAAGGAATTGGGATATTAACACAATTTCCATTTCAATAGTTGTAGAAAAAACAGAGGTATTCACCACATACCCCCGACACAAGTAAAACTAAAAACTTTCATAATTTTTTGAATAATAAATTAGAAACTAAATTTAAAATTAGAAACTAAATTTAATAACAAAAACTAGTGGCTATTAATTTTTTCAGACCCTTGGAATTTTGGAAAATCAAAACCCAAAATTTTCCTAATAGAACCACAAAAACAGTTACGAACTAACCATTAAATCATAAATGAGAGCCTTAAAATGTTAAAGATGAGATAAGCACATTAGCTGCTATATCCATATAATGTTTGTTTTTTCTATTGAGCTAAAAATATTTAACGGTTACAGTGACTACCCATAAATTTTCCAAATCGAAAATGTACAACCTGAAGGCCGAAAAGAAAAGACTTTAATTAGAATTAGAGGATAAGGAAAAGGTTAAATAACTAAGAACCACCACAGATCCGAATGATCCGAATGAAGAAGGGTCTCCATCTTGCAACTAGGTCTTTGAATATAACACCCTTCATAAACTTGGGGTGTAGAATCCCAATACAGGATAACAACATAGATATCAAGGACGACCGTTTTCATTGTCATTGACTTCTGGATAAGGTGCCTAGCCTTCCTTTCCTCCCAAAGAACCCACCGAGTAGCATAATAACAATGCGTTTTCTCAACATCTATTAAAAGACCTTGCACACCACACCTTAAGAAAATTAGTTATGCCCACTTGAAAAACACAATTGATGTCAAATAGGTTAAGAAAGTACTCACACCTCATCAAGAACTTGCAAATGAAGAACTAAATGATAGATGGGTCTCATCCTCATTGTCGAGATCCATTATCTTCTTGTGAGCATCTCGATAGTTTAAAGTATGATCCCACACACCTTCTAGTGGAAAAATCTGACTTCGAAGGATTGTTTCTCCATGGCAACCCCAAAAACCACACTGCAGTAGCTCCCTCTAGCACTTCATGCGTATATCAAGTGCTCGCACATCAATCTAATTGTGAACCTCCTCTCTATAGCCCACTTTGAATCCCAACGATCCTCATTCACCTAGATTGCAGTTAAGGTCACCTTTTAAACCAAACCCGTATCTGCACATGTCTCAACTGTGCCTTGATGGGCATCGCCCAAAATATGCCATTCTAAAGTTCTAATGTTGCACCCCAATGATCATGGTAAATGCTATAGGACCTCCACATTACCAATTCCTACCACTTTGCTCTTTGCCAAATTAGCTCCCAAACCCCAAAGTAAACGGGAAAATAACCAACACACACAAGAGTTGTCTGGTCTCACCATTATCATTTCCAAGATAAAGATAACACTGCCGGTGAATTGTAAGTGCGTGATAACCTATGTAACATGGACACTCCATATTCCTAAAAGAATCCGTGTCCAAACGTGTCGGACACTCGAACACTTCTGTGGACACTCCAACGGGTACTTCTTGCTTAGATTATCAATTTTTTGACATAACTTTTAGAAATTTTCCAAATCTTATATATGTTATTCAACCCTATTAACTACTATCACTATTTTATGATTGTTATTAGTTGTAAACTAACCCATAAGCTATTATCGCAATTATATATTCATAATACATTCACATATAATAAGACACAATACATAAAATGTGAAAAATGTTACTATTTTATTATGTATAAGGTCGTGTCCGCGTTTTCACTTATTTTGAAGTCGCCGTGTCCGACACCCCGTACCCGTGTTCAACACTGACACGCATATCCGTGTCAATGTTACATAGGTGATAACTAGCACCTTGACGTACACCATGAACCCATGATAAGATTAAGGTCTCTCATTCTACATGCCGGCCTACACAGAGCTTCCCACCCCCAACATACTGAAAAGCAGATAAAGAATCTCTCTGTCCAGTACCCTTCAAGCTAGAAAGAATCCCGGCGGGGCTTCATAAACAAAGAGTAAAAAGTGAATCGATGATACAAGCATAAATTCCATTGTGTTATTTATCAAAAGCCCAACCGCTCCAACCAACAGAATAAGAAATTCCATCTTACATGATCATTGGCCTTTCCAAATTCTATATTGCACACAACCCCTTGTCTTATCTCCCTAATCCTTGAGTCAATTGGCTCATTAACAATCATAACACAATCATGAATACATCAATACGTAACCTAGAACAAATGCCCTTTCAAATCTCGATATCATCAATCTTATCACCGTTTCCAACAACCTTGCAAGCACTTTCGCAATAATTGTAAATACCCTCGAAAAGACTTATGGATCTAAATATCCTTCAACGCCCCACCCCCTAAATATATTGGGGTGTGTTTAGTGAAATTCGTAATTAACGGCTAATTCAGAAAGACTTCCTGTTAAAATTCCAGTACCCCTGCCATAACAACCTTAGCAAAAATGTGCTACCATTTGCTAAAGAATCTTATAGGGTGCTATTTGGCCCCAGAGTAAAATTTCAGTATCCCTGCCATAACGACCTTAGAAAAAATGTGCTACCATTTGCTAAAGAATCTTATAGGGTGCTATTTGGCCCCGGAGACTCTGCATCACTAAAACTACGCAGAACCACCTTTCTCCCTCATCAAAAACTCTCTCTGTCCACTGTGTTTGCTCCTACTCAAAGGTATCAAGCTTCATACCATCAAACCGAGGTTTCTAGTATATTTTTATGGGTTGAGACCTTGTTATAACATGCGCTACGTAACCCTCCACTGTCAATACTAATAGAGATATAAACAAAAGATGCATTTACCCACAGATGTATGTGTCCTCAAGGTTTGTCGTTCACAAATTTGCTTTTGCATATCCGTTCATTCACTATAAAATTAACTCGCCATAGCATAACAGAAACGTGACAGATTAACTCAATGAAAGGTGTAAGGATCACATCACTGAAACAAAAAAAGAAAGTGGGGTATCAGATGCATACCTGATAAGAACAATGAGGGAGCAACCGAAGTCATGAAAATCGTATGAGCTTTTTGCCAATTGTAAGATTCAAGATAATGATCAAGAGCCGTCGCAAGATCTCCATTATAATTGAAATATACTCCCTGCATGAATAAGAAAGGAAATAATAGTAAGATCAAACAACTCAAGAAGAACGAACAAAATTTACTAGAGACAACCAATTACTGGTTGCAAGATAATCTCAATTCCAGGAATAATATCATACCATAGCCTCATGCATCCATGCTAATGGCACACCCAATTCTTCAATAAACTTGCGTTGTACTTCTTGAGTGTTCCAGAGTTCGCAGTATTGAAACAATATTTCCTTTATAACACTAGCTTGTAAGCATGGGAAATCATCGCGGTAGGGCATGTGAAGAACAACATAGATAGCCCAATGACATTGACCAAGGGATAACAACTGAGAAACAAAACTCATGTCAAGTACATGGAGATCATTCGAGCTGAAAACACCATTAGCTTCCAATATTGCACGCTGATGCCAGATCATATGGTAGTCAAGTGCATCATGGGTTGAAGAGAACGCAGTAAACATAGTCTTCAAAACCCCGAATTCTTTATCTTCTTTAGCGTAGAGTAGCATAAGGTAATATGCAATATCAAAACGATTGCCCACGCTCCAATTCGAAGCGCCTTCAACAGGCCCCTCGTCGATATAGACCGGAACCGGATATGGGGCACTTCCCTTTTCAATAAGTTGCGTATATGCATTGACAATAACATGCAATGAACTATCTGGGGGTAAATGATACCACATCAACAACCCTAGATACCTTTTCCAGTGGATTTTTGAATCATCTAGAGACCCCTGGATATCACCAGAAAGTAACTCGTACAACCGCATCCTATCCTTCTCAATGAAGTTAAAATCAAGACCATTCATTCTCCAAAGGTCCAGTTGCCGAGCAACATCAGATCGACTTACAATGGATCCACCAGCCTGACTCAACAGACAACCCAATCTCACATCACCTCTTGATGCAGCCAACTCAACCGCTGCATCAAGTTGCCGCCCTGTAAGATGTAAGAATATTTGTTCTAAATCATTAGTACCGTTTAAGTAGCTAATTTCCTCCTGTACACGGTGGCAAACACTTTCTTGCAACCAATAACTGAACTCCGCTCTGCGGACAAGAGGGAGGGCCTCAACATCAATTTCAGGCAAATCATCCTTCTCGTGCATCATCTCTTCCTCCTCTTCCTCAACATTTACAGGTTTAGAATATCCCTGAATCCCCCTCTCTGAGAAGAGAACCTTTATTAATTCCCATACCATAACTTGGTGCATCAAAGAAGTACGTGTGGACATAGCTAATCCCGGAACATCTAGTTGTTTCTCAATAATCCTTATGTAATCCCTGCAAATTTCTGAAAGCAGAAAGCGGTCAGATACAGGTTTTTGAAGTTTTATCTTGAAATCTCCAACTTCCACTTCTACTTTCTCACGATTGATTGACTTGTGAAGATTTAGCGGAGAGACGAAACATAAATCAATAAGTTCTTCCTTCACTTTATCATTTTCATCCATGACAACTTTGCCCAATGCAACCTTTTCTATATTAATTATGGAAGATAATCCACCTGTGTGAACAAGGACGCCATTAGGACCCCAGCCAACCCTGAATGATCTTCCCATGAACAATCCAGCATCAACTATATTGTTAAAATGGTTTCCACTTATTGGGGTTTCACATTTCAAATCCAGATTAAACCCTTCAATATTTGCCGAGCGCAACGGCATGCCATTACTTTGCGAGGTCATGAGAATGTTCCGAGGTGGGCTTGGGGCAGCAGCATTCATATTATATTCAAGCAAAGCTTGTGGAGTTTTACGGACAGTAAGGGGACTATTTGTAAGAGTTAACGTTCGATCATAAATTTGTCGAGCAGGTCTCACATACTCATTATGAGACTGCTTTGAGTGCGAAATTGGTTCATCAAATACTTCAGACTCATCCCCTACAGGAAACATCATCATCCTCATTTCGTGCATCCTGTCGGGGTCAAGTCCGAGGTAAGCAGGGAGAGAATGAGATAGAACAGTTTCACCAGGATCCATTTTAGTGTTCTCATTAATTTTTACTACCTCGTTATTGTTCATCTCCCCGGAAGTCTGAGCCATAGTAGAATCATCCATTATGGTATCATCTTCATCGTCTTCGTTCAATCCAAACCTGCTAAAATGATGAGCCAAAAATTTCCATTCAGCATTTAATGGCTCAAACGAAACAAAGCAAGCACCCTGTCTTTTTGTGTTATTCCTCAGTTTCTTTACAACACTGTCCAGTTCCTCTTCTTCAATAGCTAGAGAGCTAACTTGAAGAATCAAAGTTACTTCAGCAGTCTTGTTAAGGCCCTGACCAACCACGGGTTTGTCATTTTCATCTTCATATACAACAATTTCGTGCCTATTAAACTTAACTATTTGATTTAAATTCAACCATCTAACATCAGTTTCACCAAGAAATCTAACACGACCATAACCAATCCTTCCAACTGTGAAGTCCTGAACTCTGCAGCAGTGACCAGGATCGGCAAGTTCTCGGGCAATCAAATCATCCAGAGAAGGTTCCATAAAATAATCAGGTGAATGCAAAATGGGCAAGTAATCTTTGATATCGCTTAAAACTTGAGACGAATAAGAACCCAGATCTGTGGAGATTCTTCTTTTCTTAAATTGTGATGAAACTTCAAAACAAGGCATGCACCCGTCAGATCCACTTCCCCGTGAAGTAGCATAGAAGATATCACTTCTGAAACTATGAAACTCGTCAAGAATTCCTGATAATGCAGACAACAATTTTAAACCAATTTAGAATAATAAAAACAGATGAAATTCCATAGCAGTTACATACAACCGGTTTATACATAAAAAGTACCGCAAATCATTAGGGTAAGGCAGTCCCATTCATCCAATTTAAGGATTTTCCCAATCAATAACATTACTTTTGTTATAAGTATCTAAGAAGAGGTAAACACAACTTTTCATCAACTTAAAGAAAATTTTCAAATCCTTTTCAAAAGAACCACAGTTTTCGAAATGGAAAGAATGCAGTGCAACCTAAACGCATAACACCAACGAGGCCACTCGCCAGAATCAATCCTAACTCACCCGACATTTTCCCCAGGGATTAGCCGGTCAAATGGTGATAAATTACGAACCTGAATCACCCTGGTTACCGAAAAAACTAAAAGCCAAAGGAAAAAAGGACCAAAAATCTCAATTGTGTGACAAAGCACACCCAGAGATCAAAGTCTTTCACTTTGCAACAACTTCCTCAATTCCACCGTCTTTGCAGTCGCATCGAAATGCCCCAACATTCATTTCAACTCAAATAAACCTTTCCAGTAGCCTTGCACCATCACATCTTTAACGAACTAATGAACCCCACCCCATTATTAAAACCAGTACCAACTATATATCGCCATCTAATTTTTACCTCTTAACACCCTCACTACCATAAAGACCTCGGTAAACTCCCCACTTGGTACCCAATTTAAGCCTAAACTTAAGTATGTTTAAACACCATTTTCACCAAACCCCATTATCTTCTTCTACAAATGTGAATTAAAATCGAGATTGCATAACCCTAACTCAATTGTTTGTTCAAATTAGTGAACCCACAATATCTAGATCACAGCTACAAATGCAGAAACTACGAACCCTAATTAGTATAACTTCACTAAGAGAGAGAGAGAGAGAGAGAGGGGACTCACCAGTTGGAGTAATTAGGGATGTCGACGCCATGATTGAGCTCAATCGAAGGTTTTAGGGTCTAATTTCAAAGAGGTTTAAGAGAGGTTTTTAATGGAGATCGATTTGTTTGAATTTGATTACAGTAGAGAGGTTGGATGTGCTTCTCCAGCAGAGTTAGATCTTTCGCTAATGTTAGAATATCGAGCGGGCTATTTTCTTCACCTCTGGAAAAGTTGCTTTGGATTGGAGTGTTTCGGCTGGGATCAGTTGTGGAGCGCCGGCATGGCCGTAAAGCGAATAAATTTTTAGAAACATACATTTTGTCTTGACCATTTATCAATTGCTAGAACGGCTATGAAAAAGCAATTTTTTTGACCATGCCGGCCTTAGCCGGGCACTTTTCCAATAGTCCGAGTTGCTAATATTTTATGCGAGGTATAACTCTTTATATAAAAGGGATCCCATGGTCTACTTGGAAATACGCATTAGGATCCTTCAAGTCTTTTACAAAACATTACTCAAGTTAATCCAACATTTGCATTAGCAAACCGTACTTGATATCCCATGGCTTCTAACCAAATGTTGGGCATGCTTGTTCTTGTAGTCGCAATTCTCCTTCCGGTAAGAGCCCTAGCGAAAGAGATCTTGGTTGGAGATGATAGTGGTTGGACGATCAATTTCGATTATCAAACTTGGGCTGCAGGCAAAGAGTTCTATGTTGGAGACAAACTCAGTATGTATTATGCTCATTAGCACTTGCTTGATTTAATTATTATGGTCGTTAGTACTAGCTAATTCACTTGAACAATGCAGTTTTCCAGTACCCCATTGGAGTTCACAACGTTCTCAAAGTGAACGGAGCCGACTTTCAAACATGCACGTCTCCAGTAGAGGTCATGCCCCTAACCACTGGCATGGATGTAATCACCCTTTCTGCCCCTGGGAAAAAGTGGTACATCTGTGATGTAGGTACGCATTGCGAAGTCGGAGGTCAGAAGCTTTTTATCACCGTTCTACCGGAGTTGTCTGCCTCAGCACCCGCACCTCAAGCACTTGCTCCAACAAATTCTGCTAACGGGATTGTGAGTTTCAGATTTCAAATGCTACTAGCGGCTGTTGCTGTGATCGCCTTATTCATATGATTTTTGTAGTACTTACTTAACGTACCCACAATTTGGATTGACATTTTTTTTTCTCAAATTATATTTACTTAATGTAAAATGTTTGTATTGAACCCATTTTTATAGTAAAAGATGATGAATTTGCTTACTCGTCCTAAAATTTTGTATGTATTCTAAGCAAAGAGAGGGATCTCGTTAGCTTGCTATTAGCTTCAAAGCTGCAAAACCTCATCTTTAAGCAGCCTAGGTTACTGAAGTTAGGTTAATTAGGCAGCTTTAGCGCTGCCCTAATGCTAATAACACGACATGAATTTAGTTATTGGTTAAAGACAAGGACAAATATATCGCTTTATGGAAGTTGTGGTAACTTCGTTGAAATGATAAAAACATGAGTCGTCTCGAAACATATTAGAAAATGCCCATTATGGCTGCACTTGGTACACTAAAGATGTTTGTGATAGGAACATTTCTGGTGATTTAAACAACTGGTGAACATTGCTACAGTATTAGTTACTGCTTCATATTAGATGGCAAATCAAGTGAAAAATCGGACTGCCCGGTTACTCGCTGTATTCTTTAGCCTATGCACTTATAACAAATTTAATTAAGTAGCATTTAACAAACTGTATCTCTCTCTCTCTCTCTCTCTCTGTAGCGTTATTTTATAAGATTTCTTCATTTAAGCTGATGGAGGAGCATTTATATATATCTCTCTCTCTGTTGATTAAATTAAGCCTCGTCTTGTAGAGGTCGAATGGGCAACAGGTGTGAAATGGGTTTGCGTAGAAACTCTGTTAGAGATGGTTCTTCACGGTTTCTCTATTTGATCGCTGGACGCAACATGAATATATATGTGCCCATGTGTCAGCTAAGGAGGAGAGATTCTTCAAACCTAACCGAAGACAAGATCACAATGCCAACAACAAAGAGTACTCCAAAACCTTTAGTCACCTTTTAACTCATGCTATGATCTTTACTGATCTTTAATTAGGTTAGTTAGACAAAGACATATTACCAAATACATAATATTAAAAACCCAACAAACACAAATCTCATAACCTCTATCAAGTTCTCTCAATCTCATAAAAATGTCTACAACTCCACCTCATGAGGTCGAAGAAGTGCGAGGAGTTCTCCATATCTATAGTGATGGCTCCATCGTCCGCTCCTCCAAACCAAGTTTCAACGTTCCTGTCCATGATGATGGCTCCGTACTATGGAAAGACGTTCTCTTCGATGAAGGAAACAATATCTATCTCAGACTCTACAAGCCCGCGTCTTCCACTAGTAGTACTAAAAAGCTCCCTATATTTTACTATTTCCACGGTGGCGGCTTTTGCATTGGGTCACGTACATGGCCTAATTGTCAAAACTATTGTTTCAGTCTCGCTTCTGAACTTCAAGCCGTGGTAATCTCACCTGACTATCGACTTGCTCCTGAGCACCGGCTTCCAACTGGAGTTGAGGATGGCTTTACGGCTTTTGAATGGCTCAAGGATCAAGCTGTGTCTGAGAATCCTGATGCATGGTTGAATGATGTCGCGGATTTTGGACGGGTTTTTATTTCTGGCGACTCTGCGGGTGGGAACATTGCATACAATATTGCCCGACGACTTGGTGCCGGTTCGCAGAAGTATTATCCAGTTAGGACTCGGGGATACGTACTTTTGGCACCTTTTTTTGGTGGGACAATACGTTCAAAGACGGAGGCGGAGGGATCAAAAGACGCTTTCTTGAATTTGGACCTTATTGACAAGTATGTATAAATAAACAAAAAAAAGTATAGGGCCGACCTAAACGTCTCCCCATTCGATATGTCTTCTTTAACCCAACTTCTTAACCGTAGTTAGTTAGTTATTAATATTTTTATCCCTCCTTAACGGGGGTGGTGGTGTTAAATTACCCACATCAATTATAATTAATCTTCCTATTTTTGATTATTAATTTTTGACTGGAACCAAAAAAAAAAGAACTCCATGATAACAATGTCCAAAACCAAAAGATTAAAGTCTTGTTGCCAAAGTCTCGTACACTATTGGTAATATTATTAACATAGACAAAACCTTGGAGTCATAATTGTCATCTAGTTAAAATACTTGGGAATGAAGTTTTATACCTTAAACTCACTTTTCATGCAAGTTTTAGTCTAATAAGATTTGTCATTATTACTATTAAATTACATAGAGAAAATTTGTGTACACTAATTAAAAAAATAAATAAATTGGTGCTTATGTTTCTTGATTGTCCTTAAAGCTATAGTATCTCTAACACTTTCATTTTTGGCACCAACTAGATCATGTGTAAAAATAAGTTATGAAAATAGGAAACTATATTATTTTTAATTGATATTCAAGCCTTAATTGGTGGAGAAATGATAAGACTAAACAACTAATTAACTAAGGTTTAGAAGTTGGGTTGACACATGTCGAATGGATCTAATTGAAACTATGCATGTATAATTTATAGGTTTTGGCGGCTTTCAATACCAATTGGAGATACGACGGACCACCCATTGGTGAACCCGTTTGGTCCATATACCCTGCCAATTGACGCTCATGACCTAGATCCTACTTTGGTTGTAGTTGGTGGCAGTGATTTACTGAAGGGTCGAGCTGAAGAGTATGCTACAAAGTTAAAAGAGTGGGGAGCAAAAATCGAATATGTGGAGTATGAGGGCAAGCAACATGGGTTTTTCACAATTGATCCTAACTGTGAAGCTGCTAACAATTTGATGCAAGTTATCAAAAAATTCATCGCTGAAAACTCCTGAATAGAGTCGGGCAAGCCTTGCTTCATATGCAGAAAATAAATGTAACGTCACGAATAATTTTATCTTTCAATTTTCAACCGTAAATGGATTGTTGGAGACTGTGGTATATGAAAGTTATATGACTATAATTGTAGGGGCTTATCCCTCGACCTAGCCCAAACTCGAACTACCTCAATATCAGACTTGCGCATTACACACGTGACATGTACAGTCAGTATTGACACCTAGACCATGAACTGATAAAGAATGTGGATCGAGCATTACAGCAAAATGTGAACAAGTCAAAAACACCTATCTCTCACGAATGAACAATTACACATTTAACTACTACTTATCTCATTATCCGGAGAACGTGCTTCTACACGATAATAAGCTGCAGGTAAGGTCTATATAAAGAAAAAGTTCTAGAGAAGATAAAAACCAGATTTTCTAGATTTTAACACAGGAATTTCTAGATTCTAAACACCACAAAAGTTCTTATTTCAAGATCAAACATTTCTAGTTCAAGAGATTACTTGTAATAAGATATCAGTCTCAAACAATAAAAGTTACAGTTACTAAACCCTCAACTCGAGGTCGTAGTTTTTTTACCTATTCAAAAGTTTTCTACGCTAAATCACCTGTGTCATTTCTTGTATTACATTAATTTTGCTATAGGCACATTTGGTGTAAGATTTAATTTTGAGCTATTTTGAGCTGCGGAATTAGGCCATTACATTTGGCGCCGTCTGTGGGAAAGTTTACATTTCCACGATATCCTGAGGTATATATTTACTTTATTATCCATTTCCAATCATGGTTTCTTCCAAGCGACTAACAATAGGAGTCCAGCTCGATATTTCAGTAGAACTAGAATAGCTCACTGAACTACGGGTGAATCTCCACGCCGAGACAAAGAAGCGTAATGAGCTCGGATCTCAGTTAACCCTTGACCGTGAGCTCCGCGATAAAGAGCTCGAAAGCGAGCGTTAAACTCGTTTGACAGCATTCAAGAGACATGAAGAACATATAACAACTATGTAGGCCGCATTGTAAGCTTTGCAGAACACTCAACAGGCTCCCCAAACAAGAGATCGTGATCAAGTACCAGCAAACTCTCAAGTTTTTGTACAAGAACAGTTAGGACCTCTAGAGCAACCAACAAAGCTATTTCTAGAAATCTTTAGCATGAACCTCAACTTTTGATTCATTTGGGCAGAGACGCCCAGTCCGATATCAGCAGAGGTCTCCGGCATTCCAAGCGTCAAGAGGAAGGACAGCAACCTCAACCCCGAATTCCAGCACGTGAGCGCTTGAGAGAAGGCATCGGTACTCATAATCCTCAACTAGCTTGCCAAGCCACTCAAGTAATACGTTAGTACGTCACACAAGAACACATAGATGAATGTATCAAGGAGTTGATTAAAGCTCAAGCTTTAGGCAATAAGGACGATTTTACCAAGTTGCAAGGTAGTCCGATTGCTAAAGAGTTATTTGATATGGAAGTACCAACAGGTTTCCATACTCCAAAAATATGTAAATACAAAGGCACCGATCCGAAGTAGTACATTCAACAATTCTAAGATTCCTTGGGATTATACTCAAACCTCAACCATATTCTATGTCGCCTATTTGCAACAAGTTTGTAGGGGGAACTGCTGCAATG
This sequence comes from Kingdonia uniflora, assembly GCA_014058105.1. Classification (NCBI taxonomy): domain Eukaryota; kingdom Viridiplantae; phylum Streptophyta; class Magnoliopsida; order Ranunculales; family Circaeasteraceae; genus Kingdonia; species Kingdonia uniflora. The sequence continues at coordinate 2,510,662 of JACGCM010000622.1, forward strand.
GTTCCGTTCTCTTCCTGAAGATTCCATCCTCACATTCGATCAACTACAAAAGAATTTCGTCAAGACTTATGCTCACAATAAAGACAAGGAGGAGAATTTATAATCTCTCATTAGTCTCAAATAGTCACAAGGAGAGAAGCTCGAGGTCTTTGCAAATAATTTTTTGGAACTCACAAGAAAATTTGATAATCTGGATCAGAAAATAGCTATTACTGCTTTTACCAATACACTGCAACTCTCGATTATGAAGTAAAGGAGCATCTCTTCTTAAACAAACCCGCAACCTTGGAGGATATGATCACCAAGGTCAATGGGTATGCTGACTTGGAAATGATGATGACCGAGATGCATAAATCAACTAAATCTGTCCTAACCACTAAAAGTCCAAATGCATAACGCAACAGTGAACTAAAGGAGGACCAGGGTAATCAAAAGTGTTCCAAGGTAAACACAGGCAAACCATAGAAAATAAATTTATTACCCAAGCCGGTCCTCCCCAAGATGAATGTCCAAATCTCCTTAATTTTCCCCATTCTAGCGAAAGGCAAGTTCTACCGTAAATCTCAACCGCTAGAACCGATCAAAGGCAGACCGTACTGTATACATCACAAGGTAAATTATCATAAAACTGACAACTACTATTCTTTATAGAGGTTGTTGGAATATATTTTCAAAGACAGGGGAATGTACGAGTGTATTGTTGATCTACAATCGTACAAGAATGGTAGCTACAAGATTCAGATCGAAATACTCTAGGTCGAAGATCAAGCTGAAGAGAAGCACCTGTACCATATGTACCACAGTAACATCATCGAGATCTATTTGATTAGTAACTCTTGTAGATTTAAGTGACAGAGATTGTTAGAGTGCTGCAATTTCACACCTCAAGATAAAAAAGCTAAACTTCTTCCTGAATCGAGCAATCGCCGACTTAGAACTTCATTCAAGGATTGCGATATCAGTCACGTCAAGTTTCCATATCATGACGCATTGGTTATCATGCTTAAGATGAAATAATTTTTCATGCATACAATAATAATTGATACTGGTAGCGGTATTAAGATTATCTTTCAAAGCACGATCGAACAAATAATGTTGGCCGATGAGGTTATTCTAAGCGACATCGATATCAGTGGATTTAATAGTTCCACAATCGATATCGTATTCTACATCATCAGCGCCAAATCTCATTATCTTGGGATTATGGGCCGCTGTTGGATCCACAACATGGATGCAATTGCTTCCACTTATTATCAAGTATTTCACTTCAAACACAATGATGACATCTACAAAATCAAAGGCAGTCCAAAGCTCTCCCGAGTTTGCAAAAATACCGTTTCTGCCATTCTCGACACATCTGATAGATACGCTGTATAACAATTATAGAAACCTAGTCACATCGATGATCAACCTTCAATATAAGAACCTACAGAGTACATAAACATTGATAGACCTAGCAGAGTTACTTATATTGGTACCAAGCTAGTCCAGCATGACAAGGAAGCTCTCGTTCACTTTTTACGAATGAATCGAGACATCTTTGCTTGGACTTTCAAAGAAATTCTCAGGGTCGATCCATCAAAGGCATATCATAGATTGAACATCAATAACAACGCCATGGCGGCCAAGCAGAAATAGCGACGACTCTCACCTCGTCTACGAGATAAAGTCAGCGTCGAGACCGATAAGTTGATCAAAGTGGGGTTCATTTGAGAAGCCAAATACCCGGATTGGATCTCCAACATTGTTACAGTTCCAAAGAAGAATGGAAAGGTCCGATTTGCATAAACTTAACCGATCTAAACAAACACACCGAAGGATAGTTTCCCTTTTTCCAATCATTCATCAAATTCTTGATTCCATGGCAGGTCACGAACTCTTATTTATGATGGATACCACTTCTGGATACAATCAAATACCTTTCTTGGAGGCTGATCAATTTCCCTCTTCTAATCATTCATTAAATTCTTGATTCCATGGCAGGTCATAAGCTCTTATATATGATGGATGCCACTTCTGGATATAATCAAATACCTCTCTTGGAGGCAGATCAGGAAAAGACCACTTTTATCACTAAATTGAGACTTTACTGTTATAAAATCATGCCTTTCGAACTGAAGAGCACCAGAGCAACTTATCAACGGTTAATGACAGCAATGTTCAAAGCACATTTGGGAAAAATTGTTGAAGTTTACATCGATGATCTCATGCTTAAGAGCTTATTATCAAAATACCATATCACAGATCTCTCCACAATCTTCAACATTCTCCGTTCTTACAAGATGCGGCTCAATCCTGATAAATGTCAATTTGAAGTACATTCAGGTAAGTTCCTCGACCATCTCATCTGCAAGAAGGGGATTGAAGTCAAACCAGATCAAATTCGAGCTCTCCTCAATATGCCCTCTACAAGAACCAAGAAGGACGTACAAAAACTTGTAGGCAAGATTGCTGCTATCAATCGATTCATCTCTAAGTCTTCAGATAGATGCCTATGGCTATTCTTACTACTCTGAGGTTGTACCAAACGAAGAAAGGTTTAGCCCAGCGAAGAGATCCAGTGGACAGCAGAATGCGAGGCAACTTTTTAGAAACTCAAAACCTATCTAGGGAAGTCTCCCATTATGAGCATCCAGATAGACAATGAGGAACTAATCATTTACCTTGCAGTTACAGATAATTCTATCAGCTCGATCCTCATTCGACTTGAGGAAAGTGTCAAAAAGCCAGTCTATTTCATCTACAAAACCCTCACTCTAGCAGAAACGAGGCATTCTAAAATTGAGAGATTCATTCTAACTCTTGTTTAGACTTCACAGAAACTCAAGCATTATTTCCAAGCTCATTCAGTCAAAGTTATGACGAACTACCCACTCTGGGAAGTTTTGTCTACAAAAAGAAAAATTATGAAGATTGTAATAATGGTTAGTAAGTTTAGGAGAACATGATATCAAGTTCGAACAATGCCATTCAAAAAAAGGTCAGGCCGTTGATTTTCTCCCTGATTTTCCTGTAGAAGATCTCGATTGGGAAGAACACGATTCTGACCTTATAGAAGAAATTACAGAAGATACACCACCAAGCCTTTTGACAAACGAGCTGGATGGATTATAAGAAAATGATGGAGTCTTCTTACAGATGGTCCAACAGGACCTGCAGGGTCAGGAATTGGAATCATACTAATTACCCTTTCCAACAACAGAATTAAGAAATCAATCCGCTTAAATTTTGAAGCCTCCAATATTGTTATAGAGTACGAAGCTTTAATTCATGGACTCGACTTAGCACTCGAGCTTGGCGTCCCCAAGCTCTCAGTCTATACAGATTCTTTACTCATCGTCCACCATTACTCAGAACAGTACAAGAAGAATGGCAAGAGGATCAAATATGCCGCCCTCGCTGTCGATAGGATGAGCAGATTCGTACAAGCAACTTTTGACTATTTACCTCGAGGTAAGAACATACACGCCGATTCCTTAGCCTATTTGGCCAGGGTCTTAGGTACAGAAGCAAGATATCTCTATATCAAAGTGATTTCAATCCCCCAATATTAATCTCCATTCTGTATACATTATCAACACTGGGGGCGATGAAGATAATGATGACGATTGGTAAAAGCCCTTTATTGCCTACCGTAGCCTGAAGAACAAATGCGACGGGTGCCTTCCGACAAATTCGAAAGAGTACCGACAGTTGATCGATAATTCAAAGCGTTATACAGTTCAGAACGCCCGTCTATATTGCCGATCAGTGACAGGGCCTTATCTCAAGTGCCTCTCCAAGAAGAAAGCCGATGGAATGCTCAAAGATTTACATGAAGGAACTTGTGGTTCCCATGTTGCAGGTTGATCACTTGCAAATTGAGTAATTACACAAGGAGTATTCTGGCAAGGAATGCGCAAGCAAGCAAAAGAGTACTCACGCCAATGCGACACATGCCAACGACATGGACACATGATCCACGCCCTTGCCCTTGAACTACATGCAAGCAAGGTATTCTGGCCATTCAAGCAGTGGGCACTCAATCTCGTGGGAGAGTTTCCCAATACACCAGGTAGCCGACGTTTCTTACTCGTGGCAATAGATTATTTTACGAAATGGGTGGAAACAGTTCCTCTTTGTCAAACCAAAGATGAGGAGGCCATCTTTTTTATCTGGGAACATATTATTATACGGTTCGAATGCCCCCACCTGATTTGGATCGATAACGGGCCGCAGTTTATTGGTGAAAAAGTCATGGCCTTCCTCAACAAACACAACATCATCCATTCACCATCCAATCCATACTACCCACAAGGCAATGGACATGCCAAAATCACCAACAAAACCATAGTGGATGGACTTAAAAAAAGGCTTCAATCACAGAAGAAGGGAAATTGGATACAGGAGCTTCCTCACGTCTTATGGGTATACCGTACTACACCGAGACAATCAACTGGATATTCCCTTTTCCTGATGGCTTATGGCACAGAGGCCGTCATTCCAACAGAGTACCACCATCTAGTCAGAGATCACGAGCTTACAAACGAAGAGAACGAGTTTGAGCTAGCCTATAATATAAACTAGATTGATGAGATTAGGGAATGCGCTATTGCTAACCTAGGTCAATATCACCATATGCTGGCCAGCTCGAACAACAGAAGAGTCCGATGCCGAGAGTTCCAAATCGATGATCTCATCCTCAGAGAAATCCCATAGAGCAGAAAAGAAGCATATTCTGGGAAGCTTACAGAAAATTGGGAAAGTCCTTTCCTCATCCTTGGCTGAACTGGCCTGGGATCGCACTATCTCATAACCGAGCAAGGAGTTCTAATCCCAAATCCATGGAACACTAGGTGATTGAAATAATATTATCGTTAAGTCCATAGTTTCTCAACTACTGATTACTTTATCCTCATCCTTTACATTCCAAAAGTGAGATTTTAATCTCTAACAGTGTATATCCTATTCTACTTAATAAGAACTTCCAAGTTTTTTCCATATTACTCTCTACTCACATAGAATCTACTAAATCTCATAGATTAAAGCAAAGGAAATACTAGCATTCAATAGCCCATCTATACACAGATTAAAGTGAATGTCATGCTAGCTTTCAATCGACATCTAAATAGATTAAAACAAAGGTAATACTAGCTTTTAATCGACATCTATATAGATTAAAGCAAAGATAATACTAGCTTTCAATCACCCATCTATACATATATCAACGGTTAAAATGAAGGTAATGCTAGTTTTCAATCAATAATCTCTATCAGACATAAGATAAAGTAAATGTAAAACTAGCATTCATCTTTATACATGTCTACATCTATAGAAACTATAGGTCACTTCTACAGTTTTTTTGCTTATAGGAGGTCAACTGTGCTTTCCCCTACTCAGGAGGTCGTGTAGCCATAAATCTGGAGCTCGAGCAATGATAATATTCCTGCCTTGCTCTACTAATTCTACAGGTTGGGAGCCTACTTCCATTTCCATGTTTCCTCGATCTATATCAACATTATAGATATAGCCTTAGAATGCCACATATTCATGCAAGGTATCCCTTTCGAGCTCAAGCCTCTTTACTTTTTCCACAAAATAAGCAATGACAGCCATCAGCTCCTCTAGTGTACCTCTTTCGGATGATATTTCTCTCGGTCAATCATGACTACCTTGGTAAACTACTTTTTTAAACTCTGATAACGCTACTTCAAATCTTTGTGGAAAACATCTTCCCCCTCTACTTGTTTCCCTAAGTTTTTTATCGCTTTAGTTTACTGCGCTATTGTCCCCGTTGCTTTATCCAGCTCAACTTTATTCATCGTCCTCAACTTTTCCAATTGAGCACGAAGCTTTACCAACTCCCATTCATTTGCATCCTTTCCCCCAACATGACCCTTCTTCAGAAGCTCATCCTTCCTTTTGATCACCTCCCCTAACTCTAGCTCTCTACGAAGGGTAATATTTAACATATACTCGCTCTCTCTTAATTGTTCGTTTCCTCTCCTTACACGAGCTTGCACACGAGCTACATCTGACTCCAACTCTTTAATTCGAGCTGATAGGTTAATCATGTCACCCTTAGCAGTCAAAACCTCGGCGTCAGTCTTTTTCATCTTTGACCGCTCTCCGGCCTCGACCTTCTTGGTTCGTGAATCGGCCATAGCTAAATCCGCCTTCAACCTTGAAACCCTCTCATTCAGTTTGTTACACCATTTTTAGGCTAGCCGAAGATCGATATCTTTAGTAGGTAAGGCCTCACTCAACTGCTCTGCCACACTTTTAAAACTAGCCAGTCTATTTCAAACTTTATCAAGCTTATTTTCTTTCCTAATTATTTCACTCTTCAATTGCTCAACCACACTTTCAGAATTCTCTAGGTTAGCTTAAACTTTCTTAAATTTGTTTACTTTCATGATCATTTGACCCTTCAAATTATCCACAAAGTGTCGTAACTCTTTTTTTATCGCTTCTAACGACTTGATACAATATTGAGCTACATCCGCGTCTTTACCTTTCACCATCAACAAATCTATCCCGCCTTTGAGCTTTACTGCTTTAGTCTGTGCCTCCACGAGTTCCTTTTGTACTTTTCTATTTCAACATTATTACCTTTGATCTTCCGAGTCAGGTCATCCACAGCTTTCATCACCTTAACAAACTAGATCTGTACTTTGACATATTGATCCTCCCTATCTTCAGATACCTCTTTAATCCTATCAAACTCTGCCACAAACTCATGATTATATTGAAGCGTCTGTTATTCGCTCAGATAAGCAGTCTCTAATTCAACCTGTATCATAGAATTCGATTCAACAATACTTCACAGATACAGATTTAACAACACTTCACAGATAAATTTACATATTTCTAACAAATTTCTGTTTCTGACATTCTAATAAGCTGAGATTATACTTCGACCTCGAGTTAAGAAGTTATCTCACAATAATGGCAATAACATGTACATCCTCTTTCAAGGTACACACTTTCTATGTTTTAATTTGCTAACCTTCCAAAATAATCTGAACATACTGGATTACTATCATTCCTAATTTTATAACACATTTGTGATCAACATCTATCTGCCAACTTTACTGTATAGCCCTAAAGTAGCGCAGCATACAAGTTAAATATTTCTTGCTCTTTTCTTACCTGTAGCTCTGCCTACGAAGTCAACAGGGATGCTAAGGCACTTTTCTCCTTAGCAAGCTCTTTCTTTAATTCCTCAATTCTAAGGCGCATATCTTTAAGTTCATACAAATTAATATTTACAAACATTTCTTAGCCTCTCCCAAATTTATCCTACAAATCAATGTACCATACATTTACAATTTTTTAACCCACACAAAAATACAAATAAACTCCAACTAATTTTACTCTACCTTTTCATTATCTCCCTCACAATTCTCTAGATCAGTCCTAGCAGAGACTGAGTCCAGCTCTGTAACCACATCTAGGAGAGAGTTGTAGTAGCCTACTCGCAACCTTCTAACACTTGTCGAACACTCGAAGGCTACATCGAAGCCTACCTGATGACTTGAAGCCTAGTAAGTCAATAATCAAGCCTACGAAACCTTCTGAGACTATTCAAACACTCGAAGGAACCGTCGAACCAGAAATACTTTGACCATGGGCGTACATGATAGAAGGGAAATATGTCAGGTGTCCAGCTCACCAGACAGAACAGTAGAGCACACCGCTCGACAACTGTGGTGCTAGATCCAACAACTACAATATCAGAACCAACAACTACAGTATCAGGAACAATAACTACAGTATCAGACTTGACAATTTCAGTGTCAGAACCGACTTTGAATACAAGTCAGTTGTTCCCGGAGGATACACATGTAACTTAACCTCCCATGGTGACTCGGACCTTCCTATATTCTATAAATAGGAGGGAGGATGAACTATGAAGGGGTTAGAAAATCTCTCCCAATAGACCCTACAAGATAACCTTCGAATACCCTGTAATCACCCAGTTCTCAATTGTTCGACTTCTCTCCATATATAACATAACTCTTAAAAATCCTCACCAGAGGTCGTGGAGTGACCCATTCTAGGCCTCCACGCAAATGTATTGTCAGTATATTTGGTCTTACTATTATTGATTATATGCTTGAATTCCCCTGGTCGAAGATAAAACTCATAGTGTAAGAGTCAACTTCCCCTATCTCGAAGTTAGGCCCCTACATTTAGTGCCGCCCGTGCTATCCCACCCTACTAGTCTTCCCCTGCCTTTTTTCCTTTTATAATCCTATCAGCCACCTCCAATGTCCCTCACCCTCCGCTCTACTTCCACCCTTGCCGATAACTTTGCCAATGGAGTGGCCGCTCAACTCGCCCTTCTTACCCAGCAATTCGCTCAAGCTGAGGAGTGACATCGAACCCAGTTACACCAGGAGCGCGAAGAACACTTCCAAGAGTTCAAAGCCGAACGGCAATACCGTTTAGACGATGTGGAAAGACAATATCGTGTCCTTGATGATCTATGCAATACAGTTCATGAGTTGCAACGACTTTAGCCTCAAGACGCTCCTTCGCCGTCTCGAGCACCCGCCCCGTCGCGTGTTTCTGCCTGCGCCTGGCTCAGGCCCCAACCACATCTTGAAGTACCCTCGGCCCATCTTGGCACCGAGGGTGTTCCCCCCACCTTTCTACCTACTGGTTCAATCCACCTTGGCATGCACCCCACAGAGGATTCGTCCGATTCCACTATTCGTACTACCAGATACCCCAAACGCCACCCGCTCGAGTATGTCTCAGGAGCACAGCGTTGAGCACATACTAAACATTTAGCCTCATCCCCTTCAACCACAAAGATCTCCCCTCATCCTGCATATCTTACACAGTAGGAACTCGACCAAAAACTCCATATTGCCATCCGCATCAGTGCGATCCCCGTGCCAAACTCTTGGAGTCGACTAAACAATCCCCTCTACCCCAAACTCCTCACTATCGTGGTGCCTCCAAATTTCTACTCCCCCAAAATTAACAAATACAACAATATCGACCCTCAATCCCACATCCTCAAATTCTAAAATGCCTTAAACCTATACTCCACAGCCAACCATCTATTGTGTTGATTGTTTCCTACCAGCCTCATAGACAGCCCTCCCAGATGGTATCATAGCCTCCCTAATGGCTCCATCCGAAGCTTTGAGAAATTATCTTGTCTATTCATCGCTCAATTCGCCTTCAACAAGGACCGTAAGGTCTGGGTCGATGCCCTCTTCAACTTCCGCAAATCCTCAATAAAACCCTTGAAGCCTTTATCAAGCGGTTTCACGACGAGTCATGCAAGATCAAAAACCTCGACTGTGCGAATGCGGTGCTCGCCTATTCTAACGCTCTGCTGAATAATAGCCACATCAAAGAGTACATCGTACTCCACAAACTGTAAACCCTCGAGGAGATATTATCCAAAGTTAATGGGTATATCGACCTTGAGTGCCTCCGCGAGTTAAATTGACTGGGGCAAGCTTCGACCACCAATCAGAACGAACCTCGACAGGGACAACCTTCTACACCCATGATCGATCCCGTCTCACATGAGATTGAGAGCCACAAACGCCCCCATATCGGCGACACTACCACCGAGGTTCACAAAAAATGACCGAAACCGGTCCTCCCCAAGCTTACTACTCCTATCAACACCCTTCTACCACAGATTCAGGCCGACCCCATATGACGTACTCCTTACCCCATCTAGGTCAATCAAGGCGAACCCTACTACCAGAACCATAAGTGTAACTACTATCACACCAACAAATGCTTCGCTTTGTAGCGCTCTCTCAAAATAATTCTTAAGGTGGGTCATCTACATCAATATGTTGCTGACCTCCCCAGCTACCTCGATAGGTCGTACCTTAAGCCTCAACCTACCCCTGCTGCCGACTCAGCTGAGGTATACATTTACCAACTTCATCTCATTGAGGTCAACAATATCGACAGCGGCCGTTCTAAAAGTAAGCACAAGCATGTTGAAGAATGCTGCAAACTCACCTACCAGGAGAAGCTACCCGCCCTTCTGCCAGAATTGAGGTCAATAATATCTCATTTCTCGACTGTGATACGTCGTATGCTCGTTTCTACCATTTCAACCCTTTAGTCATTATGATTAAGGTCGATCACCTTGTCCTCCATACCATGCTCATCGATACGAGAAATGCAGCTGATGTACTATTCTTTCTGACTGATCAAGCCATGCAAAAAATAGACCTCATCACCCTGGCTAATGTCGAACTCAAGGGCTTCAACGGCGCTACTAAAGTCATTGTCGGTCGCATTAGTCTCCCTATTACTACAGGGCCTGTCACTCTCCAAACCAGCTTTCTTATCATCGACAAGAAATCCGAATACCTCGGCATCCTTGGCCGCAACTGGCTCTCTGCCATTCGAGCCATACCTTTGACTTACCACCAAACCCTTTGTTTTACTACCCCCTGTAGTATGTGGAACTTAAAAGGATCCTAACGCCTTCCCCGTTCATACGAGCATCCAGAGATTGATCAAACCCGAAAACTTATCAAACAACCATAACAATCAATGTCTCTCTTTACCCCCATACCTTCGATGCCACCTACCATACCCATCATAATAACTATCTATATCGAACTCGACGGCCTTGGTCAAGGTATATTCATTGGTACTTTTCTAGATGAGGCCGAAAGCCTCAGACTCGCTGACTTTTTTTGAACAGATAAAGACGTCTTCGCCTGGACATTCCATTAGATTCCCGGTGTTGACCCCGCCTTAGCATGTCATCGACTCGACCTCATCTCCTCATTTTACAGCAGTAAAGCAGAAGAAGCGCACGTTGGCCCCATGACTTTGAGAAGCTATAAACCTCAAAGTCGACAAACTCCTAGTCGCTGGATTCATTGGAGAAGTCAAGTACGCTGATTGGATATCCAATATTGTTACAATCCCGAAGAAGAATGGTAAAATCCGAATCTGTGTCAACTTTACAAACCTCAACAAGCACACACCGAAGGATAGCTTTCCCCTCCCGATTATTTCAGTACTCCTGGATGCCACTGTCGGACATGAGTGACTATCAATGATGGACACGGCTTTGGGTTACAATCAGGTACCTCTCCTTCCCGAGGATTAACTTAAAACTTCTTTTATCATTGAACAAGGCCTTTATTGTTTTAACGTCATGCCCTTCAGCCTTAAAAATGTGGGTGCCACTTACCAGCGGCATGTCACCACCTTGTTTAAACCTTTGCTTGACAAGTCGGTCGAAGTTTACATCGACGACATGTTATCCAAAAGCCTCCAAAAACACACCCACATTTAAGACTTAACCAAAGTTTTCTCGATACTTCAAACATATAATATGAAACTTAACCCAGACAAATGCCAGTTTGGTGTTTCGTCCGGTAAATTCTAAGGCCACCTTATCAGTAAACGAGGTATCGAGATCGACCCTACTCATATCCGATCCCTCATCGATATGCCTTCCCCCTGAACCAAAAAAGATGCCCAAAAGGTGGCTGGCAAGATAGCGGCCCTCAACCGCTTTATTTCAAAATCCTTAGACCGTTGTGCTTGGCTTTTCTCCCTCTTACGCGACCAAGGCGCTCACAAGGCCAAAAAGAAAAATAACCCTGAAATCAATTGGACACTCGACTGTGAGCAAGCATTCCTCAAACTTAAAATATACCTTGGTCGACCACCCATCATCAGTGCCCCGATCAAAGGCAAAACGCTTTCTTTATACCTTACAGCTACCGACACCTCTATTAGTTCATTTCTTATTTGACTCGAATCCAATGTCGAGAAACCTATGTACTTCATTAGCAAGACTCTGACATTTGCAGAGACTCGATACACAAAACTCGAGCGTTTGCTTCTCACCCTCGTCTACACATTTTGAAAACTCAGACCATATTTTCAAGCACACCCTATTTATGTTATCACAAGTTACCCCCTTCGAGAAGTACTTAGCAAGAAAGAAAAATCTAGATGGGTACGGCAATAGTCTGTTTATCTTGGCGAACACAACATCACGTTTGAGAAGCATATATCCCAAAAAGGCCAAACAGTCAGCGATTTCCTTGTTGACTTCTCGGTCGAAGATATAGGCTGGGAGGAACATGAAGATGATCTACCCGAAGACCAACCCAAACAGAGCAACCCTTGGAACCCTAACATAGGTTGGCGCCTATTTACAGATGGATCCGCTGGACCTAATGGTTTGGGGATTGGGGTTATCCTGGTTACTCCCACCAATGATCGAATTGAAAAAGCTGTCAAGTTAAACTTTGAATGCTCTAACAACGAGGCCGAGTATGAAGCCTTGATCCATGGCCTCGACCTCGCACTCAAACTCGGTGTCCCTAAACTTATAGTATTTACTGACTCCCAACTGGTTTAAAGATAATACACTGGCAAAAATCAGGTCAACGATCACATGGCTGAGTACGTTGCTCTCGTCCGCCAGCGCATGAACCATTTTCCTGAAAAAATCTTCTATTACTCATTATCCTCAAGGCAAAAATAGGCATGCCGATACCCTCGCCTACATAACAACCATGTTAGGCCAGCCCGAATCTCAAACACTCCATATCGAAGTACTCGAACGCCCAAGTATCGACCAGATGGAAGTTAATGCCATCAATACTGGGGGCAAGAGTCTCAACCTAGATGACTGGCATACACCATTTCTTGCCTACTCTACAGTTCTACCCTCCTAGATGACTCTAAAGCTAAACGTTAATTACTAGAAAATTACCGTAGATACACCATCCTTAAAGGTGAGTTACGTCGCAAATCCCTGAATGGCGTCCACCTCTGGTGCATTTCTCAAGACAAAGCCACTAGAATTCTTGCCGAATTCTAAGAAGGTACCTGCGGTGCTTACACTACTGGTCGATTTATAGCCATTCGAGCCGTATCCTAAGGTTTATTCTGGCCCAATATGAAAAAAGCAAGCTGAAGAGTACGCCAAATACTGTGACAAATGCCAACGTCACGCCCATGACATCCGTAGACCTTCGCAAGGCCTCCATTTTAGTCAAGTTTCTTGGCCATTCAAGCGGTGGGCCATTGATCTCGTGGGTCCTTTTTGCAAAGCCTCGGGCAGCCAAGAAAACATTCTGGTGGCAGCAGATTACTTTACTAAATGGGTCGAAGCCGTGCCTTTATGTCGAACCAGAGAGGAAGAAGTTATCAAGTTTATATGGGAAATTATCATTACACACTTCGGTTGTCCTCACATGATTCGATGAGACAATGGTCCACAGTTTGCCGAGAACAAAGTCTATAATTTCCTCAAAAAGTACGACATCATCCTTTCCCCCTCAACATCCTACTACCCCCCAGAGGAATGGTCAAGTCGAAGAAATCAATAAAACTATAGTTGATGGTCTTATTAAGTGGGTCGATGAGAAGAAAAGACGATGTGTCCAAAAACTACAGCATATACTCTGGGCTTATCGAACAACACCACAAAAGGCAACGGGCTGCACACCTTTCCTTCTATCCTATGGTATCGAATCGGTTCTACCTACTCAATTTGAAGTACCAATATTTGACCCCAACCTCCCAGACGAAGATAATGAGTTTGAACTCGGATGCAATATGTTATGGATCACCAAAACTAGAAACTGAGCTACGTAAACCCCGACCGATACCATCTCTCTCTCCAAAAGTCATACAATAAGAGAGTTCGACCACGCAGTTTCAATATTAGAGATTTGGTACTTAAACCAGTCACACCTTCTTCGAAGCCTCGCAATATCGGCAAGCTAGCCGAATCCTGGGAAGGACCCTATCTTGTGTATGACAAAACTGACAAAGGTTCCTATTATCTGATGACATAAGCAGAAGAGCCTCTACCCAATCCTTGGAACACCATGCAGTTAGTATCATACAATAGGCCACGGTCTACACCTTGTTCAACTGATATAAATACAGTATAATCAATGAGCATATTTTTCATCTAAACTTTGTATCCTGTCTTTCAGTAAATTTCTTGGCCTAACCTATCTATCATGTCAACCCTTCGACTAGACTGATACTTGGGAGCGACCTCAAAGATTTTCAAGTCTCCAAATTTGAGCAAACTTGAGGGGTATGAATTGCCGACAGATTGGACCCTAAAAAATGTATTGGGGGCGACCACGTTATGCTTCGTTTAGGCTCAGGCCTCCGAAGTCCAGTGAATTTCTTGGCCTATCTTAAGTATCACGTCAACCCTTCGACTAGACTGATACTTGGAGGTGACCTCAAAGTTTTTCAAGTCTCCAAATTTGAGCAAACTTGAGGGGCATGAATGGTCGACAGACTGAACCCTTAGGAATGCATTGGGGGTGACCATGTTATACTTCATTTAGGCTCAGGCCTTCGAAGTCCAGTGAATTTCTTGGCCTAACCGAAGTATCATGTCCACCCTTCGACTAGACTGATACTTGGGGGCGACCTCAAAGTTTTTCAAGTCTCCAAATTTGAGCAGACTCGAGGAAAATGAATGGTCGACAGACCGGACCCTCGGGAATGCATTGGGGGTGACCACGTTATGCTTCGCTTTGCCTCAATCCCGTGGATAGACCTGGAGGAGACCTTCGAAGTCCAGTAAATTCTTGGCCTAATCTTAGCATAATGTCCATCCTACGACTAGACTGCTATTCGAGGACAACCTCAAAGATCCTCAAGGTTCTAGTTCAAGAATATCAGTAAATACAAGTATACAGGAATATCAGCAATTCAACTGCAAACAACTCAAGTTCAGTATATTGGAGCAATTCAAATCCAACACAGACAGATAGTTCAAGCTCAAATAAGTTACAAAATGTTCAAATACATACCATTACTCAGAATATTCCAACGCCATAATGAGATCAGAGAAAAGAGTTTTGTTATAGTAAGATGACAGCTATAGTTCCTCATACAGGAGTGGCGACATCACCTCCTCCCACAGGTTTTTCCACAGCAACACCCCCAACACCTTCAGACACCCTATCAATTACCGCACCAGCAGTAATATCTTCGAACATAGGAACTTCCATGCCATCTCCAGCAGAAGGATCTACTTCTACCCTTTCTGACTATACACCACCATCGATAGTAGGCCCTTCATGCACAGGAAAGGGTTTGAGGGTTATAGAATCATACCCTAAACTCTCGATAAAGATTTTCAAATTTGTGGATGTCTAACACTCATCATCGAATTGTTTCTAGAAGGTTTCCCTCTGTTCTTCCATTTCTTTCCCCTTCGCAACAAGCTTCAACTCCCACACCTTCCACATTTGAGCATGGTTGTCACGCTGAGCTTCAAGTTCCCTCGCACAATCAGATATGATATTCAACTACTCTCACTTTAGCGTGTTAACCTCGGACTCTAGCGACATTTCTGTTCCTCAAGCAAGCTCAAGACTGCCCAACGCATATTTTAATTTCCTCATCGTTATTGTAGTGGTATTTTCTGGAAGGAGAATCTTTGCCAATACTTATTCGTAAAGTGAGTACAATTAGACTAGATAAACAAGATTTTATGTGGAAAACTCTGCAAAAGTTGAGAAAAACCACGACCTCGAGGAGGGTTTTGATGTAAAATCTAGTATTTTGTTAGTTATTACAGAATTCGGAATGATTTTAAGGTTAAAGTAACAAAATAGTAAAGTTTGCAGATTGTCTGTCCTTTCTCATCTATTCTCTGCCTATATTTATAGTAGACACATGCAGTTTACAAATAGAAAGAAAAGGTCTCCTATTCCTGGGGGAAAGGGTAAACTTCGCGGATCTCTAACAGCTCTTTTCTTGACTAGACACAACAACTATTTTTGGAAGGTCGAGGACTTAAAGTAGCTTCTTGAGGACTTGAAGTATCTTCGATCACGTATCGCTGTCTTTAACTATCCTTTGCTAGCTTACTCTTGTCGAATCTAGGGAAAATGGTATTCTAATCGTCCTATTCTCAATAAAAGTATTTTGTGGTAGTGTCGAGAAGAAGTTGGAAGCTGAAGAGGTTGCCGAATTAGAAGATGAGTAATCTTTATAATTTCCGAGGTCAAATCCAACTGTATCTGGTCAAATCATTCCCGAGGTACAATTAATGTGGTATAATGAATCTGGAAAAATGAAGTTGGGTATAAATTAGGAGGTTAAGGAGGGTGAAACAGTAGTGGTTTTTGGAAGGATACCGCCCTAGGGCTGTTCACGGGTCGGGTCGGGCCGGGTTAAGCTGCATTTGAACCCGAACCTGGGCTGGTCGGGTTAACCACATTTGAACCCGAACCCGAACCCGAACCGAACAGAATTGATTGGGTCGGGTTTTGAACTCGGTTTTTCTAGATCCAATTCAACAAATCTGGAAGAGTAGTTTACAAAAATTGTTTCCTTCAATACTTCAAAACACTAATAAAATCAAAGATAATACAATCGGGTGATCTAATCATTCAAACTATGGGAATGTGACGTTAATTCTACTGCTGGAAAGATTGCTTCCTTCAATACCTCCTTCGACAGTTACTGGTTGTTCTATTATGAAAGCAATAAAAGTAGAATTCATGCAATTGGTTATTCTATTATCAAAGCTATCCAAAGATCCTAAGCAACTGCATCAATAAACGCTTGTCCTTGCACGCACGCCGTGGTTGTCCTTACAGCGAACAGAAAGGAGTACGATCTGAAAACTGTGCTTGTCTTTGCACGCCGTGGTTGTCCTTGTACGCGCGTGAGTCCTGGTGGTCCTTCGCACGCACGATCTGAAAACCAATGCAACAAATCTGATTTTCTGATCTAAAAATGAGAGAGAGAGTGAGAAGGTGAAGAACAACTACTACTTAGCGATATGAAAATAAGAGAGAGAGAGAGAGAAGGTGAAGAGCAATAACAACTTCTACTTAAATCAGCTTGCATACCAATACATTGGGTTACCACCCTTAACACATTTGAAATATAAGCTTGCACACCATGATGATAAGCCCACATGAAAAATAAGCTTCCACACCATGATGAGAACCAAAGTATTTGTAGCCAAGAACAATAAGCATGCATACCATTATGATAAATTGATAACCCCACATGAAAAATCAATTAGATAACCCCACATCAGCCACATGAAAATCAAGTAGATAGCCCCACATCAACCAATGTATTTGAGCTCCCATCCACAGTAAACATAAAATTTAACCTTCTCACTTGAGCTCCCTGGAAGTATTATAGGCCATAAGCAGAAGAACCAGACAAAATACTGTGCCGTGATAACTTGTTCCAAACAACGATAACCTTGTTTGTGATTCAAACCGAATGGAGGAAACTATTAAAAGCTCTTAAACCGAATTTACTGATTCAGGCTTGCTGGTATAGAGAGAGAGAGAGGGGTGGGTATAGAGAGAGAGAGAGAGATAGGGGTTAGCGGCTACAAGGGGTATGAAATGAAATATGTTCAGAAAACTTAATATAACCTATCCGGTTCGGGTCGGGTATTAAACCAGATCAAACCATGAACCCAAGCCCGAACCGATTATAATCGGGTTTAAAACTTAGACCCAAAACTGAACTGACATATCCTTAACCCGGGCCGAACCGGTCGGTTCGGGTCGGCTCGGTTCGGGTCTCAGGTTTGAATGTACACCCCTATACCGCACCAAGTGTGGCAGAATACGATACTGAAGGATAAAGATGGGGAGGAATTAGAGGCAAAGTGTTTTTGCAGTGGAGGCATTAGTGGCTGTTCTGTGAAGCATGTCATGGTGTGGAGGGTGGGGGAAGAATTTTTTAGACGATGGTGGTATCTGTTGCAACCAATGGTGTTATTATGCAGTGGTGAAGGTAATGGAGTCAATTAGTTTGGGGGAGAAGGGATAATTGTTCGTGTTAATGATGAAGATTTGAAGCTTGGATGGGCATCCAGGGATCTTGCCGAACATAGGAAGCTTCTTGTAATTTTTTGTAGCCTTCATCTGGGGAAGTAGCTTTTAGAAGTTCAGTGACTTGAGATTCATTGAGATTCTTAGTACTGGAAAAAGGTTTTAATGTCCGATTCTGGTGAAAAGAAAACACATAGTAATCAGTCATGTAAGTCGAATGTTAAAATATATGTAGTTTGATGTAATGTAATCGAAGGATAAAGTTGTCGAATATGAATTGTAACTTATTCATAATAAATAAAGTCAATATCTTCGATATTCTATTCATGTGTTATGTTGATTATCAATTGTAGTTGTAAATAATCGAAGGTGAAATGTCGAACGTGAATGCACATAAAATGATGATAGGTTGTCATAATATCTCGAATGTAGTTGACTGAGTGGGTCCCAGAGTAGATTTTGAGGTTGATTAATTTGACTTTGAAATTGTAGAGTTCCAAGGCAGAGTAAATGCAGGTGAGTTAGACCGTGACTGGACGGGGTATAAATAGTTTCTGTTCTGTAGATGTGATGCATTCATGTAAGATGGTGAAGATGAGATCTCAGGCCCGGAATGGGGTGTTCAAACATGTTCAGGCGATGTGCTGGGTATTCTACACTTAATACTTTGGATCTCGGAATTGTGATATGCATATGGAAGATCCTGAGAAGCCTGATTACTAAGGAATGAGTGAGGCAGAATTGAAGAAAGCTAAGGAGGATTTCAAGTTTCGTGTCAAACTACAATATTGGCGTCCTCCTGAACGTTGTGGTGGTATGTGGACTCAAGCAAAGTTGTTGGTCAAGAGGGAAGATGAAGCTGCAACTAGGGGTTTATGAAGTGGTAATGTTTGTAGGAGTAGATCTTTGTAAGGAGTTGTTATGGTCAATAATGTAATAAAAATATTGGTTAGGATATTTTGTCGATGAAGTAATGTGTTGTTTATTTGTCGAATGGAAAATGTACTTGTTGAAATTTGGGAATGGAAAATAGCTTTAAGCAAGTTTCTGGTAGAATGTCGAATATAATGATATGTAGATGTTGTCGAATATGTACCCAAAAATATAGGAATTTATAGGTAAAGTAGAAGTGATGGAGCATACAAGAATAATGATTATGGCAAGATATGTTCCTTTAGGTGAGAGTATGAAATATAAAGAAAATGATGTACATCGTCTTTGTGACAAAATAGGTTATGTTTTGTTGTACATGAATGTAGCTAAAGAAATTCTTCGTGATATGAAAGGATTAGAGTGGGAGTGTAAGGGTTTGTTGTCGCTGAGAAGGCGAAGTATCGAAGAGGTTGGGAAGAGAAGTAGAAGGCGTTACGTTTGAGGACTTTAATGGTCATGAAGTGGTACGTTGAATAGTCACGTGAGGTCTATAAATAGCTTTGATGTGGGCGACTGCTTACACTCTACACACTTAGATTTTTTTTCTAGTGCGAATTGCTTTTGCTCTTCATTGGATTGGTCATCTACAATTGCGAAGGTGGAGATTAACATTCTGATTGGAAGAGCCAAGCGACCAAAGGAAAGAGATACGGAAGCAGTGCGTAAACAAGGTTAGTGAATCTAGTTTTTGGTTGTTTTTATGGTTTTTTCTGATTGATTAAGTTATAAACGAATAAGATTAAGTAAAGTGAATATTGTTGTATAATGAATTTGATCGAAAGAGAATGATTTGTAAGTAGGAGATAATAGAACAGTAATAGGGCTTGACAAAGGGGCTATAAATTACGATTTGGTTGTGACTCATATTAGAGTGACTGTGGAAGAAATAGAGTTGTAGGGGTTTATAGATGGGTTCTGGTAGGGGTTATGTAAAGAATTGGTGGAGAGGAGTAGAGAGAGTGATCAGTTGGTGGCGCTGTGGTTACAACACGATTGTAGAGAAGTTGTTTTGATATGGTGTGATTGTCGGGGACTCTGTTGTTTATTGGGATTTGGCCGGATTTTGTACTAGAGAAGGGGAATTCTCAATTTTTGAATGATGGTATTTTTAGCGAGAAACAAGTGAAGTGTCTTCGAGATGCGGTTGAGTTTCCTGAAATTTGACCAAAAGTAAACCAGATTAATAAGTTATCGATGTGTATTATTAAAAATAAAAATACATCGAGAGCTGTACATATGTGCTAGTAATTGAAGAAAGGAATATGAATTATATCATATTAACTGTATCAAGAACTGTAGTATGAAGTATAAATGTAAAATGATAGTAGCAGATAATAAAGCAAATGATGTACTGGAGAGTAATCTCGACAACGATATCTTTATGAATATATGAACTTATGAACATATATATGTATCACATATGATAGATTCTAACTGTGCAAAAAATATAGAATCTGATGTACATGGTCATTTTAAAATGGCTGAACCAATTCAAAATGATGAGAAAAATATATATGCGAATCTCGAAGATGTAGAGCCCCTGATGGTTGATGTGAGGACTTGTGTACAATAATTGGGAGGGAGATATAGGGTGGGGTCGAGTAGTACAAATATATGTAGCATGAATAGTTTAGGGTAGTACCAAGTGTTGTCGAACAAGCTGATGAGGAGGACACGAAGACGGATGTAGATCACGAGCCTCAATCGAGTGATCGAGAAGGTAGTGGGGATGAGGAAGAAGATGTGAAGGAAAACGAGGAAGCATGTTATGGAGAGAGTCCAGAGATTAAAGAGATATTAAGTTTCAAGAAGAAGTACGGTATTCCTGGGGATATAAGGTTAGAGGAGTACCAATATGAGATGATCGACTAGGAAATACCCTTGAATGGTATTCGGGTGTACCGGGAATAAATAAAGAAGGGACTGAAGCTTCCCCTCAGAGCGGACCAAATGAAATTAATGAACTTCTTTGATGAGGCACTGGGGCAGTTCAATCCGAATGTGTATGATATTTTTAGGGTTTGTAGGGCAATAAATGGTTGACTTAAGGTCAGGGGGGAGGAATTGATAACTGTCGATGATTTATGTGTGTACTACACACTCAAGATGAATCCGTAGAATCTAGGCTATCAGTACTTATTGAGGTTCCTGAAAAGACCATTGCTTTATGATATGGTGTCAACTGGGGGGCGATATACTGATGAACGCTTACTTGTCTCCGAAAATTATGAGTTCGATAAGAAAGATCCTGGGGAACCCTTAAAGATAAAAACTTTTCACTTAGGTGTGTGGTTAAGTAATTGTAATTCTCGATGTTCAAATTGTGTGAATGAGATGTTAAGTATTTCTAACTTGTGTTATGTTGTTTACAGCGTTGAAAATGGTCGACAAGAAGTCACAAGTAAAGGAAGAGTTATACAAGGTGAGGCGAGATTTCTTTGGGAGGATCGATAACCTGGTCATCGACCAAGATCTTGTGAACACGCTATTCCAAGAGGCTGGTTTAAAGAGGTCGAGGGTAAAAGGTTCGGAAGTGCCCGTTATCGTCAGAAAAATATCAGTGAAGAACAAGAGAGCCGCAAAAACTAGCTTGCCACTAGAAAATTATTCCTCGGCTTGGTATAACACAGATACAAAGATTGATGCTATGCTAGGAGAGTCTTTGGGAATGAATAAAAAGAAATGGGCAGCGAGTTCTGGTGTTCCTCCATTGCTTCCTCATAAGAGGCTACTCGACAATCGACAATGGAGGAGGTGGTTGGTACCGCTAAATCAGCAGTTGCGGTGGATTTGCGCCCCTCACGGGATTCTGGGAGTGTGGTCCCGAAGAAGACCAGTGGTGAGACATCGAAGAAGAAATATGTCGAAGAGTCTGAGATGGAAATTCAGAAGACTATGGATGCTTATACGTTTGGGACGGATGAGCTAAAGATGGAGCTGGAGGATTTCTTGGTGTAGATTGATAGTTTAAATATGTTTTTCAGCGAGGGTCAAAGGAATTTGATGAAGGTGGGAAATTTAATGCTTTTCTACGAATGAAAAAATTGGTTGGTCACTCGAATATTCATTATATTACTTTGATGCAGATTAAGAAGCTGGTAACCGAAGTTATGAGTCGCGTTGTGGGTAGTGGTGAGCTGGAAAATCAGATTGTTGCCTATAAAAGCATAGAGAAGGATCTGATCGTGGAGAAAGCTGAGTTGAATGCAACATTAAATAGGTATAAGCTCAATGTGAAGAAGGCAAGGGAAGCTGCGCTTGGTGAAGCGAAGAAGGTGGCAGAGAAAAAGAAAAGGGAGGCTTTAGAATTGTAGATGACCAACTATGAAAAAGATGTAAGGGAGCAAGTTGCCGATGTTTGGAAAGCAATAGAGCAAGAGCAGGGAAAAATTCTCGATGAGGTGAGGGCTAAGATGAATAAGGAGAAACTGGAAAAATGCCTTGAAGTGAGGGTGCATTTTCGTGGATAGTATGATGAGTTGCAGGAAAGGAAAAAATTCTACAAGGGACTTGCAAAAGCTGGTGGTGCTGTTTTCGATGATAGCTCAGAAGACGATGTACCCCAGACTTCTGATGTACGCGGGGTAATTGAAGTTTATCAAAGATTATGTGATGACGGAGGCTGATGGTGCTCGTCCTGGTTAGGTATCAGACGTGCAGGTACCCGAAAGTACCCTAAATGTGACTGATGAAAAATCTCCTTCTAAAATGTTAAACATTACCAAAAAAATAGCCTTTGGTGATTGAACCATATGAGTTTTAGCGACAAGTGTTGTATGTCGCAAGTTAGTAGCGAGCTTCACCCGCCGGCAAAAACTTATGGTTCGTCGCTATATTTTCTAAATAATTATTTTTGTAATAGTTAAATTTTAATAAAAATGCAAAAGCATATACGCGTGCTAATTGACTAAATTCGATGTGGGGCTGACAGTTTGTCGTTGCCATTACCTTCATACCTACTTCCATCTTCTAATTAAAATCCACAATCACGATTTTCTTTTTGGTCTCCTTCACTTCCCCCTCTCTCTCTCTCACGTTCTCTTCCATATCTTACGACTCCTCTCACATTTTTCTCTCCACCCCAGTTCAATTTGGCACCCAAAATCTCTCATGTCAATCTAACCATGGCTCATCCTCCTCAATCAAACGATGGTAATTTCTCTCATTCGCTCTCTTTTTGATCTTATAATTCAGTTTCATCTATGTTAATGACAATGTGTTTTTTTTGGGTTCTTAGATTAGGTCTGATGTTTTTATCTTCTAGCTAAGATTTTAATGTTCAATGCTGCATTGTTCGGGAAGATCATGAAATTTAATTTTTAGGACACTTTGGGATTCCTTCTAGGGTTTTTCTCTCGCACTGATTATATATTTTATAATTTTGGCTTGATAACTAGCTATTTAAAATATATGATAGGTATTGTGTACCATCTTTTTATAGATCTCTCTAGCTTTACTTGAGTAAGAGTTCTAATTTTTATCTTCTACTAATGTATCTACATAATTTATCTCCTTACTAGTTATTCTTAGCTTTTGGGATATTTGATGTTTCTAGGTCTTTTTTCTAATAGCATAATACTTCTTTTTATTAATATAAAGGCAAAATCAGTAAATAGATGTTAGAAATTTCAAACCATGATGCATTTTGTAAAAATTAAATCCAATCTCAACCCAGTTGATATTTATATTTTCAGAAATCGGTATCCTCATATGGAGAGGAATACTCATCCCCTTATCCGAGATAAGCAATCCCCATCATGTCCCAAAAATGTACAATTCTAACATACTTCGGTAGTCGGTTAAAAGAAGTAATAGCCACCATAGAAATTCAATGACTATGGTTAAGGGGTATTGTCTTAACTTGCTTGCATCTGCAAAAAAAAGAAGCAGTGGTCACTACCATAAAAACTTCCCTCTTATGTTGCGATATAGGCTATAATCTTTCTTTTTGAACTTAGGATTTTAGGTAGATGTTGTTAAGTTTATTGGTTTATACTGTGAACTCTATAGTTACTACACCATAATCTTTGTGAAGTCCAAAATGGTAGAGTTTCTAGTGGTAAATTTTGCTCTTCTTGTTGATGTTTTTACTATAATTGTTATTGCTGTTGTTTTACTATTCTTGCATTAATGCAGTACCTAGCTAGTCTTCTTTTTAGCAAAAGTAGTGATTTGAAGTTATTTACCATCTCTTATAACTACATACTGGTTAGATCTTTCATCTTTACCTTCACATCAACACTAAACAGTCTGCTCCACTTTATTACATACACAACTTTGATTTGCCTCTTTAGACCTCTAATTATATTTTATAAGCTCAATTCTAATTTATTTTTGACTAGACCAGCTATATGCATCACAAAGTTAATAGGGCACAAAGTTTCACTTAATTTATCATCGTTAAGGCCTAGAGTTGCTCGTGTCGAATGGTTTATGTTGATCCCACAACTTTTACGAGGCTAACACTACAAAAAAGTGCTCTTTAAAAATTTAAGTCTTACTTATCTATTGGTTATCTGACATGTACTTGTACAACCTTAAAGAGGATCAAATAGTTGTATATATATGTTGCATGACTCAAGTGTTTTCTTAACTTGAGTTAAGGTCATGTTTGTTTTCTTAGGAGATTGACTGTATTTCTACGCATGATATATGAATATGGACTGCAAGATAACTGATCGATGTTGATTATACTTGTATGTTTTCATATAGATGTCAAGGTGATGAGACTGCCGAAGTTGTCTTCTGCAGCAAATCTCTTAATAAATATTGAATATTCCCAGGTACAGGTCAAATCTCAAACTCTTGGTTACAGATAATTTGTATGAATTTTTCTCAGCTGCTGTGATAATTTTTTCTGTCTCCTCTGATCCAAATGCAGTAGGTCTACTCTCCATATAAAATCCATGGTGGACTCTATCAGATGTGTTACGATGTAAATAGTTAATTTTTTCATTATTTTTGATCTAATAATTTCGGGGATGTTTAATTTCATGTCAAAAATGTGTGCATTGTATCTTATAGGGTAGTGCACTAGTGCTAGTCATGTGATGGTGTTGGTGTTGCCCGTTTGATTATACAACTCAAGATCTGTTAACAAGCTAAAGTTATCTTGGGATTGGATTTGTAATTTTAGCATATTTAAGTTTATGATTTATAGAGTGGAATTGGAATGGTTTGATATGACCATAATGAACCAACTTGAGAGTACATCCAAGGTTAGTTTCATGGTTTTTGAAATACACAAATGTAAGTACTATTCCTCCTTTTTTTTACCAACTCAAGGGAAATCAGGCCAACATTATAGCTTTATTGGCTCTTATTATTACTTCTACTTTAGTCAATCGTGTTTCTAGTGTTTACTCCAAATGCTACTTAAGCGCAAATATTGTCTTTTGTTTTTCATGATTTTTCAGGTTTTCACAAACTCCAGCTGACGTTCCTTCCCAAAGCAAACATGAAGAGGTGAACTCCAACAAGGTAGGTCTGGATTGTAGCTATGAGTTCTTAGAGCATCTACAGCAGTCAAGAGGGTAGATTGGATGAATATTAAAGTGAATCTAATCCACCTCAATCCACCCCACAGCAGTTTCAATCCACCCCAAGGTGAATTCACCCCAGCACACTTCTGAACCGTGCGCTAAAATAGACGTCCCAGATGCATCCACGAAATCAAATCTCAACCATTCAAACCCGGCGCAGTTCTAAACCGCGCGTAACAGGCATCCAATAGAAGCTGACACGTATTATTTTTAAAAAATATGTAGCCACGCAATTCAGAATCGCGCAACATAACCCTGTAAGCTAAAAGGCTTAAACACTAGTGTTTTTTTCTAGTGTTACTTTTATTGTTTTTCTAAGTGTTTAAAAGCATAAATACTTGTGTTTGAGGTTTTACCCAAGGCATACTCAACCTTACTCTACAAATTTCCCAACCCAACCTATTTCTTCCGTTAATCACTTCAAAATGTCGAGTTCTTCTAGTTCACGACCGAGGAAAAATGCTTCCAAAATTACACGTAACTCTAACGCGGAAGTAAAACGAAGGGGAAATGCCGACATCACAAATAATTGGCCGTTACAATTGACGTCGGGCAATGATCCCACCCCATCGTACGATGAGTTGAACCGAGTAGATATCCTCCCAGACGGTTTGGTCCATATTTCTACTGGGTCGGAGGAAATAACGGTAAGTTTTTTATAAATTTCATGTGTTATTAACGTATATTGTAATGTGTTCGATGAAATGCCCGAATGAACTTCTAACGTGTTAATGTGTGTTTTTGTCAGAATCGAGATGAATTACAGTGTAGGGGATCATTGGATAAGGTACTGAAGTGGTGCCGATGGATTATCGTGTACCCGACGTTGAAGATGTTGGTCGACGGTATGGGTTTTTTACGGACTTTTCCTCGATTAATGCGGAAAACTCAGATAACCATCTCATTCATGCTCTCGTGGAGCGGTGGTGGCCTTCCACCCATACCTTTCACTACTCTTGCGGGGACTGGGTTTCACACCGTTAGACTTCGTTATACTAACGGGCATATCTTTTGGTAGGGGTCGCGAACTCCCGTACGACGAGAGGTACTCCAAGTTAGAGGAAATAACAAATATGTTCCCGGGAATCACAAGCTCTGACATGAGGTACGGTAACATCACTCTCACCTATTTAAAAAAGTGGCAAGAGCCTTTGAATCCAAATCTCCACAATTACGACTCAGAAATGGATATCGTGTATGCACGGGCAATTATTGCCTATATGATGGGTAGTCTCTTTTTCTCAAATGGTGCCACATCCCTTCGGGCGGGTTATCTGGCAGCCTTGACAGACTACGATGTTCTTGGTGCGTCGAGTTTTGACTGGGGTATGCTGATTATAGCGGCTTTGTATCGGGGGCTTGATGAAGTCTCAGTTCTGAGGCCCGGGAAGGTATAGAAATCGATCACCGGATTCTATGCGGCGTTAGAGTACTGGTTCTTCGAGTACTGTCGGGTTGGAATGTATCTAGTTAAGGTACCAAACTTCAACCATATTTATCCTCGTATTTTTGGGTGGAGAGATTAAAGGGCGAGTGTCGGGGCTGAAATCCATCACTCTTTTGCTGTGATCAGAGATATGATAGAATGGAAGGAAATAACCAACATAGATTGGCAACCATGACACAGGTCTACGAAATTGAGACGTCCAGAGGTAAGAGTTGCTTCAACACTGAGCACCCAGAGGGTTCCATTGGTGTCAGTCCCATACGGCCATGGTACACTTTGGTATTTAGAAGACCGGTGTATGCGTTAGATGACCGGGTTTGATAGTGTACCCTATGACCCCCCCTCAGGAGATTATGGAATTCCCAAGGTACGATCGAGAGTTATATCAGAGTATGAATGATGTGGACTTCTACGATGGTCGCGATTATCTTGTTCCCGACGTAGATTACATGACATATTGGCGTCTCGTTCATCCAAATCCCAAGATCGGCTGCACTTTAGTAAAGAGGACGGGAAATATTTGGTCGGTCGGGCGTGATCTAGTGATGCCCGATGTAATCTTTCCACCTACGTCGAGTTTAGCTACGTCTTCAAAGGTGCAAGACTATGGTGATCAGGAGACCGGCGATCCACGCGATATGGGATGGTTCATGGATGTGGCGGGACCGAACGATCAACGTAGACGAATACCGATCCTGGTGATACAGGTACCATACCCGTGTCCACTAGCGTATAGTACAGATGAGTTGTGGCATCAAAACCAAGATTTACGGTATGCGGCATATGATGACTCGAGGCAATAGATTGATCGCACGACCGAGTTAGAGGAACACCTGAGGCGGTGGGATGAGATTATCCGTGAGACATCCGAGAGACTAGTTGAGATGTCCATTTCTTACCAGACAGAGCTGGTTGTGCAATGTACCTATGACGAGAGTCTCGCACGTGGCAGACGCACCCACCAAACGAAGAGAGGTCATCCCAATTAGGCTATGTTTTATTTAGAACTTTTATTTATATTTTATTTAAACTATGTTGTGTATTAATATTGTTTAAACTATGCTTTATTCAGAGTATTAATATATTTTAAATTTTGATAATTATATTTTTGGAAACTTGTTGTACAAGTTACTCATCAGACATATTAACGGCTATATATTTTGTCTTGGAAACCTATAATGCACAAGTTACTCAACGACTATATTAGCGGTTATATTTATTTTTTGAAACTTATTGTACAAGTTACTCAACGGCTATATTTATTTTTTGAAACTTGTTGTACAAGTTACTTAACGGCTATATTAGCGACTATATTTATTTTTTGAAGCTTGTTGTACAAGTTACTCAACAGCTATAATAACAGCTATATTTTTTTTGACACTTGTTAACGGCTATATATTTTTTTTTGACACTTGTTAACGGCTATATTATACGCTAGTTTTTTCATCTATAAATGTCATTCATCTCCTGCACTCTCCTCCCTTCTAATCTTTTATACTATCATCTCTCCTTACCCCTCTGTTCAAAACCACTATGTCTTCCTCAAGCTCCCAATCTAATTCTCAAAACCACTCTCAATCCTCCAATGCGAACCAACAATGAAACATCTTTCCTCATCAAATCGACACATTTGATCCGTCGCAAATGCCTAACACTTCACAAGGTCAGAATCACCATGTTTGCCAACTATTTCCGCCACCCGACAATCAATCTCAATCTCAAACCCATGGATATTACCCTTATTACCCAAACCAAGGATATTACCCTCAATTTGATGGGTATACGGGCTCGTACCCTCAACCGGGAAATCCATGTAATTCATCTCAAACTTGTTTCGTCGGTGGAAGTTCAAGTACCACGCCGATACAAGGTACATGGGGTTTAAATTATTTAAATCTTAATACATCGCCGGTTGCATCTCCGGTCATCTCCAAGGAACTCAATCCGGTTCTCACGAGAAGTAATACGTGGACTCATGTGAAGGCAAAGTCTACAAGAAAAATGGCATCGACACCTATTATAGTTGAGGATGTAGCTCAGGTTGAGGAACTAAATCCGGTTCTTACAAGAAGTAATACGCGCGGGAAGGCAAAGTCTAAAAGAAAGACGGCATTGACATCTATTATATTTAAGGATGTAGGTGAGGCTTCAGAGAATATTCATGACGACAAAGAACAATACTCCAACTTCAAGAATTGGTCATCCGATGACTTCGTGAATCTTGCATGCGCTTGGTCCCAAGTGTCTCAAAACCTCGCTACCGCGAACAACCAGAAAGCCGCTGTATTTTGGCTCAAGGTACGTGATCAATTCAACTCTTTCTATGTTGACCAATCGATGTGGCGATCTTACAACAGTATTAATTATGCGTATAAGGGGAGGCTCAATAAGGAATGTTCAATTTTTAGAGGTATCATTCAAGACCTTGAGAGCCGACATCATACCAGTATTGGAACGGACGACTTTGTAAGTATTTCATTTATTTTTCTCATTACATTTTTGTTTAAAGGTGAATCATACTCTAAAAGATTTTCTAACTTGATTTCTAGGAACGTATGGCAAACGATACATTTTATCAAACCCAAGGCAAACCATTTAAACTTGGGGAAACATACAAAGTTTTGGAAACTTGCCCAAAATGGTCACAAATTCATCACATCAGCCATTCCGCCTGCAACGTTGCTAGGAAGTCAAATTTTAACGATAGCCCGGGCAACTCCACCAATACCGATTCTAAAACACCTACATCCGGCACTCCAAATATCGTAATTCTGGATGATTCTATCGACGTGGATGCACCACTATATTCTTGTGGGGATATACGACCGGACGACAAAAAAAATTACAAGGCAAAAGAAGCGACAAAGTCAAGTATAGTTTTTTTGGGGAAGTGGATGGTTGAGACAACGTTCAACATGATGAAGTCATGGAATCTGAGAGACGAGCAGAAGAAAGAGGAAAATGAAGCTAAAGTTAGACGTCGAGATGAACTAAAGTTGATGAAAGAGGATGAGTTTCAAAGGAGGCGTGAAGCGGAGCTAAATCAAAAAAAAACTTTGACGACTCGCATATGTTAAAGGTGATGACAGCAGACCTTGGTAACCTATAACCGACACAAAGGCGTTGGATGAAGAAGCAGATTAAAGAATATTCGAAGAAGTTGATGGAACAGTGTCCAAGTAATGACGATGTTTCTAGTGATGAAGAATGATGTAATCCTTAGCATTAATAGTAGTTATTAAGATCTATGTAATTTCATTATTTTAATAAAATTGTTATTAATGGTTTGTATTTAGAAATGATGAAGACTTGGAAACAAAAAACATTACAACTTCAACATTAAACTTGAAAAGAAAATACATTACTTTAGAAAATAATGATGAAGACTACAATTACTCTGCCCCTTTTCGACTCCACAAATGCGCGACAAGTTCATCTCGTAATTGGAAATGAGCTTCTTCATTTCTAATTTCACGAACCTTCTGGATGTACTCTGCCATAGTGTTGATCGCGTGTCTTGGATTTAAGTCCTCCTTCCAATTATCTATTACTTTTCTAAACTCAGGATCAATGTCCATTTTCCGGATATAAGTATGACGTTCATCTTCTACGATCATATTGTGCAAGATTATACATGCGTACATAACATTTCCTAGATCACTAGGTTTCCAAAATCGCGCACCGTTTGCCAATATTTGAAACCTAGCTTGTAATACCCCAAAAGCACGCTCTACGTCTTTCCGACATGATTCTTGTATCTTTGAAAAATGTCTTTCGGCATCGTTGACGGATTTCTTATGGTTTGAACAAGTGTTTGCCATCTTGGATAAACTCCATCCGCTAAGTAATACCCCATAGTGTGCGGTTCCGTCCCTATATTATAATTGCATGGCGGCGCAACTCCATTAGATAAGTTATTGAAAAGCCACCCTTGATGCAAGACGTTTACGTCATTGTTAGAACGGGTACCCCAAAGAATGCGTGCCATATCCAAAGATCTTGGGATGCAACTGCTTCTAAAATCACCGTCGGGATTTTCTTATACCGGTATATTGTCCTGCCCACCCGGTAGGACAATTCTTCCATTTCTAATGCATACAATCTAAACTACCTAACATCCCCAGAAAGCCTCGCGATCCATTCACTTCTAACAAGTGTAATGTATCGTCTTCATTGGGAGATTTAAGGTATCGAGCTTTGAATTGTGTTATAATAGTTTTACAAAATTCTTTTAAGCACAAAATAGCCATAGACTCCCCAATCCGAAGGTACTCTTCTTGGGCGTCTGCGCTCGTACCGTATAACATGCGAAGTGCGCACGTTATCTTTTGGTACGAGGATAAGCCCATAGTCTTGGCGGCATTTTCTCTTTGAATAAAATAGAGGTTTGAAGAAAGTATTTGATGATAAATACGTTGATACACACCTTCGCTTATACAGAATTGACGACGAAATGAGATACCTTTGAATCTTGGGTTGTCACCGAAGTAATCCCGGTTAAGGTTATCCTCCCCAAATTTATGCTCACGGCTTTTCTATTTGTCAATCCGCCCCCTTTTACTACCTCCCCACCTCCGTGATGATGTCGCCTCTTGCTCTTTTTCTTCTACTTCTCCCAGCTCAATCATCATATTTCCATACTCGTGGAACGACTCAATTTGACTTCGAAATATTTCTTCGTCACTGGACGATGATGAAGACGATGACTCCAAAGATGAGAGTTATGTCTCAGGCCTGAGCAGGTCATCAATGATTTCGTCAGACATGATTCAGCGTAATTGATAAGAAATGATAAAGGTTGAGTTTTGAGATATAAGATGAATGAGTTGATTGTAGAAGAGAGTAGGAGATGAATGGGGGTTATAAATAGAGAAAAAAACTAGCCGTTTATTGCCGTTGAGCATCTTGTTGAAGAAGTTTAATGAGAGAAAAACTCAGGTGAAATAATTGGGAACCAAAGATATTTTTATGCAGGCTTATGCCGCGCACTTCTGAACCGCGCGGCAAAAACTAGCCGTTTAAAAATCTTTAAATCTCAGCCGTCCACGTAGTTAAATCTTGGACGTTGATGTTACGCGCACTTCAGAACTGCGCTTAATAGGAACCCTTGATGGGAGGACACGTGTCAACATCTTAGGAGAAAAATGTTGCGCGCACTTATGATCCGCGCGCTATGGTTACGCGCACTTCATAACCGCGCGGCGTGAATTCACCCTCAATCCACCCTTGGATGGATTTTTCTCCTGCCACCTTACCGATTCACCTAGCTGTTGGGAGACGATTTGGGTGGAAAAGAGGGTGGATTTGAAAATCTACCTGCCACGTCAGGGTGTACCTAGCTGCTGTGGGTGCACTTAGAAATAATGTGTAAAATTAGTCCAGTTGAACAAATGATTTTTTTTATTGATTTCAATTGGGAGATTATCACCGTGGGCAAGGCCAGTAGAAGAATCCGAACAAGTTACAGGAACATGGATTTTCTTTCAACTTATGAAAAATACTTGTTATAAGCGTCATGTGCAAAAGCTCTAAAACAACTTTTTTTAAGTAGAAGAAATCAAAGAACACAAATGATCTTTAAAATAAAAGGCTTGCCTTTCACCTGTTAGTTTATTTCTTGAAGGCTTAAAATATTTATGATTTGTAGTGAAAGTTTATCTTTTCTTGGTGTGTTCTAGGTATCCACTTCAACCTTGGAGCTGATAGATTATTCAACAACTTTGATAAAAAGACTATTGGGGAATATAGTACATGACCATAAGGTGTAATGTTAAAGACTATTGGATGAACATATGAGACAATGTTCCAATAATATATAATGTATCTACCATTATGGTGCAAAACTTCATATTTATAAGCTACATTTCTCAATTATTTTTATTTCTGTTGAGTTAATGCGGGTGTAAAATATATAATAATGTATATTGCCATTTCATTTTTCTATATTTTTTAGCAGGTCACAAGCCACATTTAACCATCGCCAAAGCTAGAATTCTAAATAAGAAACAACGAAAGAATATATTTTGATGACAAAAAAAAAACTATCATAACAAATTGGGCGCATTTCTTTTACGAATGAGTCTTTTAGGTGACGTCATTAAATAGTCGCAAAAGGTAATCTCGCGCAAAGTTTAGCGACAAAATTTGCCGTTACAAATAGGCAATAAATGGCGACAAAATATACTCGTCACCAAAACTATGACATACAGCGACAGGTTTGTCCATCGCGAAATTTTTGTTGACACCATCAATTGCGGTACCAATCCGACGGTCTTTGCCCGTCGTTTAAGGTCTTTTGCGGCGTGTTAAACCTTTTATCGAAACCCTTTTTTGTGGTGGCAGTAGTATTTTGATAAATGATGTAAAAATGGTCAGTGAGACTGAAACAATTTAATTCGCAGTTTGTGGTGAATATTTGTGTTATTGAAAGAATTTTGTTTGTGTAATAATTTTGTACAGTTGTTTTATAAATAATTCTAAGTAGCATATTTGATAAAGTGATTTTATCGAATGTGACTATAGATTCGAGCAGATAGATGAGGAGCGCTTGTTTGCGTGATATGTGAAAGATGGCCATGAAATGGTGAGTAATGAGAACCAGATGTATATCTTTAGATGCAGAGGTGGAGCCAGGATTTCATGTTTTGTGGGGGGGGGGGGGGGGGGGGGGCGAGGGGCGAAGGTGGTATGATGAATTATATTAGGGTATCAAGGGTTTGCCCCCAAATTTTTTTTTTGGCCATTTAATGGTATTTTAAGCTTATAAATTAATCAATTATAACATTATGTTTGACTAGCAAATTATACGGATTCACTTCTCCTCTCGTAAATTTTTTTTGAAGCTTTTTGCGGCAATGACATGATCAGCTTAAAGGTGAAAAAATTATCAAAATAAAGTTCTTATTTTGATAACATCAAGAATTGAACCTTAGGCTCTTGGATTAGGAGTTTCTCACTTTACCAATTGAACTAACTTTCTTTTATGTCATTAGAACAAAGAAAAATATGCATATATATATTTTTTAATTTTTATATACCTATATAGGTACTTTTTAACAAAATTCTTGGGGAGGCGACCGCCCCCCCTAAATGTGTCCCTGCTTAGATGGGTATCCGGATTTAGATTTGAGAAGAACAAGAGCTCTCTTAGAGGTTGTTCGATAAGTAAAGAGCACGAAGTAGAATATCCCGTAGTTGGAGATTTTTCACGTAAAATTTGATTAATAGTCTTTAGGTATACTTGTGAAGTATTGACCAATAATAAATCAAGATAGTAAGGATTTTGTTTGTCTGATGCATACTTGTCAAGTATGGGCCAAGATCAAATCAAAATAGTAAAGATATTGTTTGTCTGATGTATACTTAACAAGTATAGATTGAGATCAAATCAAATAGTAAGGATATTGTTTGTTTGATATATACTTGACAAGTATAGATCGAGATTAAATCAAATAGTAAGAATATTGTTTGTCTGATGTATACTTGACAAGTATAAATTGAGATCAAATTAAAAAGTAAGGATTTTGTTTGTCTGATGTATACTTGACAAGTATAGATCGAGATTAAATCAAATAGTAAGGATATTGTTTGTCTGATGTATACTTGACAATATAGATCGAGATCAAATTAAATAATAAGGATGTTGTTTATCTGATGTATACTTGACAAGTATAGATCGAGATTAAATCAAATAGTAAGGATATTGTTTGTCTGATGTATACTTGATGAGTATAGATCGAGATTAAATCAAATAGTAAGAATATTGTTTGTCTGATGTATACTTGACAAGTATAGATCAAGATCAAATCAAATAATAAGGAGATAACTGATAACAAAATTTATTTATTTGAATCGATGAAAATGGTTACAGTGTCTCATCTGTAAAACAGTTTTAGTTGGGCAGTATTCCATGGATATTAACGTTGTATTTCATCTTTAGTCATCAGCCAATAAGTTCCGCTATCGATTTTATTACTGACAATGTATGGCCCTTCCTAGTTTTCTGATTATTTTCTAGAATTTTTAGGCCGAGTACTATCTTGGATCCGTCGTAAGATAAGGTCTCCAATACCAAATTTATGTTTTTAAACTTTCTTGTTGTATGCTTTTTTCAGCGTATCATGGTATCGTCCCAAATTCGTAATGGCCTTGTCTCTGGTTTCCTTTATCCAATTGAGGTTGCAAAGGAGATCGAGTTCATTGTCTTCATCCAGAATTTTTCGTCAAGTACTTGGTAGGTCGAGGTCTGAAGGTATGATCGCTTTGGTACCAAAAGCCATCATGAATGGAGTACAGCCTGCTGAGACTCGAGAAGTAGTTTGGTAGGCTCATAGAACACTGAACAATTCATCTACCTATCGCCCCTTCTTATCGTCGAGACGATTGCGTAATCCTGATTTAATGCTTTTGTTTATGGGTTTGGCCTGTCCATTTCCATGAGGATAATTTGGTGTGGATGTTGTGAGGTAGATTTTGTATTTATGGAGGAAAACATGTATTTTGGCGCTGATGAACTATTTGCCATTATCGGAGTGTATCATATGCGGACAACCAAACTTGGTGATGATATGCTCCCAAAGGAACTTGATGACTTCATTTTCATCAGTATGGCAAAGAGGAACTGCTTCAACCCATTTGGTATAGTAATCAGTAGCGACTAGGATGAACCATCGGTTTCCCGATGCTGGATAGAAAGGTCCAATGATGTTGATTCCCCATCGTTTAAATGGCTAGAGGACATTGCTGATATGCAAGTCTAAGGTTGGACTTTTGATGTCTTGGGCGTGGATTTTCCATTTATAGCATTTTCGAACAAAGTCTTTGTAGTCTTATCTCATCTTGGGCCAGTACAATCCTTGTGTGAAAGCACATTGGGATAATGATTTTCCTGAAACATGTGCACCACAGATACCTTCATGAAGTTCTCTGATTTTGATATGAGCTTGTTTCTGAGAGATGCATTCGATAAGTGGTCCCCCTCCTGTATTTTGATATAAGATGTGATTTTGGACGGTAAATCTGGGGCACTTGGCCAAAAGTGATCAAGCTTCTTCTTTGTTACTGGGGAGGATGTTCGAATTGAGGTACGCATAGAATGGTCTTCTCCAATCTTCAGGGTCTTTATTTTTAACGATGGTGATCTAGAGTGTTGAGAGTATATCAAGGCTGGAATGCTCGATGATTTTGATTTTTAAAGATCTTTTTTCATTGTCACCCAAAATGGCAGCGATGTAAGCTAATGCATCGACATATCGATTTTCTTGTAGAGGTAAGTAAGAAATTGTTGTATGTTTGAATTTCTGCATCTTTTCTTTGACGATAGTTGCGTAATCAACCATTTTTCCCGTTATTTTGAAAGTTTTGTTGTAATGATTTGCCACGAGTAAAGAGTCAACGTATACTACTAATTCTTTTGCTCTGAGAGTAAGTGCGAGATTGAGAGCATATAAGATTCCTTCATATTCGGTCTCATTATTAGTAGCATAGAAGTTTAACTTGTTAGCTTTTTCGATTTGATGATTGGAAGGTGTAACGAGGATGATGCCAATCCCTGATCCTTGTGGTCCTGCTAATCCGTCTGTAAAAAGTTACTAACCTGAGCTTTTGGACCAGGCATCTGGTTCAGCTATTGAGTCATATGTAAAGATTTCTTTGAGTTTTTCCCAATCGGGGTGCTTGATGGGAAAGCCTGTCAAAAAGTCGGCCACTGCTTATCCCATGATTGATATTTGGGGTTCGAAGGAAATGACGTATTCTCCAAGAAAGATAAACCATTGCTAGATTCTTTAAGATTTTTCTTTTTTGGAGAGTACTAGTTTAAGGGGGTATTTGGTGATGACTTTGATGGGATGGGCTTGAAAGTAAGGACGAAGTTTTTGAGAGCTGTAGACCAGGGCGAGTAGCTATTTTTCTGTAGTTATGTATCTTTTTTTAGCAGGCATACGTGTTTTGCTGATGAAGTTGATAGTTTTTTCTACTCCACCATCTTCTCGAATAGGGATGGAACTGATTGAATCCTTAGTTGTGGATAAATACATTATAAGTGATTCACCATCAATTGGAGTACTCATTATAGGAGGACACCCCAAGTATCGTTTAAGATCTTGGAAAGCCTTCTCACAGTCAAGAGTCCAAATGACTTCCTTATACTATTTGTTCGAAAGAGGAGTGGGGTTACCACGAAGGAGGTAAAGGAGTTTGAATTGATCAGATGATTTTGAGATAAATTTGTGAAGAGCGGCTATCTTGCCTGCAAATTTTTGAACATCTTTTTTTTTTCGGGGAGAAGGCATCCCAATGAGTGCTTTGATTTGTGCTGGATCAATTTCTATCCCTCTTTTACTGACAAGATGTCCCAAAAATTTACCATATATGACTTCAAATGGACATTTCTCTAGGTTAAGTTTCATCTGGTACTTGTGAAGGATATCAAAAATGGTTTGGAGGTTACTGGAGTAGTCTTCTCGTTTTAATCTTTTGCAGATCATATCATCGATGTAGACTTCCATAAATGTGTCGAGATGATCTTTAAACATTGTAGTTACAAGTCTCTAGTAAGTAGTACCTGCATTCTTTAAACCCAAAGGCATTATCGTGTAACAGTAGAGACCTCTGTCGGTGACGGAGGTTGATTTTTTTTTCTGATCTTCTTCGGCGAGTGGAACCTGGTCATAACTAGAGGCTGCATCTATCATTGAAAGAAGTTTGTGCCCTACGACTGAGTCAAGAAGTTGTGGAATTTGCGGTAGCAGAAACCTATCTTTGGGTGTGAACCTGTTGGGTTTTGTGAAGTCAATACAAACCCTGATTTTGCCATTTTTCTTTGGTACTGCTACAATATTAGAAACCCACTTTGGATATTTAGTTCTAGAATAAATCCTACCCGAAGGAGTTTATAAATTTCTTTATTTACCGCATCGTGGAGTCGGGGAGCTAGATTCCGTCGTTTCTGAATGATAGCTTTACTGTCTTGAAGGAAGTTGAGTCTGTGACAAGCAATGGAGGGATCGTTGCCTTACATTTCTTAGAATGTCCATGCAAAGATGTTAATATTCTTCCTAAGTAGTTGTATCATGGCCTCTTTTTCTTCATCTGATAATTTGGAGCCGATGAAGGTGTCATGCTATTCGAATGTTGGTGGCTCATCTTACTGTAGTTTCTATGATTTGAGAAGTTTGATTGTATGAGGGTTAGTTATGGTATTTTTGCACATTCGTACAACTGCTTGGCTGCCTTTGATTTTATATATTCCGTGATCTGTTAGAAAACGCAGTGCTAGATGATAAGTAGAAGGTACTGCTTTGATTGAATCTAACCAAATGCGTCCCAGAATCCCTTAATACTTGGACTCTGCATCGATGACTAGAAATTTTACAAATGTCGTCTCCGAACCCGCCTGAACTGGCAGAGTGATTTCCCCTGTGGCCAATTCTTTCAAACCATTGAAGCCCGAGATTATTATTGTCGAAGCTTTCACTGAATCTGTAAGGTCTTGGACTTCAATCGCTCTTCTGAACAATACATATATGGCTCTTCCGGATTATGTTGGTAGTCCTATCCGACTTTGAGCATAATAACGAGAGGGTCGTCATGAGGGTATTTAATGTGGCTGGTGTCACAGTCTTCGAAGGTAATTTGGTAGGGGCGTTTCAATTTGCTTGTGCTTAGAAGAAGTTTTGCTGATTTATCTAAGGAGGTCATTTTACAACAAGATGTAATCCGATCGTCTTGTTTTCTTTTCTTACTTTTATCAATTTCGATCATATACAAGTGACGAGTTTTCCACTGGATCTGGTTTTGCGCCACCTCTTTATTTTTTCTTCATTCTCGAGAAACTTTTAGATGTCGATAACATAATTGTAGTGTCTTCCAGCTAATAAGATACGATGAAAGATTCGAATGAGGGAGTAGCAGGTGTCAGTCTCGTGGCTACGCACATTGTGATACTGACATAGTGGTCTGTTAGGAAGATCTAGAATAGTTTGTGATGCGCGATAACACTCGTCTCCCTTTATTGTCAGCAAGATAGCGAAGAGAGTTATTTTTATTGGTGGCAGAATTGGAACAGGTCTGTCAGGTTTACCATCCCTTTTTCTATTATTGTTGGTGTGTCTGTAGTATTGTTTGGGCGCTTCAGGAGTGACTGTTCATTGAGATGTCGAAGGTGTTTCTCAAGAATGGATGACAGACGAGCTCTTCATCTTATCTTTCTTTGATCACTCAAGTTTGATGTAGTTATTAACTACATTAATCATTTTTGTGACTTTTCATGGCTTGTACAGAGTAAGGTCTTCTCAAACTTTTGAGTCTATGTGCAGGGCAGAGGTGAATGCTGGAACTACGATTTTAGGCTATGAGTTCCCGATTTTCCTTATTTCCTGTAGGAAGTGTTTATAAAAGCTTGCAAGGGTCTCCTTCGCGCCTTGATCAAAGTAAAATAAGGAATCAACAACAATCTCTCACTCTCGAGCATGAACATAATTGGATTAAAAAAGATGTTACAACTGGCTGAACGTGGTGATAGAGGCCTCTTGAATAGTATGAAACCAATGGAGCAGTTCTTCCTTTAGCATGTGGTCGAGTTTGGATTATAATCCGACTGCGGCTTTGAAATGTCGAACATGTGTAAGCTGATAAGTTAGGCATGCATACTGAATAAATTTGGGCATATAGAAATTTTTGGGGATAGGCATAATTTTAAGATGAGGGGAGATGAGGTTTGTTTCGATTCTATCAAGCGCGGACCTTCGGTCTGAAATGTCAGAGTTTATGGCCTGGATCCTATTGTTGAGGTCGTCCAAGGTGATAAACTGTTATGGGGGAAATGGTAAGGCTGCAATCTGAGGAACAAAATCTCCCTGTCCTTCTGGTCCCAATCGATCCCTAATTGGTCTTTATTCAGGCGAGGGGGTTTGATGATGCGTGCGTCGAATTCCTTGAGTTGTCGATGTTGAGGATGTTAAACCAAAATGTCGAGAGGCTCTGTTTGGATTTCCAGATCTGGATCGAGAAATCCGTAGCTTGTCTTCCCTTGGTGGATCATCGCATTGAATTGCTTTTGATCTGTGCTCGCTCCGAGCGAGTGGAGGGGACGTCTGTCGACCTGTGAGTCGATCTTGTGTTTTCCTCAGTCGTTCCATTTCTTTATGATGTGTTTGACCCTGTTGATCTAAGGCTTTCCTCTGTTTGTCTCTCTTTGTTTGAAGAGCCATAGCGTGGACACACTGATCTTCCAGTCTCTGGGCCTTTTCTGTAACCATTTGCTTCTAAAGCTTGAGTTCCGCACTGTGTAGATCAACGAATCCTAGTATTTCCTGATCTCTGGCGGTACTGGAATGGCTTCTCAGGTTTATGTTTGTCATTGGATAGGTTCTAGATCAGTGATGGTAAAAAAAGTGTGGTAATTCCCACAGACGGCGCCAATTATAGTGCCATGTTTTTTAAAAGGTAAATCTTCGCCAATACTTATTCATAAAGTGAGTGCAATTAGACTAGATAAACAAGATTTTACGTGGAAAACTCTGTAAAAGTTGAGAAAAACCACGACCTCGAGGAGGGTTTTGATGTAAAATCTAGTATTTTGTTAGTTATTACAGAATTCAGAATGATTTTAAGGTTAAAGTAACAAAATAGTAAAGTTTGCAGATTGTATGTCCTTTCTCATCTATTCTCTGACTATATTTATAGCAGACACATGCAGTTTACAAACAGAAAGAAATAGTCTCCTATTCCGGGAGGAGTGGGCAAACTTTGCGGATTTCTAACAACTCTTTTCTTGACTAGGCACAACAGATATTTTTTGAAGGTCGTGGACTTAAAGTAGTTTCTGGAGGACTTGAAGTATCTTCGATCATGTATGGCTGTCTTCGACTATGCTTTGCTAGCTTACTCTTGTCAGATCTGGGGAATATGCTACTGCAGTTACCTTCTGAGCTTTAGCATAATCTTGGGCCCAAGCATGCCCCTACTAGAATACTTGAACCGTCAGTACTTATCGAAGTATATTGAATGTTACAAAAACTCAGGGACTCAGAAAATAGTTACCTGATGAAGAGCCTTACTCATCTGCCTCGAAGCTTCTTCGGGGTCATTTCTACAGAGAGTAGCCATCGATGTGGCCGTGGCTCGAGCATGTTCCTCTTATTCGGCGTCACGGCGCACTTCATCGATATCATCCGTGTCATCAGTGCCCAGCTCCCGAGCCCCTCTTCCGTTGAATAACCTTCGGTGGTTGGACCTTCGAAGGTTCGGACATGACAGGTCACTTACCTTTGTCAGCTCGTTTCAACGCATGTTTAGACACCACAGGAACTCCTTCGGGCACTGGCGCTGCTTGTTGCTCCCTTGGAACATAATTCACTTTCCGAGTCAATCTCACATTTTCTATTTCTTTGACCTTTTTCGAAGAAACTTCTTCTCCCCTCTTCTTTGTTGGCCTAGAAACGATAGGAGCATTTTGAAGTAATGAATCTGTCTTCTTCTGCCTTTACCTTTTGATACCTAGCTTCCTGAAGACCCGGTTTATCCACTCCTCGTTAAAGTTCGTCAATGTACCTTCGCGGGTTCTTCAAAGTTCTATTACCAGGATCTGCAAACAAACAAAATCGTGTTATTAGTCTATTCGATCAGTATGTCAAAAAATAACCTTCGAACGTCACCTTACTTGGATTATAGACCCTATGCTGCAGCTTATAAACATCCTCCCCTTCGGCATTCTCATAATTACCTCGCACCGCAACCAAGTCTTTATCCCACCCTCGACCCGTCGAGCACAAATAAAATAGCCACAATTTATCTGCATGATATTGGATGTGGTATGTATCCACCTTCTTATTGGATTTCCTCGAGTAGAATGATACAATATCGAACTACTCGATCAAGCCCCTCATCTCACACCTCAGTTCTACGTTCATACCCTTGACCACCCTCATCATTTCATAGAAGTTACCATTCATCTGGCACGGGGCAATTTCCCAGAAGTTCAATACCTTTTTCACCAGCCATCGAAGGGGTTGTTGCATCCCTAGCCGAATCTGGCCTCTAAATGCCATAATACCCTCTCAAGGGGTAGCTTGGAATGTATACTCAGACCCTACTGCAATTAATTCTACCCCTACCTTCGACAATTCTAGCTTAGCCATAAATAGATCAAGTCTTTACTTCTCTTGAGCCGAGACTGACCCTACAGCTCCCCTCGAACCAGTTGAATTCTCACTACTACCACTCTGCTACACTATTCTCTTTCATCCACCGAAGTCTCAACACCACCTTCGTGTCCCCTTCTCTCTCCTCCCTCCATCTCCTCTCCATCCCTCTCCTCGGCCACTCGAGCCTTACGGCGTCTACTACTCGAAGCTCCACCTTCGGGAACTATTACAGTCAGAGGGACATCTGTCGCAGCGTCTAATACCTCTACATCGCTACTCACATCCCTAGATCCACGACCAGACACACTCGTCTCATATATCTCGATCTCCTCATCTATCAGCCTCTGCCTCGAATATTGATGGGTACGTATTATACCTTACAGAAAAAGAGGCACACAATTAGTTTGATATATTAGACTAGTACGTTTTGATAACTTATTTTGCTCTACCCCCTCCAAACATCCCCAACTCATTGCCGAATGTTCGACCCTAATCCCAGTTACACCCTCAATACCCTCAGAAACCCAATGGGCTAGACCTCCAGCCACATGGGTTACCCTCTTTTCTCGGTCATATCATCATAAATGCAAACCCTAGCGGCCTCTACCCTACTATGTAAATCACATACAGAGACAGAAGACGAAACAGCAGGGCAGAAGTAAAAATCTAATATTTTTCACAAGAAGTTAGACGTCATACCTGGTTGAATGGCTCTGATCTCTCATCAATAACCACGTTCTACCGGAATAATGGCGCATGCTTTCCTTCTCTACCTATCTAGTTTTCTTTGTGATTGGATAGTTGGGAACAATAAGTTCTTTCTCCCTCTATAAATACCTCCTCAAAATACCATAAAACTGCCTCAATTTCCAAAACCGCCATCATTACCACTTCGCCACTCCCCCTACTTTTCGGTTGAGTTGTGTTTTGATGCCTTTACCCTAAACTACTCCCACGTGCGCATCCCACACCCATATTTATCAATTTTATATTAACCGAGTCAAAGCTTTTGGTACCCTGCCCGAAGTTGTCAAGTCAAACTTATACGTCATGCCAACCTTTTTCCCATAACCTAATGAAACATTATGATGACCTGCAGGACACTCTGCCCTAGACACAGTACTGCTTCTGATATGCCACCTGTTTTGGCTGTCAAGTTTTGCAGTCGAAGCCCATTTACCTTCGACACAAGGAAATTTCCAAACCGCGCCTAAATTACTATCGTCTACTGTGTTTGTCACACTTACACACAAATTGTTCAATATCACACCTCGACAATTGTTTAATACATTCCATTTCATTCGAGCAACTGTCCTTATACCAATTAAAAAAAATTGAAGACTAAAAACCTTCTTGATCATCGCCATCCCATACATGTACTTTTACCATAACCAAGAAGCCCCTATTTGTAGATAGGGCAATCCTTGCAAAGCCCAGCCTCCTCATCTTCAACTCGGTCTTCTTCACTTATCAAATCTTTGGCCATACACTGAAAGAAGGAGAACCGGTTACTAGCAAGTGGATTCATCCATTGCAGTATCCTCCACCAGTGAGCATACGACATCCCAGAGATCGGCTCCTCTGGCCCTAGTTCCACCAAGTCAGGCATAACCCAGTCTAACTCATGGTCCCCGAATAACTTCTCAATCAGTTCATGCGTATTCTCCTCTATCCGACGTTCTTTAGCTTCCATTCTTTTCTGATCTCTTGCATTAGGAGTGGTGTCCACAGTTCGACTACTCAGGGAAGAAGAAGCAAACATTTTACTCAGGGAAGACGGTACAGATGTTTGATGCTCTCTTAGCATCCCCTACTTATACTTGAAGGCAGATGCATTTAATCCCTCCTTAATAACAACCAGCATTAATCACATTCTTTAATTACCTTCCTTAGAATTGTAACAGTCAAACTTTTTAACTTCCCAGACTCAACCGCTTTCTCAGC
The DNA here is from genome assembly GCA_014058105.1 of Kingdonia uniflora. Taxonomy (NCBI): domain Eukaryota; kingdom Viridiplantae; phylum Streptophyta; class Magnoliopsida; order Ranunculales; family Circaeasteraceae; genus Kingdonia; species Kingdonia uniflora. The sequence continues at coordinate 2,554,475 of JACGCM010000622.1, forward strand.
ACGCGTACTCTATGCCAATTTCTGAGGTCTTGCAGTCGACACATCTCTATCCTCGATACTCTTTTTTCTCGAACCATCGACAACTCCTTGTATACTGTCACAACATTTTCTTCATATACAAAGTACCTCAAGAATTCGGGGTCACTTATTCATTCAAGGTCGAATGTTAACCTATGTCTTCGATCAGTATATTATTGTTCAAAGTAACTTCTCCCAAGTAAATTACTATCTCTACTCTTTACCCTTCGTTCGAAGGTGGAGTCTCGAATCCACGTCTACATACTATTCGTCTATAACACTTGTCAGTTACACAACACATTGTTTCATTGAACTACTATTTCATTCCAAAATTTTCATAATACAAAAAAGAGAGAAGCATACAGAAACCAACAAAATAGCAAAATAGAAAAATAGCACCACCACATTTGCGAAGAACCTCCCTATTTATAGACGGGGCAGTTCTTCTTGCACAACCCTGGTTTCTCTTCCAGTAATTGGTCCTCCTTTTCCACTATAAGCTCGGCCAAGCTCTGCAGAAAGTTGTACCGGTTATCGGCCGTTGGGAATGTCCATTGCAAGACCCCCCACTAATACGCATACGGCTGCCCATTGATCGGCTCCTTGGGCTCTAGCTCAACCAGGTCTGGCATGTCCCAGTCCAGCCCTTTGTAGCCAAAAAACTTTACCTTCAGCTCGGCCATCTTTCGTCCTATTTGACGGTCCTGTTCAGCCATTCTCCTTTAGTGTCAGGTGTTTGGTGTGGTCTCCATGCTGTGTATTACTTAATGAGGAAGAAGAAGAAGCTGAAGAGCATTATGGTGTTTTACCTTCTGCTAACCCCTATTTTATACCACTATTAAGGGTATTTATTACCCCATAATTGCCAATCAAACTCAATTACCCACATTAATTACCACCCTCGGAACTGCCACATTTAATAGTTAACCCTTCAACTTCCAACGTCTAACTACTTTTCTCTGTATGCGCCCTCTGTACTAATTTTTGAGGCCCCTGCTGAGAGGGGGCGGATGTGGTAGCCTACTCGCAATCTTTTAACACTTGTTGAATACTCGAAGGCTACATCGAAGCCTACGTGATGACCCGAAGCCTAGTAAGTCAATAATCAAGCCCACGAAACCTTTCGAGACTATTTGAACACTCGAAGGAACCGCCGAACCAGAAGTACTTTGACCATGGGTGTACATGGTCGAAGGAAAACATGTCAGGTAGCCAGCTCCCCAGAAAAAATAGTGGTGCACGCCGCTTGACAACTGCGGTACCAGATCCAACAACTACAGTGTCAGAACTAACAACTACAGTGTTAGGAACAACAACTGCTGTGTCAGACTCGACAATTACAACGTCAAAACCAACTCCGGGTACAAGTCAGTTGTCCCCGGAGGATACACATATAACATATCCTCCAATGGTGACTCAACCATTCATATGTTTTATAAATAGGAGGGCAGATGAACTATGAAGGGGTTATAAAATCTCTCCCAACAGACCCTACAAGATAACCTTCGAATACCTTGTAATCAACCAATTCTTGATTCTTTATCTACTCTCCATATATAATATAACTCTTAAAAATTCTCACCAGAGTTCATGGAGTGACCCATTCTAGGCCTCCACGCAAGTGTATTGTCAGTATATTAGGTCTTACTATTATTGATTGTATGCCTGAATTCCCCTAGTCGAAGATAAAACTCATAGTGTAAGAGTTAACTTCCCCTCTCACGAAGTTAGGCCCCTACAAGAGCCATCATCAACCTGGAGCTCCTCTTCCACTTTGACCTCTTCGACATAGGTACCTACTATAATGGCTTCGAGGTCAGCAACAGGGTGCCCTACTGTAAGAAGTCAGCTCCCAAGGCTATCCTGAGCAGCTGCAACCTCATCAGTATTATTCAGCGCCTCATCAGTGAGCTCACGTATCAGTACTTGATATGAATACTTCACAAAAACTAAATGCTTCATTTCCAAAGCCCAATCGGACTCAAGTCGAGCCACCTTCTTCTTGATCTCAGCTCTCTTGCCCTCGAGCTCAACCCTTCCTTCCTTAAGCCCAAGAAAAATGCCCTTCAACATGCGATCAGCCTACAGCATAACAAACACATTTTTATCTCAAAAAAATAATATAAATTTCAAATACCACAAAGTCTTCAACTTACCATCCTGCTCAACTCCAACTGTGCGGAAGCATTCAGCTCCTCAGTACCTCTTAGAGCTACTAGCCTCAGCTTGTTCTCCGCAATCCGCAGATCGTCCACTTTAACAGGCCGACTTTCCATACCTTCTGCCCCACTCATTGCAGTAGGAGCATCCACCCTCCTCTTCTTCGCATTCACCTTGACCTCACCACTTGTTGTGGTTCCTGAGGTCGAGCCACCCTTAACGACCTTCCTCTTTGAGTACTTTTGAGCTAGTTTGCTTCCAGTGATACCCTCAAAAACATTCTTCAACAACATTGGCGTATCCCTCGGTACTACCGGATACTCTTCCCCGTCGGCTGCTCTTTTCTTGCTGGCTCCAACTCCTTTCATTTGTCTCTTGGATTGAGACTTTTATACTTTCTCCGATCTACTGTTAGCTCTTTTATTTCTACTAATGCCGAGTTCTTTTAGGATAATCTTGAGCTCGACACCTTCTTGAACTATAGTATCTAGCATCGATTATTTTCTAAGTACTTTAGATCGAGGACCTGCAACATAACACAACAAATTGTTCAACAAAAATAGAACATCCCTACAACTACAACAATTCGACATCACATACTATTTACAAGGTCCATGGGTTCTTCACCCATTCTTTGAATATAATCACCTTTCACCCATATCAGATTATCATTCCAAGCTCGTCCTGCTAAATTTAGATCGAAGAAAAGGGGACAACACGAACTAGTTCATAAATACGCGCCTCCAGTTCTAGCATAATATTTTACAACATAAAACTGTAAAACATTTATAGGAGTTATTCTCCTCTCCACCTCATTCTCCTCCTACAATCTATTCAGATTAAAATACCTTTAACAGGATTGTAAAGAGGCAACATTAGTCCGTATTCCAACTGAGAGAGATAACAAAGAAAACCCTGATCCAGGTCAGTTTAGACATTCCCATCAAAGTACTCAAAGAAGATCGATTCCTCCACTCTTCTCTCTAATTTCTCATATTCTAAATCGGGCAACAATAAAAAATATTCTTCCCCAGTTGGTACAGTACAACCCCTAAATGACCTACTGGCATACTCTGCAACATTACCTCATTTTCTACCTAAACTGCTTTTGATTTTATAAATTCTTTGAAAATATTAGACTTCGGAGGATAGTATATCAGATAACCAGGGAAATCTAGAAATTTTACTTCCTCCCCCCCCTCAGAGTCTACATTTATAGATTCTATATTTTTAGACTCACCCGAACGACCGGAGGTTGATACCTCTATATTAGGTAAAACTTTTATATCAGATATAGGCTAGAGAATGTGGCTAAGTTCTATAACAGATTCTCCTCACACCTCAACCTACATACATGTCCAGGTATTTCATTAATTTTCTCAATCATTATCTTTTGTCTATATATATCTATCCATACATATACATATATGTGTTTCCATGCAAATCTTTACTATAATAGGTTTTCCAAAAGTTTACCACAAATAACAATATTTTCAAATTTTGAAAACCCACAAATTTCTTAATTTCCATTTCAATCATCACAATCACAAACTCTAAATCAATTACTAACCTTCAACGTCTGAATACGAGTCAGGAATAGCGCCCGATCCCTCCTTCACAACGGCACCGCGCACCTAATGTCTTGACTTTGCCTCTATATCCTTCTCCATCCTTCTACGATAATTGTCTAATCTCTCACTCGAATCTATACAACTTCCTTTCTTTTTTCTCCCTCTATTCTTTTATTTTTATGAGTTTAATAAACGTTTGAATTAAGAAAATGAACTATTATTTATACTTTCTCTCTCTAACTGCTAGCAGTTATTGGGCCTCGCACAAGCCACCCTCAGTTTTGGAATCAAGGCGTCCCTCCCACAATTAATGTCAGACGTTTTATGCCTTTTCGGTAAAAATGCCTTCCCATCATTACCTCACATCCTATATTTTATTATATTTTTCTCTCTCCTACTCAAATCTCTCTATGACATTCTCACACTCATGATGACTCTATACTCACACACAATTGAACTTTTTCTACCCTTACACAAAAAATAAAAATTAAAGCTAATCTTTATTTACTATTCCTACTTCTACTACTTATAGAACTGCTGGCGTCATTTCCAGTGCTCTAATATTTCAAATTTATAAAAAAATTATTCGCAAAAGCTTCAAACAATATTTACAATAAAATATGAACAGATTCAAGAGAACCATTCTACCTACATTCTAATTACAGTTACTCGATCTCAACCAGTTCACTCCCTTATACATAATCACACATGAAACATCCCAGATGCCTTAGAGTGCCACACCTAATCAGTTCGACCCCAGCCATCCTCTCATCTTCCTTAGCTATCTCTTCTACAACAATCTGTCTCACCGTAGCCTTTCGAGCTTTAGTCTCCAAAATTACTTTATGGAATATCTTCGAGTAAAAGTGATGCCCAATCTCACGTTCTCTCACCCTCACATCCAGCCCGTCAAACCGGATTTCCGATTCAGGCAAATTAGCATCAAATCTAATAACCCAAAAATCCTCTTCTGCACTTTGTAATCTTTATTGCTAAACTCCCCTCTGATGTGTGACGAGCTCTTTAAGAATGAGTCCTCACCATTTTTACTACTTTATCCTCTCTACATAACCTTTCAAGTATTATTTATGCACCTCTTAGAGATAACCTCAAATCCCCCACATTCCATATAGTATCAACTTTATCTACTCTACTCTGCCATTACTGGAAACCTAAGATCATGATAGAAAGTTATTTAAACTTAATATTCCAAATTGACCTCATTCGTCTATGCCCATTTAGAACTAGCTTTCACCATCTCTCCCCACTGTAATACACTTCCATAATACCTCTATAGTTTGATATTCCAATTTTTGCCTATTCTACTCTCTATAAAGAGATTATATCCTTGCACGATTCCCAGAATCTAATCAGTTCGATACACATCACATTTTCAAATATATATATTTTTACATCTTCAAATATATCTTTAACAGTTCAACTAATAATGGCCATTTTATTTAGCTTTCTAAACATTATATTTTTATACTCCAACATATATTTCTTTTAGCCCGATTTAAGTAATAACAACTAATTCAATCTATCAACATAATTTTTGCATAAAAACCTTTTTCATTAGCTTGAATATTACATACAAAATATTTTTACAGATAACGAGTCTTTCTGGTATTTCTACAGATCGATCTATGGGTTACATTACATTTCAGTTTTTACACTATTTTATTCCGAAACTCTTCTGCAAGAAAGGTCCAGGCAATGGTTTTTACATCATTTACTTATACAAGAAACTGAGGAAGCTAGTGGTATCAGTGCCTTAACTAACCTTCAGTAGAGGATACCCCTTCACGGAATAGAGCAATGATTGTGCAGAAGAAGATTTCCAATCTCTGTCTCCCTTCTTTACCACTACCGTCTCTTCCTTCATAATCCCTACCAGCTGAGAGTTGGTGGAGATTAAGGAGATCCTCCTTTAGGACCCAGTCACTCGCAGGATACCGGTAGTACTGCCTTGTATGTACACTGGCCTCCACATCTGTCTCCTCAACCTTGTCCTCTGCCAGTAGGCGAAGGCATCTCCGGCGCTGTACCTTAGCCAGAACCATATATTGGAACCTTCACATGTGGAAGTAATCATCCTCTGGTTCAGCTGCATTCTCTTCCGTCATCCCATGGTAAGTCGGTGGTACTGGAATGGGCGTGGGCATCTCTAAAGCTTGGTTGGTAAAATAGCGCAACTGCAGTATCTCTTCATATACCTGCTGCTTGGTCATCATAATTATCAAAACAGAGTACAACATATGATATTTACTAAAACAGGATACTTTCACAGAGATGACAGATACTACAGTACAGGTACTATTTATATCCAACCCGCATTCAATGCGAAGATATGTTTCCAAAGCAGTCATCATTCAAAGAACAACTTATCTCAGAACCCCAAATGTCAAGTACATCAATCCTTTCGACCATTATAAATGCTAGATACAGTCTTCCATAATAAAATACCGAGTACCCAAGCAGTTAAATTACCTATCAATACATCATAATTGCTAAAATTCTAATACCAACAGTAAAAAGGTTCTTTCTCAACCAAAGCTACCCGTACCTTTAGTTGTGAGGGGACGATTATTGGAACCTATCCCTCGATCTAGTCAAAACTTAAACTTCCTCAATATCAGACTTACGCATTACACACGTGACATGTATAATCAGTATTAACACCTAGACCATGAACTGATAAAGAATGTAGATCGAGCATTACAACAAAATGTGAACAAGTCAAACACACCTGTCTTCCACAAATTAATAGTTACACATTCAACTACTACTTACCTCATTATCCAAAGAATGTGCTTCTACATGATAATGAGCTGTAGGTAAGGTCTATATAAAGAAAAAGTTCTAGAGGAGATAGAAACCAGAAAAACTAGATTTTTTAGATTCTAACACAGGAATTTCTAGATTCTAAACACCATAAAAGTTATTATTTCATGATCAAACATTTCTAGTTTAAGAGATTACTTGTAATAATATATTAGCCTGAAGTAATTAAAGTTACAGTTACCTAACCCTCAACTTGAGGTCGTGTTTTTTTACCTATTCAAAGGTTTTCCACGTTAAATCACTTGTGCCATTTCTTGTATTACATTAATTTTTGTCACAGGTATATTTGGTGTAAGATCTAATTTTGAGCTATTTCGAGCTACGAAATTAGGCCATTACAATAATCCTTACTAGTGACATTTAACTCGCTTTATAATGTGCATAAGTGGTTACTCGCAAATCTATGAAGGTGTGTGCGTGTAGGGAGGTAGGAATTCAAAGACGACGTCATGAGACTGGAACACCTGTTGTTAGGCTCTCTTTGCATGTTTTCATTTTCATCAATCGTGGATTCAGGGACTCAGAAAAGCTATTGATATTCCAGAATAAAAAGCAAAAGCAAAAACCATCAAAATATTATCTGTTTGGCTACTAATATAAGTTAGAGGAAGCTTACCCTAGCTCCCACGAAAATGGCCAAAATTTGAGATTATCCCATTTTTAATATTTTGCTTAGATTAGTCCCTCTATCAAGATTATAAAAATTGGCGGAGTCACATTAACCAAATAACAAGTGATCTTTTTCTATAACTCTTAGGCATGTAGCTTATAAAAAAATACTTTGAATCTGCAAATGGGAATGATTCCTATCGTAAAAATTTCCAGTGATTTAAGCGTACACGCAAACCTTGGATTCATGTGTGAGAGTTGAGTTTAGCTTATGCGATTGCCAAGAAGTGCTTTAATCATTAGGAATGTTTTCAATGGGAGTCATTCCTCGTGTACCAAACACAACCTTGTTTGTCTTGGCACTTGAAGAACTGCTTCAATTTTCATTTTGAGTTTTTGGATTATGGTTTTTCAACTCCCGGGAGTAGGGACTAGGCTTTCTGCTTCTTCACCAAATTCATATGACACCTCTAATTGTAGTCAAATAAAAAGTCTACATTAATTTTTTTTATAATATCTATTTTACCCCTAAGCTACCATCTTCTTCAAGCTTCATACACTCCCCTCTCTACTCTCCACAGACCACAATTCATCCTCCTTGTAAGAGTTTATTCCCAATCTCGGTCTTACAGGGGTAAGATATCGACCTCTGTATAAACAACTCAAACTCATAAGCAAGTGATGCTATTTAATGAAGCTGTTATGAGATAGAAGAGTCAGAATGTTATACTACCAATATGAAGATCCATTAAAACTTTGTTGTAACATTTATCAGTAAAGGAAATAATGGTCATTAAATGGTTACAATATAAGACTTATAAATAAGACCAGAGATATACAGATTGAAGATGACTTTCTCCCTAGAAACTTTATACAAAAACATCCAGAGCATTCATTGTAATAGATAATCTCTCCCAATAAGATCATTCTTTCTTAATCCTCAAGAGAGGTCATAGTTTTTACCTATTCAATGGTTTCCATGCTAAATCTTATATGTTAGTGATTGCTTGTTATTATTAGTGTTTTAGTCGTATTTGATGTGAGATACTAAGTTTGAAATTCAAAATTAGGCTCTTACATTTGGCACCGTCTGTGGGAATTACAAACAATTAGCCACAATGCTCAAATACAGAACCGACTTCACAGAATGTCGAACCCAAGCAAAAACCCTCCAAATGGCCAGGCTGGGGGAGCAGACACGATGGTAGAATTGCGCGCAACTCTGAACTCTGAGACAGAAAAGAAAACGATTATGAAATAACAATTAGAGGCCGTACAAGAAGCATTAAAATTTTTCAAGGACAACAGATGACGACACACAAAAACAAAGAGGCGCTGTCGGCTATATAATGAGTTTCAGTTCGAGACAGGTTTGGACCTCTCTGAGGTATCTGTCAGGGAGTTGACATTTGACCTGATTATAACCAATGATAGCCTAAAGTCAAACTGGTACTGACCATTCAAGAAGAAATTGATAAAGTACTTGTCGACCTCAGAACAGGAAAGGATCCACAAAGGGGAAGGACTCAGATCCCCGTGCACAAATGCCTCAATGAGGGAAGTGGAGATCATAACCCTAAAGAAGGACGAATATGATGCCAGACAGCCACAGCTCAACTGTTCATTACTCAAGAGCACGTAGACAAGCACATCAAAGAATTATTAGAAGCCCAGATACACATGGGAAAGAACAACTTTAACAGATTACAAAAGAGTTTGGTCGTGCAAGATCTATTAGAGGGCGAGGTTCCTACCAGCTTTTACACGCCAAAAATTAGAAAGTACAAAGGAACTGATCCCATCGAACATGTTCACGAATTCCAAAACGCATTGGGTCTGCATTCCACATCAAATCACATCTTGTGCCGTATTTTCCCTACCAGTCTCTAGGGCGAACCTTTGTGATGGTTCCACTCGTTAAAGGAAGGATCGATTTATACTTTCAAACAATTGTGAGAACTCTTCGTAAATAATTATTTACACAACAGCGATAAGGAGAAGAATTTCTACACTCTTTTTAGTCTTAAATAGGTGCCGGGGGAAAAACTTGAGACATTCACAAAGAAATTCTTGGATTTGGCGAGAAAGGTGGACAACCTTGACCAGAAGATTACCGTTTCAGCCTTTACCAATGCTCTACTTATGGAAAGATGGGCAAAGGAACACCTCATTCTGAACAAACTTGCAACTTTAAGGGATATGATCAAAAAAGGTCAACAGTTAAATAGATCTCGGAAGGATAATGTCTGAGCGACAGATACCACAAAAATCAATCCATATAACAAAATGACAAACTATAGATTGGGAATTCAAATGAACAACAGATACCAGAGGAGACAGAAAATGAGCTAAATCTAATGGAGATCAAACTCAGAAATGTAACGACCTTCCAAAACCATGTCTTCCAAAGTTAACTGCTACACTGGCCGATATATACCCTACGCTTCAGAAAGACAAGTTCTTCAGGAACGCCCAACCTCTTCAGTCCATCGAGGGAAGGCCGTATTTTAAACATCACAAATTCCAACACCATGATACCGAGAACTACTTCACTCTACAGAGATTCCTGGTGTATATACTTAAGGACGGCCGACTGCATAAGTATTTTATCGACCTGGAAAGTTACAAAAACATTTATATCATATTTGCCTCAGCCATTTTATCGAGACACACAAAATTAACCGATCGGTTAGGTTCAAAAGGCATCGTCTCCTCAAATGCCACGACCTATCCATGGTTGACAAGGAGGCCCGATTACTTATAGAATCCAGTAATAGGAGAACGGGGATCTCCTTTGAAGATTGTGATACCATCCACGCTCAATTCCCTCATCATAACGCGCTTGTTGTCATGTTAAAAATAAGAAATGTTGTCCTGCATACAATGATGGTAGATACTAGGAGTAGTATTGAGTTACTGTTTCGAAGCACAATAGACCAGATGGGCCTAATAAATAAAGTCAATGCTAGCGATATCGACATCAGCAGTTTTAATGGATCTAAAGGAGAACGAGTAGGAAAGATTGTGCTTCCCATTACAGTAGGACCAACTAATCCACATTACGAATAGAGAAACCCTAAATTGAATAATTGCATGAAGAACAAAACAAATTGGTTGGGAAAATCCCTTTAGAGCTTCAATTGCTTAATTCAATGATCAATTATAATCGAATTACTCTCAAGCCCTAAGTCTCTTTCTTAGAACTTTGATTGATCTAACATCACATAATCTTGCCTAGCCTTACCCCTTTTATAAGGGTAATAAGTCCTAGTTATAAAATAGGACAAATATGCCCTTAAACACCTGAAGAAATAGGCTGAATCACGTCTCTGTTCGAGCAGAAAATGTAACAAAAAATGTATTCAAATAGACATTAGTTGTATTCAAGTAAATCACCTCAAGACTTAATCTATTTGAATAGAAAATAATTTTGTTCGAATAGACCAGATGTCGTTCGAACGACTCCAAATCTCGTTCGAACGGCTTTGGTTAATTTTGAAAAAAACTTCCTTTCTTCTTCAGATCCTCCTGGATCACCAACGACTATTAACGCAACATTTTATGTTATAAATGCCAAAACATGTTATTTGGGAATCATGGGACGATGTTGGTTGTATAGTATGAGGGCAATTCCATCAACTTATCACTTAACATTATGGTTTGATTAGAATGGCGGAATATATGAAGAATATGCCGCGTAGCAATTACAGAATATTGTTCCCCCAAAAGACTTTGTACCAAGCGCAAAAATCATAGAATACGCTGAGATCAGTGAAGATAAGAGAGGCACATATATTGGGACTCTTCTCCCCACCACAGAGAAAAATGCGTTTGTCCAATTCCTAAAAGACAACAGTGATGTATTTGTATGGATATTTAATGAGATGCCAGGTGTCGACCCCTCTTTGGCTTACCACAAACTTTGTTTGAGGAACAAGACTAAGGCTGCCAAACAAAAATAGAGAACACTGGTACCCCGACTCAGGGAGAAAGTCATCAAGGAAATCGATAAAATTATCGAGGTTGGATTTATCTGAAAGGCTAATTATCTTGACTAGATTTTTAATATTGTGGCAGTTCCAAAGAAAAATGGCAAGATCAGAGTGTGCATGGAATTTACAGACCTAAATAAACACACTTTAAAAAATAGCTTCCCCCTTCTTATAATTAGCCATCTGATCGATTCAACAGCTGGACATGACCTCTTGTCCATGATGGATGCTGCATCATGATATAATCAAGTGCCACTATTGCCTAAGGATCAGGAAAAAATATCTTTCATCACAGAGAATAGGTTATATTGTTATAAAGTTATGGCTTTCAAACTCAAGAATGCAGGAGCCACTTATCAAAGATTGATGACTCAGATGTTCAAGGTTCTTTTTAAGAAAATAATGAAAGCCTACATTGACGATATGCTGTGTAAAAAAAATCATCTCGCAGATCTTTACACTACTTTCAAAATTCTTTGATCATATAAAATGAAGTTAAACCCTGATAAATGTAAGTTGAAAGTCCAATCAGGGAAATTCCTGGGACATTTGATTAGCAAAAAAAGAATTGAAGCTGACCTAGATCTCATTCACGTCTTGTTATCCATGCCTTCACCAAAGATAAAGAAATACGTACAAAAATTGGCTGGTAAGATAACATCAATAAATTAATTTGTGTCAAAATTCTTAGACCATTGTAGATGGTTATTTAACCTACTATGGGAAGGAACGGAGAAAGGGAAAAGTAAAAAAGGCCCTGAGATCGAGTGGAACGCAGAATATGATGCAACATTTCTAGAACTGAAATGTTACCTGGGAAAGCCGCCAATAATGAGTACCCCCACATAAGGTGAAGAGCTTGCAGTATACCTTCCAGTTACAAAAAACTCATAAGTTTAGTTTTTATTTAACTTGATGGCAAAATAAAAAAAACCAGTATATTTTATCAGCAAGACTTTTACCTAACTGAGACACGATACACTAAGATCGAGAAATTACTCATAACCCTCATCTATACCTCCCAAAAACTAAAGCAATACTTTTAAGCTCATTCGCTTCGTGTAATGACAAATTACCCCTTTCGGGAGGTCTTGTTGGAAAAAGAAAAATCCTGACGAGTTTAATTATGGTCGATTAGTTTGGGAGAGTACGTTATTCGTTTCAGCCCAAGACATTCAGAAAAGGGTCATGCAGTTGCAGATTTCTTGGTAGATTTTCCAGTTGGCAACCCTAATTGGGAAGAAGAAGACATCAATCTATGGAAGAACAATTTGAAGATAAATTAGACTGGATATCAAAAAAAGGATGATGACTTTTAACTGATGGATCTACCAATCTAATAGGCTCAGGGATCGGCATCCTTCTTATCACACCCTTTAATGACAGAATCGAGAAATCAATCCGACTCAATTTTGAGGCCACTAATAATAAAATGGAGTACAAAGCACTACTCCATAGGATGAACATGGCATTATAACTTGGAGTAACCAAACTATCTATCTACACAGACTCCTGATTTACCGTGAATCATTATACAGAGAAATATCTGAAAAATGGCAGAATGGTGTACTACGTAGCAGCGGTGGCCGATAGGATGAGTAGATTCAAAAGGCAACAACCGAGTGCTTACCTCGAGGGAAAAATAGATACACGGATTCCCATGCTTACCTCCCAGGAGTCCTCAGAATCAAAGCTTGATATCTACATATTGAAATAATATATATACTTAGCATTAATATCATCCAATTAAATGCCATTAATACTGAGGGTGGCGACGAAGCAGATGATGATTGGAGATGACCTTTCCTTACATATATTGGACCAGTTAACAGGTTTATTGGGGCACTCCCTGACGATCTCAATGAAAGAAGAATACTAATAGACAATACTAAACGGTATACTGTCATCGACAACTTCGTTTATAAAAAATCAGTTACAGGACCTTATCTCAAATGTTTTTATGACAAAGAAGCCCATGATATTTTACACGATCTACATGAAGGGACTTACGGGTCACATACGGCAGGACGATCTTTGGAAAATTGGGCTATTACTCAGGGTGTCTTTTGGCCGAAAATATGAGCACAAGCTATCGAGTATGCGAATAAATACAATGCATGTCAACGACATGGACCCAAAATTTGAGCTCCAGTCTTGGAACTTCATTCTAGCAAAGTATATTGGCCATTCTATAGATGAGCCCTCGATCTCATTGGAGAATTCCCAAGTACGCCTGGTAAACGAAGACATTTCTTTGTGGCCACTAACTACTTCATCAAATGGGTAGAAGCAATCCCTTTGTGTCGATCACGGGAAGATAAAGTCATCAAATTCATATGGGAGAACATCATCATAAGGTACGGTTGTCCTCACCTTCTCAGAATTGATAATGGACCTCAGTTTGTGGGAACTAAAGTGGCCGAGTTTTTCAATAAGCATAGCATCATTCACTCCTTTTCAAATCTGTACTACCCACAGGGGAATGGTTAGGCTGAAATAAGCGACCTCACCATTGTCGATGGGATAAAAAAATGTTTGACAGAGAAAAAGAGGAATTGTGTTCAAGAGTTACCACATGTGTTCTAGACGTATCGGAGGACACCACATGTATCTACAGGATGTACACCTTTCCTGCTTGCTTACAGAGCAGAAGCCGTTAACCCAATTCAGTATTATCATCCCATACGTGACCATGAAATGATAGATGAGAAAAATGAATTCTAGTTTGTAGGAACTTATCCCATGAACTCACTCATAATCGAGCTCACACAGCTTGAATTACCTCCGTCTAAGGCTCACGTAATCTCAGCACTTAACACTCTAGTCAAACATTCCAAACATCCCCACGACCTACTCAAAAACGTGGGTGGAGCTAAACCCAGAAAATGTTATTCAGTCAAAGACACCTGTCTCCCATGAACTCGTCAATTATACAGTCAGCCTCCACTAACCAAATTATTTGGAAAATATGCTCCAGCACGACGAAGAGCTGTGGGAAAGGCCTATATAAAGGAGAAGTTCTAGAAGAGACAAGGACCAAAAAAATAACTCAAACTTCATATTTATGAGATCAAAAGCATTTATATATTCTAGAGATCACTTGTAATAAAGATATCCACTCCAAGCAATAAAGAGACCTTTACAAAAATCCTTCATACGAGGTCGTGGTTTTTTTACCTATTCAGAGGTTTTCCACGCTAAAAGTACCTGTTTCAGTTTCTTGCTTTATATTAGCGTATTGTTATATGATCATTGGTATGATAGCTAATTCCTAATCATATTGAGTTACGGATTTTGGCCATTACATTTGGCGCCGTGTGTGGGAAAGATTGCATTTCCACGATTCCCTAAGGCAGTCTTTCATTACAATTTTCAACTATGATTTCTTCCAGACGACAGGCTGCAGGAACTTAGCTTAAATTTTCTGTGGATCCGGGACAACTCACCGAGTTACGGGAGAATCTCCACGCAGAGGCTAAGAAACACGCAGAACTCAAACTTCAATTAACGAAAGATGCGAGTTCCAAGAGAATGTACTCGATGCGGAACGACAAGCTCGTTTGGCAACACTTAAATGACACAAAGATCAGATGACAATGATACAGACTACACTCGAAGCTCTGTTAAATCCTCAGCAGGCTCCTCTTGCCAGGGGTCACGATCAGCTTCTAGAAGCCTCCCGTATTTTAGAATAGGAAAGATTGGGACCTTGGGGAGTTACCAATAAAGCCATTTCCAGGAATCTACCACACGGGCTGCATCCCTCCATACATCTGGGAGGAGAAGTCCAATCCGAAGTCAGTCGAGATCCCCAGATTCCCATCGGTCAGGAGGAAGACCAACGACCTCTGCATCAAGTGCTGGCACGAGATTGTATGAGTGAAGGAGCGGGAACTCATCATCCCATGTCGGTACATCCAACGATTTAACCAGTACGTCATTACGTCACAAAGGAACACATGGACCAACGAATTAAGGAGTTGATCGATGCACAAGTTCTGGGCACTACCGGCGATACGACGACATTACAAGGGAGTCCTATTGCCAAAGAACTGTTCGATATGGAAGTACCAAAAGGTTTTTATACTCCCAAAATTTACAAATACAAAGGTACAGACCCGAAGGAGCATATCCAGCAATACCGCGATTCACTGGGATTGTACTCCAGCCTCAACCACATCCTCTGCCGACTATTGGCAATAAGTTTACAGGAGGAACCACTCCGATGGTTCCATTCCCTCCCTGAAGAATCCATCCATGCATTTGATCAGCTGCGGAAATAGTTCATCAAGACATATGCCCACAACAGAGGCAAGGAAGAGAACCCATATTCTCTTATCAGTCTTAAGCAGTCACAGGGAGAAAAGCTCAAAGAATTCTTAAAGAAATTTTCGGATCTTATGAGAAAAGTGGATAACCTCGACCAAAAGACCGCCGTTACCGCTTTCATCAATGTGCTTTGGCTCGATTGCCAAGCTAAGTAATATCTTTTCCTGAACAAGCCTATGAATTTAGAGGAGATGATCACAAAAGTTAACAGTTACATCGACTTGGAAAGAATGATGTCTGAGCGACAAATATTTACTAAGTCTGTCCTCTCCACCAAAGCCCCATCTATAGATCAAACCAGTGAGCCCAAGGAAGAACAGGGAGATCAGAAACGCACCAAGGGGAACACTGAGTACCCTTAGAGAAATGGTCCACAGAACAAACCCGTCCTCCCAAAGCTGAACGCTAGAATCTCTACTATTTTTCTACTGATATTGAAAGACACGCTCTACTGCACCTCTCGACCACTAGAACCCATCGAGAATGGACCATTTTGCTTATACCATAAGTTAAATCATCATTCTACTGACAATTGCTATGCTCTATAGTGGATGCTCGAACTCATTTTCAAGGAAGGATGGATGCTCGAATACATCGTTGACCTAAAGTCGTACCAGGATGACGGCCATAAGAAGCAACTTAAAATTATTCAGGTCAATGATAGAGCTGAGGAGAAACATCTTTACCATATGCACCTCAGCAACATGATCGAAATCAATCAGATCGCCAATTCCAGCCGATCAAAATGTCGAAGACTCTCGAAATGCTGTGACCTTACACCTCAAGATAAATAAGCCAAACTTCTTCTCGAGTCGAGCAATCGCCGACTCGAAATCTTTTTTGAGGATTGCGATACTAGCCATGTCATATATCCACATCATGATGCGTTAATCATAATTCTCAAGATGAAACAGTTTGTCATGCACACAATGATGATTGATACTAAAAGCGGTATTGAGATTCTTTTTCAGAGTACGATTGACCAGGTTGGCCTGGCTGACCAAGTCATTCAGAGCAATACCGACGTCAGCAGATTCAATGGCTCCAGAGAAGAGCGAGTAGGCAAGATCATCTTACCTATTACAGCAAAACCAGCCACAATCGACATCGTTTTCTATGTCATAAATGTCAAGTCTCTCTATCTTGGGATCATGGGCCGCTACTGGATACACAATATGGAAGCAATCGCTTCCATATATCATCAAACACTCTTATTCAGGTACGATAATAGTATTTATGAGATCAAAGGTAGTCAGAAACTCTCTCGGGCTTGCAAAAATACTGTTTTTGTAATCTGCGATACTTCAGACAGATTGGGCGCATACAATTACAAAAAGATGATCATCTAAGCGATCAATCACCTATGGAGGAATCTACAGAATATGTCTGCAATGATGAACCCGACAGAGGTACGTTCATCAAAACCAAGCTGGTTCAACAGGAGAAAGATGCTCTCATCCAATTCCTACAACTCAATCGAAACATTTTTGCCTGGTCTTTTGAAGAAATGCCCGGAGTCGATCCAGCCCTGGCTTGCCACAAGTTAGCCATCAACATCGATGCCACAACGGTCAAACAGAAACGGCGATGAAATTCACCTCACCTTCGAGATGAAGTCAACACCGAGATCGAGAAATTGATCAAGGTAGGATTCATTCGAGAAGCAAAGTATCCAGACTGGATATCTAACATTGTCCCTGTCCCAAAGAAGAACGGAAAGGTCTGTGTTTGCGTAGATTTCACAGATCTAAACAAACACACCCCAAAAGACAGTTTCCCAATTCCCAACATTCATCAGATCCCCGATTCCACTGCAGGTAATGATCTCCTATCAATAATAAACGCTGCCTCAGGATATAATCAAATTCCACTTCTGGAAGAAGATCAAGAGAAGACAACATTCATCACCGAAAGTGGTCTTTACTTTTACAAAGTCATTCTATGCGGGCCCAAGAATGTAGGAGCCACATATCAGCGATTTATGACAGCAATGTTCAAAACACACCTGGGAAAAATTGTTGAAGTCTACATCGATGATCTCTTGTGCAAAAGCATACAATCAGATAATCACATCTCCGATCTCAACACAATATTCAATTTCCTTCGATCTTGCAGAATGTGCCTCAACCCTGATAAGTGTCAATTCGGGGTACATTCTGGCAGATTTCTAGGCTACCTCATCAGCTAGAAAGGGATTGATGCCGATCCAGATCAAATTTTGACTCTCCTCGACATGCCTTCTCCAATGACAACAAAGGACGTTCAGAAATTCGCCGGCAAGATTGCCGCCATCAAGCATTTTGTCTCTAAATCTTCAGACTACTGCCATTGGCTATTCCTATTACTTTGAGGCTGTACTAAACAAGGAATGGTCCAGCCAACTGCAAAAGTCACATGGACACCAGAATGCGAAATGGCTTTTTCAGGATCTCATAATCTATTTGGGGAAGTCTCCCATAATGAGCACCCCAGTAGGTAATGAGGAACAGATAATCTACCTCGCAGTCATAGATACTTCTCTCAGCTCGGTTCTCATTCACCTGGAAGGGAAAATAAAGAAACCAGTATCCTTCATCAGCTATACACTCACACCAGCAGAAACAAGGTATTCTAAAACTGAGAAAAAATTTCTCACCCTTGTTTACATTTCGCAAAAACTCAAACACTACTTCTAAGCACATTCAGTCAAAGTTATGACGAACTACCTCCTTCGAGAAGTTTTGTCCAAAAAAGAGAAATCACGAAGAGTGCATCAATGGTGAGTCAGTTTGGAAGAACATGATATCATGTTCGAACAACTTCATTCCGAAAAGGCCAGGCCGCTGCCGATTTCTCGTGGATTTTCCAATGGAGGATCCCGAGTGGGAGGAGCACAAATAAGACATTTCCAAAAACATGCCAGAGAGCCCCATTCCCAAACCCTTCGAGGAACGAGCTGACTGGTTCACCACGTCAGGGTGGAGGCTTCTCGCAGATGAATCAGCAGGACCCGCAGGGTCAGGGATCGGGATCGTTTTGATCACCCCTTCCAATGACAGAATTGAGAAATGAATAAGTTTGGATTTTGAAGCCTCAAATAATGTCACCGAGTACGAAGCTCTTATTCATGGACTCGACCTCGTACTTGAGCTCAATGTCCCCGAACTCTCAGTTTACACAGATTCATTGCTCATCGTCCATCATTATTTCGAGCAATACAAGAAGAACGGGAAGATGATCGAATACGCAACCCTCATTGCAGATATGATGAGTTAGTTTGTGAAAGCAACTCTCGAATATCTTCCTCGATCTGAAAACAGGCACGCCGATTCCTTGGCATATCTGGCCGGGGTCTTGGGTTCAAAAGATCGATATATTTAGATCGAAATCATTTCAGCCCCCAGCATTGACTGCATCTCTGTATGCACGATCAACATTGAGGGCGATAACGGGGAGGCGACGATTGGCGAAAGCTTTTCTTAGCCTACCTCGGTGTCGACAACAAGTGCAATTGACCACTCCCAACAGATCCAGAAGAACGCCGACAACTGATCAACAACTCAAAATGTTATATTACTCAGAACGGTATGCTTTACCGACTTTCCGTTATAGGACCGTACCTCAAGTGCCTCTCAAAATCAAAAGCAGACGAATTGCTCTGTGAACTACACGAATGAACTTGTGGCTCCCACGTTGTAGGTAGATCATTAGCAAACCAAGCTATAACTCAAGGAGTATTATGGCCTGGCATGCGTAAGAAAGCAGAAAAGTATTCTCGCAGGTGCGATACCTGCCGGAGACATGGACATATGATATGCGCCCCTGCGCTCGAACTCCATGAAAGCAAGGCCTTCTGGCCATTCAAAAGATAGGCACTAGACCTCGTCGGTGAATTCCCTAACTCTCCAGGTAATCGCTGTTACCTACTCGTAACTGCCGATTACTTTACAAAATAGGTAGAAGCAGTTCCACTATGTCGAATCAGAGAAGAAGAGGTCATCTCTTTCATCTGGAACTATATAATCACTCAATTCGGGTGCCCCACCTAATTCATATTGATAACGGGCCCCAATTTGTGTGAGAAAAAATTGTATCCTTCCTCAATCACCATAACATCATCCACTCACTATCAAATCCATACTATCCTCAAGGAAATGGCCAAGCCGAAATCACCAACAAAACCATCATGGATGGACTCAAAAAATGGTTCCACTCACAAAAAAAAGAGAATTGTGTTCGTGAACTACCTCACATCCTGTGGGCGTATTGAACTACTCCCTGATAATCCACTGGGTGTACCCCATTTCACCTTGCTTATGGCACTGAGGCTGTCATTTCTTCTGAATATCATCATCTAGTTCGTGATCACGAGCTCACTGACGAGGAAAATGAGTTTGAATTGGCTTGTAACCTCAACATGATAGATGAGACCAGGAAACGCGCCATTGCTAATCTAGGTTGATATCATCATATGCTTGCCAGATCGTATAATAACCGAGTCATGAGCCATACTTATCAAATCAAAGATCTCGTCCTTAGAGAAATTCCTTAACATCGCAAAGAGCCTCATGCTGGAAAATTAGCCGATAATTGGGTGGGTTCATTCATTATCACTGGTCTCTCAGGCCTGGGATCATACTATCTCATGACAGAAGAGGGAATCCTCATTTCAAATCCTTGGAACACTAGGTGACTAAAACGGTACTATCGTTAAGCGTCTTACTACTCCATTCCCGTTGTTCACTTTGTATTTTTCAATTCCAAAAGTGAGATTCTAATCTCCTTCTAATGTAACTTTTAAACTTTTCAATAAAAGTTTTTTGTACAATGTCATTCTCTTCATGAAGTTTCTTCCACATTCTATAGATTCAAACATAGATAATACTAGCTTACGATCAATCACATCAGTAGGTTGGATCAAGGATAATACTTGGTTCAGCTGAATCTCTACAGCTCTGCGATTGTTGCAAGTGTAAAAACTTGTTTCTTATCAAAGACACAACCAAACAAGAGATAAGGCAAAGGTAATACCAGTCTTTATCTTTTACAGCTTGTTTGGAACACATCAGTAGGTTGGATTAAGGATAACACTTGGTTTAGCTGAATCTCTACAGCTCTGCGATAGTGACAAGGGTAAAAACTTGTCTCACATCAAAGATACAACCAGGCATAAGATAAGGCAAATGTCATACTATCTTTCATCTCTTTCAATATGTCTGCGATATTTCTATAAGCCTAGATCAAGGATAACACTTGGTCTAGCTACCCCTCTGCATTTCTGCGATTAAAACGAATGTAAAAATTAGTTTTATATCAAGAATCCTACCAAACACAAGATAAGGCAATTTTCGTACTAGCTTTCATCTATATCAATGTGTCTGCGATAAATTCTATTTATTTTAAGGTCAAAGTCATATTATAGGAGATTCTTTTCTATTGAGGGAGTATCAACAATGCTTTCCCCCACATCATTAAAAGGTCTCTCATTCAGCTCACGGGCCACGACAACTTTACCTCGTTCTATTAAGTCAAAAGGTCGAGGACCCAGATGGGTCTCCATGGCGCCCAGAAAGTTTCCTCGATCTATCTACGCTCTACATGTGTACCCCTGGTCTGACAAAGTTTTAAGCAAGATATCTCATTCTGACTCAAGTTTTTTAACTTCCTCTACAAAATATGCAACAATCACCTTTAACAGGTCAGATCGAGCCACATTAGAAGCTACCGCTTTTGTAAATCTAGCCTTCAACCTCTCAAGGCGTACCTTTAACCTAGCGTAATTATCCTTCCATTTAATTATTTACGCATCAACCCTATCATGATAAATGGCATCCTCCTCCAACTTGGCAATCTACTTCACTGACTCCGCTAGGTTCATGGCTTCTAAGTCTACAATATGAGTACGAAGTCTCCCAAGCTCGGTGTTCAACTCTTCCCTGGCCGGCAGATCGTTCAACAATTCCTCCTTCCTCTTTACCAGCAAGTTCTTTGCTTTGATCTCCCCCTCCAAAACTTTCTCCCTAATAAGAGCAGCATCCAGCTTATGCTGGCATTCCCTCAAATTCGTATTTCCTTTCTGAACATGTCCTTGAACTCGAAACACATCACTCTCTAGCTCTCTGATTCGACCTGAGAGACTAACTACATCCCCTAGAACTAAAAGAGCCTTAACCTCAGTTCTACTTCCCCCAGAACGCTCTCTAGCCCCGGCTTTCTTGGCACGAACAATGGCTTGATCCTTTTTGGCTTTAAGTCGAGCGACTCTCTCGTTTAAATCATCGCACCTGCGTTGCATTTCTCAGAATTGCATATCCTTGGTAGGAATAGCTGTTTGCAAATGTTCAGCTACGGCTTCTGAAGCTGATAGATTATCTCGAGCTAACCTCAGCTCTTCATCCTTTTCGATGAATTGTTGTCTCATTCATTCCAGATCGTTCCTACATTTTTGAAGTTCAGATCGAAATCGTTCCTCTGTTTGTTCCAGCGATTGAATATGGTATTGAGCCGTGTCAGCCTGCTTACCCTTCACAGCCAGCGTATCAACCTGACGTTGAATTTTCTCGGCACATTCTGTCGCCATGGATAAATCGTCTAACCCCCTTTTAATCCCAGAATATTTTGCCTCGACCTGGCGAGTCAGGTCGGAAATGACCTGATTCAATTTCTCAAGTATGAAATGCGCTTTTACGTATTAATCCTCTTTGTTCTTGCTCACCTCTTTCATCCTATCGAACTACTCCAAAAATTCCTGATTGTACATGAGTTTGTGATCCTCACGTGTGCGAGATGCATCCAATTCGACCTGCACATATAACATGATTTAGTACGATTCGATTCAGAAAGTATAATTCCTGCATATACATACTATATTTCTAAGAAACTGTCGATTTCTAAACATCTACTTCCAAGTGCTTTTTGACTAGAAGTTTAGACTCCTTTCATGGACGAACCTGAATCTTCTTTCGGCGTACAAGGTACACACGTTTGACATATTATTCCGTATTAATAGCGTTAGATTTTTGCCATGCATTTCTATCCTGTTTACTTAACCTAATGTTGGTGTAACATGAAAGTCGAATAACTTTTTTTGATCTAACCTGCAATTTCGCTTGAGTAGACAACAAGGCTTTAAAGGTCTCTCTTTCGTTAGCAAGTTCAGACTCTAAGTCGTTAATTCTGAGACTCATCTCTCTAATTGTCTATAAAAGGTTTATAAACAAAGTCATTCGATAGAAGTTTTCTTCCCCATACACGATTCAAGCTACTCACAAATATTCATACAAAAAATATGTCTACCGTACCTTCTCACTCCCCCCTTCTGGGAGCTCGACATT
The DNA here is from genome assembly GCA_014058105.1 of Kingdonia uniflora. NCBI lineage: Eukaryota > Viridiplantae > Streptophyta > Magnoliopsida > Ranunculales > Circaeasteraceae > Kingdonia > Kingdonia uniflora. The sequence goes on from JACGCM010000622.1 coordinate 2,577,311, forward strand.
ATCCCCTTGGATGTCAAGAACTGTCTGGTGGGAGACACCATCCAGACTATCCACGACTTCTACATCCTCCGCCTCCTCATTTTCCACCTCAACATAGGTGTCAGCCTTAATGGCATCCACCTCTTCCTGAGAATAGCCCTTCAGCATCAAGTGACGACCTAGTCTGTCACGCTCCTCAACCATCTTGTCCAAATTGACATTCGCCTCGACCTGTAGCTGGCTGATCACCGCAGCAGGAGAGGCCTTCCGCTGCCTTACTTCCTTCATGGCTTTAGTCTTGGCTCGAGCTAGAACTTTCTCCAGCCCGCTCTTCGCCTTCTTCAACTCGGATTTGTCTTCTTCAATCATGAGCCAGATTTCCTTCATAAGATGAGTGACCTACATAAAATGAATCAATCTTAGTTAAATAACGCTCAAAGTATATTAACATTTATTACTAGTAATATAACACTTGCAATCTTGCTTGCATCTTCCTCCCCCTGGAGAGCCGCCAACCTAGCCCTTTCCTCGACCTCCCTAAAGTTATCCACCGTAGCAGGCCATGCCTCAGAGACCTTCGCCCCAGAGGATTCAACCCTCCTCCTTTTCTCTTTGGCAACCTCACCACTTTCCGTGGTATCCGAGGCCAACAAAGTCTTCAACATCCATTTTTTCAAAAAAAGTTGAGTTACTTTGCTCGGCTTAACGGGTTTCGGCGGGGCTGAACTGCCAGTTCCAGGAGTCTTAGAAGGATTCGTTCGAGCATCCTCACCACTTTTTTGCCTTTTTCCTTCATCGACCCCCATCATCAACCTAGTAGACTGAGCCTTTCGAACCGTTTTCGACCTACTATCAACTCTCTTCTTTCTACTCAGGCCGAGGTCCTCCAAAACGAGTTCGAGTTCAGTTTCCTCCTCCGCAACTTCATTCTGCAAGGATTTCTTCCTTTCCACTGTAGACTTCATACCTACTGTAACAACATTTTTATTATCATCTATAGTTGCCAACGCAACATAATAATAATTCTATCTATGCATGTCTATACTTACTTTGCTTTACAAATTTAAATCGAAGGTCCAAAAGTTCTTCATCATCTCTTTGAAGGCATTTACCCTTCAGTCATATGATATTGTCATTCCAAGTTCGACCTGCTGAATTTAGATTTTAAAATGATGCCGAGTCACGCTCGCACAAAAATATGACTCCCCACTGGCCTTAAAATTCTTTACCCCATAAAACTGCAGAATGTCATCAGGGGTTAACCTCCTTACTTTTTTCTCCTTTTCCCACCTTTCATTCAGATGGTCACATATAGTTATTACCTCCTACATGTTCCCGTTCATTTGAACATGGCATGCCCCAATTGCATTCATAATCCCCTTCGCCAAATTGGTAAGGGGAAGACTCAACCCATACTCTAATTAAGATAGGTAACACAGGAAACCCACCGAAAGGTCACTACGGACATCCCCATCAAAATACTCTAACAAGATAGATTCATCTATACTCCTATCCCATTTTTCTTCCTCCAAATCTGCCAACAGATAAAAATTTTCTTCCCCCTCCGCTACCGTACAACCCCTAAACTGCCTCCTGACAAACTATACACATTTACCCCACTTCCCTCCTACAGCCAACTTGGCTTTACAAAATTTTCTAAAGGTATCAGAACCAGGAGGATACAACACCAACTGACCAGGGAAACCCGGGAATTGTTCCAATCCTCATTTTCCTTCGTTATCAGACTCATTCGTCCGACCAGAGGTCGAAACCTTATTAGCAGACGAACTACCCATCTTAAAAACAAATTCTACAGGCACGTTTTCGACCTACAAAGATGCCTCCCATACTCGACCTACATACAGGTTAAGGTATTTATCATTCTTTCATCTATGTACGCATATATACATATATATTCAACGTATATCCCTGAATAATCAGTTATGCATAACATGTATCTTTAACTATAGAACATCAGAATATACTGCATATATCTCTACTAACCTTCAGTATCCGAATGAGAATTGATAATAGAATAAAGTTTTCCCCTCACAACGCTGCTGTACTGCCACCTACGAGATCCCAAATCTTTTACCCTCTTTAACCGTTTATCACCTTCAGATAACTCTTTATCAACTCCCCTGATTTTTTGCCTTTCTCTCTGAGTGCTCTCCAAGTTTTTTGTGATAAAACATTTGTTTGGAGACGAAGAAGAACTATTTATCCTTTCTCTTTCATACGGCTGGAATTTATTGCTCCTCGTATGAACCGTCCTCGATTCCAGAACCGAGGTATCCTTTCTACTCTCCATGTAAGGCACATTGTACCTTTTCGATAAAATCACCTTTCCATTATTACAACTCCCCTCATTTTTTAACATATTATTTTCCCCTCTTTCCATATCTTTTCTTGACCTCCCCTCACTCATGATAACTTGCACTGTAAGATGTCAGAGCTCTATTTCCTTTTTCATACAAAACAAAACTAGAAGCTTCTGGATTCACATGTTTTTGTTTCACAGTCCTTGTTTATCATACTTATAGTGATTGACGATACTTTCAAAATTGTACAAATATTCAAATTTATTTAAAATGTTTGCTAAAACGGTCTCAAAATAGATTTTCCCCTATAGAGGATCCAAATAGACTTATATTATTTATGTTATAATCACATCATTTAGATTATTCATAACACTTTACGCAACATCCATCACCACATTGGGTAACTTGAGCAACCAACATCTAATCATATCATTCGTCGATCCTTATATCTTCAAATTCAATCTCCACTTCAGCGATCAAACCTACCAACCTTTCTCGTTAGACCAAATCACTCACGAATACACGAAAAAATTACTCATAAATGTAACGGGCATACTCAAGTTCTCTGCTCCTTACATCTAATCCTTCGAGTTGACATTCCCTCACTGGTAACTCAACATCGTAACCAAATGAACCAAAGATTCCCTCCCGCACTTCAACAGTTTTTATAGCCAATCGGCCTTCTTCGGTATGGCGAATCCTCTGAGATCAAGTCCGCACCATCCTAACCTTCTCCCAAATTTTTGTAGGTCATACTCTTAGTATTTATAAGTTTCTCAATCACTTCCTCCTTTCACACGATTTTTTTACCTAGAATCACATAACAGAAACCCAAAATCTTGGACTCAGTTATTATAACTTATCCCCTCACTAATACGCACATACCTAACAAAACTAGTAGTATCTTTATCGACTTGAAATAGCTCGAATTTACATCTTTCCTATAATTTCTATTACAAATCATTTATATCAGCACGAAGTTCTCAGCTCATATTCACATCAGTTCGAATAGTATTACAACATTGTTTCATCATTTATCAAAAATTCTTCTACCAATATGCGGCACAAGTCAGTTCGATACAATGAAGTTTTTCTATGCACAGTTTAATAAATATGAACTTTTATTCATGTCAAAAGATGTTACATACGATTTACAGTTAACAAGTTTTTACACAGGAATACAACAGTATGTTATCCGTCCTACACCAGATTCCAGGTACTTTACAGATAACAAGTTTTCCCTGTTTGTTAAAAGCTACAGGTCATTTAGGCACGACGAGGTGTCATGTTTTCCAGTTCTTCTTCTTTCAGTGATTTTTCACCCTGATGCAAAGAAGACATTGGAACCAACAAAGATCTTCCCTTACATGGATCGGTTGAAGCTCAGTCAAACTCTAAGCGAGAATTATGCAGTGGTAGACTCAGTATTGGTACCCAAAAAACAAGATGGAAGATCTTTTGAGCGCAAAACCATGATAGAAATACTTCAGCGAGATCCCCCTTCCCATTCTCCTCGTCCACTACCACCACCGCCTCTTCTATAACCACCACCACCAAAGAGTTGTTAGAGATGAAGAGGGCCCGACATTAGAATCAATGGAAACACAAGAAATTAACATATCTTCCCCGCAGATATACCTTTCCTTACATATGAACCCCTAACCCTGCCTTCCGCAAGGGTGCGAAGATAGGCCCATCGTTCCTCGCCTATCAAAATAAAGGCATGAAATCTCCACTTATAATAGAAATCTTCCTCAGCTTCAACCGCTTCTTCTCCAGACAAGCCTTGGTACGTCGGAGGGACAGGGGCTGGGATCGCCTTTTCCAAGGAACGATCACCAAAGTACTTCAGCTTCAACCTCTGCGTTTCAGATGTAATCTTCTCTTCAAGAACCATACTCTGAGTTTTCACCATCTCAGAGAAGGTTATGCATGCAAGAATTGTTCCAAAGAATTGATCAAGGTATGCTTTATATATCCCTAACTTTATTATGCAGGTACATTTTCTCAAGCGCCATCCTTTATAATGGATGCGACTATTTAACATAAATCGTCACATACATCCACGTCACCATTTAATACCCATCACTTCCCAATATCACGTAACTTCCACCCAGTCAAACGCCATCATTTCTCCGTTTTGAATTTATAACTTTTACATATCCTATCTTAACCAAAGCCACTCGTGACTTCGGTTGCGAGGGGGCGATTATAGGGACTTATCCCACGACCTCACTCATAATTGAGCTCACACAGCTCGAATTACCTCTATCTCAGGCTCACGCAATCTCAGCACTAACACTCCAGTCAAACATTCCAAACATCCCCACGACCTACTCAAGAATGTGGGTCGAGCTAAACCCAGAAAATGTTATTCAGTCAAAGACACCTGTTTCCCACGGACTTGTCAGTTATGCAATCAACCACCACTAACTACATTATTCGAAAGATGTACTCCAACACGACAAAGAGCTGTGGGAAAAACTTATATAAAGGAGAAGTTCCAGAAGAGACAGAGACCAAAAAAATTACTCACACTTCTTATTTATGAGATTAAAAGCATTTTTATATTCTAGAGATGACTTGTAATAAAGATATTCACTCCAAGCAATAAATAGACTTTTACAAAAATCCTCCATACGAGGTCGTAGTTTTTTTACCTATTCAGAGGTTTTCCACGCTAAAAATGCATGTTTCAGTTTCTTGCTTTATATTAGCGTATTATTACAGGATCATTGGTGTGATAGCTAATTCCTAATCATATCGAGCTACGAAATTTGGCCATTATACAGTTAGCATGTAATATGAATTGGATCAAAGAAATACGTGATCGAGCAGTCATGAATTTGGGAAGATATTATCAGACATTGGTAAAATCTTATAATAAGCGAGTTCGAAATAGACAATTTGACATTAAAGACCTCGTGCTACAAGAAGTATTGAAATATAAAAAAGAGTTAAATACCGAAAAACTCGCAGAAAATTGGCAAGGACCTTTCATCATTGTCAGAAAAAATAACATCGGTTTTTACGATCTAATCACATAATCTGGAGTTTGTGTGCCAAAACCTTGGAATACAAGATGCCTAAATTTATAATGAGGATAAGAATGTGTCAGCATCAACAATTTATTGTCTATTTCATTTTTATTATGTATGTCGATCTTAGATCAATGAAATACTTATGTTTGACGGACTTGCACATCTACAATATTGATTACGCATCTACTATACTAATTTTACATCAAATTACATATCTGTTAGGAGTTAGGTCCAGCCCAAGGTGGGAGCCCAACTGGGTTGGGGTATCTTGCTGGACTCCTAACAAGCCCATAGGCCTGTAGGGTTTATGGGGAGAGTTTAAGTAGGGATAGGTAACCTCATATTGGGTGATCCTTCTTTGTAGTACGTACAGAAAGATATAATTTGATCAATAAAGATATCCCAATTCTTCTCTCAATATTTCTATTAATTATCTAATAGATTAAAATCTATTATTATCCAACACGTTACCAGTACTTAGAGCTAGTGCATTAGAAGGGAGAAAAAACTTTCCAAATTAGTATTTTTCTGGAATTTGTGTGTTGCGGAAAGGTATTCACTATAAGAAAAAGCACATATAATTGCGTTGAAAAACCTCTATGAAAAGCTACAATATCGTTTTTCGTCCGCTCTATTCTCCCATGCTATCTTTTTTACAATAACATTTTTTTGAACGCCATTAAATAATAGCATTTGAGAAATGCTATCAATTTATTTTAAATGGCGTTTAGAGAATGCCATAGTTGACTTTCGATAACATTTTTCTAATGCTATATATGATCTTTTCTATAACATTTGTCTAATGTTGTCTATTGTCTTTTCCATAGCATTTGTCTAACGCAATCTATTATCTTTTCCATAACATTTTTCTAATGCTATCTATTATCTTTTCTATAGAATTTGTCTAATGTTATCTATTATCTGTAACATAACATCTTCAAATGCTATCTTTGCTCAACAAATTAGTAGTACAAAATAGTTACAATGTTCAATAAATGTTATCATTAACACTCTCAGAGTCTTACACCATATATATACTAATATTAAATAGATAAGAAATATGTCATTTATATATAATAATAGCTCATTTTATTCATGATTAAACAATGAAAGATTCAAGTACAATTGATCTGTAACAATTCAAGAAGAATAAAAATTAAAAGCATAGATGTAAAAACAAAAAAGAAAAGAATGGTGGCTTCAAAAGCGAAGAGTTCATAAGGAAGGACGGAGTCGAAGTCATACTGAGTTGAAAAGAAGTTGGGGGGTCAAGGATAACAAGGCTTACAAGAAGGAAGTAACATAGAAAATCAAAAAAAAAAAAAACTTGTGAGGAAAGCTTCCAAAGATGTACAAAAATTTAGGAAACTCACCTCATAGATGAAACTCAACATAATTATGAGGTTCTTGATCTTCATCTCAATTCAATTAGCACCAAAGAAAGTCCCATGATGATTTAAGATGGGAAATGTACGTTGCACATGGTGGTAAATGTTAGGAAATCAAGACTTTTATACGATTTGAAAATTTTATATCGGGTTTGCTAAGAGAAGAGGCAACACATAACCTTAGCCACCACCATAGAAACAATACCTATGATATCTCCAGAGAAACCCTTCATCATCACTACCATAAATGTCTAACTTCCCTTATACAATGTTTATCAAACATAACAATTACGGATAAGAAAAAATAGGATTGAGGTATTTTACAGAATGAGATAGCCGAGAAGCTGAGTGAGCAAAATAATGTCAAGAAAAATATTGTCAAGCAATCATGATTGAACGAAGAATATTAAATTTTGATTCAAAAAGCTTCAAAATTATTTGTGGAACTATGATCCTTCAAATATTTAGTTTCTTACAAGGGCAATACTAGCATTATTGCTTTCGGAGACACTAAAGGTAGTCGATAGTACTTATATGATCTAAACGGTCCCTAAGAAAAATTAAGGAAATCCTGAGCATAAGAACAATAGTTTAAGTTGCAAAAACTTAAATAGTGAACCTTATCAGCTACTGCTTGTAACGTAACATGATCACCCCATTCACCAGATCTGTATGATGCAGGAAATTAGTCCTCTAAATAGAAGTTCTCTCTCCTAATATTAAAGTTAGGGTTTTCAATCATTACCAGCTTAACCAAAGATGTGAAAGCTTACTAGTACTATTCAAAATTAATGACCCTTTAGAATCACTTACTTGGCCATTTTCTTATAATAGTGTTTGTACTTTATGAGTATATAAGCTTCATATTGTGATCGGTAGTCTTTAAGCTGGAAGAACAAGATACAAAAAATAAGAAATATAAGTAAATTTATATAAGAGATATTGCGAAACCCCATCGGACCACAACCCTCCTTAGTCCTTAATAATCTTTTCCAAAAAGCAAGGGAAGGCACATATACACATACCTTATTACGATGCCCGGTGATGGTGTTGAAAGGCGTTTGGTAGGCACTATACCTTATGTGGTTCGCGAAGAATCGGTTTTATTGAATGGATGGCTACATTGGGTGGCATGGATTAAGCAAGAATCTGCGGAGGGTGAGTCTACTGTGACGTGAATAATTTTGTTAAATTTTGATTCAAAGGAGATCCGAGAAGTCCAATTTATGGATATAGACTTCCCCTTCAATTACAAGCGTTCCGTCTATCGCTTGAAAGCACTAGGTGGTTGTTTAACATTTGTAGATTACTCTCTTGGGGACCAAAAGGTAGACATTTGGATGCAGAAATATAACCTGAAGAATTTATGGAAAAAATAGTTCTTTGCAATTACGTTACCTGGAAGTACTAGGTGGTTGTTTAACATTTGCAAATTACTCTCTTGGGGACCAAAAAGTACACATTTGGATGCAGAAATATAACTTGAAAAATTTATGGACAAAATAGTTCTTTGCAATTACATTACCTGGGCTATTTTGTCATGACCATGATAACTGTATAGTGAAGCTTTTGTGCTTTCTGAACAACGGACAATTACTGCTACAGGTAGATGATAACCTTTGCTTGCTATCATACAATCCCGCAACCGGTGAAGTTAAATGCTTGGGAATTGTTGGACTTCAGAAGGAGCCGAAAGTTATTAAGCTAAAAATATGTCCCTTTTGTGGTACTCTTATACTACCCATAGGCTAAGCCTCATCGATGAACATGAAGGGAAATCAAAGCAGGGGGAAAATTTGGTATGGAGCAAAAGGTAGAAGACACCATTAAAAAAACAATTTTAATTTTTGGCATAATTTGTACATAATATTGACAAACAAGTATAAGGGAGATGTTTTAGTCTTAGGGAAATTTTGCAGATATCTGGAGAATTCTTTGAAGAACAATATAAAGATTGTTTAATACTTTTTGCTTGCTTTAATGTCGTAAGAAACCCGTCAATTGGCTATATTTTCTCCATATTAGAGTTAAAATGTGGCACTAAGTTGAAGTATATAGCAGAACATGAATCTATTTCATTCAAGGGTACAAGTTTATAAGACTTATGTGGTTACACATCTTCTTTCGGGATTTTTGATGAGATTCCAGTATGTGTACCAGCCACTGAAACTAGTCCTTTAATAGCTCCAGGTAAATCCAAGCTCCCCAGGAATGGAATTGTATAATATCCATATTCTTTGTGGTTCTTAGGGAGCCTGGAAGATTTATCTATCTTATTATGTTCCTTGAGGATTCCAGTTGCTGGGCAGTATTATAACTCAATATGCATGTAACTCATATTTTGGTTACTTAGTATAAATTATAAGATAGATAATGAGTTGCATTTCTACAAATAAGCTACAAACATTATCTGCCTTCCCATGTAAGCACATCCCCACCATTATAGTATTGTAACTCAATATGCTTTCACTAAAGCCCCTATGGCGCATCTCCTATTTAAGCTTTAGACAATCTTCAAACATATTGTTCTTAAAATACCCAAAAATTAATACATTATACATGTACTCATTCTGGCAAAAAACCTTGCACAACATTTCGAACCATAACTTTCGAGCTTCCCCAATTCAACCAATCTTATAAAGACCATCAATCAAAGAGTTATACATAATCATAATAGGATCATACCCTATCTCCTTCAAATCATTAAATAGTCAAAAACTTTCATCTCCCATTCTATTCCTACAAAACCCGCGAAGAATTTCCTGATAAGTAATAGTATCAAGGACGATCCTTCGTGATCATAACATGTAAAAGCTCATAAACTTTATTAAAATCCTTTATTTTGCAATACCCAGATATCAATTTAGTTAAAGCAATAACATCTGGAGCAAACCTTGATTGTAAAAACTCCCTTAGAAGATTATACCCTTCTTCAAAGTTTCCAACCTTTTAATAAGCACCAATTAGAAACCCAACCGTATCAACATCACCAACAACACCCAAATCCATTATACTATCATATAATTCCCTAACAATATCCGTCATTCCAACATTAAGTCCCCCTAAAATTGTAGAATTCCATACCTGAAGAGACGGCGTAAACTCCATATCTCTCAACTGTGTAAAACCTGGTAGAGCTTCAACCACAGCTGCATTGCAACAAAGGCATTTGATCAAATGCTCCAATGAAGACATGTTGCTGGACGGAAAGAGGAGTAAAATTAGGTTTAATCAAATCAAATTGCAATAATCAACCAAACAGAAGTAGAAACTAATAAATCAAGCAAACCCCCTGTAATAATTATTCTTCGTACCTCAAACTATTGATGATCAAATCGAACCCCTTTATAGATCAACTGAAATAAACCCTATGTAGATAATCAAATCAAATCTAACCCCTTTGATGCTGTAACACACAGGTGTACAAGTTCAACTTTAATCATCAATTCCATAAATTAAAACCCTAAAATCAGAAATAAAGAGATTAGAGACTCCTAAGATATCAAAATGAGAATAAAAAATTATTCACAATTAGAACAAATAAGAGATTAGGGCTTAAAAATTTATAATTTCTCACGATTGCTTCTACTGAAAGAGAGGGAGAGAGAGAGAGAAGAAGAAGAAGAAGAAGAAGAAGAAGAAGAAGAAGAAGAAGAAGAAGTTGTCCTTCAAATCAGTAAAGAAGATATGATTTTAGGATTCAATATATAAGAAAAACTCAGAATGAGGGAGAAAACTCAGAATGAGGAGACAAGGGAGAGAGCTCAGAGAGAAAAAATTGTGTAGTGCAAAAATAGTATCAAACCATGGTTACCTATTATAAGAAAAACATAGGCTACAATAGCATTCATGTAAAATATGCTATGAATGTTAATTTTTAATAGCATTCAATATATATGCTATGAAATTTGTGCTATTAAAAGTACTTTTTGGTGTAGTGATTTTTACCTATTTTTCAAATTTATACATAATTTTACTTGATCTATGATATAAGATATCTAAATATGGATTGGAGTAATTTTATCTATTTATTTGGATTAAAGTAATCTACTTTGGTGATTTTTAACCCTTGATAAAGGGCTATTTTCAAACCAATATATAATTTTTAATGGACATTGAACTGACGCACAATCAATTTTGTTACGTAGCCCATTCTACAAGGATTCCAACGGTATATGGCACGTCTCAGGGAGATGTCCCAATCCCCAGGATATTATCGTTGAAATTAGGCAGTTCACTGGCAAAAATGGCAATTTTTAGGTCATGATGACGTAAACAATAATTATTAATTATTTATTTAAAAAAAATATTATTTTATTATCTGTGATGACGTCAACCTTATCCACTTGCTGACGTGGCAGTGACACGTGTCAAGAACACGTGGCATGTTATATGGCAGGACAGTGGTATACTATGGGCATGCCACATAGATTGGCATACCATAAGCACGCACAATGACACGTGGCAGTACTGTTCACGTACCACGTGGCAGTCAAATCTTGATGACATGTGGCAGTCACTATGTAGTGACACATGGCAATTACTATTTACTAACACGTGACATCACGTGGTGATCAAACGTGATAGTTGTTGTTTAACTTGGTCAAATCGATCCAGACCGGTCAACCCGGTCCAAGCCTTGACCCAGGCCAAGCCAGACCATTCCAGAACTGGTTCATATACTAAATTGGCTCTAGAGAGCTTAATTTTTTTGTCAAATTGAGTCAAATTTTATTTAAAAAATTCTTATTGACTCGACCTACCCCGTGGGGGACCCATTTTTTTTTAATGAAAAATATTGTTTAAAGTTTTTTGAGAACGGGTGCCTCGTTTACGAAAACTTACTCACTTATATAGGATATAAGTAAATAGATTAATACCTATTTAAGTACCTTACAATAGCTAGTATGATATTAATAGTATGCCTCTATACTAATTATCATGATTTGAGGACCACAAATAATACAAAACCAAGACTAATTTAGAATACGACTAAGAGTCATATCTAAATCACAGTTAATTGTCAAGGATAAATAATTACAACTCAATTGGGAATTGACTTAGTCTTATTTCAAAGAACTTGGTGTCTGAGGAACTAATTTTACATATCTAGGTATAATTAGATATTATATGATAACATTTAAAGGTATATAGACACTGATAACAACCTATACACTACAATGTTAGTTCAAAGACATGCATAATCTACCTATCTTGTGAACCCATTAGACTTTGGGGTGGGACCACTTGTCAGCTAAACATCTAATACCCCTCATATTTGAAGCAAATATGGTCATTTGACTAGAATATACCAACCTTATAGAACTTTAGGGATTAGAACACCCTAATTGTTTGAATAAGGAATATAACATCTAGTGGTTTAGAATAGCTATCTTGGTTAAGACTCTATTAAAATGTACTTTAAGGTTAAGACTACCATTTTATGGGGTAAACTTAAGATTTGACACTTAATAGGATTTCATGAGTATAAAGCCATGAACATGGTTCACTTGCAAGTAATGATTGGGAATCATGTACTTCATTACGCTATATACTATGAACCACAAGTAATGGCTAGAAATCATGTACTTAAATAGGATTTTATAAGTAATAGGATATGAACAAGGTTCACCTATAAGTAGTGATTAGGAATCATTGACTTGAATACTATGAATTCTTTTTAATAATAATTGAAAATCATATACTTAAATAGGATTTCATAAGGAATGCACACATCTGGTAGTTTTGAATATCAATATTGGCTAAGATTGAATTTAAATGCACATCTAAAAATTAAGATTGTCATTTTACGAGATAAAATTATGATTTAATTATTAGAAACGAATTTCATGAGTTTTAGAATATGAACAAGGTTCAACTATAATATGATTAGGAATAATTTATTATTATTATAAGTATTATGATCTGCCTTTAATACATTTGAAATGTTTACTAAAAATTGTCACTAATTACGATTTACATTTTGCATAAACAGATATCTGCAAAACTCATGAATGTTAAATTTCTACCATTGCTGCTCACTGGAGCCAATTACCTCACTTGATGCATTGACGCTAACTTGTTCTTGAAGTCTCTCGGTCTACAGAAGACCATCATCATTAGCAACAATGAAGATCCCATCGACAAAGCAAAGGCTTTGTTTATCTACCATCATCATATTTAGGATAACCTTAAGACTATATACCTTAACAAGGTTGAGCCAGCTGACTTATGTACAAGCATGAAGGGGAATTATGGTCTATAAAAGACCATTATGCTCCAAAAAGTGATGCACCAATGGAATACCCTTTGGATTTAATATTTTAGGACCGTCACTATTTATAACTCAGTAGTCCGCAAAATTACTTCTACACTTGAGCTGTGTGAAAAGAAAGTCACTGATGCTAAAATGGTAAAGAAGACTCTATCAACTTTTTATGCTAATAATATTGTACTTCAGAGGCAATATTGGTGAGAGAACATTGTGACTCATAAAGTCTTGATTTAGGCATTGCTCCTCTCTGGGCAGAATGATGAACTTTTGATAAAAAAAATCATGCAATGCGACTTTCAGGGAGTGTACCGTTGCCCGCATCACACAATATTCAATTTTGTAAAAACAATTATGCAAGTCAGGGACACAAATATGGAAAGGGCAGGGGAAGATATAAAGGAAATAGGAAGGGTGAGAACTTGAAGCCCGTTGACCCTAAGAAGGGTAAAGGATTTCAGAAATCTGGCAAACCAGGAAATGTGAAGAAGGAAAAGTAACAGGATCGGGGATCTCCTTGCTTTAATTGTGGTGGTACCAGAGACTGGGCACGGGAATACCAGGCACCATGGGTGGCCAGAGATAACAGAGTCTAGACTCACCATGCAGTTATTGACACTGACTCTGCCCTTATGGAGTTCGTAGCGTCAGACTTCTTCGATGATACTGATGCCGCCATGGATCAACATACGGAGTAATCCGTAATAATATCTCAGTAGACATTTGATATCACAATATAGAGTGCTAGTAGTTTATTTTATTGTAGAGACTTGATTTACATTTTGTCAGTATTTTTTATTATGTTAGGAATAAATCATTTATATTTCAATAAAGTGCTCGTGAGATACATGAGATTTTTATTTTGTTTTAAATTGTGATTATTTAAATATATTACTTGTGAAAGAGTTAAATTCTATATATGATAGTTGATCTACTATATACAACCCGCCTATGGATCTATATGTTCATTGAGCATGACCGATAATCGGATGAGTGACGACATACATCTAAGAAATATTAGTACCATGCACTCGATTATTTAGAGATATGATCATATTTCTTGTCTTTAACCTTGTGCATCGAGGATGTCACAAATATTATTGGCATAACCAACATGATAGAATGCACTAAGTGCGTCACGTTATTACTCTCTAATGGTATGATATGGGGTATCTAGTCTGCTTTATATACTAGTAAATCTAGCCAGATTTTACTGAGTTTAGGGAGATACATGATAACGCTTATCACATAATGGCTATCGAAAATAATGACAGATATGGTTCTGTACATTCCCTCAATGTCTAAAGGTTAGAACATGCTGTTAGAACAATTTCTAATACACTCCTCATGGCTCGGATAGTGAGGAGGATTATCGGGATTACATCTCAACTTTCCTTAAAAGGAGAGAAGATACAAAGAGTGTACGTATAATGATTATTTTCAAGGAAAGTCTATTATTTTATCCTAGTATGACCAAGGTAGAGTGAGATCTCTAGCCTTTGCTCCAAACGTATCCATTGAGACACATGTGGACCTATACACCTATCCACCCACATTGTGGCCCACTTAAATATTTATGGTCATAATAGATGCATTTTGGAGATGGTCTTACGCTTGCCTATTATTAAAATCTAGGAATAGAATGTTAGCATGACTTTTTACTTAGATTATTTGATCACAGGCTCAGTTCCTGGATTAACCGATCAAAGTTGATCTATACGACTTGGCAGGGGCTTGAGAGTAAATTTATAGGCTTTTAATGATTATTTTCTGCTAAATAGGATAGATGATTAAGCAATGTGAGTACCCCATACCATACCCTACTTAGGATTGACAGAGAACCTAATCAAGCGATTTAGGGTAATCGTTAGGTCACTATTATGATCACAGCTTTTGGCTAGTGTACGCGATTTGTATTTTTGCTCTCACAACACTGATTAGGGTTCGTCCCATAGCAAGTCATTAAATTATTTTTCCCAAAATGAGACTAGTAACTAGGTTGGAGCCCAGTGTTGCCCATCGACGATCATTTGGATGTTATGTATAGGTGCCAATCTCAATACCATAATATATGAAGATGGGACTCTCAACGTCAGCCTGGTATTATGTGGGCTATGATTTACATCTATCACTAGATATTTAAAGCCCACTAGCGACGTACATATTGCAGGGCAGATAATTGTCACTTTGATGAGATGATATTCCCATCATTGGGGGAGATATGACAATCAATAACGAGAATGTTTCCAGGATTAGTTAGAAAACACCATCGTTATCTTATCTAGATCCCTTAACATAAGTTAAGTGACAATAAACTTTAACGGATTAAAAACCTTTAATAGGCTATAAATGAATTGCCAGACACATTTATAGGCACTATTGAAGTACTGTAAGTGTATGTACCTGCGAGTAATATACCTACGCAACAAAACATTTTGAGGGAATTAGTACTGTAGCAGAACATTTTTAGTGAATTAGTATCGTAAACGAATCTAAGGCTTGCACTCAGTGCGGAGCACCGTTGGAAGAAAATATTATGAGCCGGGGAGTTGCCGAATAAAGGACAAAGATGACTAATGGTGTAGTTGGTTCATCGTGGAGGGAACTACCCATCGATGAGGAAATAGTAGCTACGCAACCAGTTGATGCATTACGAGACTAGCCTGGGGTGACATATACGCGTATGATAATAAGAAGATTTTGATATATTAAAAGTCAATAATTACACAATGTAGGATCGTTTAGTAGAGATTTGTCGATAAGGTATTCATATTCGATGCTGTACTCACCATCAAGGATGAGCATTCAAAACCACTTACTGTAAACGACTGTGTGTTAGTATATATTAGCCAAAGTCGGTGTTTGGAATCCAAATGGAGCTCAGCTTGCAAGCATAATGCGAAGTAATACCATTGAGCCTGTTGGTTATAAATGGGAAAGGTATGGAAACATGATTAACTCAGAGAGGTAATTTGGTCAAGGCAAGACTAATTACCTATAAAGTCTTTAAGAGATACGACATCGATTCCAATATGACCTATTACCTAGTTATGGATGCTGCAACATTTTGGTAGGTATAAGATTCTGGAAGCAATTAAGCCCAACACACGAGGCGTGTATGTAATAAAATTGGAAAAGTTATTATTGACTTGAAGTAATCAGGGCCCATGAGACATAGTAAGTTTATTGAGTATTTGAAGGTCGGGGACTTTATAACTATCCTCATCTGTCCATGTGTTCTTATTTATAATACAGAGACTAGCTTCAATATCATCATAACAATGTACTAAATGATTTAGATATCATTAGACCTTCGGGGGAGATCATGAGAGCCGTCGAATACCTTGGGAAGGAATTCATAATAAAAGACCTTGGAAAATCAAGTAGTGTCTTGATTTGCATATCGAACATCTTGGTAGTGGCATACTCGTACACCAAACAATATATATCGGAAGAGTTATCTATATACTTTGGTATGTATATAGCACACGGTGCTAAGTTGTTTATTACGCGTCCAAAATTTGGATGTGGACAACGACACCTTCCACCATCTTAATAGGGGGAGAAATTCCTAGGGCCGTGGCGCCATAACTAGGAGTTACTATACTATAGGGTATTGGGTATACTAGACCCAATGACTCATTCATAGTAAACTATTTAGCTTGCCATAGTTCTGTTCCTACCCAAAGGCACTGAAATGAGATCAGACACATTTTAAAGTATTTAATCGGTATGAAAGACTGGAGTCTATTTTACTCGAAATGGTAAATGGTAAAATATAGATTACACTGATACAGAGTACTTGTCTGACCCACATAGAGGCCATTGTCAGATGGATTATGTGTTTATGTACGGGAATACATAAAGATTCTTTGAGATCGATGAAGCAAACGGTGGTAGCTTCATCCTCGAACAATGAGGAAATTCTTGCACTTTATAAAGCTGACAGAGAATGATGGTTATTCTTTAAGATACATCACATTGACTGAAGTTGTAGCCAGTTCTATCTAAGATAAAGCATCGACTATGTATGAAGACAACTCGGCTTGCATTATTCAAGTCAATGGCGACATACGAAGCACATTTTACAGAAGCCATTCCACCCTTGTCAATTATATTTACGAAAAATCTCGCACTACTTATGTTTAAGCAGCTAGTACACGGATCGGCATGTAAAAAATTTATTTATCAATATCTCAGGGAGATAGATCTGGGGGGAGATCAACGTCAGGGGGAGTAGTCCCAACCTGATGTAGACACATGCATTTTGAACTCCTTTTCCTGATAAATTAGTTTTTATCCTAAGAGGTTTTACAGATTGGAGGTTTCGATAAGAACATATACGCGTCTATAACCCATACGAGGCATAAGATTGTACTCTTTCCTTGCACAACTTTTTGCCCAAGGGGTTTTGCTAGGCAGAAGTTTTGATAAGGCAAGTCGTCATAGTATAGAATACCCTAAGAGGGAGTGTTAGGAGTTGGGTCTAGCCCAAGGTAAGAGCCCAACTGGGTTGGGGTGTCCTGCTGGACTCCTAACAAGCCCGTAGGCCTTTAGGGTTTATGGGGAGAGTTTAAGTAGGGATAGGTAACCTCATATTGGGCGATCCTTCTTTGTATCTTTGATCAATAAAGATATCCTAATTCTTCTTTCAATATTGCTCTTGATTATCTAATAGATTAGAATATATTATTATCCAACAATATCTACTATACTAAGTACTCATCTACTATACAAACCAAATAAAACATCTATTATACATTTTACATATAACCCAACCCTCATACAATACAGTTTACATAGCTCCGATATTATAAACGAGCACTTTATTTTTTCTTCATCCTTGAAAGGCGAGAAAATTATTTTTTCTTACCACGCTTTGAGCTACCTGCCTGATCCGCATCAAAACTTGTAATATCTTACATACACCATGTCTGTCGAGAACGAGGAGCTAGGCTTTCGAATTCCTCCTCCTTTTCCTATGATAGATTTTGTATCAGTTTAGGAATTGGTTTTCAAGCCCTTTCCCATGTTCATCCTTCACAAACCATTAATTTTTATCTTTCGCATTTTCCACATCAAAATCCTTCCCATAATCCGTAATAGTTTCTAAATTCCTCTTCCATTCCATCCAGCTCGCTACCATAGTACTCAATCACTGCTTCTATATGCCACTCCTGGTCTAATTGAGCTACCACTTGTGCTCACTTAGGGTATAAAAACGCCCTCGTCCACTTGTTCACCTCATACAAACGTTTACGAATGTCCTTTTGACACGCTTCTAAGGCTTTTAATTCCTTCTGCACTTTCTATCTCAATGTTATCTCCTCGATCACTCGAGCTGTAAGACGTACGTTTTGTTTGGATCACAACTTCGGCATTTCTTGCGATTTGTTCAGTTTATACTCCAGGTCTGTTTGTCTCACCCTCTGCTCCTTCTTAATGTTGAAGAATATGTTTCTGATCGCCCTCCGACCGTACCCAAAACCACAAGCCTCGGGTAATACACCTACACTACCCTATATAATAGATATCCCAGCTCGTGCTGAACATCTTCTTGTCTCTACGCTATGACAATTTTGTGCCTCCTGCACCAAAAGTTGAACTCGTGCTGGATCTAGTATTATACCTTGTCTTTTAAAATATCTACATAAGCATCTTTTAGCCCTCATTCACTATCAACTTCGGCCTCAAAGGATAGTGTCAGCGATAACAACGTCATCTGACACCTGGCTTTATCACTCTTATCAGCAAAAATTACTTATGCTATAGTTTTTTTAATAGCCCAAACCTTTCATTTTCTTTTCTCTTAAGCTCATTCCTTTTAATTTTCATTTTAGCATATCTACCCAGGAGAGCATATAATTTACTAAAGTTTTTCTCTAATATAGATTTAAAATTCATCCTCTTATATTTAGTTTTATTTAATACCTGTTGAGTACGAGTCACAACGTCCCTAGCTCCACTCAACACTCTCTTTATTGTGGTAATATTTTCCCTCAAACGCTCAGCATCCTACACAGATTATAAATTTTCTATTACCAACAATATTTTAAATCTCATAACAATATTCTATGTGCTTATCTAAAACTTACAGTTTTACCAATAAAATAGTTAAAGCTTCATCAAAATCAACAAATTTGAAATACAAGACAAATACAATACGAACTTAATCACTTTTATCAAAGCTCAACGTTTTGAGGGGACTTCAGCATCGTGAGCTGGATCAATGTTAAGGGGAGGAGATGCAGTCACCACATTCTCAGGCACAATATTATCTTCTGGCCACTCTACCTTGACCTACTCCTCCACCTCTGAAGGAAAGTTTTGCAGTGGCGTGTTTTTCAAAAAGAGAATCTTCGCCGATACTTATTCATAAGGAGAATGCAATAAAAGACTAAACACACTAGATTTTACGTGGAAAACTCAGTAAAAGCTAAGAAAAACCACGGCCTCGGGGAGGATTTTGATGTAAAATCTAGTATATTGCTAGTTATTACAAGTTTATGGAGTGATAGTAGGGATTAGGAAGTAAGGATAGTAAAGTTACGGATTGTGGTCCTTGAACAATTTATTCTCTGTCTATATTTATAGTAGATATAGGCAGTTTACAATAAAAAAAGAAATAGTCTTCTATTCTGGGGGAAGTGGGCGAACTTTGCGGATCTCTAATAGCTCTTTCTTGACCAGGCACAATGGCTACATTTAGTGGGTCAAGGACTTGAGGTATCTTCTCGAATGCTATCTGTCTTCGATCATGTATGGCTGTCTTCGACTACGCTTTGCTGACTTACTCTTGTCAAATCTGGGGAATATGCTACTACAATTACCCCATTCTTGACATAAGTATTTGTGGTTGTGTCGAGAAGAATTTGGATGCTGAAGAGATTGCCAAATTTTATCATGAGTTATCAGATTGTCATTTTCGAGGTCAAGATGAACTGTATCTAGTCATCTCTTTCCTGAGGAAAATTAATGCGGTACATTAGACCTGAAAGATTCAAGTTGGATATAAATATATGGCCTCAAGGAGGGTGTTACGGTGGTGGATTATAGGGATGCCACCCCAAGTGTGGCATAACGTATCGTCTAAGGATGAAGACGGTAAACAGCCTAAGGTAAAGCTCTGTCCCAAACTGGTTCTTAGTAATCTTTAATTTATCCTGTTACGGTGTGGAGGATGGGAGGAGTTAAAGTTAGTAAATGTATGTATGCGCGGGTTCCATTTGGGGTCATTATGCAATGTTGATGGCAAGGAAGGGTATTAAAATTAGGGGAAAAGGGGTTATTGTTCGTAGTAAAGGCAAGGATGTGTTGGCTGGTGGGAATTTAGGGATCTTGCCGAATGAAGGAGGCTTCCTACAATTTGTTGTTGCCTTCAAGTCGAATGTAAAGATAGCAGTATAGTTTAATGCGATATAACCGAAGGATATTGTTTATCAAATATAATATGTAATTGTTTGTCTATTAAATAAAGATATTTTCTTCGACCTTTGTTTCTGTTATATGTGTTTTTGTCGACTATGTATATTTAATTCTTGTTAATGTAAAATGTGAATAAAGTGAGCGTTGGATTCTCTAAACAACTCGAATTATAGCTAATTGAGTGGGTCCAGGAATAGATTTCGAGGCTGATTAATTTGATTATTGGAAATGTAAAGTTCCGAGGCAAAATAAATATTTGTTATTTTAACTTTGACTCTGGTGGACTATAACTATCTTTATTGTTGGATGTGAGAGTTGTGTTTGTTGGAAGAAATGGTGAGGACGAGATGTCAGGTATGTAACGAGGTGTTCAGTCCTGTTAAAGTGAAGTATTGGGAAATATATGATCGATGCATCGGCTTTCGGAATGGCAATGTTCACTTGGAGGATCCTGTGGAACCGAACTATGAAGGTATGAGTGAGGCATATGCAAAGGATACTGAAGAGGATTTCCAGTTTTGATGCCAGTTGCAATATTAGACTCCTTCAGAACGTGTAAGTTATATGTGGACTCGTACAAAGATGTTGATTAAGAAAAAAGATGACGCTGTAGTTAGGAGTTTATAATTTGAATTTGTAAGTAGAAGATGTAATGGTCGAATTTGTAGTTTAAAATGAAATGAGATTTAAATTATTTGCTGCAATGATGCTGTAAATGTTTTGTTGTGGAAGTTTTTGTTGAATAAATTTAGGAGTTAGTAAATTCTGGAATGTAAGAATGACTAGTATTGTAATTGTAATGTTGACTAAAATTGGATTTTGAGTTTTTGATGAGCGTGTGCCCCAGATATAGGGGTTTGTAGATTAAATAAAATTTTGGGGGAGGAGATGAGAGTAATTAATTATGGCAAGGTGTGTTCTTTTGGGTAAAATTTGGAAGTATAAAGAAAATGATGTGCAATATCTTTGCGATAAAATAGGGTGTGCATTGTTGAGTACAGATGTCATGGAGGAAGTTCTTCGAGATATGGAAGGTTTGGAGGTACAGTGTAAGGGTTTATTGGTGTTGAGAAGGCGATTAGTCAAAGACTTCGAGAAGACACGTGTAAGGCATTAAGATCGATTACTCGAACGGTCGCGAAGTGGGATGGTGAACAGTTACGTGGTGTCTATAAATAGTTTGGAAATGGGCGACTGTTCATATCTTACAAACTTTAAATACAAATTATCTAGTGCGAATTTACTATGCTCGTTACTTGGATCATAGCCGACAATTGGGAAGGAGGAGATTTCCGTGTTGATCGAAAGAGCAAAATGGGCTAAAAAGAGGGATACAGAAGCAGCGCGTAAAGAAGGTTAGTAATTTTGATGTTGTGTGTTGTTCTGTGATTGAATATTTACTTAACTCTGTAGAATTAGGTATTATTAAGGTATTTGTAGATTGAATTTAAAGTAAAGTAGATGGATTGGTTGGAAGGGAAGATTTAACTGTGTTAGGGTTTTATTTAGAAATCATGATTGTGATCGTTGTAGGTTGATTTGTTGGTGGAAATGGAGTCGTAATGGTTAATAAAGGGATTGGGGTGTGAGAAATTCGCGTGATTGGTGGTGAGGGATGGAGAGAGTATGGTTGTTGACGCGGTGAGGATGGTACAACTGTAGGGGAAGTGTTAGGTTTCGGCGAGATTATTGGAGATTTTTTCGTAAAAGTAGTTTGGATATGGCCAAAATTTATGCTGGAGAAAACGATATCCGTATTTTCAATGAGAGTATTTTGGCGGGAAGCAGGTGTAGCATCTTCGAGAACTAGAGATATTCCTGTAACTCGTCCAAAATTATAATTAATATAGTAATCGATGTATTTTACTTAGCAAAGAATTAAATGAAATTTCATTAAGAACTGAACGTAGTAAGATGCAACTGTAAGTAACAATAGTTGATCGAATTGATTTATATAAGAATGATGTGTTGGAGAGTAATCTCGACATGGTTTATGAATATGAACATATGAACCTATGAACATATATATGTATCATATATGATAGATACTAATTGTGGTAAATATATGGAATCTGATTTACAGGTTCTTAAAAATTGCTAAAACAAATCAAATTGATGATAAAGAGATAATTGAGAATCTCCAAGACGTAGAGCATTTGATGATTGATGTCTCTATCTCTTCGCAATAGCTGGGAAGTAGATATAGGGTGGGTTCGAGTAGTGCCGGTTTAGCTGGTGTCGAGCAGTTTAGGGTGGCGCCTAGGGTTGTCGAAGTGTCTGATGAGGAGGCCACCAAAATAGACATAGATCATGAACCACAGGTGAATGATCGAGAAGGTAGTGGGGGTGGGGAGGAAGACGTGGAGGAGGGTAAGGAGGCCTATTATGGAGAGGGTCCAGAGACAAAAGAAAATTTGAGGTTCAAGAAGAAATATGGTATTCTTAGAGATATTAGACTAGAGGAGTACCAGTACGATATGATTGACCAAGAAATACCTCTGGGTAGGATTTTGGTTTATCGAGAACAAATTTAGAATGGGTTGAAACTTCCCCTTTGAGCTGATCAAAAGTAGTTGTTGAACTTTTTTGATGTAGCACCTGGTCAGTTTAATCCAAATGTATACGACCTATTTAGGGTATGTGGGGCGATAAACGGTCAACTTAATGCAAGGGGGTGGAGTTGATACTAGTCGATGATATATATGTGTATTAAACACTGAAGATGAACCCGAAGAAATTAGGTTACCGGTATTTGGCGAGGTTTCTTAAAAGACCATTGTTTTATGACATGGTGTTAATAGGAAGGCGATACAGCGATGAACATTTACTTGTCTCTGGGAACTATTAGTTCGACATGAAGGACCCTTGTGAGCCCTTAATGAGAAAGGCCTTTCACTTAGGTTTGTGGTTAGGTAATTTTAATTGTCAATGTTCGAAGGCTTGAACGTTATGTGAATTTATTGTAACTGTATTGCTATGTATGTGCAGCTTTGATGGAGGTCGATAGGAACTCTAAAGTTAAAGGAGAGTTGTACAAGATTAGGAAATGATTCTTTGGTAGGATTGACAATCTATCATCGACCAAGATTAAGTGAGTACCCTATTTCAAGAGGCCGAGTTAAAGAGGTCGAGGACCAAAGGTAGTGAAGTTTCTGTCATCGACGGTAAGATGCTGGCAAAGAACAAGAGGGTTGCAAAGGCTAGTCTGCCTTTAGAAAATTGTTCCCTGGCTGGGTACAATACTGATACGGAGATAGATGCCATGTTTGGAGAATTTCTGGGAAAGAGTAAGAAGAAAATGCTGTCGAGCCAAGCTGCTCCTCCACTTCTTCCTCACAAGAGGACTACTCGATAGTCGACAACGGAGGAAATAACAGGTACCGTTAATTCAGTTGCTGTGGCAGATGGGTATCTTCCACAAGGTGTGGGGAGTGTACTCCCGAAGATGAAAGGGAGTGGTGGGGCATCGAAAAATAAATTCATCGAAGAGTCTGAGACTGAAGTTTAGAGGTCAATAGACTCGTATATGTCTGGGATGGATGTACTAAAGGTAGAGTTGGATGACTGTTTGGTGGAGACTGAGAGCTTGATTACGTTTCTTGGCGAGGGCTAGCAAAATATATCAAAGGTGAGAAATTTTAGTACTTTGCTTCGATTAAAGAAACTGGTAAGTTATTTGAATACTCAATTTATGAATGTAATGCATATCAAGAAGTTGCTGACGGAAGCCAATGATCGCATTGTTGGCAGCAGTGATCTGGAAAATCAAGTTATGGCATATAAAAATATAGAGAAAGATTTGATCAAGGAGAAGGATGGGTTGAATGCAAAGCTGAATACCTACAAGCTGGAAGCAAAAAAGGCGAGGGATGCTATACTTCGTGAAGCGAAGAAAATTTTGGAAAAAGAAAAAATGGAGGCTTTGGCATTGCAAAAAGTAAACTTTGAGATGGATCTAAGGGAGCAGGTTACCGATGCACGAAAGGCGATGGGGCTAGAACAGGGCAAGGATCTTGACAAGGTTAGGGCTCAGTTGAATGCAGAGAAGTTGGTGAGATGTAAGAAAGTGAGGGCCCATTTTGCAGGGCAGTATGCGGAGTTTGAGGTGAGGAGAAACTTTAATAAGGGGTTGGTAAAGTCTGGTGGTGGTGTCTTCAATGATTCAAGTTCAGAAGATGAAGTGTCGGAGACTCCCGAAGTTTGTGGTGAGACAGATGTCATCGAGGATGTGGTAATGATGGAAGCTGATGTCTCGCGCCCTGAGGAGCTAGCAGATGTTCCTGCACCCGAAGGTTTTCTGAATGTAGGCGAAGTAATATCTTCCTTTGTAGTGTAAAAAAATTGTGTAAGCAGTATTATATGTGTGGAAGTATGTAAAAATGGTCGGTGGGACCAAAACAATTTTAATTTTGTAGTATGTTGGATGATGAATATTTGTTTTTTGGAGAAATTTTATTTTGAAAACTTGTTGCATATATCTTGTAAATTATGCTAAGTAGTAGATTTGACAAAGTGATATGTCGAATGTGATTGTGGATCGTAGCAGATAAGTAAGGAATGCTTGTTGGTGTGATAAGTGAATGATGGCCATGAAATGGCAAGTAAGAAACATGAGTATCAGATGTGTATCCTTAGATGGATATCTGGATTGAGATTCGAGAAGAACAAGAGTTGTTTACAGTTTATTCGATAAGTAAGGAATGCGAAGTAGAATATCCTATAATTGGATAGTGTTCGCATAAAAATGAATGATAGTCAGGATGCGTACTTATAAAGTATGGATCGAGATCAATCGAAGATTGTACAGATGGTTGACATTCTGATGCATACATATAAAGTATGGATCGAGTGTAAGTAAAGATAGAAAAGATTGATTGTCTGAGGCATACGTATAAAGTATGGGTCGAGATCAGGTCAAAATAGTAACGATTGTTTGTCTGATGTATACTTATAAAGTATGAATCGAGATCAAGTAAAAATAGTAAGGATGAGTGATTGTTTGATGTTGTCAAGTATGGATCGAGATCAAGTCAAAATAGTAAGGATTATTGATTGTTTGTCAAATATGGATCGAGATCAAGCCAAAATACTAAGGATGATTGATTGTCTGATGCATACTTGTCAAATATGGATTGAGATTAGGTTAAAATAGTAAGGATGATTGATTATTTGATCCATACTTATAAAGTATGGATCAAGATCAAGTAAAAATAGTAAGGATGATTGATTGTCTGATGCATACTTGCTAAGTATGGATCGAGATCAAGTGAAAATAGTAAGGATTAAACTGACAGTAAAATTTGTTTATTTGAATCGATGAAAATGGTTGCAGTGTTTTATCTGTAAAACAGTTTCAGTTGGGCAGTATTCCATAGATATTTGAGCTATATTTTCTCTTCTGTCATCAGCTAGTAAGTTCTACTATATGTCTTGTCACTGACAATATATGGCCCTTCACAGTTTTCTGATTAATTTCCTAAATTTTTAGGCCGAGTACTGTCTTGGATCCGTCGAAGGACAAGGTCTCCAATACCAAATTTCATTTTTCTAACTTCTTTGTTATAATATTTTTTAATGTGTCAGGGTATCGTTCCGAATTTGTAATGGCTCTGTCTCAGGTCTCTTCGATTCAGTTGAGGTTATAGGGAAGACCGAGTTCATTATCTTCATCTGGGATTTTCCTGTGGGTACCTGGGAGATCGAGGTATGAAAGTATGACTGCTTTAGTACCGAAGGCCATCATGAAAAAAGTGCAGCCTATTGAAACTCGAGGAGTGGTTCAGTAGGCCCAGAGAACACTGAGTAGTTCGTCAACCCACCTTCCCTTCTTGTCTTCGAGACGCTTGTGTAAACCGGATTTGATACTTTTGTTAATGGCTTCGGCTTGTCCATTGCCTTAAGGATAGTATGGTGTCGATGTTGATAGCTGAATTTTATATTTATGGAGGAAAGCAAGTACTTTTACGTTGGTGAATTGCTTGCCGTTATCGGAGCGTATCATTTGGGGGTAGCCAAACTTGGTGATTATGTACTCCCAAAGGAACTTGATGACCTCATTTTCATCGGTATGGCATAGAGGAACTGTTTCAACCCATTTTATGAAGTAATTAGTAGCGACTAGGACGAATCTTCGGTTTCCTGATGCTGGATGGAAATGTCCAATGATGTCGATCCCCCATCGTTTAAACGGCCAGAGGACATTGCTAATATACAAGTCGAGGGCTGGACTTTTGATGTTTTGAGCGTGGATTTGGCATTTGTAGCATTTACGAACAAATTCTTCACAATCTTGTCTCATCTTGGGCCAGTATAGTCCTTGCGTGAATGTGCGTTGGGCTAATGATCTTCCTGAAACGTGTGTGCCACAAATACCTTCATAAAGTTTTCTGATTTTGATCAGAGCTTGTTTTTGAAATATGCATTCGATAAGTGGTCCCCTTCCTGTGATGCGATATAAGATGTTATCTTAGACTATGAATCTGGGGTACTTAGTCAAAAGTGATCGAACTTCTTCTTTATTACTGGGGAGGACATTGGAGTTGAGGTATGCATAGAACGGTATTCTTCAGTCTTCAGGATCTTTGTCTTTAGCATGCTGATCTGCAGTCTTGACAGTATATCGAAACTGGAATGTTCGATGATTTCGATTTCAAAAGATCTTTTTTCATTGTCCCCCAGTATGGCAGCGACGTAAGCTAATGCGTTGGCATGTCAATTTTCTTGTTGAGGTAAGTAAGAGATTATTGTGTGTTTGAATTTGTTCATCTTTTCTTCGACCAGGGCTGCATAATCAGCCATTTTTCCCGTTGTACGGAATGTCTTATTGTAATGATTTGCCATGAGTAAAGATTCGACGTAGACTGCCAATTCTTCCACTCCTAGTGTGAGTTCGAGATCTAGACCGTGTAGGATTCCTTCATATTCGGTCTCATTATTGGTGGCATAAAAGTTTAGTTTGATTACTTTCTCGATGTGATATTTGGAAGGTGTAACGAGGACTATACCAATCCCTGACCCTTGTGGTTCAGCTAATCCGTCTGTAAAATGTCACAAACCCGAGCTTTTAGACCATGTGTCTGGTTCTACTATTGAGTTATCTATGAAGATTTCTTTGAGTTCTTTCCAATTAGGGTCTTCGACCTAGAAAGTCTTCCAAAAAGTCAGCTACTGCTTGTCCCTTGACTGATATCTGGGATTCGAAGAAGATATCGTATTCAACAAGGAAAATAGACCATTGCTGGATTCTTTAAGATTTTTCTTTTTTGGAGAGTACCAGTTTGAGGGGATACTTGGCGATGATTTTGATGGGATGAGCTTGAAAGTAAGGATGAAGCTTTTGAGAGTTGTAGACCAAGGCGAGTAGTTATTTTTCTATTGTGTGTATCTTTTTTAGCAGGCATGAGTATTTTGCTGATGAAGTAGATTAATTTTTCTACTCCTCCATCTTCTCTAATAAGGGCAGAACTAATTGAGTCTTTAGTCGTGGATAAGTACATTGTCAGTGTTTTGCCATCAACTGAAGTACTCATGATAGGAGGATTCCCCAAGTATCGTTTAAGATCATGGAAGGCTAACTCAGAGTCAGGAGTCCAAATGATTTCCTTGTGTTGTTTCTTTAAAAGAGGAGTGGGATTACCACGAAGAAGGAGGTAAAGAATTTTGCATCGATCAGATGACTTGGAGATGAATTTTTGAAGAGCGACGATCTTGCCGACAAAATTTTGGACATCTTTCTTTGTTCGCGGAGATGGCATCGCGATGAGCGCTTTGACTTGGTCAAGATCAATTTAGATTCCTCTTCTGCTGAACAAGTACTTCAGGAATTTACCAGATGCGACTCCAAGATGGCATTTCTCTGGGTTGAGTTTCATCTAGTATTTGTGAAGGATATTAAAGATGGTTTGGAGGTTGCTGGAGTGGTCTTCGCGTTTTAAGCTTATGGAGATCATATTGTCGATGTAGGCTTCCATAATTGTGCTGAGATGATTTCACTGTGTAATAGTAGAGACCTCTTTCGGTAATGAAGGTTACTTTCTCTTGATCGTCTTTGGCGAGTGGAGTCGAGAAGTATGTACCCTGCGACGGAGTCGAGAAGTTGTAGAATTAGTGGTAGCAAAAAATTGTCCTTGGGTGTAAACTTGCTGGGTTCTGTGAAGTCAACATAAACCCTAATCTTTCCATCTTTCTTCGGTATTGCTACGATGTTAGAAACCCACTTCTGATACTTACCTTCCCGAATAAATCATACCTGAAGGAGTTTATCAATTTCTTCGTTCACGGCATTGCAAAGGCGAGGAGCTAAGTTCCGTCATTTCTAAATGATAGCTTTGCTATCCTGAAGGAGGTTTAGTCTGTGGCACGTAATTGATGGATCGATGCCAGACATTTCTGGGTAAGTCCAGGCAAAGATGTCTATGTTTTTCTTAAGTAGCTAGATCATGGCTTCTTTTTTCTCGTTGGATAGTTTGGGGCTGATGAAGGTATGACGTCCAGGACCGTCGAGTTCAATGGATTTGACTATCTTAGTGTCATGTTATTCGAATGTGGGGGTGTCTATTACAGTTGTTGCAATACTTTGAGAAGTTTTGTTGTATGAGAGTTGGTTGTGGTTTTATCGTACATACGTGCAACTGCTTGGCTACCTTTGATTTTGTAGTTTTCGTGATCTGTTGGAAATCGCAATACTAGATGATAAGTAGAAGGTACTGCTTTGATCGATTGTAACCAACTACGTCCCAAAATTCCCAAATATTTGGACTCAACATCTATGACAAGGGAATTTATGAATGTTGTTTTTGATCCTGCCTAAACTGGCAGAGTGATTTCTCCTGTAGCTGAGTCTTTCAAACCGTTAAGGACAGTGATTGTTGTTGTCAAAGCTTTCACCGAGTCCGTGAGGCCTAGGACTTTAATTGCTCTTCTAAGCAATACATCTATCGTGCTTCCTGTATTGACGAGAAGCGTATGTAGGTAGTCCTGTCTGACTTTGAGCATAATGATGACAGGGTCAATATGAGGGTACGTTATGTGGCTGGTGTCACAGTCCTCGAAGGTAATATGGTAAGGATGCTTTAATTTTCTTGAGCTAGGGAGAAGTTTTGCTGATTTATCTGAGGAGGTCATTTTACAAAGGGATGTAATCCGATCGTCTTGTTTTCTTGTCTTCCCTTTTTCAATTTCGATCATATACAGATGGCGAGCTTGCCCCTGAACTTGATTTTGTTCAACGTCATTGTTTTATACTTCATCTTTGAGAAACTTTTGGACGTCGATGACATAATTATGAAGCCTTCCAGCTAAGAGGATGCGATAAAAGATTTGAATGAGAGAGTAACAACTGTCAGTTTCACGACTATACACATTGTGATACTGACATAGAGGTCTGTTGGGGAGATCAAGTATTGTTTGTGGTGCTCGATAACACTCATCTCTCTTTATCATTGGTAAGATAGCGGAGAGATTCGCTGTCATTCGGGGTAGAACTGGTACAGGCCTATCGGGTTTGTCGGGTTTCCAATTATTGTCGATGTTTCTACCGCGTTGTTTGGGTGCTTCAGTAGTGGTCGACTTTTAGGGAGGAGAAGAAGTGGTGAGTCGGGAATGAATGGCAGAAGAACTCTTCATTTTATCCTTCTTAGATCATTCTAGTTCGATGTAGTTATTAACTACATCAATCATTTCTGTCACCGTTTTGGGCTTGTGTATAGAGTAAGCTCTTCTCAAACCTTAGAATCGATGTGTAGGGTGGAAGTGAAGGCTGTAATGACTATTTTAGGATTGGAGTTCCCAATTTTCCGAGTTTCTTGCAAGAAACACTTATAAAAGCTTGTCAAGGTTTCATTCGTGCCTTGCTTGAAGAAAAACAAGGAATCCACAGTAATCTCTCGTTCTTTCGCGTGAACATAATTCGATTCGAATAAACACTGCAAATGATTGAATATGGTGATGGAGCCTTCTTGGATTGTATGGAACCATCTAAAAGGTTCTTATTTTAGGCTTATATTGAATAGCCTGCAGAGCATGTGGTCGAGTTTGGAGTATAATCCTACCGCGGCTTTGAAATGTCATACATGGGTGAGGGGGCCAGTTAGGTCTGTATATTGAATAAACTTAGGCATGTGGAAATTGTCTGGGATGGGCATAATATTTGACATGAGGGGAGATAGGGTTTGTCTCGATCCTGTTAAATGCAGATCTTCAGCCTGGGATATAAGAGTTTATGGCCTGGATCCTGTTGTTTTGGTCATCCAAAGTGATGAACTGTTGTGGAGGAATTGGTAAGGCTGCAACTTGAGGAACAAAATCTCCATGTCCTTCTGGTCCCAATCGATCCCAGATTGGTCTTCTTTCTGATGGTGGGGGAGTCCGGTGATGCGTGCATCGACTTCTTTGAGTTGTCGATACTGAGGATGTTAAACCAAAATGCCGAGAAACCCTGTCTAGATTTTTGGATCTAGATTGAGAAATTCGCAATCCATCTTCTCTTGGTTGATCATCACGCTGAGTTGCTCTTAACCGATGATCGCTTCGGGCAAGTGGAGGTGGCGCTTATCGGTCAGTGAGTCGATCTTGGGCTCTCCCTGATCTCTCTATTTACTTTTGATGTGTTTGACTCTGCAGATCCAAAGCTTTCCTTCGTTCCTCTCTCTTCGTTTGAAGATCTTGAGCGTGGACACGCTGATCCTCCAATCTTTAGGTTTTTTCTGCAGCCATTTGTTTCTGAAGTTTGATTACTGCACCGTGCAGGTCGGCCGTTCCTGTTATCAGATTAATTTCTTGGTCTCTCACCATGCTGGAATGGCTTCTCAGGTTCATGTTTGTCATTGGAAGGTTTTTAAATTAGTGTTGGTAAAGAAAAGTGTTGTAATTCCCACAAACGGCGCCAATTATAATGGCGTGTTTTCCGTAAGGAGAATCTTAGCCAATACTTATTCGTATGGAGAATGTAATAAAAGACTAAATGCATACAAGATTTTAAGTGGAAAACTCAGTAAAAACTGAGAAAAACCACAACCTCAGGGCGGATTTTGATATAAAATCTAGTATATTGCTAGTTATTACAAGTTTTCGGGAGTGATAGTAGGGATTAGGAAGTAAGGATAGTAAAGTTGTGAATTGCGGTCCTTGAACAATCTATTCTCAGCCTGTATTTATAGTAGATATAGGCATTTTACAAAAAGAAAGAAATAGTCTCCTATTCTGGGGGGAGTTGGCGAACTTCGCGGATTTCTAACAGCTCATTCTTTGCCAGGCACAACAACTACTTTTAGTTGGCTGAAGATTGAGGTATCTTCTCGAATGCTATATGTCATCGATCATGTATGGCTGTCTTCGACTACGCTTTGCTGGCTTACTCTTGTCAAATCTGAGGAATATGTTACTATAAGTTTATATCTTCGTACTGGCTTGCCAGGCTGAGCTTAATATCATCCTCTGTTAAACCAAAGTAACGGTATGACTGAATCAGGTTGTCCCTTCCGACCTTCATCGTCTTCATGGCCTTCTTCAGTATTTATTGGCGCTCGACCATCTACGCCTGCAGCTTCGATCTCACAGCAGCTTTAACAGCTTCCATCGCTACCTCTTTTTTTCTCTCGGATTGAGCAATCAATTTACTCAACTGCCTTTTCAGCTCTGCAATCTCCTTCGATTGAGCCTCAACCTTTTGGGAGAGCTCCAGATGATCCTTTTTTCTGTTTAGCAGAAACTACGATAACCTTTAACAAGCATCGACAACTGCCAAAACAAATGATAAATCAGAACCAGTAATAAAGAACAACAAATAGCACCAAATCATACTAATAGTTACCTATTCCACATGCTCTTGGAACAGCCCTTTGAGCTTTTATGTATCATTCTCCACCAGAGCGAAATAGCAATTCTCTATCTAACTCAGCTTGGTCACTACCTTCGAGCTTGTGGTGTTTTCATTTTGGCAGCACATCGTTCCCCTTCTCATGAGAAATTACCTCAACAGCCTTATGTTTCTTCGACACTTCGGCATCAGCAACTTCTTGCACTAACAGATTGCCACCTTTTGGAAGCTCGGCAGAAAATCGAGATAGCTTCTGGTGCACTTTTCTTAACCTTCAAAACTTTTGAATGTTGCTCAAGCTTTATAGAGGAGGAATCCCAGTAACGTCAAGAATGAGAGAAAGGTCCTCATCCACAAGATTCACTGATGAACTCTTATCCTTCACAGACTGTCCTCGACCTTCTATAGCTCGACTTAAATTAGCTCGCTAAACTTTAGGAATCTAAGAATTCACTCTCTTGACTCTTCGGATGTTTGGCTCCCCAAGCACCTGCTTCAGGTCTTTCTATTCCTGAGCTACACGATCAAACAAACTCGACTAATTAGGAGTAACAACTGTTGCGGGACCTGCAATGCTGCATACATAGAATTGATTAGCAGTTCACAGCCAGTTAGACATTTACTCAAAGATAGCAGAAATTACTTTCTTGGATTAAAAAATTTAAATTCCAGCTCGAGCGCTGGTTCATCTGGGACCTGCATATTGTTGCCCCTAACCAATACAAGATGGTCATTCCATGGTCAACCAGCAGAATTGAAATAAAAAAAATTTGACATTGAAGAATCACTATACAGATAGCAACTCCTATTAGCCTTTAGATACTTCATTTTGTAAAACTTCATCACATCTGCAGCAACGTATTGCCTTGCAGTACCTCTTACTCTTCACAATTCATTTAATGCCTCACAAACCCTCATTATTTCATACACATTCCCATTTAGCTGCGCTGGACTGCAATATAGTATATTCATAACCCCCTTTTGGAAATGAGTCAGTGGTACCCTTAGACCATACACCAACTAATTCAGATAACACAAGAACCGATCATTCAGGCCTACCTCTACAAATTCATTAAAGTATGATATTTCCACATTATCCTAAATTCCCCTCTCCAACTTCAATAGATCAAGACTAAGGACTTGGTAATACACCTTGTCCCCTCGAACTAGAAAAAATGTCCTAAGCCAAAACTCGTCCTCCTTCACATATTCCTCATACTTTTTTGATAATTTCTTTTTATACCTCAATAATTCATTTTCTGCATCAACCCCCTCCGGGTATATAACATATTCTACCTTCATCTCAGCCTCTTCCATAACTACGTCCTCAATTTGGGTGGGCACACTCTCTACTACACCCATTACTCCTTCCCTACTATCTACAACCCCCTCTTTATCTTCACAATCGTCCTCTCTACCTGATGATGATGTCTCTTCCGAGCTGGATGATACTACAAATTTATTCCTATGACTTCAATTTTTAGTTTGCATTTTTGACCTACAAATCAAAAGAAAATTGGCGTTTACTCAGTCTAGCCCTACAATTCATTTTTACAGATTACACAATAATCTACAAACAAATAACAAAAACCCCACCCACATTTTCTTTTTCCTCCTTCTTACCCAAACAACCTCTATAACAAAAAAATTCTCCTTTTAAACTTTCCCAAATGTACTTAAACTTTTCCCTTCAACCATAAGTAGTTCACAAAAAAAAAAAAAAAAAAACCAGCTACCACAATCTTAGAGAAGTTGGAATTTCATGTTCCCCAAATTTACATCAATTCACTCAATAAATATCAGTATCAGAGGATCATTTTTTACTCCCTCTCCCATTTAGGAAATAACAAATACCCCTCACATTCTAATATACATAACAAATCTACTTTTATATAATCAAATCCACAACATCAAAATATAAAGATTCAAGAAATCCTACTCACCTGTACTCGGAGATCTACAATCTGCTGCTCTACCAATACCCATTGAAGAGATTTCTCGATTACCCTATTTTTCAAACATAGGAGTAATACCAGACAAAGTTTTTGTTAATATTGGAGTATAGTTTTCTGAACTCAAACATTTTTTCTCTCTCAGTGCACTATTCTCAATACTCTTTTCTCTCCCTAAAATTATAGATAATTTATGAGGGAGAGATAGTCAAGTTTTTATACCCTCCCTCAGTTTTTAAAGCGACAACTCCTTCAGACACTAGCAGTCACTCCTACTTCCTTCATAGATATGTCCTTTTGCCTTACCATTTCATCATTACTCCTTGAGTAACGAGTTCTGTTATCACGATTGTTTCTCACATCAGCCATTAAATAAATCTTCTCATCCTTCCCAAGAGAGCCTGTACAACCAATCACTTTTCTTTTCCCTCAACAGTTCATACAACACCATCCCTCACTATAAATAGTAGATAATTTCAAATTTTGAATTAGTCAAGACAACTATTAACATCTCACACGGCTATCGTCCATCATAATGCCTCCTTAAACAGCATAACATACGTATCAGTTCTACTATTTAGTATGAACATTAACTGCATACTTATTACAAGTCAACAGTTAACAAAACATAGAATTCTTCCAAAAGATTATTTATTCATTTGGATCTGGAAGAATTCGAGTTTACATTTAAAAATAGTTACATTTAAAGTAGTTTGGGTGGTTCGGCTCCATACACGGTATTATCTCCCCCCCCCCCCCCCCCCCCCGCTGCTCTTCCACATCAAGGATAAGAGTTCTAAATACATCACACCAGAAAAATGATCCAGTTCTATACGCCTATCTTCATCATTTAGCCCCTCTAACTGCAACGGCCACTTCGAAAGAACGACATCATATGGCAGCAAACTGAAATACCTCTCCCGTAATTCGGCCACCTTAATAGCTAACCTACCTTCCACAGGATGCTGCACATGTAGAGAACGCGCCCTCACCATTAAAAGCTTTAAAGCTTGATCTACAGAAGAATAAGACAAAGAGTACCTAAAGATCAAGTCACTTATATAACCTATGAGAATCATTTCTTTAGCCACCCATATATCCTGCGAAATAAATCTTTTGGGGAACATATATTTTAAGAAATAAACTAATGGAAACAAAATATTTTCTTCCCAATCCACATACGTACGTATACCAATACACCATTATCATCAAAAAGGGAAGATTACTTGGCCATGACAGTGCACATTTACCATAACAGGTAGAATATTTGACTAAATTACGGGCCACTATTCCTCACATACCTCAAACTCATCACAGGCTAAGTAAAAATAGTTTGCATAAAGTATTTCATAGATCGAATATTACAGTTTGGGGAACTTCTACCCAGTTAGAGACATTTTGCTCCAAGTCGCATAAAAATGTTCTAGGTAATTTTCTGCAATTTATACCAGGATGATATACTTCGCATGGTACGTATATGAATATGACCAAATACACAAAGCGCAAAAATGGAAAGGCATGTTAATTTTATAAAATAAATGTTACAAATTGAGTTGTTCTTCAAAACAACCTAGTTACAACCAATACATCCACCAGAGCAGCCCCCACAATCGTCCCTTGCATTAAAAGTGTCTTCGTGTTCAACCATCTCATAGGCTAAAATCCTCTTACTATCCCTATGCTCCACTTCTGCCAGTAGAACATAGTGATACTGACAGAGCTAGAAGAAGTCTAATTCACCAACCTCAGTATCCAACTCACTCGTCCCCTCGTATGTCGGCTCAACGGGTATGGGCGTAGGGTCTAATAGAGATTGTTGACCAAAATATCATATTTTCAATACCTCATACTTGGCATTCACATGTCTTACAAAGTCCTTAAGACGAATCTAGGATCTGTTCTTCACTATGATACAAAGAGAATGAGATAATTTTTTCCCCAATCACATGATATTTACAGCCTTCCAAGCTTGGGTTACAAATCCCAATAGTTAAATATGATCCAATCAATGTATATTGGAAGTCTTTCAAACTGGGTATTTAAGAATGAATGCTGGAAATGGTTTTATCGTATTAAATGCTACTACCGATTACAAGATAACCGATCACGACATCCATATACAATTCATATATAATAATTCGAGAAAACTTTCACAAGTACTTACATAATAGATTTTGAATTGGTTTTCATAAATTCATACCGGTGTATAAAGAAAGAAAGTTACAAAGCAAGAAAAGGAAAAGGCAAGTTTATTTTATCCAAACGAGATTACAAATAAAGTTGGTTACCAGAAAAACCTACAACTTTCACCGTCGTTCCCCGTGTAGGGATAATCTTCATCGTCAACCATCTCTTCAGCTAAAGAGCGTAGACTATCCCTACGTTCTACTTCCGTCAGCAGAACGTAATGATAATGACAGAGCCAGACGAAATCATCTTCATTAACTTCTACCTTTAACTTGCTCATCCCCTGGTATGCTAGCTCTACAGGTATGGGAGTGAGATCTGATAAAGACTGCTGACCAAAATATCGCACTTTAAGTTTTTCAAACTTGGCCTCCACATGCCTAGCATGTTCCTCGCTGCGAGTCTGAGACCTGGTATTCTGCATGCAAATTAAACAACATGATAAACAACAAGCCATCAACGAATCAAATTTCATAAGATCCAATCTCAAACCCAAAATCTATTTAAAAAAATATATTTCCCACTAAATAAGTTAGGAATATATAACATCTATTGTTACATGAAAATGATCTAATCGAGACCTTAAAGGGAAGACTGTTGTAGCTTTTGTCCAACACTGTCGAGTAAAGGAGGGATTCAGATGAAAGTTGGGTGATAGGATAAAAGTCGGGTAATAGGCTTATAATCCAGATTTCCATCCTAACCTTGAATCAGTAAGATCTGAATGCAATTTGGATGGCCTTATGATCCAGATTTATATCCGAATGTAATTACTTATAGGTCGTTTCGACCATTAGTTTTGCCTCTTGATCCATGTTGATGTAATAAGTCTCCCAAGTATATAAGGGAGACTTAAGGTATTTCATAGCAACCCTTGGTGAGATCTTTGTGTGAGAAATTTTTTGAGAGAAAACCTCATAGTATTGTATAATTGTATCCTTGGATCATTGGAATAAACTCTTTTTCTCTCTTTCATGTGTGGACATAGGTAACTTGCCAAACCACCTTACATGTGTGTTCTCTTGTGATTATGTTTATTCCTTTAGATTATTTGTAGCTAATCGGATTGAATCAGAGTTTGGCTTCCGCGGCGGTGCTCAACAATTGGTATCAGAGTAAGGCTGTATCCTCGATGGTTTTTAGAATTGAGGTAACGTTAATTTATCTCGATTTCATTTGGTTTTTGATTTCTATTAGTGTATGAAAATTTGGGGAATAATGGAAGAAGGAGATGAACCTAGTTCCTCGATGGCGCCTAAACGGAATAGCACAACAGTGATGTTTAACAATGCCAAAATTAAAGTTGAGAAATTCAATGACACAAATAACTTTGGCATATGGCGATACAAAGTTATTGATGTACTTATTCAATAAGATTTAGATGAGGTGTTAGAAGACAAACCGAAGGAGGTAGATTAGAGTGTTTGGAAGAAGATAAACAAGATGACTTGTGGTCAAATTCGTTCATATCTTACTCAAAATATAAAATACATTGTAATAAACGAAACCTCGACAAGAGAAATTTGGAGGATACTTAAGAAGAAGTATTTTGTGAAAATCATCTAAAATCGACTCTATTTGAAGAAGAAGCTTTACCGCTTCACGATGAGACAAGAGATTTTTATGTAAGAGCACTTGAATGATTTTACCAAGTTACTAGTCGACTTGGCAAATCTAGAAGAGATTGTTGGTGATGAAGACAAGACACATCTTTTGTTCTTGAACTCATTTCCCGAGGAGTATGAACATTTCATTACGACGATAACCTATGGAAAAATTTATTTATAATACTCAGATGTGACTACGGCTATAGTGAACCATGAGTACCAAAAAAATGATCAACATGAGTCTGAGAAGTCAACGTCCGAGGTGTTGATGGCAAGAGGGAGGTCAACGAACAAAGAGAAGTCAAGTGGTAACAACTTTCGATCGAAGTCGAAAGGTCGCGGTATAAATAATAACAATTTGGGTAAAAACCAATGTGTATTTTGTAAAGAGATGGGTCATTGGAAGAATGAGTGTCCTACGCTTCTAAAGAAGAAGAAAGGTGAGAAAGGTGGCTCTTTAGTAAATGTTGCTAAAATATGGGAAATAATGGTAATAATTCCAACTTTTCTTTAACTATATTATTGAGTGCATGTATTGTTGATTTAAAAGAGTGGATCTTGGATTCAGGTGCTACTTATCACATTTGTCCCGAAAATGGTTGTTTTTCTAGTTTGAAAAGGCTAGAAGGTGGAGCTATGTTGATGGAAAATAGTCATTCCTATCGCATAATGGGGATAAGTATCATTCGCTTAATGTTGTATAATGGGTTGATTAAGGAAATTGAGGAAGTTCGATATATTCTGACGATAAAGAAGAATATTATCTCAATATGTTTACCTAAAGCAAAAGGTTACAAGGTTGCATCTAAGAATGACGTGAATAAGGTTCTTAAGGGAGACATGGTTGTGTTAAAGGTTCAAAAAAGAAGTAACAACTTGGACTATTTGGATGGTACAGCTGTTCTTGGTGAGGTTGTTACTACAGGAAGTGAGGAGACTACTTCCAGAGATACCACTAGACTATGGCATATGCGTTTGGAGCATACAGGGGAGAAGTCTTTGAGAGTTATTGCGAACCAATGGCTATTAAAAGGTGTTAAGGCGTGCAAATTAGACTTTTGTAAATGTTATGTTCTGGGCAAGCAGACAAGGGTAAAGTTTAGCATGGCTATCCATCTTACTCGTGGAACCCTTGACTATGTTCATTCAGATGTTTGGGGACCCTCCAGGAATACATCACTTGGGGGTAAACATTATTTTGTGTCTTTTATGGATAATTTTTCTAGGCGTGTATGGGTATATACCATAATGAGGAAGGATGAAGTTCTAGAAATATTCATGAGGTGAAAGAAGTTAATAGAGACTCATACTGGTAGAAAGATCAAATTGCTCCATTCAAATAATGGTGAGGACTATACAAATGATCTGTTTTTATAAGTATATCAGGGTGAGAGGATCGTTCGATATTTTACCGTTAGAGAGATACCGTAACAAAATAAGGTAGCTGAGCTCATGAATCATACTTTATTGGAGAAGGTGAGATGTATGTTGTCCAATTCTGGGTTGGACAAAATGTTCTGGGCTGAGGCTTTGACATATGCATGCTACCTTGTTAATAGGTTACCTTCGGTTGTAACTGAGGGTAAGACGCCAATGAAAGCTTGGTCGGGGGAACTTGCTGCAGATTATGATACTCTTCATATTTTTGGTTGTCCAACATACTGTCATGTCAAAGATGGTAAGTTGGATCCTCAGGCAAGGAATGCCATTTTTCCTGATAAGAAGAAGGGTGTGAAAGGTTGCAAGTTATGGGATACAATAGACTGGAAGATTATTATGAGAAGGGAGGTCAATTTTGATGAGACTTCTATAATGAAGTCACATGTCTCTGAGTACGAAGAGAAGACGACATGTGAGGTTTTACAGTGGGTAGAGATTGATGTATCTTCACATGGTCTAGAGAATTCTGTACCAAAGGGGGTATCATCTACCGGTAT
Organism: Kingdonia uniflora; assembly: GCA_014058105.1. Taxonomy (NCBI): domain Eukaryota; kingdom Viridiplantae; phylum Streptophyta; class Magnoliopsida; order Ranunculales; family Circaeasteraceae; genus Kingdonia; species Kingdonia uniflora. The sequence continues at coordinate 2,617,234 of JACGCM010000622.1, forward strand.
GGTAGTGGGTGATAAGCTATTTGTTTATGTTCCAGATGATAAAGACACTGACAAGAGTAGAGTATTTGGTGGTACGGATGAGGAGACTCTGGTGGTAGAGTCAATTATAACTAGTAAACCAAAGAGGAATGCAAGGTAGACAGGATTGCTTACAAATGACATTGTACTTCCAAAGGCGAAGGCTATGGTAGCCTACATACTACCGATTGTTAAAGAAGATGCTCCTTCAAACCATTGGGAGAGAACGATAAAGGAAGAGATGTATTCTCTTTCTAAGAATGAAACTTGGGAACTTTTAAAGTTGCCTGAGGGAAAGAAGGTGATTGGTGGTAAGCAGGTCTATAAAAGGAAACAAGGATCTTAAGATGATGATATACGCTTCAAGGCAAGACTCTTAGCGTAAGGCTATGCTCAAAGGGAGGAGATTTATTACAATGTCTCCAGTGGTGAAACTCTCCTCCATTCGTTTCCTTTTTGCCTTGGTAGCGAATTTAAATTGGAGTTGTAACAACTCAATGTTAAGATGCCATTCTTACATGGGAAGTTGAAGGAATAGATATATATGACTCAGCCGAGTGGGATTAAAGTTGCGGGAAAGGAAGACTATGCATATAAGCTGGAGATCGTTGTACAGCTTGAAGCAGTCTCCAAGACAATGGTACAAATAGTTTGATAAGTTTATGATTGGGCAGAAGTACAAACGAAGGCATTATGACTATTGTGTCTACTTACGCAAGCTACGTGACAGGTCATTTATTTACTTACTTTTGTATATGGATGATATGTTTATTACGTGTAAACACAAAAACGAGATTGACAAGTTGAAGAAGCAAATGAACCAAGAATTTAAAATAAAGGATCTCCGTGATGCGAAGAAGATTCTTGGAATGAAGATTCATAGTTGGAGATAGAGAGAAGAGAACGCTACATCCCTCTCAAACGACGTACATGAGGAAAGTACTTCAGAGATTTGATATTGATGGGAACATAAAACTTGTAAGTACGTCCCTTGCTCCTCATTTTAAGCTTAAGGCTTCTATGTCTCCAAAAATAGATGAGGAACGTGATTATATAAGTCAAGTTCCTTATGCTAGCGTTGTTGGTAGCTTGATGTATGTTATGGTATGTACTCGGCCAGATATTTCACAGGCAGTTGGTATGGTTAACATATATATATGTATAATCCAGGAAAAGATCATTGGCGTATTGTGAAATGGATTCTATGGTATATCAAAAGTACTGTAGATATTGATTTGGAATTTTGTAAACAAAATTCTATTGATTGTTTTTATCTGGGTAATGTAGATTCTAACTATATGGGTGATTTGAATAAACATCGGTCTAATACTGGGTATATTTTTTACATTGGGTAGATGACCGGTTAATTGGAGATCTACGCTACAGTCAACGGTGGCCTTATCTACTACTGAAGTAGAATATATGGCGGTGACTGAAGTGATCAAAGAATCTATTTGGATGAAGGGTCTTTTGTGCGATTTGGGCATTAAGATGGATCATCTTGATGCGTTTTGTGATAGTCAGAGTGTTATCTTCTTGGCTAAAGATCAGGTTCATTATCAGCGGACGAAGCATATTGATGTGCGTTATCACTTGTTAAAGAAGTTCTGCTGAAGAAGATTCACACCAATGATAACCTGGCCGATATGTTTATGAAAGTTGTTTCAGGGATTAAGATCAATCATTATTTGGACTTGGTCCAAATCCTTCATATGGATTGAGGGGATTTTGGGGACTACGAGCAACTTGATCCAAGGTATGTAGGCAACCATTGATTTAGTGCAGTCGATTTGGTTCTTTGGGACGTTTGTTTAGTTGGGTCCTTTGGGACGTTTGTTCGATTTGGTCTTTCGAGACGTTTGTTTAGTTGGGTCATTTAGGACGTTTGTTTGGTTGGGTCCTTTGTAACGTTTGTTCATTTTTGTCCTTTGGGACGTTTGTTGGGTTGGGTCCTTTGGGACGCGTTTGTTTGATTGGGTCATTTGGGACGTTTGCTCGATTTGGTCCTTAGGGATATTTGGTTAGAGAGGTTTTTGTTTTGTGTATTATTTGGTGGGTAGGCGAAGTTCGGCTCAGATTTGAGGAAATCATCACCGAGGTGAAGAATTGTCGGGTAAAGGAGGAATTGGGATGGAAGTCGGGTGATAGGATGAAAGTCGGGTGATAGGCTTATAATCCGAATTTCCATCCTAATCTTGACCAGTAAGATCCGAATGGCCTTATGATCCGAATTTGTATCTGGATACAAATACTTAAAGGTCGTTTCGACCATTGATTTTGCCTCTTGATCCTTGTTGATGCAATAAGTCTCCCAAGTATATAAGGGAGACTTAGCGTATTTCTTAGCAACCCTTGTTGAGATCTTTGTGTGAGAATTTTCTTGAGAGAAAACCTCATAGTGTTGTGTGATTGTAACCTTGGATCATTAGAATAAACTCTCTCTCTCTCTCGTGTTTGGACGTAGGCAACTCGCCGAACCACATTACATATGTGTTCTCTTATAATTGTGTTTATTCCTTTAGATTATTTGTAGCTAATCGGATCGAATCAGAGTTCGGCTTCCACGGCGGTACTCAACAAACACTAGACTGATAAGGTACCCTTCAACATGAAATTGTAATTTCTAGTCAAATTCGCAATGCTCAAGCAAACATAGGTCGTACTTGCCGAACTGTCTTAATGCTAATGTAGGATAGGTGCTTACAAGAGCTATGTGTTTCTCTTTCCTAGTTACCCGTCGAACCGAATCACTTAGATGCAAACAAAGTTTTTGTTCAACTTTCCCGTTTCCACAATGAAAAGATCCACTATCCACTCACTAAGTTTGATCTCGATTCCAACATTGAAGCTTCCACCCTGACCACCTCTAAGTTCTCTTCAAAACAATCGAAATGACCCCCTCTCCTTTTTCTTTAGCATGAACAAAATCAAGCACATATTTCATAGTTTTTCTAGGGTTTTGAAAAGCAGGTGTCACATGAATTTATGAAGGACCAGAAAGCCTAGTTCCTGCTCCCGGGCATAACCGGATAGAGTTTTTGGGTTTTCGGTTTCAGTTTCGGTGTCATCTAAAAGTCCTTAAACGGAAAATAAGAAGGATGGGATGCATGTGAGCCCCTTAGGCTAAGGGGAAGATTTGCGCAGAAGATCCCTATGCGTTACTACATATTTTATCCAAAACGAGATGATCTGTGTTCTTAAATTATCACCATTTGCCCGACCAATCCCTAGGGTACATCAAAACCCCACAAACCCACATGTAGTGAATCAAAGTCAGGACCTCTGCTTATTGATATAGCCCAACCTGCACTCGCGCTGATATGTTAATGTAAAATATTGTTAGGGAAGGAGATCAGATTCTCCAAAATCTCTAGTCATTTCCATTTTCACATTAAACAACCACCAAACTTTATCCATCAAACAGAGATGTCTACAAGCCTAACCACAAGCAATCCACCTTATGAGGTGGAGGAGGTGCCAGGCGTTCTCCGAATGTATAGCAATGGCTCCATTGTCCGATCGGCCAAATCCCTTTTTGATAGTCCTGTACTTGATGACAGCTTTATACTATCGAAAGAAATTCTCTTCGACGTAACAAACAATCTCTATCTCCGACTCTACAAACCCGCGTCTACCCCCAGTAATACAAAGCTGCCCGTCTTTTATTATATCCCCGGTGGGGGCTTCTGCATTAGAACGCGTATGTGGTCTAATTTTCATAATGATTGTATCCGTCTTGCTTCTGAACTACAAGCTGTAGTTATAGCACCTGACTACCGGCTTGCTTCAGAGCACCGTCTTCCAGCCGCTATTGACGATGCTTATACAGCTGTTAAATGGCTAAAGGACCAAGCTGTTTCTGAGAATCCTTACGCATGGTTGAATGGTATAGCAGATTTTGGACGGGTTTTTATATCAGGTGATTCTGCAGGTGCTAACATTGCACATAATCTTGCCGTAAGAATTTGTGCCGGCTCTAACGAGTTGGCTCCGGTTATAGTACGGGGTTACGTGCTTTTGGAGCTTTTTTTGGTGGGACCATCCTTACGAAGACGGAGGTGGAGGGATCTAAAGAAGCTCTCCTAAACTTGGAGGTTATTAACAAGTATGTATACAAAAACACAAATACTTAGATTGCTCCCATAACGCCTTACGGAAAAAAATACTTTTAACCAAAGCATATATATGATTGACAGGTTCTGGAGACTTTCAATGCCAGTCGGAGCCACAAAAGACCACACTTTGGTGAACCCGTTTGGTCCAACTAGCCCGTTAATGGAAACATTGGAGCTCGGCCCAATTTTGGTTGCAGTTGGTATCAGTGATTTACTAAAAGATCAAGTCAAAGATTACGCTTCGAAGTTACAAAAGTGGGGGAAGAACATCGAATTCGTCGAGTATGAGGACAAGCAACATGGCTTTTTCACATTTGATCCCAACTGTGAAGCTTCGACTCATTTTATGCAACTCATCAAAAAATTTGTTGTTGTGAACTCCTGAGATATAGAGTCCCCCACTTTAGAAATAATTTCATCTTTTAGTTTTCAAATAGCTAATATCCCCAATGAAATGTTCCATAGTTAATATTCCTGACTTCAGAAATAATTTTTCAGTCATTCTTTCTTGTTAATATCATAGGGTTATTAGAAATAGCGTTATTTCATATAACAACTTAATCTACAATTGTAGTGGCCTATTCCGGATCTCGAACTCAAGCCTAAACTTCGACCATCATACATTTACTCGACCTCATAATCATCAGCATACGATCACTTGACACACTATGAAACAGCTACAAAGAATATTAACTAGCCACCATCATACATTTACTCGATTTTTGTAATAGCTAGCCACCATCAATAATATTTCTTTCTAAAATCCTCAAGAGAGATCTTGGTTTTTAACCTATTCAAAGATTTTTCACGCTAAATTTCGTGATAATGCTCTAATTATCTTTGGTGTGAGATAAAATTCCTAGACGCTTGAGACTAACCAATTTCGATTGTTTTAGGTCTAAATCGATAAGTCTTAATTCCTTTGAATTAATGGTCAAAGCTTAACCTAAATCAAGTTGGTCAAATTATCTAGTGTCAACTGGCAACAGGAAATTAAACACAATGCCAAGCAATTTTAACCCTGTGGGAAATCTTTCTCAGGAGAAAAACCCGCAGGTCACTGTCGAATCACCCGACAGCTAAATAATCTACTATTGAAATCAAATTACAAGTATTCAATTACTTACAGACTAGATAAGCACATCCTGTGGTTACCTGTCTTTTAATTGAACTCCTCGCAGTCGATTCCGCGTTCTCGCAACTTCTCACTCCAATCTCTCGTCGAAACATCCTTTCTTGAATCCTTCAAGTTCTTCAATCCATAATTAGGGTTTCTTGATCAATGATGATTGGTTCAAGATGCGAGTGTTTTAATTCTCTCTTGAATCTCACAAGAGTAATCTCTCAAGAGTAATCTCTCCTCACTTTAAAAAATAAGCCCTAGAAAAATTGGTTTTTCAAGAAGTGAGTTCTGAAAACAGGAAAGTTGTCTTTTATTCGAATAGATTTTATTTGAATAGATTGAGGGATTTTATTCGAATAGCCTGAGGGATTTTATTCGAATAGATTTCATTTTCTATTCGAGCAAAAATGTTCCTAATTCTATTCGAATAGAAAATGAAATCTATTCGAATAGAAGTTCTGTTGACTTAAAAAACATATTTATTACCATTTTCATACTCTGTAAAAATACATAGGGCTTGATATTATAGAATAAAGAGTTAGAAACCCACTTACCTGTTCAGTGTCAGTCCAGCAGTAGTTGCTCGAGGTACAATCTCTGACGACGAGTAACCACGAGATAATGCGGACATCTAAACTAGACACGGAATAAAACAAACTTCAACTATGGATGTTTCAATCTCCCCCTTTGGTTCATTTCGTGTCAAAACTAGATCTAACTATAAGAAATAAAAATACAACTCGATGGACTGACTCAATCGCTGAACATCCATACTCAAATCTCCACTTTCATCTTATATAGGATATATTCTGGAATCCCTGCACACTAAACAAGATATATCACGTAACTGTTCATTTAAAATAAGGGATCTAGAAAAAAGAACATACCTGACTTACCTGTCAAGATCATCTCTCCCCCTTTTTGGCACAGATGAAGAAAAGGTAAATAGTCTATAAAAGGTTAAACAAACCAGCAGAACAAAGTGTAGTTAGGAAAAACACTAAAACACCAATACCTCTAAATAATATGCATCTCCCCCTCAAATTAATTGTAACCCCCGTAAAATGAGATAAAAGGAAAATACACATGGGGAGTGTCTCTGAAATAAGTAAGCAAAAGAAGACAACACTCCCCCTAAACACAAGGCATGATAGAAAGAAAATGAATCTAAAATATCCTATAAAGACCAAGACATTGCCAATGTATCATAAATTAATCACTAAATGAATTACTTGGTGTATGTGTGTGCATAGTCAAAGAGTTACCCAGTTTTTAATGTATTACTCAGCCGTAGTTAGAATACTTTATTGGAAAGTTGTTTCAACTTAGGCCTCTCATGGTGGTCACTTAAAATTACTGAGAATTAACTAGCAAACACTCTGTATGAAATATGAATATGAATATAAAGCAACAGAAAAATTATATTTCATCAAAACGGTACACTTTGAGCTAGAAAAACCCCATTTGTCATATATGGTGTCAAGTTAAAACTAATAAAGACTCCCTATATCTACTCTCCACTGATAGTGACTGCGCCGAACTCAAGATCAAATAGGTCCTTAAAATAGATTATAATGTAGGCAAGGGTAGGCATATGACGAGGTAGGTGTTTTGCTGGCATTTTGAGCTACAGTTACACTAACTCCCCTTCTCACTTGAAACCAAATTCACCTTTTGTCATTCTTTCACTTATTGAGTACACATAAAATTAAATACCACTTCTCCTCCTATCCTTTTTCTTACTTTATGACTCTGATTTGAGATAATAATAACGTTATTTTGGGACTCATTGTATTCTTCTGTTCATCTTTCCCCCCAAAATCATACATATTTTTTTCTTCTTTTTTTCATTAAAAAGTTTCAAAACAAATGGGTAAAATAATAAAGGATTTTGGTAGAAAAACGAATGGCACATTTTAAGGCACAAGGGGCTGCAAGCGGATACAAATTTGGGTAAATACAGACGAAGACCAGAAAGATGTAGTAATAAAAAATACCTATTATCATATCTTCGATTGGGCACCGTTACCTTTTTCGCCTCGAGTAAAAGTAGGAAAGTAAAATTAGTATAACTTAACTTTGATGTTACGATTTGGCAATTGGGTAAGAAAATGAAATGAGATCACAAACAACGGGATCAAAAACGAAGACTAAATGTCATAACACTCGAAGCTCAGAAATAAGATCAGATCTTCACATAACATTAGGTACGAAGTCTCTATCGTAATCCTCATGTGGTTCTAGTCACGATGAGCCTTTATTTTAAACAGGAGAATCAATGACTATTGTAAAATGTGGTTTTACCAAATAATTATCCCATAAATGAATATAACACAAAGTAAGGTCCAAGTCTAGCAAGAATATTCCACAGAAAAAAAAAATTAAAGTGTAAAGTGTCGATAAAAAACCATAACAATATCCTACTTTCAAAAGGACAAAAACAAAAATAAACTGAGGCAGGGTACGAAACGTACCTAATCAATAAAGCATACTTATAACCCTTCTAAGTTTTGATTAATTACCTTATTTGTGGTGACAAGTCATCCTTTCGTATCCAAATTGCACGAATCACCTTTCGAGGTGATGTTTCTGGAGCAAACCACCTACTCAAATTCTCACTTTTCACATTAGAAAAATTCACATATGACTTATATCTTTGTCCATTGAAAGAACGAGCATATGGCTGATAGGGTCCAACAAATCTACAGTAAGATGCAATATGTCCCTTTCGACCACTTATACTACAATAATAAATATGAGTGTAAGATACCCGTTTCGAGAGATTATGAGTAGTGGATATTATGTTATGTTGGACACCGAAGTAGAAATAATTATTTTTACAAACTTTGTGATTTAAGGAGTCTTGGCTTTAGGAAGAGGTTCCTCATATCCTAGACCCCTTTTATCACTATCCGTCTTCCCGTACATAACATTTTATCAATGTTCTTGGCCCCATGACAGAACTTCTCAAGTTTCTGCTGAGATAGAACTACATCAAGCTTGGCCAAACGACGTTCGTCCAAAGTTGATTTCATTTTCTCCTTTGCATCATTAACTTCTTTTTCTAAAAATAAAACTTTGTCATGAAGGCCTAGTTTCTCATTCTCAAGTACCTCTATCTTGTGACTTATATTCTTAATTTTGTCTTGAAGTTCACACTTAAGTGTATTAACCTGGTCTTTTAAGACTTTATTAAGTTTACCGAGTTTTATACACTTGGCGAGATTCTGGGCATATAAATCCTCAAGATTCATACACTTGGTGAGAGTCTGGGCATACAAGTCCTCAAGATTCAGGTCTTTAAACTCATTTTTTTCTTGATCACTCTAATTTTCAGCAGAATCTCCAAGTTCAAAAATGTCATAGTTATTATTACCACAATTTAGAATAACAGGATATGAACAATAATTTTTGTTATCAACTACTTGGCGATGACTCTCATTGTTATTATTCTCATCATCACTGTCATCCTAAGTAAATCAGATATTCATAACTTTGTGATTGGTCCCAGATTTCTTATTGGTACAGCTGTGAGCATAATGACCAAGCTTATGACACTTATAACATTCAATTTGACTTAGGTTAGTGTCAAGGTTGGTCTGCCGGTTATTCACTTTATGTTGATCATGAGTTCGCGACTTATGATTCACCGATTGCACTTGTTTTTAAAATTGGCATTGTTTTACCAGGTTTTTAAGCTGGTGGCTTATAGAGGCAATCTGTGAATCCAGATCAGACCCATCATCATTATAAGAATCAGATGAGTTATTAGCTCCTATGGTACCCTTAAAAGAAGAGGAGTAAGATGAAGACTTGAAAGCAACACTCTTGTTCTTCTCGAGGTTTTCCATTTTCATCTCGAGTTTAAACGTTCACAATTTTCCAGCCAATGTATCAGGTTTCATTTTTTTACAATCTTGTGCTTCCTTGATAGCATCACATCTGGATCTAAGTCTCTTAGGAAGTGATCTTAGAACTTTGCAAATAATTTGAACATCAGAGTATGCTGCTCCTAATGTGGCACTAGTGTTTACAATATCACTTAGTCTCGTATATAACTCATCAAAGGGTTTATTTTCACTTATTCTGATATTCTCAAATTGTGAAGTAAGCATTTGAAGCTTACTTTCTTTAAGTGTATCATCGCCTTCATGAGTTCGAACTAGGATGTCCCAAACTTCTTTAGAAGTGGTACATACAGAGATACGTCAAAACTCACTTTGACTCACAGCCATAAAGATAGCATTAAAGCCTTTAGAATTATAACCAACAGTATTCTTTTCTTCTTTTGACCATTGGTTCCTAGGTTTAGGGACCACAATAGCACTCCCTGGTAGGCCATGTATCACAGTAGGTTGTGTCCATCCATCCTCAATAGTAATCCATACATCTTCTTTGATTGATTATAAGTATGCAACCATTCAGACTTTCTAGTATGGGTAGTCTTTTCCATCAAAGAGTGGAGTACAATTTATAGGACTTCCAAACTTTTCAGAACTCATTATTCTCAAGCAAACTATCCGGGATCCATGCTTAGGTTGTTAAACCACGAAACGTGACCGCTCTGATATCAATTGAAATTCCTAGATGCTTGAGACTAACCAATCTCGATTGTTTTAGGTCTAAATCGATAGGTCCTAATTCCTTTGAAGTAATGGTCAAAGCTTAACCTAAATCAAGTTGGTCAAATTATCTAATGTTAACTAGCAATAGGAAATTAAACACACGGCCAAGCAATTTTAACCCTGTGGGAAACCTTTCTCAGGAGAAAAACCCACAGGTCACTATCGAATCACCCGACAACTAAATAATCTACTATTGAAATCAAACTACAAGTATTCAATTACTTACATAATTGATAAGCACATCTCGTGGTTACCTATCTTCTAATTGAACTCCTCGCAGTCGATTCTGCGTTCTTGCAACTTCTTGCTCTAATCTTTTGTCAAAACTTCCTTTCTTGAATCCCTCAAGTTTTTCAATCCATAATTAAGGTTTCTTGATCAATGATGATTGATTCAAGATGTGAGTATTTTAATTCTCTCTTGAATCTCTCAAGAGTAATCTCACCTCACTCTAAAAAATAATCCCTAAAAAAATTGGTTTTTTAAGAAGTGAGTTCTGAAAATAAGAGAATTGTCTTTTATTAGAAAATAGAAATCATGATATCTGCTCAAATAGAAATAAATGTATTCAAATAAAATCAGGCTGAACCAATCTATTCAAATAAAAAGAAGTTTATTCGAATAAAAAGAAGCATGAAGAAACAGGCTGAGCCAATCTATTCGAATAAATTTTATTCTATTCAAATTAAAAACAGCATGAGACATTTTATTCGAATAGATTTCATTTTCTATCCAAGCAGAAATGTTCCCAGTTCTATTCGAATAGATAATGGAATCTATTCGAATAGAAGTTTTGTTGTCTTAAAAACATACTTATTACCTTTTTTATACTCTGTAAAAACACATAGGGCTTGATATTATAGAATAAGGAGTTAGAAGCCCACTTACATGTTCAGTGTCTGTCCAGCTGTAGTCGCTCAAGGTACAATCTTTGACGATGAGTAACCATGAAATAATGCTAACATCTAAACTAGACACGGAATGAAACAAACTCCAACTATGGATATTTCATGAGAGACTAAATTTGATATACAAAATTTGGTTCTTATATTTGGCGCGCATCTGTGGGAATGAAGCAGTTAGCCACAGTTCTCAGATACAACTGATACTTACTATCTTCATAGAATCAAGCTTATGAAACAAAATTCCCCTGGCCCAACTGAAGGAAACACCACACTCGCAAAATTACGGGCCACTCTAAACTCTGAGACAGAAAGATGAGCCGTTCTTGAACAACAACTGGCAGATGTAAGAGGCGCGTTGAATGTTTTGCAGGGACAACATATGGCAACCCCAAAGAACAAAGATGCGCTGCCAGCCACTTCATGAGTTTCCATTTGAGATAGGCTGGGACCTCGAGGTAACAGCCAAGGAATTAATGCTCGATCCGATCATAATTAGTTGGGGACCGAACTCATACAGATACCAGGAGTCCGACAAGAAGTTGATGATATTCCCGTCGAAGTCCAGCAAGTAGAGGACTCATCCCGTGGAAGAGTTTGCATTCTTGTACGTGAGCAACCAAGTGAAGAAGTGGTGAACACATTCCTCGATAAGGACGCATCCCACCTTAGACCATCACGGCTAGTTTGTTCATGACCCAGGAACATGTCAAAAAGCGCATCAAAGAATTATTTGAAGCCCAGATTTAAATTACTAAAGTCATACTCAACATACTACAGAAGAGCCTGATATCTCAAGATCTATTAGACAATGAGGTTCCCACCGGTTTTCACACCCCGAAAATCTAAAAGTTCAGAGGAACAGATCCTGTGGAACACGTCCAAGAATTTCATGACGCTTTAGGATTGCACCCTACATCGAATCACATTTTATGCCATATTTTTCGCAGCAGTATCCAGGACAAACCTTTCCGGTGGTTCCACTCATTGCTAGAAGGGTCCATTCACACATTCGAACAGTTGCAAGAACTTTTTGTCAAAAACTACTTACACAATAGAGACAAAGTAGAAAATCTCTATTCTTTCCTTACCCTTAAACAAATGCCGAGAGAGAAGCATGAATCGTTCACTAAGAAATTCTTAGAGTTGGCTAGAAAGGTAGATCAACTTGATGAGATGATTACTATTTCGACCTTTAGGAATGCCTTGCTCGTGGATGGAAGAGCGAAGGAACACCTAATTCTCAACAAACCTGTAACCCTAAAAGACATGATCGAAATGGTAAACGGCTATGTCGATCTCTAACGGATGTTAACCGAAAGACATAATCCCGAGATGTCAATTATGCCAATAAGAGATCAATCTACAAAACGAGATTTTAATCGTACTACAGATTATGGAGGATACAGAAAATAGATTAAATCTAATGATGATCGACCTCAGAGGGGTGGTAACTTACCAAAGCCATTTCTTCCCAAACTAACGGCTACAATGGCCAGCCTGTGTCCCATGCTTCAGAAGGATAAATTCTTCTACAATTCCCAATATCTCCAACCCATTGAAAGCAGATCATATTGGCACATAATATTACTTCCATTATAGAGACTTTTGGAGTACATCTTTGCAGATGAAGAATGCATGAGTACATCATAGACATAAAAAGTTACAAAAAAGGGACTTACAAGATTAATACTGAGATCGTACAAATAGGAGGGACCGAGGAAAAACATTTGTACCACATATCCCTTAACCATTTTATAGAGACTCATACGATCAACAGATCGGTCAGATTTATAAATGACGTCTCGGTCAATGCCACGATCTCGCCATGGTCGACAAAGAAGCTAGATTACTTCTAACATCCATTTCAAACTGAATAGGGATCTCCTTTGAAGATTACGCCGTTCGCCACGTCAACATTCCTCATCATGACGCACTCGTGATCATGTTAAAAATGAGAAATGTCATCCCACACACAATGATGGTTGATACTAGCAGTAGTATCGAGCAACTCTTCCAAAGTATAATTAATCAGATGGGACTGGTCGACAAAGTTGAGCCTAGTGACATTGATGTCAGTAGTTTTAATGGCTCCAAAGAAGAATGCGTTGGAAAGATCATACTTCCTATTACTGCAGGACCAAGAACGATTGACGTTGTATTTTACGTTATAAACGTAAAATCTCCTTACTTGTGAATAATGGGACGTTGTTGGCTAGACAACATGAGAGCTATCTCATCAACCTATCATCTGGCGTTATGGTTTGATTGGAATGACCGTTTCTATGAAATCAAAGGCAGTCAGAAGCTAGCTCTCGCTTGCAAAAATATTGTAACCATCGTGACAGAGCCACCAGAAAAACACGTGGCATAACAATTACAAAATACTATAAAAAGCACTACTGAGAACCAGCTACCGACTGTGAAACCTACAGAATATGTCAAAATCAGTAGAGATAAGCGGGGTTCCTATATTGAGACCCTTTTACCCACAACAGAATGAAACACTCTTATCTAATTTTTGACAGATAACAGCAACGTGCTCGCATGGACATTCCATGAAATGCTAGGCATCGACCCAACTTTGGCTTGCCATAAGCTTAGCTTAAAAGACAAGGCCGAGACGGTCAAATAGAGACAGAGGGCATTAGCATTGAGACTATGAGAGGAAGTCAACATAAAGATCGATAAACTCATTGAAGTTGGTTTTATTCAAAAAGCCTATTACCCCGAATGGATCTCGAACATCGTAGCAGATCCGAAGAAAAATGGCAAAATTAGAGTATACGTGGATTTCACATACTTAAATAAGCATACTCCGAAAGATAGTTTTCCCCTTCCTATCATCAACCATCTACTCAATTCAACTGCGGGACATAAACTCTTGTCCATGATAGATGCCGTGTTAGGGTACAATCAAATACCCCTTATACCCGAAGATTAAGAAAAAATAGCTTTCATCATAGAACATGGATTATATTACTACAAAGTTATGCCTCTCGGCCTCAAGAATTCTGGAACCACATACCAAAGACTGATAACCCAGATGTTCAAAGACCATCTTAGAAAACAATGGAAGTTTACATTGATGATATGCTGTGTAAAAGTTTCATGAAAGAAAACCATATCGCAGATTTGTATACGACCTTCAAAATTCTTTGATCATATAAAATAAGACTAAATCCTGACAAATGCCAGTCCGGAGTACAATCAAGAAAATTCTTAGGACATTTGATTAACAAGAAGGGCATCGAAGCTGACCCAGATCGCATCCGTGCCTTGTTATCCATGCCTTCACCAAAGACAAAGAAAGACGTCCAAAAGTTTACTGGAAAATAGCAGCGATAAATCATTTTGTTTCCAAGTCATCAGATCGGTGTAGATGGTTATTTGACCTTCTACGGAAAGGGACAAAGAAAAACAAAACTAAAAGAGATCTCGAGATCAAGTGGACTACAAAATGTGAAGTAGCATTTCAGGAACTGAAACCCTACTTGGGGAAACTACTAGTAATGAGTACACCCAAGGAAGGAGAAGAACTTACAGTATACCTTGTAGTTACTGAAATCTCACTCAGCTCAATTCTCATCTGACTCGACGAGAAGACAGAAAGAATCGTTTACTTCATTAGTAAGACTCTTACTCCAACAGAAATACGATACACTAAGATTGAAAAATTACTCCTAGCTCTCGCTTATACATCGCAGAAGTTAAAACAATATTTCCAAGCCCATTTAGTTTGAGTAATGACAAATTTCCCCCAACACAAATTTTTATCCAAACGGGAAAAATCCGGATAAGCCTGGCAATGGTCGGTTATTCTTGGCGAACACAACATACATTTTGAATCTCGACATTTCAAAAAAGGGCAAACGGTAGCAGATTTCTTCCCAGATTTTCTAATAGATGACCCTGATTGGGAAGAGAATAGTTCCGACATAAATGAGGAGTAGCTCAAAGAAAAATTGGATTGGATATCACACCTTCTAATGATCAAATTGAGAAATCAATCTGGCTAAACTTCAAAGCTACCAACAATGAAACCGAATACGAGGTACTAATCCACATACAGGATATGGCATTAGAGATCGGCGTGCCACAATTATATGTTTACACAGATTCTTTATTAATCATGAACCATTATACAAACAAATATTAGAAAAATGGAAAGATGATAGATTACGCAACAGCAGTAGCCGACAGAATGAGTAGATTTAAATAAGCTACAATCGAACACTTACCTCATGGAGAAAATAAACATTCCAACTCCCTCATTTACCTTGCTGGAGTCATCGAAATGGAAGCCTGATATTTAAAAATCGAAGTAGTATCCACCCCCAACATTAACATCATAAGCTAAAATGCCATTAATACTTGAGGCGACAAAGAGGTCAAAGACAATTGGAGATAACCTTTCCTCACATATATCAGGCCAAAAAACATATTTGATGGCAAACTCCCTGAAGATGTTAACGAAAGAAGATGATTGATAGACAATGCTAAATGATACATCGTTGTCAACAATCTCCTTTACAAAAGGTCGGTTACAAGGCCTTATCTCGAATGTTTATCTGATAAAAAGGCCCAAGACACCCTGTATGATTTACACGAAGGCACTTATGAATCCCATACAGCAGGACGGTCCTTAGAAAACTAAGCTATTACTCAAAGAGTCTTTTTGAAATTCCTTGACTCTTGAGACTAGTCGAGTTTGAATAAATTAGGTCTAAATCGATAGGTCTAATTTTTTTTGAATTAGTGGTCTAACCTTAACCTAGTTCAAATCGATTCAATTATCCAATGTCTACAAGCAATTGGAAATTAAAGACAAAGCCAAAGATTTTTAACCCTGTGGGAAACCTTTCTCAAGAGAAAAACCCACAAGTCGCTGTCGAATCACCCGACAGCTAAAAAATTTTACTATTGAAAAAGAACTTCAATAATTTAATCACTTACAGACTCGATAAGCACATAACTTAGTTACCTTTCTTCTAATTAAACTTCTTACAGTCAATTTTGTATTCTCGCTACGCCTCTCTCCAATCTCTCGTCGAAGCTTCTTTTCTTAAATCCCTCAAGTTCTTCAATCCATGATTAGGGTTTTTTGATCAATGGTAATTGATTCAAGATTTAAGTATTTTAGTTTGCTCTTGAATCTCTCAAGAAAGATCTTTATTTACTTTAAAAATCAAACCCTAGAAAAATAGGTTTTTCAAAGAATTCAAAACTGAAAAATAGAAAGTTGTCTTTTATAGAAAAATAGAAATCACATTCTCTCTTCGAATAGAAATAAATGTATTTGAATAAAAATTAGGCTGAGCCAATCTATTCAAATAAAAATAAATCTATTCGAATAAAAAATAGCCTGAGGCATTCTATTCGAATACAATAAAATCTATTCGAATATAAATGTTCCCAGTTCTATTCGAATAGATTCCTTATGTTATCTTAAAAAGATATACTTATTACATTTTCCATACTTTGTAAAAATATATAGGACTTGATATTTATAACAAGGAGTTAAAAATCCACTTACCTGTTCATTGTCAGTCCAGTTGTAGTCACTTCACGTACACTCATTGACGCCGAAAAACCACGAGATAGTGCTGACACATACTTTAGACACTAAATGAAACAAACTCCAAAGTGGATGTTTCACTTTTGGCCTAAAATAAAAGCTCAAGCCATTGAATATGCAAGTAAGTGTGATGCCTGCCAATGACATGGATCCAAAATTCGAGCTCCAACTTTAGAACTCAATTTTAGCAAATCTGTCTAGCCATTCAAAAGATGGGCCCTCGATCTTGTGGGAGAATTCCCCACTGCACCAGGAAAAAGGAAATACCTTTTATTAGTAATGGACTACTTCACTAATTGGGTCAAAGTAGTCCTTTTGAGTTGAACACACGAAGACGAAGTCATCAAGTTCATATGGGAAAACATTATCATAATTTTTTATTTACTCCAGCTCATTAGAATAGATAATGAACTATAGTCCGTTGGTTTAAAGGTCGTCAAATTCCTCAATCAACATAACATCATCCACTCTCCTTCAAATCCGCATTACCTATAAGGAAATGGTCAGGCCGAAATCACCAATCGTACTATAGTCGACGGAATAAAAATGCGCTTGATAGAGAAAAAAGGTAATTGGGTCCAAGAGTTACCATACATATTATAGACTTACCGAACAACACCTCAAGTATCGACTGGATGTACACCGTTCTTGTAAGCTTATGGTATCGAAGCAATCATCCCCACTCAAAATCATCACCCATTACGTGATCATACCATGACAGCTGAAGAAAATGAGTTCTAGTTGGCATGTAACATGAACTAGATTGATGAAGCAAGAAACATAGTAGTCATGAACTTAGGAAGGTACCATTAGGCTTTAGCAAAGTCATGCAACAAACGCGTTCGTCATAGAGAGTTTGATATTAAAGATCTTGTCCTACGAGAGATCCCAAAACACAAAAGGAACTAAATACAGGGAAACTCATAGAAAATTAAGAAGGGCCTATAATTTCTATCGGCAAAAGTGGCTTTGGTACTTACGACATCATTACATCCAATGGATATCGAGTCCCTTATCCTTGGAGTACAAAGTGATTGAAGTTATATCACAGGTAGCCATCTCTCACAGTTTCCATTCTACTATTTTTTACATTTTTTTTGCGTCACTCTTACATTAATAAAATACTTATGTTTGACCGACCAACATTACAACACTGTTCTACTATCTCATATAGTACTAATCTGCAATCTCTCATAGTTTACATTCTACTATTTCTTATATTTTTTGTACGTCGCTCTTACATTAATGAAATACTTGTGTTTGACCAGCCTACATTATAGTACTCTTTTACTATCACATACAGTACTCTTCTACTATCTCATACATTACTCATCTACTATCTCACATCTACTATATATATAGGGAACATCTATTATATCGCAGATAAATATTGGGTTCATCCCAATTCTACTATTACATTGCAGATCGATTATTAGTTCATCCAATTTGATCTTCTAATACATTACTGGTCGGTTATTGGTTCGTCCAATTCAATCTTCTAATACATTACAGGTTGGTTATTAGCTCGTACAATTTGATCTTTTAATACATTATAGGTCGATTATTGGTTCTTCCAATTCGACTTTCTAAATACATAACAGGTCGGTTATTGGTTCCCCAAATTTGGCTAATAGATTACATACTTCTAGACCACAATTGGCTCATTAAAATTTGATAAAACTACCTATTATACACATGGCTCACTAGTTCTACTATCAGACAACACAAATTTCTCTACAACATTGACTTTACACTCTATCTACTATATTTCAGGTGAAATAGCATAAGTAATTTATTTTTACATCAATACCAACGCCCCCTCAATCACAAACTTCAGTCAGCGCATCATCACACAAACTTTCACCACATTTTGAAGGTTACAGACGCATCAGTTTTGGTACCCTCAGAGCAATAATTTCTCTTCTTTCATCAAATCTATTCTTACTAAGAACACCAATTTTTAACATAACACGTTCCAGATATTCAGTCTGTACTAGCTACATTTTACACTTCACACCATTTGCGATCATGTTGTCATGAATCGTGTCTCTTTCTTTTTCAAGTCTCTTAAACTCGGACACAAAAAAGGTAAGCATTGCTGCCATTTTCTTGTCATGCGCCTTATTTGCCTCGAGCTTACCCATATCAAGCATGACGAGCTCTGGAATCTTTCCCCTCACCTCATTTAGCAAGCTTTCCAAATTTTTACAGCGAGCCGCCACCAGAAACTTTTCCTTAATAAAAGTTTTATTACGTGCTTCCATCACCGTCATAAATTTATCCATTTGTCCCAACATAGCCAATGATTCCTCTATAATAAACTGATTATGGTGCCTCTGATCAACTTCTATGTTAAGATCATATTGAGTTGCTACAAGGTCTTCCCCCAATTTGTCATTTCACCTAGTCAGCCCCTCCATTGCCGATTGAAACCCCATAAGGTCTAATTCCAATACTTGAACTACGTTATCTAAATTCCCTATCCTAGCCCGATAAGTTTTTACCAACTTATTTTATTTCCTGTTATTTTCCTCCAAATTCTTTTCTTTATTTTTAGCCACATTCCTTCAAACTCCCTGGCTTGCTCATTTGCCTTCTTAACAAAAGTTCACAAATCACCTACTTCGGCCTCTAACGTATTAATCTAAACCTGAGATCATTTAGCACCATCCTCTTCTTTCTTTAACATCGCCAGCAACTCTGTCAATTTAGCTCAAGCAGGTATAAATTCCCCCTCTTGCTTAGTTACTCGTTCTGAGATCTTACTTATGTGACAATGAACATTTCCAATGTCAAACTTTTTTCTTCACAGCCTCATTTAGCTCTTCTATTTTATCTTGAGCACTTGACAGTTTAACATCTTTTTTTTACCATTTGCTCGGACAAATGACTTACCATGCTTTGCCCCCCGATCATCCTCAACTCTATTTTTACATTTAACTCTGCAGCATTTTTTAACGTTTCAAGATGTCAGTTCATATCAGCGTTCAAATTTTTGTTCAAAACACACAACGCTTACCACTGACTTTGAACCTCTTCCAGTTCGACCTGCATCAACAGTTTCAATTTGCATATAAAACAGTTCGTATATCAAAACAATTTACATATCATCACAGTTCACAATTTCACTCATAAATATTGTGTATGGTCGATCGTACGACAATAAAATACTTGTGAATGATCGATCTACATTCCTATTCATACCTATTTTACCATCACAAACAGAACATATTTATTTATCACCAAAATGGTATACAGATATCTAAGGCATATGCAAGTTTTTTAATAGTACAAATAATTTACTTCCGTTCCCTCGAACTATGAGAAGACTGCCCCCTATTCCCCGATTATCCTGACCTGTCTACTTGCACATATATAGGTGCAACGAAGGTCACCACCTCCTACTGACGTTACCTTCACTGTGAACGAGGCATAAGACTCTCACCCTCCTCGTCATCCTTTAGCAAATTTTGTACCGGTCTAGGAGTTGGTCTTTCGATACTTTTTTCCTCCTCATCCTTTGCAAACCACATATTTTTAGTTTTTTCGTTCTCTACATCAAAGTCATTCCCACAATCCATAACATACTTCCTAAATTTGTTCTCCACCCTTGCCAACACCCCTTCATAAAACTCAATCACACTCTCTATTTGATGTTACTAATCCGTTTGAGCTACAATCTTTGCTCGCGTCGGATATATATACTCCTTCAATTACATATGCGATCTATGCAGACGCTTACGCATCACCTTCTGCAATACACCCAGTGCTTTCAATTCCCTTTCTACCTTCTTTCTAACAATTGTTTCTTTTATCAGTTAATTTTCCAGAGAGGTATTTTGTTTTGTACTTTGGTTCAACATGTTTTCAATCTCATTTAACTCACCCTCTAACTTGGCTTACACCTCTATCTACTCTTTCCTTAATTTAAAAAACAAAATCCTCATTGCTCTCCGATCCTACATAAAGCCAAGAACATCAGGTAAGGGATCTACGTCACCCCATATAATAAACACACTAGCTCAGGCCGAACATTTTTTTGCCTCTACGCTATGATAATTACGAGCCTCTTGAGCTAAAAACATAACTCGAGCTTGATCAGGTACTACACCCCTTTCCTTTAAGTACTCTACATAAGCCTCTTTTAAACCCCGCTCACTATCTACTTCAACCTCAAAATACAGTGTCAGAGTTAACAACAGCCTCTAATACCTGGCTTTATCACTCGAATCAGTAAAACAAATCAAGTCTTTAGCTTTTCGTACTAGCATACATTTATCCTCCTCTTTTCTTAAAACCTCATCCCTCTCTATTTTTATTTTTGCATATCTACACTGTAGATAATAAAATTCTTTAAAAATTTTCTCTAAATTAGATTTAAACTGCCTTCTCTCATATTCAATACCTGTAGAATACCAGTCACGGAGTACCTCGCTCTACTCAACAATCTCTCCATGGTGGTAATAGTTTTTCTCAACCGCTCTATCTCCTACACAGATTACAAATTTGTTATTATCAAATAAACATTCAAATAAGGTACAAGAAACTTATGTCTATCAAACTTCATAGTTTCAAAATACATAGAAAACAGTCTCATCAAAGTCAAAACAGAATGCAATAGTTCGAACAGGGTACCTCATAATGATATTAATTATTCTTGCCAATCTCTACCACAGACGGTGGCTTCACTTCAGTACCAATAGCTGGAACTTGCTCAACTTGAGAGGGGGGCATATTCACTGGATCAACAATATCTTCAACTAGTTTATCTTCCGAATCTGACGAAAAACTATCTCATGGAGCCTACCCTCTAGGCCAAGAGTGATATCGGCCTCGGTTAACCGAAAGTGACGATAGGATTAGATCATATTGTTTTTATCAACCCTCAACGTCACAAAGGCTTTCTCCAGGGTTTCTTTACGCTCAAACATTTCCACACACCGCTCCTCAGTAGCTTTCACCACTTCTGCCTTACTTTCTCTATCCTTCTTGAGCTCCTCCTCGAGCCCCTTCAATTGGGCTGTTTGAGCATCGAACTTCTGCGTAAGCTCTACATACTTCTGGTTTCTTTTCTCAATAAAATCCGTAGCCCCTTTCACCAACATCGAGAGCTACAAATACGATACACAAAATTAGCAATATACATATCAACCACACTATAGCAAATAGAGAATATAAATACATACTAGCATTATTTATATTTGAAATATGACTTCGAGCTTCCTCGGATCAGTCCCAACCATGTTAAAGCATTTATGTTCTACTTCCCTCAGCTTGGCTATAGCTTTAGACTGAGTTTGGTTACTACCTTCGATCTCTTGTTGTTTCTTTTTTAGAGACGTCTTTTTTATCTCTTGATGAAAAACCTGAGACAGCCAGCTTGTCACCCTTTTTCCCTTGAGCCGCCTCTACAACAAAATGAGAAGATTCCTGCAGTATTCTTTTTGGCCTACAGAGCTTCCGCGAACCATTCAAACTCCCTGGTAAAGGCGGAGGAATACTAGTCAAATCCCCTAGAGGTCAAAGGCTCTTGTTCACAACCTTCTCAGTATCCTCTTGATCATCCATAACTTGATTTTTGTGAGCTCGTTACTCTTTTGGAACTCTAGAATTTACTCTTTTATCCTTACTGATATTCAACTCTCCCAGCACTTACTTCAACTCGACCTGCTCAAGGGCTACGCAGTCAAATAAGCTCATTTTATCAGGAACAACTTTGAGATCAGGACCTAACTGACAAAATCACAGAAATGATTAGAAGCTCGTAGATAAACTGATATTCGGCCAAGTTGGCCGGCATTACTTACTCGGATTAAAATATTTATGTTCCAAGTCGAGCGCTGGTTCATCTGGAACCTGCATACAATTACCCCTTACCCATACAAAATGGCCATTTCACGGTCTACCAGTAGATTCAAAGTTTTGAAATTTTGGCCTAGATGAGTTACTAAATAGGTAACCACTACTACGAGTTTTCAGATACTTCATTATGTAATATTTCAATACGTTAGCTATAACAAACTGCCTAGCCGTCCCGTTCTCTTTCCACCTCTTATTCAAAACATCGCATACCCTCATCATCTCATAAGCATTACCATTTAATTGGGCGGGGCAGCACTGTAGTGCATTCATAAGCCCTTTTTGAAAATAAGTCAAGGGGTATCCTAAGACCATATACCACCTGGTTCAGATAATACAGAAACCCATCACTCGGGCCTACCATACCTGACACATTAAAATACGCAATCTTTATATCTACTCCAAATTTTTTCTCTCTCTTCCACAAATCTAGATTGGGTACTTGATAATGTACATTTTCCCCTTTCTCTGGTACAAAGGTCTTAAACCATAGACCTTGCTCCATTACATAATTCCCCCACTTCCCTGTTAACTTCTTTTTAAATTTCATATATTCTTTCCCTACATCTACTCCTTCTGGATATGTATAAAATATCTCATCCTCTACCCCTGTTTCATCTTCTTGCTCTACTACATTACTCATTTCAATGGGCATTTCAGTCACTATCCCTACAGTAACTTCCCTACCATTTATAGTCTCTTCCATGCCTCCACAATTGTCCTCTCTACCCGAGGAAGATGTTAAACCACTTTTTTATCTCTTTTTAACTATAGATAATTTATGAAGGAAAGAGAGACGAGTTTGTATACTCTCCCTCAATTTTTAAAATGACTTCTCTCTCAGACATGTATCGGTCACCCATACTGCCTCTGCAGGCATGCATTTTTGCCTCACAACATCATCATTACTTCTGTGAGAATGTGTTCTGTTATCACGTTTGGCTCTCCCTTTAGCCATAAAACAATTCGGTCCCTCCTTCCCAAGACAATCTACACGATCCATCACCTTACTTTTACACTCAATCAAGATCGTCCCACACTGTATGTCATTCCTATAAATAACAAATATTCAAAATTTAAAATTATCTGTACAGTTGTTAGAGTCAGACATCTATAATCTATCGTATCCACCACATAAGTGACTAAACAAATACATTAATCCTATTTTTAAGTTTGCAGATTCAATTTGTACTATCCTACATTCAAAAGATAACAATCATAGAACACTACAAACAGATAACTTATTCATTTCGAGCTACCAAAGTTTAAGCTTACATTCACATATAGTTATATTTAAAGGAGCCCGGGTGATTCAATTCACCACATAGAATTATCTTCCCTCCTGCTGCCCTCTCATCCTCTTCAGCCAATTTATCTCATACAATCTCTCAAGAAACAACTTTTCACAGAGTTGCATCCAAAAGTAACTCACGGAACACATCACACTAGAAATAACAATCATACTCTACACGCCTACCTTCGTTATCTAAGCCATTCAATCGTAACGACCACTCCGGCAATACAACATTATAAGGTAACAGGCAAAAGTACTACTCACATAGTTCGTCTACCTTGATGTTTAGCCTACCTTCAGCCGTATGTCGAGCACGCTGAGACTGTGTCCTCATCATGACAACTTCCAATCAACCACAAATAAGTTTTTCCCTGCAGAAGAATACGATGAACAACGCCCAAGGGTCCAACTCTCTTATATAACGAACAAGTAGATATTAACACCACTAATATCGCCTACATACCAGATTTTTAAGGCACGATATATTCTACAGGAACAAAATTTTAGCAAAAAGGATTTTAGTAGATTTTTGGCAATTTTTTTGGACATCTCATGCTTACCATCCTAAGAAGAATATTCCACATGGATATTATTCCTCACGCGCTTTGCACAGATGATGCATCTGGAAAGATAGAGCTCGCACAGAATAATATAATTTAAGACCGTCTAGATATAGCTCCAACCAAGATACTACAGGACACAACTATCATTTACCCAACTACATCAAGGCATTCTCCAAATAGTTCGCATAACACAGTCTTGTGTAATTCCAAGATGACAAATCGAAAATCCTACAAACAGTTCAGCAACCCACAAACATACCAATCACATCTCAAGTATTACGATCATGCTAGCCAATTATTTGAGTTTGGCTTCTCCAAACGACCTTATTACATTTTGACCATCTTTTTTTGAACTCACTTCCCAATATCTCAACTGATTTACATACATACAAATTTTATCGATGTTCAATTTTTTTATTCAGCACATCAAGTCTACCATAGATTGATGTCTGGTAGCTCACTCTAATAAACTTCTT
The DNA here is from genome assembly GCA_014058105.1 of Kingdonia uniflora. Lineage (NCBI taxonomy): Eukaryota > Viridiplantae > Streptophyta > Magnoliopsida > Ranunculales > Circaeasteraceae > Kingdonia > Kingdonia uniflora. The sequence continues at coordinate 2,641,787 of JACGCM010000622.1, forward strand.
TCAGTTCGATAAAGGTAACTGTCACACTTTAATATATTTTTGACCTCTAGAATTCTTATCTATTATTTTCACTTTCTATCACACACTTTGATCCATCAACACTTTGAGTTACCATTCTCATTTCTTAGTTCACTTTATCAAACAAGGCATTACATAAGTATGCTAAACATATATTTTTTAGTTCGAATTGCAATATAAAATTGGTACACAGCAAGAAATTTTTATTAACTCGAATATTTCATACAGAATCTCAGAGCTTTCTTATAGAGTGATTTATAGCTTACATTACATCAGTTTATAGACTGAAACACTTCTTTAAGAAAAATAAAGCAAATGGTTGTAACAAAGCATGTAGAGGAAGACTAGAAGCATGCTTCAAATCTCCATCTCCCTTCTTCTTCCATAACCTCCACCACCCCACTACCCCTGAGTGGCAGAGAAAGAAAAATTATTATATTTTTTTATAGAATCCACTCACCAGTAGGGTACCAATAAGACTTCCTCGGACGTACACCAGCCGCTTTATCCACCGCTATAACCGCCTCCTCCGCCAGAAGACTTTGACCATCCCTGCGCCCCTGCCCCGGCGTCACCATATAGTGAAAGCGGACCATTTGATAATAATCATCATCTGCCTCCTCTACCTCTTCATATGTCATGCCATGGTAGGATGGACACACCAGAATGGGAGTAGAAAGGTCAAGGAACTGGGTCCCAAAGTATCGAAACCACAGTTCTTGCACCTTGGCAAGAACCTAAGCCTTGTACGCTTGGCGTCTGGTGGTTACCTTCTTCTTAACATAATAGTCACAAAGATAATAGTAACTGAAAATATGGAATAAATGATATACTTGATGAATAATCAACTGTCACTGCCAAACACAATAGTATTTATACCAAACCTTCATTAATGCTGAGTTCTAAATTTTTAATGTCAGAATGAATTCCAACACAACAATCTTGACCAAAACCATTGATTCTAGGGAAACCCATAGCCACAACAAATATTCATGATGGAACATTGGAAATGATCCCTGAGTATTGAATACATTCTTAATGATGGTTCTCAACCAACACCACTCGCCCATGTTGTTTCTCGTTCTCATGGCTGTGAGGGGGCGGTTGTAGTGGCCTATTTCAGATTTTGAACTCAAGCCTCAACTTCAGCCATCATACATTTAATCGAACTCATCAATATACGTTCACTTGGCACACTATGGAACAGTTTCAAAGAAGAGTTTATTTCCAACTCTCGACCTCTACACCAACAGCTCGATTCAACAAGCACTCCGTCATTAATGAAGCCATTACAAAACAGAAGGATTAGACAGTTACGCAATCAGTTCAAAGAGTCATCAAATCTATATTGTAGCGTTCATCATTAAGAATAGTAATGGTCGTCAAATGGTCATATTATAACCTATAAATAGGACCAGAGAACTACAGATTAGATACACAAAATTTGACACAGATAATTCTACTCAGAAACTCTACACAAAACTATCCAGAGCGATCTTTATAATAGCTAGCCATCAATAATAATATTTCTTTCTAAAATTCTCAAAAGAGGTCATGGTCTTTAACCTCTTCAAAGATTTTCCATACTAAATCTCTTGTTAGAAATTGCTTGATAAAGCTCTAATTATCTTTGGTGTGAGAGACTAAGTTTGATATACGAAATTAGGTTATTACAGCAGTATTCTTTTGGCATTCTACAAAAGGACTAATGTACAATAAGCTTTTGAGTAACAACTTTGTCCATAAAGTAGAGACCTTGGTTTCATTTACCTCAATTAGAGGTTGAGGAAATGTGGAAAAGCACAAGTACACTTCAACAAATTAATCTTCATTTGACCCGCACAAATTAACCCAATTTTTTTTTTTACCTTTTTTATCATATTAATTAAGAACTATTTTGAACCATGGATTCACCTTGAAAAGGATATGCATTATTGATAAGTTTTGGAGACTTTCAATACCAATTGGAGATACGACAGATCACCCATTGTTGAACCTGTATGGTCCATGTACCCTGCCAATTGAACAGCAGGACCTAGACCCTATTTTGGTTAAAGTTTGTGGCAGTAATTTAATGAAAGAACGAACCAAAGAGTACGTTACAAAGTAAAAAGAGTGGGGAGCAAAAATCGAATATATGGAGTATGTGGAGTCGATCTGAAGAGTACGTTACAATCATTTTTCACAACTGATCCTAACTATGAAGCAGCAAACAATTTGATGCTAGTCATAAAAAACTTCATAGCTGAGAGAACCCCTGATATAAATTTCCCATACCCTACTTCGTATGCACCGAACAAATTTGATTTCACAATTCCATCTTTGTAACCTTCGGTGAAAATGAATTGCTTTAATTTGATATTAACGATATCTTAATTGATATCTCTGGCATAATGGTTTTTAAGAGGCTTATTACTCTGGTAATATAGAATTAAACATTGACAAAATGTGGTCTAAATATTACATTGGTGCCAACTAGCTCCATTTGTATGGTTTATGAGTCAATACTACCAAGATCATGAGACATCTAGAATGAACATCAAAGATACATTCAGGTTTTACAAAATGTTTAAACTATGGGACAATACCACCTGATGCTATGTGGTTTTACTCTGGAAAATGCCCAAAAGTCGACAAGAATTAAATAAATCTCTTTGCATGCTTTCATTTTCATGTATTACGGATTCAAATACTCAGAAAAGCGATTATAGTTCACAAAAATTTCAAAATGTTGTATGTTTGTAGGCTACAATAAAACTTAGAGAGCATTTGACCTAGCTAGGTCTACGAAAATGTTAATTTTATTTTCTTGATATTTTGCGGAGATTAGCCCCTGTCGATTTTAGGTGCTCGTAAAGAGGGATGTTAGTACAGCCACATTGCCTGTGCAACTTGAGTTGTTTTATGTTATAAATGTAAGGCCAGCAGCTCAAAAGAGAACTATAAGTAAGTTTGTCTTGGCGCTTAAAAAATAGCTCAAAACTATTTTCCTTTGCAGTTTTGGATTCACATTTTCAGTTTCTAGGAGAAGGTTTGTATGTAAGAGAATGACATTGTTTTACTAATTACTTTTGCTAATAATAACACGATAGGCACGCGTAAATATATTATTTTTGTAACCTTGGTTGATCTGGGTTCATCATATATTACCAAATGTCTAACTAATCCTTAGGCGCGGAGAACCCTACTGTAAGGACCTACTCTGAACTCAAACTCGTGTACTAAGATCAACCTTTAAAAGCATTAACTCAACCTATCAATCACAAGACAACATGCTATAGTGGTGGCACATTAAAGAAGCAGTTACAAGAAAGAGGAATCATTCATACCATTATACAACCGTTACCAAAACACTTCATAATTATTATTGTAATGTCCTTCATTAAGAGGACACCGTAGTCATCAAAACAATCACATTAGGAAACCTTTAAAGAGGAAAGAGGGAGAACATAGAAGTGGTAGATTTTCTATCCAGAATATCTAAGCATCACTACTTAGAATACTGATTGTAATTCATAGTCACGAGATCAATATATACTACTCATTTCAAATCCTCCCATGAGGTCGTTGTTTTAACCTATATAAAGCTTTCCATGCTAAATCTCTCATTTTTAGTAATTATTGATTATTGTCCAGTGTTTTGGACATTTGTTGTAAGAACCAAGTTTGAGTCCCAAATTTAGGCTCTTACATTTGGCGCAGTCTGTGGAAAACGACAAAGTTAGCCACAATTCTCAATTTTATCAGGTACCGATCAAATTCGTGAGAGTATGCCGAACCCTAGTCAAACAAACTCAACTTTCTAAGCTTAGGGTACGGAAGTAAGGAGTTTTTAGATCTGGCCAGAAGGGTGAACAATATCGATTAGAAAATTATAGTATCAGCCTTTACAAATGTTCTACTCATTGAGAACAAAGCAAAGGAACACCTCATCTTGAATAAGCCAGCAACCCTAGAAGAAATGGTCGAGAAGGTAAATAATTAAATCCACCTAAAGGGAATGATGTCTAAAAAGCAAAAGCTTGCAAATTCTATCCTCGTAACCAGAGGGCAAAACATAGAACGTGAATTCGAATGCACTATAGATACTGGAGTGGATAGAAAATGAGTTAAGTTGGAAGGAGACCGACCTTGAAAAGGAAGCAATCTTTCAAATCCTTTTCTCCCAAAATTAAATGCCAAGTTAGTTAACATTTATCCTACACTTCAAAAGGATAAATTCTTCTGAAATGCACAAACCCTCGAGCCAATCATAGGAAAGTTGTATTATAAACATCACAAAGTTAGACATCACGATACAAAATGATGTCACGCTCTACGGAGACTCATGAAGTATAAACTCAAAGATGGAAGAATGCATGAATACTTTATTGACATGGGAAGTTATAAGAATGGGAGTTACAAAAAAGATAATAAAAATATCCAGATCGAAGAGGGACTGAAGAGAAACAGCTTTATCATCTTCATCTCAGTCACTTTATCGAGGCGCACAAGGTAAACAGATCGGTCAAATGGAAATGACTTCGATTCATTCAATGTCATGACCTAATGGTGGTTAAAAATGAAGCTCGATTGCATCCAGAGTCTAATAGCAGAAGAACCGGCATCTCCTTCAAAGATTGTGATGCCAACCAGGTCAAATTTTATCACCATGCTGTGCTTGTTATCATGTTAAAAATTAAAAAATTCATAAATCACACAATGATGGTGGATACCGGAAGCGCCATTAAAGTACTTTTTTAGAGCATTATCAAATAGATAGGTCTAGCAGATCGAGTTGAGACTAGTGACATGAACATCAATGACTTCAAAGGATCTAAAGAGGTACGGGTAGGGAAAATTATGCTTCCTATCACGATAGGCCCGACGATAGTCGGCGTGAAGTATTATGTCGTGAATGCGAAGTTAAGGTATTTAGGGATAATGGGACGATGTTGGCTACATAATCTGAAGGTCGTTCCTTTTGCTTATCATCTTGCGTTTCGATTTGATTGGAATGGCGGGATCTACAAAGTTAAGGGTAGTCAAAAGCTAGCTCGAGCTTGTGAGAATATTGTAACTGTTGTAACAGACACTTCTGAGGAGTTCAAAGCATAGTAATTATAGAAAGCTAGACCTGGAGAGGTCCAGCCTTCCAATGCTGAAGTTACAGAATACATCGAGATTGGCAGAACTGACCGGGGTACATTTGTAGAAACTCGTTTATATTCGGAGGACCAAAACTTTCTTATCATTTAAAGGTAAATAAAGATGTGTTAACTTGGACATTTTGAGAAATCCCAGGTGTCGATCCTAATTTAGCCTGTCATACACTGTGTCTAAAAGATAAGGCTGCGGCGGTTAAACAAAAATAGAGAACGTTAGTACCCAAATTTTAGGATTAAGTGAACAAAGAGATCGATAAGCTTATCGAAGTTTAATTTATCAGGAAAGAAGATTATCCCGACTAGATTTTGAATATCGTAGCGGTTCTAAAGAAAAATGGCAAGATCATAGTTTACGTGGATTTTACTGATTTGAATAAACATACTCTAAAAGACAGTGTTCCTCTCCCAATAATCAAACATTTGATAGATTTAACTGCTAGTCACAAACTTCTATCTATGATGGACACCGCAGCAGGTTAAAATCAGATTCTACTCCTGCCCGATGATCAAAAGAAAACAACATTCATTACAGAGAAAGGGTTATACTACTACAAAGTCGTGCCTTTTAGACTTAAGAACACTGGAGAAACTTATCAAAGATTGACAACCCAAATGTTCAAAGACTACCTTGTGAAAACAATAAAAATATGCATTGATGACATGCTTTGTAAAAGCCTTATGAAAGGAGATCACCAGATTTTCACACAGTTTTTGAAATCCTTCGGTCTTACATAATGAAGCTTAACCCTGATAAATGCTAGTTAAGGGTCCAATCATGGAAATTCTTGAGGCACTTGATCAGCAAAAAGGGAATCGAAGCTGGTCCTAACCGTATTTAAGTGCCCTTATCGATGCCATCACCAAAAACCAAAAAAGACGTCCAAACTTTGGCTGGTAAGATTCCAACGATAAATAGATTTATGTCAAAATTATCAAATCGGTGTAGATGGTTATTTAACCTACTATACGAAGGGACACAAAGATGAAAGAATAAGAAGGATCCTGAGATCAAATGGAGTATCGAGTGTAGATGGTTATTTAACTTGCAGCATTCCAAGACCTCAAAAATATTGGGGAAAACTTCCCATGATGAGTACCTCGATAGAGGGGGAAGAACTTACAGTATAGCTTGCAGTTATAAAGAACTCAATTTGGTACTTATTCGACTTGATGGGAAAATAGAGAAGCCCATGTATTTTATCAGCAAAACTCTTACTTCAGCAGAGTCATGGAACACAAAATTGAAAAACTACTCCTCACCCTCATTTACACCTTGTAGAAACTAAAATTGTAATGGCCTAATTACGTAGCTGAAAATGGCTCAGAATTAGCTCTTACACCAATGTATCTGTGACAAAAATTAATGTAAACCAAGAAATGATATTGGTGATTTAGCATAGAAAACCAGTAAATAGGTAAAAAAACGATGACCTCGAGTTAAGGGTTTTAGTATTGGTAACTTTTATTGTTTGAGGATGATATCCTATTATAAGTTATCTCTCAAACTAGAAATACTTGATCTTGTAAATAAATAATTTGGTTTTGAGTATAGAAAATTTTGTTTTTCTTGGATGTTTTTTCGATCTTTGTCTTTTCTGGAACTATTTCTTTATATAGACCTTAACAGTAGCTCATTATCGTGCTGAAGCACGTTCTCTGAATAATGAGGTAAGTGGTGGTTGACTAAATAACTATTTAGTTCGTAAGAGATAGGTATTTTTGACTTTCTCATATTCTTCTATTGTGCTCGATCCACATTCTTCATTAGTTCGTGGTCTAGGTGTTAATGTTAACTGTTTATGTCACGTGTGAAATATGTGAGCCTAATATGGAGGCAGCTCGAATTGGGTTAGGTTGAGGGATAGGTCCCTACAATGGCCCCATCGAAACTGAAGGCACGAGTGGCTTTGGTTGAGAAAGATTTTATGTATTGGTAGTATTAGAAGTTGAAAAGAAATGGTGATTTGACTGGCTGGGTACTCGGTATATTTTTATGGAGGGATGTATCTGCATTGAATGACGATGGAAAGTATTGACATAATAGACGCTCGGGGTTCCGAGAGTGGTTATGTTTTAAATGATGACTGCTTGGGAAATGTAACTATGCATTAAATACGATGGTTATATAAATAGTACCTGTACTGTAGATTCTGGCAAAGTACGTTGCGTTTAAAAAGTTCTTTAGATTCTCTAAATTTCAATGGTGAAGACCCAACGAATGGTGTATGAAGAGAAATCACTACTTAAATGTAGATATTCAAGTTGAGATACTTCGGGGATCAATCTTTGGAGATGCCCAGCCCAATTCTTATTCCACCGACGTATCATGGTATGTCGGAAGAAGAAGCGGCTGAAGCTGAGGAAGACTATTACTGCATGTGGGGATTTTATTACGTGGTCTTGACTAGCGAGGCATATTGGAGGTGTCTCCGCATCCTTGCAGAGGACAAGGTTGGGGAGACATATGTGGGGTCTGGTGTATCTGCGAGGTAGTATCATCGGTATCTTGCGAATAACTGGATTCTAAGGTAAGACTCCATTTCCTTTTAATCAACTCTTTGTCGATGGGGATTACGGAGGAGGAGGCAATAATGGTGTAGGAGGGAGGTGGAGAATCGAAGTCTTGCCCCTGCACAATCATTATTTCTTGGCGCAGAGAAGGCCTTCTGTTTGAAGAGTTGGTTCAAGCACGGATGTCCTTGCTTTCATGTCTAGACTTTTACCAAACTCAGTTTCTTGTCAAAATAAACGGTGTAAAGAAGGATGGATGCTCAGTAATTTTCAATTCAAACTTTGCTTCAGAAGATTCTCGAAGTGAAATATCACTGAAAACTGATATGATTTTGAGAATGAAATGTAACAGTACCTGAAAGACTTGTTATCTGTAAAGTACCTTAAAGACTTGTTATTTGTAATTGATATTTCGAGCTTAATAAGAATATTTTATTCAAACTCTATGTTAATAAATAGAATTAACTCTTGTACGAAATCGAGCTATAAGAAATACAAATATGTATGATTAGAGGATGAAATGCAATATTTGACATTGAACTAGAAATTATCTTTTAGCAATCGAGTTGTAAAAAATGTGTCTGCGAAATAGAAGATGTGTAAAAATCTGTTTTGAACTAAATAACTTAGAATTATAGGGGGAGAATATTCTAGAAGATATAGAATTGACAAGAATTCAATATTTGAACTCAGGGGAGTATCTCTTAAAATGTTGAATTGGGGGGCAAATAAGTTCAAAATGGGATAGGACGAATCCATAGAGGTCAATGTAGATAGATAAGTTTAAATTACTTTCTTATCAGGATCTTAGGATTTTCTGTTATGAGAAAAATAGATGTAAATATATACAGAATGTGGGGGATTGAAATAATCTCAAAAATTATATAAATATGGGGAAATGTGATTTAAAGAGGATGAAGAAAGAGAATATGGTGAGGGCTCAATCTGTGAGAGTTTATCAAGCTGCTGAAGGATGGTCTGTGATAAAGATAGTAGAAGTTCGAGAAAAGATTTTTAGATTATTAGACTATGATTCTGAATTGCCTAAATCTGAACTGTAGTTCGAAGGCATGGATTTAAGGGCGAGGGAACTTGAGATTGGGCGTCATTTTTACGTGGAGATATTTTGTGAAGTGATTCTGGAGCCTGTAGCTCGAAGAGAGACTGTTAAGAAAATTGTTAAGGAAGAAATCAAGGAGGAAGATGTGAGGATTGTTGGGGGTGAACTGGTTAGGTATGGCTCCCTAGGACATCTGGGATGTTTTATGTATAATTATATTTGAGGGAGTAAATTGTATGAGGCTGAATAACTGTAATGGATGTGCAGCTAGAATGATGCTTTAAATTTGTCATCTTTTGTTACAAATGTTGTTTGTGACTGTTGTGAATAAAAAGTTTAAATTTAAAATGTAAGAGCTTTAGAAATGATGTTAGCAGTTCTATAAGTAGCAGAAGTAAGAATAGAAAAAGCAGGTAGCTTTGATTTTTATCTCTTGTATTATTACAAGGAAAGTTTGACTGCGTGTGAGTGTTGAGTCATCATAAGTGTGGGGAGGTTAGAGATAAATTTGGGTAAGAGAGATAAGAATATATTAAAATAGAGGATCGAGAGTAATGATGGGAAGGTGTTTTTATCGAAAGGGTACAAAATGTCTGATATTAATTGTGAAAGGGACGCCTCAGTTCCAAAACCGAGGGCGGCTCGTGCGAGGCTCAATAACTGCTTGCAGTTAGAGAGATAAACTATAAATAATACTTTGTCTTCCTCAGTTAAACGTTTATCAACTTCTGAAAAATTGAAGAATAGTGGGAGATAAAAGAGAAAAAATAACAAAAATTCACATGAGAGATTAGACGATAGTGATCAACAGGCAAGGCGAGAGAAAGTTGAGGAGACTGAGTCACGATGGTGGGTATACAGCAGCATTGTAAATGAATGATTTGGCGGTGCTTTAAATTTGTATTTAGACGTTGAAGGTTAGTAGATGATATATAATATTGTGAATGTGTGTTTGAAAGAATTTTGTGGTTTTCAAATTTCAAAAAATTACTATTTTTAGTAACCTATAAAAATCTGTTTGATATATGTGTGAAAAAGAAATATGGTGTTATATACGTATATGTATGATGGATGTATGGTAAATGTGTGCGTAAAAGATAATGATAGAATACCTGGGCCTGTATATAGGTCGAACGTGAGGAATATCCGTGTAGAATCAACCCTCATCCTTAGACTTGTCATTGAGATGAAGACTTCAATTAATATGGAGATGTCGACCTCTGGTCCTACTGTTAAGTCTGATAATGTAGAATTTGATAGGGAGGACGAAGTAGTACTTATTCAATTTATAGATTTCCCTGGACAATTAGTATCATACCCTCCGTACTCCGATGTGTTTAGAGAGTTCTGTAAATTTAAAGCTCTTGCAGGGGGAATATGGGGTAACGTTGTAGAATATGCTTATAGGTAGTTTAGAGGTTATACTGCAGCATCCGGGGAGGAGCATTTCTTTTTGTTGCTTGAGTTAAAGAAGGAAAAATCGGGGTGAGGGGGGGGGTAGATGAATCGATCCCCTTGGAGTATTTTGTTGGAAATGTCCAGGGAGACCTGGACGAGGGTTTTTTTGTGTTATCTGTCTCAGTTGGAGTATGGACTGATTCTACCCCTTAGCAATTTGGCTAAATGTATAATGAATATTATTGGAACTTGTCCTGCCCAATTGAATGGGAACATGTGGGAGGTGATCAATGTCCGTGAGAGTTTAACTAGGTTGTGGGAGGAGAATGAGGTGGAGAGGAGAGTATCTCCTGAAGATATTTTGTAGTTTTATGTTGTGAAAAATTATTCTATAATTGGAGGGGGATATTTTTGTGCGAGCTCGTCCCGACCGCTTTTCTTCTATCTAAATTCAGCAGGACGAATGTGGAATGATAATGTGATATGGGTGATAGGTGATTGCCTTCAAAGAGAAGATGAAGAGCCCATGGAACTTCTATATAGAACAGTGAAGAAAAGTAAGTAATATTGCATAATATTGAACTGTTGTTATTGAAGGTTGTTTTATTGTTAATAATGTGTTGTGTTTGTTTTACAGGGCCTCAGTCGAAAGTGACAAAGGAGTCCCGCTAGATACTATTAATCGATAAGGGGTCGAGCTTGAGGAAGTTCTAAAAGACCTCAGTATTAATAGAAATAAGTGAGCTAACAGTAAGTCTGAGGAGGTTTAAAAGTCTCAAGCGAAGAGACTAATGATGGGGGTTGGAGCCAGTAAGAAGATAGGTATTGACGAAGAGAAGCGAGTGGCTTTACCAAAGGCTACTGCATTAGATTTCACGGATGTGCCGGGATCTACTACTTCGACCAAGTTACCTCAAAAGTTTATGAAGAAGAGGGCTGTGAAATGTGGCTCGGCCTTTAGAACTACGGGGCGTAGTCAGATTGAGGAGGCTGCAAAAAAGTTGAGGGTAGATCCTCCTACTAAAGTGATTGGTGATTGGTGATTGGGGTGAAGGTCGTGGAGAATCGACCTGCTGAGGAAGACGAGCTGAAAACAATGGAGGGGAAATGGTAATTAACTGTGTCTAGATAATACCAAATTGTTGAAAAATTTATAACATAGAGAATGTGTACCTTAAAATTGCCATCAAACTAGGATCATACTTCGACCTTAAGTTAGAAGCAGTCTCACTACAGTAGAATGTCATAAAGTAAAAATTTGTTAGAAATCAAATTCTTGCATTATGATTAAATGTATTTGTTGAGTATTCTTGAATAGAACTTGATGTATTGTATCTGTGATATAGGTTGAACTGGAGTTAGCTCGCTATAGTGAACAAGAGACACTCCAATATCACCAAGAGTTTACGGCAGAGTTTAATAGGATAAGAGAGGCAAATAAAGATAGGGAGGACCAACACATTAAAGTCCATTTTTAGTTTATCGAGGCAACATAAATTGTTGAAGATCTGACTCGGAAGATCGAGGAAAAAGATGCTAAAATTAATAAGGGGCAAAAAGATCTTGATGAGCCGAAGTAGGAGACTGAGAAGATTAAAATCCATAATGATGCGTTGATGGTGAAGATTAAGGGGGCGGACATGGCTTGATACTGTATCCAATCATTAGAAATGACATGGAAAGAGTTACGAAGTTTTATGGCCAGTTTGAAGGGCCAAATAATTAGCAAAATGAATGAGCAAGAGCAAACCCGAGCTAACCTAGTGAGTTCCAAAAGCAAACTGGAATGACTGAAGAGAAAAATGATTGAGAAAGTTAGCGAGCTGAAGAGAGCTTGAGATGACCTATCCAAATTAGAAATTACGGTTGAGCAGTTGAGTGAGGCTTTACCTGCTAAAGATATAGATTTTAGAATTGTTTAAAGGCGATATAATAAATTGAATGAGAAGGTGGCTCAATTAAAGGCCGATTTGGCTATGACCAATTCATGCGTCAAGAAGGCTGAGGCAGGTGAGTGATCGAAGAAGAATAAAGGCGATGCCAAGGTCTCCATTGTTAAAGGGGATGTTGTTGAGCTATCAACTCGAATTAGAGAGCTGGAGGGAGATGTATCTCGCATTCAAGCTCATGTACAAAGAGGAAATGAGTACTTAAGGGAGTACCAAGGTAAGCTGGATGCTGCTCATATCATAGAGCGGGAGTTAGAGCGGATGATCAGGGTAAGGATCAACTAATAAGGAAAAAAGGCAAATTATTAAAGAAGTCTCATACTGGGGGAAGTGTAGGTAAAGACATGAAGCTCGAGGAACTTTGTGCTCAGGTGACAGAATTGAGGATGAGGATCCAGGAAGAGTTGGATAAAGCAGTGGAGAAGGCGAAGGAGCATAATTATCTTATGTCTCGCGCAGATAGACGCATGGAATGGCAAGACAGACGGTATTAAAAGTTACAAGAGCATCATCAGAAATTGAGAGAGAATTTTTCCAAGGCAGTTCTGCCCGAAACAACGCGCTCACATATGCTGATGGTTGTTATTACCTATTTTGCGAAGGAAGTGAGAATACTTGAGTTAAAGAGGGATACCTTGTACGACAGTCTGTCGGGAAGAGGATGTATTTGTAGAGTTGATGTAGATCGAGGAAACTATATGAACTTCATGGAAATGGAGTTAGGTTCTCGACCTGCTCAATTGGTGGAGCAAGGAAGGATTACTGCAGCTGCTCGGGCTTGAGATTTTATGGTTGATCGTCCCCCTGTTGTAGGTGAAAGCACAACTGACCTCCCATCAGTAGAGAAGAATCCTTAAAAGTGGCTTGTTGATGTAACCTATAAAAATATTTATTGCAGACATATTGAGAGATGAAAGCTAGTTTTACCTTTGCTTTATCTTATGCTTGGTAGAGATCTTTGATTAAAAATTAGTATTACCTCTGTTTTAATCGCAAAATGTGTAAATGGGCGATTGAAAGCTAGTATTACCTTTGCTTTAATCAGTATAGAGTATTTGTTATAGACATATTGAGAGATAAAAGCTAGTTTGACCTTTGCTTTATCTTATGTCTGGTAGAAATCTTTGATTAAAAACTAGTATTACCTTTGTTTTAATCGTAGAATGTGCAGATGGGCGATTGAAAGCTAGTATTACCTTTGCTTTAATCTGTATAGAGTATCTATTGCAAACATATTAAGAGATGAAAGCTAGTTTGATCCTTGCTTTATCTTATGTCTGGCAGAAATCTTTGATTAAAAATTAGTATTACCTTTGTTTTAATCGCAGAATGTGTAGATGGGTGATTGAAAGATAGTATTACCTTTACTTTAATCTATAAAAAGTATTTGTTGCAGATATATTGAGAGATAAAAGCCAGTTTGACCTTTGTTTTATCCTATGTCTGGTATAAATCTTTGATTGAAAACTAGTATTACCTTTGTTTTAATCACAGAATATGTAGATGGAAGATTGAAAGCTAGTATTACCTTTGCTTTAATCTATGTAATTTAGTAGAATCTACGTAAGTAGAGAGTAATGTGGGAAAAAACTTAGAAGTTTTCATTAAATAGAATAGAATGTACACTGTTTGGAGATGAAATCTCACTTTTGGAATGGAAAGAACGAGAATTTTGGAAGTGGTGAAACGGGGGATTTAACGATAGTACTGCTTCAGTCACCGAGTGTTCCATGGATTTGGGATTCGAACTTCTTGCTCCGTCATGAGATAATATGATCCCAGATCAGTTCGACCAATGATAAGGAATAGCCAATTTTCGAGTATGTGCCTCTTTTCTGTGTTGAGGGATTTCTCCAAGGATGAGATTGTTGATTTGGAATGTACAGTTACGGACCCTTCTATTATATGGGTTGGCCAACATATGGTGATATCGACCAAGGTGGGCAATAGCGCGTTCCCCAGTTTTATCAATCCAATTTATATTATAGGCCAAATCGAACTCATTTTCTTTATCTGTAAGCTCGTGATCTCTGCCGGGATGGTGGTATTTTTTTGGAATGACGGCTTTTGTGTTAAAGGAGAGGAGGAAGGGGGTATAGCCGGTTGATTGACGTGGAGTGGTCCGGTATGCCCATAAGACATGGGAAAGTCCTCGGGCCCAATTTCCTTTTTTCTATGATTGAAGCCTCTTCTTGAGTCTGACGACGATGGTTTTGTTGGTAATTTCAGCTTAACCATTTCCTTGAGGGTAGTAGGGATTAGATGGTAAGTGGATGATATTGTACTTGTTAAGGAAGACTATGAATTTCTTACCAACAAACTATGGCCCATTAACGATCTGAATCAGGCAGTGGCATCCAAACTGTGTGATGATGTGTTCCCAAATAAAAGAGATGACCTCTTCTTCTCTAGTTCAACAGAGTAGAACTGCTTCAACCCACTTTTTAAAATTATCTGCTGCTACGAGTAACTATCGTCGGTTACCTGGAGTATTAAGAAATTCTCTGACGAGATCGAGCGCCCACCGCTTGAATGGTCGGAACACATTGCTTGCATATAGTTCGAGGGCAGGGGCGCGGATCATGTGTCCATGCCGTTGACATGTATCATATTTATGTGAGTACTCTTTGGCATACTTGCATATGCTTGGCCAAAATACTCCTTGTGTAATTGCTCTGTTAGCGAGTTATCGACCTGCGACATGGGAGTCACAAGTACCTTAATGTAAATCTTTGAGCATTCGGTCTGCCTTCTTCCTAGAGAGGCACTTGAGATAAGGCCCCATGACTAAATGATGATATAAAAAACTGTTTTGAACTGTGTAATGCTTCGAGTTTTCGATTAACTATCGGCGCTCTTTCGGATCTGTTGGGAGGGACCCTTTGCATTTGTTATTAGGGCCAAGATAGGCAATGAAGGGCTTTCGCATATCGTCGTCCTCCTCTTTATAGCTCCCAATATTGATCATGAATGCAAAATAGAGATCAATGCGGGGGGGAGGGGGTTGATATCACTTTGATCTGTAGATATCTTACTTTTGTACCCAAGACCTCGGCTAGACAAGCCAAGGAATCGGCGTGTCGATTTTCACCTGGAGTTAGATAGTCGAGAGTTGCTTATGCAAATCTGCTCATCCTGTCGGCAATAAGAGCAGCATACTCGATAATCTTTCCATTCTTCTTGTATTGTTCCGAGTAATGGTGGATGATGAGTAAAGAATCTGTATAGACTGAGAGCTCTGGGACGCCAAGCTCGAGTGTGAGGTCGAGTCCATAAATTAGAGCTTTGTATTCTATGACATTGTAGGAGGCTTTAAAATCCAAGCAAATTAATTTCTTGATTTTGTCATTGGAAGGGGCAATCAATACAATTTTAATTCTTGACCATGCGGGTCATGCTGAGCCATCTATAAGAAGTCTCCACCCATTCCTTATAACCCATTCAGCTCATTCGTCAAATGCTTTGGTGGGTGGATCTTCTGTAATTTCTTCTGTAAGGTCAGGATCGTGCTCCTCCCAATCGGGATCTTCCACTATAAAATCCGCAAGAAAATTGGCGATGGCCTGACCATTTTTTGAATGTCATTGTTCAAACTTGATATCATGTTCTCCCAAACTGACTGACCATAGTTGCACTCTTTTGGATTTTTCTTATTTAGACAAAACTTCCCGGAGTGGGTAGTTTGTTATGACTTTGACTGAATGAGCTTGGAAGTAGTTCTTAAGCTTATGTGAAGTGTAAACAAGAGTTTGAAGGAGTCTCTTGATTTTAGAATACCACGATTCTGCTGGAGTGAGGGTTTTACTGATGAAGTAGGCAGGCTTTTTGATCTTCCCTTCAAGTCGAATGAGAATCGAGCTGATAGAAGTCTCTGTAACTGCTAGGTAGATGATCAGTTCCACATTATCTACCGGGGTGCTCATGATGGAAGACTTCCCTAAATAGGTTTTGAGTTCCTGAAAAGTTACCTCGCATTCTGATGTACATTGGATCTTTATATTGGGCTGAACTTTTCCTCATTTGGTATAACCTTACAGTAATAGAAGCTGCCAACGACAACAATTTAATGATTTAGAAACAAATCGGGTGATAGCGGCGATCTTGCCTACTAATTTTTGTGCGTCCTTCATTATTTTCAGAGATGACATGTTGAGGAGAGTTCAAATTTGATCTGGATTGGTCTCAATCCCCTTCTTGCTGATGAGATGGTCGAGGAATCGGCCTGAATGTACTCTGAATTTATAATTATCAGGATTAGGTCACATCCTGTAAGATCATATAATGCTGAATATTGTGGTTTAATCCGTGATGTGGTTGTTTGACTGTATGCTCTTGTACAAAAGAGCATTGATGCTGACTTCAACAATTTTCCCAAGATGTGGTTTGAACATAGTCATCATTAACCGTTGATAAGTCACGCGTGCATTCTTTAGTCCAAAGGGTACAACTTTGTAGCAGTAAAGTCCTCTTTCAATGACGAAAGTGGTCTTTTCTTGATCTTCTTCCAAGAGAGGAATCTGATTGTATCTAAAAGCATCATCCATCATAGATAGTAGTTCATGACCTGTCGTGGAATCAAGAATTTGATGGATGATGGGAAGAGAAAAACTATCCTTTGGAGTGTATTTCTTTAGATCAGTGAAATCTACACAAACTCGGACCTTTCCGTTCTTCTTTAGAACAACGACGATGTTGGATATCCAATATGGATACATGGCTTCTCGAATGAACCCAACTTTAATCAATTTCTCGATCTCAATGTTGACTTCATCTTAAAAATGAGGTGAGAGTCGTCACTATTTCTGCTTGACCGTAGTGGCGTTGATGTTGATGGCCAATTTGTGACATGCCTTGGTCGGATTGACCCAGGCATCTCTTCGAAGGTCTACGTAAAGATGTCTCGATTCATTTGTAAGAATTGAATGAGAGCCTCTTTATCATGCTGGACCAGCTTGGTACCGATGAAAGTACCCCTTCTAGGTTCATTAATATCGATGTATTCTATAGGTTCTTTTGTTGAAGGTTAATCTACGACGTGACCAGCTTTTTATAATTGTTATACAGTATATATGTCTGATGTATCTAAAATGGCAGAGATGGTGTTCTCGCAAGCTCTGGAAATATTTTGACTGCCCTTGATTTTGAAGATGCTATCATTTTGTTTGAAGCGAAGTGCTTGATGATATATGGAAGCGATCGCTTCCATATTGTGAATCCAACAGTGGCTCAAAATCCCTAGATAACAAGATTTGGTGTTGATGACGTAAAAGACAACATCAATGGTAGTTGGTCTAATGGTGATAGGTAAGATAATCTATTATACTTGCTCTTTTTTGGAACCATTAAATCCCCTGATATCAGTCACTTGGAATAACTTGATCTGGTCGATTATGCTTTGAAAGAGAATCTCAATACAACTTCCAGTATCGGTCATCATTGTGTACATGACAAACTTCTTCATCTTGGGTATTATGATTAATGCATCATGATGTGAAAATTTATATGACTAATATCGCAATCTTCGAATGAAATCCCAAGTCGGCGATTGCTCAACTCAAGTAGAAGCTTGGCTTCTTTATCTTGAGATGTAAGATTGCAACATTTTAATAGTCTCTTGCGCTTGAATCTGCAAAAGTTGTTAATCTAATTAATTTCGATCATGTTGTTGTGGTATATATAGTAGAGATGTTTCTCCTCAGCTTGATATTTGGCCTGGACTACTTCGAGTTGCTTCTTATAGCTGCCATCCTTGTATGATTCCAGGTTGATAATGCATTCGTACATCCATCCATCTTTGAAAATTAATTCCAACAACCTCTATAAAGCATAGCAGTTATCAGTAGTATGATGATTTACCTTGTGATCTAAGCAGTACGGGCGGCCATCAATTGGTTCCAATAATTGAGATGGACGGTATAGCTTATCCTTTGATAAAATTAAAAAAATTGTGGAGATCCGAGCATTCATCTTAGGGAGGACCGGTTTGGACCTTTCTGAGGGTTGCCAGTGTTGGCCTTGGAATGCTTTTGATCACCCTTATCCACCGCTTCATTGTTTTATTTTGTAGATGAACCTTTAGCAGTTGGACAGATTTAGTAGATTTATGCATTTCAGACATCATCCTTTCCAGGTCGGCATACCCTTGAACTTGGTGATCATATCCTCCAAGGTTGTGGGATTGTTGAGAAAGAGGTGCTCTTTGGCCCTGCAGTCGAGCTGGAGCGCGTTGGTGAAAGTATCAACAACTATTTTCTCATCAAGATTATTCACTTTTCGCGCGAGCTCCAAAAACATCGTGGGAAATGCCTCGAGATTCTCTCCTTGTGATTTTTTAAAACTAATAAGAGAAAATAAATTATATTCCTTGTCTTTGTTGTGAGCATAAGTCTTGATAAATTATTTCTATATGATCCAGGAGGATCTAGTCAATGACAAAAATTTGGTAAAGTCGATCGAACGAGATTATGAGTCGCTTGAACGAGTTATTTTCATGCCACAGGAATTTTGGCCCAGAGCCATATTTCGTTCAAATGAGATGGGCTTTCATTTGATCGACCAGGCAAATTTTTAGGGTTTTAGACCAATTAGTAGTAAAGTCATTTGAACAACTTCCTAGTTCGTTTGAATTCTTAGCCGTTGTTTTTCCTCGAGATCCGTTCTTTTATGATTTTTGAATTCCCTAGTATATAAAAGGAACTTAGGTTATTTTCAAGGTTATGTTAAATCTAAAAAGAGTTCCGAGGAAGCCTAGGGCTTTTGGAGGGATTTTCTTATAATTACTTCATTTTTTAAGCAATTGAAGCTTTAATTTTCCCAATCAATTGGTGTTCTTCATACTTTTCAGCTAACTAGAGCTTCTCAATCGTATTGTAGATTAAGTGGTATCAGTTTTCCAGTTTCAATTCTTGGGGGGTTAATTGTGGTTTATGGTCTCTACATGTGATCATCTCAAGCAAATAAAGGAGAAACTAGTGATTCCGTTGAAGATCCATCACAAACCTAATTCGAAGAAGAAAGACGATTTGGAGATGAACGATTCTGACGATCGACTCACGATTTTGGAAACGACAGTTTTTGTCCTAACTTCAAATGTAGGGGAGTTGGTAGAACAGTTGCGTATCACCAACCTCGTGAAGGCTTCCGCTTCATGGAAACGGCAAGGCCGCTCAATGAAGAAAGGGGTTGTGGAGAGGGATAGTGATAAGTGTACTATGGAGATCGATAGTGATTCTAGTGATGCTGAATCCGACGAGGAGCGATCAGTTATTGGTAAGTCCACGAATCCTATGCGTAATCTTCGTATTGGTTTTAAGATTAAAATTCCGGTATTCGACGGTTCGATCGATGCCGAGATATTGGATAACTGGCTAGATAGGTTATAAACTTATATTTCAGTTTACGAATACTCCAATGCTCAGCAAATTTTCTTTGCTACGTTGAAATTCTCAAGTCATGCACTCACGTGGTGGAAATCTTATCAGAAACGCCACGATATAGGAGATTTGGGTTGGAAAGAATTCAAGGTTTTAGTGCGAAAGCAGTTTTATCCGATTAGGCATAAGCAAAAAAAATGGTATAAATGGCACAATTTGTGCCAAAAGTTTGAGTAATCCGTATAGGAGTACACTAAGACGTTCCATAACCAAGCTTTAGTTTTGGACATTGATGTGGACGAGTATGAGGTGTTCATGAAGTATACAGGGGGGTTTGCCGTAGTCCATTAGGATAGAGTTGAAACTCTTTACTGTGGCCAATATCGAGGATGCTACCTTAAAGGTAATTGCCATTGAAAGTAAGTACTTAAAGAGTAATAAAGAAGACGACAAGATCAAGTCGGGGTACAAGTCTAGTTGGAAAAATGAGCATAAGGGAGAGACCAAAGGAGAGGGATCTTCGTCTAAGGAGTTTCATTGTAATCATTAAAAGGCTAGTGGGCATATTTCCGATTATTATTGGAAACTTTACCCGGAGCTTAGGCCGAAAGAGGAGAAGAGAAAGAAAGAGAAATATGTACTAGCCGCAAAGGTTGCTGACCCCCCGGATGTCGATAAACTGAATCATGAGCTTACACTTATGTTTCAGCGAACTTTGGCTACCGAGGAGAAGAGTTGGGAAGAACTTTTTCATGTCAGTATTCAGGTAAAGCAGAGTTTAGTCAAGGCCATTATGGATCCGGGTAGTCAAAAAAAATTATTTCTGAGACGTTGGTAAAGAAGATGGGCTTGACGACTACAACTCATCCTAAGCCGTATGGTTTGGGGTGGATTTAGAAAGATGTGGATTTCATGATCACGAAGCAGTGTACTTTCAAGTTTGTGATTTCTGAGAAGTTTATTAATGAGGTAACGTGTAAGGTGGATCCTTTAGATGTGTGTCAGGTCATCTTGGGTAGCCCTTATCTTTGGGACCGAGATGCGATTCATTATCGTAAAGCTCGTAAGTATCATCTTGTGAAGGAGGGAAAGGAGTTCCATATCAATGCTTATAAGGAGCATGTTACTACATCAAAATTGGTAACGGCAACTCAGGTGAAGCGATTGGTTAATGCGAGCGGCAAGTTTGTGTTATTGGTGCGACCGGTTTAGGAGGGTACATCGCCTCGAGTGTTGTCTCCAATGACAATATTTTTTCAGCAACAGACCGACATGGGAAAGTTGCAAGAGGAGGTTGTGGTACATACTGATCATAAACCATTCCAGTTTTTTACTACACAGTTCAAGTTACAGCAAGCTCGCCAGATGAAGGGGCTATCGAATATCCAACAATTTTCCTTGATTATACAGTATAAGAAGAGAGTGGACAACAAATTGGCTGATAGGTTATCTCGACCCCCATTACCAGCTACTTTCGCTATGTTGGTTTCTATGCAGATAATGTTTTTTATTACATCAGGATATGTTGCAGGATATGATGATCCTCAAGGGCGTAGTGTGTTTCGCCGAAAGTTGCTGCCAGGCTAGACATGTGTTCATTTTGAGTCGTTTCATGTTGGGAAAAAGGGTCAACTACCTCGTACGCTGAAGTAGTATAGCAGGGTAATGAGCAGCGTCGTATTCCCACATCTCCAGTTTCAGCTTGAACCGAAGCTCAAGGCTTCTAAAGGGGGAGCCATGATCCAGAAGGATCTAGTCGAGGACCAAAATTTGGTAAATTCGTTCGTACGAGATTATGAGTCGTTCGAACGACTCTCTATTTCGTTCGAACAAATTATTTTCATGCCACTGGAATTTTGGCCCAGAGCCATATTTAGTTTGAACGGGTTGGTTTTTCGTTCGAACGACCAGGCAAGTTTCTAGGGTTTTAGACCAATTAGTCATAAAATTGTTCAAACAATTCCCTAGTTCATTCGAACGACTTTGGCGCTATTTTGGATTCTCAAGCGTTGTTTTGCCTCGATATCCGTTCTTTTATGATTTTCGATTTCCCTATTATATAAAGGGAACTCAGGTTATTTTCCAGGTTATGTTTGATCTAGAAAGAATTTTGAGGAAGCCTAGGGTTTTTGGAGTAATTTTCTTATAATTACTTCATTTTTTAAGCAATTAAAGTTTATTTTTCCCAATCAATTGGTGTTCTTCATACTTTTCAGCTAACAAGAGCTTCTTAATCGTATTGTGGATTACTATAGCTGATCAAAAGTGAGGATAAAATCTTATGGCAGAGAATGGAACCACCGGAGCTGTTCTCCCTGTAGTCTTATTGTGAATAGACGGCAGAGAATGTGGCTGAGATTGGAGTACAATCCCAATGAATCACGGTATTGTTGAATGTGCTCCTTTGGATCGGTGCCCTTACATTTACGTATCTTTGGAGTATGGAAACCTTTCGGTACTTCCATATCAAATAACTCTTTGGTAATCAAACTTTCTTACAAGTTGGTAAGAACGTCTTGAGTGCCTAAAGTTTGAGCTTCAATTAACTCCTTGATGCGCTGATCCATATGCTCTTGTACGACGTACTGACATGTGGTATGAGTGGCTTGGTGAGGTGGTTGAGGATTATGAGTGTCGATGCCCACACTTAACCGATCACATGCTAGAATCTGAGGTTGAGGTTGATGTTCTTCTTGACGTTTATGAGGTTTGAGACCTCTGCTGATATCATACTGAACTTCACCGCCCAAATGAATGGAAGGTTGAGATTTGTGTTGAACATTTCTGGAAATGGCTTTGTTGGTGCCCCTCGAAGTCCTAATCTTTCCTACGCAGAAGCTTGGGAGTACTCTGGCATTTGATCATGATCTTTGATTTGGGGAACCTGTTAAGTATCCTGTAGAGCCTGTAATATGGTTTGTATGGTTGTCATCTGGTCTTCATGTCATTTGAACGCTGTCAAATGAGTTTGCCACTCAGCTTCGAGCTCTTTCTCGCAGAGCTCTCGGTCAAAAGCTAACTGATGTTTGAGCTTATTACGCCTCTTTATTTTTGCATGGAGATTCGCCCGTAGCTTTGTAAGCTATTCTGGCTCAACTGAAAAAATTGGGCTGGATTCCGGTTGCTGGTCGTCTGGAAGTAACCATGATTGGAGATTAATAGTAAAATGAATGAAGGCAACCGACAATGAAACAGAATGCGATGTGTTAATCCATGGCATGGACATGGCATTGAAACTCGGGGTACCCGAGCTTTCTGTGTACACAGACTCTATGTTGATCAAAATTTATTACACAGAACAATTCTAGAAAAATAGAAAGATGGTGGAATACGCTGCCTTGGTGGCCGACAGAATAAACAAATTTCAAAAGGCAATGATTGAGTATTTGCCTCAGGGAGAAAATAGGTACGCAACCTCCCTGACATATCTAGTAGGATTTCTCATAATAGAGGCTTGATATTTAAATTTTGAAGTCATATCTACCCCCAGTGTTAATCTTGTAAGCGCGAATGCAATTAGCACTGGGGTTGATATGCCCAAAGAAGGCGATTGGAGGTTGCCATTTTATAAATATATTGATCCACAGAATGATTTTAATGGTGAACTTCTGTCTACGTGAGATAAAGACTGGTAGACAATGCAAAATGGCACACCATTATCAAAAAGGAGTTTTACAAGAGATCAGTCACAGGTCCTTATTTGAAGTATCTATATGAAAAAGACGTCAATGAGATATTGAAGGAATTACACGAAGGAATATGTAGATCACATACCGCAGATCGCTCCTTGACAAATCAGGCAATTACTCAAAAAAACTTTTAGCCTAAATTGAGAGCACAGACTGAAGAATATGTGAAAAAATGCGATGTCTACCAGTGACATAAACATATAATTCGAGCTCCAACTCTGGATTTTCACGCGAGCAAAGTATATTGGCTCTTTAAAAGATGGGCCCTTGACCTAGTGGGAGAGTTACCAAACACTCCCGGGAAAAGGAGGCATTTTTTTGTGGCAATTGATTACTTTACAAAATTGGCCGACACATTCCCTTTATGTCGAACGCGGGAATAAGAAGTCATTAAGTTCATATGGGAAACCATTATCACCAGGTTTGGCTGCCCACACCTAATCAGGATCAATAATAGACTTTAGTTCGTTGGTGTAAAGGTGGTGGAATTCATTAACAAACATAACATTATCCATTTTCCTTCGAACCCTTATAACCCACAAGGTAATGGTCGGGCAGAGATCACCGCGCCTGAACGAAAAGAAAGGAAATTGGATTCAAGAATTTCCATACGTGCTTTGGGCAGATCGAACAACACCATGAGTGTCTACAGGGTGTATACCTCTCTTGTTAGCTTACGGAACTGGGGCTGTTATCCCAACCAAATATTATCACCCCGTACGATATCATGAAATGACGAACGAAGAAAATGAGTTTCAGTTAGTATGTAATATAAACTGGATTGAGGAAATAAAAGACTGAGCAATTGCCAATCTTGGTCATTACCGCCAGGCACTGGCCAAGTCTTATAATAAAAGAGCTCGTAATAAAGAATTTGACATCCAAGATCTCTTCTTAAGAGAAATACTCAAACATAAAAAGGAATTGAATGCCGGGAAACTTGTAGAAAAACTGGGAAGGCATTGGGGCCTGTAAGACCAACCTCGGATCATACGACCTGATAACAGAAGAAGGAGTTCGAGTTCCAAACCCTTGGAATACATGAAGGTTGAAGACATATTACCACTAAACTTATTTTACGGTTTGTTGTTTCTACATTCAAAAGGTGAGAATTATTCTTCGTTTCTATGTATGTTTCTCTCTTCATTAATGAAATACCTATGTTTGGTCAATGTACACATCTAATATAATTCCGAACATCTATTCTAAAAAATGACATTTAGAACATCTCAAGAATTAAGCAGGTCATCTCATCTACTATATTAAAACACACAGTGAACACAATGAGTATACATAAAAGAATGATCTAGGAAAATTTTATTTTTAATTTCTACCCTTTCTCGTTACCTGTTAAGTCGACTACTTTTTTTCCTACCTCTGAACAAACTACCAACATGACTGGAAGTAGTAACCCCTGGAGGATAAAATATTACAAAATCTTCTTCACGTCGTGCTTGATGGGAGAAAGGTACAAGATCTTCGATCTCGTCACCATTTAACAAATATTCCATATATACAAGAACAAGATCCTAAGCCTTTGCAATCTCCAAATCATAGTATTTGCGAGAGTCACCACATATTTCTTAAATTAGCTCTCAACTCTGTTCAATTCACTACCATAGGCAATGACTGCATCCACAAGTAACTCATGAGGATCCTTAGCAACAATTTTTATTTTGGATTAGGATGCAAAAGATTCCTCATCTGCTCATCTGATTTCCTTAATCGGTCGTGAGTTTGTTTTTGCTTTACTTCACCTTTTTCCCGTCTCCTTTCCTCCTATTTTCTTAAAGATAATTCCTCTGTAACTCACGTCGCAAGCCAAACATTCTATTCTTTATAGTGGTATAGAGTTTCCTGAGTCATTTTTAGCTCGTTCTCAAACTCAGTCTGCACTCACTTATGTTCGTTGTTTATTTACAAAAATAACAATATTCTCATCGATTGACGACCCTACAAACTGATCGATCAAATAAATATATTTAAACATCTCATACAGGTGCCCCCATATTACTAAGTCATATAAATTAGAAATACACCAGCTCAAGATGAACATTCTTTTGCCTCTGCACTATGACGATTTCTTGCCACAGTTGCAAAAGATTATACTCGAATTGGATCTAGTACCAAGCCGTCTCTTTTAATATGTGCATACAAGCGTCCTTTATGCCCCTTTCATTATTGACTTCTACCTCAAAATAAAATGTCAACGTTAGCAATGCCCAAGCACACTCATCTTTCAAGGAGATTTCTTTGAACATTTTTTCGGTATTATAACCTATCATGATCTTTCCTTAATGCTTCATTCTTCTCTATTTTGGCTTTGGAAAACTTAAACTAGATATCACAAAACTCTTGCCAATGATTCTTTGACAGAGATTTATGATACCTTATTAGATATTCGGATCGAGTTATTACCTGATGAGCACGACTCAAAGCGTTTTTAGCCCAGTTTAATTCTCTCTGCAGACTGTCTATAGTCACCCTCAATTTCTCTACGTTCTACTAAAATTACAAATTCTATATTATTCACATACTTTAAAATCTAATTTACAGATCGTCAGTCCCATCAAAAATCTATAAAGCTACATTTTCCCAAAATAATGTTAACTTCACAACAATTACAACAACTAACAAGCCAAACGGTCCTTTACCTCTTGAGGTGACACTTTCTCAGCAGAAACATCAGGATCTTTGCACACCATCAAGAACCTTTGAAGGTTGAACATTTGCAACATCCCCAGTTGAAACACGAATGTTTGGCTATTTTTCATCAATATTTTCATCGTCGACCTCAGAAGGGAAGATGATTTCCTAATATCGACCATCAAGGCTAAGAGAAATATCATTTTCCAAAAGATCAAAATAGCAATAGGATTGGATTAGATTGTTCCATCCAACCCTAATTGTCTCCACCGCTTCTTCGTGACCTTCTAGTGCTCGATCACCTAATTTTATACCTCTAACCTCACTATATCCCTCACCGCTTCTACAACTTTTTCTTTTTCTTTCTTGGCATCCGCCACTAGACAATCTAACCATGCTTTTAACTCATCATTTTCTTTCTTTAAAGCATGCTTCTTCAAGGCCTGGGCCTTAACCTTCTATAAGAGCTTGATTTGATCACTCTTTCTTTGTAACAGGCCCCAAAAAGAACTTTTGACTAACATCGCCAACTGCCAGAAGTATGTAATTTAGAAAACATACTTGAAACAAAAGTATAAAAGAAAGAAGCAAACAACGTTGAACAGATATACCAGCATGATCTGCTCTTTGAAATTTTCCTTGAGCCTCTCCAGATATGTTAGAACAAGTTGATAACAATGACTCTCAGCATCCCTAAGCTTGGTTAAGACAACAGATCGAGTCGGATCAGTCCGATCACTACATTTGAGCTTATGAGTTTTTTGCCTAGTTAGCGAAAGGTCACCCTCATCATCCACCTAGGTGTCACTAGCCATACATTTCTTAGCCTTCTCTATCTCAGGAATCACAGCCTTAGCAGATATAAGAGTAGGCGGAGTCAAATCATTACTGGTCGGTTGGACCACCTTCTTATTTCGAGGAGGCTCCTAAGTAGCCCTTTTGAGCCGACGAAGCTTCCGAGTCATACCCAAAATATCAAGAGGCAAAATATCTGCTAAACCAGCAACTGTTGGCAGCTCAAGGCCACCTCCAGTAGTAGAAGATGAACATTTTTTGTTTGGTTTCTCATCTTGACCAGCCATAGCTCGTCTCTGGTTTGCCCGTTGAATTTTGGGAATCTCAAAATTGACTCTCTAATCCCTCTGGATATTCAGATCAGCAAGAACGACTTTCAGTTCTTTCTTCTCTCGACCAACATGATCAAAGAGGCTCGTATCGTCGGGAGTAGCAGTTGCCTGAGGACTTACAAGAAGAAACAACAAGGAATAAAAGAAAAGATAAGGAGCACGAACATACAAAGATTTCTACTTAGCAAGGTTAGTAGTGATAAAAAATTACTCAAATTAAAATACTTAAATTATAGCTCGAGCGCTGGTTCATCCAGAACCCGCATGCAGTTTCCTCTAACTCGTACCAGATGATCGTTCCAAGGTCGGCCAGCAGAATCAAAAGTAAAAAAAATTGTTCTTGAAGAATTACTATATAGATTATAGCTCTGACTCGCCTTTAGGTATTTCATCTTGTAATATTTCAATGCACCCGAAGCAACAATTTTTTTATCAACCCCATTCGCGACCCATCCCTCATTTAGAGTCTCATAAACTTTCATCATTTCGCATACATTGTCGTTTAGCAGCGCTGGGCAGCACTGTAGCAGATTCATGCCCCCATTTATGAAGTGGGTCAGAGGTATCTTAAAACCATATAAAAGTTAATTGGTATATAATAAAAACCTATCACCTTGACCAAACCCCAAGGGTCCAGTATAGTACTATAAGGTAACATCGTCTAGTAAGTTCATATCCTTCCTAACCTGTTCGAGATCAAAAACTTGATAACACTTTTTTGGCCCCTTTGCTGGGGATAATTTTCTAAAAAATAAGCCTTCCTCTGCAACATACTCTCCCCATTCACCTTTTAACTTCATTTTATACCTAAGAAATTCCTTCCCAATATGTACCCCATCTGGATATATACACATGTCTATAGCACTTGACACGTTACCCCCTACAGTAGCCTCTAAAATGTCATGTTCGACCTGTAAAGGTACGACATTCACATACGCGACCTCGCCCGATCCTTCTCGACTATCTACAACTCCTTCGCATTAACGAATTCATCCTCTTGTCCAGATGAAGAAATTTCTTCTACGATTCAACTACAAACTTACTCCAAGGAACTAAGTTCTTAATACACATACTCGACCTACAAAGAAAACCAGTAATCAAATTTTTTTTTTCCCCATTAAAACTTGCCTCACCAATCTATGGTTTGTCCTTAAAAATTTTGGGTTGATACTTTCATCAAGAACACAGAAATCCTAAACAATCCACAACTACTTTGAATAACAAACCCTAGTTTGCATCTCAAAAGTTTTTAAATACCAATTCCCTTGCTTAAATTACACAATTACCATCAAAAAGTAATTCTACTATTTTTATTCAAATTTTAGGGGGAAATTCTATATATTTGCATCTACATTTACCCCCTCCCCAAAACCCCCAAATTCAAGGAAACAAAATTACAGATTCCCCACAAACAAACAACTAGAATTAAAGAAAAACAAACATTCAAACAAATAGAATTGCACAACCCAAACCAATAATCACAGATATTCACAAAGGAAAAGTGCCAACCTGAAATGGAAAAGCCACAGTCATCAATCTTCACAGAAGACTTGGGAAGATGAATCTTGTGTCGATGATCTTCAGGAACAATCAGACCACAGAGAGAAGTTTTCTCCGCAATCTAAGATATGGGTTGTGTTGCAGTAATCATCTCTCTTGGGAAAACATACTCTGTCATTATTACACCTTTTCAAATCAACCATTAAAATAATATTAACACTTCTTCCTTCTCAAGACAACCTAAATTCCACATAGTTTGTACGCCTACTTACCCCTCTCTTTCTCAAGTTTGTAGTCCAACACCATCTCCCTACAGACCCGTTTTATTAAGTCTTTTGAAGAGCAATATTTTGAATTTCAAAATTTACTAAACAGATATCTCGAATAACAGCTATCACATTCAAGCATAAAAGTAAGTTTATATCACCCATTTCGATGCATATTTGTTCATAAAAGGTAAGTTCAATTTCACAAAAGGACGAAAGCTGATTTACAAACTACAAAGTACTAAAGCTTACAGAAAATTCTTTTATTCACTCAAATTGAGCTGATTAAAATTAACTTTGAAACACAAGCAACTAAATTTTGATATAGTTGCATTTAAAGCAACCAGAGTGATTAGGTTCACCATAAGGGATTATTTCCCCACCGGCAGCTCCCTCATCCACTTCTGCAAGCTTGTCTAGTACGGTTTCCCTTATAGCACTTTCTCGAGCTCTCGCATTAAGGATCAGACTTTAGAAGATATCACACCAGAAGTGACGGTCCAACTCCACACGCCTTTCCTCCATGTTAAAACCATCCAATTGCAACAGCCACTCAGGTAACACCGCATCATATGGCAACTACTGAAAATACCGCTCACGCAGTTCAGCCACTTTGATGGTTAGTCTCTCCTCCACTACATGCTGACGATGTTGGAAATGTGTCCTCACCATGATAGCTACAATTGTAAAGAAAAAGAAGATTCACTTAGAGAGAGAAGGATGAAATATACCCAAGGGCTAAGCTCCTTATATAGCAGAAGGAAAATAGATTTTTTGAAAATAGTATATATTGCAGGCCAATCCCAACGCGTGATTATAGGGATGCAATATTATCCATGGAAGTCAACACATATTTTCCATACACAAGATCCCAAGAATACGGAGGAAGAATAGGTAACTCGCATAGCACGATTATTCAATAAAGCAAACACAGTTCGAGTGAATTACTTAGATATCAAGTATTTTTTTCGAGCTATGTTTTCTCATGAAGGAAACATATCTTTAACCGACCACAAAGATAAGAGTAACTCTTGCCAGTTTAAAAGTTTGACCCTATCACTAATAGTTCGAGGCAATCAATTCAAAGAAATGAGGTCTCTACTACATAGTTAAACTACTGAAAACATAGAAGTAAGATGTGATTTTTATTAAAATAGTACGGGTTACAAACAAGCATGTCAACTTATTTATAGCCTATATAACCACACTTGCGAAGAGGTTTTGACCCTCAACAGCGGCATTATTTTCATCCTCCACTATACCCTTTGCCATACCACGGAGGCAATCCTCACGGCCAGCCTCCACCAGAATGACAGAGTAAAATTGGTAGAGACTGAAATAATCTTCGCTGGTTTCTTCCATCTCAACCCAGGTCAAACCCTAATAAGTAGGCTCCATTGGTATCGGTGTCAGGTCAGTAAGTGATTGTTGGCCAAAGTAACAAGTTTTCAGCTCTGTAAGCTTTTCCAGAATGCGAGGTTCTCGCTCCTCACAACGAGTCTGAGACTATGTTTTCATCATTGTCTTGTTAATTTCTTTCCAAAGAAATAGATGATATGCGCAAGAGTTTAACTTCTCCAAACAAAAGATTGGATATTTATAGATTGGACAAACACGGTACAGATCCTAATTGTCAAGAAGAATATAATTAATGCGTCTTGGAAACCTAAGAGTCAAAGCTAATGGGCGGTCCCTAAAGGCCCGCATTAAAGAGCCATAAGAAACTTCACCAAATTCAAGGATGTAGCATCGGCTAAAGAATCCCGATTGAGCTTTTTAGCCAAAATCACTCATGTTTTTAGTTGAAAAGAGGCAATTGTAAGGACCTACTCCCGACCTCGAACTCATATACTAAGATCGACCTTTAAAAGTATTGACTTGACCTATCAATCACAAAATGATGTGCTATAGTGGTAGCTTATTAAAGAAGTTGTTACAAGAAAGAGGAATCATTCATACCATTATGCAATTGTTACCAAAACGCCTCTGAATTATTATTGTAATGTTCTTCATTAAGAGGACATAGTGGTTATCAAAATGGTCACATTATGTTGGAATTTTTCAAAACTTGTACCTCATTTTGAGCTTGAACCCATGACCTCTTGGTTATCTATTTTTATGTGACTCCTAAACTATAGCCTAAATTTTAGTCCCATATTGTTTATAAATAATAAATGAACTAAACATATAAGGTAGTACCCATGTGACATGTGTGTAATATGTGACATAGAGAGAGTGTATAGGTGTGTGAGTGTGTGAGGAGATTTTATACCCTAAACACACTTTGATCTTTCTCGGGGGGGTCCGGGGGGCCGGGCCGGCTTAAGATTAGGATCTATAATTAGCTTTTCCCATTGGTAAGAGCCATAGGCAGTAGATTCTTACGAAACAGACCCAAAACTTTGTAGAGGTAAACGTTTAAAGATTGCTTAAAACTTTGGTAATGATTATGTAGTACATACCTTAGAATCTAACCCCAATACAATCAGGGAAGCGTTAACCTAAAGTGACGCTGATTTATGGTAAGAGGCCATTGATGATGAAATGGATTCTCTTACAACAAATAAAACTTGGGATTTACTTAGCCTACCTCCTGGTAGTCATTCTATTGGGTATAAATGGATATTAAAGAGAAAACTTAAACCAGATTGTACTATAGATAAATATAAGGCAAGACTTGTAGCAAAGAGATATGTGCAAAAGGAAAATATTGATTTCTTCGACACATATTCCCCAGTTACTCATGTGAGAACCATTAGAGTATTATTTGTCGCTACTATCATGCACGATTTGATTATTCACCAAATGGATGTAAAAACTGTGTTTTTAAATGGAGAGCTTGAAGAAGAATTATATATGGATTAGCCTGAAGGCTTTGTGATTCTTGGTGAGGAACACTAAGTCTGCAAGCTGAACAAGACCTTATACGGTCTAAAGCAAGCTCCAAAATAGTGGCACGATAGGATCGACCAATTACTTTTATCAAATGGTTTTAAGATTAACGTTGTTGTTAAATACATATATTATAAAGTATCTGGTGAAAGTTGTATTATGATATGTCTATACGTTGATGATCTTCTTATTTTTGGTACTATATTTGATATCATTTTAGAAACAAAAAATATGCTTAATAATAATTTTGATTAGAAGGACCTAGGAGAGGCTAGTATAATTTTAGGCATGTAGATCAAACGCATAGACACTGGTATTACTCTTAATCAATCTCATTACATTGAGAAGATCTTGAAGAAGTATAAATATTTTAATCGTAGACCTGTTTGTACTCCTTGTGATCCACAAGTTAAACTTTAAAGAACTTGGGGAAGACAGTTAGACAGAAAGAATACGCAAGCATTATTGGTAGCCTTCACTACGCTACGGACTGTACTAAACCCGATATAGCTTATGTCGTAGGGGTTCTATGTAGATTCACAAGTAGACCAAATTTGGCATATTGGGGTACTATTGATCGAGTTATGCGGTACCTGAAAAGGGTCATAAACTTGGGTTTACACTATCAGAAGTTTCCCACGGTCCTTGATGAATTTAGCGATGCAGATTAGAACTCATTTTAGGATGATTCCAAAGCCACCAACGGATACGTGTTTAGTATAGCTGGTGGGTCGGTTTCTTGGATATCCAAGAATAACAAGCGATTCTAACTCAGTCAACTATGGAGTTTGAGTTAGTAGTACTAGCTGCAGCTAGTGAGGAGGCAAGTTGGTTGAAAGACCTCTTGTCTTATATTCCTTTATGGAGTAGACCTATACTGCCGATTCTTATCCACTCAGATAGTACTGTTGTAATAGCCAAAGTACGGAACAATTACTATAATGATAAAAAAATTAGCGATACGTCGCAAGCACAGTACGATGAGAGGTTATCTCATATCTAGTACTGTTACAGTAGATTTTGTAAGACCAGAAAACAACTTGGTAGATCGTTTGACGAAAGGACTGTCTCGTGACAAAGTTTGGAGCACATCCTTAGGGATAGGACTACAGCCTATTATAGAATCACAAGTGGTGGGAACCCAGCCTAAATGACTGGAAATCCCAATAAATAGGTTCAATGGGAAAAATAAATCATTGCGATATAGAATTATGCAACTAAGAACTTGTCACTCCAGAGTTAATCTCGTTGTACATACTGTATATATGCATGATATCTTACAGTGACTATGAGGCTGAGTTTCTTAATGAGTTCTATATCTCATTTTTTGAGTGGGGTGTCTAGCTACAAGAATACTCTTAATAGACTCACCAAGGTAATTGTGGAAGTGTGGCTACTTCCTATAAGAATTAGGCTAAATTATCTAAAGCCTTCACCTATACTGGGATTAAGCACATTTCCAAAATGTGCTGGCATTTAGAACTTACACCTGGTAGGGTTGTATGTAGTTTTCCTCACTCTATAAAAATGAATAATGAGTTCAAGACTCTGATCACTTATTATTCTTATAAGTTGAAAATTGTCTACTACATAAAGGTTCAAGTCTAAGGACACCTTTACTTAAGTACATCTCTATATATCAAAACCGTACTCTTATTTCTTTTCTCATTCATTTCTCTTTTTTGGGAAGTTTTATAAAAGTGGGGGATTATTAGAATTTTTCAAAACTTATACCTCATTTTGAGCTTGAACCCATTACCTCTTGGTCATCTATTTTTATCTGACTCATAAACTATAGCCTAAAGTTTAGTCCCACATTGTTTATAAACAATAGAGAAACTAAACATATAAGGTAGTATCCATGTAACATGTGTGCAACATGTGACATAGAGAGAGTATATAGGTGTGTGAGTGTGTGAGGGGATTTTATACCATAGACACACTTGAACCTCTCTCAGGCGACCCGGTGGGCCGGGCAGGCTCGGGATTGGGAAATTGGCCCTTCTGGGCCCTTTGGGCTTGGGCACGGGCTCACCCTAATCTTTTTATCAAAAAGTTATTTTTCAAATCATGGGCTTGGGCTTGACTTGGTTTGGACGGCTAGAGGCATAATCTTTAGGCATTTGAATCTCATGCATGTTGGAGAGAGTCGTTGCATATCATCTCTATATATATACTTTTGTGTTACCACCTTCAACACATAGAACAAAAAAACTGTTCATCTTTCTCTTTACTTCAAACTCCTCTCTCTCTCTGTTACGGTTATTTAAGGTGCTAAAGTAAAGCAAAGTACATTGTTCTATAGTACTGAGACTTCCGTAAAGTTCATCACTCGTTGTATCCTGGGAGAGATTTGATTATATAACCCGCACTTGGGGTTAGTCGAGATACTCTTTAAAGAGAGTGTGTTCCACGCCTCAAGCTGTCATCATTCATTTGTTGTTCCGTTAATCTTTGCCGCTGCAAAACAGACCAACCTGAGTCCATCATTACCGCTATCTGCAATTATTGTTGCTACTATTATTTGACTCTGTCTTTACCATTGCAAATTAGACCTGCCTATTGTTGTTGCTGTTATTTAAAATTATGATATTATTGTTGCTAATAATTGTGCTGTTACTTACTGTTTGTTGTCTGAGTACCTGTTGTATACATTGTTGTCGTTACCGGAGTAATACCTGTTGTTCTGAGTTACTGTTCTACGTTACTGTTACTGATTAGAGTTACCACAACTACCACTATTCTGAGTTACTGTTGCTGATCAGAGTTACCATAACTACTACTACTTTAAGTTGTTGTTTTCATTTACTACTTGGTGTTGCTAAACCAAAGGGGAAAGCTAATTACAGGTTCCATAAACTTATTCTTAACACATTAGGAAACCTATAAAGAGGAAAGAAGGAGAACATATAAGTGGTGGATTTTTAATCCAGAATACTGATTGTAATTTGTAGTCACGAGATTAATAAATACTATCATTTTCAAATCCTTTCAAGAAGTCGTGGTATTTACCTATTTAAAGATTTCCACGCTAAATCTCACATTTTCAGTGATTATTGATTATTGTCTAGTGTTCTGGATATTTTGGTGTAAGAACCAAGTTTAGGGCCAGCAATTTAGCCCGCCCCGCCCCGCCCTTAATGAGGCGAGTATGGTATGACTATAGCGGGTATGGGGAGGGTTTGGTAAAAAAAACCATTTATTAATTGGGGCGGGTCTGGTTTTAGCCTTAAATAAACGGGGGCTCGTCACCCGACCCAATTATATATAATATGTCCTGAATACCCTTATGAGTTATGAGAATATGAGTAACCTAATTCACTTAATCACTTCTTTTCTCATCTCTTACTTCCTTCAAGTTCAACCTCCATAACCTCTACAAATTTATTTCAACCTTTGTGATCTGCACCAATTACCAAATTCATTTCAATATTCATTTCCATTTGAATCATTTCAACCTTCATCCTCCAAATTTAAGGTTACGAAGATTCAAACAACAATTAAGTCTACGATCATTTTATAATTCAACCTCTACATCATTCATTGGGAAGTTTACGAAGATTGGATAGATTACCAATCGATTGGAACAACGTTTACATCAGTGATCTGTTTCAGACTAATCTCTACATCAGTGATCTATTTTAGGAAGTATACAACATTTGCAAATTAGAGATATCACTAATCGATTTAGGTAACTCCTCCAAGTCTCCAACAATCCAGAAGCTTGAAACACCAATTAAGTCTCAACGTTTACAAGTTACTAAGATTAGTCTCAACATTTTTAACCTTAATTCTAATTTGATCTATTTCAAGTGATTGATTAGATAAGAATATAACCATTGCAGTGTAGCACATTCTATGATGTTTGTTCTTACTGCAATGTAGCACATTGCATGATCTTTTATTGTATGTGTGTGTGCACTATGCACCTAATTTAGTTTAGTTTTTTTTTTTTTGTACAGGTGATTTATATATTTTTTTGTAAAATTTCATAAATGGGGCGGGTTTGGGGATCCCCACTTAGGATAAACGGGTGTTAAATGGGTGATGGGGCGGGTTTGGTATTGGCAAATTTAAACGGGGCGGGTTTGGGTATTCCCAATTTAAGTTAAATGGTAATGGGGCGGGTATGGGGGTATGGTAATTTGGCGGGTATGGGGATGGTATTACTCCACCCGCCCCAAACCCGACTCATTGCCACCCCTAACCAAGTTCGAGTCCCAAATTTAAGCTCTTACACCTACCAACCCACAATTGGCCTTGCTTGGAGGTGAATCGAAATCGGGACCTCTGCTTCTTAGGGAATGGTGCCAAACTGGGAATATATTCAAGTAGGAGATACGACTTAAGGTGAGATTCTCCAAACCTAAAAAACAAAATGCCAACAACCAAAAGTCCATTTTCACATTAAACATCTCAAACAATTGTAATTTTTGCAGTTTGATTAGATAAAAGGACATTTTGCCAACTAAACACTTAAAATCTCATAAACAACAACCAAACTCTGTCCTCCAAATTAATCAAACAGAGATGACTACAAGCCCTACCACAAGTACTCATACTTATGTGGTGGAGGAGGTGCTAGGAGTTCTCCGACTCTACAGTGATGGCTCCATCGTCCGTTCTTCCAAACCACTTTTGGACGTACCCATCCTTGATGACGGCTCCATACTCTGGAAAGAAGTTCTCTTCGACGCAACAAACAATCTCCATCTCCGAATCTACAAACCAACGCCTTCCAATATTACTACCAAGCTCCCTGTCTTTTACTTCAGTCCCGGTGGGGGCTTCTACATGAGTACACGCATGTGGCCTAACTATCAAAATGATTGTTTCCGTCTCGCTTCTGAACTGCAAGCCATAGTTATAGCCCCTGACTACCATCTTGCTCCAGAGCACCGGCTTCCTGCCGCAATAGAAGATAGTTACACACCTGTTAAATGGCTAAAGGAGCAAGCTGTCTCTGAGAATCCCGACGCATGGTTGAATGATGTTGCAGATTTTGGAAGAGTTTTTATTTCTGGCAATTCTGTTGGTGCAAACATTGCACATAATCTTACAGTACAACTCGGTGCTGGTTCGGAAGAGTTGGCCCCAGCTAGAGTTCAGGGTTACGTGCTTTTGGCGCCGTTTTTTGGTGGAACAATCCGTACAAAGGCGGAGGCGGAGGGATCCATAGAAGCCTTCTTAAATTTGGAGCTTATTAACAAGTATGTATACAAAAAAAAATACTTACATTGCTCCCGTAACACTTTATGGGGAAAAAAATACTTGTAAGTTATAACCAATCATATATAATTGCCAGGTTTTGGAGACTTTCAATACCAGTCGGAGACACGACAGACAATCCAATGGTGAACCCGTTCGGTCCAGCTAGCCCGTTAATGGAATCATTGGAGCTTGACCCTATTTTGGTTGTAGTTGGTGGCAGTGATTTACTAATAGATCGAATCGAAGAGTACGCTTCCAAGTTAAAAGCATGGGGAAAGAAAATCAAATATGTTATGTATGAAGACAAGCAACATGGGTTTTTCACATTTGATCCTTACTGTGAAGCATCGGTTAATTTTGTGCAAGTAATCAACAAATTCATAGCTGAGAACTCCTGAGATGAGCACGGTGATCCCTACTTTAATTGCAGGAAATAAATGTAACTGACGAATAATACCATCTTTTAAATTTTCAGTCATAAACAGATGTTCTAGATTATTGATCTCTTTGCATTATATCCCCATATATTGATTTTTCAAGATGCCTACAACTCTGGTAAGATACATTTATAACCTTGATTAAAGGTGGTTTCAAATATTGCGAGTACTGGAAGAAAGGACGACACCGCCTGCATAATTTATAAAACACCTTGGCAAAACCTACAATCTACAGCATTCTTTGGGTATTCTACGACTTACAATTAGGCTTTGAGTGACGTCTTTGTCAATGAAATTAAAGCATGCACTGGTATCATTTATCAATGTTCACGAGTCATTACTGCTTTCTAGTGACTGCAAGAATACAAAAGTGATCCGAATACCAAAAAAACATTGGGGTTTGACGAAATGTGCTAATTTACTATGGGAAAATCACACCTGATGTTATGCGATTCTACTCCGGGAAAAACCGGAAAGTTGACTATAGGGACCTGTCCTTCGACCTACTCTAAACACGAACTGATTATAGGGACATCTCCCTCGACCTACTCTAAACACGAACAGATTAGAGGGACCTGTCCTTCGACCTATTCCAAACTTGAACTACCTCAATACTAGACTCGCGCATTATACACATGACATATACAGTCAATAATAACACTTGGACCACGAACTGATAAAGAACGTGGATCGAGCACTACAAAAAATATGAACAAGTCAAAAACACCTCTCTCCCACAAATTAGCAGTTACACATTTGACTACCATCTACCCCATTTTTCAGGAGAACGTGCCTCTACACGATATCGAACTGAGAGTGAGGTCTATAAAAAGGATGAGTTCCAGAAGAGAAATGACCAAGAATTTTATATTATAAGACCTAGATTTTCTGACTCAAGAGATCAACACTTGTAATCAAATATCAGCCTCAAGCAATAAAGTTACAGTTACTAAATCCTCAAATAGGGATCGTGGTTTTCACCTATATATTCAAAGGTTTCAGGCCAATCACCTTTGTCAGTCTTTTCTACTAATTCTTGTCATAGGTACATTTGGCATAAGAGCTAATTTCGAGCTACTATACGAAATTAGGCCATTGCATTTAGCACCGTCTGTGGGAAAGAAGATATTTTTTACGATATCCTAAGGCATACATTTACTCAACTATCTATTTCCAATCATGGTCACTTCCAAACGGCCAGTAACTGGAATCCAACTCGATCCTTCAGTCGAACCCGATTAACTCGCCGATCTACGGGCAAACCTTCACGCCAAAATAGGAAAATATAATGAGCTTGAGAGTCAGTTAGCCCTTGACCACGAGCCCTGCGAACAAGAACTTGAGGATGAGCGTCAAGCTCGTCAAACAGCATTCAAGAGACATGAAGAATAGATGATGACAATGTAAACCGTTGTACAAGCTTTGCAGGATACTCAACAAATTTCCCTTGCCAGAGATCGTGTTTAGATTCCAGCGAACTCCTGAGTTTCTGCACGAGAAAGATTAGGACCTTGAGGAGTAACTAGCAAAGCCATTTCCTGAAGTCTTTATAACGAACCACAAGCTTCAATTCATTTGGGAAGAGAAGATCAACCTGATATCAGTAAAGGTCCCCGACTTTCTAAGCGTCAATAGGAAGAGCAGCGACCTTACCCAGGATGCTAGCACGTGAATGCTTGAGCGAGGGTACCAGTACTCATAATCCCCTACTAACTCTCCAAGTCACTCAAGCACTACGTCAGTACGTCACAAAAGAACACATAGATCAATGAATCAAGGTGTTGATTGAAGCATAAACTCTAGGCAATAAGGGCGATTTCACCAAGTTATAAGGTAGTCTGATTGCCAAAGAGTTATTTGATATGGAAGTACCACCAAGTTTCCATACTCCCAAGATACGTAAATACAAAGGCACTGATCCGAAGGAAGACATTCAGCAATTCCGTGATTCACTAGGATTAAATTCAAATCTAAACCATATTCTATGCTGTCTGCTCGCCACAAGTCTACAAGGAGAACCTCTATGGGGTTCCATTCTCTACCTAAAGATTTTATCCTCACATTTGACCAACTATAGAAGATTTTTGCCAAGACATATGCTCACAATAAAGACAAGGAAGATAATTTATACTCTCCTATTAGTCTCAAGGAGATAAGCCCGAGGTCTTTGCAAAAAAAAAAATTTGGAGCTCGCACACAAAGTTGACAATCTTGATCAGAAAATAGTTGTTTCTACGTTTACAAATGTATTACAAATCAATTGTAATACAAAGGAACATCTCTTCTTAAACAAATC
Organism: Kingdonia uniflora; assembly: GCA_014058105.1. Classification (NCBI taxonomy): domain Eukaryota; kingdom Viridiplantae; phylum Streptophyta; class Magnoliopsida; order Ranunculales; family Circaeasteraceae; genus Kingdonia; species Kingdonia uniflora. The sequence continues at coordinate 2,681,307 of JACGCM010000622.1, forward strand.
CTCGACCTTAGAAGACGTGATTACCAAGGTCAATGGGTATGTCGACATGGAAAGGATGATGACCGAAAGGCATAAATCTACTAAATCTGTTCTAACCACTAAATGTCAAAATATAAAACGTAACAGTGAACCGAAGGAGGATCGGGGTGATCAAAAACGAGCAAAAGCAAACACCGGCAAATCTCGGAAAGGCAATTTATTACCCAAGCCGGTCCTCCCCAAAATGAATGTCTAGATCTAATCAATTTTTCTCGTGCTAGCGAAAGACAAGTTCTATCGTGTATCTTAACCGCTAGAACCGATTAAAGGCAAACCGTTCTGCATGCATCACAAAGTAAGTCATCATGAAACTGACAACTATTATACTTTATAGAGGTTGCTGGAATATATTTTCAAAGATGGGGGAATGCACGAGTACATTATCAAGCTGGATGGATACAAAAATGGAAGCTACAAGATGCAGGTCGAAGTAGTTTAAGTCAAAGATCAAGCCGAGAAAAAGTACTTGTACCATATGTATCACAGTAACATGATCAAGATCCATCAAACCAACAACTCTACCAGATTCAAACGACAGAGGCTAACAGAATGTTGCGATCTCACCGCTCAAGATAAAGAAGCTAAGCTCCTTCCGGAATCAAGCAATCAACGACTTAGGATTTCATTCGAGGATTGCGATATCAGTCACATCAAGTTTTCTCATCATGACGATCTGGTTATCATACTGAAGATAAAAATGTTTGTAATGCATACCATGATGATTGATATTGATAGCGGTATAGAAATTCTTTTTCAAAATACAATCAAACAAATGGGATTGGCTGATCAAGTTATTCCAAGCGACATCGATATTAGTGGATTCAATGGCTCTAAGGAAGAACGAGTAGGAAAGATCATCCTACCCATCACTGCTGGACCTGCCATAATCGATGTCGTATTCAACATCATCAACACCAAATCTTGTAACTTAGGGATTATGGGCCGCTTCTGGATTCACAACATTTATGCAATCATTTCCGTGTACTATCAAGCACTTCTTTTCAAGTACAATGGCGGCATCTATGAAATCAAAGGCAGTCAAAAACTTTCATGAGCTTGCAAAAATACCATCTCTGCCATTCTCGACACATTCAACAAATTTACTGTATAACAATTATAAAAAGTTGGTCATGCCGATTATCAGCCTTCTACATATGAACCTATAGAGTATATAGGCATTGATGGACCTAGCAGGGGTACTTATATTAGTACCAAGCTGGTCCAGTACGAATAGGAGGCCCTCGTTCACTTCTTACAAATGAACAGAGGCGTCTTCACTTAGAATTTTGATAAAATGATAGGAGTTGACCCAGCCAAGGCAAGTCACAGATTGAGCATCAACAGTAACACCATGGCAGTCAAATAGAAATAGAAAAGCCTATCACCTCGCCTTCGAGTTGAAGTCAACAATGAAATAGATAAATTGATCAACGTCGGGTTCATTCGAGAATCCAAGTACCCAGATTAGATCTTCAACATAGTCGCAGTTCCAAAGAAGAATGGGAAGGTCCGAGTTTGCATAGATTTCACAGATCTAAACAAACACACTCCAAAGGATAGTTTTTCTCTTCCAATCATTCATCAAATTCTTGATTCAACGGCAGGACACAAGCTTTTATCTATAATGGATGTTGTTTCCGGATATAATCATATACCACTCTTAGACGACGATTAGGAAAAGACCACTTTCATCACTGAAAGAAGATTCTACTGTTACAAAGTCATGCCTTTCGGCCTGAAAAACGTAGGAACAACTTATCAAAGGTTAATGACAACAATGTTCAAAGCACACTTGGGGAAAATCATTGAAGTATACATCGATGATCTACTCCGTAAAAGCTTATAGTCAAAGGACTATATCATCAATCTCGCTACAGTGTTCCACATTTTACGTTCATACAAGATGCGGCTCAACCCTAATAAACTTTGGAGTATACTCAGGGAAGTTACTGGGACATCTCATCAACAAGAAGAGGATTAAAGCTGACCCAGATCAAATTCAAGCTCTCATCAACATGCCATCTCTAAAAACAAAGAAAGATATTCAAAAGCTCTCTGGCAAGATCGTCACTATCAATCGATTCGTCTCTAAGTCTTTAGATTGATGCCGGTGGTTGTTCTTATTACTTCGAGGATGTACCAAGCGAGGAAAGGTTCAACCCAACGCAGAGATCCAGTGGACGGAAGAATGTGAAGCAACTTTTTATGAACTCAAAACTTATCTAGGGAAGTCTCCTATCATGAGCACTCTGATATATAATAAGGAACTGGTAATCTACCTTACTGTTATAGAAAATTCATTAGCTCGATCCTCATTCGACTTGGGAGAAAGGTCAAAAACTTGTATATTTCATCAGTAAAACCCCCACTCTAAGTATTCTAGGATCGAGCGACTCTTTTAGACTCTCGTTTACACTTCACAGAAACTCAGGCACTACTTCCAAGCTCATTTTGTCAAGGTTATGACAAACTACCTACTTTGGGAAGTTTTATCTAAAAAATAAAAGTCACGAAGAGTGTAACAATGGTCTATCAGTTTGGGAGAATATGATATCTAATTTGAACAGTGCCATTCAGAAAAAGGTTAAGCAGCTACCTATTTTCTAGCAGATTTTCCTGTAGAAGATCTAGATTGGGAGGATTACGACCCTGGCCTCACAAAAGAGATACCAGAAGATCCAACTACTAAACCATTTGACGAACGAGTTAAATGGATTACAAGGAAAGGATGGAGACTTCTTATAGATAGCTCAGCAGGACCTGCAGGGTCAGAAATTGGAATCGTCCTGATTACCCCATCAAACGACAGAACCAAGAAATCAATCCGCATGGATTTTAAAGCTTCAAATAATGTCATAGAATATGAAGCTTTGCTACATGGGCTCGATTTAGCGCTCGAGTTTGGCATTACTGAACTATCTATTTATATAGATTCGTTGCTAATCGTCCACCATTACTCCAAACAGTAGAAGAAGAATGACAAAATGGTCGACTATGCAACCCTCATTGTTGATAATATGAGCATATTCATGAAAGCTACTCCCGACTATTTACCACAAGGAGAGAGCAGACATGCCGATTCCTTGGCTTGCTTAACCGGGGACTTGAGTACAGAAGCACGATACCTCCAAATTGAAATAATGTCAACCCCTAGCATAAATCTCTACTCTGTATGCGCGATCAACACTGGAGGAAATTAAAGAGGAGGACAACGGTTGGAGGAAGCCTTTTATCGCCTATCACAGGTCAAAGAACGAATGTGACAGACCCCTTCTATCAAATCTAAAAGAGCGCCGTCATTTGATCAAAAATTTAAAGCGATATACAGCTCAGAAATGCTATTTATATTAAAATCAGTAACAGGGTCTTATCTCAAGTGTCTCTCCAAGCTACAGGCCGATAGAATGCTCAAAGATTTAGATAAAGGAATTTGTGGCTCCCATGCCGTAGATTGGTCACTTGCAAATAGAGCGATTACACAAGGAGTATTCTGGCCAAGAATGTGCAAGCAAGCAGAAGAGTACTTACGAAGATGAGATGCTGTCATCGACATGGACACCTGATACGAGCACCTGCACTCGAACTCTATGCGAGCAAGGTATTTTGGCCTTTCAAGAGGTGGGCACTCGATCTAGTGGGCAAATTTCCTAATACACTGGGTAACCGATGTTTCTTACTCCTGGTAATATATTACTTTACAAAATGAGTGGAAGAGTTCCTCTTTGTCGAACAAGAGAAGAAGAGGTCATCACTTTTATCTAGAAACATATTATCACACTATGTGGATGCCCCCACCTGATTTGGATTAATAACGGGCCATAGCTCATTGGCGAAAAGGTCATAACTTTCCTTAATAAACACAACATTATTCATTCCCCATTCAATCCATACTACCCCCAAGGAAATGGCCAGGCCAAAATCACCAACATAACAATAGTGGATAGAATCAAGAAGAGGCCTCAATCGCAAGAGAAAGGAAATTGGATACGGGAGCTATCTTACGTCTTATGGGTGCATCGTACTATACCAACACAATCAACAGGGTATTCCCCCTTCCTCCTGGCTTATGGCACAGGGGCCATCATTCCAATGGAATACCACCATCTTATCAAAGGTCACGTGCTCACAGATGAAGAGAATGAGTTCGAGCTAGCCTGCAATATGAACTGAATCGATGAGACCCGAGATCATGTTATTGCCAACCTGGGTTGATATCATCATATGCTAGCCAGCTCGTACAGCAGAAGAGTCCAAAGTCGTGAGTTTCAAATCGACGATCTAGTCCTCAGAGAAATTCCAAAGAGCAAAAAAGAATTAAATACTGGAAAGCTCGCAGAAAATTGGGAAGGTCATTTCCTCATCGTTGGCCGTACTGGCCTTGGGTCATATTACCTCATGGCAGAGAAAGGCATCCGATTACCAGACCCCTGGAATACTAGGAGATTTAAACAATATTATCGATAAATCCTTAGTTCCTAAATACATAATACTATATTCAAATTCTTTACATTCCAAAAGTGAGATTATAATCTTCAATAGTGTGTATATTCTTTTCTACTAAATGAAAACTTTTAAGTTTTTTCCCACATTACTCTCTACAAACACACATGTAGACTCTACTAAATCTCAAAGATTAAAGCAAAGGTAATACTAGCTTTAATTGATCCATCTATACATATATCAGCGATTAAAACAAAGGTAATACTAGTTTTTAATTAATGATCCCTACTATCTCTAAGACACAAGATAAAACAAAGGTAACACTAGCTTTCATCTCTCTATATGTCTACAATACAAAAATTGCAGGTCACTTATACAGGTCTTTCTTGCGGAAGGTCAGCTGCGCTTTCCACTACAATGGGAGGTCGTGTGGCAAAAAACTCTGGAGCTTGAGCATTTACAATATCCCTTCTTCACTCTACTTATTCTGTAGTAATGGAGCCTATATCAGCTGCCATTGAGTTCAAGCAATCACCTCGATCTATTTTAGCCTTACAGATACAGCCTCAGAATGCACAACAATCATGCAAGGTATCCCTTTCGAGCTCAAGCCTCTTTACTTTTTCTATAAAATAGGCTATTACTACTAGTATCTCCCTCGAGTGCGCCTCATCCAGAGAAATCCTATTTCGGTACGGCATGGCTAACTCATACAATTATGTTTTTAGTATCTTATGATGTTTATCCAACTTTGCGTAATGGGAGTATGCTCGCTCTAAGCCCGATATAACCGCATTTAAATTCGATATCAACCCCGTCGCCTATTTTTGATCAGCTCATTTTTTTTGTTTTTACCTCCATCACTTCAACACATAGTGCCCCCAACTCCACCTTATTTGCATCACATTCCCCGGGGCAAACTTTCTTTAATAACTCATTCTTCCTCTTAATAGCTTCATTTAATTCATTCTCTTTGCAGAGTGAAACCTCTAACCTATCACCACTCTCTCTAGTTTGCTCATTAGCTTTCCTTATAACAACTCAAACACAAATTAAATCTGCCTCTAACTCTTTAATTTGGGTTAAAGAATTAATCACATCACCCTTGGCAGTTACAACCTCGGCGTCATTCCTTTTCTTCTTCGACCTCTCTCTAGCCTCGGCGTTCTTGTCATGCGAACTGGACAAGTCCTCCTTCAACATTGCAACTCATTCATTTAGATTGTCACATTGATTTTGGGTGACCCGAAGGTTAATATCTTTACTTTGCATGGCCTCACTCAGCTGCTCTAGCACACTTTCAGAACTCGCTAAATCAGCTCGCGTCTTCACAAGTTTGCTTTCCTTCCTAGCCACTTAACCCTTCAAACTGGCTGCATTGTCCCGCAGCTCTTTAGCTTCCACCTCTAGAATTCTTAGGCGATATTGCGCGACATCTGCATCTCTACCTTTCGCCCCCAACAATTCTACACTTCTCTTTAACTTTGCAACCTCACTCTGAACATTAATGAGCTTCCCCTACATTTTTTCTTTTTCAGCATCTCTACTCTCGATCTGCCGGGTCAGTTCTATCACAGTCTTCTCTGCTTGTACAAGCTTGATCTCCAACTTGACATACTGATCCGCGCTATCTTCACTTGCCTCTTTCCTCTTTTCAAATTTGAGCTTACACTCATAATTGCAATCCATAGCATATGCTTTGCTATCTCGAACAACTTCTAGCTCGGCCTGCACAAACAGCTTGATTATATAATACTCTACAAATACGGTCTAAAAACTATAGTTTGCGGCATACATATCTAACAAAGTTTTATTTGTATCAAGCCAACTAAACAAGAAGCTACTTAGCCCTCACGCTACAAAGTTATTTCACATTGATGGCCATACTATCTACATTTCTTTGTATTTCAAGGTACACATTTTCTATGTTCTCATTCTATAGCATTCTAACACAATATAATTTTTGGATTACTTTCGATAAACTTGATTTTATTTTTATCTGCCCTCTTACATTCTCTAATAAAAACGCTAGAAATATAAAACAAACAAGTAAAAAATTTTGAACTATTTTCTAACCTGCAACTCTGTATGCAAAGTCAATAGATTTTCTAAAGAATTATGCTCCTTAGCGAGATCTTTCTAAGTCCTTAATTCTAAGGCGCAAATCTTTCAGTTCCTGCAAATAAATATTTACAACATCTCTTAGACCACCCCATAAATATCCTCAACATACATTCCATATAATCATAGTTTTCAATTGACAAAACAAAACTTCATTGTTTACTCTACCTTCTCACTCTCTCCTTCCTGGCCTTCCTGATTCACTAAATTAGTTCCCGCAGAGACCGCATCCAACCCTTTCACAGTACCTTGAGGAGAGCCACCATCAACATCAGACTCCTTTTCAGCTTCGGCTTCGTCAACATATCGCCCCTCTATAATCGTTTCAATATCAAACATAGAGTATCCAACATCTAGCAGCTTCTGGCCAAGGTTGTCGCGAGCAACTGAAACTTCGTTGACATTCTTCTTCGCCTCCTCTGCATGTTCGAGCATCGTGACCCGGTGCGCATCCTTCGTATAGCTCGAACGCTCTTTTTCCATATCTAAACTAGCCTCAAGTTAAGCAACCCTCTTCTCGAGCTCCGTCATCCTATCCTCGTACCCTAGACGGATTCCTTACAAGAAACGGGACATCTACAATAAAAAGTAACATTTTAGTTCGAAGATTACACAAAATTCAAACATAACAAAGAATTTAACTTACCCTACAAAGCTCTAACTTCACAGACATGTCTAGCTCCTCATAGCCTTCTCGAGTTGTTACCCTCGCCTTATTTTTGAGAACCAACAGCTCGTCCTCAACTGTAGGACTATTCCAAGCCTCCTTCATCTTACTCACAGGAGCAAGAGTGTCCACCTTCCTCTTTTTCAAACTCGTGGCAGCTTCTCCACTCTCCATGGTCGCCGAGTTCGAACCATCAACCTTCACAGTCTTCCTTTTTGGGTGCCTTTGAATTAACTTTCTCGATGTAACCCCTATGGGATTTGCCTTAAAAGCAATCGGTGTAGCCTTTTCAATGTTGGACATCCTTTAGTGTCCGATACTGTCCTACCTCCATCTCCAACGTTCGCACCATTTCCTGTCATTTTTCTCTTTGCTTGAGACTTATAATCCTTTTCTGACCTACTGTTAGCCCATTTAAATTGACTTATTTCGAGTTCTTCCAAAACAATTTCGAGCTCTGATCCTTCTCGAACTACAATATCGATTAACGATTCCTTTCTTGCAACTTGAGATCGAGGATTTGGAAAATGTACAATACATTGTTACATACAGACATAACGCTAACAAAAAAAAATAGTTCGATATCACAAACCATTACTTACTTTTCTTAAGAGTTTTATATATCAGATTCATGGGTTCCTCATCCACCCTTTGGAGACAATCACCCTTCACTCATATCAAGTTATCATTTTATACTCATCCTACCAACTTCAGATCAAAAAATTGAGGTCGAGACAAACTAAAAGAGAAGTGCGCGCCCCCAGTCATCACATAGTATTTCACAGTATAATACTGCAAAACATCTACAGGGGTTATTTTCCTCTCCACCCCCTTACAAGCCCACCTTCTATTTAGGTTATCACATACATTTATCACTTCCCAAATATTCCCATTCAGTTGAGCAGGGAATGCCTTAATAACATTCAAAATACCTTTAGCAAGATTGTTTAAAGGCACCATCAATCTAAAATCTAACTGAGAAAGATAACACAAAAATCCCTGGTCGAGATCACTTTGGACACTCCCATTAAAATACTCAAAAGATATAGCCTCATCCACTCCCCCCCCCCCCTCTGATTTATCATTCTCTAAATTAGGTAATAAGAAAAAGTATTTGTCGCCGCTTTTAACTGTGCACCCCCTAAATGACCTACCGGCATGTTCTATCACCTTACCCTATACACCATCTAAACTACCTTTAATTTTACAATACTCCTTAAATACATCTGACTTTGTAGGATATGGTAAGAAGTTACCAAGGAAATCTGGAAACTCTAATTCATCATTCCCATCCACTTCTACCTCTACTGCTTTCGAGCACCGCACCTAATCAGTTCATGCCGAGCAATCCTCTTATCTTCCTTGGCTATTTCTTCTTGAGCAATTTCCTTTACCATAGCTTTTCGAGCTTTAGACTCTAAGACCAATTCATAAAATATCTCGCTATACACATGACGCCCAACCTCGTTTTCCCTCACCCTTGTAGTCAACCCATCAAACTGTATTGAAGATTCAGGTAAGTTGGCATCATACTCTAACTGCCCAAAGATCCTCTCCCGAACTTCAGCCACCTTTATTGTTAAACGCCCCTCTGATGCATGTCAAGCTCTCTGAGAATGAGTCCTCACCATTTTTGTTTCTTCTTCCTCTCTACCTCACCTTTCCAACGTTATTTATACATACAGATTACGATCACACAAAATCCCCCCCATACCGCATATAGAATAATCAATATCAATTCCCCTTGTCCATAACTGACAGCCCTAAAATCATGATAGAAATTTATTTAATTTTATCTTTTCAGGGAAAACTTATTGCATTTGTTCATTTGACCATCTATTTTTTTTATCTAACTTTCAAAATCTTTCAACAGTTTTACATACATCCAAAATAACTCGACCCGCATTCTTCATTCTCAACAATCTGATACTTATGCTTGAGCTCTCACATTGGTTTCATTTAAATATTTTTTATCTATAACACACGCACAGCTCGAATATTTCGTTTCACAATAATATCTTATTTGACGAGGTGATATGTTACAGCTCGATCATGTAGATTTCTTTCAGTTCGATATATTTTTAGCTCGATCACTGTTATCCATAACATAGACAATATATATATTTTATTTTATTTACCATACTAATTTCTAGTTCGATCTGTCAAAAGATAATTACTACAAAAATATTTTTTTCATAAGCTCAAAAACTCCTTATAGAATACTTTGCAGAAAGCACAATATTTCAGACACTTCCTACAGATCAATCTAAAGGTTACAATGCATATCAGTCTTCTTCTATACTTCGTATTCAGGCACATCAGCTTCTCCAGCATGAAACACTTTTGCAAGAAAAGACCGCTGGTTGTAATAGAGCCTAAATTCCAATCCAAAGACTAGAAGCATATTTCCAGTGTGAAACAACCTCCAACATGAAATACTTCTTCAAGAAAAGAGCGTTGGTTGTAACAGAAGCATATTTCCAATCCAAAGACTGAAGCATCTTCTACCACCACCACCGTCTCTTCCTCGGCAACCTCTACCACCTCAGAAAGGCAGATAAAAAAGAATGATTCTACTTTTACAGTGCCCAATTCCTCGTAGGATAATGATAGTACTTCTAGGTACGTACACCGACTTCCTCATCTGCCTCACTGATGACATCCTCTACAAGAAGACGAAGACATACCCGGCGCTGTTCACCCAACATAATCAGATGGTAGAACTGCCACATTTGATTATAATCATTCTCAGCCTCCGCTGCTTACACATCAGTCATCCCATGGTACATCAGCGACACCAGAATGGGGGTGGGCATATCCAAAGGTTGTTTGCCAAAGTATCGTAGTTGAAGTTTCTGTACTTCAGCAAGCACTCTCGCTTCATATACTTGGCGCCTGGTAGTTACCATTCTCCAAATAAAGAGGACCACAAGATATTTCCAGAGACAGTGCTTTCACAGCAATGACATATGATACCGTATCAACAACATTTATAGCACAACCACATTCAATGCAATACTGGAATTCCAAAGTAGTCATCATTCAAAACCAGTAATTACTGAGAAACCCAAAAGCTAAATACATCAATCCTTTCTAGCACATTAAATATCATACGCAGTCTTCTATACATAAGTGACAAGTCCTAACCCAATCCCATTCAGCGAATCCCTTTCCAACTTCCAACACATAAACATTCCACACTATTTCTCAACTAAAGCCTTCAGTTGCGAGGGGGCGATTGTATGGACCTATCCTTCGAGCTACTTTAAATGTAAACTGATTATAGGGATTTGTCCCTCAACCTACTCTAAACACGAATTGATTATAGGGACCTGTCCCTCAACCTACTCTAAGCACGAACTGATTATAGGGACCTGTCCCTCGACTTATTCCAAACTTGAACTACCTCAATACTAGACTCACGCATTATACACATGACGTATACAGTCAGCAATGACATTTGGACCGCGAACTGATAAAGAACGTGGATCGAGCACTACAAAAAATATGAACAAGTTAAAAATATTTGTCTCTCACGAACTAGCAGTTACACATTAGACTACCACCTGCCCAATTTTCAGGAGAACGTGCTTCTACACGATATCGAACTGAGAGTAAGGTCTATAAAAAGGATGATTTCGAGAGGAGAAAAGACTAAGAATTTTATATTACAAGACCTAGAATTTCTAACTCAAGAGATCAAAATTTGTAATCAAATATCAACCTCAATCAATAAAGTTACAGTTATTAAATCCTCAAATAGAGGTCGTGATTTTCACCTATTCAAAGGTTTCCACGCTAATTACATGTGTCAGTCTTTTATACTAAATCTTGTCACGGGTACATTTGGTTTAAGAGCTAATTTCAAGCTATTTCGAGCTACTACGAAATTAGGCCATTACATTGACCACACTAAATAAATCTTTTATCAATAACGGATTCAGTTATTCATAGGAAAAGCTCAAGTATTGCATGTTTGGCTACCAATCAAACTTATAGAAACTTATAGAAAACTTGACTTAGGCCTTATGAAAACGGACAAAGATTTGAGATTATCCCATTTTCAATATTTCGCTGAGATTAGTTCCGTTCGGTTATACGCCATTAGAAAAAGGGATATTGGTAGAGTAGTCATATTACCGACACAATTGGTGTTGTATTCTCTATAACTAATAGACATGCAGCACAAAAGAAAACAATAAGTTTGTCATGGCGTTTGAAAAACTGTTTCGGAGTGTTTTTCATTCGATCTATAAAAAGGAAAAAAAGAAAAAGGAATTACTGTGCGGGATATGAATCCCTTGGATACTGCTATTGCAGTTTACCTGCACATGTCCACAATAAAAGAAAAAAGAAAAAGTTCGATTAGGATCTACAAAAGGCGTTTAAATAAAAGATTTGTGTAGAAACTCCGATGACGGAAATCTGGGCGATAAGGATTCTTCATTTAACACCATTGCCCTACTGATCTTTGGAACACGCGAGAATCCCACCAAATCACATGTTGGGTAAGTACACCAGGATAATTGCTAGCAAGTGGCACTAGTTGGCAACAAATCGAACTGAGGATCTCTGTTTCTTGGTTAAATTCCAAACCGCGAATATGTTCATGTAACGTATTTGTTAGGGAAGGAGGGGAGAGATTCTCCAAACCAAAAAACTAAATGCCAACAACCAAAACCTCAAGCCATTTTCCCATTATAAACATCTCCATTATTTTTTGTAGTTGCATTTAGACAAAGACATCTTCCCAACTACTTCACACTAAAACTCTCATAAACAACCACCAAACTCTATCCTCCAAATCAATCAAACAGAGATGTCTACAAGCCTAACCACAAGCAATCCACCTTATGAGGTTGAGGAGGTGTTTGGAGTTCTCCGAATATACAACAATGGCTCCATCGTCCGCTCGTCCAAACCACTTATGGAAGTTCCCGTCAATGATGATGGCTCCATACTATGGAAAGAAGTTCTCTTCGACGCAGCAAACAATCTCTATCTCCGGCTCTACAAACCCACGTGTTCCAATGCTAATACTAAGATCCCCATCTTTTATTATTATCCCGGTGGCGGTTTCTGCATTGGGACGCGTTTATGGCCTAACTATCAAAATGAATGTTTCCGCCTCGCTTCGGAACTACAAGTCGTAGTTATATCACCTGACTACCGGCTTGCTCCAGAGCACCGGCTTCCAGCTGCTATTGAAGATGGGTACACAGCTGTTAAATGGCTAAAGGATCAAGCTGTTTCTCAGAATCCTGATGCATGGTTGAATGATGTTGCGGATTTTGAACGGGTTTTTATATCAGGTGATTCTGCGGGTGCAAATATTGCACATAATCTTGCAGTACTATTCGGTGCTGGTACAGAAGAGTTGGCTCCGGTTAGAATTCGGGGTTACGTGCTTTTGGAGCCTTTTTTTGGTGGGACAGTGCTTACGAAGACGGAGGCGGATGGATCTAAAGAAGCTTTCCTGAATTTGGAGCTGATTAACAAGTATCTATACCCAAAAAAAATAGTTACATCTCTCCCGTAACGTCTTATGGAAAAAATTACTTATAACTAATCATATATGATTGACAGGTTATGGAGACTCTCAATACCAGTAGGAGCCACGAAAGACCATCAAATAGTGAACCCGTTTGGTCCAGCTAGCCCGTTAATGGAAACGTTGGAGCTTGACCCGATTTTGGTTGTAGTTGGAAGCAGTGATTTACTAAAAGATCGAGTCGAAGAATACGCTTCAAAGTTAAAAGCGTGGGGGAAGAAAATCGAATATGTCGAGTATGAGGACAAGCAACATGGGTTTTTCTCATTTGATCCTTACTGTGAAGCTTCTATTAATTTTATGCAGGCCATCAAAAAATTTGTAGCTGAGAACTCTTTCTGAGACAGGAGTTAGCCGGCAACTTCGATTGCAAGGAATCAATGTGATTGCAGACATAGTAAAAGGTTTAATGTCAACCTTAATTATATTGAATCTTACAGGGCATTATATAGCCACCATTTAGATAAGTACAAGTCTAACAAAGATAGGTATACACTCCTTAATATATTGGGTTACAACTCTATGACTGTATCTAAGATAAGATAGAGAGCATCATCATGAGTTATCTCCTTGAGAAGGAGACTTATCTCTAATACACCCCCTCAAGCTGATGGGGAGTTGGCGGACCATGAGCTTGCCCTTTAGCAAAATCAAACCGAATATGCGAGAGTCCGTTTGTGAAGATGTCAGCAACTTGGTCGATTGTATTAATGTATCGAACATCAAGTTCCTTTCGAACAACATTTTCGCGAACGTAATGGTAATCAACTTCGAGATGTTTCATGCGAGAGTGAAAAATGGGATTAGAAGCCACCGAGATAGAACTAATATTATCACACCAAATTAGTGGAGTAGTCGAGATAAAAATCTTCAAATCTTGAAATAAACTTCGCAACCATGAAATCTCAGCTGCCGTAGGAGCAAATTGTTGATATTCGGATTCTGTACTAGAACGAGACACCGTTGATTGCGTTTTAGCACTCCAAGAGATAGGATTTTTGCCGAGAAAAATGCAAGAAACCCCTGTGGATCTTCGACCGCGTGGACATCCAGCATAGTCCACATCAGAATAAGCTTTCAAGTTTAAGTAGCCGGGCTGAAATAATAATCCATGATTAAGTGTTCCTTTAACATACCTAAGAACCCGTTTCACAGCAGTCCAATGTGTCATCGTAGGATGAGACATAAATTAACATACTTGGTTAACATCAAATGCGAGATCTAGCCTTGTTAAGGTTAGATATTGAAGTATCCCAACTATACTACGATAACTAGTAGGATCAGGTAACAAGCCACCATCAGAAGGATCGAGTTTCTTTCCACTAATAGCAGGTGTAGAATATGGCTTAGCCTCCTCCATAAGGTTACGTTTGAGAAGACTCAATGCATAGTTGGTTTGAGTTAAATATACAGTATCGCCAAAGAAAGTAGTTTCAATACCAAGAAAGTATCGTAACTTCCCGAGATCATTTATAGCAAAGAACTTACCAAAATCACAAATAGGTCTGTTTAAATGAGAGGAACAACTTCTAGTAAGAAGGATGTCATCCACATAAACCAACTGTAAAATAAATACGCCACCATGCTCGTATATGAACAATGAGTAATCAGCTTTAGACCCAACGAATCCAAGATCCTCAAGATAATCTGATAATATTTGAAACCAAGCACGAGGTGCTTGTTTCAAGCCATATAACGACTTATGTAATCGACATACATAATTGGGGAAATCAGGATTTTCAAACCCTTTAGGTTGTTTCATGTGTACTTCTTCGGTAAGAACCCCGTGAAAAAAACCATTTTGCACATCAAGTTGTCGTATGGGCCAACGGTTATGCATAGCAAGCGAAATAATAACCCGAATGGTGGTATGCTTAACAATCGGGCTAAAAGTTTCCAAGTAATCGATCCCGTGTAGTTGATGAAAACCATTTGCTACTAACCGTGCCTTGTGGCGTTCGATGGTGCCATCGAAATTCTTTTTAATCTTGTACACCAATTTATTAGAAAGGACACTCAAGGTTTTCAACGGCGGCACAAGAGACCATGTACCATTACGATGAAGTGCGTCGAATTCAGAGCACATAGCATCTCGCCATTGAACGGATTTTTGAGCTTGTGTAAAACAAGAAGGCTCAACTGGTTCAGTAGAAATAGTCGCAGGCAAAGCATATTTTGGATTAGGCTTGTAAATTTCAGCTTTCCCACGTGTGACCATAGTATGAGTTGGTGGAATTGAGGGATGGGCTTCAATATTAGATGAAGGAAGGTGTTGTGATGGATTGGAGTTGATTGGTAATGAAGAAATGGGTTGTATTTGATTGTAGTTGCTGGAGGCAGGAGTAGCTTGGTGAGTTGGTGATGAAGGTGGCATAAGTGTTAATGGAGCAAGAGGTGAATCATGTGAGTCATTAAGGCTAGGGTTATGAGGAGGTAAATCAGGTTGCAGTAATGGGCTCTGAGATGCTGGAGAGCTAAGTTGGCCAATAATATCAGATGAAGTAGGTAATTGAGTTAGATGTAAAGATATAGGAAACATTACCCCTGAAGTCAACGATTCTTCGATCTGAGTGAAATTAGGTGGAGATGTCGTATGATGCTTGAAAGGGAACGTAGACTCATTAAAAATAACATGGCGAGAAAGATAAACATGACTAGTGTCGATTTCCAAACACCGATATCCTTGATGAAGTGAATACCCTAAGAAAACACATTGTTTGGAGCGAAACTCTAATTTGTTTTTGTTGTTCGGCCGAAGGTAAGGAAAACATGCGCAACCAAAAATGCGTAAAGTAGAGTAATTTGGAGATCGATGAAACAATTTCTCATAGGGGGACACAAATTTTAAGACCTTACTTGGAAGATGATTAATTAAATAAACAGACGTATTGAATGCGTCAACCCAATAAGAAGTAGACATACAAGCTTGAGCCAAGAGAGTAAGACCCATGTCAACAATATGTCTAAGCTTGCGTTCAGATGCACCGTTTTGCTCAGGGGTATGAGGGCATGACATACGGTGAGAAATCCCATGGTGAGCAAAGAATTGTTGAAACTTAGTATTAACAAATTCTCCCCCACCATCTGATTGCAAAGATTGAATTTTACACGAACGCAAGTTTTCAGAAGAGGCTTCAAATTTTACAAAATAATCGAAAGCTTCATGTTTATAACGCATAGGATAAATCCAAGAATATTTAGAATAATCGTCTATAAAAAGAATAAAATATTTTGATCCAAAAACTGAAAAACTTAGAGAAATCCAAACATCGGAATGCACTAACTCTAAAGGCTTAGAAGCAATTGACAATGAAACTTGAAAAGGTAAACGAGTACTTTTTCCCAACGGACAAGAAACACAAAACTCTTTGTTGTTAAGTGATCCATGTATCGGGAGACACTCTTTATTCACTAAACGACTCAAAATAGGAAATGCGGGATGCCCGAGGCGTTGATGCCATGTGAGAGAGGCCCCACGTTCACCAAGGAAGGCAAATGGAGGACTCTATTCATTATGCAACTGACGCCGGAGGTGGATCGGGTAGAGCCCATTTTTACTCAGACCTTGGAAAAGCTTCTTCCCCGTGGTTTTGTCCTTCACAAAAAAGCAATCAGGAAAAAACACAAAATAACAATTATTATCACGTGTAAATTGGTAAACTGATAGTAAATTAGCAGAAATTGAAGGGCAATACAGAATATTACGCAAACGATAATTAGGAAAATTATTAGATAAGATACTCGAACCAATATGTGAGATATGCAAACCTGTACCATTGCCTACACCGACTTTATCTTGGCCACGATATTCATCTTGAACTGAGAGATTTGCTATATCAGAAGTAACATGAGTAGATGCTCCACTATCAGTAAACCAAGTTTGATTATCACGTGGAACGATAGATGATGCAACCATAGCAGATAACTTCTTAGTAGGAACGCGCCCTTCATATCTGTGGTCCATACGATCGTAGCAGTTGATGGCGGAGTGTCCCGAACGATGATATATTTGACATGGTGGTCGAGTAGGGTTCAACGAGGCTATTGGCGAGGATGAAACATTAGATGGAGTGGAAGACCCTCTAGAAAATCCCCGACCATAAGGTGGTTGATTTCCATATGAATTTCCCTTTCCACGACCAAGATTCGGAGTTCTAGGGGTATATAAAGCAGTGGAAGGCGGCGGTTCAACCGAAATAGAGTTATGTTCTTCAAGCCACATTTCAGCGCCAAAAAGTAACCCAATAAGATCATCAAGAGAAACATAGGTCTCCCTTGCTTGGACAGAGTTAATAGTTGCTTCATATGCCGGACCAACGCCATTCAACAAGACATTGATGAAAGAATCGTCACTAATAGGTTCTCCTGCAAGCGCTAAGTTATCAACAATTGTATTCATCTTGTCAATATAATCGGTGATAGACAAATTACATCTTTTTGTATTATGGAACTGAGTTTGAAGTTGGGAAATACAGGCGCGAGATTGTGAAGCATATCGGGTACGAAGCGACACCCATACTTCGCCGGCGGTAGTGAAACGAGCGATAGTTGACAATACACTTGGAGTAAGTGTAGAATTGATCCAACTTAGCAAGTGTACAATACACTTGAAGATAAGCATCATTAATAGTAGGGAGAGGCTTTCCATTTGCATCATCCAAAAATTTCGACGGACACAGCTTTGTTCCATCAATATAGCCGATTAGATCATGACTCCGGAGGAGTGGAAGGAATTGTGCACGCCACAAAACATAGTTTGTACGATCAAGTTTGATTGAGACAAGATGTGAAATATAGAATGTTGGAGAAGAGGAGGAAAGAGCCATCTTAACAGCGGGAAAAAAAAACTGCCGTAAGACTTAAGCTCTGATACCATGAAAGATTTAATGTCAACCTTAATTATATTGAATCATACAGGGCATTATATAGCCACCATTTAGATAAGTGCAAGTCTAACAAAGATAGGTATACACTCCCTAATATATTGGGTTGCAACTCTATGACTATATCTAAGATAAGATAGAGAGCATTATCATGAGTTATCTTCTTGAAAAGGAGACTTATCTCTAATACATAGTTCCAATTTTTAAGTTTCATATTGTAAATACTTCAGACTAAGTTTATCAATGCTTTTTAGGTGTTCTTAGATGTGCATATATCTTGCCTAAGATACATTTTAAAGGTTGTTAATCTATGATGACCATTTTTTTTAAGTGGGAAAAAATCTCCAAGAAGGAGACATGAAACCGGAATATTTAGGATACAATGAGGTTCCACAAAGAGTTCAAACTGCACATGATGGCGACAACCACACCTGAGGTTCGACAAAGAGTTCTACTATCTCAGGATCCCCGAATGTATATTAATCATGGATTCATTAGAGGATTTAAAAAAGGTATTATACTTCAAGAAAAAGGGTCAAATTTCACCTGTTTCTATACCAAAATTAGGTTCTTGCTTGTATTTTTTCATCAGAGTCCTCCTATATGATCTGGTTTCTTGCTCTCAATGAATAGGTAGGGGTCCAACCTTACCCCCACCAACTATGGTACTTAATTAAAAGAAAAAAAATATGTATACCAAAATTATGTTAAAATGTACCTCTACTGCTCTACATAGTTTTTCTTAAAAAGCTTCAAGTTCAGCATAACCAGGGTAGTTTTCTTAATAGTAGTCAGATAAGTTGAGCAAAAGGTTAAGAAGGTGAGCCCCTTGAGTGATAACTCTACTGTAAACTTTCTGCAAGAGCCAAGATGGTACAATGCACCGCAAAGCATTCACTTGCTAACCATAAGATAAATGGGATATCAACTTATATCCCCTATATGTTTGAGTATCCGGCAGTATCAAGTATCATTGGGGCTAAATTTGGAATATAGTATAACAAAATTGACGGCTTTAATTGTGGTATTGTGAGGATAAAGAGTGACTGAATCAAAGAGAGAGGGTTTAGGATGAAAAATTAGAGACATATCTTAGTTCTTTGTAAGAGCATCTCTATCAGTTCAATTTTGGGTTTGGGTTGTGTTTGTTTTGTCAGACTAAATCCAAACTCAAGGCCAAATATCTTCCAGTCATAATTTGGATTTGGGTTGGCTGATGTGGCATTGTCAGAACTCAACTGAGTATGAACTCCTCACACTCAAAAAATTGAGTTTGGCGTACTTTTAATTACCGCGCAGTGTTCTGATTACCGTACGGACTAAATATATATTTTTTGATGTGTAAGAGGAGATAAATAGTTGTGTGGAGTAATGAATACCGCACGGACTAAAGATTACCGCAGCAGACTAAATTTTAAATAATTAAAAAAAATAGAACTTACACCCACTGTTAGATGTAGGGGTGCAACTGGTATGATAAAATACTAAACTGAAACAAATGGTTTTGGATTCATATTTCTAGAAACCAAAAACCGAAAAAAACCAAAACCAAGAAATACCATTTTTGTATGGTTGGTTTTGGTATGTAGTCTCAAATACCGAAAATACCAAACCAAATTTATCAAAGTACATAAATACCAAAACAATTGGAGATGATAAATTTGGAAGTTCGAACTCATGGAAAGGTTTTATATATTCACATGATCTCCATTATCATATTACCCCGCATTAAATATCATCATTAACATATGAAATCCCGTTATGATATATTATATTTTAGCAAATCATTATAACTTGGTAGCACTTCAGAAACTTCTCTTCTTAAATAGATGTTATAATATAATGAGATTATACCAAACCTACCAAAAATCGGTATAAAAATGCATATACCAATACCCAAACCATAAAATATACCAAAAATTACCGAAACCAAAATATACCAAAAAATTTGAACGGTTTGGTTTTGGTTTTGGTATTAGTCTTGGTATTTACGAAATGCCAAACCAAACCAACCGATACCTGCAATTTCATTTACACCAAATGTTTTTGGAGTGTTCCAGAATAACAGACAATCAACAATAAGACGATTTAGCATGGAAATCCTTTGAATAGGTTAAAAACCATGACCTCTCCTGAAGATTTTAAGAAAGTAATGATCTTATTCAGGTTACTAGTTTGTTACAATGAACAATTTTGGAACGTAGAATAATAGAGTAGGAACTTTTATACAATGATCGTTCCATCCCTCATCTCCAGTTCTCCAGGTCCTCTTATAGGTCCTCAAATATGACCGTTTGATGACTATCAAGTCCCTTAATGATGGACGTTACAAAGTGAGTGCGAGATATTTTTTGACCAGGTTATGTAACGTTTTAGCCTTTGCTACTGTACAACGGCTCTATTGCTGACTGTATGATCCGCGCGGGTCGAACTACTAGTGTAGAGGTCGAAAGTAATGTCTCGAACTGGGAAAAGTTTGGTTGCATCTTTAGTAGTATTTCTTGCATGCTGATGAGATCGAGGGTAAGGTTTGAGTCTGAGATACGAAATAAGCTATTATAAGATGGTTCTCAACAAATAACATGAGTATTGCTAAGGATGAGTGGTATTGGTTGAGAAACTCATCCTGTACATGGTTGTGATTGCGCCACGTGCTATGTTGTTGAGGTCAAAAGCTCGTTTGTAGTTCGAAGATGAAGCATGAGGTCGTAATGCGGAATAAGCCACTACAACCGCCCTCTCTCAGCCAACAGTACGAGAATGATTGTAGGCGAGTGGTATTGGTTGAGAAGAGTCAATAAATGTTGTAGTTATATCGGGTTGCATTTCCTATGTTAATGCATGAATATTTGTTGGTGTTTGTTGGGTTTCATAGAACCAATGACTGCAGTCAAATACTGTTGCATGGGGAATCCATTTGGCGCTGGGAATTTGTAAAGTCTATTTTGAATGAAGATTGGTGTATAAAAGGTACTCTGAGTTGAGTTTTGAAGAGAAAAATCTTTCATTTCTGGTTTCTTCTTCACTGTTTTCTTACAGTAATAATGGTGATGACTAGGACTCAGGCCCGAGAGTCTAAGATTTGAAGGAAGATCGAGGAGTTGTGTATCAGGTATTTTGGCTATCAACCGCTGCATCTGTCAACTCTAATTCCTATGTCTCCTACTTTTCATCGTATATCTTATGAATAGGTGGTGGAGGCATAGGATGATTACTACCAAATGGTACATTTTTATTACTTGGTGACATCTGAGGTAGAATATCGTAGCAGTCTTCGTCTGCTGGCGAAGGAGGCTGCTACAACTGAAGATGAAGCGGCAGGTGTTCAGCCGAGGGAGTCGCGTTGATATCCTACTAATGAGTGTGTCTAGTTTACAAAATGAGGCATTCCGTCTATCTCTAGCAGACGGGGAGGTGAGGAAGATGTAGAGGATCATTTTCTTCCATGGACCATAGCTCCTTGGAAATGAAGATTTTTTATCTGTGAAAACTATTTCTGACTTCCTTGTGTCTTGTAGTATGGGATCAAAGTATGGGTCTGTTTCTTTCTGTGAACTTGTTCGTGCCGGAAAAAGGATTTTGAGCTAGTACTTTAATGTAATTTGAAGTAATATGTAAAATCTATGTTGTAAAGTATTCGGCAAGAGTAATTTTCGAACTGAATAAAATATATGTTTTCTGTTTATGACGATATTGTATCTTCGAGCTTGGCTGTTTTCAGTGGGAATATAGATAAGTAGGTGTCATGTGTCTGAAGAAAAAAATGGTAGTGAAATTTAAGGTAAAATTTAGAGAAGGTCGAGTTGTTGGTTCGAACTAGAAGTATCATCTCTATGCGAGCTTTGTGTGCTGCCATATACGCGTCTAAGGGGATATTTTGTGTTATGGGATAATGATTTGTGCGATATTCTGCATATATCTTCTGCTATTCTAGAGATGTTTACACCAATATTTTTGGAGGAAAATCTATGAGGTAATTGATTCTACGGAGATCTGTTTTTTCTATAAGTAGGGATTCCTTGTTGTTGGCACTTGTATTGTTCTAGGGTTGTTGTGGTCGAGCATGGTGAGGACTCGGTCTCAGCGCACTCAGCAGACGACGGATGACCAGTTTCATATCAAGGTTGCTGAACTCCGTGAACGTTATTTTCGTCATTTTTCGTATGATATTTCTCTTTCGGAATGGCCATTGAATCTGGTTGGCTTAGATGATGAAGGCAGGCATGTCGAGCATGATCGCTTTGTTTGGTACAACATTTTCTATAAGTCTCTATTGGATCCCCGTGTGCGAGAACTGACTGTTCGACAGCTCGCGTGCGATAAGATCGTGGAAGAGGATGTAAGTGCAGCGAATGGGGAGTTGATTCTTTGTGAGCAACCGAACCATCGGGGGTGTTTCAGATGTAACAGGGGAGCTCGGTGAGTTCAAAGTCATGAGACTTTGGTAAGAGTAATCTGTTTTTTTGTAGTATTCTATGGTTGAGTTTGAATAAATTTAATATGAGAGATCGAGAGAGAATAAAGTATGTAATGTTTCGATCTGAATGAATAAAATATTCTATTATATTTATTGTGTACAAATATTGTGCATGACAGCTATGGGATTTTAGCAGCTATATTGATATCTTCAAATTTTGAAATTTGAGCTATTTTAGAAGTGGTTGTACGATCTTGGTAGATTATAAATAAGATGATTGGTTATTTTTGCTATTGGGCTAAAAAAAAGGTGTAGGGTTGATAATGGTAGATAACAAAGATAAACGTGATGGTGGCAAACGTTATCATGGAAGTCATGATGATGTTGTAAAACGAAAAGACGTGCATGTAGCAACAGTGGGGAAGACTGTCACGTATCAGAAGGAGCCATCATTTCAGAAACCGAGGAAGAGTATAAAAACTCCTCTCTCTCTCCCTCATAAATTGTTTACAGTTTTAGAGAGAGAAAAAAGTGATACACATATTACTGTCAAGGAGAGGAGGCATTTGAGTGTTGATTGTGCTTTGAGAAAGACATCTTCATCGAGTGACCAGAGGTTGTCAAAAAAGCGACGGGAACGCTTGTATTCAAAGACGCATCCTAGTAAAGCAGAGGATTGGTGCTCAGCAGGTACAGGTTGGTGATGAAAACTTCTAATTATTTTGATTTTGTAAGTATTCTTTGGAGTAATCTGTAATCGTTAGTAATTTGTTTAGTTGGTTTTAGAAACTGGGTTTTGAGAGGGTGTTGAAAAAATAAGAATGAAGCAAAGTCTGGATTGGAGGATTTGTGTATATGTTGTCTTAGAGAAAGAAAATATGTTCATTGGAGATGGAGAGGGAAATTTGAAATGATTTGATTTTTTGTCTTTGGGATTTTTAGGGAAAATGGACGTGTTGACTCGGTAGAGGGTAGGTTTATTTGTACTATTTGTAATATAGTGATAATGATAAAATATGTCTTTGTATCTGTAGGTTCAGTATGCATTCTAAACCTATTATTCCTACTAGTAAGTTCATAGTGTCATCCAGTTCTAAGGAGACATCGTCATCAAGATAGGGGGGACGAGTGTAGTAGAATGGAAGAAGCTTTTAATAGTGTGGAGGAGACGATAGAGGTGGTGGGGACCAGTATATCTGAGGGTGTAAAAGAGAAGTAGGACAAAAGGGAAAAAGATAGAGTCCTCGTCATATACCCCAAAGGGGTGGATGTAGGGAAAGAGTATTTAAGAAATAAAATGAAATGCCCAGAAGAGTAGGGTGGGTATATGGAGCACCAAGGTCTATGGTTCAGAGCCTATGTCTCCAAAAAAGGGGAGGAAGCAACGTACTATGAAGTTCCCTGTTTGGAAAAATAGAAGAAAGAAAAAGGTATTAGTGAGGGGGTTAACCTCTCGTACTATAATGGACTTGGGTTATCAGGCCCAAGTGGGGGGGTTTTATGTTTCTTGAATCAGGTTGTATACGGCCTTAGAATTTCGCTGACCTATTTTCAGAAAGGGGTCATGAATGCGTTACAGTGATGCCCTACCCAATTGAATGGGAATGTTTACGAGATGATGAGGTTGAGTGAGGCGCTGAACAAAAAATGGAGGAGGGAAGGGATTGCGAAGCAGTTTGCAGCTGAAGATGTTTTGAAATATTATAAATTTAAGTATATGGAGGGTCGACACAGTGGTTACCGGTATAGTGACTCGGCGAGGCCGAAATTCTTTGATTTTGAGTCTGTGGGTAGACCATGGAATGACCATCTTGTGTGGGCTGAGGGCAGCTGTTTGCAGGTTCTAGATGAACCAACGCACGAGCTGAATCATAAATATTATAATCCGAGTAATTAATGTTGACTAACCTTCAAATAGTTGATAGTTATGTCCTCATATTTGTATGACTGATATTCTGCTCTTTTGTATTGGCAGAGCCCAAATCGTTGGCTACTCCAGAAAAGGCTAGTCTATTTAATTATGTTACTCACGACCAGGATGAGCTAACGGAGGTACTCTGTGAATTGGGTATCCGAAGACATAAACGAATAGATTCGATAGTGCTAAAAGTTTAGCGAGCTCACGAAAAATGAGCTATGGCCGAGGGAAAAGTTGCAGAGACCGTTACTGATTTGCTTAGTCCTCCAGCTTTTGTTCCTGAGACTATTAAGCGGCTTACTCGTAAAGGCCAAAAGTCAACGTAATAAAGCGGCTCAGCGGTTGGGGTTGTGCCCGCAGAATAAGAGACTGCAAAGCCTGCTGCTGGTGACGTACAGGAAAAAGTTGAAATGAGCGTGTCCGCGCTTGGGGATGTTGAGAAAAGTCTGAAGAGAAAATAGCATGTGGAGGAGGATAGTGTCGAACTAACTCTCATGTTGCTGCCAAGATGAGAGAGTTGGAGCGGAGGTATTGTCACATGGTCGGGATTGACTCGCAGAAGCTCAAGGATGAGTATCTCGAACACACTTTTGCGGTATGTGGTTTGAAAAACTATTTACTTGATGTTGTTGTGAACTAGATGAAACTGTTAAACTGACGCTTCTGTTTTGTAATACTAGCAGCTGTCTATGATGTTGAAGGGGGCCAGGCAATGTCTGGAGAAAAGAAGCCAAAAGTTTGAGGCTCTGACGACAAAGTTTGAGGCTCAATCAGCTCACGTAAAGAAGCTCGAGGGTGACCTCCTGTTGGAGAGAGAGAAGGGTTGTGGATGCTACCGTAGCTGTAGAAAGGTACAGTGAGCTATCAAGACATGATAAACTCATGTCTAATGTGGTTGTAGCGGCCTTAGTGAAAAGGGATCACTTCATCAACTCGTACTACTATTTTGGGTTGAGTGCTGATGATGTGGCTTTAGCTCGGAGTGGTAGGTCTATGAAGATCGAGTTCCATACTGAGGAGGAACAGATGGGTGGTGGTGTTACTGGTACATCTGAGAAAGTTTTGAATCTTCCTCCAGATGGTACAAAGGTAGTCCGAGCTGTTGAGCAAGCAGTGGGCCCTCTGTTGGAACGTGCTGACACAGTTCCCTCGCTGGGAAAAATAGTTAAATCTCCTTCCGAGGTAGACATTAGCAAGCCTCTTTAAACGTTCTATGGTACCTTATCATCTGTTTTAGCTCGTGTGACTTGGACTGTGATAGTACTCTGTATAACTATACATAGTTTACTTTTTGAGTAATATTTCGAAATATGCTTTTCTTGAATGTTGGTATTGAAATAAGATATTTGTAATCTGTGTAGGAGGTAGAGCGTTTGAGAAAATCAAACTCTGAGTTGGAGAAGTCACTGAGTAAAGCGAGGGACTTCGTGGCCCGTATTCAACAGGTACTTAACAAAACAGAATAAGAAAGAAGGCAATTTAAGTTAAATTTAGAGAAAACTTTTAAAGAGCTGTATGATCTGCAAAGTAAATATGCTAAAATAAAAGTAGAAAGAGATGAAGTGTTAAGAAAGGAAGAGGAAAGGGGAGGATTAGTTTGCAAGCTGAGAGAGTTGGTCTGTTTTAACGACCCAAGTGATAAGGCAAGGTGTCAGAGCATGCTATTATCGCTGACCCTGTATTTTGAGGTTGAAATAGATAGTGAACGAGGGTTAAAAAAGGCTTATGTAGAGCTGTTGAGGGAGAGAGGTGTAGTTCCGGACCCAGCTTGAGTTATGTTTTTAGCTCAAGAAACACATAATCATCATAGTTTAGAAGCGAAAAATGTTCTACTCGAGCTGGTGTGTCTGTTGTATGAGGTGATATAGAACCTTTATCTGATGTCTTTGGCTTTATATAGGATCGGAGGGTCATGAGGATTGTACTTTTTAGGATAAGGAAAGAACAAATAGAGGTCCAATCGCAATTAGAGGGTGAGGTAAAGGGGTTACGGGAGGAGCTATCGCAGCACGCGAAGCTAAAAATATCTTTAGCAACGCGGCTGTCGAAAGAAGTGGTTGCTTGAATGAAGGCAGAGGTAGAAATGTGGGCTTTAGGTGTGCTCCTGAAAATATGCGTCAATGATTGTACAAAGTGCAAATGATATTGAAGGAGCATCTGCATCTATCGCGAGCAAAGATTGTTGCTCGAACGAAGCATGAGCGTCACATAAACAGTGTTACTGAGTTTTATGAAGGAGAATTGTCTAGGGTAGAGAACGTATTTAGGAAGTTTGTAGAGGAATGTGGGAAAGATTTTGAAGTGGAGAATGCCAAAGTAGAAAACTTGTGGTTTGTCCGAGACGAAGGAGAAATTGTTGGCGACTACCCTCTTCCTAGGTCGTGGGGGGGTTATCGGAACAGAAAGAGGTCGAGTGTTTGATGCCCCGAATGTGGCGCAAACAACGCCAACAGAAGGTTGCGACCTTTACTATGCCGGTAGATGAGCAGGTGTTGAATAGGAAGGCAGTAAGAGACAAGTTGTGGTCGTCTCCTGTCAGGAAGAGTGGCAAGTAGAGTTATTTTGTCTTTCCGTGATTAGTCCTTCATAGTGTTTGATGATAAATGTAATATTCATTTTTGTGGGAATAGAATGATGTATCTAATTTACTCAGATGCAATGTTCTTGATGCGGTTTTATCAACTGTTATATGTGCTTTGTTGTTAAAAAACTGTTATAAATGTAATCTATTATGCATAGGTGGATCTGACTGCTATACAAAGTTAATGTAACGTATTATGTAACGAGAATGAACAAATGCGCATTGAGCTAAGATCGAGTCAAGAAGTTGGGAAAAATGTTATTGAAGCTGAAGAAAAATTGAGGGCGGAGACGTGTGAAACTTTTCAAGAGAAAGAAGCGGTAATATGTGTTAGTTTGAGAAAAATAAAGAGTTTAGAGGAAGAGATAAGAAAAAAAGGTGTTGGGTATGGAAGTGAATAGGGACGAGCTAGTCAACGAAGTGCTGAATTGCTATCAGTGCGAACTCAAATTGCAGAGCTGTTACTTGCATTAGAGGCTGAAGGAAATAATGTAAAGGAGCTGCAGTTTCAAGTGAATATGCATAAAGCGGAGATGAGGGATGTTAAAGCTCGCACTCGCAAATATGAAGTATTGTCGTTAGTTACTGGGATAATGGAAAAGGAGATGGAGGAGGTTTGTGTGCAACAGAATAAAGTCATAAAAAAGGACTGGAATAAAATATGTGATCAAGAGCAACTATCGCAAACACGGCATCTGAATATCTTGGAATACCAGTCCAAAAATGATAGACTCCGCAGCGCAAATGCGAAGCTAGATATGGATCTGTTGTGGTTGGAGGTAAGTTATGATATGAAACGGGTGGAATGTGAAGGTTATGAAAATTCAGTGTCTCTGATTTATCATATGGACGATTTTGTGGTTGTACTAGAAGTTCGGAATTCGGACGTGCGTCATACAAAACAATGAATAGACGATCGTTGCAAGCAACTGGAAGATGCTCTGAAGGAAGCGCAGCATCAGTTGAGCGAACTTCTTCTTAGTAAGAAGGTGAAAAATGAGGCGGGTGGAAGTCATAAGAGGGAGATGGTCACAGTAGTATCGTTCTTTACGGCTGAATTGAAGAGACTGGAAGTGGAAAGCCGGAGTGTATACGATGGTTTGACTTCCCAATATGTTAAGTGCAAGATGGAAGTAATCTAAACTTCATATTTAGAACCCATGATTTCCCGGATTGGATCGCTTAAACAGAGAATGATTAGATAGTGAAAGAAGATTATTGTGGCTAGGATGCCAAAATTCATGTGTCTAAGCTTACATAAATGTGGTATAGAGGTCATGGCAGGACCTTCTAATGTGGGAAATGAATTAAGTGGCAGCTCTAGTGAAGAATGTGTAATGTGATTTTGTTGTATGTATATGAACAATGGATAAAAAATAAATATGTATGTGTAAAGAAATAGTTAAAGATGAACAATGAACTATACTAACCGTTTGAGGTACCAACGATAATGTATGTAAAGCAGTGCGATATATGATTGGGTCAACCAAAGTGGTAAACGATCTGTGATGCATAAGATGATATGTTTGGTTGAACGATCCGTGATGTAGTTTTAGATGGTCGATTTGGTCGAAGCAACAAATGACCTGTGATGTAGTTTAGATGGTCGATTTGGCTGAAGCAACAAATGACCTGTAATCTGTGTATAGAAATTTTGCAGGGCAATCGAACATAAGTATTTTATTGGTATACGATTGACGTATAGAAAATTTATTTGATAGATCGGTTTGGCCGAAACATCAAACGACCTGTAATGTAGTTTAGATGGTCGATTTGGCCGGAGAAACAAATGACCTGTAATCTGTGTATAGAAATTTAGTAGGGCAATCGAACACAAGTATTTCATTAGTGTAAGATTGACGTACATTGAATGTATTAGATAAATCGGTTTGGCCGAAGCAACAAACGACTTGTAATGTAGTTTAGATGGTCGATTTGGCCGAAGCAATAAATGACCTATAATCTGTGTATAAAAATTTTGTAGGTCAATCAAACACAAGTATTTCATTGGTGTAAAATTGATGTACAGCGAAGGCATTAGATAGATCGGTTTGGCCGAAGCAATAAATGACTTGTAATGTAGTTTAGATGGTCAGTTTGGCCGAAGCAACAAATGACCTGTAATCTGTGTATAGAAATTTTGTAGGTCAATCAAACACAAGTCTTTCATTGGTGTAAGATTAACGTAAAGTGAATGTATTAGATAGATCGTTTTGGCCGAAGCAACAAACGACTTGTAATGTTGTTTAGATGGTCGATTTGGCTGAAGCAACAAATGACCTGTAATCTGTGTATAGAAATTTTGTAGGTCAATCGAACACAAGTTTTTCATTGGTGTAAGATTGACGTAAAGCGACTGCATTAGATAGATTGGTTTGGCCAAAGCAATAAATGATCTATAATGTATTAGATGATCAATTTGGCCAAAGCAGCAAATAATCTTTAATCTGTCTATAGAAATAAAGTACTCAAATGTGTTCATCCAATAGTAATCTTTTATTGTTGTGAGCTCGTCATACGAACTGATAGATTGGTTTGGAGAAAGGCACACTATGAAAGATGTGTTATCTTCGATATAATTTCAATTTCCTTGTGTTTCAATGATTAGGTATGTGCCCGCCATGCTCAATGGCGAGGTCGTAAGAACCGAGGCCGTTTTTCCCAATAACGACAAAAGGACCTTCCCAGTTTTTGGATAATTTCCCTGCGTTGAGCTCTTTGCAATATTTAGGAATCTCCCAAAGGATCAGATCCTTGATTTCAAACTCTTTATGTCAAACGCGTTTGTTATAAGTCGGGCTAAAGCTTGGTGATACCTTCCCAATTTCATGATTGCTTTGTCCCGAGTCTCCTCGATCCAATTCATATTACATGTTAACTGGAATTCATTTTCTTCATCAGTCATGGTATGGTCACGACTGAGGTAATGATAATGAGTAGGGATGATTGTATCGGTACCGTAAGCCAGAAGGAACGGCATGCATCCAATTGAAAAATGAAGCGTAGTTCGATAAGCCCATAATACATGTGGTAACTCCATGACCCAATTTCCATTCTTGTCTGTTAGGCACTTTTTAACTCTATCGATGATAGTGCGATTAGTGATCTCGGCCTAGCCATTTCCTTGCGGGTAATACAGATTTAATGGGGAATGTATGATGTTGTGTTGATTTAGGAATTTGACAACCTTGGAGCCAATGAACTGAGGTCCATTATCGATCCTGATGAGATGGGGGTAACCGAAATGAATGATGATGTTTTTCCAGATGAACTTGATGACTTCATCTTCTCGTGTGCGGTACAGGGGAACTGCATCTACCCACTTAGTGAAGTAGTCTGTTACGACTAGAAGGTGTTTCCGTTTTCTTGGTACAGTGGGAAACTCACCGACAAGGTCGAGCGCCCATCTTTTAAATGGCCAAACGACGTTGCTGGAATATAGTTCTAAAGCTAAGGCTCAAATTTGGAGACCATGACGTTGACAGGATTTACATTTGCTTGCGAGCTCGATTGCTTAAGCTTTAATTTTAGGCCAGAAGACGCCTTGGTAAGAGCGGTTGGCTAGAGATCTTCCTGGTATGTGGGAACCACAAGTGCCTTCATGTAGTTTGTGTAGGAATTTTCGAGCTTCTTTGTAAGATAAGCATTCAAGATATGACCCTATGACCAAAATATTGTATAAGAGACCGTTTTTGACGATGAAGCGTTTGGCGTTATCAAGTACGAACCTTCTTTCAGTGGGGTCTTGAGGAAGTTCGCCATCGAATGTGTTCTTTCTACCAATATACTCGAGGAAAGGTCATCTCCAATCGTCCTCATCCTCTTAAATGCTCTCAGTATTAGCAGAATTTGAGCGCATGATGTTAATGTTGGGGGTTGAGATTACTTCAATCTTTAAATACCAAGCTTCTGAGCCAAGAACTTCTATGAGGTATGCGAGGGAGTTAGAATGTTTGTTTTCTCTGCGAGGCAAGTATTCGATAGAAATTCTCTTGAATCTATTCATTCTGTCGGCAACTACGGCTGCGTAATCGATCATTTTCCCATTCTTCTAGATTTTTTTTTTGTAATGGTTGACGATGAGCAAAGAATATGTATATACGGACAGTTCAGATACTCCAAGTTCTAGAGCCATATCTAAACCGTAAAGCATTGCCTCGTACTCTGCTATAATGTTGGTAGCTTCGAAATTTAATTGGATTGTTTTCTCAATTCTGTCACTAGAGGGTGTGATCAGCATACTTCCGATGCCTGACCCAGTCGGTCCAGATGATCCATCAGATAGGAGATGCCAGCCCCTTTGCGCTATCCAGTCTACCTTTTCTTCGAGCTGTTCTTCATGAATATCTGTACTATTTTCCTCCCAGTCAGGATTTTCCACGGGGAAGTCCGCAAGGAAATCTGATATGACCAGACCCTTTTCAGAATGTCTAGGCTAAAATTGAATGTCATGCTCGCCAAGGGTAACTGAATATTGCTGATTCGTCTGTATTTTTCAAGTTTGGATAATATTTTACGTAGAGGGTAGTTGGTCACTACTCGTACTGAATGGGCTTGGAAGTATTGTCTAAATTTTTATGAGGTGTAGACGAGAACCAAAAGCAGTTTCTCAACCTTGCTGTATCGGGATTCTGTTAGGGTGAAAGTCTTACTAATAAAGTAGACAGGCTTCTCGGTCTTCTCATTAAGCCGAATGGGAACAAAACTTAATGATTCTTCAGTAACTGGAAGATAGATTTTGAGTTTTTCTCCTCCGCTAGGTGTACTCATCATCGATGGTGAACCCAAGTCAAGTTTTAGCTGCTGAAAAGCTCCTTCACACTCCGGTATCCATTCGATCTCGTGGTCCTTCTTAGGTTTTTGTTTTGTTGTCTCCTCTCGTAATAAGTTGAACAACCATCGACAGCGATCGGACGATTCGAAACAAAGCGGTTTATTGCGGAAATTTTCCCTGCTAACTTCTGGACGTCTTTCTTTGTTCTGGGGGATGGCATAGACAATAGTGTACGAATGCTAGGCCTATTTTCAGATCGGATCGGATCAGAAATGAGCCTAGACGGAATTTTTCCAAATTTTTTTCGAAACTGGAAAATCTGTTCCGATCCGATCCAATTTTTTTCGGAACTGTATAAATATTTTCGAATTCGGAATATTCAGAAATTTTGAAATTCGGAATAATTTGGAAAAAAATTCGGAATATATTTTCGGAATGTATTTTCAGAATAATTTTGGAATGTATTATCGGAATAATTAGGAAAAAAAATTCGAAAATCAAACCCAAATCAAGATACTGTTTTACTTGTGATATACTGTTGCCAACCTAGAGAGAGAGAGAGAGAGAGTCACCGATGAAACTACTGTACAGAGGCAGTGGAGATTTAAGATCAAAGATTCAAAGATTCTTCTTCAAATCAAAGTGGAGGCAGTGGAGATGGATACTGGATATGTACGCCCAAGATTCTTCTTCAAATCAAAGTGAACTGATCTCCAGAGGAGTGGACTACTGATCAGTGGAGTGGAGGCAACGGAAAAGAGTCGATGGTGAAGTGGAGGTAGTGGATGAATTTTGATTTTTGGAGAAGAAGAGTCGGTGGAGGCAGTAGAGAAGAGTCGGTGGTGGAGATCAATGGAGAAGAGTCGGTGGTAGATTTTGGAGGTAGAGGAGTGCAGAATGGAGCCCTAGTTCAGATATAAGTTTAAGTGTTTAAGTTATAAATTTTCGGAATAATCGGATAGGATGGATATTCAGAATATTTTTCGGAATAAATCGGATCATAATATATTCAGAATTATCAGATCGGAAATCGGATCGGAAAATTCGGATCGGAAATTGGATTGGAAAATTTGGATCGGAAAATTCGGAATTTCGGAACTGTAAAATCTGCTCCGATTCCGATCCAAAAAATTTCGGAAAAATTCGGAAATCGGATTTTCGGAAATCGAAACTATAAAATAGTGTTCCAAAATCGAAAAAATCAGATCGGAAATCGGAAAAAATTGGAAATTCGGACAAAAGTTGCACCCCTAGCGAATGCAATCCAGATCGACTTCAATACCGTGCTTGCTGATTAAGTGGCCCAAGAATTTCCCTGATTGAACTCCGAACTGGCCTTTGTCAGGGTTGAGCCTCATCTTGTAGAGACGGAGGATATCAAAAGCCATGTGTAAATCTGGGATATGATTTTCCTTCTTAAGACTTTTACACAACATATCGTCTATATAAACCACCATTCTTTTTCCAAGGTGATCCTTGAACATTTGGGTCATTAATCGTTGGTAAGTTGCTCCGGCGTTCTTGAGACCGAACGGCATGACTTTGTAGTAGTACAGGGCGTGTTATGTAATGAAAGTTGTTTTCTCTTGTTCATCAGGTAGCATAGGTATCTGGTTGTAGCCTGATATGGCATCCATCATAGACAGAAGTTCATGCCCGGATGTGGAGTCAAGCAGGTTATTTATGATAGAAAGTGGGAAACTGTCTTTCGGAGTATGCCTATTAAGGTCAGTAAAATCCATGCATACCCTGAACTTCCCATTCTTCTTTAGTACTGCTACGATGTTTGATATCCACTCTGGATAATTGGCCTTGCGAATAAAGCCGACTTCGATGAGTTTTATTATTTCTTTATTGACCTCATCACGAAACCTTGGTGTTAAAGTCCTCTATTTTTGCTTGATAGCTACGGCTTTTTCCTTCAAGTTGAGTTTATGACAGGATAGGTTGGGATCGATACCCAGCATCTCATGAAACATCCAGGCAAAGACGTCACTGTTTTCTTGAAGGAACTGGATAAGAATGTCGCAATCTGTTGTGGGAAGGTGGGTGCCAATATATGTCCCCCGCTTGGGTCCACTGACTTCAACGTATTCGGTGGTCTCTACGGTAGGCAGTAGCCTCGCAGTGTTAACTATATAGTTCTCTGTAGGGTTTCCTATCGTCTTCTGTAATTGTTATGCGAGTTGGTGTTCGGAAGATTCTGGTTCGATGACGACAGAATTTTTGCATGCTCGTGCTAATTTTTTACTTCCTTTTATCTCGTAAACGCTACCTTCCCACAAGAAACACAATGCCAAGTGGTAGGTTGAGGGAATAATGTGCATGTTGTGCAACCAACAATGACCTATGATCCCTAAATAGCGGGACTTCGTGTTGATGACGTAGAAGACAACGTCGAGTGTCACCGGCCCTGCGGTGATGGGGAGTACGATTTTCCCTACGAGCTCTTCTTTAGACCCATTGAAACCACAAACATCAACGTCGTTGGGTTGAACCATATCGGCCAGACCCATCTGATAAATCCTTCTCTGAAAAAGGAGTTCAATAGTGTTGCCGGTGTCTACCATCATGGTATAAAGCACCATGTTCCACATTATCAACATGATCACCAAGGCATCATGGTGATGATAATTGACATGCCGTACGTTACAATCATCAAAAAATATCCCAGTTCACTGAGAGCTGGATAATGGAATTAAACGGGCTTCTTTATCTTATATGGACAAATTGTGACATTGGGTGACTCACCTTTGCTTCCTTCTGTTTGATTCTTTGACGACTTGGGTCTTCACGAGATGGCAGAGTGAGATATGGTATAAATGTTTTTCGACTGCGGGCTCTTCGACTTGCACAGCTTCGGTGGGGTTTTGTAACTCCCGTTTTTATAACTCTCCACGTCCACTATGTACTAGTGCATTCGTCCATCTGCGAAGATGTACTCCAACAATCGTTGTAAGGCAAAACGCTACTCTGTCTCGTGATATCGGACCTTATGGTGGATGCAGTATGGTTTGTTCTCGATTGGCTGTAGGTACTATACATTTTGGAAGAATCTGTATTTCTGTAATATAGGATATATACTGGCTATAGTCACATTCATCTTTGGGAGGTAAGGTCGAGGCAAGTCACTCCCCTTCTAAGGTCACTCGTCATTGGATTTGGTTCTTTTTTTGTCTCCTCCTTGTTCTGATGTTCGATTAAAATCAGCATTAATTTCTTAGGTTTCTGTCTGTCGGACACCATCCGTTCTAGGTCGATGTATCCATTGACCTTTTCGATCATGTCTTCCAATATTGTTGGTTTACTGAGGACGAGGTAATCCTTTACTCGGCCATCGACCAGTAAGGCGTTGGTGAAAGCGGAAATAGTGATCTTCTGGTCGAGTCGATCCACTTTTCGAGTTAATTCCATGAACTTTTTTGTAAACGTCTCGAGTTTTTCTCCTGACATCTATTTTAGGCTAAAAAGATAATATAAGTTCTCTTCCCTATCTATGTTGTGCGAGTAGTTCTTAACGAAGAGTTCGCGCAACTATTCAAAAGTTGTGATGGACCTTTCAGGCAGTGTGTAGAACCACCGTAAGTGTTCGCCTGACAAGCTGGTAGGAAAGAGCCGGCATAGAATGTGGTTAGACATGGAATGTAGGTCTAAAGCATCCTAGAATTCTTGAACGTGCTCCACTGGATTAGTCCTTTTGTACTTTTAGATCTTTGGGGTGTGAAACTTGGTAGGGACCTCATTATCCAAGAGCTCTTGGGCAATCGGGCTCGTCTGTAATCAGTTGTGGATCCCTTTTGTCAGCTTGTGTGCTTCGAGTTATTCTTTGATCTATTTTTTGACATGCTCCTAAGTGACATATTGACGAGCTGTGATGGTTGGTCGTGTGACGCATCCTTCTCCAGGGTTGTGGTCACCACTCTCTTCAGTTGGACGTTCCTTCCCTGGGACTCAAACTCTTCGAGGTAGATTTTTAGTTTGTCTGGCTCTCGTTAGGTCGCCATCTACTTCCTGCTGGATCTCTTGGATCAGGGCGGGATCCATATCCTATTGTTGACGGTTAGATCGAAGTGCACCTCCCGCGTAAACGCCCTTCGTAGGAGGCCCTATTCCATCATGGGTAGAAATCCCTGACCCCTCAGGTAGCACGGCCTTGTTTTTCTGGGCGGCGAACTGCTAACCTTATAAGATTTTTAGCGCGTCTTGGATACTCGCGAGTTGCTATTCTAGGGCCACACGCCTTTCAGTTTCTGAGTTTAGAGTACCCCTCAGGTCCACTAAAGCTGCGATCTCTTCCACCTGGATGATCGGCGTGCTTTTACCTGGAGGTGACATTCTGAGAAAAGGTGATCAGTGGCATTTCAGATAATGGGTTTGAGAACTTCGATTCCCACAGACGGCGTCAAATATAAAAGCCTAATTCTGGAATACGGACTTAATCTTTACACCAAATGTTTTTGGAGCGTTCCAGAATAACAGACAATTAAAAACCATGACCTCTCTTGAGGATTTTAAGAAAGGGATGATCTAATTCAGGTTGCTAGTCTGTTACAATGAACGATTTTGGAACGTAGAATAATAGAGTAGGAACTTTTATACAATGATCATTCCATCCCTCATCTTCAGTTCTCCAGGTCCTCTTATAGGTCCTCTAATATGACCGTTTGATGACCATAAAGTCTCTTAATGACAGATGTTACAAAGTGAGTGCGAGATATTCTTTGACCAGGTTGTGTAACATTTTGGCCTTTGCTACTGTACAACGGCTTTATTGCTGACTGCATGTTCTGCGCGGGTCGAACTACTGGTGCAGAGGTTGAAAGTGATGTCTCGAACTGGGTAAAGTTTGGTTGCGTCTTTAGTAGTTTTCCTGTATGCTAATGAGATAGAGGGTGAGGTTTGAGTCCGAGATACAAAATAAGATATTACAAGACGGCTCTACACTAATAGCATGAGTATTGTAAGGGATGAGTGGTATTGGTTGAGAAACTCATCCTGTACATGGTTGTGATTGCGCCACGTGCTCTGTTGCTGAGGTCAAAAGCTCATCTGTTGCTCAAAGATGAGGCATGAGGTTGTGATGTGGAATAAGCAACTACAATACCTACCCCTAGATGGAAGGGACGAGTGTGGGTTGGGTATGTTTAAGACGAGTGTGGGTTGGGTGTGTTTGGGCTCACAAGGTGGGCCAGGTCTCCAAACTCACACCCAACTGCTGTAGATGCTCTAATTATTAGGAATGAGCGGAGATGGAAGGGGTCTTATCGAGGGCAGGACAATAGGATGTCCAAAATTTAGGAAATCGGCTAGATATAGAACCCCGTTACAGTGTATTTTGGCATAATTAAGTAGATAAATTGGAGGAGGGACGCATTCCCTTTCTTTTATAAAAAAAGATAGATTAGTATAGATTGCTGCTAAGGAGGGACACATTCCAGCATATAAACTTTGCTTAAAAATATTTATTTGATTACAAAGATAGGAAGGCCTAGCTCTCACAATCGACTATATCCCCTCCATCTCTTAGATTTATCCCAAAACCTTCGCCTTGCTGTTATATTTGGATCGACATTATTAGACACACTTTAATTTAAGAATAGATGTAGAAAGATTTACGCTTTTTGTTGTTCTTAATCTTTTAACATCTATACACCTAAGGGAATAACTCATCAGCCATTTCTCAATCTCAACCATTCGTTTCATATCTCTCGCGAATTGAGGATTATTTGGGCCGCTCGGATCTCTCTTATACTTTAAAATAAAGTCCCAGACGTTGGATCCCACAAGAAATTTTAGAATTAGTTCAAACTTTAAAACTGCCAAATTAGGCTAAATTTTCAGTCAACCAACTGCAGATTTTTCACCTAAATCGCCAGATCATAAGGCAAAATGACTGTTAGAGCATCTCTAGCAGCGAGTGTAAGTTTGGGTATGAATTCTAACACCCTGGCCCACTAAAAACATAACTCACACTCGACCTCTCCCAGCAGCCAGTGTGAGTTGTTGACGTGTCTTTATTTTTTATTTTTTAAAGAGATTAAAATACCGTGCGGTGTTCTTTTAACCACTGCTATCACTGTTTAACCCAAATCAAACCCATTCGAGTTATTACAGTTTTTCCTCCTCTCTCTCTCTCTCAAAGCGAAGAAAAATTTCTCAAATTCTTTGAAAACATAATGCAAAACCAAGAGGAAGACCCCCACCCCAGTACATTACCTGGGTTTAGAGTGACAAGAAATCCAGAGTGAGCTGTAACTCAGTCGAGGTCCGGAAGGAAGAAAAAGCGAGTAGAATTTGAAGATGTCCAGCAACCTATACCAAACCCATCCTAAGAAAACTTCCCGCGGAGGTGTATTACCCAACTCCCAGAAGGCGTCATGCATATCTATTATACTGGCAAGGAACTCATGGTAAGTTTTAACGCAATTGTGAATTTGTTATTTCCATAAATTAAGTGTTTGACAAAATGCTCCAATGAATAGAATCGGGATTCGATGCGTCCACACGGCATATTCACATCGGTGATCAAAGTTTGGAAAGATATTTCTTCAATTCCACCTGTAGGGGATGCCGTGGTGAATATATTTGGGCAGTTTATTGATATACGCATCGGCAATTCTGATAATCGGTTGATTCAGGCACTTACAAAGCATTGGTGGCCAACAACGCACACATTTTTGTTCCCATGCGCGGAGATAGAGGTTACTCCTCTCGATTTGACTATGCTGAGATCATTGTCAATCGGCCGATATTCGACACAGATACCATATGACGACGCATGGAGTATTTTATCCAATGCGAGGTAATTGCTCCCCAATATTGATTCTAGCCATATAAAGAGTGGGAAGGTCAACATTTCACACTTGAAGACGTACTTGACCATCGCAGCTGATCGGGAGGATGATATTACTATTGCTTGTGTTTTTATCCTCTTCATGATGGGATATTTGTGGTTCCAAATGGCCAACGACACCCTCCCACTTGGATATCTCGCGGCCATGGCCAATATGGACGAGGTTGCCCAATATGACTGAGGTTCTGCTATTCTTGCTTCCCTGTACCATAGTTTGGATAGCGCAGTCACCACTGGGGGTGCCATCACTGGATTTTCCCAACTTCTTGAGGTATACTAACATTTTTTCCTTATAAGCTACAAATCAAATATATTCCAATAAACGTCTTAAATATAATGTATAATTGTTTTTTATGTTACTCTGAAATATAGTATTGGTTCTACGAGTATTGTGGGGTTGGCCACCCTATAGTCAAGGAAGAGGTTAAGTTCTTAGCCAATCCACGCCTCAGAGCATGGGAGAGGGGGAACAGGAGGAAAACAAATGGCCAGGCAACCAATCTATTTATTCTAGGCAGATACCACATTGACCACCGCACTATTGAGACGATCACCTGGGAACCTTGGTTAGAGTATGCGGTATTTGAGATAGAGGACGTACTGACTGCAAAACTCTTATCCTGTAAGAGGATGTCAATTCAAGTACAAAATGAAAATTATAAATATTACTTGGGGGATAGATGCTGGAGGCAGTTGACTGACGAGGCGCGTATTCCTTTGGATCCTCCACTTAGTATGTCACCACATATTAGGCCAGCAACTTTACAGGAGATGAGACAGGCCGGGTTCTTTGACTGTGAACAGTTTGTGATAGGGAGGAGCGAGAGACTTATGCATCATACTGGGCTGAACAAACTTTGGAGGTAGCCTACCTGTTGACAGATTCCCAAAGGATGGAGAATATAGATCTGTTCGGACCCACTGCACTCAGGGCTGGTATTACACCTGTGGTGGTTATGTCAGCGTTGGTTCATAGCTTGTTCTAGGACTTTAGTTTGCCTGGCAAGCCCGAGGGGCCAGACCCCGGGTGGCACATGGAGTGGACAGGGAGGCCTAAGATGTTCCCCATCCACCGCTTGAGGGACCCGCCAGCCATGTCTTCCTCTTACAGCGCAGAGGAGTTGTGGCACCTGACTCATTGTATGCAGCGACTTGTCCTTGGAGAGTCTCTGCGGGATGACCAGAGGCTGCAGGAGTTGACTGATAAAATGCTACTTTAAGGATGCACTTGGACAGTGTAGACAACCGGCTACATGCGCATGTAAGTAATTTTTTATTTTTTATTTTAATGTCATATTTATTTTGTCAAAATATTTATAAATTTTCTTCGTCCCGCTCAGGACCTACGACTAAAGGGTACTTGAGATGATTTTGAGTAGTAGATATAAGTATTTTTTGATGTTTTTGTAAACGATGTAGAAGCTCAGCTATAACTACTAGTACTTATTCTCACGAATTTGTGTATTGTTTCTTTTTATTTATTTATTGTAATTCTATGATGTAGTTTATCTAGAATGGTTTTTGGGAGAGTTTGTGTGATGTTTATTAGCCATGACTATCTAATGTTGAAATTGACTGAAGTTTATTAGTTTTTGGGATGGTTTTTTCAATATCTATTCGAATAAATTTGTACAATTTTGCACTGAAAAGTTTTATTCGAATAGACCCAATGTTTGTTTGAACAGAATTTGCACTGAGGTGCTTTATTCGAATAGACTTAGGGTATGTTCGAATAAATTTGTTCAATTTTGCACAGAGGTGTTTTATTCGAATAGAATTAGGGTCCATTCGAATAGAATCAGGGATTAGGCAGTTAAAAGAACACCGTGCGGTGTTCCTTTAACCGCCTAATCCCTAATTTGAAGACCCATATCTTCTTCCCCTTTTACATTTCTCCCTTTTACACTTCTCTCTTCCATTGGAAACTTGTTCACCATCTGGTATCACACCCTTCTTTCAACTCCACAGCCTCAAATGTCTTCATCATCATCCGATTCATCCATTGGTGATCCACCATGTATATTATCATCCTTCTCTGATGATCTTATCTTTGATTGTGCGGCGAAAAATTTACGTTCTGCACCAAGCTGCAATGGACATAGTAATACAGGATGCAACTTCGAGTTACGACG
Organism: Kingdonia uniflora; assembly: GCA_014058105.1. NCBI lineage: Eukaryota > Viridiplantae > Streptophyta > Magnoliopsida > Ranunculales > Circaeasteraceae > Kingdonia > Kingdonia uniflora. The sequence continues at coordinate 2,721,683 of JACGCM010000622.1, forward strand.
AGAGTTTCATGGGTCGCAAGGATAAGAGAAAGAAGCAAGATCACCCATTGGGGAATTACAGCATTATACGGGACTACTTCAAGCCGAATTATACTTATGAGCCATGGGAATTTTGGCGACGTTTTCGTATGAGTAGAGACATGTTTATGCGTCTATTCGAAACAGTCGCTACACATGATCATTACTTTTTCCAAAAACCCAACAACGCTGGTACTATGGGGTTATCACCGTACCAAAAGGTAGTCGTAGCACTACGTTACCTAAACTACGGTGTTGCGGTAAATCTTTTTGATGAATATATCCGAATAGGAGAAAGCACAACCTTATTATGTGTGAAAATATTTTGTGTTGCGGTTATACAAATTTTTGGCGATCGAGGAATATCTTCGAGCATCAAACGCGGCCGACGTCGAAAAGTTAAAAGGGATCGGAGAGTTACGGGGATTTCCTAGCATGTTAGGAAGCCTTGATTGCATGCATTGGATATGGAAAAATTGTCCAAAAGCTTGGCACGGTCAATTTACTGGTCATTACCCCAAATCGACACTGATTATTGAAGCGGTTACTTCACACGACCTTTGGATTTGGCATACTATTTTTGGGTTACCAGGGTCAAACAATGATATCAATGTCCTCCAGCAATCATATTTTTTTACCGACCTGGCCGATGGTATGTCCCCGCCTTGCAATTATACAATTGCCAAAAAAGCTTATGATATGGGGTGTTACCTAGAGGATGGCATATACGACCCCAAATGGGGAATACTTTTCCAAACCATATCCAATCCGGTTACAGCGAAACAAAAATTTTTTGCTCAACAACAAGAAAGTTGCCGAAAAGACGTAGAACGGGCATTTGGGGTTTTAAAATCTTGGTTCAACGTTGTAAAAAATTAGGTTAAATTGTGGAAACCCGAGGTTTTGAACAATGTCATGAAAGCGTGCATGATAATGCACAATATGATCGTCGAAGAGGAATGAGGTGCATTCCCATCATACTTAGACTACAATCCGGCCGAGCCCTCAACTATCGAAGGCAAACAGTTCGATATTATACACGAACGCAGAGCAATATAATCTTTTTTATCGAAAATGAACTGCATTCAAAGTCGAGAACTGTACTTTGATCTAAAGGATGATCTAATCGAGCATTTATGGGCCGTGAAGGGAAATCTTCAAACTTAGTACTCCATTTCTTGTTTTATCTGTGTGTTCTTGATGTAATTTAATGCTTCTTAGTCGTATAAGTTTATTAAACATGTTTTTGATATTGCATTAATCTTATATTTGTTTTAACGCAATATTATCGGCAATAAACATTCCAAAAACAAGATTGCATTCTTCAAAAGCAAAGTACATTATTCAAACGATTACATTATTAGAAGGTAAACTACATTCTTGGAAAGAAAACTTATATATACAGTAAAGTTAAATTAGATTTCGTCAGCACTTCAAGTACCTGGCTCGCCCCTCTTGGCAAGATGTTCCATGACCTCAGCTTGCCTTTGCAAATAGTATTGCATTAATGTCTAGAAAAAGTACTCAAGTCTTTCTCCATGATTTTGTGATCTTCCTTTGCTTGCTCGAAATCCATTTTGGTTTGCCAGTGTTGCATTACTTCTACTCTTCTTCTTTTTTTTCCTTCTTTCGTTTGTCTCTTCTCCAATCGTAGTTCATCCAGCATTGTTTGGATACTGCTGCCAGATGCAGTAACACCATCCAATGCCTTTTGTGTTGCAAGGTTCTTTCTATAGAGTTTTTGGCCAATGGGCCTGCTTCCACCCTCATACAACAAACCATCTAAGCCAGAATTTGGGCCTGCGGATTGAGGTGTACGTGGGCTGTCTGGGTCCTCTGGTAGATTGTTTGATCCAACCGAGTTCCCTAGAAAAGAATTATCCGATGTTCTACCCATGGTTCAACCCATCATCCCATAGGTTGGCCCATCGCGGTTCTCGGGCCAAAATCTTATCCGCTTCACGGTGTTTGAAGTCATTACCGCCATTCAAGCCTTGATAGATCTTGTGTGCATCATTTTCCTACAATTCACAAAACTAACAAATACAAATAAATAACGTGTATATCCGCAAGAAATAAATGAAATTGAGTTAAAGGAAATCAGAACGTACCCGATCTTCTTCTGTTTTCCCGCTGTTATTCCAAAATTGTTCTTGAGCAACTATCCCCTTGTACGCCATACATTGTGTATTAAGAGTATACCACTGAGATTTGGTCGACCCACTTGGTCGTTGTGTGGGGCACTCGGGGTCTCTGTTAAAGGCAATGTTGACATTTTGATAGAAAGTAAAACCATTTGTCCGGCCCGTAGTCTGGACAGAAGCTGTTACCCACGCCCTTGCGAGACACGTAAAGTCTGCTTCCATCCAATGCATTCCACCATCATCCGTCTCGTTCAAAAACTCAGCATCTTCTGGCACTTGTACGCTTTGTCTTTATTTTTTGCGGGTGTTCTTTTCTTTATTCCTTCTCCTTTTTCTTTCTAGGGCGCCACCGCTTCAACAGGTATTGGCGCATTTGCGTCACTTTGATTGTGTTGAATAGATTTACCATGGAATAGGTATTTCTAAAAGAAATTTCGAGGTTGAAAACCTTAAGGTTGCGTGAGCGAATAGGGTTGATAGTACGGGCCAAACGCCTGAGGTTGTGGTTGAGAGAGTATAAATAGACTTTGATATTGTCCGTAACTGGGATCCCCTTGCGACATGGTAAACGGAGGTGGGGTCTGTGATTGGAATTGAGATTGAAATTGCAATAGGTTTTGGTAGAGGAATGGAGTGAATTGTGATGATGGGTGTTGAGCGAATAGTGTTGAAGGTGGGTTATGGGAGGATGGGGTCGACGGTGTAGAGTTATTACTACTTGTGTCAGAGTTTTCCATTTGGGGAGAGCGTAGAGGTTCTCCTCTGCCCTGCAATTGGTTTTGGGGAAGAAGAAGTAGTCAGGGAGTAATGAGAGAAATAATTAAGTTTGGAGGAGTTTGGATTACCACGCGGTAATCCAAACACCGCCAAACTCAAAAAAAAATTGTGTGAGTCCCTCACACTCAGTTGAGTTACTGTAGCACCACGTTTGCAAACTTACACTCATTCACACCCTGTTGGGATACTCAAAGTGTGAGCTTGAGTATGGGTTTGCAAACCCAACTCAAACCCACACCCTGCTGCAAGTGTTCATAATCAGAAAAACTTGCACCTTCATCATCATAACATAATCCCAACTCTCTCTCTCTAATTTTCTCTAAAATCTGGATCGGAAAAGAGAAGCAAATCATGGTGGAGACAAGACGAAGCTCTACTTCATCTAAGCGCTCTCTCCTATCTCCCCCTGATGGGTCTCCTTCTCCTCCTCTCCCCAACAACAAACGCTCTAATTTTTTTTATTTTAGTTTTGTTTGATTGATTGAAATTGGATTTTGAAAATTGGGTTGCAGGTATCATCAGAGGCAACAACCCCTTTGATTGATTGATGGAGTGAATTCTGCTAAATCGCCCTCTCTAGTTTCTTGAACCCTAGAATTCGAAGGAACCAGAGCTCAGACAATCTGCGCCGCCAGGGGTGATCAATCTAAGGGGTTGGATGGATGTGATGTAGAGATGAAGTCTTGTCAATTATATACAACTTTTAGTTCAATGGTTTGGTTTGAAAAGCTTTAATGGGGATTTGAACACTTGGGTTTTCAATTGTTTTTTGGTTCATGTACTTTCTCTCCAGTGGGATCATTAAAAAGTAAGTTCATCTTTTTCTCTATTTGAATTTGATTTTTGTATGGAACTTTCTGTTGGATTTATCTGGAGAGATGTTCATTCCAAACCACATATCTCTTACAGGCAGATGCACTCGAAGTCTTATCAATTAGTGCGAAAGTAAGTGATTCAAGCTCGATTTTGCTATGTATTTTAATAATATTTCTAAAATTATTATAACTCATCTTTGGCTAATTTATAGCAGGAGCTGTCGCAGAATGAGGCTAATGGGAGACGAGTTTGGCGGCGTAGAAAACTGTTACTAATATGACTCCTTACCTAATTTATTTTTTGTTTATTTTAGATTAAGAATTTAGGTCCAGAAGAAACTTACATACATATAAAAGTTTGGCCGTGTACTTAACGTAAAATGATTGGAGCGATTCACTAGCAAAAAACTAATAAATACTTTATATTTGATTAATAATAGGAGATTCTCGTAGTGCCACAGACTTGGTACGTAGCAGGCATGAGCTTGGGTCTTATACCTTACTTGTGTCTTAACCCGTGCATTGTAGGGTAAATAGTTGGCCAGACTACTTAACAAATTCAAGTTGATTCTGCATAATTTATCTTATAGCACCTTTTGACCTGATCACAATTGTTAACTCTGTAAACTGTTATTAAGTAGGTTACATGTATTTAGTAAAAGATGGGTTGGAGTTGTATATAGTTAGTATGCTGTGCTGTATTAATACAGCGTTACAAATATCATATTTAAAGATCAAATGTGTTTGACAACCTATATTACAATCGGCATGTCCATTATGTCTTCTGTAAAATCTCCCAGTTGCTTAAACTTGCCTTAGCATGCCTTGTGAAGTAGAACAACAAGACGTCAAATATTAATTCTTCCTACAAACTGCAATACCCAATACCCGCTACACATAAGAATACCTATATGTCTATTTTAAGTAGTCACAATCTTGCCCAGAAATTAAGTCACCCATAACCATTCAAACCAGATAAGCCGTAACATTTGTAATGTAATTATACTGAAGCAATGTACCTTGAACCACTGGAGTTCACGTTGCATTTGTAAAGCTGAACCAGAGTTGAGGAGGAGGTGCGAGTCTCCCTGCTGAATGGAAGAGGTTGTTGTCAGACTTGTCTGTATGAACTAGGATAAAGTTCTTAAAGGAACTGATCTGATATATGAGATTGACAACTTTTACTTGGCGATGTAAAATTACAAGGTGAAGCACGTTACGACCATCATCGTCAGTCAACCAGATAGAATACGGCAATGATCGAAGACATTCCCTTATAACTTCATATGTACCACTACGTGCAGCTTCAAGGATTTCTTCCTTCGCCAAGCTCACCATGGTGTTGTCCAAACCTTTAAGCTCTGCACATGCATTTGACCAGCTGAAGTGTTTGCATATGCTTCAACTTTCTATCATGTTTCCTCTTTATCCAAGGGACTGTAAGTGAATACTATGTCAAGATATAAAGATTTTCCAAGTAAACAGATCCAACTTTGTGATATTTATATATGAATGCATACCTAATTGCGTGATTGCGCCTATTTTGAGTTTGATGCCTTGAAGAAACTGATACCAATTGAATGCATGCAGAGAGTTTGGATTAGGATTCGGTATGCCACGAGTGATGGGACGGATGTTGGAACTTTTGATCTCCACATGGATATCTTCACAATAAACAATTTATACCATAGAGTTAGATACACTTTAAGAGTGTCTTGAAACATGATATAACATAAACATATGCGACGAAAGCAGCCTTCTTTTTCGATCTTTTTGAACTAGGTAGATGATGGTAATGTCTATCAATTCGGCAAGGAAGTATTATTTCCCCTTTGTGTCGGAGAACAGAGAAAAGAAGTTTAGAACTTAGATTTAATATTTTAACTATTGTTAGCGGTAAGTGACACTCCTGTTAGATAATACCTTCCAAATCTAAAGAATCGTCATTTTCATTTAAATTTGCCCATCAATTTAAAATTTTGCATTTTGCCAAATTGCATATGATTACTTCAGGTAAATGATCTTATAGATAGAGATTAAGGTTGCAGATACGAACATGCATAAAAGAGTTGTTGCCAAAATGTTAGATGTGTCCCACTTGCAAATGTTGAAGGCCTTGCAGCTAAACAATAAAGAGGGTGAGGCTGCCGAGCTCATCGTCATCTCCATCTCCATCATTAACTTTAGCCTTGCCTTTAGGATCATCTTTCTTTTGCTCCCAGGTAAGCTAATCCTAGGTGCCACTCTACAAGATGTAAAGCCACATCTAGGAAGAACAAGAATAAGAAGAGCGGAATATTATAAGTAATTTATAAAACTAAGAAAGTGGCAGTGCACAAGAGGGTTCAACTCAGTTACTAAATCTGCAGTAGTTTGATTTCAACGTACTGTGGAAACCAGAAACTATTAAATGATTGAGAACCCAAACGCCAAACATTCCCGAGAAGAGAATATTATTTGTCACAGATAAAAGATACAACAGCGTTTCTTTATGGCCATATTTATCAGCATAACCGAGCGGTATCTATCTCCAATGATTGTGCAGATTTGGCAGATCAGGATTTTTCCTTACAAGAATCTCTGCTGCCTTGGTGTTTCCACTTATCCCAGCAAAGCAAAGTGATGTCCGACCATCATTGTCTCTCAGTGTGAGTGCTTCTAAGGGCATCAATTCTACAAGCGTTTCTACGAATGGTGTAGCGTGTCCAGCGCCTACTGCAACATGTAGAGCAGTTACAGAGGTACTTGTGATCTCTGCAGTTACAGTATCGGAATGTAGGTCAAAGAAATGTCTTGCACTTCTCCGATCTCTTAGTGCAGCTCTGTAAATTGGTTGATACTGGGTAAGAGCATCCACAGCAGCCTCCTAAACTTATTTTAGGGAGGCAAAAAGTAATAAAACTCTTTATCCCTATTTTTTTTTTTCTCTCTCCTCAAGTATGGGTAGTCTAGAGAAATATTTGGTAAGCCACGATAGGACTCTTATATTACCTGTAAAGTTACTTGAGTCTACTATATCCACAACATCAAAGTTCAAAAGTACTCCCTATTACATAGAGGCTGCTGTGGATGCTCTAAGATCTTTTTTCTTCTTCTCTTCTATTAGGACTGGAAGGACTTCTTTCTCCTTCCTTTTTTTTCTTATTTTCTGAAGGTAAGCTTGGGTTAGGCAAGACTCTATGACCAGCTATATTGATCAAGAAAATATTGAAGTTACATTCTGCAATATGCCTTAATCACCCCTGTGATCCTCCTCTAAGGACTGGGTTTATATTAAATCAAGAGAGGAATCAAAGAAAATATCAAAAATCTAAAGTTTAATGAATATTAACTGGTTCCTCAGTATTAATAGCTGTATGCTCTCGTGAAGACGATGCCACTAATGGATTGAGGTTTGGCTTGTTATTTTTGTTTTCGATGTTTTCGTTTTTTGCCATGGATGTTTGGCTAAATAATGCTAGGTTCGAGGTGTAGAGAAATAGGAATCATTCAGTAATTGTTTATGTTTCTTTACATAGCCTGTTATATATTAAAAATGGTTTAGTTTATTTTTTACATGTTTCTTTCCATAACCTGTCATTGCAAACTAAATGGTTTAGTTATATTTCGCATGTGGGTTACAAAAGAGAAAACAGGCTGCCGCTTGTATACTAAACTGTTCTGTTTAAATAATAAAATGAGGGTGTCAATATATCTCTATCGCTTATTGAGGGTTTAGTAAACCTGTCTGTTGCACCATATAGAAATGTACAAACTCTCAACCAAAATAGTGACGGTTCCTAAATCAACATATCTAACAGAAACCACTTTTAACTGCACACTTTAGGCTAGTCCAGCAATGTATATTACGGTTTTCTTAAATATATATACATGTACTAGCTGGGTTGCTATATATATAAATAGAATAAATATAATCCCACGAGGTTATATCAAGGTTTAAAAGGGTACGTTATAACGGTGTAACGAGCCAAGGCCGTTACTGTTATAACGGTGTTACGTTATTTTTCGCAAGATGACAAGAAAAGAACGTTATAACGGTCGTTATTTGTCCTGTAACGGTGTTATATTAAAATAACGGTTGTGTTTTTGTTTTCTTTATATATAAATATTAATTTTCAATTATAACAATCCTTATAGACGTTATTTTACTTCTAACGGCGTTATAGGCGTTATTTTTTATATTATTTAAAAAGATAATAAAGAAAAAACCAAAGTATTTATTATTATTGAAGTTATTATTTATTACAACATTAAAATAGCACACCACACAACACCGACAAAATAAAATATTACACCAAAACATTAAAAATCACATAAACATCAAATAGAAAATGATTACTCTGGAATGTGACATTACATTCACTGGTAAACGGAGTCGAACTGATTGGTATCAAATTCAGAGTAGTTTGAAGGTTGGTCATGCTCCATATTGATTTGGTTGAAATCAAAATCAAAATATGTCTCAGGCAACGACTCCATTGGTGTTTGATACATAGATGTTTGTGACCAATTTTTTTGGAAATCTGTGTAAGTAGAGTACCTCATTTGCTCATTGACCTCTAGATCTTCAGCTGATAATTTTCTTTCAAGCTTTTCTGGCCATTCTTCATGTGTTGGCAACAAAGGCTCATCGTCATCTCCAACAATCTATTCACATAATGGATCTTCCAATAAAATAGCAGACACACTTATGAGGTCTACACGATAACGTCGACGTTTATCTTCCCTTCTTCTTTCAAGCCGAATATTGTATTGAACAAAGACAAGATCATTGAGTTTCTTTGAAAGTAATCGATTTTTAATCTTTGTGTGGATCCTGTCAAAGGTACTCCAGTTCCTTTCACATCCGGCGAAGTACATGTTGGACTTAAAATTCTTACAACCAACTTTCGAAGTTGAGGCAACTCCACTCCATATGAATTCCACCAATCAACTAAGAAAAATGGCTCAAAGTTTAGTTAGAAAATGAATGATAAGTAAATACTCTTAGCGTTCGTTATAACGGTGTATAGCGTTCGTTATAAGTGAAAAAAAAATATTAAAAATAACGTAGCGTTTTAACGGTAACAACAACCGTTATAGCATAAAATAACGGTTTGTAACAACAAATAATAGGTGTTATTTTTTAGAACGGAACATGGGGTATAACGGAACGGGCTTAGGGCGTTACCGTTATAACGCCGTTATAACGGTTGCTATAACGGTTATTTAAAACCTTGGGTTATATTCACTACCTAAGCATTTGTTCTCTGTCATATTTATTTATTTATTTATTTATTTATTTAGGGTTTGGTATTATCATATTAGGTATAGAAGTTGGTAGGGAGTATTTTCAATTCTATAATGGCTGGCACCTATGTTTACAGTCATTAATAAAGATATATAGTTTAGATAATTACCAAATGGATGTCTTATCTCCGTATCTTGTATTGAGAACAAATCATTCCCCTCCATCAGGTGCTGTAATATGTATTATAACATCTTCGGTACAATCGATTAAACATGTAATTCAGTCTTTATATATATATATATATATATATATATAAAGCCTTTTTGTTCTCCATCTTAACATCAAGAGAAGAACAATGAAAAATCAAGCGGTAAGCTACATCTTTTTTCATCCTTGGTTGTTTTATGTATATTTGATCTCACTCCCTTCCTTCCACAATCATAATTCTGTCCTATCTTATTGCTTAATTTTTTGTAGTCATTACAAGCGAAGAATATTTCCTGGTACCTGCCACTGTATGAAGCTGCACTAAAAGGGGATTGGGAAAGTGCAAACAGATTCTTTGACCTCCATCCTGATGCGATAATTGTAAAGCTCCCACAAGTCCATATGACTGCTTTGCACATTGCCGTTGGTGCAGGACACTCTAATCCTTTTGTTGAGAAACTTGTAGAGTTAATGCCCTTAAAGGCACTACAACTGCAAACTGAAGAGGGTGATTCAGCTCTTGCCTATGCAGCCATAACTGGAAACACTACGGCAGCAAAGATTATAATAAGAAAAGACCCCAATTTGCCAAATATGCAAGATGCTAAGGGGAAGATACCACTTCGTTATGCTACTCAACATGGTCACCGGGAGACACTGTTATATCTTCTATCTGTCACTAATGACAATGTCATTCCAGGATCTGCCCTTGTTGAAGTTATTAAGGATCCAATAAATGCTGGTTTCTACTGTGAGCTTTAAACATATTGACATTATGCATTGGATTAAGTGTCAATTCGGTCAAAATATTTGTGTCTAAATGTTTTTGTCCCACCATCTTCATATACAAATGCAGATGTGGCCTTACTTCTACTCCAGCGTAATCCTGATTTAGCCAATTGGAAGGAGACATTTGTCAAAGTGAGACCTTTATATATCTTAGCTCGAGCGCCCTCAACATTTCAAAGCGGGAGGAGTCTCACATTTTGGCAGCACTTGGTCTACAAACGTTAGTCTCTCTCTCTCTCTCTAGCAAAGTACTACTCTCGTAATTACCACTACTAATAAAGTAATATACCTTGTGTTTGGAACTGTAAGGTGTAGCGCCACGCTTTTTGTTATCTTAGTCATACTCTTTTAATTGGCTGATGCGTCGCTGTTAGTTACTATGTTGTTTCAGTTGCATATGATCAGAACCTTTATCCAAATTTTGTCAAACCCTTCGCCCCGATTAACTCCTAACTGTTGATACCCTCCTCTTTTTTCTTTGATTTGTTACTTCATCTCCTCCTTAGAATCAGCCGTCCGATCAAAACTCACACTCCCTCTAAAACCTTCTCCAATCTCTCTTTCTCTCTTCAGAATCTCATCGGAGAACAACATTTCGTCGGTTGGATTCCGACTCTATAACCTCTCTTTTGTCCTTTCAATCTCAAACCCATCTTGATTGAATATGATTCTGTGGTATTTGAAAGCTTTTGAGGCGAGCTTCTTTGGTCACTCCTGGATTCGAGAACCCAGTGATTATGCTTCTCAAACTCCCTTTTGTGATAGTAGAGTTGAAGTATTGTATGAGATGTACAGGAGCATTAGCAGTTCTGTGGTTGATGATGGGCTAATAAACAAGGTTTTGGCGATATTAAACAAGGCTTGGATTGAAGACTGAATTATGTAATGTCTGAGGTTTTACAGATGCTCTGGCAAGGTTGATAATTGAATTAAGATGCAGTTAATTTCTTCTCCGTCCATTTCCCTAAGGCAAGTGCACTTATCCATGATTATTTGCATTAATCGATACAAGTAAATCATAACTATTGAGTGTGTTCTATTCGTTACTATTGAAAGCCTGCTCTAGATAAAATTCTATTCTTTGTATTTACCCTCTTGATTGTCGTTCTTATCATCGCATCAATGATAGTATTGTAGACAACAATTTGTATGTAGTCTTATATTCTCTGGAGATTTATTTTGACATAGATGGGCGTAGGGTCAGATTGTAGTTCTAGATAGGAATGCAAGTGCTTTACCCACTACATGACTTTTTAAGAAATTCATGAACATTAGGCTTCTTCCTTACTAGTTATGATTACAGTACTTTCGTTGGTAATACATATATAGAATAGTTCCATCATAGATCGTAATCTAGACTTATATATTGTGCTAGAGCTAGAAGGGTTTGGGGAGCTGGTTCGTATGTTATTTTGGAAGTTGGGGGAAATTTGTTTGATTGAAAACTATGTGTTGACATGCTAGTGTATATCATGTATATAGTTAAAGATCTAATGTGTAGTTGGATTTAGCTTATGTATTGGATCAGGTTGGTTGCATGTTGTTGAGTTCTTTAAATGGGAAGTGGTTTTACATTTCGATAAATATGCACCAAGGACAAGTTTATAGGAGTTTATCATGGTTTAGGGAACATCATATATTCTTCATAGATTTAGTGTAGTATTACTTCACATTCTGAATAAGGTTGTTTTCTTTAGGGCTCTTTAGTCATCTTGTTCTCCTCAAATCATATACCAAGGAGTAGTAATTTAAGGCGGATCATAATCTGGATAATATTCCTATCTAAGGTTAGCTTTATGGAGTTGTAAGAGTTAAAGGATGGTTATACAGTAGACAGTTAATGATGAGTTGTATTGGGGATGATTATAGTATAATGTTGATTATTTAAGGCACGGCGATAATTTAATTATCTTACTTATGGGATGGAGTGTTTGGACTAAACTTTACCTTAAGACTTTATAGTTCAGTAAGTAGCTTATCGATACTTGTTTGGTTTGAGGCGATTTTTTTCCATATATATATATTGATGGCATGATATGGCAAATGACATGGGCTGTGAAGCATACAAATACCTTATATGGTCTACGGGAGAAGTAGTTCTCTAGGTGTTTTCTTGCTAGATATTACATTAGTAATAATAAGAATTCTCGAGACATCGATTATGTCTATTATGGACAAGGCGGCCTAGTGTTGTACATAATACTCATTGTAAGATTTGTATTCTAAGGCGCGAGTGGAGTAAGAGAGTTCTTTATCTCAATTGGACATTAGGAGTGAGTATTTTATTCTAAAGGAAACTTAGGATGATTCTTCGGTATGTCTTTTGTGACAATTAATCATACACTTGGATTTCCATGATTCAGTAGTACGCGACTTAGATTTGCTTTGATGCTTAGAGTTTCCTTTTGATATAGTCGCACTTATTGGGCATGTTACGACAGATAGCATTGGATGTTGGAGCTTTACTTCATTTGATAGAGTCCCTACTTGTTATTAAAGTGAGGGTAGATAGATCATCTGGTCGTAAGAGCGGTAGGTCTTTGGATTTAGTCCCAGATGCTGATTAGGCAGGGGCAAACAGATCATTTGATTCTTATAGGATTCAAACTTCTTCCTTTCCATTCTATTAGGACAACTTCGAGTTAATGTACACAGTAGGGCTATGCTGTTACGGTCCTTGGGTTCGAGTCCCTAAACCAAATATGAGGTAACTGTTTATCAATTTTCCCGGGTTGCAAGTCCCTAAATTCTTTCCCGGTTACTTCTCGGCTGCATGCTTCGCGAGCATCCCGTGGGCAGATCCCTAAAAGTTAAAAATAAAACAGGCTTTAGACCTGTAGGTTGAAATTCTTTGAACACCCTGATCAGGTGTATTACCCGCTAATTCCTGGCTCACTAAAAAAGAATCCGCCAATCCCTGGCTCGCCAATAAGGGATACACTTTTGTTGAGGACAGAAGGGTGCGAGAGTGTGGTCCTACTAAATTAAAAGTGACCCTGTGTACGTGACTTTCAAATTCTCTTTCCTCATTAACCGTACTTCTTAGGTTGTAGTAGTTAGATCTAAGTTTAGGCTATCGTTGATATCTTGGTAGGATATTAGTTTTACTTAGACTGCCTCCTTAGAACTCGTAGCTTGGTTGATATTCTCATATACTTCCGTTAGAATCTTGATGTCTCTTTTCTGTGTTTATCTTGGTCTATCATGTCTTATGACCTTGGATATTTGTACTTGTTGGGCGTTGCTTGCTGACGCCTTGCGCATATATACTTTTTCAGGTGAATTGTTGCGGTAGCAATACTAGTAGTTGGAGCAAGCTGGACTTGCATCTTTTGGAGTTCTGGCTATCCTTGTGGTATTATTTATCATTTCTATCTCTTTTAGATTTTCTTCCGCTGCGTAGTTTCTTAGTGTTGTAGATGTATTTACGATTTCTTTTAAATTGTAGTACGTCTTTTGGGGGTTCATCTTTGGGATGCCCGACGTTACACCTCAGAATTTACGTTCTTAATAGTTTATTAAGAAGCGAATTTTGGGGGCGTGACATAAGGTGCACCTGTGAAGTTAGAAGCTGGTACTCTTCATCCCATCAGTTGTGACAGAGAGGATCCCCTTCAGGATTCTGATGTATGCATGAATGTGCACAATTGGCCTCAATTGGTGCAAGAATTTCACTCGGGTTAGAAAAATCTTTTCTTCTAAGTCATATCATGTTTATCACAATTTTTCCTCCACTAATGTGAGTCTTAATAATTAATAACCATTCACGTCCTCTGCATTAAAGAGAAAAGGTCCTTCCTCTTTTCTGTATATCTAACCCCCCGCCCTTACTAAAAAAAATGAAAATAAAAATTATAATGGCCAACTTGAGTTCGATATACCGTCAGAATTTTCTAAGTTGTACCAATTCCGTATTAATCTAAAAAAATTCAATGGGTCTTCACCGCTTAGCAGTATACTAGTTTTCATACATTCCTAGTAGTACTAGTTTTCATCCATGCGTAGTAGAATTAAGGGAAAGACCTCATTCCACAGTTCCACACTTCTCAATACAAACACATGCTTCTTAACATCGTCTTTTATGTTGTTCAATACTTTGTTTGACACTTTTTACAAGAAGTCTCTACCTCTATGTTCTAAAACAATTTCTCATATCTCTAACTGCAACGTATTAAGCAAATACTGACCTTCCCTTGCGAAGACATCTCACTGCGCTAGTCTAGACTCTAGAATTGTCACAAAGACTAATCTCTGTTGTAAATGAGTAACTATTAAAAATGTACAATACATTCCCAATATGTTTAAAGATGTTTCATTTCATCTTTATTAAATAAGACCAGATATGGCATTTAGACATCACAACCAAATAAAAACTTCCCGAGAAAACTTACTACATGCAGTGGGTTCATCTATTAGTGGGTTTCAATCTGATTCATGTGTTAGTTGTTACAGTGTCCCGGAGAATGACCAATGTATTTTGGGAAATCATAAAAAAACTAGGTATGCATTTTCGTTGAAATGTCACAATGATGTATCTTCTATACAATTTTTGCATTTTTTTCTTTTCTCTGACATTGTTTCAGTAGCAGTCCCTTTTATAAAGAGGATACAGGATACAAAGTTGATGCATATGCAAACACATCAACTGGTGAAATTCATCTGTAAGGAGCTTATACAGTTGGACTACACGAAAGCTTTGGACTTATTTCAGGCTGAACTCTACAAAGCTGCAGATTTTGGTATACATGAAATTGTAACGGAATGTTTCCAATCTCGTCCGGAATCTTTTTGGGCAGTTAACAAGTACAAACAGAGTGTGCTTCACTTGGCAGTTAGATCCCGTCAAGTTAAAATTTACAATCTCATTTATCAGATGAGCTCATTTAAGCATTTCGCTGCAGCCTATAAAGATCAGTTTGGTGAAAACATTTTGCATGTGGCGGGAAGATATGTACCTATATTTCAAGACAACTCTATTTCTGGTGCAGCTTTACAGATGCAACGTGAACTCCATTGGTTTAAGGTAGATAACTTACCATTTCTTTTGTAGTGAAAGTTTTGTTATGTCGGCCTTCTATCTACTTCAATCAATGCCTGCTCATCTTGCTCGCAATATTTAGATCTTTCAACTTGGTTGTCTTTAATGAGTCCATTATTGTGAAGTGAAGGAACCGGAACTGAAGGTGAGATAGGCATACTTGATTTAAGCAGCTCCTCTGCTCTTTGGGCGAACTGAACCCCTCTCTCACGGCTAAAAGATCCGTAAGTGTCAAATCATTTTTAATAAAAGTTCTTACAACAGAAAAAGCCGAGTCTCAGAGTTTGTGGACTAAAATGTCTAAGCACGACCGTGCCTACAAATAGGCTGGATCGTATATGAATTGTTAAGGAGTGGAGCATATCATAAAGTAGTTTGACAATATCAAGATAAGATCTAAGGATGCTATCAAGCATCATATATCATTTATCTGTACCTAAGTTCCTATTTTTCGTGCAGGAGGTGGAAAAACATGTGCAACCTACTTACAGAAAAAGTAAAAACATATACAGAGATACTCCTCAAACGGTATTTACATTTAGTCACAAGAAATTGGCCAAAGAAGGTGAAAAGTGGATGAGAGATACATCCAGTTCATGTATGGTTGTAGCCACACTAATTGCGACGGTAATGTTTGCTGCAGTCTTTACTGTACCTGGTGGTAACAGTAGTGATCAAGGCATTCCCATTTTTTTACAGGATAGATCTTTTATGATTTTTGCTATATCAGATGCCATATCTTTATTTTCATCTACCACTTCAGTCTTGATGTTTCTATCCATTCTCACTTCCCGTTATGCAGAAGAAGATTTCCTACATTCCCTGCCCAAGAGGCTCATAATTGGTTTCATCACTCTATTAATCTCAATGGCATCCATGATGATAGTCTTTGGTGTGACTCTCTCTATCGTCCTTGATACAAAAATAAAATGGATTTCGGTTCCTGTCACCCTATTATCTTGTGTCCCTGCGTTCTTCTTTGCATGGCTTTAGTTTCCCCTACTCATTGAAATGTCCTTGACGTATGGTCCCAGTATTTTCCAAAGGCAGAGCGTGGATTCATTTCATTAGCTTATTAATTTGGTAAGCTTTCTACTATATTGGTTACAGCATTATACGGGAAGATCACATAGTAAGAAGCATTGTAATATACTTTTCAGTTGGTATATGTTAGTCTATTGCAGCCAAATTGTTGTAACTCTGCTCTCCGTTGTAGCCTCGTTCAACTCTATTTTATCTTGTAAACTACATTATAAAACTTGTTCCCCTATGATTTCTGTAGGAGCCCAATTTTTTTAAAAAATTTAATTTAGTATTGCACTCTACAATCTATATATCTCATTCAGTCATGGTATGTATTACTATGTAGTACTAAATTATTCAAAATCTTCAAAATGGGATGCAGCAGTAGGGAAATTGCCAGATTTAGTTTCTTGTGCACCTGAGTGTGGCACTAAAGAACAACTGCTGAACTAAGAAGTATATTGTAGAACCAAAATCATACAAAAGGCGCATTGATTCCAACTTCTAATATCCTTTTAACTATAAGATACTTCTAACATCCACGAAATATCCAGTTGTGCTACAAATGCTTGAGAACTGATCATAAGTTATCAAAAACAATCAATGAACAATATGATGAAACAATTACAGCAACTAATACAATCAACCAATGCACAATTCACAAAAACTTCACAAGTATACAAGTTCAATAACCAATAAAACCTATCAATTCACAATTCAAACTTCACAACTATCAGTTCCCCAATACTAACTGCTCCTGCAATGGTATCATCTGAAACTTAGCGTAATAAGTGAGATGCCACAAGTGGAGCTTAAGTAAATTTTTGTTTAAAAAGCTAGTGAATGATATCTTGATTTTGCTTGTGAAATATGTTGGGCCATAGGTTGAAAGGAAAAGTTAAAGGAGGAGGGGAAATTGGAGTAATGCAAACAATCCCACTGGGACACAAGATAATAGAGACAATGGAATGGCAACCCCTGGTACTCTTCACTAAAGATGATTGATAGAGTTGCACTAAAGGCTATCATCATGGATGCGATGGAGATGAATAGAGTGGTAAGACCAATAATAAGTCTCTTGGGCAAGGCATATAGAAAATCATCTTCTGCATAATGTGAAGTGAGAATGGATAGAAACATCAGAAGTGGTCGAAGAAAATAAAGATATAGCATATGATACAACAGATATCAAAAGATTTGTTACATTATAATATACCAAATTTTTTCAAGTGCTAAAAACTAATTATATCACAACATATCAAAATACAAAATGAGTCCCAATGATACATTGCTAAAAAATAATTATATCCCAATATATCAAAATACAAAATGAGTCTCAATGATAAATTTAGAAATACAATGAGTTTATTAATTCTATACACCATTAATGTCTAATAATTTATTGAGCATAACGGTCTAGCATGCGCGTTAGCGCGTGCCTCAGTGGTCGTATATCTAGAGGATTCCTGTTGTTGTCATTAAGGTTTGAGATATTATGCTCTATTGTACTTGAACTCTGAACATGTGTTATTATGATCACTTTGAAATTTGTCGGTCATTGTTCAGGATCCCACAAAGAAAATAGAGGAAGTAAGGGTCCGATCCGGTAAAAGAAGGGTGCGACCGAAGCAAAGAGACATTCTAGAAGTAGGTGACGCGGTTCTAAACTTATCCTTATGGCCGGAACTGAAACTAATCAGCTACGCCGGTTTTGGTTTTGGGATTTAAAATGATAACCCAAATCTAATCTGACTCAGTAATACCCTCATTTACTCTAAATTAAAACAAGAAATCTTCAAACCTTCACCAAACACTCGAATAAAAAAGAATAAGCAGAACTACCAAGTCCACGACTGAAGTTGCTTTGGCGAAGAGGTCGCGGTACTTTCTTTTGATTACTATATCAAGATTAGATTGGAAGAAAAGAAATCCAACTTTCACCAATTAAATCCACGGGAAAAGTCACAAATGAAGGATTAAATTAATGTATGTTGACCAAACATTGGAAAACTCAGGGGTTGCCACGAAATGAGATTTAACTCCAAATAAGCCTTAAGTTAATCTTATTTAAGAAACTTGAGTCTGCTAAGTTCTGTACATTAAACCCTGAACATGGCTGCGATGGTCACTTATGCAAGTTCCCTTATTTACTTATTGTCTCTAATGGTACTTCTATTTTCTCCCTTTGGCTGTTGTTCAGACTCCGACCCATTACAAGACTTTTGTGTCGCAGACTTAAATGGCACCCTGTCT
Organism: Kingdonia uniflora; assembly: GCA_014058105.1. Lineage (NCBI taxonomy): Eukaryota > Viridiplantae > Streptophyta > Magnoliopsida > Ranunculales > Circaeasteraceae > Kingdonia > Kingdonia uniflora. The sequence goes on from JACGCM010000622.1 coordinate 2,739,977, forward strand.
ATTAATGGATTCCCATGTAAGCCTATATCTAAGGTTATATCCTCAGATTTCTTCTTCGATGGTTTTACAAAGGAGGGGAACACTTCGAACGGTGTGGGATCAGCGGTAACGTCAGGCAATGTTCTTGCTTTTCCAGGAGTAAACACTCTCGGGATTTCGATGAACCGTGTTGACTATGCACCAGGTGGGGTCAACCCACCTCACATACATCCTCGTGCAAGTGAGACTGGGGTTATCATTCAAGGGGAAGTTCTTGTTGGTTTTATAACCACTGGAAATGTTTATCACTCTAAAGTGTTGAAGTTTGGAGAGATGTTTGTGATTCCAAGAGGACTCGCTCACTTCCAAATGAACGTAGGGAAAGGAAAGGCGATGGTCATAACGGCTTTCAATAGCCAGTTGCCGGGTGCAACGATCCTTCCTTTGGCTCTCTTTGCTTCAAACCCTCCCCTTCCTATTAAGGTTTTGACTAAGACCTTTCAAGTTGAGGAGAAGATCATCAACGACATCAAATCAAAGTTCATTTTCTAAATTTTAATAGCTAATAAGGTCATTATCTTTCCATTTTGTTATTCTTTATCTTGGTTGTTTGTAATTCACGATTGTTGGATATAATGAAGTTTATTATAATTTATCTGGAACTTGTAAGGAAGTCTTTTTTTTTTTTTTTTTGGCATCAGTTTATGCTTTATGTTTACCATTTGATTTTATAATTGAAGTTAATTACGATTTTGTTAGGTAACAGGACAGGATTTTTTTAACTTTAAGGGTGTCACATTTAGATCTAAGGGAATCTAGATCCAGGAACAGATCGCAATAAAGAGAAAACTACACAGTAAGGGACGGATTCGGAGACCCTAAGCAGACCCTAAAGGAGAGCCACTCATCTAATTGAGCTTTTCTTATAGAGGAAATGAGGTGGTATTGTGATAATCAGGTGACTTCTCTCTTTCTCTCTTATGAGGTGGCACTTTATCACTCCCCTCTATTATTGTTTTTAATTTGAAAAGGAAAAAACTTTCTCCACTCTCTCACCGTACCTCTCTCTCTCTCTCATATCTACCATTACCAACGAAATTCAAAACACAAAATCCCCCAAAATCCATTCCTAAAGAAAGTGAATGCAATTTTTCCCTTTGGTTTGAGAGAGAACATGTGACTCCCACAAAATCACTAGCAATCGATCGAAAGAAGATATTAGAGTTTGTGGAACTACTCAAAAACACGAAGCTGCGATTTCGTTGGGTTTGTTTGTTAATTCTTGTGGGTTAAAGTAATTATATGTTGGGACCCCTTGTATGTTTTCCCTCTTATTTATGTTATTTGTTGAATTTCTAGGGTTTTAGTTCTGAAACGGTTTTCTTTATGAAGAACAGCGATTTTCTCAATTCTGAACAACAATTCCCCACTTGTCTGATCCCAAAAAAAAAAAAAAAACTTGGGTAGTGTTTTTATTCTTAAATATTTAACCACAAATCTCATATGCAATTGTCGATGTATAGGGGTAGTTGACAATGTTGTAGACTGTTGTGAACCAGCCTTAATTCTTAGTATGGTATTTCAATGTCTTCCACAATATGTGAATCTATGTGGTTGTTTGTTGTAGTTGATAATGAAACATCCATATTTGGAGTTTGTTTCATTCCGTGTTTAATTTAGATGTAAGCACTATCTCGTGGCTACTCGCCGTCAGAGGTTGCACATGGAGCGACTACAGCTAGACTGGCAATGAACAGGTGCGTAGGTTTATACCTCTAAATGTCAAGCCCGTAGTATTTTACAGAATATGAAAAGAAACTGATATGTCTTAATTGAGAAAAATAGGTCTCTATTCGAACAGGCTTTTGCTCTGTTAGAATAAAGACTTTGTTCTAATAAAATTTAGTTCTATTCGAATATTTTCCCTCAGTACAATATGTATTCGAATAGACTATTTCTTTATTCAAATAAATTTTCTGGGAACTTAGTTGCTCGAATATATTTTTCTCTGTTCGAATAAAACTTGTTTTGTTCGAATATATTTTTTCTCTGTTCAAATAAAACTTATTTTGTTCGAATAGACTCTTTTTTTATTCAAACAAATTGACTTAAGCCTTTATTTGTTCGAATACATTTTTGGTGTGTTCTAGTCGAATAGACTTCGTTTCTATTCGAATAGAGGTCGGGTTTTCAGTTTTCCTATTTAAGACATCCTTCCTATTTTCATAATTCACCTCTTCCAAAACTTTTTTTTAGGGCTTAAACTTTTAGAGACAGGAGAGATTTCTTTGAGAGATTCAAGAGATAACTACCAACTAAAACTTGTATCAATCATTAAATCACAAACCCAATTCATGATTTAAAGAACTTGTGAGATTCAATATTGAAAGCTTCGGCGAGAGATTGAAGCAAGGTATTGCGAGAACGTGGAATTGATTGTGAGGAATTCAATTAGAAGAGAGGTAACCACGGGATGTGCTTATCGAGTCTGTAAGTAATTGAATACTTATAATTTGATTTCAATAGTAGATTGTTTAGCTGTCGGGTGATTCGACAGCGGACAGCGACCTGTGAGTTTTTCTCCTGAGAAATGTTTCCCACAGAGTTAAAAAAATTTGGTCTTGTATTTAATTTCTAATTGCTTGTTAACACTAGTTAATCGAATCAATTTGAACTAGGTTAAGGTTAGAACATTAATTCAAAGAAATTTGGACCTATCAATTTATACCTAAATTAATCGAAATCGGTTAATACCAAGTGATAATTTTATTTTAATTGGTATCAAAGCGGTCACGCTTTGATGATTAACAACCTGAGCGTGGATCCTGACTTGATTACTTAAGAATAATGGATTACGAAAGATTTAGAGGTCCCATAAATTGTCTGCCCCTCTTCGATGGCAAAGACTATCCTTATTGGAAGGTCTGAATGGTTGCATTCTTACAATCACTCGGAGAAGATGTCTGGATTGCAATCGAGGATGGATGGACACACCCTACCATGATGAAAGGAGTAGGTGATAAATCTGATGAGGTCCTTAAGCCTATAAATCAATGGTCTAAGGATGAAAAGAAAGTTGTTGGTTATAATAATAAGGGTCGCAATGCTATTTCCATGGCTGTGAGCCCAAGTGAGTTTTGACACATATCTGTTTGTACCACTTCGAAAGAAGCTTGTGACATAATAGTTTGAACTCACAAAGGCGATGATACAGCTAAGGAAAGTAAATTGTAAATCCTCACCTCACAATTTAAGAATATTCGAATGGATGAGAATGAACCCTTTGATGAGTTCTATGCAAGATTAAGTGACATTATCTACACTAATGCCGCATTAGGTGCAACTTACTCAGATGTTCAAATTGTTTGCAAAGTTCTAAAATCTTCCTAAGAGCTTTAGATCCAGACGCGATGCTATCAAGGAGGCTCAGAATCTTAAGAAAATGAAACCAAATACATTAACTGGAAAATTGTGAACTTTTGAACTCGAGATAAAACTAGAAAACCCTGAAAAGAATAAGAATGTTTCTTTTAAATCTTTATCATACTCTTCTTCTTTTAAGGGTACCAAAGAAGCTGACAACTCATCTGATTCAGATAATGATGATGAGTCCGATATGGATTCATAGATTTCCTCTATAAGCAACAAGCTTAAAAACCTTGTGATAAAACGTCAATTTCAAAAACAAGGGTAATCAATGAATTACAAATCGCGAACTCATGATCAGCCTAAATCAAATAACCGACAGATTAACCTTGACACTGACCTAAATCATGTTGAATGTTATAAGTGTTACAAGTTTGGTCATTATGCTCATAGTTGTCCCTATAAGAAATCTGGAACTAATCACAAAGCTATAAACATTAGTGTTACTTAGGATGATAGTAATGCTGAAAATAATAATAATAAGGATCATCCTCAAGTAGTTGAGAACGAACAATATTGTGCATATCCTGTTTTTCTAAATTATGGAAATGACAACTCTGACGCTTTTAAACTTGAAAATCCTAGTAAAAATCAGAGTAATCATGAACAAAATGAGTTTGAGGACCTAAATCTTGAAGTCTTGTATGCTCATACTTTTGCAAAGTGTATTACATTTGATAAACTTAAAGTCTTAAAAGACCAAGTTAATACACTCATGCGTGAACTTCAAGAAAAAACTGAGAATACAAGTCAAGAGAGAGAAATGCTTGAAGATGAGAAACAATGCCTCCATGAAAAGGTTATGATTTTAGATAAAGAAGTTCATGATGCGAAGGAGAAGATTAAATCAACTTTGGACGAACTTCATTCGGCCAAGCTTGATTTAGTTTTATCTCAGCAGAAACTTAAAAAATTATGTCAGGGCTAAGAATATTGATAAGATGTTATGTATGGGAAAGACAGATTCTGACAAAAGGGGTTTAGGATATGAGGAACATCTCTCTAATGGCGAGACTCCTCAAGTCACAAAATTTGTGAAAACAACTGGTACTATATTGTTGCCCAAACATAATATAATATCTTTCACTCAAAATAAAGCAAAAAGGTTCTCGTACTATCATATTTATTATTATGGAATATGAGGTTGAAAGGGTCATATTGCATCTTTTTGTAGATTTGCTGGATCCTATCAACCATATGTTTGCCATTTCAATGGACAAAGATATAAGTCTAATGTGATTTCTACTAATGTGAAAAGTGAGAACGTGTCTAGATGGTTTGCACAAGAAACCTCAGCTCGAAAGAGTCTTCGAAGCATTTAGGTACAAAAGATTGATTTAGCACCACAGATAAGGTGCAATGTTGCTTTGATAAGGTTATGAATATCAACTGAGATAGGTTATTAGTATGCACTATTGATTAGGTACGTTTCTTACCTTGCCTCAGTTTTTTTTTTTTTTATTCTTAGGAGAGTAGGGTACTGTTTTGATTTTATTTACACTTTGCACTTTAGGAGCTTTTGTATGTAGAATATTCTTGCTAGACTTGGACCTTACTTTGTATTATATTTATTCATGAGATAATTATTTGGTAAAATCACAGTTCACAATAGTCAATGATTCTCTTGTTTAAACTAAAAGCTCATCGTGACTAGAACCACGTGAGGATAACTGTAGAGACTTTATACTTAATGTTATGTGAGGATCTAGCCTTTTTACAATCTTTGAGTGTTATTTCATAAAAATTTTCTAGATTCAGCATATTTTTTGATCTCATTTTTTATAATCAATTGTCGATGGTAACTTCAAGTTCAAGTTAGTCTAATAGAACATTCTTTAAACTTGATTTGAGACAAAAAAGATACTATGTAAGACCGAAGATATGATAATAGGCGTTTTATTGTTACACCTTTTTGGCCTTCGTCTATGCTTACCCAAAATGTTATCCGTTTGCAACCCCTTGCGCCTTAAAATATGCCGTTCATTTTTCTACCCAAATCCTTTATTAGTTTACCCGCTTGTTCTGTGACTTTTCAGTAAAAAAAAAGGGAAAGAGGAAGTGATTTTTGGGGGAAAGATGAATATAAGAATAAAGTGGCTTTAAGTGGCTGAGATGGATATAAGAAGAGGGTTTTTCCAATGATTTTATGGTACATCATATTCTATCTATACTCGTTGCATAAAAATAATAAAGGGATGTGAACTCAAAATGAAGGAGGAGAAGTATGAGTAATTGTTACTCACTAAAGAAAATAGTGAAAGAAGGTGAACTCAAAATAAAGGAGAGGAAGAAGTATTCTATTCCATGTGTACTTAAAAAGAAAAGAGAATGACAGAAGGTGACTCAAAATAAAGGAGGAGAAGTATGAGTAATTGTGACTTACTAAAGAAAATAGTGAAAGAAGGTGAACTCAAAATGAAGGAGGGAAAGAAGTATTTTATTCTATGTGTACTTAATAATAAAAGAGAATGACAGAAGGTAGACTCAATTTATAGAAAGATGGGGAGTTAGTGTACCTGTTAGTCTCAAAATGTCAGTAAAACACTTGCTCCATCATGTCCCTTCCCTTACCTATATTATAACCTTTTCAAGACCTATTTGAGCTTGAGTTTAACATAGTCAGTTTAGTAGAGATGAGAGATAGGGATACTATGTTAGTTAACTTGACACCATCTATGACAATTGATTTCCTGTCCGTGAGATCTTTCAATTTACAGTGCGCAGTTTATTTGATGAAATTTGAATTTTTCTATTCACATACTCATATTCATATTTTACACAAAGTGTTTGCTAGTCAATTCTCAATAATTTTTGAGTGACCATCCTAGTGAGGCCTAAGTTAAAACAACTTTCCAATATAATATTCTAACTGCAGCTGAGTAATACATTGAAAACTGGGTATCTATCTGACTATGCACACATACGCACCAAGTAATTTATTTAGTGATTATTTTATAACACATGGGCGATGTCTTGGTCTTTATAGAATATTTTAGATTCATTGTCTTTCTATCATACTTTGTGTTAGAGGGAGCGTTTTCTTCATATGCTTGCTTATTTCAAAGACTTTCCCCGTATATGTTTTCCTTTTGTTTTATTTTAAGGGGGTTACCATTATTTTGAGGGGGAGTTGTATCTGATTTTGGGATATTGGTGTTTAGCTTTTTTCTAACTCCATGGTCGTTTGTTTTACTAGTTTACTTCTCCTTTTATTTGTTATTTACCTTTTGTTCATTTGTGCCAAAAAGGAGGAGAGATGATCCTGACAAGTAAGTCAGGTAAGTTACTATTTTTTGGATCCTTTTCTGGATCCCTTATTTTATTTGAACAGTTACATGATATATCTTGTTTAGTGTACAGGGATTCTAAAGTATATGTTATAAGATGAAAGCGGAGCTTTGAGCGTGGATGTTCAGTGATTGAGTCAGTCCATCGAGTTGTATTTTTATTTCTTATAGTTCTAGCTTTGACACAAAATAAACCAAAGGGGGAGATTGAAATATCCATATTTGGAGTTTGTTTCATTCTGTGTCTAGTTTAGATATCAGCACTATCTCATGGTTACTCGTCGTCAGAGATTGCATATGGAGCGACTACAGCTGGACTGGCACTGAGCAGGTTAGGTTTGTACCTTTTTGCTCTAAATGTCAAGCACGTAGTATTTTACAGAATATGAAAAGAAACTGATATGTCTTAATTGAGAAAAATAGGTCTCTATTCGAACAGGCTTTTATTCTGTTTGAATAAAATTTAGTTTTATTCGAATATTTTCCCTCAGGACAATATGTATTCGAATAAACTATTTCTTCATTCGAATAACTTTTCTGGGAACTTAGTTGTTCGAATAGATTTTTCTCTGTTCGAATAAAACTTGTTTTGTTCGAATAGATTTTTTTTATTCGAATAAAACTTATTTTTTTCGAATAAACTTTTTCCCTATTCGAACAAATTGACTCAGGCCTTTATTTGTTTGAATACATTTTTGGTTTATTCGAATAATAATTGTTCTATTCGTATAGATTTTGTTTCTATTCGAACAGAGGTCGGTTTTCAGTTTTCCTATTTAAGGCATCCTTTCTTTTTTCAGAATTCACCTCTTCCAAAACTTTTTTTTTAGGGCTTGAACTTTTAGAGAGATGAGAGATTCAAGAGAAAACTAACAACTCAAACTTGAATCAATCATTGAATCACAAACCTAATTCATGATTTGAAGAACTTGTGAGATTCAAAATTGAAAGCTTCGGCGAGAGATTAAAGCAAGGTGTCGCTAGAACGAAGGGCGTTGCGAGAACATGGAATTGATTGCAAGGAGTTCAATTAGAAGATAGGTAACCATGGGATGTGTTTATCGAGTCTATAAGTAATTGAATAATTATAATTTGATTTCAATAGTGGATTGTTTAGCTGTCGGGTGATTTGATAGCGACCTACCTGTAGGTTTTTTTTCCTGAGAAAGGTTTTCCACAGGATTAAAAATCTTTGGCCTTGTGTTTAATTTTCAATTGCTTATTAACACTAGTTAATTAAATCAATTTAAATTAGGTTAAGGTTAAAACATTAATTCAAAGAAATTCGGACCTATAGATTTAGACCTAAATTAATCGAAATCGGTTAATCTCAAGTTATAATTTTATTTCAGATAACCTATTGCTTACCATATAAAATATCTACTTTTGTGGACTATATGCACCCTATATGGCATGTTTTATGTTGATAGCTCCTAGCTTCCAATGTATAACATCTAATTTTATCGACTATATGCCCTGATCAACAATATGGTTTTGGGTATGTAGTGCTTATGGGTTATTGACAATATTGCAGATTGTTGTGAACCCTACCAAATTATGTGTATGATATTTCAATGTGCCCTCTTAGTATGTGAACCTATGCGATTGTTTATTGTAGTTGATAACCCCTAGCTTCTTATGTAAACCTTCTACTTTTGTGGACTATATGTCATACTTTATATTGATAACTATTAGCTTCCAATGTAAAACATTTAATTATTTCGATTATATGCCATGCTCGACAATATGGTATGGGTATATAGTGTTTATGATCATCTTGATTGTCGTGTAATCCATTAATTAACAATTATTCTACTTCAATTGCACTGTTCACAAAATTTCAATATCCGGGGTGAGAAGGTGTATGATTCGCTTCAATATCCTTGTTGAGAAGGTGTATAATTCGTTATTGCATGTTTGGTCATCAGAATGTGGAGTATAGGCACATGAGCATTTGTTAGCTACAAACTATTACTTGGAATATAAATGGTTTTGACTCAAATTCTCACTTGAAATTAGCTATTGTTTCCATTATGTTGTTGTTCTAATTATTATTAGATTGTCAATATACAAGCCAACTCGACAATTTAAATATGTTTTGGACGATTAGTTAGAATAGTCGACAATTTTGATTCATTATACTAGGTGAGTTTTGTCAGGATGTGCATTACTCAACAATAAATACATCCCCATGCATATATATAACATTCTCGTTGACATCGAGCATTCAACAATTAAGTACCAAAAATACATTTAATCGACATTACAATGGATACAAACTTACACTACTAAACTATCATAATCCATAAACTAAGAATGGCAACATCAATTTCAACTTCAAATACATAGTAAATCAATGTAGTTACAATACAATTCATGAGTTTCTCAAATAGTTCTGAATATCCCAGTAATGAAAGCAAATGCATAGATCTTAAATCAAAAAAATGCCTATACAACACATTTCCTTCTAATTTTCCTAGATGTCATGGTTCTCGTGGTTATTTTGCAATGGTTGAACCCATTTGAAAATTCTAAACCCCAATGTCATTACGAGGGCTCTGGAAGTACAAAACATGACATAATAAAATATAATAAAATCATAAAGCAAACATAAAATATAATAAAATTTATGTATAACTGTCGATGTGCTACATATGAGATAATTTATTATCGATCACCGGTGCAATCGCCAATGTATTGTTGATGTCTCATATAATCCTCAAATGTTTGTCGATCCCATAATTAAATACATATATCTTAAGGCAAAAAAAACCCAAATGCAAGATATCTTTCCGATTTCTCTGGATATCGTGGTTCTCGTGGTTGTCTTGCAATGGTTGGACCCATTTGAAAATTCTAAGGGATCCTAAATTCTAAACCTCATTGCTATTGTGAGGGTTCTGAAAGTACAGAACATCACTTTATACAACATAATAAAATCATAAAACAAATGGAAATTAATTTAGAATTAATGTATAATTATTGATATGTTACATAGATGATAATTTATTATCGATCACTAGTGCAATCGATAATGTATTGTCAATGTCCCATATAATCCACAAATGATTGTTACAAACGAGACTCTTACAATCATCGGTAGGTCTGATTATCTACCATGTCATTATCCTTCTCAATCAACTCAACCTGTGGTTTTTTTAGAAGTTTTTATTCCCTCATCCATGTTTTTTCTTCTTTTAGGCATTCGTGGTTGTTTGTTGAAGTTAGGGTATCCTGGATCTTGTCGTTTTACCTTACATTTCTTCCTAGTTGAGGTTGTTTCAGGTATCTTCCCTTTTATTGCTTATCTCTGAAAAATATTATAGGTTAAAAAAATGTTAACTTAATGATGCGAACAATATAATTAAAGTGTAAGAATTGTCGATTAATCTATTACACGACAATCTGGCATCTCCATATGCACTGTATACCTAATACCATATTGTCAATCATGGCATGTATTCGACAAAAACAAATGTTTCATATTAGAATCTATGAGTTATCAACATAAAACATGGCACATAAGGGAGCATATAGTTCACAAAAGAAGATGCTTTACATTTAAGATAGGTATTGTGAACTATATCAAATAACCACAGTTTACATACTGGGAGGAAACATTGAAAAGAAGAGAAGTATTGAGGTAACTTTTCTTCAATTGCTTAACTGTGTAAAAGGTATAGGTAAGAAAAAAAAATTAACTGAACTATGTGAACAGTGCAATTAATGTATAATAATTGTCGATTTGTACATTGCACGACAATATCGATGATTATAAGTACTATATACATAAAACCATATTGTCGATGATGACATTTAGTCAACAAAATTATAAGTTGCACACTGGAAGTTATGAGTTATCAACATAAAATATGGTATATATGGTACATATAGTCCCACAAAAGTAGATGTTTTACATGGGAAGCTAGTAATAATGAACTACAATAAACAACAACATAGGTTCACATACTGGGAGGGCACAATAGCATACAAAGAATAAAGATTTATGACTAGTTTACAGTAATCTACAATATTGTCAGCTACCCCTAATCATCGACAATTGCATCTGGGATTTGTGGTTAAATATTCAACAATGAAAACACTACCCCATTTATCTCTGAACTTTTTTGGGGGATCAGACAGGTGGGGAACTGCTCTAAGGATATACTACATTGCAGATTAGGAGCAAGGAAACTTATCAATGAATTCATACTTTTTTTGAGATAAAATCAAATCACACACCAAATTAAGGGCTTTACATTCAACATCAAACTATAATAATTATGAATCAACATCAAACTATAATCTGAGTACAAAAACCCTAAAAAAATAGGGTTTAGTGGGTGAGATACCTGAAACTAAAATAAACATAATTAATCTCTAAGATTAGTATGCATTTACACTACAACAAATATAGCCTTTACGTCACTATAATAACGTCATTTATACGAAAAATGACATAGTAAGTCCAATTTTATGTTTTATTCCCGTGAGATGATGTATTAGTTTACTTTAGCAAGTCATTTCCCCAAATAATAACTTTATTTCTCTTTCATGTTAGTTTTGTCAACAACTTAAAAACATATGTGATGATATTAAAGTCGTTTTTTGCTCAATTGACGTTGATTAGGTTTACGTAACTCGTGCGTTTTCGCGTGGGAAGTCAAAACTGAAGGGATTAGAGATTATAAACTTGAGCATTTTTTCAAGCCTAAAGAAAAAATAATCTTCTCCCTCTCTGCTCTAACAACCCTAATTTACTTGAGCAATCTTCAATCGGCTTAAATGAAATCTCTCCAGGCAAATCCTTGGTTACAATTCTCTCTTTAAAACTCCTTCCCTATCTCCCCAAAGATTCTTGAAAGAATTTGAGCCAACGATCATAGAATGGACGAACATAAAGATTGTAATCATCGAAGATGACATCTACAATCACATCAACGTCCTCAATTGGATTGATTTTTGCTTCTTGAAGGCTCAATCGGCGATAGCGATAAAACTTTGTTCTTCTCGATACCTGGTAATCCCCAATCTCTTAAACTCAACTCCCTTTAATCCCCATCTCCCAGAATCTCATAATTTCCCACAATTCATCTATAAAGTTTGATTCTTGATAAAAAAAAATCACCTCTTTTTTCAGATTGTTGACAACCCAAGACCATCGAAGACTTGAGGTCTCCTAAAATTCTTCCATTGGCGAATCGTAATTCTATGTAATGAAACCAACTGTGATTATATTCCACCAATTTGAATCGATTTCTGTTCAGTAATTCACCCTGATTTTTGTATTATTTAGAGATACTAGATTGAAGAGAAGGGTACAAATTTTAGTACCCAATAAAGAAGACATAGAGAAAGAAAACCCAAATTTGTTCTCCACTCTTCAAAATCGCAATCATAAGAAACCATTGAAGATTAAATTGGTGGTGGTGTCGCAAAATACATAAAATATTGTATGTCTATTCACCTTACTACCACAAAAACCCTTACAACATAATGCCCACCATCCTCACCACCATAAGAAGCATACCAGTTCTCCCTTAAGCCCTATATATCTCTTGTGGTGGTTTCTCATACTTCTTAATATTTTCCTGTTAATAAAAGCCACTTTTTTTTTTTTTGAAAGCATTCCATAATTTCCTTTTAGCAAAATCTTATACAACTTCCTAATATCCATTTATGTATGTCAATATGACGCATTTGTAAGGAGTTTTAGTTAGTAACAGAAACATAAAATTAAAAACTGGTTTAACTACAGCATATACCACCAGACTATTAATACTAAAACAACTAAGAAAATCTTGGTTTAGGTATGGGAAAACTGTTGTTAGAATGTGGAGCCCCCCCCCCCCCTGACTTTTGAATCCAATGAAGTAACCCCTTGTTGTGATCCTGACAAACTGATTTGGGAAAGAGGTTTAATGTGCCGTCTCGAGCGAATGAAGATTCGAATTGCTCCAACACTTTCACAATTTGCCAAAACTCAGGTCTCTTATCAGAATGCAAGGTCCAACATTGTTCAACTAAAACTTGTAATGTAGGTGGGCAGGTATTTATAATAGCAGGTCAAAATTTTTTACTTACTATAGCATATGCTGCTTGGATTGGTGTCAAATCCTCGTAAGGGAGATATCCAGCAACCATCTCCCATAAAACAAGTCTGAAGCTATAGACATCAAACTTTCGTCCATATGATTTGCGCTTACAATTAAAAGGTTGAAATAAAAGGCAGTTTTATATATAAGTAATCACGAGGAATTAAAGTCGGTATTATAATGCAATGTATTGCATAGAAGCGCTGAATTTAATTATTTAGGTATTATAGTTGTCAGCGATTTACCATAGCTTGTATGTAAACTAAAAAGCTTGACTTGGATTCTTTTTTATCTTTAGTCGGATCAAAGGGTGGGAATCCTGAAAGACGAGCTAAGAGTAATCATTCCACAACTAGAAGAGATGAGGAAGATGAAATGTGAGAGGAGGAATCAGTTTGTGAAAGTTTTGGATTAAATACAAAAGCTCTCAAGGGAGATATCAGCAACCATTCAATATAATCCATCTCAAGCAGCTATTGACGAAGCTGATTTGTCTTTAAAAAAACTTAAAGAATTGAGCAGACATCTTCAAGCACTCCAGAAAGATAAGTTTCGGATATCTCCTCCTGAATTATATTTTTGTGCTTAATCCTAGCTATTTTCTCCAACTAATTTACCTAATTTTTTTTTGCCATACAGAGTGATAGACTAAATCAGGTATTAGATCACTTGAATACTCAAAACTCACTTTGCTTAGTTCTGGGTATGGATTTTAAACAAACTATTTGTGAGGTTCACCCAACTTTAGATGATTCAGATGGACCAAAGAACCTATGCTATGATACCATTGGGAGTTTGGCTGCTGCGATTCAAAACATCAAGCGGTCAAAATACAAAAAATGTAGCGGGTAATGCAGTAGTGTGTAAATTTTAGTTTATGCGTTCTTCTGTTTTACTTGTAATGCCTTCTCTCCTGACTGATTCTCCATGTTTTGCAGCTTCAAGACCTTGTAACCACTATGTTGGAGCTATGGAATCTAATGGACACGCCAATTGAAGAGCAACAGATCTTTTAAAATGTTACGTGTAATATGGCGACTTAAAGCTGAAAAAGCTCCATTTTCGTCATCATCAGGTTGTTAAATAATTTTGACTGCAATAGGTTGATCCTTATATACCCCATGATAGAGCCGACTGTGTGCCCCACAAGCAAATTTAATTGACACCTAGAAACACCTCAGACAGATCAACCTCCCATTCATCAACTAACTCTACAGCCGTGACTCTCCCTCTATGATCAAAGTACTTTGTCCATGCTGAATCCTTTGTGACTCTCCTCCCATAAGTTCTAATTATCTACAGATATTGGTCTCTTATAAGATTTAGCTTGAAAACATTTTAGCAGGTGTTTGTGGCTGATATACAGCTCGGGTAAGAGGACATTGTCCGCATTCAGGTCAGTATGAGGCTAAGCCTCTTATGCGATGTAACAACTTTGTTGTAAGATGCCTAAATTCATGAAAATTTGTTTGTTGTAAATGTGGTTTATGTCACTGTTGTATGATACATAGGCCTTTTATGTGATGTAGTTTTTTTTGTGGTTTATCTCTGCATTGAATAGTGCACCTATGGTGGAAAACTGCAAACACAAGCATTTGAAATGGTTTAGAGTACCAGCAGGTCTCTCTCTCTCTATCTCATGGAGTTAAGTGTATTTACCCTATGTTATGTTACTAATTTTGTTTTTGTTACATCTTTTATAAATTTATAGGGTTTTATTATTTGATTAATGTCTGGAGTTGAACTCCTACATGATTCTTGCAGGGAGATAATTCATGGCAAGGCTTGGACAAAAGACTAGAAATGACAACTGAAACTTACTATGCCAGGCTTTGTTTTTAACAAGGCTACATTACATTTTTATTTAACTTATGTTAATTCTTAATGCTCAAGAAATTTTTGTATTCATGAACAACCTTTGTAAATTTTATGATTTTTAATATAATTGGGTAGTTCTAAATTGGTAGTCGTTATTCATGTGATCATGTCTTCGCTTGTATATTGCAACTTTTATTATGGAATGGTAGTTTTGTTTATTGATTTCTTCTATGCAAGAAAAGGAATAAAAAGGAGGTAGGGAGATGTATATAATTATAAATTTTTTTCTCATTTTTTGCAAGTATCAAAATCATTAAAGAACAGACGTCATAACATTCACCACACTTTCAACGTCAGTTATTATTTGACTTAGAAGCATGGTTACGTGATTTGAGAACATAAATGACGTCACTTATTATCTCCATTTAAATCACTTAAAAATGACATGAATAATTTTTACTTTCCAAGTCGCCTTGGTCAATGTCGCTTGAAAAAGTGATGTTATTTCACTTTCACGTCATTTTTTTAGTGACATGAAAGCCTTTATTTGTTGTAGTGCTAGATGATTAACAAACTTTAAACCCAATAAAATTGTAGCTTCGCATTTTGAGTTGATCCACAAACCATGATCTCCTCTTTCGATCGATTGCTAGTGATTTTGGGGGAGTTAAAGGCTCTCTCAAGCCAGAAAGCACAAGCCAGAAAGAATAAACCGAATTTCTTTAGGAATGGATTTGGAAGGATTTTGTGTTTTAAATTTTGAATTTTGTTAGTAATGGCAAATGAAAGAGAGAGGGAGAGGAGTACGGTGAGATATTGGAGAGTATTTTCTTTTCAAATTTAAAATAATAATAGAGGAGAGAGGAGAGTGACACATCATAAAAGAGAGAGATAGTGTAGGGAAGCCACCTCATTACCACAATACCACCTCATTTCCTCTATAAGAAAAACTCAATTTATCTTAGCCACTCATCTCTATTAGACGAGTGGCTCTTCTTTAGGGTCTCCTTACCTACATAGTATGGATATAGGTTGATCCTATTTAAAAGAACTAAAACCAGCCAATGTAATGCTTAAACTGAGGGCGATGATCAACAAAGAGAAACGCCATCTTTAGTTTTCGCTTTCTTTTCTATCTTGTAATTATGATTGAGGTTTTTGCGTTGTACATCAATTAGAGCCTTGTTACAAAAATAAAAGTTGAAAAAAAGAGGGGGAAAAGAAACCTACCAGTATATATTAGTGCAGCTAACTATACAGAGAGAAATGGTTGTTAAGGTATGAACTCGAAGTATGTTCGAGGTCCTTTTAGTTTGAGTTATTTCAGTTCAAGGATTAAAGTCGAATTGAAAATGAGATTTTTAATGTTCAGATTTGAACTGGTTATGATCGACAGAAGTTCGAGCTGGTTAAGTTACTTGAAGATTCGAGCTGGTTAAGTTACCTGAAGTTTGAACTGGTTATGTTACCTGAAGACTCGAGTTGGTTCTATTCGAATTGTTGAAGAAGAACTCAAAGTAGGTCGAAGTCGTTCGAACGAGTTCTATGATTTCACGTTTTAAATTTAAAGACCTAAGAAGTCGTTCGAACGAGATTGGATTTCGTTTGAACGGCATGTATGTTTCTAGTTCTGAAACCTCTAATCGTTGAAGTCGTTCGAACAACTTAGTGTTTCGTTTGAACGAGTTTTGCCTGGTTGCCTTTATGAGTTCTTCTGAGACGTCAAGTTTTGTAATGTCACGTATTTTAGTTACTCCTTTTATTCGCTTATATTCCATTTCTGT
Organism: Kingdonia uniflora; assembly: GCA_014058105.1. Taxonomy (NCBI): domain Eukaryota; kingdom Viridiplantae; phylum Streptophyta; class Magnoliopsida; order Ranunculales; family Circaeasteraceae; genus Kingdonia; species Kingdonia uniflora. The sequence goes on from JACGCM010000622.1 coordinate 2,756,366, forward strand.
AATATTCTTATTTCTTATCTCATCGGCATTTATTCCTTAACGTTAAGTTCCGCATTCATATTCCGCATTTACTCTTTCATCCATTAATCATCCATTTGCATCCATTTATTCCTTTCGATGTTTTAGTATAAGATTCATTTTTGTGGTTTTGGCGGTTCGGTGGTCTTTCGGAGAAGGAGGTGACATTGTAGCCTTGGGAACCCCTAGATGGGTTGGTGATGATGTTTAATTGTTGTGTTTGTGGTTTGGTGTGGTTCCGGTGAGCCGTTGGATTGGCCGGTAGGTTTTCGGGGTTTTCTGGGCAAAGATTCCTTTTTTGGCATTCCGATGGTTTTAGGCGTTACGGCGGTGTTATGATTTGTGGAAACCGCTAGATGGGTTGGTATTGATGTTTGTAAGTTGTGTGCATGATTTGGGCTGGTTCCGGTGAGCCGTTGGAGTGGCCGGTAAGTTTCCGGACTTTTCTGAGGAAAAGATTCTTTTTTGGGGGCCTAGGTGTTTTGGTGGCCGTGAGGCAGTGGAGGTGGTGTTTGTACCTTGAGAAATCCTTGTTAGGCTTGCAGGAGTGTTTGTGTGGTAGTGGTGGTGGTCCGTGGTGTTTCCGGGGTGGTCTGGGGCATCCCCGGGGTCTTTTTTTTTGTGCAGGAGCAGTTCTGTTCGAACATGACCTTTTCTGTTCGAATAGACTCCTTTCTGTTCGAACAGAACTTGTCTCTGTTCGAATAGACTTGACTCTGTTTGAACAAGATCAATTCCTGTTCGAATAGAGGAGCGTCTGCAGCTCTAATTGGGTTTATTTCTCTCATTTCTTCACTTCCCTTTTTTTTCTCTCTCTCTTCTCTCCCTAACTATTTCCCCTCTCCTCCTCACTCTTGATCCACTCTCCCCCATTATATCGAGGATCCTTCGCCCGCTTCGTCGCGAGTTTCGCTCCTACCCTCGGTAAGTTTTCCCGATTCCTTTTTCGTCATTTTCGCTCAATTTTCGGCGTAGAGTTTGATTCTAGCGTTGGGTTTATTGTCGTTTTCTTTAATTGATTGTTTGATTGTTGTTGTTATTGGTTGTGTTAGCTTGCCAGGTGTTCCATTTTCCATTCTGCGGAATTTAGTTGGTTTTCCGAGTTGGATTTCCACAGGACTCGGGATTGTCTTTAGGCGAGTTGTATCCCTTCATTACTAAGTTTCTATACTAGTTTTTGAGTATTGTTTTAGAGTGTTAACTGAACTTAGAGATGCTATGTTATTAACTATAACTGCACCTAGGAATTACTCAGTTTATTTTGTTAACCTGAAGTTAGGTTTGTTTGATTTCGGGGGTTCGGTTAGTGTTCATATAGGACCCGAGCTTAGTTAGTTGTGGTTGGGTTAGTGTTCTCGTAGCTTTTCCCCTGAATGCCCCTTCTAACTTTAAGAGATTGGTGTGTTGGATGTAGTGACGGTTAGGTTGCTGTGTCGGCTATGCTTAGTCGGTGCGACCGAGTCTCTGTTCATCCTGATTTTGTGTTGCCGTGTGAGCGGCAGCTGTGTTGTTTCTCTTATACACTTGTTGCATCTTAATTACTTTACTAATATCTTCAAAACTTATTGAGATTGGATACACGAACACTTCGTTTCGTTTAACCTCCGATAGGGTCCAAAGAGTTCTAATATCGGGTTAAAAGATTTTGTGAGATTGGGAATAGCACTATCATACCTAGTTCAACCACTCAGGAGTGTGAAATGGTATGAGGCAGAGTCATGGAGATCCCAACTTATTCCACGGTAAGGTTGAAATTCCTTGAAATGATACGGACTATTGCTCCGTTGGGTTGATCCACCCATTACCACTTTGATCGAGTGTGACCTATCCTTAGCTTGGTCGAGCTTAACCAAATCGCACCAGTGTGTCCCCTTACTGATCTCTTTAAGAAATTAGACGCTAGCGGTTGATCGACTTACTACTTAGGAATTACGAGTATCGGTTTTATTGCATCACGTCACATTGCACCTAGGGTAAGTATGGGATTATCCTAGTCAACACGTCACATCATGACATTACATATTCTTTAGTCATCACGTCACATCATGGCATTGCATATTCTTTAGTCATCACGTCACATCATGGCATTGCATATTCTTTTATCATCAACTCTCTCTCATCTTATATTCTTGACTCTAACTCTTTCCTTATCTACTCTCTATCCCTTATGATCTTTTAGTATATTGCTAGACTGTATTTACCCATTTCTGCTTTACATTCATCTTTATCTCTATTCTCAGTACATGTTTATTAGTAGGATATTTAGTTCTGTTAGATTAGTGAACCCGTTATTTGCTCACTCTCGCACTTTAACCATTTCAGAGGTTGATTAGCTTGGACTGCCGCGTGGTTGGTCAGTTCATAGATAGATTTTGCCGCTGCAGATTTCTTTCAGTTCTAGACTTCTGTAGGTGTTCTCAGCATATGTCGCTGAGTTTTATTTCGAGATATTGTATTACATTTTCTTTTAATGTATATATATATCTTTTGCTTCCGCGTTTTATTGTTTTATGTTATTTCTTTATTCGGATGATTATTGCTATATGTGAATAGCTGAGCCAGAATTTGTCTACGGCTTAGCTATTTATGGGGCAGAATTTGTGGATTCCCCGACCTGCACTACTTAGAATCTAGTAATTGGTCAAGCTACCGATTACCAAATTTTGGGGCGTGACAAGTTTTGCCTCGATAACCGTTCTACTTACATTTAGTCTTCTAGTATATAAAGAGGACTTAGATTATTTTCTAAGCCTATCCTTCTTACGTGAGTTTAATTCTAGACCTAGAATTTGAGAGACTCCATTAAAGTTTGAGAAGCTTGGAGAGATCATTGTAACCCGTTTGATTATCATAGTAGATTATTTTGGGAGTAGTTTTTTATCTGAAAGGGTTTTCCACTTCCCTCCTCTAGAAAACCTTGTGTTCTTTATTGTTATGTGTTTCTTAGTTTTATTGATTGGCATATTCTGCGCATCGTTCTTGTCAGAGAGGAGAGAGTAGTTACCTCGATTCTTAATAATTGGTGTCAGAGCAAGTGTTACAGGGCTTATATTCTGAAGAGCGATAGCCGATCAGGAGAAGCTGATGATCACGAAGTTTAATGGATAAAATTTTAGAGTGTGGAAGATGCAGATAGAAGATTACCTCTATAAGAAGGATCTTGATTTACCATTGGGTGAAGATGAGATGATGCCAGCAGAATACGATGCTGCTAAGTAGGCGTGATTGGATCGCAAGGTGCTTGGAACCATTAGGTTAGCATTGTCATCTCAAATTTTACACATGATCTCCAAAGTTACGACAACGAAGGGTTTAATGGAGACGTTGTCCGCTATATACTCAAAACCGTCTGGGGCAAACAAGGTACACCTTTTACGGCGCTTGTTTACTTTGAAGATGAAAGATAATGGTAGTATGCAAGCTCATATCAATGAGTTCAATACCATACATGCTCAATTGGAAGCCGTTAAAATCACTTTTACCGAGGAGGTGAGATCATGGGCTCTTTTATAGGACAGATGCCTGAGAGCTTGGAAGGGTTCATTACAGCAGTGAACAACTCATCGGGAAAGGAAGACATCAAATTTGACACTATAGTCTCGTTGATTATGAGTAAAGATAATAGACGTAAAACATATGAACCCTCTTCGAGTTCAAACGGCAGTATGTTGAACGTCGAGGAAAGAGGGAGGTCTTACAGAAAAGGGTCAAAATTTGGAAGGGGTCGATCACAGTCAAGAGGAAAGTCTAAGCCGCCCATTACATGTTAGACTTTTGGAAAAAAGGGTCAGTTTAGGCGATATTGTAACTCTTCTTCTTTTAAGAAGATTGACGATGAAGAGAAAGATACAATGAACCTTACTGAGGAGGTTAGTTTTGATAAGGCTATACTACTATCGTGTGACGATGTGAATAAATCTTGGATAGTTGATTCGGACGCCTCTTTCCATACTACTGCGAACGTAGGTTTTCTAACTAATATTGTTAAAGGAAACTTTGGTATGATATTTCTTGCAGATAAAAGTGCACGCAATATTACTGGAAAGAGAAATGCTAAGTTGTTGTTGCTTTCAGGGGGAACGTTGGTTTTATAGAATGTGCGGCTTGTACCCAAGTTGGGGCGCAACCTTATATCAATTGGCAAATTGGCAGATGATGGCAGATATGTAAGTACCTTTGGTGCAACCTTCCGGAAGGTTACAACGGGAGTTATGCTAGTATCTCGAGGCTTGCGGCAAGGGACATTGTATACAACGTAGGGTACAATTTCTACTATTTGTGCGGCCACTCCAGGGATTTATACAAGTACGTGGCACAAATGGCTCGGTCACATGAGTAAAAAGGGGATGACGAAAATGGCAGCAAAGGGAAAGCTAGAGGGTCTTGTTGAGGTTGATCTCAATTTTTATGAAGAGTATATTCTTGCGAAGCAGAAGGTCAGTTTGAAAATATCTGGAAGATAAAGGAAAGTTGGATCTTGTACACACGGATGTTTGAGGGCCAACCAAAGTGTCTTCTCTTGGTGGTTCTCATTATTACGTTACGTTTATCGATGATGCTACTCGTAAACTGTGGGTCTACTTCGTGAAGAACAAGTCAGATGTGTTTGATAAATTCAAGAGGTGGAGGACTCCAATTGAAAATAAAACCGGTTTGAAACTAAAGTGTCTCAGGTCAGATAACAGGGGCGAATACTGTAGTGACGAGTTTGAAGACTTTTGCGCATCAAACGGGATTAGGAGACAGAAGACTATTCTCAGAACACCGTAACAAAATGGTGTTGCAGAATGCATGAACCGAACAATAAACGAAAGAACGAAGAGTATGAGACTCAACACTGGATTGCCAAAGTGTTTTTGGGCGGATGCGGTTAGTACAGCGACGTACTTGATTAATAGAGGGTTTTCAACAGCTTTGGACTTTGGACTACCTGAAGAAGCATGAACCAGTAAAGAGGTAAATCTTAATTACTTGCGTATTTTCTGTTGTACCTCATATGTGCTTGATAATTCAGATACAATGACCAAGTTAGATGCAAAGTTGACAAAGTGCATATTCATTGGATACGGTGCTGATGAGTTTGGGTACTGATTTTAGGATGCGAAGAATCGGAAAGTTATCCGGAGCTATAACGTTACATTCAATGAGGAAGTCTTGTATAAAGATTTCAAAGTACCTGTAGAAAGAAAACGAAGTGAAGCAGCGGAAAGTGTCGACATTGATGATGATGAATCTTCTCGAGAGGTTGACGAAGAAGTCGTTGTTAAGTCCGATGCACCAGATCAAAACGAGGAACTTAATGATCTAGACATTCTAATAGCACTTCAGGAGTTGAGAGCTGCAAGAATTTCGGCTAGCACTACACCAATTTTAACAAAATATCACAAACTTGGTCTGTGGTAAAACGTTATTTGTCACGGACTAAGGCTGTGGTGGGGTCTGTAGTAAAATGGGTATGGCAATTTTTTTGCCACGAATTTAATCTATCTATTTTATTGCCACATATATAATCCGTATTATGAGATAAGGTAAGCCACAAACTTTATCCGTAGTTATATATTTACCACATAGTAAGTCCGTGGCTATTTTTTTTTTTTAATTTTTCAAAAAATAAAACACAAATCTAAAAATTGCACCTGCTCATTATTTTAAACACTAACAATTGCACCTGCTCATTATCTCAAAACTTTCATACAACAATTAATGGAGAAGACTGTATCATATTCTTTTTCTCTAATTAGGCTATAACTAACAGATAAAAAATCCATTTAACTTGGCTTCTTCGTGCTTGTAATGGAGGCTGGATCAATGATACCCTGGAACAGCCAACGAATTAACTGATGCATGTAAGTTGATGATCTCAACTGCATGGAGGCTGGATCAATGATACCCTGGAACAGCCAACGAATTAACTAATGCATGTAAGTTGATGATCTCAACTGCAATGCTAAATAACAAATCCTTGTTGAGCTAGGTGAACTTTTATGCATATATTAAGAAACTACAATATTCGAGATGATATAGAGCATCTACATACCTATGATGTACAAAGTATTTCCCTCTTCTTTTTTCCATTGAAGACCACAATACTTTCAAAGGGCAACATGAACAACATCCATAACCCGAGAATCATAAAAGAACTCAAGAGTTAGCTGCATGCAAAGAAACAGACAAAACAAAAACATCTCCAGATGGAAACTACCAGAAGTTAAAGTAAAAGTGTGTTGTAATATATCATCTATCAACAATCCAAGACCATCAGGAATTGGAATAATCTATAGAAACAAATTGAAAACATAAGATTCTCACATGTATGGAGAGAAACTAACTTGACGTGGGATACTTAATGCGAAATTGGTAGCAACAACCACTAAATGCTTAGTAGTAGCTCATTACATATTTGCAAAAATGCTTAGGATAAGCAACTTATTATTATTTTTATCTTAATGGACGACACTAGTAAAGTTAGACCATAGACTATTGATGACCAAATATTGACACTAACCAGAAGAAAAAATATGCCGTGAAGGCCAAGAAAGGAAGTTTTCAAAGTAAGCCGCTAACCTTTGCAGAAAAGTCCTTCTAATAAGTCCTTCAATTGTGGATTGATGCTCTCTAGGATTACTATGGGGTTTTTAACAATCTGAAAATATAGAAGTAAGATGAGATCATCAACGAGTCGTTACCAAAAGTAAACTTGAGAAGGTGAAGTGGTTATGGTTGAGGGAAAATTAATAAAGAAAAACCTTGTCATATGTATCTTGAAGTGTCACCAAGAAATCGTTATTGGCCAACCACTATACGGTATAATGTAACACCTACAGCCCACGTGTCTGAAGCTTTGCCATGATAGGTTAGCCCTGCTCACTAGACGGAGAAAGAAATCCAAGAAAATCAATATGTCACCATTCTAGAAGTGCTCGTTATTCTAGAACATACATAAGAAAATTGGTCCTCACCTAAACAACATTCAGGTGTAGTGAAAATAGGAGTCCCAGGCGATCGTCGAAGTTCATCATTATCATCCTGTACATACAGTTATGAGACTCAAAGTTTGCACACTTAAATGGTTACTTAAATGAAAAAAAAAAATACTTCCAATCCAGTGTGGTGCGAGTATGGTGCGACGCAGCTTCTGGTCATGTTGCATAACAATTATGATTTCAAGTTACCTATTAATGATTAGGAATGCATGACTGAGTCAGTTAATAAAAACTTAATGTACTCGAGTACCAGGAATCCAGTTCTGAGTGCAGTTAAGGAATTCTGGAGCAATAGAAGGGCTCAAATAACAACTGTAGACAACAACTAACTTTGAACAAAGAGTACAGAAAATATGGGGTCTTTATGACTAACGAACGTAATAACTCACAGTTAAGGTTCCCTTAGTAGCATAAAGAAAGGGCTCATCGTCAACTAGTTTTCTTGTCTGAGGCAAATCAAAGATAAAGATAACAACTAAAGATTCTAGGTAGAGGAGATCAAAACAGAAATACCACACTATACAGACCACATTTTTTAAGATGGGAACTATAAAAGAAAATAGTGGAGAAGCTCAAATAGTAGGACCAACATAGTTTGAAGTGCCCTTTTACTTAATTCCAAATAAAGATGGAGCATCTAGACATAGTTTAAAGAGAGGTGATTAAACGGGACAATAAACATATCAGTGGATCGAAAAAAAGAAGTTATGATAATACAACTCACATGAGGGATATCAAACATAGATAAAACTACAACAATGTCAAGTTCTTTAGCTTTTATCACAAGAATAGGGGAATGCAATCATGTAAAAGTATTTTAAAGGTTTGTGAGGCAACTCACCTGTACCATACACTTCTTTTTCCAACGTTCTTGTATCAGCCTAACTTGCTTCAAATTGATCAGAAAATGTCATACCCTGTACTCATGAAAAAAAATCCCAACACTGTCATTACTCGTTAGCATAACTCTGAACTTGTCAAGGTGCAGCAAGTAACTTGCAATTGTACAGAAAAGACTGAAGCACATATAAACTTTCTTGTGAAACTTAAGACAATTAGCATGTACCTCTTCTCTTGTAAGAAGTGTGTCTCTAGCAATCATATTACTCCAATAAGTTGAGGGCGTAAAACAGCTCATGTTATCGTCAAATCATTGGATTCCTCCTAAGCAAACCTTGTAGTGAAACTGCAGCAGAAAGGTTAAAAAGAGTTATTACGGCAACAAATAATGTTCTACCAACTAATTGTGAGACAAAATCTTATTAGGTCTATAACATCTCGACCAAAATTAGACTTACCCCTCGATCATATAGATGGGGGTCTAAGCAAAATACATATCAAGTTTCGAAAAGCCAAAGTTCTAAATTTTATCGTGAGTATAAATTAAAACCAAGTACATGAGGATATGGATGAGGTGCAAAACCAATGGAGGTCAACCAAACCAAAACGGGCTTTTACTAACTTGCACAAGAGGGATCCCATGAACAACTGCATGCCTTTCTTGGATCCCAAGACCCATTTGTGTTATAATTGATTTGAAAGGGAACTACTTATTACCAAAGAAAATGCCTGCCATCTTGAAAGGAACAGGTTGAAACCATGAACAAAATTGTCTTCATTAAAATCGAAAAAGTATAAAAATTACTGGAAATGAAGCGCTGAAAGGAAAAGTTACCCATCATAAACGTTAGAAGCAAGAAGACGATGACTGAACCCCATAATAGAGGACTGCAGACAACACCTAAGAAAATATAGGTTATACTTCAAAACAAGACAGCACACTAATGGGCCAAAAAGTCGATATTATAGTTCCTGATTCCCACTACTACCTTGAAATCATCTTCTAATGACGTTTTAATATACTTCTGGAGGTCAAACTTACTTCCTGCTGAGTGAACCCATACCATTAAAGCAGACAACTATAGAATATCGACTATAAAACCAAAAGTCACCGCCCAACAAGATAGGTAAATTTAACTACAAAATAATATAAGTGTCATCCACTTTAAAAAAGCATCTATGCAATAATAGAATAGCCTCTCATACAACTTTACAAATTGTTTATTCTCACTGTACAAGAACTAAGAACTAACTACAAATAAGGTTATTCATGTTCAACATGAAGTTACACAAAAATTCAATGGAAAGAAACTACAAACTTCAGTAGAAATTTCATTTTCTAATGTACGTTAAAAATTTATGAAGCCCTTAACAATAATTGGTGCAAATGCAAACATGCTAACTACTTTTCCTCTAAGCAAAGAATAAAGATAAATTTTGATGGCAAAAAAAAATACATTTCGATTTTGTAAATAATAGATTCTTCAACAAAAAAATCTGCCATTATGTACAAGACTCCACAAAGAAAGTATAGGTAAAGAAAGACAATTATCACATTTTCCAAAGGAGCAATATAGAGCATTGAACCGATTCCGATGAACTACAAAGAAAAAATAGACCCTAAATGAATAAGAGGTATTAAATGAACCTTAAACAAAACAGACTACCGAAAGCATTATTCATAATATAGGTCAATGGTATTCTTCTATGTTAAGCATTGACAAAATAAATTCATCAAACTCCTATAATATTGTTACTAAAGTAGTGTATAAACTAGGCAAATTCTTTTTGTACTTATGATCCATTTCTAGGGTTAAATTTGTATAAAGGCGGCATGTTTCCGCTACCCACATTGGTACCTCTACCCACTGTGGACACTATGTGGCTCATGTATATAAATATGGCAGTTGGGCGATCTTCAATGATGACAAAGGTTGGGATCTCGAACAACCCCCCAAAGGGCATGAAGGCATAAAACATTCAAAGTTCAAAGGAAACCCAGTAGATAATTAAGATACCCACATTATTTTCAAGAGTTCATTCTAAATTACTAGTAACTAATAATAGGATTTTATTAAACATCCAATAAGCAAGCATAGAAAGCTTCTAAATATAAAAAGGAAATAGTTTTGAAAGGAGAATTTAAAGATACCCGAGTGGTCTAGGGAGCAGTAATTATGATAAAATGGACCTCTATAATTTGAAATTATATGTTATTACTGCAATTATAGAGAGAGAAACAAACTACAGCTTTTAAGATTCATAGACATAGATAAGAAATTAAGGAAATTGGGGAATAAATCCAAATTCTTACCAGAAAAATCCATATATCAGGGCATCAATTAGAGACTCCTCAATTTCGATATAGACCAAAACAAAACCCCAAACTTAAGTTTGTTGCTAATCATAGCAAAAACAGATAGTCTGACTGCTCTTCAATTACGGAAATCTGATAAAAGGAAAATAGAAATTAATGACAGGTGAAGAGATTAAACTCACAATCAGGACAAGAGCTAACAATCCTTTGTGGCTTTCTTCATAAAAAATCTATTAAAACCAAAGTTCGGGTAAATCGAGAAAGAGAGAGAGAGAGAGAGATAAGGCAAATGAAGAGAAGGATACCATTAGAGAAAATGCAGATCTAAGAACGATTGAGAAACACAAATTAATTTGCTAAACCCATCGTATTGAAAATTTGCAACTCAGCAAGTCTTTGGCGCAGCAAATTGAAGAACATTCGAGAAGGGTGAATCTATTTTAGTGGGTATCTAATTTGGACTTGAGATTTAACTTTTTGTAAGGTAAAGCCTCCAAATCCCTCAACTCCAACAGATACGGGACAGAAAACTTGAGAAAAAGAGGAATTATAAAATTTCCTCGGACATGCATTTATTTGTCACAGTAAATATCCGTGCTAAAGTTATCATAGTCAATGTCTATGGCAAATCATAATTTAGACCGTGGCAAATTTATGATTTTGGTGTAGTGTAGGTACGTTAACTTCTTAAATCAATTATTACTTAGAGATTGTGGTGAACCTAAAAGTTACAAGAAGGCTTTAGATGTGGAAGCCAAAAGCAAGTGGAAGCTTACTATGGATGATGAGATGCAGTCATTATCAGTTAATCAAACTTGGGATTTAGTTCAACTACCAAAAGGTAAGAAAGCAGTGCACGACAAGTGGGTATACAGACTAAAGTAAGAATCTGACGGTTCAAGGAGTTTCAAAGCTAGACTTATGGTGAAGGGCTTTCAGTAAAAAAAGACGTTGATTTTGGTGAGATTTTTGCTCCTGTTGTAAAGATGTCTACAATTCGGGTTGTGATGAATATAGTTGTAGTAGAAGATTTACATCTTGAGCAACTAGATGTCAAAACAACATTTCTTCACGGTAACCTCGATGAAGAAATTTATATGAAGCAGCCAGAAGGGTACTCTGTGAAAGGGAAAGAAAATCTTGCGTGTAGGCTCACCAAGAGCTTATATGGTTTGAAACAAGCGCCAAGACAGTTGAATTTAAAGTTTGAACAATTCATGTCCAAAAATGGTTATTCGAAGAGCAATGCCGATCACTGTTGTTTTATCAAGAATACAGGGAACTCATATATTATTCTACTTCTGTATGTAGTAGATATGTTGGTAGCAAGTACCGACATGGGAGAAATTGTCAAGTTGAAGGAACAGTTATCCCAGGAGTTATCTATGAAGGACTTGGGTACAGCGAAACAAGTTCTTGATATGCGTGTTACAAGGGACAAAAAGTGGCGAGAATTGAAGTTATCACAAGTTGAGTACATCGGCAAAGTACTTAAGCATTTTCATATGGTTTGTTCTAAAGTTGTTAGTACACCATTGGGAGGACACTTCAAATTATCAAAGGATTATTGTCCGAAGACGCAGAAGGATCGCGATGAGATACGGAAAGTTCCTTATCAATCCGCGGTTGGTAGCCTAATGTACGCTATGATATGTATGAGACTGGGCATTGCCCAAGCAGTGGGAGTTGTTAGTAGGTATATGAGTAATCCAGGCAAGGAGCATTGAAGAGCTGTAAAATGAATATTGAAGTATCTAAAGGGGACTCAAGATATGGCATTATGTTATGGGGGTTCTCAAATAAGCTTATAAGGTTTTGTTGATTCTGATATGGAGGGTGAGATTAATAGGCGAAAGAACACTAGTGGCTTTGTATTTATATTGGGAATCAGTGTGGTTACATGGGTTTCTAGGTTATAAAAGATTGTAGCTTTGTCTACAACGGAGGTAGAATATGTTACTGCTATAGAAACTTGTAAAGATATGGTTTGGCTTAAAGGGTTGATGAAAGAGCTCGGTAAAGAATAACATTATCCTAAGCTGTATATTGATAGTCAAAGCATTATACACTTAGCAAAAAATTTGGTTTTTCACTCTAGGACCAAGAACATTGATATTCGATATCATTATATTCGTTTGCTCCTCGAGAACAGTGTGTTGAAGTTCGTAAAGATTCATACTGATGCGAATCCGACCATTATCTTTATGAAGGGGGTGACTTTGTAGAAGTTGACAACGTGTACAACTTCTGTGGGTCTTTAAGATTGAAGGTCCGGGTAGTTCGAGCAATTTATTTGGATATCTGGAGATGGGTTATGATAGATTCGATTTCAAATGAGAGATTGTTAAGGTATGAAATCGAATTATGTTCGAGGTCATTTTAGTTCGAGTTATTTCAGTTCAAGGATTAAAGTCTAATTAAAACGGATTAAAAATGAGATTTTCAATGTTCATATTCGAACTGGTTATGATTGACAGAAGTTTGAGCTGGTTAAGTTACCTGAAGATTTAAGCTGGTTAACTTACCTGAAGTTCAAACTGGTTATGTTACCTGAAGACTCGAGCTGGCTCTGTTCGAAATGCTAAAGAAGAACTCAAAGTAGGTCGAAGTCGTTCGAACGAGAATGGAGCTCATTCGAATGAGTTGTATGATTTCATGTTTTAAATTCAAAGACCGAAGAAGTCGTTCGAACGACATGTATGTTTCTAGGGCTGAAACCTCTAATCGTTGAAGTCGTTCGAACGACTTAGTATTTTTTTTGATCGAGTTTTGCCTGGTTGCCTTTGTGAGCTCTTTTAAGACGTCAAGTTTTGCCTCGAGATTTGTTTCACTTGTATTTAGTCCTCTAGTATATAAAGAGGACTTAGGTTATTTTGTTAGCCTATCCTTCTTACGTGAGTTTAATTCTAGACCTAGAATTTGAGAGACTCCATTAAAGCTTGAGAAGCTTGGAGAGATCATTGTAACCTATTTGATTAACATAGCGAATTGTTTGGGGAGTGGTTTTTTATCCGAAAGGGTTTTCCACTTCCCTCCTCTAGAAAACCTTATGTTTATTATTGTTTTGTGTTTCTTAGCTTGATTGATTGGCATATTCTGCGTATCGTTCTTGTCAGAGAGGAGAGAATAGCTACTTTGATTCTCAACAATGGTAAAATAAGAGATCATTCTAGAATACTTCTAGATATCTCTACACGTTCTTCTAGATTTCTCTCCACATAATACTTCAAGAAATATCCCGTACATAATATAAATATATAAATAGTCTCTAGAATCTTCTTCTCTAGAATTTTCTATTGTAACCTATAAAATAGGAGAGCCCTATTAGAGCTACTCATTAATAAAAAAATTCTCATTTCTTCACATGCTTCTCATCATGGTATCAGAGCAGGAGTTCAAAATTTACCTTGTTCAAATTTCATACTCATCTCAACTAAAGAAGAAGGCAAGATTCTGCCTCTCGTTCTGCTTAACTCAAAGTTCCAGAAATCTAGAAGTCCTCAATTCGAAGTTGGTACATATATTTCAAACCTATTCACTTGGTCGAATCTATTCTTATCTCACTTATGGCCGACGGTGATCATAACACCGGTATGAAACTTTAATTTTTTTCTTTTCAATGGGCTAAACTACATATCATAGGCTAGAGTGATGTCACTTTCACTTTGAGGAAGATCCAAAATAGGATACATTAATGGAAAAATATGTTCTCCTAAGTTAGAAGATTCAAAGTACGGAGAGTGGGAGTCAAGTGATCAAGTTGTCATGACTTGGCTTCTCAACTCCATGGAGCCGAAGATCGAAAAAAAAAACTTTTTCTGGGACCGTTAAAGACCTTTTGAACTCCATTAAGGAGATGTATGTTCATCAAAATAACGCTGCGAGAATTTTTCAATTGAAAAAAGAAATTGCCAACTGTAAACAAGGGGATGAGTCATTTCTTGAACATCTTGGAAAATTAAAAACTATGTGGGATGAATTAAATGCATATTGGCCTCCTACCATAGATTTTAAAACCCTTCAAAAAAGAGTCGAAGAAGATAAAGTGTTTCAGTTACTTGCTAGTCTTAAACCAGACTATGAGAATCTTCGTAGTCAACTTTTGGTAGGAGAATTACCTTTGTTGTCTAGTATTTGTGCCACTATTCAGCAATAAGAAACCAGGAAGAAAGCTATGGGAAGTACCGCGTCGCACTTAGAATCTAGTGCTTTAATGGCTAGCCACAAGAAAGATGAAAAAAGGTATTTTGGTTATACATGTAAATAGCATAATTACACGCAAGGGCCAGGAAAAAAGTCTCGTTGTGATCATTGCAATAAGCTTGGGCATTACAAAGATCGGTGTTGAATTCTTCATCCAGATTTGAAGCCAAATTTTGGTAAAGTGGCCAACAATGCCACAATGGATACTCAGATTAATGTTGGACAACTTGCAAAGCTTATTCAACAACTTCAAGTAACCTAACCACTTTACTTTCTAGTGCATCTAATAATAATACATGGATTGTAGATTCTGGTACTACTGATTACATGACTAACAACTCAGACAATTTGCTTAATTTTAACTCCAAATCAAATAAGCAATCGGTCTTTGTTACTAATGGAACATCGGTTCCTATCCAATTAAGGTTGGGGCACCATTCATGTGTTTCCTAATTATCCTAGTTCATAAGTTCTTTATATCCCTTAATTTCCTTCAAAAATTTTATCTATTGGAAAGCTCAATAATGTTCTCAACTGTGACGTTACTTTTTCTCCTACCTCTATTATGTTTAAGGATCGAGTTAAGGGGAAGAAGATTGATGAAGGCATTTTCTTACATGGGTTGTATTTACTTAATCTGACAAAATAAGCATTAAATGTTGGTTCCATTAGCTCCCAAAGCATTTGGCACAAAAGGTTTGGTCACCCATTTAATAAAATGTGGTCTCTTTTGTTTCCCACTCCATCTAGTAGTTATCAAACTTGTGAAATATTTAATTCTCTCAGCAATCTCGTTTGCCATTTAGTTATTCTTTATCCGTCTCTGTTGAATCTTTTGAGTTAATCCATTTCGACGTTTAGGGATATGTACCTCTTGATTCTTATGATGGTTATAAATATTTTGTCACATTTATTGACAATAGGTCCTGTGCGATATGGCTTTACATGTTAAAGTTTAAAAGTGAGGTTTTGTCTATTTTTAAAGAATTTCACACGATAATTATTAATCAATATAATGCACGTGTAAAAATTCTTCGATCCGATAACGGTACTGAATCCACCAAAAATCTTTTTTTCAATTATCTCAATAGTCATGGAATTATTCATCAAACTAGTTGTGTTCATACTCAACAACAAAATGGAGTAGCAGAAAGAAAAAATAAACATCTGCTCGAAACAACTAGATCTATCATGTTTCAGATGAATGTTCCAAGACAATATTGGTCTCATGGTATTTTGACCGCTGCGTACTTGATTAACAGACTTCCTAGTTATGTCCTAAATGTCAAGTCTCTACTCGAGGTCTTAAAAAAATAGAAAAATTGACTTATCCTTGGTGTGTTTGGATGTCTTTGTTATGTGTGTATTACTTCGGCTTATAGGGACAAACTTCTACATGCAAGTAAATGTGCATTTTTTGGTTATTCTTTTACTCAAAAGGGATATAAATGCTACGATCCCAACAGTCAAAAAGTAGTTGTATCTCAGAACGTTCACTTCATTGAAAATGTTTCATTTTGTGAGTTAAGGGCTAATGATTTCAATGGAATCGGTCCCAAGGAGAGTGCCATAGTGATATGGTACCTTTTCCAATTGTTAATCCATTCCCGAATGATACTCAACCTACCAAAAGTAGAAATATTGAACATGTCATCGAAATCGAAGAAGGTGTTTTACCTGAAGCTGCACCCGTCGCTCATCCTGAAGCAACAGTACGTCGTTCAACTAGAGTCTTTGTACTGCCTCCTAAGTTCAAAGATTTTTATACCTATCACCGTGAAAAGTTTCCCATACAAAATCATTTGACTTACACAAATGTTTCCTCTTCTCATTGTGCCTTTTTGAGTTCTCCTAAGTTCAACTAGAGGCCAATAACCAACCAATTTAGAGACAAGCTATAAAAAAAGCCCTTGGAAAAAAATTGAACTTGGGATATTGTTATATTGCTAGAAGGAAAAAAAGTTGTGGGATGTAGATGGGTGTATAAAATCAAGTACAAGAGTGATGAGACTATTGAGAGACATAAAGCTAGATTAGTAGCCAAAGAATATACACAAGCATATGGAGATGACTACAAAGAAATGTTTGCCCCAGTTTGCAAAGATGAATACTGTTAGAGTTTTATTATCAGTTGCAGCTAATCATGGTTGGACATTATTCCAAATGGACGTGAAAAATGTATTTCTGCATGGTGATTTAGAGGTGGAAGTTTTCATGACTTTACTACTAGGACATCATCTTGAAGTTAAAAAAATATGGTGTGTAAAATAAAGAAGGTGATATATGGTCTTAGAAAATCTCCATGAGCCTGGAATGGGGTATTAAGTTATGTTCTACTTACCAACGGTTTTAAGAAAAGCTCAGCCGATTCATCCTTGTTTGCCAAGAAGGGTACATGTGGCAGGGTTATAGACTTAGTTTATGTTGATAATGTAGTTATTACTGATGACGACGACATTCGAGAAATTGCAAGGTTAAAAACTCTCATTCGCAAGAGTTAAAGATTTAGGTATCTTGAAATACTTTTTGGGAATGGAAGTCGCTTATTTGAAAAATGGGATTTTCGTAAATCAAATAAAGTATGTATTGGATCTTTTGAAAGAAACGGGAAAATTGAATACAAAGCCCGTTGAAACGCAAACGGATAGTTGCGTAAAGTTTGATCATGAAGGGGAGCTCTTAGAGAATGTTGAACAATATCAAAGGTTAGTCGGTAAGCTAATTTACTTGACTATTACTCGTCCTGATATCACTTATGCAGTAAGTATGGTCGGTCAATTCATGCATGCTCCAAGAATAAAAACATATGAATGCAGTTAATAAAATTCTCTAGTATTTGAAGGTATCACCTGGTCGTGGAATTTGGATGCAAAGAAATGGTCATAATAACGTCATAGGTTACACAAATGCAGACTACATAGGTAGTTTAGTTAGCAGGCGGTCAACTAATGGCTATTGTACCTTTGTTGGTGGCAAATTAGTCACATGGAAGAGTAAAAAACAAAGTGTTGTTGCAGGTTCTAGTGCCGAGGTTAAATATAGAGTCATGGCATCCATGACATGTGAGTTAATGTGGCTTAAGGCTTTGTTATACGATTTAGGGATCAAGACTTCTTCACCCATGAATAGGGTTATTTTCAGATCGGATTGGATCGAAAATGAAGGGCATCAAAAATTTTATGATTTTTTTTCGGATACCAAAATTGCATTCCGATTTATTCGAAATTCTGATAAATCTAAATTTTTTGATTTTTGAAAAAAAAAATTGATTGGATCGGAATTTCGAATAAATCGGATAAAAAATTCAAATTTTTTTGATAAAAACTTGGAAATAGAGAATTTTTGGGGTTTTCATATGAAAAATCAACCATAATATTTTCAAATCATTATATTCACCATTATTCATACTCTTAATTTCATGTTATCATCACCACATTTCAATTTAAGAAATATAAACCATTAAACTATAAAGAAAATATTAAAAAATAAATATGAATATTCGAAAAAATCGGATCGGGCAAGGTTCGAAAAATTCGGACCGAAAAAATCAGAAAATCGAAATCACAAAACCATATCTGATTCCGATCCGATTATTTTCAGAAGAAAAAAAAATCAGAAATCGGATATTCGGATATCGAAAAAAATTGGATCGGATTTTGGAAAATTCGGAAGTTCGGAAAAAGTTGCAGCCTTATCCATGAACATGTTCTGTGATAACCACGCTGTAATGCATATTGCCTCCAATCCGGTCTTCCATAATTGAACTAAACACATTAAGGTAGATTGTCATTTCATTTGAGAAAATGTGCAAGCGGCATTATCAAGACTCATTATGTTCGAAGTGAGAATCAGTTGGCGGATATATTTATAAAGGAACTAGCCTCAAAGAAGTTTTATGAGATCTTGTCCAAGTTGGGGTCGGTTGACATCTTCGCCCCAACTTGAGGGGAGTGTTGGAGAATAAGAGATCATTCTAGAATACTTCTAGATATTGTTGAGTCGCAACCGCGGAAACCGAAACTCCAACTTCGATTTGGTTAGCCACAAACAAGCAAAAATCAAATAAATACACAAGCTTAATGTGGTTCAGAAAATTACCTACGTCCACCGTACAAGAGAGAGAGAAAAAATTTATTAAAGATCTCAAAGTTATAATCATTCATGGCAAATAGAGGTTCTCTCAAGGATTTCCTCTTAATTAGATCTCACCAAAAGATTAGCTTCCAAAGAAACCTAAGTTCCCCTTTATATACTAGGGGAGCATAGTTACAATCGCTCAAATCTCGAGGCAAACAAGTGGTTCCAAAACCATCTTAAAAAATAAAGTTTCGCATTGTCGTTCAAACGACCCTCATAGTCGCTTAAATGACTTTAGTGGCTGGGCCAAAAAACCAGAGAGTTGTTCGAGGGTCGTTTGAACAAGTTATGATAGTCGTTCGAGCGACTTGGGTAGCTGGGCCAAAAACCAAATAATCATTCGAGTGTCGTTCGAACGACCAAGACAGCAGCCCCCACAATTCTCCACTTCGGTGAAAATTTCTCTAACCAAATGAACCGAAATCTGAGCCGAACATAGTAACCATCCAAACAGACCCAAACAAAACCCCTCTTATATCAAATGTTCGCAATGACCCAAACACACAAGTGGCCCAAGGAAACCAACCAAAACCAAGCGTCCCAAAGGACCAAATCCAAACCAAACATCCCACAGGACCAAGAAATAAACCAAATGTCCTAAGGAACCAAAATTGACTGGACCAAATCAATGGTTGCCTACCTATCGTAGATCAAGTTGCTCGTAGTTCACAAAATATCCAATTAATCAACATAAAGTATTTGAACTAAGTCCAAACAATGATTGAACTTAATTCCCAAAATAACTTTCGTAAACATATCCACCGAGTTATCTTTGGTGTGAATCTTCTTCGAAAGAATCTCACCCTCTTCCAGGACTTCTTTGACAAAGTGATAACGTACATCAATATGTTTTGCACGTTGATGATGAACCTGATCTTTGGCCAAGAAGATATCGCTCTGACTATCACAGAAAATATCAAAATGGTCTATCTTAATGCCTAAATCGCGCAAAAGACCTTTCATCCAAATAGATTCCTTAATCGCCTTAGTCACCGCCATATACTCCACCTCCGTAGTACCACCGTTGACTGTAGCATGGATCTCCAACTAACCGGTCCTCCACCCAATGTAAACACATACATGGTAGTAGACTGTCGTTTATCCAAATTGCCCATATAGTTAGAATCTACATAACCCACACAAAACCGATCAATCAAATCTTGTTTACGAAATTCCAAACCAATATCTGCAGTACCTTTGATATACCGTAGAATCCATTTCACAGCTCGCCAATGATCTCTACCTGGATCATACATGTATTAACTAACCATACCAACTACCTGTAAAATATATGGCCGAGTACATACCATAGCATATATCAAGCTACCAACCGCGCTAGCATAAGGAACTTGACTCATATAATCACGTTCCTCATTAGTGTTTGGAGACATAGAAGCCTTAAGCTTAAAATGAGGAGCAAGGGGCGTAGTTACAGATTTTGTGTTTCCATCAATGCCAAATCTCTGAAGTACCTTCCTCATGTACGTCGACTGAGAGAGACGTACCGTTCTCTTCTCTCTATCTCTATGAATCTTCATACCAAAAATCTTTTTTGCATTACCAAGAACCTTTATTTCAAATTCTTTACCCATTTGCCTTTTCAGCTTGCCAATCTCACTTTTGTGCTTACACACAATAAGCATATCATCCACATACAAAAGCAAGTAAATAAAGGACCCGTCACATAACTTTTAAAAGTAGACACAATGGTCATAATGACTCCGCTTGTACTTTTGCCCAATCATAAATTGATCAAACCGTTTGTACCATTATCTTAGAGACTGCTTCAAACTGTATAATGATATTTTCAGCTTACACACATAGTCTTCCTTTCCCACAACTTTAAACCTACTCAACTGAGTCATATAGATTTCTTCTTTCAAATTCTCATGCAAGAATGTCATCTTAACATCGAGTTGTTGCAACTCCAAATCAAATTGCACTACCAAAGCCAATAGGATACGAATGGAGGAGTATTTCACCACCGGAGAAAAAACTTCATTGTAATCAATCCCCTCCCTTTGAGCATAGCCTTTGGCTACGAGTCATGCCTTGAAGCGTATATCATCATTAAGAGATCCTTGTTTCTTTGTGTAGACCCATTTATAACCGACCGCCTTCTTTCCCTTCGGCAACTTTGAAAGTTCCCAAGTTCAATTCTTGAAAAGAAAATACATCTCGTCCTTCATCGCCCCTTCCCAATGTTTAGCCTCAGAATCGTAAATAGTTCCCTTATATATGGAAGGAACATCCTCTTCAATAACAGGAAGTACATAAGCTACCATGGCCTTAGCCTTTGGAAGCACCATATCTTTTGTAAGCCAACTCGGTTTACTTGCATCCCTCTTTGGTTTACTCGTTGCGATTGACTCCACCACCAGAATCTCTTCATCCGTACTACCAAATGCTCCACCATTATCCGTGTCTTCATCATTTGGAGCATGAACTAATGGCTCATCACCCGTTGTCACACCGGTAGATGACACCCCCTTTTGTACGAAACTCTCTGGCTAATATGAAGACGTGTCAATCTCTACCCGCCACAATACCTCGTTTGTCATCTTCTCTGTGTGCTCAGAGCCATATAACCTCATCATAGAAACCTCATAAAAAGTGACATCTCTGCTCAAAATGATCTTTCGGTATCTCGTATCCCATAAATTATAGCCTTTCACACCCTTCTTCTTACCCAAAAAAATGACATTCCTTGCTCGTGGATCCAACTTACCATCATTAACATGATAGTATGTCGGACACCCAAATATACGAAGAGTATCATAATTTGTAGCAGGTTTTCCCGACCAAGCTTCCATTGGTGTTTTACCCTTAATTGCAGCCGAAGGAAACCTATTAACGAGATAGCATGCATATGTCAAAGCCTCAGGCCAAAATACCTTGCCCAACCTAAAATTGGACAACATACACCGCACCTTCACCAACAAAGTAAGGTTCATACACTCGGCTACCCCATTTTGTTGCAGTGTCTCTTTAACCGTGAAGTGTCAAACTATCCCCTCATCCCGACATACTTGCAAGAATGGATCACTAGTGTACTCCCCACCATTATCCGAACGAAGTGACTTGATATTTCTGCCAGTCTGAGTTTCAATCAACTTCTTCCACGTCATAAAAATTTCTAGGACTTCATCATTTCTCCTCATAATGTACACCCATACACGCCTAGAAAAGTCATCCACAAAAGACACAAAGTAATGTTTCCCCCCTAGCGATGCATTCTTGGAGGGTCCCCAAACATCATAGTGAACATAATCAAGGGTTCCACGAGTACGGTGGATAGCGGTGCCAAACTTTACCCTTATATGCTTGCCCAGAACACAGTTTTCACAAAAATCTAATTTACACATCTTGGCACCTTCCAATATCCCCTGGTTCGCGAGAACCCTCAAAGACTTTTCTCCCGCATGCGCCAAACGTATGTGTCATAGTCGTATGGTATTTTTGGAAGTGGTCTCCTCCCTTCCCGCAGTAGAAACCTCACCAAGAACAGTTGTATCATCCAAATAGTATAAGTTGTTACTTCTCATTTGGCCCTTCAATACAATTATGGCTCCCTAAAGAACCTTTTTCACCACATTCTCAGACACAATCTTGCAGCCTTTCGCTTCAAGTAAACCCGTCGAGATAATATTCTTCCTCATTTTTAGAATATACTGAACCTCATCAATCTCTTTAACCAACCCATTGTGCAACTTTAGACGAATGGTACCTATCCCCATGATACGGCAAAGATTATCGTTTCCCATCAGCATCGCTCCACCTTCTAGTATTTTTAAACTAAAAAAACAACCCCTTTCAGGACAAATGTGATAAGTAGCACCCAAATCTAAATTTCATTCTTTTATATCAATAACACATTCTCTAGATGAAATAGTTAAAGAGAAATCAAAATTATTATCTCCCGTTGTCGTGTCCTAGCCATATTTACAGAAGAGCCCGTTTTTCCCCTTTCTTCTCCTTAAGAAGTGCGAGACATTTATTTTTCCAATGATCTGTTTCCTTACAAAATGCGCATTGGTTCTTTCCCAAGTTGTTTTAGTTTCTACCATGACCTCTCGATTTCGACTGAGAGTTGTTACCAACCGACTTCTTCTTGTCCAATGATTTTCCTCGAACTGTTAATACTTCAGATGCAGACTTATCAGACTCACGCTTCTCCTTCCTCCGGTACTCGTGGTTTACAACAGCCGTAGTCACATCCATGTATTTCAATTAACTCTTTCCATAAGTTATTGTCGTAACGAAATGCTCAAATTCTTCTAGAAGCGAGTTCAAGAACAAGAGTGGCTTATCTTCATCCCCAACTATCTCTTCAAGATTTGCCAAGTCGGCTAACAACTTAGTAAAGTCATTCAAATGCTCCGACATACTAATCTTTTGCCTCATAGTGAAGCGATAAAACTTCTTCTTCAAGTGGAGTCGATTTTGGATACTCTTTACCAAGTACTTATCTTCTAGAATCCTCCAAATTTATTTTGCAGAAGTCAAGGTATTTAATGTCTTGAGCAAGACAAGATCGAATTTGGCCACAAACCCCCATCTTGTTCATCTTTCTCCATACACTCTCCTCTATGTCATCCAGCTTGTCCTCTAATACCTCGTCTAAGTCTTGTTGACCTAGGGCATCAATAACCTCACATCGCTACATGCCGAAGTTATTAGTGTCGTTGAATTTCTCAACTTCAATTTTTGCATTGCTGAACATCACCGTTGTATTCCTTTTCGGGGCCGAAGAACTCGATTCAACTACATCTCTCATGTTTCCACCAATTTTCATGAACTAACCAAATCCCAAAACCAAATTGAAATTGAAAAACCCTTAGTTACGTCAAATTTGCGCACCACCGATGAATCGACTTCGGTCTGACACCAATTGTTGAGTTGCAACCGCAGAAGCCGAAACTTCAACTTCGATTTGGTTAGCCACAAACAAGAAACAATCAAAGAAATACACAATACACAAGTTTAAGGTGGTTCGGCAAATTGCCTACGTCCACCGTATAAGAGAGAGTGAGAGTTTATTCAAGATCCCAAAGTTATAATCACTCAAGACAATTAGAGGTTCTCTCAAGGATTTCCTCTCAATTAGATCGCACCAAAGGATTAGCTTCCAAAGAAACCTAAGTTCCCCTTTATATAATAGGGGAACATAGTTACAATCGCTCAAATCTCGAGGCAAACAAGTGGTTCCAAAACCATCTTAAAAAATAGAGTTTCGCATTGTCGTTCGAACGACCCTGATAGTCGTTCGAATGACTTGGGTGGCTAGGCCAAAAAACCAGAAAGTTGTTCGAGGGTCGTTCGAACGACTCGAGTGTCGTTCGACCAAGGCAATAGCCCCGACAGATATCTCTACACGTTCTTCTAGATTTTTCTTCGCACAATACTTCTAGAAATATCCATACATAATGTAAATATATAAATAGTCTCTAGACTCTTCTTCTCTAGAACTTTATGTTGTAACCTATAATAGGAGAGCCCTATTGGAGCAACTCATCAATAAGAATTCTCTCATTTCTTCACATGTTTCTCATCGTACTCGCTCTCTAAGCAACATCCCATGCCTTGTGTGGGGCATAGACACCCTGTTGTGAAGCAAAAAAAATGACTCATATCCAGGTGAGTCGAAAGCAAAACCTGTGTTTTGACGTCTCTCATGGAAGCTGAGAGAGTGCAAAACTTCTCTGCTTAGTTAGTTGGTTTCCAATCTTAGTGCACTTACGTACCCTTCCTAACAAAAGAAAAGAAAAGGAAAGAAAATTGGGTTTTGTACAAATGCCAAGCAACCAGGCTTTCTTTTCTTAGGAACCCTTGCTTCCTTTGTTCTAAGATCAAAAACCACAAGTCCATCTCTACCAAAAGATAACCAAAGTACTTGCCTCTCCACCTTTGGTTTGGGGAACCCTGATGGCTTGGTCAGGGTTAAGCTCTCCTATGCAGTATCTTAAAGTATTTCCGCTAGGAATGGTTCCGATGATCTGGCAATTGCTAAGTCATTCAGCCAACCAAACAATCGTCGCAAAAGCCAAATGGTTGCATGCAAGGCACAGCCTAAGTTTGTAGTTTTTGGATTTTCATATTCAATTTCAGATAAGTACTACCCTATATGGGAATATAGATTTTTTTTTGCAAATAAGGATGATATAAGCACTTCAATTATCAGCATTTGCCCCACTTACATAATCTCAGGGGTACACGAAAACCTCAGCTACCTGCCAACCCACATGTAGGGTAAATCAAGATAAAGCCTGGCAAGTGACCCTAGTTGGTGGGGAACGAACTCAGGATCTCTGTTCCCAAACCGTAAATGTGTTCATGTAACACGTTTATCATGGAGGATGGAGAGATAGCTCCAAATTGAATAACTAGAAAGAGTTAGCGGCTAGCGCATTACTACTGCCTTTTCTTCGAAAAAGCCAACCGTTCAAACCCAAAATGTCAAAGCCCATTTTCACATTAAATCTTTTCAACAATTTTAATTTTTGTAGTTGGATTAGAATAGACATCTTCCAAAACACTAAAAATCTCATAAACAACCACCAAACTCTTATCTATCCTTCAAATCCATGTCTACAAGCCTAACCACAAACAATCCACCTTATGAGGTGGAGGAGTTACCAGGCGTTCTCCGACTATACAGCGACGGGTCCATTGTTCGCTCGTTCAAACCGCTTTTGGACGTTCCCGTCAATGATGATGGTTCCATAGTCTGGAAAGAAGTTCTCTTCGACACAACAAAAAATCTCTATCTCCGACTTTACAAACCCGTGTCCACCCTCATTAATACCAAGCTACCCATCTTTTATTATATCCCTGGTGGCGGCTTTTGCATTGGAATGGGTATGTGGCCTAATTTTCAAAATGATTGTTTCCGTCTTGCTTCTGAACTACAAGCCATAGTTATAGCACCTGACTACCGGCTTGCTCTAGAGCACCGGCTTCCAGCCGCTATTGAAGACGTGTATACAGCTGTTAAATGGCTTAAGGATCAAGCTGTGTCAGAGAATCCTGACGCATGGTTGAATGATGTTGCAGATTTTGGACGGGTTTTTATATCGGGTGATTTTGCAGGCACTAACATTGCACATAATCTTGCAGTACTACTCGGTGCTGGTTCGGAAAAGTTGACTCCGGTTAGAGTCCGGGGTTACGTGCTTATGGAACCCTTTTTTGGCGGGACAATTCTTACTAAGGCCGAGGCGGAGGGATCAAAAGAAGCTCAGCTGAACTTGGAGTTTATTGACAAGTATGTATACATAAACTAAAATACTTAAATTGCTCCGAGGCGGAGGGAAAAAATACTTATAACCAATCATATATGATTGACAGGTTTTGGAAACTTTCAATACCGGTGGAAGCCACGAAAGACCACCCAATGGTGAACCCATTTGGTCCAGATATCCCGTTAATGGAAACATTGGAGCTCGACCCAATTTTAGTTGTAGTGGGTAGCAGTGATTTACTTAAAGATCGAGTCGAAGAGTACGCCTCAAAGTTAAAAGCACGGGGGAAGAAAATCAAATATATCGAGTATGAGAACAAGCAACATGACTTTTTCACGCTTGATCCTTACTGTGAAGCTTCAATTAATTTTATGCAAGCCACCAAAAAATTCATAGCTGAAAACTCTTTCTGAATAGGAGTCCGCGAGTTTAAGTGCAGAAAATAAATGTGAATTTCAGAAATAATTCCATCTTAGTTTCAAATAGTGTTTTTGTTTGTTTGTAGTGTTTTTTGTCTTCGATCCTGTAGCTATTTTGACAGTGGAACGAAGACCTTTTCCATCATCCCAAATACATCACAAATGGGCAGTTTGAGATTCTCAATATCGCAATGTTACCCAAATATATTTGATTTTAGATGACTGTATCTTGCCTAGAATACATTTTACCATTCTATTTTGATTTTAGATGACTGTATCTTGCCTAGAATACATTTAACCATTATGGATATTTGTGTTTCTGCGACGTGATGGATCAAACTCACCTCCGAATTGCTCAAGCATCTCCAATGCTGTTACACTTTTCACATGCTTTTGCAAAAACTCGAATCGGGGTATGGTGTTAAGCATACTCACCCTCATACTCTTCATACCTCCAAAATATCCGAATCCAAAACTTAGAGCATCTCCAACAGAGTGGTATGTTGTTAACGTTTTCCGATACTCTTGCAAAAACCCTTTCCAACAGGAGTATGGTGTTCAGCATACTCACCCTCATACCCCTCCAAAGTATGCGAAACCTGAACTTGACGAGGAGTATGTGCATACCGCCTAGGCATTGAATCATTCAGCGCCTAACAATTTTTTTAATACAGCTGTCTAGGCGCTGAACCGTTCAGCTCCCAACAACTTTTTTAATACAGCTGTCCAAGGGAAAAAATAATAATTAATAGATGCTAGGCGCTGAATGGTTCAGCGCCCAAGAAAAAAAAAATCATTTGACTTTTTGGTGTTAGGCGCTGAACCGTTAAGCGTCCAATACAAAAAAAACGTAATTTGCTGTTTGACCAAAACAACATGCGATTCCGGAATACCGGTATGGTAAACCGAAACAGCATACCACTCTGTTGGAGATGCTCTTAGAGAGTGGTATGTGCATACTATTTTTGTAGGTCCCCACAAATAATTCTTCTCTTCTTTTTTTCTCTAATAAAAATAGCATTGTGGGTCCCAATGTTTAATAAAAATCTTCTCACATACACATAAAATAATATTGTGGGTCTCAATTTTAATAAAAATATGAATTTAGAAAAAAAATTGTTGGAGCATAATGGATACTAGTATCCAAAATCGAAATAACACACCTTCCTTTCTTGGAGATGCTCTTAGTTTCTTACAAATTAGTTTGTCCACAATTTTTGTTTACCAGTCTTCTTTTCTTGTTTGTTATTTCCTATCTATTGCATAAGAAAATAAAAAACAGTATGCCTAATATTACCGACACAACTAGAAATGTTTATTCTAGAACAGCGAGAATAAAAGGAACTAACTTAATAACACAGAGAAACACAATTCCTTCCGTTTATACAACAGAAGAAGCTAACTTAACAGGATGGCAAGCTGGTGGAAACTCTTCATGCAAAATCTTTATATGTTGTATACCAGGGATAATCTTCCAGGGGGTGGAGGCAGAACCATTCAAAGCATCCATAACCACCTTGGAGTCACCCTCGGTCTGTAAGAGAGATCCCATGTTCAACACATTCTCCAACTCCAAGAAACAGACTTAGCAACAGTGATGAAAGCACTCCGTGCAAAGATTGTTTTCCCTATATGATCTCTCAGAGCACATCCAAAAAAACCACACTCCATCTTTAACTGAAGCATCAACACCAAGTATCCTAAGGAAAACACGATTTAACAGGAATGGAAACTCTAGGCGATTCTCTAGTAATAAAATCTTAGCATATGACCGTGAGTTTAAGGTAGAGAAGTACATCTGAGGAACACACGGGTGAACTACCAATATATCTACTGGAAAGGAATATGCAATTTCTAGGACTTCTAAAACTTCTCAAATTTATAAAAAAGGAAAAAAGGAGATTTAGGTTAAGCTATGAGCCACTTGGGTGCTAAGCAGAGATATCTCAAGTCAAAAAGAAAAGAGAGACTAAAATTTCTACCCTAGACGTTCAATGAAAAGGTTCGTTCTAAGCTCTATCGAAAGGCCACAGTTTCACTAATTTTTTAATAATAATGTGCGGCGTGAATATGTTCAGGTAACACGAGGTCTGTTGCATCCATCTGAGAGGCTATGAAGTTAGCTAAAAAGTTTCCTTGTCGATAATTGAATCTTAAAGAGTGATCTGCTTCTATCTTCCATTTACTCAGTTGCTTTATCTGCTCAATTACTTTCCATGGGGGCCTCCATATCTGCTCATTTACTTC
Organism: Kingdonia uniflora; assembly: GCA_014058105.1. Classification (NCBI taxonomy): domain Eukaryota; kingdom Viridiplantae; phylum Streptophyta; class Magnoliopsida; order Ranunculales; family Circaeasteraceae; genus Kingdonia; species Kingdonia uniflora. Next base: position 2,784,771 of record JACGCM010000622.1, read on the forward strand.
CTTAGCATAACGAAAACCTGTTATAAACTCTATCTGCTTGAATCCTAGTGAGTTAGCAAGTTATAGGCCTCTATGAATAGCTAGTAGTTCAACCTCTCCAGTGCTAAGTGTCTTGTTAACCATTTAATTGTATGCTACCACTGGGATACCCTAATTCAGTCTGAAACGCCTTCAACTGTTGGTTTTCTGAACTTATACGTCCATCGCAGTTCAGAACTACATGAAAGTTTGGGGAGGGATTGCAGGAAATCCATTTTATAGGTATTTTCTTTATTGTAGTATTCTGAATTCCCCAATCTTTAAACACGTCTATGATTCTTGAGCTGTTGTAAACTTGAAGGTGGAGTTTGTACAATTGCGAGCTACTTCAAATTTAATCTGCTTCAGCTTCACAATACAGTCAACTGTCTTTGTTCATTTATGAAATGCCTTTTAATTCTCACTCCAAGGAATGATAGATGGTTGTAGGAAGAGAGATCTTCAGAATTTTATGAATTTCAGGGGGAGCTTTCAGTGTTAGAATCCAGTTCATCTCTAGAGACAAAGGAAGAGGAGATCTCTGAATACTTAGGGAGGGAGCTTAGAACAGTTTGCCACAACTCAGCTGTAAACCTACACTTGAAAAGAGATGGTCGTTGTTGTCACGGCCCAGCCTGGGACCACCTCTACAGTGCCCGGAGTGCAGCGGAATAAGAGACCGTGCGGCGTACACGGACGCGCGGTCGGCGTGTACCAGCCATCTTCACGGGCGCGGCGCGCCAGTGGCATACAACCCACGGATGCTAGAGCGACATCCGGATAATCCTGGATACTCGTGAGGGGTCATCGAATATGTATTCGGTAAAGGCAACAACGTTGAAGGTTCCCTCAATAATCCCTACAGCGTAATCTCTCGCGACGCGCGCGAGGTACGGAAAGCACATCTGTCCTGTAGCGGATCAGGGTAGCTCAATATGCCGGTTTCCAGATAAGGGACTCATATCTCAAGGGGCGACGAGCCTGGACTATTTATATTGTCCATCTGTAAGGGGCGGTGCGTCTCGGATAGCCCGCGGGGCATAGCGGCGCCATATGAAGCCCTCTTTGGAAAACCGGCCCGCATTGCGAGGCAATGTCCCCTGGCCTTCCCTAGGCCTAGGAGAACTCATAACTATCCCTTGTAGATGGTCCATGAGCCGGGGTCCTTGATGACCAAGCATTAAAGCCCTTTTAGTCATGGGGAGGATCGGACCAAGGTTCCTCCTTAATATAGCTACTAAGTAAATAGTCAAATTCCAAAAGGAAACGTTAAAACATGAGACGAAGCGTACTGGCCCTTTTCGCCCCTTAACCAAATCCGATTGCGACAAAACTTGGCGTACAACTATATTAGGATATAGAGAACATATACATTCGGACAGAACTCAAAACGCTCGGGTGGATTTGGTCGGCGTTCGGTAGGTCGTCACAGCTGTTCTCTTCTTGGGCATCATACAGTTGAAATTTGAGTTATTTAAGTTTTCAATCTTCACCAGATAATCTCTGATCTCCAGTCTATCTTTTAACGTCAGCCAGAAGATAAATGAATTTTTGGGATAACATCAGAGTCCCATAAAAATTTAGCCCAGTTTGGAAATGATTTAGTGCTTAGTGCATTCCAAGCAGATCTTGTTGTAAAAAACCCATTAGTTTTCAGTTTCCATACCACTGTATCTTTAATGTTTTTCTCAAGGAGAAAGCTTTTCGCTATATTTTTCCAAATCACTTTTATTTCTTTTGATCTTTGTCTTCTAGGCATTATCCACTTACCATTCTCATCAGCAAGGTCAGCAACTGTAGCAGATTGAACAATGCCAGATAGGATTCTAATGTTTACAGAAAAGTTGTTGAGAATCCCAATGTCCAGCCATGGATCTTGTAAAGCTAATGTATTCTTCCCATTAACTATGATGTGTTTGCAGTTGATTAGGGCAAAGGGTCTTTTTTCATTATGGACCTCCTTGCCAAAGAGCAGTCCATGGGGGTATTAACTGTCCAAAATGATATCTTCTTCAGGTAGTTGGTTCTAACCCATCTTACCCATGGATTATCTTGATCTCATCTTCAACTTCCTTCACTTCCTCTTTGGTAACATGCATGTTATTCTCATCCTTCATCTGCCCAGTGATTTGTTAAAACTGTAAGCTTTGAATTGTTATCTGTGCAGAAGCTAGTATCCTCAATAAGCCCAAAGATGCCTTTAAAAACTCCACTGCTTCATTCCCAATTTCAGTAGGGTCCACTAGAGTTGCATCAAAGCTAGAAGCATTGGTTATGTTGATGCCTTTTCTCACAATTACCTGAATTAGTTCGGTTTGGATTGGCTGTATGTTTTGGCTTCTCCCAACCTTCCTCCGTTCTTGTACCTCATATGTGGTGCCCTTGTCTTTCTCAGAAACAACTTGTTTAGGTCCCCATACCATCTTCGATTTAACTGCAATCTTATCATTGTTACTTCACTCTACAGGTTTCTCTTCAAGTTTGGGGCATACATTATCATGATGGCCAAACACCTCACAGTGCAGAGGGAACCTGTTTTCTTTGGGTTTTTTATTTTTCTTATCGTAATTCTGATATTTACTCCTACATCCTAACCATTGTGATATTTTCAGTATTTATTATATTCTCAATTTGTTTGCATAAATAAATTACAATGTATTGCCATACTTACGATGCATCGACCGTCATATTCATGGAAATTCATATTTTAGACACAGGATTCAACTTATAACCCATCTTGTATAACTGACAGATTCTGGTGACTTTTAATACCAGTCAGAGCCACGACAGACCACCCATTGGTGAACCCGTTCGGTCCAGATTGCCCATCTATTGAACCGCTGGCACTCATCCCAACTTTGGTAGTAGTATATGACTGGTTTACTGAAAGGTAGGGCCAAAGATTACGCTACAAAGTTAAGAGCATGGGGACAAGCAACACGGGTTTTACACATTTAATCCTAATTGTGAAGCATCAAAAGATAAGATGCAAGTCATCAAAATTTTCATAACTGAGAATTTTTTCTAAGATTAGAGTCGGCGTTGGTAACAAGGTGAGATTTTGGGAGAATCGGTGGCTCCTTGATTCATCGCTTAAAGATTTGTACCCTTATTTTTTTCCTTATTAGACAATCACAAGTACTATGTGCAAGAGGTGATGTACTCGGATCATACTGTCATGTCTTGGAATCTCGGTTTGCATCGTAACTTAAACGATTGGGAATTGGATACCGTTACATCTTTTTTGGATAAATTGATTAGCTTCCATCATTGTCCAGGGGATGAGGATAGGATGGTCAGGATTGAGTGTCCCAAAAGTGTGTTCTCTGTGAAGACTTGCTACAAGACGTTGGATAATCCAACCCATGTTACTCCTATTACATTTCCCAAACAAACAAAAAATTGGTTCCTAAACTGCCTTCTAAGGTGGCTTTTTTCGCTTGGACTTCATTCTTGAATAGCGCTTTAACTATTGATAATCTTCGTAAAAGTAAAGTTCTTGTTGTCAGTATCTGTTCTGTGTAAAAGCGATGGGGAGTTCATTGACCATTTGTTTCTTTTGTGTCCTTGTGTCCTTTTGCTGAAAGTATTTGGATTAAAATATTTACAGGGATCGGTATTATGTACCTTATTTTTGGAATGTTAAGGAACTCTTAACAAATTGGAAGACAAGAAACCTTGTTGAACAGGGTAAAGTATTATGGTTTTTGCGGTAAGGTAGTCCATGGCTAGAATGTATTGCGAGGAAGTTCGAAGGGAAAGAGAAGTCAAGAGCTTCAGTCATGGTCTCTATTAAAGCTCTCATTTTTTTGGTGATGTAAAGCCACGACGGATATGTCGGGGAAGTCTTTTGAGTCGCTTATGGTGATGTGGAAGGAGACGATCACCGAATATTCTTGATTGATAGTGGCTTGGGTAATAGTTGCTTGGTGGTTTTGTTTTGTTTGTTTTCCTTTTGCGTCCGTGTTTTCCTCTTAGAGAGACATGTTTTTCTTTTCTTTTGGTTTCCTCTTGTATTGGCCTTGTACCTGTTTTTTCATCAATAAAATATACATTAGCAAAATAAAAAAATAAAAAATTTGCTCGGCCTAGTGTGCAGTGAATAAATATGATTCCATAAATAATTTCGCCCTTTTAATTTGTTAGTCATTATTCTTGATGAATTTGTTATTAGTTGTTTGGAGTGTTTTTCATTTTTACGTCTGTAGTCATTTTGATGGACCCACAGGTCTTTACAAATAATAAGTAAACTCCGACAGTCAACCGAAATCCCTCATAATGGGCAGATAGACGATTTCTCGGCTACATTATCCCCCTAGATTGGATTTGGATGCCTATAACTCGGCCAGGATACATTTAAAAGGTTGTTTAGTCATAAGTATCAGTCTACAAAGTGTAAACAATTCCAGAAGGACAACATCAGAGTGAAAGCAGACAAGCATAAGTAAATCTCTTTGCTTGTATCCATTTTAATCAACCACAGATTCGAGGACATAGAAAAACTATTATAATTCTAAAAAGCTACAAGAATAAGTTAAATTTACCTGTATCTGGTTAGGATCCTCATAGAAACTTAGTTTAGAATACATGGGAAGCTGTTCTCACTGGATAATGAATTTAACTTCTGTAGAAGGTGATCTGATCGGAGCTCATATGGACATTTACATGTTTCTGCGACGGGACAAATCAAACTCAGGTCCGAAATGGCCAGTTTGTGTTTAGTATCTTCTTAGCTAACTTCAGACAACTCTTTGTCCCCAATATTCGCAAGATTGCTGTGAAGAATTTCCTCAATAAGTTTATTGATACAAGTTCCCCTAGCCTACACAGATAAAAAGTGTGTATATTAATAACACTAGTGATATTGTGTGAAATATCAACTACACAATATGAGAGTTGCAGTTCTTTAAGTGATTATATCTTCCTGACCTTTACTCCTATGGCTATAGCTGTCTTTAGCTTCAAAATTTCTCCTAATCTTAGAGAACCACCTTTTTTGTCTCTAATGGAAATTATTGGCACCTTCCTTGATGATGCCAAACTTGGAAGATGCTTTGTCAGCCACCGTGGGTTGCAATCTGTCGCTAGCAGCACAGCCTACACTCATGAGAATGGATTATTGTTAAGTGGAGCTCTACCTTTTTTCGAAATAATCCACAGCAGAAGTCTATAGCAGTTAAAATCGGAATTAAAAATGGAAAATGTTACAGAATGTGATTAACAGAAATTCAGAACATAATTAATTCCAAAAGATAGAATGAGTATAGGTTACCTGAAGCCGAACTTGAGAAGCTTTATATTCACCAGAGTCCTCACTAGGATCACTGAGGTCAGATATGGGTTTCATCCTCTCCAAAACACGTGTGACATCATTCACCCCAATTGAAAATTGTTGCTACAAGAGAACTCAATTTTCAGATAATATATATATAGTATCATTACATAAAAACAATAACCAAATAATGATCTTCTTCTCTGTGACAAGAAAGTTATTAAGCCCAAGCAGTAACACACCTTGATCCATATATTGTCAGGTAGTGTTCCTTTCGAAAGCTTAGCTGACTCTAATTCCCTGTTACCAAAAATAAAGATAAATCAGCAAACACTATAGGAAAACCGTATATATCTGAGAATGTTTAATATTTCAAAAACATTTTGGAGTCCAATTTTTTTTTGTTAAAATTAATTAATAAAAGAACCGAGAAACAGAAACACTACATAAGGAAACTCCCTAAACAAGTGAAAACACAATGGTACGTCTTAATAACTTGCCAAACGGCAAACCCATCTTTTGACTGAAAGCACAGGACTACCTTTCCTGAACCATATCATCCAATCTAGCCACAAACTCCTCTATGAAAACTCCTTTAATATCTTTAACTGTTTACTCCATGCAGTAAGTAACATTTACATCTTCACTATAAGAACACCACTAAGTTTGTGCCTATGAAGATTTTGCTTCCTTCTGTCCACGAGGCCCATTGAATAGCAAATGAAATAAATTTCCAGACAGTTTTTTTTAACCACACAAAAGGATAAACCATAAAAGTGAGTATCGTAGTGCGAAACAGTTTAGTATGTACCCAACCTAGCAATGTACATAAAAAAGGTAGAAGAGTGAAATAAAACTAACCCAACTTAGCATTCATTACATCCCCGAAGTGGAAGTTGCTGTTACTGTTCTCTCCCTTCCTCCAACTTGAACTCCACAATCCCTAAAGAACTTAATAACTTGAGGGCTCTCGTCCTGTGTGGATCTCTGTACAATAATCGCAACGCATAGCCTTTATCTCTCATACTCCTACATACCTGTGAGGAATTATTTGATGGTAACATCAGCATTTACAGCCAGCCACTGTCTGACAAGAGTTTGTCCGCAACAGATAGAATCCTATCAATAATGCTGCGTCCATATTCATCTCCTGCTCAAGTGCAAACACTCCCATACAAACCTACTCATCTTCAGGTATCGGTACATGAGGGTTCACAACCACAAAATCTACCCTTCCTCCTAGTCGACTTTCCATTGCTCACGCGACACTGTAGTTTATTTTCTAAGCAGGTCATGAGCCTCAAGTGTCTCACGGGTAATTATGGATTAGTATCAGTGCCTAAATAATAAATACCAGCATATTCCTGCCCAAGCATAATCACTATTGATGTGATAACATAATCACTGCCACACAGATTTCCATACAGAACATTGGTTGGTGCTTTAACAAGTTTACTCTATCAGCTAGAAGTGTATAGACTAGAGCAAAAGAATCATCACATGGCTTATAAACCCCAGGATAGCCACTAAAAGACAGATTTGGGTTTGACACTTTTGAAGGGCATCCTTGGTTGTAATACCTTTGTTTAGTAGCACGTGGAGGGATTAGCTGAATCTGTGGTCCATATCCATTCTCCTACATCCAAGATAAACATTGAATTCGAAGAGAAGCTTTGCATATTTGTAAATCTTCTGATATCAAAGTTGTTTTAAAGAGCTTGGAAAGCCGAGAGATTTGGGTATGTTTTACATGCATTTCTTTTTGTATCCTCCTAAGTTCTAATAGATAGCTGTAACGATTCTGCTCCACAACCCTCAATATTTCTACAATCTTCTCCTAAGTTCTAGGGTTTTATTCTTCTTCCTCATCAAGAACCAAACGATGCACATATTCAATTAGCTCTTCCAAAATATCATATATATCTTGACCTCTTGGGTGAGATTTGTCTCCAACAAAAAAATATATGTACCTCAATCTTTATCTGATTCAGCTGCAACATGGCTCCTTCAAGTCGTTAGCCTCATTGTTTTTCTCAACTTTGAGAATGAGGTATATATTCCAGCTTCAGCATAAATATTAGACAAAAAAACATAAGCAGCAGACCCTTGAGGGTCCAAGTGCAGTATAGAACTAGGTGCACGTTCTGCCACCTCTACATTTCCATGAATCCTGCACACTTTGAGGAGAGTTCTCCAAATTTCCATGCCAGCTTCAAATGACATCTCACAAATAAGTAAAGCTTCATTTACCCGTCCTGAGTGTCTGATTACATCCACCCTACATGCATAATGCTCCAACTGGGGTTGTAACTGCAAATCGTGGAACATCAAATGAAAATAATGGGTCCCTTCCTCAACTAAGCCCATATACTCACAAAGTCAAAGGACTAAACAAAGGTTGCATGATTTGGTTTCACATTTTGAAGTTGCATTTTTTTCAAATATCTCTAGTGCCCCAGAATTAAGTTAATGTTGTGCATAACCGAAGATCATGGTGTTCCATAACATAAAGTCCCTTTCAAGCATCTTAACAAACATTAGTCCAGAATCTTCTGTGTCCCCGCACTTTGAGTACATATCAAATGAGAGTGCGGCCACTGTAGACATATGACAGCAATTCTTGCTTGATAGTCTGAGCATGGATTTGTTTTCCTAATCCATTCAATTGTAGCAAGATTAACACAACTATCAAGAACTTTAGCATAAGTGATGTTATCAGGCTCCAAACCCAAGACCCATGATTAACATTCGAGTAAAGAACTTTTAAGCCTCTTCGCTTCGCTTCTGACATGAGAAACATGAAATAATTGCATTTCATGATACTGTTGTCTTTATCTCTATTCGATTATGGAGCTTCTTTGCTTCTTGCGTCACGCTACATCTACAATACATATCAACGAGAGCACTCCCAATACAATGATCAACACGCAACCCAGACGTAGTAATTCTGCTATGAATCTCCATCTCACGAATAGAAATTGCCAATTTGCACAAGCTTTTAGAACACTGCCATAACCAAACCAGTTTAAAATCGACTGGTTTCATACCTGAACAAAACATCAAATGGAAAAGCTCCAAAGCCGGTACTGATCGAGTGAATATAGCCAAGGGAGGTCTTTCATAATAGCTGTAATGCCACATCACAAGTCCTCCAAAATATGATTTTATCCCCTCTCCGTTCCATTGGACTTTTCCCTAAATTCCTCTGTCACCCCCAAATACCCTACAAATAGAGCATCTGCATGTGGAGTCCCAAATCTCCCATGATTTCCACCCCAAACTATCAACTACATTTTTTTTTGCGAAAACAATGTTTCTCTGTGAATTACTCCTTTCCTCCATAAAACCACACAACCATCGTCAATGGTAATCCCTATTCTAATTCTTGTAAGACCCATACCTCCTTGATCTTTCACTCTGGACACAGATTTCCAGTTAACAATAAGTTTATTGTTAAAGAACTTCATAGTGGCGGTCTTGGAGGTCACTTCGGTCGTGACAAAATTATTGCATTAATTAAGGACCGTTATTACTGGCCTTCTCTAAAGCGTGATGTGCATGACTTTGTTCGCCGTTGTTTTATTTGTCCGTAGTTTAAAGGTCAGCGTCTAAATACAGGCTTATACACTCCTCTTCCTATTCCTTTGGGGCCTTGGATCGACCTCTCTATGGATTTTGTTTTGGGACTTCCTCATACTCAGAGAGGTAATGATTCCGTGTTTGTTGTTGTGGATCGTTATTCTAAAATGGCTCATTTTATACGTTGCAAGAAAACTATGGATGCGATAAATATGGCAAATTTATTCTTCCGCGAGGTTGTTCGTTTGCATGGCGTTCCTAGTTCTATAACATCTGATCGTGATACAAAAATTTTGAGCTATTTCTGGAAAACTTTATGGAAAAGACTCGATACTTCTTTAAAGTTAAGCAGTACTGCACACCCACAAACTGACGGAGTACTTGAAACATTCCTAAAAAGATGCACATATAAAGTCAAAACCGACTTTACGGAAAAACTCTATCAATTTGGTACATCACCATCTCTGCATCATAAGTACGACTGTACGAGACTTAAGCGTCACCTCTATAACAATGATCCTAAAAAGGGCATACGGAAGTTACAGAAGGCCAGAAATAAAAACTTGTTTAAACAAGACTTATTTCAATACCGGTCACATTAAATTAATGGCTGAAGTTGCTTGGAAAAAAACCAACTATGTTTTGGGAGTTTGGCGATACCCCTCTTTTTCATGATTTAGTTACCGTCTATGGTTCAGTCTTTTTGGTATATGTCCACCCTACATGTAGCAGCTTCTTTACCAGTCTTAATGGGAGAAGGGGGTTTCCCTTATTGATGAAGGCTAGCATCCTAGTGCTAATGATGCTATCTCAGAACTTCCGAAACTATCTTGTATAGTGCAGTTTCAAGAGATAATCAGGAGCATCTTTTTGTCAGTTGCTCCGAAAATAAAGCATACAAAGGAACTCAACATACTAGCTCAAAGAACAAAATGGAAGTCTTGACGGTCAAATAGGCATTATTATCTTTCCAGAAGTAGTGGCACCAGGAAGAATTGGATTAAAGAATTGATCTTAATCTTTCTCAAGTTATGAACTAATATTGCAAATCTAGTTGAGCTTGAGTTTATCGTGACTACGAATGAATCTCCACCACATTTACGATATCCCGTTCAGATGTTTATCAATTCACCTTACCACAACAACGAACAAAAAACACACTTCTTTTTGTGTTGTTTCTTTGGCAAGTCGTACTGAGGTAGTGTAGCACCAAATTAAGCAATATATAACCTTTTGACCTTCTAATAAGAACCTGCCCCATCTATACTTCTGGTTAAGTCTAGAACTAAGACGTTTGGTATACCTTTTCTTAAACTGGACTAGAATATCAATGCTTCTCAAGGATTTAGATAATTACAATAGAAGTAAGATAACCCTTGTTTCTACTATTTATTTCAGATATATGAAATGCCCATACTTATCATTTACTATTTTCTTTGCATTCAAATTATCCTAGAACTTTGGAATTCTCACTGAACCCTTACTAACTAAACTAGGAATGGCCTAACCCCAGCTTTAGTCTCGGAAAAAAATGGGACATGCCTTACGAGGGGGGTTTACTTTTAGTAGACTAGTAATGAGATGTTCCTTAATTTATGAATGCTTATATTATGCTTTATTTGAGATGCCCAACTTTTCATTCTCTAATTCGCCCAAACATAATTAAACTAAACCGTCCTCATATTATAATCTCATGCCCGCATCCTAAATTAGTGACTGTATAAATGCATAAATAAGCAAGCTAAATTGTAGAAACAAGAACAAAAGTGATAAACCTGTTTAGTGACTTCAAGAAATAAACGAGACGTTCACCTTCACAGCAATTAGACCTTCCAGCAAACAAAATATTAAAAGTCGGCAATTAAAATAATATATACAAACTAAATAGCAATTGTGACCCAACTTGACTGAGTACTTACTGTTGTTCAGTAGTAGATACAGATTCTGGAGCCTTAACAATACTTTTGGACTCTTTGTTTTTCTTTCGCATGGTTGCCAAGGTTTAAACCTAGCAGATATCCTGCAATAGTTTTTCGCGACCAAAAAAAAGTAAAATTGAGGTTCAAGAAATTCTGAAGAAAAAAAATCCGTGCATTCGAAATCTGAATGTAACTCAACTTTTACTATTCTTACTAGAGCTAAGACCTTATGATGTGACACGCGTCACATGGTCGTCTCTCACCCAACTCGGGCCTTAGCCTATTTTAGTTAGATCACTGCTCGACTTGTTTAAATGTTTTGTTTCCTTTATTGTTGGGTTAGGAGGGATTGAGGGAGATCTTTCAGAAGAGATTCTAGGGAGATAATTAAGGTTTTGAAGAATAAATGCAGGAAAGTGGTGTAATTGTTCTGGAGGTTGTTGAAGTTGAACTCAAGTTTTGAGATTAAAATTATGTTAATTTAGTTTGTTTTAACGTTAGTTTTGCTATTAATTGGCGTTGAATTGAAACGGTTCCGCTTCCGCACCGTATTCTCGTCACCTTAAGACCATAGTTAAGATTTTATTTCTCCAGAAGACAAAGTTCGCCATAATACACAAAAATATACGAGCTTTATCATTCTTCCTAGCGTCACCTTGTTGTTTCGAGTATGAGACAAACAACTTATGATTGAAAAGTTAACGAAACCCTTTAAAAATGGCCTAGAGAACCCCAGCCTTCCCCCAGACAACAATATACCCATACATTACTCTCTGTTCTTCGAGGCCGCCTAACCTATTGTAGAGTGAGAGAAATCAACGATTTGATTTCCGAATTAACGATCAATTTTTTCACAAACCACATAAATGAACTTCCCAACTTCCCTTTTTTCACCAACTAGACATGGGTTGAGCCCCAATTTGAATCTTTGAGAATTGTAAATGAAACTACAATCATGTGATTACTCATGTGTAAGATTTAGCACATGAACCAACAAGTTTTTACAAATCAAATTCACACACAGACCAAACACAATCTGCAATCCTAAACCAAAGGGAGGTTTTGGGTTAAACCAAACCCAATGAAAAAATTTGAGTCGGGTGATCTATAGCAATCAACAACACTAAACAAATCACTTGATTGAAGAGAGAAAAAAAAATTACCTGGTGGTAGTAATTGCTCCAATAACTCCCAAATTTAGTGGATTGAACCTTAGATGGAGAGAGGGATAGAGCTTGGGGGGGGGGGGGGGGGGGGGGAGAGGTTTGAAGAGAAAAAAAAATTAGCTTAGGAGGGAAGGGAGAAGGGTCAAGGGTTTTAATCTCACTACTGGTGGGGTCTGAGGATACGCCTCTTTACTGATTTCAACAAATAAACTATACCACAACACGGTGGGAAAACGGCCGAAATACTTAAATGGGGAACCATAATAGATGGAGTTGTACTTTGAAGAAACTATGTAGATGAGGGGCGAAGACTTTGTTGGGACAACAAAATACAGTATAAACTCTATAGTTAATCCACAATACGATTGAGAAGCTTTAGTTAGTAGAAAAGTATGAAGAACACCAAATTGTATGGGAAAAATAAGATATTCAATTGTATTATCCAAGTAATTACAACGAATAAACTCTAAACCTTAAGCTTCTTCCTTAGAACTTCTCTCTAGATCTAACCTAGAAAAAAAAAATAAACTAAGTCTCCTTTATATACTAAAAAACTTAAAATACTAAAAGAACGCATCTCGAGGTAAAACACCCCTCAAAAATACAACTAACGCCAAAAGAAAAAAGGTTGAATCGCGCCTCTGTTCGAACAAAATTGTTTATGTTCGAATAAAATAAAATGTATTCGAATAGACTAAAATCTTATTCGAATAAAGCACCTCAGGCAGAATACCAGAAATCTATTCGAATAAAACCCTCAGGTAGAAACGTATTCGAACAAAAATAATTCTGTTAGAATATAATTGTTCAGTGTCTTCTTCAAATCCTCCTGGATCATGGCTCCCCCCTTTAGGAGCCTTGAGCTCCTGCTCAAGCTAGAACTGGAGATGTGGGAATGTGGCGATGCCCAATTCCTTGTTGTACCACTTTGACTTACTCGATAGTATACATTTCTTCCCAATTCGGAACGATTCAATAACACCCCGTTTAGTGGTATGAACCTTCATTTCTAGAATACCATCCTCCGGCAATGGATCTTCTCTTTCCATCCATAAGTCATCAACTGACGGTAGGCGAGTATTGATTTCAAAGTCTTCATCCAGAAGAGACGGCTCAAACAACTTCAAATGCTCGGCATTAATCACCTAATACATCTTCATGAAAGGTGGCAAATCCAACTGGAATGCATTGTCACCAATCTTTTTGAGTATCAAAAACGGACCATAACAGATAAGTTTGAGATTATTACCGTCCCCCTTAATTCGTTCCTTGCCCAAATGTAACCAAACGAGGTCGCCTCAAGAAAAGTACACTCAACCCTATGCTTGTCGTGGCGAGCCTTGTACTTTGCTTGAGTCTTCTTCAACTGAGCTTCAACCACCTCATGAACCTTGCTGATCTTTTCAATGAAAGGCTGAGCTTTAACCTGCTCTTCTTCCTCCTTCCCTGACACCATCTTGTCACCAAGACTAAACGCCAAATCAAAAGGGCTTTGCGGCAAGTATCCCAGACAAACTTCAAAAGGAGACTTTAACGTGGAACCATAAATCGCCCATTTGAACGCAAACTGAAGATACGGTAAACTCTCATCCAAAGTCTTAGGATGCTTAGAATGGAATCTCTGTAATAAATGTACCAAAGTGCGGTTAATAACCTTTGTTTGCCCGTCTATCTGCGGATGGAAAGCGGTACTTCTCTTCAACTTAGTGTCCATCATCCCCCATAACGATCTCTAGAAATGTCCCCAAAAACGGTTATCCCTATCATAAATAATAGAAGAAGGAAACCTGAAATACCTCCAGAAGTCTCTGAAAAACAATCTCTGGCATGGAATAAGAACAATCATCTTGCTGAATCGATCCACCACCACAAACAAATAGTCATTCTTACACCTAGTCATGGGCAAACCACCCATAAAATCTATCAAAATGTTCTCCCAAGGTCGACTAGGAACTGGCAATGATAAGTACAGTCCTATCTTCCTATTGGAAGGCTTCGATGTGTTGCATAGCACGCAACCACGAACCACACGAGCCACATCCACCTGCATCTTCGTCCAATAAACATAATGCCGCAAATTCAAAAGATTTTTCTTAACCCCAAAATGACCTGCTACCCGGGAACAATGTGCCTCACGAATCCACTACAAACAGTCTCCACCCTCGGGAATACACAGTAGACTGCCCCTGTAAATCAAATCATCCTTCAGAACATACTCGCAAGTCTTGCCCTGCAGCAACTTCTCATGAATCACATTGAGCTCCATATCATCCTCATACCCTGAAACATACTCAGAAGGAACAGTCAGTTGGATCTGCATAGCGACCAACAATGCGAAAATAGTTGGTAATGGGGGTCGAGATAACATGTCAGCCAACTTGTTGTCCACTCCTTTCTTATACTTGATCAATAAGGTAAACTGCTGAAGGTACGACATCCACTTTATATGGCGAGCTTGCTGAAGCTTGGACTGCGTAGATAAAAATTGTAATGGTTTGTGATCAGAATGTACCACAACCTCCTTCCCTAATTAATAACTCCGCCAATGCTTCACTGATTGATATAACACGTAGAACTCCTTATCGTAGGTAGGATAGTTGCGTACTGCTCCTATAAACATCTCAGAATGGTAAGCAACAGGCTTCCCATATTGCAAAAGGATTGCCCCCAATGTATAGTCTGACGCATCTATCTCGACCTCAAAAGGCCGCTACAAATTAGGCAATGCTAACACTGGTGCATACCTAATCTTCCATTTTTGTAACAGAAAGGTCTTCTCATGGTGCTCTTCCCACACAAATTATACCCTGGTCTTCGTCAAAGAATGCAACGGTGCGGCTATTTGTGAAAAATGTCGAATAAATTTTTGTAAGTACTGACAAGAACCCATAAAACTCCTCACTTCCATCACTGTGCGGGGTCTAGGCCAATTAGTAATGACCGAGACCTTCTCTGGATCGACCTTAAGCTCGCCGCCACCAACAATAAAACCCAAATAGACTAGCTCCTGTTTCCCAAACTCGCACTTTTTCCCGTTAAGTAAAAGTTGTTGTAATCGCAGCATGCCCAACACTTTGTGTAAATGCCCAAGATGCTCCTCCCATGCACGACTATATATCAAGATATCATCCAAATATATAATCACAAAATTATCAATAAACGCATGAAGTACCTTATTTATTAATCGCATAAATATCGCCGGAGCATTACATAGCCCAAAAGGCATCACCAACCACTCAAATAAGCCCTGTTTGGTTTTGAACGCTATCTTCCAAGTATCCTCCTCCCGGATTCTAACTTGATGGTAACCCGACTTAAGATCCAACTTAGTGAAAAACTAAGCCATCTGCAATTCATCTAAAAGCTTGTCAATCTGTGGAAGCAGATAAGGACTTTTCACTGTGATCTTGTTCAACGCCCGATAATCCACACACATCCTCCAATGCCCATCCTTCGTCGGCACCAGTAACACCGGCGAACCACAAGGTGAGTAACTTGGATTAATAACTCCTTGCTCCAGGAGTTCATGTACCTGTTTCTTGATCTCGTCAGACTCTGTAACAGAAGTCTGATATAACCCAATATTAGGTAGTGGCTCACCATTCACCAATGTGATATCATGCTCCACATCCCTCTTGCGCGACATCCCTTCTATGCCCAGAAACAAGTCTTCATACTCCTCTTGCAACTCCCCCATATCGGTTTATTGCTTTGGAGACATTGCCAAAGTAGACAATATTGTAGCCGATGGGCCCTCTTGAACCGATCGCACCAACAATAAAACAAATTTGCAACTCGCATTAACCAACCTTTTCGCCTGAGTCGCCGTTACCAAATTACTGGTAGTGATATATTCCTTACACGCATTAATATGAAACTCAGTCCCATCCTTCACCAAATAATACTTGCGAGCACGATGGTAAAGGATTGTATCCCGATCCCAAAGATAAGGGCTACCTAAGATGACTTGACATACATCCAACGAAACCACCTCACATGTCACTTCGTCAATAAATTTCTCAGTAATCGCAAACTTGAAGATACACTGCTTAGTGATCTTCAACTCTGCGTCTTTCTGAATCCAACCCAAACCATACGGCTTAGGATGAGCCACAGTAGCCAAACCCATCTTCTTCACCATCGCCTCATAAATTAAATTCTTCTGGCTACCCAGATCAATAATGGCCTCAACTAAGCTCTACTTCACCTGAATGCTGACAAAGAAAAGCTCATCTCGACTCGCCTCGTCGATAACTAGAGGTTTCTTGAATATTAGAGTAAGCTTAGGATTTGTCTTATCTAAATTCGGAAGATCCACAATCGCTGCGGCTAGTGCACGTTTCTCTTTTTTGCCCTTCTCCTCCTTCGGTCGAAGCTCCGGGTGAAGTTTTCTACCATCTATCTGAATTGTGCCCAATAGCCTTGCAATGACTATAGATAGTCCCTCTCCTTTGGACTCCCCTTTCTGATTAAACTTCCAATTAGCCTTGTACCCTAACTTGTTATTGTCATCTTTCTTGTTGCTTTTCAAATATTTACCTTTAATGGCAATTGCTTTAACGGTAGCGTCCTCGATATTCGCCACATTGAAGAGCTTTAATTCTCTTCTAATGGACTCCGACAAACCCCCCGTATACTTCATAAACACGTCGTACTCATCCACATCAATATCCAAAACCAACGCTTGGTTATGAAATTTCGTAGTGAATTGTTGTACGGATTGCCCAAACCTTTGGCGTTAATTGTGCTATTTAAACCACCATTCCTGTTCATACCTAATTGGATAGAATTGCTTCCACGCCAAGACCTTAAATTCCTTCCAACTCAGACTTCCGACATTATGTCATTTCTGATAGGATTTCTACTGCGTTAATGAGTGACTTGTGAATTTCAAAGTAGATAAGCAAATCTTCTGAGCATCTAAATATTCATCAATGGAAAAATAGGTCTCCAACCTATCTAACCAATTATTTAACTTCTCGGCATCGACAAAACTATCAAAAACTGGAATCTCAACCTTAAAACCAATACGAAGATTACGCATAGGATTCATTGACTTACCAAAACAAGGACGCTCCTTGACGAAATCGGCATCACTAGAATCACTAACCATCCCCGTATTATCGATATCTCCATCCCCCTCCAAAACCCCTTTTCTCCTCGAGCAGCCTCGCCGATGAGAGCGGCATCGCCGTGTCGCCGAAGTGGAAGCCTTCGCGAGGTTTGTGAGACACAATTGTTCAGCTAACTTCCCTCGTCCATCTTCAAATCATCCTTCTTCTTCAAATTATGTTTGTGATGAACCGTCAATGGACTCACTAGCTTCTTCTTTGTTTGCTTGAGACTGTCACGTGTAGAGACCATAAACCACAATCAACCCCCTGAGAATCAAAACTGGAAAACTGATACCACTTAATCTACAATACGATTAAGAAGCTTTAGTTAGTAGAAAAGTATGAAGAACGCCAAATTGTATAGGAAAAATAAGAGATTCAATTGTATTATCCAAGTAATTACAACGAATAAACTCTAAACCCTAAGCTTTTTTCTTATAACTTCTCTCTAGATCTAACCTAGAAAAGAAATAAACTAAGTCTTCTTTATATACTAGGGAACTTAAAACACTAAAAGAACGCATCTCGAGGTAAAGCACCCCTCGAAAATACAACTAACGCTAAAAGGAAAAAGGCTGAATCGCGCATCTGTTCGAACATAATTGTTTATGTTCGAATAAAATAAAATGAATTCGAATAGACTAAAATCTTATTCGAATAAAACACCTCAGGCAGAATACCAGAAATCTATTCGAATAGAATAAAATCTATTCGAATAAAACCCTCAGGCAGAAATCTATTCGAATAGAATAAAAATCTATTTGAATAAAACCCTCATGCAGAAATCTATTCGAATAGAATAAATAATCTATTCGAATAAAACCCTCAGGCAGAAACGTATTCGAACAGAAACAATTCTGTTCGCGTAGAATTGTTTAGTGTCTTCTTCAGATCCTCCTGGATCAAC
Source organism: Kingdonia uniflora (assembly GCA_014058105.1). NCBI lineage: Eukaryota > Viridiplantae > Streptophyta > Magnoliopsida > Ranunculales > Circaeasteraceae > Kingdonia > Kingdonia uniflora. The sequence continues at coordinate 2,802,746 of JACGCM010000622.1, forward strand.
AGTTAAGACTAGCTATAATATAATGCATAAGCTTATGGTCCATCAAAGCCTACACTAAATGATCCAAGGGATTCACCATCACTCAAGAAGCAATGTCGTCCTTGGCATCTATCTTTAGAGTAGGAAGAAAATGGGTCATCTTCTCTTATAGTTTTAGCTAATACAAACTCAAACTTTACACCATCCTTTTTTCTATTTCAAAATTAGGCATTGCAAATGATCCTAAATAAGCAAAACAACAACTTCTGATGTGAACATCTCCTAGTGCACGTGGTCCACTCATTGATGGTCTTCTTATTTTAGCTTATTAAGATTAAGGGCTTAACTATTGGAGATACTTTTATTTTAAAGTCTAATTATATTATAATTTGGTGAGGTAAGGGACTTGCTATTGCAGGAGGATTAGGGTTGAGGCCTATATAAGGAGATGGTGGTGTAAGTTTATTTCTTAGTTGTGATTGAATAAAGTTCAAGGTTTAGCCCTAATTTAGTTTTAGGCTAATTTTATTGTAAAAGACATCTCGATTTAGCTTCTGCGTTGAGAGTTTACATCAACTTACCTTTAAAAATAAATCCCCTTTCGCGCACAATCCATCGAAGAATAGGTTGCTACCCTCAAATTTGAATTCAGAAGATGTACAATTGTAGAATACGCTCTCAATATGCCCACAAAGACCAGATACTGTCCCAATTCATCACCATCGGTAGTTACAACAATCAAAAGAGAGTGCGATTTGTGTGGAAGTGAGAGAATCCAAATTTCTTTCTGAAGAGAAAAATAGAAACTTGAGGGAGATATATATATATATGATTGATGAAGATGAGAAAAGTTTAGATTTTTGTGTTTCGCTGCGTCCTTTCCATTTATAGCATATACAGTTCCAAAATGGGTTTAGGTTGGGTTTGTTTTGTTAACCAAACACAAACCCAATCTCAAACGTCTTCCAGCAGTTAAATTTTGGGTTTGTGTTGGTTGAGCTGGCGCTGTTAGAACTTAACTGAGTGTGAGCTCCTCAAAAAAGAAGAAGAAGAGTTTGACGTAATTTTAATTACCGCGCAGTGTTTTGATTACCGCCTAGATTTTTTGGGCGGTAATCAGAATACTACGCAGTAATTAAAAGTTATTTTATCCATTATGGTTGGCTGAGCTCTCTCCTGGCTACTTCTTCACTCCTTTAACCCGGTTTAAGAGATGAGTACCTCTTCCTATTCTCAAAAATCATCATTCCAAATGGCAAACTCCAGCACCAACAGTAATAACTCAATACTGCTGACTCCATCCTCCCAAAACCCACCTTCAACACTATTTTCTCAACACCCATCTTCATAATTCACTTTATACCTCTACCATAACCAATCGTAATTCTAATCACATACCCCACTACCATTTACCATGTCGCAAGGGGATACCTTCGGAGGACAGTATCAAAATCCCTTTACACTCTCTCAACCACAACCTCGGGAGTTTAGCCCGTACTATCAACACTATTCGATTACTCATCTTCAAGGTTTCAACCTCCCAATTACTTTCAGAACTACCTATTAAATGGTGAATTTACCGAGTTAAATATAAGTTTCGCAAAGGCTCAAATACCTGTAAACATTACGATGGCCGGGAAAGAAAAAGGAAAAGAAAGAAAGAAAAGAACATCCGCAAAACAAAGACAAAACGTGCAAGTCCCGGATGATGCTGAGTTTTTGGACGAGACAGATGATACTGGACTTCATTGGACGGATGCAGACTTCACGTGTCTGGCAAAGGCGTGGGTAACGGCTTTTGTCCAAACAACGGGTCGTACAAAGGCATTTACTTTATATCAAAAGCTCAACATTGCCTTTAACAGAGACCCCAAGTACCCCACATGACGATCATGTGGGTCGACCAAAGCTCAGTGGTATCCTCTTAATGCACAATGTGTGATATACAAGGGGATAGTTGCTCAAGTACAATTTCGGGTACGAGAGCAGAAAAAACGATGATGATCGGGTATGTTTTAATTTACTTTAACTTAATTTTATTTATTTTTCTTGGATATACACGTTATTTATTTGTATTTCGTAATTTTGGGAATTGTAGGAAAAAGATGCATACATGATCTATCAAGGTATGAATAACGGCAATGACTTCAAACACCGTGAAGCATATAAGATTTTAACACAAGAACCGCGATGGGTTAGCCTAAACAATGATGGTTTGAACCATACCGAGAATCTACCCAAAAATATGGTCTCGAGAACATTGCACAATTCTTCTTCGGGGAACTCGATTGGATCAAACAACTTATTGGAGGATCCCCAACAACCCACCTATACCTCAATCCGCTCACCAAAATTCTAAATTAGATGGTTCGTTGTATGAGGGTGGAGCGAGGTCTATCAGCCAAAAACAAGGGCGTGAATGGTCTAAGTTTAATCCCTACATCAATCTTAAATGATGAATTAGGTTTAATTGTATCTATTTTTTGTTTAATTTTGTGCGTAGAACTACTATTTTAAGAATTGTAATTGCGTTTCCATTTAAATTTAAGTTAGAGCAAAAATTGATCAATAATAATTAAATTTAAAGAAATGGGACATCAGGTCGTACAAGTACTTATATAGAGATTTTCAATAGAAATAGTTCAACACTAATGCACACAATAAAAATATACGTCTACAGAAACACTTATCTAGCAACTATATCTACTGAGACGGACCAATATCATATCCAGTATCCCGCCTCCTACAGATACTACCGGCTCCCCTAGTTTGAATGCCAGGTCTATGGGTCGTCTGCCTAGTCCTAACACTACTACCATCTGGTAGCGGCACTACCTGTATAGTCGGTGTCATCCTCAGTTGTAACTTCTGAAAAGGAGATAAAAATTAATTTAGATTTTGACAAAATAAATGTGACCTTAAAAGGTATAAATAAATAAATAAATAAATTACTTACATGCTGATATAGTTGCTCGTTGATAATGCCATAAATCCTCGTTAGAGTAGCATTTTGATCAATTAACGATGTGATCGTCTCGGCGTCCCGCGCAAACTCTTAAAGGACGACTCACCGCATACCCAGACACAGGTTCCATAACTCCTCTGAGTCGTAGGAACGAGGTACCGCTGGTGGCTCCCTCTAGCAGTGGATGGGGATGGTCTGACGCCTCCTTGTCCACTCCATGTTCCACCCCAAGTCTTGCCCCATCTCCAAGTTAGGCAAACTGAAGTCTTGGAATAGGCTATGAACCTCTGCTGACATAACCGTAACAGGTGTAATACTAGACCTGAGTGCACTGACCCTAAACAGATCTATGTTCCCCATCCTCTACGAATTTGTCAACAGGTGGGCAACCTCATTAGTTTGGTTATGCCAGTATGTGTTGTAAGTCATCCTTGACTCGTCCATCACAAACTGGCTACAACCAACGAAGTCAGACTCTCTCAAAGCCTTTAAATCAATTGGACTAAGATGTGGTAACATATTGGATAAAAGATTTATCGGAATACCTGTATAGCCAGTCAATTGCCTCTAACATCTATCCCCCAAGTAATACTCGCAGTTTCCATATGGGACTTGAAGTAGCATCCTCTTTAAGGACAGCTTTGAAGCGATATGTATGCCATCTAACTCTAATGCCGCAGATATACCCCAAGGATGCCAGTTGATCGAATTAATAATTTGGTGGTCAATGAGGTATTTGGCTATCATAAATAAGTTCCCTGCCTGGTCATTTGTTTTCTTTCTATTTCCTTTCTCCCATGCTCTAAGGCAAGAATACAACGTCATCTTCAGCGCATTGCTAACAATGGGGTAACCAACCCCACAATACTCGTAGAACCAATACTATATTTGGGAACAACACATAAAACAATAAGAAATTTTATTTAAGACGTTTATTGCAAGATATTTGATTTGTATCATTGGAAAAAGTGTTATTGTAACTCAATAAGTTGCTAAAATCCAGTGATGACACCCCCGGTCATGACTGCGGTATCCAACCCATAATACAGAGAAGCAAGAATAGTAGAACCCCAATCATATGAGGGAGCTTCGTCCAAATCGGCCATGATCTTGAGATATCAAAGCGGGACAGTGTCGTTGGCCATTTGGAACCAAAAATGTCCCATCATAAAAATGATAAAAGTACGAGCCTTCATACTATCATTAGATCGATCATATGTGATGGTCAAATACTTCCTCGGATGTGCAATGCTGACATTCCTGTAGGAGCACGTTCCCGCTAGCAACGAGGTGGAAGGTCCCTTGGCGACCCCACCACTAGGAGTATGAACATTCCAGCTAGGTCATGCCGCGGGCCACTTAGAGCGACAAACATATCCATGGCTAAGACTTGCCCAACGACCATAGAGCCATCACAAAGACAACTAACGACCAACCTGCGGTTAGCCCCCTGCCCACGTGGAAATATAAAAGCCCACTGCCCTGAATGGACATCGTGGGAATTCCCCAGGGCACGTGAGCAGATGCACCCCTAGGTTAAACCCTCCCTATAAATAGAGGTGAAGGGGTAACCAAGAAAGGGTCTTCTTCTTCTTCTTCTGAAACTTACTCTTCTTCCACTGCCTCCTGTACGGCTCTCTTTCAGAGATGATTAGCCAAACCAAGGAGACAGAGAGAACCTGGAGAGAGTTGAGCGGTGCCCCTCTGGCATAGTATCAAGCTCGAAACTAACGTATGCTCATTGTTATCCCCAAGATGAATCACGATGTGCGACTCTCTTTCAAAGACGATCAGCCAAACCAAGGAGACAGAGAGAACCCAGAGAGAGTTGAGCGGTGCCCTTCTCCGGCATAGTATCAAGCCCAAAACTAACGTACGTTCATTGTTGTCCCCAAGAGGAATCATAGGACTTCAATTGGCGCCATCTGTGGGAATCAGGCGGGTTTCATCTTTATTGGCGCCGTCTGCATTCCCCACCTAAGCATCTTCAGAGCAACGATGGTCGTTTTCACCCATAATCAATCCCAGGAGCAAGCTACGGCCGAGATGAGGGCGGCGTTGTTGCAGCTGTAGGAGCAGATGTTCACTAAGGATGATCGGATATGCCAACTTCAACTCGCCAACGATACACTTTGAGACACTCTAGTCGCTGGAACTCAACCGCCGCCAGACGGCCCGGTGGTCCCCGCGTCGGTCAGGGAGTCTATACCACATGAGCTAGTGCCAGGAAATGGCGCGCTACCCCCAATCATGACCTAGTTGGCGGGCACCAGGCTACACCACTTTACCATCCGTACGTGCCGCCACACGGGCCCGCCGCAACCAAGACCGGGTTATTAGCTCAGCCGCAACGACCCGCCACCCCCTGGTCGTTTCGCGCCATAGTTCTACGATTCCAGAGTACCATCTCCCATCATGGATTACGGTGTACGGCTTGGCAATGACAGTACCACCCACCCACCATGATATCCACTTTATAGCCTTGATGACCCCTCCTAGCCCCCTGGCCACGGGTACCAACTCTACAATGACCGATACCACGTATATAACGATTGGTTTCACGACCGGTATCCGGGTATGCCTTCGTTCGAATAACCCTACGCTCCACCCCACAAGAGCCACTTTGACAAGTTATCCACCAGGAACGAGGTCATCCCCGGATGAGCCACGGGAATTAATGACCAGCAGTCGTTAACAGCCGCATCGGCCGAGGCACTAATCAGGACCATGCAGGGCACTGATCCAACTAAGCGGTTAACCAAGGAGATCCTCCACCGGATCCATAACACCCTGTTTACTGCGCCCATTCAGAGCTACGTTCTAGGCCAGAGCCACTCTGGACCAAAGATCGAGGCCTTCACAGGATGCCCGGACCCCAACCAACACCTCTCCAAGTTTCAGTATAACATCGACCTACAACATCAAACGGATGAACACATGTATCGCCTGTTCCCCTCAACCTTGTCCGATGGGAACCTCGCATGGTTCTAGAGTCTCGAGCCCAATTTTATATCCACGTTCGAACAACTCTCGCTAGTTTCATCGAGAGGTACCTTCACAACCAGTAGTCAAAGAAATAGCTAGCGGAGCTGTTTTCATTGAAACAACAGGTTGGCAAAACCACCGAATCCTTCCTATCAAGGTTTAAAAGCGAGCTCACCCTCATTGAATAGGTCGACGCCCCGATCGCCTACCTCGCCTTCATGGGTGCCTGCCTCTCCGAATCTAAATTGCACGAGGTCTTGCACATGAAACGGCCCAAAACTTTTAAACATCTTTATGAAAAAGTCCAGAAATATCAAAACGTGGAAGCCGATAATTGTGCATCCGCCTCGCAAACTGCCGCCCTCATGAGTACCACATTCGCCCCTTCATCGGTAGTTTACCCAGATGTCACTAAACATCTGAGGGACCAACAAGGGGACCTCGACGATGGCCAGAACAAACGGCGAACTGGGTGCGACCTGCGCGATAAAATAGAACCCCATAGAGATGGACGTCAAAGATCCCCACGTTGAGAATGTTATCCCCCCAGGGACCTCACCATATCATGGGCGGACCTACTCTTCGCTGTTAAGAATGACCCCGACTACAGAAAGCTACACCTCAAACCCGACCGTCTTGGCCGCCCATGCTGCGCGCACCATGACGTACATGACCGCACCACCGAGGAGTGTTATGACTTCATCAATATGACTAAGACTTGGTTCTGCATCGGACGCTATACTCGCTACCTCAAAAGACCAATCTTGCCTGCTGACATATTGCCTCGCCAAACACTCGACCAACCCGGGACAAGCGCACGGGCACCGGGGCATCTGACAGTATGTGAAATGATCTTGGGGGATCTCAATAGTGCTCCGTCTCGAAATGTCGTCTCCAATTCTACGAGGTAGTGTTATCGTCTCACCGAGAATCAGCGTACGAACTATGACATCGAAGCAGCCACTAACATACCACCTGAACATGCAATATACTTTACTGACCACGACCTCGGCTCAGTCTCCCATCCGCACGATGACGCCCTCGTCATTTGGATCATGATTGGCGGTGTCCTCGTCAAACGTATGGTGGTTGATTATGGTAGCGGTGTTAACATCCACTATTATGATGCCTTTCGAAACATGAACATGCAGGGTTGCCTAACACCCTCCAAAATAGGGATCTCCAGCTTCAATGGGTCCCCTGAGCGGGCTATGGGAGAGCTTGCTACTCAGGTACAGGCCAGACCAGTCGTGGTACCTTCAACGTTTATCGTCATCAACAACCCCACAGTCCATTATAATGGTATTCTGCGACAGGATTGGATCCTCGCCATGAAGGCAGTCCCGTCTTCCTACCACCAGGAAATACGCTTCCCAACAAAATTTGGCCCATGCCAGATACAAGGCTGCCAGGTTGCAGCCCATTTCTGTTACGCTAACTTACTCCAAAACTTAATAAATCACAAGAACTCCTAGAAAAAGGGGAAGCACATTGTCATTAAGGATTAGCAACAAACAGGGAACAAACCCATGGCGGTGGACTCGTCCCCCGTTGCCCAGAAATGCAAATGCATACAGACGTACCACCTGACTAGAACATTGCAGTTATAAGCACGTTCAACAGAGCATGAACCCCGCCTCTCGTAGAGCCAATCATTAAGATTGATCTTGACGGCCCCACGATAACAACATATATTGGTTCCTTGTTAACAGGTAACGAGAGAACACACCTCATCACACTCCTTTGGCAGTACAAAGATATCTTCGCCTGGTCCTTCGATGAAATACCTTGTCTAGACCCCACAATGGCTTGTCATCACTTATATGTTAACGACAAAGCTAGCTCCATCAAGCAGAAACCACGTCGAACAACACCTAGATTACGTGGGGCCATCAACGACGAGATCCAAAAGTTACTGCAAGCAGGGTTTATCCGACCCGTCGACTGCCCATACTGGATAGCTAACGTCGTCGTTGTCCCCAAAAAGAATGGGAAAACTTGAGTGTGTATTGATTTTACCGACCTTAACCGATACTGTACAAAGGATAGCTTCCTCATGCCCCTCATAACCAGACTGGTCGATTCTATGGCTGGACACGAGTGATTGTCCTTCATGGACAGTTACTCCTGGTACAACCAGATACAATTGGCAGTCGAGGACCAAGAGTGTACTTCCTTTACCATCGAGCAGAACCTGTACTGCTATACAGTCTAGCCTTTTAGCCTGAAGAACACGAGGCATACTTACCAACGCCTCGTTACCACCATGTTTGAAGAACTGTTAGGCAAAATAGTTGAGGTCTATATTGACGACTTTCTCGTCAAGTGTCGGCTGAGCAGCGACCATCCCACCGAGTTTGAGACGGTCTTCACAAAGTTGTGATCCTATAAGATGCGACTTAATCCCAGAGAAGTGCAGCTTCGGAATCTCCTCGGGGAAGTTCCTCGGACACCTCGTCACTTAACGCGATATTGAGGCCGACCCCAATTAAATCCATGCTCTCGCCTGTATGTCGTCGCCACAGACACTGAAACATGTTCAAGCCCTCGTCGGCAAAATCGCAGCACTCGAATGCTTTACTTACAAAGCTTCCTACATATGCCGTCCATTATTCTAATGTATTCGTGAGAACAAAAAATGCCAATGGAGTGACGATTACGAGGCAGCCTTCTAGAACATGTTGCGCTACTTGGCCACCCTACCCATCCTCAACACCCCAAACGAACATAAATTACTGGGTTTGTATCTTGATAATACCGATGAATCCATCAGCGCAGTCCTCGTTCGTACGGAAAAACAAACTGAGAAACTTTTATACTTCGTCAGCAAAACCCTCTTGGGAGCGGAACTGCGATACTCTACTGTAAAGAAACAGGCCCTCGCCCTGGTATACGCCTCCCAGAAACTACGGCCATACTTACAAACCTATAAAATTAAGATCATCACCACCCAACCACTACGAGAGATCTTCACCAAGAAAGATAAAACTCGCTGCATCGCTATATGGGCGATCACTCTGAGGGAATTTGACATCCATTACTAGCCAAGGGTCGCGATCAAAGGACAGGTGGTAACCAACCTCCTCGTTGACCTCCCCATTTCTGATGACAACTGGCATAATGAAGATGAAAAAGACCATGACACCCATTTCGAACCCAACGAGCCGACATATACTAAAGGATGGCGACTGTACACTGACGGGTCAGTCAATGCGGGTGGCTCGGGTCTAGAGATAGTGCTGGTTACTCTTACTGACGAAAAAATCAAGAAGGCCATACGGGTCAACTCCCCCCTTAGTAACAATGAAGTAGAATACAAGACATTATTATGTGGGGTAGATTCAACGTCGGCCCTAGGTATGGAAGAAATTTCTATCTTTACCGAATCCCAGCTCGTTGTCAACCAGTATAGCAGGACGTTCCAGGTCAACGGCAGAATGTCTAGCTACATGGAATCCCTAAAACAACACCTGACTAAGTTTCAAAAGGTCAACCTCAAGCACATTCACCGCGGCGCTGAGAATAGACACTCAGACGCCCTTGCATATTTTGTAGGCATCGTCGGCGACAGACTCTGAGTAATTCAGGTCAAAAGCCTAGATAAACCGAGTATAGCCCTGAACCTAATACCAGCCATGCAGATTGATTGCCCAGCTCTCCTCGACTGGCGTCCGCCTCTCCTTAACTTCCTCGGGGAATACCATATTCTTCCTTCTGACTGATCGGTCGCTAAGGGCATCTGCAGCAAAGCATACAAATACACGATCATTAATGGCGGACTCTTTCAAATAAGCCTGTATGCCTCACATCTTACATATATTACTGGGGAAAGGGTTAACAGAGTCATCACAAAAATCTACGCAGGCGTCTGCGGTGCCCATACAGCGGGTCATTCCATGGTCGATCGCGCTCGTACACAAGGATTGTGCTGGCCAACGATGCGACAGGATTTCATAGCGTATGCCCAAAAATATGACAATTGTCAATTTCACGGGAACCTGATTCATGCACCTGCTATTGACCTCCACACAGTCTCTAGCCCCTGGCAATTTACAAAATGGGGATTGGGTATCGTTGGGGCTCTCCATATGCCGAGCGGGAAACGCCAATGGTTGTTGGTTGCCACAGACTACTTTACCAAATCGATGGAGGCGATACCCTTTGCTCGTATCAGGGACAAAGACACCTTTTTATAAAAACACATCATTACATGGTTCGGCATCCCCGCAGTCCTGATGACCGACAATGGTACATAATTCATGGAAAACAAGGTCACAGATTTCGTTCGACCTTACAATATCAAATCCTCCCCTCCTGCCCTAGATACCCTTAGGGAAATGGGCAGGTGGAGGCCACTAACAAAATAATAATTGATGGTATCAGTAAATGCCTGGGCTCGACGAAAGGTCGCTGGGTGGACGAGCTTCCCCACATTCTGTGGTCTTACCGAACGACGCCGTGGAAGAGTACAGGCTTCACCCCATTTATGATCACTTATGGCTCTGATATAGTACTACCTTCCGAGGTCATCAATAATACTCTGTAATCTCCTATTGTGGGCAGTGAGATCAACGACCAACTCCTCGCTAAGAACCTTGATTTGATAGACAAAACTAGAGAGGAAACATCCTCCCGCATGCTCCAGTATCAGGAGATACTAAAAAGAAACTATCACAAATGGGCAATTCCTCGAAAGTTCTGCGAGGGGGACTCCGTCATGAAGAAATTCTTTTCTACAACTTATTATCATAACAAGGGTAAACTCCAACCTAATTGAGATGTCCCATACCTCATATCCCGTGTCATTGATGGCAACGCCTACTACCTACTTAATCGCGATGAAGTGGAGCTCAAATCCCCCTGGAACGTCATGAACCTCCGCAAATGAATTTAGTTGCAATACCTTATATGTATATAGTCACTTATCTTGTATATTTACAGTTTCAGTTCCATACTGTTCCACGTCCTTGCAAAGACGAGAGTCATTTTTTAAAGTTAAAATATACTCTCATGACTGGGGGCGTCCTTGAAGTAGGACGTCCTCGCAAATGCGAGAGTCATTTTTTTAAAATAAAAATGCACTCACATGACTGGGGGCATCCTTAAAGTAGGACGTCCTCGTAAAGACGAAAGTCATTTTTTTAAAGTAAAAACGCACTCAGATAACTAGGGGCGTCCTTGAAGTAGGACGTCCTCGCAATGATGAGAGTCATTTTTTAAAGTAAAAATGCACTTACATGACTGGGGGCGTCCTTGAATTAGGACATCCTCGCAAATATGAAAGTCATTTTTTGAAGTAAAAACGTACTCATATAACTGGGGGCATCCTTAAAGTAGGACGTCCTCGCAAAGACGGTAGTCATTTTTTTAAGTAAAAATACACTCACATGACTGGGGGCGTCCTTGAAGTAGGACATCCTCGGAAAGACGGTAGTCATTTTTTAAAGTAAAAATGTACTCACATGACTGGGGGTGACCTTAAAATAGGATGACCAAGTATACTGTTATGGTTGCTAGGGCAACCACGACTACTTAGTCATACGAGAACAATTTAAAATTTTTGTTGGGTACTTCGCACCTAAGTATATTATTACGATTGCTAGGGTGACCGCGACTACTTCGTCCTACGTGGACTGTTTAAAAATATTGTTGGGCACTTCGCGCCTAAGTACACTGCTATGGTCGCTTGGGCGACAGTGACTACCAAGTCCAACGAGGACTATTAAAAAATTTTGTTAGGCACTTCGCGCCTAACTATAGTGTTATGTTCGCTTAGGCGACACGACTGCCAAGTCTAACGAGGACCACTGAAAATTTTTGTTGGGCACTTCGTGCCTAACTATAGTGCTATGGTCGTTTGGGCGACAACGACTACCAAGTCTAACAGGGACTACTGCAAAATTTTATTAGGCACTTCACACCTAACAATACTGCTAGGCCCGCTTATGCGACAACGACTACGTAATTTATTTTTTTGCACCTCGTGCCTAGTATACTTTTAAGGTCGCTACGTATACGCCGAGTTTCTAATCTAATAGGGCCTACCTAAAACGATGAGTGATCATTTTACTCCAATCTTGTTCACCCAGATGATATAAACATTGATACGATTTAAATCCTACGCAGTTTACAATAACAGCGCTACACTAGATCGTAAATCCCTTGCATTACATACCAACAAAGCCTAAATGGGTAACATACAACACAGACACAGTCTCTCCCTAAATCCATAGCCTGGGCCTTCGCAGTTTGCTGCCTTCACATCCTCTACGGCCATTGCCCTCAGCACCACTCACGATTGACACAGTTTTGGACTTAGTCACGTAAAACGAGATACCAAAACATTGCTTCTCATGTGTTTTCTACTCAGGAACTGGAAGAGAAGAGGGGTTGATATATGACCACACTAATGGCTTCCTTATAAGCCCACATTTGCCAAAATAAAACTCAATGTAAAACCTTACCCACGCTGCTACTCGTGATTTGAACCACGCCTGTGATCGGTCTGCATCCTCTTCTTTGGATGTCTGATCCTCAGGTGTTAAGCTCCAAGCTTTGGCTAGAATTGCATCCTCATTAATAAGTCAAGTTTTTTTTTATAAGCCAAGTCCTCATTAATGTTTTGGGGAAAACCAAATGTACCTTACCCCATTAATGCGCCTATGAAACGCTGCCCACTTCTCCCTAGGTGGCCCCACTCAATGTCCCATCCTTGGAACTCCCATTTCGTATTCATACTTAACATGACGCTTTAATTACCCTAAACTCCCATCTCGCGGCTCTTACAAGGGCTGACCATCGAGAGTTGGCCCAACGAGAAAAGTGCCATCTGGGGTCATCCCTGAACATTAGTGGCCACGTGACGAATACACTAGCATACACGAATAAATATCTATAGTATTATACAGAAAAATCGTTATCTACGCTTCGCAAATAAACATAAATAGCTTTACAGCACATAGGACCACTATGGGCCTTACAACATGACATTACCATTTATAGTTTTGGCTGGGCAGCAGCTTCCGTGGCCGCTTTCTCTTCCTCCTCCAGCTAAACTTCCTCTTCGGGGGCAATGTCCATCCTGTCCCGGAGAAGCAGAGGGCCTTGTCGTCCAAAATAACCCAGATAGCGCAGCTCAAGAATATCTTGAGTTTGACGCAGCACTAGCAATGACAGGCCCACCATTGTCACCCACCACTTGGTAGATAGGCGAAACTTACCTTCTAACTGCGTGTTACCTTTTACTAGCTCGACGACATGACCCTGCAGCCCATCCATCACCTACTTCTCCTCAGGAAGCTTGTCGCGGAGCGTCTGCTCGCATGCTTCCTTCTCCATCCCCAGCGTCTTTAGACGACCATGGGTTACCTCCAAATCACTCTCGACCAGTAGCTTCTCCTCGTTCACAATTTTTAGTCGCTCTTCAATCCCCGCGGTCATGGTCATCACGTGCTCCACTAGCTTGTGCTGCACAACCTCCTTAACGAGCTCCTTCTGTATCATTCGCATTTACTCTAGCCACTGCTCTAACTTGGTATTAAGGCTGGCTAGGTTCTCGCCACGGAGTAATGCGGCCTCGAGCATGAGCGTATAATACATAACATACATAAACTACTTCTAGTACTACAAACGATAATGCACGAATAAACGATCAAGAACTTACTTGCCCGGATAGCTGCCACGGCCGCTGCACGATGATCCCGAGGATCGCTCAACACCTCAGCAAGATGTTTCTTTTCCTTATCTTTGTACGGGGTACTTTGCACTTCCCCCTTTGGCAAGCCACCACCGAAGAGCTTGCCACTACCCACTGAGAGGGTCCCCTCTTCCACGAATGAGTACGAAAGCAGTTCCTTTTCCTTACCTCATAGCTCCCCCAGATCCTCGTCTATTAGACCGGCTGCCACCGTCTTCTGCCGCTTCGGTAGGGGGGAATCCTTATCTGTGTGACCACTAACACCCCTCAGTTTGAGGCTCTGTCCTGCTATGAGGTGTACTGCCAGCATAGAGCAAGACACATCCTTCTCCCTCCCTGATAGAAACTGCAGCTTCATCCCAACGCTCTTGAAGGATTTGAAACTATGCACACCCTCCACAGAGTAAGTATTGCCAGTTGCACGGAAGTGAGGCTCAGTATACTTCTTCGCCGACCAGTACTTGTCTAAATCAAAGGTACGGTTCAAAATTATCGTCAGTACCTGGCAGTCCTTATTTTTTTAACCAAGCACACATAAATGAGATGTCTTATAGGTAACCCTAGCGAGCGTCACACCTACACCTTAATGAACAACTACTTTAGATAGAACGACTAGCAAATGATATAAGCATTACATAGCAATTACAATGCGAGTAACATATACTTCGTGTAAAAAACATTATGATGCAAGTGACGATTGGGGCCGTCATCGAAACCAAAAGCCCCGGTCACCAGGATTGGATGCCGACATCAGTAGTTACCGCTCGTAGGTAACTTAAAAATTTTAGGCTCACCAGATTTATGAGCTATATAGTACTAATACCTCCACTCAGGTGCACAAGTGCGCATGACCCTCTGACACCTCAAGCCAGCCTCACTATATTTGCCAGGGCTGCCTTTGCCACCACTATTCTTGCTTTAGCTGTGGTCTGGGTTTGCCGTCCTTCATGGCCCACCCGCGAATAGGAACGGGTAGTGCACGATGACGATGGCACATCCTAAGTCCCGGTCTCATCAACCTCGTTCCCCACGCTCTCAGGGATTATATCCCACTGGCGAGGACAATGTCTCGTCTTATACACGACGATAATGTCCCCGTACCCAACATTCTAGCGAAGCGGCACTGACTAATTAATCAGTCGATGCCCAGTCACCACACGGTAAAAGTTACCGCTCATTTGTCCTAGCGCCCGCCCAAACGAGTTCAGACACTTCTTCGTCAAATCATCCAACGGAAACCTTAACCGTACATCAAACTGCCCATAGTAGACGATACATTGGTTGGGTGCTAACGTCTGGCAGTCTGGCCATATCCACTCACTACTGCCGCTAGTAAAAGTTTGCTCATTGACCTCGTCAAGGTACTCCATTTTTATACTTGGGCTCTCAAACTCTGCCAATGAGACAGGCAACCGCCACTCGCTGGGATAGGGACATAAGCTCTCAAAGGACCCCCTCTCATGTTTACTAAAAATAGCCTCGTGGGTCAGGTCCTCGGGCACTCTCTCTTGTACTAGGAAACCCGCACGTGACTCTGCCCCTAAATCTCACAGAATTGACGTTCCCGCCTCGTGGTCGTGTCTGCCCTCCCACTCCATGGGTACGGTACAAGGCGGTGCATCCGTAGAACCCTCCGTCGAGGATTCCTCACCAGACACCACCATCCCTCGGCTTGTCTTTTCTCTTGTCGTTGTACACCGACTCGTGCTCGGCGTTCGTACTTCCCTGCACGAGCCAGATATAAATGTCAGACTCAACCCTAAAGGTACGAAGGGCATATTGGTCACTTAAATTACTAGGGCACCCTAGAGGCATTTTACTCCTTAGCCCTTATTGGCCCTGGTGCGGCTGCCTACCTGACTGCGATTCTACGACAAATAGTACGATTTATCCCAACATCCTGGTCGGCCCCCTCTTACTGGATCCTAGCGCTGTTACAACACCAGCTTCGGCTTCCCTACCGTTCTGCACTACTTATGGTTAGCACCAACACTTCCCAAGTTCCTATCGCTTTTAACATACAATACATCACCATAAATCAGATGAGTTAGACAATAAACTTACCGGTAAGCTCACACGCACGGTTAAACAGCTTCTACACCATACCGATCAGCCATACTCCAGCACCACCGCGAATGCGCGAAGTTCCCTTATTTTCAGAAGGCAAGCTAAAATAGCAAGAGAGAAAAGCTCAATGGTTTTCTCAGTCATCTTATAGATGAGAAATGGCTAACATAAATACTCTGGAACTACATAAAATGATTTGACACGTTGCCCATAGTGGCAGCACTCACACCACACACATTTCCACGTATTAAATACTTTTTTCCCCTCCCAAGGTACTAACAGGCATGCTGTCAGACACCTCCCAATACGATGACCCACTAACACACAACCATAATACCTTAGCTCCTACTTACTATGAATGAGACTAGAGGGGGGGGGGGAATTGTAGGAGCACGCTTTCGCTGGCAACGAGGTGGAAGGTCACTGGGTGACCCCACTACTAGGAGCAAGAACATTCCAGCTAGGTCATGCCGTGAGCCACTTAGAGCGACAAGCAGATTCATGGCTGGGACTTGCCCAACGACCATAGAGCCATCACGAAGACAACTAACGACCAACCTACGGTTAGCCCCCTGCCCATGTGGAAATATAAGAGCCTACAACCCTGCAGGGACATCTTGGGAATTGGCCAGGGCACGTGAACAGAGGTACCCCTAGGTTAAACCCTCCCTATAAATAAAGGTGAAGGGATAACCTTAAGAGGGGCTTCTTCTTTTTCTTCTTCTTCTTCTTATTCTTCTTCTTCTTCTTCTTCTTCTTCTTCTTCTTCTTCTTCTTCTTCTTCTTCATCTTATGGAACCTACTCTTCATCCACTGCCTCCTGTACAACTCTATTTTAAAGAAGATCAGCCAAACCAAGGAGATAGAGAGAACCTGGAGAGTATTGAGCGGTGCCCTCCTCTGGCATAGTATCAAGCCCCAAACTAACGTGTATTCATTATTGTCCCCAAGAGGAATCATGGGACTACAGTTCCCACTATTTGTATTATTGGGTGTAATGCGGGGGAGCAATTTCATCGCCTCGGATATAACACTCCATCGGTCGTCATACGACAATGGTGTAGGATTTTTGCCAATTGGCAATGATGTTAGCATTGTAAAATCTAATGGAATGATCCTTATTTCCGTACATGAGAAGAGAAAAGTGTGTGTTATCTGCCACCAATGCTCCGTTAGCACTTGAATTAGTCGATTATAAGAATTACCCAATTTGATATCCATGAACCTCCCAAATATCTTCACCACAAGATCCCTTATTGTCAAATTTCTTGAAATCTTATTCGAAACTTGTATAACTGTCGTGAATGTACCGTGCTTGCATTGAATCGTGATTATGTTAATTGGAGCATTTTGTCAACTACTTAATTAACAAAAATAATAAAGTCGTCATTAAACAAAAACTTACCGTGAGATCCTTGCCGGTGTAAAATATGCGTGCCACGCCGTTTGGAAGAGCGGTAATAAACTGCATCTGTGGAATATCATCTTTTGTTAGATGTGATTGGCCTTGAATTTCTTCTAGTTCTTCAAATACAACCCTTTTTTTTTCTTCTTCTTCCAGACCTCAACCGAATTACAGCTTCCCTTGAATATCTTGTCACTCGAAAATTAGGGTCACAACTTGGGTATGGGTCTCCCTCTGGCATTTGCATTTTATTGGGTTTGATGGTGATACTTTTTTTAAGGGTTTTGACAAAAATGAGAGAGAGAAAGAGAGAGAGAAAAAAAAGAAAAAAAGAAAAAGAGGATGAAATAGTATTGGGAGGGAATGAGTTTGAGTTAGTTTTGTTGAGCAGATGAAACGGCGGTATTCTGTTTACTGCGCGATAATCAGAACACAGCGCGGTGTTTTGATTATAGAAAATTTATTAAATTAAATCCACATCAGCACAACTATTGGAAAGAGACAAGCTTGAGTTGGGTTTGTGGATTCTAACGTGTGGGCCAGATCGTCAGAGCCCACACCGAACTGCTGGTGATACTCTTATAATACAACCTAACCTAAAAACACTCCCTTAGGTTATTTGACTACACGTTCAACTTCACAACAATTAGACCTTCCACCAAACAAAAAATTAAAACTCGACAATTTAAATTATCTATATGAAAAAAAAACTTAATGTATGAGTTGAGGTATTACCGTCCATCACGCGATATCTTACTTAATTTTTTTTTTAATTGTCTAGATTATTTTACCCATAACTAGGTAATAAATCACGTGGTCACGCATAACACATTTCATACATCATGTCCACACCCTCTTACTTAGTTCTTGTTATTTACTTTAATTGCATTATAATTAACAAATATCTCATAATTATAGTTAACTAGGTTTTCTATCTGTGTTAGGTATTTTCTCCTATAAAAGAGGGGCTAAGCTTATTTTATTTTGAATGTTGGTTTTAGTGAGAGAAAAAGCTTAGCCTTAGAGAGAGATTGTAAAGTTTGGGGTAAAACTTATAAACCCTAGGTCTTTTGGCCTTTATTTTATGCAATTGAGAGAACTTAGTATTAATCAAGGTTAATTTAGCTTCCACGCACGTAGTGTTTAACACTAAGGCTCAGTTTGGTTCGATGCATATCCATTGCAAATGCAACTTCAATGTATTTACAAATGTGTTGCAATGCAAATCATGAGTTGGAAAAGTAATACTTTGCAAGTGCATTTTAACCATTTACCTGCAATTAAATTCCCTTACATTTGCACATGACTTGCATTACAAACATTGGCTGCAATGCAACACAAATTAATTGTATTTATAATGTGCTGCAAGTAATACAATGTAACTTATTGACATGTGTTTGGTTTAAAGCAATGCTTGTGAAGTGGAAACAAATGTTCATGTTTGGTTAGAGGCATTTTCATTAATATGTGACTAAACCATCACATACATGAATCATGAGAAAATGTTCAGTCCTAAGCGCATGGAACTGAGAGCCCTGCTAAGCGTCTCTTCAACTGACACGTGCCCTATTTAACATTCTCCTTAACCATAGTTAATTAGTTGTTAAGAAATATCTTTTTTTTCTTCAATTAAGGGTAGAATATCATTTAACATGAATACAGTTTTATTTATTTATTATACCAAATTTACTATCCTCACTCTGAGTCTGAAGATCTTTGGTCACCTGGCCTTTTCAATTGTACTATGGGAGTGTCAGAATTCCAAGGACGACAAAACTGATTTATTTTCTTAGCTTTAGTTTTAAAATGAAGAAATTTGTAATAGAGTGAATTGTTATCCCTTTTCTCAGAAATTCATGTTTTGTACCCTGCCAATTTCTTATGATTAAGAACTTTAAAATATGAGGAAATTGATGAATTTTCTTCAAGACTTCTTTTCAATCTACTCTTCTTTTTCTCTTACGCCAACTATAGTGATTTATATAAAAGAAAGATAATTTACAAAAATAGGAAAAAAAAATCTTTGAATTGATGTTATACCCTTAATTAGAGGAGATGGAAATTACTTGATAACAAATTTACTGCGGTTAAGGAGCGAGGTTAAATAGGATACATGTCGGTTGAGCGCTTAGGACCGAACTTTTTCTCCATGAATCATATAAAAAAATCAATTGGGTAACGATCACATACATAAATCATATAACACAATCAATTGAGGAATACTCGGAGAGAGAGAGAGAGAGAGAGAGAGAGAGAAAAAAAAAAAGAGAGAAAAATGCTTTAATGGTGATTATCTTGAGGCTAACAATGTGAATTGTACAATTTTTTTATCGATAAATAAGAAACAATCTCGATTTAGATTTTTGTTTTGGCATTGGTTTTGATAGAGAAAGTAAATGTGGAGTAGATGGAGATTGAGGTAATCACTATTAATGGTTTGAGAGAGAGAAAAATGTACATGGATTATTAGAAATATTTATCTTCCAAATGTACATGGATTTGTAGAGATATGATAATTTGAAAGAAAATAAAAAATATTTATCAGATGGATTAGTAGAAGTGCTTAAGAAAGAGTGAAAAACTGCAAGTGATAAGCCATAATTTTTTTTATCCATGGGTAATTATTGATTTTTTTTCCATGGAGATGGAAAGAGTTTGAGAGTTACAACTTGTTGCAGAGACTTTTGGCTGTAACAGAATGCAAAGAAATAAAGTCGTTTTTACACCAAATGCAAATTTTTTGCTTCTGCATTGGATAATTAACATTGAAACAAACACTTGCAAACTGTTTGTTGTTGTTTTACGGAAATGAACCAAACATATGTAAGCGATCAAGATTACAGTTGACTTGTATTTGCAACGAACCAAACACTTGCAACTGATTCCCTTTGAATTTAAGTTGATCCTAACACCTACAATCGGTTGAAAATGCAAATTATTGCAATTGCATCCAATTGCCTCGAACCAAACTGAGCTTAAGAGTAAATCCCCCTGTCCATTGAATAAATTAGGACAAAGAATTAATTTGGCCCCTACATTTACCCTGACATACTTTTCTCAAGGAGATACTTGAAAACCTATGCAAAACTCTTTCTCTCTCTTTATGTATGTATATATATATATATATATATATATATCTCAATACTCTTTTCCCTCTTAGTTTTATCCGCCGCTCTATCTTTATCTCTCCAAAGAAAATAGGTTTGTAAATTTTTCATGTAGATTGCATATGGCTTTAGTTTATTTAATTGATGTTATTGCAATTGGGTTTGATTCTAGTGTTTTAATCCCTCCCTTTTCTCTTTTTCCTCTTTCTATTATGTTGTAAACCCTAACTTGCAATTATCATTGAATCCAACCAATAAAAACTATATAACTCTGCAGCAGTATTGTTTTAAGGTTCGTGAGCGTAGATCTACTTATTATTAATAGATCGGTAAGAGTATTGTTCCGATAGATAACTCTTCTATAACGTTCATTAATATCTAAACTCATTGGTTCACCCCCATTTATCTAAATGATCGGTCTCAATTCGGGATGAAGAACTGGTAATAGGCACAAAACCTTCCATTCTGGTTTTACATTTGTTCGAATAAAATGCTTAGCTTATTCCATGCGCCTAACCAAAAAATTATTTCATCTTCCTATTTTCTATCTTTCCATTCATTATTGGTGTTCCCTTCTTCCACTAATTATTTTCATTATACCAATGAATAATCTATAATAAGTAGCAAATCTAGATCGACTAATTGTTCTTTGATAATACCGGCTCCAATAACAATTTTGCAATTTTTAAATGTATCGAAACCTTGGGTAATAAAAAAAAGCGGGATACCGTATTTCCTGGATTAGATTTCATATTCGAATAAACCTCGTAATCCTAAGAAAGTAGGCTTTTTAGCGACGGGCCTAGCAAAAGAAAAATTGGGATAGGTTCCTATAGGATTTCCCCCCTTCAAAATCGAACGTGAAGGTTTCCTCTCATCCTGCTCAAGTAGTTACATCAAATAAAGACAAAGAAGGGGTTTTTAAAAAAAATAAAATTATAAATCCCCTAAGGATCTACTCCTCATTCAAGTTTCCAAGGAGGACCAACCAAGATTGATTCATTTTTTTATTTAATTACGACATAAATTAAATGAAATGTTAAATTTTGAGTAATCTACTTCTCTTCGAATAAGGTATTCCTTATCTTAATCTTAAAAGAATACCTTGGAATCCATAAGGGATTTACTTGTCTATGTATCGTTTCTTTCAATCTTTTAGGTCCTTACTTTACCTCAACGGTTATGTCATGAATAGCCTACTGTAACCATGCCATATTTATGTTTCTTACTTGACATTATTTTTTTCTAAACGAAAAGTTGAATTTTCAATTCTACGGAAAAAAAAGAAGTATTTTTCACGAGGTGCAACTAGCAATTCCTACTTATCTATTATGGAATCGACCATAGATCTATTCCCTTTAATTTGGAGTATTGAATACACCCATAATTATGAGCTTTATGTTACTCTTTCCAAGAGACATGTCAGAGCCAGGGCATCCCGATGGGATTAAAAGGGATGACCGTTTCTCATTCCGAATTTATAGAAAAAATAATCTATCAAACCACACATCGCAGTATACGAGGCCTTCAAATTCCTTAAGAAGTTTATCTAAAAGATTTGCGATATAATTAGGAAGACGTTTCAAATACCATACATGAGTTACTGGACATGCTAATTTGATGTATCCCATTTGATATCTTCGAATTCGAGAATCAACAAGGACTCCGCATTGTTCACAAAATTTTACGTCTTCTTTTTCATCTCCGATTAGTCGATAATTTCCACAAGCACAAATTCCACTTTTTATAGGCCCAAAAATTCTTTGATAAAACAATCTATCCTTTTCTGGTTTATTGGTTTTGTAATAAAAAGTATAGGGTTTTGTTACCTCCCCAACTATCTATCCATTAGGTAGCATTTTATTAGCCCAAACACTTATTTGTTGAGGAGAAACTGATCCAATTCAAAGTTGTTGATGTTTATAACTGTCAATCATAGAAGAAAAATCTTGATTCATTCCTATCAAGCTTCCTTCCTATTGATCTGGAAGTTCTTCTCAGATACAAGGAAATGATTTAGTTCCAAAGCTAAAGATCGTAGTTCATGAACGAGCAATTGAAAAGATTCTGGAGCATCCTCGGGGTTAGGTACTGTTCTTCCAATGATCGCAGTACCAAGTACTTCCCGACGAGCTCTAATATGACCAGATTTATAAGTAAGCATCTCTTGAAAAATATAAGTAACACCAAACCCCTCTAGAGCCCAAACTTCCATTTCTCCTACCCGTTGTCCCCCTTGCTTGGCCCTTCCACTATGGGGTTGTTATGTAACAAGTGCATAATATCCACTGGAATGTCCATGGATTTGGCATCAACTTGATGAATCAATTTTAGAATATAGGATTTTCCTATTATAACTGGTTATTTAAAAGGATCTCCCGTTCTTCCATCAAATATTCTACTTTTTGCTAGATATTCCTATTTAAATACCCACATATTTATTATTTGCTTACTAGTTTCATATAATTCAGAAAATAAAAGTTTTATCGAAGTTTCTTGCTCATATCTCTTATCAAAGGCTGTTATTCGATAATGTGTGTCTAGTAGATCCCCCACTATCCCGAGCGAGCATTCAAATATTTGTCCTACATTCATTCGTGAAGGGATTCCTAATGGGTTGAAGACCACATCAATAGATGTTTCGTCTTGTAAATAAGGCATATCTTGTCTAGGCAAAATCTTGGAAATAATACCTGTAATGGCCTAATTCCAGGATTCAGACTTTGCCTTTACACCAAATGTGTCTAGAACGCTCAAGAACAGTAAACAATAATCAACAAGATAATTTAGCATGGAAAACTTTTAAATAGGTTAAAAACCATGAAGATTTTGAGAAAGAAAAGATAATCTCATTGAAGTTGCTAACTTATTACAATGACCACTCTGAGTATATGGAGTTTCGGAGTAGGGATTCTTCTATATAGAATTTCATGTCCTTAATCTGTAGTTCTCTGATTCTATTTATAGGTCTTATAATATGACTATTTGATGACCATTAATATTCTTAATGGTGGACGTTGCGAAGTATATGTAAGATATTCTTTGACCAGATAGTGTAACGTTCTAATCTCTGTTACTGTATAACAGCTCTATTGAGTACTATACACTTGCATAAATCGAACTGCTGATGTGGAGGTCGAAAGTAATTACTCTAACTGAGGAATATTGAATATGATTTTATTAGTGTTTCATGTATGCTATTACAAAATGGCTCTCAAGCAATATCACGAGTAGCATTAGGGATGAGTGGTGTTAGTTGAGAAGCTCGTGTTGTATGTGTTTCCTGATGTTGTTGTCTTATTTCTAATTATGCCACGTACTCTGTTGTTGAGGCCAAGAGTTCGTATGTAGTTCAAAGATGAAGCATAAGTTCGAGATGTGGAATAAGCCACTACAACTGTCTCTTCTCAGCCAACAGTACGAGAAATATGGTGGACGAGTGGTATTGGCTGAGAAGTGTCGTTAATACTGCAGCTAATATCTAGGAATCATCTCCAATGTAATTTCATGAATATTGGCTGGTGTCTTTTGGGTTTCCTTGAACCAATGGTTTAGTCAATGTTATTGCATGGGGAATCTTGTTGATGTCAAGAATTTGGGGAGTTGCCTTTAATGCTGACCTTAGTATAAAGAGGGTTCTGATTTGTGCATAATAAACTAAGTCTTCTAGAATCTTTGTATTGGAGAACATGGTGACGACAAGGACTCAGGCTCGGGAGTCGAGGATTCGTAGGAAGATGGAAGAATTGCGCATCATGTATTTTGGATACTAACCGTTGCATCTGCCAATGCCAATTCTTATATCTCCAACCAACCATCATATGTCATATGAAGAAGTGATGGAGGCAGGGGATGATTATTATCAGATGGTACATTTCTACTATCTGCTGACATCTGAGGCAGAGCGCCGAAATGGCCTTCGGTTGCTAGCGGAGAAGGTTGTGATAACTTAAGATGAAGCAGCAGACGTTCACCCGAGGAAGTCTCGTTGGTACCCTTCTAATGAGTGGGTCTTGTTGAAGAAATGAGGCCTTCCGCCTGTCTCTAACATATGAGGAGGTGAGGGTTATGGTGGAAGAGGTGGGAGGATGCAGATGATCATTTTCTTTCATGGACCATAGATTTTGGCCATGAAGAAGATCTTTCATCCGTGATTTCTAGTTCTGACTGCTTCCTGGATCTTACAACATGGGATCAGGGTTTGAAAGTTGCTTCAGTTTTTCATCATTTTCTCTACTGATTCTTGAAAAGCAATTCAAATTGTAACTTTGTAATGTAATATGTTATAATTATTGGGGACATTTTATTATCTGTAAAGTATCCTACAAAATTTTTTTTGAATTAATGAAATAACTTCGTTTTGGGGTCATGATTCTTTGTCACAAACTTATCTATGTAGTTTGCTGTTTGTAAAATAGGAGTTAGATATCATGGGGTAAGATAGGGAAAATCAAGCTGGAAGGAGTTCCGTGTGTATGAGAGTAAATGGTAGTTATAGCTGGGGTTGAAAAGAGAGGAATTCGAGGAAGTAGTTAGATATTATTGTCTGCGATCTCTGTACTTGAACTGGATGGTAGAGTTTTTTGAACTGTGAAAAAGGGTGAGCATTGATCTGCAGGTGCTACTGCTGGATTTGCGTGATCTTGTATGTTACCCTTTTTATATTTACTCGTACAAAATTGGAGGAGATATTTCATACTATGGAAAGAATGACCTGCAACAATATTTTGTATTTGATGTTGATATTCTGTTGTTCCGTGAATTTGCTTTGAATAATATATCCTTCGGCCAAATAAGTGGGGTAATATTTGTAAAGATCTTCCTGGTGGCTATAAAATCATGAACCTTGGCAGTTTTGATTTGTATCTTCTGTCGGGATCACTTTGCTCTGGAGGTGGTTGACTAACCATGGTGAGGACTCGTGCTCAGCATGCTCAGTATGTTCAATATGCAGTAGATGGTCGTTTTCATCTCAAGGTTGCTGAACTTCGTGAGAGATACTTTTGTCGATTGCCTTATGATGTTATGCTACCAGAATGGCTATTGACTCTTGTTGGGCTAGATGAGGATGGGAGGCGTGTAGAGTATAGCCAATTTTTTTGGTACGATGTGTTTTGGAGGTCATTGTTGAGTGCCATGGTACAAGAACCGACTGCTCGATAGCTCGCATATGATAAGATCGTTGAAGAGGATGCAAAGGCAGTAAATGGGGAAATAATTTTGTGTGGGGAACCGAACCATCGAGGTTTCTTTAGATGTAACTAGGGAGCTCGGTAAGCTCGAATCATGGGAGCTCGGTAAGCTCAAAGCCTGGGAGCTCGTAATAAATAATTTGTTATTAGAGTATTCTGTGGTTGGGTTTGGATAAATGTAATATGAGTGATCTTGAGTAAATAATGTATGTGATGTCTCGATCTGATTGAATAATAATAAAACTAAAATATTTTATTTTACTCTTTATGTATGGATATTGTGGGAGACAACTGTAGGATTTTAACAATTGTATTGATATCTTCGAATTTTGAATATTTATATGTTTTAGGAAATTTGTACGATCTTGGTAGGGTATAAAAGTAAGGTGATTGGTCGTTTGTACTGTGTTTGAGGAAGAAGTGCAAAATTGTGTAATGGCAGACAATAGGGACAGACGTGATGACGGTAGGCATTATCAAAAAAGTTATGATGATGCCTTTAACTGAAAAGATATGCCTATAGAGATGGTAGGGGTGACTGATACGTATCTGAAGGAGCCGTCATTTTACCAACTGAGGGAGAGTATAAAAATGTACATCTCTTTCCCTCATAAATTATCTACAGTTTTAGAGAGAGAAAAAAGTTATGTCAATCTTATTTCCAAGAAAAGGAAATGTTTGAGCGCTGAGTGTGATTTGAAAAGGAAATCTTCATCAGGTGATAGAAAACTGTCTGAGAAGCGACGAGGGCATTTTTCTTAAAAATACTTCCAGGTAAAGCAGATGATTTATGTTCTTCAAGTACGGGTTGGTAATATAAAACTCTGCCCAATTGATTTGTTTAGTAATCTGGATGATATTTGTATTAATCTATTTGATATGTGTAGTAACCTGTTTGATATATGTATTTGATAATGTATGAGTTTTGGGATGTTTAAATAAAAAAGGAGGATATGTGTTTAGGTATATGAATAAACTGTTAGAGGGAAAAAATATGCGTTTGGAGAAGAAGGGATAATTTAAAATGATTGATTTTTGCTTTTTGTTTTGGGAATTTATAAAATAGACGTGTTGACTGGGTAGATGGTGGGTTTGTTTTGTCTATATGTAATGTAGAAAAAATGATAAAAAATATATTTCTGTATATTGTAGGTTTGATATGCGATCTAAACCTAGTATTCCTACCAGTAAATTTGTAGTATCATCCGATTCCGAGGAAACATTATCGTTAGGGAGGGGTGACGAGTGTAGTGTAATGGAGGAAACTATAAACAGTGTAGAAAGAAGCATAGAGGGTAGGGAACTCGGTAAGGTTGATGATGTGATAGAAAGGGAGGATAGATCAGAGAAGGAAAAAGTCATTGTGATATACCCAGAGGGGGTAGATGTAGGAAAATAATACTTGAAATTTAAAAAGAAATTACAGGGAGAATGGGGAAGTTATGTAGAGGAGCAAAGTTTATGGTTCAGGGCCTATATCCCCGGTAAAGGGGAGGGGGTTGTATACGACCAAGTCTCATGCTTGGCGAAGTGGAAGAAGGATAAAGGGATTGGTGAGGGGGTTAATCTCTCATATTATAATGGTTTCGGGCTATCAGGCCCGAGGGATGGGTTTTTGTATTTTTTAAATCAGGTCGTATATGGCATTAGAATTCCTCAGACCTTCTTTCAGAAAGGGGTTATGAATGTATTACAGTGTTGCCCTGCCCAGTTAAATGGGAATATTTATAAAATGATGAGGGTATGTGAGGTACTGAATGAAAAATGGATGAAGGAAGGGATTGTAAAGCAGTTCAAAGCTGAAGATGTGATGATGCTTTATAAATGGAAATATGTTGAAGGTCAAAGTAGTGGTTACCTGTATAGTGATTTAGCTAGGCTAAATTTTTTTAATTTTGAATCTGTAGGTAGACCATGGAACAACCACGTTGTGTGGGTAGAGGGTAACTGTATGCAGGTTCCAGATGAACCGGTGCTCGAACTAAACCATATATATTATAATCCGAGTAAGTAATGTTGACTAATCTTCAAATAAACTATAACTTGTCTTCGATCTATTACTTAATATTGTGTTCCTTGTTTTGGCAGAGCCCAAGCCTTTATCTACGCCGGACAAGACTAGCATGTTTGACTGTGTTGCTTGAGATCCGGGTGAGCTAAAATAGGTACTCAGTGAGTTAGGTATCCATAAAGATTAAAGGGTAGATTCTACAGTTCCCAAAGTTTAGTGAGCTCAGGAGAAATACGCTATGGCTGAGGAAAAAGCTATCTTGACTATTTCTAATGTTCTTTGTGTTCCACCTCCTGTATCTCAGAGTACTAAATGGAATACTTGGTGGCCCGTGAGGCCAGCTCGGCAGAGTACTTCTATCACCGGGGTGACCGCCACGGCACAAGAGATTGTAAAGTCTATTTCGGGCGATATGGCTTAGAAACTTGAAGTGAGTGTGGTTGCTCTTACTGAGGTCGAGAAGGCCTCACTGAAAAGAAAAAGACATGTGAAAGAGCGTAGATCTTGAACTAATCCTCATGCCACAGCTAAGATGACAAAACTGGAGTTGAAGTACTGCTTGATGGCTGGGACGGATCCGGAGCAGCTCCATGTTGAAGAATTACGAATATACTTTTGTAGTACTTTTTTTTATTTTTTTGAATTCGGACTGAAAACTGTTGTACTGACTTTGACTCTGTATGTTTGTACTGGCAGCTCTCAATATTGCTGATGGGGGCAAAGAAGTGTTTGGAGAAGAGGAGCCAGAAGTTTGGGACTCTTACAGTGAAGTTCGAAGTTCAATATGCTCGTACAAAGGAGTTCGAAGATCAATCCACTCGTATAAAAGAGCTTGAAGCTGAGCTCAAGATGGAGAAGAAGAACAAAGCTGATGAGGCTAAAGTGGCTGCAAACCTCGTAGAATAGTATTCAGATCTGGTAGAGCATGATAATATGATGTCAAAATCGGTAGAGGCCCTTAAAGTAGAATGAAATCACTTCATCCAATCCTATTATGATTTTGGATTGAGTCCAGCTGATGTGGAGCTAGGCTAGGTCAGAAGGTATAAGGAAATTGAGTTCCCTTCAGAGGTACCGGAGGCAGTGATGGCAGACGCTGGTATTTCTCATAAGAAGGTGTTGGAGTTTCCATCTGAAAGTCCCAAACTAGTCCGAATAGTTGAAAAAACATTAAATTCTCCTTCTAAGCGTGTTGGTCTAAGTCAGCTGGTTATGCAAACATTGAATCCTCCATCTGAGGTAGAAACCAGTAAGAATCCCTAAACCTTCTGTAGTATCAAAGTGATAGTACTATGTATTTGTTGAAGTTGGAGTGATGATTTGAAACATGTTTATTTTGGATGTCTATATTATAACAAAATATTTGTACTATGTATAGGAGATAGAGCGAATGGGGAAAATGAACTCCGAATTGGAGAGATTGTTGAGTAGAGCGAGGGATTCCATTGCTCGTATTCAGCAGGTACTTAATAAAATTGAATATGAAAGAAGAAAATTTAAGTTAAATTCAGAGAAAACTCTTAAAGAGCTATATGATCTTCAATGTAGATATGCTAAGATAAAAAAAAGGGATGAGGTGTTAGGGAAGGAAGAAGAAAGGGGTTATTAGTTTGAAAACAAAAAAAGTTGACCTGTTTTAACGACCCGGATGATAAGGCTAGGTGTCAAAGTATGTTAATAGCTCTGACATTGTATTTTGATGTCAAAGTAGATAATGAATGTGGGTTAAAAGAAGCTTATTTAGAGCTTTTGAAGGAAAGAGGCTTAGTTCCAGACCCAGCTCGAGTTATATTTTTAGCTCAAGAAACACATAATCGTCATAGTTTAGAGGCGAGAAAGTATTCTGCTCGAGCTGGTATATCTGTTGTATGGGGTGATATAAAACCTTTATCTGGTGCGTTTAGCTTTATATAAGATCGGAGGGCTATGGTAATTGCATTTTTTAGGATAAGGAAAGAGAAAATAGAAGTTCAAAAGCAATTACAGGGTGAATTAAAGGGGTTACAAGATGAGTTATTACAATACGTAGAGCAAAAAATATCTTTAGCAATGCGATTGTCGAAAGAAGTGGTTGTTCGAATGAAGGTGGAAGCAGATTTGAGGGCTTTAGGTGTATTATTGAAAGACACGCGTCAACGGCCGCACAAAGCGCAAATGGCATTGAAGGATCATCTATATCCGTCATGAGAAAAAGTCGCTGCTCGAACAGAACATGAGTGTCATATAGACAGTGTTATTGATTTTTATGGGAGAGAACTGTCTAGGGTAGAGAATGAATTTAGGAAGTTTGTGATGGGATGTGAAGGGTTTTGATGTAGAAAATGCTAAGACTGAGAATATGTGGTTTTCCAAAGGTGATGGAGAAATTGTTGGTGACAAACCCCTTCTGAGGTTGAAGAAACTACCATTAGAAGAGGGTGAGGAGAAGGTCGAAAGCCTGATATCCCGGTCGTGGCGTAAACAACGTCCACAGGAGGTGGTGACCTTTACCACTCTAATAGATGCACAATTAACAAACAGAAAGTATTTAAGAGATAAAGGGCAGTCTTCTCATTCCTTGAAGAATCAAAAATAGGGTATTCTCAGTTTTCTCTTACCAGCCCTGCATATGCGTTAGATCTTTGTACATTGTTATTGATGATAAATGAAATTTATTCTCTGTGATGATGAATGAAACAATATATTGATATTACTCAGATACCATGTTCTTGATTTAAACTTGTTAACTATAATATGTAATTTGTCGGTATAATCAAATTATTATGAATATAAACTGTGATGATAGGTAGAATTGGTAGTTATTCAAAGTCAGTGTGACGCGTTACGCACCCAAAGCGAACAACTAAATGATGAGCTAAGTTCGAGTCAGGTCATACTAAAAGGTGCTACTGAGTTAGTAAAAAGAACAAAGGTGGAGATGGTGAAAGAGTGAGACCTTGGAGCTCGATTGTCCGAGGATCTACAGAAGAAAAAGACAGATCTAGCCAACGGACTGAGAAAGATAGAAGAGTTAAGAGAAATTATTAGAAAGAAAAAGGTTTGATTTATAGGTAGCTCGAGGCAAGCAAGCCAGCAGGGAGCGGAGTTGACATCTACTCGAGTTCGTATTATAGGACTATTGGCAGAATTAGAGGAGGTAGGTAAGAATGTGAAAGACTTACAATTCTAAGTAAATGTACTTGAAGCGGAGGTAGCTGATACGCGAGCGTGCACTTCAATGTATAAAGTGTTATGGCTAGTTGCTAACGTTCTGATAAAGAAGATGGAAGAGGCCCGTGATAGACAGAATGAAAATATAAATGGCGCTTGGAATAAAGTAGTTACTCTAGAGCATACCATACAAGGGTTAAAGTTAAATTCCTTGGATGAGAATACAAAATTGCGTGATATAAATACAAAGTTAGATGCTGACCTATTACAGACAAAGATATGCTTTGATGAAAGAAGGGTAGAATGGGAGAATCGTGAAGTAGAACTTGATGGAGTTTCAGAATGTCTCTGATTTATCATATGGATGAGTTCATGACAGTGCTGGAGTTTCAAAATTCTGCTGTGTTGGATGAGAAACGGCGAGTAGAGATCATTGCGATCATTTGAAAACTTTACTGAAGGAAGCTCAAACTAAACTTAGCGAGCTTATTCTGTCTAAATAGGTAAAGATTGAAGCAGGTGACGTGTATGAGAGAGATATGAGAGCAGTAATTTTTTTCTTTTCATCAGAGTTCTAGAGATTGGAAGAAGAAAGCAAACTGGTATATGATGTTGTAGTTGGAAAAAAGTGTGCAATGTGACATAGAGGCGATACGGTGTGAGTATCTAGGTCCCATGGTAGCCAAAATTGGAGTTCTAAGATAGAGTATGGTTAGAGATAGAAAGAAAATCGCTATGGGGAAAATGCTAAAGTTTATGCATCAACGGTTGTACACAGGTTATGTACCTGACGCTGCAGGACCTAATAATATAGGTGATGGCTCGAGTGATAGCTCTATTGAGGTGTAACGATTGTGAGGATGTGTTATGTACACTAACACATATAATGTATGAAAATAGGAATGTCTAGAATAATAATTTATACTAACCTTTCGTTAAATTAACAATACCATATTAGTCGAACATCTGTTGTATAGGATGGTCCCATAGGTTATCGAACGCAGAGGAACATATATGGCAGATCGGTTCGGTTGAAGCCATAAATGATTCATAACGTAAGAGGTGATTGGTTTGATCAAAGCAGCGAACGAAATTTAATGTAAATAAATGATCAGCTTGTTTAGAGCAACAAATGATTTATAATATAATAGATGATCTATTTGACCAAAGAAACAAACAATCTATAATATAATAGATAATCTGTTTGGCCAAAGCAACAAACTATCTGGAATATAATAGATGATCAGTTTGGCCAAAGCAACAAATGATCTGCAATGTAATTGATGATCAGGTTGGCCAAAGCAACGAACAATCTATAATATAATAGATAATCAGTTTGGCCAAAGTAACAAACGATCTGCAATGTAATAGATGATCAGTTTAGCCAAAACAATAAATGATCTATAATGTAATAGATGATCAGTTTGGCCAAAATAATAAACAATCTGTAATGTAATAGATGATCAGTCTGGCCAAAGCAACAAACGATCTCTAATATAATAGATGATCAGTTTGGCCAAAGTAGCAAATGATCTGTAATGTAATAGATAATCAGTTTGGCCAAAGTAACAAATGATCTGTAACCTGTATATAGAAGTACTTGTTGGATATATTAGAAAAGTACTATAGTGTAGGGCAATCAAACACAAGTATTTTATTGGTGTAAGATTGATGTACGATGAATGTGTTAGATAGAGTAATGTATAAAATAGTAGAAAGTACTCAAATATATGGGGATCGAACATAAATCTTTCATTGATGTAAGATCGTCATACAAGATGATAGATTGATTTGTAAAAAAGTACACTATGATGGATTTTTATCGGCGATATAATTTCAATCTCTTCGTATTCCAAGGGGTAGGGATTCGATCTCCATGTTCAGTGGCGAGATCGTAAGAACTAAGGCTACTTTTTTCGATAATAACAAAAAGGCCTTCCCAATTTTTAGACAGTTTTCCAGTGCTTACTTTTTTTTTTCTATGTTTGAGAATTTCTCGTAGGATGAGATCTTTGATTTTGAACTCTCTATGACGAACGTGCTTGTTGTAAGATCAGGCTAGAGCTTGGTGGTATCTTCCCAAATTCATGATTGCTCTGTCTATAGTCTCCTCGATCCAATTCATGTTACATACCAACTGGTACTCATTCTCTTCATCCTTCATGGTATGGTCGCGTATTGGGTGATGTTATAAAGTTGGGATGATTGCTTATGTACCATATGCTAGTAAGAACAACGTGCATCCAGTTGATACCCGAGGTATTGTACGATATGCCCATAAGACATGTGGTAATTCTTGGACCCAATTACCCTTCTTCTCTGTCTAGCACTTTTTGATCCCATCCACTATAGTTCGCTTAGTGATTTTCGCCTGGTCATTTCCTTGAGGGTAATATGTATTTGAAGGGGAGTGGATGATATTGTGTTGATTGAGGAACTCAACGACTCTGGAGCCAGTGAAATCAGGTCCATTGTCGATTCTGATGAGGCGGGGACAACTGAATCAGATAATGATAGTTTCCCAGATGAATTTGATGACTTCGTCTTCGCGTGCACGGTATAGAAGGATTGCTTCTACCTATTTTGTGAAGTAATCAATTGCTACTAGGAGGTATTTCTTTTTGTCTGGTGTCGTGGGGAATTCTTCTACAAGGCTTAGGGTCCATCTTTTAAATGGCCAAACAACGTTGTTGGAATGGAGTTCTAAGGCTGGAGCTCAAATTTGGGGGCCATGTCTTTGGCATGCATCGTACTTGCTTGCGAGTTCAATGGCTTAAGCTTTCATCTTGGGCCAAAAGACTCCTTTAGTAAGAGGTCAATTTACGAGAGATCATCCCGCTGCATGGGAACCACAAGTCCCTTCATGGAGTTCCTGTAGGAACTTTTGAGCTTTTTTGTTCGACAAACATTCGAGGTACGGTCCTGTGACCAAAATTTTGTAAAGGAGACCGTTGTCCACGATGTATCGCTTAGCATTATCAAGAACCGTTTCTTCTCCATGGGATCTGTAGGGAGTTTGCCATCAAATGTGCTTTTAGTCCTAATATACTTGAGGTAAGGTCGTCTCCAATCATCCTCGTCCTCTTCAATGCTTCCAGTATTGACAAAATTTGAGCTTATGATGTTAATGCTGAGGGTGGATAATAGTATTGACGAAATCTAATCTTATGATGTTAATACTGGGTGTCGATAATACTTCGATCTTTAGATAACGCGCTTCCATACCAAGTATTCCTGCCAGGTACGAGAGAGAGTCCGAATATCAATTTTCTCTGCGCGATAAATATTTGATAGCAATTCTTTTGAATCTGCCCATTCTGTTGGCTACTGCTACTGCGTAGTCGACCATCTTTCCATTCTTCTAGAACTTTTATGTGTAATGGTTCACAATGAGTAATGAGTCTGTGTAGACAGATAACTTGGAGACTCTAATCTCTAGATCCATATCTAGACCGTGAATCATTGCTTCATACTCGGCCTCATTGTTGGTTGCTTTGAAATTGAGCCTAACTATTTTCTTGATCCTGCCATTGAAAGGTGTGATAAGTAAGATTTTGATACCTGATCCTGCAGGTCCAGAAGATCCATCAGTTAAAAGACGCCATCCTTTTTTAGTTATCCAGTCTTACTTTTCTTCGAAGTGTTCCTCATTTTTATTCGTACTGTCTTCTTCCCAGTCAGGATCTTCTACTAGGAAATCTGCGAGGAAATCTGCTATTGCTTGCCCCTTTTCAGAGTGTCATGGTTTAAAATGGATGTCAAGTTCACCAAGAGTAACCGACCATGTTTTTACTCGTCTGGACTTTTCCCGTTTAGATAAGATCTCTCGTAAAGGGTAATTTGTCACCACTCGAATCAAGTGTACTTGAAAATACTGTCTTAACTTTTGCGATGTGTACACGGGAGCTAAGAGCAATTTCTCAATCTTGGTATACCGGGACTCTCCAGGAGTGAGAGTCTTACTGATGAAATAGACAAGTTTTTTTGTCTTCCCATCAAGTCGAATGAGGACAGAACTTAAAGATTCTTTGGTAACCGCAAGATATATTGTGAGTTATTCCCCTTCGTTAGGTGTACTCATCACTGGCGGTGATCCCAAGTTTTGTTTGAGCTCCTGAAATACTGCTTCACACTCTGTTGTCCACTCAATCTTAGGATCCTTTTTAGGCTTCTGTTTTTTTATCCCTTCGTATAAAAGGTTGAACAACCATCAACATCGATCTGAAGACTTTAAAACAAAGCAATTTATTGCAGCGATCTGGCCTGCTAACTTTTGTACGTCTTTATTTATTTTTGGCGAAGGCATAGACAGTAAAGCGCGAATACGATCTGGATCAGCTTTTATACCTCTCTTACTGAATAAATGTCCCAAGAATTTTCCTGACTGGACCCCGAACTGGCACTTTTCAGGGTTCAACATCATCTTGTAAAAATGGAGAATTTTGAAAGCAGTATGCAAGTCTGTAATATGGTTCTCCTTTTTAAGGCTTTTACACAACATATCATTAATGTAGACTTCCATCATTTTTCTGGGGCGATCAATGAACATATGTATCATCAACCGTTGATAAGTGGCTCCAGCATTCTTGAGATCGAAAGGCATGACCTTATAACAGTATATGCCATGTTCTATAATAAAAGTTGTCTTCTCTTGGTCATCAGGTAGCATAGGTATCTAATTGTATCCTTATGTGGCATCCATCATGGACAGAAGTTTGTATCCCATAGTAGAATCGAGCAGATGGTTTATGATAGGAAATAGAAAACTGTCTTTTGGAGTATGTTTGTTGAGGTCCGTAAAATCCATGCATACTCTGATCCTGCCATTCTTCTTTGGGACTGCCACAATGTTTGAGAACCATTCTAGGTAATTGGCCTTTCTGATAAAGCCAACTTTGATGAGTTTGTCGATCTCTTTATTTACTACTTCTCGGAGTCTTGGTGCTAAGGTCATCTGCTTTTGTTTGACAGCTTCGGCTTTATCCTTTAAATTGAACTTGTGGCAAGCTAGATTGGGATCAATACCCGGCATTTCGTGAAATGTTCAAGCGAATACATCATTGTCGCCTTTAAGGAATTGAATGAGCACATCCCGTTCTGCTGTTGGCAAAAGAGTTCTAATGTATGTTCCTCACTTTTCGCTACTGATTTCGACGTACTCTAATGTTTCTGCGCTTGGCAGATGGTTTTATGTAGAGTTTACTATATAGTTTTCTGCAACGTTTCCTTTATTTTTTGTAATTACTATGCGAGTTGTGGCTCTGAGTATTCTGGAACAATGATGACATAATTTTCACATGCTCGAGCGAGCTTCTGGCTTCCTTTGATCTCATATACGCCGCCATTCTACTCAAATCACAACGCCAAATGATAAGTGAACGGAATAGCTCACATATTGTGTAACCAGCAATGCCCCATTATCCCCAAATAACAGGATTTTGTATTGATAACATAAAAGACAACGTCAAGTGTCACAGGTCCTGTCGTGATAGGTAGTATAATCTTTCCTACACGTTCTTTTTTAGATCTATTGAATCCACATATATCAATGTCACTGGGCTGTAATTTATCGGCCAGTCCTATTTGATCAATCATGCTTTAAAAAAGTAATTCAATAGTACTCCCAGTATCTATCATCATCGTGCAAAGCGCCATATTTCACATTTTTAGCATAATTACCAAAGCATCATGGTGAGGATAATTTATATGACGAACATCACTGTCATCAAAAGAAATTCCTATTCGTTGAGAGCTAGAAACAGGAAGTAAACAAGCTTCTTTATTTTTCATGGACAGGTCGTGACATTGGTTGACCCGTCGTCTTTTAGTTTTGTTCGATTGCTTGACGATATGAATCTCAATAAAGTGGCAGAGCGACATATGGTATATGTGTTTCTCTCCTGCCGGCTCTTCAGTTTGTACGGCATCTGTAGTAAGTTTGTAACTCCCGTTCTTGTAGCTTTCGATGTCTATAATGTACTCATGCATTCGTCCATCAACGAAGATATACTCTAACAACCGCTATAAGGCAAAACAGTGTTTTGTTTCATGATGTATGACCTTGTGGTGAATGCAATATGGTTTGTTCTCAATAGGTTGGAGATATTGTGCATTGCATAAAAACCGATCCTTATGAAATATAGGATAAATGTTGGCTATGGTCACATTCATCTTGGAGAGACAGGTCTTGGGAAAGTTATTCCTCTTTTGAGGTCACTCATCGTTAGATTTTGTCTGTTTCCTATCTCCTCCATGATTGATAGTAGGATTTAAGTCCTGGCTAGCTGACTGATCTTGAGCTATTAATATCAACTTCTGGGGTTTCTGTATGTCAGACACCATTCTTTCTAAGTCGATATAACCGTTAACATTTTTGATCATGTCTTCCAAAGTTATTGGGTTGTTGAGGACGAGGTATTTCTTCACCCTTCCATCAACAAGTAACGTATTGGTGAAAGCCAAAATGGTAATCTTCTGGTCGAGCCGATCTACTTTTCGAGCTAACTCCAATAACTTCTTAGTGAATAGGGAGTATAAATTATTTTCTTTGTCTCTGTTGTATGAGTAATTCTTGAGGAAAAGTTCTCACAGCTGTTTAAAAGTTATGATGGATCCTTCAGGTAATGTGTGGAACCATCGTTGAGGTTCTCCGGATAAGCTGGTAGGGAAGAGCCGGCAGAAAATGTGGTTGGACATGGAATGTAGGCCTAAGGCATCCTAGAATTCTTGGACGTGCTCTACCGGTTCTGTTCCTTTGTATTTGCAGATATTCAAAGTATGAAATCCAATTGGGACTTCACCATCCAATAGCTCCTGTGCGATCGAGATATTCTGTAATCTGTTGTGGATTCCTTTAGTCAGGGTATGAGCTTTGAGCATTTCTTTGATTTGTCTCTCGACATGTATTATCGCGCTGCGGTGGTCGAGCGGGTAACATGTCCTTCTCTAGAATTATGGTCGTTGCTCCCTTCACTTAGACGTTCTTTTGCTGGGACTCGAACTCTTCGAGGTAGATTTTTAGTCTGTCTGACTCCTGCCGGGCCACCATCTACTTCCTGGTAGGCCTCCTAAATCGAGATAGGTTCCATTTCTTATTGATGATGGTTAAATCGAAGTGTACCTCCTATATGATTGCCTTTTGGAGGAGGTCCTATTCTGTCATGAACTGAAATTTGTGAGCCTTCAGGTTGTACGGCTTTGTTCTTATGGGTGACGACTTGCTGACCCTGTAGAACCTTCAGTGTGTCCTGTATACTCACCAGCTATTGCTCTAAAGCAACACATCTTTCTATTTCAGAATTTAAGGTGACCCGCAGATCTGCTAGTATAGTATTTTCTTCTGCTTAAACTATTGGAGTACTCTGACATGGAGGTGACATTCTGAAAGGAGATGATCAGTGGCTTCTGAGATAATTGGTTTGAGAACTTCATTCCCACAGACGACGCCAAAATGTAATGGTCTAATTATAGGATTCGGACTTAGCTTTTACACCAAATGCGTATAAAACGCTCAAGAATAATAAATAATAAACAACAAGATAATTTAGCGTAGAAATCCTTTGAATAGGTTAAAAACTATGACCATTCTTGGAGATTTTGAGAAAGAGAAGATGATCTTATTGAAGTTGCTAACTTATTACAATGAGCACTCTGAATATATGGAGTTTTGAAGTAGGGATTCTTTTGTGTAGAATTGCATGTCCTTAATCTGTAGTTCTCTGGTTCTATTTATAGGTCTTATAATATGACCGTTTGATGACCATTAATATTCTTAATGGTGGATGTTACAAATTGTATGTAAGATATTCTTTGACCATATAATATAACGTTCTGACCTCTGTTGTTGTGCAACGGCTCTATTGATGACTGTACACTTGCATAAATTGAACTGCTGATGTAGAGGTCGAAAGCGATGACTCAAACTGATGAATATTAAATATGATATTAGTAGTGCTTCATATATGCTGATGAGGTCAAGGATGAGGCTTTGAGTCTAAGATACGAAATAAGTTATTACAAGATGGCTCTCAAGCAATAGATCGAGTAGCATTAGGAATGAGTGGTGTTGGTTGAGAAACTCGTGCTGTATGTGTTTCCTGACGTTGTTGTCTTATTTTTGATTATGCCAAGTACTTTTTTGTTGAGGTTGAAAGTTCGTATATAGTTCGAAGATGAAGCATAAGTTTGAGATGCAGAATAAGCCACTACAATACCCTATTCCCTTGTCTTATAGCTACTTTATCACCTACTTTGTTTTCATATTTCTATAAAATAGATACATGAATTGTTTTTGGATTATAACTAGAACCCTTTTTTTTTCAAGATCCATCTCATATCATTAACTCATCCTCTGCCACCCATAGGTAGTTTTAGATAAGTTTCTTTTGCAGTGGATACCTGAATGCCAAATTTGGCTCGTAATAATCTACCTTCGGGGCACTACATGCAAAGACTACATTACCAGCATGGTCTTTAAGAACACCCCTTTTCCACTTAAGCCTCATATCAACTATGAACATTAAAAAGTCCAATGAGAAGTACTGTGTTTTTTAATTAGTTTTAATGTGTCTCTCTCAACGTCACTCGTTCCAATGATTTCAGCAAGCTCATGAAGTGTTTGAGCAATTGATTAACTGAAACCCAATGGATTATCTACTTCTTGGGTCATTCCCCAAGCCCTCTTCAACCCTTCAATCTCATGGTTCTGCCGAGTTGGTTTTAATCACAAAGGGTAACAATCTCATAAACCCCAATAAAGTTAGTTGAACTTTATGGCATTTGGGTATTTAGTATTGGTTCTTATTTCTATGGTTTTAAGTGTTGAAGTAATGAATTGGAGTCTAGGTGTAGCTATACTATGTGGGTGTCATTTATTTCTTCTTTATTTCGAGTAGTTATACGGTTGTTAAGATTTTGTGTTTTGGGTGATTGCATTAGTATGGTGTAGAAAGGATGAGGCTGAACAGAACAATATAAAGAGTAGGTATATTAGAGGTAGTTTAGTTGTTCATCAAATAAGATGAGATGAAATATAGGAGCGTCAATTAGAATAGTTTCTTTGAGTTTGCATATTGTTATTTACTGTAATTAAGAAGTACTAAAGTTATGGATTGAGGTAGTAAGGTTAGATTTAAAAACATTATATACTAGAAGGTGCAGTGGTTGGTAGACTTGCTGTGTCATTTTCTGGGAAGACATGCAAATATATAATCCATGCATTGGTGTTTCATTTGGGTATTTTGCTTGTTTGTTTATGACTATAAAATATGCCTGTAAATGTTAGGACGATACATAATCAGTGTTCCTTTTAGTGACATATATGTTTTGGATATCATCTTATATCCTATATATTTTCTCATTTGTTCATAGGTAGATGGAGATGTGAAGTAGTGAAAGGGGGTCTTGATCGAAGTAAGTTTCACATTGATCTCTTATGCATTTTTGTGCTCAATTAAGATTTATTCTCCATTTTTGGCATAGTATGTTTAATGTAAAATGCATCGAATAAAAGTCTTAAACTAATAGGAATGATACTGCGTAAGTAGAATTCGTATAAAAAACACAAAAGAAGAGTTACATTGTACTGACAATAGCCTTTTTTATCCTTCAACCATCTTTTGTTTTTTTTATCTTTGTCTGTGTATCTCTGATCCATTCTTCAATTAAATCAAAAGATTGCAAAGATCCTTAAAAGAAAAAGGGAGACACATTAAAACTAGACTCAAAACCTAGTTTGCAATCCCTTGCTAGAGTATTCTTCTTTTAAGGATCTTGTCTATAAAATAACTGATATATTACTTATCTTTGTAAACATTGTCACTGCGTCTACCACAATTGCTTTAAGACTATATTTGAACTTGGATATTCCTGAGGCTGTTGGATTTGACAATAGGTATACAATTATAAGCATCATTAACAATATTGAAATCTACAATTAATTAATTTTAATATACTTCTTTTCTCATCCTAATACAGTGTTCAAACAAGGATTGAGCATACACCAACAAAATAAGGAAAACGATTTGATAAAGACATGATTGATTCTCAAATAACAATCGGGCAAACATAACCAAACATTCTGCAATATCATGCAGTCATGGTATTAAAATTTACTATATCAACATTTAATCGAAAACTTACCTATTTAAGAAATTTATTTAATAACATGCTTCATTATATTTATAAATTTCAGGGTGCAGTATTCAACATACTAGCAACTTTTTCAAAAATATATCATGAGTATGGATTTTACTATGAATCATGCAATTATTACAAAAAAATAAGGTTGTAAGGTAAGATGATAAATTATATTGTAGCAGCTGCAAGAAGACTGTAATGCAAACAATACTAAGGTACAATAAAATACAAAATATGAGCATCAAATATATATTAATTATATAAGCACCAATACAAAATACCCTATCAATTACATATATATGCTGCAATTGGACATTCAAGACGAGGGAGATTACATTCATGTCAGATTGTTCGATAGCCAAGTTCAAATGTTATTGGAAAATACATTAACTCAAACTAAGGAACTAAATGAAAAGGTAATGACATTATTTAGAAACAAAGCCACACATGTTTATTTAATATAATACTTACTTGTCACACTTCAATTTGTATAACAGGATCAAGGTGATGCGAAAGTAAGACATTATTTTTAAATAAAGCTATTATAGCAATAACGAGTATTTGGTTTAAAATTAATATAATCAAATATTGGTAAGCTAGACACCACATTCAGAGTGGATGTTATTTCTACTGTGACAGAGGAAGTAATAGAAACTCTACAACAAATGACCGAGCTTCAAGACAAATCATTGCAACCAACAACAAATGCATGCAAAAAACCAATGAAAAAGAGAATAAAACAAAAGGAAATACAAATTCAACCTACTATGGACCAGGTAATATATAAAACTGATAGTAAATTCGAATTTTTGCATTTTACAAATTACAACGAATCTTGACTTATTTCTATTACAGATCAAAGACATTGAAACAACTCCATCTAGATCAATCATATCGGCCCCAAATAATTCGACCAGAGTATCTGAGATCTAACTACTAGAAAATGCTACCAATACACAAAGCTAATAACTAGAAGAAAAAAAAGGCAACGAAAAAAACTAAGAATCTTAATAAGTTTCCAATTAGATACCAAGGAGGAATACCAAGAAACAATGAATTTCGGTTTCTGAATACACTAAGGTAAGTTTCAAATACTACATTATCTTTTCTAATAGATATATATATATATATTCATAAAATCACATTGGTTTTCCTGCAAAATGATCAAAATAACAATACACCTCAACATTCAAATTCAAAATTTTCAACTGAGTGCGAACATGTAATGTTATATATTGGTTGTCAAGTATTTATACATTAATATCACATTAAGTTATAGCTATCATTCCCTTGCAGGAAAATGGAAGACAAAGAAATTCATAAAAAAGATGTCGTAGATGACGACACCCTATTGACATTTGAAAAATCAGTTAAGAGAAAATTGTTCGAAGATAAGGGTAAATCTTTTAAAACTAATCATCAACAATAAGAGAAAGAAGAAAAAGAAAATGCATAAGAAGAGAAAGAACAAGTAGACCAACAAAAAAAAAATGAGGAAGAAATAAATGAACTTGAGAATGAAAATGAAATATTTGACAAAGAGTGTGAAACACACGAAAACAACTACACTGAAAATAACATTAGTCAACAGGAAATTGAAGAGTATGATAGCGAAAAAAAAACTAGCGACTATGGCGGTGTAACACAAAATATATATTGATATCAAGTAGTTAGAGTATATAATGAGATAATCTCATTTAAATTTCTTTATTTGTTTCACAATTTATCCCGTATTCACCAGCAAAAACATATATATAAACATCTATGTTACAAATTTTTTAAGTTCCCTACCTTTTATTTCCTCTAAAAACATTTTTTTTTTTTTTTTGCAAAAAGTTTAGAATTTTATATAAACGGAATCATAATTATAAGGAATTATAAAACAAGGACAAGACTGCCCTTAAAATTGTCAAAAAGAAGCTGAAAGACGAACTATTCGAATAGATAAAATAATATATTCGAATAAAAATGTATTCGAATAGAAAATCAGTCTATTCGAATAAAACTGCCCAACCAAAAAAGTATTTGAACAGAGAAGATTCTATTCGAATAAAATAGCCCAACCTAAAATGTATTCTAACAGAGAAGAAATCTATTCAAATATAATAAGGCAGTCTAGAATTTATTCGAATAGAGATGGAATTTATTCGAATAAAACCGTCCAGCCTTCCAACTTGACGTCTGACTTGACAATTAGTAAGAAATAGCCCAATTCGTTTGACCGACCTCCTACTTCATTCGAACGACTTTCCACTCATACTGATTATTCATCCAGTTTAGCGTGATGACCTGACTCGAAAATATTATGTAACATGATCTTCAATATTTTGTAAGTATCCTGATCTGCCATTTGTCCATTCTTCTGCTGGTTAGTTTGGTTCTGACTTTCTCCTTGCAATTTGATCTGCCGAGAAGTTGCATTCCTGCCATACATGACTGAATCAGATTTGCAGAAGGTGGGGGATGATTAGTTTCCAAGCAATTTTAAGTGTCCATGGAATTTTGTCTTTAATGAAAGCTTTAATTGTAGCAGCCGAGTCGGAAACTACCCACACTCTTCGCCACCCTTGTGTTACAGCTTTTTGAACCCCTGATATGATTGAAGTAATCTCAGCAATGAAGTTTGTAGCTTGCCCAATGGATTTACTGTATGTGCCCATGACTTCCCCTTTATTGTTCCTGTAGATGATGCCTATGCCTACTTCCCCGAGATTGCCTAGAGCCGATCCATCACAACATATTTTTACCTCGTCTTGATTAGGAAGCCCCCATTTACAACTCTCTATATTGTTGCCTAATCTCGGTTTTCACTGAACGTGAAGCTCCTTGATGATTTCGAGGTCCTGAATGGTGTTGCTCATTGTATTTATGGAGAGGAGAGAGGCATCTGCGACGTCTGTCCGGATGTGTATCATAGTTTGCTGGATAGGGGTTTTGATTCCGTTAAACCTCCATTTGTTTCTAGCTTTCCAAATGTTGATGCATGTTACGAGAACCATGACCACCCAGAGATCATAAATGTATGGGCTAGATGTATTTTCTCTCTCTAGTATGGTTCTCCAGTTGTCTGATGGGGTGATAGGTGCATACGCGAAGCATGTCGTAGCCTTCTGCCAGAGGGAGGTTGTGAAAGGG
The DNA here is from genome assembly GCA_014058105.1 of Kingdonia uniflora. Lineage (NCBI taxonomy): Eukaryota > Viridiplantae > Streptophyta > Magnoliopsida > Ranunculales > Circaeasteraceae > Kingdonia > Kingdonia uniflora. The sequence goes on from JACGCM010000622.1 coordinate 2,846,575, forward strand.
CGCCACAACAAGGTGTGGGAATCCGTTTCTGAAGAATTATGGCAGTGGTGGTATACTAACACAATAGAGATGCCTCTCTTCATTATGGCGTCATCCATAGGGAGTAAATGGTTCAGTAATCACCATGCAAAGCCTCCCAATCTAGGGTGGATTCTTTGTCTCCAAACATATTTCCACCACCATGCCGAGTCTTCCTTGCTGCGCAGTGTTTCATAGGCACTCTTGGTGGAGAAAACTCCTTGGATGTCGGGTTTCCAGATCATAGTATCATAGGAACTGAGGTTGCATTAGATGTTCTGTATGTTGATTCCTAGTGCCAGCAGTAGAAGCAATATATCACTAGGGAAATGCCATCCTTGTGGAGTAATAAAATCGCTAAGCCTAGCTTTACATTTTTTTTCCATAAGTGACGAGGCATATCAATATGTTCCATGAGTGGGATTTTTGTTGCCCAGTTGTCTCTCAAGAATTCAATTTTCTATCCGTCTCCAATGAGCCATCCTATATGTGTTTTCGAATAGGTCGCTCCAATCTTTATTCCTTTCCATAATGTTGACGGCTTATAATATCGAATTGTATCTCCGCTCTTGCTGCTGAATTTGGATTTGAGAAATTTTGGCCATTCCTCTGGTCCTTGTTGAAAGACCCAGTGAATTTTGTAGAGCATAGCTTTATTGACTTCTCCCAGACTATGTATTCCAAGTCCCTTAGTCGGTTTACATACCTTATCCCATTTCAGCGTCACCCCTTCCTTTTTGGTCTCCAGTCCAGATGTAGTTTCTAAGGATTTTGTCTCCCTCTTTGATAAGGGAGCTAGGCCATTTATAAACTGCCATATTATGAATCGGTATGCTGTTCAGGATAGACTTTGTAAGAGTGATCCTTCCCTGAAATGAGATCATGCTTCCCATCCAGCTGTTGGCCCTTTTTATGATATTTTCCAATAGTGGTAGAAATGCTTACTTTATTACCCTCCCTTTTATGAGTGGAATGCCCAGATACGTCTCTGGAAATTTTCCTTCTTTAAAGCCAAATATCTCAGAGACCACTCTTCTGAGCGGTATAGAGCTCAGAAATATTTTTCTTTTGGCCATACTAATTTCTTGTCTAGAGACCTTCTGATATTCAGTAAGGATGAGTAGAAGTTGTCGTAGGCATTTGTTGTTCTCGTTCACAAAGATGAATATATCGTCTGCAAAAAGCAGATGAGTGGGCCCAAGAGTATCCTTTGTTGATGTCATGGTCTGTATTCTGCCTTGTTCTCTGGCCTTATAGAGATTTATGCCTAGTATGTCCTCCACAATTGCAAACAAAATTGGGGAGAGAGGGTCTCCCTGCTTGAGACCCCTAGCCATCTGGATAAAACCTGATGGACTACCATTGATAAGAATAGAAATCATACTACTACTAATAATAGTTTGTATCCAGTTACAAAATTTTAATTCAAACCCAAATGCTCGAAGAGTCGTGAGAAGGTATTTCCAGCTCAATGTATCATATGCTTGACTGATATCGATCATCAGAGCCACATTCCCATTTTTCCTCCTAATTTTCATCTCATTAGCCATCTCCGAGGCCATGCAAATATTGTTATGGATGTTCCTATTCTTGATAAATATACTTTGGTCCCTTGAGACACATCTGTCAGCAATAAGAGATATCGGAGTGGTAAGAATTTTAGTGATGACTTTGAAAATAAAGTTGCTGAGGCAAATCGGCCTGTATTGTTGAATCTTGAACGGGTCTCTGATTTTGGGAATCAAAACGATGAGGTTGGATTTGAATGTCATGGGTATCATGCCATCCATAAAGAACAATATAATCCCAGCGTTAATATCTATGTTCAGGATTTCCCAAAATTTATGGTAAAATGCACTAGAAAAACCATCTGGACCGGGGGAGCTGTTGATATCCATAGAGAAAACTGCATTCCTAATCTCCTCAGATGTTGGGGCTGCAGTGAGGCTATTGTTTTATGCTTCTGTAACTTGGTTGGGGATGTGATTGAAAAGTTCTGGGCATTGCTAGGTATCTGTAACAGCGAATTTGGCCTAGTAGTAAGATGTGATATTTTCTTATATGAGCATCTGGCTTGTAATTTCTCTTCCCGTACTGTCTTGGATATTTGTGATAAGGGCATTCTCGTTCCTAGCCTTTGTGGTTGAATGGAAATACCTTGTGTTTTTGTCCCCTGCCTGTAGCCATTTGATTCTTGATTTTTGTCTCCAATCTATCTCTTCAGGTTCCCCCATCTGTTTAGGAGTTTTATTTGAGCAAGGTATCTCTTTTCTATCAAATCGTTGGTAATATCTTCCTCCAATTGTATATATAGGTGCAGTATCTCTCTCTCCAATTTTGATTTTTGTTTTTGCGAGGTGTCGGATTCATGTCTCCATACCTTAATTTCAGCTTTAAGTCTACGTAGCTTAAGCATAATAGAGAAAAGAGGGGTAGCATACATCAGCTTCCCCCAACTCCTGGCTATGAGATCCCTAAATTCTAGTTCCTCTCCCCAGGATTGAAGATACCTGAAAGGGATATTTTTTTGTTTAGGCACCTGATAGCATTCCCCCATAATAAGTGAGTGATCAGACTGAGTTCTAGGTAGCACTTTTATTCTTTGACCTCTAAACGTGCTTTGCCATTCTACATTCTGTATTCTGGAGGCATCTGTCGAGTACCACCAACGTTCTGTTATTCCCACTCTGCACATTGCATCACGTAAAGGTAAGCCCAGAAGAGGGGTTTTATGTGAGTTTTGCTATATCCAGGAAATTGTTAAAGTCTAGCACTGCATTTGTGTGAGGTGGGTATCGTCCCCTTTTTTTAGCTACCCGAAGAACCACGTTGAAATCACCTATGCATATCCAAGGTTTGATATTTGTTGTAGCAACAATTAGAGAGGTCATCCTAAAGATCCAACCTGTTAATTTTGCTGTAGTCTGCATGTACAAAGGTGAAGCAGCTCTCCATGTTACTCACCGTAATATACTGTTTTGTCATAGAAATAACACCAGGTGTAGAGGTTCCTTTAAGCCAAAAAAATCCATATGTTACCTTTTTCTACATTTAGTTCATTGGAGATGACTATGTTTTCATACCCTGGCAACTCAAAATTCTTAAAGAAAATTTTTGGTTCAGCAATTCCCACAATATTTGGTTGTAGTCTTGCCGTAGTTTTCCTGAGATATCGTGTTGTTTTTCTGTTTCCCAGCCCTCTGGTATTCCAGAATAAGACTTTCATTGATCTTTACGGGTAGAGGGTGTCACCCTCGGGTCTATGGTATACACCTTACCCCCTTTAAGAACTTAATTAGGACCGAGATGCACCTGTTCTTCATGTTCCATTTCATCCACCCAACTTGATGGGTTGAGGTTTTGTCTAACTTTATTAATTGCCTTGAAGTATGGGTCGCCTTCATCTCTGTTTGCCACTTTTGATGGATCGTCTACTACATCTGCTATATCTGCCACGAGGTCCTCCTTATGTGGCGCTGAAATAGACATTTCCGCATCTGTCTCTCCATCTCTACTCTTCCCTTACATTATCCCTGATGCAACTGAATCGGTTTGTTCTATATCATCTTCCACTTCCCTTAGTGCATCAAACGGGTTACTCCTGCTAGCGATACTGTTCCTCGTAGGTGGTGTCGGTGTTCTATTGTTGCCCTTAGTGGTTGACCACTCGACCGTCTCCCCAATATTTTTGTATTGCAAAACATGGTTAGATGGTCTAGGCATGCCCAGGAAGTAAATAAGAGGTGATGCAGTACTGCTCCTCTCCATAGTTTCTTGAAAATACGTGTGTTTACCCGGTCCTGCAGTGATTATCTTCCTCAACTCATTGTCCTTAGGTAGTATTTCTTGGATTACTAATTTTGGATTTCCCCTGTTTCCTTTCCCTAGCTCTTTTCCAGTCATCGGTTTGGACTTGTTATGCTCCACTTCATTAGCTCGGAACGCTTTCTGCACAATCTTGCATTCTGGGATCGTGTGTCCCATATTTTTATAGTGAGAGCAGTATTTGGGGATGCGATGAATCATGACCTCTTGTTTGATGATATTTCCCTCAATCTCCAGAAGAATATGGTCTGGAAATGTCTTAGAGAGATCAATGTCGACTAGAACACTCACTTGGAAGACATAGTCTTTATTTCTTGTCGATTGGTCTAGCTGAATAAGGATGCCAAGTGTCTTCCCCAGAGACAAGATAATCTTCTTGATTTTGTTATGTAAATTCTTCATTTATTGTCCAGAGATTAACTTCCAAGAATCTGTGATAGAAATAAGACGGGAACAAACAATGTCATTAGCCCCATTGCCATAAATTGGTAGTTGAGGGGCTATATGATAAGAGATGCTTTGTATTCTCCTCTTCAGGCTACCAACTACACCATGATGACACTACTAATTTCAGTTTTTCCATTAACACCATTGTGATATAAAAACTACAAGACCATAAGTTGTGGGATGATAGTGGTAACCTAAAAAGTATTAGAATTGATGACTCGATCAATTTCCGTATCAATTGAGACCAGACATGATCCAGTGATTCAGGTTATCTAATACTACTATATTGCAAAAGAAATAACACGTAAAACCAATTATTTAATTTACGTGAGCAAACCCAAATAACATGTCACTCCCCAAAATCCAATAATCGGTAGCTAGACCAATTACTATCAGTCGGAATGTACAGGTCGGGGAATTTAGCCGATTCACCCCCACAAACAACCAAGCCATAGACAAGTTTAGGCTCGGTTATTGACTATAGCAATATCATAAGAGTAAATGGAAGAAAAATATATATATATATATATATATATATATATATATACACCACCAAAATGTAAATACAATATCTCGAATACAGAACAACGTCCAAAGCTGAGAACCTACAAGAATACTCTCCAACACCGCTCAGTAGCTACCAAAACCATCAACAATACAGCTGAAAACCCTCAGCAAGAACCAACTACTACTCTGCCTCTGAAAGGTGGGAAAATACAAGAGTGAGCAAAACCATGGCTCACTAATAACCCAACAGCGTTAAACAACATACTAATAAAACTAGCGCAGAGAAAGAAGAAGAGGTGCTTGAGATAAGGAATGTAAAAGCCACTGCGATATATATAAGTTAAAGGATAGAGTGGGAGGACCTACAGGGGAAAAGGAAAAGGAATCAAGATATGCTGATGTGATGTGATATGATGCGATGAAATATGATATGATTCAAAAATGGTCCTAAAGTGAATGTTTATGCTATCATTAAGTCAAGAACTAGGCCCTAAAATTTATAGTATTGGACTGATCAGCCACTAATGCAATATAACCTTAAAGAGACCTCAGATAGATACAATGGGTTCAATTTGTTTCAAGCTTGACCCGGCTAGGATATTACCACTTGATCAGAGTGAATAGGGGTTTCAACCCGAGGAGCCATCGCCCTCATACTATTCGAATTCTAAGGTATTTTAACCTCTCAGGATAGTGCTGGCACTAGAGGGGAACTATCTCATACCATTCCATACTCCTGGATGGTATTCAGGTATGATAGTATCTCAGCCAGAACTCACCATACTATTTCAGCCCGAGCTAGGAATCCTCCTAACCTATTGGGGGCTGGCCGATTTAGAGTGAGTTTATGTATCCGATCCCGTTAAGTTAAAAGAATATAAAACTCACGCCGCAAACAGATCCCAAGGATCAAAACACAAAGGCCACCGACACGGCCAACACACTTAGGATAACCCCTGCCTGAGAAAGGGTACACAATCCTAACGCACAACCCCAACTATGGCCAGCACACACATAGGACAACCATCTGCCTCAGAGGATGGTAAACAATCCTACCATAGATGAACAGTGACCTCCAGTCACAACATCCAAACCCATTAGTCTCTTAGGACTGAAACATAGCAGCCCAACCCATCAGCCTCTAAAGGCAGAAACACCGAACTCATGAACAAGGCTACAAGAATACCCCACTAATGTATGACTTCCTAAAATTAGGAATTGATGCAAAAGAAACCAAAAACAACAACCACGACAAAATGAACAATTATAAGTTAACTAAATCACAAACACTTTAGTGCCAAAGCACAATTCTAACTAACACAGGTTAACTAGTATAAGAATTTAATAGTGAAGGGACACTCGCTCGATATAAAGCTCGAATCCCGACAAAAATCACGATCCGCACTCCAAAACCTAGTTCTCCCCCTCGGCAACTGGAACCCAGAAAACTACTGAATCAGACAATCACAACAACAATCAATCAATGCTATATCCTAACAACAACTCAACCAAACCAATCGAAACCAAGCCACCAATAAAGAGAATCAGGAAAACTAGGGTTAAGGGAAAAGGGGAAACTTATCGAAATTAGAAATGCTGATGAAGGAAGGAGATGAAAGTGAAATCCTCTCTCTAGATTCTTTCTCCAACAACTTTCACCAATACTCTCTCTAAGCTCTCTCCAACACTCTCTCTCTAAAAAACTAACCCAAAATGAAAGGAGAGGAAAGATAAAAGCAAACAAGGAATACGATTGTCGTTCGAACGAATACCAAGTCGTTCGAACGACTAACGGCAAAAACGCAATTATTCGAATGGTCGTTCGAATGAAAACATTTCCTTGGGCCAACACTCCAGGGGTTATGTCACTTCGTTCGAAAGGTCGTTCAAACGAAAAAGAGGTCGTGCGAATGAATACAGTCGTCCGAATGGACATAGAAGTTGTTCGAACAACTTAGAGATCTAGGGCCAAACTCCAGGAGACAAGTCGACTCGTTCAAACGAATATGGATGTTGTTAGAATGACTACTGGAAAACTCCCAAATCTGCTAAGGTCCACACGATCACCCTCAAGCCAAAATAACTCAACACGCACAAGCCAAAAGCAACAACAACAACACCTAGCCAACCACAGGCTCCCCAAAACAGAACACAACCACCACTAGGCAACCAACCCAGAAACCACAATACCATGCAAACCACAGAAAGAAGAATACTAAGACCTGATACAAGAAAATGAGATGAGGGTGCCAATGATATGGATGCATAATGTATGAATGCAGATGAATGAAAATGAAAGAATAGAAATGAATAAATAACGGAAATTCACAGGACACTACATAACATTATAAAATAAAACAACTTTAAAAGACACAAAGAAATCCTTAAACATCTAGAAATAATTTGTAAGGATCAAAAGAAAGTACAAATTCAAACACCAGATTATTAAAGATTGATAAAACTTATGAACATCAAGAACATCAACATTATACACAAGATTCATAATCACTGGCATCATCCACATAAGAACTCTCTTCATTGGAACCATCCTCCATTCCGCCAGCCCCTCTAACATAATATCCATTCACATACTTAGTCATTAGTAAAGTATCAAATACTTCATCTTCACGATCATTTATTGTCGCCAATGGTTAATTTAAATGCTCTTCAATCATCAAATAATCCTTAATTTTCAATGGTCCAACACTAAGAGAATCACAAAAAATCTTCAAATACGAACCATAATTAGGTTTAGTATCCTCCGAGTAGAAAGGGAACTCAAACTTCCTCTTTTTGGTGGACACATGAAAACTAGAATTACTCCCAACTTTGATCATCCTATAAACATATAATTAGTTATGAAATCAAAACTTTCATAAAAGAAGACACCAAATAATACAAGACCTGTTTGAGGTAAGATATTGTCAATTTTGTTGTAGAAATAAATAATGAAAGGAAGAGGTATAGAAAAAAGAAGTTCTACACATTCCAATGAAAAATACAAATATTGCCATGCAAGCATAACATACCTAACACAATTAAAGGTGAGGATAAGGGGTATGGGGAGTTACAATTCCTCTAAACCATAATCTTTACACATTCCAATAAATGTCACAATATTACCATGCAACCATATCTCCACTAATACCTTTTAATTAATCAATATAAACACTATTTAGGCTCAAATTTTAAACATATAATGTAGCAAGCTAAATGATCACAATATTAGCATACAACCATAAACTCTTATCTAAAACCATTGTTTGCACTAAAATTTGTGCATATACTGTTATATAGATGGGGAAATAACACAAAGAAAATAAAGATCATTCTAACTAATTTAATAAAAATCAAAAATATTAGTAAGACCCAACTATAACTCCACAATCACGCATACGCAATTGCTCGTATATATAAAGTAAATAGCAATTATGACCCAACTTGACTGAGTACTTACTGATGTTCAGTAGTAGATACAGATTTCGAGGCCTCAATAATACTTTTGGGCTTCCAGTTTTTCTTTCGCATGGTTGCCAAGGTTTAAACCTAGCAGATACCAAGATGTAAAGGTTGAGTCAGCCCCAATTTGCAATCCTTCTCCATAGGGGGTTTTGGGTTATACCTAGTGGTGGTAATTGCTTCAATAACTCACAAATTCAGTGGTAGGGTAGAGGCATTGAAGAGAGATGTATTAAAGGTAGAGTGAATTAAACTTCAGAGAAGGGAGGGATGGAGATGGTGGGGAGAGGACTGAAGAAAACCTTTTTTCAGTTTAGGAAGGAAGGGAGGAGGGTGGAACAACTACCAAAGGGTCAAGGGCTCTAATATTACCATTGGTGGGGTCTGAGGTCTGATGGAGTAGTGATAAACCTGTTTTGTAACTTCAACAAATAAATGAGATGTTCACCTTTACAACAGTTAAACCTTTTACCTAACTTGACTGAGTACTTACTAATGTTTAGTAGTAGATACAAATTTTGGGGCCTCAACAATACTATTGAACTTTTTTTTTTTTTTTTCGCATGGTTAACAAGGATTAAACCTAGAAGATACCAGGATGTGAAGGTTGAATCAGACCCAATTTGCAATCCTTCGCCAAAGGGGGTTTTGGGTTATACTTAGTGGTGGTAATTTCTCTAATAACTCCCAAATTTAGTTGTAGGGTAGAGGCATTGAAGAAAGATGTGTTAGAATGAGAGTGGATTGAACCTCAGATGGAAAGAAAGATGGAGAGAAAGGGGAGAGGATTGAAGAAAACTTTTTTTAGTTTAGGAGGGAAGGGAGGGTGAAGCAACTACCATAGGGTCAAGGGTTCTAATCTTACCACAGGTGGGGTCTAAGGTCTGAGGGAGAAGTGAAAAACCTATTTAGTAACTTCAGCCAATAAATGAGACGTTCACCTACACAACAATTATTCAGTAATTGACGGTCTGGCCAGTTGTCCTGGATACCTCTAGTTATAACAAAAGAAGAGGGTGTGGAGTTATGGTATCAAGACAAAAAAATGTTTTGAAGGAAAAAGCCGAAATGTAGTGTGAAAACACTCTTTACGGTCATTTGATTATCTAAAGAGGCTTAGTTTACCTATAGTTATTGCTCCAATCCGTAAACAACAATGTTTAATGCAGTTTTGAAGCTGTTACTCATAGGATGATAATTGTTTCGGATAAACCTGGCTTATGCATAACCATATTTAATTAAAGTGTTTACTGGCTTAAACAACTCAAAATTTAGGTTTCTTCTAAACAACCGCGTAAGTAATGTAGTGTATATTACCGATTATATGGTCTACCACTAATAACAGTTAAAATCAGAAGACTAAACATTCAATTGCTAAAGATCTTATTAGTTTATAAAAATTAAGGAGGCTTTGTGTTGACAAAATTTCTCGTTGTTTCATACATTTATAACATCATCTATCATTAGTTAAATTTTCAATTTTGCCCATAATTGTGAAGATTACCATCTTTAATCTCGCTTTCATTGTAGAGAGAGTGTAGTGACGGAGTGTTGCACAAATTTGTGCGGTGCACATATATCGGTATTAGTGTAGTTATAGTTGTAGTTCAAACTTTCAGCCCAAATTAGCCAAATTAGCCAAAACATTAAAAGTTATTATAAATTTTCATTTATAGTTTTCCTTTTTGATAACCAATTACTCTATATATACTAGTCTTGTTCCAAATGCCCTCTATATGTATTGCTCCTCTTAAAACCCTCTTAGGAATTTTTAAACCCACCTTCCCATTATTACTATTTTAACCTATTTTTACTTTAATATATATGGATATTTTAGTAACTATACACATTTACTTTCTTTAATATGTGTGTTCCCCACTAGTCTTAAGAGGATTTTATTTGTTTCTGTTAGCATCGCACGCAAAAAGTGGGTGATTATAGATGTTAAAACTAATTTACGACCCAGCTCAAAGCTACCCTACCGGTACTATTGACGGGATGGGTCTTATGTGCATTATATATTTTAACACGACCGAGCCCGAGAGTTATGCGTCATTGAAATCATTTATGGTTTGGATTTTAATCTTGTTAGAGGTTATGTATGAACCGCTTTGAAGGTCATTGATAAAGTAGATTGTAATAATCTTTAACAAACACGGGCTCCCACATTAAAGATAGAAACTCCATATTATAGATTTTGACACAACTGAGCCTGAGAATGGAAATCATTTATGGTTTGGGTTTTAATCTTGTTAACAATCTTGCTACAGGTCATGCATGACCAACTTTGAATGTCAGGAAGTAGATTGCAATTATCTTTAATAAAAACGGTCGCCCATATTAATGACAAGACTCCATATTTCTAAACGGTAACGTAGTAATTCTCTACTCTGAGAGGATTAAAGACCTACCACAGTTTCTCTCGAGAGATCTACATTGTTTAGGTATCTTATCATTCTTCTTCTACTCCCTACATGTCCTTCAGTATTTTCTATCTCTTTTATATCGTTAATGTGTTTGGTATCTTACATATTAAAAGTATATAATATAACAACTTCATGACTATATGGGGCCCATGTATATCTATATTATAAATCTCAACAATTTTCCTACATGGCACGCTTGAGTTGACTGACACAAGTTGATGTAGTGTTGATAAATAATAACTTTTCTATTTTCCCTTCATTTTCCTTTAACCCGAAATAACTCATAAAATGCCTTCAAAGGGTGAATCCATCTTTCCTTCTTACAAATAAAACCACCTAAATTATTTTGAACATATTGTAACCGACTCCCCCCCCCCCCCCCCCCCCCCCTCTATCTCTACTTTTATTACATAGTGAAACCCCCAATTCTAACAAACCTTTCTCACTTCTTTCTTCCCTCATCAACTTTCCCATAATTGATTACCATAATATCTCACTCTAATTTGGACATAAGAAAGATAGATACGATGAAACTGTTCTTTGAAACGTTTCACCCAATACACGGTGAAATTAATTTATCTCTACCTTTCCTTTACGATGTTCGACATAACCAGGTTTACACCAATGAAAAACTCTCTGACATTCGGATTTTTTGGTATGTATTAACTATTAAATTATTCGATTCTTCCCATTGTAGCTGTAGTTTAAGCTTAGTTGTGTTTTGAATCCATTGTTTCTTGATTTCTTATGATGTATGTTTTCTATGTTTGCAGCAACCTCTTTCTGATTCAATCCCTTGACCACTTGACTCACAGAAACAAGTTTGATTGTGGAATTTTCCTTTTGGTTTTGTCCCAATTAGTATATCTAACAATCTTATAAGAGTATACTACCAAAGGTCTAGTAGCTTCAATAGGTCCAAAAAATTTAGCTTATACATGCTTTTCCGTAATCAAACTCGAGCTAAATTTCCCTTTGGGTCAAACTGCTAATCTTAAGATACTTCTTCAGAGCACATGTAATTTCATATTTTTGCATTAATTTATCTTATTTAGATCTCTATAACCATGGAATTTTGATTCAATATGGTTTTGGGTGTTGTAGTAGTGCAACGCGATTAAAAAGCAAGCATGGCAACTACTGTGTTTGAAATGGGTGACCAACTTACAAGTGAATCAACTATATACAATTTCGAGTTTGAACCCAATTAGGTTTGCACCTAACTTTGGGCATATTACTTTCCTTTTACTGTTAATTCCCATTTAGAGTAAATAGTGTTTGATTTACACACTTGCTTGCTTGAAGTTATTTTGATCAATCTTTATATTTTTCTTGCCATAAAACATAAACTTATTAATGCTAATTAAATTATTACTCCCCCATCATCCTTAATAAAAAAAAAAAATAAGCTTAATTTCTCATAGTAGTTAAAGCTAGGAGGGAAACTTTGTGAATGCCCAATCTCGCTTTGACTTATACTATAACTTTTGCCATTTTATAGTTTTCACTCCGATCTTAGTTTTTAGGTGAACACCACAACAGAAACCAAGTTTTTTTTTTTTTTTGCAAAATGTATGATTGAATAAGAGACGAAACAAGAGTACAAGAGAGGGGAGGCAGAGCATACACCCAAACAAAAACAAATTAAGAAACTCTAAAGTATTCTACCAAGGGATCCTCAAAACAAGAGATGAAATGGGGAGATCCTACAAAGTCTTCCGTCTCGAAACAAGGCATAGCAAGCCCTTTTTTTGCAGCTTGAGCCACGGAGAAGTTCCCTTCCTTCCAGATATATGATATGCGCAATGATGAAAAAGTGTTTTGCAATCCCGCCCATTTAGTGCGATACTTCCAAGGGACGGCGTTATTAATGAATGAACTAATTGTAGCATCATAGTCGGCTTCAAGCCAAATCTTCTGCCAACCCATATCAGCAACCCAACTCATAGCCTCCAATAACGCGCAACATTCAGCTTTAGTTCTGTTAAGAACTCCTAAACCTTTAATACGGACCCCCAAAACTTCATCCGAGTGAGTCCGAGCAATCACCCCCAATCCAGCCTTACCCGGATCCCCTAGAGTAGAGCTGTGGCAGTTTAGTTTTATCTTTTCGAACCAAGGCAGCTTCCATCTGCAGCTCGCAATGCAGGGGGCAGGCCTAGCTTGAGCTTTCACCCACAACTTCGAAATGATTTGCAAATCAGCTATCATATTATGCATACTGTTAACCGAAAGAGAAGCAGCTTCCTTAATCAGCGCTATCAAATGCACTTTAATCTTGATTCCGTTAAACCTCTCTTCTCTGAAGATGATCGAGTTCCTTGCCAGCCAGATAAGATGCGAGAGATTAATCACGGCAGCGCGCCAAAGATCTTTTATGTACCTGCTCATCGTTTCTCCCAAACCCAGGAGCTCTTGCATGTTGTTAGGGAAGCTGTTGAGCATAAACAAATCAATAAGCCACTACCAAAGAGGAGCAACAATACCACAATCCCAAAGAAGATGCTGAATCGATTATGAGTGCATGTGACAGAGAGAGCATCTAGAAGGGAAGGAGAGCTCACGACGTCTCAAGTTGTCCCCCGTTGCGAGCACATTCTGACCAACTCTCCACAAGAAGGACTTGGACATTGGATGCAAGGCTTAACAATGCATAAATTTGTTCCACCAAACCTTTGGGTTCTTACTTCTAATAGCGTCAAGAGCACTTCTCACTGTGAAGGTTCCTTGAGTATGATGTCTCCAAACCCTTTTGTCGATCAGATTTCTACTAACTTCCAAGTTTTTGAGATCAATGCCATGTTCATCTAGGAAGTCAGCCACCATGGGAGGCGCACACTAGCCTGAATGATCGATAATAGAGCTTAGTTTAACAGAAAGATACCTCCAGATTTCAGGATCCACCGAAGCAGCTTCCATCAGCGAATGATCAGCCCCCCAGCAGTCTCTCCAGAAATCAATATTGCGACCATTCCCAATCAGCCATCTTGAGTTGTTTTCAACCGTCTTTATGGCACCTTTCAGCCCATTCCAGATGGAAGAAGGTTTGAAATAATTGATAGTCTCCCCATTCTTCTTGGTGAACTTGGCTCTAAAAAAATCAGCCCATAGCTCCTGAGATGTAAGGAAGCCCCAACCCATTTTCATCATCAGCGCCATATTAATGTATTTGAGATACAATATCCCTAGGCCGCCCACCTCTTCAGGCTTGTACACTTTATCCCAGCTGACCGTTACCAGCTTTCTCACTGAAGAATCCCCTAACCAAAGAAAATTTATGATAATTTGTTCTCCCTTTTAATGGATGCCCTTGGCCATTTGTAGATCGCCATGGTGAAAATTGGAAGACTAGTGAGAATAGACTTGATCAGAATTACTCTGCTTGGAAAAGAAAGGAGTTTGCCACTCTATTTTGTAGCCCTTACTCTGATTTTATCAATAAGCGGAGAGACGGTACTTCTCGTCACCCTGCCTTGAATCAAAGGAATGCCCAAATATTTCTCCGGAAACACCCCAGCACTGAACCCAAAAAGATTGGAAATAGTAGTTCTTCTCTGGGCACACAATGCCCCGCTAAAAATTTTACATTTACTGCTGCTGATCCACTGGCAAGCCGATTGTTGGTAAACTTGGAGAAGATCTTTAAGCGCATGCAATCTTCTGAGATTCCCATTGGCAAAGATGATAATATCGTCTGCAAAGAGCAGATGAGAGTGGCTATTACAACCTTTAAGAGTCACCATCGGTTTAATAATTTTGTTCCTTCGGAGCCAGTTGATTCCTCTTCTCAGAACATCCTCCACCAGAGAAAATAAAAGCGGAGAAAGCGGGCACCCTTGTCGTAATCCTCTCTCGGCTTTAAAGAACCCACAAGGCCGCCTATTAATCATCACTGAAATGTTAGCACTCTTCAGAAGCACTTTAACCCAATGGCCGAAAGTGTCAGAGAAACCGAATTTCTGAAGTACCACAAACAAAAAATCCCAACTCACAGTATCAAAAGCTTGCGCAATATCAATTTTGATCGCAACATTACCATCTTTTCTTTGAGTTCCCATTTCATCAATAAGCTCAGAAGCCATACTAATGTTATTCTGGATTGATCAACCAAGGATGAATCCGCTTTGTTCGACAGAGATAATTTTTGGAGTAATTACACTCAATCAGGAAGCTAGCACTTTGGTGATGATTTTGAAGCTGAAATTGCTCAGGCATATTAGTCTGAAATTTTACAATGTTGATAGGTTAGCATTTTTTGGAAAAAGCACAATAAAATTAGAGTTGCAACCTTTAGGAATGATCGAATCAACAAAGAATGATCTAATCGCAGCACACACATCCCGCGAGATAATGCCCCAAAAGCTTTGGAAAAATACTCCACTAAACCCATCCGGACCCGGGGAGCTATTGCTGCTAAGCTCAAAGACAGCTAGCTTGATCTCTTCATCATTGGGAGCCGTGTAAATGGCAGTTTTGCTCAGCAGTAACGACCGCTGGAATCAGATTGATCAGGTCTGCATCGATGCAAGCTTCTTTTCTTCTAAACTTAGCCGAGTAGTGATCAACAATGAAAGATTGAATCTCTTTCAAATTAGTGATTAAGGATCCGTCCTCCTTGGCCACCTCAGTGATGCAATTCTTCGTCATTTTGATTCTATGAATGGAGTGAAAGTACACTGAATTCCTTTCCCCATCAGTCAGCCACTTGGATCTCGCTTTCTGCTTCCACATAGAGTTTTCAATCTTCAATAACTTGTTGAGCTTGTTCTCCATATCCGCAACCTCCTTGATCTGGATCTCATCATCAGTGAATTCAATAAGTAAGTGGAGACTCTCAAGGGCTTCAGCACATCTGGAAATCTCCGCTGCTAGACCCCCTGTTGCTGCTTTCCTCCAACTTTTTATTTCTGCTTTAAGTCTTTGCAGCTTTTTCATTAGTTTAATAAGAGGATTTCCATCTTGTAGCACCTCCCAAGTAGTTTTAACCAAATCCTGAAAACCTGGAATCTCAATCCAACATTTGAGAAATCAAAATGAAATATTTGCAGGCTTCGGGATGAAGTTTGGCCCTCCCACCAATGCAGAGTGGTCTGAATTTTCTCTTGCCAGAGCTTTCACTTTTCACCCATCAAATTTTCTAGCCCACAAGTTGTTGAGCAAAGCTCTGTCCAAACGCCTCGAAATTCTAGTACAACCAGACTGACCATTACACCATGTAAGCTTCATTCCTGTAGTGAAACTTTCCAGCAGCTCACAATCATCCAGGCAGTCATTAAACTCTTTTATAGCATTTAGCGTTGGACCCGTACCTCCAAACCTCTCTGACTAAAGTCTGATTATGTTAAAGTCTCACACTACAAGCCCTGGAAGATTAAGCTGACTAACAGTAATAAGCTCTTTCCAAACCCCCTTCTCACAATCTTGAAAGCACTTGCATGCACAGCTGTAATGATTGCCCCATTACACAACACTGTAATCTGCTAAAAAGAAGAAGAAACTAAAGTAGGTGTTGGCATCTCTTTGCTCCACAAACACTACAAGTTTCCAATCCTGACATCACGATAATTAGAGATTATAGCATTGTTAAAATTAGATAAACCATGAAAAAATTGAGTTGGCCTGATTTTAGGCTCAGCAATGAAAATAATTTGAGGAGCATAAAGTTTTGGAGAGAATAAAGAGATTTTTTGTTGGCAATACCCCTAATGTTCCAAAAGATCACTCTCATCAGAAAAACTTAGATTTTGTGTGAGATCAGGTTCAAGGGTGGTTAACCCTTAATCCCGTAGCTCTTGTTTTTTTTGTACCATTCTTTGCATTGGTCTTACTTTGGCTTGTGGATTTAGCAACGCAGGCTTCATCCCTTTCCTCATCCTCCACCATGTCTGCCCAGTTCTCTTCCTTGTTCACCAAAACCAAAGAGGTTTCTCTGATAAGTTGAGCAGTTTTATAGGCATAGGTACCGGCAGAGCTGTTTGCATTTACCCCAGTGCCCGATGAAGTGGAAGCAACTCCTTCCTTGCTAGCTGAAGTATAGCCAATTCCTGAGTCTTTATTCTTGCATTCTTCCGCCAAAATCAAGGCTTGATTTTGTTCTTCAATGGTATCCCGATCCTCACCAACTTCCTGCCTTTCAGGAGGGTCTGGTA
Organism: Kingdonia uniflora; assembly: GCA_014058105.1. Taxonomy (NCBI): domain Eukaryota; kingdom Viridiplantae; phylum Streptophyta; class Magnoliopsida; order Ranunculales; family Circaeasteraceae; genus Kingdonia; species Kingdonia uniflora. Next base: position 2,863,406 of record JACGCM010000622.1, read on the forward strand.
TCAATTTCCCTTTTCCAAGTTGTTCCTTGTTTTTCTTCTTCCTAATTCACTTTTTTTTATTCTTCGTAAAGGAGCTCCCCTCTGATTTGTGCTCCCCTACTCCTTTTCTTGCTTCCTCCTGATTCCTTTTGTTTTTGATTTCTTCTTCTCTTTGAACTTGAGCTCTAATACCTCTACACTCAGACAGATTATGCCCCACCATTTTACAGTGAGGGCAGAATTTTGGTAGTGTTCCCAATTCTACCTTTTGCCAAAAATCTCCATCTTCCATCTTCCACCTCCACCAACACTTTGTTTGGAATAGGTTCAGCAAGATCAATATCCACCAAAACTTTTACAAAATATACGAAGTCGGATTGAGTTCTATCAACATGGATGGGAGTGCCCATGGTTCTGCCCAACGCCATCAGCGAATCCACCTCCCAAAATTTAAATCCCAGCCAAGGAAATTTCACCCAGCAGAGCACATGGGAGTTCTTCTGTGTCGCCGGATCAAAGCAAGGACTCCAAGGGGATAATCTGAGCAACTGCTTGTCGATCATCCAAGGACCCCCCCTCCAAATGTTGTTGCAATCCTCCTCGTTGTCCAGACAAATAGTGAAATATCCTTTACTGACTAGAACGATTCTACAGACACCCCATAAAGCAATTGTAATCTGCCTAACCTCTGTGATTTTGATTTTCGTAAGATCCAATCTCCCCACCAAATTGTATTTGTTTTGATCTAACCCTCATTTGTGAGCTTCAATCGGAATTTTAATGGATGGGAAATCTCCTATTCTCCCTGGAATGGGGAGTTGATCAATCGAACAACTACTACCCATTTGCTGCTTTGTAGCCTCAGCATACAATCCAGTAAGAGTGATCTTCTCTCCATCTCCTGTCTGATCAGTTTTGAGAAACAGCGATTATGATTCCCAGAGATCCATGCTGAACCACTTTGAGAAATCTGAACACCCAATAACAAAAAGCAACCGATTCCCCAATATGTAGAATCACAAAGAAGAATCGCCATTCTCTCCGAATTTCATCTCCTTGCTAAAAAAGTTGTCAACAAAAACCAAGCTAATATGGTGTTTAGCCACTGTAATTGAAGCGTCACCGTTTATACCATTTTGTAAGTTATAATTCTGGTGAGATGTAAAGGTTGTATCTATAATTTCTTATTGTTCAGGGAAATGAATGATTATTTTTTATTAGTAACCCAACTATTAATAATTTACACCGACTCAATCGTTATTTGTTTTGTATGTTATTTTCTTTTTGTATAGGTGACCAGCTTATAAGTGAATCAGCTATATCCAATTTCAATTTTGAACCCAATCAGGTTTGCACCTAACTTTGGGCATATTACTTTTCCTTTTACTGTTAATTCCTATTTAGAGTGAATGGTGTTTGATTTTCACTCTTACTTGCTTGAATTTATTTTGATCAATCTTTATATTTTTCTTGCCATAAAACATAAACTTATTAATGCTGATTAAATGATTACACCCCCATCAGCCTTAATAATAGCAAAAATCTAAGCTTAATTTCTCATAGTAGTTAAAGCTAGGAGGGAAACTTCATGAATTCCCAATCTCGCTTTGACTAACACTATAATTTTTGCCATTTTATAGCTTTCACTCCGATCTTAGTTTTTAGGTGAACACCACAACAGAAACCAAGCTAATATGGTGTCTAGCCACTGTAATTGAAGTGCCGCCGTTTATTCCATTTTGTAAGTTATAATTCTGGTGAGATGTAAAGGTTGTATCTATTATTTCTTATTGTTCGGGGAAATGAATGATTATTTTTTATTAGTAACCCAATTATTAATAATTTACAACGACTTAATCGTTATTTGTTTTGTATGTTTTTTTTTTTTTTTTTGTATAATACAAAATCAGTCTATTATGTATCAATCTATGGGAAAGGAGCCTACTCACCTATATGTAGACAAAATGAAAAGGACAACAAAGCTGCTTGCTCAAGTATGAAAGAAATAGACGGTTTAAAACTACTTCACATAAATTCATCAAGTACGTTTACAATAATAATAATAATAATGTGAACGCAATTTCTCATTTTGGAAATAGAACAAAATGCGTCAGAAGTTTTTTACTCCACTGACGATAATCGATGTACGATGCAACAAATCAAACAATGTTCAATGTAGTTTCCTTTTAAAAAAATAGCGCCTCAAGGAGATAGTGTACTTACTCCTCATTCCACTAATCCGGTGACTACTCAGACCATACATGTTCATGTGTATTTATTTTATGTTCGGCATTTTTAAATATATGATTTTTATTTATTTGAAATAACCCTTCTCTTAATATACATCAACATCAAAATGGACTTAACGAAGCCAATGAACCTATTCAGGGCCTTCAGGATGGTACAAGAGAATCAACCTATATACGTAATGGAAAAAATCTTATGACTAAGGTACTTGAGAATGTATGAGTAGATGCCCTAATTCAACTATTTGACATTTATACATGTTATATTGCCAAGTCTATGTTTGGTGCGACATTTTCCATTTCTATATTCAAGCTTTTAATACGTTACATATGAATCTTATTTAATAAGATACTCTCAACAATTTTCATGCATTGGCACAACGAGCAAGACGAGAAAGAGAAAGAGAAAGAAACACTTAAACTTCAATCAATGGAAAGTACCCCTTCAATTGAATCGGAACCCGAATGCCCCTCACCAAACAAAAATACCTCTACTGCAATTCTTGAAAGTTTGGGGAAAGATGGCTTTCCAAAACATGTTCCATTACCGCAGTGTATACGAAAGAGTAATAAATAGGGAGAAATTCATAAAAGAAGCAAATGATAGGTATCTCAATCAACTTCAAAATCTACAAAAGTCAACAATGTTACAACAAATAGTATACAGGTCATGGTGGAGTAAATGCCGTCTATGCATGCATTGGTACAATGTGCAAGTCGAGAAAAGGAGAGAAAGCAAAGAACTCCAACCCTATCTAAACAATCAATAAAGAATTTTTTTACGGTGATGACACAATTATGATGAGTGCCTACCCTTAAAATTACACAAATTATACATCTCAAGCTCAAGCGTCCAGTGTTGGCGGTCCTTAAGCTCGGAATTGGATGGAGTTAATACACATACAGACCCTGAAGTTTGTGTATCTACACTAAATACCATGCAAGTCCAATACTTTAAATTTGTTTAAACATTTTATAGCCTAACCACACTCAAAAATCCCATTTAATTATTTCATTATAGTGGTAACCTTAATGTGCGTTATAGTCATGCACTCGAGATTGGAGAATCTTCAAAGGAAAATTATAACATGTAAGGTTCTCCTCCATAATGATATATATATTTTGTGTTCACAAATGTAATCTATGTCCCATTTGCAGATTGAACCCATTGCCACAACAACCATTTATTGAGGACATATTCTGCAATGACGATGACTATAACTCAGACATTGATTATGTGATTGATCCTTTAATCGAAGAAGTGAGACATAATTTGGGGGTTATGGATATCGAGTATCCTTCATGTAGTGCTCTACATTAGATAGATGAGAAATTGATAAAGTCACCGAAGAATTAACCTCTTTTTGGAACATGTTGCCTTCAAGGAAAAATAAGATTACCACTTCTTGATCCGCTTCCACCTGTGATACAAACATTATTTGATGAACCCAAGCAAATTGCTTTTGTAAACATATCCGTCAGTATAATGTCTTCAATGCTTTCACGAGTCTTGGAGTAAGATTGAATGACCGGGTTATAAATAGACGAGGCCCGCTGCCATTTACTATCCATGAAGAGTTGCGACATCGAATCAGATCACTATTACCCGATCCAAATGAACACGCAAAATATGCCCAACTTTATATCTATGATTCTTCTACGACTCTAAATTAACGTGCAGAATGGAGCCTGCAGTTGAGAACTGATGTCTTGGGCATTATTCGGGAGATTTTGTTGGAGCATAATCCTTTCACTAGAATTTATCTTTAGTCATTCAAAGTTCTTAAAGAATCATCCTTGGTAGCTGATCAAGATATGAATATTCGAGCACATCTTCATTATGCCTCAAGAATAGACCGTCGACGCTATAACGTCCCGTTAATAGATGAAATTGCAGTTATACTTCCAGGGGATGGCCATGAACCATGTGCTATGAGAGATATTGTTGTATACTTTAAGGTAGGACATAAGCTAATGAGGATAAGTAAATGTCACCCAGCTTATTTGTTGTTACACTATGCGCTTTTGTTCCCTCACAGACAACTTGGTTGGCCACCCAATTTATTATATTGGGATGCTAAGTACAACAAACCTTCAGAGGATCGACTATCCCAAAAGGAGTTCAATTCATATCGACACTTCCAACGTCCTACTGAATATTCTTCTATTTTACTAGGAGGAAGGTTGTTCCAAGAATTTTTGGTGGATACTTGAGCGTCAACTGAGCAAAATCAACTAACTTATCATAAACTGCATTAACGAAAGCTTCATTTCAAGTTATATGGTGGACTGTTTTATTTGGTTGGGGTTGAATTGAATCTTAATGAAGTAGGCCAAAGATTAATTCTTCCTTCGTCTTTCATTTGTGGTCCAAGACACATGTTCAAGAATTTTCAAGACTCAATGAAAATCACACGTTACAACAGCTATCCATATATTTTATTAACGATGACTGCAAATCCAAATTGGCCTGAAATAAAAAAAGTACTTCTGCTACACCAAATTGCTACTGACCGTTTTGATTTACTCGCACGCATTTTTGAACCAAAGAGATGCGCCTTGATGAAAGAAATAAAGAAAAATAGAGTCTTCAAAAAAGTTGTTACCTATGTCTACACAATTGAGTTCCAAAAATGAGGTTTGCCACATATACATGTACTATTCTTTCTGGAACAATCGTATAAGATTCGTACTGCTAATCAAGTCGATAAGATAGTATCAGCTGAATTCCCAAATAAAGATGTTGATCCAACATTATTTCAATCTATTAAAAGGTGCATAGTTCATGGTCCATGTAGCGACCAACATCCTAAGTCACCATGTATGGAAAAATTAAAAGTGTACAAAAAGGTATTTCAGAGATTTCACTGAGACTACCACTATGACTATAGACGAATATCCTGTGTATTGTCATCAGAAATCTGAAAGGGTACATGAATTGGTAAATGGGAAAAGGTCGACAACAGAGATGTAGCTCCCCATAATCTATACTTAACTAGGATGTTCGATTGTCATATTAATGTGGAAGTATTTACAGGAGTCTAATGTGTAAAATATATTCACAAATATATTTAAAAAGCTCATGACCGTACGACACTAGTTTTTACCAGAGAGGATGAAATTTAACAATCTCTTGATGCAAGATATATTGGACCACCAGAAGTTGCATGGCGTTTATTTGGTTATAACTTGCATGAAGAAATTCCATCAGTTATTAGATTAGTACTACATTTACCTAGTATGTATAGAGTAGTATTTGACGAAAGGGAGCCAATCCTAAATAATGTTGCCAGGCATCAAAGCATAAATCAACACTTACTGGCTTCTTTGCATATTGTCCTGCAAATGAGTATGTAAGAGTTTATACTTATCAAGAATTCCTTGAATCTCATGTTTGCTACAAAAAAAGGTATATGACTGCCACAATCCAAATGCAAAACAATCATAAGAGTTTATTTTCCAGCTCCAAATTTAAGAGAGAGGTTCTACCTTCGTATGCTTTTAACCATTATAAAGGGACCTCAATCTTTCGAAGACTTGCGCACTGTGAATGACATCGTCTACAATATGTTTAAAGTTGCATGTACAGCAATGGGAATGCTTGAAGATGACAAAGAATGGATCCAATGCTTAGAAGAAACATCAATCATAAAAACTGGATATCAACTCCGTCGACTTTTCAACATCATCCTACTCAACTGTAATCTTGTTAGCCCAGAATGGCAACACATGTGATGATCTTAAGAAGCAAATTAAGGATATATATAGAATTCCCAAACCAACTGAGGATTAGGTTACTGACTATGGGCTATATTTGTTAGAAAAGCTACTCCTTGAGTCAGATAAAACTCAAGAAGATTTTAAACCAATGCCGACAATAATTGGAAAGTGGTCTGCAAATACTAGGAACCGACTAATATGAGAGCAAGAGAAGGTAAAGAATGATGATTGACATAAGGAATCTTTTGAACATGTTATCCACCTAAACCAGCAACAATATAAAGCTTATGATGCTATAATGGATTCGGTTGAAAATACTAAAGGGTTCATTTTTTTCTTAAGTGGGGTTGTTAGAATGGGGAAAACATTTGTATACAATTCTATAACAGCTAAATGTCTTAGTGAAGGAAAAATTTGTATAATGGTTGCCTCATCCGGTATTACATTGTTACTACTAAATGGAGGTCGTACATCTCACTCAACTTTCAAAATACCTCTTGATGCCTTCGAAAACATAATGTGCAGATTCTTAAAGCAATCAATACATTCTGAGTTGTTCAAAGATACAAAACTTATTATTTAGGATAAAGTACCTATGTAACATAGAAATTGTGTTGAGGCGGTGCATCTACTCTCTAAGATGTACTTAATAATAGGAGACCATTTGGAGGCATCACTATTGTGTTACGGGGTTTTTTTTAACAAATTATTTTAGTTGTACCAAAAGGCATTTGTAAAAATATAATTTATGCATCTTTAAGGCGATCTTATATATAGAGACATGTCAAAATTCTTTTACTATCGTAGAACATGTGGTCAAGCAACATCAACTCGAACAGTGCAGAGTTTGCAAATTTATTGTTCGAGGTAATACTATCAAGCCTGTTAAGGATACTTTTATAATGGATGTTAGCAGTAAGGGGACATTGTTGTACCTAAGCAATTAAAGGATACTTTCAAGCCTGTTAAGGATACTTTTATAAAGGTACAATTATAAAAAATAGCTAAAGATACAATACACAGTCATCTATACATTACTCTCATACTAAATAGTAATGAGGTGGGAAGAAACTTAGTTTATGCCTTTGTCCATAAGTGACATGTATCGTAGGACCACCTGACATTGTGGATGATTCAACTATTCTCTAATATTGGAGGTCCAGAGTTAGGTTTTTTCCAGTCAAATTGTATATGGAAATTGTGAGAGATAACTCATTAAGGATTAGAGGATATTATAGTTTACTATATACCCCGTAGAAGACCATGCTCATTTCTCAGGGATTTACCAATGCCTAAGACATCTAAAGCCTTCCAAGAATTATTCTAAGTTGTAAATGTTAATCCAGTTATTTGTAGTCTCTGAGATCTTCATAGGGATGATAGTGAGTGGTTAGTAGTTTTGGGCTCGACCCGTCTCACTAGAGGAGGGTACCACTCAACTCACTCCAGGTCTCTTTCTTTTCTTCCTCTTAAACTTATAGTGTTTCGTTGACGGAGGAGAAGGTTTTGAAAAAAGGTCATTCCTTAGGTTACCTTTTCTCCCTATTTATAGGGGGAGCCTCTAACCTCGAAGTGCATGGGCTCACATGACGCGTGTAGCTCCTAAGATACTCCTCCGGGATCTTAGGCTTTAATTTTCCACATGGGTAGGCCATTTACTATTTGTCGTGACTCAGGGGTCATTGGACGAACTTCCCCTAGGGTATGCTCGTCCATTGGGGAGGTTGTTTAACGACCTTGGAGTCTTGTAGTTTTGTCGTGGCTGGTGGGTCATTAGGAGAACTTCTACTAAGGCGTGCTCATCTATTGGGGAGGATGTCCAACAACCTTGGAGTCACGTGATTAGCGGGAACGTACTCCTACAATCGCCCCCCCTCAATTCTACTCTTACAAAGAGGAAGAGTCGAGGCAAAATAATTGTGTTTGTCATGTTGCTGATGCGGGGTTATTTTTTGAATTCTGCCTCTTCCAGCCATTGCATTGGAAGTTGTATGTCATCATTATTAGTTGTATCTTGGGAAGAAAAGATACAGTAATTAATGTTGTTGTATAGCACGTGGTATGCGGTTACTGCCATTATTGTGGGGTGACATGTCCCATCATGGTGGTGGGGCTTGATTATTTATATGTTAAAACTATCTTTTTGTGTTTGCCTGTAAAATAGAGATAGGCATCTTTTAGAGAACCTTTATTTTAATCTTCATCTCTGTGTTGCCATTACTGAAATTTGCTGTGATTATCGGTGCTATTGAATTTCTTTGTCCGTGACTTCTCTCTCGCTTGTACTCTGTATCGAGTCACTTGGAGGCCTTTATTTTTCGGTAAGTTTGCTTTTCTATTATGTTTTCTTCCCCCTCCCTTTTTTCTATAATGTTGTTCTGCTGTTGTTGTGATTGTTGTAAAAGTGTGCTCATGTGCCTTGGTATCCCTTGTAAACCAAAGTTTTGGCATTCCAGTAGGGACGCCGGCTGTATTTAGGTAGCATGTGTTGTTGCCCTTACGAAGAATGTAGTTGGGAGGATGGCTGCGTAGCGGTGGGAGGTAACTTTAGGGAGATGGGTCCTTGAGGTGCCCTAGTTGGTATATAATAACTGCTCCCTTGTGTTTAGGTTAAGTCTAATCATTGCACCTGGCTTGTGCAGGGACAACCGATCAACTTGCACGAGTCTGTGTGCCCTCACCTTAGAGTGATCGTTATGAGGAATGGACTCATCTGGGGACAAGTCGACGATAGAAGGGTCATCTATGAGGCTTCCTTGTGTGGTGCCGCAGAATTAAGGGGTAGTCATGATCACGAGGCAGGCACCTCGGTGTCTTGTGACCTAGAAGCTGAGGCTAGCATATATTTCCTGCGTCGTAGGAGGGTGGTCAGGAATTTGGCCTACGAGGTACTCATTAGTGGGCGTGCCAAGGGAGTCTCCAAAAGCTTTTGGCCTTTTCCAAGTGAATAGAGGCCACCCACGTCGTTAGTTGAGTATGAATATGATATGATAAAGATAAAATATTTGGATGACATGGACGAACAGGTGAAAGCGAGTGGTAATGACGAGTAGATTTGGTTGGATTGCTAAATGCTGTCCCTTAATCAGTACATCTGCTATTTCAAGCAATTTGATACTAGCATGTGGTTCTCAATAGATGCCCTGACAAAGAAATATTTGAACTCGTTTGGACGAACACCGGGCCAAATGAACAAAAACTTTTAAAGAGTAATGAATGGTTGTCGTCTAATTAACCAGTCGGTCCCTCCTCAGTTCAATGTGGGTTGTTCTGACGTGATGGTTGCATACAAGATAGGGTATTATCCTCGTCTGTCGGATATGGTCCCCCGAGAACAAGGGTGAGGGGGCAGGTACGTCACATAAACCCATACCTTTGCCTCGTGTGTCCCGTGCTTGTTCAAGGGTGCATCCTAAAAGGCGTAAAACCCATACCTCAGCGAAGGTAAGGATAGGTATGGCTAGAACATCCACCGTTAGGATGGGGGAGCCGAACATAAGAGCTAAAAGGTCATGCATACCTATACTCCCGAGTGGAGGCACTAGTATTAGATAGGTCGTAAGTCTGGCGAGCCAAAAATATTTAAATTGCCCACCGGTGGTAATTTATGGTATCGTCGCCTAATACTGGTGACGGGTGCGTTTGATTTTAACGACGGTCCCAATCGTCGTCTTCGACATAATGTTCTTAACACGAAATGTATGTCCTAACTCTTCGTATGTTTGTAAACTTTGGCTATTTTTTTACGTGTGGTCTGACATCTTATCTTTTCCTCGTAGGTGTCATGCTTGTAGGGGTTACTTACAAAGGTTCTCATCTACATTGGTTGGGCATTCAGGACAAAGATTGTCAGGTACTAACCAATATCTTTAATAAGACTTTTGAGTCGGATCAGTATTGGTTACATGCTAAGTATAGTGAGCCACGTGGGCATACTATAAGCGATACTATCTCCATGCAGAGTACGCATAGTTACAAGTCGCTAAAAAGTGTTGAAATGAAGCCTCGTTTCCTTACTTCAAAGGAGAAGGACTCGGCCGGTGCCTCACAGGTAGGTCTTTGTGCCATATCAGATTGTTGGGTTAAAGGATATCAGTATCCATAATAAGAAGGATGTCCCAAACACCAAGCGCCATAAGTCTGTGTACCAAGGCCTCATTGATGAGGAGTTGGAAGTGTTATGGGGAAAAAAAAAGGAGGCACTATCGTAGTCCTTCATGGAGGAGACAACCCATTTTGTGGGTAGTGACAAATATTTCTCCGGTGGCTTGCTATAGGGGAAGGTTCAATGCATGTCCTACAAGGAAAAAGAAAAGGCTCGTCTAACGGAGGCCCTCCAAGACCCCCACACTCGTCGTACTGCGGTCGAAGCTACCGTGCGGGAAAGGATCTTGGTTACAGTTTTGTGTATTCATCATTTATGGCAACGACCATCTTTCTTTGTTAAACCATTGCTATTTGTTGTGTGCAGTACAGCTTGACTCTAGATCCCGTTCTATAGCGCAACGAGAACCTTGCCAGTCGTAACAACGAGCTAAAGCTATACCTCATAGATATGCAAGCCCACCAAAAGGAGCTCCTCTGAGAGGCGGTACAGCGTGAGCTGGCTGAGTTTGTGGCAGACCAAACCAAGGTGTTGGCGGAAGAGGCCAAAATACTCAGCGAGAAGAAGCTTACCCTTGAGCGGGACGTGGAGGTCGCCAACGGTCGTGTTAAGAGTTTCGGATTATAAAAGGAGGTGGACGAGCAGGCTCTCTGCGATCAGCTCACATGGGAGAGGATGGCGTCGATAAACATGCAGGACCGGGTGACAGAGCTGGTAGAAATCATGGCGAGTATTGAAAAAGATTTTTATTTGTCCATCGACATGTAGGTGGCAACGGTTGCTCCACTGCTCCTTACTCTGCCGCTAACCCAAGATGTGCCAAAGCTGTGCCACCTCAGCTAGTCTGCCTGGCAGGGTCCTATTCCCCCAGGACTTAAGAAGGATATCACTGCCAAGGATGCCGCTGAGGACGCTACTGCTGCCTAGCCGAGCTTTGCCCCGTAACTAAATTACTTATGATGACTTTGTGGAACCTGTAGTGGCTATGTTGTCATTGTTGGGAAAATAATATGCGTTTATGTAACTATTAAGAAACCTCTTTTATTATATGCTGATCTTTTAGTTTATATTATAGATTATCCTTCTGGGACGATATCTCTGTTATGTTTGTGTGGCTTAGCTTTGGATATCTTAAAACTCTCACAATTTTTATTTGTTAGTCCTTATTGGACTTGGTATCTTGGTCATAACCATGAGCTGCCTTGGCTACTGCTGAAGTTATTTGAAACTTCTACATATTTCTCAGTTAGTCCTCGTTAGACTAGGTAGTATGGTCATAACTATGACCTACCTTTGCTACTGTTGAAGTTCTTTGAAACTCCTACAAATTTCTCAGTTAGTCCTTGTTGGACTAGGTATCCTGGTCGTAACTGCAACCTACCTATGCTACTATTGAAGTTATTTGAAACTCCCACTAAATTTTTAGTTAGCCCTCGTTAGACTAAGTGTCCTGGTCATGACTACGACCTACCTTTGATAATATTGATGTTAGTTTGGCAGTTCCCAAATACTTTAAGAGTGCATTAAGGGTTACTTTTAAGGAAGTTTAAAGTATATTTCTTGGGTTTGGGATTTAATGATGGGTGTTGTTAGTTTTCCCCATGTATAATAATTTGTGTTTGGTAATCACACCAATAAATACTAGGTTTAACACCTGTATAGATTATAAAAGGGTGGCTTGTTCTTATCTTAAGCTTACTCGATGCTCTAAGTTTTAGCTTCACCTTAAGCTTGTGCATATAATACAGACCCGATCGCAAGCTCCCTTTGAGGCGCGCATTATAGTGTGGGTGGACTTCTACACCCTTATATACTTCGGCCATTATGGTTTAGCGGGGAAGCCGCTGGAGCGATCTTATGCTGACCCTTTGTCTCTTCTAGAAGGGGAACGAAAGGCGTACTGGAAGTACTGGTTTTGGTATCTGATACTTCGTGACCAAGTGAAGACCATGCCTGGCCGTGCGGTTGTCCTTATGACCATGGCGCTGGAGAATGTGAGGGAGTCTGGGGTGGAGGGTCTTGGTTATGGTGAGAGGGAGAAGCCATGCCCTTGTTGCTCATGATTTTCAGTTATGTATTGTTATATTTGATTATCTTTTGTAATCATTTCTTATTTGGGAATGATTTTTTTTCTATTTTAGTCTTTCTTCTTTCGCTTAATAGTATGCATATGTTGGTCCTGAAGCAGTGGCCTAGGACAATGTTCTTGATAATAGTCAGGCTGAATTCTTTGCTTGAAGTGGCCTAAGGCGACTATCTCATATGGTCATTGCAATGGCCTAACTTTTAAACATGGATGTTTTGAGTGCCCACCAAATCCTTCACTAGTCCTTAATTATTGGACTATCGCATGTGGTAATTGTTACGACTTAACTTTGGAACATGGGTGGGTGAAGTTCCCACAACTCGTTCATTAGTCCTCGTTGGACTATCTAATGTAGGCGCTTCTATGACCTAACATTTAAACATGGGTGGGCAAAGTTCCCACCAGCTCTTTTCGTAGTCGTCGTTGGACTATCATATGCGGTCGTTGCTACGACCTAGCTTTTAATCATGGGTGGGTAAAGTTCCCACCAACTCTTTCAGTACTCCTTGCTGGACTATCGCATGCAGTTGTTGCTACGACCTAACTTTGAAACATGGGTGGGTAAAGTTCTTACCAACTCTTTGAGTAGTCCTCGTTGGACTGTCTCATGCAGTTGTTGCTACGACCTAACTTTAAAACATGGGTGGGTAAATTTTCCCCCAACTCTTTCAGTAATCCTCGTTGGACTATCTAATATGGTCGTTGGTACGGTCTAACATTGAAACATGGGTGGGTAAAGTTCTCATCGACTCTTTCAGTAGTCCTCGTTGGACTATCTCATGCGGTTGTTACAGCGACCGAACTTTTGAACTTGGGTGGGTAAAATTCCTACTAACTCTTTTAGTAGTCCTCGATGGACTATCTATATCAGTCGTTATATGGCCCAAGGAAACAAGGTTTGTACTAAGGTGTCTCGGGAAGGAGCGGGGTTGACTTGGTAGAGTCCTATTATTAGAAACTGAAACTGATGGCGCTGATTTTGTGGCACCCTATTTATTATGGGCATTGAATGACATTTATATATAAAAGGAGCTGGCGAGCCTAGCCTGCCTTTCCTATAACTCCAATCGTTGGAAGGGCATTTTACTTCAAAAATGATCCCAGTATGGGGAAGTCGCTTTTACTTTAAAAAAAATGACTCAAATTATTGTTAGGGCGCTTTACTTTAAAAACGCCCCCAGTCTGGGGAAGTCGATTCCAATCCTTGGGATGGCGCTTTACTTAAAAAATGTCCCCAACCTAGGGAAGTTCCTTTTTATGTCAAAAAATGACTCCAATCGTTAGGAGGGCATTTTAGTTCAAAAACGCCCCCAATGTTCAAAAAATGACTTCAATTATTGGGAGGGCATTTTACTTCAAAAATACCCCCAGTATGGGCAAGTCTTTTTTACTTCAAAAAATGAATTTAATATTAGGAGAGCATTGCCCCCAATACTCAACAATGATTAATTCAAGTCAAAATAGTATTTAAACTTTTGCTATAAAATTTGTACAAATATGGGTACGCTAGTGATTCCATTTTCAGAGGTTCATGGCATTCCAGAGAGACTTGAGCTCTTTCTCCTCACTGTTCATTAAATAGTAGGTGTTGCCACCCACGATGCATGAGATGAGGTACGGGTCCTCCCAGTTTGGCTAGAGTTTGCATTTGTTATGGTCCTGAGTTGTGGGGAAGACTTTCTTTATCACATACTCCCCCTTTTGAAACTCACGTGGGTGGACTTGCTTATTAAAATTCCGTTTCAATGTCTTTTAGTACCTTAGTATTCGAGAAGGGGCTTCCTCTCTTGCTTCGTCTATTAAATCAAGGTTTTTTGCGAGGAGACGGTCCCTGATGTCACTCTGAACAGTCAGCGACCTGGTTATGTTGGCAATGACCTTTGTAGGGAGCACTGCCTTAGACCCGTAGGTAAGCATAAAAGGGGTGAAGCTGGTTGACTTTTGTAAAGTTATTCAGTAAGGCCATAAAACGTGGGGTAGCTCGTCGACCCATCGGCCTTTGGCGGCATCCACATTTTACTGATACCGTCAATTATCATTTTGTTGGTTGCCTCGGCCTATCTGCTCCCAAGGGTGTACCTCGGGCTAGATGATAATATTTTGATGTTGTAGGGTCGCACAAACTCAGCTATCTTACTGCCCATTAACTGTATCCCATTGTCTGTCATTAAGACAGCTGGGATGCCAAACCTTGTGATAATGTGCTTCCATAAGAAACTGATTACAATTTCTTCTCTTATACCAGTGAGTGGCACTTGGTAAAGTAATTTGTTATGACCAACAACCATTTACGCCTCCCACTTTCCATGGGGAGTGCTCTGGCAATGTTTAATCCTCATTTTGCAAATAACCAAGGGCTTGAGACTGTATGCAAGTTTACCGTGGGGGCATAGATAAGTTGCCTGTAGAACTGACATTTGTCACATTTTTTGGCATACTCTATGAAGTCCTGTCTCATCGTTGGCTAGTAAAGTTCCTATGTGCGCGCTAGTTTGGCCATGGACCTTCCCGCTGTATGATCCCCACAGACACCCTCATGAATCTCTTTGATGACCATCGTCACACGTGCTCTTGTAATACATGTAAGTTGTAGGGCATAAAGGCTCATCCGGTAGAGCTCATTGTTTATCACCGTATATTTCATTGCCTTATTTTGGATGCTTTCGGCGATCGACCTATTCACTGGGAGGATGTGAAGTTCACCGAGGAAATCAAACATTAGTCATCGCCAATCCTCTTCGTCATTTGTAGCTGCACTGTCGGTTTGCATGGCTTTTGTTGTGTGTTCGAGTATACTCGGTTGGTTGAGGACTTCTACCTGGATGACCCTTAGTCGGTCGCCAATGATTCCAGCTAAATAGGCGAGGGCATCAGTATGCCTATTCTCGCCTCGGTAAATATACTCGAGGTTAACCTTCATAAACTTTCTTAGTCGTTTTAAGATCTCCATGTACTCGACCATTTTCCCGTTTGCCTGGAACGTCCCATTATGTTGGTTAACAACTAGCTATGAGTCGGTAAAGATGGAAATTTCTTCCACGCCCAGTACGAACACCAATATTGCAAGATATATTAGTGTTAACCATCCGCATAATATGGCTTGGATTGGGTCCTCTACTTTACTTTCAATGCTACTGAGGTATGTATATTCAAAAGTATGCAATTGGAGACTCCAAATTCTGGTTTGCTAAAATCTTATTGATGTACCTATAGCGCCTTCTACCTAAGGTAAAATTGTTAAAGGTTAGTTTGCTAAAAATTTCCCCAATAAAATATGGTTAAAGGACTAAGAACATATGGTTTTCTTCAAAATTCATAATGCATTTTGATTAAATTATAAACTTCAATTAAAACCTTAGTTTTGAAATTAGCCAAAACCGAAATGCATTAGCCAAATATTACAGAATCTCTATATTTATCAGTCAATATAAACGAACACATCCGTGCATAGCACGGATTTGTAACCTTGTTATCTTATAAATTGCAATAATTTTCCTACGTTGCGTGCCAAAGCTGACAGGGACAAGCTGGCGTGTCACTGCATATTATTCTTTAAGCATAAAAAGCAGAAGTGATGCATCTTGGCACATTTAAATCTCATTAATACCCTTCTCTCATCTTAAATTTTAACCCCCATATTGATGGAGGATTGTGGGAGCTAATAGAATTATGCAGTGAAATTGCATAACATTTAAATTATTGCGTAATTTTTCGCAATAAATGTAAAATTGTACAAGTTATAAACTACCACTTAAACTTCCAATGTATCCCTTGCTTCATTTTCCTTAAACATTCCTAAATCCTGGAAAGAATTGATAAGTTACGTTGTTCATATTTTTACTCCTTGAACTTGGTTTTCCAACAATAGTTTTCGTTCCTCCACAATACATAATTTTGGTCTTGCATGGTGATGTTCATCTAATGTTGGTATTTTTGTGATGAATTGTTGCATTACTCTTTCTTGCAGGTCTTATGGTAAATAAAGCTCTTCTCTTTGATTATTTTTCTTCCAACCTCTAACAATCTTCTATGCTGATTATTAAGGAACAATGTAGGAAACTTGGAGTTAGAACGAAAAAAGAAGAAGTTAGGTAAAGGTAAATATCTAGGGTTCAACATTAATCCAAGTTTTCACTTTGCCTTTTCATTGCACTACTTTGTGAAAGTTGATGATTAAACTTCTTTACATTTTTTGTTGGACAAAATGTTAACCATCTTGATGAATTTTTTGCAAATATATAGCCGCTATTAGTCATTTCGGTGCTTTAACTTTAATATTGGAAGTCAGAATATTATAGTTCAACTCACTAATGTTCACATATTTCGCTAGCCATGAAGAACAATGTCATCAAGTTGGTATCAGGATCTATGTGTAAATGAACCATTTACACACAAAGACAATTGCGTTATGATTATTGTTGTTAGTAAGAAATCCATGCACTTCTCTTGAATTTGTTCAGCGTTATCTAACTCTGCAAGTCAAATAAATCTCCAATGATCTTCAATAACAAAGTCTAAGAAGTGAGGTTCCTATGTAATAAATGATGACGAGTGATTTTCTAGATACGACGAATGATTTTTGTATATCCGACAGTTGTAAATGAGTATAGCCACGACTTCCTTTCCCAATCTGGCACAAACTTCAGTAACATAACAATCAGTCCCCCACACTTTGGGTTACTCATAGACCACCACAACAATTTATACTCTATTGGAGCGTAAATAATGGGAGTTGGTGTGAGTATGCCCAAACTAGAAGAATCCCACACACCATGCTGAAGATGCTCTAAAATTGTGCTTTTTCACAGTTGAAGAAAACGGGTGTTGATTCCCCATTTTAGGGCATCTTTAATAACTCATAAAGTTTGAAAACTAAAAACTTCATTTTTTTCCCCAAACCTCAGTATTTTCTCGTCCATCATTTATAAGTAATCTTATAGTGACAATTACTCATTTAAATACTCGAAGATGCACACTTTCTAAAATCAGACCCAGGGAACAATAAATTCTAAAATTGATACTCACTACAACAAAAAGATTAAAAAAACGAAGGCAGTAGTCCGTCGCTTTTACATAAAAATGAGGGGATAAAATTATCCACCAATGTCGTTTCTTTGACTTTCTGGGGATACAAATTTATTCCATGCTTAATTCTCGTGACCTATCAATATACAACTACTAAATTAAATTTCAAAGAACTCCCGAATGTAATTTTGTGATTCTAATCAAAATCATAAAGATAATAAAATGATATAACAGTGATTAATTTATATACCATTTTAAGAATGTTTTTCAAGTGAGAAATCTTTGTCCGGATCGACATCTGAAAAATCCCTCAAATTAAGACATTTTTTCCCCTTCTGTGAGAATCTCAGGAAAAACTTATTTATCTCTTCCCCATATTATCTGAATTACTACTAGCCCAATTTCCCTCATACCAAGGCAAAATTAGAAGATGCTTCCATTAATGTACTCTTTGTTAAAACTATTAGTTCAAACTTCACTACTCTTTAATGTTCTCAGAGTAAAACTAAACTATTGAGTTTTAGTCAAAGATCATAACTTTGGAAAATGCAGAGAGAGAGTGAGAGTAAGATTTATAGAAAAAAATACAACTCATGTATAAAATAGCAATAATAGAGATGGATACCTAATTTTGATTGATGAAAACTACTTAGAAGATTTGAAGATAATACCTTCATACTGCCTCTACATCTCTAATTATATGAACCACAACACAAATAAGACTAGGAATCTTGATAGAGCCGATAGGGGATGCAAATCATGAGGTCTAAATTAGGTTAAACCAATAAAGATTGCAAAAATAAATTACGTTCAATCTCTTCTCCAAATCCTAAGTGAAAGAGAGAAACCAAAGTCGAAGTCAGAAAAATAGAGAAATTTGAAGTCCGTATATAATTTGGCATAGGTTTGCAAAATGACGGTTATGGAATAAAACGTGTGCAATAGATGTTGTTATCCAAAAAGTAAAAAGTTCCTCATTTCAATAAGTTGTTTTTTTACTATTTTTGTTACAGTGACTGCAAGTTGAAATTTCTATTTTTCCCCTACTCAAGATCTTATATTACAGCAGTTAACCATCTACCTTTTGCAGGCACGTGGGCTCCACAAGTATGAATGTCACTTCAAAAATAAAAACTAATAATACATCCCATTTTAAAATGATATATCAGGACACGTGTACATATTTAATTTATTAATATACACATGTTCATATTTAATCCGTCAATATACACGTATCAGTATTAGTTTTCATCAGAATACCTATAAATAGGACCAAGGAAAAGCATATTAAAGAGAGATTTTTTATCTAGAGATTCTAGACAAACTACTTATAATACTTGTTGTAATAGGTAGTCACTCAATCAATAAGATCACTATTTCTAAAATCCTTCGGAGAGGTCGTGGTTTTTACATATTCATAGGTTTCTACGCTAATTCTTACGTATTGGTGATTATTTATCATTGCTATCGTTCTGATTACATTCAATGTGAGATACTAAATTTAAGATCTGAAATTAGGCTCTTACATTTGGCGCCATCTGTGGGAACTGAAAGAATTAGCCATAGTTCTCAAATACAACAGGTACTTATCATCTTCACAAAATGTTGAGCCCAAGTTAAAATCCCTCGATCGAACAGACAAAAGGAATCGGTATAGCAACGAATCAAATGGAAAAATTGTACGTTATTCTGAACTGAAGTACGTTACTCTAGAACAACAATTGACAGAGGTATGAGAGGGGTTAAAAATTCTTTAGGGGCAGCAGATGATAACACAAAAGAATAAAGAGGCATAACTGGCTACATCAAGAATTTTAGCTCGAGACAGGTTAGGATACCCCAGAGGTATCAGTCAGGGAGCTGATATTCGACTTGATCATAACAAGCGTGGACCTGAGATCACACTAGTACCTGTTGTTCAACAAGAGTCGATAAAATCCTTGTTTACCTCAGACAAGTGGAATACATACAAAGGGGAAGAACTCAAATCCCTATGCGATAAAGGCTTAATGAGGGAAGTGGAGGTCATAACCATAGGGAGAGGCATCTCCAGCGTCACACAATCACACCTTGACATTTCATTACTCCATAACACACGGACAAGCATATTACAGAGCTATTTTAAACCCAAAAAAGTGTAAGCAAGAACAACTTCAGTAGACTATAGAAGAACCCGATTGTGCAATTTATGTTAGACAGTGAAGTGCTGACAAGTTTTTATACACCAAAAATTTGAAAATACAAGGGGACCAATCCTATCGAACACGTTCAAGAGTTCTAAGATTCTTTAGATTTGCATTCTACATTGAACCACATTTTGTGCCGACTATTCCCTATAAGTCTCCAGGGTGAGCCTCTATGATGGTTCCATTCATTAGAGGAAGGATCGATTCATGCTTTTGAATAGTTGCGAGAACTTTTTGTAAAAAACTACTCGCACAACAGGGACAATGAAGATAATCTTTAATCCCTTATCAATCTTAAACAAATACTTGGGGAAAAGCTCGAAGTGTTCACCAAATTTTTTTTGGAGCTGGCAAGGAGGGTGGATAGTATAAACTGGAAAATTATAGTTTCAGCCTTTACAAATGTTCTACTTATGGAAAGCTGAGCTAAGGAGCATCTCATCTTTAATAAACCAACAACTCTAGAAGATATGATCGAAAAGATGAATAATTACATCGATCTCGAGAGGATGATGTCCGAGAGACAAAAACTGCTAAAGTCAATCTTGATAGTAAAATGACAAAATATGGAACGAGAATTCAAGCGCACTACAGATATCGGAGGGGACAGAAAGCGAACTGAATCTGATGAAGATCAGCCTCAAAAGGAAAGTGACCTTCCAAATCCTCTCCTTCCAAGATTAGCTACTAAGTTGGCTGATATCTACCCTATACTTCAGAAAGATAAGTTCTTCATAAATGCCCAACCCCTCCAACCCATCGAGGGTAAGACATACTGCAAACACTATAAAGTCAGTCATCATGATACGAAATGTTCTTATGCTCTACAGGGACTCATGGAGTACATACTTAAAGATGGAAGATTGCACGAATGGGAGCTATAAACTTGATAATGAGGTCATTTAGATCGAAAAAGGAATAGAGGAGAAATACTTATACCATATTCATCTCAGCCACTTCATCGAGATACACAAAATAAATAGGTCAGTCAAATATTAAAGATGCCATCTCATCCGATGTCATGATCTATCAATTATAGAAAATGGAGCTCGATTGCTTCTAGAGTCTAGTAATAGGAGAACGGGGATCTTATTTTAAAATTATGATGTCGGCCTTGTCAAGTTCCCTCATCATGACACACTCGTTATTATATTAAAGATGAAGTCTATTATAATACATACGATGATGGTAGATACTGGGAGCGGTATTGAAGTACTTTTTCAAAGTACAATAGATCAGATGGGCCTAACAGATCACGGCTAGTAATATATATAGTAGTGGCTTCAATGGAACTAAAGAAGAACGAGTAGGCAAGATCGCACTTCCAATCACAGTAGGACCAACAATATTAGACGTAACATTTTACATTGTAAATACAAAATTAGGATATCTGGGAATCATGGGACGATGTTGGTTCTATAACATGAAGGCCATTCCCTCGACTTAAAATTTGGCGTTGCGGTTCGATTGGAATGGAAGGATATATGATATTAAAGGCAATCAAAAGTTAGCTTGAGCTTCTAAAAATACCGTGACTATCGTAACATAACCTTCTGAAGAGTACGAAGCATAACAGTTATAGAACACCAAACCCACAAAGAACCAGCCATCAAACGCAGAAGTCATAAAATACATCGAGATCAGCGGAAAAAAGTGAGACACATATATTGGGACTCGCCTATCATTAACAGAACGTGATACACTTATCCAATTTTTTAATGAAAATAATGATGTGTTCACATGGACATTCCATGAAATGCCAAGTGTCAATCCCACTTTAGCTTGTCATAAACTCTACTTAAACAACAAAGCTAGGGTAATCAAACAAAAATAGAGAACATTAGTACCCAAACTCTAGGAGGAAGTTAACAAGGAAATCGACAGACTTATTAAAGTTGGTTTCATTCGAAAGGAAAAAACTATCCCAACTAGATCTCAAACATTATAATAGTTCCAAAGAAAAATGGCAAGATTAAAGTCTGTATTTATTTTACAGACCAAAATAAACACGATATTTAAACATTATAGTAGTATCTACCCCCAGTATTAATGTCATCAGATCAAATGCCATTAATACTAAGGCCAAAGAATGATTTTACTGGCAAACTCCCTGAAGATGTCATTGAAAGAAGATGACTGATAGACAATGCTAAACGGTATGTAGTTATTGACAATATCCTTAGCAAAAGATCTGTCACAGGTTCTTATCTAAAATATCTGTTCGACATAGAAGCCAATATCTTTTTACGAGAATTACACGAAGGCACCTGTGGATCACATGTAGCATGTCAATCATTGGCTAGTCATGCAATCAATCAGGGATTCTTTTTGCCTAAAATGAGGGCACATGCCATCAAATATGTAAAGAAATGTGATGCATGTCAGTGATATGGGCACAAAATTCGAGCTTTAGCTCTATAACTTCACTCTAGTAAAGTATATTGTCGTTTTAAAAAATGGGCCCATAACCTAGTGGGAGAATTGCCATACACCCCGAGGAAAAGGAAACATCTTTTGGTAGCAACTAACTACTTTACCAAATGGGTAGAACAGTCCCTTTGTGTCGAACACAAGAAGAAGAGGTAATCAAGTTTATATTGGAATATATTATCAGAAGGTTTAGTTGCCCACATCTCGTCAGAATTGATAATGGACCATAGTTCATTGGCAAAAAAGTGGTCAAATTTCTCAATATGCATAACATCATTCACAATCCTTCAGAATCTTATTATCCACAAGGGAGCGGTCAAGCGGAAATCACCAGCAACAAGATGATAATTAATGGGATAAAAAGCATTTGAAAGAAAAGAAAGGAAATTGGATTCAAGAATTACCATATGCATTGTGAGTTTATCGAACAACCCCACGGGTATCTATGGGTTGTACTCCTTTCCTTTTAGCCTATGGAACTGAAGCTGTTATCCCAACTGAATATCATCACCCTTCACATGATTACAAAATGATGGATGAAGAGAATGAATTTCAGTTAGCATGTAATTTGAACTGGATTGAAAAAAATAAGAGACCGATCAATTATGAATCTTGGAAGATACCATCAGGCGCTAGCCAAATCTTACAACCAACGAGTTCATAATAGGGAATTTGACATTTAAGACCTCGTTCTACAAAAAATACCAAAATACATAAAGGAATTGGATATTAGAAAGTTTAAGGAAAATTAGGAAGGGCCTTTTATCGCAGTCGGTAAAAGAAACTTCGGTTCTTACAATCTGATCACAAAAGAAGGAGTTCGAGTTTCAAACCCTTTGAATACAAGGAGGTTGAAAACATATCACAGATAAACAAATTTTGTAGTTTAGATTTTTATCTATTTATTCCAAAAGTGAGAATCATTCTCAATTTTCATGTAGGTTGTTCTTTCATTAATGAAATACTTATATTTGTTTGACGTACGCATCTAGTCTAAATACAAACCATCTACTATACATGAAAAACATCACACATCTACTATACATTCGGACAGTTGACTTAGACTCCTCTACTACAACACAGTAAACAAAAAATCTTCAGAACATCAAAATATTTGTATACATTATTATTATCTCCCTGCCATAGAGCTTCGTGAAGGCCATTTCTCTTTATTTCCTCTTGATGAGCTACCCACATGACCACTATCTGATGTGCAAAAACATACAATATCTTCCTCACGACATGTTCTTCGAGAGCGCGGTATAAGTCCTTTTACCTCTGAATCATCTGACCAGTCTTTCATAGTTACAGGAGCTGGAGCACTACAACGATTAGCCTCGTTCACATGATCATCCTTTACAAACCAAAGATTCTCATCCTTTTCATTTTCCACATCAAAATATTTTCCACAATAAGTAATGTACTTTCGAATTCATTCTCCACTCTATTCAATTCATTACTATAAAAGCCAATCATCGCATCTATCTGTCATTTATGCCCTGTTTTGGCAACAACATTTTCTCGAATCGGGTTCAAATACGCCATGATCCCCTTATTTTAATCATATAATTGATCACAAGTTTATTTTTGTAATATCTCTAAAGCCTTCAGTTTTTCTCCCTCTTTCTTTCTTTCTTTCTTTCTTAGTGTTATCTCCTCTGCCACTCGAGCGGTAAGCCGAATATATTTTTCGGTACAAAGATTTGAAGTTTCTTGCGATTTGCCAACCCACACTCTAAGTTGGCTTGCATACTTTTCTATTCTTTATTTATTTTGAAAAATAAGATTCTCATAGCCCTCAGACCCTACAAAAGGCCGAAGACGTCAGCTTAGAAACCTACATACACAGCCCCATATCATTAAGTCATATATATAATAGATACACCAGCTCGAGCAGAACATTTTTAAGCTTCTGCACTATGACAATTTCTTGTTTCTTGTGCCTAAAATTGAACACGAGCTGAATCTGGTATCATATCCCTCTCTTTTAAAATGTATATAGAAGCATCCATTAAACCTCATTCACTGTCCACTTCAGCCTCAAAATACAGTGTCAAGGATAACAATACTTTTTGACACTTAGCCTTTTTACCCTTATCTATAAAAGGGGCCTCCTTTAGAATTTTTCCAAGTAAATTAAACCTCTCTTCTTCTTTCCTAATAGACTTATCTCTCTCTATTTTTATCTTGGAATATCTACCTTAAAGCTCATACAATTTTGAGAAAATTTTCACCGATACAAATTTATAATATTTTCTCTCATATTTAGTTCGATTTATTAATGACTAAGTATGACTTACGGAGTTCCTAGCCCAAGTCAACGCTCTCTACAAATTATCTACAGTTGCCCTCAACCGTTCTACATCCTGCACATGTTACAAATTCTTTATTATTAACATAATTCAAATTCAACTAGAAAAATCAATTATGTCTATTAATAAACATTTATATTCCCATGATAGATCAAAAATTAAAATAGAAAATCCCTACAGATCAAGTTCCTAAAAACAAAAATTGGCCTAACAATTTTTGTTAGGCTCTACCTCATGGGGTTACTTCGCCTCTGTAGCAGTATCCAAGACTTTGGCAGCATTTTGGGAGAGAGGAGCATTAACCTTATCTACAGGGGAAGAATCACCATCTAGCCGATCCTCCCCGACATGTTCATCCATGACCTCCGTGGGGAAGATGATGTCTTGATACTTACCAACGATCCCAAGAGTTATATCATTTTCGGATATACCAAAGAAGCGATACGACTTGATCAAATTATTACGTCCAACCCTAATCATTTTCTATCGCCTTCTCCATAATCTTTTGGCGTTCCAAAAACTAATTTTGGAGCTCCAGCCTAACGGCTGCCTTAGCCTCTTCCATAGCTCTCTCTCTCGAACTCAGCTGTTAACCCACTCAACTGAGCCTTTAACTGGATATTCTTTTCTATTTGAGCATTGATCTTACAGGAGAGCCCCAGATGTTCTTTGTTCCACTTTAGGAGAAATTGAGATGAACCCTTCACAAGCATAGATAGCTGTAAAAACACTATTCAACTCAAGAAAACTAAAATAAAATTATATAAAAACAAAAAGGCAGGTCAAAATGTAACTTTACCTGTGTAACCTGCTCTTGGAAAAAAAATTAAGCTTCTCTGAGTTATTCTTAGCAAGATAAAAGCAACGATTCTCCACCTTCCTAAACTTCACCATCACGTCAGATCGAGTTTGATTACTTCTATCGAGGTCATGGTTTTTTTGCCTGGTCAGCGCAAACTCGTCTATATCCTGGGCTTCCGCCTTACCGACTTTTCATTTTTTTAGAATCCCAACTTCTGAGCTTTCTGGAACAAGCAAGGTAACACCTTCATATACTAGTGGAACCACTTTCGTACTCTACTGAAGCTCTTGGTTTGACTTTTATAACCTATAGAATTTTTGACTACCACCTGAAGACTTAGGCAGTGGGATATCCGCCAAATCTGGTACAGGAAGGAGGTCAAACTCTCCAGTATTCCCTGAAGAACCCTTTTTGTTAAGATTTTCCCCTCGGCTAGCCATAACTCGTCTCTAGTTAGCACGCTTGACTTTGGGGATCTCATAGTTTACACTTTTGTCCCTCCGGATATTAAAATCACCAAGAAATTTTTTATGCTTGTTCTGTTTGTGAGATACACGATCAAACAGACTCTAACTGTTAGGAGTAGCGATGGCCTGAGGACCTACAAAAAGAAATATATGAAATGATAAGGAGTCTGAATACTCAAGATAACAAGGGACACTTACTCGGATTAAAATACTTAAATTCCAGCTTGGGCACTAGTTCATCTAGGACCTCTATACAATTACCCCTAACCAACACAAGATGGTCCTTCCATGGTCGACCAGCAAAATTAAAATTAAAAAACTTTAATCTTGAAGAATCACTATACAGGTAATAACTCTTACTGGCTTTTAGATACTTCATCTTATAAATTTTTATAACATCAACAACGACAAACTACTTATAAACACCACTCACTCTCCATCTCTCATTTAAGGCCTCACATACCCTCATCATCTTGTATATATTACCATTAAGCTGCGCTAGACAGCAGTTTAGCAGATTTATGACCATTTTTTTAAAGTAGGTCAATGGTACTCTAAGGCCATACACAAACTGATTGGTATAACATAGAAAACCATCATTCGGGCCTAATTCAATGGACCTGTTATAGTACATTATCGTTACATCATTTTGAATTCCCCTATCCCGCCTAAAGAGTTCGAGGCCAGGAACTTGATAACAAATTTTCCCCCATCTACTAGGAAAAATACCCTAAAGCACAAACCTTATTCCATTACATATTACCCCCATTTCCCTCTCAGTTTCTTTTTGTATCTCAAAAACTCTTTTCCAATATCTACCCCTCTCCGGATATTTGAAAAACTCCACCTCATTACCCCTTGCCTCCCTTCCAGTAGACTCCAATACTCTCTTATTGGCCTGAATAGGCACATTTTCTATCCCCCTATTAATACCTTCTATTGTCAATGACCTCCTCCATATTATCGTAGTTGCTCTACCAGATGACGATGTTTCTTTTGAGCTTGTTGAAACTACAAACTTACTCCTTGGACTTAAATTCTTAGTACGCATACTCGACCTACAATTAAAAAAAATAGGCGTTTCCTAAATCTATCCCTATGATCCGTTTTAACTGATTGGGCCAAAAATTATAAAACAGATATAACAGTTTTATAAATTTTGCTTTCTCTTAATTACTCAATTACCCCTACAACAAACTTTTTCCTTTATTGGCATTCAAATTTTTAAAGAAATGTTCAACATACCCCAAATTTCCCACACAAATAGTAACAAGACACGAGCAATTATAGACAAAATTGGGAATCAAAACCCCAAAATCTACAATAAACTACTTTGAAATTACGCCAAACGAAAAATTGTATAACACAACATTTGAGAACAAAAGTTTCCAAATTACTCCCAAAATCCCAGCTAACAACAAAACCCTGAAATTCACATACACAGAAATGCAAATACACACTACAAAATAAAATATTCACACTAACCTGTACTAGAAGAACCGTAATCCTCTGCTTTTCTAGAAAGTTTAAGAGAAACTCTCCGTTTGCGTTGTCCTTCATGGAAAGTAGTACCACCACAAGAGTTTTTTTATCAACAATGGTGGAAAATCTTCAGAGTTCAGCCACTTTCTCTCTCTAGACGTTCATTTTCCATAAGTTTTTTTTCTCTCTAAAATTGTAAAAAATTCATGGAGAAGAGAGAGACGAGTTTCTATACTCTCTACCGTCTGCATAATATAGACGTCCTTTCACCGCCCAGCTTCATCATTACTTTTAGGGTAACAAGTTTTATCATCACAGCTCCTTTTCACATCAGTTATTAATTAATTTTACTCCTCCTTCTCAAGAAAGCCTAAGTACTATACACTCTGTACGACTACTCATTATTCTTTTCCTCAAAACATTCATACTATTACAGACCCTTTTATTTATCACTTCATAAAGCAACAATTTAAAAATTTATTCAAATCGAACTAGCAGCATAAATGCCAGCATTCAGATATAACTACATTTAAAGTAGCCAGGGTGATTCGGTTTACTACACAAAATTATTTCCCCACCTGCTGCTCTTTCATCTTCTTCTGCAAGTTTATCCAGCACGATCTTCCTCACAATAATTTCTTGAACTGACATATCAAAGATAAGACTACGGAAAACATCGCACTAGTAGTGACAGTCCAGTTCTACACATTATTCCTCATCATTCAGACCCTCCTACTGTAATAAATACTCTGTTAAAACCATGATGGCTAATCTACCTTCCACTGCATGCTGCCGATGTTGAGAATGAGTTCTTACCATGAAAGTTTATGAGTAATGAACAAGAAGGTTTACGAAGAAGAGCAAGATGAAATATACCCAAGGACCAAGCCGTTTATATAGCCAAAGGGACAAAGATTTTTGAAACCATCAAATCTTTTGGGAAGCAGATTTCTGAGACTGCATATCTTTGGGAATCAGATTTTTGAGAAACTAGTCTTTTTGGGAAAAAGAATATCTTCCCTACCAATCCTTGCACATGGGTGCATAGATGCAATAATGCCATCATATATTCTTCCTAGTAGGATTGCCATAAAAAGAGGAAGAATATTTGACCAAGTCATAGGTCACTATTACCCGAATAATTCGAGACAAGTCCCTACAGTTAGAATGGCACAATTTACATTGCAAGTTCGATATTGCAAAAATCTAGGTGTTAGATACATAAAGCAGATAACAAAAGTACATTTTTATTAGAAAAGTATAGATTACAAATAAGTTTTCTCCATACCTATTTATAACCTATACATTCACACACACGGGATTTCTTGGAGCCCACATCATAAGCATTATCTTAATCTTCTACAATACCTTTAGCCAGGCCATGAAGACAGTCCCTACCCCCAACCTCTAACAGGATTACATAATAGAATTGACAAATCCAAAAGAATTCCTTGCTAATGTTTTCTACCTCAACATCATACATCCCCTGATACATAGGTTCTACTGGTATTGAAGTTGAGTCTGCCAGAAATTGGTACAAAAAATAGCGAGATTACAGCTCTTCCACCTTGATTTACACACGCCCTGCGAATTTCCCACTACGAGTCTGAGATCTGGTTTTCACCATTGTGCGGTTGTGGTAAACAAGTGAGCAGTGTAATAATAAAGAAGATGATCTTTATAGGCTGAATACTTATATTCCCAAATCCCAACAGTCAAAAGGAATGTCATCAATACACCTTGGAACTTTAAAAGTTCACTTGTGTTCTTGGTTGAGAAGAGGCGTTGCAAGGACTTATTCCCGCCCTTGGCCACCTAGAAGCTTTGATATCGACTTCCGTACAAACAGTTTGACTCCATAATCACATGACAACATGAAAGAAGTCGTTACAGAAAAGAAGAATCAGACCGTTACACAACCATTACGAAGGCTCATCAAAATTATATTGTAAAGTTCATCATTAAAGGAGATAGTGATCATAATATGAGACCTATAAATAGGACCAAGGAAGAATAGATTAAAGAAATATTTCTTTTATATAGAGAGTCTAGGAGAGGTAGTGGTTTTTACCTATTCATAGGTTTCTACATTAATTTTAACGTGTTGATGATTATTTGTTATTGCTAGCATTTTTATTACATTCAGCGTGAGATACAAAAATCAAGATCCAAATTTAGGTTCTTACGAGAAATGGAGAAATTTGAAGTCCGTATATAATTTGACTTAAGTTTGCAAAAACGACAGTTAGGGAATAAAACGTGTGTAATAGATGTTGTTATCCAACGACTAAAAACTCCCTCATTTTAATAAGTCGCCTTTTACTATTTTTGTTGTCTGGAAAGTTAAATTCCCGTTTTACCCCTACTTACGTTCTTATATTACAGTAGTTAACTAGCTACTTTTTGTAGGCCCGTGGGCTCAACAAGTACGAATGTCACTTCAAAAATAAAAACCAATAATACATTTCATTTTAAAATGATATATCATGACACGCGTACATATTTAATTTGTTAATATACATGTGTTCATATTTAATTCGTCAATATAAATGTATCATTACCAGTTTTCGTCAAATGTCACGCCTATAAACTAATTTGTCATTTGTAAGCCAATTCACTAATTTGTCATTTACACGATTGAGTTTTTCAGTCATGTGCAATTCACACGAGGAGATAGGTTTCAGTGCCAAAAATAGCAGAACTCACAGATTCTACTAATTACACACACGACTGAGAAAACCGTCATGATTCTCATCATACCATTACATTTGACAACTTTCAGCAACCACAACAACTGTTTTTCTCTCAATCGCCAATTCTTGTAGGTTTTCAGTCGGCTCTCTCTATATATATATACATACATATATCTATATCTTCATTGTGTGTGATTTCAATGTAGTTTGCGATAATGGAAATTGTGTCACATTAGTGCCTATCAAATGTTTGATAAAATATTATTTTGTTATTTGTTTTCATTTCAGTTACTCCATTCACAATGAAGAAGAAGGCTGATAAATAAGTGAGTAATGAGCAATCTCAAGAAGAGGATGAACAATCTCAACAAGAGGGCC
Organism: Kingdonia uniflora; assembly: GCA_014058105.1. Taxonomy (NCBI): domain Eukaryota; kingdom Viridiplantae; phylum Streptophyta; class Magnoliopsida; order Ranunculales; family Circaeasteraceae; genus Kingdonia; species Kingdonia uniflora. Next base: position 2,893,317 of record JACGCM010000622.1, read on the forward strand.
AACAATCTCATAAGGAGAAGCAACTGCAGGAGGGTGAAGAAAAGAAGCCAAATTACAAGAGTCATTTGAAGAAGAATGATAAATGTTTATGAACAAATGACCAGAATCATCTGAAGAAGAATGATAAATGTTTTATGAACAAATAACATGACTTATATTTTAGCAAATGAACAAATGATGTAATAGTACATATGATCAAATTAACAAATGTTACAATACCTAACAAATAATCAAATTATGGGTTGGGTGCGTATTTAAATGATAGTTTAGTAGAAACATATGATATGTGGGAATCAAACAAATGATAAAGTAGCAAGAATAAATGATATATCCACACAATGATACTTTTACCACATGAAAATGATAAAAACAAAAAAATTGATGATAAAAGATTACCAAACAAATGATAAATTGAGTACCCAAAATACTCAAAATAGCAGTTCATCATAGGAATTGTTATGTCTTTAGCGCAAACTGATTGCAACGTCTTAATCTGGGATAGTAGGTGGCTCAATGCTTATCGTAGAAGCTGGTGGCATTGTAGGACATGTATTCCCATTAGATCGGACTGGCAGAAACTTGTAAGAATGACGATTGTGTCTGAAAGTACCACAACTTTATATTCGTTGCTCTGAACGTGTAAGAGATTGAACTTGTTTACAACTGTATAAGCTCTTATGTGATTTTTGAGTATAATTATATCTCAATAAATATCACCAATGTTAAATATTTTATTAAAGTTATAGAGATCCTCAGTGTGCGCAGTGGATTTGAACTGAAAATGATAGGCATCTTTCATCTATTGGAGTTGTGATTCAAACTGTAATTCAACTGAACAGATGACACAAATGTTCTTAGCATGATAAATTATATATATAAAATTCTGAAAACCACATTACAAATGACAAATTTTAAGTTCTTACTTAAAAGTTTAGTTTTCCCAATGATAGGCTCAGGTTGTTTATTTGTCAATAACCACATGTTCAATTAAAAGAGGAGCATTAGTCACCATAGGTTTATTTAAAAGAGGAACATTAGTTACCATAGGTTTATTTGAGAGAGGAACATCAGTAAGGATAGTTTTAAAATATTCATTTAATTGAGGAATATCATCCACTATATGTCACACACCAAAATCCAGTAATCGGTAGCTTGACCAATCACTATATTAAAAGCTGTGCAGGTCGGGAAATCCAAAGATTCTACCCCACAAATAGCCAAGCCGTAGACAAATTCTGGCCCGGTTATTCACATATAGCAATAATCACCAGAGTAAAGAAAGAGTAATGACAACATAGCGGAAGCGAAAGACATATACACAATCTAACTAAAATATATACAATATCCAGAATAAAGTACACCGTCATATGCTGAGATCACATACAAGAAAGTTTAAACTAATGAAGATCTGTAGTGGCAAAAATAGGCTCCAATCTGGCTAAACCTCGCAGCAATCCAAGCTACTCAGCCTCTGAAATGGTTAAAATTACAAGAGTGAGCATACCACGGCTCACTAAAACCCAACAAAGCTAAATAACCTACTAATAAGATAAGTGCTGAAAAGAGAAAGATGTGAATGAGATAAAGTAATAGATAAGGAGATACAAAATAATAATTAGGTAACTAAAATCTAGGTAAAGAGTTATATGACAAGAGGAATTGAGATAAGAGTTAGAAAAAGGAATAGCGATAAGGAAAGATCAGAGGAATATAAGTATGAAGTGATGATGGTATGACATGCAAAGATGAGCAGGGACATTCCCATAAATATCCCCTAAATGCATAATGATTTAATGTTTTAAAAGTGTTTGCAATCCTATTATACTATTGGTTGATCAACCGCTAACATGCTTACTTAAAGAGATTTGTTACGGGGATACACAGGCGCGATTTCTTGTCTAGCTCGACCAAGCTAAGGATATAATCTCACTTGATCAGAGTGTTCCGGTCTTTGCAACCCACGGAGCCTATCGTCTGAACTCTATTTAGTATTTCAAGGAATTTTAACCTCAACGAGGACTAAGTTTGTACCATTCCGACTCTGTCTCATACCACCCCACACTCCCAAATGGGTGAACAGGTATGAAAGTGCCAGCGCCAAATCGCCTACTATTTTAACCCGATTAAGGACATTCTAGAACCTTTCGAGGGTTAATCAGTGCGGAGTTCTTTTGTGTATCCAATCTCAATAAGTTAGAAGGTTTTTAAAAGATTTTAAAAGGTGCGACAGATCCCGAAGATCAAAATATAACAGCCGTTAACTCGGCAAAAAATCATAGGATAGCCACCTGCCTCAGAGAATGGCAATAATCCTAAAGACAGATGAACTATAACTTTACCGCCATAACATCCAAATCTCATCAGTCTCTCAAGACTGGAACCCAGTGTATAAACAAACCGTCAAAATAATGTACAGATGGTTTCTAACCAAGATCAACGACCCACACAAACAAAACCCAAGTCATAGAGATAACTAACAAGTTAATAACTATACAGGAAAATATATATAGGCTAAACTGTAATTAATTCACATACCCTCACTAACACAGAGTAATCACTCTAAAGCAACACTAATAAACTAGTTGAAGGAATTTAGGAATGAAGGGAACTCGCCTGATAATAATGCACGAATTCCGCGGTAACCAAAACGAAACTCTGAACCCAGAATCACGATGAGGTAAACGGAACACTGAGCAAGCTAACACAACCAATAACAACAACAAGCAAACAATCAATTAGAGAAATCAAACAATAAACTAAACCCTATAAATCAACCCATGCCAAATTGAACAAAAATGGACGGAAAGGAATAGAGAATTTCTCACCTAGGATTAGAGAGAAGGTTGCGATGAAGCTCGGTGAAGAATCTGCGATCGAAGGGGAGGATTGGATCGAGAGTGTGGAGGACAGGGGAATCGGTTAGGAAGAGGAGAGAGAGAGTATTAATTTGGGTGGAGAGAGGAAGTGAGGAAAAGAAAGCATCAAACCCAACAGGTGGTCAAAACGAGCCTCTGTTCGAATAGGGATATTCCTATTTGAACAGAGAGGATCCTATTCGAATAGAGGAAGTCTTGTTCAAATAAAAAGGGTCAGCAAAGAAACTCACAGCTCAAGAAGAATCCTGTTCGAACAGAGGGAAAATTCTATTTGAACAAAGAAGGTCATGTTCGAACAGAGCAACTCAGGGAAAAAATCTAACTAATCGTGGAGGATTCTATTCGAACAGATAAGGTCATGTTTGAATAGAGGAAGATCTTGCTCGAACAGAGAAGGTCCTGTTCGAACAGAACTGGTCTGTTCAGAAAAAGAAGATTCCAAAAAACCTAACGGTTAACCCCGGACAACCCTGGACACCCCCGAATCAAACCAAACCACCAACACCACCACACAAACACTACTACAAAGCCCCCAAAAAAGAATCTTCTCCTCGGGAGACTCCGGAAACCTACCGGCTACTTCAACGGCTCACCGGAGCCACCCCAAACCACACACACAACAAAAAAACATCACTACCTACCCATCTAGGGGTTCCCAAGGCCACAACGCCACCTCCTCCTCCGAATAACCTCCAAACCTTGGGAAACCTTTGTTGGGTTCGTAGTAGTGTTTGTGTGGTGGTGCTGGTGGTTTGGTTTGATTCGGGGGTGTCCGGGGTTATCCGGGGTTAGCCGTTAGGTTTTCTGGAATCTTCTTTTTCTGAATAGACCAGTTCTATTCAAACAAGACCTTATCTGTTCGAACAAGATCTTCCACTATTTGAACAGGACCTTATCTGTTCGAATAGGATCCTCCTCGAATAGTTAGATTTTTTCCCTGAGTTGCTCTGTTCGAGCAGGACCTTCTCTGGTCAAATAAGATTTTCCCTCTGTTCGAACAGGGCCTTCTCTGTTTGAACAGGATTCTTCTTGAGCTGTGAGTTTCTTTGCTGACCTTTTTTATTCGTACAAGACTTCCTCTATTCGAATAGGATCCTCTCTGTCCAAATAGGAATATCCCTATTTGAACAGAGGCATGTTTTGACCACCTGTTGGGTTTGATGCTTTCTTTTCCTCACTTCCTCTCTCCACTCAAACTAACACTCTCTCTCCTATCCCTTACCGATTCCCCTCTCCTCAACACTCTTGATCTAATCCTTCCCTTCGATCGCAGATTCTTCGCCGAGCTTCATCGCAACCTTCTCTCTAATCCTAGGTGAGAAATTCTCTATTCCTTTCCATCCATTTTTATTCAATTTGACGTGGGTTGATTTCTAGGGTTTAGTTTATTGTTTGATTTCTCTAATTGATTGTTTGCTTATTGTTGTTATTGGTTGTGTTAGCTTACTCAGTGTTCCATTTACCTCATCGTGATTCTGGGTTCAGGGTTCTGTTTTGGTTACTGCAGAATTCATACATTATTATCAGGCGAGTTCCCTTCATTCCTAAATTCCTTCTACTAGTTGATTAGTGTTGCTTTAGAGTGATTACTCTGCGTTAGAGAGGGTATGTGAATTAACTACATTTTAGCCTATATATATTTTCATGTGTAGTTATTAACTTGTTAGTTATCTCTATGACTTGGGTTTTGTTTGTGTGGGTCGTTGAGCTTGGTTAGAAACTGTCTGCACATTATTTTGGCGGTTTGTTTGTACACTGGGTTCCAGTCTTGAGAGACTGATGAGATTTGGATGTTATGACGATAAATTCATAGTTCATCTGTGTTTAGGATTATTGCCATACTCTGAGGTAGGTGGCTATCCTATGATTTGTTGCCGGGATAACGGCTATTATATTTTGATCTTCGGGATCTGTCGCACCTTTTAAAATCTTTTAAAAACCTTCTAACTTATTGAGATTGGATACACAAAAGAACTCCGCACTGATTAACCCTCGAAAGGTTCTAGGATGTCCTTAATCGGGTTAAAATAGTAGGTGAGTTGGTACTGGCACTATCATACTTGTTCACCCATTCAGAAGTGTGGGATGGTATGAGACAGAGTCGGAATAGTGCGAAGTTAGTCCTCGTTGAGGTTGAAATTCTTTGTAATACTAAATAGAGTTCGGACGATAGGCCCCATGGGTCGCAATGCCCGGAACACTCTGATCAAGTGAGATAATATCCTTAGCTTGGTCGGGCAAGACAAGAAATTGCGCCTGTGTATCCCCGTAACAAATCTCTTTAAGTTAGCATGTTAGCGGTTGATCAACCAATAGTATAATAGGATTGCAAACACTTATAAAATATTAAATCATTATGCATTTAGATGATATTTATGGGAATATTCCAGCTCATCTTTGCATGTCATACCATCATCACTTCATACATATATTCCTCTAATCTTTCCTTATCGCTATTCCTTTCTCTAACTCTTATCTTAATTCCTCTTGTCTTATAACTCTTTACCTAGGTTATAGTTACCTAATTATTATTTTGTATCTCCTTATCTATTACTTTATCTCATTCACATCTCTCTCTTTTCAACACTTATCTTATTAGTAGGTTATTTAGCTTTTTTGGGCTTTAGTGAGCCGTGGTTTGCTCACTCTCGTAATTTTAACCATTTCAGAGGCTGAGTAGCTTGGATTTCTGCGAGGTTCAGTCAGATTGGAGCCTATTTTTACCGCTGCATATTTTCTTTAGTTTAGACTTTCTTGTATGTAATCTCAGCATATGTCGCTGTACTTTATTCTGGACATTGTATATATTTTAGTTAGATTGTGTATATGTCTTTTGCTTCTGCTATGTTGTCATTACTCTTTCTTTACTCTGATGATTATTACTATATGTGAATAGTCGGGCTAGAATTTGTCTACGGCTTAGCTATTTGTGGGGTAGAATCTTTGGATTCCTCGACCTGCACAGCTTCGAATCTAGTGATTGGTCAAGCTACCGATTACTGGATTTTGGGGCTTGACACTATAGGCCTAAACCTACGTGGATCATGCCCTCTACTGTTTATTTTAGTGTAACACCTATATTCAGCTTCAGGATTAGGAAATGGGTTATGATGCAAAGGTCCCCCAGCTTCAAACCTCCCAATACTATTTTGGGATAACCCTTTACCTGAACCAATATATTTGTTGGCAACCTTTTACCTGAACTGAAATCATAAACAAAGTTTTGAGAAAGTACCCTATGCTCATTAACAATCTATATATGAAAGGGTATGCTGGGATTACTTTTATGCATATTGATCATTACAGTATAGTCCTGGACTGATGAAATTGTACATGTATAACCATGGACGAAGTTGTACAGCTTACAGTCCTCATGATAGATTTAGCTTGTTTATTTTAGTGTAACAAAATCTTCTAATGATATTTGTGCTCTAAGTGAGGTAAGTTTCGTGCTTCCTTCTTTATAACTAATGATTGATCCGTTCTTTGGAAGTACAATACGTAGTGACCCATACTTTCTTAGCTTACTTGTATGGTAGCTCTTTAATGCAGGCGTTGGAGCAATGGTTTCTTTTACCTAAGTTACACCCTCATGTACAAGATCTCTACCTTTTGAATTCATAAGAATTAACCCAGTCCTAGAGATTAAAGTATAATGGTTATCTTCTTCTTCTTCATCTGTAATTTATTCCTTTATTTACTCCTGAAAATTAGCTATACAACCCATTCTACTTTCTTCTAAAATACAACAACTAAACCCTCTTCTTTCAACTAAAATACAACAACGAAACCCCTCTTTTCCCAATAGATTTGGCTTTGGAAATAACACCTAAAATTAGTTAGTAGAGACCTCCTATTAACCTATATATTGGGCACCACAAACCCCTGTATCGCTCTCATGATTCTTGGCATTAAACCCTTTTCTTTTCACCAAATACTTTGCAGAAAAAAACATAATGTTCCTGATGGATCACGTGGTCGTTACGATGCCCACATAGGCGATTGTCTCTCCACCTCTCAGGACCTCTCATTCTCTCTCTCTCTCTCTCTCTCTCTCTCTCTCTCTCTCTATTTTAGTTTTTCTATTTATTTGATTTGATTTGTATTATAATTAGGAGATGTCTCATAATTAAAGTCTAGCTAGGGTCTCTACTTGTGCAAGGCCTCCTCTTCTATAAAAGAGAGCCAAAGCTTAGTATTTTCTTGAGAGTTGGTTTGAGAAAGAAAAGGCTTAGCCTTAAAGAAAGTGATGTAGGGTTTGGGGTAAAACTCATATAAACCCTAGGTCTTTTAGCCTTTATTTTATACGATTAAGAGTGATTTCGATTAATAGCGATTTTAGTTTAATTCAATTATGAGTGTGATTTAGCTTCCGCAATTAGTTTCTATCATATTTGGTAATCAGAGCAAGGTTAAAACTCCTTGAATTTTTTTTCTCCGTGATGTCGAGTGAGGAAGAGTATGTTTGTAAATATATAGGAAGCATATCCTATCGTGATAGTAGATGTAGATGATGATTGGTTTCAACAATTTGATCTAATCAATGTGCCAAAAAGAAGGGTTGAAGAAATTGAGGGGTGGGACTGCGATAATTCGTTTGATAGCGATGAATATATTTTTGCGATTGAAAAACTTATTGATTTTTGGTAGGTAAAAGATAGAAGGGAAGATACAACATGTATATCGCAAAATAAAGGGCACCGAAGTAGTTAACAATAACATTGGGGACATTGGGTAGAGTTTTGTTGTTCCAGGGTTGTCAAGTGGAGAGAGGGATTGACTTGAGTCGCCGATGGCTCGAGGGAGAGAATCTTCAATGGGTACAACAATTTTGGTCAACGGAGTCGTTGATTTTTCTATTGATAACTTTGGAGTCGTTGAGATGGTGAATAGAACCGTCGGGGAGGGTTTTTTAGGTCAAAGTAGGCTGAAAAATGGTGATCCAACAAAAGATTTTTAGTAGGTTATCAGGGAAGAAGAGACTCGATAGTACATACAAATTACATTTGGCGGGCACGAGTCTGGCACGCAAGGCACGACATTAGGCATGCCCGGGGGTTCCAATGTTACTTATTTTAGCAGATTATTTGGCATTTATAGCAAATCTTTGGGCATAACACAGAGTACACGAGACGTGGGCTGAGGCAGGGGCATAAATCAAGTACTTGGCACACAGATGAGCTGGTGTGCCTCACACGTGCTTGCATATTTAAAACTAAGCCCAAAATAAAGGAACTGGACCTGGGCATAAGCAGGACCAATAGGGGGCGCGAACCCAGGCTTAACTCAACCAGTCCCAATCCCAATCAAGGCAACAATCGAGTCAGCAACAAACCCAACATCATCTTCTCCCACCACCGAGGCTTTTCCTGTAGCTTCAACAATATCAGCCATGGCTTCTATGACCAGACCTCTGAACACTACTAAATCAAGATTGATACCAAGTGATACCCAGACATCAGAGAGGGTTACAATAAGAGTTGTGGAACCCACACAATTTGTACAGCCGCTAATGGGTTTTCGTGGAATAATTGGATATGGTTTTCAAGGTACAACAATGTCGGGAAAGGACGGCCATGAGCGAGGATTTATGTTTGAGAACAAGAGAATAATTGGTGAAGAGAAGATGTCTCCCAACAAAATTTGCATGGGAAGAGGCATGGGTTTGGTGTAAGTAAAAGCAGTACCTGCTAAGACCCAAATATAAATCAAGGGGATGGGCATGACCAATGGTGCAAATATTGTTGAAGCAAGACCGGGCTTAACGCACCTGCACATTAGTTCAACTAGGAGCCCAGTCCAGGTCTTCAATCTTGGCGGGATCAACAAATTAAGAGAAAAAAAATTGTATTAGGATCCACACACATGTTTCAGTCCCGCAGGGACCTCACACACCACATAATGGTCAGTATTCGATACCACACTTCGTAGGGCCAAGATTTAAATATCCACAACAGCCACTAATTATCCTGAAGGTTAGTGATCAATTTTGGGATGAATTTCATGATTGTTCTAGTGCGAAGATAAATCAGCTTTTGTGCACTCAAGACAATGTAATGCACAGGGTTTTCGATAGAGTATTTTATTTACTAGCAGAGTTAGCGGGTACGGAAAGTACCGTGGATGGATTCGGACATATCTTATTCTCGGTACCACACCTTCAAAGTTCAAAATTCGTGGCAAAATTTTTTACAGCTGGGGAGGGTTGATGGATCACGTAGTCGTTACGATTCCCACGTAGGTGATCGTCTCTCCACCTCTCATGACCTCTCTATCTATTTTAGCTATTTCTATTTATTTTATTTTATTTACATTATAATTAGGAGAAGACTCCTAATTAGAGTCTAGCTAGGGTTTCTATTTGTATTAGGCCTCTTCTTCTATAAAAGAAAGCCTAAGTTTAATATTTTCTTGAAAGTTGGCTTGAGAGAGAAAATGCCAAGCCTTAGAGAAAGTAATGTAGAGTTAGGGGTAAAACTAATAAGCCATAGGTCCTTTGGCCTTTATTTTATGTGATTAAGAGTAATTTCGATTAAAAATATGTTTAGTTTAATTTAATTATAAATGTGATTTAGCTTCCGCAATTAGTTCATGTAATCTCTGGTTGTAGAAAATACCCATATCTTTTGAAACACAGTTGTTTTTATCTACTTTTGTTTCCTGCATTAAACTTATGAAAGAGAGATCTTTTGAATCAACCTTACACAATTCGAAAAGTGAGAAGATTGTCCTAATGATGGTGAGAAGTAGCTTGAACGTTGATGTACCATGATGGTTATTCATCCCTCATCTCCGCTTTTTTTTAACTTTCATCATGTTCGAATAAAGGAAAGTACCTTATCCATTCTCTTATGCCATGATTAGAGTATGGATTCACATCTGTAAAGATTATACTTTTGGTTTATTTGAACCATATTCATGTATGCTATCTTATTCTAGTTACTAATGATTCCTATCCTTGAATTCCTTATATGAACTTAGGACCTTACTGAGTATACGTTTACCTTTTGTTTATTGGTGATAGGTTCTCATAAATTAATTCTTAGTACAATTTCTTGGGGACCATATCTAATTTGACCTACTTTCTTAGTTGAATCTTCTTATAGTAATATGATTTCTTAGCCACGATCTTTAGCTAACAACACTTCATCATAAGCATGATCAATTCTTATTAAGTCATGATATTTATCTATGTTATCAAGCTTTATTCAATTTAGGATAGATAATTCAACATAGATTACTTAATTAGTCTTTTATGTGGGCTGTAGATAGATGATCTATGACCCCCAAATCAAAGGTGGTACTTTGGGGAATAGGTTACGCTCTGTGTGTCGCAGAGTCTCCTTAAAAGGGAGGCTAACATCTTATGTAGTTCTTTTAAACCTTATATCTAGCTAGGATTAGTAAGCTTTAACTTGTAGTTGAGAGCTTTTAAGTAAAGGGAACAAGAAGGATAAGCCACATTAGGAGTTGTATTATCTTTGAAACCAAATCATGTACGGGCATGAATGAGAATCTTATTAAGGACCTTAGTAGTTTATTCCCAACTTTTGATTTTTGATTAGAACACTTGATAGTTTGGACTAGTGATGGATAGATTTAAGTACGGAAGACTTGTTCTGAATTAAATATATGTTGGTCTTATGGTCAGGCTGCATGCATGATATGTTTTCTTCTTATTATTGAGATCAGATTTGAAATATCAGTGGCAACTTATCGTAGTTAAGTATGTTAATTATTGGACATCTTAACGAGTTAGTACTAGTAAGCTTCATATTAGTTTCTTGGGGATATTGATGGTGCATAGTCTCTATGGGTGGAGTTATTATGGGTTATTTCATATGCTGGTTTAGTGTTTGGACATCGTTAGTTTTCTTACTATTCTAAATGGTTATACGAGTGTGGTATAATAATTGTTTCTAGACATTATGTTAGTATAAGAATCAACGAGTTTACATTAGAGATGGTAGCGTAGTGATGACATCATTCTTCGTTAGATTAGTATTCTAAGTTTGAGTTGTCTAAGAGGGACCGTAGATCCTTTCTGAAATTTGGGCGAGTCTGTAATTCTAGAACAACTCATATGATTCCTTAGTATGTCTTCCATGATAGTTAAATTTAACTATAGATTTTCTCCAAGTCGATAGGTCGTAAGTTAGATTCGCTTTCAGGTTTAGGACATCCATTCGATATAGTCATATCGACAGATAGATCATTAGATATTAGAGCTTTACTTTATTTGATAAATAAAGTCCCCACTTGTTATTAAAGTGAGGGTAGATAAATTATTTGATTGTAAGAGCGGTAGGTCATTTGATAAATTCCCAGATGCTGATTTGTCAGGAGTAGACAAATGATTTGATTCTTCTTGGATTCGCACTTCGTCCTTTCCATTTTGTTAGGTAACCTTTAGTTCATGTACAAAGTAGAGCTATGTTGTTACGATCATTGGGTTTGATTTCCTAAACAAAAGATTTGGTTACTGCTAGTCAATGCCCCAGGGTTGCAAGCCCCTAAATTATATCCTAGTTAGTTATCAGCCTTGTTATTCTTTGTGAATACTCCCCGTGGGCATAGATCTCTAAAAGTGAAAAGTTACCTATCGGCCTTGTTATTCTTTGTGAATACTCCCCGTGGGCATAAATCACTAAAAATAAAAATAAATTAGGTTTTAGACCTGTAGGTTGAAGTTCCTTGGACACCCTGATCAGGTACATTCCCGCTAATTCCTGGCCTAATAAAAAGGAATCCGTCAATCCCTGGCTTGACAATAAGGGATATGTTTATGCTAATTAGAGAGGGGTGCGAGAGTGTGGTCCTACTGAATTAAAAGTGACTTTGTGTACTTGACTTCCGAATTGTCTTTCTACATCTACCATACCTCTTAGGTCGTAGCAGTTAGATCTAAGTGATACCAGCTTTATTTTATTGGGATATTAGCTTTTCTAAGATCATCTTTATTAGGACTCGTAGCTTGGTCAATATTCTCCTATACTTCCCTTGGGTAATTCATATATCTATTTTTTGTGATTATCTTGGTCTGTCATGTGTTATGACCTTAGATATTGTACTTGCTGAGCGTTGCTTACTCACGCCTTATGTAAGGACTTATTCATTGATCTCACCTAAAAGCGAGCTCACCTAGCTCGAATTACCTCCATCTCAGATTCACACATTTTAACACTTCCCCCCCACCCAGTTAAACATTCTAACATACGCCACAAACTGGTTAAGAACGTGGGCCAAACTTTAACCAAAGAGCATTATCCAGTCAAAGATACCTGTCACTCACGAACTCATCAGTTATTCAGTCAACCGCCACTAACCACATTGTTCGAAAAACGTGCTCAAGCACGACGAAGAGCTGCGAAGTAGGCCTATATAAAGGAAAAGTTCTAGAAGAGACAAGGACCAGAAAATAACACAAAAGATCATCAAGAAACTACTTATTTTTTATTCTCATCAACATTGAAACTTCTTAGTTACAAGCTTTAAGTTTTTCTATATCTAAAGATTACTTGTAATAAGATATCCGCCTTAAGCAATAAAGATACTTTTACAAAAATCCTCCATTACAGGTCGTGGTTTTTTTTATCTATTCAGAGGTTTTCCACGCTAAAATCACCTATTTCATTTCTTACTTTCAATTAGAATATTGTTACAGGTTCATTGGTGTGATAGTGAATTCCAAGCAATTTCGAGCTTACGGAATTTGGCCATTATATTTGGCACCGTCTGTGGGAAAGATTGCATTTCCATGATATCCTAAGACATTCTTTCACTATAATTTTTGATCATGGTTACTTCCAGACAACCGGCTACAGGTACCCCCAGCTAGAAGTTTCAATGGAGTCGGGGCAACTTACAGACTTACGGGCAAATCTTAAGGTCGAAATAGAGAAATGTACCAAACTCAAACTTTGGTTGACAAAGGACCGGGAGCTCCAAGAGAAAGAGCTCGACACAGAATGACAAGCTCGTTTGACAGCGCTCAAGCGACATGAAGATCAGATGACAACAATGCAAACTGCCCTAGAGGCTCTGTAAAATACTCAGTAGGCTCCTCCATCCAGAGGTCACGATCAGCTTCCAGAGACCTCCCGTGTGTCTGCAAGGAAAAGATTGGGACCTCGAGGAGTTGCTAGTAAATCTATTTCCAGGAGTCTACACTACGAACCATAGCCCTCCATACATTTGGGGGGTGAGGTCCAGTCCGAAGTCAGTCGAGGTCACTGAATTTCTGCCTGCCATGAGGAAGAACAACGACCTCAACATCAAGTTCAAGCATGAGATTGCCTAAGTGAAGGTATGGGCACTCATCATCTATAGCCAGCTCGTCCAACAATTCAACCAATACGTCATTACGTTACGAAAGAACATATGGACAACCAGATTAAGAAGTTAATCGAAGCACAAGTTCTGGGTACTACCGGCGATATCACAAATTACAAGGAAGTCTGATTGCCAAAGAGCTATTCGATATGGAGATACCAAAAGATTTCCATACTCCCAAAATTCCTAAGTACAAAGGTACTAACTCGAAGGAGTACATTCAGCAGTACCGTGATTTATTGGGGTTATACTCCAATCTCAACTACATCTTCTGCTAACTGTTCGCCACAAGTCTATAGGAGGAACTACTCTTATGGTTCCGCTCTCTCCCTGGGGACTCCATCTACACATTCGATAAGCTACAGAAATAGTTCATCAAGATATATGCTCACAACAGGGATAAAGAGGAAAATTTGTATTATCTTATCGGTCTTAAATAGTCACAGTGAGAAAAGCTCAAAGATTTCACGAAGGAGTTTTTAGAGCTCACGTGAAAAGTAGATAACCTCGATTAGAAAACAGCAGTCACGGCTTTCACCAATGCACTCCGGTACGATGACAAAGCCAAAGAATACCTCTTTCTTAAAAAACCTAGGACCTGAGAGGAGATGATCGCCATGGTCAACAGTTACGTTGACTAGAGAGGATGATGTCCGAGCGACAAAAATCTACTAAATTTGTCCTCTCCACCAAGGGCCCGTCTGTATTTTAAACCAACGAACAGAAGGAGGAACAAGGAGATCTGAAGCGCACCAAGGGCAACACTGGCTACCCTCAGAAAGGTGGTCTGCCAAACAAACCTAACCTCCCAATGATGAACATCCAAATCTTCACAATTTTTCCATTGTTTTTGAAGGATACAACACTCTACCGCTCCTATCAACCACTGGAACCGATCGACAGCCGACCATATTGCCTACATCATAAGGTAAACCATCATGCAACTGACAATTGATATGCTTTACAGAGGTTGATCGAATAGATTTTTAAAGAGGGACGGATGCTCGAATATATTATCGACTTAAAGTCATACAAAGATGGCAGCCATAAGAAGCAGCTTGAAGTTATTCAGGTCAATAATCAAGTGAAGGAGAAGCATCTTTACCATATGTGCCACAGCAGTATGATCAAAATTAATTAGATTACTAATTCTAACAGATCGAAGTACAGGAGATTATCGAAATGCTGCGATCTCACACCTCAAGGCAAAGAAGCCAAGCTTCTTCCCGAGTCGAGCAATCGCCGGCTCGGCATCTCCTTCGAAGATTGCGATACTAGCCATGTTAAATTTCTACATCATGATGCATTAGTAATAATGCTTAAAATGAAGAAGTTTGTCATGCACACGATGATGATCAATACGTGAAGCGATATTGAGATTCATTTTCAGAGTACTATTGACCAAATGGGTTTGGCTGACCAAGTAATTCAGAGCGGCACTGATATTAGTGGATTCAATGGTTCCAGGGAAGAATGAGTAGGCACGATCATCTTACCTATTACTGAAGGACCAGCCACCATCGACGTCATTTTCTATGTCATTAGTGCCAAATCTCGTTATCTTTGGATTATGGGCCGCTGCTGGATTCACAACATGAAAGCAATCACTTCTACCTATCATCAAACACTCTTATTCAAACACGACAGCAGTATTTATGAGATCAGAGGTAGTCAGAAGCTCTCTCGTGCTTGTGAAAACACCGTCTCTGCTATCTTAGATACTTCTAAAAGATTTGTTGTATAGCAATTACTGGAAGTTGATCACCTCAACGATCAACCATCAACAGTGGAGCCCACAAAATATATCAACATTGATGGACCAAGCAGAGGTACTTTTACTGGTACTAAGTTGGTTCATCATAAAAAAGATGTTCTCATTTAGCTCTTGCAACTCAATCGGGTCGTTTTTGCATGGTCTTTAGAAAAAAATGCTTGGGGTTGATCCGACCAAGGCATGTCACAAATTGGCCATCAATATCAACGCCACAATGGCCAAATAGAAATAGTGACGACTATCACCTCAACTTTGAGATGAAGTTAACACCGAGATCAAGAAATTGATCAAAGTGGGATTCATTCGAGAAGCCAAATATCCAGACTGGATATCCAATATTGTCGCTGTCCCAAAGAAGAACGAAAAGGTTTGAGTTTGCGTAGATTTCACCGATCTGAATAAACATACTCCAAAGGATAGTTTCCCTAGGGAAAGTCATTGAAGTCTACATCGACGATCTCTTGTGCAAAAGTGTGCAGTCATCCAATCACATCTCAGATCTCAACACTATATTTAGCACCAATCGATCTTACAGGATGTGTCTCAACCCTGATAAGTGTCAATTCGGGGTACATTCTGGCCATTTTCTAAGGCCATCTCATCAGTAAGAAGGGGATTAAGGCCAATCTAAATCAGATTCGGGATCTCCTCAACATGCCCTTTCCAAAAACAACAAAAGACGTTCATAAACTTGCCGGCAAGATTATCGCGATCATCCATTTCATTTCTAAATCTTTAGACCGCTGCTGTTAGCTATTCCTATTACTCCGGAGTTGTACCAAATGAGGAAAAATTTAGCCAAATGCAGAGGTTACCTGGACACCAGAATGCGAAGCAACATTTTAGGACCTCAAAACCTATTTGGGGAGGTCTCCCATAATGAGCACCCCAATAGAAAATGAGGAACAGATTATCTACCTAGAAGTCATAGATAATTTCCTCAGCTCGGTTCTCATTTGCTTGGAAGTAAAATTCGAAAAACTAGTCTATTTCATCAACAAGACCCTCACACCAGCAAAAATGAGGTATTCTAAAATTGAGAAACTTACACTTCGCAAAAACTCAAGCACTACTTCCAAGCTCATTTAGTCATAATCATGACAAACTACCCACTTTTGGAGGTTCTATCCAAAAAAGAGAAATCAATGAAAGTGTAACAGTGATCAGTCAGTTTGAGAGAACATGATATCAAGTTCGAACAACGTTATTCTGAAAAGGGTCAGGCCATTGCAGATTTCCACACAGATTTTCCAGTGAAGGATCCCGAGTGGGAGGAGCACGACCCTGACCTTACGGAAGAAACATTCGAAGATCTACCCCCAATGTCATTTGACGAGCGAGTTGAATGGATCACTACAGCATGGTGAAAACTTCTCATAGATGGATCAGTAAGACCCGCAGGGTCAGGAATCGAAATCGTTTTGATTACCCCTTCCCATGACAGAATTGAGAAATCAATCCGCTTAGATTTTGAGGCCTAAAATAATGTCACCAAGTACGAAGCACTCATTCATGTACTCGACCTCGCTTTTGAGCTCAATGTTCCCGAACTCTCAGTTTACACAGATTCACTACTCATCGTCCACCATTACTTTAAGCAACACAAGAAGAATGGAAAGATAATCGAATACGCAACCCTCGCTGCAGATAGGATGAGCAAGTTCGCGAAAGCAACTCTCGATTATCTTCTTCTAGGTAAAAATAGACACGCCGATTCCTTGGCGTATCTAGCCGGGGTATTGGGTACCGAAGCTCGATATCTTCAGATCAAAATCATTTCACCCCCCAGCATTGATCCCATTTTTGTATGAACGATCAACACTGGGGGCGATAAAGGGGGAGACGACGATTGGCGAAAGCCTTTCTTAGCCTACCTCGGTGTCGACAATAATTATAACGGACCACTCTCAGCAGATCCAAAAGAGCATCGACAACTGATCAATTACTCGAAGCGCTACACTAATCAGAACGGTGTGTTATACATACCGTATTTCTGTCACAGGGCCTTACCTTAAGTGCCTCTCCAAACCAAAAACAGATGAATTGTTCCACGAGTTACATGAAGGCACTTGTGGCTCCCATACTACAGGTCGATCTTTAGCAAACATAGCTATTACACAAGGAGTATTATGGCCCGACATGCGCAAGCAAGCAGAGGACTACTCACACAGATGCGACGCCTGCCAAAGGCATGGACACATGATACGCGCCCTTGCGCGTAAACTCCATGCAAGCAAGGTGTTCTGGCATTCAAAAGATGGGCATTTGATCTCATCGGCGAATTCCCTAACTCTCCAGGTAACCACCATCACCTACTCGTAGTTACCAATTATTTTACGAAATGGGTAGAAGCAGTTCCACTATGTCAAACCAGAGAAGAAGAGGTCATCTCTTTTATTTAGGAACACATTATCACTCGATTTAGATGCCCCTACCTAATTCTTATCGATAACGAACCCCAATTTGTGGGAGAAAAAATCGTAACCTTCATCAACCAATACAATATTATCCACTCACCATTCAATCCTTACTATCCTCAAGGCAATGGCCAAGTCGAAAATACCAACAAAACCATCGTGGATGGACTCAAAAAGCGGCTTCACTCACAGAAAAAAGGGAATTGGGTTTGATAATTGCCTCATGTCATATGGGCATATCGTACTACTCCTAGACAGTCAACAGGATACACCCCATTCCTCCTTGCCTATGGCACTGAGGCCGTCATTCCTTCTGAATACCATCATCCAGTTCGAGATCACGAGCTGACTGACGAGGAGAATGAGTTTGAATTGGCTTGCAACCTTAATATGATCGATAAAACAAGGGAACGCGCCATCGCTAACCTAATTCGATATCATCATATGCTAGCCATATCGTACAACAGTCAAGTCAGGAGTCGTACCATTCAAATCGATGATCTCGTCCTCAGAGAGATTCCACAACATTGCAAAGAACCTCATGCTGGAAAATTAGTCCATAATTGTGAGGGTCCATTCATTATCACAGGTCTCTCAGGCCTGGGATCATATCATCTCATGATAGAAGACGGAATCTCTATTTCAAATCCTTGGAACACTAGGAGACTAAAATGGTACTATCGTTAAGCGTCTTACTACTCCATTTTTCGTTGCTCGTTTATTTTATTTTGTTTTCTCAATTTCTAAAGTTAGATTTTCATCTCATTCAATGTAAATTCTGAACCAATCAATGAAACTTTCAAGTTCTTCACAACATCTCTCTACTTACGTAGATTAAACCATGGATCATACTAGCTTTCAATCGATCATATACCAGTTAAATCAAGGATAACACTTGGTTCGGCTGACTCTACTAAATCTCTGCGATTAAAACAAATGTTAAAACTTGTTTCATATCAAAGACTCAAACAGGCATAAGATAAGGCAAAGGTAATACTAGCCTTCATCTTTTTTAATATGTCTGCAACATTTCTATAGTTAAATCAAAATTCAACTTGGTTTAACTCAATCAATCTCTGAGATTGAAACAAATGTAGAAACTTGTTTCATATCAAAGACTCAAGCAGGCATAGGATAAGGCAAAGGTAATACTAGCATTCATCTTTTTCAATATGTCAGCAACATTTCTATAGCTAAATCAAAATTCAAGCTGGTTTAACTCAATCAATCTCTGCGATTCAAAAAAATGTAGAAACTTGTTTCATATCAAAGACTCAAACAGGCATAAAATAAGGCAAAGGTAATACTAGCCTTCATCTCTTTCAATATGTCAGCAACATTTTATAGTTAAATCAAAATTCAACTTGGTTTAACTCAACTCATTTCTGCGATTGGAACAAATGTAAAAATCTTTTTTATATCAAAGACCCCACCAAACATAAGATAAAGCAAAGGTCATACTAGCTTCCATCTATTTTACTATGTCTACGGCAGATACTATTTATTTTTAGGTCATATTACAATGGATATCTTTTCTGTTGATGGGATGTTAGCCATGCTTTACCCTTCAGCAGGAAGTCGAACAAAGTTCAGGTCGCGAGTTATAATAACTCTGCCCCTCTCTATCAGATCAACAGCTCGAGGGCCTAAGTTAGTTTCCATGAAGGCCATAAAATTCCCTCGATCTATACTCACTTTACAAGCGCATCCCTTGTCAGACAAGCTCTTAAACAAGGTATCTCATTCTAACTCAAGTCTTTTTATTTCCTCCACTAAATACGTAACAGTCAACTTTAATAGGTCTTCCTGTGATGCATGAGCTACAACGATCCTTAAAAAGTTATATCTCACCTTCTCGAGACTTGACTCCAAATGTGAGTACCTGTTCTTCTGATGTACCATTTCCCTGTCTGTTAGATCATAAGACGCTATATTCTCTTCCACTTTTTTGTAATATTTAGTTGATTCAGTCTGAAGAGCAACCTCCAAGTTTGCCACCTGAGCGCGCAATGTTACGATTTCTACATTCAATTCTTCACTGGCAGAAATATTATTTAACAAGTCATCTTTCTTCTTCATCAGAACTTCCTTCACCCGAATTTCCCCTTCCAAGACCTTCTTCCTGATAAGAGCTGTATCCAATTTGTGTTGATAGTCTCTTAAATTCACATTTCCTTTCTGCACATGACCTTGAATTCGAGCCACATCACCTTTCAGCTCTCTAATTCGACCTGAAAGGCAAACTACATCGCCTTGGACTAGAGGAACTCTAACCTCAGCTCTACCCCCCCTCGAGCGCTCTCTAGCCTCAGCTTTCTTGACGCATACATTGGCTTGCGCCAATTCGGTCTTCAAGCGTGCCACCCTCTCATTTAATTTGTTACACCTTCGTTGCATCCCCCAAAACTCCATATCCTTGGCAGGTAGGGCTATTTACAAGTGTTCGGCTATAGCTTCCGAGGCTGATAACTATTCTTGAGCTACCTTCAACTCATTATCCTTTTCACTCAATTTTTGTTTCAGTCGTTCTAGCTCACTTTTGCAATTCTGAAGATCAGTTTGAAATTGCCTCTCCAATCTTTCCAACGCCTGAATATGGTATTGTGCCATTTCAACTTGCTTACCCTTAATCATCAGTGTGTCAACCCGATTTTGAAGCTTCGTGGCGTGTCCTTTAACCTCCGAAAGATCTTTTATCCCCTTCTCAATTTCGGCATCTTTCTCCTCGACCATGCGTGTGAGGTCAACAACCATTTGGTTAGCTTTAACAAATTTAAAATGCACCTTCACGTGCTGATCTTCTCTATTTTCAGTCGCCTCCCTCACCCTATCAAACTCCTCCACAAATTCTCAGTTACAGTGGAGCGCCTCATTTTCTTGAGCGCGAACTGAATCCAATTTGACCTACACAATAATAGATACATTATATACAGCTCGATTCAGAAACCCATCAACATGATGTGTATCTCATTTCTAAGAAGATATATGTATTTCTAACATCTACTGTGTGCAGCTACTTCTAGCCTTAAAGGTCGAAGCACAAACCCAGATAGGTGCTCCATGACATACATTTCGAGGTTTAAGGTACATATTTACGATATTTCACTTTATCTAAATACTCTGAATTTTTCTACTCCTTATAATTAGTGTGGTTTTCCCAAAGCTGATAGCAAGTTTTTGGTCTAGCTCTGACATTTATGTGATCTAATTTACTTAGTAGCCTTATATCGATATAACGTACAAGTCAGAAGATCTATTCTGATCTAACCTGCAGCTCCGCTTGCGAAGACAACAAGGCTGTAGAGGTCTATCTTTCCCTGGTAAACCCGGTCTCTAGATCTTTTATTCTGAGACGCATTTCTCTAAGTGCCTACAAGAGGTTTACAAAAACGTCAACCTACAGAAGTCTATTCAATACGCGCAAGTACAATAATTTACAAGACATTTTAAAATATTCATACAAATCATTTCTCTACCCTACCTTCTCATTCTCGCCCTCTGGGAGCTCGGTGTCATCCCCTTGATTGCCAAGCACCGTCTAGCGGGAGACACCGTCTAATCAATCAACAACTCCCACCGCCACCTCTTTTACTTCTTCATCATCACCTTCCTCAACATAGGTGTCTGCCTTAATGACATCTACCTCATCCTCAGAATATCCCTTTAACATCAGGTGGCGCCCCAGCCATTTACGCTCTGCCTCCACCTCCTCCATATTCACCCTCGCCCCTGCTTGCAGATGGCCAATCACCATTGCATAAGAAGCCTTAAAAGCCTCTAACTTCATTGCTTCCATAGAGCATCGGCCTTCGCTCGAGCTACCTGCATTTCAAGCTCAATTTTAACTTTTATCCGCTCGAATTTTTCTTCTTCTACTCCGAGCCAAATCCCCTTCAGCATACGAGCAACCTGCACAAACCAAATCGACCTCAGCATGAGTTCGAAACGCAAAAAATATTTAAAAGATCAAACATCAATACATACCATCTTGCTCAGATCTTCCTCTCCATGAAGAGCTGCCAGCCTGGCCCTTTCCTCCACTTCTCCGAGATCGTCCTTAGTAGCAAGTCGCTCTTCAACGACCTTTTCCCCTGACCTCCCTGAAGGCTTGATCCTACTCCTTTTTTCTTTTCCATCACCCTCACCACTTCTGGTGGTACCAGAGGCTGACGGACGCTTCAACATTTGTTTCTTCGGAAACGTTCGAGCTAATTTGCTCGACGTAATAGACTCCGGCTGAACTGAACTGTCTATTCTAGGGGTCTTGGCCACATTGACTCGGCCTTCCCCACCAGTTCCACTCTTCTTCACATCATCAACACCCGCCATCAGCTTGGCCGAATAAGATTTTTGAACCTTTTTCGACTTGCTTCCAATCCTCTTTTTTATGCTAAGGCCGAGTCCTTCCAACACAAACTCGAGCTCAACCTCTTCCTCGACAACTTCGTCCAACAATGAATCTTTCCTCTTCACTCGAGACTTCAGGCCTGCCATGCACACCATTTATTATTATCACCAAAAGATTATCGGTTCAAACATATCAATATTATATACTCTAGGCATTGTTATACTTACTTTGTTTTACAGTTCTAAACAGAAGATCCAAAGGTTCTTCATCATCTCTTTGAAGACAATTACCCTTCAACCATATTACGTTGTCATTCCAGGCCCGACCTGCTGAATTGAGATAGAAGAAACGACTCCGTGTTGCGCTCGCACAAAAATATGCCTCACTACTGGCCTGATAATTCTTTACCCCATAAAAATGCAGTACGTCCTCAGGTGATATCCTCCTCACTTTTCCCTCATTATCCCATTTTACATTCAGATGGTCGCAAACGGTTATTACATCCCACATGTTCTTGTTCAATTGAACAGGACATGCTCCAATCGTATTCATAATCCCCTTCGCCAAATTGGTAAGGGGGAGACTCAAGCTATACTCTAATTAAGACAGGTAACACAAGAAACTCTCTGAATGGTCACTTCGAACACTCCCATTAAAATATTCTAATGAAATCGAATCATCTATACCCCTATCTCGTTTTTCTTCCTCTAAGTCGGCCAGCAAATAAAAATAATCTTCCCCCGTTGCCACCGTGTACCCCCTAAACATCCTACCAACGTATTCTACGCAGTTACCCTATTTCCCTCTTACGGTAGCTTTGGCTTTCCAAAATTCCCTAAATACATTTGAACCAGGGGGATAGGTCACCAATTTACCAGGAAAACCTAAAAATTGCTCCAAACCAACTTCAATCTCACCATCGGTCGAAACCTCATTAATAGGTGAACTATCCATCTCAAACTACAATTTTACAGGCAACGATTGATTCTACCCAAATACCTCACACGTTCGACCTACATATAGGTTATGGTATCTATCATTATTTTTTACAAATTGGTTATTCATATGCAGAATATCATTCAAAGATTCTGTCTATATGTCAAATATCATAGATGATTCACTAAAATTTACTTAAACAAATTATAATTTATAGAGTAAACACATCACACGTCTCTACTAACCTTCAGTGTCATAATGAGAATATGTAGTAGCGCCAAGTCCTTCCCTCACAACGCTGTTGTATTGCCACCTACGTAATTCTGAGCCCACAACTCTCTTCGACTGTTGGTTGGTCACCCTCGGATAAATCCTTACCAAATCCTCTACAATTTTTTTGCGCTTCTCTCTCAGTGCTCTCCAAATTCTTAGAAGTTGAAAAATATTTGAATGATGAAGATGAAGTACTATTTAATCTTTTTCTCTCTAACGGCTGGAAGTTATTGCGCCTCGCACGACCCGTCCTCGGTTTTGGAACTGAGGTGTCATTTTCACTATGTCAGACGCTTGTACCTTTTCAATAAAACTATCTTTCCATCATTTCCCCTGCCCTCATATTTTAATCTATTTTTATCTCTTGTTACCATATCTTTCTCTGACCTTCCCACACTCATGACGACTCACACTTCATGAAATCATATTTTGTACAACTTTGCATAAAAGACAAACCTAGAAGCTCCTATATTTTTTCTGATCTTGTTCCTTATACTTATACTTATAGTACTAGTGACGTCATTTTTGGTAGCTTTGAAAATGACGTCACTAGTACTATAAATATAAGTATAAGGAACAAGATCAGAAAAAATACAGGAGCTTCTACCTGAATAACCACATCTGATCAAATCTCCTCCTTCGATCAGCCCATCTTCAAATTCGATCTCCACCTCAGCGATCAATCAGATAATCTCTTCACGATCTGCAGGATCCAACACTAATTCATGAAAAGATACCTCATAAAAATACCTGGCATATTCAAGTTCCCTATCCCTCACCTCCAATCCTTCGAGCTGATACTCCCTCACTGGTAACTCAGCATCATAATTAAACAATCCAAAAATCCTCTCCCGCACTTCAACGATCTTTATGGCCAGTCGTCCTTCAGTGGCATGACGAATTCACCGAGATCGAGTTCGCACCATCACAACCACTTCTCCATATTCAGGAAATAATTATTGCCATTATTTATACATTTATACAACACTTTCTGCCCAAAATTTGATTTGACCTTTTATCTCATAATAGAAACCCAGAAATCTTAAGATAGGCTATTTAAATTTGCCCCTTCACTCAAGCACAGACGTTACATTATTTTCAAGCTTATTCAAACAAGTTGTAGCATTCTATCGACCTTTATTAGCTCAAATTTTTGCATTACATATTTCTTACAGTTTTTCTCCCTCACATTTTCAACGCATAGGAAAGTTATACTCAAATCACAACGTCAATTTTTGCACATATTTATCTCAGTTCGAACATTACAACAACAACGCTTTTAATAATTACTTCTATTCATTTCGTACATCCTACAAAGATTCAGTTCGATTCTACGAGCCATATTCTATCTACTTAACACAAATATTTGGATGAAAAATTATTATTCATATCGATAACATTACACATGATTTTATAGATAACAAGTTTTCCAGTGATTGATCTCAGGTTTATTATAATGATATAATCTGTCCAGAACCCAACCCCAGGTACTTTACAGATAACAAGTTTTTTACTGCTTTTAAAAGTCACAGGTCATTCAGGCATGCCGACACATCAACTCCTCCAGTTCTTCTCGCTTCAGTGATTTTTCACCATGATACAAAACAGAAATTGAAACCAAAAAAGAGCTTCCCTCACATTAGTTTGGTTAAAGTCTATTTGAGCTTCAAATGGAAACTATGCAAGCAGTAAACTCAGTGTTATAACCAAATCCTTAAACTGACGGTCTTCTGAGCGCCAAAACGTAATGGAAATACAGAAGCAGACTCCCACTGG
Source organism: Kingdonia uniflora (assembly GCA_014058105.1). Taxonomy (NCBI): domain Eukaryota; kingdom Viridiplantae; phylum Streptophyta; class Magnoliopsida; order Ranunculales; family Circaeasteraceae; genus Kingdonia; species Kingdonia uniflora. Next base: position 2,918,049 of record JACGCM010000622.1, read on the forward strand.
TTGTCTCCCTCCTCCATTACCATTACCCCTCCTCACAAACCGCCACCTCCGAAGAGTTGATAGAGATGAAGAGGGCCCAACCTTATAATCCATGGTGATACAAGAAATCCTATCCCTGCATATGAATCCCTAACCCTGTCTTCCGCAAGAGTACGGAGACAGGCCCACCGATCCTCGTCTATCAAGATGACAATATGAAACCTCCACTTGCAGTAGAATTCCTCCTCAGCTTTAATCGCTTTGTCTTCTGACATGCCTTGATACGTCGGAGGAACAGGAGCGGGTATCGACATCTCCAGGGATTGGTCACCGAAGTACTTCAACTTTAACCTCTGCATTTCAGATGCAATCCTCTCTCCAAAGACCATACTACAAGTCTTCACCATTGTTAATATTTTAGAAAACTCACAAAGAACAAACGTAGTCTGCTTCTAAAATCTAATACATGTACCATTTATATAACCCTACATATAATGTACAGGTACATTTTACCAAGCGTCATCATTCATTACAAACATAACTTTTTGAGTCATAACCGTCACATACATCAGCATCCACATCCTCATTAAATATACGTCATTTCCCAATAACTCGCGTAACTCCACGCGGTCAAAACCATCATTATTCCATTTCAATTATCAAGAGTTTCAGCCCATGTACCAAGTCACAAATAGATAATTTCTCAACCAAAGCTACTCGTGAGTTTGGTTGCGAGGGGGCGATTGTAAGGACTTATCCCTTGGTCTCACCTAAAAATGAGCTCACCTAGTTTGAATTACCTCCATCTCAGATTTACGCATTTTAACACTTTCTCCCCAGTCAAACATTCTAACCTACCCCACGAACTGGTTAAGAATGTGGGCCAAAATTTAACCAAAGAGCATTATTCAGTCAAAGACACCTGTCTCTCACGAACTTATCAGCTATTCAATCAACCGCCACTAACCACATTGTTCGGAAAATGTGCTTTAACACAACGAAGAGCTGTGAAGTAGGCCTATATAAAGAAAAAGTTCTAGAAGAGACAAAGACCAGAAAATAATACAAAAGATCATTAAGAAACTACTTATTTTTTATTCTCAGCAACATTCAAACTTCTTAGTTACAAGGTTCAAGGTTTTTTATATCTAAAGATCACTTGTAATAAGATATCCGCCTCAAGCAATAAATATACTTTTACAAAAATCCTCTACTCGAGGTCGTGGTTTTTTACCTATTCAGAGGTTTTCCACGCTAAAATCACTTGTTTAATTTTTTACTTTCCATTAGAATATTGTTACAGGTTCATTGGTGTGATAGCGAATTCCGAGCAATTTTGAGCTTACAAAATTTGGCCATTGCACGTTGCACATATACTTTTTCTATTGAATCGTTGCAGTAGTGATGGTTGTGAGTTGGAGCAAGCTGGCCTTGCCAGTTATTGAATTCTAGTTACCATGTGGTAATATTTCTAGTTATATCTCTTTTTAGATTATTCTTTCGCTGCAAAGTTTGATAGTGTTGTAGATGTATTTACGATTTGTTTTAAATTGTAGTACGTCTTTTAGGGTTCATCTTCGGGATGCCCGACGTTACACCTCATAATTCGTGTTCTTAATAATTGTAGTAAATTATTAAGAAGCAAATTGTTGGAGCATGATAAGTTGGTATCAGGGCATAAGGTTCAGTCCTACAGTTTACTACACACCTCATACGATTAAGATTAGGAGTTGATTTCACATTGGTTCGCTGTCATTCCTTTCTTATGTTTCTTGAGAGGTGCTGGTGATAGGTGAATGACTTTGAGTCATGCTCATTTATAGTTTCGCTAGTGGTGCACGGTTTCGTCTTTCTGTAGTATAAGAGATATTAAGTACAAACACTACTATGATGACAATGCTTATCATCTTGCATATCATATTTACTTCAGATAAATGGGACAAATGATGTAGGGAGACAAAATCGCTAACCATCATTTTTTATATGGTGATGCGAATATAAAGTTAGAGATGATATTTACTTCAACGGTTGGAGAGAAGGATAACGATCTTTAACAACGAGAATAACCTAGGATACCATCGATATTTTCACCTCAATCACCTTTGTGTGAGAACTCCAACGAATGTGTAATGATGGTTGGAATACTAGGTACATCAATGAGACAAATAGTACATCAAGGAGAATGAAGATAATCGCGAGAAGCTTTTAGTAGAAGAAAAAGAAGAAACGCTTTTTAAGGTTGGTAGTTGATTTTAGGGGGAATCTTCCCTGTATTAACTGTAACTAGGGGGATAGTAGGTGGACCAATATCTGTTTTAGAATTTTAGTATCGATTTGAGAAAAGTCTTATTAAAGTATCTGTTTTAGAAAGTGTGCATCATGGAGTATTTAAATGAGTAATTGCGGAACTTAGAGGTGCATAAGACTTAGATTAATTCACAACCATTAGATTTTTATTTTTATGTTTAGATTAAGTTAGGCCCACTTCACAGCTAAGTTAGGAATGGTCTTAAGGACCATTGGAGATGCCTTTTTGGTACATGTGCATTGCAGCAGTGTCCTCAAGGTTCTCGAATTTGAATTTGTGGTTAGACGACCGTTAAATCCAAATCCCTCCTCTCCTTTGTTTTTTTCAAAAACCCTCATTTGAAATCCCCTCTTTGTACTTCGATCTCTCTCTACAAGTTCACATTTTACGGTTCATCCCCCCAAATGCCGATAAACTCAGAATCATCGATTGCTCCTAGAAACCGATTTGGGTTTCACCAAGAACCCTTAGATTCAGACTCTGTGCGGAGTTCTCCCGCGATCTTCAAATCGTCGTCGAGGGATAACATTTCTCAGTCGTTAACTAGTTACGGAGAGAGGGATGATGTTGGAGCTACTGAAAGAGGAGGGTTGTTGTCTTCGAATCAGAGCTTTGAGTTGCAGGAAGATCCATCTTTCTGGAAGGATCACAATGTTCAGGTGAATTAAATTGATTCATTTTTATGATTGGCTTTTGCTAATTGTAGGTATAGGAAGATTATAAGAGACGATTTAGGGTTTAACGGGCCGCGGTCCGTTGAAAAAGGGTTGCTCTTGATATAATTATAGTTTGAAAACTAGATTAAGAAAAACCAAGAATTTGATAAATTTGTTCAAAAAATGGATCGCTTAAATTCGGAGTGTTATTTGCGGTGTACTAGTATACCTCATTGGTGTCGAGATTGGAGAAAAACCAGACCTTTGCTTGTGGTGGTCGCCTGGTCGGTAGGGTGAGAAATCTGGAAGGTCAAAAATTGGTGCAGAGTGGGAGGAGAGATGGGAGGAACATTGAGAGAGGAGAAATGGAATGTGTTTACACCCACACTTTAATTTACAGCGCTCCCTACTTTTCTTAATTTATATATAACTAAATGAAAAACTTACCTAGTGAATTATTTTAAAGGGGGCGTTATTAGTTACGAGTTATTAAAGGATTAGTCCTAGTTTTCCTACTCAATTGTAATTGCACTTCTCTACAGGCATAGTCACTATTTAATGCCAATGAAAATTTCTATCATTCTTTATGTTCGGTCTTTTCTTATTATGCAGGTTATCATCAGAGTACGTCCTCTTAGCAATCCTGAAATTTCTATACAAGGCTACAACAAATGTGTTAGACAAGATAGTAGTCAAACAATCACTTGGATTGGGCATCCAGAGTCCCGTTTTACATTTGACGTTGTTGCAGATGAGAGTGTTACGCAGGTAGTCTTCCATTTTTTTGATTGTTTGTTTTTGTATTCATTAATACTCCTTGAAAAATGTTCTTTTTGAATTTCTTACTTACGTTATTAAACAGGAGAAGCTATTTAGAGTGGCTGGATTACCAATGGTAGACAATTGCATGGGAGGCTACAACAGTTGTATGTTCGCGTATGGGCAAGTAAGTTTGACTAATGTTTTATCTATTTTTGTGACCCTTATCAAAATTACTCAACACATATTTTTGGCATCCTACTGTTGGTGTATCTATAGGCTTTATTAGCTAATTACATTCTTTTAATCTATTGATTGGTGTATGTAGATATCTAGGTAATAACGACACTTCACCTAAAAAAAAAAACGTGTCCGACACACCGACACTTGGACACGCATGTCCAACACTATTTGCAAGGTACTTAACAATTTTCAGCCGTTTCCGACACCCCGTACCCGTGTCGGATACCGACACCTGTATCCGTGTCGTTGTTACCTAGGTAGATATGTATGGGATTTGTTACTTATCTTAGAAACCATAGAATTTTGGATTTTTCCCCAGTTCTTGCATGATTGCCTTCCTTTTTCTTTTGTTCCATCTTTTGGCTCATTCTTGTAATCCCGTGTTTAAATTATTCTATATAGACTGGTAGTGGGAAGACACACACAATGCTGGGAGACATCGAGGGAGGCACTCGAAGGCATAGTGTTAATTGTGGGATGACGCCCAGAGTGTTTGAGCATTTATTTTCAAGGATCCAGAAGGTAACCGTTCTTTCCTTTTTGAGACACACTAAAGGAAGCAAACAAAGACTGCATCAGTTTCTTAGACCATTACCTTTTATGTAGGCTTGGACTTCTAACTAATTCGTTATACTTGTAAAACCTGATTTTTTTTCTTCTTAAAGTGGTCAATGAATTGAAAATGAATATAGATAATACAACATATTATACATTCTTAGACATATATGTTATACTATGTTATTATCATATGTATTCATTAGGAATAACTGTAAAACTGATTCTTTTCAGTTCATTTGAGAGAGAGAGAGAGAGAGAGGTTTTATTTTACAAACGATGAAGAACAAATATTAATAAAGTTATATTTGGAGATTGTGCTCCAAAACTGAGTTCTGGTATTAATTTTTTTATTTTTTTTCGTTTAAAAGGAAATATTATTGGGAGTTCCTAACTATTATGAATGCCAGAGCTGTTTTTGACTTTGAAGTGATTTTTCCAAATGATTGTTCTGGAAGAAACTAGTTACGAACTTTTAGAAGTAAATAACCCCTTATGTTGGGTTAAGGGGCTCACCCACTTGCTACAAAATAGTTATAAACGGGGAATTTCATTTTGATCTGTAAGCAATCAACACCATGTTGTATGTTTAATACAAGAAAACCCATAACAATTTGAGTGAATGCCGCAATGTCTAAGCTAGTGGAGAGCGAGGTTAAGCTATCTGCTACCAAAATTGTTCCTAACATGGGAAATGTCAAACTTATTGAAGAAGAGAATACCTTGTCTTGTACGATGGACCCATTCATTTGCAAAACTACCTTTAGAATCACAGTTGAGTACAATCTGTGAGTAAGCCTGAACCCTAACTTCTCATGTTAATGCCTTTAATCTGATAAGACCTTCTAGGGCAGTCTGCAGTTTCTGGAACTTGATAAATAATTTCATTTCATCTCTCGATTATACCATGGGATTGGACTTTCATTGTTTCTTAGTAGCGCCCTATTTCATGTCGTCTCTTCTTTTTGTAACCCTTCTATCTCGAGGAAAAGCATGCCACCTCCAGTGTACCAGTTGTGAGGATTTGATAAGTGTGATAATAGTATTCAGGAATGCACTTAGCAAAGATTGCCACCTCCAGTGTACCAGTTGTGAGGATTTGATAAGTATGATAATAGTATTCAGGAATGCACTTAGCAAAGATGGTGATCGCTACTTACAAAAAGTCTTTGATTGTAAATTTGTTGTGATAATAACCTTCAGTAACCTTCTTGTATCTCTTAGTAAGCTTAAATGGTTAGCCTTGAATATTCTTCTGTAGGACATATAGTTGAGGAGATGTACAAGTGAGCTGTTGCCAATTCCCCTTTAATTGGACTTTCAATTTGATAAAAAAATCGCCAAATCGGATGTAATATTTTTTAATCAGTTAGGCCAGTATTTGAAGTGAATAAATATGTATATGAAAAGTGTATGGATATCCAAATTTTGCATTGACTTGTTCTAAAAACCTTTATTCTTTTGTTGAATCTTCCTTGATTCCTTTCTTCAGTAGATTGTATCAAGTAGTTTTAGCAATTAGATTGCTGTTGCTGACACTCGGCACTATCCATTGCGAGTCTTCATCTGAATTTCCGATCGGCCTTAGAGTGGGGTATTGTCTGTACCTTTCTGGAGTATATGTGGTGGAGAAATAGGAGCTTTGTATTCGTGAGCTACTATCATAGAGGACACATCTGAAGGAATTCGTAGATTTGAACTTCATCTAACTGTGGCTAAAAAGCTTTTTGTTTTTACTTTTAATTCTCGTATTAGGGATTTGGAATTAGAAACATATACTCGTGTTTTGTAATTTCACATGCTAGGCTTGTCCCTCTTTCCTTTTCATTTCTATAAATTATTGCAATATTGTTTCTAACTTATGTTTCATAATGTTGATGTTGTTCATGTTAATTGCTTGTTACAGGAAAAGGAGTCACGGAGAGACGAAAAGTTGCGATTTACTTGTAAATGTTCATTTTTAGAAATATACAATGAACAAATTCTAGACCTTTTAGACCCATCTTCTGTCAATTTACAGGTAATGATCAGAACTTGGAGTATATTGTGATGTATCACTTTATTGATTGAATGATGAAAGAACCATAGTTTTTATGTATATCTTTTCCTTAATTTCTTTGTTTCTGTTAACAATCTAATTTGCACCGTGCATTCTAGCTTCTAAGACACACAATCTATCATCATCCCTAAAAGTGTGCTTAATTTATTTTTTGATGAAACTTATTTTAAATCTTTCCTTATGATTTCTAGATAAGAGAAGATGCTAAAAAGGGTGTATATGTGGAAAATCTCACAGAGTTGGAAGTGACAAATGCTCGAGATGTTATTCAACAACTTGTTCAGGTACTTAATTGGTTTTTCGTCATAAATGTTGCGTTTTGAAAATTTATTTTGATGGTACCCTGTAGGAATACATCTCAAACTGCCATAGGTAGCAGGGATTTTTGTAGTGGTATCTTTTGGGGTTTGGGTTGGAATGCTACATTTTGTGCTCTGTTTTATATTTCATTATTTATACCGTTTAAGTGTAAAGGTGGTTTGCAGTTAAGAAATATTCTGGTTAACCTGGAGGTTTATATTGTTCTATGATATATTTTTTACGGTGTAATAAATCGTAACTATAAGATAAGTTCTCAAAATTTTAATTAAAATCTCTAGATGTCCATCAAATTTGTAACTTGAATACTCTATGCTTATGCTTTCAGGGAGCAGCAAACAGAAAGGTGGCTGCCACTAATATGAACCGCGCAAGCAGTCGCTCTCACAGTGTTTTTACCTGTGTTATCGAAAGTAAGGTGGGTGTATGATTTTGAGAAATCTCTCATGGTTGTAGTATTTATGCTAAACGTGGATGTGGTTCTAGATTTCATTGATTTAGTACAGTTGCTAGCTAACTTTTTCTCGATGTCAATATTTCGTTCTTGCTGGCCTATCACACATGCACTTGTACTTTAGTTGTTTATCTATCTAAATGATTTAAAGCTGTTTGCTACTTGTACTTTTTTTGCAGTGGGAATCCCAAGGTGTAACTCACATTAGGTTTGCCCGGCTTAACCTTGTTGACCTGGCTGGGTCAGAGAGGTAAGACTTCTTTCTTAGCTACTGTATTCTATAAGTTACATGGCCTTTAGAATTTATCTATAATGACTGAAGTTAACACATTAATCTCAGGCAAAAGAGCTCAGGAGCAGAAGGTGAACGTCTTAAAGAAGCTACTAACATTAACAAGTCGCTCTCTGCATTGGGGTTTGTTGATCACTATTTGCTGCATACAAAACTTTTAGTGGTTCAATTTTATGTTAATTATTTTCCAATTATTATTTGTTTCTTAATCAAAGATTAGTATGACTAGCTTCATGATATGAAGGCTAATTTATTTTACTTTGTTTTGGGATATGCAGACTTGTAATTATGAACCTGGTGGATGTTTCTAATGGAAAGTCGCTCCATGTTCCATACCGGGATTCAAAACTCACTTTCTTACTTCAGGTAACATAGAAGCTACTCTGATGAAAATTAAGAACATAATTCACATGTCATAGGAAAGCCTGAAAAGTAAATAGATTATGTTCAAGTTCATGTCAATTAAGTATGAATTGAGAATATTGATATTAGAGACCGATTCTATACCGACTCGTGTATGTTGTCTGATATAGTCAATACAAGCCTATGACATGGTCTCATTTGTTCGTTTGTTAGATAGTAACTAGTGGACAAGGTTTACTGGTGTATGACTTCGACAATACATTGGGTATGGCACCAATTATTTTCAGCACCTGTATCTAAATAACCAATGTATTGTAGTAGAGTCAATTGGTTCTTGTTGTATATTTTCAGCTCAAGGGGCAAAAAAAAACCCGTTTTCTTTGGCTAGAGTAGTCCATCTACAACTCTTTTTATGTAATGCTGTTTTTCGAACTTGATAGAATTTGGTGCCTCGATGGGCCATATTTTTGGACTGATTTAACATTTCTTTTCCCACCCTATTGCTACTTTTTTTTAGGATTCACTAGGAGGGAATTCTAAAACAACTATAATTGCAAATATAAGTCCTTCGAATAGGTAAGTGATTTATCTAACTGCATCTCTTTGTTTCTAATATGTTTCTTTACATAATCTAAGCACAATCTTCGGCTTACAAAAGCATATCCAGTTATCTCAATTTTTATAGGTTCAGTTAATTAGTTCAGATAAAAGCTAACTTTTTTCTTGGTTTATCTAATTTATTATTTGCAATTCTATGACTTCTTGCAGTTGTTCATTGGAGACACTAAGCACTCTAAAATTCGCTCAACGTGCAAAGTTTATCAAAAACAATGTATGTGTTAATCATTCTACTATAGTATTTGTTTACGTTCTTTGTAGGCTTGATCATATGCCTATGTACTTCTTTGCATTTTGGGGTGCACATATGTTGGACAATATGAATGATATTGGTTCTTGGGTATCTTACTGTGCACCCATGGCATGACACACCCTGAGATCCGTGAATGTATGAGAAACATAAACAAAATAGATCCTTTTCGTTCCGTGTACATTAGTTGCATTGCATTCATCATACTATTTATCTTACCTTTTCTTAGAAATTAAATAAATCATACTAGCTCTTGTGTTCTTCAGGCAGTTGTTAATGAAGATGCATCAGGAGATGTCCTTACCATGCGTATACAAATTCAACAACTCAAGGTATTTCTTAGTTTTGAGGTTCATCATCTTAAGTATTGACAAGCTGAAGTACAAATATATCGATTTAAATACATGTATAAATAACCAACTTCGTCAACTGAAAACATTGTATCTTTCGTTAGCACATATATGATTTTATCATGCAATAAATGTTGTATTTATGTTGGCGGTGATTAGATTACTTGGTCTACCAGGCAATTTAAAGGTTTGGGCAAGGCATTGTAACGTAAATATCAATTATAGTAGGATACTGTGTGGTGATGCTAGGGCAACACTACACATCACTCATCTGACGCACCGAGGCATGAAAAAACTGGACGTTTTTTGTGATTTTCTACACTGTTGGCGATGTTTGTTGGTTCTGTCGGGTCCAACTCGATTTTAGGGTTTGCAACTCGATTCTAGGGCAACACTACACATCACTCATCTGACGCACCGAGGCATGAAAAAATTGGACATTTTTTGTGATTTTCTACACTGTTGGCGATGTTTGTTGGTTCTGTCGGGTCCAACTCGATTTTAGGGTTTGCAACCCTGCTAGAACCGATGCTGCTATTGGTCTGTTGTCAGGGTTTGTCGACCTTTAGGTCGTACTTGGGGTTGAAACATTTGTTGCAGTTGGAACTTTTAATTGTTGTGTTTCGGGGATTAGGGTTTCCCTAATTCATGATTCGCGATTGGAGGTGAAACAAAGCCTTCAATTAGCCTCATATTCAATTCATTGATCTTCATCTTCATATTTATCTTGATAGAGATTTGGGAGATTTGAGAGAAATTGAATTCCGCAATTCATAGTCCTCTCAAACCTAGAATCGTTCATCGCTCTGACACTAAAATTTAATAGAGATTAATTGGCGGAAGCGGCGATTATGCAAATTTCTTCAAATTGGAATTATCTAGAAACTAGGGATTGTATTTACCCCAAACTTGGCAAATAAACTTCTCTCTCTAAAAACCACTAACTTAGGCAAAAGAACTAATGCCTATTTATAAAGTAATAGGCTAAAGAAAATAGAAACTATAGAAAATAAAAGGAAATAGGACCGACAATGTTGTGTGAAATCCTCCTCACAATCAGATCATTAGGGAGAATGATGCTATGACCCTGGTTACCCTTGAATATCAAAGTAAAAAAATAATAACCTAGGGTGACTTTATCTACTTGGATCTGGTTTTCTGAAATTTGCATCAGTAAAATCTCTGGATTATGGCATTTTTGAAGGTCATTTAAGTAACACTACTCCTATCATATCTAGTCTTTTTACTTCTGATGAATATTAAGCTTTGCCCTTTGTATATTGCATCTTTAGAATGAAGTAAGCCGTTTGCAAGGTTTGGTTAAAGGACATGCAAACGAGGAAAATGATAATTTGGAAGTGAGCTTTCCGGGATCTCCAGGCATCTTTAAGTGGGAAGGACTTCAAGGATCATTCAGTCCACTTATGTGTGATAAAAGGGTGCCACGGGTAGCTATTTGAAATGCTTTTAATTATTTCGAAGTTCGTACTAGGAGTCTGATATTAGCTTATTATTTGTGTCTCTCTTTTACATTTCAGAAAAAACAATATGAAGCTGCCCTTGTTGGGGCTTTCCGGAGGGAAAAGGACAAAGAAATTGCATTGCAGGCTTTAGCTGTTGAAAATCAGGCGACAATGCAGCTGGTAAGTTTAAGCTGAGCCCCATTAGGTAGCGTTAAGTTTGTAAATGTTACTGCCACATTCCTAGATCAAAACCGCTAAACTTCTTGAGTTTTTCAGGCTTGGAACGTCTAATAACTTGCAATATTATAGGTTGAGTCACTCCCCTATTTGGAAACTTGTAGATTATCCCCCAAAACTAACGACTTCAATCCATCATTGCTCTAACGTTCTAATATGAGTGTACACGCTCGTTCCACCTGTTGCTTTTATATTTGACATGTTTCATGTTTGTAGTTTTCTGTATGGATTTCCTTTGATGAAGGCTATTATAGTCTAAGAAGACAAGCATCATTATCATATATATTAGAGTAGTCAAGCTATGATATTTCGGCATGCCTCTGAAAAATGATTATGTTGGGATTGGGGGGACTCTATAATAGCTCATTATATGGGGAAGGGAGGGGCGTGGAGTCAAAATGTCCTTTTCTATTATACTCCGGTATAATGGATGAAAAAGGCTGATGCCATTTAGTTAATTCTTTAGCCTAGTGGCTAAACATACAATGGAGACAACTTTGTTATCAGACCGATAGGGAGGTCTTTTTACTTCAAATTGGGTGCAAAATGTCACTTGGGTAGTTATGAGTGTTGACTGAAGCTTTTTCCTATCTCAAAATTACATTTTTGTTTTTTTATCTATTCTCAATTAAGTTATGTCTAACAAATGGTAATATAAGTTACAAACAAAGGCTAATTTTGTCATTTAAAAGTAAAAGAAATGCATCTCTCTACATCTCTGTACTTGGAGAGTCTCCATACTCCAACTTTCCCCTCTCCTTTTTCCTCATTTTATGGTAGTTGAGTATGTATCTATTTTTTCCTCCCTAAACTGTAAGTTCGGGTACTTTAATGGCTTCCCCAAAACTGTAAGTTCAGTTACCACCAAATCTCTCTCTTTACAAGTCCCCAACACATAAGAAGTGGTTAGATTTTAGAAATCCTCGTCTCCAACGAGCCAACAACGACGGAGTACCACATGACATTAAATAACGGAGCACTGCACTTAGATTGAGGCGTTTTGTTGTGTGTGCATGTGTGTGATAATCTAGCCTTCAAGAAGTGTAGAGCAAGAATGAATTAAGAGAAATTTATAAGAAAAAAAAATCACAAAAAGTTATCGATGGTCGGTCCAAACCGCATTGCGGTGGACTAGTGTATTTTATGTTTATATTATGACCTCAAATTTTTGATAAATGTCTAAATGGAATAATAGGATTCATAAAAATGTTACGCTCTATGCAATATTTTAGGAATTGACATTACTAAGTGAACGAGGATCTTCACCATTACATTATATTTATCAGCAAACTCTGTATGTAGTGACTGGTGATGAAGGATATTTATGCTTAGTTAGATAGTTGACCTTTATATTTTGCATCCTAGTATATATCCCAGGGTTTAAATATGTTACGATTGAAGATGTTTTGAGTATTAACGTCAAAAGAACATGATCTGTCAGATTGAATCATTATTTTATGGCTAAACAAAATAACAATAGTAGTAAAGTGCACAGTTCATGGAACTGAAAGTGTCCTATATTGGGGAGAGAACTTCAAATTATTTCTACAAGTGTATGATTATTTTAAAAGTCTGGAGTCTATGTAGGAATTGATTAAAAAAATTATGTACTTTTTTGGAAAAATTTCCGATTTGAGAGCTGCTTACTCATTCAAGCATACAGGTTTTTAACAAGAAAATATACCGTAAAATTAAGGTTCCATTTATTTAGTACTTTCAACAGTGTTGTATCTGACATATGCGACTTAGTGGCAATTCAAAAATTTTATTTATGCTAATTTGGTATGAAAATTTATTGGACTAACTTGACAACTTTACCTATGAGAAGAAAATGTGTTTCATCTCGGATATTCTTCTTTTATTGAGCTTTAGATTCTTGGACATTGTACTGGAAATTGAGAATAAGAAATGTTGTAAATCAGGCCAAACAAAGAGAAGATGAAATACAAGGTCTTAAAATGAGGCTTCGATTCCGCGAAGCAGGAATAAAGAGGTTGGAGGCAGTTGCTTCTGGCAAGATTTCCGCGGAAACACACCTTCTGCAAGAAAAAGAAGAGTATCTCAAGGAAATCGAGGTTCTCCGTAACCAGGTTGACAGAAACCAAGAAGTGACAAGATTTGCAATGGAAAATCTGCGGTTGAAAGAGGAACTTAGAAGGTATGTCCTGATTGCTTTTTTACATTTTGAGATCTCAATTGTTACTCGTCCTTTTCAGTTATTATTTTCTTGACTAATCTGTACTTTTTAGCTACCCAATGTGGCTGATTTGTTCTCTTAACTCTCAGGCTAAACTCTTTTTGTGAGGAAGGAGAACGTGAGATGATGAACGAGCAGATCATGGTTTTGGAGAATAAGGTGCAATTCATGGTTTGTGATTACCTCTTTTTTAAATATGATTTTGAATAATTTCTGTGTGTTTTATGTAAACGTTGCAGTTATTGGAAGCACTGGATTGGAAGCTTATGCATGAAACAGATCCTCAAAATCGACAGGTCAAATGCATGTTAATGCACATAAGTTCTTAAAGGAAGATATTTCTTCTAGTGAATATCTGTGATTTTAAACTTGTGAAGTTTTTACTATTTGTTAGGAAGGAAGTCTTGGTTTACACTCCATTTCTCGAAGTGAAGATACACTACTGATTTCGGTATGTCAATGATTCACCCATTTTCTTCTATGCAAGATCTATTAAAACGAATTTGAAGCTTAAAACCTGCCTCACAGCTAATTATCTATTTTATGGTTTTTTAATTGAGTCACTTAATTTGCAGCCCTGTTTTCTTATTCTCTTACTAAACTAGTGTAATTTTTGGAGAACCGTTGTTGACATCCAAATTGCTACACAAACTTCGGATTTAAATATGCAATATTCTTATGATCATGAGAAGTAAATTCTTAACATCTTAGATAAACCAATGTTCCCTATGCAAAATCAAACACGTGGGGTGTAATTAGAGCTACCAAACCGCTGTTGCAAAATTCATCTTTGTACTACAAGAAACCTATGTAACATGGACACTACATATTCTTAAAAAAATCCGTGTCCATACGTGTCGGACACACCGACACTCGTGTGGACACTCCAACGGACACTTCTTGCTTAGATTATTAACTTTTTGACTTAACTCTTAGAAAATTTCCAATTCTTATACATGTTATTTAACCCTACTAACTACTTTCATTATTTTATGTTTGTTATAAGTTGTAAATTAATCCATAAGCTACTATCGTAATTATATATTCATAATATATTTACATACAATATCACACAATATAGAAAACGTGAAAAATGATACTATCTTATTAGGTATAAGACCGTGTCCGCGTTTTCACTTATTTTGAAACCGCGGTGTCCGACACCCCCGTACCCGTGTCGGATACCGGCCCATGTACCCGTGTCAATGTTACATAGCACTGGCAGTTTCTTTTTTGAACACAAGTAATATTAAATTATTGATGTATATACGTAATTCGTTGACCTAGGTTCGTCATAATGGTTGAATTAATTCAGCATATGATTATTGTTATTTTCATATTTTGTTTCTTTTAATATGTCTGTCATTTGAAACAGGACCCAGCATCACCTTGGAGTTCTACAATCAATGAGGAGAATGAATTTCTTCGTATGCAGGTAATGGATGCGCTCCTGCAGTAGTAAAACGTTACCTGTGGTAACTAATAGTGGGGCACCTTTTTCAAAAACCAATGACTGTTATTTCTACTAGGCCCATATCTGCAGGGGGGGGGGGGGGGGGGGGGGGGGGTGATTGGTTCGGGTTAAATCTGGATGTTTAGGGACGGAGCCTCTGATTATTTTTTTTGGGTATTCACGGGGTATTTGAGTACTCATTTAAACCACTAATTTTATTTTATTTTATTTCTAAATGTACGGAAAAAAAAATTCTTGCAAAAATGAAGGAGCACCCTTCAATCCCTATAAATTTACCCCTGCATATCTGATCTATCGGGGTTTTGATTTGTCAGAAATGGTAAAGGTAGAAGTTAACAGCCATTTTCTTTATGGTTATGGTTATGTGCTTATTTTTATCAAATGTAAATTTCTTTGGAACAATTATCTAAGGGCAGTGGTAGGAGCCTGTTTTAAGTAATGTGCGAGTACTGTATCACTGTAATGCCAAGAGCGAAATTTCTTCAACAATTATCCATTTGCTTGATTAAATTTCTTCAACTTTCTGCATTGTCTCGTATACGTATTTCTTGACTTGTATGTTTCACAGGCAATTCAAAACCAGAGCGAAATGGAATTACTACACAGAAAATATAATTTGTGCCTTGAAGAGAAAGAAAAACTAGGAAGGTGTGCTTTTTTGATATTTATTTGAGGCCATTATGATCGTGAAAGTTATAGATTTATCTTTGGATAGTTGAAAAGGAGAGTGACATATCAACTGTCGAGTCTTTAAAGACTTGAGGAGAAATTTGACTAATTGATGATATCTTGTTTTCAAATTCATCATTTTGACAGGCGGATTGATGATTTACTAATGGAGCTAGAAGAAGAGAAATCTTCAAGAAACATGAAGAGGGAAGTAGACCTGCAACTCCAAGTCGATCTTCTGGCTTCTTCAAGAACGATTGACGACTTATCTAATGGTGCTATAAATGATCAAATGGAGCTCAAGACTATGGTTGATGCAATTGCAGCAGCAAGTCAGCGAGAAGCTGAATCTCACGAAACATCAATTATCTTGGCCAAAGAGAATGAGGAACTAAGGATGAAGCTAAAGATCTTGATCGAGGATAACAATAAATTGATTGAACTTTATGAAGGTGCTGTCGGGGAAGCTAGCAAGATTAGGGAAATTCAGTTTGTAGACCCATCTGAAACTCATACAAATGACGCTGTAAACCTTCATGAAGAAAATGTTCCTGACAAGATGAAAGTGGTTGAAACCCTAGAGTACCAACTTCAGGAAATGCATGAAGAAAATGATAAGCTAATGGGTTTATATGAGAAGGCAATGCAGGAGAGGGACGAATTCAAAAAACTGGTCTTTTCTAATGGCCATAATAATGTTGAAATCCAAGATGAACTGGAGTGTCCTGAAAAGCTTGTTCAAGTGGATGAAGGTGAGAAAAGAACGGTGGAAGAGAAGATAGGTGAAGTTCAAGGAAATATTGTTTCCAGTATTCAGAATCTTGAAAGAGAGTCAGAGTCATCTAAATTCACAGAGACACATGCATCAAAAGAGTTGAAATTAGCTAGAATGAAGCTGGATATGGCACACGATAAGCTTGGAAATGCAGCTAAAACTATTGGTCTGCTTGTGTTGCTTGAGAAAGCAACTCTTGACGTAGATATGCTCTCAAGAAAAATTGAAACTGTAGAAAACTGTGTTGGAGGTAAGCGTCAAGAGATTTCAGAACTGAAACTCTCATGTCATGATTCACAAGACAAACAAATCATTCTGGAGAACAAACTATTAGCTTTGAAGTATTCTCTTTCAAGTTTTTCTTCATCTATTGTTTACTGGCAGCAACGAGAAGCTCAAGCAAAGGCAAGGGTGGATGCTTCTTCTACTAACTTGGAGCTAAAGAAAGAAGAACTAGCCCATATTCGGGAAAAACAGAATGAGATAGATGTGGCTCAACAAAAAGCATATCAAAGTGAGACTGAACTAAGACGAAATCTTGTTATCTTAAAATCGAAATGGGAGGAGGAGAACCAGAAGAAAAAGACAGAGGAGGTACTGTTTGAAATAGATAATGTGGATAAACTAGACATTCTTATGCAAAGGAAATTGCAGATTGGGGGAAAAGCTACAGAGTTGTTGAGGTCAGAGGAGGAGAGAATGAAGTTGCAAGCAGAGATGAAGCAGACTCGAGAAAAGCTAGGTACTTTACAAAAAGGAATTGAAGATATGAAACTAATGTCTGACAAATTGGAGAATAAAGCGCAAGCCGTTAAAGGCGAGATAGTGTCTTTGGAGAAGTTGGAGAGTAGTTTTCGAAATATAAACCAAGAGAAGGAGGTTCTCTTAGAGTTTGTAGAAAATGGGAAGAATGAAGTTGGAAAGATAATTGTTGAATACCAACAATCTGTTTTTGATCTCATTTTGAAGCAAGGAGAGATGGAGATTCTTAAAGAAGAATTGAATATGGAAATGAGAATGCTAGAGGAATTAAGGGAGACACGGATGCTGGCTATCCGAAAGAAATCTAAAGTACTGGATGATGCTAGGTGTACTTTTATTACGTCTGAGGAACACAATCAATCACAATACGTATCTGTAAAAGCAGAAGAAGAGCTACAAGATGTGACAATGTCTGTTTTGGAAGCAAGATCCTTGCTTGGGGTTGATTGTCAATAGTAGTTTCTTCTTCTTCTTTTTTTCATGTGGGTTGAGGAAGAAAAGCCAATATTTTTTTGGCCTATAAAATGAGCTTATTGTTGCTGAATGGAGAAAACAACATTTGATGCTAGCAAAGACTGAATATGGAGATGCAAGACAACAGTGCTTAAGACTTATCTTTTCCGGGAGGTTGTTTGCTATATATAATGGCAAAATACTGGCAGATGAATGCATCAAGGACGGGAATACAAGTAGCTTGATTTATATTTTTATTTCAGTATGCTGTATGAGAACTTGGTATGTATTATTTTGCTTTAGTTTTTTAGCTGTTTTCAATTTTGTCTCATTTCTTTACATTTTAGTTCTTATGGTCTTTCCCAGTAAACTTTGATGGTCTTACTATGTACAGCTTTGGCTGTTTTTTTAATCTTTCTGGCGTATTTGTTGAGAATTATTTGCCGACAACTTTTGCCTACGGATCCACACCCAAATCTTGGGCGCGCCCATTTTTTTGTCCTACACATTATTTGGGTTTCCATTGCCGAGTTTTTAGTTGGCATCCAGTCTTAAGTCATGTGACTCAGAGCCTATACTGTACATCTACTTCACTACCAAAAGTCTGTGATTACGAGTCTGCTGGAGATACGTACTAAGAATCCTGAACTAATTGGCGGGTCTGGAATTAGGGTTTCATCTCTAAATACTAGGAATGAGAAAGGCTCATTGCCTTCCAACAGAGGCAGGGCTCCAACCATGCTCAGACTCTGAATCCGGAGCTAGAGCTTACCTCGGAACTTCTACAATAGTTGTGTGATTATGCATGAGGTGGGGTTGTGAGCAGCCCTCCCATCTAAATTTTTGCTCCAAATATTCAAAGGATGGGGTTACTGTTTTTAACCCATACCCCACAGTCTGGTGTTTTAATCTTCATAAAACTACATTCCAATATGACTAGATTAACTACTTACATAAGCACATTACCAGCACTTTGAATTGAACGGCATAATCTGGGCGTCATCAAGAAAACAACGGAGAAATTTGTATTGGCACTCTAAGGCACTGTTATTAACTAACACCCAGGTGGGATGCAGTCATTTTTTGAGGAAGGTTGGGGTGGCACGTCCTCGTTTTGGTGGGAAATATCAATTGTTCTAAAGTTTCTAGGGCCATAAGTGTTTTCTCCAAACTATACTCAGCCAGTGATGTATTACTTATATCCTATAAATACCTTTTAGACATATCTCTTCGTCCGAATGTCTGCTGTTACTGCATTGTTCCTTGTCTATTACATTGATCAAGTACTCCTATGTGTTTTTCACTTTTGTTTGGGTACATATGTACAGATGGAAATCACTTTGAAGGTTTTGAAGATCATCCGTATGTCTGTGAAGAACTTGGATACGGTTCATGATTTAAAATCTAAGTTTTGTGAAAAGAGGGGTGTTTCCACAAATCTTCAGAAGCTATATTATGATGGGAATCAACTTGAAAATGAGAAGAAACTAGCTGATTATGACATAGAGTAGGGTTCCACTGTGAGTTTGGTGCTACATTCAAAAATTAAGATGCAAATAAGAATTAAGGTTTTGCAGGTTTGGCAGACAATCTACCTTAGTGTTGATTGTTCGGATTTGCCGTAGAATTGACATCAGTAGTCATATGGTGGGTTTGGACACGAACATCCTCGGTCATCTTAGGTGATCTATAGTCCCGCGCCCAGTGTCCAATACCTCCACAATTAAAACACAGAGAGCCTTTGTCAGGCTGCTTATTCTTGCCAGCTCATTTGTTCCCCTTTCCTCTTTGTGGGGCGAGGAAATTCCGATTCCTGCCCTTTCTCCCGTTGTGTCCTCCACGAGTCTGTCCACAGCCACGACCGCGCTCCCGGCCGCTATTGTTGTTGCCCTGAGTTGTAATGTTGTGTAACTCAGGTACCGGTTTGCTCCCAGCTGCCCTTATCTCATGATTTCTCATGAGGAGTTCGTCATTCTGCTCAGAGAGTAACAGAGCCTCGATAAGAGCATAATGCTTCTTGAATCCCTCTTGCCTATATTGCCTTTGGAGGCCAATGTAGGAGGCGTGAAAAGTGGATATAGTCTTCTCTATCATATCTTCATCAATGACCGGTGCCTCACACAACCTAAGTGTGGAGGCAATTTTGTGGACTGCTAAGTTGTAGTAGAGATAGTCTAAAAATCTTGGAATCTTAGCGTGTTCCATTGGTTCCATGTTCTTCGAAGTAGAGCTATTTTCTTATCTCCAAAGCGTTCTTTCACGTTGGACCAGAGGTAGGAAAGCTATTAGGAATTAGGGTAACTAATCCCAATCCCTCACCCAAAAACGATAAACGGAAACGCCAATTGAGAAATTAAACGAAATCAAAACACAACGATTTACCCAGATGAGGGAAGTGGAAAACCCTTACTGATCCAGGAGGATCAAGGGAAATTAACCAAAGTCGTTCGAACGAGGTTTGGAGTGGTTCGAATGACTCGTTCGAACGACCAATGTTCACCTCTCTGGAATTTTGGCCCAAAGACAAATTTCGTTCGAACGAGCTTGGATACCGTTCGAACGACTTGTCAAGTTTCTAGGGTTTTAGACCAATTGGGTAAAGTCGTTCGAACAACTCTCTATTTCGTTTGAACGAGCTTGGTGTTGGTTGTATTTCTGAGGCGTGCTTTTGGATGCGTGTCAGGTCATCTTGGGTAGCCCTTATCTTTGGGACCGAGATGCGATTCATTACCGTAGAGCTCGCAAGTATCGTCTTGTGAAGGAGGAAAAGGAGTTCCATATCAATGCTTGTAAAGAGCATGTCACCACAAATAATCTAGTAACGACTACTCAGGTGAAGCGGTTGGTTAATGCGAGTGGCAAGGTTGTGTTATTGGTTCGACTGGATCAAGAGGGTATGTCGGCTAGTGTGTTGTCTCCAATGATAACGTCTTATAAGCAACAAACTGACAACTGACATGGGGAAATTGCAAGAGGAGGTTGTAGTACATTCTGATAATAAACCGTTCAAGTCTTTAGCTACACAGTCCAAGCTACAACAAGCTCGCCGGATGAAGGGGATGTCGTATCTTCAACAATTCCCCTTGCTTCTACCGTATAAAAAGGAAGTGGACAACGAAATGGCTGATAGGTTATCTCGACCTCCATTACCAACTATTCCCGTTATGTTGGTTTTTATGCAGATACGGCCTTTTGTTACGTCAGAGTATGTTGCAGGTTACGATGATCCCAAAAGGCGTAGTGTGTTTCGCCGAAAGTTGTTGCAAGGCAAGACATGTGAGTATGAATTGGATTTGCCGCATTCTATGCAGATGTATTCGGTGATTAATGCCGAGCATTTAAAGCTGTTTGAGCCGTCTCTTTTAGATGAAAACTCTACACACGACACTTGCATACCATTAGTTGATGACTTATGGATGGAAAAAGAAGTTCCATTGCAGGAGGATGGGATTCTAGAGAGGAAAGTTCATACTACAAGACGGGGTGGTATTGACTCGTTCCGAGTTGGGCAGAAGGGTCAGCTACCTAGTATGTCGAAGTGGTACAACAGGGAAATGGGCAGCGCCGCATTTCCACATCTCTAGTTCCAGCTTGAGCAGGAGCTCAAGGCTCCTAAAGGGGGGAGCCATGTTCGAACGACCAATGTTTACCTCTCTGGAATTTTGGCCCAAAGATAAATTTTTTTCGAACGAGTTTGGATACCGTTCGAACGACTTGTCAAGTTTCTAGGGGTTTAGACCAATTGGCGTAAAGTCGTTCGAACGACTCCCTATTTTGTTCAAACGAGCTTGGCGTTGGTTGTATTTCTGAAGTGTGTATTTGCCTCGAGATGCATTTTATTTGTATTTTTAGTTCCCTAGTATATAAAAGAGACTTAGGTTATTTTTCTAGATCTATGTTAGTTTACTAAGAGTTTTGAGGAAGAAGCTTTGGGTTTTGAGTAATTCAAGTTGTAATCAATTGATTTGAATAATTGAAGCTCTTAAAGGGACTTTTCCCAATCCAATTTATGTGTTCTTCATACTTTTCTGCTAAATAGGGTTTCTCTTCGTATTGTGGATTACTTACGGATGAAAAATCACTCCACACGAACAATCTACTATGATAAAACAGGTTACACACGATCTTCTCCAAGCTTCTCAAGCTTTGTAATGGAGTCTCTCATATCCTAGCTCTCTAGAATTAAACTTTCAGAAAAAGATAGGCTAACAAATAACTTAAGTCCCCTTTATATACTTAGAAGACTAATTACAAATAGAACGGATCTCAAGGAAAACTCAATATCCCAGAAGAACTTCTAAAACTAGCCTACGCACATCTCGTTCGTACGACTCTAAGCTCATTTGAACGACTTTTGCGATACAAGGTTTCCAACCCTTGAAAACACACATCTCGTTTGAACGACATCCAATCTCTTTCGAGCGACTTCTTCGGTCCAAGTTTTCAACGCAGAAAAAGTACCAACTCGTTCGAACGAAATCCATTCTCGTTCGAACGACTCGTTTGAACGACATCCATTTTCGTTCGAGCGACTTCAAAAATTCGAGTTCACCCTTAACAATTTACCACTTGAAATCGAATCCCGTAACCCATCTCCAGATCTCCAAATGAATTGCTTGCACTACTCGGACCTTCATTCATGAAGACCCACAGATAAAATTTCTCAATCTTCAACAAATCTCCTACTTGAAATTTGAAATGTGGGGTTTCTATAACTTCGCCCATCTTTAAAGTAACCACATTTGTAATCGTATCAAGCCGAACTCCTCATGCCAAAACCTACTGTACTATACAAAACCATGTGATAATGTTTTTAAGCCAAAAAGAAATCAAGAATATCCCCTTGCAAACTTTCAAAGCTGCACCGTACTTATGCCTTTGCAATCAATGATGCAATTAACCATTGTCATCACAATACCCAAGTAGCTTCGATATAACATCACAAAACTGTAGCCCTTTCCATGTCACTAACGTACTCCGCCATCACAAGTGAACACAACCCTATAAGCCAAATATGAATCACTCCATAGCTATGAGCTACAACCGAGTCTTATTCGAATACATAATATTCATTATCAACGTCTCACAGCTCCCACTTCATGTGAGAACTCTGGTCTCATGTAAACAATGACATACATTAGCCAAATAAATTATCAATGAGTTAGAAATACCTCGATATAAACTTATATTGCATCTCATAGCCAAACAAACACGTATCTTAAGCCCGAAGTAACGACAAATGGTGCGCTACCAAATAATACTCCAACCAGTCTCAATATACTATGTCAATAACAACTTCTGCTTCACGTTCTACCTGTTGTACTATACCATATGCTAAAGATTAACCAATCCATCGGTCCAACCCTTTATTGAGATAACCATTCCCACGGCTCTTCAATCTCACCCATGCTAGAACTTGCATACGCAACTAGCATGTCATCCATATTCTAAGAACGGATGATCCATGAGTTCTAAAAAAAACTCATAACATCAACAATAGTCTCTGTGGTATTTCATAAATCTACCAATGATATAAACATATCTAACATCGTGCCCAATCGTTTTGGTGTATATCTCGAATACACATATAAAGCTTTCATGTATAAGCCTCCATAATACAACTTTTGTTGGGAAACTGAGGGGGAAAATTGTAACGCAAAAGCACAATACAATTTAGCAAGAACTTGAAGAACCAACTCTAACCACGGAGAATTCAAACAAAGACAATAAAATACATACACAAGGTTTAAATTAGGTGGAAACCCTAATCAGGATCAAAACCACCCTTGACAAGCACGACGAATATATTATCACACTAGGGTTACAAGAAGTTTCAGAGATCACTCAAACCTCACCTCTACCCTTACAGATAATCCCAGCAAGAAACCCTATAAAGAAAACCTAAGAAATCTCTCCAGAGCTAAACCCTAGATTTTTCCCTTTTTTTTCTTTAACTCTTTTTCCTGTATTGAGGCCTTTAATATGCACTCTCTATTTATAGGCTTTCCATTAGGTCATCTCTAAAATAAGCATCACGAGATAATCCATCGCTTTGGATCAAATCCCCTTCAAAAATGAACTTAGAAACAAACAAACAAAACCATTCTCGTTCGAACGAGTCATTAGGTCGTCCGAACAACCATTTGACAATCATCTAGAATTTTGGCCCAAGAGCATAATTCATTCGAACGACTTCCTGAGTAGTTCGAGCGACTTCAACGGAACTTTGTCGTTCAAATGACTTCCCCACTCGTTCGAACGACTTTCCCCAGTTTTTGAGCCGTATTCTTAACAATCTCCACCTCGGTGATAAAACTATTTCTTCTACTGCATTAATCGTGTATCCATGTCGCTTCTCAATTAAGAGAATTACTCGAGTCTAGGCTTTTCCTAGACCTACCAATCGGAACCCACTTTCTGATCATCTTTGTAGACCATGCCATTGCTCCACCTTGAACTAAATTCCCCTTTCGAGAAATCTCCATATCTCCCTTGGTGTATGCAACCTTCACATCTCCACCCATTGATTTACCAACCAATGTATACAAGTTTCTGCTTAGAACTCCCTTAGCGATCAAAAAAGATTTTTGATAAACTTTCATTACTCCACCTCACCCGGAGTAATTATAACCCTCATTATCCAACTTGGAAAGTGAAATTAGATTATGAGTCATACTCGGCACATGTTGAACATCATGAAGAACTATGATGCGTCCATCGAATATCCTCACACGAATATCACCCACTCCCGAAATCGGCCTTCAAGAGCCATCGCTCATCAACACAAACTTGTTACCCTCACACCTTGCATAATTGCCGAACCATGCCTTGTGTGCGTATACATGCATTGTATCCCTACTATCAAATACCCATTCTCTATCGCGGTGGGACCCATCAGCAACCACCATGAGGAGTGCCTCGTCACCATCATTATTAGTAACCGTTGCCAGTTTGTTAGTGTCACTTTCGAAGCCTCTTGCCGAACTTGCTCCTATACCTTTCCCCGCTTTGCAATCCAATCTATAATGACCCGATTGACCTCAGCTCCAACAAGTTCTTTTTCTGAACCTATTAAAGCTTCTCTACCCACTAAACACCATTACAGAGTTTTCCCACAAGGATTCGCTACCCTTAAGCCTTCTCTCCTCATAAATAAGCATACTTGTAACCTCTTCAAAACTCAAGGTTTCCTTCCCATACATCAACATAGGTTGAAGATGCTTGAAGGTAGACGGAAGATACCATATGAGTTAAAGCGCCATATCTTCATCTTCAACTTTAACTCTGATCGATTACAATTCTGAAATGATCCCGTTCAAAGAACCTAGGTGATCACCAACGCTCCTACCCTCATTCATCTTAAGCATATAAAACCGCTCCTTGAGGTATAAGCAATTTGAAAGACTCTTCGTTTGGTATAAACTTTTAAGCTTTTCCCAAGGACCCTTTGCGGTCTTCTCTCCAGCCACGTTTGCCAAAATGTTCTTAATGAGACAAAGGCGTATCCCACTCGTAACCTTTGGATCCAGATCTTCCCAGTCCTCTTCTTCATCGTCGTCTGCTCTCTGGGCCACTATACCTTCAACCAAAGTTTTAGGTATAGGCTTCTCTTTCAGTACCTTACGTAACCCACTTTGAGTCAAGATATCTTGGATTTGTATTTGCCACAATCCAAAATTGATCTTCCCATTGAACTTCTCCACATCAAACTTGATCACGTTAGAATACTTAGATCTTCCCATCTTGCTACTCTACTTGCCTCAAACCTCGCTCAGATACCAATTATTGGGAAACTGAGGGGGCAAATCGCAACGCGGAAGCACAATACGATTTAGCAAGAACTTGAAGAGCTAACTCTAACCACGGAGAATTCAAACAAAGACAATAAAAGGCATACACAAGATTTAAATTAGGTGGAAACCCTAAACAAGATCAAAACCACCCTCGATATGCACGATGAATATATTATCACACTAGGGTTTCAAGAAGTTCTAGAGATTACTTAAACCTCACCTCTACCCTTACATATATTCCCAGCAAGAAACCCAAGAAATCTCTCCAGAGCTAAACTCCTGATTTTTTCCTTTTCTCTCTCTAACTCTTATCTCCTGTATTGAGGCCTTTAATATACACTCTTAATTTATAGGTTTTCCATTAGGTCATCTCCAAAATACGTATCACGGGATAATCCATCGCTTTAGATCAAATCCCCTTCAAAAATGAACTTAGAAACAAACAAACAGAGTTATTTTCATTCGAATGAGTCATTAGGTCGTTCGGACGACCATTTGACAATCCTCTGGAATTTTGGCCCAAGAGCTCAATTCGTTCGAATGACTTCCTGAGTCGTTCGAGCGACTTCAATGGAACTCACTCGTTTGAACGACTTTCCCACTCATTTGAACGACTTTCCCTATTTTTTAAGCTGTATTCCTAACAACTTCACCCAGTAACTATGTATCCATGTAGCCGATTTACATACCTATCTTCAATAAGATCAATCATGAAGAATTTTTCATTTCGTATCAAGAATCACTCAATCCGAAAAATAAAGCCACCATAATACAACAAGTTTTACAACCGATGAACCAAAAAAATCTTGACATAAATACATGTTTCTTCTTGAAAGTACTTTACCACAAGTTTCACCTTGAACCGCTTGAACAAAATTGTTCTCGTTTAACTTGTAAACCAACTTGTAATGTAAAGAGCTTTTACCATCAGTAATAGGATTACATCCTATACCCAATATGATGATTGAGATCCCATCTCATCATCATCCATGACAAGCTCCCACTTGCCCATGACCTCACCTTGTAGTCATCACCAATACCAGCTAACCATAAATAATATCAAGAATAATGATAATGGGCCGCAAATCTCGAAACCTTGGCTCTTCTTTTCATTATAATCGGAGGAGTATACGGTTCTCGTTGGACCTTTTCAACAATTGGTTCTAACACAATCTCTACAAAGATTTTTTACATACTCACATGACCCTGATAAATCTACTTTTCCAGTCTACTCATCCATGTCTTCGCAAAAGACATCATCATTAGATATCACATCAATAAGTTGGATAATTTTTTATTCTTCACATCACAAGATCGGTCACCAAAATCATCACAAATATATCCAATGAACATGCACATACTAGACATATAATCTAGTAATGATATATTAGTAGAATAGACAAAAGAAGTATAAATGATTACCTCTTTTTTTGTCCAAGTGATCTCTTATAATAGTCCAAGATCTAATGCATATCAAGACTCTATCAACCACTGAAACTACCGAATCCGCCCAAAACTGCTTTGATAACTCGATGAAACATTTCATACTTCGCGCCCTTTCAGGTAATCTCATGAACCACACTTTCAGCCATATCAAACTCTTGTAGTATTATTAGAATCTTCTCAAGCCTTTTAATCTAAATATATAATTTATCTATAACAAACTCATTACAACAAAATTGATCACCATCACTGTTAGACCCAAGACGCTTCAACATTGAACCCGTCTCAATCTCAACCCAAGCTTTCCATCTAACGAAGACATCAAACCAATAATGTGTTTTATTCTTTAAGAAATGTACACCAAGCTCTAGTATGGAATCACCAATAAAAACAACAAAACCATGAAATCCCCCGTTGGAACTAACTCTAGTCAATTCCTATACATTATCGTATAAGTGGTTCGATCCCATATTCAATTTTCTTCTCTTTCTAGGAAACCCAACTTTCTTTTGCTTCACCAAGACAACATCTTTACAAAATAATAAATCTATCGATTTTAACTTGTCAAGTATTATCTTCAGGAACAATACTTTCAACCAAATGCTCACGTAACTAAGTTTTTTATGCCATGCTCTAGAGTCCACCATTGAAGTAATAACACCAATAATCTCATCATTAGCGTTACACGTCCTTAAGTATGCATCTTGTCTTTTTTCCCAAGCTAAAATAATAGCATCCTTCATGATCGCAAAACATCATCGCTGAAGGTAGCCAAAATACCCAAGTCTGATAGTTGGCTCGAAAACATATTTCTAGCCATGCTAGACATATTTTGCAGTGTGTCCAAACTTAACAAATTATCATTCGTTAATGCAATCTGAATATCTCCATTATCTACTATGTGATAACACTCATCATAGATATACAATTCACTTTTACCCGACGTAATTTCCAATGAAGCATCCAAGTCTAGCCTCAACTTTTTGCAAATATCATAATACAACCAACATGATGTATCCTGAGTACAATGAATCACATTACATGGTATATCCCGAATATCACAAGTCATATCACACAAATCTTTAGAAATTAGATTGGAGGCACTATCAGAATTTTTACCTTCCCAGAGAAAGTCAACGAACGTCTCTTTATTGATCTTCTCTTCTTTGTCGATCTACAATCTTCCTTTATATGACCAACTTGACCGTAATTCTAACAAATATCTTGTTTATTGTAATTCCATGCCTTTATGCCCATTTTGCTTCCATTCTCAATATGTGAAACTCTATTTCTTCTAACTTCAACATCCGAGTAATCACCTGATGTTAATAACGAAGCTCCAAGAGGCATTACGCGAGAATCATCACCAATGATTTCTACTATGTCGTTGAAAGTAACCCGCTTACGAGAATTTAAAACACTCGTAATACATTTTTGAGAATTCAAATCAGTCGAAGTTGATTCAAACATCTTTGATAGTTTGCCCATCATCTCAAACACGCTACTCACTTTAGGCAATTTAGAATAAATAGAATTTGAGAGTGTTGAACGAACTTTATCTAGAACATCTTGATCTAGAAGCTCCCACTCCAAACGATCTATATAGGCTGGCTTCGACAAAATCCCTCCTTGAAGAAAATCATAATCCTCCGCATATAGAAAATCATCTACTTGCATCATCCAAATCCTAAAGTTTATTCCATTAAATTCATTGGTTTTTAATTTCTCTATATCGGCCATCGCTCTAATCACACAAGTCCTAACTTTTGCTATGATACCATTTGTTAGGAATTAGAGTAGCTAATCCCAATCTCTCGCCCAAGAACGATAAACAGAAATGCCAATTGAGAAATTAAATGAAATCAAAGCATAATGATTTTCTTGGAGAAGGGAACTGGAAAACCCTTACGGATAAAAAATCACTCCCTGCAAATAATCCACTATGATCAAACAGGTTACACACGATTTTCTCTAAGCTTCTCAAGCTTTGTAATGGAGTATCTCAAATCTTACCTCTCCAAAAGTAAACTCTCTGAAAAAGCTAGGCTAACAAATAACTGAAGTCTCCTTTATATACTTAGATGACTAATTACAAACAGAACAGATCTTGAGGCAAACTCAACGTCCCAGAAGAATTTCTAAAACCAACCTATGCACATCTCATTCGAACGACTTTAATGATATGAGGTTTCCAGCCCCAGGAAACACACATCTCATTCGAACGACATCCAGTCTTGTTCGAACGACTTTTTCGGTCAAAATTTTCAACTCATAAAAACTACCAACTTGTTCGAACGAAATCCATTCTCGTTCGAACGACTCGTTCAAACGATATCCATTTTTGTTCGAATGACATCCATTTTTGCTCAAACGACTTCGATAATTCGAGTTTACCCTTAACAAGAGGAACCAAGGCCTTTGCCTTGTCAGTAGGAGTCTTAGTATTTTTGTTAGCGATTGTCTCTTCAAGTCTTAGAGCTTTGAGATACAATCTTCCATCCAAGCACTAAGTGAGGCAATTGGCTCTAAAAAATAGCAGTACGTCAAAGTCAACATTCTTGAGTTTCGTAGCCATCTGAAATGCAACATGTAAATCTTGATTTAGTTGCAATTTAACAATAAACATTTTCATGCATGTATGAATATCATAGTAAAAATTAGGGAAATTAGCTGATTCTCAATAAAGTTTTTATACGTGAACCTGGTTTTAATGTTAATACTCATGATATTTGTTAAATCACTAATTTACCGTATAAAAAATTTGATCTTAACATAAAAAAGTGCCTTTTATTAGGTCTTAGCCAAGACAATATATTTAAAACTATTTATTGTTGCAGCTTTAATTAACAATCTTGAGTTTCCTTAACTCTATAGTTTTATAAGGTCTGTATATTTTAGCCAAATGAACCATTTGCTACAAATATGTGTGGATATTATTAGATATTTAGCATATGAGTGGTTTTATCTACAAACTTTCCTGGGTTCCCCAAATTTATATTTAAACCTATCTTGAAACTAATGATCTAAGGCTATAATGACCTATATACTTCTAGATATTATTAGCTAGGTAACATCTAATTGCACCGAGATACAAAAAACTGGTTCCTAGAAGCTATATTTTTAGAAACTTAGGTCAATCAGTGATTGAGTTCTCAATAGTATTATGGATATTAGAGTGTATTCAGAAATGACTCTAAGTTGTATATGAATTAGTCAATATTTTATTTTATCTCTACTTGTTAGAATAAATAATATCTAGGGGCATACAGTGTTTTACAATTCTACTAGCTCTCGTAAGAGACTAGGTAAATTAAAATTTTATTTTATATCTAATATAAAATATTTGTAAATAAAAATTATAATGTGTTTAACCCTATTTAATTATTTTTCAAAAAAAAAATAAAAAAAAATAGGGCCCTCCTAGAGGTCAAAACAGGGATAAATTTTATTTTATTTTTTCAAAAAAGTTGGTCTTGACTTGGTTTGGATTGATATAAACTGAGTTCAAAACCAAAATCTGGGTCTGAATCGAGTTCAGACTTAGTCTGACAGAGTCAGATTGGTTGGGACCAAGTTTGATCCAGTTAGACTCAGTTGGACCGGGTTCTGGGTCGAGTCAGATCTAAGTTGAGTCTGGACCAGGCCTGAACCGGACTGGGCATAGTTTTGGACCATGACGTGTCACCGTGTCTCTGGGACACATCTCCGATCACGACACGTGGCAGTACGTGTGTGTGATACGTGGCCTAACACGTCACCATGACATGTCAGTACTACGTCAAATCTGCGAGCACATGTGCCACGTGAGCATGCCACGTGGCAGTACCACGTCAGCACGTGAGAACTTCTAGTACCACGTCGGCATGTGAGAGGCCCTAACACGTCAGTAGGACCCCTGGTGCCACGTTACTGCTGACACGTGGCAGGGACACATCAGCATGTGAGTCCCTAGGTACCATAATATCAGTGTCATTTGTCACGTCATCTATGGCACATCAACATTGTGGGACCCTCCCATGCCACGTCATCAGCACGTGTGGGACCTACTAGTTAGCCTATTATGAAATGTTACGTCAGCATTGTGGGTCCCACCATAGTCTGATGACATCATCAACCCTAGTGGATGATGTCAACAGGCTATAAACCCTAGGATGAAGTCATTCTTAGGTTAGCCACCGTAAAAAAAAAATTGGATAGATTCGTTATGGTTTTTTGCTATTTTCACGGCTAATTTTCCGACGATCTGTTCACTTCCAGAAGGCGTGTGATATACGTATGCGATCATTGGAACGTAAGCTTTACAAAAAATCCAATTAATAAGTTGGAGAGAGAGAGAGAGATAAAGAGATAGAGAGGGAGGGAGGGAGGGAGAGAGAGAGAGATCCAATTAATAAACCCAATAAGCTCCTCGTAGAGTCGATACTGATAACGTGTTATGAACAATAACTAAAATATAATCATGCACACATAGATAGAGAGAAGGAAGCTTTCATTAGGTTAACTTAGGTTACGTAGAGTCGATGTTAATAATGTTTTATGAACAAAAGCTAAAGCATAATCATGCACACATTGATAGAGAGAAAGTAGGCTTTCATTAGGTTAACTTAGGTTACAAAATACATAACCCTTATAGGGTTATAAATAGAAGCCTTAAAACTCTCTATGTTAGGAGTCTGTGGGCAACCCAAACCTAGTTCGGGTTGGGTCCATACCGAATGGTTCCTAAGAGCATCTCCATTAGTTAGAAAAATGGTAGGTTTGGGTTTAATAGATTTGTCAGATTGAACTTTGAAGTCACACTTTTGAGCTCCCAGCAGTTGAAAAAATGGGTGTTAGTTGCTTGCGTGACACTGTCGGAACTTAACCGGGTGTGGGGTGCTCACACTCTAAAAAAATGAGTTTGACGGAGTTTAAAACACCGCACAGACTAAAGAAGTCCGCGCAAACTAGATTTCACCTCACATATTAAATATTATATATTGGTGAGATGAGATGAGATGAATAATTGGGGGTGGTGTAGAGAATACCGCGCAGACTAAATAATTATTTTTATTCAAAAAAGACCCGCCATGTCATCAGCAACATCTCAGAGCATAGAGTGGAGGTTGAGTTTTTTTTGGCCTGATAAGGTGGGCCACATCCACCAACCCACACTCAATTGCTGGAGATGCTTTAACAAATTTAACCTTGGAGGAGATAGTAGGAAACTCGCGGGTTTCGATCAATTTTCTGTCTGATGTTTTCTTTTAGCTCCTAAAAGTTCGGTCCTAAGCGCCTCCCCATTCAACATGTGTCATATTTAGCTCAACTTCTTAACCGTAGTTAGTTAGTTACAATTAACATTTTTATCCTCCTTAATTGATAGTTGTGTTAAATTACCCATATCAATTATAATTAATCTTTCTATTTTGATTATTTATTTTTGACTGAATCCAAAGAAAAAGAACTCCATGATGACAATCAATCCAAAACCAGAGGATTAACGTCTTGTTATTAAAGTCTCGTACAATATTGGTAATAATATTAACATGGACAAGACCTTGGAGGCAATTATCATCTAGTTAGAATACTAGGGCATACCTTAAGCCCACTTTCATCAAATTTTTACTCTAACAAAATTTGTCCTTATTAATTTTAAAGAACGTACATTGAGAAAATTTGTGTACCCTAATTAAGAAAATAAATAAATAAATAGTGGTGCTTATGTTTTGTTTGGCGCCAACTAGATCATAGGTGTAAAAATAAGTCATGAAAATAGAAAAATTTATTATTTTTAATTGATATTCAAGGCTTAATTGGAGGATAAATGATAAGACTAAACAACTAATTAACCAAGGTTTAGAAGTTGGGTTAAATAGGACACATGTCGAATAGGGAGGCGCTTAGGACGGTTCTCGGTTCTAGGTGCTTTGGACAAAACTTTTTCTCTCAAATATCTAATTAGTTTTAATTGACAGCTTGTGTTGAATGCTAAAGTAAAAAAGTTATTATAAGAGCTCCCATAATTCCTCCAGAAATGAAAATTGACCAGTTTATGCTCCCATAGTTTAGGCGATTGGGTTGGACTAGCAATATGAAGATGCACAACAAGATCTTAGCCGCCGTTAAGAGAGGACTCCTGAAATGAAATTTTACCAGCTGTTTAAGCGACTAGGACTAACCAGATGCACAGTTCGAGTCTTGAAATAGTTTTTCATTAAATAAATGTCGTCTTTTGCCAAAAAAGAGAAGAAAATCAGTACAAAGATTAGATATTGGAGCATCATCTATAGTTTTCGGGGGGCATCCGCATGGGGGTGGTTATGGACCCTGTCTCACTTTTCACTCCAAGAGTTTTTGAAAGAGGTGGTGGTGTCTTAATTGGTGCTCATCTAGCCTCAGTCTAGGCTCCCTTTCAAACGACGCCTTCTATTTCATCGCTCCTCATTTCTCCGGCTGCATCAAAATGGCCAGCTCCCTCACGTCTCACATCTTTTGACAAAAAAACAATTTCTGTCATTGATCTGGATATTTTTGGGTAAAAGGCGCATGCAAATATAATATAGGTGTTGTTTAGTAGGTACCAGACCAGTCAATGTTTAAGAAAAACCCTAGATGTGATTGTCATTCCTCGCTCAAAAGATTACAATTGCCACTTTTTGACTGAGATGGAAATGCTGATAGTCATCCATCTTGCGAATTTTCTACATAAGAGTTCTTAGTAGCTCCCCATTCCAACAACAAAATGCTTGGTTATGGAGCTTGAGCTCCAAGCACTAGTTTAAATGCTCCAACAGTACTTGGTGAAATGACCTACCATTGAAAACCACCTCCCTAGTCCTTACTACTGCCTTATAAATAGTGAGTGACGAATCTTATTAGAGATGCTCTTACTGGAAGTTCAAACCCTAATTACAATTGACTCTAGTGTTTGGTCTCCCAACAAGAAATCTTTTTGCCAATCATGTCTAACATTGAAGCTGATGAAGAAGTAGTCTTCTACTTTCGTGTTATTATTTCTGTACTATTCTCCTTTGTTATTATTTCTGTACTATTCTCTTTTAATTATGTAGATGTTGCTTTGTTATATTAGCTGAATCAGAAAAACCGAGGAAAATAGTGAAACCAAACCATCAGAGAAGCCAGATTGGAACCCTAGAAAATTTAAGACTCATTTCCAGTTATATATTTGTTAGAAACCCTAAAAGAAGAGAGTCAAAAGTTTTAACTGCATTAAAAAGAGAAGGGGCAGAAACATCTTAATCACTGAGTAGAACGCATTGCTTTGCATATTTTTTGACTTGAGCTTGAAAATCTGATTTGGATTTGATTAAATCTAGGGTTACTGTGATTCCTCAATCACGAGCTTTCTCGGTTGTGATTTTGATTAACAATGGCTTCAAATAAGTCATCTCTTTCCCCAAACCCTATTTCAACTCCTATAAAGCTACCCTGTCGACCTATTTCAATTTCATTGAAGCCTAACCTAGGGAGTGTTATTTTTATTTATGATAAGTATGTAGAACAAATGGCAATCCCTCCTGATCGGCCTTTATGGACTCTTAATCCGTTGTTTGGGGCAATCTTTTTTTCTTTCCTTTTCCTTTGCCAATTTTAATGTTTTAAAAAAAAAAAAAAAGAAGCGAAAACATATATAAACTAGACCCCGGGGGTGAAATAGGAGATAAATGGTCAATCAAGTTAGCCGCCACCAGGGGCGGAACCACAAGTAGACTCACCCGGGCTATAGCCCGGTGTAAAGTTTCACACAAAACCCACCTCTCTTCCCGAATCCCCATAACATGTTAGCTCCCCCAAACTTAGAATCCTGGTTTTGCCCCTGGTCACCGCAGCAGGCAAGTTACAACAACTCGAAGTCCCCGAAACCCCCCAGGCTGATAAAAAGTACGCATCCATATTGTGCATCCTGCTAATAAATTTATAACAAAACTCGTCAAAATGAGATGCATTGTACATGATATTTGCAGCTCTATAAAGGGGACCCCAAGAGAGGTCCACGAATTTCTCCTTATAAGCTTTAAGTAAACACTGACAATCTGACAAAAGCACCAATCTCCCTATTCCCAAGTCCTTCGCCGCTATCAATCCTCTGAGAGCTGCTCCAGCCTCTGCAACTTCCGCGTCGGCTGCGTGGGTAGTGTCATGTCCTGCAACGATAATATTTAAATTAGAATTCTAAATTATGTATCCAACGCCACTAGAAGGTCTATTATGGAGCCATGAAGCATCTACTGTGACAAGGTGCCACCTTTTTCCCATTGTAGGAAAAGCACCTTTCAGGGTATCTGGATGGCTAACAAGGGGATAATTGTCATTGTAATAACTCTTGGCTCTTAAAAAAGCTTTGAGGGGATTAGTTTTTTTCTTTTCAAAAATCATTTCATTTCTAGAGTTCTAGACATAAAACATAATGCAACTAATCTTCCCCAAGAGGTCGACAGTAGCTTTTCTGGTGGAAATATAACTTGTTAACAAAAACAACACCTTCTCGAGGTGATCAGAGTAAGTCCAAGAAGAAGGATTAAGAGAAAGCTTAAATTTATACCAGATGTCTTATATGAATTATTGGATCCGAAATGGGGTTTTGGCTTTCCAAATGGTATCCCAGATCTTCCCATCTTGCTCCCCACGAGGACCTGCAATACAAACTTTGGAAGGAGATGAGTTAAAGTTATACACCGATTTAACTGTCAGTATACCATTTTTTTCTTCTTTCCATTTGAGGACATCTTGAGCGGGGTGTCTATTGATGGGGATGTCAAGGATATGGTTCGCAACAGACTCGGGAAAGTACTTTTTGATCCTTTCCATATTCCAGGAGAAAGTCGTTGGGCAAATAAGGTCCAAAACTTTAGAGAACTCTCTATTTTTTCGGACGGGGCCAAAAATTCTACCAAAGGGAGGTGTAAGGATCTACGGCTTCAACCAAAAATCTATATTTTTTCCATTACCAACATGCCAACATAAATAAGGCCAAATAAGATCTCTGGCTTTGATGATCCCTTTCCAATTCCAGGAGTTTGACATTTTATAAGACACGATCATAGGAGACTCCTTTCGTGAATATTTCTTAATCAGAGCTTTAGCTCAGAGCTTTTCTGGCTCTTTCATGATTCTCCAGAAGAGTTTAGCAAAGAGTGCTTGGTTATGGAAAATGGCAAGTCTAGAGCCCAAACCGCCTTTTCTTTTAGGTTTGCAAATTCTTTTCCAACTGATCATTTGGGATTTGTTTTACTACTTTTGTTAGTACTCCACAAAAATCTTGTGTTAAGAGAGTCCAGCTTATTACACATATTGGTTGGGAAAGGGAAGACCAACCTAAGGTACGAAGAAATCGCTGAGTTAACAGTTTTAATAAGTGTGAGTCTACCAGCTTGGGATAGAATTTGGCTTTCCATCCCTCTATTCTACTGGAAAATTGGGAGATAATCTCATTGAAGTTGAGACTTTTGGCTCTGTTAAAAATGTGTGTGTGTGTGAGGGGGGGGGGGGGGAGGTATTTGTCTCTTGAAACGTTCTTCTTAATGTGGAGGAGGCGTTGCATCATTTTATGATGCTTGTGGTGACAATATTTGCTAAACAAAATATAAGATTTTTCAATATTAATCTTTTGCCAGACACATTTTTAAAAGTATTAAGGACTTCTTTAAGGATCCCCGCTTCTTCCAGGGTAGCTCTGCAAAAGACAAAACTATCATCTGCAAAAAGGAGGTGAGAAATAGGCGATCCAGTTCTACTAGTCTTAATGCCATGGATATTACCGTGGATTTCTTCTTTAAGGAGAAGCCTCGAGAGAACTTCAGAGTAAATAATGAAGAGGAAAGGGGAGAGGGGGTCCCCTTGGCGAATTCCTCTTTCAGGATTCAGCATGCCAAAGGGAGAACCGTTAAGGTTAAAAGAAAGAGAAGTGGTAAAAATGCATTGGAGAATCCAGTGACACCATTTTTTGCAGAATCCCATGGCTTGGAGGGTATCAATGAGAAATGACCATTCAATTCTATCAAAAACTTTACTAAGGTCCAGTTTGATGGCCATACACCCGGTGACCCCTTTCTTTTTATTAAGAGTACTAAGGACCTCCTATACAATGATGATGATGTCGAAGATTTGTCTACAGGGATGAAAGCGTTTTGAGATGGAAAAATGAGTCTATTCAAAAAAGGCTTGAGTCTATTAGCCAAGATTTACGAGATAATTTTTTATTTAACATTACAAAGGATTATAGGTCTAAATTTGTTGGGATATTCAGGATTTGGGGTTTTATGGATAAGGGTGATGTTCGCGTGGTTGAATTCTTGGAGGATGAAATCATTTTAAAAGAAATTCTTGGCGGTGAGAAACAAATCCATTCCTACGATATCCCAGTACTTTTGATAGAAGAGGGGAGTGAAGCCATCCGACCCAGGGGATTTGTTGGGGCTCATGGCAAAGTGCGCTTCCTTAGCCTCGTCCAGGGTGGGCTCACAAATCAGGACAATGTTATCTCCACCGTGATTATTTTTTCAAAAATGTTAAGATCCAAAACTTTAAGAGTAGGATTAGAGGGGAAAAAAAAGTTTTTAAAGTAACTAACAAAAGTATATCCAATGTTAGTCCTGCCGTGAGTCCAGTTTCCAGTGTTGTTACGAATTCAAAAAATATTGTTCTTTTTTCTGCGATAAATTGTGGACAAATGAAAGAATTTGGTGTTACGATCTCCATCTTTCAGCCAAGTTTCCCTGGACTTGTCACGGCAATGAATCTCTTCTTGGTTAAGAATGTGATCGAGTTCAAGTTTAAGGGCAGCTTCACGAGTATTATTTTTAACAGATAAGGGAGACCTTTGAAGGTTTACAATCTCATGTCTAAGGCTTTTAACCTGTAGAGGGATATTACCGAACATATTTTTGCTCCAGTCGATAAGGTCTTTTTTGGTATTTCTAAGTTTTTTGCAGAGTCTAAGAGGTTTGGAGCCCTCTGGGTTAGGGGTCTAAGCCTTCCTAATAACATCCTTACATCTAAAGTCTGTCTCCCATATAGATTAGAAGTAAAATTATTTTGGGTGGTTATTATTATCAGGGTGAGTATTGAGGACGATGGGACCATGGTCAAAGCCAATAATAGGGAGGTTAATGACATTGGTTTGAGGAAAAGTAGTAGTCCAAGAGGTCGAGGCAAGGACTCTATCAAGGCGTCTTTTCCTGAGATTGACTCTTTTCCTTTTATTAAACCAGGTATACGGCACTCCCGAGAAGTCGAGATCGACTAGGGAGACGTTGAAGATAAATTCCTCTAAAGGATTGAAAGAATTATAGTTATATGGTTTGCCTCCCCATTTATCTTCCTGACTAAGAATGTTGTTCAAATCACCAATGACAGTCCAAAGGAGGGTAATCGAGTTAGCAAAATTGGTGACGGAGTTCCAAAAATTATTATGGTACTGGCAGTTCGGGGGGCCATACACAAAAGAACAGATCCAAGGCGTAGGGGGAGAATCCGGAGGATCATCTGGGGGCTAGAAGTGATCAGGGCATCAATGCTCTGAGGAGAAGATAAGAGAATAGAGAGAAAAATATTTGTTTTCCATGTAAGTCAGAGCCTGCCGCCATTGGTGGGAGAAGCATCAACAGTAAACGAATTAGTAAAGCCTAATAATGAGAATTTTTTGAAAGCATCACAAGAGGTATCTTTAGTTTCAGAGATAAAAACAATGTTTGGATCGAAATTTTTACTGTGAGTTTTAAGCTCACGGAGGGTGGAGGGTTTCCCGCTCCCCCTATAATTCCATGAGAGAATAATCATTTGTAACCAAGGGCCAGTGTCGGGCCCACTTCTGAGGTTGTAGCGATCTTAGTAAGATATGCTTGTGAGATCCGGAGAGGTGAGAGATTCGTCCCCTTCTTAAGAAATTTATGGGAGAAAATAGAGTGACTAATCCTAGTACCATCCAAATGGACATGAGAATAGTATGGTTTCGAGCGTGAGAAACCTTTATATGGTGACCTAATGAGACGTTTGTTACTACTCTTATTGCAAAAACTATAGCAGGACAGCCGAGGTACACCATTTTTATCGAAAACATCAATGTATGGGTAATTTAAGATAGTATAAGGTCCAATATGAAGACTGGTCTTTAAATGATTCTTTCCAAAAAGATTTAAATTTGGGGTCTGATGAAAGTGGTTATATCTCCATATTATGGATTTATTCCGGCATATAGAACGGTTTCCAAAACCTATGGTAAATCTTCCAACATTCCTCATATAGTGTTTAGTAAGATGAGCATTGAGGTATGACTTCCTTTTAAATGTATCAGCCTATTTATATCCATAGGGCAAGGTACCTATACACATTAGCTTGGTTAAATTTTTAGTGTGTATAATTTCGTTTGAAAGTTTATGAAGTTTAGGGAAATGGTGAGCATGTTTATAATAAAAAATTGGGTACAGAGCTTTATTAAAATCCAAAAAGAATAAGTTTGAAACATTTATGTAAGCATTGTAATTTGGCAGGAGGTGATTCAAAAATAGGATAATGCTACGCACCTTGGCAGGATGCTCGAGATCCATATCTCCTTCCGATTCATCTTGCCCAGCCTCAACGATTGCTCGATTACGTTTGAGATTAGTTTGAACACATGCCATCCCGGAATCTTGACACTGCTAAATTTTGAGGTGTGGGTCCTGAGGAGTTGCACTAGAAGGGGTGCCAAAAATGTCATGAGAAGTTGGGGTGTATGCGGATAGCGGAGTAGGATACGGGTAATCTTCAGACGGTTCTTCTGAGTGCTCTGTCTCGCTCAAGTTTGGGTTGTTGCAAAATAAGGGGAGTGGGCGGAAATGGGAAGACTATATGTGTTGGGGCTGGTCATTGGTGTAATGTCGGTCTTCTTCGTCTGACCGTAGTAAAAGTCACTTTTGTCGGTGAGAGCGATATCGAAACATTTTTAAGGGAACCCCGAGACTCAAAAACTAGATCTGTATTTGGTTATGTAAGGTAAACTTTAGAGCCTAACCAAATTTTTTTAGATTGTAGATCACAATTGCCTGGTCCAAAGGAGAACAGGTTCACTTGGGGAAAACAAAAAAGGCCTGAGGGGGTCAGGCTTAATCTATTGTTCACCACTTGAGAGATATTGTTCTACAAATAATATGGGCCCCCATCAATAATAAGTTTTTGACTTTGAGCATCATCTTTATTCTCATGATAACCACCAATGGCTTGGTCCCACAAAGCTCTCTCCAAGTCTACCCTATACTTTATTTTTGGATTTGATATTTTATCTTGCCTAAAATCAGGGTGATTTGGTAGATGAAAGAGAGGAAGTTTCTTTTGTTGGTTCCCAAATTCAGCATTCTCAACGGTTATGTCTTCGAACTCGAGGAAAAGCTTTCGCTTTAAGTACGTGGTAGAGGAAGACCCATGCCGTTCTGAAACTCTTGTACCGCACTTTAGGGGTGAGCTGATATAATTGTGTTTATCATCGAGACACCTACCCCTTATGGGGCATGCCCTTATGAAGGAGATACTCCCTCCCTTGCCTCTAGCCATCGTTCTACTGTCCTTGATTGATCCAATCGTACGGTCAAGACTTGCTCTCTGTTAACTTGTACCTGGTTGTTAACATGCACTTCCCGGTTAATATAAACTTCGTCATCATCTCCATTTTTGGATTGGTATTGTCGATGAGCATGTTGCTCGTAACTTCGATTAGGGTAACGTCTCGGTTCTCCGAAACTAGGTGACTGTTGGGGAGATGAGAAGAAGTTGGGACGGTATAAGGCTTGAATTTGGGAACCGCAAGCAAAAATAATCGAGTTAGCACGTTCAGACGGATTTAATCTTCTCGCCTCCATGAGGATGCCCAACTTCTCGCACATATAAACCGGATGTCCAATGATACCACAGAATTTGCAAATCCCTTCTAGCCATTTGTACATGAAAGAAATAGTGGCATCGGGAAGGCCATAAGGTCTAGGCATTTCTAGAAAGAGCGTGAGGGATATGTTGGCCAGGAGGTTAACCAGAATTCTACTAAAGGTCATACTTCTCAATGTAGCATCCTTTATGCCGGCTTTAATAAAATCTTTGATACAATTTCCAACATCTTCAAGCACCTCCAAGTTCCTATAACAAGCGGGAAGACCAAACACTTGAGCCCACACAAGTATACACGGGAAGCTAATCTCCGAGTGGTATAAGGAGTTAAAACTTTGGTGGAGAAGAGTGTATCCATGAATGTTTTTGGGTGGGATGCCTATGATTTTTTTCTTTTCGAATTCGTTATCAAAGTTCGCAAGGAACACTCTTGATTCTCTCTCGTAAGTGATCTGAGGCATCTTGTTGAGACACCTACCCCAACTCAAGTTTATCCCATCTAGGATTTCTTGGATAGAGATCTTAGGAGAGATAGACTTAAAGGCTAGGGCATGGCGAAAGTTATTCTCGAACTTGAGCCCTTTCTCATCAGAAAGGGTGATTTTGGTAACACGATCCAAGGTGGAGAAACTTTGGAGTTGATTTTGGAGGAGGGAGATGTTGCATGGTTCAGCAACCATTTCACTCATTACAGTTTCCATACTCAAGAAGAAAGAGGGAAAAAAGGAGAGATGGGGATGGAAGGTGGGTATATGAGAGTAACAAGTAGAAAAGATGAGTGTGGGGTAGGTAAGAATGGGAAGGGAGCACAATCTCAGCCTCTGGGTTGAAAGATCACCAATTTTAATGTTGTGGAACAAAATATACTCCTGTATAAAAATCCTACTAAAGCTAGACTCTTGCGCATATTCACTAGTCAAAGTTTTTAATCGGGTTAAATTTTTTAAAGTGAATTGATATTTTGTGGAGATGATCTTCATGATGATGGGATCTTTCCCATGAAGATAATTAGGTTAATCACATGTCTACCACTCCAGTATTTTTGTGACTACCAGATTTAGGGAGGTTGGGTTTGATTAGAAGATTGAGGATTGACAGACTGCGCCCTCTTGGCCGGGTACCACGTCAGCGTAAGAGTTGCTGATTCACTAATTTTTCTTGAGAGGGGAGAAGAAAATCCCTTATTTATGTCCTCCTCCTATTTATCGACTTCTCACTCTTTTGGTCACCCTGCCATAGACAGGTGTTATTCCCTTTGTACCCCCCCCCCCTCTACTCCCGGCAATATTATCAAGTGTCTAGGTTTATGGCTCTTTGGAAATGTCCCAACAGTCCTTCCTCTATTCTTAGGGGTTGTCACCCTAAGGCGAGCTGCCCAAGTGGATCACTTATCTTTAATTTATACTGGTTCGCTAAGAGTAGTGCTTATCCTAGCCTTGGCAAACCGTATTCCTACACTTACCCCCTCTCAGTTGCTCCTTGGATAGTCTGAGGGGTAGCTGAGAAAAAAATTTGTTGAAGCTTATTAGTTAGGAATTTATTGGATTTCCAGAAGAAAAATTGGGTCTCACTTAGCGACCTGGTAGATCAACACTTAGAAAATTTTGATGGATTCCCACCAAAGAAAAATTATGTCACTCTTGGCGGCCTAGTAATTCAATGCGTAGAAAATTTTGATGGATTCCCACCAAAAGAAAAGCTTGGTCGCTCTTAGAGGTCTAGTAATTGAATACTTAGAAAATTTTGATGAACTCCCACCAAAGAAAAATTGGGTCGCTCCTGGTGGCCTGGTATGCGTTGAAATTCGTGCTAGTGGTTTGTCCTGTTTGTTTGTCTTACACGGTCTTCGAGGTTATAATTATAGTTGTGGTTTCATGGGGAAATGTGCACAATAATGATGCCTAATTTTGTGG
This sequence comes from Kingdonia uniflora, assembly GCA_014058105.1. Taxonomy (NCBI): domain Eukaryota; kingdom Viridiplantae; phylum Streptophyta; class Magnoliopsida; order Ranunculales; family Circaeasteraceae; genus Kingdonia; species Kingdonia uniflora. The sequence continues at coordinate 2,960,289 of JACGCM010000622.1, forward strand.
TTTACTCTAGGGCACGTGATGACCGTGGTGTGTGATGATGTCATGTTAGGCTATAAATACAGGGCCACATGCCCTTTTCCCTGCCTTTTCACTTTCACTGCAACTCTTGAGTTTGAAGAGAGATCAATTTTTGTGTATCGTACCCTATCACAGTTTTTGACAATTTTTTGACCATTCAGGTTAGTGTTTTTCATTTTCAATACTATATTCATGATCATTGCTCTATTGCGCTTCTTTTGGTTACCTATTAGTTCATTTTGGCTATACTTGAAAATACTGGGGTTGTAATGTTCAGAGTATGAACTTTGAATCCCGCCTCTTGATCTTATTGAAAGACTGTTGAATTTCCTTGTTTGATCCAAAATAAGTAAAACCCTAACATGTTTGGGATTCGAGCCGCTAGTTAAGGTACTAGATGTTAGGGAACCGACTCGTTAGGATCATTGTACCAAGAGAATTTTAAAAACACTATAGTATCTGAATGAGTGGTCGGTACAGATCAATATTTCCTTGGTATGGCGAGGCCAAAGCGAGTGTCGGCTCATGGTCATATGGTGGGCCGAGTGAGGTTGACATTATAACTGACGAATAGGCTTAAGGATCAGGCAACTAAATTATATTCTGAGAGTGCTACGACTTGGTCTGATGAGTCGTCCGTGGTGGATGTAATTAGTGAGGCCCATTATTTTGGTGCCGTGCTGAGTAGTTCGAGTAGGAATGATGACTCGGTTAATGATCCAAATTATGTGCCTTTTTAGGAGGGCACCTCGAGTACTGAAACTCGGGTTCAACATCGTGAAGCACATATGCGAGTGAGTCACCCGTGACTGTTTTAAAAATTCTCGACTCTATTTTTATTGACTCTAGTATAGAATTCTTAGGTGTGACCGACAATGAAATGTGTCATAATTGCCATGACGAGGTAGTGTCTGGGGACGCTGCTGAGCCAAGTTCTTACTACTAGCCTACTCCTAAACATATGAGGGGTAAAGCTGTACGGTCGCATCGTTATCCTTGGACCAACCCTGTGGAGAAGAGCGATTGCTGGTAGCTAAGCCCTGCAGTTTACAAATGGTTGAACGCTCCACAGATAAAGAAAGAATACCATATCCTGGAATGGATTGAAGTGGAATTTCTTGAAGATTTGTATGCCGAGAGCGAGGTGGTCTTCCCCAAGTTATAAACATTGCGTGACGACGAAGCTACCTTTTATCATGGGCAGTTCTATGTTGGGATGCGGCTACCTCTCGATACCTTGGCAAAAGAGATTTTAAGCATTTATTGTCAAGCTCTGAGGCAAATAAGCTGCATCTCCTACCATTTTTTGAACCTGATAAATGAGATTAATGAGATGCTACCCTTGAGGGAGCGAATTATGACTGCTGACATCGAAGCACATTACATACTCTGTCACTGCCCTCGAAACACAAAGATGAAGAGAAGAAATAGGTCGAAGGGTAGTGACATCCAAGTTTGAACCTTTATTATATGAATATATAAAATCTTGTCATGGGTTCAAACTTGGAAGACTATGAATAATATATAAAATCTTGTCATGGGTTCTAACTTCCAAGTTTGACATCTCCAATGTTTTGGTATTTATGTACTTTGGTAATTTTGGTTTGGCATTTTTAGTTGGTATTTTTGGTTTTCAGGTTTTGAGACTATCATACTAAAACCAACCATATAAAAATGGTATTTTTCGATTTCAAAAAATATGAAGCCAAAACCATTTGTTTTTGCTTTGTTTCAGTTCAGTTTTGTATTTTACCATACCGGTTGCACCTCTAATTACTGGTGGTGACTCAGTTTATACTCAGAGTAGTGAATCAGAGTTCGACGGGCCGGGATGAGCTCAGCCGTAAAAAATCTTAAGGAAAAAAAAATGTCATGCCCGCCAGAGTATCACTACTGGTATTACGTACCTTAGCAAAAGGTATATTGCCTAAGGTAGCCCAAATATGAAGGATCACGTTGGTGTGAAGTTTCTCAAGCTTCCATCGAATGGTAAATCATGGTGCTGCCATCCTCTGTAAGTGCATAGTCACTGGGATCAGAGAAACCTGGGAAACCTACTGGGCAAGTTTAATTGCTTTAATCTGATGCCGCCTTTGAAATAACGCTAAGTGAGGAAACCTTCCAGGGAAATGAACCTTATGAAGGCATTAAATAGCAACTCGGATCTCTTTAAGAGTTCAGACGTTAGAAGGGCTAGAAAGAAGAGGAAACGTAAAAAAAATTCCTCGCCGGTAGATTCATTTATTGACACTGTTGAGCAGTGTAGACTTAATTTACGAGCTACCTCCTTTAAAAAAGTGATAAAATTGTTGATCTTTTATAGGAAGAAATGGTATACTGGCAACTTCCTGATCTTAGTACTATTGCGAGGCTCAATTTTGGTGGGTCTAGGCGGCTTAACAATCCTCCTCGGTTGTCTCCTTCCGCACCTTTCCAGGATAAGAATACCAAGTATCATCGACCTAGGTTGTGCATATTGGGAGGCCTGATCTTGGGAACAAGGTGAGACGGGCTGAGTTGGAGATCTCCCGCTCTGAAAATCCCAAGATAACGGGGTTCTTTAACGTCGATATCGGGAAGATGGAGGAGCCCGATACGGTCTTGAGTATTGAGTCCTAGATTACGAATGGCCTATGCTTCGCGGTGCTTTGACACTATGGATCTGTATCTACGAGTGATATCCTTCTTTCATATGTATGATATTTCCTTATTGTATTTTATTAATTCTTTTCTCTCATAACTATTTCTTAATTCTTGAAGTTAATTCGTTATGCCAAACAAACTTTGCTGAGCAATACATAGCTAAAAGTAAGGCTATCGCCGATAAGGTAAAGATAGCTGAGCTGCGATCTGACTTGAAGGCTGCTTAAATTGAGGCCTCTTGTTGAAAAAATGTTGCTGGTAGTGCCCAAGATGTCGAGAAGATGTTAAAGCTTGATTTGACTACTGAAAAGCTAAATGCCAAGAAAGTGATAGACCAGCATGTAGGGCGTATGGCTGAGTTGGAGGGGGCAGGTGGTTACTTCGAAGGATAAGGGTAAGGACTTGGCAGGGATGCCCGTATGTTGAGGCCATGATCAAGATGGCCCATGTTGTGAACAAGTTTCTACACATATCTTTCCCTCTTTCCTGATGAGCTTGCTAAGCCAAAACTTCAAGTCGATCCTACTGTTGGTCAGGGCCGGCCCTGGCTTTTATACGGTCAGGACCAACAGTATAAATTGGGTTTTTTTTTTTTAGTTTAGAGATTTTTTTTTGTAGTACTAGACCTTGTTTTGGGAAGTTGGGTATTTGGTTTGTGGGCCTTTTATAATGGGTTTGGTTTTGTGGTCAAATCTAAATTAGGTTAGGTTTAATATATATATTTTTTACTTTTTTGTTTGGGCTTCACAATTTTCTTCTTCTTCTTTAGGCCCTTTTCCTTTCGGGCCTTGTGTCTTTGCACATGTCGCACACCCTCATGGCCGGGCCTAATGTTGGTCCGGTTGCTGCTCCTTCAGTGAGCACAATTTTTGGTCTGGGTATTGACGTGGACAAACCAGATTAGACAAATGGTACGCTCCTTGGCCATCGCCACAAGGACAATGTCGTTGTTGCTCCTGCCAGGAATGAAGATATTTTGTAATGTTTTTGTTGATCTGATTATGGGAGGCTAGTGCAGCCAAAAACACTATTTTGCATTGTCTCTCAGAGTATCTCCAACAAAAGAGTATGCAATTTCGGTTTACCATACCGGTATTCCAGAATCGCATACTATTTTTGTTCAACAATAAATTACATTTTTTTTCTTCTCTTGGGCACTTAACGGTTCAGCGCCTAGCACAAAAAAACCAAATGATTTGTAATTTTAGTTGTTGGGCGCCCAATGGTTCAGCACCTAGAAAGTAATATATTAAATAAAGAAGTTATGATGGGAGAGAGAGATGTCAGTTGTAATTAAAAGTTGTTGGGTGCTGAACGGTTTAGTGCCTAGGCGGTATGTAGATACTCATCGCCAAGTTCAGCTTTCGTATACTTTGGAGGGGTATCAGAGTGAGTATGTTGAACCCCATGCCCCTATTGGATGGGGTTTTTTTGTAAGAGTATGGGAAAATCTTAACATCATACCATGATGTTGCAAATGCTCTCAGTAAGACACCATAGGTGGCAAGGTACTCTTGTTATTATTATTTTGAATATTATGGTGTCATGGGACATCATTAGTGACTTGAATGATTTGAATATGTGGTGGTAGATGAATCGCATTTGTTATTGTAGGTTTCTTGAATTATTGATAGAATTGTGCTGGCGTAAATATCTGCATGTTAAATTGTATTTGTAGGAAATAGCGAGCATGAGCATAATGCTAGCTATTATTGGCTCACCCTTAAGTATACTTGGAACATTTCTTGTCTTTGAACTGCATTAGCGAGCAGGAGCGCTACGTTATCTGCTATCGGCTCACCCCCAAGTATGTTTAAGTCCATTACGATATTTAGCGAGATGGAGCTTACAGTAATATTATGGGAGGCTACATTAATAGGTCTAGGGAATAACTGTTATTAAATATGCTAGATTGGTTAAGTCGGCCGCACATTCCCGAGGGTAATTACTCTTGATTACGCGGATTTCATACTTGTGTTGAATGGCTGAGATAAAATTTGACCTCTATAAAATGTCAGTTTATCCTCCATTATTCTTTACGCCTTTTTCCTTTATTATTAGACTTTTCATGATAACTCTCGATGAAGACACGGTCCCAATCTTGAGTTGAAGAATTAGAACTTCGGCTTGTTCGAGTTAGGGAGAAATGGACCTATTTCTTTTTTGGACCGTATCGTATGGAAGAGGTGCCTTTGCTCCGTCATCCTCCCGACTTTGGTGCCCTGCCAGAGTATGATGGGAAGTAAGAGACGATTATATGGCGTACCTATTTACTTTTTTGGGATCAGGCTTTCTGTCCAAGCTAGCGGGCTGAGGAATTAAGGGCGATGGTATTGGATGAATTTGGGTATCGCGAGGAGGATTATTATGAATTGAACTACAAAAATCCTCAAAAGAATTAAGGTTTTCCAGAGTGTACTTGTCTTAAGCTAATCGTGATGTAATCTCACCATTTTTGGGCTTGAATAAATAATATTATCTTTTTATCTAACTGGATAACCCCTCTGATGATTGCCGGGGGGGGGGGGGGGGGGGCTGTGTGACTCATCGTGTTTAAACAATAGGTTTTTGACACTGTCCTTATATACGACTATGGCCCGTGAAGCTCGTTGTATTGGATGGTCACTATTATTAAGGCCTGGGCTTTATTGAGACTAAGGTAATTGGGGCTCGCCTCATTGGAGGGTCACCATTATGGGGGCCTAGTTTTTATTGAGACTAAGGCAATTGGGGATTACCTCATTGAATGGTCGCCATTATTGGGGGGGGGGGGGGGGCTAGTCTTTATTGAGACTAAAGCAATTGGTGATCGCCTCATTTGAGGGTCACCATTATTAAGGTACTGTCTTTATTGAGACGAAAGCAATTTAGGCTCACCTAATTAGAGGGTCACCATTATTGGGGCCTAACTACCCTATTGCACGTATACCAAGATAGAAACTTAAAAAGAAAATTATTCATTGATTGTATTTTTGAAGATTTATAGTATTACATGGCGAACTTAGCAAACTGCCCATTTTATCTCTAATATCGTAGGCGCATGTTCCTATGACATGGTGACTATGTAAGGTCCTTCCCAGTTAAGTTATAGCTTCCCTTTGTTCTTGTTATGAGCTTTTGGGAATACCTTCATTATAACATAATCACATGGGTGGAAAGTTCCGTGCTTGACCTTCTTGTTGCAGCGTTTCCACAAGATGTCTTAATAGCGATCCAATTTTGCAGCGGCCTTATCCATAATGTCATTTATCATATCAAGATTCTTTGCTAATAATATGCTATTTTCTTCAGTCTCTACCACTGTGGACCATCTTATGCGGGAAAGGATTTCTGCGGGGAGGGCTGCTTCTGACCCGTACATGAGCATGAATAGCATGAATCTGGTAGATTTTCTCAGAGTCGTTCTGTAGGCCCATAGTACGTGAGGAAGTTCTTTGAATCATCTACCTTTGGCCTCGTCTAGGCGCTTTAAGATTCTATTTCTATACAACTTTTGTTAGTCGCTTCGGCCTGGCTATTTCCTTATGGGTATTGTAATGGCCCAATTTTATGAGCTCGAGTGGCCTAGAATTAGTCCTTACACAAATGTACGTGTGACTTATAATCTAGTTAACAGGAAATGACACAGGTATTTAGCGTGGAAAACCTATGAATTGGTTAAAAAAACATGACCTCATGCTGAGTGTTTTGTAATAGTGAATTTTATTTCTTGAAGCTGACGATATCTTATTACAAGTTATCTCTAGACTTAGAAATATTTGATCTTGTGAATAATAAGTTTTGAGTGTTTGAGAATCTCAGAAGATATAGTCTTCTTCGTGATTTCTCATATATTTTTTGGTCGTTGTCTTTTTTGAAACTTTTCATTTATATAGTCCCCTTCCGCAGCTCTTCATCGTGCTAGAGCACATTCTCTGAACAATGTGGTTAGTGGTTGTTGACTGAGTAACTGTTGAGTTCATAAAAGACATGTGGTTTTGATTTGTTCAGGTTTTTTGGTTTAAGCTTGACCCACGTTTATCATCAGTTCATGGAGTATGTGACAATAATTGACTGAGAAGTTTTATAGAGGATGCGTGAACCTAAAATAGGGGTAGTTCGAACTGGGGACAACTCGACTCTAGGTGAGATTGAGGGATAGGCCCCTACAATCGCCCCCTTACAATCGAAGTCACGAGTGTCTTTGGTTGAGAACGAATTCGGTTATATGGGTATTCAGGTTGGAAGTTTGAATTTTGAAAGAAGTAATGACGTCTGCTGACTGCTTGGAAAATGTGTATGCCAAAGGAGGATGTATGTGTATTAAATGTTGATTGGAATTGATAGACGTGACAGTTAGGATTTGAAGAGTTACGTCTTATTCAATGACAACGCTTGGGAAAATGCACTTATACAATAAATATAGGGTTATATAAAGGGTACCTGCACCGTGGTTTATGGCAAAGTACGATATGGTATGCTGCAAAATCCTCTACTAGTTTTGAAGATGGTGAAAACTCATAGGATGGCCCTTGAGGAGCGAATTGCTTCTGAAATATAGAGGTTGAAGTTGAGATTTTTCGGGGACAACTCGCTGGAGGAACTTGTTCCAGCTCTTGTCCCTCTGACGTATAGAGGTATGTCGGCAGGCGAAGCGACTGAACCTGAGGAAGATTTTTATTATAGATGGAGATTTCACCACGTTGTCTTAACAGGCGAGCAACGTTGGGCTTGTCCCCACATTCTTGCGGAGGACAAGGTTGGGGAGACAGATACAGGGATAGGCGTGACTGCAGCGCAGTTACGCTAATCTTTTGTGTCACAATGGTTTCTAAGGTCGGGCTCTCTTTATCTCTACCAACTCTGCGGAGGTGGTAGTTTCAGAGGAGGCGGTGATGGTAATGGAGGAGGGAGACGAATAGTAGAAGTTTGTTTCTTCATTTCCATCATCTCTTGCGCTAAGAATACCTTCAGTTTGAAGAGTTGACTCCAGCACTGAATCTTCTGCTTGCATAGTTTCCATTTGATGTTCGTCTAGACTTTGACCAAACTTATGTGAGGGAAGCTTTTTGTTGTTGTTAATTTTTGCTTTGTATCAGGGTGAAAAATCACTGAAACAGGACGAATTAAAGGATTTGATGTGCCGAAGTGCCTGAATGACTTGTTACTTGCAAAAGTATTGAAAAACTTGTTATCTGTAAAGTACCTAAAGTTAGGTGTTGGACAAATTAGGTGTCTGTAAAGTACCGGAGATCGATTACTGAAAGACTTGTTATTTGTAAAAATACGTGTATTCTTATTCGGCATGAATAAATTTTGTCACCCAATTACTTATGTTGATGTAGATATAGAATAGCTCTTAGAAATCGAGCTAAAATGTTTTGAAGAATGTATGAAATGAATTGAAATATAAGAGTACTAAAAGTATTGTTATTGTAACATTTGAACTGAGATATATGTGGAAAAATTTATGTTGTGATGTAAGTATGATTCGTTCTGCGTGCTGAAAATGTGGGAGAGAAAAATTATAGGAAATTTGTAAAGTAAAAAATTGATCTAATAGAGGTCGATAGAAGAATAAATATGGAAAGAATAATCTCGACCTGGAAAGTTATGGAATGTACTGAGTTCGAGGAAAGGGATAAGTTCTGATAATTTTTCTCAAAATTTTGGGCTTTCCGTTACGAGATAAAATGTCAATATCACGTTTTGAGGGGAAAGTGCAGCAAAAATGTATAAATAAGGGTACAATGATTTTTGAATATGGAGAAGAGATAAGGATGGTATGGACTCGATCTCAAAGAATACGTCATGCCGCTGAAGGACGATTGGCCATAAAGATCGTTGAAGTGCAGGATAGGATTTTTGGATTGTTTGATTATGATGCTGAGTTACCAGTGAGGGAGTGTCAGCTCGAAGGATTAGATGCAAGGGGCAGAAAACTTGAGTATGCCTGTTATTTCTATGAGGCATGTTTTCGTGAACTACTGAGGGATCCTGCAGATCGAGAAGAGGTGGCTGGATTAATTGCTGAGGTAGAGATCAAATTTAAGGATATGAGGATTGCTGCAAGTGAATTGGTTTGATGCGGTTCCCCAAGTGATCAAGGCTGTTTTTGATGATCTATATGTGAGGTTCATGGAATAGATGTAAAATAGGGATGATAGAATAGGATTGTGCTGAGTTTGAATAAACTTGAAAGAAATTGTTTAATAAATCCTTTATTCGTGTGAATGTTGTTTGTTACTGTTGCGTAAAAATGAATTTTGAAAATATTTAAAACTCAATTATGGTAGCTTTGGAAATGACGTCATTGTTGCTATAAGAGTAGAAGAAGAAGCCCGTACAGAAAAACAGGGAGGTTTTGAATTTGTATCTTGTGAGAAGTTGTAAAAACTCGATTGTATGTAAAGAGTGAGTCAATATGAGTGGGGCGAGGTCAGAAGGTGATTTGGAAAAAATAGATTAAAATAGATTAAAATATAAGGGGAAATACAATGATGGAAAAGCGTTTGTATCAAAAAGGTTCAAGACGTCTGACATGGATAGTGGAAGAGACGCCTTGGTTCCAAAACTGAGAATGGCTTGTGCGAGGCTCAATTACTGCCAACAATTAGATAGAGAACATATAAATACCGCTTCATCTTTGTCAATCAAACGTTTTTCAACATCTGAAAACATAAAGAGCAGTAAGAGAGGAAGGAAAAAGAGAGGCAAAAATAATATGTAAACTTGTGTTGATTCAAGTAAGAGGAATCGTCAGCCAAAGCGTGAGAGAGTTACCGAATCTGAGTCACGAAGGTGGTTGTACAGCTGCGTGGTGAGGGAAGGATACGGCGCTGCCTCGGATTCACATTCCAATATAAAAGGTTACTAGATATATGTAATATGTATATGTGATTTTGAAAATCAATTTTGTATTATTATGAAAGTGATAAATTTCTATTTATAGTAATCTAAGAAAATTAGTTGTTCTAAGAAATATGAAAGATATTTTAATATGGTTGACGTATATAAATAGAAGATAACAATAGATACCTAGACCTATGTATAGGTCAATCATGAGGAGTATTGGTAGGATAAAACTCCTTACTTGTAGTTGAGATGAGGAATTCCCCTGTAAGTGAGGCCTCGACTTCTGGTAGGGCGACTGAGTCTGAGATTGAAGCGTCCAGAGGTGAGGAAGATGTAGGTGTTGATCAATTTCCTAATTTTCTCAGAAGATTTGTATCCTCCCCTCCTCGCTCGGATGCATTTAGAGAGTTCTATAAAACCAAGGCTGCTACAGGAGGTAGATGGGGGAACTGTATTGAGTACGCCGGTAGGCAATTTAGGGGTTGTACCGTAGCAACGGGAGTAGAATACTTTTTTTTGTTGGTCGATTTGGGGAAAGAAAAGAGAGATAGGGGTATAGATGAATCGATCTTTTTTGAGTACTTCGATGGGTATGTTCAGAGTAAACTCCCAGAAGGTTTTCTGTGTTACCTATCTTAGTTGGAGTGAGGGTTGAGGCTTCCCCTTAACAATCTGGTGAAAGGGATCATGAATCTTATCAGTGCATGTCCTGTTCAAATGAATGGGAACATGTGGAAGGTGATAAGTGCTTGTGAATCTTTGAACTCACGGTGGGAAGGACAGGGTAAAAAGAGGAGGATATACCCTGAGGATGTATTGAAGTTTTATGGTGCTAAAAATTTTGGCCCAAGTAAAGGGGCTTATTTTTGTGCGAAGGTAACTCGACTTTACTTCTTCAATCTGAACTCAGTAGGTTGACCTTGGAGCAATATCGTGATATGGGTGAAGGGTGACTGCCTTCAGAGAGATAATAAAGAAGCCATGAAACTTCTGTTTAGATCTGTAAAACAACGTAAGTATAACAATGCATAATGTATAAGATTGATAATTTAAGTTCTAAGATGTTTACTGGTGTTGATGTCTTGTGTATGGCAGGTCCCAAATCACAGGTGGAGAGGAAAGAGTCATTGTTGGATAAAGTCGCTCTAGAGGAGACTGAGTTCGAGGCTGTAATAGAAGATTTTGGTATCAGCAGGAAGAAACGTGTTAATAGCCAGGATGAAAAGGTTTTAAAGTCCCAGTCGACAAGGCTAATGATGAGTGATAATAGCAATAAATGGAAGGGGACTGATGGGGAAAGGCAAGCGAGCTTGCCGAATACCTCTAGAATGCACAAGGGATTACCCGAGTCCATTACGTCGAGCAAGTTAGCCCGAACGTTCCCCAAAAGGTAATAGCTGAAGCGTCCTGCAGCTGCTGGGGCTTCAAGAACTAGTGCTGCCGCTGAAAAGGCGAAGAAGAGAAGGGTTGATTCTTCTGAAGTTTCTGGCGGGAAGGTCGTTGAGGATTGACCTGATATGGAGGACGACTGGAAAGATGTGGAAGAGAAGGTCAGGTTGGCAGCTCTTCGTGGAGAGGAGGAGTTGAGCAAAATGGAATGCTCATATGCTCGATTATGTATTTGTGATAGAGTTTGTACTATGACTCGAGCTAATCAATAAGGTTTATTTGTTATTTTACAAGCTGCCCGATTGATGAAGGGAATCTTCCTGGGGGTTGAGGAGTAGAGAGTCGAGCTGAAGAGGAAGAATGCTGAGCTCAAAAGGAATGTAGCCCAGCTGAAAAATGATCTAAGCAAGGAGGGGAAATGGTTGGAGGCGCTGAAGGCTTCCCAAGTTGTTGAGGTCAACATGCTGTAATCAGAGACGATAGTGGATCTAGAGAAGGTAGAGGCTGAGCGTGGCAGGGTTGTGTGTCACCTCATGTCCAAAGGATACTCGAAAGAGTAGGTGGATACCATTAAGGCTGGAACCTATGTGGAGGAAGAGGATGAAGAGGTCGAAGATGATACCGTTGGGGTGGTTGATGGGCTGGATGGTGTGTCTCCTCAGACGGTGAGGAATAACCAAGGTGATGATAACGAGCTCCCGGGGACTGTGATTGAGAAGGTAGGATAGTATGATTGTAATGTGATTGTATGAATATGTGGGATGTTGTAAATTGGTTGGACATATCTTGGATAGAATTTTGTAGGCTAAGTTACTTTCTGCAAACCTTGCTGTAGGAACCTAAGGACGTACGCCTCAGAATAAAAGATTTAGAGGTTAAGCTTGCCAAGGAGAGAGAGACTTCAGCATCTCTGTTGTCTTCATAAGAGGAGCTGCAGGTTAGAATAGAGCAAGAAATTTTGATTCGCATGCTGCATTAGTATAGAGCTAAAAGCAATGAATTTAATGTAGAGACAAATCAACAACTCATTACCGATTTAGGGCTAAACGGCATTGGAATGGTGCTAGACATAAACGAATTTATATTTTTGGCATACTCAAGTATAGAGAACGCATACCTTTAGACTTGCGAATATATGTTATGGAGCATCCACCCATGATTATACTTCGACCTTAAGTTCAGAAGTAGTTGTACACAGTGAATGTTAAAAAAAAATTAGATATCTTGTTAAACATGAGGAATGTAGTGTTGGATGTTCAAAATCGAACTGATATAATATATAAGTAATCTACAGGTCAAATTAGAGTCAGTTCGCCTTCGCGAAGATGAAGCTCTCCAATGTAACTAAAAATTTACAGAAGATTTTGATAGGATGGGAGAGGCGAATAAAGATCGAGATGATCAACATGTGAAGGTGCATTTCAAAATCGTTGAGGCAACGCAAACAGTTGTTGACTTATCTCGAAAGATCGATGAAAAGGATGCCAAAATAAAGAAAGGACGAGAAGAGATCAAGGAACTAAAAAAACGTGCATCGAAACTCAAAAACCAGAATGATGCATTATTGGCAAAGGGAAAGGAGGTAAACAAGGCCCATTACCGCATACAGGCTTTAGAAAAATCAACGGATGATCTGAATCGATTGTTGGCTAGTTTGAGAAGGGACCCAGCCATAAAAATGCATGACTAGGAGCAAATTTAATCTGATTTGGCGAATAGCAAGAGCGAGCTGGGGCGATTTAAGAAGAAATTAACCAATAAAGATAATGACATAAAGAGAGTTTGAGACAATCTAACTACGTCTAAATTGGGAGCTGAGCAAATGACTATAGTTTTTTCTGTGAAGGATATGGAATTACGGTCAGTTCAGCGGAAATACAATGAGTTGAATGAAAGGGTGGCACACCTGAAGGCCGAATTGGGTCAGGTCAACTTGCGTGCCAAGAATACTGAGGCTAGGGAGCACTCGAAGGGGAAGAAAAATAAGGGCAGAAATTCTCTTGTTCAAGGCTATGTTGTTAGCTTATCAGCTCGAATAAGGAGCTTGGAGGGGGATGTCGTTCGGATTCAAAGGAATGTGTGCAAAGGGGTAGATCAATTACGGGCGTGTAAAGGTAAACTGGACGTTGCTCTCACCATGGAAAGAGAGTTAGAGAGTGTTATCAAGTTGAAGGAGATCGTGATAAGGGACAAATAGGAATTATTAAAGAGAGTTCCCAATATGGACGAACTGAAAAAGCAGATCGAGACACTTTGTGCTCAAGTTGTTGAATTGGAGGCAATTAATCAAGCCGAGTTAGCAAAAGCTGATAAAAAATCTGTAGAGAAATGCAGGGCCTGTTACCATACTCTATCACTGTAGCTGTTTGTCGATTCTGTCACTGTACATTGTCACTATAGCCGCCTGTTGGTTCTGTCACTATAGCTTACTGGACCGGAAGCGGCGCCATTCCTATCTGGTGAGTTGGCTCTCTTGTCTTTCTTTGACCATATACGAATATGGTCGAAGCGTTTCTGATGTTGAAGTAAAGTTCTTCTTCGAGGCTTGTTCAGAGTCGAGGCTTCGTCTTCGGATAATCTTTGGGAGACTTATTTGGGGATTGTATGGGCTTCGAGATATTCGAGTAGGCTTCAAAGTAGCCTTCGAGTGTTTGACTGGGGTAGAAGGCTGCGAGTAGGCTACTACATTCTCCCCTCTCAGCGAAGGGCTCAAAAACTGGTGTATAGGCATTTGCTGAGAAAACTTTTTGGCGTTGGAAGTTGAGCGGTTAACTGTTGGTTTTCAGGTAGGTAATAAAAGAGGGTAATAAAGGAATGCTGGCGTTTAGGGAGTAATAAATGAGTTTAGATGGGGCTATAAGTATGGGTTATAGGGGTAGGAACACTGCATGCTCTTCTTTTGTCTCATTCTCTGCTCCTTCCTCTGTATTTCTTGAAAAACGTTATGGATACCACGTCGAACACATGTTATCAGAAAAGGATGGGATTCGCCCGAGATCGTCGCATAGGGCGGAAGACTGCTGAATTCTATTTGAAGTTCTTCAGCCAACATAATCTAGACTGGGACATGCCTGACCTGGTGGAGGTAGGAGTTGGAGAACTCATCAACAGGGAGTCCTATGCTTACCTTTGGGGGTAACTAAAGTTTCATTTCACAACTGCTTAGAAACGCTATCTCTTCTTATCAACTTTAGCTGAGTCTCTTATTCAGGTAGAAGAGAAGATGGAGGAACAAGGTTCGGCGAGTGGAACTGGCTCGTCTGGAAATAGGGCGGCTTCTTCTTAAGGTGGGAACAGGGCGGCGTCTGGAACTGTATTTTGAAGGTTTTTGTAGTTTCTGTGGTTTTGTATATTTGGGTTTGCAACTTTGCTATTTCTGTTGTTGTAATTTGGGGAATGGAATGGAAACAATGTTTTGCCGAAATTTTGTGTATTTGTATCTGGTAGTTATTATAGACGAATAGACTTATAGGCACGGTTGCAAATATATCTCACCGAAGGTTGGAAAAAACTGGCTTCGAAGTATAATGGTATGGTTAAAGGTAATTGACCCTGTATTAGTCGAAACTCTGTGAAAGAGGTGTGAAACGAAGTGTGAAAGGGGGTAGAATTTGATTACAGAGAGTACTCGAAGTGATAGGTGTTGTTAGCGGAACTAAAAAGATAAGGGGTCGATGGTTCGATGTTGGGGGTTTGTTCGACTGAGATTCCTCGGGAAAGGGGTTTGAATGTGGGTACAAATGAAATGGTTATGTCTAAGAAGTTAGAAAGGTCAGACTGTTGAGTTTTCAAGGAGAAGAATTTAAAGACTACAATAAATATAAATTGGGATTAATGAATGTTTTAAATGTACCTTCATGTATAAAATGTGGTATTGCGAGGAGACTTTCTCATCCTTCTTCATTCTTCTTCTGAATTTAATGTCTTCTTCATCATCCCAGAATAGCGGTAGTTCCTCCATGGCCAAGCAGGAGGACCGGATTGCGGCAAAAACTATTGCGTGCGGGAAAAGAACCTGGAGTTGTAACGGAGGATTCTTGTTGATTAGGACATCGACGCAGAGATGCCAGACCTATTTGAAACGGAACCTGGGGAACCCATTGCTAGAATGTCTTTTGCGTAATGGTGGGGGATTCTTCTGATGATGGGTCCATTTTCGGGCCATCGGTTGTCATTGCAGGAATCATTTGTAGAGGAGATGATGGAGCAGGAGGATTTTGCTGCTGAGGCTAGGAACGAGGAGAAGCGCCCCGATGATAAATATGGGCTTCTTACTGGTTTGTTGAGCGGTTTGGATGGGTGTAGAAGGGTATTTGTATTTTCTATTTTGAATTGTACTGTTTTGATTTGCATTGAATGAAATTGGGGGTTGGCAATATAATAGTCGAATTGTTTTCCAGTACTGTGTGTAAGTAGAATTCTAAATGCCCGAGGTAAAATTTTAAATTGTCAAAGTAACATGTTTGAACTTGTCGAAGTAGGAGGTCTGATCTGTCGAAATAAAATTATGAACAATCAAAGTAAAAAGTGTGATCTGTCGAAGTAGAAATCTGATCTGTCGAAGTAATATTTTGATCTGTGTTTAAGTAAAATGTAGAACTGTCAAAGTAAAAAGTGTCATTTATCGAAGTAGAAATCTGATCTATCGAAGTAATATTATGATCTGTGTATAAGTAAAATTCTGAAGTGTAAAAGTTTGTTGAATGTGCGGTAGATCGAATGCTCGATATATTTGAAAATCGAGTGGTAGGTTATCTGGGGATGAATGTTCAAGATACGGTGTAGTCGATTACTCGTGAGAGAGAAGTGTATGTGTCAAAGGTTTGTTGGATTTGACTGGATGGTCTAATAGCCCAGACAGCTGGTCTGTCAGAACGATATGCACTCCTGAGGTAGTGTATCATGCATGTAATCATGATTTTTGCTCGTTTTACAGAAAAAAATGTGATGTGATGTTGGGACTTGACTGGAAGGCTTCAAGTGAGGATTAGAAGGTTTGAGAGGCTTTTGAGTTTACAGCTAATTGAGAGTGAGCGTGCGCGTCGCACATGAGGAGAATGAGGGGTAAATAGGTAAAAACCTATTGCAGCTAAAAAGCCGGGGTAGTGGGGGCGTGGTAATGATAGTGGGTTGGAAATCGAAGCGGTTTTGGCATTTTCAGGAGGTATATAAATGTGAAGGAAATAACCAATATACTATTCATAGAGAAAAAATAGAGAGTGAGAGGAGGAGAAACGTACGCCATTGTTACGTAAAGTTTGATAGAGGTTGCTAAAGTTATTGCTGAGTACAGACTGACTTGCTGTTTTGGGTATATTTCTACTTACACAGGTATGTCGATTTATCTTTATCTGTTTTTATTTGGTTATGCCTTCTGTATCTGTAAGTAAGATCTTCTGGCCTCATAATTGAAAGGTGATGGTCAAGGTAAGGGGAATTCATGAGTCTGAGTTCTAGCCCATTTTGGGATTTGGAGGGTATTGACGGAGGGACTGGGTTTAGGATCGAGTTTTCGATTGTGTTTGTAACTGCTGGAGAGGGTAGAGGAGAAAAAGGTTATTGACACGGAATTTTCGAATGTATCGATCTAATTGTGTGCCTCTTCTTCTGTAGGATCATACCCGTCAAGCTTCGAGACTAAGGCTAATAGACGAGGAGGTCGACGAGAATAAGGCTAGTGTGTCTGGTCGTGCTCCAATGTATGAAGGCAGTGACTTAGAAGAACTGGTCATAGCAAATGATATCCCACTGGTAGTGGTGGTTCTTGGAGGTTCGAGTGGTAAACATTGTAAGACGGTTGTGACAGAAGATAGTGATGAAGAAGAGGTAGAGGGAGGAGATGGGAACGAGGGTAATGCTAGACCTCCGGGTGGAGAAATAAGAGAAAAGGAGCAGAGTGATTGTAGTGAGGATTTGACTGAGTCGGATAAGGCCGAGGGTTCTATCTCGGTTAGAGATAAAAAGAGAGTAAATTGATTTGTTGCCAAACTTCAGTTGTCGAAGGTGGGGGTGATGTTAAGTACGGCGGGAATAGGGTGGACTTTCAGGTCGAACCCGCGAGAGGGTATAATGGCTTACAGGGTTCAAATTTGACTGGGAATGCAGCTTCCCCTCCGAAGGATGGTGAAGGAGGTGTTAAATTTTTGGGAAGCTGCCCCAGTTCAGATGAATGGAAATTTTTATGAGATGATGAGGGTAATTGAGGGTATGAATATAAAGTTAAGGAGTGAGAAGAGGGGTTTAATCGAATGGTACGATGTGGTATCATTTTACTCGAGGAAGGCGAACCAGAATGTGGGAGTGTACATACCATATTCAGTGTCACCCAGAGAATCCCTGGTTGTTTAATCTGTGGTCGACGGGTATCAGGGTGGATTAGAGACCTGCTTGTAGTACGGGGTAAATTTGAGAATGTCGAAGGGGAGGACTCATATAGGTTACATCATAAAGTCTATAACCCGAGTGAGTCTGTTGTCGAAGGTTTTATTTTGATATGTTGCCCGAATAAACTGTGATTATATTTCTGTTTTTCTGCAAGTCCGACTAACCGGTCTTGGGAGAATCCGAGGGATTATATTGACGTTATGATCAATTCCGACGAGGAGTGGGATAATTTTATATTCAAGAGTCTTGGTATCAAGAGGAAGATAAATTAGAAAACGGATTCCCTGCTTCGAAGCGTACCCATTATGCCGAAGCCATCAAAGAAGAGGAGAGGCGAAGGTGGTTCGAAAGTATTCAAAGAAATGGGGGAGGATGATTTGGCAAGGATAATTCAGTATGTTCCGAAGACGAAAAGGGCATCGAAGCAAGCAGTGCCAGTGCCCGAAGTGACTAGTGATGTTTTGAGACTGAGGCCGAGGTAGGTACCAACACAGGCTGAGAAAGAAAGGGAAGGGCAAGGTTATTCCTGAGTATCTGAAGGTGCAACAGACGAAGGTTATTCAGCGCAAACGGCGTAGGGCATTGGGGGAAGATGATACGGAGGATGAGGGTGAAAAGATGACGGAGGCTAAACGAGAAGATCAGGCTCTGGCCAAGGCTGCTTCTATGGCCGAACTCTGCAATAATGACCCAGACGAGGCTTCGAGGTGTATGAAGAAGAGTATGAATCAGGTAACTGTCTATTATTGTTTGTGAAATTCTGAAATTTCATAACCGTTTCATGCTTCGAGAAGTAGTGACAGCTCAAATACTCTAGCAGACGGATTCTTGGGCACAATCATACAACAAGGCAGTAAAAGTGGGAAAAAGGAGGTTGTGGGAGACGCCTGACAGTCTGGAGCTTACTCAGGGGAAAGAAGCGTCGTTGTTGTCTGATAATAATAAGTTGAAGCAGGATCTGGAGGCTATCAATGATGCAGTCGAGAAGAGACTGGAGGATCAACGTTTTAATCATGAGCAGGTATTGCAGTCGAAGCTATCTGTGAAGGATAAGGAAAAGGTAGAACTGAAGGTACGTTATCAGGCATAGTTTGATGGTGAATGTAGAGTTACTGTCAGGATGAAGGAGTTTATTGAGAATATGGGGTTTGATCCTGGCACTTTAGAATACCTTCCTGTTATCGAAGATCCTGTTGCTGAGGACTCTTTGTAGGTGAAGGAGAGAGAGGAAGAAGTTGTTGTTGGATGTGCTGGAGGTGACATGGAAACTTTTGCTGGCGAAGGTATTGCTGCTGGAGCTTCGATTGACGTAATTGCTGATGGTATAGGGTCGAGACCTTCGATTGGAGGTGCTGAAGGCGTCGGTGCTGAAGAGCCTGTTGAGAAAGAGGATGCAGCCGTTTCAAAATGAGGTATTTGTACTGAAGTGCTATGCCTATTTTTTCTTATTTGCTGTGGAGTTGTAATATTTGAACCATGTTTATTTTTCTGTGGGATTGGTCCTGGAACTTGATTTGTGTGAACTTGACCTACTTTGAATTGCTGTGCGAGATTCTTTATATTGTTCTGAACATGATTTGTATTAAGTTTTGCTGAAACTGCTTCTCTGATATATATATTGTTCTGAAATTTCTTGCATGTGGTGGGATTGTGGATATTTATGTATACTTGTATCTGCATATGCTGCAACTATCAAATGATTGTAGAGTGGTCGAATGTAGAGGGATTTGCTGGACATCGAAAGCCTAAGCCACAGCGAAGTAAGATGTGGTCGCCCCCAACTCATCTTCGAGGGTCAGGTCTCTAGACCATTCGTGCCCCCCGAGTTTGCTCGAATGTTGGGAGTTTGAAAAGTTTTGAGGTCGCCGCCATGTATCAATTGGGCTGAGGTTGACATGATACTTAGAGAAAACCTAGAAATTTACTGGACTTCGAAGGCCTGAGCCACAGCGAAGTAATACATTCTCACCGCCAATGCATTCTCGAGGGTTCGGTCTTTCGACCATTCGTGCCCCACGAGTTTGCTCAAATATTGGAAGCTTAAAAATTTCAAGGTCACTCCCAAGTATCAGTCGGGTCGAGGGTTGACGTGATACTTAGAGGAAACCAGGAAATCCACTGGACTTCGACAGTTTAAACCAGATCGAAGCATAACTGTTTGCCCACAATGCATTCCCGAGGGTCCGGTCTTTCAACCATCCTTGCCCCTCGAGTTTGCTCAAAATTGGGAGTTTGAAATATTTCAAGGTCGCCCCCAAGTATCAGTCGGGTCGAAGGGTTGACATGATACCCAGGCTTAACCAAGAATTTTAATGGACAACAGGAGACAAAGCTTGGGAGAAAAATATGTTTATTGATTATTCTGTGTTTACATCAGATGTACAAGGTTGAGGCCGCGGCCAATTTTATGAAACCAGCTGCATTATGTTCCAGGGATTAGGTAGAGGCTCTTCGTCCTCTATCATCAGATAGTATGAACCCTTGTTAGTTTTGTCGTAAATGACATAAGGTCCTTCCCAGGATTCGGCTAGCTTTTCTGCATTTCGAGGCTTCAAAGATTGAGTGACGCGTCAAAATACGAGGTCTTCAATGTTGAAACTTCATGGTCGAACTCTCTTGTTGTATAACTTCTGAAGTGATATATGGTAGCGGTCGAGGTTGGCGATGGCTCGGTCTCTGGTTTTGTCGATCCATAACATGTTACATCCGAGTTCAAACTTATTATCATCATCTGGGAGGTTGGGATCTCGTGTGGGTACTTTGAATTGAGTAGGGAGCACTGCTTCAGTACCATAGGCTAGAAGCAAAGGGGTGCAACCTGTAGATTTTGTTGGTATTGTTCGATAAGCCCAGAGGACATGTTGAAACTCCTGAACCCATCGACTTTTCTTCTCATCGACACATTTCATAAGACCGTCGATAATGGTTTTGTTGATTGCTTCAACTTGTCTGTTGCCTTGGGGATAGTAAGGTGTTGAGGAAGAGAGGATGATGTAGTGTTTCTTGAGGAAATTTATGACTTGATTACCGACGAACTGGGGACCATTGTCGCATCGAATCATATGAGGGCATCGGAAGCATGTGATGATGTTTTCCCATAGAAATTTGCTAACTTCTTCTTTTCTGGTTTGGCATAAAGGTACAGCTTCGACCCATTTGGTAAAGTAATCTCTGGCAACAAGGATATTTTCTCTGCTACCCGAGGCTTTAAGGAAGGGACCGATGAGATCGATGTCCCATTTATTGAACAGCTAGGAAACTTGACTAAAATGAAGGCCGTGTGAAGGGCGGTGGATGTCATGGGCGTGGCGCTGGCATTTGTCACAGTGATTGGCGTACTCTTCGACTTGTTTTTTTATGTTCGGCCAGAATAAACCTTGAGAGACGGCTCGAAGGGCCATCGAACGACCAGCAGTATGAGCACCCCAGGTATCTTGATTGAGTTTACCTAGAATTATAAAGGCTTCGGCTTAAGAGACGCATCGAAGGAGGACGCCATTTGGAGATTTGCGATGTAACTCATGTTTGTGGATGGTGTATCTGCAAAAGTTCTCTAATAATGATATTTTGGCTTTGGGATCATCTGGGAGGGTAGCATTGTTGAAGTAATAAAGGAATGGTGTTCGCCAGTTGTCAGGAACGGGACTCTCGCCCCCAGTATTGATAGCATTGACTTCCATCTGGTCGATACTTGGGCGTTCTAGTACTTCAATATAGAGGGTTCAAGATTCTGATTAGCCTAACATAGCTGTTATATAGGCGAGGGCATCTGCGTGTCGGTTTTCTCCTAGAGGGTAATGAGTGATAGAAATTTTTTCAAGAAAACGGTTCATGCGTTATCGAATGAGAGTAGCATATTCAGCCATGCGACCGTTAGCTTGATTTTTACCAGTGTAATGTCTCTAAATAAGTTAGGAATCTGTGAAAACTGCAAGTTTGGGAATACCGAGTTCGAGTGCGAGGTCGAGGCCATGGATCAAAGCTTCATACTCGGCTTCGTTGTTAAAGCATTCGAAGGTAAGTTTGACTGGCTTCACTATTTGATCATTGGTAGGTTTGACCAGGACTATGTCGAGCCCTGAACTGTTAGGCCCAGCGGATCCATCTGTGAAAAGATGCCATTCAGTGTTGGGGTTCCATAAATCGGTTACTTCGGGCTGATCTTCTGTTAGGTCATCTTCATGTTCTTCCCAATCGACATCTTCGAGTGGGAAGTCAGCGAGGAAATTTGCTACTGCTTGGCCTTTCTGGGATATCTGTTTCTTGAATGAGATGTCATGTTCACCAAGATAGACAGACTACTGTTATACTCATCTGGATTTCTCTTTCTTGCTGAGTACTTCTCGAAGGGGATAACTTGTTATAACAGGGATGGGGTGAGCTTAAAAATATGTTTTGAGTTTGAGGGATGAGTATACAAGGGTGAGGAGAAAATGCTCAAGTTTTAAATATCGAGTTTTGCTGATAAAATATACAGGCTTTTCAATGCTTGATTTGATTCGAATGAGCATTGAACTGATGGAGGTGTCTGTAATAGCGAGATATAAAAAGAGTGTCTCACCTTCGATGGGGGTGTTGATAATGGGTGGTCGACCAAGGTAAGTTTTGAGTTTGAGGAAGGCCTGTTCACATTCTGGTGTCCATTTGATCTCAGGGTGGTTTTTCTTTTTTGTTTTGTAGACGCCTTGGTCGCGAAAAGGGAAAAGAGCCAAGCACAACGGTCTAAGGATTTTGAAATAAAACGGTTGAGGGCCGCAATTTTACCAACCACTTTTTGGATGTCTTTTTTGGTTCGAGGCGAAGGCATGTCAATAAGGGTATGGGTGGGTGGGGTCGATCTTGATACCTCATTTATTGATAAGATGGCCTATAAATTTACCAGACGAAATGCCAAATTGGCATTTTTCTGGGTTGAGTTTCATGTTGTATGTTCGAAGTATTGAAAAGACTTCGGTTAGGTCTTGAATATGGGTCTATTTCTGAAGGCTCTTGCATAACATGTCGTCGATGTAGACTTCGACCGACTATCCAAGCAAGGGTTTGAACATTGTCGTGACAAGGCATTGGTAAGTAGCACCCGCATTTTTAATGTCGAAGGGCATGACATTAAAACGGTAAAGGCCTTGTTCAGTGATAAAGGGAGTTTTATGTTGATCATCGGGGAGAAGGGGTACCTGATTGTAACCCAAAGCTGCGTCTATCATTGACAGGCGCTCATGTCCAGCTGTGGCATCGAGGTGGACTGAGATAATCGGGAGGGGGAAACTGTCCTTTGATGTATGCATGTTGAGTTCTGTGAAGTCGATACAGATTCTGATCTTGCTGTTCTTTTTGGGAACTGCAACAATATTTGATATCCAATTAGCATATTTTACTTCTTTGATGAAACCTACGGCTATAAGCTTGTCTACTTCGAGGTTTACTGCTTCTCGAAGGCGTGTGCCAAGGTACGCTTCTTCTGTTTAACTGCTGTAAAATGGGGAATGAGATCGAGGTGGTGGCATGCCAAACTGGGGTCGACACAGGGCATCTCCTGGAACGTCCATGCAAAGACATCTTTGTTTGCTCGAAGGAAGTCTGAGAGCTCAAGGCATTCTGCCTCGTCAAGAAAAGTTCCAATAAATGTTCCTCGACCAGGACGGTCAAGTTTGATATAAATAATGGGTTTGAAAAATTAGGTGGTATCTGCCGAAGGTGTGGGGATAGAGAGGAACAATGATTTCTATGGGTGGCTGACGAGCCTCCGAGTTTGATCGATCTCCAGATGTTCGCATGAATGGGCGAGGCGTTGAAAGCCTTTTAAGCTTCATGTACCCAAGAGGGTGGTAAAACGAAGGGATTGATAATATGTCAAAGGTATGGCACACATGGCATGGAGCCAGTCACGTCAGAGGATACCGAGTTATTCTGATTTCTTATCGACGACAAGAAAACTGGCTTGAAGTGTGACTGGGCCGGTAGTAACTGGGAGGCTGATTCAACGAACAACAACTTCTGTGGCGTCATTAAAACCTTTTAGTTCAACATTGGCAACAGTGATGAGGTCGGTTTTCTTCATGGTTTGGATAGTTTGGAGGAAAAGAACATCAGCTGCACTTCCTGTGTCTATGAGCATTGTGTGGAGGACAAGGTTTTTGATCTTAATCATGATGCCTAATGGTTCATAATGGTGAAAATGGACATGGGATGTGTCACAGTCGATAAAAGAGATGTATTTAGGTTAAGGGAAGAGGCTTGATCCTAATAGGAGAGTGTGCAGCTTCTCCTGGTAGGTAAGTTTATAGCATTATGCGTCACGTTTACATTTTCTCTTAGAACGGCCACTGCCGATGTTATTGACTTCGATGAAATTTATTCGGTAGATATGCACCTCGGCCGGGTCGGCAGTAGGGGTAGGTTGAGGTTTGAGGTATGGCCCGTTAAGGTAACTGGGAAGGTCGGCAACATACTGATGTAGACGACCTGCTTTGAGGATGATTTTGAGAGAGCGCTGGAGGGTAAAACATTTGTTAGTGTGGTGACAGTTACACTTGTGATTGGCGCAGTACGGTTTGCCTGGTTTGACTTCGATGGGGAATGGGATATGCCAGATGGGATCTGCCTGTATATGTGGCAGAAGGGTGCTAAGAGGAGCAGTAAGTATGGGTAGGACCGGCTTCAGTCTCTTTCTGTGAGCTTCGACATTGTTATCATTGTGAGGTCGTTTGCGGCTCTCAGTCTCCTATTAGATGGGAGCGATCAGGGGTGTTGGAGTAGAAGGTGGGCCTTGCCGAGGATTATTGAAGTTGGTGGTGTTCGAAGGTTGCCTCTGTTTACGTGATTCGTGGAGGCGCTAGAGGTCGATATAGCCATTAACTTTTGAGAGCATCTCCTCGAGGGTTCGATGTTTATGGAGGACCAGGTACTCTTTCACCCGGCTGTAATCTGGTAAAGCATTTGAGTACGCGAGCACAACATTTGCGCAGTCAAGGTTCTCGACTTTCTGTGATTCATCGAGAAACCTCTTGGTGAAGGCTTCAAGGGTTTCATTATTGGATTTTCTGAAATTGAACAGGGCATCGACTCTGACTTCTCCGTCTTTGTTGAAAGCAAACTAAGCGATGAAAAGCTATGACAGTTGCTCGAAGCTCCGGATCGAACCATTAGAGAGATTGTGATACCACCGAAGGTGGCTGTCAGTGAGGCTGGTGGGAAAAAGGTGGCACGTCAGGTGGTCAGCAGTGGAGTAGAGGCTCATAGTATTTTGGAATTCCAAAATAAGAGATTGAGGGTCTGTGTTGCGGTATTTACTGAGTATGGGAGCACAGAAATTTGGAGATATCTCGATGGTGAGAAGTTTAGGGCAGAGGGGGTTATTCAATCTACTGCATGGGTTAGGGGTTGGGCTCGTGCTGACGCGAATAACAGGTTAAAATTTGTAATCGAAGTCCTGCTGTGCAGCATAGGCAGGATGGGGGAGATAGAGGGATTCGAGGATGGTGGGGTCGAGTATGTGGTATGATTTATGCACTGCGCTCCCTGAGACGTTCACGAGTAGGGCAACGTTTAGAGTGTCTAGAGGAGCGAAGGGTAGAATCAGAGGAATCTTCTGTAGGGTGAATACCAAGATGGATAAAGCCAGTAGGTAGAATAGTGTGAGGGGAACCCTCGGCACCGATGTGAGCTGGGGGTACTTCGATATTTGGTAGGGGCCTAAGGTGAGCGCGGGCAGACACGCTCGAAGGGTCTGGTGCTTGGGATGGTCGAGCGGCGTCCAGGGGCTGTAGTCTCTGCAACTTTCAAACGGTGTTACATAACTCGTCGATTACCCGGTTCAGTCTGTCGGCATCATCCAGGTGGCAGTTCTGTTCAACTTCAAACTCCAGCTGGTACTTTTCACGTTCCTGGTAAAGCTGGTTGTGGTGTCACTCCTCGGCTTGAGCAAATTGTTGAGAAAGTAAGGCTAGTTGGGCGACCACTCCGTCGGCGGAGTTTCTAGCATGGTTAGAACTGGAACGGAGGGTAGGTGCCATTGAGAATAATCTGCTGAAGTTAAAATCAAAAGGAGGGGAGAATAAGAAATAGAGATTGGTAGGGTGGGAAGCACAAACGGCGCTAAATGTAGGGGCTTAACTTCTTGCAGAGGGGAAGTCGGCTCTTACACCATTGGGTTTAATATTCAATCAAAGGGATTCAAGTACGTAATCTTGAATGCGAATAATCTATATACCATATACTTGCTTGGAGGCCTGGAATGTGACTCTCCACGACCTCTGATGAGGATTTTAAGAGTATTTGTATTTCTGTCGAGTGGTCGAAGGTTCGAGTACTGGGTTTTACAAGGTGATCAAAGGTAAACAATAAGTGGTCTGGGGAGAGTTTTTCCAACCCTGCCTAGGTTCCCCATCTCTCCTATTTATAGAATCATAAGAAGGGTTGAGTCACCAAGGTTAGGTCAGATTACAAGTACATAATTCGGGTATCCTCCGGATATCGAACGGGTATCCTAGAGCTAGTGTTGATGCCGAAAATGCAGGGCCTATCACCATACTCTGCCACTATAACTTTCTGTCGATTCTGTCACTGTGCATTATAACTGTAGCCGCCTGTTAGTTCTGTTACTGTAGCTGACTGGACTGACAACGGCGTCATTCCTATCTGGTGAGCTGGTTATCTTATCTTGCTTCGGCCATGTACGGATATGGTCAAAGCATTTCTGATGTTGAAGTGAAGTTCTTCTTCGAGGCTTGTTCAGAGTCGAGGTTTCGTCTTCGGATAATCTTTGGGAAACTTGTTTGGGGATTGTATGGGCTTCGAGATATTCGAGTAGGCTTTGAAGTAGCCTTCGAGTGTTTGACTAGAAGGCTGTGAGTAGGCTACTTCAATGATGTCGTAGACATATGGAAAGATATGAAAG
The DNA here is from genome assembly GCA_014058105.1 of Kingdonia uniflora. Taxonomy (NCBI): domain Eukaryota; kingdom Viridiplantae; phylum Streptophyta; class Magnoliopsida; order Ranunculales; family Circaeasteraceae; genus Kingdonia; species Kingdonia uniflora. The sequence continues at coordinate 2,986,453 of JACGCM010000622.1, forward strand.
CTAGTATTACCTGTGCTTTATCTTATGTCTGGCAGAGTCCATTGATTGAAAAAAAGTGTTACCTTGCTTTAATTACAGGAGATGGAGTAGAGTCAGCCAAACCAAGTATTATCATTGATTTAACTAGTAAATTGTCGATTGAAAGCTAGTATTATCTATCCTTTAATCTATATATTGCCTACAAAGTAGAGAGATGTATAAAGAATACTTGTAAGTTTCATTGATTTCAGAAAAATGATTTACATTGGATGGAGATAGAAATCTCACTTGTGGAATGAAAAAAAGAAAAGAAACTGAAATGGAGTAGTGAGGGACCTAAGGAGAATATCATTTCAGTCGCCTAGTGTTCAAAGGACTTGAGATATAAACGCTTTTTTTTGTCATGAGGTAATATGATCCTAGGCCTGAGAGATCTGTGATAAGGAATGGACCCTCCCAATTGTCTGCTAGTTTCTCAGCATGAAGCTCGTTGGTATTTCTCTGAGGATGATGAGGATTATATCATCGATTTGAAAAGTATAGTTTATGACTCGTTTGTTGTACGAACTGGCTAGCATATGGTGATATCAACCTAGGTTAGTGATGGCACGTTCCATGGTTTTATCGATCCAATTGAGGTTGCATGCCAATTCGAACTCATTTTCTTTGTCAGTTAGCTCGTGATTTTTGACTGGATGGTGGTATTCATAAGGAATGACGGCCTCAGTGCCATAGGCAAGGAGGAATGGAGTGCAGCCGGTTGACTGTCGTGGAGTGGTACGATATGCCTATAAAACATGTTGGAGTTCTCAAACCCAATTCCTTTTTTATGAGAGTATAACCTTTTTTGAGTCCATCGACGATGATTTTGTTGGTGATTACGGCATGGCCATTGCCTTGAGGGTAGTAGGGGTTGGATGGTGAGTGAATGTTGTTGCGTTGGTTGAGGAAAACTACGACCTTTTCTCTAACAGATTGGGGCCCGTTATCGATACGAATTAGATGGAGGCACCCAAACTGAGTGATGATGTGTTCCCAGATAAAAGAGATGATCTCTTCTTCTCTAGTTCGATAGAGTAGAATCACTTCTACCCATTTTGTAAAATAATCAGTAGCTATGAGGAGGTGGCGGCGGTTACCTGGAAAATTAGGAAACTCGTCGACCAGATCGAGTGCCCATCTTTTGAATGGCCAAAACACCTTGTTTGCATGGAGTTTGAACGCAGTGGCGAGTATCATCTTTCCATGTCGCTGGCATGCATCATATTTGTATGAGTTTTCTTCTGCTTGCTTGCGCATGCCAGAACAGAATATTCCTTGTATTATGGCTTTGTTTGTTAGTGATCAACCTGCGACATAAGAGCCACAAGTCCCTTCATGTAAATTATGGAGCATCTCATCTGCTTTATGTTTTGAGAGGCACTTAAGGTAAGGCCCCGTGACCGATCAGCAGTACAAGGTACCATTTTGATTGGTGTAGCGCTTTGAGTTGTCCATCAGCTATCGGCGCTCCTTCGGGTCTGTAGGAAGTGGTCATTCACATTTGTTGTCGATACCGAGATAAACTAAGAAAGGCTTTCGCCAATCGTCGTCTCCCCTTTTATCGCCCCCAGTGTTGATCGTAGATACAAAAATGCGAACAATGCTGGGGTTAAAATCATTTCGATTTGGAGATATCGAGCTTTTGTGCCTAAAACCCTGGCTAGTTATGCCAAGGAATCGACGTGCCTGTTCTCACCTCGAGGAAGATAACCAATAGTTTCTTGTACAAACTTGCTCATTCTATCTGTGACGAGGGCTACATATTCAATCATCTTGCCATTTTTCTTGTATTGCTCTGTGTAATGGTGGACAATGAGTAGTAAATCTGTGTCAACGGAGAGTTCAGGGACGCCGAGCTCAAGGGCGAGGTCAAGTCCGTGAATAAGAGCTTTGTACTCGGTGACATTATTTGAGGCCTCAAAATACAGGCGAATTAATTTCTTAAATATGTCGTTGGAAGGGGTAATAAGTATGATTCCAATTCCTGACCCTGCGGGTCCTGCCGATCCATCTGTTAGAAGTTTCTAACCCTTCCTTGTAATCCATTCAGCTCGCTCTTTAAATGCTTTTGGGGGTGGATCCTCTCTGTAGGTTCCTCTGAAAGGTTAAGATTGTGCTCTTCCCACTCAGAATCTTCTACTGGAAAATCCGTGAGTAAATCGGTCACGGCCTGCCCTATTTCGGAATAACGTTGTTCGAACTTGATATCATGTTCTCCCAAACTGACTGACCATTATTGTATTCTTCTTGATTTTTCTTTCTTGAATAGAACTTCCCGAAGGGGGTAGTTTATCGTGACTTTGACTGAATAAGCTTGGAAGTAGTGCTTGAGCTTCTGTGAAGTATAAACAAGAGTAAGAAGAAGCTTTTCGATTTTAGAGTACTTTGTTTCTGCTGGAGTGAGGGTTTTGCTGATAAAGTAAACTGGCTTCTCGATTTTCCCTTCAAGTCAAAAGAGAACCGAGCTGAGTGAAGTATCTGTAACTGCGAGGTAGATAATCACTTCCTCATTATCTATTGGGGTGCTCATGATGGGAGACTTCCCCAAATAGGTTTTGAGGTTATGAAAAGCTACCTCGCATTCTGATATCCATTGAACCTCTGTATTTGGCTGAACTTTTCTTCATATGGTACAACTGTGAAGTAATAGGAACAGCCAATGACAGCGGTCTGAAGATTTTAAAACGAAATGGTTGATTGCGGCAATCTTGTCGGTAAGTTTTTGAACGTCTTTTGTTGTTTATGGAGATGGCATGTCGAGTAAAGCCCGAATCTAATCTGGATCGGCCTCAATACCCTTCTTGTTGATGAGGCGGCCTAGAAATCAACCTGAATGTACTCCGAATTGACATTTATCAGGATTGAGACGCATCTTATAAGATAGAAGTATGTTGAATATTGTGTTGAGATCTGAAATATGATTGATAGACTGTAAGCTCTTGTACAGGAGATCGTTAAATGTAGACTTTCCTGAGATGTGCTCTGAACATGGTAGTCATCAATCATTGATAAGTTGCACCTGCGTTCTTGAGTCCGAAGGGTATGATTTTGTAGCAATAAAGTCTTCTTTCAGTAATGAAAGTGGTATTTTCTTGATCTTCATCCAAGAGTGGAATCTGATTGTATCCTGAAGCAGCATCCATCATTGATAGAAGTTCATGACCCTATGGAATCAAGGATCTGATGAATGTTGGGAAGAGGAAAACTATCCTTTGGAGTATGTTTGTTGAGATCAGTGAAATCTACACACACGCAGACCTTTCCATTCTTTTTTGGGACAACAACGATGTTGGATATCCAGTCTGGATACTTGGCTTCTTGAATGAATCCCACATTGACCAATTTCTCGATCTCCATGTTAACTTTATCTCAAAATTGTAGTGATAAGCGTCATTATTTCTGTTTGACTGCGGTGGCATTGATGTTGATTGCCAATTTGTGACATGCCTTGGTTGGGTCTACCCCAGGCATTTCTTCGAAAGACTACGCAAAAACATCTCTATTTAGTCGTAAGAACTGAATGAGAGCGTCTTTCGCATGTTAAGCCAGCTTAGTACCGATGAAAGTACCTATGCCTGGTCCATTAATGTTAACGTATTCGGTGGGCTCCACTGTGGATGGCTGATCATCTGGGCAATCAGCTTCCTGTAATTGTTATGTAGTAAATTTGCCTGAGGTATCTAGAATTGCAGAGACGGTATTTTTGCAAGCTTGAGAAAGCTTTTGACTACCCCTAATTTCATAAATACCATTGTCGCGTTTGAAGCGGAGTGCTTGATGATAGGTGGAAGCGATCGCTTCCATATTATGAATCCAACAACGGCCCATAATCCTGAGATAACGAGATTTGGCGTTGATCACATAGAAGATGACGTCGATGGTGGCTAGTCTAACGGTAATAGGTAAGGTGATCTTCCCTACTCGTTCATCTTTAGAACCATTGAATCTACTGATATCGGTGTCACTTTGAATAACTTGATCGGTCAATCCCATTTGGTCGATGGTGCTCTGAAAGAGGATCTCAATACCACTGCCAGCATCGATCATCATCGTGTACATTATATCCTCTAAGATTTAGTAGACTTATATCTTTCAGTCATCATCTATTCCAGGTCGACGTAGCCATTGACCTTGGTGATTATATCCACCAAGGTTGTAGGTTTGCTAAGGAAGAGGTACTCATTGGCTTTGTAGTCCAATTGGAGTACATTGGTGAAAGCGGTAACAACGGTCTTCTGATCAGGATTGCCCACTTTACGTGCGAGTTCTAATAACTTCTTTGCAAATGCTTCGAGTTTCTCTCCGTTGGATTATTTGAGACTGATAAGAGAATATAGATTTTCTTCTTTATCTCTGTTATAAGCATATGTCTTGATGAATTGTTTCTGTAACTGGTCGAATGTGCATATGGAGTCATCAGGTAGAGAATGGAACCATCAGAACGGTTCATCCTACATACTTGTGGCGAACAGATGGCAGAGAATGTGGTTGAGATTAGAGTACAACCTCAATGAATCACGGTACTGTTGAATGTGCTCCTTGGGATTGGTGCCCTTGTATTTGCCAATTTTTGGAGAATGCAAACCTTTCGGAATATCTATATCGAATAGTTCTTTGGCAAGCGGACTTCCTTGTAACTTGGTAAGGTCGTCGGTTGTGCCCAAAACTTGTACTTCGATCAACTCCTTAATCCGCTGGTCCATATGCTCTTGTGTGACATAGTGACGGATCGATTGAGCGGCTTGACGAGGAGGTTGTGGATTATGAGTACCGGTACCTTCACTCAAACGATCTCGTGCTGGAACTCGAGGTAAAGATCTATGTGATCTTCTTCTTGATGGATAGAACATCGGTGACTTCGGCTAATTTTAGATTTAATATCCCCTCCCAAATGAATGGAAGGTTGTGGTTCATTTTGAATAGGTTGGGAAATAGCCTTGCTGGTGGCTCTTTGAGGTCCCAATCTTTCCCGTGCAGAAATCCAGGAGGTTTCTGGCACCTGATCACGATCTCGTGGTGGAGAAGCCTGCTGAATGTTCTGCAGAGCTTGCAAAACAGTCTACATTATAGTCATTTGATCTTCGTGTCGTTTGAGCGCTTTCAAACGAGCTTGTCATTCGGCGTCGAGCTATTTCTCACGGAGCTCTCGGTCATGAGTAAATTGTTGTTCGAGCTCATTGCGATTCTCTGTTTCAGTGTTGAGATTCGCTCGAAGCTCTGAAAGTTATTCCAACTCAATTGGGAGATCTAGCTAGACTCCGGGAGTTGGTCGCCTGGATGTGACCATGATTGAAATATTGTAGTAAAGTGATTAAATATCTTGGGATACCGTGAAAAGAATTTATTTCTCACAAACGGCGCTAAATGTAATAGCCTAATTCTATGAGCTCGATGTGGCCTGGAATTAGTCCTTACAGCAATGTACATGTGACTTATAATCTAGTAAACAGGAAATGACACGAGTATTTAGCGTGGAAAACCTATGAATAGGTTAAAAAACCACGACCTCGTGCGAAGGGTTTTGTAATAGTGACTTTTATTGCTTGAGGCTGACGATATCTTATTATAAGTTATCTCTAGACTTAGAACTATTTGATCTTGTGAATAAGAAGTTTTGAGTGTTTGAGAATATCAGAAGATATATTCTCCTTCGTGATTTCTTATATATTTTCTGGTCCTTGTCTCTTCTGAAACTTTTCATTTATATACGCCCCTTTCGCAGCTCTTCATCGTCCTGGAGCACGTTCTCCGAACAATGTGGTTAGTGGCTGTTGACTGAGTAACTATTGAGTTCGTGAGAGACAGGTGGTTTTAACTTGTTCAAGTTTTTCAGTTTAAGCTCGACCCACGTTTATCATCAATTCGTGGAGTAAGTGCCAATGTTTGACTGAGAAGTCATGTGGAGGATGCGTGAGCCTGAAATGGAGGTAGATCGAACTGGGGACAACTCGATTCTAGGTGAGATCGAGGGATAGGACCCTAGAGCTATCATGGTGAGTAAGGTAGTAATTTAATTGGGTATCTGCCAAGGAATTCTATGACCTTTTTCTTAATAAATTGTGACCCGTTGTCAGAGACTATCATGTGCAGTATACCAAATTGTGTGATGAGGTTGGTCCACAAGAATTCAATGATGTCTTCTTCTTTTGTTTGAGCGAGTGTCGTTACTTCAACCTATCTGGTGAAATAATCTGTGATGACCAACAAGTACTATCAGTTTCTTCTTGCCATAAGTAGGGGGCCGACTATGTCCATTCCCTACTTTACGAAGGGCAAAGGGCTGCTGACTATGTTAAGGTCAACCGTAGGAGCATGTATCTCATGTGCATGGACTTAATACTTGATACATTTCATGGCATACTCCAGTGTATCCTACCGCATTGTAGGCCAGTAGACTCCTTGAGTTTTGGCTCTGCCGAACATCGACAGCCCTGCTTTGTATCTTTCCCAAACACCTTCATGAATTTCTTTTATAGGAATTTTTAACACACCCCATACTTAAGAAGCTCACCCGGCCAATTTCATATATTTTTTAGATTAATGAGTTCACCCCATCTCTTTATAAAATACAAAATTAAGATGAAAAAAAGGTTAAGTAGGTAGCTCACCCCACTCCCCATATTTTAGCTTCTCCCTTTCCATTATAAGGTTTTGAATCATCAAGTATATCTTTCTTTATCATTTTTACTCGGTCCAAATTCAAGATATTTAGGGGTAAAAGCCGTGTTTTCTTTTCTAGTGTATGCATCTTTTAAAATCTATGAAAATGAGTATTTGCTTTGATGAGTATATGGATATTTTTGTTATTAATGATCATGATCATGACCATGAGGTTGCGTACTACGATATGCATTACATCTCTTGATGTAATTTTGAGGTTAAAAAGATATATTTTATCCCATGTTTACTAAATAGAAATTTTCTTGCAAGGAGTTACTGCTATTTTGAGAAGTTTGAGTTTTCTCCCCTTTTACAAGCTTATAAAAAAAGTAAGCAACAAAAATGCCTTATGAAGAGTCAAATTATTTAGGTTGTTAGAGAAGATCGATTGGGATATGAGGGATGAGCTTTTATGTGTTATCATTTTGGGGATATATTTGTCCATACTTATGAAGATTTTTTTTTTTTTTTTTAATACTTATGAAGAATTGTTATGTAACATAAAACAAATTGGCTGGGGTGAGCTTATAAAGTTTGGGGTGTATTTAAAACTTTTTTTTTCTTTTATTAGCTATTTTCCATCTTCGCGTAAGATACATGTAGGCCAGGGTGCTCCGATAACTATTTTGTACAACTTGCCCCCTTCTTCGTGAAATTTGCTTAACCTATTCATGAGTTGAGTAACCTCTTTGCAATCTACTGGGAGGATATCCTATCCCAGATACTTGATATATGGAGTCCGCCAGTCTATGGGTCATAGATCTATGGCCATGGTTGTCACCTCACTGGACATTTGCGTTGGTTTGTCCAAAACTACCACTTCAATTGTTCATGCACGCGATGTTCCCGATTCTCCAGTGAAGTAAGCGAGTGAGTCAGAATGTCAGTTTTCAGAGTGATGTATGTTGGTAATTGTGGCGACCTTGAACTTTGAAATCATATACTTGAAAATCTTAGTGTGCTCGTCCATTCGATGGTTTGATTGGTATGCCCCTCTGTCACGGCCCAGCCCGGGACTGCCTTTACAGTGCCCGGAGTGCAGCGGAATAAGGGACCGTGCGGCATACACGGACGCACGGTCGGCGTGTACCAACCATCTTCACGGGCGCGGCGCGCTAGTGGCATACAACCCACGGATGCTAGAGCGACATCCGGATAATCCTGGATACTCGTGAGGGGTCATCGAATATGTATTCGGTAAAGGCAACAATGCTGAAGGTTCCTTCAATAATCCCTACAGCGTAATCTCTCGCGACGCGCGCGAAGTGCGGAAAGCACAATTGTTCTGTAGCGGATCAAGGTAGCTCAATATGCCAGTTTCCACATAAGGGACTCATATCTCAAGGGGCGACGAGCTTGGACTAATTATATTGTCCATCTGAAAGGGGCGGTGCATCTCGGATAGCCCGTGGGGCATAGCGGCGCCATATGAAGCCCTCTTTGGAAAACCAGCCCGCATTGCGGGACAATGTCCCTTGGCCTTCCCTAGGCCTAGGAGAACTCATAACTATCCCTTGTAGATAGTCCATGAGCCGGGGTCCTTGATGACCAAGCATTAAAGCTCTTTTAGTCATGGGGAGGATCAGACCAAGGTTCCTCCTTAATATAGCCACAAGTAAATAGTCAAGTTCTAAAAGGAAACGTTAAAACATAAGACGAAGCGTACTGGCCCTTTTCGCCCCCTTAACTGAATCCGATCTCGACGAAACTTGGCGTACATCTATATTAGGATATAGAGAACATATACATTCGGACAGAACTCAAAACGCTCAGGTGGATTTGGCCGGCGTTCGATAGCTCATCACACCCGCTCTACTGATTTGCGAGGAGTTGGGAGTCAGTAAATACCGAGATTTCCACGACCCTCAGTGTCTTGGCCATCAGTAGCCCGCCGATCGCCGCTCGTATTCTACTTTAATATTTGTTACTAGAAAGTTTAACTTGACAAAATGCTTGATTCTCTCATCATTTTGATTTATTAGTACTATTCCAATTTTGGCTCCTTCGGCGCTGACCGAGCAATCCACATATAGTCTTCAGCCACTTGTGAGGGAGACGTCTTGTTCTAACTATTTTTCTGGTTCAGTAGGTTCTACAGCTTCCTGCCATTGTGTATCCTCAATCGGGAGGTCTACAATGAAGTCAACCACTGTTTGCCCCTTTTCCACGCTTCGTGGTTCGAAGATTATGCCATATTCCCCGAGAACTATTATCCATTTGGTGAGTCGCTTGATTTTGTCTTTCTTGGCAAGTACATCTCGTATTGGATGATTTATGATGACCTTAATGGGGTGGGCTTGAAAATATGGCCAAAGTTTGTGTGTGGAGTACACCAGTGCTAAGCAAGCTCACTCGATTAAGGAATACCTGGTATTGGCCTTAACAAGGGACTTGCTTATGAAGTAGATTGGCTTATGTATCTTTTTGTCTTCTCGGATGAGGACTGAGCTTATTGAGTAGTCGGTGCAGGCGATATAAAGGCTTAACGTTACATTTTCTTGTGGTGTGCTTAGAAATGATGGGGTGCTCATGTATTCTTCGATTTCCTGGAAGGCATCTTTACAGGACTGAGTCCATTTCCCCTCAATGTTGCTTTTGAGTTGCTGCTTTTGAGTAGTCGGAATAGAGGTCTGCATTTTTTAGAACACTTGGAAATAAATATGTTAAGGGTTGTTATTTTGCTAGTGAATTTTTGAACCTATTATTTGCCGCTATAAATATGTTAATAGAGGTCTGCATTTTTTAGAACACTTGGAAATAAATATGTAAAGGTCTTGATTTAAGCCGAGTCGGCTTCAATGCCTCATTGGGTGATAAGGCAGCCAAGGAACTTGCCTGATGAGACGCCAAAGTTGTATTTGGCGGGACTGAGCCGCATTCGATAGTGTCTCTGTCGCTCGAATACTTCCTTCAAATTTTCCAAGTTGTCCTCCTTCTTGCTCTTGACGAGCATATCGTTGATGTACACTTCCATTATTTTACCAATAATATCAAGGAACATCATGTTAATGATTCGCTGGTATGTTGCATCAGCATTTTTGAGTCTGAGCGGCATAACCGTATAACAATATGTAGTTTGTTCAATGATAAAAGAGGTAACTTCTTGATAGCTGGCCGCTAGCGGCATTTGATTATACTCAGAATAACCATCCATAAAGGACAAGCGTTCGTGGCCTAATGTTGCATTTACCACCTCGCTAATTACGGGAAGGGGAAGTAATCTTTTGGACATCCTTTATTAACATTTATGAAATCGATACATACTCGTACTTTGTTATTCCTCTTTGGGACAGCAATAATGTTAAAGAGCCATTTGGGGAATTGCACTTCGTGAGTGAATCTTGTCGCGATAAGTCAACATAGTTCGTCATTCACTATGAGTCATAATTTTGGTGATAAATCATCTTTGTTTCTATTTTATTGGCTTGTAGTCTTCTTTGATGTACAAATGGTGACATGCGACTACCGGATCGATTCATGGTATTTCCATAAATGACCAGACGAAAATGTTTTTGTATGTAGTAGTAACTCTATGAGGCTGCGATGTTCCTCTCCTTGGACTATCGTACCAATAAAGGTTGAACAACCGTGCCCATCAATATCTACGAACTCGACTTTCTCTATCTGTGGTTCTTGCCACATGTTCATGAAGGGCTCAATTATTTCAGTTTCGTGTGCGAATGCGCTAACTGCGCCATCGAGATTAGATTTTCGTCACTTGGGTTTCTTAGTTGGCCTGCTAATGCTACTGATCTTCTATCGTTACTATCTCTGTGCACATTCCAACTTAGCGATTCTTGACCTAGGGGTATTGTAACATTCGCGCGTTGTGCATTGGTAACCTTTGATTTTGAATGTTCCTTGGTGCGTGGGGAAACACACCTCTTGGTGGCATGAAGAAGGTACCACCCCGATTACGTGTATCCAATCTCTTCCCAATATTCCCTTGTTTGCAGTATCAGTTGCTGAGACTGCAACGAGCTGCTGGAATAAGGCGGATGGCCCGACGATGATTGGTAAACATATTTTACCCAGTGCTGCAGCTGTGTGACCGTTGAACCCTACGATTGTTGTGTTACAATTCATTAAGGAATTGCCCAGGTTTACCCTAATTATTGTGTTGTAGAACAAGCGTTCGGGTCACTGCCCGAATCGACCAACATTTTGCTGACGTTGATGCCACCAATAGATATTCGAATTACCAAAGTGTCGTTATGGGGCTGGCAAGGCAGTACAAATCGGAGTTTGAAAAGGTAATCGCGCTCTGCTGAGGTTGGGATATAGAGGCTATGACTCGAGGTAATTATTTGATTTCAGATAAATTTAGGTATTACCTCTTGGATATTCCCTGATAGCCAGGAGTATCAGCGACGTACACATCTTCAAAGATTATGTCGATACTTTCGGGCCTGGTGACATGGTCGTATGTGGGGATGGTTCGTTAGCCTAGACCTCCACTGTCATTACCTCTTGATGTATTGAGTAAACCGGCACTGCCGAAAGATTTTTTCAGCGAGGTTATTGAAATCATAACAGTTTGTAATATCGCAACAGTGTGCATTATGATGTGGACAGAATAGCCACCCTAATTTGTCTTCAACCGGATCGGGGATACGATAGTCCTTGTCTATTTTCATCATTTGAAAAAGCTCTATTCGAGAGATTATGAGGTCCCTCTTCTTTTCTCAGGGCAACCAATTTGTGTGCCTTCCGCCTTGCTAATTATGTTAACGGTTAGGTTCAGCGGGTTTCTCTATCCTTGTAGGTAGGGAAGCCAGATCATGCGCTTTGGGTTGGTCCTACTATTTTGGTACTCTCCTTTCAATTATTGGAGCTAAAAGAGGGCAAGGATTTGTTGCGATCAGCATTCGTGCCTGCAGCATGCTATCACTCTCCACCCTGTCGTATTTCGTTACTCTAGTGAAGAGGTTGGCTAAGGTTGTAAGTCGTGTTATGTGTAATGACTTGCACAAATCGCCAAGTAAGCAGACGTTTGTAAATGCGAGGACAGTGGCCACATCATCTAACTTGTCAATAGCCAATACTACTTCCTTGAACCAAGTCAGGAAACTGCCGATCGTCTCTCCAGGGTTTGTCTTATGCTAAAAAGAGAATTGATCATCTTTTGGTTGGTAAGATTGTGGACATATTTATCGATAAACAGGCTTTACAACTTGGCCGAATTGGCGATGGAATTATCTTCGAGCGTTTGAAACCACTTGAGCACGGTTCCTTATAAATTGGTAGGAAAAAACTTACACTTCATTTCATCGTTAACATTGTGGATATTCATCATGTTCTCAAATTTGATGTAGTATTTCTCTGGGTCATCTGACCCATTGAATGTGGGGATGTTGATGTTTGGGAGCATGTGTTGCTGTTTCTAAAACTTAATGTTCTCCATGAACGGGTTTTCTCAGACCTTTCGGATTGACTTTGCGCGCATCATCATGGGCGTTAAGCATGCTCCAAATTAGATCGTGTAGCTCTTTGGAAGTCATGTTCGCTAGTGTCTCACATCCTTTACCACTCCCTCGCTAAATTGTATTCGTGAAATGGTCGCACTCTTGATTTATGGGTATGTAAGGCGGTTGTATTATAGGAGCGAATGGCAGTACACATCCATTTTGTTGCTCATAGAAGAAAAGTAACTGCTGGGGTAGGACATATGGACACGGCTGGTTGTTGGTCTGGGCTGTAGACAGGCTCGTAAAGTAGATAGTCTGAGTTGTCGGGCTGAGGTGGCCTATGCATTGGTGTGACGACCTACCGAACGCCGGCCAAATTTACCCGAGCGTTTTGAGTTCTGTTCGAATGTATTTGTTCTCTATATCCTAATATAGCTCCACGCCAAGTTTCGTCGCAATCGAATTCAGTTAAGGGGGCGAAAAAGTCCAGTACGCTTCGTCTCATGTTTTAACGTTTCCTTTTAGAAATTGACTATTTACTTAGTAGCTATATTAAGGAGGAACCTTGGTCCGATCCTCCCCATGACTAAAAGAGCTTTAATGCTTGGTCATCAAGGACCCCGACTCATGGACTATCTACAAGGGATAGTTATGAGTTCTCCTAGGCCTAGGGAAGGCTAGGGGACATTGCCTCGCAATGCGGGCCAGTTTTCAATAGAAGGCTTCATATGGCGCCGCTATGCCCCGCGGGCTATCCGAGATGCACCGTCCCTTACAGATGGACAATATAAATAGTCCAGGCTCGTCGCCTCTTTAGATATGAGTCCCTTATGTGGAAACCGGCATATTGAGCTACCCTGATCCGCTACAGGACAGGTGTGTTTTCCGTACCTCGCGCGCGTCGCGAGAGATTACGCTGTAGGGATTATTGAGGGAACCTTCAGCGTTATTGCCTATACTGAATACATATTCGATGACCCCTCACGAGTATCCAGGATTATCCGGATGTCGCTCTAGCATCCGTGGGTTGTATGCCACTGGCGCGCCGCGCCCGTGAAGATGGCTGGTGCACGCCGACCGCGCGTCCGTGTACGCCGCACGGTCCCTTATTCCGCTGCACTCCGGGAACTGTAGAGGCAATCTCGGGCTGGGCCGTGACAGATGGTATCAGAGCAGATCAGAGCCTATATTCTCGCTCTGACAGATGGTATCAGTGCGAGAATAGCTTGTTAAAGCTTAGCTCTTGAGTTGGTAGAGCGTAGATGGATTGCGCCTACGTCTCCCAGAGCTAGACTAGTTGGGTCTAGGCTTATCCGAGCAAGGCTTGCTGGGTGTTTGCTTGTCAGAGCGTAGATGGGTAGTGCCTACGTCCGTCAGAGTAAACAGAGTAATGATCCCCGAGTTGGTAGTATGGGATACCCATTTGGCAGTTGTTCTATCCAGAGCCGTAGTTGCTCCTTAGAGATGATCCAAGCACCGTTGTGAACGCTTGTAGAGTGAGTTGGCTACATGTCAGTTGATATTGGACGCAAGAGAAAGGCTCCATATCCGAGCGCGAGATTGCTCAAGTTAAGTGTGCTTTGGACAATGACGCTAAGAGGAAGGATTGAGATTTGAGTTGTACGCGATGATCTATATCGTTGGTTGTCTCTAGAAGGCTTATCAGTGTCGCAGATGCTCTATGAAGAATAGTAATAGAGCGATCTTGCAGGTTGTTATTGCATTCGGTCCGTATCCGCGCTGCGAAGTTTAGTAACAGTTGTGATTAAGGACGATGCCCCTTAGCAGAGATTGATATGGTCAGTGTCAGTTACCGAGTACTTTCGTGTGGAAGCCGCGAAGCTTGGTTTGGTTGGAATTCATTAGTGTCTACAGAAGATTGAAGAATCCTGAGAGATACTCGTTGTAATTGTCCTGAGTTGGACATTGAGACATTCTGGAGGTGAATGTCAGGAGCCGAAGATGAAGCGACATGAAGTAACAGATGAAGACATGGTTTGGGTCCCGAGTTTGCACAGAGTGATATCGTCAGGTAGACGTCGAGGGCAGAGGGACTCGTTGTGACGCGACATGAACTGCGACCTCCAAGATGGGTTATCGCTTGTCCGCAGTTGGTCCCCAGTTACACGGGACCCTGCTTTGATCACTCCAAGAAGGCAAGTTGCCGAGTGATGTTCGTTCTCTGGCTCCGTAGTGAGTTTCAGGTTTGTCGGCGTTCGAGTGCTCTAGCCAAGTTGATCCATGTTGTTCCACATGATGGTTCTGGGTCATTTTAAGCTCACAGATGGATGAAGACTCAGGTTTCCGAAGGATAGTAAGTTATGTGGTTGTCGCAGAACAGAGTTGAGCTTCAATCAGTTGTGCGGGTTACCTCAGACATGATCTCAGATGGGAGATTGCCCTAGGATGAAAGATCCTGATCGGAATTGGATGTTAGTTTCCCAATTCCTTATCACTTGGTGGTTGGCGGTAGGGATAGAGTGCCCGCGCCTCGTTCTTTGTTTGTATCGATGGAGTGCCTTTAGAAGACCACATCTCAGTGACCGGTTAGAGTTGGCTGCGTTTGTTGAAGCTAGTTCAAGAGATAGAGAATGGCTACGCTTCAAGTTTAAAGATGATTGTGACAGTATGAAGGTTGGTCTCCGCGAGTTTGATAGCAGCTAGACATAGCAAGCCAACGAGCTCAGGGCGACAGGTGCAGTGACAGTATCTTGTTCCCAAGTCCCCCAAGTACTCAGGTTGGAGTAGGGATGTAGAGTTGGAGAAACGCTTCAGTAGTCCGTCAATTATACGTCACAGCTTTGTTCTCGACGCGGACGTCGAGCTTATTAAGTGTGGGAAGAGCTGTAAGTTATGACACAGATGTACGCAGGTTCCAGCATGGGTCATTACCACCAGAGTTTGGCAAGTACGGATGCCAATGTTAAGTCCTCGTCAGAGAAGAGGCATTGAGAAGTCCTCCTTAGATAGTGAGGCAGATTAGAGTCCTCCAAAGTGGAGAGACCTTTGGGGATGTCGGAGTAGCGATCACCCTTCCTGCAGCCAAGTTAGGTGCAGATGCCATCTAGCGTTACATAGGTTAGATGATGGCCTACTACAAAGTGGTAGAGCAGAAATGTGGCTGCACAGATTGATGTCTCATGGGTTTTGCAAGTTCACACAGGATGCCTTGAGGGCAGACCACGATGGTTAGCTGACGGTAGGGAATAGAGTACCCGCGCCTTGATAGGCTGCCTCGATGGTTTTGTTGGCGGTAGGGAACAGAGTACCCACGCCTTGTTGAGAGTATGTTACCTTCTAGGAGCTACCCTCCCTCGCCCAAGTGAACAATGAGTACCAGTTCAGTTCTATACTGGTAAGGCTAGAGTGCCGCATCTTGATGTTGTATCCCCAATGTTCCGTAAGAAGGGCGGACATGGTTTCAAAGTTGATTGAAGGGCAGTCAGGCAGTTCAGTGTGCGGCAGATGTTCCGTACAGTTGGGGAGAGTTTACCCCTTGGTTTTAGAAGACTTGCTCTTTACCACTCGCCGATGAAGAGTAAAGTTTGAAGCCGAGATTCACAGAAGATTGAACTCTCGAGCAGCGAAGGCATTGTGTGACTCGGAAGTGAGCGCACTTTTGGGATGGGATTGCAGATATCCTCGTCGGGCTGTCCAGAGGAGACGCCCTTGGTTTGTCGAGAAGAGCGACATTCCACACAGTGTCAGGGGACAAGGCGCTTCGCAGCAGGATGCAGCGCATTTTAGAGGGCGCGATGCTAGAGTGCACCGCCCATACATTTTTCAGAAGGTTTAAAACCAAGAGACAATACCCAGACGAGAAGGCAGACTCCAGTCGTATGAAGGTTCGGTCACTACGCACTTCAGTTGGAATGGGGGAAGTTAAGGTTCAGTTCTGAAGATACAGTTGTCAGCATCGAGACTAGCAGTTGGGCTCAGTATCCGCTAGTACAGAAGAAGATATAGTACTTTAAACTAAGTGCGGGAGAGTTGGTTTCTTGAAGATGCAAAAGATTGAACCCTTGCAGAGCTGTGATGAAGAAGGTACTCGACGAGGACGTCGAGATTATTTTAAGTGCGGGAGGGTGTGACGACCTACCGAACGCTGGCCAAATTTACCCGAGCGTTTTAAGTTTTGTCCGAATGTATTTGTTCTCTATATCCTAATATAGCTCTACACCAAGTTTCGTCGCAATCGAATTCAGTTAAGGGGGTGAAAAAGTCCAGTACGCTTCGTCTCATGTTTTAACGTTTCCTTTTGGAAATTGACTATTTACTTAGTAGCTATATTAAGGATGAACCTTGGTCCGATCCTCCCCATGACTAAAAGAGCTTTAATGCTTGGTCATCAAGGACCCCGGCTCATAGACTATCTACAAGGGATAGTTATAAGTTCTCCTAGGCCTAGGGAAGGCTAGGGGACATTGCCTCGCAATGCGGGCCGGTTTTTAATAGAGGGCTTCATATGGCGCCGCTATGCCCCGCGGGCTATCCGAGATGCACCACTTCTTACAGATGGACAATATAAATAGTCCAGGCTCGTCGCCCCTTGAGATATGAGTCCCTTATGTGAAAACCGGCATATTGAGCTACCCTGATCCGCTACAGGACAGGTGTGCTTTCCGTACCTTGCGCGCGTCGCGAGAGATTACGCTGTAGGGATTATTGAGGGAACCTTCAGCGTTGTTGTCTATACCGAATACATATTCGATGACCCCTCACGAGTATCCAGAATTATCTGGATGTCGCTCTAGCATCCGTGAGTTGTATGCCACTGGAGCGCCGCGCCCTTGAAGATGGCTGGTACACGCCGACCGCGCGTCCGTGTACGCCGCACGGTCCCTTTATTCCGCTGCACTCCAGGAATTGTAGAGGCGGTCCCGGGCTGGGCCGTAACAATTGGTCACTATGGATGCTCCGGTCAGAATTAAATCGTCTAAGGTGGCGGCGGCCGAAAAGTTGGTCCAGACCAGGGGTAGTGCTCCTCCATAGTTCTATGGCTCAAACCCACTATGTGGTCTGTACTGCTAATCTGTTGGTCCTTCAAATCGGTAATACGCTTTTTACCAGGGAGTCGGTTGGCATCCTTGAGGAAAGGGGGTGGCGGTAGTGGGACCTGTTTCCCATCATCATGCCTTTGCTCAGTGCGGCCACGCTCGAATCCTGGTAGTGCCTCATTGGAGGGTGATCGATTTAACCGACCCTATCGGCTATCACTCACCGTCACATCGCTACTTCAATGTTTGTTGGACAAA
Source organism: Kingdonia uniflora (assembly GCA_014058105.1). NCBI lineage: Eukaryota > Viridiplantae > Streptophyta > Magnoliopsida > Ranunculales > Circaeasteraceae > Kingdonia > Kingdonia uniflora. The sequence goes on from JACGCM010000622.1 coordinate 3,003,797, forward strand.
GGTGCTCAACTGGCAGAACTCTCTTGCTCTTTTTTGGCTTGGCATCGGTAACGGCTGCTTAAACGTTACAAATGTTTGACGTCTTCGTCTCAATGATGGAGTTATTCCTCGAGCCACCATACTGGGTCTTGCGCTTGCCTCAACTCGTCTGGTCTTGTCGTACTTCTTGTCTAATACAGCATCGTCACTGGTTCGTAGTCGAGAATTCTTGAGTACATACGGTGCCACTGTAGTCTCCGGTATTTCTATGACTATCAGATTTTGGAATATTGGGTTTAATTAGATGATTGAGGATTGACAGACTGCGCACTCTTGGCCATGCACCATGTTGGCATACAAGTTGCTAGGTTTACTGCTACATTAGTTTTTCTTAAGAGGGGAGAAGAAGATCCCTTATGTGTGTCCTCCTCTTTCTATTTATTGGCTTTTCCCTCTTTAAGGCACCCTGCCCTAGACAGGTGTTATTCCCTTTGCACCCCCCGATATTCTCGGGTGTCTAGGTTTAGGGCTACTCATTGGAAATGTTTTAATAGTCCCTCCTCTATTCTCGGGGGTTATCCTCCTAAGGCGGGCCACCCAAGCGGGTCGCTTATCTTTATTTTATACTAACTTACTAAAAGTAGTGCTTATCCTAGCTCTGAGGAACCATGTTCCTACAACCACCAAAGATGAGAGGTTCTTTAGCCTTTATTTTCCCTTAGTACATTGACTGATGATCCTCTGATTGTGAAGTCTTTATACTTTTTCTTTGAATCTTTTCCATGTACAATTTACCTGTGAATAATTTTAATAAATCTTCTTTTATATTTCACAACTACAAGCATGTTGTGATTCTATGAAGGATTCTGACCTATGAAATGGAATTTAATTCTTACTTAAGTGTTCATTCTTTGTCAATGCATTTACGAACTTGGCCTGCTACTCCATATCTACCAGTATCAATTATAGCTTATTATCTTCTCCATTATTGTATGATTTCATTTGTTTGGATAGGTAAAGATACAAATATCTTTGAAGGTTTTACCAGTATGTTTGTGAAGAAGATAGATACAGCTCATGATCTAAAATCTAAGTTTTGCGAAAAGAATGGCATTCCAATAGAAGTCCAGAGGTTATTATGATGGGAATTAACTAAAAAATGAGAAGAAAAAAACTAGCTGATTATGACATAGAAAAGAGTTCTACTGTGAATTTGGTCTTGCACTCACAACATGAGATACAAATAAGAGTTAAGGCTTCATAGGTTAATCAGACTATTACCCTTAATGTCGATTCTTTAAATACAGTCTTTCACATCAAGGAAATGATTAAGGAGAAATTGGAATTTTCAACTGAGAGACTAGCCATAATATTTAAGGGGAAACATCTTGAAGGCGGTTTGATTTTGTCGGCTATTACTCTTCCTGAAAGGTTAAAGAAGATTACACAAGAGGATATCACCATAATGTACTTTAGAGAGTCATGTGAGCTTGTAGCTGTGTGCTTTCTATGTGGTTAGTGCTCTTGTGCTGAGTTTTGGACCTATGCTTCTTCTTCTTTTTTCTTCTTTTTTTTTGTCTTTTAGGGTGTGTCTGGTTTACGGAAAACAATGGAAATGGTGAATTAGATCTCCATGAATTTTGGATTTTCATAAAATCTACGTAAAACCAATTTTCCATGAACCAATTTCAATTGTTTGGTTGAGCATGGAAAACCACATAAAACTAGAAAAACCTACTTTGGAAAAGGAAGTCATGTTTTCCATCATTTTGGTATTCTCAAAAACTATGGAAATTGCATTTTCTGTTGGGTGTGAATTTGAACTAAGGATTGTCGAAGAAATCAGGAAATTGTCGAAGTCGTTCGAACGAAGAAGTAAGTAGTTCGAAAGAACTTTTTCCTACTCCCTGGAATTTTGGCCCAAGAGTCCGTCTCGTTAGGACGAGCTTGGATGTCGTTCGAACGAGTTGTTATGTTTCTAGGGCTAGAGACCAATTATCGTAAAGTCATTCGAACGAGCTAGGAGTCGTTCGAACGAGCTTGGCGTAGGTTTTCTTTAGATGTTATTCTGAGTCATTGGATTTGCCTCGAGATCAATTCTACTTATATTTTAAGTTCCCTACTATATAAGGGGACTTAGGTTATTCTGTTAGCCATCTTGTGTGAGTTTAATCTTATAGAGGCTAGGATTTGAAGAGACACCATTAAAGCTTGAGAGATCATTGTAACCTATTTAATATTATAGTGAATTGTTCATGGGGAGTGGTTTTTCATCCGCAAGGGTTTTCCACTTTCCTCCTCCGAGAAAATCTTTGTGTCTTTTATACTATTCTTTGTTGATTTACTACTTGAGTTGGTGATTTCTGCGTATTGGTCTTGTCAGAGAGAAGAGAGTAGCTACCTCGATTATTAACAATTGGTGTCAGAGCGAGTGTTAGAGCTTGTGTGGTAAAGAGCGATGGCCGATCAGGAGAATTTAAAGATCATGAATTTCAATGGATCAAACTTTGGAGTGTGAAAAATGCAGATAGAGGATTACCTCTATCAGAAGGATCTGTATTTACCACTAGGTGGAGTTGAGATGATGCCAGCAGAATACGATACTGCTAAGTAGGCGCGATTGGATCGCAAGGCGCTTGGAACTGTTAGGTTAGCACTGTCATTTCAGATTCTACACATGATCTCCAAAGTTACGACTACGAAGGGTTTAATGGAGACGTTGTCCGCTATGTACTCGGAACCGTCCAGGACAAATAAGGTACACCTTTTACAGTGCTTGTTTACTTTGAAGATGAAGGATAATGGTAGTGTGTAAGCTCACATCAGTGAGTTCAATACTATACATGCTCAACTGGAATTCGTTAAAATCACTTTTGTCGAGGAGGTAAGAGTGTGGGTTCTTTTAAGGCAGATGCCTGAGAACTATAGTTGTGAGCAACTCATCGGGGAAGGAAGACATCAAATTTGAAACTATAGTCTCGTTGATTATGAGTGAAGATAATTGGTGTAAAACATCTGAACCCTCTTCGAGTTTAAACGGTAGTATGTTGAACATCGAGGAAAGAGGGAGGTCTTACAGAAAAGAGCCAAAATTTGGAAGGGGCCGATCACAGTCAAGAGGAAAGTCTAAACCGCCCGGTGCGTGTTGGACTTGCAGAAAGAATGGTCACTTCAGGCGAGATTGTAACTCTTCTTCTTCTAAGAAGATTAATGATGAAGAGAAAGATATTGTGAACCTTACTGAGGAGGTTAGTTCTGATGAGACTCTACTACTATCATGTGATGATGTGAATGAATCTTGAATTGTTGGTTCGGGTACTTCTTTCCATGCTACTGCGGATGTAGGTTTTTTGACTAATATTGTTAAAGGCGACTTTGGTACGATCTTTCTTGCAGATAAGAGTGTACGCAATATTACTGGAAAGGGAAATGCGAGGTTGTTGTTGCCTTCACGGGGAACGTTGGTTTTACAGAATGTGCGACTTGTACCTAAATTAGGGCGTAACCTTATATCGGTTAACAAATTGGTGGATGATGGTGGATATGTGAGTACCTTTGGTGCAACCTTCTGAAAGGTTATAAAGGGAGCAATGTTGGTAGCTCGAGGCTTGTGACAATGAACGTTGTATACAACGCAGAGCACAATTTCTACTATTTGTGTGGCCACTCCGGGGATTGATACAAGTACATGGTATAAACGGCTCAGTCACATGAATGAAAGGGGGATGAAGATAATGGTAACAAAGGGAAAGCTAGAGGGTCTTGCTGAGGTTGATCTTAAGTTTTATGAAGCGTGTGTTCTTGCGAAATAGAAGAAGGTTAGTTTCAAATTATCTGGAAGATCAAGGAAACCTGGAAAAATAGATCTTATACACACAGATGTTTGGGGGCCAACCAAGGTGTTTTTTCTTGGTGGTTCTCATTATTACGTTATACTACTCATAAACTGTGGGTCTACTTCATGAAGAACAAGTCAGATGTGTTCGATAAATTCGTGAGGTGGAGGGCTCTAGTTGAAAATGAAAACTGTTTGAAACTGAAGTATCTCAGGCCAGATAACACGGGTGAATACTGTAGTAATGAGTTTGAAGACTTTTGCGCATCAAATAGGATTTGGAGACAGAAGAATATTCTCAGAACACCGCAACAAAATGGTATTGCAGAACGCATGAACCAAACAATAAACAAAAAAGCGAGGAGTATGAGACTCAACGCTAGATTGCCAAAGTGTTTTTGGGCGGATAGGGTAAGTACAACGGCGTACTTGATTAACAGAGGGCCTTCAACGGCTTTGGATTTTAGACTTCTTGAAGAAGCATGGATCAGTAAAGAGGTAAACCTAAATCACTTGCGTATTTTTGGTTGTACCTCATATGTGCTTGATAATTTAGATACAAGGACCAAGCTAAATGCAAAGTTGACGAAGTGCATTTTCATTGGATACGTTGGTGATGAGTTTGGGTACCGGTTTTGGGATGCGAAGAATCGAAAAGTTATCCGGAGCTGTAATGTTACATTCAATGAGGAAGTCTTGCATAAAGATTTCAAAGTACCTGTAGAAAGGATTTAGGGTGAAGTAGCGGAAAGTGCCAACATTGAAGATGATGAACCCTCTTAAGAGGATGATGAAGAAGTCGTTGTTGAGTCCGATGCACCGGATCAAAACGAAGAACCTAATGATCTAGACATTCCAATAGTACTTCGAAAGGAACCGAGAGTTGAAAGAATTCCGACAAGGTACGTTAATTCCTTAAATCACTTATTTCTTATAGATGGTGGTGAATCTGAAAGTTACAAGGAGGCTTTAGATGTAGAAACCAAGAGCAAGTGGGAGCTTGCTATGGATGATGAGATGCAGTCATTATCAATTAATCAAACTTGGGATTTAGTTCGGTTACTGAAGGGGAAGAGAGCATTGCACAACATGTGGGTATACAAACTAAAATAGGAATCTGACGGTTCAAGAAGATTCAAGGCTAGGCTTGTGGTAAAGGGCTTTTAGCAGAAAGAAGGCGTTGATTTTGGTAAGATTTTTGCTCATGTTGTGAAGATGTCTACTATTTGGGTTGTGATGAATATAGTTGCTGACAGCATTTCTTCACGGTAACCTTGATGAAGAAATTTATATGAAGCAGCCAGAAGGGTATTCGGTTAAAGGGAAAGAAGATCTTGTATGTAGGCTCACGAAGAGTTTATACGGTTTGAAACAAGCGCCAAGACAGTGGTATTTGAAGTTTGAATAGTTTATGTCTAGAAATGGCTATTCGAAGAGCAATGCGGATCATTGTTGTTTTTTAAAGAATACGGGAAACTCATATATCATTCTACTTCTATGTGTAGATGATATGTTGGTAGCAAGTGCCGACATGGGAGAGATAGTTAAGTTGAAGGAACTGTTATCCCGGGAGTTTCTATGAAGGACTTGGGTGCGGTGAAACAAGTTCTTGGTATGCGTATTACAAGGGACAGATAGCGGTGAGAATTGAAGTTGTCTCAAGCTTAGTACATCGGCAAAGTACTGAAGCGGTTTAATATGGATGGTTCTAAAGTTATTAGTACACCAATAGGAGGTCACTTCAAATTATTAAAGGATTATTGTCCGAAGACGCAGAAGGATCACGAAGGGATACAGAAGGTTCCTTATCAATCCGCGGCTGGTAGCCTAATGTACGTTATGATTTGTACAAGACCAGATATTGCCCAAGCTGTGGGAGTTGTGAGTAGGTATATGAGTAATCCAGGCAAGGAGCATTGGAGAGTTGTGAAATAGATACTGAGGTATCTAAAGGGGACTCAAGATATGGCATTATGTTATGGGGGTTCTCAGATATGCTTACTTTGTTGATTCTGATATGGCAGGTGACATGAATAGGCGAAAAAGTACTAGTGGTTTCATTTTTACATTGGGAAGCAGTGCAGTTACATGGGTTTCTAGGCTACAGAAGATTGAAGCTTTGTCTACGATGGAGGCGGAATATGTTGCAGCTACAGAAGCGTGCAAAGATATGGTTTGGCTCAAAGGATTAATGAAAGAGCTTGGTAGAGAATAATTTTTGCCTAAGTTGTATAGTGATAGTCAAAGCGTTATACACTTAGCAAAGAATTCAGCTTTTCACTCTAGGACCAAGAATATTGATATTCGATATCACTATATTCGTTTGCTCCTCGAGGACGGTGTATTGAAGCTTGTGAAGATTCACACTTATGTGAATCCAACCGATATGTTTACGAAGGTGGTAACTTTTCAGAAGTCGACGACATGTACAACTTCTGTGGGTCTTCAAGATTGAAGGTCCGGGCAGTGCGAGAAATTCATTTTGGAGATCTGGAGATGGGTTACGGGATTTGATTTCAAGTGGGAGATTGTTAGATGTGAACTCGAACTAAGAATTGTCAAAAAAATCAGGAAATTGTCAAAGTCGTTCGAACGAGCTTCAAAGTCGTTCGAACAAACTTTTTCCTACTCCCTGGAATTTTGGCCCAGGAGTCCATCTTGTTCGAATGAGCTTGGATGTCGTTCGAATGAGTTGTTATGTTTCTAGGGCAGGAGGCCAATTATCGCAAAGTTGGTCGAACGAGCTAGGAGTCGTTCTAACGAGCTTGGCGTAGGTTTTCTTTAGATTTTATTCTGATTCATTGGGTTTGCCTTGAGATCCGTTCTACTTGTATTTTAAGTTTCCTACTATATAAAGGGGACTTAGGTTATTTTTTTAGCCATCTTGTGTGAGTTTAACCTTAGAGAGGCTAGGGTTTAAAGATACTCCATTTAAACTTCATTGTAACCTATTTTATATCATAGTGAATTATTCGTGGGGAGTGGTTTTTTATCCACAAGGGTTTTCCACTTCCCTCCTCCGGGAAAATCTTTGTGTCCTTTATATTGTTCTTTGTTGATTTACTACTTGAATTGGCGATTTCCGCATATCGCTCTTGTCAGAGAGGAGAGAGTAGCTACCTCGATTCTCAACATTTTCCACCTTTTGTTTTCTATGCGGAACCAAATAGTGGAAAACAACTTTGATGGAAAACTGGTTCACCATTTCCACCATTTTCCGCGAACGAAACACACCATTTGTTTGAGTTGTTGTTATCCTTTTTTCTTTTTCTTGTTCCCTCTTTGCCTTTATTCTCTTGTTTTTGGTGTTTTTTGTTTGTTTTTTTTGGTAAGTGAGCTTTAATTAAGGAAAATGAGTTTTCAGGAGATTAAAAGGATAACAGCCCTCAATCAAAGCCAACAAGGGTAGGAAGGAGGACAAACTAGAAAAGAAAATTAAAAGACCAAACTCCAGACCCTAGAGGGTAACAAAGTAAACAGGAGCAAGTACTAGTAAATTAAACTCTATTATAAACTTGCCCAGAGGCATCTTCATTGATTATCTTCTTCACTTCTTCACTGAGAGAGTCAATGTCAAGAATGATAAAAGGGACTCCAGCATGTAACCCGGCTAGGTGGCCAACAACTTTGTTAGATTCTCTTAAGACATGTATAATTTGGAATGATTCAAACTTTTGGATAAATTGACAAATCTCTCTGACAATCCATCTAGCCTCCCATAGTAGTTCTTTAAGCTACTTTATGTAAAGGATAGTAAGAGCAGCATAAGTACCAACACAAACTCTCCTCGCCTTCTTCTCTAAAGCCATTATTAGCCCTTTTAGAATAGCCTAGAGCTCATGTATTGGGACAAATATGGCTCTAGAGCTTCCTGCTGCTGCACCAAGAGGTGTTTCCTTAAAGTCTCTAAGTATAATTCCAATACTCCCAACATTGCCATTCATTCCCCCATCTGTATTTATCATCACCTCATTCTGATTAAGAGTTATCTTCTTGCATTTTATGACTACTGGTATATTGAATGTTGCATCCAGGTTCAGTTTTCCTAGTAGCTATCTGTTTCTATCATTATCAGCAACTTGTAAATTACCATGAGAAAGTTTCATTTTTGCATTAATGATGATGGAGTGAAAAGTAACTCTACCATCTTTCTTTTCATCTTTAAAGATTCTAGAGTTCTTATCTTTCCATATGTGATAGTAAAAGGAGTTGAATGTTAGTTTCTTTGCTTGAGCAACAACATCTTTTCCTGCCATATTATTAGTGCACCAAATAATTTCCTCTTCTCAGTTAAGGCTAGTATGTGCAATATTAAGAATGTCCAGAATCCCATACCAAATAGCTTTTGAATAGGAGCATCAAAGAACAAATGTTTTTCATTTTCACCTTGGGCTAAGCATAAGACACATTTGGAAGTGGTTGTAGCGCCCCATTAAAGGAACTTATCTTGTGTCTTAAGCCCCTTCTTTAAAGTTGGCCGTGCAATGTAACTCTGCCTGTGAATTGCCTGAGATAGCCATACAATGTTAGACCACTGGATGTTAAGATTAGTATGCCTTAGATACTTGTAAGTATCTTTTGGTGAGTAGTACTAATTAGAGCTGGAAGACCAAACTCTTTCATCCATATGATTCCTATGAATGTCAACACTGCTTAACAAGTCAGATATATCATGAGAAAAAGTAAAAGGGATATTCCAGGTACCATCTTGTATAAGTGAGCTAACTCTAGCTTGCTTGTTACATATAGAATTATGAGTGAAATGGGAGATAAAACTAGGTAAAAGAATACCTAGTGGATTACCACAGGTTAGTCTCTCTCCCATCACCTAAAATATATCTAACAATTTTGCAAGCATGTACAAACTCATTAAGTAATTTTCTCCAACACCAACTGCAGACAGCAGGGGGGATCAAACTCCAAAGGTTTTTCCCTTTTATGAGGTTTCTAGAAACCCAATTAACCCATAAGTTGTCCTTTTGATCTACAATAGCCCAAATTTATCTTATAATAGCTACATTCTTAATAATCTCAATGTTGATAATGTTTAAACCCCTCTCTTCATAAGGATGGCATAAATCAAACCAGCTGACATTGGGGAACTTGGCAGTAAGATCTACACCACTCCATAAAAAATTATTAATAAAAACCCACCTTTCCAAGATTTAATCCTATTCGTGACAGAATTAATAAGTGGCAGACAATCATTGTGAGTAAGCCTAGTGGAAATTAAGGGCAGTCCAAGGTATCTAACATACAACTCACTAACCTTGAACTCAAGACAGTGCTTAAGCTCATCAGAGTCATGGTCATCCATACTTGAAGTGAAGATTTCACTTTTGTTTATGTTAACTTCAAGCCCAGTAAAGTTCTTGAAGTCATTAAGTGAAGATTTAAGTGCAAGCGTAGATTCCAAGCTTCTAACCATAAAGGCCAATAAATCATCAGCAAAAGACAAATGTGTTGTAACAAGATTGTGGCATTTAGGGTGGAGCTTGTACTCTCCATTATCGATTTTCTTTCTAAGGTTTTTTGAAAAAACTTCCATGACAATCACATAAAGATAAGGGGAAATAGGGTCACCTTGTCTTATACCCCTTTGCCCCTTAAAAGAGCCATTGATGTTAATAGAGTACATGGGAGTTGTTATGCACTCTTCAATCCATCTAATGAACAAACTAGGGAAGTTACGTCTTCTTGGAATTTCAAGAATGGCATCCCAACTCACCATGTCATAGACTTTTTTAAGGTCCACCTTAATGGCACATTTCCTAGCACCATTAGCTTTGTGTTATTTTCTAACCAACTCATGGGAGATCATGATGTTATCTTTTATATGTTTCCCATGAATGAAAGTAGACTGGTTTTGATTAATATTTTTTTGTGGATTACTAGTTTGATCATGTAAGTGAGTATCTTAGTAATGGTCTTATAAACAACATTATAGCATGATATAGATCTGAAATCCCAAAACGAGAAAGCATTATCATTTTTAGATATGAAAGTAATGGCAGTTGCATTCATTTTACCTAGCAGTTTTGTAAAATAAAAGAAATTTCTAACAACTTTGATAAAATATCTCCCTATAATCAGCCAACATTTCTTGAAGAAGAGAGTACTAAACCCATCTGGTCCTGGAGATTTATCATCTCTAATATTCGACAGTGCAAGAGTTATTACATCATCAGTCACTCTAGCAATCAAACAATCACTCAAGGTTTCATCAATTTGGTCAAAATGTAGACCATCCAAAAAGTGATCATCACAAGAGTTGGAATTAGGTTGGTCAAGAATTGCTTTGAAATACCTAACACTCTCATTTTCAATGTCCTTTTGACCTCAGTGATAATCAACTTTATTCTATTCTTGGTAGTTCTAGTCTTGATGGCTTGGTGAAAGAATTTGGTATTATTGTCTCCAAGTTGCAACTACTTAACTCTATATTTTTTCTATTAAAAGATTCTTCAACCTTAGACAGCCCAATATAGCTCTTTTTTAAACTTCTCTCTCTAGATGCAAGATTATTATCCAAAGGGCTATATTGAAGACTATTTTGGGCTAAATCCAATGTTCCTTAGCAGTCCTAACTTTCTCAGATAATTTGTTAAAATTACTATGATTCCAAGTTATCATAAAATGTTTTTACCAGTTTAAGCTTAGTAACAAGTTGGTACATCGGGTTACCTTCAACGATAGCATTTTCCTAGGTAAGCTTGATGAGAGGCAAAAAACCTGCATCTTCTGTCCAGTAGTTGTAAAACCTGAATGGTTTAGGGCCACCCACAAGTGGAGGAAGGACTTTTACAATCATTGGAGAGTGGTCTGACACTCCCTAGTTTAAAAGTTTCCCTTTAGTCTTAGGTTTGCAAAGTAACCACTGGCTATTAATCAAAACTCTATTAATATTAGTGGCCATTCTGTCATCACCAATTCTGCAGTTAGACCGGGTTAGATATGCTTCACTAAATTTACAGTCAAAAATCTCAGCTTTATTAAAACAGTTATTAATATCTACAAATTGAGAAGGCCTAAACTCATGCACCCCGCCGCCCCCCCCCCCTTACTATTTCCTAAGAATTCAAAATACATTTAAAAGTCCCCTAGCAAGATCCAAGGTTTAGCGTTACTTACTGAGTGCAGTTCAATTCAATTCCATAGTTGCTGCCTGTCTGTGGGGCAGTTACTACCATATACCATTGTAACCCAAAATTGAGTTCCATCAGGTAAAGTTGCCTCTGCAAAAATGGCTTGGTCCATACTATCCACCAAATCCATCTTAACTGCAGTTGGATCCCAAAGTAGCCATACCCTACCTGTTACTGCATGTTCATAATTGCATAATATGTTCCAACTTGACATCAAGTTATTGAAAACATTGGGTATATTGCACTCCATGACATTTGTTTCCACTAAACCTATAATGGAAAATTTGAATTTTTTTAGAAAGAATCTTGCGTCCTTTTGCTTTAGATAGTCATTAAGGCCCCTAGGTTTCCAACACATGATGTTTAACATAGGGAGACAGTTGTGTGGATATCCTCAAAGGCCTTAGTACATCTCTTAAGCACTAAAATGTTATTACAAGGGAGCTTACATAAGTAGTAGCGGGGGTATGAGTGCTTGGCCTCAATCCTGCATTTGAAAATATAGCATTGGGGCTATGTCCATCAATACTATCCACACTATTATTCCCATTATTGTTAAACCAGTATTGTCTTAGATCAAGGACACCAAAATTTTCTACACATGAGGGTATTGCTTAACACCTAAAATGAGGTACTACCAGCTCCAATAATTGATGAAAGGACTATAACTCACATAATGTAAATTCTTATCCATGATAGTGAGGCAATAACTAATCATGCACTTTCCATTCCTTAAGAAAAAGATTTGGTCTTTAACTGAAGGGACATGAGGGTGTTTCTTCTCCCATCTCTCAGTATGGCTAAAAACAAATCTCTCAGAGCATGATGGTGACTCCTCTAGCCTGAACATAGAAGAACATACTCCAAAAATACCCAGCAAAGAAAGAAAACTATATTAGAAAATCCCCCTCCAACTCTCTTGAAATTGCCTCCTTATATAGTGGCTTGATGGTGGCCTCACTCAAACTTTCAATTCTACTCTCATCCTCTCCAATACTCCCCTTTTTACTGTTGTGTATTATTGGGAAACTGATTTTTGGTGTTGGTGTTACATGTACCTTTGTGAATGGTACTATCTGTTGCTCCCTCCTTGTTCAAGTATTTGTCAACTGATGATGGCTCGACATCTTTAAGAAGTTTGGTTTGTTTGATTAACATTGCAGCTTTCCTTTTAGCTCTTCTAACTGCACTCTTTGACATGTTTAGTGTACCTTGGGGATTAGGTACATCAGTGCCCTTACTACTCTGATCTTTTGGTTGATTCCTAACTTGTTCTTCAGGTATAGTCTACTCCATTTATGCAGTACTAAGACTAGTCCTTGAAGTACTAGATATGTCACTCTTATTCTTCTAGATGGGTTATTTAACAGTATGTTTAGGGACCTGTTGGAAAATACAATATGATTTGTTTTCCTTTAAAGTTTGAATGGTGGAAGTAAGTAGTTTTAGTCCCACATTGGATATGAGGGAAACACAACTCTCCTATATAAGTAAATCAAACACTTACCTTGTTGCAATGTGTGTGAGAGTTGGTGGGTCACACGCGCATGTGCGACATGTGCGGCCCATGTGTGCAAGCTAGCTTGGGTGGTGCATGGGCTTGCTCGACCTAGGAAACCCGCTTATTATTATAAGTCTATGATTGGGCCTTGGGGCCATGGGATCATGGGGATTTCTTTAAACACTTAGTCATCTTTTGGCAGACGCACCTTAGTCACCTATGCTCTATATAACCCAATTTCGTTTTCATTTTTTATCATCAGTTTTTCAGAGTTTTCTTGAGTCTTTTTACAAAGAGAAAACATACGCAATCAAAGTTCGTTTGGCAGAAAAATAGAAGTGCTTTCTTCTTTCTGCGACTGATCGTTGTATCCTGGGAGACAGGGGCTTATATTCCTGCAAAGCACTGTGGTAGGGGCGAATCTGTTTTAAGGAGATAGTGTGTATACACTAGACTCGATCATCTCCTTAAGAGGTGTTGGTTTTTCATGCAGATTGGAATACAATCTTAAGACATACTAATTTTTTCTGTATGATCAAAAACTGCAGCAATGGTGAATCTTACTGAGAAGGAGGGTGAAAAGGGAAACCTACACATTTTGAAGGTGAAGCCTGAGAAGTTCAATGGCACTGAATTCAAGCGTTGGCAGCAGAAGATGCTATTCTTTCTCACAACTCTGAACTTAGCAAAATTCCTTAAGGAGGACAAACCAGAGTTGAAGGAGGAAGAAACTGACCTAACAACTGTAGCAGCAGTGGAGGCGTGGATTCATTCCGACTTTCTGTGTCGGAATTATATTCTGAATGGGTTGGACAACACATTGTATAATGTGTACAGTCCAACAAAGTTTGCAAAGGAATTGTGAGAATCCTTAGACCATAAGTATAAGACGGAAGATGCCAGACTGAAAAAATTTATAGTTGGCAGATTCCTGGATTATAAAATGGTGGATTCCAAGACTGTAATCAGTCAAGTACAGGAACTACAGATTATCCTGCATGATATTCATGCATAAGGTATGAGGTTAGGTGAATCATTTCAGGTTGCTGCGATAATTGAAAAGTTGCCTTCATCCTAGAAGGACTTCAAAAGTTATCTGAAGCATAAGATGAAAGAAATTAAGTTGGAGGAACTGATCGCAAGGCTAAGGATCGAAGAAGATAACAAATCCAACGAAAAGAAGGATATTGTTCATTCTTATGATGCCAAGGCTAACATGGTCGAGAGAAACCCTAAACCCCATAAGAAAAATGGGAAAAAAGGGAAAAATGGGAAGAGTTTCCTGGGCCTAAGGGCAAGGACTTTAAGAAGTTCACAGGGAGTTGTTATGTTTGTGGCAAACCAGGGCACAAGTTAATGGAATGCCGCAAGCATAAAAGCGGACCAGAAAGTGGCAAAGGCACTCAAGCAAACATTATTGAGATGGAGAACCTGTGTGCAGTGATCTCCGAAATCAACCTGGCAAGCGATTCCAGAGGATGGTTTGTGGACACAGGGGCCATACGTCATATATGCTATAACATGAGTTTATTTACTACCTACAATAAGACTGAACATGAAGAGAAAGTGTTCACGGGCAATGTTTCGACGTCAAGGGTCAAAGGAAAAGGGAAAGTAGTTCTAAAATTCACATCTGAAAAAGAAGTTACTTTGAATGAAGTGTTGCATGTGCCTAAAATCGGCAAGAACCTTGTTTCTGGAGCATTGCTGATTAAGAATAGATTTAAGTTACTCTTTGAGTCAAACAGATGTATCATGACTAAGAATGGTGTATTCATAGGAAAAGGTTATGAGTGTGATGGACTGTTCAAACTAGCAGTATTGTGTTAACCAGTTTTAATTATCAATAAGAATGAGAATTCTATTTACTTGCTTGAGTCATTTAATGTTTGGTATCAACGATTAGGACATGTAAATTATGGTTCGCTGCGTAAATTAGTCCATTTAGGATTGCTGCCTAAATTCAATCTTGATTGCAAACAAAAATGTGAAGTGTGTGTTGAAGCAAAATTTGCTAAACAACCATTCCATTCTATTGAACAACGCAAAACTGAACCGCTAGATTTGATTCACAGTGATCTCTGCGATTTGAAGTTTATTCAAACACGAGGTGGAAAGAAGTACTTTATTACTTTCATAGATGATTGTACAAGATATAGTCATGTCTACTTGCTCAGAAGCAAAGATGAAGCACTGGAAGTGTTTATTATGTTCAAAAATGAGGTTGAGACTCAACTCAACAAAAAGATAAAAGTTCTTCGAACTAATAGAGGTGGGGAATACGACTCTATTACATTTGGAGAACTTTGTGCTAAGTTTGGTATTATACACCAAACTACTGCACCTTACACTCCTCAGCAAAATGGAGTTGCTGAGAGAAAAAATAAAACTTTAAAGAATATGCTTAATGTTATGCTTATTACTTTTGGTTTGCCGCAGAACCTGTGGGGGGGGCGTTACTTTCTGTAAATTATATTCTCAATAAGTTACCTCACAAGAAGATTGAAAAGACTCCTTATAAACTCTGGAAAGGCAGAGAGCCTTCCTATAAGTTCTTAAAAGTGTGGGGGTGTCTTGCAAAGGTACAAATACCATTGCCAAAAAGGTCTAAGTTAGAACCTAAAACTATTGACTGTATTTTTATTGGCAATACCAATAACACTAGTGCATATAGATTTCTCGTATACAAATCTAAAATAAATGATGTGCATGAGAAAGCCATCATTGAATCACGAGATGCTATATTTTTTGAAAATATATTTCCATATAAAAGTGTGATACTGTGAATCCTCTTAAAAGAACAACTGATGTTGCTTCTAGTAGTGATCAGCGTATCACTCCTATAAGTTCTGATTTTAATGCAGAACCAAGACGTGGGAAACGACTTAAAGTTGCTAAGTCTTTTGGCAAAGATTTTGTAGCATTTTTGTTGGAAAATGAGCCTCGAACCTTCAAGGAAGCCATGGCTACACCTGAAGCTCCTAGTTGGCAAGAGGCTGTACAGAGTGAGATAGACTCTATAATGCACAACCATACTTGGGAATTGGTAGATCTTCCACCTGGCAACAAACCTATAGGTTGCAAGTGGATTTTCAAACAAAAATTGAGACCTGATGGTTCAATTGAAAAGTACAAAGCCAGACTTGTTGCCAAAGGATATAAGCAAAAAGAAGGTTTGGACTATTTTGATACATATTCTTCAGTGA
Source organism: Kingdonia uniflora (assembly GCA_014058105.1). Lineage (NCBI taxonomy): Eukaryota > Viridiplantae > Streptophyta > Magnoliopsida > Ranunculales > Circaeasteraceae > Kingdonia > Kingdonia uniflora. Next base: position 3,019,463 of record JACGCM010000622.1, read on the forward strand.
CAAGAATAACTTTCATTCGTATGTTGATAGCTATTGCAGCAGTGCATAAGCTTGAAATACATCAAATGGATGTTAAAACAGCATTCTTGAATGGTGAATTAAATGAAGAAATATATATGAACCAACCTGAGGGGTTCATTGTCCGAGGCCAAGAAAATAAAGTGTGTCGGTTGGTTAAATCTCTTTATGGATTGAAGCATGCACCTTTACAATGGTATGACAAAATTGATGGAGTCATGATTAAGGATGGCTTCAAAATTAATGAATGTGATAGATGTGTCTATATTAAAAGCATTAATGGTGAGCATGTCATTGTGTGTCTTTACGTAGACGATATGCTCATCATGGGGACTAACATTAATGTCATTATGTCAACAAAGAATATGTTGCCCCAAATTTTTTATATGAAGGACTTAGGTGTTGCAGACGTTATTCTTGGCATAAAGATTAATAGAACGCCACAGAGACTTGTGTTATCTCAATCGCATTATATAGAGAATGTACTTAAGAAGTTTAATAAATTTGACTGCCGTGGTGTTCAGACACCTTATGATAATATGCGTCAATTGATTAAATACAAAGGTGAGCCTATTTCTCAAATAGAGTATGCACGCATCATAGGCAGTCTAATGTATATTATGAACTGCACTAGACCAGATATTGCTTATGCAGTTAACAAACTGAGTCGGCATACTATAAACCCTGGACCGAGCCACTGGGAAGCGTTAATCAGGGTTTTACAGTATTTAAAGCATATAATAGACTATGGGTTGTACTACACAAGATATCCAGCTGTCCTTGAGGGATATAGTGATGCAAACTGGATATCAGATTCTAACGAGTCATACTCCACAAGTGGATACGTGTTTATACTTGGTGGTGGAGTTGTCTCATGGAAATCTTCAAAACAAATATGCATAGCTCGATCAACTATGGAATCAGAGTTTGTTGCTCTAGATTTAGCGGGAAATGAAGCTGAGTGGCTTCGACAGTTTTTAAAGGATATTCCTATGTGGCCAAAGCCAGTACCTGCCTTATGTATCCATTGTGATAATCAAGCAGCGATTGCAAGGGCAAAAAAATAATGTCTATAACGGTAAGTCACGACATATACGCCGTAGACATAATACTGTAAATAAATTATTTGTAAGTGAAGTTATATCCATTAACTTTGTGAAGTCCAGTGACAACCTAGCGGATCTATTTACAAAAGGGTTGGCAAAAATGCAAGTTTTTCCACATCGAGGGGAATGGGCTTAAAGCCTTTAAATACGAGTTAACCTCAGCGGAAATCTAACCTAGTTTATTGGAGATCCCATGATCTAGGTTCAATAGGACAACTAGTTGTGAGTTACTCAACATGAGCACTGAGAAGATTTTAACTCCTGCCCATTCCATGATATGAACAGTGTAACCTGTCACAATTTTCAGGGTAAGTTCTCTGAACTTTTAATGATTCTTATGACTTGTATTTACAAGTGGGGTACGACAGGGTACTCTTAATAGGTAATCACCTATGTGAGCGTGAGGTGGAGCCGCTTCTATAAGAATTTTATAGGGCAAAATTCTCTAAAAGTACTCATGAATCCAGGATTTGTTCAGGGCTGAATTGAACACAACTGTGAGAGCCGATTGCATTTAGAATAGTACTGTGTGAAGACTATTGTCTTGGTTTATACCAAAGCTGACAGTTAAAGACATATGTTCACTAATCAGCGTAAATTCGATAGTTTTTTACTAGAGAAGGTTCAAGTCCACAAGATACCTCTCTCGATGCTGGATCATTCCTTGATTTTCTCTGTTTTGTCTGAGTTTGTCTGTTACCATTCAAATGTGGGGGATTGTTGGAAAATACAATATAATTTTTTTTCCTTTAAAGTTTGAATGGTGGAACTAAGTGGTTTTAGTCCAACATTGGATATGAGGAAAACACAACTCTCCTATATAAGTAAATCAAATAGTTACCTTGTTGTAAAGTGTGTGAGAGTTGGTGGGTCACACACGCATGTGCGACATGTGCGGCCCATGTGTGCAAGCTAGCTTGGGTGCATGGGCTACCCATGGGCTTGCTCGACCTAGGAAACCCGCTTATTATTATAAGTCTATGATTGGGTCTTGGGACCTTGGGGCCTTAGGCCATGGGCTCATGGGGATTTCTTTCAACACTTAGTTATCTTTTGGGTTTGAGGTGTGAGTTGGGGTGTCTCCAACAGACGCACCTTAAGGTGTGACTCTTGGTGAAGAGTCACCTATGCTCTATATAACCCAATTTCGTTTTCATTTTTTATCATCAGTTTTTCAGAGTTTTCTTGAGTCTTTTTTACAAAGAGAAAACAGACGCAATCAAAGTTCGTTTGGCAAAAAGATAAAAGTGTTTTCTTCTTTCTACGACTGATCATTGTATCCTGGGAGGCAGGGGACTATATTCCTGCAAAGCACTGTGCCAGGGGCGAATCTGTCTTAAGGAGATAGTGTGTATTCACTAGACTCGATCATCTCCTTAAGAGGTGTAGGTTTTTCATACAGATTGAAATACAGGAGCTGCCATCCATCCCCTAAATTGTTTGTGGTTTCAGTCTTCTTCTGCTTGCCCTTGTTATGTTTGCTATTGTTGGGTTTCTTGCTGACCTCATTCTGCAACTCTTCTACTTATCTTAAGGGACATCCACTCAAGATATGCCCAAAATCCTTACATATGTTGCATTTAGGTGGTATGCAGTTATAACCAACTGAAATCTCAATACAGTATGATTCATCAAGTTCTACAGTGATTGAATTCAGAAAGTTGTTGTCAATATCCATTTCAATACATACCCTGGAATAGCTCTTACCCTTTCTCCTTTGCTCTGTTGCTTTATCAAGAAATGGTTGGCCAAGGGTACTAGCAACTCTGCCTATACCCTCATGGTTTCAGAATTGGTTTAGAAAGTCCTGAAGCATGACCCATATAGGTATATATTTTAATTCCATGGGCCCATACTCAGTAAAGGGCCTCCGACACCTGATGAAGAAATTTCCACTTGCTATATGTCAATGCCCCATTTCAAGAACTTTTTGTTAGTCTTCCTCATATGAGAATTTTAAGAAAAAAATATTCATTCCTTTGGTTGTAATCTCCAAAGCCCCTTTTAGCTCCCAAAGTCAAATAAGAGTAGTCTTGACAAACATAAAGGATAATCTTTTTCCCAGAAAATTGTCCACGAGCATTTCTTGGCATTCCTTGGTTTCTTCATCAAAATCACAAGAGTTCATTTTGACAACAGTTTTGCCCCCAATAACAGTAGGTGGTGGTGTATAAACAAGGTTAATGTTACTTTTAACCTTACATGGAACCCCCATAATCTCTGCAAAGGATGGTTTGTTATTTGCCTTTACCTTATTGATCACTTCAACTTTAGTTGTATATTTACACAAAAACTAGAGTGATCTACCCCCATTCTACCTTGAATTGAGCACGTATTGTTTACTTTAGTAGCCACACATTATTTCTTCAGGCAAGTAAAGGTTGTACTCATCTGATTTTGAGTCCTTTCCTTATCATTCTTATTGATAGAGCTGACTCTATCCTCCCCCATTTGACGTTTGATCATTAGCTCCTTCAGCTTTTACTCTTCCTCCTCTTCTTATATCATCTTAACTAGATCTACATCATCCTTTCCTTCAATAATTTCAATATCAGAATTGTCATTTTCTACCTCTGCAAGATTAGCATTCTCATTCTCTCTATTAATCCTAAGTCGGGCATAGTACCTCATCTCCACTTTGGTGACATCAGGGTCTCCCTTCACCAATGGTATACCAATAGATAACATGTCTATCTCTCTAGTAGAAAGCTTAAAATTGCTCTTAGCTTTAACAAGCTCTTCATTCTGTTCTTAAAACATCGAGTGGCAAGTTTTTTTTGGAGTTTCAGGTTTGCTCTTAGTAATATCCTAAATAAACTGATCTCTCATTTCTTGTGAAGCTTCTTTGAGATGTAAATTAAGCAACAATCTAGATAAACACTAGGTATTCTCTAAAATATCAGGTTCTTCCTCGCTAATCAATTTACCATTGATCATGTTATGGAGTTGTACAAGAGTAACATCTTTAGGTTTTGAGCCTTGATCAATCTTCTCACAAGTTGGTGCTCGTACAGACCCTTGGTGGTCACCTCCTTGGCCCACCATCTCCGATAAACTACCTCCAATTTTTAATTTGATTTGTGGAGGTAGAGGATACCCTCAATCCGAAAATCCCCAATCAAGGGGTGGCTATTGTAATTTGAACCTGCTACAGTACTATGAGAGTAACCTAATAATGTTGTTGTAGCCCTGGGAATAATTTAGACCCTTGGATTCAATCCATCATATGACCCAGAATAATCAAAGAGACAATAAGCAAGAAAAATTAGAGGATTGATAGAAGTACCCTTGAACTGATACTAACCTGCACTTGAAAAAACATTAGGAATCAGGGGCGGAGCCAGAGATTTAATAGTGAGGGTGCCGGAGGTTCGGGGGCAGAGCCCCCCAATTTTTTTTTAAGGGGTATTTCGAAATTCATGGATAAAATGCAACGGAGATTACCTTTGTTATATTTTGAAAATTTTAAGGGATTTATCCAATCCCTCACATTACCTTATACGGGGATTCATGGATAAAATGGAGATTACCTTATACGGAGATTCATGGATAAAATGTAGATTACCTTATTCGGAGATTCATGGGAAAAAATTTAAGGGGTATTTCGAAACATAGCTGGGAGCCGTTACTATATATATATATATATATATATATATATATATATATATATATATCGATCTTTGTTCTTGGTAGACGGAGGTTCATCTTTGTCAAAATCCTTGGTAGCCGATCTTTGATATGTTAGATATATATATATATATATATTATTTTATTTTATTTTATTTTTTTTTCTTCTAAGAAGGAAATTTGAAGAAAAAAAAAAGTGGAGGTGCCGGGCACCCCCTAGTTCCCCCCCCCCCCCCCCCCCCCCCTAAATCCGCCCCTGTTAGGAATCATCAAGTCATGCTAACATCCGTTTATGAGCTCCCACCTAACAACTTTTCTTTGTTTTGATCTCTTGTTCTGGTGTTAGGTTTTGTTGTATAAGTAGTTGTCCACACACCCTATTCTTTTTCATAGGGGTTACCCCCCACAAGCTCACCTTTAACACCCCCCCCCCCCCCCCCAAGCTCACCTTTAAAAAAAACAATAACAGTATATGTTTGTATGCCATTAAGAGAGAATATCGAACTGAAAATAAAGCCCTGCTTTATTGTGGATAATTTAAAGACAATGATTGAAAGTATTATCAATGTTCCACTGGATAAGCAGAAGCTCTACTCTGCAGGCATTCTACTTGATAACAGTAAGATTGTGGCTAGAATGGGAACACAGGGCTAAAGGTGTTCTTAGTTTCTGACTCTAAAGTTACAATTAGTGTCTTTATTAATAACAAAATTTCATGGAAACTCAGGGCTAGATGGGAACATATCTCCTCCAAGATTCAAATCAGGTTTAAACACTCTTGGAGGGAGTGTAATTTCAGTACTGATAATGTTGCAAACATAGCTACTAGAATGGCTCCTCTTACTAAAGTTTGGCATACTGGCAGACCTATCTTCTTACACAAGATTGAGGTCTCTTGGGTGGAATATTTTAGATATCATTAATACTTTTAGTAATCTAATGTTACAACCCTTTGCTATAATTTCGGAAATTATAGGACTTGTCTGTAATCTCTAATTATTTCTTCAATATATTTGCTTACCTTTTGCAGAAAAAAAAAAAAAAAAACGATAGTAAAATTGTGGCTCATTATCATGGGCATTTATATGAAAACGTATACTAGGCAAATATAGTAAGTATAAATGTGGAGAGCTCAGACAGATCTGATTATCTCCGTATGAAAGTTTCCGAGTGTACAAGTATACCACCAAAGCAGTTAAGACTTATCATTGCTGAGAGGTAGTTTAATATGTATAGTGGCAATACCCCGGCTGATGATGGGACCAGGGATGGTTCCAAAGTTTACACAGTTTTACGCTTGTGTGGTTGTTGGCGGATGGCGATTATGAATTTTATACTTCGAATTTAAGTAACATTTTCTGTATGATGAAATCTCTTATGGCCTATACTATGGTTGATGTATCTCTAAGGCCCTTGTGATTAAATATCAGTTTAGCGGAATGATGTGGGATCCCAAGTTCATTTATTGTCTTAGAACTCGACTGTCATACAAATACATATCTTTAATGGCAGATGCTTACTTCAAAATATTTAGGATATATGTAAAGTATTGACTTTATTCAGGGATCTCATTTTGGTGCATAACTTAGCGTAGATAGCCAATGAAGCTGTAATTATTTTTAGTAGTAGTGTTTCTTCTTGTGTTTGTACTGATGTAATAAACTTGGTATGGTATCTCCATTATTATAATACTAGTTCGCAGGGGCATGCACAAAGTGCGTAACATGGGTAATCTCAGTTCTTATGAGCCATCACTGTAGACTCTTCTAGCCGATTTAAAATAGTAAAGATAGCGATGATTATTTTTCCCTCGAAAGTATCATAATTATGTTATGTATTTTCCTATTTTATAGGTAGTGACATATTTGATGCTAATTACTACGACGACGTAGGGAAATTTACTTGAACAAGTGATAAACAAAAAAAACTTTATGCATAGCTAGTGAATAGGGAGTATGCAATGACTTACAAAGCCTAAGGACTAAACTTGCATATGGTCACTATAGATAGAAAGTCTAGTGGACATCTCTATTAATTAAGAAAAACCTTAATATTTGGTTTGAAGTACAGCCGTACATCACTGCATTGTTTTTGTCGAGAAGTGGATTAAAGGTCTTAGATTATATTAACCAAAAATAAATGTCGAAAGAATTAATCATGACCGTTGATTACAAAGTTAATATAAACCCCCTATTTCCCTGAAAAACATGCTACTCAAGGCACTACCTATATAATATAATCCAAACATAATTTTTCATCATCAATCAATCAATCAATCAATCTCTCTCTCTCTCTCTCTCTCTCTTGATTTCTCTCTATCTCCCTCTACCTTCTAATCCCTCATTACTGCTTTATAAATTGATTTGAACTAATTTCAATATCAAATTTAAGAGTTTCGAGTTTGATTTCAATTTATGAGAGTTTCGCGTTTGGTTTGAATTTGGGGGCTTCAAAATCAATTTGGTTCTCAATTAAAGTTCAGTTGTAGCCATTCACCCGACTGAAAACCATGTTCGAGTGATGACTTCATTACTGAATAGTTCTCCATGTTTAAGGTCTAAATATTGCAAGTTTGTCATCCTTATTAGCTAATTTAATTCTTTTCAAATTTTGAGTAGAAATCTTTTGAAAAGAATAATGCTTAATTTATAGATTATATGTATTTTATCAGGATTCAGATACGACCTTGAATGCATTTAATAGGGAAGGACATTGGGATATAATAGAATTGTCTTCAATGGTGGGTAGGTTTAATAATCTCGAAAGAGTTTGCATTGATTTTGAAGCAATTGAGGTTGTACTAGAGATGTTGAAAGTAATCATTGAGAATGCGTATGTCTTGAAGAAAATGGTTCTCTTTTCCTCAAAGAACTGCAAGAAGTTAAATCTAAAGAAGTAGTTGGAAATTAGGGGAAAACTACAAACTTTCCCAAGAGCTTCTTCACATGCTTCTATCGATGTAATTACTTATGGAATCATCTACTTTTTATAATGTATTTGTTATCTTTTTTGTTGATTGCCACATGCATTTTTGTCAAGTACCTATATTTAGCACTAGACTAGATCCAGTTATTTATTCATAGACTTACTCTAATCAACTACTATTTATGTTGCGGATAGAAGAACTGCCTATTTTGTGTAGTCGATGTCCTGAATTACTATTGACTAAAAAGTATTTGTTGGGCTTTTCTTTTTATTCCATGTATTTCCAACTTTTCTTACTATGGCGTAAAGTTTTTTGTTCTGGTTTTTTAGTAATAGATCACTTGTATTAATGGTTTATTTTATTCCTAAAAACCAAAAGATTTTAGAACATTCACAGCTGTAAGGTCGGCTGCTTATGTGGAGGCAGCTGACCCTCTTTTTTCTCAAATGACCACCTAGTAGTTGGGTTGTCTTTCCCAGCAGGCAACCTTTTGTGCATAAAAACCCACCCTGAGGGTCGATTCAAGCACCCACATGATGGGTTGTTAAAATAATTATGTCGCTCAGTTGTAAACTGCGCGGCACAAATGAACCAATAAGGGAACGCCACGTGTCATGTTCTGATTGCTTGAATATACCACGCAGTTCAGAACTGTGTGGTATACCAACTGCTTGGATGGTGCCACGTGTATGGCTGATATTTAAAGGGTGTCAACGGCTATTACTTGCCGCGCAGTTCAGAACTGCACGGCCAAGTCTGCAATAACTCTTTCCCCCTCATAAAACAATCCTCACACCCCATTTTTCATCAAGAAAATAACCCTATCAAACTAAAACAAGGCCATGTCTTCAAGCTCCCAGACAAGCTCCTAATCATAATTCACCGCATTTGGTTCATCACAAATGCCGAATCCTTCCTAATATTGCGATCACCACATTTGGCAATTGTTCCTGTTACTCGACTCTCCCAGTCCCTCATAATTTGATTCTCAAAGAACCAGTGTTTACTCTCACTGTTAACCCTACTACCCCCAATTCAACGTTCAATCGGGAAATCCATATTTTCCCTCACAAATGTAATTTGGCAGAGAAAGTTTATTTATCCCACTGATGCAAGTTTCATGGGGTTTAAACGACTTAAACCTAAATGCACCACTCACTCCGGCTATCGCTTCGATTATCGCACAAAGTAATATACGTGCAAAAGGGAAGGCGAAAACTAAAAGAAAGACGACAACGCCGACACCAACACATAATGTGATTGAAGGTCATGTTGAGGAGGAGGTTGATGATAATGTTCCAATTGATAAAGATAAATATAATAATACAAGTCATTGGTCGGCGGGTGACTTGGTAAACTTCTCATGTGCTTGGTCTCAAGTTTCTTAAAATTTCAAGAGAAAGAATCAACAAATAGCCCCATGATTTTGGTTAAAAGTGCGTGACCAATTCAATTTGTTGTACATGGACCAATCAATGTGGCGATCATATAATGACGTTAATTGCGCGTACAAAAACTGGCTTAATAAAGAATGTGCGGTCTTCAGAGGCATTCTTCAAGACCTTGAACACCGAAAATTTACTGGTCTTGGAACGGGCGACATGGTAAGTATTTCAATTTTACCTTCATTTTCATAGTCTAGTTAAGGTAATATACTTAGAAGTATTTTCAAACATTTTCATAAGTCCAAATGGCACACAAAACATATGAAAAAGTGTATGGAAAAGCATTTCAATTTTAGGCGACTTATGAAATTTTAGAATGTTACCCAAAATGGTCCCAAATTAATCCAATCGGGCATCCCGATCGTAATGCATCACGGAAATTATTCTATAGCGATAGTCTGGAAAACTCCACCAATACCGAACCCCCCACACCTACTTCCGCCACCCCTACTTCCACAATTTCGAAAGATTCTACGGATGATAATCCGCCATTATATGCTTGTGGGGAAGTACGTTCGGACGGGCAAAAAAAAAATCAAAGCAAAAGAAGCCGCAAAGTCGATAATCGATTATTGGGGGAAGAAGATGTTCAAAACAACAGCCAGCATGATTTTGGCATGGAGTGAGAGGGACGAGAAGAAAAAAGAGGAAAATGATATTAGAGCTAGAGAACAAGAAGAATGAAAGTTGGCCAAAGTGGCGAAGACACAAAGGAGACTTGAAGCGACGATAACTAGACAAAAAGTGGATAAAGAGCAAATTTTGGTGAAGGTGATGGCAGCCGACACAACTAACCTACTACCAGAACAAAAATGTTGGATGATGAAGTAACTCAAAATTTATTCTGTGAAGTTGAAGGAACGATGACCAATTGATGAAGATGACTTGAGTGATAAAGATTGATGCAACCGTCGAATTTATTATTAGTAGGCATTAACTTTTAAATTGCACTTTGAATTTCATCTAAATGTACTCTTCTTTACTTTTGGTAGTTTAATATATATTTACTTTCTATGAATTTGATCTTGATGCACTCTTCAATACCCTAATTTGACAAACATAACTTAATAAAACATTACAAATAAACTTTTATCAAACATTACAACTTCAACATTAAAATTACGATTTCAAAAAGAAAATACATCAATAACAAACTTTAAGTAGAAAAACGACATTACACAGCTCCTTTTAGCTCCCATAAATGAATCACGAGTTGATCTCGTAAGTTGAAATAAGCCATTTCATCTTTAATTTCATTAATTTTCACAATGTGTTCCGTCATAGTATTGGGAGCATAAATTAGGTTTAAGACTACATTCACTCGCTCCACCGACCTTCAAAGATCTAGATCGATATCAACTTGCCGGATGAAAGTATGATGTTTCTCTTCAACGATCATGCTGTGCATAATGTACATAGCGTTCACTAGATCACAAGGCTTCCAAAACTGTGCACTGTGAGCCAATATTTCAAACTGCGCTTGTAGAACCCCGAAAGCGCGCTCCACATCTTTCCGACATGCTTCTTGCATCTTTATAAAATATTTTTCTGCATTGTTGGTTAGATTTCTTATGGATTGAACGATTGTTTGCCATTTTGGATAAACATCGTCTGCTAAATAATACCTTATAGTGTGCGGCTTGGTGCATATCTTATAATTGCATGGCGGTGCAACTTTATTAGGCAAGTTGTTGGAAAGCCACCCTTGAGGCAAAGTGTTCACGTCATTGCTAGAATTGGATACTGTCACGCCCCAAAATCCAGTAATCGGTAGCTAGACCAATTACTAAATTCTAAGTAGTGCAGGTTGGGGAATCCAAAGATTCTACCCCATAATAGCCAAGCCGAAGACAAATTCTAACTTGGCTATTCACATATATCAATAATCATCAGAGTAAAGAAATAGGGATACAACAACATAATAATATAACGCGGAAGCAAAAGGCATATATATATACATATCATGTCAAGACGTAATACAATATCTCGAATACAAGCTCAGCTACCTAATGCTGAGAACACCTATAGAATTAAGAAATGAAAGAATCTGCAGCGGCAAAATCAGTCTCTGGATCGGCTAACCACGCGGCAGTCCAAGCTACTTAACCTCTGGAAAAGTTAAATGTGAGAGTGAGCAAACAACGAGCTCACTAATCCAACAGAACTAAATAACTTACTAATAACAGGTACTGGAAATAGAGTAGAGACGAGTGCGATAAGGAAATAAGTAACTAAACAGTTCTAACTATATAATCAATAACCATTAATAAACTAAGAAAACTATAAGGAAATAAGAATTGAGTTGATAAGAGAATGGAGAATAGAGTTAATGCGGAAAGAAAATAGAGTGAATTAGAAAGGGAATAGAGTTAAGAATGTGAGAAGAGGGAATGATGATGATGATGCAATGCTATGCCATGAAGTGATGACTAGAATAATCCCATACTTATCCTAGATGTAATATTATGATATGATGAGCGGCGATATTCCCATAAATATCCCCCTAAAGTAATATGATAAAATGCTAACGTCTAATACTATCTTAAAGAGATTCGGTAAAGGGGATACACTGGTACGATTTGTTTAAGCTCGACCAAGCTAGGATGGTCGCACTCGATCAAAGTGGAAAGGTGGATCAAACCCCGGAATAATAGTCCTGCACATTTCAAGGAATTTTAGCCTCACCGAGGAATAAGTTGGGATCTCCATGACTCTGCCTCATACCAATCCACACTCCGCGGTGGTTTTGCTAAGTATGATAGTGCCATTCCCAATCTCACCTGTGTATTTTAACCCGATCTCGCGGACTCCATGGATCCCGTCGGAGGTCAACCGAAGCGGAGTGTTTGTGTATCCTATTTCAATAAGTATGAAAATGCAGAAGGTTATAATGTGTAACCGGTGCCCAAGCACAACACAGTTGGCGCTAACCTGGCAACCCAAATAGGATCGATAGGGACTCTATTGCACTGACTCTGCATAGCCGAAACAGCAACCTAACCGTCGCCTACGTCCAAACCAACAATCTCATAAGGCTGGAAGGGGCATTCCTGGGCAACCCACGGGAACGCTAGCCCAACCACCACCAACTACTCTCCGGTCTCACACGAGCCAAAACCAACTCCAGAATCATTACCATCCAACCACCACTAACTAAACTCAGGTTCCATACAAACCAAAACCAACTCCAGAATCAATATAAAACCCAACCACAGGTTAACAACTACAACCCAACCATAGGTTAATAACTCTAACAGAATAATCTCTAAGTTAAACTATTGTTAATCACAAAACGTCTTTAAGTTCAATACTACACTCTAATACAATATACTGGAACTAGTAAAGAAACTTAGTAAAGTTGGGATATGAACTCGCCTGATAACAAACCTGAGCCCTGCGGAAATCAACCCGGAAACTCAACTAAAGTCCGCGGAATGACAAGCGGAATACCTGACAAGCCAATACAATCACTGAGAAGAACAAACCCTTAATCAATTAAAAGAAAAGATAATAAAACCCAAACCCTAAAAATCAAACCCTAGAAATCAACCTACGCCAAATCAAGCAAAATTGACAGAAGGGAAACAAGAATCACTTACCGAGGATAGGAGAGATGATCGCGGCGAAGCTCGACAAGGATCCGCGAGCGAGGGAAAGGATTGGGTGAAGAGTATTGAGGTGAGGGGATTAGGTTAGGGAGATGAGAGGATGATGAGGAAGATAAGGAGGTGATGAATGGAGGAGAGGGAATGATTGGGATGAAGAATCCTTTCTCTAGAACTCTATCTCACTCTCTCTCTAAAATTGTCTCAAGCAGCGCCTCACTGAGCACCAACAAAAAGAAATGAGGAAGGAAGACTTAAGTAGTCGAAACAGACAAAAGTTGTTCGAACGAGTTCGAAAGTCGTTCGAACGACTAAGAGGTAATGGGCCAAATTCCAGGAGGTTAGTCAACTCGTTCGAACAACAATAAATCTCGTTCGAACGATAATGCTGTCCAATGGACAAAACGTCCAGAAGACACAAAAAAAGATCAGAAAATACAAAGATTTGTTCGAACGACAAGGAACCTCGTTCGAACGACAATTCTAGGAAAATTTACTCTGAGGTCCCCCTGAACCACACACACCCAACTTCAAGACCCTCAGAAGACTGAAACAACTCGAGCAACCACCACAAAGGGTTCCCAAGGTCTAACATCACCTCTACCGCTGAACGGCCATCAGAACTCCTAAAACCCTGAAAAGGAATCTAACGGCTAGAAACTTAACCGAAAGGAATGAAATGGACGGAAAGAGTCCGACGACGGTCTGATAGACGTTGAGAAACCAGGGGTAGTTAATCCCTATTTCTCCACCCCAGAACGAAAATCGGAAATGCTAGAAACGTCCAGAATCGAAAACACTATAACCCACGCAGAGGAGAGAAGCGGAAAACCCCTTTCGGATACAGAAACCGCCCTCCGAACACACACTACACAATCAAGATAAAACGCCAAACTACCAAAACCATCAAACCACCAAAACTCTACCAAGAAGGAATCCATACCAAACCTGGCACTGAGAACAGTTATAGTTGCATTAAGGATAGGAGAATATGCAGAAGTATGATGCGGAGGAATATGCGACAGTTAAAGAATAGGAATATATAGATTTGTAATATAAAGAGTAATAATTAGAAATAAAAAATACGGGTCATTACAGGTACCCCAAAGAAGACGTGCCATATCCAAAGATCTTGGGAAGCAACCACTTCTAAAATTATTGCTAGATACGTCTTATACCTGGTATATTGTCTAGCCCACCCAATTGTACAATTTTTCAATTTATAATATATGCAATCTAAACTACCTAACATCCCCGGGAAGCCTCACGCTCCATTCACTTCTAATAACCTATTTGTGTCCTTCACATTGGGTGATCTAAGGTATTGAGTTTAGAATTCTTAGACAATTGCTTTATAAAATTTATTCAAACTTAAATAAGTGGTAGACTCTCCAATCCTAATGTATTCATCTTAAGCGTTTCTATAAGTACCATAACATAGCATGCAAAGTGCACACGTTATCTTTTGGCGAGTTGACAAGCCCATCATCCTAGCGGCATTTTCTTTTGGAAAAAAATAGTCATTCGAAGAATTAACTTGATCATAAATATGTTGATACACACCTTCGCTCATACGGAATTGGAAACAAAATTGAAGACTTTTGTTGACTAGATTAGGACCAAAATGATCTCTCATAAGACTAAAATGCCCTAATGCATGATCACGTTCTTTCTACATGTCCTTCCTTCCCATCTTACTGCTACCCCGTTTACGTGACTATGTCGCCTCTTGCTCTTCCGCCTTATCCATTTCCATGAGAACCTTGCTATACTCGTGCATCATCAAAATTTATCGCCAGAAAAGTTCTTCCAATCATGACGAAGATGAAGAAGATGATGATAATGAAGAGAGTGATAAGTCGGACATGATGAACTTGATTAATAACAAAAAATTATAAGATAAAGAGAGTAATTGTTGTAAAAAATATAGAGGGAGATTCACTCAATTTTGAGTTGGAGAACTAGCCATTGAAAGGCTTGTTTAACAAGTCTTCTAGGAAATATAGCCATTGAGATGCTTGTTTAACAAGTCTTCCAGGGAATATAGCCGTTAAGAGAGAGAGGAGAAGCCTTTGTTCTTTTAGACTAAGCTGCATAGTTATGAACTGTACAGAATATATACGAAACATATGGCAAAATCAAGTCTGTTCATATGTCACGCAGTTTTAAACTACTCCGCATATGGAGAGACCAGACCATGCTACGTAGGAGATCCCCAATCTTACTTTGTCATGCCTATAATATGCTTGTCTTCCACAGCGGCGAGATAACACACCACAAGCGAGGTGCTGCCATTTGTAAAGAATAGATTTCTAATCATATATGCAACAAAAGCCCTTGCATACACAATATATCCAATTGTGGGTTGTAAGTGTAATTTTTTTCTCTTGGATCCAAATCACTCATATACGACTTTAAAAATACTAATGTGATGTTCCCGTACTTTATATAGTTGTCCATAATCCTAGGAAACAACTTAGAACTTTCATCAACATTCGAATACTTATCGTCATAAGGGAGATTGATTCCAATTCTACAATAAAAAGTTGTTAGCATCACCAAGTCCAACGGCGTAAAGCCAAGCTCCCCGTAGGGGAAATGAAATGTATAGGTGGACGGCTACCACCACTCCACAAGAGCATGAACCAATCATTTATCGTTATTCCTCATCTTAATCGATAGAAATTCCTCAAAACCCATATCGTCGATCAGTTTGTTTATCGACGGATAGTTGGAGAGAAGCTCGTACCACTCTAATACCTTCTATAGCGATCCACGACATATTATATTATCTCGGTTCTATATTTTAGCACAAAAAAATATATTAGAATTTTATTCGGGCATTTCATTAAATATTTATAAAACCACGTTTTAATACGAGAATTTCAAATAAATCTTACCGGTTTGTCCTCCGGTCCAATGCTAAAATGCACCCAATTCTCTAAAAAAATGTCCACTCTGTACAAATCATCAAGAGTTGGGACGGGATCGTCAACGGTGAGTAATAACGGTAAGGCACTCGTAATTGTGTCTATACCCATCTGTGTAACTTTGGTGTAGGCATTACGTTTTCTTTTGGGATATTTGTTGCACGGTTGCGATGACGATTTTCCTGACATTTTGTTGGAGTTTACAAATGTCAATTTGGTCAAAAAAAATGCAAAATTTATGAGGTTGGGTTGGGTGTTGGGTTTTGGAGGGAAGAGTGCTTGAAGGTGGAATAAGAGCAAAAAAAATAAATGTGGAGAGGGAAAGGATGTGTTCTTTTCTTATATATCAAGATGAGTAATTCTAAATTCTGCAACATTAAAAATATTAATGGGACGCCACGTGCTTTCTTGTGATTGGTTGTTGTGCCGCATAGTTTAGAACTGCGTATCATATATAGCTAATTGAGATTTAACCACGTAGCTACATCTAGGCCGTTGATTTATTCCACGCAGTTCTGAACTACGTAGGGCTCAGACGACCATGGGTCAGTTTGATATTGTTGTGTAAAAATTAATGTTTGTTATTGTTGAGGTATTTTAGCCAGTTTGAACCGACCTTACTGCTGCATATGCTCCTAAGAGCAGTTGTCTATTGGCAGTTAATTTTTGGAATTAGAAAATTAGATTTAGCTTAAAGAAAATGAAAATCAATTTGAACCTGTCTATATAGCAATTTGGACTTCTTTGAATTGAAATGACGCGATATATTTGGATATCCCCTTTCTTTTTTTCCTTTTTTTATGGATGTGAGGATATTCTAATTCCTGCCTAATCCCGAAAATACATTTTGTCTCTGTCAGCATCATATGCTATTTAGATTGTGCTTATGTGCTTAAATGGAAAATCAATGATTCCAGAACCTCTACTCAGTATGAGGTACTCCTATCCACCACTCGAAACCATGAAGGATTTTGAGTGTATTACAGTCTTTTATTACAGATAATTTGAGGCTATGGCATGCCTGGTTGATGCAGGTGAAACCATGGGGTCTTATGGAAACCAAATAGTGGCTTGAACAAAAGTAAGTATAAAAAGGGGGAACCATAGAATTGCCAATGTAGTTGTAATAAAATGTGAATACCGAGAACCTCTATAAAACTCTATATGCTTAGGTGCTCTGAGAGCTGGGGCATCATCTTCATTATGTTTCGGAAGGATTTTACTTGCATCTTTGAGTTTTGGATTGATCCATGTTCTTTAACGATTTCCAAATAATATTAAAGTTATATAGAAACTTTTTTCCTGTAACGGCTCGGAGTATCGTAAGGGTCTAAAGTCTCCTAAGTATTGGATTTTTAATACACTTGGTTAAAAATTATTTTATACAATTATTCTCGATTATCCAAACTACTCGTATTCTCTATTTACTTTAGTCCCACATTGGTGAGATAAATGTATATGGAAAGAGATAAAACCCAAGGTACACTTATAACTTGTATACAAGTAGTATAAGAGGGAGTGCATAGTGGTGAGTGCGTGGGTGGAAGTTTTAGACCATCTCATACATGAACATCCCTCGGGGGTCCCGGTATGCCAGGCCGGCTTGGGCACGGGCTCGAGCTTGAGTTTGGGCAATTGGCTTTGGAGGCCCAGGGGGCCCTTAAGGCTAGGCCTTGTAATCTTTTTACTAAAAAGTATGAGGATATTTTTATAAATACAAAACTATAACGGTTATGTTTTAATTAACTTCATAACTCCAGTAGCGAACAAAACGTTTTTGTAATTTTTACCCATATTTATTTCGTAATAGTTATATTTATTTCATAACATACAAAACTGTTTTGCTCATATTTATTGCTAGCCATTATAAAATTTACCTGTAAAAGGGAATGAGCTCCCCACTATTTTATAAATCGAAAAACACAGTTATCTCTCTCTCTAGTTTTTTAACTCTCATTTATTTTGCTTTTGCTTTCGTCTGAGATATTGGTGGTACGACCAAAGTACAGCGTGATCAGTACCACCCCACTAGTAGCATTTCCTGCTAGTTGAATCCTAGGGAACAAATGGTCGTTACATTGCCAGTACCTCTGGGTAGATCAAGAAATTGTTCTTAAAGAGTGTGCGACCCACACCTCGAGCTTCACACTCTTTCAATTGTAGTTGTAGTTCCAGTTCTAGTTCATTTTAGTACAGACTCAGTTCAGATCCAGGGATTCACTATTCGCTCATAATCAGGTGATACTAAGCCATTATTTTCCAACAATTTTAAGAATAATTTATTTCATGATATGACTTTAGTTGCTTCTGATTTGAACAAGTATGACTCCAACAAACCTGTGAAGTTTGAAGGACACAACTTCAAACAATGGAAAAACAATATATATTTTTATCTAACCCTTAAGGAAGCCGCTTACATCTTAGAAACCGGCTGTCCCAATAAACCTGTTACCCCTGAGATTGATGATACAGATTTGATTCAGTCCGACTATGATACGGCCTTAGAGGAATTTAATGATTGGAAAGAGGCAAATTTTTAAGTATCGTAATTTCATCTTGAACGGGCTAGCAGATGACTTGTATGACTTCTATTTATAGTTTGAGTCTGCAAAGGCCATTTGGGACGAATTATAGAAAGAAAAAAATATAACATCAAGGAAGTTGGCTCCAAGAAATACGTCATTAGTAGGTACCTTAAGTATGCGATGGTCGACGAGAAGTCTATAATCTCTTAATCCCACGAACTACAGAAAATAGTTCATGAGATAGTATCTGAGGGGATCAAACTCGATGAACAGTTTCAAGTAGCGGTTGTGATTGAAAAATTACCTTCTTCTTGGAATGACTTCGAGAACATACTTAGGCACAAATATGAGTTTTCGATGGAGAACTTAATTACTCGACTGTGAGTTGAGGAGGAAGCAAGAAAGCGGGACTAAAAAGATGAAGTACTCGTGGTTTAACCTAAGAGTAAAGTGTATCTGAAACCTGAGAGTAAACAAGAAACCTTTTCAGAACAATAACAACAATAGAAGTAACCCGAATCATAACCAGGGTAGGAACCAACAAAATCACCAGTTCAATAAAACAGTGATCCAGGAGGATCTTGGTCATTTTTTGGCTTTTTGGAAAGTCTATTCGAATAGACTTTTAATCTGTTTGAATACACCCCTTTCATATTCGAATAAACAGGTGTCTGAGTAGCTTATTCGAATAGACTTAAAGTCTGTTTGAATATACTTTTTCCTGTTCGAATACACTTTTAAGTGTATTCGAATAAACACCTGTGTTAGTAGTTTTATTCTAATAGACTTAATGTCTGTTTGAATACACTTTTTCTATTTGAACAGAAGCTTGTTTTATTCGAACATAGGCGTGATTCAGTCTATAGTTTTAGGCGTTTAAGGGCATAATTGTCCCATTTTGTAACTAGGAACTTGTAACCCTTATAAAGGGGTAAGGCAAGGTAAGAGAAGATCATGTTAAATCAATCAAAGTTCTGAGAGAGAGACTTAGGGCTTGAGAGGAATTTGATTGTAATCAATTTATTTGAGCAATTGAAATTCTAAAAGGAATTTATCCCAACCAATTTGTGTGTTCTTCATACTTTTCTGCTAACTAGGGTTTCTCAATTCGTATTATGGATTAAGTGGTATCAGTTTTTCAGTAATGATTATCAGGGGTGATTGTGGTTTATGGTCTCTACACGCGACCGTCTCAAGCAAGCGAAGGAGAAGCTAAAGAGTCCATTGAAGATTCATCGGAAACCTAACTCGAAGAAGAAGGCCGATTTAGAGATGGGCGATTCCAAAGATTGAGTCATGGTTTTTGAAATAAATGTTTTTGACCTAACTACTACTTTAAGGGAGTTGGTAGAACAATTGCATCTATGGTCAGTAAAACGGCGAGGCAGCTCGAAGAAGAAAGGAGTTATGGAGGGGGATGGTGACGAGGGTACTGAGGAGATAGATAGCGATTCTAGTGATGCCGAATCCGTCAAGGAGCGCTCGGGTATTGGTAAGTCAATGAATCATATGCGTAATCTTTGTATCAACTTTAAGATTAAAATTCCAGTATTCGATGGTTCAATCGATGTCGAGAAGTTGGATAATTGGTTAGATAGGTTAGAGGCCTATTTTTTTGTTTGTGAATATTCTAATGCTCAAAAAATTTGTTTCTCTATATTGAAATTCACAAGTTATTCACTCACGTGGTGGAAATCCTATCGAAAATGTCACGAAGTAGAAAGTTTGAGCTAGAAAGAATTCAAGGTGTTAGAGCATCTCCTAAAGTGCCTCACTACCTTGGATTTCAAGGTTCCACCTAGGACTTTCACAATCTAACAGTCCCTCACTGACTTGGATTTTACCCTCCAAATCCAAGGCTGAGTCTTGGATCAAGACTCAACCTTGGAATTTAATGTTGCGATTGAGCGTCTCAGTGTTGGACGCCTATTAAATTTTTAAACATGCGCCTTTTGGCGCCTAAATTAAAAATAATAATAATTAAGCGCCTAACTCTTAGGTGACTGTTCCACTGAGTTAATCCGTTAGAGCTTCTAAAACTAAGTTATTTCCCTCTCCTCACCTCTTAAATAAAAACCACCTCCAATTACACCACAACTTATCTTCTTCACTCAAATTATTTGAAATTGTTGAAGCTTCATCTGTCAAGGTAAGCTTATGTTTAATTTTACCATATCCCCTTTAATTTTATAGATTACAATATTCTAGGGTTTTAAGTTTTTCTTGATTATTAATTTATATTGAAATTAATAGATGAGTTCAGCGAATACTACGCATGATAAAGATTCTACTACTGAGAGTAGTTTGAATCAACAACAACAACAAATCTTACCTAATTGGTTGCAATTCACTCATTCCCCTCAACCTCAATCAGCTCAATCACAACCCTTTCAATCATTTCACTCGCCGAACAATCGGGTACAGCCCTCTCAACCGTTCATAGCACCCAATAATTGGGGACAACCCTCTCAATTCGCCTTTTCCACTTAATTCCAACATATTTCTCCATTCGCCAATCCCTCACAATCTCAATCATCTCAATCGCAAGCATCTCAATCGGTTAACGTATCACAATCCGAAGATGTCGGGGTTGTTGATGGACAAAAAGCCAAAGGCAAACGTCATTTGAATAAGAAAAATACCAGTGGAGGGGCGGGGTCTCAGGTTTTAAAATGGACGGGCATTCAAAATAAAAATCTTGCAAAAGTTTGGATTCATATCTCAGAGGATAGAATCAAAAACAACAACCAACAACCTAATGTTTTTTGGGACTCGGTTTTGGTTGCATTTCATAATTTTTGTGAATAGGATGGTGAACGGGTTGAGCGTACAGTATCATCTTTGAAAAATCATTGGTTGGATATGAATCGTGCTTGCAAGGATTATGGTACTTGTTTGAAAAATGTGATGCAAGGCCCCATAAGCGGTATGCAACAAGGATATATGGTAAGTAATTCAACATTCATCATTACTAATAAATTATAAACTCATTTTACCAAATCCATATATATTTTTATTATCTTAATCTATTTTATAGGATGATGCCACCAGAGCGATTTATGAAGCACGTGATAAAGGCAAATGGGTGTATAAAGAAGCTTATGAAGTTTTAAGTTGTCATCAATATTGGAAAATCTTGTAAGACCAACACCCGGACACTTTAGCTCGCAATGTGCGAATGAAGCAAACTTCAAGTTCTAGCCCGGGAATGTCTACTCCCACAACACCCAACACACTCGTTAGCTCGAACAATGACTCTCTAGTACTTGTCACGGATGTGTAGACAGAATGTCCTGGCGGTATCAAAAGTGCTAAACTAAAGGAAAAGAATTAAAAAAGATAAAATCCTCTCATTGAATGCCAAAATGTCCTTATTAGTCACCATGACCGAATGGAGAAGAAGAAAGAAGAATATATTGCCAAGAAGATAAGAAGAAAGAAGAGTATATATCTGAGAGAGATAAGAAGAAGGAAAATAGAGAAGCTCATATTATGGAGTTAAAAGAAAAGAAGACAAAGGCCGTGGTAAATTTAGATGGTCAAGCCCAAAATGATCAAAAGGTGATGGCGATAGACATGTCTACTTTGGACGACACTCAAAAGGTTTATTGGGAGGCACAACGTAATGCGGTTATGGCGAGAATGTTTAAAACTAATAATAAAAACTCCTAAGATGTTCTAGCAGAAAAATCTTATTTTAGAAGTTTGGTATATTTTGGTGATTCTTATTTAAGAAGTTTGGTAGTACATTTTTGTTTAAAAACCTTGTTTAAGAAGTTTGGTATATTTTATATAATAAAATCTTGTTGAGAAAGTTTTGTTTTTTTAATTATTTTCTATTTTAATTTATATTGAAGTTGAAATAAATTTCTTAAATAAATTTCATAAAATTTCTTAATTAAAATTACATAAAATTGAAATAAAGTTGTGTTTACATTAAAATTACATATAATTGTTCCCTGATGCTTCCACAAATGCTTAATAAGATCATTTTGAAGTGTCATATATTTATCTGAACTTGTCATCTTATCGTACTTCGCAATGTATCATTGTAAAGTGACATCTTCCCGATTCAAGTCAATTGGGTTAGGGTCAAGGACAAAATGCCCGGTCAGTAAACTTACTCCGTACCTATTGCGTTTTCTTCGGCGATCATGTTATGCATAATTATGCATATTTTTATTATTTTATAGAGGTTTTTGGGTGACCAACTTCTTGTCGGACCTTTCACAATTGCAAATCGAGATTGAAGGACACCGAAAGCTCGTTCTACATCTTTTCGATGTGCCTCTTATTGCTTGGAAAAATATTTCCCTGCATTACCTCGGGTAAATCGTAAGGTTTGAACAAGCGTTGCCCATTTTGGATATATACCATCCGCCAAGTAGTATTCCATATCGTATGGTTTTCCATCGACTTCAAAGTTGCAAGGTGTAGAACGACCAAGACAAAGAACTCGAAAAAGATGTGATTGATCAAGAATATTTACGTCGTTTTTGGAACCAGGCATTCTAAAAAAAGCGTGCCATATCCATAAATCATAAGATGTCACCGCTTCCAAAATGATTGTTGGTGTTTTCTTATACCCCGTATATTGACCCGCCCAAGCCGTGGGGTAATTTTTCCACTCCCAATGCATGCAATCCAAACTGCCTAGCATACCGAGAAATCCACAATTCTTGGCAACGTACAATAATCGTTGTATATCATCCAGAGTTGGCAATCTCAAATATTTCGCACCGAATTACTCGATCATCGCATTACAAAATCTCCTAAGGGCTTCAATTGTTGTGCTCTCTGCAACCCGAGTATATTCATCACAGCTATCCACCGACACTTCTAATGCAAACATACGGAATACCGCTATAAGTTTTTGTTGAGGCGATAAACCTAAAACATTTGCACAATTTTGCTTTTGAGCAAAAAACTTGTCATAAGCAACAACCGCATTCAAAATACGATCGAAAAGACTATGGCTCATACAGAATATTCGACGGAAATGTTCACTTCCGTAAACATTTTTATCACGGTAGTAGTCGTGCATGAGTAGCTTATATCTCCTGAAGATTCTGCTTCTTGTAATTCATCAATTTCGGCTTGATTGCTCAATATCTCCATTTTAATCGCATCAGTAACATCGTCATCATTATAATTGATTGAAAATTCATCGATATCCTCTTCTTCTTCCTCTTCTGATAAAGATTCGATCAAAATATCAAGAACCGCCATGAAATTCATCAAATAATTAAAAATATAAGAGAATATTGGAATTGGTTATGGGATAGTTTGAGCCTAGTAATAGATCTATATATTCCATTTACAAAATATAGCCATTAGACAAAAAATATAGCCGTTAGACACAAAATATAGCCGTTTGAAAAACAAAATACTCATTGTAACAAGCACCTAAGACATAGGCGCTTGATTGAAGTCTATTGCGCTGTGTAACTTTTTTTTTTTTTTGTTAAACTACTTGAAAACATACCAAACCATAGGCAATTAAAAGTTTGAATCAAAATAATTATACAAAACCTTATGCAATAAAAAGTGAGAATCATTGTACCAAACATCAAAAGTGAGAATCAAAAGCTTAGGAAATGAAAATATTAAAGCATTAATACAATTCAAAAGTGAGAATCACAAACAACTACATAAAAGCCAATGTCATTCATTAAAGTGAAAATATTGAAACATTTTGACATAAAAGCCAATGTCATTAAAAAGATTTAGACTTAACATAAAACAACTAATATTATTTATTCAAAAGATCCCCGCGTACGTCTTGATCGTCGGGGAGGAGTAGACCCACCTTCAGATGTCCTTCCCCGTGAACTCCTCCCCCGTGAAGTCCCCGTTTGAGAAGTTCCCACTTTACCTTCGTCATCTTCCTAATCGACTACAATCCCCTGAAATATACAAAATGGGAATATCAATATTAATTAAAACTACAAATATAAATTAAACAGAAAATATATCATAAGATGCTTAAACAACTTACTTCTCCATCTAGATAGTCATTCAATTGGGAAAAACGACCCTTTGCACGTCTCAAGTCCGCCGTCAAATATGTAATACGACTCTCGTCATGAAGGTGTCGAGCCTCCAAATCTAATGTCCAATCAAGTGTAAGCTTCCACATACCCTCAGTCATAACAAAAAAATCATATCATGTTGGCACATTTATAGTAAAGGTCGTAGCAATAGAGGGAATGGTATACCACGTGGTCCCATGTGGTGACCCAAACTCCATAATCCATCCGGAGTAATCACCAAGCTGTGGGGGAGGAATTTGTGTATCCTGAGTAGAAAAAGCTCTAGTGGGAAGTTCAACATGTAGAAAGGTACTCCGGCTGTCAAAGCGCCAAGGCCTGGGATGTTAATGTTGCCACACCTCGCAATGTCTGACATAAGTGTACCATGTAAGACATGCCTCCAGTAGGCATCATAGTCGACATGGTGACCCACAATCTAATGTTGTGCTTCGATCCAACCTACTGCTCGGAGGGAACGAACCACATCGAGACTTGGGAAGAAATGGAGTTTCTCTGGAGGGTCGTCAGGCACTGCTCGATGCTCTAGTTGAGCCCAATATCGGTCCCCAAGATACCACTCATATCCACCAAATGGGCTTTGCAGGAGTACTCTTTTACGACTGATATTACTGACGATGATTACCTCCCACTTTAGTGTATCCTTCATATTTATAAAAGGGTCTCATTACATGTTATTGATTATACTCAAATCCAATTGTTGCATCATCAGTGTTAGATGATGTTCTGCCTTATTTTCCATTAGTTTTTGTCTTTTAATGTGCCAGGCTGACATACTTGGCCAAAAATCATCCAACCTATTATCTATCAAGATATGATGGTCTATCTGACAATACTCGTAGTACTGATACTGTAGAAGATAAAAAAAATATTAATTTTCTAAATAAACTTGAATAAACAAAAAATAAATAACTAGAAATATTAATTAAAAATATTATACCTCGATCAATTGGAAAAGGCCACCGATGTATTTTACCTCCTATTTCGATGTTTGGTCAAGGCAGTAATAGAGATGTCCTAATATAGCGGAGCCGAAGTCGATCGCAGGTCCCTTTTTGTCTAAGATAGCAATTGGACCCAACAACTCTAGTTGAGCCCAACTTTTTGAGTTCCCAAATAAGATACCTCCAAAGTTCAATAGTATAAATGCCCTAAAAATTGTATTAGTATTAGCTGGATCTTTGATATTTACTCTGGTATGGTCAAGGTAAGTCTAGAGATGAGCAAAACTAATATATCCCTTTTCATAATCTTTAGACTCCATATCGGGAAAAATTCTTAAGGCGTTGCCATATTCCGTGTATGACTCGCCCAATACCATCAGCTCTCCTGTCCTGATACCTATTCTGCACCGTAAAATCTAATATCTAGGAGTGATCCCTAGTTCTCCACAAGGTAGGTGAAATGTGCGAGTGGTTGCCCACTAACGCTCAACCATCAACATTATTACTTGGTTATCGGAGTTCCCAATTTTATAATCTAATTAACTCATCAAATTAGTATCCTTTAATTTTTGTTTCAAGTGAGGTACCTCAATAAGAATTAACTATATTTCGTGGAGCTTGACTAACACCGATCTACATTTAAATCCAACTTGAGTCTGTAACAACATTAATAAACACAAATAAGAATACTTTGAAATAAGTATAAAACCAATAATTTACTAATTTACGTTATTTCAACTTATCGATGTAGAAGCAACTGATATGGACAAATGACCATTCTCATCCGATTGTGTGAGTTGCCGAAAGTCACGTGGTTCATAATTTTGTGGAAGAGGTGGAGGAGGCTCGGTGGAGACATTGAGTTCTTCGTAAGTGATTTTCTATTTTTTGCCCGATAAAAATTGTATTTGGAAAACATAATGTTCATCTTCATCGGACTTGAATTCCAACTCGTCGTCGGTTCCATCATATTCTTCCTCCGCTGACGACAGCGTTAAATCCTGCATAAAAGTTAAATACTAATTTATATAATGAATCAATTTATATAAACCAATTTATACTAGAATAAATCAAGTATGAATCAAGCCTAAATTCAGTAAAGAAATGCAAGACAATTCAAGAATGAATTAAATACTCCAAAAAGATTCCTTGAGGTGGATGATGGCTAACAATATTAAAAAGGGCACCCAAAGGACCACCAATTAATTAAAAACTTTACTTGGAAGGTAAGTAAGGGGTATACTTGTGGGAGTAAGCAGCTACTATATTGCATTAGCTTGAACTATATGGAAGAACCATGAACAACAAACATACAAGGATAAGCTACATATAGAATCTTTGATGAGACTAGTAACTATGAAAGAAATAAATCGACTTAAAAATATATTGGGCAAAAAAGTCATTTGTGCCAAATGTGGAACCTGCTGAGCTATATTTTATTTCAAGAACAAAAGAACATTGATCACATTAGTTCAACTTGCTTAGTCAGTAAAAGGGGCAAAACAAATTTCTACTATATCACTTTTCATTTTAACATCTGAGTTCAGATGGTAAGTTTAGCAAGTAACTAACTAACTAAGGCATACCAAAGTGAAGTATACCAATAAGATCAAGTAGAAGAAACAACAAATGAATCAAACAAGAGAAGCCAAGAATCCTCAAATCAGGTTCAACTGGCTTAATACCACTTATCCAACAAATTTAATAGCTGTTCAACTGGAGATGGGTGTGAATCATGCATGGGAGGGCAAGCAAATTCCAAAGAATTCAACTTATCCAACAAATTTAACAAATTCTAACAAATTCCAACAAATTCCACTTACCCTAAATCACAATATATATATATACCTGGGATAGTAAGCTTTTTCCCCTTTTGATTTGAGAAGAGTAAGGTTTTTTCTTTTCTTTTCCCTTTTGATTTATTTAGATTTGGCTAAAATGTGAGAATAGGGAAGACAAATTCGTCTTAAGCTTTCAGACCATCAAGTATTGTTAGAGGAAATAGAGTCTGACTGACCTGAATTTGCCTTTTTTTCAACCAAGTCAGTCAGGTACTTTAGTTGATGCTCATAGTGAGGAAGAAGTTTTATCCGATTGGGTATGAATAAGAGTGATGGTACAAATAACACAATTTACGCCAAAAGTTAGGGCAATCTGTACAATAATTTACTACAGAGTTTTATAACCAAGTGTTGGTTTTGGACATTAATGTGAATAAGTATGAAGTATTCATGAAATATACGGGGGGTTTGTCAGAGTCTATTAGAAGAGAGTTAAAGCTCTATACTGTGGAAAATATCGAAGATACTACTGTTAAAGCAATTGTTATTGAAGGAAAGTACTTGAAGAGTGACAAGAAAGACGATAAGAGCAAGTCAGGGTACAAGTCTGGTTGGAAGAATGAGAATAAAAAAGAGTCCAAAAGAAAGGGGTCTTCCTCCAAGGGGAATTACTGTAATCATTGTAAGGCAAATGGGTACATTTCAGATAAGTATTGGAAACTTTACCCAGAGCTTAAGCCGAAGGAGGAGAGGAACAAAAAAGAGAAACGTGCACTAGCCACAACGATTGTAGATCTTCCGGATTTAGATAAGCCAAATCCTAAGCTTACTTTAATATTCAAGTAACCTATAGCTATCGACGAGGCGAGTCAGGAAGAACTTTTTTAGGTCAGCATTCAAGTGAAGCAGAGCTTAGTCAAGGCCATCAATGATTCAGGTAGTCAGAAGAATTTGATTTTTGAGGTGATGGTGAAGAAGATGGGTTTGTCTACTGTGGCTCATCTTAAGCCATATGGTTTGGGTTGGATTCAGAAAGACACGGAGTTGAAGATCACTAAGTAATGTACATTCAAGTTTGTGATTACTAAGAAGTTTATTGATGTAGTGACGTATGAGGTGGCTCTGCTAGACGTGTGTCAAGTCATCTTGGGTAACCCTTATCTTTGGGACCGAGATGCAATCATTTTTCTTAGAGCTTGCAAGTATCATCTTGTGAATGAGGGAATGGAGTTCCATATCAATACGTATAAGGAACATATCACTACAAATAATTTAGTAATGGCGACTTGGGCGAAGAGGTTGGTTAATGCGAGCGGCAAATTTGTATTGTTGTTGGTGCGATCGGTTCAAAAGGGTCCGTCGGCTAAGGTGTTGTCTACTTTGGCAATGTCTCCTAAGTAACAAACCGATATGGGGAAGTTACAAGATAAGTATGAAGACTTGTTTCTAAGCATAGAAGGGATGGTACGTAAGAGGGATGTGGAGCATGATATCACATTAATGAAGGGTGAGCCACTACCTAATATAGGGTTATATCGGACTTCTGTCACAGAGTTTGAAGAGATCAAGAAAAAGGTACAGGACCTCCAAGAGAAAGGAGTTATTAATCCAAGTTGCTCACCTTGTGGTTCACCGGTGTTATTGGTGTCGAAGAAGGAAAGGACATTGGAGGATGTGTGTGGATTATCGGGGGCTGAACAAGATTACTGTGAAGAATTGTTATCCACTTCCATGGATTGACGAGCTTTTAGATGAATTGCAGGCGGCTCGGTTTTTTACCAAGTTGGATCTTAAGTCGGGTTACCATCAAGTTATAATTCGGGAAGAAGATACTTGGAAGACAGCGTTCAAGACCAAACAGGGACTATTTGAGTGGTTGGTGATGCCCTTTGGGTTATGTAATGCTCCGATGATATTTATGCAGTTAATGAATGAGGTACTTGGTACTTTTATTGATAATTTCGTGATTGTATATTTGGATGACATCTTAATATATAGTCGAACATGGGGGGAGCACCTTGTGCATTTACGCAAAGTGTTGGGAATTTTACGATCACAACAACTTTTTCTAAACGGGAAGAAGTGTAAGTTTGGGAAGGAGTTAGTATACTTGGGGTTTATTGTTAGTGGCGGTGAGCTTAAGGTCAACCCGGAGAAGGTCTCGATTATTACTAATTGGCCTAGACCCCATATAGTGATGGAAGTGAGGAGTTTTATGGGTTCTTGTCAGTATTTACAAAAGTTTATTTGGCATTTTTCACAAATAGCCGTACCGTTATATTCCTTGACAAAGGCCAGGGAAAAGTTTATGCGGGAAGATTACCATGAGAAGACTATTCTGTTACTGAAGTGCAAGATTACAGATGCACCAGTGTTAGCGTTGCCCAATTTGCAGCAGCCTTTTGAGGTCGAGATAGATACATCAGACTATAGATTGGGGGTGATTCTTTTGCAAGATGGGAAGCTGGTTGCTTACCATTTTGTGATATTTATAGGAGTAGTATGCAACAATATTACCTACGATAAGGAGTTCTACGCATTATATCAATCAATAAAATATTGGGTTACTTAATGAAGAAGGAGGTTGTGGTACATTCCGAAAACAAACCATTACAGTCCTTATCTACGTAGTCCAAGCTACAGCAAGCTCATCATATGAAGTGGATGTCGTACCTACAATAGTTTACCTTAATGATCAAGTATAAGAAAGGAGGGGACAACAAAATGGCTGATATGTTATCTCGACTCCCATTACCAACTATTTCCGCTTTGTTGGTAGCTATGCAGATAGAACCTATTGTTCCTTTTGAGTACACTACAAGGTATGACGATGACAAGGAGCTCAGTATGATTCACGAGAAGTTGTTACAAGGTAAGACATGTGAGTATATATTGAAGGATGGATTTATTTATAGGGGCAGTCTACTATGTATTCCTGAGGGTAGAGACCGTTTGCATTGAATACGAGAGGTACATTATTCCCAGGTGGCAGGTCATTTCGGGGTTGAGAATACTCTTTTAAATTTATGACATTATGTTTATGGGCTGAAGATGCAGGTAAATGTTGCTCGTATGGTTCGCGGTTGTATAATATGCAACACATCGAAGCCTTCCAATTGGAAGATAGGACTGTACTTACCATTACTAGTTCCTAGCCGACCTTGGGAGAGCATTTCAATAGATTTTATGGGTGGTTTTCCCATGACCAAGTATAAGAATGACTATTTATTTGTAGTGGTGAATTGATTCAGCAAGATGATTGTTCTTATTCCATGCCAGAAGATGGTCACCGGGGAAGGAGTAGCGTGATTATTTTTTAGAGACGTTTGGAGGTATTCCAGGCTCCCTTCTTCTATTATTTTTTATATGGATAGCCACTTTTTGGGGCATTTCTGAAGATCGTTATGGGGGATGATGGATACTAAGCTGAAGAGAAGTACCGCTTTTCATCTGCAGACTGACGGGCAAACAGAGGTAATTAATCGTACTTTGGTACATTTACTACGGGGATTCCATTATAAGCATCCTAAGACTTGGGATGATAGTTTACCGTATCTTCAGTTTGCGTTTAACTGGGTGATTCATGGTTCTACTTTGAAGTCACCAGTTGAAGTTTGTTTGGGGTACATTCCTCAAAGCCCTTTTGATTTGGCTTTTAGTCTTGGCGACAAGACGGCGTCAAGAAAGGTGGAAGAGGAACAAGTTAAAGTTCAATGTTTCATTGAGAGGATAAGCAAGGTTCATGAGGCTGTTGAAGCAGAATTGAAGAAGACTCAAGCAAAGTATAAGGCTCGACACGACAAGCATCGAGTTAAGTGTACTTTTCAAGAGGGTGCCTAGTTTGGTTGTATTTGGGTAAGGAACGGCTAAAGGGGGAAGGTAAGAATCTCAAACATATCCGTTATGGTCCATTTACGATACTTAAGAAGATTGGTGACAATGCATTCCAATTAGATTTGCCACCTTTCATGAAGATGTATTCGGTGATTAATGTCGAACATTTGAATCTATTTGAGCCGTCTCTTTTAGATGAAGACTCTACAATCGACACTTGCCTACCGTCAGTTGATGACTTATGGACGGAAAGAGAGATCCGTTGTAGGAGGATAATATTCTAGAGATGAAAGTTCATGCTACAAGACGGAGTAGTATTGAGTCATTCCGCATGGGGAAAAGGGTCAACTACCGAGCAAGTCGAAGTGGTACAACAAAGAAATGGGTGCAGCCGCATTCCCACATCTTCGGTTCCAGCTTGAGCAAGAGCTCAAGGCTCCTGAAGGGGGGAGCCATAATCCAGGAGGATCTGGGTTATTTTTTGGCTTTTTGGAAAGTCTATTCGAATAGACTTTACACCCCTTTTATATTCGAATAGACTTCTTTTTCTATTCTAATAAACAGGTATCTCAGTAGTTTATTCGAATAGACTTAATGTTAGTTTGAATACACTTTTTCCTGTTCGAATACACTTTTAAGTATATTTGAATAAACACATGTCTAAGTAGTTTTATTCGAATAGACTTAATGTCTGTTTGAATAGAGGTTTGCCCTGTTCGAACAGAGGCACAATTCAGCCTATAGTTTTAGGCGTTTAAGGGCATAATTAATCTATTTTATAACTAGGAACTTGTAACCCTTATAAAGGGGCAAGGCTAGGCAAGAGAAGATCATATTAGATCAATTAAAGTTCTAAAAGAGATACTTAGGGCTTGAAAGAAATTTGATTGTAATCGATTTATTTGAGCAATTGAAACTCTAAAAGGGATTTCTCCCAACCAATTTGTGTGTTCTTCATACTTTTCTGCTAATTAGGGTTTCTCAATTTGTATTGTGGATTAAACAGCTCCTATAGTATGCTTTGTTTGTGGCAAAGGATGACACATTGCTAGGAACTGCCAAAACTGTAAACTTGTTGGCCATATGAAAATGACTGAAGAGCCTCTAGTGGCTATGATCACGAAAGTGAACATGATCGGTGGAACCGATGGGGGGTGATTGGATGTTGGGGATACTCGTCACGTGTACTATGGCAGGGCTTGGTTCAAGACCTATAAGGATGCTGAAGACCAGAACATCGAACACAATGCAACTCATGAAGTATCGACAATAGTTTTAGCGAATGTAACACGTTTTGTACTATGAAAAATTATCAATGAAGATCCCTTTTCCAGCCTATGTGTGTCGTTACACTTGTACAAAACCCCAGGTATTAGATTTAGTCAATCGACTTGAATCACACCAAGGGGGGAACTCGATACTCGAGTTACATTTATATTTTGACTTACATATACACTTCTACAAAACCCAGTGTATTGATTCAATCAATCAACTTGAATCATACCTAGTGGCGAACACGATACTCGAGTTATATTTACATTTCAACTTACATATACACTTCTAAAAAGCCCCAACCATTGGGAATTCAGTCAATCGACTTGAATCATACCCGGGGGCGAACTCGATACTCGAGTTACATTTGAATTTCGACTTATATATACACTTCTAAAAAACCCCAAGCATTGAATTCGGTCAATCTACTTGAATCATACCAAGGGGCGAACTCGATACTGTTACATTCTGTTATGATCATGATAGTCTACCTTAAATGTAGAAGAATAAGTTAGTTGTTGTAGTGAGTCTTCCTTTTTAATAGGTATTATGGCATTTCACTTTACGTGGGTTGTTTTGCTATTTTATAGGGAAGTGGGTAAAAGTGGGAAAGTCCTTTGTAGTGACTATTTAATTAGTTTGAAGAGGTGGAATAAAAGGATATATTGAAGAATTATTAAAAGTTCACCATTGTTGTGTTGTTGAGGCATTGGTTTCCTTTATAGAACCAATTATCACTTTTTTCTTGTTTTACTTATCCATCTAAACTCAAGATACAGCCTAGTTGTATCAAGTGGTATCCAGAGCCAGGTCAATTCTAATTGTGTTATAATTTCTTCCCAATTTCGGTTCTAACAATTTTTTTTTAATCATTTCTCAAACTCCCAAAATTGGAAAACCAAAAACTTAGTATTTACCACAGTGGTACCTTAACACTGGCATGGAGCAACGAGTGGATCAACTTGAGAAGTCCATAGAATCTCTCGCGTCATGGTAACAAGTAATCGTGGAAAAGATGACTGAATTATTTAATAAATTCAGTACCCGATTGGATCAAATGAGTACCTATCCAAATAAGGTCGGCGAAACTTTGCAAGCTATTTTTCGAAGTAATGGAGTGCAACCGAATGCCGACCGGTCTCAAAAAGTGGGGCCATATGCACCTAAACTGGTAAAACTAGATTTTCCGCGCTTTAATGGCGAAGAAGACCTGACCAGTTGGTTATGTCTAGTTGTTTAGTTCTTAGAGTTCCAAAACATCCAAAAATCTGAACATGTCACACTCGCCTCTTTCCATCTATAAGGTGATGCTCAGTTATGGTTTCAACTCTTGAAAAAAGATAATGATGTCATTACTTGGGAAGTTTTCAAAGATAATCTTTTTTCGCGATTCGGAGCTGATGAGTTCTATGATTTCTTTGGCAAACTCACAAAACTAAAACAAAATGGGTTAGTAAAGGAGTACCAAAATGAATTTGAGAAGCTTCTTGCTAAAGCTGATCATCTTCTACAAAACCAGCAAGTAAGTTGTTTTGTAAGTGGTTTAAGAGATTCCATCCGAACAGATGTTCAAGTTGCAAAACCCAATTCCTTATCGGCTGCAATAGGTTTATCCCATTTGTTTGAAGCGCGTGATCAAAGAAACGAAAGTGAACCAGTGCAACTCAAGGTAAAATGGTTTTAAAACACCTCACAACATATGAAATCCAAGAAAGGAAGCGTCAAGGTCTGTGTTTCAATTGCGATGAACCATATAGGCGGGGTCATCAATGCAAAAAACTTTTCATGATTACAACCTGCACGGAAGAACAAGACGGCAACATGCACATGGAAGCGGAACATGACACTTGAGGACAAGTATCTTTTTAAGGGGAAAAGAATGTTATGATCATGATAGTCTACCTTAAATGTGGAAGAATAAGTTAGTTGTTGTAGTGAGTCTTCCTTTTTAATAGGTCTTCCATCTTCCTTTTTAATAGGTCTTGTGATAGTTCTCTTTACATGGGTTGTTTTGCTATTTTATAGGGAAGTGGGTGAAAGTGGGAAAGCCCTTTGTAGTGACTATTTAATTAGTTTGAAGAGGTGGAATAAAAGGATATATTGAAGAATTATTAAAAGCTCACCATTGTTATGTTGTTAAGGCATTGGTTTCCTCTATAGAACCAATTATCCCTATTTTCTTGTTTTACTTATCTATCTAAACTCAAGATACAGCCTAGTTGTATCACATTCATACTTATACAAAGCCCACGACATTGGATACAATCCGTCGACTTGAATCGTATCGAGAAGCGAAATCGACCCTCGACATGCGTCGCAGTACTTATATAAAGCGATAGTAACAGCGAAATAATGAACATTTCATAAACAACAGATTTACATTAGTGAAAAGATATATGAAGTTACATTAGGACTGCTCAGCTTTAACTTTACCCGTATACATTCAACCCCATTCCAAAAGTTTTTGCTGCCAAATCTTTTCAGTTTTCTCTATGAATCCAGTTGATCTTTTTTAATTTCTATAGTTAAGTTTTGTTTTTCGTTCTTTTGGGAAGGTAAGTTGATGTTAAGGCAGACCCCAACCAGCCATATCAAATAGTAAAATGAAGATAACAACTAACATATAATAAGTTATATGTTATATGTTTAATCCACAATCCGATTGAGAAGTTTTAGTTAGTATAAAGAACGAAGAACACTAATAAGATTTAGAAAAATAGATATTCGATTACTTAACTTGAAGTAATTACAATGAAAACTCTTAAACCCTAGGCTTCTCTCAGAACTCTTATCAGATCTAACATAACCTAGAAAATAATCTAGGTTCCTTTTATATACTAGGGAACTCGAAAATCATAAATGAATGGATCTCGAGGCAAAACAACGCCTGAGAATCCAAAACAGCGCCAAAGTCGTTCGAACGAACTAGGGAGTCGTTCGAACGACTTTACGACTAATTGGTTTAAAACCCTAGAAAAGTTGCATGGCCGTTAGAACGAAACCCAACTCGTTCGAGCGAAAATATGGCTTTGGGCCAAAATTCCAAAGGACATGACAACTCGTTCGAACGACACTCAAAGTCGTTCGAACAAAATATGGCTCTGGGCCAAAATTCCAGAGGACATGTCAACTAGTTCGAACGACACTCAACTTCGTCCGAACGACTTTGACAAATCTTAAAAAATACTAAATTCTCCTGGATCATGGCTCCACCCTTTAGGAGCTTTGAGCACCTGCTCAAGCTAGAACTTGAGATGTAGGAATGTGGCGATGCCCAATTCCCTGTTGTACCACTTTGACCTACTTGGAAGTTGACCCTTCTTCCCAACTCGGAACGAATCAATAGTACCCTGTCTTGTAGTATGAACCATCAGCTCTAGAATACCATCCTCCGGTAACGGATCTTCTCTTTCCATTCATAAGTCATCAACTGATGGTAGGTTAGTATCGATTGCAGAGCCTTTATCCAAAAGAGACGGCTCAAACAGCTTCAAATGCTCAGCATTAATCACCGAATACATCTTCATGAAAGGTGGCAAATCCAACTGGAATGCATTGTTACCAATCTTCTTGAGTATCAAAATCGGACCATAACGGATAGGTTTGAGCTTCTTACCTTCCCCCTTAAGCTGTTCCTTACCCAAATACAACCAAACGAGGTCGCCCTCAAGAAAAGTACACTCAACCTTATGCTAGTCGTGGCGAGCCTTATACTTCGCTTGACTCTTCTTCAACTGAGCTTCAACCACCTCATGAACTTTGCTGATCTTCTTAATGAAACTCTAAGCTTTAACCTACTCCTCTTCCTCCTTCCCTGACACCGTCTTGTCGCCAAGACTAAACGCCAAATCAAAAGGGTTTTGCGGCAAGTACCCCAAACAAACTTTAAAAGGAGACTTCAACGTGGAACCATAAATCGCCCAGTTAAACGCAAACTGAAGATACGGTAAACCCTCATCCCAAGTCTTAGGATGCTTAGAATGGAATCCCCGTAATAAATGTACCAAAATGCGGTTAACGACCTCTGTTAGCCCGTTTGTCTACGGATGAAAAACGGTACTTCTCTTCAACTTAGTGTTCATCATCCCCCATAATGATCTCCAAAAATACCCTAAAAAGCGGTTATTCCTATTATAAATAATAGAAGAAGGGATCCCAAAATACCTCCAGACGTCTCTGAAAAATAATTGCGCTGCTCCTTCCCCTGTGACCGTCTTCTGGCATGGAATAAGAACAATCATCTTGCTAAATCGATCTACCACCACAAACAAATAGTCATTCTTATACCTGGTCATGGGCAAACCACCCATAAAATCTATCAAAATACTTTTCCAAGGTCGACTAGAAACTGGCAATGGTAAGTACAGTCTTATCTTCTTATTGGAAGGTTTCGATGTGTTGCATAGCACGCAACCACGAACCACACGAGCAACATCTACCTGTATCTTCGACCAATAGACATAACGCCGCAAATTCAAAAGAGTTTTCTCAACCCGGAAATGACCTGCCACCCAGGAATAATGTGCCTCTCGAATCTACTGTAAACGGTCTCTACCCTCAGGAATATATAGTAGACTGCCCCTGTAAATCAAACCATCCTTCAGAACATACTCGCACGTCTTGCCCTGCAATAACTTCCTGTGAATCACACTGAGCTCCCTGTCGTTGTCATACCCTGAAACGTACTCAGAAGGAACAATCGGCTAGATCTGCATAGCTACCAACAAAGCGGAAATAGTTGGTAATGGGGGTCGAGATAACATATTAGCGATCTTGTCGTCCACTCCTTTCTTATACTTGATCAATAAGGTAAAATGTTGAAGGTACGACATCCACTTCATATGGCGAGCTTGTTGAAGCTTAGACTGCGTAGATAAGAACTATAACGGTTTATGATCGGAATGTACCATAACCTCCTTCCCCAATAAGTAACTCCGCCAATGCTTAACTGATTAATATAGTGCGTAGAACTCCTTATCGTAGGTAGGATAGTTGCGTACTGCTCCTGCAAACATCTCAGGATGGTAAGCAACCGGCTTCCCATCCTATAAAAGGATTGCCCCCAATATATAGTCTAACGGAAACACTATAACCCACGCAGAGGAGAGAAGCGAAAAACCCCTTTCGGATACAGAAACCGCCCTCCGAACACACACTACACAATCAAGCTAAAACGCCAAACTACCAAAACCATCAAACCACCAAAACTCTACCAAGAAGGAATCCATACCAAACCTGGCACTGAGAACAGTTATAGTTGCATTAAGGATAGGAGAATATGCAGAAGTATGATGCGGAGGAATATGCGAAAGTTAAAAAATAGGAATATATAGATTTGTAATATAAAGAGTAATAATTAGAAATAAAAAATACGGGTCATTACAGGTACCCCAAAGAAGACGTGCCATATCCAAAGATCTTGGGAAGCAACCACTTCTAAAATTATTGCTAGATACGTCTTATACCTGGTATATTGTCTAGCCCACCCAATTGTACAATTTTTCAATTTATAATATATGCAATCTAAACTACCTAACATCCCCGGGAAGCCTCACGCTCCATTCACTTCTAATAACCTATTTGTGTCCTTCACATTGGGTGATCTAAGGTATTGAGTTTAGAATTCTTAGACAATTGCTTTATAAAATTTATTCAAACTTAAATAAGTGGTAGACTCTCCAATCCTAATGTATTCATCTTAAGCGTTTCCATAAGTACCATAACATAGCATGCAAAGTGCACACGTTATCTTTTGGCGAGTTGACAAGCCCATCATCCTAGCGGCATTTTCTTTTGGAAAAAAATAGTCATTCGAAGAATTAACTTGATCATAAATATGTTGATACACACCTTCGCTCATACGGAATTGGAAACAAAATTGAAGACTTTTGTTGACTAGATTGGGACCAAAATGATCTCTCATAAGACTAAAATGCCCCAATGCATGATCACGTTCTTTCTACATGTCCTTCCTTCCCATCTTACTGCTACCCCGTTTACGTGACTATGTCGCCTCTTGCTCTTCCGCCTTATCCATTTCCATGAGAACCTTGCTATACTCGTGCATCATCAAAATTTATCGCCAGAAAAGTTCTTCCAATCATGACGAAGATGAAGAAGATGATGATAATGAAGAGAGTGATAAGTCGGACATGATGAACTTGATTAATAACAAAAAATTATAAGATAAAGAGAGTAATTGTTGTAAAAAATATAGAGGGAGATTCACTCAATTTTGAGTTGGAGAACTAGCCATTGAAAGGCTTGTTTAACAAGTCTTCTAGGAAATATAGCCATTGAGATAAATTTTGGTACCTCTGTAGGAATATATGCCCCAAGGCTTCTAGAATAATGTCGTAGAGTCTCTACCGCCAAATTTGGTACCTCTGTAGGAATTGAGGAGCTTAGATATACAAGCTTAAGGAGCTCCACATCATTAGCAACTGCCAAAGTTTCGTGTGCCTCCCTACTAACACTAATATCTCCATCCAGATGCTTGAAAATCTTTCTCGATAAGCTGCAAAAACTTGATCTACACCGTCGTTTTCCAGCAAAACTTTGAGTGTTGTCACCAGGTAATGGAGTGAATTGAGGTACTTCTTGAGACTCTTTTTCAGTTGCTGTTGCCGCTCTTAGTGATTCCAGTTTAGCAATAAGTTTGCATCGAAAGACCTCATCCAGAGACAATATAACGTTTTTGTCATTGAAATCATCCCAATGCTGTTCTTCACAGTCTATAATTTTTCTAAGAATGTTAGAGAATGTGTTATCCATACCTTCAACTGTTGATGATTCTTGAACTATCCCTCCGAAGCCATCATGATTTAAATGTTTCTCCTCGGTGAATTCAAGCAGGTGCCTACTGTACCTTTCACCAAGCAAATTACAGAGCCTTGTAACTGCTCTTCTGACACTTGAAATTCTTCTCAGTGATGTCATTCTTCTTCGGCACATACTTGGAGGTGCTGGAAGATCAGGAAGTGAGACCCAACTGGTTCGGTTAAATCGAGGACCGAGATATGCCCGATGTCTTACGTATTGTATCACCAATTGCCTATCCAATGTATCTGTCCATCGGAACTTCGACTGACGAATTGATTTCAGCCTGGAAATGACACAAAGGCTCTTCTTTTTATCTTTATCACTTGCTCGATACTCTTCAGCAGTTTCCCCAAGATTTTCCTCATCACATGCTCGCAAACAAGTGGCATGCCCTCCGGTGATTCCCGAGCAGTTTCTTTTTTCTATATGGCATTCGGTAAACATTTGTCTTCCCACTTCTATAGTTGTAGCTTCAGGTCTTACACGCTTTACAGCCCTGGATTTTACAGATTTCTTCCTTTTACGAGAAGCTGATAGGTATTTACTTGTCTATTTATTATGCTCCTTCGAGTTTAAATCCCTGTGGAGTCCATCAAAACCTATTTTTCCCTTATAATCAGAGACACCAGGCGCCTTCTGGGAGGTAGATCCAAGGAATGCACTTCCTGTAGCCATTGCATTAACTGTAGCATAATAGTTCTCCAAAGTGTTCCAATATTTATCAACTTCCTCCCTGTTTGATAGGATAAACTTGTACCTCCTGGGACAATGATCAAGAGAACTTTCCCCCAAAGATAAAGGTTTCTCAATGTAAGGTTTAAGCTCCAGCGCGTGTGTAAGAACCGCGAAGTGAGTGACAGCTACATCTCCATTAGTTGCAAGACGAATTAATTTCAGCTGAAGTAAAATATCAACAATCCGTGAGAGCCTCCCACTAGCCCGAGTATCTAACAAAGAATTGTATTCCTCATCAGGAAGGTCAGAAAGGCACAAACCACACTTGAAATTCTCACACTTCTTCTTTGGCCTGACAACTTGCAAAAATAGCTCGATTGGCATAGCCTTTATCACCGCATCCAGTGCAAACATTTTGCAACTGGTATGAGGGTTATTTAAGTCAAGCCCATGTTTTCTAGAAGATAAAGCATCCACCCAGTTGAGTGAACTACCTAGGTAATCCCCTAAGAACTTAGGCAGCAACTTTGCACGCTTTATATGTGAAGTTCGAGATCTTAGATTCCTTTTATTGTTGTTGAAAACAGGATCTGATTTTTCATTCTTCGACCGAACTAATCCCTGGCCACGGCTTTGAGCATCAGAAGATCTCGGTTTCTTATGGATCAGATCCAAATATTTAGCAGGTAAACCTTGAATAGATTTATGCAGAACCACGCTGACTGTACGTGTAGTAGAGCAATTGATGGCAGCTGGAACACTAACTTTAATACATTTACGGTGCCCTTCTCTCTGAAGTATATTTAGAGTACGAGTCAGAGTTTTCCTATCCATCTTTGTACCTTTCTTCTTCTCAAGATTTCCAAGCCGCCTATTCAGCTCAATTGTTAGTATGAAATTCTCCTCTTTCAATAGTTGAAGTATCCTTTGTTTCCTTTGAGCACTGGCTATATTCAAATGAACATATGAAAACTCTATAACAGATTGCGGTGTTGAAGGTTCCGCTGAAGCAGGGGGTGGTGTTTCTTTTGGTGAATTATCTGTCTTGGTAGCTATATACAGGAAACAGTGTTTTACATCACGAGCTGTATCTCTATTCTCATTGACTAAAATATTTGCATTACCTCCATGAATGAGCGTTTCGCTACGCTTACCATCTTCGGGAAAGCTTTTCTGAAGCTCTACTCCAGCTCGTTCACTTTCCAGCTTTTCAACATCTTGGGAAGTCGAAGAATCTACATGCAAGAGGGTTGAGTCTGATACTGTATGAAGATCAAGATCCCTCTCGCCTGGCCAGGAAGGTTCATCTCTATCAAGTATATCTTTTGAATTGCTAAGAAGCGTAGAACTATTATTAAAGTTCCGAGATGTCCAAACTCTCTTGATCTTGGTTTTGTTATGAATGTCATCTAGCAAGGACATTTTGTACTTCTCAAACATACTCTTAAGCCAAGATTCATTTCTTTTATTATTAATTCCAAGATGTTTGCAGACCTCAACAACCGGAATACCACTGGACCCTGCAGCATCAATCATATCATATATCTGGTACTCAATGGGAAGCTCTAAAAGTTGCTCCCTCATTTGACCTCCATCACGAAACTGTACTGGCTGATCAGCGTCCAAATCATTATACCCACATCCCAGATATTTCGGCAGAAAATTCTTCGGATCAAATTTTTGAAGTAAGCGTAAATGAGGAATTGCCTTCTTGTTAATTTCTACCTCCAATTCCTCGACAATACCAACACCTTTTAACTTCTCAAGAATAGTCCTCCATTTTGAATGCCCTTCACGTAATTTATAGCCCAGCTTTTCTTTGATAGCTTTGACAGACTTGACATTTCCCTCTGCATCTTCTAGCTCATCACAGACAGATTTCAATGCCGGTAGATAATCCTTCACGAGCACATCATCTTTAACCCCTCCTCCACCAAGACTATTGTCCGTCAAAGTATCTTCAACTACATTTGCTAAATTCTCTATCGTACCCGATTTAGTAATCTCAACTCTCTGTCCAGAACTTAAACTTTTTCCATAACGATACAAATGAATCAAATTTGTACACACAACAGGCGCATTCTTCACCCCAACTCTCGTCTCTTTTCTCGTCCTCACAATCGTAGATTGCCTTCGAATCAACCCCCGACACTCAAGAACCTTGATCGGATTAAAAATACAATTACCCTTCCTGTTAAATTTCTCCGCAAGTTCACTCTGCGTAACCCCATTCGTTCTACTAACACCAATCACATCAAGCACATCCCTCTGCGGCACAACTCCGTCTGCGTCAACATCATAAAGCCCCACAAAACTATCCCTAAGATGATCCTCCGCAACTAATCTAATTTCCATCCTCTGGGCATCTTTAAACGATTGTATCAAAGGGTCTCGAAACTCAAACAACGAGTTATGGGCTTTAAATCGAATCCCCGGAACGCTTAAAAGACGGTTCCAGATTGCGGTTTTAAGGATGTCTGAGAGAGTTGGGAAGATATGGGGTTGTGGTGTAGTTTTGACCAGAGGTTAGTGAGGGATACCCCATTAATGCCTTGTGAACAAATCTCCGATACCGCTTCGGATATTATCAAATCCATGTTTTAGTTCTTGTTGTTTAAAGGGGTTTTGTTAAATCACAAAAGAGAAACTAAAACTAGTACAAGAAATCACAAGAGAGTGTTGTTGTTTGCTTACAGAGAGAGATCGCAGCAACAGCAACACTGCAACAACAATGGCGGCATGATTTGAGAGAGAGAGAGAGTCTTGTTGTCTTGTTTGTAGTTTTGAGAGGTTTCATTGATAACTACTTAGCTTGGTCCGCAAGTTTTGCTTTTTATTTTTTTTTTATTTTTTTTTTTAATTTGTTGCATGGCTTGAGCAGGGAACCGGCCAAACCGAACCAAAATCGAACAATTTTTTCGGTTTGGTTCGGTTTTAAAGAATTTTGGTTCGGTTTCGGTTTGAAAAGCTAAAAATCGAATCGGTTTCGGTTTGGTTTCGGTTCGACTACAGAGAAATCGGACCAAAACCGAATCGAACCGACAAAATATTTCTCTTAAACCCAAATCCTTCTCACCCTCTCTTATATAAAAGCAACACAGAGGCTCATCCTCTCTTCTCCTCTCCCACACAACAACTGCATCTAACGGTTACTACTAATTAGGGTTAGGGTTTAATGGCATCATCATCGTCAACATCAAGAAAAAATCTTGATCGGATCAAGGGACCATGGAGTCCAGAAGATAAGGCTTTAACGATCTTGATTGAGAAACATGGAGCAAGAAACTGGTCTCTGACAAGTAATTAAATCGATACGGGTAAATCATGCAAATTGTGTAAATCGTGTCGACCGGGTAAATTAACTTGAGACTTGAGTACTTATTTAAAGAATTGACTTGAGAAGGAGTTTGCCAGGGAAGAGATCAAAAAGCAAAGGATAGCTTAAGCACCGTTACTTTCTCTGGGAGCTAGTTTTTATCATAAAGAATGCATTACAAGTTTCATGGCGAATGGGAAAGATACCGTTGAATTAATTTGCCAGATATTGATGTACCTGTGCAAGAAAACCTTCCGAGGTAGCTTGGAGTTGGATTCCACTCATGACTTTCTCATGGGTGTTGTCAATTATCGCATCTGAGTTGAGGCACAACAAAGATGGGAATCAAGTATGATCTATGAAGGATTTTTACCTAGGGGGGTGATATCGAATCTAGATGGGCAATACCATGCTACTTTTAGGGATCTAAAGCTTTAATTTTTGTAAGGAAATGGCATTAGTTCTCACTGAGTGCTCTTGCAGAATAACGCTAATGATTGAAATTGGCCGATTGGGTAAATCATGTCATCTTCGATGGTGTAATCAGCTTTTGCCTAGTGTTGAACATCGCACGTCCTCGCCAGAAGAGGATGAGACTATTGCGAGGGCTCATGCCAACTTTGGGAACAAGTGGGCGACGATAGCGAGGCTTTTATCAGGACGAACCGATAACGCGATAAAGAATCATTGGAATTCAACTTCAGAGGTTGAGGAGATGTTGAGGGGAGAGAGTTTCATAGGGTTGCGGAGCAATGGGGGAAGGTGATGATGAGGGGAGAAAGTTTCAGAGGTTGAGGAGATGTTCTAGTATTTGTGGTGGTGCTCATTTTTGGTTTCGGTTTCGTTCGGTCTCTCCTTTGATTTTTGGATCGATTTCGGTTTTGCCTGACTTTCCATCGGTTCGGTTTAGGCATAGTTCGGTTTCGGTTTTGGTTTCAATATTTGCAAACCAAATGTTTCGGTTTCGGCCCAAAACCGACCCCCACCGACCCATGCTTACCCCTAATATGATGCGTATTCGCACTTGCCCCAGAGTTGGCCAAAATGAACATATAGACCCCAAAACATACTTGACCTGCCTTTGACTTGATTTGACGAGTCTTTTTTATGTAAACTGACTAATATACCCTCACGTGCTCTCCACGAGAGGAAAGCAACCCAAATAACCGGTAATCACTCTATTTTCTCATATACAATCTAACGGCTTGGATTACCTCTCTCCCTCTGACTAAACTCTACTCTCTCTGATCTCCCATCTCTCTCCAACAAGAGAAAAAATTTTACAACTGCAAATCTCTCGATCTTTCTTTATTGGTTTCCAATTACCAGTTTTAGTTGCTATGTTTGTTGATTTGTTTGTAAGACCTGTTGGTCAATCTTTTAAGCTGAAGAAGTACCACTCTTGCTCTCCCATTTTTGCTCTCTCTACAACAACAAAATCGAACATCCCCAAAACTCAAAAATTAGAAACAAGTTTAAATAATGAAAATCGATGAAGGGGGCATTTTTTTAGGCTACCTGGAGACCCCGTGATTTGTACTTGTTGAGCTCGACTTGAGCTATTTTTGATGAGATACTAAATGAGTTATTCATTAGTGGGGCAAAATTGTAACCCGGGAGGTAAATGGAGTTTGTTGTTATTGTCCAGAGAGAAGATTATGGGTGAAAAGAAGTGACGGGTTTGTATTTTTTATGGAAAATATGATATTAGGTTTATATGTGTGGTCATGTATTAATGTGGGGGTTTTGATGTATTGGTGATCTGTTTTGCTTGAGGTTTAAAAACAATGGCTTATCATCGTCAGAAAAGAATCAGTTAAACCCAAATTCAAAGGCCCCTAAGTTTGAATCAACATTTCAATTCATCTTTAAAGGTTTTTAATTTAATTCAGATCTTAGGGTTTAACAGTAAGAATAAGA
The DNA here is from genome assembly GCA_014058105.1 of Kingdonia uniflora. Taxonomy (NCBI): domain Eukaryota; kingdom Viridiplantae; phylum Streptophyta; class Magnoliopsida; order Ranunculales; family Circaeasteraceae; genus Kingdonia; species Kingdonia uniflora. The sequence continues at coordinate 3,064,259 of JACGCM010000622.1, forward strand.
ACAGGGATTTGTGATTGGGAGAGAGATGGAGGAGATCGTTGGATTAAATTAAGTTTTTCGAGGAAAGTTCTGTTTGGAAAGAAAAAGTATATGGCAACCAGTTACCTGGGTTACCAGGTTCACGTGATTTGCACGTGGGGGCATTTTAGGTACTTTTTTTTGTCAACTGTGGTCAAAGGAGATTTGGGGTCCATACTCAAATTTATGCCAACAACGGGGGGCAAGTGCAAATTCAAGTAGAATAATAGGGGGCATGAGCAAATTTTCTCGTTAATATACATGGTCAAGGGGTTTTCGCGTCATGCCAAAACCCCCTATTTTTTTACACTAGACGTATTCGGCCACCGTTAATTCCCGACTACATCCTCTAGGGTTGTCTATTGCCCGCAGACCACACAACCAGGCATGTTGGCACAATGCTAGCAGCGGTACTTAGTACCAACCTCAAGACCCACCAATGTTGAGAATCAAACCTGCCCTACCTTTACTTACCACTGGAGTTACAAATAGTTGGTTGCAAAGAGCATTTCCAAAAGTGATTGCTTGTGTGCATTATTTGCTTGCCATATGAGCTTTTCACATCTAGTAGTGAATCTAGTGATTGCCTACATTAAAAAAAAAACTTACTTGAAATCCAAGTTCACGAGATGGGGTGAGATGAACAATAGTGACAAATAGACAAATGGATGAAATTTGTGACATTTTGCTTTTGCTTTGATTAAAACACTACCTTCTGTCATTTGATTAAGGTCCTCATATGGTGCGAAAATTCCCTCATTAGTGAAGTGGAGTGGAGTGGAAGAAATTATCTCTAGGAAGCCTTTTGGCTCTTCATCATTAGATTTTTTAATTGGAACTTCTATCACAGATTTTCACGTGATTTTAGAACTGGAAAAAGGAACCCAAATTGAGAAGTTTAATTGTAGGGATTGTAGAAGCTTTTGAGCATCAAGTAAATTTGACGTGATTACTACGAACACAGAAGCGAGATTCGTATGAAGATCACGTTATATTTGAAAGTTAGAGAAAACTAGGGTTTCAACTAAACAAATCAACTTTCTTTAATCAAAATCAACCAAAAACAAATAGAGAACCTAGCCTCCCTTTTATAGAACATAAGGGAGGTGGAAACCATAGCTTGGAATATTCTAGAAACTAGCCTAAAAATAGAAACTGTTAATAATTCACATTAGACCTCTCCAACAGAGCTTAAGTTAAAGCATAAAATAAATATAAGTCTCACACGGCACATGGGTAGACAACCCTATGAGGGATGTGCCACATCAAACCCTCCGTCTGAGAAGATTTTGTCCACGAAATCAGGGGGAGATGCTCCAGAGGATTCACGCACATATATAGTGTGCATATCAGTTTCTTCGTCTTCATCTCGTAGAATGTGCACGAAATATATACGATGGAACTCTTCAGGAAATCTTGAAGTCTTCCGCAGAATTTTATGCACCCAAATATTATACCCGAGAGCAGGGGTACGATGTCGTCACCAACATCCCTATGTCCATTGACGCCTAAAAATAAAAGCTGAAAAATTATTTTGGTTCGCTCCTTAAAACCTGCTACAAAGCCTTCCCAAAATGGGTCAACATGCGAACATAATTCTTCGTATCGGGCCATCATATATCTCTTATACGGATCAAATATTTAGATAGCCCAAACTGCAATATACGTGAGTGGAACTGTTGGACGATACCAACATGCATCTTGTGATTCATATAGGTCTCCTGAATCTACTACTGAGTAGCACGGTGATTGGTAACTACTGTCGAAGGTGTAATTTGTTCAATTAGTTCTCTCACAGACTCACCAAATAGGCGCATCCTTAGCTACTGGATGACGTGACTAGTAACCCGTTGACGTTGTAAACTGAATCGAATTAAACTAAACCAGGTCCGACACGTGTGTTGTGTTGGTTACCCGTGATGAAAGGAACGAGTCTCGGGTTTGAGGGAGATTCTCCTTTGTTGGTGGCGTTGTTTGTGTTGTGAGAGATAATGGTCCCCCCCATCTCTCCACTTTGAGCCTCGTAATTCAAATTTGTTTCTTGGTGCTTGATCTGCGTTTTGGTGCATGTGATCACAGGCTTGGTTGGGCACGTGGGGCTGGGCTCTCCACCAACTGACTCGGGTTTTGTTTATAGACCTCAGATTGGGCTTTCTTTGTTACGGATCGGGTTGTATGGGTCGAAGGGGACCCAAGTCGGGATCACCCCTCCCAACTTCCTGCTATTATTCACAGTCGAAACTTCGCCATTTTCTTCAACGATAATCGTTGGTTTTGCGGTACTTTCACCAGTGGTTTGGGTATCGATTCCTCTATTATCTTGAACCCCAGTTTCGACGTTCAAGTTCGCAAAAGGGTTATTTAGGTCGCCGCTTCTCCCGGCGACGCATCCCTTTAGAGAGAGATCTTCTATTACGCCCAACGAAGGTGGTTGGGGGGGGGGGGGGCGGAAGGCTCATCTACCCAAAGCCTCGATAAACTTATCAAACTTATCATCTATCCTTGCTACATCGTCGACGAGCGTAGGTTTCTTCATCGCGGGTCTTCCACGAGGCATATTTGCTTTTGAAACTAACTACACTGGATTCTAACGCGGCTCAGGTACTAATTGATGTGATTACTATGAATGCAGAAGCGAGATTCGTATGAAGATCACGTTGTATTTGAGAGTTAGAAAAAATTAGGGTTTCAACTAAACAAAATAACTTCTTTATTCAAAGTCAACTGAAAACAAATATAGAACCTAGCATCCATTTTATAGAACATAAGGGAGGTGGAAACCCTAGCTTGGAATATTCAAGAAACTAGCCTAAAAATAGTAAATGCTAATAATTCACATTTGGACCTCTCCAGCAGAGCTTAAGCTAAAGCATAAAATAAACATAAGTCTCACACAGGTAGACGACCCTATGAGGGATGTGCCACATCAAAATTACTCTGGTGGCTCTTTTCTTACAAACAATAGTTTTTGTTAAAAAAAAAAAAAAACACTGATACCAACTACCTTGTGCTCTAGTGGTGATGGTGTGTAAACAACCATCAGGAGTAAGGGTTTGAATCTCACCACTAGTGGGGTTTGAGGTTTGTACGAGTCCGACAGTCTTGTCATTTGACTCAGTCATGCCCTTTTCTTGCCCACAATGCCCGCAACTACAAAATTATAAATACCAGAGGACTGTTTCTCGTTCACCTAATTTGCTTGTCGCTTAGAGCATCTAGTATAGTCTCCTTATAGTTAAAATAAAGAAGAGAAAGTGCTAAAAATCAAGTTTTTAGCCTTCTCAAGAGGGTAGTTATTTTGGGTTTGGGTAGCCACCTTAAACAACTTTATTACGTGAAAAACCTTTTTTTAACTAAAATTAGTACGTGGAAAGTGTTTGGAAAGGATAAAACTCCTCTTACCCAATAGATTTATGACACATCACCTATTAAACTTGTTATTTTTAGGCGTTTGGTTTTTGTAAGACATTCAAATTTCATATCCACGTCATACCACTAGCTAAAAGTATAGATAATCTGCATTGGATTCTCTTACGCTATGCACTACTTATACAGGGGGTGGACAATTTTATTACACGGCAAAAATGGCTACCGTTATTGGACGTATGCCGAGGGCTAAAGTTGTAAAATGCTGTGGAAAATTGCTACATAAATTATAGTCTAAAAATATTTGCCGCATACGGAGACTAGTATGTCAAATTAGCCACTTAATTTTATGAATGAATGTCTGCAGTCCGCCTGCATTCATTTTCAATTTTTATTTTTTTGGGCTAAATTTAGGAAAACGATGGGCCGTTTGTTTCTGATACAAATCAATAAAATTACGTAAATAACCTTATATACCTTAATAAAACTATTAATAATAACATTATGTAAAATTACGTAAATTATACCTTAATTTGCAAAAACAGCGAATGGATAAATACATATAAAAACATACCGGTACTCTCACCTTTCCAAATGATTTCTTCGTTGTAGTACCTTAGCGCTCTTTTCACCTTTGCCGTAAACCTGTTTCCTGCTACAACAACATAACAAATCACCATCTTTCTCTAGTTTAACTATATTGTCGATGACCACACATGTCTTCAAGCAGCCTAGGCATGAAACATCACATAACACTAACATCTGGACATTTTCAATTTATGCTGTCGACGGAACAAAATCAGAAATGGCCAAAACGTAGATTCCGTCAAAAAAATTGAGGGTACTTCTGCCTTTGTACCTAGAATAAAGAACATTCTTTTATTTTAACAATTAAAATTGTTAAATTAACGAGTTGTCAGGGTTAAAAATTAGGTGATGTTGTTCTGTCTCGAAGAAACCGCGCACGACCAGTCAAATCCCACAATCACAATGAGAGAAAAAACAAATCAAAATCTAGGGTTTCGATTTCTTCATCAATGCCCTCGGCTCTCCCCTCAAACATCATTCCTTCCTTCCTTCTTGCTCTAATTAGGGCATCAATCAGGTCTGATCGTTTGCAGGTCACCTTCATTTTGACTTCTCTCGTCTCGGATTCCTCGATTTCTCTCAAGGTACGTTGTTTCTCTTCGTTTCTTGATTTCATTGGGTTTTGTTGACGTATCATGGTTGGAATGCTTAGGTTGTAGTTGTTTTGATTCTAGGTTTGGATGATTTCATTGGTTTCGATGGGGTTTCTGGGGGGTTTAATGGGTTTTGTTGATCTGTTAGGAGAGCTAGAGTATCATTTGGTGTAAATTTGTTGAAATTTAGGTCAGAATTGGTTTTAATTGGTGCATGAAGGTTTTATGGCTAAGATAGAAACATTGTCATTTGCTGCGAATGCTTCGGCGATTAAATGCTTAAGCTGTAGTTGTTCGTTTTCCGACAAGTGGCAAAGAACTGTGAAGCGAAAGTTTGAGCAGGTAGAGAATGTTGCTCTTGCTACAAGTTTCGATTACTCGTCTGTTGCACGTGTTGAGATTGAGAATGAGTGTGCGGCGTTGCGAGAGGCGCTTGGTAGCCAACAGCAGTCTATACAAGAGCTTTATACTGAGTTGGAGGAGGAGAGAAATGCATCTTCGTCGGCTGCTAATGAGGCAATGTCTATGATATTGAGGTTACAGAGAGAGAAGGCTGAGGTTCAGATGGAAGCTAGGCAGTTTAAGCGGTTTGCAGAGGAGAAAATGGCTCATGATCAACAGGAGCTTCTTGCTGTGGAAGATTTATTGTATAAGAGAGAGCAAACGATTCAGTCTCTTACGTATGAGGTTCAGGCTTATAAACATAGAATGTTGAGCTTTGGGTACACAGAAGCTGAGGTAGAAGAGGGTAACAGGGGTGGTCCGAGTCACGGTCACAGTCGTAACCCGAGCTTAATTGATAACTGCGAATCACAGTATGAATTCCCTCCTTATGACTACCCACCTCTTAAATGCAATGTGAGTGAGAACCATGGTGGTCCTGTAGAAGTCGACTATGATGTTGCTGATATTGAGAAATATGCTTTTGGTGAAAGCCCACGGGGGGAAACTCCTAGTGCTCGGGGCCATTTGCAGAATCTGGAGAACAGAATCTATGACTTGGAGAGAACTCCTAGAAACAATCAAATGGATGGTGCAGATCTTTCTTTTGGTACAAAGAACATTTTAGAGAAAGTGGTAGTTGGCCAGTCTCCAAGGATTAGGCAGACAAGGCATGCCAGAAAATTTTCCATTGAAAGCTCAAGTTCATTGTATGGGGGACTGGTTAAGGAAACGACTCAGGATACCGACATGGAAAATGAAAGGCCTGGTAGCAGTTTTAAGAAGACGGAATACTTCATGGGCCCATCAGAAGACTATTCAAATCTGAAAAAGGTAGACAATGCCTCTGACATTGGAGATGACATGAGTGACAGAGTGTATACTATTGATTCCATTCACAATGGTCTCAAAGCTCCTATTGGTATATGTGATGATTATGTAACCACTCCAAGGGATATTGTTGATGTGGGAGATACTGATGTTAAAAAGCTCCAAATAAGGCTTCAGGCACTCGAGGCAGACAGGGAGTCAATGAAGCAAGCAATTATCTCAATGAGGACAGATAAAGCACAGTTGATACTACTAAAGGAAATAGCTCAACATCTATGCAAAGATATGTCACCAGAAAGGAGGTTGCCAGTAAAGAAGCCATCTAGAAGCTTCTCCTTGATTTCATTGCTTAAGGTTAGTCCTGCAATTTTTTAAATAATATCATCTTTCCATCTATTTTTCTGGTACTAAACTATACTTGTAATACTCTTTTTTTACTGGAAGAGTTCCCTCATAACACATAAACATATGATCGTCAAGTTTTTTAGTTAAGACAGATTTCTAGTGATTGATGTTTGTGACTATCCCAGTGGTTTTATCTTCTCTCTCTTTCTGTGAGATTCTATCTCAATATTGACCTGTACCTATTATTCTTCCTTACAAAAATCTATGATCATCATTATTTCTATGAAAACCCCATCCAACGAATTAGAGTAGTCCCCAATAGGAATACACTAGAATACCGCAAGGTAGCAGGGACCGGCAATTGCCCTACCCTCTGCTCATTCAAAATTAAGTTTCCCCAATTTAATTACATTGTCCTCACTTCTAAGAAATAATTATTGCTTCTTTTTTCCTTTTGTTGGGCAAGCTGGGTTAGGTGCCTATTAGTTACCTGAACCAAATTAGGAAAAAACTAAAATCCCTATTACTCTTGTTCTTCCCTCCGATGGAGGAAGTTGCTTATTATAATGATTCTTGATGAAGTCCCAGTGATAGTCAACTCAACCTATGAAAGTTTGGTTCAAATAGTGTTAGATTGTAATCAAATATAGAAAATCTGCTTGTAACATAAATACTTCTCTTTTGACAACAACGCAGAACCTTCTCCTGAAAGCCCATCATCGAATACGGAATTTAAAATCATGTTAAGCCCCAACCTTTTCATGCATACCATTGAATAGTACTGTTTGATAATGCTCCAACTGTAAAAACAAACTCATAAAAACCCATTAATGAAATTCAAAATATGCCATAGACCCAATTTTCTTCATAAATATCACTCATACCCTAGATCATACTAAACACACCTTGCAATTGTACTTGAATTCCTTTTGCATCCTTAAAGAGGTCAAAAACTTGATTGAAGATTGGGGAAACATTTTCCATTGCAACATTTCAATTATCAATCAAGATTTTAATTTTTCTAGAGACAATGATAAAAATAATCCAAACTTTCCCTTCTATTTGTAAGAACACAAACCCAAATTAAAACCCCTCTTTCCATCAGCTTGAAGGCTGATGGTAGCATGAGATTAAATTCAAAATATAACTGAAGACGAAGTAGTAAAAATCTGTTTTGTTGTTGAATTCCTTAGATTAACTTTTTCTGTAAACACCAGCAATTCTTGTTGGAAGTATAACCTTGAGTTCACTATTTTTAAAGTAAAATGTTGGTATTGAAGAGCGAATCATGATCAGTATAATTGCCGTTGGGGTCTGTCCACTCGATTCTTTACTTCCAAGATTCTGTCCATGAACTCAAAACTCTTTGATCCAGCTCCTTGCTTCCATATTAGTTAACATAAAACAATACTCTTATAAAATAAATAGAAAACCTAAAGCGTTACTTTTTTCCTTTTGAGAAATGAATTTTTACTGGCAGACCAAAGGCATGAAAACCATTGTCTAGGCAGTCTCTTCGAAAAACATAGACTCGAGCAGAGGACAAAACGAAGCCTTATTTCCTCATCAGTCAACACAGAACATTGCTTTCATGAAATGAACAGAAGACTCAAAACATCAGTTTTTTTTCTTTTGATAAATGAACTTTATTAACCAAAGACTGTATCTTGAATATAAACAGACCAAAGGCAAGAGGAACCAGTGCATAGACAATCAAAGCAAACATAGACTTCAGCATAAACATTGACGGTTTTACTTTGGCCAACAAAAACTCAGAAATACAGAGATGACATAAGACAAACATGAGGAAGCTGTATTCAAAGCCCTAGAAAGGCATAGTCATAGATGTCCTTGTTAGTGTTATCTAATGGATCCTTGAAAACAATCTGCAAAATTAAAATGATGAATGAAAAGAAACATGTCACAAATTTATAAATGATGTTGCGAATAATGCTTGGTGTTACAACTATACAGGCAAGATCCCATATAATGATTGAGGCAAGGTGCAATATGGTGTACTGAAGGGTCATAGTACATTGGGACATCGTGATTTATTTTCTTCATATGAAAGTGAAAATCATCATTGGTATTACCTTAACCCGAATTCATCATATCATGGAAGAAAGACCTAACTTGCATTTCCTAGCAAGTGATTATGGTGAGAAAAATGGGTTGGTGTTCGACATAATCATGTTTATTGGGGAGAGAAGTTCTTATGCAAGTAAACACTAACTTTTGATCACATCACCTTGGGATTGTTAAACTTATAATTGGGAAAATACATGACCTCATTTTAGCTATCTAGAGGACGATCAACAATAGCACATAACATTCTGCTCTGGAAATGTTATTTACCTTTTTTAAACAAAACATTCTGTACTCCAGTTTTATGCTATCAGGCGTGGACATTATGCACCATTGCTTGCTCAGTTTATTATTTATTTGGGTTTTATGTTATGTGTAGACGCCATATATTTTTGTTAATTCAACTATTTATGCTACTTACTACCATCTTTATTTTGTTGTGTGATCAGTGGATCATGTCCTTTGTTTTCTGGAGAAAGAGAGCTCGTCAAAGCAAGTAAGGTTATTATTCTTTATTTGGTGTTTTTTAATGTCTAGACTTCTGTTTATGTTCATTGCCTTTTGTTACCTAGGAACATACTATACACAATATCTCTAGTTATGCAGTTTGTTGAACACCTCTTAAATGCTATAACCCCAAAACCTTACCATTGGAATAAGAACATAGCAGTTGTCAAAATTAGGATTGACGGTCAGTACTTATTTGCTTTTTGACTATATTTGAAGGATTCTCCTAGATATAGGATTGACGGTCAGTACATAAGGCCTCTACAGTCAAATGTCTACTTTTCCTTAGATTTGTACTGCCAGATGATTATTGTAAGGGGATAAATTCGTGAGTCGAACTAGTCTCTTACACTCAATGTACACACACAGATGTAAACAAGTAATCAAAATTACACGAGATTAGCGTGGAAACCTTTGAATAGGTGAAAACCACAACTCCAGTTCGAGGATTTGTAAATGATGATTTTATTGAATGTCGATTACAAGTTACAAATGGATGCTCTTGAGAGAGAGAGAAAGAGAGAGAGAGAGTGAGTCTTTCTATCGGCTCAAACTTCCGTCCTTGTAAAGTCCTTGTGATAGCCTATTTTTAGATCTTCCTCTAGATCGTGGTTATCTATCACGTTCTCCTGGATAAGTGAAGAGAGTTGTGGACCTGATTCAACCCAGTCCACATAAAAGCTAGTTTGTGGGGCAGGTGTCCTTCTGACCTCTTCATAATCTTCTGGCGGTTAGAAGCCACGTCGTCTGAGGTGACGGGGTCGATATTAGTTATGTACTGGGGTTTTGCATGAACTCAATATACGTGTGGATTACTGTTGACGCACGAGCTCAAGTCTGAGGGATAAGCCCCTACAATTATCACTTTCAAAGTCCCTACAATTATCACTTTCAAACAACCAATATGGTTGATTATGTTTTTCCAATGATGCTCTGCAATTAAGAAGTGGGTTTGCTGACGATTCCATCAGACCTGATCTGACACTTTGTGAGGATCTGAATACTGGATCACTCATACCGAAGCATGAGTTATATATTTGTTTGAGGTGTATGTTTTGAATGTATGTATTTATGTCAGGTATATGTTCGATGTATCAGAGAGCAATGCTGGCTTATTGCTGCTGCTCGAAGATGGCGGTGATATGAGGCGGTGGAGGCGTATTACAAACGCACGAGTCTGATCACGACCCTGATGGCCTATGCTCATCATCTATGTGCCTTCAAGTTTCATTCTTTTTGTGGATTTTAAGCACTGGGAGTAGTGGATTGTATTGTTTTTCTTTTCTGACGATTGAAAAATGTTTCTGTTGGTTTGCGGTATGTGCATGGACGAAGTATAGGTTTGATAGAAATGTAACTCTACAGGTAATGCTCCATTTGTAACATTCTGATGTATATTACATACAGTTAAATCAATGATTTCGTACTTCTGCATTTATGCTTCAGATTGTATAGATTTTCTTTTGATATATGAAATCAATTGTTTCTGGAAATTATGTGCTTGAAAATGATTATCCGTCCGACCGACGACTAACACGGTTCACAAACAAATTTTAGTCAGGCCTTTGAGCATATGTCTAATTTATAGCGTGGACATCGGGCTAGCAACCTCAATAGCTTTTAAGTGTAATTTCTTTATTGGTGGAGTTTAGCGTGTGAATGACAAATGTACACCTTAATGATAAGCCTGTACATTTTCATTAGCGTCCTGCAACATGTGTTTACAACATATGTTATTTCAATACTTAGACTAACCGGCATGCGAAAACCATTGCTCATACTGAAATGAAAGCCAAAGGATGTGGAGCCTACTCATATTAGCGTCCTGCAACATGTGTTTACAACACATGTTATTTCAATACTTAGACAAACCGTCATGCGAAAACCATCGCTCATACTGAAATGAAAGCCAAAGGATGTGGAGCCTACTCATTTCTAGCCCAAGCAAACTTGAAAAACTTTTCATTATTCTCTATAGGCACTTGATACTTAGATAACCGTCATGTGATAAAATCACTCGTATCTAAAACTTTATTATAATTGCATAATTGAAACTGAATATGTGCACATATAATAACGGATCCTAATAGCAGCTAAATAATCAAAATCAAATCTGAATGTCGACCAAAATAATAACCAGGAATAACTCACAAATGGATAAAGAATCCTAGTACAATAACAGTAAATAAAATAAAACAATAACTACTCCCACGTAAAAGAGCGATCCTCAAAGAGACTCCAACAAAATCTGAATCATAATAACCCAAAACTATTAGCTTATCTGATCTCCTATAAACCAATCTGTAATCTCTAGTCCTCTTTAAATAATGAAGAACCTTCTTGGTTGGTTGCTAGTGAATAATAGAAGGGTTTTGTTGGTATCTTCCTAACATCCCAACAACAAAACTGATGTCGGGTCTCATACATATCATGCCATACATGAGGATACCAACAGCTGAAGCATATTCCTTAGCGATGTCTGAAGAAACTGTTTCGTGCGGCATCGTCTTCCTGAAGATATATCCCTTGACAACAGGGACTTCACTTGCTTTGCAATCCTGCATGCCATACCTCTTCAAAAACTTTATCGATATACGCACTCTGAGATATGTCAAGTATCCTTCTGGTCCTATTTCGCTCAATCTTGATGTCAATAACATAACTGGTATCTCCCATATACTTTATATCAAAATGTTGAGATAAGAAGGCTTTCATCTCCTGAAGAAACCGGACGTCACTGCTAGCGAGTAAAATATCGTCGGCATACAAAACCATAAATGTAAAATGTCTCCCACTCTGTTTGACGTATATATAACGATCCATTTTGCACTCGACAAAATCATGGTTCGAAACCACCTCATGAAACTGTAGGTACCACTGCCTAGATGCATACTTGAGACCGTAAATAGAGCGATTAAACTTGCAAAATAGTTGAACCTTCCCTTCGGTCTCAAAACCTTCGGGTTGGTGCATATAATTCTCTTCCAACTGAATATAGATGGTAATCTGAAGAAATAGCTGAACGCCTCTCTCTAAGGGATCTCCGAGTAGGAGTAAGAGGCTGGGCTGGAGGTGGAACGATAGGAAGCTGAACGGGAGCGGATAGAGGAAAAATTAGAGGAAGAACTGGTGCTATGATGGGGTCTGGAACAGGGTCTAGAATACTATACGGATCTGGAACCGTACTCGTCACAGTATCAATATCAGATAAACGCGAAAGCAAAACAACACTAATCGAAATAACAGTTGGACTTCGAGTCTCAGAACCCTCCTCAAAGACAACTTTCTATGGATAGTACTGGTAAAGTGATCTCCCTCCTCTATGAAATGAGCCTGAGCACACTCAACAATCTCCATGGGTCGAGAAGGACAATAAAACCTGAAGCCTTTCGATCTCTCTGGGAAATAACGAAGAAACAACTTACAGTCCTCGAATCTAACTATCCAATATTCGGATTAAACAATTTTGCCTCTGCAGGACAACCCCAAATACGTAAGTGATTAAGATTAGGATTTCTCCCAGTCCATAGAGGATAAGGATTAACAGGAACAAAATGAGAAGGAACTCAATTTTGAATATATACTGAATAATGTAAGCACTTTACCCACAAATTCACCGATAAATTAGTATGACATAAAATATTGCGAACCATGTTCTGATAAGTTCGATTACGGCATTCACAAACACCGTTCTGCCCTGGTGATCCAAGAGTGGTGTACTGGGCTATAATATCCCGATCCTTTAAATACTGATAGAATGGTCCTGAATGTTGACCGTCTTGATCGATCTTACCATATTACTCACCTCCTCGATCTGACCGGACAACCTTGATCTTTCGATTTAACTGTTTCTCAACCTCTAACTGGAAAGTTTTAAATACATCAAGTGATTCAGACTTCTGATGAATAAAGAAAATGTAGGTATAACGAAAGAAATCATCAATGAAAGTGATAAAATATTGATGACCACCTCGGGAAGGAATAGGAAAAGGTCCACATATGTATGCATGAATCAACTGTAAAAGGTTTGTGCTACGAGTAAATTCAAATTTCCTAATTTTGGTCAATTTTCCACGAATGCAATCGATGCAAGTCTTAAAAATGAGAAAAGTTTAAAACCCCGAGAACCCCATCTCGAATCATAATCTCTAACCTCTTTCTAGAAATATGTCATAGTCGTTTGTGCCATAACATCGAAGAGTGCTCAAAAAATCTAGAACGTTTAGAAGTAGATGAAATACTAGCCTCAGTAGATAAACATAATAGAGAAGTCTCAAATGAATTATCAAAAGATAGACGATATAACCCATCAAATAGTAAACCAGAACCAATAATATAATTATGATGAATAATGTCAAAAACACCATGTCTAAAATTGAAAGAAAAAATAAATAAATAACTGAAAGAGTGCAAGCGAAAACTGAAACTATAGATTGTTTCATCAATAGAACATAAAAGGTGCCTGCCAAATCTAAAGTAACACCTATGTCTAAAACCAAGCAAAAAATATCAACGAACTCAATGGGAAGGCTTCTAGCATCTCCTGAGAAAACCTGCTCCTCAAGCTTTACCGACCGCATGCTGATGAACCCCTCCTTTCTTAGTTAGCCAGGTTTTGTAAGAATAACAGTCCTGCTTTACATGACCTTTCTTTTTGTAAAAGAAACACTTTATAGCTGATGAAGTAGTTACCGACGGAGTCGCATTCTGCTTCCCATTCCCATTTTCTGAACGAGAACTCTACCATGGACCAGACTTGAAAGTTTTCTTATTCGCAGAACTTTGATTATTGAACTTCTTTTTCCCTTGAGAATTGATGGACAACCTCTTCATGGTAGTAGTCAGATGAGCCGATTTTGTTTTACCATTCTTTTGGTCATTGTAATGTAATACCCCGTTTAATTTTGGCCATTACGGTGTGATAGTATTATTTATGTGCACTAGCGGTTATATGGTCATACAATAATTTGGTAGCTATATTAGTAAGTTGCTCCCATGGTATGAGATCGCACCTTAGGGGTTGTGGTTACACCTTGTGGGGTTAGGAAAACAAGAGGTCTCACGTAAGCTACTAGAAAAATAATCAAACCCTAGCCGCAATATAAAACTACCTAGAAGAGAATCCAGCCCCACAAGAACCAACTATCACGTAGAAGAGAGAAGGTAGAGAGAAGGAGATAGGTAGAGAGAGAGTAAATAACACTACGACATTGGTGAAGAGAAAACAAGAAGGAACCTTCGGCGAATAGATCTCAAGAGTTGTATCGGGGAAGTTCGTGGTGTTGCTCCGTCTTTATTTTACGAGGCAAATGCACTATCCTTACTACACAACCATGATTCCATTTGGGTTTATAGCGATGATTATTAGTCGGGTTATATGAGTATCTTTTGATTGCTTAAACAAGAGTTATTTAACAGAGAATTGGATTCGTTAAATCATATGCTACAAGGATCAATTTCTAGTTATGGGAAGTTCAGTACTATAGCTTTGTTGCAGTCACAGTATTTATGGTCATTACGTTGTTGCAGCCCTTGAAACATTAATTATTACTTGTGAACATCCAATGTTAAATTATGTTACTGATGCTAGGGCTGTGTAATTATGTTACTGATGTTAGGGCTATATAAGAGATAGCTTTGTTCATGACTTAGTGATTAATAAATTATTGTCATGTGGGTAGGGTAATATTATATAGTTAAAATGATGCATGTATACATACAACCATCAACTGATGCTAGGGTTGTATATATATATATATATAAGTGATAGCTCATATTGATGACTTAGTGATTAATAAATTAATGTCATGTGGTGTAAGGTAATATTATACAGTTAAAATTTGGCTAATGATGTGTGCTTATTCCTTACGAGTACTCGATGAAACTAATGGCCTAGAGTGAGGTCAGCGTCGCTCTAATAAGGTAGAGTTATGGACTATTCGTTTTGGAGTAAACTATGTACTAGATTTGTAGGTGATATTGCTTACGAGATTGTAATTGATGGAGTAGTGCGCAAATCTTAAATACGATGTCTCTAAGGTAAATGTATACATTAGGGTTCCATTACTCAGGTCTACGGTAAATCTTGGCATTTCCATGGGTTTCAATCCCTAAAAGAGTTGGTCAGGTCATAGGAAATAACAGAGTCCGTGACATTTCCATGGGTTTCAATCCCTAAAAGAGCATTGGTCAGGTCATTGATTTAAACCGTAGGCATCTCCTTGGGTTTTGTCCCTAAAAGAGTGGTCAGGTCCTTGGATTCTGCGGAACCTTGGGCATTTCCAAGGGCTTTGAGCCCTAAAAGAGACGCTAATCTGGATACGTTCTGGATTACTTTCCGAACAGAGGACGGAATATTTCTAAAGTATGGTTAAGCCATATAAGAAGACCCTATATTACATACTTTGTTGAGATTAGACATTTCCTTATATATTGTACTTTTATCTATTATGATAAAATTTAAGGATTGCGTATTTGCTTAGCTGTGGCTTGCTAACGCCTTGCGCGATATATATTTCAGGATCAGGTGCTTAGCGGGGTGTTCAGGACCGTTAGGAGAGTAGTTGGGAGCGTGCGGTTGCGACACTCTTTTATTATTTTTCCGTTTATGTGAGATTCTAATTTATTTCTTCAGTTGTAGCCATATTCATGGCAGACTTGTTTAAGTCTTTGGGTTGATAATTATAGATTGATATTTCCGCTGCGTATATCTGTGTGGATGTAGTATTATTAAATGTCTTTTATTTACTACATCGTTGGGGTTCATCCATTTGGGGATGCCCGACCTGTTCATGGCCTCGAGAGGCATATTCTGACATGTCTTGGAATATGAATTTTGGGGCGTGACATTGTAATAATGGTTTCTTCCAGTAGAGATGAACTAACATCTATCATTCCCTCATGTTATGTTGACCTGTTGTCCTCAACATATTTGCAATAGATATGAGGATCAGTGGGGTACATTAAAACAGGTGTGGATAGGTACAAGGAAGGAATATTCCAAATTTGGCTACTGTTCAAAAAAGAGGGTCTCGACACCCCTCCCCAAAATTCGATACATTAAAATAGGTGTGGATAAGTACAAGGAAGGAATAGTCCGAATTTGGCTACTGTTCAAAAAAGAGGGTCTCGCCACCCCTCCCCAAAATCTGAAGCGCATCAAGCAAGAATTCCAGTTAATTTGTGTTTATTCCTTACAATAGTTTCGATTGGTGGTAGAGAGGATTAGCAAGACTGTTGGCAAATTAAAATACACAAAGATGTGCTTATGATTATGCAGTTAAAGTAAAATAATTCACAAATTTATGTCAGTCCGCTCATCATATTTCTCTCTTCGCTCTAATCTCTCCTCCATCTCCAGTCTCTTCTATTCATTGTTCTCCCCTTTCTTTTCCCTCGAATATATTTTCATCTCCTAAATCAAAATACTCTGTAAGACCTCTATTGCCACTACAATTGGTCAACCACCATTGTCGACATCTCCGTCGCCTCCCCGCCTAAGAGTAGGACATGAAGGGAAAAATATCAATTAAAAGGAGTTAATTGGTCTTTTCAACCTACTCTTTCTATCTCACCCTAACTATAAAAGCAAAGAAACCCACATTTGCAGCTCAGTTCAAATCATGGTGGAAACAAAAAAGAGAAAAAAATCCCAAAAGAAGAAACAAAACCCTAATTTTAACAATCACAAATCAAAAGAAGAATCAGAAGATGAAGATGAAGATGAAGATGAAGATGAAGGTTTCAGCTTGAAACCCTCTACTTCATCACACAGTCATGGAGTCCAACCCTTGGGAAACTTGTTTCTCAGCAGCACCAGTTACAACTCCAGAAACAATGGTTTGGGTAATCTCTGTAATTTTTCTGATGAACTTGTAATTGACATTTTAGGGTTTTTAAGTGGTGCCCATTTAGGTGTTTTAGCTACAGTTAGCAAATCTTTATATGTTTTCTCTAATCATGAGCCACTTTGGAGGAATTTGGTCTTGGAGAATCTTAAAGGAGGGTTTTTGTTTAATGGGTCGTGGAAATCGACTTATGTTTCCGCTTGTAACACTGGGTTTCCGGTCTCATTGTCGAAATCGAGTTTGAAAGTTAGGGACTTCTATTCTGATTATCTGTTTCAGAGTTGGCTTTGCGCGAGCCTTGAAATGAAGCCAGAGTGGCTCGAGAGGGATAATATTGTGAGGAGGAGGGATGTTTCGGTTGAGGAGTTTGTGGGGAGTTATGAAGAGTTGAATAAGCCGGTTTTATTGGAGGGGTGTTTGGAGAGTTGGGGTGCATTGGAGAAATGGGATAAGGATTATTTGATTAAGATTTGTGGGGATGTTGCGTTTTCAGTTGGGCCGGTGGAGATGAAGCTTGAGGACTACTTTAGGTATTCAGATGGGGCACGAGAGGAACGACCGTTGTATCTGTTTGATCCTAAGTTTGCAGAGAAAGTTCCTGAGTTGGGTTCTGATTATGAAGTTCCAGTGTACTTTAGAGAAGATTTATTTGCTGTTTTGGGCAATGAGAGACCAGACTACAGATGGGTGATTATGGGACCAGCGGGGTCAGGTTCTTCATTCCATATTGATCCCAATTCAACGTCAGCTTGGAATGCAGTGATCAAGGGGTCGAAAAAATGGGTTTTGTTTCCGCCCGATGTGGCCCCACCTGGAGTCCATCCTAGCCCCGATGGTGCTGAAGTGGCCTGCCCCGTTTCGATAATTGAGTGGTTTATGAACTTCTATGGAGCAACTAAGGACTGGAAAAAGAGGCCTGTGGAGTGCGTATGTAAGGCAGGGGAGGTTATATTTGTACCTAATGGATGGTGGCATCTTGTTATAAACCTTGAAGAGTCTATTGCTATCACACAAAATTATGTCAGCAGGTAATTGTTTTTATTAGTTATCTTTATTAATGTTATGCTCGTAGAATTGTTTATTGTTGATTAAGGTATTTGATGAAATTAGAATTTAGTGCTAGTCATTTGTAATTTTACTAGCTCCTACTCTTTGTGTCAACCTTGGTACTTCAACAACAGCTAAGTAGTAATAGGCCACCCCCCAAATTTATCATAATTTGTTAATATAGTATCCAAGTCCCCTTAAATTAACCAAGAGTTGTTGAAAATCCTGTTACTACTTAGAAAATTGCAACTGAATAGAGATTAGAGCATTCCAAGAAAAAGGCAATGCAATGGAATATCTGGGTATGCACACCAATAATAATAACATCCAGAATTGAGGGATTCCAGCAAAAAAGGATCCTTCCTTTAGAGTAATCAACTGCATCAGAAACGAAATTCCAATAAGGGCAACTTGTACTAGTTGTTTTAAATTCTTTAGCTTTAAGCAGTTTAGTTTCTATTAATCCCAAGAGAGAGATTTATGAAGAATTATCAGTTTATTGACCTCCCTTTGTTTATTATTGTGAAAGTTGAGAATTGGTACTTGCCTCCTTGCCCTTCTTCCCAGGGTAATTTTTTACTCTTGGTTCTGCTTGTACTTAGTAGATGACGGGGGAACAACGGCTTCAGCAGTTTTGGCAGCCTGCATCTCCTGCTGTTGTTTTCAAGTTCTTTTCCTTTTAAATAAAGTATCAATGGGGTATCAACTTTGTTTGAAGTTTCACCTTTCTCTTAGTCTTGAGCATCCAAACTATTAGTGGGGAGAGTATCCCCATTTTTGCTGTTAACAATTTCACCACGGACTGAAACAACCTCCTCGTGAACCTTATCTTTGTCAACATAGTTATGGTTTTAGATGTATCCAGCCATCATTTGTATAACCTCTTTGTTTGTTCTTCTCCTTAGACTGGTTAACTTAAGCAGTGGAAGTTGTTTGAATATACTCAACTGTATGCCCTAATGTCTCGCAGAAAGTACACTTTTGTGGCACAGTTATACTCAACTGTCCCATTAATAGTTTTCTTTTTGTCGACAATAGTGGGGATGGTTCTGAGGAGTTTGCTGTTCACACCGATCTCAGTACAAATCGTGTCAAACCCAATCCTTGTTTTATCTTCAGTAGCCTTATCTAGATATACGGAAACCCCTACTGCACTAGACACTCTAACGATACAATCTGCATTCCTCATTTGGACTGGGATGTTTCATAGGAGCGATAAGGTAATCTCAACTAGTTCTGCCTCAATGATGGGTCACAAAGAATACCCTACTTGTAATGTGTTGGTGTCCCAACTCAATCACTCTGTCTCTGTCCTCTTCCAAGTCAAACTTGAAGAAGTAAGTATCATTCTCAAGAAACATTTGAAAATCACCCTTAAGACCCACAACTTAGTTAAAAATTCTCTCACAAAGGGGTAGGCAAGTCTTCTTCCCACAAAATTACCAACAATGTAATTTTCAAACTTGGATGTTTCCTCTTCATATTCATCATAGTTAGCTTCAATAACTGGAGAGCCATTCGTTAAGGTGGGTTGTGTGTATTTGAGCTTAGTTCCCTCTACCTTTTGATTGATTACGCAATAGACTAGCCCAATTCCTGGGTGGTGGAACACCAGCTTTTTTGGTACTATTCTTATGTGATTCATTGATACAATGCTGAGAGCATTTAACCTTTTCACACTTCAAGTTTGCTCAGCTTCCGTGGGTGTTTGTCTTTGTTCCTCACTGCAACAATTCAACACACATTCAATGTGCTCAACTTCAACCTTGCTGTCTACAGAGCATTCCTTAGTGGCTGATGGGCCATGGATGTTACAAGTCTTCCAATATTGAAATTGGGGAGCTAGATTACCACCCTCAATCAGCTCAAGGTTAACCACCCCTTCATCACTATCAATTTTATGGCAATTCTTAAGACAGAATCCAAACTTAAGTTTTACATTGGAATATTCATCACAGCACATGTATTGATTACAGTCCTCACACTTAATAATATCATCCAATATTAAATTAAAAGACGTTCTTTCATCAAATTTAAGTCTTGAAGGCTCCCAATACGCATTGTCTTCATACACAACGAGAGCTCCATTATCAATATTCAATCTGTAGCCTTTTTTCGTAGAGTAAAGCTGGGGCTAGGTATAGACCCCACCTGTAACAGAAGAAAATAGTTACATTCTAGGCTTTTTACAACCCCTGGCATCTCCTACAATTTTTGGTGTGCTTCAGTGAAAAAAATAGGAAACAAAATGCTATATGTATTTACAACATGATCTGAAGCTAGATATGTTCCATCGGGGTAGAATCTTGTTATTTAGGACTTTAACAGCATATGGTGAATCTGAGATGATGTCAAGATTGCTTATATGACATTCCTTGGCTATCCTTACACCATAATGAATAGCCTTCAGTTCAATGATACCTGTGTGGGTATTTATTTTAAAAAAAATTGTTGAGCATATGAGGGTATTTATTTAAAAATTCATTTAATTGATTTATGGACGGTTTGAATCTTAAATAAATTTAGCTTAGAATTTTGGAGAACTATTCAGAGTAGTGATCAAATAAAGTATGTTGAAGTTTCTTTTGGATTATTGATCATGGGAATGATGGGATGCGTCTGCCCAAATGCTTTCGTAACTCGAGTTGCTTATTCTAACAACTCTAACTAGAAATTTACACTATTTAGGAAGGAAACATTTTTAGCATACAGTCGCAAGAGACTCCATAATCGCGATCTTTTTTCATGGGTCGTTTATTGAATTTGGGCGAGTTAGAACTTTGAACTTTGAACCCTCTTCTTTCAGTGGGGTTACAGAATTGCCAGAGCAACTTTCACCTTCTTCTTCTTTCCGGCCCGATAAGGCATAAGGTCTGAAATAGTCATGATTTCATTTTTCCAAGTTTAGCCATTGAGCATCCTGATTCTCATTCTATTAGCGCTTCTAATCAGTCCGTTTTTGCTTGTCTTCCGTTGAATAGTATTTGATATTAAGTTCCTCAAAGAATGATGTACTGTCTCTCGTCATTTCAATACCATAACAAGCTTTTCCTTAGGTGTTCATCTTTCTCGGATTTCTGATTATAGATAAGTATTTTCATTTTTCATTTTTCATTTAGAAAACAAGACATGTGTAAGAATTAATGGACTTGGGAGGACAAGGCTGTCAATTATATTCAATTTTAGCTTTTGGGTAATCCTTATTTGTATCAAATATTTCTACTCCATCAAACTTGTGACCTGGTAGAGCTTCTTTTGAAGATAAAAGTTAAGTTTCTTCTTGTCCAGTTCTGAAATAAAGCAATTGGTTACTTGTAGGAGAAATTTGCTGAATGTTATGGAATTTCTGAAGAGACCAAACGCAATGGAGCTTGTCTCAGGGACAGAAGACAGAGTGAACTTGTACGAGAAATTTAGAAGTGCTATTGAAGCTTCTCTCCCTGGGATTATCGGCCAGCTAGAGGAGAAAGCTGAAGAGAAGAAGGCCCAACAAAAGAAACCATCCTTCTGGGATTCTGTAACAGATTCCAAGGTTGGTGCATTCAAGTTTTCTTTCTAAACCAGGAACACTCAACAGACACCAAAAATAGGCAGACTGAGAAGGGAAAGCAACTATTGTCTCATTGGCCATTGTTAGTAAGGTGTTGGTTTTCTGAACCGTGAATATCTTGCAGACACCAAACATTAGGCTGAAAATGGTAAGGAAGAGCAACTAGTCTTAGAGGCCATTGCAAGTAAGGTGTTGTTCGCTTTCTGAACCACGAACACCTTGCAGACACCAAAGATTAGGTCGAGTGAGAAGGGAAAGCAACTTTAGTCTCAGAAGCCATTGCTGCTAAGGTATTGTTGGCTCTCTTTCCCCAGGTCGTGCTCAGAGAGCATCATTTCACAGTTCTGACATTGATTATTTGTTTTACATTGTTGTACTCTGATTAAGTTAATTGAAATTATGCAATTACTTTGATTTGTTTCTTTTACATTGTTGTACTCTGATTTAAATTGATTGAAATTATGGTTTCGTAAATTTTTATTACATGAAATGAGTATCAACAATACGAAACTAAAGAGTGACTCGAGGATTAGCCAGGGCTAATCAGGCCAAGATGGGATCACTCTTAACAGAGAAACTACAAACCAGGGTTGAGTTCAGTCAAGGAGGTTGGTTTTCTGATGCATGTCTTGCAGAACGCAGAATAAAAGCCGGATAGAAATTCGTGAAATTCAATGTGGAACCAACAACAGTATCCTATACTTCAAACATGGAAAATAAAAACAACACATTATAGGAAAAGAGATGGAAGTAGAGACAATCATAAAAATTATGGCATAATTGTCATTGCCACCAAAACTACTGTGGCTAGTAGCAGTATATATCCTGCACTCACAAATCCAGTAGCTGAACTGGTAGGGGAAAGAGCTTGAGGTGCAGGTGCTGAAGCCGAAAACTCTGGTAGAACGGCGAACGGTGATCACAAGCTTCTGACCTCCAATCTCACAATGCTTACCGACATCACAGATGTACCACTTCTTTCCTGGGGTGGTGAGGGCAATTATATCTGTGCCAGTAGTTAGGAGCACAGCCTTCGGCGGAGCCGTGCAAGCTTGAAAGTCGGTTCTGTTCACTTTGAAAACGTTGTGAGCTCTAGAGGGATACTTGAAAACTGCATTGTTTAAGTTAAATAGTGAGTGAGGACCAACATAAAAATTAAACCAAGCAGATGTTTTTAGCAAATGATTTTGGTTTCATATCTCGTGATACCGAAAACCAAAGAAATCAAAAAAAAAAAAAAACGATTTTTGTATGGTTAATTTTGGTACGAGTCTCTGAAAAATCGAAAATACCAAACTAAAATTACCAAGTGCATAAATACAAAACCATTGGAGATGATAAACTTAGAAGTTCAAACTCATGAAAATGTTTTATATATTCGTAAGATCTTCATTATCATATTACTCTATATATATTCGTAAGATCTCCATTATCATATTACTCTATATTAAATATAACCTTTAGAGCATCTCGTGCAGTTCGGTGTGGGTTCGGTCTTCCTGCCCACAAATCAAACCAAAAAAATCTAACCCACACTCTAGAAGTCTCTCAGCAGTTGGATGTGGGTTACGCTGACGTGGAGGGAGTTTGTTTCTCGGCCGGACCTCGAAACGGCACTGCAACTCCGAATTACCCCAAAAATTTCAGAACATCATGAAAATCAACCCATTTTTCATGTAAATATTGAAACCCAACGTCACAAATCAAAAAACAATCAACCCCACATCGCACAAACACAAAAATTTCTATCGAAACATAGAGGCAAAGCTTGCATAATATCAAGATAATTCACCCATAACTCCTTCTGTAAGGGCCTATTCCCACATTCGATCTCAAGCCCTCGCTTTGACCAACATACAGCTAATCGACCTCCGTGAAAACAGCCCAAACTCGTTGACACACGACGTTATTTAATGAAGCCGTTACAAGACAGAAGAGTTACTCAAGCCGTTACACAACCATTATGAAGACTAACCAAAACTATGATTGTAACGTTCGCCATTAAAGTAAATAACAGTCATATTATAAGACCAATAAATAAGACCAGAGAACTACAAATTAAAGACAAACTTTTCCTATCAAGAAAGTCTATACATAACTATTCAGAGCATTCTTTGTAATAGTTAATCACTCTCAATAAGATCATTATTTCTAAATCATCAAGAGAGGTCGTGATTTTTAACCTATTCATAGGTTTTCAACGCTAAACCTTGTGTTAGCAATTACTTGTTTCTTACTAACGTTCTGATTATCTTTGGTGTGTGAGAGTAAGTTCGATATACAAAATTAGGTTCTTACACCTTCAGCTACAATCTGGAAGTCATAATAAGTGAGCAAAACTGGAAAAAAAGAAAAGAAAAGAAAAGTGGGAAACAGAACATGGAAATACCTGAGTTGTAGAAGGGGGTTTGTGAATTGTACAAACCGTTGTTTGTTGTTTATCATTCATTTAGATTTGAAGATCAAAATAACATTTGGGTGTGAGTACAAATCAAAATATCTTAACTTGGACTTTTTGGAGACAAACGGATAGTTTGAAAGATAGAAAGTGTTACTCGTACCAAGCTTTGATTCATGCCAAGAGAGAGAGAGAATGAGATTTGAAAATCTGAAATTGAGATAATCAGAATCAACAACAAGTTTCATAACACATCACAAAGATCATATCCCAACAGAGATTCATAAGTTTGGGATCAAATTTATTTTTTTTCTTCTAGCGAAAACGATTGTTTGAGATGAAATTGGGAATTGGGTACGAGGAAATTGAAGTGATGTATGTGAATTGGGGTTGGTTCGGATATCACCACTACGTTCTGCAACTGCGAATCCAAAATTGGGAATTGCGAGAGGTGGAGTCTGTGTAGGGTGAAGGCAAGGGAGAAGATGAGATGGAACTTGGAAGCCATGAATGAATGAATGAGAGAGAGTTCTTTATTGAATGAAAATATTTTTTTAGTTTTGCAGACTTCTTTTCTCCGCGCGGTAATCAAAACACCTTGGTAATAAAAAATATATCATACTCTTTTTTTTTTTTTTCTAGTGTGAGCTCACACCCGATTGAGTTCTGACACGTCCAAATCAGCAACTCAAATCGAGTTTTGGAAATGCTGAGAGCTCACGAGTGTGGGTTGCGAATTTGCTCTGACAAGAAAAATAAACCCACACCCATTTTAACCACTGTTGGAGATGTTTTTAGTATATGAAATATTGTTATGATATATTATATTTTAACAAATCATTGTAATTTAGAAGTACTTCAGAAAATTCTCTTTCTAAATAGATGTTATAATATAATGAGATTATACCAAACCCACCAAAAATTGAAAATATCAAAAACGCATATACCAATACCCAAACAAGAAAATATACCAAAAATTAGCAAAACCAAAATATATTAAAAAAAACCGATGTTTTGGTTTTGGTTTCTATACTTGGTGAACCGAACAGTTTGATTTTGGTTTTGGTATTACCTTTGGAGTTTTAGTTTTGGTATTGGAATTTGCAAAATACCAAACCAAACCGATCGATACCCGCCCCTACGTGTAATGCATACCAAGTTTGTCTTCAACTTCGAACTCATTGCCTACAGTCGAAGCTTGGTAATCAAACTTGATCGTCCAACCACTGTCGTCTCCAACCATAAACTCTTTCGCTAGGGTTCCTGCCGAAAGGAGGATTGCAACTATAAGAACAAACGCAATAGATATTTACTTAGTAATCTACAATTCGAATAGAGAAACACTAAATAGAAGAAATAAACGAAGAACAAACCTATTGGTTGGGAAAAATCCTTTTAGAGCTTCAATTGCCTAATCAAAATCAATTACAATTGAATTTCTCTCAAACCCTAAGTTTCTCTCCTAGAATTTCCATTGATCTCCCCACTCCTAATCTTGCCTTGTCTTACCCCTTTTTTTATAAGGGTTACAAGTTTTTAGTTCCAATAGGACTTGCCTAGCCTTGCCCCTTTTATAAGGGTTACAAGTTCCTAGTTACAATAGAACTCCTATTGCTAAATTAGAATAATACTCTAATAGAAGTAGAACACTAAATTAGTGATATTTTATAGATCCTCCTGGATCATGGCTCCCCCCTTTAGGAGCCTTGAGTTCCTACTCAAGCTAGAACTGGAGATGTGAGAATTTGGAATCCCTCGTATCACGAGTGTACCACTTTAATTTGTTGAGAAGCTTACAATTTCTACCGCTCCTGGTCGCAGTTATTCCCCTCTCTAGAATATCGTACTCCTTCAAAGGACTTTCTCGCTCAATCCATAGATTTTTAACCGATGGTAATCGAGTGTCTTCTGTGGAGTCTTCATCTAGTAGAGATAAGAATACATAATCGTTTCCAAATCTGATAGTAGTCAATACTCTCTTAAAATCTATCGAAGTACTCTTCCAATGGTCATTAGGTACTGTTAATTGAAGATCCAATCCCAACTCCTGATTGGAAGACTTCAGCTTGTACTCGCAATTCTTCCTCCGCAGTAGCTTCTTGTGAATCACCCCAATCTTTAGACTTATATCATACCCGTGAGGTACAATCGACTGAATATGTATAACCTCCAATAATGTAGAACTTACTAGTATTGGTCATCTACCAAAATAATTGTCATCTTTTTCGGTATCCACAAATCCATGAAAAACGGTGATATAAATCTTAAAATCAATTTTAAGATATTTTCTAAGATTCGTAAACTTACCAACATCTGTGATTTCCTCAGATTTGGCATTTTCGGAATCTCTAGATTCATCATAATCCCCCTCCTTCTCTTTGCTCCATTTTCTTCTCTTCACAATCATGTCGTCTCTTAGAAGTAGAAACTTTTGAGATCTTGGAGATAAACATGATGTTCTTCTTCTTCTAATTAGATCTCTTATTAGATTGCTTGAGTCGATCGCATGTCGAGACCATAAACCACAATCTCCCAAGGATGAGCAGAACACCGCTCTGATACCACTTAATCCACAATACGAATAGAGAAACCCAAAATAGAAGAAATAGACGAAGAACAAACCAATTGGTTAGGAAAAATCCATTTAGAGCTTTAATTGCTTAATCGAAATCAATTACAATCGAATTTCTCTCAAACTCTAAGTCTCTCTCCTATAATTTCCATTGATCTCCCCCCTCCTAATCTTGCCTAGCCTTGCCCCTTTTTATAAGAGTTACAAGATCTTAATTTCAATAAAACTTATCTAGCCTTGCCCCTTTTATAAGGGTAACAAGTTCCTAGTTACAATAGGACTTGCCTAGCCATGCCCCTTTTATAAGAGTTACAAGTTCCTAGTTACAATAGAACTCCTACTGCTAAATTAGAGTAATACTCTAAATAGAAGTAGGACACTAAATTAGTGATACTTCATAGATCCTCTTGGATCACTTTGAAGCCATGTGATCTCAAGTAGGGTTTGCTAATGCAAATGTTCGATTAGCTTCAGGAGCTTTGATTAAAGACTTCAAGGATCCTGATGCTTATTTTCAAGTAGATCATGGAATGCCTATATATATAGAGAGAGAGAGAGTTAATTAGCATAGAATATTAACATTTCGATTAGTAATGCTATTAGTTAAGGACTTGAGAAGTGTCCGTTTAAGGACGGCCCCAGTTGAATTTGGTGTTTCTCGTGGTCGTTTCTAGCAATTACACATGATTAGGACAAAGTGTGCAGTTATATAATTTTAGTTCAATTTATTTTGTAAGCCTCATACTATTGGAGGCGAGGACCAAGTTTGGTCTCAAAAAACAAGCATTTAACAATGAAACACTATTAAGGAACTAGTTACACTGAGATTATTTTTAAGCAGCCCCGTCAACACAATACTACCATAAGTAGACAGTTACTGTGGTCTGTGGTTATTAATCCGCAAGTACACACTACTGTAGCTTTGTTGACCGGGCTGCTTGGGATCCTACTGAAAATAGCACCATTTGATTACTTGGGTGATTTTATTTGTGAAAATGGAATCTTAAATTTAAACGTCAAAAGTGAAACGTATCCGCAGGATCCATATTAATTTGCATATGCTTGGATGAAACGGTTTTAACTTTTAAGTTTGTAAACACTAAGCTTCTTATCATTTCTCAAAGAAAGAAAATGTTTTGAAATTAAGGGTTCGATACAATTTTATTTCATTTTCATACATACGGTACGACCTCCAATCTCCATGGCTATAGAAAAAAATTCAAAAACTTTAGATCATCGTTTATATATGTTCCATGGTGATGCTAACTTTGGGAAAAAGATACATCGTGACTGTTCCATGGTGATGTATCGAGATAAGCAAAGGATCCATCCCACCCTGTATGTTTTATAATGGTTCTCACTTTATCAGATTTATTTTATTCTGGATTTTTTTCGTATCATAGGACGTATTTTCGGGGTTAGCCCACCCTCGTGGGGTGGCAGCTATTTGTCCCAGGCGATGCATTGCAGCAAAGCAATTATGTCATCTAGGGCTGTTAGTATATTGATTTATATTAGCTTGACCAATTACATTGTGTAGTCAACTTAATCCCTTTTGACATGATCTATTGTGGTTCATAGTTTTAATTTATAACTTAGAGATTCGACTACTCAATCTCATCAACAAATGTATGGGACTAGCAAGAAAATTCCACGAATTTTATCATTAAGATTGGTTTGTTTACTACACTTTCTTTGTAAGCAACTTGGAGAAAAAAAAATCATCTTAAATGAAAAACACAAAAATTCGTACAAAAATTATATGAACAAGGAGACTAGAGCAACTGTCGCTACTAGCATTTGAAATCCCGGACTATCGATCCCATTAGCGGAACTGGTACGTGATTTGGTTAGCCATTGAAGCTCAACTTCGGTTTTGTTTCCGAATGTTGGATTAACTTAAGTAAATTGTGTAAGAGGCTTGAAGGATCTGATGCTTTATTTCAAACCACAACAAGTGATGTATTTATATACAGAGCTTCTTAGCATACATTAACATCAACAAAGTTTTGAAAGAAGTATTAAATGAAAAAAACCGGACTAAGGACAACAAATAGATGACATATGGCATGTTTCTCGTGGTCGTTCCTAGCAATGACCCGACAAGTTTATGCTTTTCTGCCATTCCGGCAGTTTAATTTTTATGTAAGGATGAATAGCTGCGTAAAGGTTGTTAATGAAGAAGATATTAAATGCTATAAAGAAGAGATTTTAGAGATTTATCTATCATTAAGCAATGACAAAGGTGGCATTGCTAAGTACGACTATAAAAGACATTCCCCGACCATTTCAATATCAGATATATTCAGCCCGTGTAGGATCATTTAGCACCATAATATGACCCTTAATTATTACGTAACGACTCACAATCACTAGGCCAAAATGAGTAAAAAACGACGGGGCAAGTTAGTCGTTATTTTGCTAAAGCGACATCCATTTTAGTTGAAAAAAACGTCATTCTTTTTGCAGTAGTTTTAAGTTATCGACTTGAAAAGCGTCGTAAATTAATGACTGAGGGGTGGGTCGAAGTATCTGTCGTATTTAGTAAAATTTATGACCTTTTTAACAGTTATTTTTTTGGTTGTAATAGAATGACACAATTCTTAGTCGCAACAACCGACGTATTTTATACTTTTTACGACTATAAAATTCGTTGCTCTATGCATCGCTAACCTAAACGTAAAAAATAATCATCGTAGTAGCCAATTTTTGAAATATCTAGTAACACATTTATAAGTTGTTTTATACGTCGTAAAAAATACATTACAAATAACAGTCACAACATTAGTCATAATAATTATATTTTAAAATATGGCAATTAGTCATTTTATATGTTGCAAATATAAACGTCCCAATTTTTGTCACATTAACAGTCATTTTGTTTAAATATACAACAATCATATCAATCGGGTCATAATCACAATAGTTGTTATAAATTACATTAACTAGAAGCAATTAATATAAAAAACAACATATTTCAATAACAAGAACAAGTTTTATTATAAATTAAAAGTTTATTGCCTAATATCAATGTCAAACTTTATTTCAAGAAATATGAAGAGCCTTCTAGCATTTGATATGTGTGCATGAATCTGCTGAGATTGAAAAACTAATATATAGTGTGCCATCGTTGCTTCTTTCGAAGTCACCAGAAAATTACAAAGAAGAATAGACCTGGCAAAAACAACAGCGTATCTGAACCAAAATAGCAAAAATTGTATTTCAGCTTGTTTAAGCTGGGAATTCACAGGATGAAACTAAAATACAGGAACAATTTAGATGAACTCTTTACATGGTACAACTCCAATATCTAGAAAAGAATATATGCGACATCTAAAGTAAACAATGTACAAGATGGACTCAGTGTGCAAACAATAAGAAGAAAAAACAAGAAAAAACCCATTCCTAATTCAAGTATAAAGTAAGTTTTCATAGTACAAAAACCAATTTGTAGAACAATTAAGTTTGTGCTTCCTACCTAGTTCGTAAAATTGTATAATTTCCCCCCTATGAATGTAATAAGCTTTACAACTATACACATAACACTAGAATCGAATCTTGCACAAATATGAACATGAATTTACACTCGGCAAGTACTTAAAGGGTTCAATATCACGTACCAAAAATAGTAACAATAATTGGTATAAACCATTGACTTGGAAGGAGGACTTGCATATCAAACTGTAGGAAACACAAGGATAAAACTCCATCAGATAGATGCACTTCCTAAAATATATAGTGAAAAATCCAAATATCGAAAGCAAGGAATTTTACCTCATCTCTCTTGAGTAAACCAAAAAAGTCCATTGTATCACTGTACCTACCACTGGTGGTGAAGGAGTTCCTTCCATTTTTCTTGGGCGATCCATCGTGCCCAAATCTGGAGCGTTCCATGGTAGGATTTCAACCTCTTCCCATATCTATACTTGGAAATCCTTGCAATCTTCTATTTTCTACCTATTTGTTGCAAAATGTAACCTTTTGTTCCCCATATTTCATATCTATAATCACTTCGACAGATCAACTATTTGCCTAAAACCGCAGAATAAGTAGAAAAGTTCATATCGGTTCGTCGAGATGGTAGTTGGTCGTCATTTCGATAAATGGGTTCTTTCTGTCTAACTGAATCTAAGAAGAGTACTGGATCTTTAATGTTCACGCTGGTGAAATCTAATATATTCTTAAGAAGCCAAAAAATAGTTGGCAACCATATGGCTGCTGTCAAGACAGTTGGAGTCACCGTACACGGAAATACGTCCATCACCCAACTCCACGAAGGCAAGAACAGGAGAGTCCGCCTACATATTCTGTGGTAGTTGAGGATCTTACATAGTAAAATTAGGGGTATAACCAGTCAGACTTTGGAGGGTTGTTTAATATAAATATAAAAAATTATTAACTGGAGCTTCACATGCTTCATTAAACCAGATGTCTACAGTACATTCTAAGTGGCGCCACTTTCCGAACTATCCAAAAATGGAAAACTATGTACAAACCCGCCCTTTGGGAACTTCACTATATCTGTTCCAGAAGCATAACGACTCTGTTCACCATCAATAAAGAAATCCCCTTTCAAAATTTTATCCCCAAAAGCAATCCCAAATGAAAACAAAAGATCGTACAATGCAGAGATATTTGCACCCCCTATAATTGGCGTCACCAACTCCTAGTGTTATCATCGTAAAATCTCATCTTCTCCATTGTATCCACATTGTACCATTTGATAAACACCACCAAACCCAATCCTGCATTAAGTATATCATCTCTCAGCTTTTCAATCTCTTCCTCGAAATACTCATCCTCGAGGTCCACCATCAGGAGTGTCCCATACCGCCGAGCATCAAAGCATGTAAGGGGTGAACCAAGTGTTTCCACATAGTATCCCGAGTTTCTCAACATGTTAAACATGATAAGAAAATTTATATGCATGTAATCCCCATGCCAGTCAAGAATGTCATTACGAACCTCTAAAGAGTCACGTGGTATATACCTTGGAGATATTTGATACTGTGATATTGATCCCATAGTATCCTTTTTGCTCTTGGCGGAGTTGGAACCACCTTTAGCTTCAATTGAATGACACATGTTCTTGGTCTCCGTTGGCCTTTCTCTCCAGGTGGTAGCAGGCTAAATATATTCACCGTCACATTGTCTTCAATCAATCCTGAAAAATGTGCACCTTCATCCTTGATTTGCATATGCAGTGCGAGATAACCAATCCAAGGCCAGATGATCTTGGAGTAGAAGTGAATGCTAAGAAGATTTTCCTCGTCATTGCTAGGGTGCCATGTAGGTTGGCCTTCAACATAGCCAATGAGACCCATTCCATTGAGTATGGTGGCATTAAACATGACTGGCATTGTACCTGCATAGAGTAGCTGGTAGGAGAAGGGCCAGGAATACGGATGGTCTGTGTAGTCAAGAATACTGGGAAATATGCTTGCCCGTGAACGGTACCTTTTTAGAATCTCGTACGACTCTAAGCTTGCATTCATAAATGAATCAAAAGAAATGAAATAAGTTTTATTTCTGTAAAATAGCAGAAATAGAAAGTTATTTCCATATAGGTCAGAGAACTTACAGGTCAACTCTACCTGCACCCTGTTCATACATATTAGGACATGAAAGCTTTGCAACCCCCTCAACCAACGCTTGTTTCACGCTTGCCAGATTTAGAATATCCTTTCGCTTATTTTCGGGAATGACACTAGCAAGCAAGCATACAACACCTACAACTACTGGGACTTGCCACACTTGTTCCTGAGAGGCTTTTGCAACCTGTACTAATCTTTGATCCCATGATTTCTTGCCCATATGCAACAATATTAGGTTTCACGCGACCGTAGCTGCATAGGCAAAACAATGTAATAACTATCAACACATACTTTACGTCTTAATTAAGAAATGGTGCAATGAGATCAACTTTACTAATAAGTTTTGATCAGTGAATCAAACTTCTCCATACTTGTTGCTAAAAGAAGATAATTCCCTTTGATGCTGTCACAAGTGTACGTAAAGAGAAAACAACAACAATCTTTCCCAATGCCATAGAAATCTCCACTAGCGAAAAAAAACACTTCTTTGCATCTTTTTTGTCACGGGATGAAGCTTTCCGGTTAATTGTTGAAGGATGGGAGTAACACCATAGTAACAGTGCTGAAGCCCGCATATATCGTGAGGATTTCAAGGCAGAGCTCCGAAGCCAAGTGGATGGACATATTGTATTCAAAAGACTTAAAGACTGTTAGTCAGCCATCTAATGACGTAGGTTCTGTAGACAGGAATAGAGGTGTTCATGTTTCAAGGGAAACTAAGCTTCTTTTAAATGGTGATGCGGACATTAGTTTAGTAGCAAGACTTCCAGCAGCACAAGAAAATTGAGAAGAAGATGTAGAATGGGTTGTAACTACTTAGTGTGTATCTTCGTCTGGAGAATCTTTGATGTAGAAGGCAGAGGATGCTGAGTCCCCTAAAGTAGCTGGCTATTATACAAAGGTCGCTGAATCAAAGTTTATGATTTTGGTAGAAGAGTTCTTTATTCTTTTTTTCTCTGATGATGCTGCCAAAATTATTGAAACATTTCATGAGAGATGTGGAGACAAAGAGTTCAGGTGCTCATCTTGGTATAAGCATAAACAATTCGGACATGCTCGTGAATTGTCATTTCAGCATCCAATCAAAATATATTTTGGGGCAAAGTCTGGTCGCTGTCAGAAGGACCAAAAATTTCGAGTCTACAGAAGCAATCATTTGGTTATCGAGACATCACAAGAAGTTAGTGAAGTACCTTACAGAGATTATTTCCACGTCGAGGGACTTTGGGATGTGGAGAATGACGGCGATGAAATAAATAAATCATGCATTTTGAGGGTATATACTAATATGGTATTTTCTAAGAAAACTATGTGAGAAAATAGAAAAGTCAACGGTTGAAGAATGTCGAGAAGCTTATGCACATTGGCTAAACCATGCTCATCAATTGTTGAAGCAGAGGAGCCTCACGAAACTTGATGGTCCTACTGACATTATTCAAAATGATGAGGTTCAACCAAAAAGGCATGATAAAAGATGTGTAGTTCCAGAAACAATACATGTCCCAAAGAATCTTAACTCACAGCTTGAATGTTCAAGCGAAAGAGGGACTGGTCATGTAACATCAACTATGTATTTACTAAGAGAATCCTTGACAAGATTGTGCTTATATTAAAAAGGCAAAATCACCTTCCTCTAATATTGTTCATGGTGTATATTTCTATCCTTCTATTAATGCAGCTGACCATAATTTTGCTATTAACTAGATCCCCTCAAGTTCACCTTGTTTCTCAACAGGAGAACATAAATGGTAATGGAAATAATGTAAGAGGTAGAGCCAAAGATGTTGCCTGGTTGGAGAAACAGGTTTACCAGCTCAAGGACAAAATGTTCATTATCGAGGCGCGACTGGAGAAGATACAACATGAGCATGCACTCCTAAAATCATATCTAAAGGGCCTTGAACTACTGAAATGACGGTCTTCTGAAGAAAAGGAATAGACCCTTATTTTTGCATTTCATGTGTGTAAATTAATGAAAACTCAATTGCAGGGGTCAATAGGATTATGTTACAGGTATGAGAAACTTCTTATAGATTCAATGAATAAATGTAGTTTTTTTTCTCCAAAAATAAAATATAAAAACTTGACATTCTTTATGGAGATAATATGAAGCCTGGATATTTCAATTACAAAATTTATCTTTCCCAATGTCTTTAAATTTGCGAATTCGAAAAGTGACATGTTCGGCACTTACTTTTTTTATCTGATTTCATTTTTTTCAAAAAGAAAAAAAATGAGTCACTCCCTCTCTCCCTCTTCATCTGAGGAGGTTGATGAGAAAGAGGGCAGGGATTCCGTCTCCTTAATCAAAAGGTATTTTAGCGGGACAATCTACCGATAAAATTAAAACCAATTTTAGCATGTAGAAACACGAAATGCTAAAGGAAAGAGTATGGACAACAAGAACTATGTCATCTTTTCTTCTCAATCTGATTCATAGAAACAATCATATGCTTTATGTCATTTAATTTCAACGTTTTATGCATAAACAAAAGTCCCATAGATATACTTACCATTTCCCAGCCTCTAGATAAATGTTCAAAAGCTGAGCCTTCGATAGATCCTGAAGTTAAGCAATACAATCAAGTAAGCTCATTGAGGAGACACTACAACCAACGGCTTAGAGTAGTGAGAGAAAAACCTTGGTTGATGAAGAACTCTGTTCTGCACTTTCATTGTCTGAAATTACATCGACTGGATCATTCTGCAGATATTCCAGAAATCAAACAGAGTGCACAATCTGAAATTATTATATATAAATACAATTAAAGATAAATAAAGCTACAAAGGGAAGAAACGGTAATTACATCCAACGAAAGGTCCGGATTGGCACAACTTAATTCTTTGCTCAGAGTTGAAGGTACTCCGAGACTTAAAGCATCCATTGCAAGTGTGTTTACTATCAAACATTGACTAGGATACAGAGATTAGGGGATATAGATTGTGGCATAGTTGTTGGAGAGGCGAAATTGATCGGGATTAGGGCTTTTTAAGTGTGAGAGTCGATACAGAGTTCAGGGGATATAGATTTGAAGTTATTTCAAACTCTTGTTGGCCTTTCTTTTAGGATATGGGGCACTTCTATTTTCTTTTTGATAAAGATGGATTATAGTAGTTTTAGCTTAATTAATTAAAACGACTATATAAACCGTCTAAATTGGATTTATTTTCTAACAAAATACACAGTCGCATTTTTTATGACGCAAATAAGAGGAAATAAAGAATAAACGACGGTGGTAATAAGATTACGACTGTTAAAGGATGTCAAAATTTTCCAACACACCTGCCCGGTCATAAATGCATATCTAAAAGTGTCAATATTTACTCTTTTTGGCCTAGTGAATAAATACAACTCTTTGTCATGGTTGGAAATAAGTACTAGGATCCCTCTAGTGTTTCAAGAAAATAATACACTCAAGGTCTAATTAAGCCAAAGAAATCAGATATGGCTTCTAACCAATTATCAATCATGTTCGTCCTTGTTGCAATCCTCCTTCCAGAGGCAGCCTTGGCCAAAGAGGTTGTAGTTGGAGATGACAGTGGTTGGATCATCAAGTTCAACTATCAAGGTTTCCAGGCAAAGAATTTCATATTGGAGACAAGCTAGGTATTTATTACACTCATTAGAATTTGTTTGATACTCTAGTTTCACATATTATGAGTAAATTTTACTAATTAGTTAATTAGTTAACGTAAACAATGCAATATTCAAGTATCCCGTTGGAGCTCAAAATGTTCACAAAGTGTATGCTACTTATTGGCTTTCAAGATTGTGTAGTACCATTCAAGGTTGTCCCACTAATTACCAGCAACGACCTTATTACCCTTGCCACCCTGGGAAAAAAGTGTTACATCTGTGGTGTAGGCAAACATTGTGAGCTCGGAGGTTAGAAGCTTGTTATCACTGTTCTACCGGAAGTAGCTTCTCCAGCACCGTCACCTCAAGTTCTTGCACCTACCAGTTCCACCAAGGGGATTGCGAGTTCGAGAGCTTACATGTTAGCGGCAGTTGTTCTGGTTACAATGACATTTATAACATAATTTCTATAATTCATTTACTTTATCTATATTATATACTAGATTGATTTCCCGATTTCATATTAAATTTGAAGAATATAGTATTTGTTTCATATCAGTTATCAAAAACATTGTTACTTCTCACTCTTTGCATAGTGTTGGTGGCATGGAATAAAATCTTTGAATAAACTTGTCGAGCTAAAACTTAATGAAGATGAAATAATTCTTGTTCGTGAAGGTTTGTGATGTGAATTTTTTTGCACCAATCGCCCCTAGAGGGTAACTGCCTAATTATGTGTATACCTGTAATGACGTATTTTTCGGGAGGATAATCTTCGCCAATACTTTTAGTAAGGATCGATGGTACAATAATAAGCTTAAACAAATAAGATTTTACGTAGAAACTCAGTAAAGGCTGAGAAAAACCACGACCTCGAGGAGAAGTTTGATGTAAAATCTAATAGGTTGCTAGTTATTATAGTTTGTTGTGTGATAGTAAAGTAAGGATGAATGAATAGTAAAGTTGTGGATCTGAATAACCTAATCTCTGCCTGTATTTATGGTAGATACAGGCAGTTTACAAAAAAAAATAGTTTTCTATTTCGAGGGTAGTGGGCGAATTTCGCAGATCTCCAACGGCTCTTTCTTGACCAAGCACAACAACTACTTTTAGTAGGTCAAAAACTTATGGTTACAAATGTGGCATCTCCTGGAATGCTGAGCTGTCTTCAACTATGTTATGTTGGCTTATATTTGTCGAACCAAGGAAATATGCTACTACAATCGCCCTATTCTCGACATAAGTACTTTTTGTTGTGTCTAGAAGAAATTAGAAGCTGAATAGGTTGTCAAATATCGCACAAGTCTTCATTATGTCATTTATGAGGTAAAAGTCAAGTGAATCTGGTCATGGTTTTCCCGAGGAGCATTTAATGCAGAACACTGAACTGTGCAACTGGAATATGAGGTTATAAATAGACGGAAAAATAAGGATTTGTTCGGTGGTTGAATAGTTTGGAAGCCGTGATGGTAAAGATGTCGCCCCAGGTGTAGTGCAGCAAGTGGTTGGAGGGTGCAGACGGTAATTGTGATAACTATACAGAGGTAAAGTTTGGTGTTAAGTCTCTATTGTTGTTTAATCTTGAGCTGGTGGTTATGATGGTTGGGAGAATTGAGGAAGGTGGAGGTAGAGAAAGATTACTACAAAGGATTGATCATTGCTAGGAACTTAGAGTTTGTCGATTCAGATGTGGAAGACAAAGTTCCTAAAACCCCTGAGGTTCTTAATGGGATGGAGGTTTTCAAGGATCCACTGATGATGATTTATGAGGGTTTTCTTCCCAAGGAAATATTAGATGAGCTTGCTTCAGGTGGATTCGTAAAGGTTGATGATGTATTTTCTCCCCCTGCAGAGTAAATTATGTTTGTAAATTTTTTTGTTTGATGAAAGATGTAAAAATAGTTAATGGGACCGAAAAAATATTTTGTTATGTTTCTTGAATATTGATGTTTATGTTTTTCGATGAATTTGTTTGAAAGTAATTGATGCATAGTTTTTGTTAAATTTATGCTAAGTATTTTGGTTCGACAAGATCGATAGTAAGATATATGATTGTGGATAGTGACAGTGTTGCTTTAAAGCAAGAAGGTAGATGATTGAAAGAGGGTCATATAATGGCAAGTATTTGAAATGAGTACTAGATGTTATTCCTAGATGGGATATCTGGGTTTTAATTAAAAAGAACAAAACATGACATGTTATGTTCGATAAGTAATGAGTGCAAATGAGATTATCCTGTAATTGGATAGTGTTTGTCGAAGAGATGAATGTTAGTTTTGATGCATACTTATCAAGTATGTATCGAAACTAAGTAAAGATGATTGTTAGTTCTGATGCATACTTGTTAAGTATGTATCGAGACTAAGTAAAGATAGTAAAGATGATTGTTAGTTTTGATGCATACTTATCAAGTATGTATCGAGATTAAGTAAAGATAGTAAAGATGATTATTAGTTTTGATGCATACTTATGAAGTATGTATCGATACTAAGTGAAAGGAAAGATAGTAAAGATGAATGTAAAGATATTAAAGATGTAATTGAAAGTAAAGATAGTTGTATTGGAATAGGTCGAAAGCGGTTATAGTTGTCATCTGTAAAACATAATTCATAAGTAAATCATTGACTGATCTGCCTTTCTTCTCGTTGAGGCATTTGCATAGTCTTGATTCGATGTTTGTGTTGATGGCTTCAGCTTGTCCGCTACCCTGAGGGTAGTATGGTGTCAAAGTAGATAGTTGAATTTTATATTTGCGGAGGAAACTAAAAACTTTGTTGCTGATGAATTGTTTGCCGTTATCAGATCGTATCATGTGTGGGCAGCCGAATCTAGTTATGATATGTTCCCAAAGGAACTTAATGACTTCATTTTTGTCAGTATGACATAGAGGAACAACTTTGACCCATTTGGTGAAGTAGTCTGTGGCTACAAGAATGAATTTGCAATTTCCCGATACTCGGTGGAAATGTCCAATGATATCGATCCCCCATCTTTTGAATGGCCAGAGGACATTGCTGATGTACAAGTTAAGTACTGGGCTTTTGATGTCTTGAGCGTAGATTTGGCATTTGTAACACCTACGAACAAAGTCTTCACAGTCTTATCACATCTTCGGCCAGTATAAGCCTTGAGTGAATGCCTGCCAGGCCAATGATCATTCTGAAATATGAGTTACGCAAATCCCTTCGTGAAGTTCTTTGATTTTGATTTAAGTCTATTTATGATAGATGTATTCAATAAGAGGTCCTCTTCCTGTAATGCAATATAGGATTTTATCTTGAACTGTGAATCTGGGGTATTTGGCCAAGAGGGATCGAGCTTCTTCTTTATTACTTGGGAGGATGTTAGAATTGAGGTATGCATAAAATGGTCTTCTTCAATCGTCTTCATCTTCGTCTTCAGTAACATTTATTTACATCGTATAACTTATATCGAGACTGGAATGCTTGATGACCTTGATGTCCAAAGTTCTTTTTTCACTATCTTCGATTATTGCAGTAATGTAGGCTAGTGCGTCGGCGTGGCGATTTTCGGCTTGAGGGAGGTAAGAGATTGTTGCTAATTTGAATTTGCTCATTTTCACTTCGACCAAGGCTGTATAATCAACCATCTTGCCTGATGTCTTGAATGTCTTGTTGTAATGGTTGGCGACGAGTAAGGAGTCGACATATACAGTTATTTTTTCCCCAAGTGTTATTGCAAGATCCTGTCTATGAAGGATAGCTTCATATTCTGCTTCATTGTTGGTGGCATAGAATTTGAGTTTAATAGCTTTCTCAATGCGATGATAGGATGGTGTAATGAGAACGATGTTGATTCTTGATCCTCGTGGCCCAGCAGATCCGTCTGTAAAGAGTCGTTATCCCGTGCTTCATGACCATGCGTCTGGTTCTGCAATTTAGTCATCAGTCAATGCTTCTTCGAGTTCTTCCCAATCGAGGTCTTCGACTGGAAAATCTGCCAAGAAATCAGCTAATGTCTGTCCTTTAATAAATATCTGAGGCTCGAAGGAGATGTCATATTCGCCGAAGAATTCAGACCATTGCTGAACTCTGCGAGATTTTTCTTTTTTAGAAAATACGAGTTTGAGAGGATATTTGGTAATGACTTTGATGGGATGAGCTTGGAAATATGGTCGAAGTATCTGAGAGCTGTAGACCAAGGCAAGTAGTTGTTTTTCAGTTATTATATATCTTTTCTCAGCTGGCATGAGAGTTTTGTTGATGAAGTAGACTAGTTTTTCTACACCTTCATCTTCTCACATAAGGACAGAGCTAACAGAATCATCGGTTGTTGATAAGTACATTGTCAGTGCTTCACCATCAACTAGAGTACTCATGATAGAAGGACGCCCCAAGTATAACTTAAAATCTTGAAAGCCAATTCACAGTCAGGAGTGTCTATTCGAATAGACTTTTGGTATGTTCGAATATACCCCTTTATATTTGAATAAACTTATTTTCCTATTCGAATAAACAGGTGTCTGAGTATTTTATTCGAATAGACTTTTGGTCTGTTCGAATACACTTCTTTTATATTTGAATACACTTTGATTTCTATTCGAATAAACACCAGTCTGAGGTATTTTATTCGAATACATGAATTGTCTATTCGAATACACATTTATGTTTGAACATAGACTTGTTCTGTTCAAACAGATGCATAATTTAGCCTATATCTTTAGGCGCTTCAGGGCATAATTATCCTATTTTGTAACTAGGACTTGTAACCCTTATAAAAGGGGCAAGGCTAGCCAAGATTAGATCATGGGAGATCAATGCAATTCTAAGAGAGAGACTTAGGGTTTGAGAGGAATTCAATTGTAATTAACTTTGATTAAGCAATTTAAGCTCTAAAGGGATTTTCCCAACCAATTTGTTTTGTTCTTCGTGCAATTATTCATTTTAGGGTTTCTTTATTCGTATTGTGGATTAAGTGGTATTAATTTCTAATTACGATTCTCAGGGGTGATCGTGGTTTATGGTCTCTTCAAGTGACAGTCTCAAGTAAATGAAGGAGAAGCTAGTGAGTCCGTTCGAGATTTACCAAAAACCTAATTAGAAGAAGAAGGCAGTTTTGGGAGATGGGCGATTCCGACGATCGACTCATGACTTTGGAAATGAAAGTTTCTAACCTAACTACTACTGTAGGGGAGTTGGTAAAACAATTGTGTCTCACAAACCTTGCGAAGGCTTACGCTTCGGTGAAACGGCGAGGCCACTTGAGGAAGAAAAGGTTTCTTGAGGTGGATGGAGACAAGCGTAATACGGAGATAGGTAGTGATTCTAGTGATGCCGAATCCGTCAATGAGCGATCGGGTATTGGTAAGTCATCGAATCTTATATGTAATCTTTGTATCAATTTTAAGATTAAAATTTTGGCATTTAACGGTTCAGTCGATGCTGAGATGTTGGATAATTGGTTAGATAGGTTAGAAACTTATTTTTTCGTTTACGAATACTCCAATATTCAGCAAATATGCTTTTCTACGTTAAAATTCGCAAGTCATACACTCACGTGGTGGAAATCATATCGAAAACGCCACGATATAGGAAGTTTGAGTTGGAATGAATTCAAGGTATTAGTGCGAAAGTAATTTTATCCGATTGGGTATGAGAAAGAGAGATGGTATAAATGGCACAATTTGTGCCAAAATTTTGAGCAATCCATACAGGAGTATACTACGACATTTCATAACCAAGCTTTGGTTTAGGATATTTATGTAGACGAGTATGAGGTGTTCATGAAGTACACGGAGGGTTTGTCAGAGTACTTTAGAAGAGAGTTCAAGCTCTTTACTGTGGCCAATATCGAGGACGTTATCGTGAAGGTAATTATTATTGAAGGCAAGTACTTGAAGAGTGACAAAGAAGATGACAAGAGCAAGTTGAGGTACAGGTCTAGTTGGAAAAATGAGCATAAGGGAGAGTCCAAAACAGAGGGGTCTTCATCCAAGAGGAACATACAATTATTGTAAGTCGAGTGGGAATATTTTAAATAGATGTTGGAAACTTTACCTGAAGCTTAGGCCGAAGGAGGAGAAGAGCAAGAAAGAGAGATATGCACTAGTCACAGAGGTTGTTGACCTCCTAGATTTAGATAAACCGAATCCTAAGCTTACACTTATGTTTCAATAGACTTTGGCTACCGGGGAGGAGAGTCGAGAATAACATTTTCATGTCGGTATTCAGGTAAAGCAGAGCTTAGTCGAGGCCATTATTGATCTGGGTAGTCAAAAATTTTTGATTTCTAAGGCGTTGGTGAAGAAGATGAGTTTGACTTCTGCAGCTCATCCTAAGCCGTATGGGTTGGGGTAGATTAAGAAAGATGCGGATTTGATGATCACAAACTAGTGTACATTCAAGTTTGCTACTTCTGAAAGATTTATTGACGAGGTAACTTGTGAGATGGTTCCTTTGGATGTGTGTCAGGTCATCTTGGGTAGCCCTTATCTTTAGGACCGAGATGCCGTAGAGCTCGCAAGTATTATTTTCTAAAGGAGGGAATGGAGTTCCATATCAATACTTGTAAGGAGTATGTCACTACGTTTAATTTGGTAACGGCAACTCAGGTGAAGCGGTTGGTTAATGCGATCGGCAAGTTTGTGTTATTGGTACGACCGGTTCAAGAGGGTACATTGGCTAGCGTGTTGTCTTAAATGACAACGTCTTATAAGCAACAAACCGACATGGGGAAGTTGTACGAGGAGGTTGTGGTACATTCTGATCACAGACCGTTCCAGTTTTTAGCTATACCATCCAAGCTACAACAAACCCCTCATATGAAGGGGATGTCGTATCTCCAACAATTCCCCTAGATTATCAAGTATAATAAGGGAGTGGGCAACAAAATGGCTAATAGGTTATCTCGACCCCCATTTCCAGCTACTTTCGCTATGTTGGTAGCCATACAGATATAGCTTATTATTCCGTCAGAGTATGTTGCAAGATATGATGATCCCATGGGGCGTAGTGTGTTTCGTCAGAAGTTGATGCAGGGCAGGATATGCGAGTATGAATTGGATTTTCAACCTTATATGCAGATGTATTCGGTGATTAATGTCGAGCATTTGAAGCTGTTTAAGCCGTCTCTTTAAGATTGAGACTCTACAATCGATACTCGCTTACTGTTAGTTGATGACTTATGGATGGAAAGAGAAGATCCATTGCAGGAGGATGATATTCTAGAGAGGAAAGTTCATGCTACAAGACGGGGTGGTATTGAGTTATTCTGAGTTGGGAACAAGGATCAGCTACCTAGTAAGTCGAAGTGGTATAGCAGGGAAATAGGTATGGCCGCATTCCTACATCTTCAGTTCTAGCTTGAGCAGGAGCTCAAGGCTCCTAAAGGGGGGAGCCATGATCCAGGAGGATCTGAATGAGTTTATAGGATTTTTTTAAAGTCTATTAGAATAGACTTTTGGTCTGTTCGAATACACCCTTTTTTATTCGAATAGACTTCTTTTCCTATTCGAATAAACATGTGTCTGAGTGTTTTGTTCAAGCAAACTTTTTGTTTGTTTGAATATACTTCTTTTTTATTCGAATACACTTTGATTTCTATTTGAATAAACACCCATCTGAGGTATTTTATTCGAATACATGAATTGTCTATTCGAATACACTTTTCTGTTCGAACAAAGACTTGTTTTGTTCGAATAGAGGCATAATTCAACCTATTTCTTTAGGCGTTTAAGAGCATATTTATCTTATTTTGTAACTAGGACTTGTAACCCTTATAAAATGGGCAAGGCTAGGCAAGATTAGATCATGGGAGATCAATGCAATTCTAAAAGAGAAACTTAGGGTTTAAGATAAATTCAATTATAATTAACTTTGATTAAGCAATTGAAGTTCTAAAGGGATTTTCCCAACCAATTATTTGTTTTAGGGTTTCTTTATTCGTATTGTGGATTAAAGTTAGATTTCTACGAAGAAGGAGGTAAAGAAGTTTGCATTGATCAGATGACTTGGAGATGAACCTGTGAAGAACAACAATCTTGCAAACAAATTTATGCACAACCTTTTTGGTTCGTAGAGATAGCATTGCCATGAGTGTCTTGATTTGTGCCAGATCAATTTTGATTCCCCTCTTACTAACTAGGTGTCCCAGAAATTTGCCAGATGTGACACCGAATCGGCATTTTTCTGGGTTGAGTTTCATCTGGTAGGTATAGAGGATATTAAACATGGTTTTGAGGTTATTGCAATGATCTTCGCGTTTCAAGCTTTTGCAGATCATATCATCGATGTATACCTCCATGATTTTGCCTAAATGATCTTTGAACATTTTAGTGACAAGCCATTGGTAAGTGGCTCATGTATTTTTTAACCCAAAAGGCATTACTGTGTAACAGTAAAGACCTCTTTCTATGATAAAAGTTATTTTTTCTTGATCCTCCTCGGCGAGATGAACCTGATTGTAGCCGAAGACTGCATCCATCATTAAAATAAGTTTGTGTCTTGCTACAGAGTCGAGGAGTTGCGGGATCAGTGGTAGAGGAAAGTTATCTTTCGGTTTTCCCATTCTTCTTTGGGACCGCTACTATGTTAAAAACCCATTTTGGATATTTTGCTTCCCAAATAAATCCTACGCGGAGGAGTTTATCAATTTCTTCATTTACAGCTTCGCGAAGGCGGGGAGCTAGATTTTGACACTTTTGTACAACTGTTTTGCTTTCTGGAAGAAGGTTAAGCTTGTGGCATGCAATCGAAGGATTAATGTCGGGCATCTCTTGGAAAGACCATGCAAAGATGTTAACGTTTTTCTTTAGAAGTTGAATCACAGTTTCTTTTTTGTCGGATTACAGCTTTGAGTCGATGAAGGTATTACGCCCACGCCCATCGAGTTCAGCAGAATCTACTATTTCAGTATCATGCTACTCGAATGTGGGGGGGTGCTTTCTGTTGTAGTTAATATGAATTTAGAAGTTTAGCCGTGTGAAAATTGGTTGTGGTATTCTCGCACATTCGTACAACCGTTTGGCTTCCTTTGATTTCATAGACTCTGTGATTTATTGAAAACATCATGCCATATAATATGTCGAAGGCACTGCTTTGATCGAATGTAGCCAACTCCGCCCAAAAATTCTTAAATATTTGGACTCAGCATCGATGACCATGAATTTAACAAAAGTAGTTTCTGATCCCGCTTGAACTGGCAGGGCGATTTCTCTTGTGGTCAATTCTTTTGATCTCTTGAAACCTGTAATGGTGGTTGTCGAAGCTTTCAATGGGTCTTTGAGTCCCAGAACTTCAATTGCCCTTCTGAACAAAACATCTATGGCGCTTCCTGTATCGATGGGAAGCGTGTATAGGTAATTTTGTCTTATTTTGAG
The DNA here is from genome assembly GCA_014058105.1 of Kingdonia uniflora. Classification (NCBI taxonomy): domain Eukaryota; kingdom Viridiplantae; phylum Streptophyta; class Magnoliopsida; order Ranunculales; family Circaeasteraceae; genus Kingdonia; species Kingdonia uniflora. The sequence continues at coordinate 3,108,955 of JACGCM010000622.1, forward strand.
TATAATGACCAGAGGGTCATCATGAGGGTACTTGACATGGCTGGTATTACAGCCCTCAAAGGTAATATGGTACGGGCGCTTTGATTTGCTCGAGCTGGGGAGAAGTTTTGTTGATTTGTCTGAGGTTGTCATTTTGCAACAAGATGTAATGTGATCGTCTTATTTTTCATTTCTTTCCTTTCTCAATCTCGATCATGTAAAGATGGCGAGCTTTCCCTTGGTCTTGGTCGTGATCAACATTTTTGTTTTGAGTTTCTTCTTCGAGGAACTTTTGAACATCGACTGCATTATTATGAAGTCTTCCAGCTAATAGAATGTGATGAAAAATTTGAATAAGAGAGTAGCAATTATCAGCTTCGTGACTATACATGTTGTGATACTGACACAAAAGTTTGTTGGGGATATCAATAATTGCGTGTACTTTCCAATATAACTCATCTCCCTTTATCGTTGGTAAGATAATGAAGAGAGTGGTTGTCATAGGAGGTAGAACTGGGATGGGTCTGTCTGTCCTTCCGTCTCACCTTCTAACGTATCTCCTCCTCACTGCTTGGGTGCCTCGTTATTGGTTAATTTTTGGGGTGGAGTTGAAATTGTTTCAAGAGAATGGATGACAGAGGAGATTTTCATCTTATCCTTCTTGGATCATTCTAGTTCGATGTAGTTATTAACAACATCAATCATTTTTGTCACTGTTTTAGGCTTGTGCAAGGTTAATTCTTCTCAAACTTTGGAGTCGATATGCAGTGCTAAGGTGAATGCAGGAATGATAATCTTGGGATCTAAATTCTCAAGCTTTTATATTTCCTGTAAGAATCATTTGTAAAAACTTGTTAATGTTTCTTTCACACCCTGCTCGTAGAAGAACAAAGAATCCACAGTTATCTCTCGCTCCTTAGCATAAACATAATTTGATTCGAAGAGACGCTGTAACTGGCTGAATGTGGTAATGGAGTCTTCAGGGATAGTATAGAACCATATGAGAGATTCTTCTTTTAGGCTCATGTTAAATAGTCTGCATAGCATGTGGTGGAGTTTGGAGTATAATCTAACTGTGGCTAAGAAGTGTCGAACATGGGTGAGAGGGTCAGTGAGGCCTGCATACTAAATAAATTTTGGCATGTGGAAAATTTTCGGGATGGGCATGACTTCGAGATGAGGAAAGATGGATTATTTCAATTCTATCGAGAACAGATCTTCAGCCTCGGATATCAGAGTTTATGGCTTAGATTCTATTGTTTTGGTCATCCAAGGTAATAAATTATGGCAGAGGAATTGGTACGGCAATAACCTGTGGATTAAAGTCTTTTTATCCTTCAGATCCCAATCGGGTATCTCACATGCCGTCTTAGTGGTGGTGGTAGAGTTTGATTATGTATACATCGACTTTTGAGAGTTATTGATGATGAGGATGTAAGTCCGAAATGGTGAGAAACCCTGTCTGGATTTTTTGATCTGGATCGAGAAGTTCATACTCGTTCTTCTCTTGGCTGGTTTTCTCTCTGGGTTACCCTGGAACGATGTTCACTTCGAACCTGAGGAGGTGATGTTTGACTGCCAGTAAGCCGATCCTGAGTTCCTTATAAATTCTCTATTTCTTTCTGATGTGTCTGACTCTGTTGGTCCAAGGACTTTATCCTTTTATCAATTTCGACTTGAAGAGCCTGGGCGTAAATTCGCTAATCTTCCAATCTCTGGACTTGGTCAAATTTCATTTGTTTCTGTAGTTCGATCACTGCGCTATGCAAATAAACTATTATCGACATTGGGTTGATCTCATGGTTCATCAACGTACTAGAATGGCTTCAAAGATTCATGTTTGTCATCAGATTATTTTTAGATCAGAAGTGGTAAAGAAAATATGGTTTTCCCACAGACGGCGCCAATTGTAATGGCGTGTTTTTTGGGAGGATAATCTTTGCCAATACTTTTAGTAAGCATGGTACAATAATAAGCTTAAATGAATAAGATTTTATGTGGAAACTCAGTAAAGGCGGAGAAAAACCACGACCTCGAGGAGGATTTTAATGTAAAATCCAATAGGTTGCTAGTTATTACAGTTTGTTGTGTGATAGCAAAATAAGGATGAATGAATAGTAAAGTTGTGGATCTGAATAACCTATTATCTACATGTATTTATAGTAGATACATGCAGTTTACAAAAAGAAAAACAATTTCCTATTTCGGGGGTAGTCGGCGAACTTCGCGGATTTCCAACGACTCTTTCTTGACCAAGCACACGACAACTTTCAGTAGGTCGAGAACTTGTGGTTACAAATGTGGCATCTCCTCGAATGTTGTGCTATCTTTGACTATGTTATGTTGGCTTATATTTTTCGAACCTGGGAAATATGCTACTACAATACCCTTACAAATCTTAATGTCCTTTCGATCAAGTCAAGCTATGTTGGGTGTTTTTGGTGATAGAAAGCGTCGAATATTGATATGAATCTTTCTGATGATAGAAAGGAACCTGCTTTTGCGAAAGGAACCCGAATCTCGATTCTTTTCTCTCTCTTTGATCCACGAAAACGACTAGCTAGGGTGATGATGAAAGTATTACAAAAAATTTTAACTTATTGTAGTGTCAAACATTAAGGGTTTCTGAAGCATTTAATCCATGAAGGCAAGAATCGATTAGATATTTTAGGTTAAACCATTGTTTGCATTGGTTATTAAACTTTCTGCAATCGTATGGGTCCTGATGTTTAACATGAAAATCAACAATATTAGTCAAAATAATATCCTTCTTTGGCTCATTCTATTTTCCTCTAAAATGAAATTTAAAATAATGTTCGAGAACTAAATAAATAAAGGGAATAAGTTCTACTCCTACTGTATAAAGATAAAGAGGGGTTAAGATTTAATGTAATGTCTTAGATTGCAGTTCTGAAAGTTGCCCCTTGTGACGAGGACGCATTACGTTGTAAGATTGTGGGTTTGGTAAAAGCAAATAACTTAGATGAAGTACTATCGGCGATTCGAGCCTGGAAAAGATTCCTCGGGATCCAAGTTTCATGGTCGACTTTAGTTTCGATAAGGTAATCTAGAATGCAACTGATTTGGAGTTTATGAGATTAATTAGGTTATTAATTTGGTGTTTTTAGACATGGACGGCGCCGAATTCCATCTCCGATGGTTTAATTTTGGCACATTAGTGAAATTTAACTATTTATAGTCAATGGGTATGATCAAATAAATTGTATGATTCCCTAGTTGTTCCCCATTGCCAAAATATTCGGAGAAGAATTAGGGTTTTGAATTTGTTATTTTGGTGCAATGGTTTTAAAATTTGGTTTGGGATTAGGTTTTGAGATTTTGATTGGGTTTTGTATAGCAGTTCTTGGGATCAAGAGGTATAGCTCAATTGAAGAAGTAGAGGAGGCATATGAGAAAATTTTGTTAAAATGGTAATCAATTATACTGTTGTTGTGTATATTTATAGATTTATTTTTGGGATTAGTGTTTACCTTAGAATTAGATAGGTCTATTCGAGATGCCCAGATTGATATTATCCCGTTCCGAGAGATGGGTTTCATGATATCGATGTATTAATGGGAGAACTATTTTGTTATATGAAGGATCCTAGATTTGGGATATTTTTTTTGTAGAAATATTTTTTATAGTTTAACCATGAAGGAAACATCATAAAGAGTTAGTTTTAAAGTATTTTCCTTATTTTGTTATGTGGTAGTGGGTACAAAATAAACTCATACCCTTCAGGTTGATCTTACTAAGAAACCACATAGGGGGAGTGGTTTTGACTTTTGGATATGCCAAATTGAAAGCTTGGGCATGAGTAATGACAATTAGAGTTGGTTTTGGAGGCCAAGGAGAGGTCTGTTTAAGGGGCCATACATATTCCATCTGAGCATATTGGAGTTTCAACTTATAAGAATAAGTACAATGATGTAATGTATCTACCGACATATTCAGTTCTCTACAAGTACAGAGACACAAATATAGGTTTTCAGTGAATTTCTCAATGGATGCATAGGTTTTATTAATCAATCCAAGGGCATATGATCCAAGGAAAGAAAGTTAAGCCATTTATACACTTCACTATAGTGATAAAACTGGGCAGTGGTGCCATAATTTGCCTGCTCTTAATGAAATTATTTCTCAATCCCCATAAAGTTCTTTGAAAAAGGTCAGAAATCCAAAGAGCTTTATCTGATCCTACCAAAACACTCAAATCTCCCCAGAAATATACATTTGAGCATAAGTTTGAACCTCAGCAAGTAATGAAACAAGGTTAGACCAGGTACTACCATAGATGATTCCCCTCATAATATGTAGAGAAATGCCAAAGGCTCCCCACCAGTAACAGTACCGCTGAATTTTTTAGATGTGCACCTATATAGTATTCAAGTGAGGTCCTGAACTTGATGCATCTGAGGTTAGCAACCACATTGTATTTATAAGTAAACTGGATGGTTTCTTATATTTCTTTGATTTATGGCTTCTTCTATTGGTGTGATTTAGGGCTTGGTTACTAGCTGCACAATGACGTTTGATTTCGGTTAAGTTTGTTGTGAAGATTTCGATAATGGGTTTAGTTTCAACTAAGTTTCTCTCTCTGATGACAATGGGGTTTTGGTCAGAACTTCGAATATGTTTTTCATGGGTCCAACAATTTGATTTCATTGTGAGTTGAACCCTTATTTACATAATGTACTATTGTTTTAAGAATATTTCTTTCTCCACAACAGTTAATACGTCTTTTATGACATTGGATAGGAATGCTGGCATCTGGGATGAGATATTGATTTTTGTTACTGGAGTCTGCTACTCCTTGATTTCCTTTGACGTATTCCGTTTGATTATATGTATTGATTATACATATAAAATTTAGTATTTCTTAACTGGGATGATATCGATGATTAGTTATGATTTGTGTGCACAATTTCAACAATTCATACTATAATCAATTCAATCTATATACTTAAGTAAATTATGCACTTATTTACAGGCAACTAAAAATCTATGCTCTTATCAATAAATTATGCTCGAGGTATATCAAATGAAAATCTGCATACTTTTATCATTACCATTTCTCAAAGACATCTTTGGCTCAAACGGTAGAGCGCTTGAGTGATCTCAAGAGGCAGTGGTTCAAATCCACTAAGATTTTTTCCTTTATGACACTGATCCTTTAATGGTTGTCCAATATCTGTGTCATGAATCATTAATTACGAATGTATAATAATTTTCATAGAGCATTTGTGGCTCAAATATTGATCACGCTAGAATCTTATATGTATTATGTTACCGATCTGTTCTAACTCTTTAAATTAATGCATGAACGATTATGAAAGATGTAGGCATATACTGAAAACATTGAATTGTTATGGGTTTCTGTAGAAGTTTTTTTTAATAGTTAACTTGGATGTGGGCAGGCTTACAATTTACAAAGGCGTGTAACTCTTGGTCGTGTAGAATGTAAATGGGCAATTCAATTCAAGGCGTACATGAACATACGTATTGGAAATCAATTGTTATAAGTAATGCACAGGTAACAAAAGAAAATTTATTTAGCTTTACAAATTTATTTAGCTGTGCAACTTTATTTGGAATCGTTAGTTATTATCCTTAGTAGTAATCAGCTTTACACATTAATAGAGACAATTAAGGGCCAATTGACGTTGTAGATACTGGGTACGACAAACTTCACCTTCTCTTCTTTGCATTCCTCGCTTCATCTTGGCTATGTACAAAATAATACTTATTCCCATTCCAACACGACGTGCCTCGCTTAGTGTGCTTACACAATTCTGCCTTAGGATTATACGGCTACATCATATTGGAGATAGTAGCGTTGGGGTGCAGCAGATTGTTTTCTCTGAGTGCTTGAAATAAGGACTGAAAAAGATCTTTATAATGTTTCTTGGAGGACTGTAAAATATCTCAGCATCAACACCATTGAATTCTGCTAAGATCATAATAACTTCCTTCGAAGTTTCTATCTTACTCTGTACTATGCTTTCTAAATCGTCTAATTCCTCCCTATCACACTTTGTTGAACATTCATTGACTCTAGAGTACCAATTGCGCATATTGTAGCTTTTGTTTGAATCGTAGCATTTATATCCCATTGGGGTAGAAGAATAACCGAAGAACGCACATTTACTTAAATGTGCATCAAGTTTGTCCCTATAAGCAGAAGGAATATGCACATAACAAAGACATCCAAACATACGAAGGTGAGATAAATTAATTTTTCTATTTTTTAAGACCTCGACTGGAGACTTGAAATTTAGAACGCAATTAGAAAGTCTGTTAATCAAGTACGCATCGGTCAAAATACCATGAAACCAATATTGTCTTGGAACATTCATCTAAAACATGAAAGATCTAGTTGTTCCTAGTTTGGTGAATGATTCCATGACTATGGAGATAATTGGAAAAAAGATTTCTAGTGAATTCAGTACCATTATCGGATCGAAGAATTTTCACACGTGCATTATATTGATTAATAATCATCATGTAAAATTCTTTGAAAATAGACAAAACCTCACTTTTAAACTTTAACAAGTAAACCCATGTCGCACGAGACCTATCGTCAATAAATGTTACAAAATATGTATAGCCATCATAAGAATCAAGAGGTATAGGTCCCCAAATGTCGGAATGGATTAACTCAAAAGGTTCGGTAGAGACGGATAAAGAAGAACTAAATGGCGAACGGGACTTCTAAGAAAATTAACACATTTAATGCTTGTATTGTCGAATTAAGTAAATACAACCCATGTGAGAAAGTGCATTCACCAATCTTCTTCCCCGTGACTCGACCCTGAAACATAATAGAGGTAGGAGAAAAAGTAACGTCACAGTTGAGAACATTAGTGAGTTTTACAACATATAATAATTTTAAAGGGATATAAAAGGCTTCCGAACCAGGATAATTAGGAAACACATGAATGGTTCTCCGGCCTTGGATATGAACCGATATTCCATTAGCAACAGAGAGTGGTTGCTTATTAGGTTTAGAGTTAAAATTAAGCAAATTGTCAGAGTTGTTGGTCATGTGATCAGTAGCACCAGAATCTATAATCCATGTATTATTATTAGATGCATTAGAAATTAAAGTGGTTAGGTTACCTGAAGCATGAGTAGTAGGTGAGGGATCTGATGTGGAATCGTGCTTACTAAGTTGTTGAAGAAGCTTTGCAAGTTGTTCACTATCAATCTGAGCATCCATCGTGACACTGTTGGCTACTTTGCCAAAATTAGACTTCAAATTTAGATGGATAATCCAACACTAATCTTTATAATGCTCAAGCTCATTACAATGATCACAATGAGGCTTTTTTGCTGGCCCTCGCGTGTAATTCTGCTCTTTACTTGTAATTTTGTTTCGCATAGCTTTCTTTCCTAGTTTCTTTTTATTGAATAGTGGCACAAACATTAAACAACGAAGGTAATTCTCCTACCAAAAGTTGACTACAAAGATTCTCATACTCTAGTTTTAGACTAGCTAGTAACTAAAACACCTTACCTTCTTGGGCTCTTTTTTGAAGGGTTTTAAGATCTATAGTAGAAGGCCAATATACATTTAATTCATCCCACATAGTTTTTAATTTTCTAAGATATTTAAGAAATGACTCATCTGATAGGCACGTAATATTTACGTGCAGAACTCCTAATTTTATATCTTTCTAGTTATTTATTAATTAGATGTGATACTAATAGTATTTTTGCTTATACTTACAAAAATTGGACGCATGATAAACAAGTCCTACATTTTTCTAATTTTCAACAAAGAACAAGGTGATGCACTTTAATAATAATTTTAAGTTGACAACCAACCCATTGAAAACCATTGAAGAAACTTTATTGTAGAGATTATCCTCATATTCATGAGTTATAATATTTATGCATGGGCAAAGGCATGGTTTATGGGATTTTACATTTATGTGAATGTTTTGAAGACCCCCCCCCCCCCCCCCCCCCCCCCCCCCCCCCCCTAATAATCTATAAATAAGAAAGTAATCTGACTCATTTGAGACATCGTGGGGAGTGTAAATCAAGGTTGAAAGAAATAAAGTTATTCTTTCTATTTTCTTCTTGTCTTTTACTACCTTTGTTGTTATAATAGTAATTTGGCAATGATCAAAGGAATAAGTAGCTAAACCTCTTTTCCAAGGCTAGAGGAAGCTCCATCCAATGTAGCCTTAGTGTAGATTGTGTAGTTTAGTTAGAGTAATTGCATACTCTTTATCCCGACATAATACATATTCGTATTCCTTTGTCTTATATGTTTGACCATAGCTAGGATTAAGAGGAATAAAGAATCTATGTAACCATCTTGTTTGACCATAATGGTTAGGAACATGGAGAAGAGAACATAATCCATGCTTATCAACGGACCATGGTTGAATAAGTTAGTTTATGTGTAGCTCCCAATCATTAATTGTTTTATCTCATGATGTGCATATACCCAACCAAGGATATGTGATACAGGAACTTGTTTTATTCTAACTAGATGTACAATCCCACGGGTTATAGTAGGTGGAGTGGAATTGATGTTTTGGTTTTCACTCTAAACGAAACAACTCTTTAATTTCTTTCTAGCAATTTTTTTGTCTTTTTTACCAACAAAACAAACTCTTCTTTATTGGATAAATTAGCAGCTCAAGTATAATTTACACTTACAAGTCCTTTGGGATACAACCCCGCTTTCACTTGTACTCAACGATACACCGTGAGCTTGCAGGTCTTTTAAGACGTCGGCTTTATAATCGATCACTATCCCCTTGTTTACAGTTGGCAATTTCTTTTTTCAATTGAAAAATTCTCACAACGTTATTTTGATGAACATACATCTCCTTAACGGAGTCCCAAAGGTCTTTAGCGGTCTCAGAAAAAGTAAAAATTTATGCAATCTTCGACTCCATGGAGTTGAGAAGCCAAGTCATGACAACTTGATCACTTGACTCCCACTCCCCGTACTTTGGATCTTCCAACATAGGAGCACATATTTTTCCATTAATGTGCCCAATTTTGGATCTTCCGCCAAGTGAAATTGACACTGGTCTAGCCCATGATATGTAGTTTAGCCCATTCAAAAGAATATATGAAAGTTTTATACCGGTGTTATGATCGTCGTCGGCCATGACTGAGATAAGAATAGATTCGACCAATTGAATAGGGCTGAAATATATGTGATGTGAATCGTCATCGCATGATCGGTTCTCACCGTTTATGGTTTATTTACGTTTATGTTATTTTGAATTAACCAACACAAAGTTAAGAGGGGGATACTAAGTAGGTTTTAGGAAGTTCATAATTAACCAGCACAAAGTTAAGATGGTACTTTTCTCAGTTTCTAGATTGTTCTTAATTGGGGTTTCTACCTCCTTGTGTAAGAGATATTAGGTTCTCTATTTTATTTGGTTATTAAAGTTGAAGTTAAGAATTATGTTTTAGTTATTTCAGTATGTGTTTTTAGTTTATGTTTTAGATTAGAAGAAGCCCTAATCTTGAATTAGGTTTAATTAGCATAATAGACTTCTCAATTTTGATTCCACGTTGAGAGTTTACATTAATATGTACCAACTTCGAATTGAGGATTTCTAGATTTCTAGAACTTTAAGTTGAGTGCAACGAGAGGCAGAATCCTGCCTTCTTCTTTAGTTGAGAAGAGTATGAAATTCGAGCAAGTTAAATTTAAAACTCTTGCTCTGATACTATGTTGAGAGAATTCTTAATAATGAGTAACTCCAATAGGCAGGGGCGGAACCACATGAGGACCAGTGGGGGGCAGCCAGTGGGGCAGCTGCCCCCACTCACTTTTCTCCAAAAAAGGGTTTAGTTATATATACTTATATACATTTAAAAAAAAAAAAAAAAACCGATCACATCATGCGACCATCTCATAAGCAAACCAAAGTCTCTCTTTTTGTGCCTTAAATTTGCTCAAAAGATCTCTTGGCTTTCTCCAACAATGGTCAGCCTCTCTCTCGGCTATTTTAGGGTTCGATTTGTATCTAATTTTACTGATTTTGGACTGATTTTAGTGTAATTTGTGATTGATGTCGATGATTTGTTTGTTATTGGTTGGGGAAATTAGGGATTTGATGTTGTTGGACCATAGTTGTTGGTTGATTTGGGAGATTTGTGTGTGATTCGATATGATCGGTGACATCAGTGTAATTTGTGTAGGTGATGATTAGTTTGCGACAGCTACAACAGACAATAGAGAGGGCATTTTCAGCTATGCATTTCATAAAGAACCGTTACAAAAATACCTTTCAAATCCCTCAAAAAAAAATTCCCAAAATTCCCTGCACCCCCCTAACCAATAATCCTAACTCCGCCACTACCAATAGGCTCTTCTATTTATAAGTTACATCAGAAAGTTCTAGAGAAAAAGATTTTAGAGACTATTTATATATTTACATTAGGTATGGATATTTCTAGAAGTATTGCGTGGAGAGAAATCTAGAAGAATGTGTAGAGATAAAGATATCTAAAAGTATTCTAGAATAATCTCTTATTCTCCAACAAGTATAAACAAGCCAATATTTCTCCATGGTCTTCTATGTGCATGAAGATGGAACTCAGAGTGTAGTCTTCAATGATATTCAGGAGGTCCAAGAGTTGTAATGTCTAAAACGAGCAACTTATAATTTATCGATTTGATCATTAGTTCTCAAGCAAATTAACTATGAAGTCAAAGTTGAACAACCATATACTTCTTAGCTTGCCGAACGGGAGAGTCCAGAAGACGATGAAAGGGCTCGCTTATGGGCATGATCATGAAAATATTCAAGTGGCGCTAGCTCTAGCTTACTTTAAATGCTCTAGTGAAACCTTTCATTGTCCTCTGTCGTTTCTCCTTGCAACTAGCCTAAGGGCTTGCAGCAAAAATAAATCCCAGTCTCTTATATGTTTGCATTCATGGAGAGTTAGTCCAAGTATTTGATTCTGCTAAGGACTGGTCCTACTCAATGTACTTCGGTGCTAGCTAGAGTATATTGTGGGCTACGATTGAGAGAACAAGAGAAGAAAACTCCGATTATAGTAACTCTCATTGCAACGATGGTACAAGTAAATTGTTAAGAAAGATCGATTCAATAAACAATAGGAAACCAAGAAAAAACAAATATCAATAACACGGTTTCTAGACCATGATTGTCACGACGTAGACTATAGCGGCTAGTAACATCTGCAATACCGAACTCACAACACCGTTAGCAGCACTTGTTGGAGCAACAGCTTGAGGTGCCGGTGCCGGTGCTGAGGCAGACAACTTCGGTAGAACGGTAATCACAAGTTTTTGACCTCCGACCTCACAATGCTTACCAACACCACAGATGTACCACTTTTTTCCCGGGGTAGCAAGGGTAACTACATCACTGCCGGTAGCTAATGGGATGGCATCCAATGGTGCCACACAATCTTGAAAGCCGGTCGCATTCACTTTGTGAACATTGTGAGCTCCAACGGGGTAATTGAAAACTGCAATGTCGTAGTAAGTTTACGTATTATATGCTGAAGTAGACTATAAACAAATGCAAATGAACGTATAATTACCGAGTTTGTCTCCGACATGAAATTCTTTGCCTGTAGCCCAAGTTTGATAGTCAAACTTGATCGTCCAACCACTATCATCTCCAACTACGAACTCTTTCGCCAGAGTTCCTGCTGAAATGAGAATTGCAACTACAAGAATAAACATGATTGATATTTGCTTAGAAGCCATCAGAGCTTGACAGAGTACACTTTAGAGATTGAGTTAGCTTTAATTGTTGTTGTTGTTGTAAGACTGATGACTCCTGATTGTTATTCCAAGCATAACAATTGATGTCTTTATAGAGTTAATTAAGCATAAGATAATAATCAAGGAGCATTTAAGAAGTGTTCAGGACGGCCTCCATGCACTTATTTTGACATGGTCAAGAAGAGCAAGTATATTTTGTACGGCTAACACTCGTTAACCCAATTGTCTAAGATTGAGAAATCTCTCAGATACTTAATCAGATATCTTAGCATTACGGTTTGGCCACATTCCAAGTAAACAAATACATAAACGTCGCTCTAGCTTTGAACAATTTACTGTATAACCATTTGCCAAAAGCATCCCAAACAAAATGGTTTTTTGTATCGTCTATCAGGCACTAATCGATAAACTTGTTTTTTATGGAATTCATTTGATCACAGCTTGACTCTCCATCTAGCAAAATGACTCCCCCGTCAGGAAAAAAAACGATCTAAATGTTAGCGTGTTAATCAGGCGAATTGTTGACCTTAAAAGCTTTGTAAATACCCCATTTTATTTCTAAACATAGATCAAACAACCTGGGGGTTGGTGTAGTGGTAGATGGCTGGATTGACTCACCAGCAATGGTAGGAGCCACTTGCCAGCATGCCCCAAGGATTAGTCCGGTAAATGAAAAATCTCGAGACATATCAGCGGCTGGATAAGCGGGACCTTGCCATCATACCTGGTCCAATAGTATGCCCAATTTATTTTGAGTGTACATGTTGAAATGTACAAATTGCAATCAAAACACCGAAACCATTGGAACAGTTTCATTAGAGATTGAGCAAGGACAAAATCTCCAGGTACATTTTCATTAGAGATTGAGCAAGGACAAAATCTCCAGGTACATTTTTCAAACCCCATCTCTTATTACAGCTCAATTTTAGACTAAACCTTCTCTTTATTTGTCATCTATATATCTTCCTCTCTGAGTACAAATCTATAGAAATGGGTTTTAGGCGTGTTTGATAGATCTCCTAGTAGAACTTCTTTTTAACCTATTTAGAACACAACCCCATTCTCCCGCACTTGTTATTACTTTCCCTTGAGAACCCCTTTTCCCTAATTTCAAGATTACCCCTCAATTTTTCTGATCAAAAAGTTTGAAGAAATTTGCACTCTAATTGTATGTTTTAATGTCAAAAGAGAGAAACTGAGTATTATCTTATGTTGGTGTAGGGTATTTGAATTACAATGGATGAAGAAGGAACCAAGATTGTGGAGGAGACAAAGAAGTCGATAAATGCGGATTCGTTTGTGGAGGTAAAAGTATTGTTCTTCGCAAGAGCTCGAGATCTTACTGGATTAACAGAAATGTTAATGCAAATGCCTAATTGGAGTACAGCACAAGACTGTTTAAGTAAGGTGTTTACAAAGTTTCCAAGGTTGGAAGAAATCCGCGGGTGCATGGTCCTTGCTCTAAATGAAGAGTATACACTAGAAAATGCTATTGTTAAAGATAAAGATGAGTTAGCCATCATTCCTCCAATAAGTGGAGGTTGATTTTATGATCATGATGAACTTGTGAGAGAATTAAGGTTTTTGTTTATTCATAATTGCAACAATTTAGTAGTGTTTATTCTTTTGCTACTAGCAATCGGGCACACCCTACAATAATTTAAAAATTTGTTATATATGTTGGCAATTTAAAGCTTGAGTTTGAGGCTTGTTGGTATTTACACTCGAAAAATTTAAACATTGATCATTTGCAAAGAAAGTATTTGTGCATTGGGTTTTTATTATCCTTAGCTAAATGCGCATCAAGTTTTATCACATGAACAATATGAGGTTTGTATTAGTGTGGCTTGAACTATTGAGATTTGTAGATTTGATGATGCAAATGAGGGTATGAGCATTGGAAGGTCTAAGTAAGGCAGTAGGAGTTGCAAAGGCAGAGAGAAGGGAGGAAAAGAAATGAGGATTAGGAAGAGAGAGACTTGCGTAGAAATTTTACAGTGTTTTTACCTGAAGTTTTGGTTTATTTGGTCACGAAGCCATGACCTATCTAAAAATATAATCACATCCTAAAACTCATTTATTGACATTTGATTTAAAGAAACAATGAACAAAATAAAATTGAAAGAACATGCATGCGATGAGAAACTTGAAATTTATTTTCAGTTGCTCTTGCTCACTAAAATGAGGATAAAAGTTAGAGATTTACAATTGTGAAGATAATGGCAATTTAGTTTAGTTACTTGTAATATACAAAGATATGTACGCCGATATGTCACTTCATTTTGTAAATCAAAAGTATAATTTTTACTATATATATGAGACCTAAAAAATGTTGTTTTACAAATATTGCAACACTAATTATATAAGGTAGTATAGTTACTGGTATCCAATATTTCTTGACGTCCGTCACCTTCTCTAAAAATTGAAGGATTTGATGGCATAAGCAAAAATCACTGCAAACATCGCGCAAAAAGAAACCACCATCAAACCAACACTACCCACGTAATCGTGCCTAAAGCCAAACAGATGTCTGAGAAGTTGTTTTATCTCAAATGAGTTAACGCCATCTGAAAGCTTCACCGTAGTATCCACATCACCAAATTGGGATGTCATAAAGCCATTCAAACTCCAGGCTACGGGGTTGGCCCAATAATACCATCTCCACCATATAGGGATCTTCTGCAAAAGAAGAGACAACTCCGCAAAGTTAAGCAGGTATATCGAGCATACTCTTTTAAGTAAAGCATCTCCGACATTAATCGGACAATAGGTTTGACTTTTTTAGAGATGGCATATGGTCCAATAACTATTTGACTTGTAATGTGATATTTTAATTTTGACACCTATTGTACCATCAAAGTAGGCCTGCACCCTTAACCTTCTCTAATGAAAGTGCTAGAACGGTATTGGTAAGAGCAATTTCAAAGTTGAAAACTTCAGGGTGTATGAATCCACAAGTAGAAAAGCCGTATGTGTCATTTGTTTACCTTGGGAGGAATTATGAACCCACTGAAGTGATTCTACAACGTATAAAATGGAGCATAAATAATTACTGCCACGTTTTGATTAGGCGTGACTGTGGTCATCATCAACCTAAACAATGTGAAGTACAGTACTGGGTAATACATAAAGAATATGTACCAACTAAACTTTATAAGATCCCATTCAAATGATACCTGAGTAGAACATAGTGTTGATTGGACGAAAACATAAGGGAACTCAAAAGCTACCTAGACAAAAGATTGAAAATCCGATCATAAATGGAACAAAAGATACAAACACATTTCTAAAGACATGAAAACGTGTCTTGAGTCTATTAACATATAGTGTAATTGAGATACACATGTCTCAAGCATCTAAAGGATTATGAGTGGCTGCAAAAAAACAAGATGTCTATCTTCTCACTACTTTAGAAACCTTGAAGTAACTTTCCAAATAGAGGTATTTACAAGTTATTAGGGGAAAAAGAAACCTTAGCGAAGGCGAATGGTAGAACATAATACATCCCCGCTGCCCTCTCTCTTTAAGAAACAAATCTTTCGACAAAAACTATAGGTTAAACTGTCGAGGAATTGGTAACTCCAAGGAACAGTACTGCTGCATACATAAAACCCATAGTATTACAGATATCTTGTTGGGTTTCTCTGCAAAAATTAAGTAAAACCAATAAAAATATAGAATTTAAGCATGTCAAATTAAATAAACATGTTGACACAAGACTTTAGAAGCTCTAGGCGTAGATTGTGCAAGCTACCTAATTTAGTACAGTTTAGTCAGGTACACCTAAAATAGAATACCAGTCACATTTCTTCATAAGCAAAAGATAGGGATTAGCCTAGATAACGATTAAAATAAAGTATTCTAATTTATATCCTTTCATTTTTGACAAAAAAAACTATATTGGGGATGGGTCAATAAGAAGAAAAAAATATTCTCGAGGAATTCACATATGGTATTGCTGCAAGAAGAGACCTTTTTAACCCAAATCTCTAAGCAATGGTTCCAAACTTACAAGAAATGATGAGAGTGTAGAAGAACCAGACAACAGTGTATTGCGGATTTCTCCAGTAAGATAGATTTTGCTTCCACAAAGAAGCAAGAAACTGATTGAGAAATGGCTTGGAGTACTTGGCTGGAAAGCTCAAATCTTTTGTATCACTACTTGGTTTGCTTAGTGTCTCAATCAACTGTCTATTTTGCCTGAAGAGCAGAGGATAGCACAATTAGTCTAAAGGAAAGTAGGTATAGGTGTGAACCTACCAGAATCCACTGAAAATATCTTACGTACTGAAATACAAGATCTTCGGTAAACTTCGGCAAAATCAACACCAAACGATTTTCTTCAGATGAAGACGTGACCTCTAACATCCATGCAGCTGGGTTATAACCAAACCTGATCTCTTGAACACCTTCAATTCCCTAGAGAGAGAGAGAAACATATTAAAATAGTCAAAAGAAATGAACATTCAAAAATAACAACTAGTAAACAGTGAACTACAATATGTAGTTTCAGATATACAGCCTAGCACAACTAACCTCAAAAAATTTAACCAGCTTCTGAAACTTGGCGCCCAATGGGCCTACGTAGATAAGTTGTCCTCGCTTCATAAATAATAGCTGCAAATAGCAACTTATTAAATGGAAGCCATACACGGCAGAAAGCACTGCACGGAAGCATAAGTTCAAAATAGATGTATCTAGTATTGTAAAAATTGAAGTCAAAGAAAATAAATCTATGTTGGCTGATGAATGTTGCATACATGTTTCTAGTAACTATAAAATATGGGATCGGCATGTTATTCTGATATGAATTCATTACAAGAAAGAAGCTTTAATATTTCATGGGTATCATAGTAAACTAAATTAAAGGAGTACCTCATCAAAGGATTTAAAAACATATGTGCTAGGCTGATGGATCGTGCAAACAATTGTGTGCCCCGTATTCACAATATTTCTTACCTTCCTCATCACAATGTTATACATGAAATCCCTTGATGGTAGCAGGTACACTGTAATATATTTTGGTAAATGATAACAAGAATATATTGTACATCATAAGCTTTACTTAAAACAAAGTTATAGTCAAAGTTAGTTTATAAACGCAAAAAACATTCCTTTAATACAACATTTCTTAACAGGACTGGATGTTGGAGGCTCTTCAAGATGAATATAGTCATACATAAGCCCCTGAAAGGGACTCGTGCTTCTCGGTTGAGTCAGAAAGATAATATTATCTCCCTCTACTAGTTGAGTTCCCAACACATCAACATTATACAACCAATATAACTCATGAATTCCATGTCTAGAAATCGAGTTATCCCTTCCTATTAGTCCGGCTGTAAAATGAGGAGGATTGGCTTTTGCGTCATTCACTCAAATCTAAGTTCAAGAATAGCAAAAAAAATTAGTAAAAACAGATTATATTTTTATTTGTTGATGTCAGACAGAAATAATATGGACTAAACCCTATCTGCAATTCAACAAGAGCGGCAGATCCAAGCGTAACTCATAGCTTATATGTTCCCTTTTTGTTCATTTTGTCGAGTTTGAATATAATCTTCCATGTTGTTCCTTCGTATCCATCAGTTTCTAATTTCTTCCTGGAGGGAAACAACAGTCATAGCCCGCAGTTGAGGTATTTTTAATTTACCCAGTGATTATTTTATTAAGACGTACAAACTAAACTGTACGAAAATGTGAATCATACCGGGCACCTGTGCGAAGAACCAGTCTTTGTGGTAGTCATTGATGCCTATTTTTGAAAACAAAATCGCCATCGGGATATAACTCTGCATACCTTTCCCATAATCCATATTGCCTAAACCTGTATATTCCAGTCTTAACCATATGTTTCTCGATACCTATGATCATAAATAAATAAATAAAGTTATAGTCATTTGTGTGATAGATACCCATCAACATGGTCTACATAGTGTTAACGTAGTTTGGATTAGGATCGGGGACGTAAAATCCTTTTTCGGAATGGTCTGGTACACCCATCTCCCATAAGGTTGGACTGTCTCTTGGCGGTTCATATACAAGAACATCAAGGTTTATTTCATATCCTGTAATTTAAAGTTAGCCATCGAACGATAACATGTCTTAAGACACATAAGACAAGATGTCATAAAAACTTAGAGCTAATAGAACCTGCAGTGATGGTAATTTCATCGTATTTGTAATCTCCAATAAACCCTGGCACATATGAATAAAGATTATAATTTCCTGATTAGATATCACTAATGGTAAAGTAACCCCTCAGCATCGGCTTTAGTCCAAAACTGGTAGCCCTGGGATGCAAAGACAACCGAACTTCAGTGATTAAGGTCATGAAAAAATTGAAAACTTAACAAATGTGTAAAGAAACAGCCATGTATTCTTTTTGCCATGATCCAACACCCCCGGGTATAGCCAAGCCAACATAGGCGGAGTCCGTGGATAAATTATCTTTATGAATGTATCCAATTTGTGAAATTGTTGGAAACAACAATATTTAAGTACATTGATGTTAGCAATCACATGAAATTTGGAATAAAAAAATGTTAGTTGTAGGACTGAGAGAAAGTGAGAGACCTGTCATAGACTAGTAATCTTCCCGTGACTGTACCCCCGTACATCAAAAGAAAGGAAGTCCTCAGAAATTGGAAAACTATACAGACAACTTTGGACTTCAATCGACATCTACAATGTCAATGGTATGAGAGTTTTGTCATTCATTAAGCAAAAATATAACTCAAGAATTTGAATTGTACCTAAAGAAATGCGAGCACTTGCATTGTCTATGTTAATCTTAAGCAGGAGTAGTTTGAAAACACAAACCGGGACTTTGGCATCCAACCAAAGTAATCGCTGATCTTCCCCCATCAAGTACTGAAATTGAGATAGATGAAAACGGGTTCAAGAACCTTTTTCCACGACTCTCGATTTTGGAATTTTGGTACCAGGTCTTCGCCTGAATAATGTGAACTGAGAAACATCTAAAGCAACAGCCAACAGTAGAATATACAGCATTATGTATAAGTTTAAAGAGACTATGAAGTGCAAATGTACGCTTTTCACAAGGGTTAAAGACCTACAGCAAGGGTAGTTGGTCCAACATGGGAGATGAGGTTTTGCTTGACAGAACCGCCTGTTCTGAATTCATCACTGGGAGTGATCTGTCTGAATCTGATGGGAGGATCAGAGGAAACCCACCCATGGACTCTGTTGTCTTTATTTTCGATTGAATACTCGTACTTATCGTCAACCTGCAGTATACATTCAAGTATAACAAACTATGGCATTGATAGAAGATCAATTCATGGGTGCAAAACCGAAGTTTCAGTCTTCTTACACGTTGCAATGTTGCATCATAGAAAGTAAACTACCTCTCCTTTAAGGTCGGGGTTGATGGGATTTGTTAGTAAAGCTGCTTTGGGGTAGGCTAAGGCATTCCCACGTACAGGTAAACGATCATCTAGCATGGGCATGACCTTTTGCCTATCATTTACTATGACCATGTAGTGAAACCTACTCAAAAAGTAATTGGTAATCAACAACAGGTTTATAATGCGATCACAACGAATTATCATAACAATAATGACATAACAGATGATTTATTTACTTGTCTTTCCAAAATTTGAAAACAATTTTGGTTTCCGCAAGGTTGAAATCAGGTCATCCTTCCAAATGCTCGCAAATTGCATATGAGTAAAAACTAGACGATTCACGTAGCATTATAAACCTGAAAATTTTAAAAGATAGTTGTAAGTTTGATAATATCTAGCTAAGAAATGGAACAACCTTCTGTCTATATTTAGGGGAGCATATTTTCCCTTAAGAGATAGATCTCATGCTCTTGTGAAGGATATCTCATATTGGTCTTCATCTTCCATTATAACCTTAAAACTTTGCAAT
Organism: Kingdonia uniflora; assembly: GCA_014058105.1. Classification (NCBI taxonomy): domain Eukaryota; kingdom Viridiplantae; phylum Streptophyta; class Magnoliopsida; order Ranunculales; family Circaeasteraceae; genus Kingdonia; species Kingdonia uniflora. The sequence goes on from JACGCM010000622.1 coordinate 3,128,576, forward strand.
CGAAGTACACCTTCGCAAGCAAATAAACATCACAATCGTCAACATTATCGTCTTCCTGATGAACTGGGATCATCACGTAGGAAACCTCGATGATGGGTGTTGATGTATTGATCGAGAACCTCTGTCGAATGCTCGAACTCCCTCGCTGGAATCTGGTGTGTGATAGTGTCATCTTTGCAGGATCTTGCTCAATTACCAATAGTTGTACTGCTGCCCTGAATCACAAATTAGAGAGAGAGAATCAGAACCAGTGAGAGAGAAAAAGATATATATTAGGGTTTCGGAGAGGTACCACCAACACCCAATTTTTTATCTACAATATCAACAATCACCACCACAACACCTCCAATCATCCTAAAACCCCCAAAGCACTAAGCCTAATCTAAATAAGATTAAAATACACTGTAAAATCAACAATTGAGAAGCTAAAAACATACATAATCATAAATCTAACCTTGAGAAGAGATGTTATAAATAGACACCCCTCCATTTTTTTATAGATTTGGTGGAATTAGAGTTAGAATTATGCATTTTAGTTATTCTCTGCATAGTAAGATAGGAGCATTGGTTATCGAATTATATATAACCATGAAATTAAGAGTAAATGTTACATAACGACATACTTCCAGAAGATGATGGGAGATAAAATAATTGCCAAATCATTTATTGGTTTTTCGACATACTCAACAATCGTAATAAAATAATTGGAGTTAGAATTATGCCATATACTCAGAGTTGTTTGAATATGGCATTTTAGGTAGTTTTTCCAATTGACTCTATAAGAAAAGGTGAACCCTTTGCTTCAAGGGCATGTTAAGCAATCTATTATCCATCCCTTGATTTAGGATAAGGAGATGAACTTCAGTCTAGAAAGGAAAATGCTATCTTACTTGCAAAATTAGACTTGAGTACCCAATTTCAGGTTGTTCTCATAAAAATTTGATAAATCAGTGACTTTGACAAAAGTGAATCACATAATAAATGACAGCAAATGGTCCATAAGAGACTCAAGACAAAAAAGAATTGGCGCATATGGAAGGAAATCTATTAATCCTACGATCCCCAGCAAGAAGATTCTTAACTAATAGTGATGAAAGATTCCCAACTAAATCAGCATGGCAAGTTATAAGGAAAACAAAACCTAAAATCAAATAGCACAAAGTGATCTGGGAGAAAGACTCAATTCCAAAGTATGCATTCATCACCCCAGCCTCCTCCTAAATATGCATTGATGGAGTTGAAGAGCATAACTTTCATCAGCCATATTGTTTTTCAAACATAAACACTATATAAAGATGGAGTAAAGATTTGTACCGAAATAGCTAGGTTCATTATCATCTTCCCATGACTCCTTCACGTCATCCTCATCTTCGTCTTCATCTTCCCATAGACCTTTAGGTAAATATTTTTAAATAATAGGTTCAACTGTCTCAACCTCTATAAAAAATAAAATAAAAATCCTATAAAAGTAAGTAAACGTATATACTGAAATCTAACACCTACAGAATAAATAATAGCATAATATCATAGTAACCTATGCATATATTATATTCAAGGCATACCTACTTTCATGTTTACAAGAAAAACTAAGACAATCAATTTAAAGCATAAGTTACAAATGTCAAGTAAAAACTAAATCGGAAGACCAAATAAATCCATATTGCATTACTGATGACATTAATGAATGTGTAGAAGCCAAAAAATGTACAAAGAAATAACACAAACATTTTAGACTTCCATTAACATTTTAGATTTATGTCTATAGAGTTGAGAGTGCGGATGCAACTTTGGAAGGGTGAACTCAAGCTCGATTAGGCAACCATGCATTAGTTTTGGGTCTAAGCTAAACTGCTAATGTTAAAAATTCATACTTTGGCCTAGAAAAATTGGCCCAACTTAAAACTAAATTTGGAGAGGAAGTCATATTGGAAAATCAAACTACACTGAGACCACATTCAAACACATACACAAGAGTACATTATCGTAAGGTTTTAATGTAAAAATGAGGATCCCTCGTGAGTGTGGACTCTAGAGTTTGCATCATCAATCAGAGATGTGAGCTTTCAAGTAAAAATTGTTTCATGAAAAAACATGGGGATACACTTCTATTTTATACCACACTTATGTGGGATGAATTTTATAATAATAATAATAATAATAATAGATCCCATATACGGCAAATGCAGATTTTATAGATTTGACCATATCATATTATAAAAGAAAATTAAGGAAGAACTACAGTAGGATTACCCAATTCTTGAACTGTTTTGCTAAATAATGCACTGAACCAGAAGAAATAAAATTAACGGACCAGAAATCGGAACCTACATATTTAGACAGGGTTAATATTAAGTAATCAAATTCACTAACCACATCATTTAAATAATTTACATTTCATAATCAAATATATTGTATAAAACATATAGAAGTGATAATGCCTTAGGAGTTTGCACACAGGAAGGAGTCCCAACCTCTCAGTCTCTTCTCCGTTTCTTATCTTTTTACTCTAGTATTACATTTTACACATCAGTCCCATTACCGGTTTAACAACAATAATACAATCAATTGATTCATTACATGTTACAATCAAAACAGTTAATTTGATGCATTCATACAATCAAAGCAATAATAGATGCATACAATAGATGGATGGACAACTGCATGAATGGTGGAGCATAATAACATTAAAACTATGTGAGAAAAACATATGACATGTAGCAAACTTGCCAAAGTTAGAATTTTGTACATAGTAGGTGCATACACATAAAGAAGGATGAAGCTCCGCACCGGTTTCCAACAATGTGAGAGGGATATTAACTTCAAGCTCCTTTTGATGTGCTACAGATGCGACTTCTGCAAGGTTCAATAATGCAGTTCCCACAACAGTCACCTTATTCTTCGGTGATCAGAAAAATAAAAATCAGTTCCTTTTAGGAATCTCAAACAATTCACCAATTGGATACAACTTTCAACCTTATAATCAAACTAAGAGGGACGTACCTAGAAAGGAATTTTGATTTGGGGATGGTGATTTGCAGTAAGGGTTATCAATTTGGAGAAAAATTGAAGAATTTAGGGTTTCAATTTGTAATTTTCGAGTCATCATCTCTCCCTGACTCACATTTTCTGTTCTTAATTTTGACGAAAGTTTGAAGCCTTAAATTTTTTTTCCCAATTTCCCAATTTGAAGAAATTGGAGATGGTGGATGTTGATGAAAAATTGGATAATTTTCAAACAATTAAAGGTCAAGATGACCCTGATTTGTGTACTGAGATCCATGTTGCTCATAATTGGGATCTCGAACTCGCAATTCTCCACTGTCACTTCTACTACAACCCTAACGTCGATAACAACAACAGTGTGAATCATGGGATGGTGTTAAAACATCGAATTTGGCTCGGCAAGAGTTACAACCATTGGTGGAGGGAGCAACTCCTCGTGGTTTGGCTTCGAAGAGAAGAAGTGGAGAGAGATGAGTCCTCAAGCCTTTGGTATGTCGAAAATACCATAATACCTTTTAAGAGTTAGCTCTAACGATTTTTTTTGCAGGGGAAAAATTAGAAATAATATACTGCCTCTAACAATTCAAATATGAAAAATTTGTAAACCTATTTTAGACAAAAAGTTACAAATTGATAAGAGGTAAGTTAGGCAGGCGAAAAATATAGGTTTTCAATGAATTTGGCCGAATATATCCAATGGTTATCTTTAAATCCCCATTTTGAGGTTATAAATATAGCCTTTGATAATCCTAAGCTTGTGTGGGGGATTCTGATCGACGACCGAGATATGTTCTCATTCCAATGTTTTTACTTTAGTAGTATAGATGTATCTATTTATCGTTTAACCAGGGCGGTCGGGTCTCAATTTTCTTTTACTATTTCTAGTTGTTTGCTCAGTCATATTCAAGTTTAAATTGTTATAATGCACGATCACTTGCATCCAAAGTAAGGGAGAGGATTTAGAGATACTCAAAAACCAGACACTCAAATCTTACTCAAACCAACCACTCATCTATATTAGATAAGTGGCTCTCAAAATTGGTGACTTCTTATATAGGAAATGAGGTGGAAAAACAAATAGTGTTTCCTGCCCCACTTTCTTTCTACCTGGCAGTCACGTCACATTGGAGATTTGAAACATCACATTGTTGTCTTTCCCTCTTTTTCTCTCTCTTTACAACACCTTCCCTCTCTCTCTTACAAACAAAACTCTGTGAGTGTAATTCGAAATCAAACACTCTAAAAAGTCCATCCAATAAAGCTTTTTCTCTCTCTCAAACAGTTTTTCTCTCTCGGACAGTTTCTCTCTATTGTACTCACCGTTAGAAACATGGGAGACAAGTTTATTTTTATCTTTAGAGACAGGGGATATCCCTTCATCTTTTGAGGGTAGAATAATTTGTTGCTCCGTTGAATATTTGGTTCAATATTGGATAACAGAGAGAAAGTAGAAATTGGTGTCTAGTTGAAGGTATTGAAATTTTCTGCTATACCTTGACAATAATCCCCCAATAATTATAGTAGTTCATTCATTTAACCCCAATTACAATCGAATGGAAATCCCCAATTTATTTTGCCTTTGTGCATTGTACCCCTAGTTCATGTCCTCTCTGTGCATTGGATATGTAAAATTGTCGAATTCAACAATATGGCAATGGGATTAGAGATAAGGAAAATTGGTATTGTCGAATTCGAAAAAATGACTATGAAATTGGACTTAATAAAATTATGAAATTAATTTTACAATTTAAGAATAAAATTGGACTAAGAAAAATAAAAATTGTTGAAATCGACAATTTCTTAAATTTAATTGCAGTTATGAAACAAAATATTATTGATATCGACAATTATTATAATGTACATGAAACATTTTATATATCATTGTTGATTTCGAGAATTTCTAAGTACAATTAGAGTTATAATTAGTAGTATATTGTCAATTTCGACAATATTACCCCAAAACTTATACTAATTCCCATCAAATTGTGTACAGGTACACCATAAAAAAGAAAGTCCCTCCTACAACTTCCAATATAAGAAAAAGAGAGTTGGACATAGCAGACCCAAAACACCCAAAATTTGGAGATCTAGTTACATATAAGAGAAAGAGAAAAATTGTTGAGACGACACAATGGTCCCTCCAAACACTGTCGAAGAATGCCCTACAAAACTGATAAACAATCCCCTTAAAACACTGTTGAAACTGCAAATAATGGTGTTTCTGAACACAGTGGAGCTCACATTTAAGATGGTTACGAGGTTCGGGTGAGTGGTAGTTCTGAAATTGAGAGTGAGTCAGCCCAAGCTGCTTTGGGAGCTCAACCAGCACTCCCAACAGATGGTGATGTTAATATAGATAATGTTGGGGAGAATTGTGAGCATAGTTCTAAGCGTAATTTTGTTGGCTAGATGGATGCAAACAACGATGAGGTTGCCCCTATTGATATTAGTTTGCTCAGGAGCTTCAAGTTCCATAGAATGAGGTCGATTGCGCTAGGGCAGGTATAGTACTTAATTATCCCTTATTTGTTATTCCTATTATTTGCTAAATTTTATTTTGTAATCACCAATTTTTTTGACATAATCGATGTTATTGTTCAGGAGAAGGCGTGCCTTCGTGTTCACCATCACCCGTCAACATGGGATCTTAAAAAGAAACCAAAAATGGTCCAAGATTTGGTTAAGTTGAAGAGTTTACATAGGATTGGGGCCATATCCTATGATTCGTATAACTCTGGCCTTATTTCTGCTTTTGCCAAATGTTGGCAGCCGAAAATTAATAGTTTCCACTTCAAATGGAAGGAGATGACTCCAGCTTTGGATGATAAGGAGCAACTAATTGATTTTGCTGCAGAAGGTGATACCACTATAATTGGAGGGACTTGGGGATTCCCCGCAATTCTCAAGGTATTCGAGAAGAATCTTTTGCTAAATTTAAAAGGATTCAAGTCTTTGAAAGCAGGTGGTGCAGGTAATTCGTTGTCACTGAAGAAACTAAGAGACCATTATGCCTACAAATTGGAGAAGGTTCTCAATGATGGTACTGCTGCGAAAGCCAAGAAGAAGGGGTTAACGACCAAGTCAGTTGCTCGTGCGTATATGTTATACATACTTGGATCATTCTTATTCCCCACAAAAAGGGGCACCGATGTTAGCGCACGAGCATGGGGGTCATGGACTTGTTTGCCAAGGACAGAGCAACAAAGAAGTGGTCATGGGGGTCAGTAGTTCTGGCACACATGTATCACAATCTCAGTGCAACATCTCAAGATGATGGGGCAATTTGCATGTTGTACCACGCTACTCGAGGTGATTCCCCTACTCCTTTAATGTGTATACATATGCATCCATCTATGTTTCTTTACTAATTTGATTTTGTTTATCTATATAAATATAGTCGCAGATTTTTGCACATTTCCCTAACCTTGTTAGGATACCGACGGAGATGGATTCCAACCAATACGAGCACTATACTTGTTGGAAATGTGGCGGATCTATTACAGATAAATATGGTGGTCTGACTTTACTAAAGTTTAGGGAAGCATTGGAAAAATACAAACTCGATGATGTAAGTTTTTTAGATGAACTATCCCATAAAATTTTGGTAGTATACACAGATCTATAGGTCACTGTTATACACTTAGATAAATTGCCAATATGTAAGCATATATTGTCGAAGTCGACAATATTGATAGTGTATATGGAATCAGGAAATGTGTAATATTGTCGAGTTCGACAATTATGGCAATGTAGATCTATTTTTGCATGTATAATATTGCCGAGCTCGACAATTATTGCAATGTAGTTCTAGCTATGCCTATATAATATTTTCCAGATTGACAATGATCTAGTCCATTTAGAGTTATGCATATACTATATTGTCGAAACTGACAATATAGCTATATTACTGCAGACCTACTTATACAATTTAACGCTTTTATCTCAATTTTTTTGTCTTTGCAAAGTTTTTTCTTTAGATGTCTTTCCCTTATATTTTCCTGTTATTAGCATAATATATTTGGGTCATTTTCCATGTAGGTTGTATGGGACCCGTATAGAGATAAAAGGGATTTTGCACATAGGTTCAAGGAGATCGCCTATTTCTATGGTGCACTAGCAAGTCCAAACTATGTTCAGACCTACTACCCAAATAGGGTTGCGCGGCAGTTCTCACAGGAACAAGGTATCCCCAAAAATCATTTGTTTTCAGAGGTGTCCAAGCTTTAGATCTCCGAAGAGCCGAGGAAATACAACCCTAAGTATGAGTGGGTTGATTGCTTCTCCGAAAAGAAGTGGAAGGATTGGATTCTAAAGAAGGCCGAAAGGGGGCAGAGGGTACGAGAGGGGCTTCCAGTATGTACGGAGGGATACTTAGAGTGGTTTGCCACTGTCTCGTGGATGGCGATCTGTCCCGTTACCATTGACTTGGCTGCAGATGATGATGATGGGATGTTTGGAATTCATCTAAAGAACCAAGCTCCATAAGTCAAGGAAGATGGTAACACTCTCGTGGGCTGGTGGTGAACAATATCATGCATCGGTTAGTACATCTTCCCTTATATTTTTTTTACTCCCTTCCTTTTTGCTTTAAATATTTATTATATAATATTATGTTCATAAAATTGTAACTTAATGAGCATGCCACTCTGTCTCCAAATTCCCATGATACCATGCCAACACGTGTTGAATCTTACGGGTTGGATCAGTAAATCAAGGCATTAAATGATGAACTTCAGAAGCTTAAGGAAGATAAAGATCAAGAGTTCGATTTATCCACAGTTAATGTTATTGTTTATCGACAGTTATCCTTATGTCTAATTGTCGAGTTCGATAATTATCTGATATATGTGAAGTTAATATCATATTGTTGAGCTCGACAATTATGTTGTTGTTTGTAAATTCATCTATATGTAATATTGTCGAGATAGACAATAACATAGTGAGACACATTAGAAAATTGTTGAATCCCCTTCAAGATTGATAATTTTGAAATTTACATGTGCAGTGTTAATTGGCTTTGTTTCATCTCCTCTTAACCTCAGACAAGTTAGTGTAATTTGCTGAGAGAAAGTTTTGATCAAATGAAGGAAAAGATGCAACTGAATCGTGTACTTGACGAGCACTGTGCACTAGCATACGCAGATCTGTCGGCCCAGTTAGATGTAAAGGTAGGCAGTTATCATTATCCCCTCCATTAATTGTTTTATTCCCTATTCCAAACCATGATGTTCGTAACAATATATTTGTTTGTAGATATTAGAGTGCAAAAATTTACAATACAAAAATACAAGTTTGGAGGCAGAGCTAAGGCAAAAAATCTGGCCTTGAAGAATATAATGTGAGTTTATCCATTGAATTAAATAAGAAGGTAATGTGGTGTGTAACATTATTACTTATTGAAGTCCATTAATCATTCTTGCATGGTGTGTAATGATTTTACAAATGTGTACTGTCTAAAAAGAATGAGTCACTAAAAGCGGTCAATGCTATTTTGATAGAGCAGATAGACTTGCAACTTTTACCCGCTACACCTGTGAGTTTACCCACACTTGTATGGGATCTATTAGTTTGTAGCTGCATTATTTCTAACTTTGGTAACATTTATCTTGTGTTGCTTGTTTTGAACAACTAGCTATCCTCCAATCACATCAGCCTATGACAAACATAAACCTAGCAAAGAGTATGATGACTTGTTGTCTGCGCATAAGGAACTTAAGAAGAAGTTGATTGCAAAAGAAGATTTTGTAAGTCATTCAAAATGAATGATATTAGTTTTAGTTAGTGAATTGGAGTTTGCGTTTGATAATCCAAAAGTGAATGGAATGTCTTGGCTAGGTTTCTCTTGATAGTATTAACTTTATTTTAATTTTATTTTGTGAAGCACTTGAGTGTATTTTTTATGTTATATGCTAGGGATAATTAGATGTTCCATTCAACTTGATAAACATGGTCAATATTTGTTTGGTTATGGTAGCGGTGATGTGTACAAATTGTCAAATCAACCAATGTATCGACAATAATAACTAAAGTAATTGTCGATTTCGAGAATTTGTCATTGGTTAGACAACATAGTATTGTCGAAATCGACAATTTGTATTTGGTTAGACAACATAAAATTTTCGAAATCGACAATAATTGACTGTCAAATCAAAATACCTGAACTGGATGCTCATCTTTTTTATGTCTTTGGAACAGATACTGAATTGGGCATCCAAGTACAAAAGAGAAGATGTAAGAGTTACGGAGAAAACTAACGATTTAGTAAGCCCCCCATCTCCATATTTATTTAATGGAATGTTTATTTCATTGTTAATCCTAATGTTGGAGCTTTTTTTCAGCGTAAGAAGTTGGTTAATGCTGAAGAAATGAAGAAGTCTTTGGAAGTAAATAACAATGAATGGGTATGATATATTCTTAACTCTTGTACCTATGTCACCTCATGTCATGTCGTTATTCATAAGCTTTGGTGATGTACTTATTAGTGTCTACTCTAATATCTAGTTGTTGCTGTAGGAGGTTTGGCATCAATCATTGAAGAAGGCACTGGTGAGTGAAGGGATGAGAGACATGGGGGACCCAACGTTTGAAGAACTTTTTGAGCATAATGAAATATTGTTCACAATAGCACAGTAAAGACCCAAGGGAGATTATCAAGAAGACTTGGTTTCCACGGCAGTAACCCTTGAAAATATTGTGATTGCTAGGAGGGAAAAAATGGCTAAGAAGAAGTTACAAAAACTTGTATTCCAACCGTGGACGAAGTATCTTATAGATGTTCGTGGCGTCGAAATCAGTGATAGCAATTCTGGTTTTAGGGTTACCGCCGTGATTCAGTACTAGAGCCAACATAGATTCCCAAATGTAATATAATCATTGAAGACCTTTCTCTGCAAGGACCCCGCATTCTAGAAGAGTATCTTCAGCCAAACATAGGGTATCTAATTTACTCATGACGGTGAGAACGCGTATCAAATTCTGTTACAGGCGTGTTCTTATGGTCATCAACATGTAGAGTATAGGCATATGGCGCATTTACTATCCACTTACTATGAGAAGGTTGTGGTCTTCATTAACCACACTAAAGTATATACATTTTTACCCCTCTTTTGGGCACGTAAAAGAAATACTACTTCAAATGAGGAAAGGTTCCAAAACCTTCTTATGGATACTAGTAAGTACTGGTGGTTTGGTTTGGGAGCGGGCAACCATTACGTTTGCTTGTTTCCAAGGTTTGATGCACTAATACATCCAGTTTCTACTCAAATCTACGGTCATGCAAATCTGGAAATTCCTCCAGCTTTTGTGAAAGAACAACTGACTAGGTATTTTGATGTGAGGGTAAGGACCTTTAAGGCATTACTTAGAGAGCACAATGTAAAGAGGTATAGAGTTAATGGCATGGTTGTTGTAGGTTTGTCTACAATCAAATAAGGTTGTCGACCAAATGTTTGTATATCACAGTTATGTTACCTCACTGTTTATTGGTAGTATCCCTACATGGTTATCCATTTTTTGTATATGACAGTTCATTTAGTTCATTGTTTGTATATCACAGTATATAATTTTTTTGTAAAAGTACCCATTGTTGATTTATTTTTGTAGTATATACATTTCTGTTAGGTCATCTGAATCACATTTTTGGCTGTTCAAAGTATGTACATATTGGCTCTGAAGAATATTTTAATAGTGCACTTGGATCTAAAAAATAATATATTGTCGATTTCGACATTATTTGTAATGTATATGGTTACTTGTAATGTATAATATTGTCGAGTTCGACAATTTTATAAATGTATTTCGAATTATGCATTTGTAATATTGTCGAACCCGACAATTACCAAGTGTAATTAGAGTTAGGGGTATATAATATTGTCGAACTCGACAATTTAGTTAAATTATAGACGATCTATTACATAACCCAAAAATTTAATGCATTACTTTTGACAATCTACAAATTCATAGAGGGTGCATAAAGCCACACAATCCCTAAATTCCAAATAATTCATTGCTATTGTCCTAAATTTCATCATAAAACCAAAGTTAATGTTGAATGAACCATTACTATCCATCGCCAAAAGTAATTATGAAATACATATTTACAATCAATTACAAATCGGTGCAATGTAGACTCTTGTTTTCGTAGATGTCTTGGTTATCAGCATTCTCTTGCAACGGCTGAACAAAATCCCCATGACTGTCTCCTACATGGAATTCATTCTTATTGTAAATACGGGGTAAATACATGGGAAACACATTATAGAGAAATCACAGAGAATACGATATTTATGCATAGTTTTCAATATGTACTTACTTGATTCAACTATCTTCGTTTTGAGAAATGGGTATGTCTGTTTGTCATGGTTGCCAAGTACTCCACAATTTTTGCATGTTCTCTTCTTCTTCATAATAGCCTCTTCCACCCCCCTTTCCATCTTGCCCCTTTCTTGTGAGCAGTCTTTACTTGTCCTTTTGTTTAAACTACGAGAGGGTTTAAAATGATAGTTCCAAACATCATAGAATCTGCTAAAGAAGTAGAGATGTTCGGTTGTGATGCATCTGTCTGTGTTAATAAATCGCCATAGTTATCAAGGTAGGACTCAATCTCGTCTAGCTTCAAAACTGCGAATTCAAAAGTTGATTTCATCTTCGAGGCCCTTTCGAATAATTTTGAATTTTTTATGCACAAAGGGATAGGTGGCTATGGCTTAAGAGATGTCGTAAGTTTTCTCCTCCCAATTGACTTTCATCATACGACCTTGAAAACTTGTTTGCACTAATCATCCACCTTGTTATAATGAAATCTTCAGATATTTTCATAATGTCGTATTTCGAGAAACCTTCAGGATGTGACAACATGCGAGTCCAACATACTCAAACAACTTGCATCCACAATTACCAGTTAGCTTATCTAAGTCTATATTTAACTCAAATGACTCGGTACGACCACTATGGGAATTAACCGTAAGTTGTCGAAAGTTACCTCCTATGATTCTTTCTATTGCAATAAAGCGGACAACTTGGTCAAACTTTGTGGAACATCGTTCTTGTGTAAATCTTTAAAGCATCTTTTAGTAGAGCTTGATGAGGACCAACTTGACGATATCTGTGTTTTGATACAAAGTCTTCTGAACTCTCTCGGTCGTATACCTCTAAAAGTACAGTCTCATACTTGGTCACAAAATTGTACAACCCGGTTGGTATTGGCAACCAACCATTAAAGAAGTTGTTTGTAGACTCACTCCGTCTTGTACTGCTCATGCCTGCATAAAAGGTTGAACGATTCCATTATGGTATCAATTTATGTCTAATATTGAAGATGCCTTGCATTCAAAGGTTATCATCCAATTTATGTTTCTTCAATAGGTCCATCCACCTTGTTTTAAACTCTACAGCCTCATATGTGTCGTGCATTATCGAATCAATATCTTCTTTGAATGTAGATGGTTCCCGATAAACATGGCCTATCTTCTCAGGAAATTTATTTGTGATGTGCCACAGACAAAATCGATGTCTGATGTTGGGGAAAACTTGTAAATAAACTAGGGGAACATAAAATGATTTAGAGACATTGTTCCACAAACTATGATATTATCGATCAGAAGCCTAGATCGACAATAAAATGTCGACATATTGTCGTACTCGACAATATATTGGAGTTATATATAACATTGGAATTATGTCACAAAATATTGTCGATCTCGACAATTATGACAACGAACATGACGCATTACATATATAACATTGTCAATTTCGACAAATACCAAATACAGTTGCAGTTATATATATCTAATATTGTCGACCTATATGGTAAATCAACAATTTGATCAGTGCCTAGTCTGTCCAATTCGAACCCATTTACCTTGGGAATAGCGGCGACCATAGCTGCATCTTGATCAGTGATAATTGAAAGAGGGTGCTTGTAGTTCATTGCCTTTAACCAAGTATGGAACAACCATACAAATATGTTTTCTTGCTCATTCCTTAGTAGAGCACTTCCGTATTTAATTGTTTGGTAGTGATTGTTGATCCCTGCAAACGGAGCAAAGGGCATCATGTAGACATTGGTCCGATACGTAGTATTGAAGGTGACGACATCTCCAAATGCCTCATATGCGCACCTTGAACGTCCATCAATCCAAAAAAAATTAGTGTTCGGTCATCCTCATCTAATTCTATGTCAAAATAAAACATTGGATCTTTAGTTTGTTTCTTCCTAAACCACTGCAACGCAGCTTATGCATCTCCTCTGACTAGTCGTTCCTTATTTACTCTGGCGTTGTAGTTATAACAATCCCATTTGTTGAAGGTTCGATCTGGGAATAATACCGGCACCTTGCTCACCGGAATATTGTGAAGCTCAAATGTTGTTGCTAAGTTTTTTGCTGCTTCTTGAAAGAATCTGTTAACCTTCATACGATGATGATTCCGCGGAGATACGAGTTTATTGTTATGGATATCCGTGAAACTTGTGACAACATATTTTCCTATTTTGGAATTCCAATTAATATTCATTGTTGTTTTACACCCACACTTTTCAGATAATCTTCTATTGCCATATATGTCACCAATCTCTTGATCTATCCCATGGTTTTTCTTTTAGAAGTCATTACTCATACAACAAAAGTGGGCTCTGCCTATATCATCCGATCTCGAACGCTTAGTAGAATTGCGTATCTTGGTGGAAAAACCCTGCCCTCTTCCATATCGTTCATAGCATAGACGTGCGTCCTCAACAGTATTGAAATGTTGCCCCTCGTATGGGGATTTCGCCAACAACGGGTCTAAAATACGTTCATTTTCAGACCTTTCTAGAAACTCATCACGAATAAGTTTACTCCAATTTTTAGCTACGGAGTCTTCCATTGTCGATCTCACTAGCAAGTTCACACATAAAAGAAACAATTATAAGTTGTCCAACGCAAGCAATTTAAGAAAATATTAGAAACTAAGCACAAGTAATGTCCAATGCAATGTGAATTTCATTTAAAAGCCTTCATTACATCGCATGCTACATAAGAGGAAATATAAAATGTAAACAATGACCACAGGCAAAACTCGTTGTACAACACAGACTTTAGACTTCTAACACATACTCATATCCGAAAATCTAGTTACATTAACATTCTTCCCAGCTATATTAACCCCTTTGCCAACCATATGAAGAATCGTCAGAAGAATCGTAATTAGCCCTCTTACGCACTGAATTGAAATATGCCAAATCTTGCTCCTCCCATAACTCATTTTCTATTCGTCTAATTCCTACTCAATTTTGGCTTGCCTCGCTTCTTGTGTTTCAACATCTTGTAGTGGTGGATAAATTTCTTCGTGAGTTGGTGAAGAAAGTCGGATGTGGACACTATCTTAACTCTCTGACTCCTCCATGGCAAAACACGCACAAAATAATTTATGGACCCAATGCAAAAAACTAAACACCATTGTCAGACCTCTGAAATAACAGAAGTAAAACCCTATGAAATTGTCATGTTTTAACAAAACATGCTTACAACATATGGCGTAACCTAATATAAGCTGAAAATAAATATAATTTTGTCGAGTTCGACAATATACTCATATATGTGAGAACTTCGTTGTAAACTATTGTCGAGTTCGACAATGTAGTTGAGTGTCTCTAACTTTCATGTTAAATATTATCGATATCGACAATTACGATAGCCCATGTGAGTAATTACATATCTAATATTGTCGAAATCATCAATTCTTACGTGATGACTTAGACTTACGCTTATAAAATTGTTGAATTAGGCATTTTCGACAATTCATGCACAGGATTGCTTGGGGAGACAAAATTTGGATTACAAAGAGCATTATTAACAAGGGATTACAATTTGTCACAACATTCCATACAAGGCAGGTAGAATCTCATACTACTGGGAATTACTTTAAGAGAGGTAAGGGTTCCAAATACCTGTCAACAAAAATAAGTTTTCTCCTACTTTATTTGGAGAGAAGAATGGGATTACACCTCTAATGGCAGAAAATCATTGTGGCTGTCGCAGTTATTTAGAGAGAAGAATTACACCCTAATGGCAGAAAATCGCAAGAAAAAAGATAGAGAATCGTATGGCTGAGAGAGTGATATGAGAGAGAAAGAGAAAGAGAGTGATATGAGAACGAATTTGTTCAAATTTGAAAATCAGGGGAGGAAAGGGAAACACGACGTGACTGAAAAGAAATTAAGTGGGGCAGGAAACACTATTTGGTTTTCCACCTCATTTCCTATATAGGAAATCACCAATTTTGAGAGCCACTCATCTAATAGAGCTGAGTAGTTAGTATTAAGTAAGACTTGAGCGTTTAGTTTTTGAGCGTCTCCAAATCCTTTCCCCTAAAGTAATGTGAAAAAGTACATCTACAAATCTAAGCATAATTGAATGTACAATAAACTAGGAAGTAGCAGCATAAATGTTCATTATTTTCCAATATTCAGTAACTCAAAAAGATAATTGTGCCACAAAATATGTATAAATATACGGAAACCAAACCACAATAAACAAGTTATCGCAAAGAAATGCGCAAAATACAGATAAACTTCTGCTATTACATGTATAGGGTGCTTGTATTCAGGTACCTTGCCATTTCCTTGAGCAGTCATCATATCATTCGAATGATATAACTGTCTTTTAAGGAACATACTTATACATAAGATTACGTGAACTATGGAGTGTACCCAAATACAGAAGGAAGTGAAGCAAGCAAGCTGAATACTACACTTCAATGGGCGCAGGTGCTCAGTACAAACTTCATTACTGACCTTGCAAGTGTAGAGAGTCAGACAGGTAAGAGAGAAGCTGTATACGAGCCATTGGAGTACTTGAGGTTTTTCAACGATGAAGAACGTAAACAAGGGGAAATGACGGCTTCTGGAACAATAAATTTATGCTTATGTTTTGACAATTCTTCACTTAATTCTGTTTTAGCATCCTTGTCATGGCAGATAGAGTCAAGGGCAACGTTGAGGCCAACAGAAATTGGATCATCTGTAAAGCTGCAAAACAGGAAAACGGTTCAAAACAACAATTTTATGTTTGATTCTTCAAAACCAGAATTTCTAAGTACAGATGCATAAACAATGATTCTTCAACATTTTTATGCATGAACAGTTTTGTGCTTGCTCTGTGTAACTGGTTCACCTTTCCAAACACCGGAAGAATTCTTCATCCACTAAACCTTGCTTGCTAGGTTGGGTTTATATTAGTACTTTATTTTGTCAAAATTTAATCTTAGGTATTTTCTATTAATTACAGGATCAAGTGAGTAATCAAATACTGCTTTAGTGAACAAGTGGGAAGCGTGTGACATCTTTCATTGGTTTTATGTCATCTAGGAACTCAACAAGATTTAGGCTGGGCTTGGTTCACTGCACCGTGACGCAAATACACTGCAGTGCAATGATTCGAGGTTGCCGAGTGATTGGTGCACACTGATGCACCACAGTGCATTGCAACAGGGTGCCAACAGGGTGCAGTTGTAAGAAACTTTCTTAACAAAATAGTACAACAGCTTGCGGGCCATTTTCAGCCGCATTGCCTTGCAGTCATCACAAATCGCGATTCTTCAACTTCAAAAATATTTGTCTTCCTCAAATCACTTTCCCTATCTCTCTCCAATTTTCTCGAATCTCTTTGTTGCTTGATCTCATAACCATTACACATTGTGCTTGAAGCTCTCACATCCCTAATCTCTCCCATCTCTCCATAGTTCCAGATCACTCTCATTCTCTCTCACCCCCATTGCTCTCTCTCTCTCTCTCTCTCTCAATTTTAAAATTTACAAGGTGGTTTGAGATCTCCATTATCCTCTATTAAAAGTGAAAGAGTGTGGCGGCTGCCGAAGATGTGTTATGTTCATAGTATGTGATTTGAACCATTGGATTTCATCGTGATGTTGTAATGGGGAATCCGACGGCTAGACTAAACCTCTCACCAACCTTAAATGGCAGTAGGATGTATTGGATCATTTCTGATCATTGCAATGCCTTAATCTCCACAACCTTAAATTGCACCCCTTTGTGGAATGTATCCGCTTACAGCGAACCAAGCCGAGCCTTAATCTCCACAATCCAATTCTTCATAAACAAAGTAGTACTTTTGCACAGTTAAATTTTAGAGTCTGTGATGTGTGGTCTCTGAGGGTTGTATGCTTCCCAAAAAACATAAAAAATTATTGCTGCTATTGCAGTTCAATCTCCATCAAGCAACCCTTCAGACTATGCTGTTTGGAAAGCTAGTTCACTGTAAGTAAGAAAGAATACCATGCATCAAAGCTCCTCCCTTCACCGCCCATGGAAGCACATACCCCGCAAACAGTCCATGGTGGAAGAACAGTATCCTTTATTTCAATACTATAACAGACACCGGTGGAAGACTCTTTACTGAGTTCACCTTCTTTGCTCTGAAGAGAAGGAACGAAAGCACTTCTCTTCATCTCCGTGCATTTCACCTAAAAAAGTTAAACAAGAAAAATCAGTGTTAGTAACACTATGAAACTAAAAACCTATACATGATATTTATTCTTACATAGCTTTGGAGTCTGGAATGCTCATGTAAATAAACAAGTACAAAATATCATAAAAACAGTAAAAATAATATAGTAAAAAAAGAGAAGCAGAAAGAAATTAATAGAAGAAACTCCAAAAAATAACACTCTGGAAACAAAAAATCTCGTCTCAATATGTGAGGAGAATAACATTTTTGTTGTGATTTTGGATTTACAGACAAATCGCAAAAGGGAAAAGCAGAAATGGAAAGTTTTCAAGAAAAAATGTCCTCTTTTACAGACCGAAAACTAAAGACAACCTTTTGATCTTTCTTCAGATGCATTGCCCAGGAAAAGGTTGATATAGAACTTTGTTCTTTGGTACACGTGGGAATGTTAAAGAGAAAATTTTAGTGTATGGGGTCCAAAGTTCCATTTAAATTACTTTAATACTATATAATTTTAAAAAATCCTCCTGGACCCTGATTTCTAAGTTACATTACAATTCGTACCCTGAACTTTAAAAAATCTTTTCTATTCCTAATTTTTTATTTATTTCTCTTATCTTAGCCCTTCTCCAACTAGTTTCTTCTTCCCTACCCTGGTTGACGTTGCACAAACAAATCTTCTCTCTCATTTTTCCGGCCTAAATTATCCTCTCATTTCAGATTAATGTCAAATTATATTTTCCAACTCTTCTCAACCCCCAAACAAACCTGCTTTCCTTTCTCTAGTTATTACGATGTTTGCATCAAGTAAGTAGCAAGTGTTAGAACTCATGTGTCTCTTACGACAATTTCGTGCAAGGAAAAAATTAAATTTCCATACAAAGAAGGTTTAACGTACAAGATGAAAAATTAAAGATAGGAGTCTGACAAGGTCCTTAAGATGCATATGAAATTGATGAAGAAAAGCAGCATAATAAGTAGAAAAAAGGAACCTGATAATGAATCAAACAACAGAGGGTAAAAAAAGTAAATGATTTTGGGTTGAGAGAAATAAAGAAGAAAGTCTAGTTTCATGTTTGGAATGAAAAGAAAGAGAAAGTGGGGATACTCTGGTTACCTGGTATATTTTAGGCGAGGAAGAAAGGACTAGGAGGAGATAGGCTAAACGTGTAATCCCCTTTTGCAAGTGAAAGAAAATTAAAACAAAATTAACGGGTAAAATGCCATTTTAGAAATTTAGGCTGCAGAATGTATTCAAACTCTAAAGGTAGAGGTTAGGACTAAGGAAAATCGTTCCAAACAAGGATATTAAATGTAATTTTAGTGCATCCTTATACTCGACACAATAGTTTCTTTAAAAAAACGAAAGTATTAAGGTAGAAAGGGAAAATATGGTATTTCACCTTCCAAATGAATAAAAGTCGGGTTCTTAGTCATATTTGATTTCTTTCCCTTCAAGCTTATGACTCTAACCTTGTATTGTTTTGGGCGGCTAGTTTAGTCTAACTATTTGTAATTATAAGCACTTATTCACAACTAAACTATCGTCTTTCAAAATATAATCAACCTGCTGGAGACCAACTTTGGCAATGAACCTATAGAGTACCATTTGAGATTCATTGATTAATACTATAGAGAAATGAATAGTTCCTATTTACAAAAACAATAGAGAATCGTTTCCTTTTACTATTGTAGCAGCTAATTGTACCCACCTCTGGAGTAGAAAGAGATGCATTCTGGAATGGCACTGGTGAAATTAGGACTGGAACATCCGCAGTAATTAAAGAACTTAATAAAGACCTGAAAAACAGCAGAGGTGAAATGAGACCAAATGGAAGCATTGTAGAACAGTCTTAATTTCATGGTACATATATCTGTAATCTACCTAAGCGAGAAATGCCAAATATTTACACATTTACCTATAATTTAACAGAAAATCGTACAATCCATGTACATTTGTATTTCCATTGAACGCCAGCAGGGATTGTGGGCTGTTGTCCAAATCAGGTGTAGAGCCCAGACGACCGGTCTGCTTCAAAAGTAATAAAGCAAAATCAAATATATCAAGAAGCGCAAATCAACCTTACTAATTCCATTAAATCCCTAGGTAAGAAGTATGTGTAACAAAAGATGAATAATCAAATTAGAAAATAAGGTGACTAATTACCCTGCCAACATGCTTTGCCTACATCCATGACTCTGTGAGTAGGTACTCGCCTACTAGGTAACTTATTCTATAATTACTATGGTATCCACCCCAAGCTCAATTTTGTTATAAATTACTAACAAACTGATAGAAAAAATATGTGCTAAGTAAAGTAGTCAATGCGTATTGCGATGCGAATGCGATCATGGTTAGCAATATGCAACATAGATCTTGCGACCACAATGCGGCATGCTGTGATCTACTGCGATATATTAGGTGAAAGTAGCATATAATGACTGATGTATGTACCCACTAAATATATAATAATTAATCGCAAACAGGTTTCTTTATTTCATAATTAAGATATATAAATGATAGTAATTACGTTTGGGTTTTAAGTTTTATCAAGATTTAATATTTTTCGAGTTATACTGATGATATCTAGGTTTTGCATTATATCGAGATTTAAAATATTCGAGTTATGGTCTTTTGTATAAGTTTCCTTGATCAAGTTTTGAATTTTGTGATTTATCTCATATGTGTTATGAAAAACGAAGTTCGGTTCTAGTTTTACGTATATTTCGAAATCAAGTCTTGAAGTTTAAAAAATCTCTTACTCGAATTTTGAGTTTAATTTCTCCCAGACCTTCACGGCAAACTTTGCAACGCATCATGTATGGCGATATGTTGCAATAAATTGTGTCGCAATTGCGTTACTGCACATTAGAGATGTTGCAAGGTGTAGCAACAGTCGCATCAGTAGCAATTGTACTCAACACTCGCATCAAACTACCTTAAGTCATAGTTTTTTTATGGTAAACAAATAATTTTAGAGCCTCGACCCGTCTTTATATTTGTGATATCAGTATCACTAACCATTTATGTTACTATATCATACAAGTTTTATATTTAGAGTACAATTAAAATGCTTTAATAGGATTTTAGACTATTGAGAACTTGCCCTTATGGTCTATAGATATTCCAATTTCCAAAACGTTTTATGTATGCATTTCCTTGAACTTATCCACATCTAAAATATTTTACAAGCGATCATACGAACTGCGAAATTTATAATGGCAAACTATAGAACTGGATGGCCATTATGATGTGCCGGAAAATTTCTTTATAACGTTCCTTACGTATGGATTCTAAATTCCCACCCATGACCTATCCCAGATGTACTATTGTACTACAGGGACAATTGCTTCTTTTGAGTTTAGCCACACAATATTTTATAATAACTATGTGAAAAGTAAAGTGATGTAAGCTGAGAAGATGACCTGGCCCAGGTTACGTTTGATTTCTGATAGTTCAAAAAGGTCTTCGGCAGTAGCTTGTTCAGCTTTACTATGGCAAAGGGGCATGGAGAAAGAAACATTCTAGTGGTTGACAGGAGAACGAAAGAAAAATTAGGTAATATATATGCAGCACATGAGAGAAAAATATAATTGAACAAGCCATCATTTTAAAATGACCGGACCACAGCCATCATTTTGAAATGACTGGACCGCACCAACTAGTTATCTTACTAATAGAAAGTACACACATGCAGGATGAGACAATCTCCATTGTAACTTACAGTTTTTACGAATTACTGCAAAATTAGGGCACATGTGTAAGAAATTGCATATGCACTCCATAAAGAGCCAATAGATAGCATGCTAGAGAGGCTACAAGCTGCAAGAAAAAGAAAGCCCCAATAGCCCAATTGCAAAGACAAAACATTGGGGTATTCACTGTTCCAAGCTGGAATTTTGGTAAAATGCAACACTAGAATTACATATTTTAATGCCGAAACAGTCAAGACTTGCATAGCACCTCATTTGGATAGGCTTATGAGTTATCCTTATTTAACTGGTGGCAGATCTGGGTTTCTTGAATCCTGTCAAGAATCGAGTATCTCACCACTTCATGACTAATCAAACTGGATCCTAATGCTGAAACTGTTTTTCTTTAAGAGTTTCTCAAAGGCCGCGTATACGCTACAAATGAGCCCAAGATAAAAAAAATGTTATGGGATTATATCAAAATATATTTCCGAGTATTAATCTCGAGTGCGAGATGAGAAAGTAGAGGATAACTATCTTACTAGGGCACATATTATTCCCTGAAGAGATGTTGCAAGGTTCATTGGGTAACTGACTTGTAATGGAATACAAATAAACTAGAGAAAACACTAAATTGGGAAAATTATTTCAAAGAACAATAGGTCTTGATAATCAATCAAAAAAAAAAAGGTCCTGATAACTAACTATATTGGATTCTTTAATTGCTTTAGTAGCCAATCCATGCCTTAGGGGATTCCCAATCATTCCACCTTGAAAAATGAAACTTTTCTCCATTATAATGTAAATGTCAAGTGAAAACTTCAAGACCGCCTTGCAAAGTATTAAGTTCGTAAGGGAAGTAGAAAATAATATAAAAGATGCTAATTAATTTTCTGTTAGAATTTGTCCAAATATATAGAGAGAGGGACGATTTCCAGGGAAAGTCAAATGAAATGGAGAGAGGGGATTCTGAATTAAGGAATAAAAAAGAAAGAAAAGAAAATCTAAAAGATGAGGATTGAGCTTGAAGTGAGAAATGATCAAGGCTCCTCAAGCTCTGGAGTGCTTGAATAATTGAAATCTTCTTCCTTCGACAAGCAAATGACCAAAGAAAAATCATTTTCATGGTTAATGAGTTAAAAAGAATTGTTAGAGATTGTTTCACACGTCGTCACCACATACTATAAGTGGGGGACGTTATGGTCACTGATTTAGGGTTGTAACTATCTTCACCTATTATAAATAAATGGGTAGTGATGAGAGCCACAATCTAACTCTTGTTCTCTCTCTCTCTCTACACTTCTAACTTGGTATCAAGCAAGGCTGATTTCTTCTTCCTCCTTATTCTTCAATTTTCCTTCTCTTCAACTACATCAAATTGGATTTAAGGTTTGATTTCTTAAAACTCTAGATCGCTTCTTTTTTTCTTTTATCCAATCTAAAACCCTAGATGAAAAACTAGGGTAGTTTTATTTCAGGTGAAGGTTATCACTTTTTTTTCGTGAGATTTCTTTTACTGCGTTTCGATCTCATTTACTGTTTTTTGTTTTTGCTTGATTATCAAACCTTCACCTTCTACCTTTTTTTTTAATACCCATCTTTAGTATGGGAGATCTGATTTGGATACCGCTGAATCGTCTACTACGGCGGTTCACAAAATTGTGGAAGTTCGAACTACAAGAGATGAATTTCTTTTGGGAAAATCAATAACTTCGTCGAGGCTTAACAGCCAAATTTATTTGGGGTAGACGCGTGCGATTCACCACTTTTTATGCGGTCAGAGATTAACCGAAGAACCCCGAGATTTGAAAACTATAGATTATGAAGATTGGATGGCAAATAATTCTAAAGTTTGTGCATGGCTTTGGAACAGTATGAAACCGACAGTTGCAGCAAATGTCCAGTTTCTTGATACAACAAAAAAATATTTGGCTTCTCTGAAAGAAAATTATTCTTAGGCTCATAACATGTCTCGGGTTTTTGAGTTATATGTTGCAATGTTTAATCAGAAACAAGGTGAAGATTCCATTAATTCCCATTATTCGGTTCTCAAGGATTACTGGGAAGAATTATTACAGTATCATCCATATACAACAGATACAGCATAACAAAAGTGATATCATGAGGAATTTTAGGTTGCCCTTTCTCCTCAACAGTTTGAATCCCGATTATAGTGTCTACAAAGATCAAATTATGGCAAGTGAGAAATTGCATACTGCAGCACAAGCTTATTCTAGACTTCAGCGTAAGTCGCTCCTACCGATTCTTCTGCTCTTTATTCTACTTCACTAGGTGGATTCCAAGGTCGTGGAGGCTGCAAAGGTTGTGGAGACCGCGGAGGTAATGGTTCACCAATGAAGTACACTTATTGTGGGCGATTGGGCCATGTTGAGAACTTTTGTTATCTAAAACATGGTAAGCCTGCATATGTTAATCAAGCCATGGATGATAATTGTTCTCCTTTTGTTATTGCATCGACTACTGCACCAACGGTACCCTCAGGATCTTCTTCTAAGGATTTGATTAACCAACTTTTCCAGAAGTTGAGCTTTCTTCAGTCTCCATCTGGTCCTTCTACAGCTACGTTGGTTGCTTTAGGTAATTCTGTTTTTGCAGTTTCAGATCCACAATCTTCTTTTTGGGCCATTGACTCTGGAGCCAGCAGTCACATGTCGGGTAACCCTTCTCTCTTCTCTAATTTTTGAAATTTGTTTTCTCAAATTATTTTGGTTGATGGGTCCACTCGACCTGTCAAAGGAAAAGGGGATTTAAATCCAATGACTACTCTTCCTCTAAAATCGAGTTTATAAGTACATCAATTTCCATTTAATCTTTCATCTGTTAGTCGAACTACCAATTATTTAAATTGTGCGGTAACATTTACTCCTACTGATTGTACTTTTCAGGACCTCTTGACAAATACGGTGATTGGTTTGGGACATGAGAAAGACGGTCTTTACTATCTGGATTTCGAAAGATTTGTTTTTGCGTTAAGTGCCACAGTCTCTCCAATCCAGTGGCACAATCGTTTTGGACATCCCAGTTTAATAAAATTACGGAAATTAATTCCTAGTCTTAGTCCTATTTCTACTTAAGAGTGTGAAGCTTGTCAATTGGGCAAACATCACCTTAGTTCTTTTTCCTTTGCGAGTAGAGAGTCGTAGTTTGGGACATCCCAGTTTAATTAAATTACGGAAGTTAATTCCTAATCTTAGTCTTATTTCTACTTTAGAGTATAAAGCTTGTCAATTGGGCAAGCATCATCGTTGTTCTTTTTCCTTTGCGAGTAGAGTTGTAGTTTGAAAGCCTTCGATATTGTCCATTTGGATGTCTGGGGACCGTCTAGAATAAAAAGGTGTGCCTCTAGTCCTGCCAATTCCACTCTCTTTGGATTTTGCGGTAACTCCAACTACAACTTGTGCTCATGTTTCAGATCCTGCTCGTGTTCCCGCTTCTGCTCCAACTAAACCATTGCAGGTTTATCAACATCGATGTGCTCTCTCTAAACCGTCAACTCTAGCTCAAACCATTTCATCTTCTTCAGCAAAGGTAATTGATTCTCCCGCAAGTACTGAGGTAATTATTAGTTCATCTGGTCCTTCTTTGACTAATATTTTGTCCAATGATCTATTGCTCAGCAAAAAGCTACTCGTACGTGCACACTTAAGAAAAATATTCAATATCCAATTGGATATTTTTTGTCGCTACATCGACTTTTACCTTGTCTAAAAGAATTTTCTACCTCGTTGTCTGCTGTTTATGTTCCTTCTTCTTATCAACCGGTCTCTTGAATCTCTTGGATGGAAACTCGCTATGGATGAAGAGATCCAAGCTCTTCAAACAAATAAAACATGGGATCTGGTTATTCTTCCATAAGGGAAGCAAGTTGTTGGTTGTAGTTGGGTGTATACAATAAAGTACTAGCCCATGAAGGCACGATTGGTTGCAAAAGGATATACTCAGACATATGAGGTTGATTATCATTAAACTTTTTCGCCTGTTGCACGTCTTAACTCAATTAGAATTCTTCTCTCAGTAGTTGCTTGTCATGATTGGCCATTGTATTAATTAGACGTTAAGAATATTTTTCTTCATGGTGACTTTGAAGAGGAGGTGTTTATGGATCAGCCACCTGGTTATTCTACGCCGGTGATCCAGGAGGATCTGGGGTGTCTTTATGAAGTTTTTGACCAAGTCGTTCGAACGAGATTTGGAATCGTTCGAACGACTTCAGGTCTATTCAAACAAACTTGATTTCTATTCGAATAAATAAAGTTCAGAGTGTTCTGTTTGAATCGAATACACTTTTTTCTGTTTGAAAAAAGGCGCAATTCAGCCAATTGTTTAGGCATTTAAGGGCATAATTGTCCTATTTTGTAACTAGGAACTTGTAACCCTTATAAAGGGGCAAGGCTAAAGAAGATTAGATGATGTTAGATCAATCAAAGTTCTGAGAGAGAGACTTAGGGCTTGAGAGGAATTTGATTGTAATCGATTTATTTGAGCAATTGAAACTCTAAAAGGGATTTTTCCCAACCAATTTGTGTGTTCTTCGTACAATTTTTCTTTTTAGGGTTTCTCAATTCGTATTGTGGATTAAGTGGTATCAGTTTTTCAGTTAAGATTCTCGGGGGTGATTGTGGTTTTATGGTCTTTACACATGACCGTCTCAAGCAAATGAAGGAGAAGCTAGTGAGTCCGTTGAAGATTCACCGAAAACCGAACTCGAAGAAGAAGGCCAATTTGGAGATGTGCAATTCTGAAGATCGACTCACTAGTTTGAAAACAAAAGTTTCTGACCTAACTACTACTCTAGGAGAATTATTGCAATCATTGTAAGGCGAGTGGGCATATTTTAGATAAATGTTGGAAACTTCACCCGGAGCTTAGGCCGAAGGAGGAGAAGAGCAAAAAATAAATATATGCACTGGCCGCAGAGGTTGTTGACCTCCCAGATTTTGATAAACTGAATCCTAAGCTTACACTTATGTTTCAGCAGTCTTTGGCAACCGAGGAAGAGAGTCGGGAAGAACTTTTTCATGTCAGTATTCAGGTGAAGCAGAGCTTAGTCGAGGCCATTGTTAATGCAGGTAGTCAAAAAAAATTGATTTCTGAGGCATTGGAGAAAAAGATGGGTTTGATTACTACAGCTCATCCTAAGCCGTATGGTTTAGAGTGGATTCAGAAAGATGCAGATTTAATGATCACGAAGCAGTGTACATTCAAGTTTGCGATCACTTAAAGGTTTATTGACGAGGTGACGTGTGAGGTGGTTCCCTTAGATGTGTGCCAGGTCATCTTGGGCAGCCCTTATCTTTGGGACCGAGATCCGATTCATTACCGTAGAGCTCGCAAGTATCGTCTTGTAAAGGAGGGGAAGGAGTTCCATATCAATGCCTGTAAGGAGCATGTCACCACAAATAATTTAGTAACGGCGATTCAGGTGAAGCGGTTGGTTAATGCGAGCGGCAACTTTGTGTTATTGGTACAACCGGTTCAAGAGGGTACGTCGGCTAGCATGTTGTCTACATTGACAACGTCTCACAAGCAACAAACCGAAATGGGGAAGTTGCAAGAGGAACTTGTGGTACATTCTGATCACAGACCGTTCCAATTTTTAGCTACACAGTCCAAGCTACAGCAAGCTCACCAGATGAAGGGGATGTCGTATCTCCAACAATTCCCCTTCATTATCAAGTATAAGAAGGGAGTAGACGACAAAATACCTGATAGGTTATCTCGACCCCCATTACCAACTACTTCCGCTATGTTGGTAGTCATGCAGATACAGCCTATTGTTCCGTCAGAGTATGTTGCAAGATATGATGATCCCAAAGGGCGTAGTGTCTTTCGCCGGAAGTTGCTGCAAGGCAGGACATGTGAGTATGAATCGGATTTGCCACTTTTCATGAAGATGTATTCGGTGATTAATGTCGAGCATTTGAAGCTGTTTGAGCCGTCTCTTTTAAATGAAGACTCTGCAATCAACACTCGCCTACCGTCAGTTGATGACTTATGGATGAAAAGAGAAGATCCGTTGCAGGAGGATGGTATTCTAGAGAGAAAATTTCATGCTACAAGACGGGGTGGTATTGAGTCGTTCCAAGTTGGGAAGAAGGGTCAACTACCTAGTAAGTCGAAGTGGTACAACAGGGAAATGGGCATGGCCGCATTCCCACATCTTCAGTTCTAGCTTAAGCAGGAGCTCAAGGCTCCTAAAGGGGGGAGCCATGATCCAGGAGGATCTGGGGTGTTTTTATGAAGTTTTTGACCAAGTCGTTCGAACGACTTCAGGTCTATTCGAACAAACTTGATTTTTATTCGAATAAATAAAGTTCAGAGTGTTCTGTTCAAATACACTTTTTTTTGTTCGAACAGAGACTTGTTATGTTCAAACAGCGGCGCGATTCAGCCTATTGTTTAGGCGTTGAAGGGCATAATTGCCCTATTTTGTAACTAGGAATTTGCAACCCTTATAAAGGGGCAAGGTTAGGCAAGATTAGATTATGTTAGATCAATCTAAGTTCTGAGAGAGAGACTTGGGGCTTGAGAGGAATTTGATTGTAATCGATTTATTTGAGCAATTGAAACTCTAAAAGGGATTTTTCCCAACCAATTTGTGTGTTCTTCGTACAATTCTTCTTTTTAGGATTTCTCAATTCGTATTGTGGATCAGGCCGGATAAAAAGGTTTGTTATTTGCAAAAAATTATTTATGGGTTAAAGCAATCACCAAAGGCATGGTATGATAATCTTAGTGCTGTCTTGGTACAACATGGTATAAAACGATGTGTTTCTAATCATTCCGTCTTTGTTCATTCTTCATCCACAGGTACGGTTATTCTCATTATTTACGTTGATAATATTATTGTTACTGGTAGTGATTTCGTTGGTATTTCTACTGTGAAGTAACTTTTGGGAACCAGGTTTCATACCAAAGATCTTGGTGTGCTTCAATATTTTTTGGGGATTGAAATTACTCGCTCATCAGCCGGATTGAGTCTTTCTCAACGAAAATATGTTTGACCTTTTTATCAAAAACATGATTACTTGATTGTCGACCTGCGGAGACTCCTATGGATTCTACAATCAAACTTGATACGTAAGAAGGGAAGTGTTTTGATGATGTTTCTAGATACCACAGGTTAGTTGGGAAGTTTATTTATCTTATTGTCATTCAACCAGATATTACCTATGTTGTTGGTAAGGTTAATAAATTTATGCATGCTCCGCGCAAGCCGAATTGGGAAGTTGTACTTCGTATAATACGTTATTTGAAAGGATCTCCAGGAAAAGGCCTATTGTATAAGCCGTCCAAAAACCACCGATATTTGTGGTTTCTCCGATTCAGGAGTCTGCACCAATCGTCGCTCAACATCGAGATATTGTACTGTGGTCGGCGGAAATTTGGTGACCTAGCAAAGTAAGAAACAACATATGGTTTCTCGTTATAGTGTTGAGGCGGAGTATCGTGTGATGGGACATACAACTTCATAAATGATTTGGGTTAATTTTCTCCTTCAAGCTATGGGTCTTATGGTGTCATCCCCAATAAAGATGTTATGTGATAATAAAGTTGTTATCTACATTTAGTAACCCGGTTTTTCACGAGCGCAGTAAACACATTGAAATAGATTGTCATTTTATTCGTGATTGGGTGATGAAGAAACAAATCGTTACTCCACACGTTCCATCTTCTAATCAACTTGGTGATATATTTACGAAGTCTCTATCTCGTTCGGTTTTTAATTACTTATGTATCAAGTTGGGCATGTTTGATCTCTATGCTCTAGCTTGAGGGGGAATGTTAGAAATTGTTTCACACGTCGTCGCCACGTACTATAAGTGGGGGACGTTATGGTCACTAATTTAGGGTTGTAACTATCTTCACCTATTATAAATAAATGGGTAGTGGTGAGAGCCACTATCTAACTCTTTCTCTCTCTCTCTCTCTTTTTTTCTCTCTCTACACTTCTAACTAGAATATTCTGGGATAACAAAGTCATTGGTCCAAAGTATACACAGTTTGTTACTACAATGTTTTATTAATATAGAGGTTATAAACTGATGGTGATAAATACGTAAATGTTTTATTGTAGCTGACTGTATTGTCTCTACAATGGCTTGTAACACTTATACCATTTTTCTTCCTTGTAATCTGCCTATAGTTTCAGTTTTTTTGTAGAGGTTGATCTCAAATGGAATTAGCTACCCTAGGATGTAATACTTTTTCAACATTTTCAGTATACTCTGGGAGTGTCTTTCGCTTAACCCAGCTTCGTTACCTAAAAAAGTGCAATAATATTAAACAAGTATTTTTTATGTTTTTCATGCATCGTAAACTTCTTCAAATCATTACTATGAACATAAAGATTTCGTAAGGGTTCTCTACATTAAGTATTTGGATAGAAGACTTTGGTAAGTTATTTGATAAACAAATGAAACATACTAGCCAAATAGTGAAACCTACCCAAAGGAACTTCTCAGGACAAATAGAAGAAACTAAAATAGCAGCAGCAAGACTAAATACTCCACAACAGCATTTTAAGAAAGAGATTGTATATCTTACATGTTCACTTAGAAAGGATCGCAGAACTCTTGTGGACTGGGTAATGTAAGCATTGCATGTTTGTTTTGTTTTCCCCAAGCAGTCACCGCCAATGAACATTACTACAAACTGTGACGTGCATACTAGAAAATTGCCAAGAAAAACAATAAATAAAGGTGAAATGTGTAAAATGCGCTCAAGGTTCAATCTATTTACAGCATGAAAAGAATAAAATTATACAACGGAAGCTTAATGGACTATGGTCCACATATATCACAAGCAGAAATTCAGCAAATTGCATACTGTAAAGAGTATAGCCCTATTTTCACAGTGACACCGAAATGCACCCCCATCAGCTAGACTCAGGTTCCACTATTGCAATTCAAATCCAAATGAACGACTTAAAATATCTTCCCACAAAATTGTATTATTACTGTTAAAGCTGGTAATCCATAAATGTAAGCATGCAGAAGAAGAAATAGAATTTTTTATCAGTCAAACCATCCCAACCTCCTTATCGAGTTTCAGCAGCAGTTCAAGTATGATTCAACCTTGAATCTTAATGCCAAGGTTAGCGCTATTGGTAATGAAGGGAGAATGGGCAATCCCTACAAATGATAGACATGCCTGTCATTTAAGTGAGATCTGGAGATTTATGGAGGCCATTAAGTGTGAATTGTACTAAGAAGGATAAGGTGGTTTGGTCTGTTAGCAGCAAGGATGACTATAACCTTAGGACACATATAAGCACTTGAGACACATAAATCCAAAAGTGTGCAAAACTAATCTATTCTGGATCTCTAGTAACATCCCTAGGCAAAGCTTTTTGAGTTGGCTGGCTTTGCAAAAAGTCTTAAGAACCCAGGATAGACCTTCAAAGTGAGGGGTCATTCAAAAAAATGTTTGTATGCTTTGTGGATGAAATGCTGATAATGAGAATCATCTATTTCATTTCATTTCATGAATGTCCCTTGCTCCTTCAATGTTTGGACTGATTTACTTCAGAAGATGGGTTTGGGTAGTAGAAAAAGTGGGATGATGAGATCCCATGACGTCTGCAACATTTCAAAGGTACAACTGCTGCTGCTCGTACCAAAAGGCTTGCTCTCAATGCCTTTATATTTATTATATATGGAGAGAGAAATACCAGGACTTCTGAAGACAGGACGACTAAAGCTACGGACTTTCTTGCTACTATTATTCAAAAAGTTAGACTCGAGCATACTTGCAAGAATATCTCCCTTGACGATAACAGTTACAACAGAGTTTTTGTAAGCACTTGGGGGGTAAAAGCTGTTTTTGTTGAAAAGCCTGTCACACTTTACACTTGGGAACTACTTAATGTTGGGGTATATTCTTTAAATACAAATGGATCCTTCTCTCCCACTTCTGGTGGAGCAATTACGAATATTGGTGGGTACGGGGCTATCCTTAGGGACAGCAATGGAAACTCTCTAGGTGCCTATGCAGGACGTGTTCCCCCCAATCCAGTCTCGTCCTTGAATTGCAGACAATCGAGAAGGGCATTAAAATGGCTCTAAAGGAGGGTATTCCAAACATCATTGTTTATTTGTATACACTTATTGTCAGATGGGCATGAACATCATCAACAACGTTTCCCCTCCCCCTGGGATGTCAAGATTAAAGTTATTGACATTATTGCAAGTGATTCTGATGAAGATCTGAAGAGGTTAACTACTGAAGATGCTAGCAGTAAAATCTATTTTACAGCGTAATTTTCTTTTGATCTAGCTACTCCTCGCACAGCTTTTTCTCTTTATTTATTAAAGGAGTTTTTCCTCCCCAACTTACCTTCCATGAAAACAAAAATCTTCCTAAACACTTTCTTCAGTTTAGTGCAATTAAACTAAATACAGGTACTGAGTGCAATTAACAAGCAAATAAAGCACTTGGAAGTTCCTTGTGATGGAGACATCAGTCAGAGAGCTTGAAAAAATAACACCTATTTTTTCTATTTTTCAGAGTCAAGACCACATGTGCACCACAGCTTGAAGACCTCACAACGGGTAGGCATGGGCTGTCGAGGAGCAAGAACTGGGCCAAGCAGTGACCATATTAGTGAGCTATTGTATGGGACGTTCAGTCCAAAGATCCGAATTTAGGAGCTTGATTTCACATTATACCTTCCTATTTAGTTGTTTTGCTCTGAGTTAGCTGTCAGATTTCCTTATTAGTTAGCATACTTTTAGTGTTATATTTATTTAGGAAGCATTGTTAGCTCTCCGAGAATTTTAGGACGGAGAGATTAGTAAGACTTCCTTTTTTGTCTTAAAAAAACAAGTAGTAAACACGAGGTTGATCATTTCTTATTGAATAGGGAAACGAGTTCACAGCAGCCCCAATGAAAGAGTGATACGGGACCCCCGACCCGATTATACAGAAGGTCCAAATGAAAGAGTGATACGGGACAAGTATCTTCGCTTTTCCTGGGTGTATGGCTTTAGGGCAATGGATCCTCCTACTGCATAATTCCCAAATTCTACCTTAACTAAGATGAATAGATTTTTTTTATCATAAAAAGACTTATTCTCCGCTTTTCTTTTCCTTCCTTTTATATTTTTTTTACATATATGGATTTTTTACCAATCAATGAAAATAATGCCAGTTATGTCACTTTGGAGTTTGGAGTTTGGAGGTCTTTAATCTTCAAGCTTTTTAGCACGAAATTTTGAGTCTCGTGTGTCTACAAATTCACCATCAAGAAATCTTTAAAGTGAATCATATTCATGAATATGATATCTATCTTTTGTGATGTATATGGAATATATGACAGGTGGGGTTTTGGAGTATTTCTATCGATCGGTCATATCCCGAAGATGAACCCAAACACGAAGCATTAGCAAAGTGGCCTCAAAACCGCACGCAATAGCGGAGGGGGGCCAAAGCTGAACCCATATATGAAGCATTAGCTTTAAAAAAAATAGCTCCTATAGAAATCACCACTACGAAATCAAAGAAATTTTCTTTTGTTTTAAGCAAATAACTCCTAGAGTGAAACCAAAGTATTTGGTTTCTTGTTGGGGCCCGGCAAGCAACCTTCGATTGTGCAAGGTTTTGAGGCCAGACACAAACGTTAGCGAAGTGGGCCCGTGCTAGAAAGAAACCAAATTCTTTGGTTGCGAGTGGTAATGTCTACAGTTGCTATTTATTAAGAACCTAGCATTGCCAAAATCAGCTTCAACATTCTCATTCCGTCCATTTTTTAACCGCATATCCAAGCTGGTTATTTCATCCAACACATGTATGTTTTGAAACACATCTCCAAACACTTCCATATTCCAATTTTTCAATTCTGACATCTATCTTAATTTTAAAAGCAAGAGATTCCAAACCATTTAGGACTCAAACATGTGAGATTTGGCCCTAAACAAGACTTCTTGTAGAGCTTATTGTTAATCAGAGTATTCACATTCGCCTTCAATCTGAACTTCCAAGCTTTGACTGGGTTGGATAGCTTGACTTGGCCTTTGAGGCAAGCTCAATCTAGTCAAAAAAGTTCAGCTGACAAAATAATTCATTATTATTAATCTGGCTTCGGAATTA
This sequence comes from Kingdonia uniflora, assembly GCA_014058105.1. Classification (NCBI taxonomy): domain Eukaryota; kingdom Viridiplantae; phylum Streptophyta; class Magnoliopsida; order Ranunculales; family Circaeasteraceae; genus Kingdonia; species Kingdonia uniflora. Next base: position 3,161,827 of record JACGCM010000622.1, read on the forward strand.
TCTAGTATATCGGCTATGTGGATGTGGGTGGGTGGGTGGGGGGGGCTGCTTAAACTCCTCAAAGCACTTAAATTCCTCCTCCATTAAGCTATGATCCCCCCCCCCCCCCCCCCCTCTCTCTCTCCATGCACTTTTAGAGATGTCATCCCCACAAATGTCAGGATTAGTGTAGATTACGAAGAGTACCCTCGTAACAGTGAAGGGCCAACAGTCTGGTACTCAACAATACCACATAATCCCCAAGATCCAATCTTAGTCAAATAACAAATTTTGAAAAGACATCTTAAAAAGGTAACCCCTTGACGCGTTAGTCTTTAATATTCCCTGTGGAGAGAAAAGCTCGAAAAAAATCCGTGCAGATGCGTAAAGCTTATTCATGGTAAATTTTAGTTCAAACTTCTATCCCTAAGCTTTTTTTATTTGCATGATTGTTGCAGAAGTTACGGAAGGACTTCCGTCTCTTTCCCAGCCTACTCTTCCAAGAAGTATTTCTATCAAGGAATTGATCTTCTATTGCGAGTTTTTTTGTCTTCCCTAAGCATGAAAACTTTTCAAATGGTTTTTCCAATGTTATGATGGCCCCTAATAATAGTTTCAGAGGAGCCTCCAGTATTTTACAAGTCCATAAAGTTGAGGAAGTGGTTCTTTGAAGTGTTTCTGAACTTAATGTTTTTATCATGACATGAATAGTTCAGTTCACAAACTTATACATGCATATGTCAACCATCTAACTATACTCATTTGATCGTGTTCTAAGAAAAAACCAACAACGAGTTTCGCAAAATACGTATCTTATAAGTATATATTCTACTTGCATATTAATAAAGCAAACATGTGTGGCTTTTTCAATAGTAGATTGTATAAAGAAGAATTACCATGTACGTGCGCAAGACACTAATCCTACAGAATGCAGAAATAGCATGAGAAATTTTCAAAACAAGAAATCTATTGCAGGCGAGATAACAATAATTCCTCTATAGCAAACGTTTCTGTAAGTGTTCAAGTGTTTCACTGATAGATGTGTAACACTAACAAGTTCAAACTAGATCTTTTAAAGTTCCAGAAAAACCAGTTGAAGTGCTATTTTATGTCATGGGATTTGCTAACAAGCATATGAGATTGAAGAAGAGAATTACCATAGAATAAATTGCACATATTCTTCCGAAGCATATAGTAAAGACTCCGAAATGAATCTTCCCAAGCCAGCTGTCGTTTCGATAAGAAATCCATTTCTTCCAATACAAAAACCAGTTACTTTAAAAAGATGAGTCAGCAGTAAATGACTTAACTAACATAAGTGATTTATCATTCAACAGAGCTATAAGCCAAACCTCCATGACCAGCAGACAAATTTAATGCCGAGATGACAGTAGGTGGTAAAGAAGATTGCGGATACATCCATGAATGTAAAGCTTTAGAAAACAAGTCTGCCGGTGTAGAACTGAATCTTGGAGGGTGGCAAACATTCTGATTCCCGAAACAATCAAACTGGGATGCGAAGTGGATCACACCTTTCAAGTTACTACTTGTGCTTAACCTATGGCACCTAGAGAATAAAAATTAAGTTAGAGTTTAAATTTGTCAACACCATCCGACAGCATTATACCACTAAAGAGCTCAATAACACTGAATTCTACTCAAATTGTTAAGCAACCGTTAGGAGAAAACAAACTAAAAAACTTCAAGAATTATAAATGCCTGACTGGTTTTTATATCTCTTTATCTTGTGTTAAATGAGGTAAGTGGTATTCCTAAATTAAGCCAGACAAGATTACTACAGTTCTTCCTTCTTTCCCCTTTCTTCCTCCCCATCTTCATCTTCTCTACTAAAAATGTTATGAGAGGGTATATAATGACTTTGTGCAGAGTTATCAAGCCTTTTCAACTCAGATAAAGTCTAATTAACAAATCTTGAACTAAAAAATTTCTATCATCTTTCATTCTTCATTTTTTTCAGTCTCAGAAAGTTTTGTAGAGATATTGTAGGCTTCTCCTAGGATGTTCTCCAAGGATTGCAGGCTCTGGTGACTTGTATTATTGCAGCTGTTCCCATAATTGAAAATAAGTTTCTTCATGGAAAGACGCGTGAAGTTATAACATTTATAGCTCTTATTATATTAGTAATTGATGTAACCTAGTTGCACGATTATGAAATTAGATTCGAAATGCAAAAATTATGTTGATTTTGTGGTTCAACAACCCAACCTATTCTTAACCAAGAACACTCAAGAGAAAACCTTTCTCAACTCAAAACACAATTTTATGTAATGATAATAATCTTTCTCAGCATAGGAATCCAACTGAGAACGTTTGGAAATAAAAATAACCCTGAAATAACTAAATAATCTTTGTTGTCAAAATTAGCCTCTACACATAATCTAAGAATCCCTATAAATCCTAATAGCATAGGAATCCAATTTGGGGGTTTCCTTAACCCTTATTTGCATTACTAATAGTGTTGCAGGTGGATTACAGCTCTTATCGTTTATATTGAGAAGCTTTTCCAAGAAAGATGAAGCTGGGAACTCGTCCATCCAATATTATCACATCTCACTGTATCAGTTATTGGCTGAGAAGTTAATTCATCTCTCTCACCAAAACATGTCTTGCTTATGCGGCCAAAATGTAACCAAGTTTATGCATTCTCCAAAGATAGTCAACATTAAGTCAACCTTTTGTATTGTTTGATAATTGAAAAGGTGCCTCAAAAGGGAGTGGTCTTACGAAGGCATTGGTTTCGCACATGTTGCATGTTAGGCTGATGCAAATTGAATAAGGTAAATTACTTTTGGGATTTGCAGCGGAAATATCAGAGAATTGAAAAAGAAAAAAGAAAAAAGACTTGGGTAGGGAGAGTCGAGCCCCCAAGTTGGCATCTGCCTAAGTCTGATTGGTCATTGAGTTTTCTAGACCGCTACGCCAGACTCTCGACTAGGGTGCCCAAGTCTAGTTTATGACAGCATTTTTTAGGTGGTTTTTTTATTTCTTAGTTTTATTCTTCTTATAGGAGTTCCTAAATTCGAGTAGGTTATATATCTTGTGATATAAAAGAGCCTAGAGTATCTGAAGATACCTAGTAAAATGTTTAAGAAGAGAAAACCTAATGTAGAGACATGTAATCTTTGTTGTTAAAACCTTGTAAAGAGAGGTCTTTACAAGAGGAGGAGGTTGGAGATTTGTCTTGGAGGTTCAAATATTAAAAGAGAAGGGCATTTTGTTTTCTAAGCCAAGATGTGAGAAATCACAGGGAAGGATTTGAGAAGATGTGAGACGATAAAGGAGAAGCTTAGATGGTTGTAGACTAGAGATTTTGAAAATGATTCGTAACAATTTTTGGAGATTGGTTCAGGTAATATTTGGTATTCTTGATGGTTCTCTTTTGTCCCTTGAAAATCTATGTGAGGTTATTATAAGAGTATAGATTGTTAAAATCTCTTAAGAACTTTTAATATGTTACTCAAATACATAGTTTATTTCTTGGCTTCACGGAGTGAACAAAGTCTTCGGGGTGAAACAAATGAACTCTTGTCTGTTGTGTGTGCATGGGTTGCGTCTATTCTTTCTTACTTATTATTGTATGCCATGGCTAACCGGAGAAACCCGAACTATAGATGGGGTTGTATTATGCTAGGATCACCAGCAGTTATACGCCAAAGACGTTTCGCCAACAATGACCCTGGCCTACCTAGAAGCCTCTAACACTCCATTTTCAACTGATTTGGCTGTCATCCTTCCTAATTATTTTATTGCCACGGTACTAAAAACGGGGATATGGGGTATCCTTGCCTAATGCCTCATGTCTTTTTTAAGTACCCACAGAAAGCTTTCACCGTCACCAAGGAAGTCGAAGAAATGCACTTCCTAATCACCCCTCCATTTGTGACCAAATTCCATCATATTCAGCACATACTTGATGAAGTTCCAACATAAACACATCTTTGTCATATCCATTTTACAGACAACAAACGAGTCCCAACTTATATATCATCGTATTTTTAGTTATGTACAGTAATCAAAACATGATGTACATATACAAGAATTGAAGAATAACATCTGAGTTGGTTATCTATTTTACTAGTCTTGTTTGTTTGTTTGCTTGTTTGCTTATTAGTTTTTTATACTTATTTATCTTAATTGTACTAAAAGCACTACTGTTAAGTCGCACTGGAAAGTGGCACTGGATTGTAGTCTGTTAGAGGAAGTACTGTCCTGTTTTCTTCAGTCAGTTCCACAATCTTTTGTAAATGTTCCCCATGTGCTTTTTATATGGAATAACTCAATGAACTAGTGTGTATGCTTGTGCCCGTCACGGATGACAATTTTTCTTGACCATACATTGCGTGCCCTTCGGCACTACAACGTTACAAAGACACGCCTTCAGCCATACGATTTCACGAAGGAGTGCTTTTTGACACTCCTACTTACAAATGCATGCCTTCAACACTATAATACAACAATAAATATTAAAAAAAAACTAATAAAAGGGAAAAGAAATTGATTATAGTTCATATTAAGTTTATACCAATAAGTAACATAAAGGTACATTCTGCAATGAAAAACCAATAGGTTAATCGGGTTTGAGGTGGAAAGAGAGAAATGGGAGGGTGACATGAAAGAGGGGGGGAATTATAATGAAAGAAGAGGGGAGAGGGGGAAAGTCATAGAGAAAGAGAGAGAGAGAGAGAGAGAGAGAGAGAGAGAGATAAAGAAAATGAGAGGAAGTGGGGCGGTTAAAGCTACTAGAGAGAAACAGATGTGTTCTAGTTATGTTTTACATTTTATTTTTTTCTAATTTAATATTTAATATTGAGTTATAAAATGAAAATACCCGTAACAAGTTTTATGTTCTGTTAAGTATACCCCTGTTAATTTAGGTTTTGTCAAGTATAACTTTAACTAATTGAATTATACCTTTAACTATCATTTTGGCTAGATCGCATAAACTCAATCTTGTACGTCTAAAAGATGGGGTGGTTTCTTGACCTTCGTTGTTTTTTTGCCTAGTTATATGTTTGAAGTCTTGTCTTGACATAAACAGCTTCTAGCTTATATTATAGATAGACGAAAACCCATCTTCAAAGAGATTAGAAATAGATTCAACATGGCAAATCTTAACAAAAATTGTGCTCATTTATCCTAACTATCACTATCCCGGGGGTTTGAATATTTATTACTTGAATAAGATGAATTCCTTTATGAGATGAATTCGATATGGGAGAGGTTCATAGATAAACCTAATGCAAGCAAGCTAATTGAATTCACTTCAATTGCGAACGCACAATTTTAAGACCCACTTTTTAGTAATCTTAAGTAACTAGTCCTTGTTAGTGCAAAAACCAAACACCCCAAAATTTTGCAGTTAGTCATTTGCCACTAAAAAGTGGTACTAACATCTGTTAGTGGCAAAAACAAATTCCACCTAGGCCTAATCTTCAGTTTTTTTTGTGGCAACTTCTACTAACAAAAACAAAGATCTAACTAACATCTACGAGAAGTCTCATAGCATGGATCAAAACCTAAGAAAAATGAACTTACAATGAAAAAAAAGTAAGTTCACATAGAATCTACAGTACGGTTGGTGAGCGCAATTTTTTTTTGACAAAAATCCATTCTTTCATTCGCATACACATGTAGATAAGCATGTTTATGTCGTAAATGTCATGCAAAACCTTTACATACAGCTATTTGAATTTTTTATTCTTATGGTTGCATAAGAGTTAGGACAATCGTGATATGTGTGGTTTGGATTTTCATTCCTCAAGATGGTATAGCACAAGCATAATGATTGATGTATACGAGACTTGTCTCACTTAACAAAAATATAAAATACGGTATAACTCCCGTATTTCAAACTACCGAAAAAGAAGCAGCAAGAATAAACAACAATGTATTACAGGACAGTAGATATTACGAAATAAGCTGTAAAACAATAAGCACCAGTAAACTCACCAATTCACTGAAGAGGAAGAGACCAAACGAATAGTTGCTTTTAGTGTGAAATCTAAAGGAATCTTATGACCAAGAATATCTATTTCCGAAGAGAAATTGGCTAAATGAGGAGATGAAATATTGACTGATCTTTCAGATCCATCGGTATGCAAACGGGAGATGGAAGGGAGATGAAGAGCACCCAAATGCTTTAGAGACTCCTGTAAGAAGCATCAAAACCTATTATTCACGAGGGATATTTGTTAAATACTTCAACAATTAATGCAAGCTAGTATAAAGAGTTACCATATCCATAGTTTTCGATCCAGATGACTTTCCATTTCCTAAAGATATCTCAGTAACACTACGATGTGAAGTTTGGCTACAACTTTCAGCCCTTGGACATGGCCGTGCCAGGTTATCTGTGGCAGATGCAGCAGATTTTTCCGAATACTCCACGCTGCCAAAAAATAATGAAAAGCAATTATTATAAAAATAACATCACTAACCAATATTACAATATGATGTCTATGTTGAAAAGGAATACCTTGCAGGTTGGGTTTTGCTCTTGGCATCTACATTGCAAGTAAAAGGAGGGTGCTTTAGGCTGCTTGTCTGCTCACTTGAAAAATTCTCCTGTTTGCAAGGAACAAAAACAGACAGTATTTCTTGCCCATTAGGAACTGAAAAGGCTTAAATAATCATAATCAAATGTTACATTCAAAGACTGGAAGAACATACAGGAAATGAACTTACTTTAGCTTTTTCTTTTTCATTGAGAATTCTAAATATGTTGCTCGATTTTTTAACAGGAAACACTTCAGTGACCCGAGTGTCAATGTATCTTGGATTCTTCGATATCTCTGCTTTCTTAGTCCCATAAACAGTCCCCCCACTCCTGATAGAACAGAAAAGTTTATTTGGCCGAATCAAATTAAAGTATAGAACAAGAGGTAGACCAAAGCTTACTTCTCATAACCAAACGAAGCTGGCAAGAATTCATCTATTACTGCTGCAGAGGTCCTACGCTTGAGTTGCTCACCCTGCCACACAAACATGCCGACTTGAAAAGACTATTTCGTTATGAAATAAAATATAAAATAATCAAATATCAAAATGTGTCAAAAAACTAATAGATATCCCAATGAAGAGCGTGGTAACATATCCAGCACTGCCATCTTGCAATCTTTCTAAAGGCGGGGGGCAAAGCAATGAATGAAACCACATCTTTATAATGGCAGAGATTCAATCATATATGCAGCTTACTTTATAAAATCAAGCTGATACGTATAATGAACAATACCAGTTAGAAGTTTAGAACGTATATATCTATCTGGCCCTTATGCAGGACTAATTATTTGTACTCAAACTGATAAGGAAATGACATTTCCATGGTTTTGAGGGGATTAAGCCTGGTAACACATTTAAATTGAGATATAGACATTAGCAAGCCATAACCAATAGTTATGGAATCTTGATTGGCCACCTAACCTCAAAGACCGTGTTCTCCCTAGCTTTAAGCATAACTTGCATTGCTAAGACCAATGCTCCATCTTAGCACGCAGGTTTAGGCGCATCAAAGACTTACGCATGGGTTCAATGCTTGGGCCTAAGACGCACCTGAGTTGTGTGTGCCACTCATTTAGGCTAATCGGTACTTCAGGCCTTGCGACAGGCAATCAGATTTTAGAAATTTTCCATATTATTTTCATATGCAGTCCGTGGGGTTGGAGTAGTGTTTACGATTGCCTCTCCCAACCCAAATGTCCTTATACTGATTCTCCAATCACAAAAAGGGATCGACAGTCAGGTCTAAATGGCATGCTTGCGAGTAACCGACACGTATCACTAGTCAATGGTTTACAGATACAAAACTTACTCTGAGTTCTAAAGGTGTCTTCCTCTTCTTCATTGTTGTGCCAGCTTGATGATTTGATACCCCTCTTCCAAAAGGAAGAGAATTTGATGACAACGGACCAGGAACAGGACCAGAAACTGCAACCTTTGCCATACTTTTTACACTAAATCTGCATCTATCTCCACCTGCAATCGTTGCGCTTAATAAGTGGACAAAACTAAATCATTCAAATTTATCCAAAATCTTCCCGTCTACTTGGGGATTCAAATAACACTATAAACTCTCCGAACCCAAAGTACAAATATTATCGATCGCTACAAATCCCTCCAGTTCGTAGAAATTTGACCGAACCAACCCAAACCAAAACGAGGATTCGTTGAAAGCCGAATGTGAGATTGAAATGGGAAATTAGGTTTTCATCACCAAATCATTCCCGATTGTTGATAACTGAAATTTTTCAAAATTTTCACTTTTTAGGGATTTTGATACTTCAAGTAAGTCATTTCAATCGATTTTTTTCTCAAATTTTAACAATTACAAGAAGAGAAATTGGGGGAAACTTACAATTGAAATTAGTCTCAAATTAGAGAGAGATTGAGATCGATCCTGCTGCCTTAATGAAGGATTCTCCTCAAAAGCAGAGATCGGAGAAGGGCGAGGAGAGAGAGAGAGAGTTCACGGGTTTCGAAATGAAAGTTAAATGCGCCAAAGATTTTCATTTGAACTCATTTTTCCCTCTTTCAGTTAACGGCGTCAGCTTGTAACGTTACTACTGGTATACTGCAACAATTGGAAAACGAATCCTCCATAGTAATCCACCCTTGAAGATTACATGGCAGTGCCAAACCGACCCAGGGTCGTCTGAGCCCAACGCAGTTCAAAACTGTGCGGCATAAAAGGACGGCCAGGATGTAGCCACATGTTCAAATCGTAACGGTTATATATGCCACGCAGTTCAGAACTACGCGGCATGAATGCCAATAGAAGACAGCCACGTGTATTGTAATTAACTTTTTAATATGTCGCGCAGTCCAAAACTGCGCGGCATATTCAACCAATCAGAACATGACAAGTGGCGTCCCCTCATTGGTTCATTTGTGTCGCGCATACCCACCTTGTGGGTCTCTGAACCGACCCACAAGGTGAGTTTTTTTGATCTACAGGTTGCCAACTGAGCAAGACGACCTTGCTGCTGGGTGGTCGGTTAGGAGATTTAAGGGTCGATTGCTGCCACATAAGCAACCGACCTTACTGCTGCATATGTTCTTAGCATGGCTATATTATGTTCGTTTAGTCTCACAATTGGTTATTCGTAGAAGTAGTTTAATATATATCTCTCATATATATAGAGTATGATGCAACCTAAATAATCAATTCAATATAAAAAATTATCCCTCTAATTTATTTCTACATAGTATTAGAGCGGGCTTTTCTCCCACCTGTCGAGCCCAACGGCCCATGTTCTACATTGCGTCACCCAAATATCTGTCCACGTGTATATTACGCCACCCGTGAGGGGGCGTGTTGATATATATAGTCCCACATCGGACACTCATAGCCTTGCACCTCAAAATATAAGATCGTAGACAACCCCTCTCATTGCCAATTGGTTTTAAGATGCAACCTCTAGTTCTAATATGGTGTTAAAGAAAAGGTTTAGTATCACCTGATAATGAGTTAGTGAATTCCTGAATCTGAACTAAGTCTTGAACTGAAACATATACATAGATGAACTGGGACTGCAAATGGACTAGAGTTGCAACTGCAATAGTAAGCATGTGAAGCTCGAGGTGTGGGTTGCACACTCTTTTAATAACAATTTTTTGATCTGCCCAGAGGTACCGACAATGTAACGATCAGTTGTTCCCAAGGATACAATGAGTAGTTAACTCTACAAGCGCGACAGTACTGATCACGATGTACTTTGGTTGTACCACCAATATTTTCAGACGAAAGCAATAGCAAGAAAAAGGAGGGTTAAAAAACTAGAGAGAAAGAGTTGTGTTTTTCGATGTATCAAACTGTGGGGAGCTCATTCCCTTTTATAGGCAAAATTCTATAACGGCTACTAATTAAATAAGTAAAAGGGTTTTGTAAGTTAAGAAATAATTATTACTGTTGCAGAGTTACGAAATAAATGTGAGCAGGAGTTACAAAAAAATGTTATGTTCTGTTACATGAGTTATAAAATAAAATATAGTCGTTATAGTTTTGTATTTACAAAAATATCCTTAGACTTTTCAGTACAAAAATTACACAAGGCATAACTCATGCCCAAGGGCCCCTTGGGCCTCCATAGCCAATTGCCCAAAACCAAACCCGAACTCGAGCCCGTGCCCGTGCCAAAGTCGGCCTAGCCTACCGGGCCGCTCGAGGAATGTCCGTGTATAAGATGGTCTAAAACCTCCTCCTACACACTCACCACTATACTCTCTCTCTTATACTACTTATATACCAGTTACAATTGTACCTTAAGTTTTATCTATTTCCATATACGTTTATCTCACCAATGTCGGACTAATGTAAAAAGATAATATGAGTAGTTTGGATAAGCAAGAGTCAATTTTATAAAACCATTTTTAACCAAGTGTTTTGTTTAAAAATCTGACATATGGTATAAGAACGAGTTACTCTCGTTCCACAACGAACTCAACGATGAGTTCATTGGGAGACTGTAGGAGGGTAATGCGCCTGCTCGGGGTTTAAGGCGAAGCCCCAATTTTTTTTATTAAGGTTGCGATTTTGTTTTGTATTAGGAGTGATCTAGAATTATGAGTTTTTTGTTCCTATTTTAAGTAGTATAATTAACAACTATGTTACCTATATATAGGCATTTCATGTAATAGTTGAATTAACTTTTTATAAAATAATTTTCTTCTATTTTATTTCTACATGGTATAAGAGCCTATTCGATCTTGTAGACGACTTGAGGGTTTTACGCTTCTGCCGGCGATGGCCTTTGTCATCGTCGAACAACTGTGTCAAAATTGTGACCTTTCTTCCAGATGAAGGTGAAGAATGTCTTTCTGAATAGAACATTGTAGGAATATATATATTATATATATATGTCTCCACCTCCAGGTTTTCATCTCGCTTTTGCTTCAAGCTTGGTATGTAAGTTAAGAAAGTTCATCTATGGGCTTAAGCAGTCTCCTCATACTTGGGCTGATATATTTGGTATCGATATGATTGACTTTGGTTATGTTCCGAGTAGTGTTGACCATACCTGTTTCTTCGACATTCTTGTGGGAAGACTGTTGCATTGCTTGTTTATGTTAACGATATTGTTATTATATGAGATGATATTCGAGGTATTCATGACTTGAAATCTTATCTCTGTACCTGCTTTCAGGTAAATGATCTTTGTCCCTTGCGTTATTTCCTTGGGATTGAAGTTGCTCGTTCTAGTTATGGTATTTTTATCTCTCAAAGAATGTACATTCTTGATCTTCTTTCTACTTCAGGATAGCTTGTGTGTCGTCCTACTGATACACCTCTAGAGCAAAATCACCATCTGGCTGACTTTGAGGGGGAGTTATTGGGAGACATTGGTCAGTACCAATGACTTCTTGGGAAACTTCTCTATCTTTCTTTTACCCGTCCTAATATTGCATATGCGATTGGAGTGCTTAGTCAGTTTATGGATCAGCCGCGTCTTCCTCATCTCTAGATAGTTATTCGTGTTCTTTTATATTTTAAGGGGTATCCTGGTCGTGGCCTTTTATTTTGAGATCATGGTCATTCTCGAGTCGAGGCTTGAACTGATGCTGACTATACAGGCTTATTATCCGATCGTTGTTCCACTTCTAGGTATTGTACCACTATTGGTGGTAATTTGGTTACATGGAGTAAGAAACATTATGTTGTTTCCAACCCAGTAAAGAAGTCGAGTACAGGGCCATGACTCAAGGTGTTTGTGAATTGATATGGCTTAAGCGTCTCCTTCAAGAGCTTCGGATACTGGTCTTTTTTCCTATAACGCTCTATTGTGATAACAAATATGTTATTAGCATTTTGGTTAATCCGGTGCAACATGATTGTACCAGGAACATTGAGGTTGATCGTTACTTCCTACATGAGAAGCTTAAATCTGGACAGATTCAGACTCTCTATGTTTCAACTTCGCAGCAGCTCGCAAATTTTATCACGAAGGTCATTATTAACAAAAAAAAATAGATGTTTTCTCCAAGCTGGGCATGTGCGATATTCATGCTCCAGCTTGAAGGAAGTGTTAGCAGGGCTATTTTATATTCTTTTAGTCGCACATCCAAATCTATGGACAATAATAAGTGATAACTAAAATAATAATTCACTCAGAGCGTTAAATTTCTAGATGATCAACGGTTGCTATTAATGCTGACATGGATGTGAGAGAATAAAATTATTGCCACATCATCTACTTTGACCACCAAAGTAGTCCTCTCTATTCTCCTTTTGTTTTGATTTCCCACAGTACCACTTTCATCCTAGTTTTTACACCTCAATTTAGGGTTTGTCTCTTTCATACTTTAAACAATAAAAAGCTAAGAATCCATCAATAAAAGAAATCATTGCTATTGTTGCCACCAAAGGAAGAATAGGCATGTCTCTTTATCGCTCTCATATCCTGTTTATAGTATTGTATATAAATCTTACCCATATAGTACAAGATTGTACCCAGTTTGATTATACTAGTTCCCAAATGGTAGAAAAAGAAAAAAGTCATCATCCATCTACATTATATGTTCCTAGGCACAAGAATAATATGGATATCAATATTAAAATCGATTTTCCCCAACAACCCATCTTCATTAAGTTTTCCTTTGTCTTAATTTTCTTACTTGTTTCTGTACTTATTTCAATGTCACATAATTATGACTAACTATTTCGAAACCTCGGAAGACTCTACCCCATTGGATCATACTGGATCATCTTCGGTCCATATTGATCAAGATGAATAACAAGATTTCCATACTCCAAATAAAGATGTCGTGAAACAATAAACACCTTACGAAGGAATGCTTTTTGACTCGGTCGAAGAAGCTAAGAACTACTACGAAGAATATGGCCTACAAAATGGTTTTGGGATTCGTATGAGTACTTCAAACAAAGGGCATTGGCGGCCCAGTTAGGTGACCTGTACGCAAAAAAAATAAAATTAACTTAGACAATATTGTTCTTTGTCACAGTTTCAGAGAATGAAGCAGAGGACTTAGCGTTAAATGTCGAGACCAACCACAACTAATGAGGTTTTTGGATGACAATACTAAGATAAAATGGACTCAATTAGCAAGCTTTGCGGAGGTGTATGCAGAAGTTGTTAGGATTTCTAAGAAAGAGCTTACAAGGACCTTAGAAGCAAAGCCAGTTTGGGTGGAGATCTGTTTTAATTTTGTTTCCTTTAAAATGCTTTATTTTAAAGAACAAGATTATACTTAAATGGATTTGGTCAGGTTTGATATAACATGGGTTACTTGTTTATGGTATTCATTTTTTCAATATGGTGATTGTAATAGCCTAATTTTGTAATCTGATTTTAGTCTTTATACCAATAATAATCAGAACGTTAGTATACGATGAGTAATTGCTAACAATAAGTTTAACGTAAAAAACCTTTGAATAGATTAAAAACCATAATCTCTTTTGAGGATTTAGAGAGAGAGAAAAAAAAAATTATTAAAGGTTGCTAGCTATTACAAAAGATGTTCTCAACAATTTTGTATAGAGTTTTTGAGCAAGGATTCATCCGTCCTTTATTTAGAATTCTCTGGTCTTATTTATAGGTTTTATAATATGACCATTTTATGACCATTATTATTCTTAATGATGGACGTTACGATATAGATTTGATAGTCTTTGAACTGATTATGTAACGGTATGATCCTCCTATCTTGCAACGGTTTCATAAATGACGGAGTGCTTGTTGATTTGAGTTGTTGATGTAGAGGTCAAGAATAATAAGTAAAACTCTATAATTGTTTTGTAATGTGCCATAAATGTGCCACATGTATGTTGACGAGGTCGAGTGGTTATATGATGGTCGAAGATGAAGCTTGAGTTTGAGATACGGAATAAGCCACGACAGTCGCCCCCTCTCAGCCAAGAGCAAGAGAAGCATTGTGGGTGAGTGGTGTTGGTTGAGAAGCTTCTTTAATACTATATTTAATACTCATGGATCATTTCCAATGCGTCTTCATGAATGTCTGTTATGGCTGTTGGGTTTCCTAGAACCAATGGTTATGGTCAAGATTGTTGCATGAGAATTCCTTATGACGTTTGGGAATTTGGAAAGTCATCTTTAATGTTAATTATAGTATAAATAGTACTGTGGTTTACTGCTGAAGTTGAGATTAACCAAGTGTTTCTCTAACTCTCTAACCTTTCTCTTCTGTACATTTGCTTCTGTTGTCTAGAACCTTTCTTTTATTGAAAGGATGGTAACCACTAGACAACAATCTTGGAAGACTAAGATTCTTGCAAAAATGGAAGAATTGCGGTTCTGATACTTTGGGAATTAGTCTTTGAGTCTTCCAACGCTAATTCTGGTGTGTCGTACTTATCACATTATGACATGTGAAGAGGTGGTAGAGGCGGAGCACGATCATCATCAAATGGTGTACTTTTATTATCTGTTGACAACGGAGGAGGAGCGCCGAAATGGGTTGCGTCTGCTGGCGGAAGAAGCTGTTACAATTAAAGATGAAGCGACAGGCGTTCGTATGAGGGAGTCTTGCTGGTACCCTGCTGGTGAGTGGGTTATATTTAAAAAATATGACCCTTCTTCTTTCTCTGTCACGCAGAGTGGTGGGGGTTATGGTGGAAGAGACGGTGGTGGAGGAGGTTTTTCTTCCGTACAATCATCGTATTCTCGTAAAGAAGATCCTTCCGTGGAGGGGTGGTTTAAGCACGGACATCGTAGCTTCCTCAATGATTTCCAGTTCCTGGATTACCTAGCCCATTCTCGTAGAAGAACAGAGATTATAAGCATGCTTTAAATTTTATTCTTCAGGCTTTACTACTGCTATTTTCTTTTCTTAAAGAAGAGTTTCGAGCTGCGAACTGATGTAATGTAGTCTGTAAAGTGATCTGTAGCGTTGTCTGGATGACTTATTATATGTAAAGAATTCTATAAATTTTGAAATGTAAGAAACATTCGAGTTAATGAAAATTTCTTATTCTGCCAATTTTGTATGGTATTTCGAACTGATACTTATATGTCTAACATACTTGTAAACTGCTGTATTTGATAAGGGGAATTACGAATTGAGTAATTTGAACTGGAATTAAAATATGAGGAAGTGAAAAATGGTAAAAAATAATTTTTATCATATGTTGAAGTGTGACAAGCACTTGTGCCGAACTAAAAGAGGTTTAGTTGGTGCGAGCTATCAGACATCAAGTTGTGGTAGGATAGTCCTAAACAAATTGAATTGTAGTGAACTTAGTACGTTTATCAGTAAAGGTAGTAGGAAGTGAGGTTGAAAAAGGGAAGTTCAAAAATGAAGATGAGGTCGTTTGGTGAATGTAAGCAAACAAGTAGCTAATATGATTGTACTGATTTGAGAAAAGATTGGTATGCGCAGGAGTTGTTATTTCAAACTGACTGGAAAACGTCTTGATATAGGTAGGTAGATGATGTCTGTATGTAGGTGCTTTGTTGGAGCTACTTAAATATTTTATGCGAACTCCATCTTTGCAGATGTGTCGCCCGTGTGAATAAGATCTGAGGATATACTTCATAGAATGGAAAGTATTGGTTGTTAAAATATGCTCGAGATTCTGCTGATATCCTTATTTTTGAAATTTTGTTCTTGTAAAATATATCTTCCCTCAAAATTTGTTTGGGAGGCGACTTTAGTGGTGTAAATAGATCTTCATGTTGGCTATATAAAATGTTGATCCTTATATGTTATGCCTTGTATCTTGTGCAAAAAAAAACTTGTTATTGGTTGATTGGAAGTTATCATGGTGAGGACACATTCTTAGCGTGTTCGTCATGCAGCGAAAGGTTGGCTGAACATCAAAGTGGCTGAACTCCATAAGCGCTACTTTCGCATGTTGCCTTATAATACCTTGCTACCCGAGTGGCCGTTGAAGTTGGGTGGGTTAGATGACAAAGGTAGGCGTGTAGAGTATTATTGTTATTTATGGTGTGATGTATTTCGTGAGTTGTTGTTGGATACAACTTTATGAGAAGAAGTTGTTTGAGAGATCGCACGGAACAAACTTGCTGAAGAAGATGAGAAAGCAGTAAGAGGGGAGATAATTTCATGTGGTGAAGTGAATCATCCGGGTTGCTTTAAATGTAACTACATATAATTGTAAGCTCGAACTTTGAGAGCCCGAAATAAATAAGTAATATGCTTGGAGTATTCTGTTTTTGTTATCAGTTGAATGTAGAATAATGTAGTTTGAATCTGCGAACTAGAAAAAATAAGATCAATGTGTTTGCTGAATTGCTCATGTGGCGAATAGTATGAATTACAGCTGTCTGATTTTAATAGTTATATAGATAATTTTGGAATTGATATATTCAGCTATTTTAGGAATGACATATATTATGGTACGATCTTAGTTGAGTATAAAAGTAAGGTGATGGATCGTTTAGATTGTCTAGGGAAGGAATTGTTTAATGGCTGAAAGTAGAGACAGACGTGATAACAGTAAATGTTATTACAGAAGTCATGATGATGTTGTGAGATGAAAAGACGTGCCTGTAAGGGCAGTAGGGGCGAACGACACGTGTCTGAAAGAGCCATCGTTTCATAAACCGAGAAAGAGTATAAAAACTTATCTCTATCTTCCTCATAAATTATCTACAATTATAGAGATAGAAAAAGTGGTGTAACCAGTGTTTCTAGAAAGAAGAAATGTTTGAGTTTTGAGTGTAATCTCATTGAGAAAGCTTCATCTGGTGATAGATCAGAAACATCCAATTTTGGAGTTTGTTTCATTTAGTGTCTAGAGTAGGTGTCAACATTATCTCGTGGTTATCTAGTGTCAGTGAATACACGTGGAGCGACTACAGCTGGACTGACTGACTCTGAACAGGTAAGTGGGTTTCTAACTCTTTATTCTAAAAAGTTAAGCCTATGTATTTTACAGAGTATGAAAAAGTAATAAGAATATTTCCTTAAAGAAAATAGAACTTCTATTCGAATAGATTATTTTATATTTGAATAGAACTGAAAGATTCATTCTGTTCGATTAACTTTTAATGTTGTTCGAATATTTTGTAAAGGTTTGAATTGTATTCGAATAAAATTATCTTTGTTCAAATAATTTTCAACATTTTCATTTCTATTCCAATAGATTAATTGTTGTTCGAATAACTTTCATCAGTTTAATTCCTGTTCGAATAGATTAATTTATATTCGAACAAAGCTCGTGTTTTCCATTTTCCTTCTTAAGACATACTTACCTTTTTTCAAACACTCACTTCTTGAAAACCTATTTTTTGAGGACCTACTTTTTAGAGTGAAGAAAGATTTATCTTTGAGAGAATCAAATCACTCAAACCTTGAATCAATTAATTGATCAAGAAACCTTATTCATGCATTGAAGAACTGGATTGAAGAACTTGAGCGATTCAAGATTAGGAGCTTCGACGTGAGATTGGAGTGAGGCGTTGCGGGAACGAATTGATTGCAAGAAGATTAATTGGAAGAGAGATAACTATGGGAGGTGCTTATCGAGTCTGTAAGTGATTAAATTCTTGTAATTCTTTTTCAATAGTAGATTGTTTAGCTATCAGGTGATTCGATAGCAACCTGTGGGTTTTCTCATAAGAAAGGTTTCCCATAGGGTTAAAAATCTTTGTATTGTCTTTAATTTCCACTGCTTGCTTGACATTAGATAATCGTATCGACTTGATTTAGGTTAAGCGTAGACCATTAATTCAAAAGAATTATGACTTATTGATTTAGACCTAAAACAATTGAAATTGGTTAGTCTCAGGTAGCTAGTTATTTCAATTGGTATCAGAACGGTCACGCTTCGAAGTTTAACAACCTAAGCGCGAATCCCGGATAGTTTGGTTGAGAATAATAAGTTCCGAGAAGTTTGGAGGTCCTATAAATTGCCATTCATCCTTTGATGGCAAATAATACCCATACTGGAAAGTCTGAATGATTATATACTTACAATCAATCGAAGAAGATATATGGATTGTTGTTGAGGATAAATGAACACCCCCTACTGTGATGCAAGGTTAACCAGGGAGTGCTATTGAGGTCCTTAAACCTAGGAACTAATGGACAAAAGAAGAAAATGATAATGTTGGTTATAATTCTAAATGCCTCAATGCGATCTTTATGGCTGTGAGTCAAAATGAGTTTCGACATATCTCTGCATGTACCACTTCTAAAGAAGCTTGGGACATCCTAGTTCGAACTCATGAAGGCGATGATACAGTCAAAGAAAGTAAGCTTCAAATGTTTACTTCACAATTTGAGAATATCAGAATGAGTGAAAATGAACCTTTTGATGAGTTAAATGCGAGACTAAGTGATATTGTAAATAATAGTACCATATTAGAAGCTCCTTATTCTAATGTTCAAATTGTTCGCAAAGTCCTAAGGTCTCTTCCTAAGACCTTTAGATCCAGATGTGATGATATCGAGGAAGCTCAAGATCTTTAAAAAATGAAACCCGATACATTAGCTGGAAAATTGCGAATGTTCAAACTTGAGATAAGAATAGAAAACCCTGAAAAGAATAAGAGTGTTGCTTTCAAGTATTCATCTTACTCCTCTTCTTTCAAGGGTTCTAAAGAGGTTGATCACTCATATATCTCAGATGATGATGAAGGCCAAATATAGATTCATCAATTGCTCTTATTAGTCAACAATTTCAAAAAATCTTGAAGAAACGTCAGTTTCAAAAACAAGAACAAAAATAAGGGCAATCAATAAACTATAAACCACAACCTCATGATCGGGTCAAAACTTATAACCCGCAGACCAACAGTGATACTGACCTTAGTCAAGTTGAATGTTATAAATGTCACAAGCTTGGTCATTATGCCCATAGTTGTCCTATTAAAAAAATCTGGAACGAATCATAAAGCTATGAATATCAGGGTTACTTGGGATGACAGTGATGATGAACATGATAACAATGAGAGTCATCCCCAAGTATTTGATACCGGAAATTATTGTGCATATCTTGCGGTCCTTAATTGTGGTAGTAATAACTTTGATATTTTTGAACTTGAAAATTCTGATGAAAATCAGAGTAATCAAGAACAAAATGAGATTTAGGACTCGAGTCTTGAGGACTTGTATGATCAGACTCTCTTCAAGTGTATGAAACTAGGTAAACTGAACAAAGTCTTGAAAGACCAAGTTAATACACTTAAGTGCGATCTTAAAAACAAAATAGAGAATACAAGTCACAAGATAGAGGTACTTGAGAGTGAGAAACAAAACATTCATGATAAAGTTTTGCTTTTGGAAAAAGAAGTTAATGATGCAAAAGAGAAAATGAAATCAACTCTGGATGAACTTCATTCGGCCAAGTTTGACGTAGTTCTAACTCAACAGAAACTTCAGAAGTTCTGTCATGGGGCCATGAACATTGATAAAATGTTATGTATGGGAAAGACAGATAGTGATAAAAGGGGTCTAGGATATAATGAACCTCTTCCTAATGCCAAGACTCCTCAAATCACTAAGTTTGTGAAAGCAACTGCTCCTACTTTGGTGCCCAAATATAACATGACATCCACTACTCGTAATCACACCAAACGGCCCTCTTATTCTCAAATTTATTATTGTAGTTTATGTGGTCGAAATGGACATATTGCATCTTACTGTAGATTTGTTGAACCTTATCAACCATATGCTTGCTCTTTCAATGGATATAAATATAATTATAATGTAATTTTTACAAATAAGAAAAGTGAGAATGTGTCTAGATATTTTGCACATAAAACTACAGGTCAAAGAACTCTTCGAAGCATTTGGGTATGAAAGTTGGATTTGGCACCTCATATAAGGTGTAATGTTGCACTAACTACTTTGCATGCTTTCAAGTCAGTTCAATGGTATATGGATAGTGGGTGTTCTCGTCATATGACTGGTGATGAGTCCAAGCTGAGTCACCCAGAGGATATTCAGGGAGGTGATGTTACTTTTGGTGATGGGAGCATATCTCATGTGGCAGAAAAGGGAATGGCCGAAGGTCTTGGTACTCCAGCAATTGATAATATTCTCTTGGTTAAGGGGCTGAAGGCAAATCTTCTTAGTGTCAGTCAACTATGTGATATAGATCATACTGTTACGTTTTCCAGAGGTGGATGTGATGTTTTGAACTCTCAAGGATAACGTGTGATGTATGCTGCTAGAACCGCTGATAATTGTTATGCTATTCAACAAGAAGTTATATTATGTAATAAAGCAAAACTGAGTGATATGGACTTATGGCATCAAAAGTTGGGACATATAAACTTTAATGATTTATCCAAGATTACAAGTAAAGAGCTTATTCCGGGAGTTCTAAAGTTGGGAAGATTGAGCAACGTGGTGTGCGGTCCTTGTCAAATTGAAAAGCAAATAAAGAGCTCTCGCAAGAAGTCCAACAATATTGCTACTACCCGGATTCTTGAGCAAATACACATGAACTTGATGGGTCTTATGAGAACGACATCCTTGGGAGGTAAAATGTATATTTTGGTAATGGTGGATGATTTTTCTTGTTATACATGGATAGCGCTTTTGAAAGAGAAGTCTAATACTTTTGAAGAATTCCGCAGTATATCACATTGAATCCAAAATGAGAAAGATTGTTTTATTGATAAAATTTGAAGTGATCGTGGAGGAGAGTTTAAGGATACTGAGGTGATTGAGTATTGTACTTCTAATGGGATTAAACATGAATTCTCTGCTCCAATCATTCCACAATAAAATGGGATTGTAGAAAGGAAGAATAGAGTTCTTCAAGAAATGGGACGAGTTTTAGTTCACAGCAAGGATCTTCTGGCACATTTTTAGGGGGAGGCCATTCATACTGCGTGTTATACTATTAATAGAGTGTATCTATGTCCACTTACTTTAAACACGCCCTATGAACTATGGTTTGGAAAGAAGCCGAATGTCAACTACTTCTGGGTTTTTGGGAGTAAATGTTTCATCTTTAGAGATTGGGAAAATATTGGAAAATTTGACTCTCGGAGTGATGAAGGTATTTTATTGGGCTACTCAACAAATAGCAGAGCTTTTCCAGTCTATATTTTGAGGACTAATGGGATGATAGAGTCTTGTAATGTGGTTGTTGATGATACTTGCACCATTGGTTCTGCAGATGTGAGAGAAGATGATAGTACAACAGAAAATCCAGAAACATCTTCTAGTGACATTCTTGCATCGAGCCCTACATCAAAGATTGGTTATCCTTTGTGTACTCTACCACTTCCAGCTCCACCACTCCTTCCCGCCCCAAGTGTACCGCAACCCAGATGGTACCAAGTTCGTAAGGATCACTCACATACTGATATCATTGAGGATACAACCTCTCTGATTCAGACTAGGAGCCAACACCATGAGACAGTGCACTATATTTGTTATGTTTATGCGATCGAACCAACAACAGTAAAGGAGGCTCTTTCAGATGAATATTGGCTACATGCAATGCAAGATGAGCTTCGCCAGTTTCGACGTCAAGATGTTTGGGATTTGGATCCACGTCTTTCAAGTACAAATATCATTGGAACTAAATGGGTTTATAAGAACAAATATGACGAACTTGGGAATGTAATTCGAAACAAAGCTAGATTGGTCGCTCAAGGGTACAATCAAGTAAAAGGGGTTGGTGTTGCTGAAACGTTTACTCTTACTGCATGGCTTGAGTCTATTCGCCTACTGCTTTCTCTTGCTTGCCATCAAAAGTTCAAGTTACATCAGATGGATGTGAAGAGTGCTTTTCTGAAAGGGATCTTAAAGGAAGAAGTATACGTGGCCCAACCAAAAGGGTTTGAGGATCCTCATAATCTAGATCACGTGTTCTACTGGAAGAAGGCTCTTTACAGTTTGAAGCAAGCTCCTCGAGCATGGTATGAACGACTCACCAATTTTCTCTTAGCTAAGGGATTTGTTTGAGGGGGAGTTGATAAAACACTATTTATCCAACGGAAGGGAGGCACGATGCTTGTTGCATAGATATATGTAGATGATATTGAGTTTGGCTCTACATCGAGTTCACTAACCACTTCTTTTGCTGCTTTGATGAAAAGTAAATTTAAGATGAGCATGGTTGGGGAACTAACTTATTTCTTAAGTTTCCTAATATGTCAAGTGGAGAAAGGAATGTTTGTTTCTCAATCCATGTATGCCAGGGATCTTGTGAAGAAATTTGGTCTCTCTTCTATAAAATATGCCATGGCACCCATGAGTACTACTACAAAGTTAAGTAAGGACTCTGCAGGTAAGGATGTTGATCAAAAGATGTATAAAAGTATGATAGGTAGTCTACTTTATCTTACTGCTACTTGTCCTGATATTATGTTTAGTGAATGTATTTGTGCTCGTTATCAAAGTAGTCTGAAAGAGTCCCATTTATAGGCTGTTAAGTGTATTAATCGTTATGTATGTGGGACTTCTAATTTTGGCTTATGGTATTTACATGACACAACCTCTGAGGTTATTGGGTATTTCGATGCAGATTGGGCAGGTAATACAGATGATAGGAAGAACACTTCTGGTGGATGGTATTATATTGGAAATAATCTTGTGGCTTGGCAGAGCAAGAAGCAGAATTATATTTCTCAATCCACAACAGAAGCAGAGTATATTGCTGCAGGTAGTTGTTGCACTCAATTGATTTGGATGAAACAGATAGTGCATGACTATGGAATAGTCTAGGGGACGATGTCAGCTTTTTGTGATAATACGAGTACGATCAATATCCCTAAGAATTCTGAACAACATTCCAGAACCAAGCACATCGACCTTTGATTCCACTTTATCCGTGATCTTGTTGAGCGCAAGATAGTCAGTGTTGAGTATGTTCCTTCAAAGAGTCAGTTTGCAGATTTTTTCACCAAACCCTTAGATGCTATGAGGTTTGAGCTTTTGAGACGGTCAATTGGTGCCTGCTTTATTGATTAGGTATGCTTTTAACTTCCTCTTTACACTATTTTGTTAGATTATCACAGTGATATATGCTTGGTCAGATACGCTTTCTAATTTAAATGTTAGGACAGTTCAGTATAGTGTTTACTTGGATTTGATTTCTTTCACGGCAGTTAACTATCGCATGCTTAGATAGATAGGCACTCATTGATATTATACTTTAGGATACATGTAGAGACTTCGTACCTAATGTTATATGAGGATCTGACCTTATTTATGAGCTTGAAGTGTTATGAAATTTACTCTTCTCTTGGATCCTGTTGTTTGTGATCTCATTTCGTTTCTTTACTCAATTTTCAAATGGTAACTTCAAGTTCAAGCTAGTCTAATAGAACATTCTCTATACTTGATTCGAGACGAAAAATACTATGTGAGACCGAAGATATGATAATAAGCTTTTTATTGCTACACATTTTTTGGCATTCGTTATTCATAGCCATATTTTTATCCACTCGTAGCCCTTTGTGCCTGAAAATAAACATTTTCATTTTTTTTTACCCAAATCCTTTATTCATTTACCCGTTTGTTCTGAGACTTTTCAGTGAAAAAATATAAAGGGGGGGGGGGGGGTTAGAAAAGCTTAATGAAAGAATAGATTGTTTTTCCCCATATCCTTGATCGTATATAACTTTGGATCTTAATAAAAAATAAAAAAAGGGGGAGGGGGAACAAGAAAAGAAAAGATAAGAAAAATGGGAAAGAAGTAGCGGAAGAAGTTGTTATGATATATGTGTACTCCTTAAAGAGGAAGAATGTCAATTGGTGAACTCTTTTTGAAGGAAGAAATGGAAAGAGTATAACTGTAGTCTTAGAATGCCAACAAAACACCTACTCCGTCATATGCCTACCCGTGCCTACATTATAACCTTTTAAAGACCTGTTTGATCTTGAGTTTTGCACAGTTAGTTTAGTGGAGATGGGAGATATGGAGTCTATATTAATTAACTTGACACCATTAATGATAATTGATTTCCTGTCCATGAGATCTTCCAGCTCACGGTGCGCTGCTTGTTTGACAAAATATGAGTCTTTTTATGTATATTATTCATAATCATATTTCACACAGAGTGTTAGCTAGTCAATTCTCAGTGAGTTCGAGTGACCACCGATGAGAGGCCTAAGTTAAAACAACTTTCCTTATAGTGTCATATCTCTGAATGTTAGGTTTGTTGAATGCATGGTACTATTTTACGTTGACTGCGCACGCACACACACTCTGAGTAAATATTTATTTTGTCTAAATTTTCTATTGAATAATTTCCTATATGATATTCATATAGCCTGTGATTAGTCTCTGATCTATAGCAGACAGGGGGAGTATTGCTTACTTATTATTCTATTATTCCTTTGAGTTTATTGTTTTTCCTGTTGTGTTCCATTTCGTTCCTGTGTCTATTAAGAAAAAAATCTCTGTTTGAATAATTTTTTTATTTATTTGAATATTTTGCTTCAGATTTTTTTTCTTTATTTTATTCGAATACATTACTTGACTTGTTCGAATATTTCTCTTCAGTTTTTTTAAGGGGGCACACTTTCTATTCGAATACGTTCTGGACTTATTCGAATATGTTCGAACATAAAGCACTCTTATTTTGTTTTATTTTTTTCTTTCTATTCACTCACTCTCTCTCCATACGAAGCGATTTTTTTGGCGCAATCTCTCCTCTTGATCGTCATTACATCACCTATGATATCTTGACCAAATTCAACCCTCGAAGTTCCTCTAATTGCTTCAATTTCATGTTCTGGGGTCGAATTGATGCCCTAATTCGTGGCTGCTGTAAATTAGGGTGATTTTCCTTGCTCTCTCTCGAATTAAAAGTTGGTTTTTTTACTCTATCTCTTTGTCTTCACCTATTTCGGCTGGTATTGTGTGGGTTTTCAATTGCTTGGGGGGGGGGGGGGGATTGTTGTTGGTTTCGATTTGGTTTGAGAAATTAGGAGTTTTTTCTGTTAAAATTGGAAGTGGTTTGATCTTGATGAAGTTGGCTGTTGGTTATGCTTGGTAATTGGTTATTTGTAATTGAGGATGCTTGTTTTGTGCATATTGGCTTTAATTGGTTGTCGAAAGTAGTGCTACAAAACTCTGCTTGTTGGTTGCACTGGTGATTTGGTTTATTACTGCGGAAAAGTATGTTTGTTTGGGTTGTGAAGTGCAGGTAGGAAGTGGGAGTTGTGTGCTTGTTTATTGGGGTTCCCCTGCTTAACCGTATGGGTTGAGTTTGGGGAAATTGGTAATTTTCATGCAGGTTGTGTGAGGAGATTGTTGAGGTTTGTGTTTGATAGTGTTTACAGAGGATTCTATATATATTGTATTGTCTGTTATGGCAAGGGTGTCCTATTCCCAATTCGAGCAGTATAGCAAAACAGAGACGAACGAATCCAGGTACTAGGATGGGTCCTCGTCATACTAACCCTCTAGGCTCTCGATATGGAGGAGCTAGTGGAGCTGGGGTGTCTAGTGCAGGAGAATGACTTCCTAATCTTCCCCATTGGTCAACCCCGAAATTAGGGTTTAAGTTTAGAAGATATCAAAAAGAGGTAACTCTAGATAGGGAGGAGTTACGTATAAAATATCGAGACATCTCCACGATTTTTTATATTTTTGCTATATATGGTTGGACTGGGATTATGGAACCTCGGCTGCCGTGCTACCCTCGATTAGTGCGACTCTTCTATGCTTCTTTACATGTTGTGCAAGGCACGGGAATCGACAAGACGTTCAGGGTCTCCATAAATGGGTCTGAGTTTCATATAGATTCGGATGATATCCGGAAAGCTTTTGGTCTAGGAGAGTCTGACCATCCCGATGTGGAATATTTAGAGTGGCCTCTGATTCTTAGTCAGTTTCCTCCCAAGGAGAAGATGTAGTAGGAGCTTCTGGTTGTTGAAAAGAAGAGCGGTCCCTATCTTAAGTGCAAGAACCTGAGCCCAGCACTCTGCCTTTTCCATATGGTGGCTCATAGGAACATCATTCCCCAAAAGGGGAATAAGAATGTTCTGGTGGGCATTATACTTTATCTAGTATATCTTTACGCTAAGGAGCTCAGTGTTGACTTGGTCCTCATTATCATGCATGAGATGTTTACCATGACAAACCCAAATCATCAGACATGGACTTTGCCTTGCAGCATATTCATCTCCCAGCTTCTGACTGAGATGGGGTATGTTATTCGTCCAGATGAGGAGGTTGATGCAAAGAACGAGGTTATTAACTCTCGGTATTGGGAGAAGAGCAAAAAAACATATAATCGTAGAGACGGCATTTAAGACCGAAGGGGATGAAGAGGACTCGGAGACTGAGTCTACACCTGCTAGACAAGTTACAAGACCTTCTACTTCCAGGACAGCTACTGTATGTACCTGGTACTTCTACATCTGCTCCTACTGGATTGGTCCCACGTGATTTTGCTTTTCTATACACCTACATGGAGTTTTTTTCAGCTCAGATAGAGTCTTATTATTTTAGTGGTATGGATACTAAGATAGCCCGGCTCCAGACATCTGTGGACGGATTGAGTAGTATAGTGCGAGCCTTGTCGAGTGGTCCTCCCACTGCAGATACAGCTGAGGAATCTTAGGTCTTTTGAGATTTTGGTTTTAACCAGTGCACTTTAGAGTGATAGTCTTTTGTATTTTGTCATTTCAAGGATTTTTTTGTGATTCTGCTCTCTTTAGTGCATGTATATTTTGTATGGATCCTTTATTTTGACTTTACTATGTATTAATAGTTCCTTTTATGCATGGATACTCTTTTCATGATATTTACTCGTTCATAACTGTTATTTAATTTGCCATGTCTGATATGGTTCTATTTTTCCCTCTCTTTTCTCTTGATTACCCTTTGTTCTTCTGTGTCAAAAAGGGGGAGAGATGTTTCTGACAGGTAAGTCAGGTAAGTTCTTTGTTGTCCTCTGAATTCTTTATTTTGAATATGAACGGTTACATGATATAACTTGTTTAGTGTGCAGGGATTTCAGAGGCTAGGCTCTTGAGTATGGATATTTTATGAGTGAGTCAGTCCATCGAGTATGTATTTTTTCAGTTATTATCTCTAGTTCTAGTTTTGACACAAAATGAACCAAAGAGAGAGATTCAAACATCCAATTTTGGAGTTTGTTTCATTTAGTGTCTAGAGTAAGTGTCAATATTATCTCGTGGTTATTCGGCGTCAGTAAATGCACGTGGAGTGACTACAGCTGGACTGACTGACTCTAAACAGGTAAGCGGGTTTCTAACTCTTTGTTCTAAAAAGTCAAGCCTATATATTTTACAGAGTATGAAAATGTAATAAGAATGTCTCTATAAAGAAAATAGAACTTCTATTCGAATGGATTATTTTCTATTTAAATAGAACTGAAAGATTCCTTCTGTTCGAATAACTTTTAATGTTGTTCGAATATTTTGCAATAGTTTGAATTGTATTCGAATAAAATTATTTTTGTTCGAATAATTTTCAACAGTTGTATTTCTATTCGAATAGATTAATTGTTGTTCGAATAACTTTTATCAGATTGATTCCTGTTCGAATAGATTAATTTTTATTCGAACAGAGCCTGTGTTTTCTATTTGCCTTCTTAAGACATACTTACCTTTTTTCAAACACTTACTTCATGAAAACCTATTTTTTGAGGGCTTGTTTTTTTAAAGTGAAGAAAGATCTATCTTTGAGAGATTCAAGAGAGAATCAAATTACTCAAACCTTGAATTAATCAATTGATCAAGAAACCATATTCATGCATTGAAGAACTAGATTGAAAAACTTGAGCGATTCAAGATTAAAAGCTTCAACTTGAGATTGGAACGAGGTGTTGTGAGAACGCGAAATTGATTGTAAGAAGATTAATTGGAAGAGAGATAACCATGGGAGGTGCTTATCAAGTCTGTAAGTGATTAAATTCTTGTAATTCTTTTTCAATAGTAGATTGTTTAGCTATCGGGTGATTCAATAACGACCTCTGGGTTTTTCTCTTGAGAAAGGTTTCACACAGGGTTAAAAGTTTTTGCCTTATCTTTAATTTCTATTGCTTGCATGACATTAGATAATCGTATCGACTTAATTTAGGTTAAGCGTAGACCATTAATTCAAAGGAATTATGACCTATTGATTTAGATCTAAAACAATCGAAATTGGTTAGTCTCAGGAGACAAGTTATTTCAAGAACTATGTTGGAAAAATAACGTAATCAATCACTTTATGTAAAAGCTGTTGGCAAGGTAAAAGATTGCGGATCTTCTAGTATAGGTTAGTAAATTATATTCCTCTATTTTGATTGTATTGTCTAGTATTATGTTGTATGATGTTGTTTGTTCATCGCCTTTGTATGTAAGTGATTTGTGAATGTCAAATTTGGGAATGTAGGGGGCTAAGGAATAATTGTTCGCCTGTATTTTTTTACTGTTTGTAAAAGCTTTGGGTATGGTAACAAAAATTTAGAGATAGAAAAATGTTTTTGAAGAAGAAGAGGGAAAGTTGAAAATGATTTTATGTTATTTTGGAAAGTTTTAAAAATGAATGTCTTGACTTGGTAAACTAGGTATAAGTGGGGATTATTTCTGCTGTGTGTATGGTATAACATGTAATTTTGCAAGTGTTGAATCATAAAAGTATAGAAAATGATAAAAAGATTGTGTGTACCTGTAGCATATGAGTAAATTTGTAGTGGCATCTAGTTTAAAGGAAACATCATCGTCAAGTAGGGAGGACGATTATAGTAGTATAAAAGAAGATGATAGATAGGATGGAAGTTACTGTATGTGTAGAGGTTGGTGGACCCAGTAAAGTAAGTAATATTGTAGAAGAAGATGATACAGGAGTAAAAGATAAGTCATTTTATATATTTCTAGAGAGAGTAGATGTAGGGAAAGAATTTTTGACATTGAAAAAAAAGTTAAAAGGGGAATAGGGAAATTATATGATTGAGCAAGGCCTATGGTTTAGGTCCTTGGTACCCGGGAAAGGGGAAGAAGGGGTATACTGCCAAGTTCTAGGCCTAATATGTAAAAAAAGGAGAAAGGCATTAGTGAAGATGTAAAAATTACGTACTATAATGGGGTGGGGATGGCAGGCCCGAATGATGGTTTTTTGTGCTATCTGAACCAGGTCGTATATGGCCTTAAGATTCTTCTGACCTTTTTTCAATAAGGGGTTATGAATTCATTGCAATGTTTCTCTGCCCAACTAAATTGGAATGTATTTGAGATGATGAGGGTGCGTGAGGCAATGAATGATAGGTAGAGAGAGAACGGGACTGCAAAGCAATTTACAGCAGATGGCGTGCTAAAATTTTATAGAATAAAGTATGTCAAAGGTCGTAATAGCGGTTACCTATTTAGTCACTCGTCTAGGCCAAAGTTTTATGACTTTGAATAGGTTGGTAGACCATATAACGACCACCTTGTATGGGTAGGGGCAATTGTATGCAGGTTCTAGATGAACCACCGCTCATCCTGAACCATAAATATTTGAATCCGGGTAAGTCACGCCTACTAACTTGACCAAATATAAGTCTATCTTCGAGCTACTAACCATTTTCTTAATTTTGTTTATCAGGTTCTGATCCTAAATTCTTTCCTAATAACACGAGCTTGTTCGACTGCATAGCCCTTTAACAGTCGAGTTGAAGCAAGTACTTTGTGAGTTAAATATCCGTAGGGATAAAAGGGTAGACTCTAGAGTTCCCAAAGTGCAATGAGCTCATGAAAATCGAGCTATGGCCGAGATGAAGAAGACCCATCTTCCTTTAGGTAACTTGACTGGTATCCTTCTGCCTGTTCTAGAGAGTACGAGCGTTGGGCAGAAGTTTTAGAGGCAGAAAAAGATAGCGCTTGAAGCTTTTCCTTCTACTGTGGTGGTGACCCAAGGGAAAGAAGGCGATATGCTTATTGTTGATGCTGTAATGGAGGAATAGGTGGTGAATGAGGTCGCTCCTTCAGAAGTTGACAAGAGATCGCTGAAAAGGAAACAACATGAGCTTGATGACAGTGACCATACAGATGCTAAGGCTGCAGCCAAGCAAAGATAAATGGAGCAAATGTTTTTTTTATGATGACGGGGATCGAGCCGAAGCAGCTCGAAGGGATATTTTAAGAGCAAACAACTTGTGTACGTATTGATACTCTCTATTTGTTGTATTATGGTTAATATTTGTGTGACTAATCTTGTATTGACAGCTCTCGATGCTGATGAAGAGAGCTACAAGTTTTGTTGAGAAGAGAAGCCAGGAGTTCAGAGAGCTTACTCACAGGTTCGATGCTCAAATAGCTTGGATGAAGGAACACGAGGAGTAACTCAAGAAGGAGAAAAAGAGTAAGGCTGAAGAGTTAAAGGTTGTTGAAGAACGATATATAGAGTTAACTGAGTGCGAGGAGACTTTATCAGAAGTGTTTGGAAAGATATAGGATGAGAGAAATCATATGATCTAGTCTTACCATCACTTTGGGCTGATCACGACCGATATCGATCTAGGCATAGCTGGCAGGTATCTTGAGATAGTATTTACTTCAAATACAGAAGACAAACTGGTGAACGATGTTGTTGCTCTAATCAATGTACCTATTCTGCAAACTGAGCAAGTTCGAGCTGCTGGTACTGAAGTGGATTCTCTGTCTGAGGTAGAAACTGCAAGAATATTTAATCAGTTTGTGGTATTTTGTTTCGAACTAAGTTGTTCTGTCCTAACTTTTATGAGATTGTCTTCTGTGTGTTATATAACTATTAAGTTTGATAGACATCTCTGTATTGTACTTTGTTTGTATGATAACAAACAAATTGCAATCTGTGTATGAGGTAAAGCGGTTGAGAAAAACTATTTATACTCTGAAGAGATTGTTGAGTAGAGCGAGAGATTTTGTGACTTGTATTTAACAGGAACTAAATAAAACTGAGTATGAGATAAGACAGTTTAAGTCTAATTCGGAGAAAATTTTTAAAGAATTATATGATCTTCAGTACATATATGCTAAGATAAAAATAGAAAGGGATGAGGTTTTAAGTAAAACAGAGGAAATGGGGGCGCTAGTACGAAAACTGAAAGACTTGACCTATTTTATTGACCCGAGTGATAAAGCTAGGTGTCAGAAGCTTTTGGTAATTCTAAAACTGTATTTTGAGGCCGAAGTAAATAGTGAGGAGGTTTAAAATAAGCTTATGTAGAGCTATTGAAGGAAAGGAGTGTAGTGTCTGACCTAGCTTTAGTTATGCTTTTAGCTCAAGAAGTACGTAATCATCATAGCGTAGAGACAATAAAATGCTCAGCTCGAGTTGTTGTGTCTATTATTTGGGGTGACGTAGGACCCTTACCTGATGCTCTTGGCCTTATGTA
Source organism: Kingdonia uniflora (assembly GCA_014058105.1). NCBI lineage: Eukaryota > Viridiplantae > Streptophyta > Magnoliopsida > Ranunculales > Circaeasteraceae > Kingdonia > Kingdonia uniflora. The sequence goes on from JACGCM010000622.1 coordinate 3,193,044, forward strand.
TGATCGAAGAACAATGAGGATTGTATTTTTCAAAATAAGGAAAAAGCAAATAGAGGTGCAAAGGAAATTAGAGGGTGAGTTAAAGAATTTGTAAAATGTGCTAACGCAAAGTATGGAGCAAAAAACATCATTGGCAAATCAATTGACAAAGGAAACAACTGTTATAAGGAAAGTATAAGGTGATTTGAGAGCGTTGGGTATATTGCAGAAGGAAACGCATAAGCATTTGTATAGGGCGCATATGCAATTGAGGGAACACCTGTATCCGTCACGAGCAAAAGTCATAACTAAAATAGACCATGATCGTCATACAGAAAGTGTGATTGAGTTTTATGGAGGGGAGCTAACAAGGGTAGAGAACGAATTTAGGAAGTTGTGATGGATTGTGGGAAAGATTTTGATGTAGAAAATGAAAAAGTATGTGGTTTACAAAGGATGAAAAGGAAAAGGTTGTTGAAAAACTAGCTCCAAGATCAAGATAAAATTTGTTAGAAAAGGACGAGGAGGTCAAGAGCCTGATACCTCGGTCATAGCTAAAGAAAAGTCATCAGAAAGTGGTGACCTTTGTAGCACCTTTGGATAAGTCAAGAAGTTCGGGAGATAGGGGCAATTCTCTCGTAGATCGAGGGAGCGAAAGTAAGGTAGTTAAGTTTTCACCAACTTGCATATGGATAGCACATTTGTGCACTGTTTTGATGATAAATAAAATCTGTTATCTGTGATGATAATATAAATATAAATATAAATAGAGATGTGGATCGATACTACTCAAGTATTATATTGTTGAGTAAAATTGTTAACTGTGATAGGTAAACTATTTTGATACACGAACTAGTATGTATGTGAAAGTTAACTGTTGCTAAAGTGGAAACTGATAGAGGTTCAAAACCAGTGTGAAGCGTTGGGTGTGTTGAATGAAAAATTGAACATTGAGTTAAATTTTCATCAGGAAGCTCGAAAAAATGCTATGGAATTAAATGATAAAATGGAGGCGAAGGTAGCTGAAGAGAAAAGTATGGTAAGTCATCTGATCGAGCAATTGGAAGATAAAAAGGTTGAACTAGCCATTGTGCAAAAAAAATTGAGGAATTAAAGGAAGTTGAAAAAAAAAGGGTTGGACATTGAAAAAGTTCAACGTCGTGCCTGTAATATTTTAGAACGAATAAACTAGCAGGAGGTGGAACTAATTCCTGCGTGAATTAAAATAGCAGAGTTGTTGGCGATGTTGAAGAAAGTAGAAGATAGTGCTAAAAGATTACAAGTTTGGATAAATACGCTTGAAGCGGAAATAGTTAATATGCGAGTTGTTGTGAGGGAGGCCGATGGACGTGCTCGTAAGTTTAAAGGACTATGATATACGACTAATGTTAGGGTAAAAGAGTTAGAGAAAGCCAACAACAAACAAAATAAATTAATAAAAAAAGTATTGGCTTAATATAGGGACTTTAGAGGACACAGTTCAAGTGTTGGAGTTAAATGTGTTGGAGTACTAAAAGGAAATTGGGGAATTGATTAGCTCGACCAAATTGGAGGCAGATCTTGATATGGCTTAGCAAAGTTTGAATACAGGGGTTATTGAGAGGGATCATAATCAGTTCGTTATGGAGGAATTAATGGTTATGTTAGGAGAAATGGACGAATTCATGACGGTAATGAAAGCACGTAATAAAGCTTATGTGGATGAAAAACGGGTGATGAAAGATCGCTGTAAAACTTTAGAAGTGATGCTGAATAAGGCTAAGGGGAAAATTGCAGAGGTCGTTGTCCCTGACAAGGTTAAGGGCAAGGCAAGTAACGTACATGACAGAGAAATGATGGCAGTGTTTTCATTTTTTATGTCTGAGTTCAAGAAATTGGAAAAAGAAAGAGACACGGTTTATGATAGCATGATCGCAAATGGTGTACAATATGATATGCAGCTAGTGTGAACTGAATATATGGAGCATATTATGTCAAAAATTGGTGCTCTTACTAAGAACAAGCTAAATAAAGGAAGACAAATTGTTACTTAGAGGGGACCAGAACTGATGCGTCTGCGACTTTCGAGAAGTGGGGAAAGTTTGCATGGCGATGTTCTATCTGATAGTTTGAGAGATTGAGGAGGCAATATTATTAATGTAAAAAAGAATTATTCGTACTATACCAACTGAAATATAGTAGATAGAGTGTGAAGGTTATGTTATAGCCAAATTTGGCGAATAGTAGAATTACTGAGTTGTACGTATTTGTACATACCTTTTGATGAACCAATTAAGGTGTAGAAGTCTATTGTATGTTAGCCAGATTGGGGAACCGATAGCCGACTTGTTATCTAATAGAAGATCGCATTGTCTGAAACAATAAGCAATCTATTATGTAATAGAAGATCGAATTGGCTGGAGCAACAAATGATCTGTAATATAATAGAAGATCTAATTGGCCGAAGCAACAAGCGATCTGTAATGTAATAGATTGATCGAATTGGCTAAAGAAACAAACAATCTGTAATATAATAGAAGATCGAATTGGCTAAAACAACAAACAATTTGTAATATATAGAAGATCGAATTGGCCAAAGCAACAAGTGATCTATAATAAAAAAATGGGATGAACTCATTGGTTATCTATGATATTATAAACGTGTTTTGTATATATAAGTACTTGTATGAGATAGTAGAAAAGTACTGTAATGTAGAGAAACCAAACACAAGCATTTCATTGGTGTAAGATTGGCGTACACAAAATATAAGATATAGTAGAAGAGTACTGTATGACATAGTAGAAAGTACTCTGATGTAGGGCAATCAAACATAAGTATTTCATTGATGAAGGAACGACGTACAAAATAATAGAGATAGTAGAAGAGAACTATATGAAATAGTAGAAAGTACTCCGATGTAAGGCGATCAAACATAGGTATTTCATTATTATAAGAATGACATACACAATTGGAAAAAATAGTAGAATAGTATACTGTGATAAAATATTATCTGTGATATAACTTTAATTTCCTCGTGTTCCAAGGATTAGAGGCACGATCTCCATTTTCTGTGGCGAGGTCATAAGAGCCAAGTCTACTTTTTCTGACAAAAATAAAAGGTCATTCCCGATTTTTTGTGAGTTTTCCAGCATTGAGTTCATTTGTATGCTTTGGTATCTCTCGTAGGATGAGATCTTTAATATTGAACACTCTATGGCGAACTCATTTGTTATATAACCTTGCTAAAGCCTGATGATATCTTCCCAAGTTCATGACTGCTCTATCTCTTGTTTCGTCGATCCAGTTCATGTTACACACCAACTGGAATTCGTTTTCTTTGTCTGTCAAGGTATGATCACGTAATGGGTGATGATATTGAGCGATGATGATTTCTTTGGTACTGTATACCAACAATAATAGCGTATATCCAATCGATACTGGAAGTATTGTTCGGTATGCCCATAATACATGTGGTAATTCTTGTACTCAATTCCCCTTCTTTTCTGTCAAACGCTTTTTGATTCCGTCGACTATAGTTTGATTGGCAATTTTGGCCTGACCATTTCCTTGTGGGTAATACCAATTTAAAGGAGATTGAATGATGTTATGCTAGTTGACAAAATCAACGACCTTATAATCAACGAACTGTGGTTTATTGTTGATTCTGATGAGGTGGGGGTAGCCAAACTATTTGATAATAGTTTCCCATATAAACTTGATGACTTCGTCTTCACGTGTTCGACATAAAGGAACTGCTTCAACTCATTTGGTAAAGTAGTCCGTTACTACTAGGAGGTGCTTCCATTTTCCTGGTACAATTGGGAATTCTCTCATGAGATCATCTTTTGAATGGCTAGAAAACTTTGCTATAATGGAGTTCCAAAGCTGGAGCTCAAATTTTGGGTCCATGTCATTGGCAGGCGTCACATTTGCTCGCTTATTCGATGGCTTGAGCTTTTATTTTAGACCAAAAGACTCCTTGAGTAAGAGCTCGGTTTGTTAAAGACTGTCCTGCCGTATGAGATTCACAGGTGCCTTCGTGTAGATCGTCCAAGAAGGCTTGGGCCAATTTATCAGATAAACATTGGGGATAGGGTCCTGTAACCAATTTTTTGTAAAGGAAATTATTGTCGACGACATAGTGTTTAACATTGTCTATCAAACGTCTTCTTTCATTAACATCTTCGAGGAGTTTACCATCAAATTTGTTTTTTGGCCCGATGTATGTGAGGAAAGGTCGACTCTAATCGTCTTTGACCTCTTCGCCACCCCCAGTATTAACAAAATTTGAGTTGATGATGCTAATACTGGGGGTGGATACTATTTCGATCTTCAAATATAGAGCTTATGTTCCAAAGAATCCCGCAAGATAGGCAAGGGAATCAGAATGCCTATTTTCTTCGTGAGGCAAATGTTTGATGGCAGCTTTTTGAATCTACTAATTCTGTTAGCTACTACTGCGGCATAATCGATCATCTTTCTATTTTTCTGATATTTGTCTGTATAGTGGTTCACGATGAGTAAAGAGTCTGTGTACACAGATAATCCGGGCACACCAATCTCTAAAGCCATATCTAGTCCATGGATTAGTGCCTTATATTCGGTTTCGTTGTTTGTGGCTTCGAAGTTGAGTCAGATTAATTTCTCAATTCTGTCATTGGAAGGCGTGATAAGAACGATCCTGATGCTTGACCCAGATGGTCCGGCAGAACCGTCAATTAGAAGGTGCCAACCTTTCTTGGATATCCAATTTGACTTTTCCTCAAACTGTTCCTCATTTATGTCAGTACTATCCTCTTGCCAGTCAGGGTCATCTACTAGAAGTCTGCAAAGAAATATGTTATTGCTTGCCCTTTTTTGAAATATCGTGCTTCGAATCGTATATCGTACTCACCAAGAGTAATTGACCATTGCTAAACTCGTCTAGTCTTTTTTTGTTTGGACAAGATTTCGCGCAGGGGATAATTTGTCATTACTCGAACTGAATGGGATTGGAAATATTATTTTAAGAGAAATTTTGACTACAGTCCCACCTACAAACTGAATATTTGCCTTTAGTCCCCAAGTTGCTTAAATATGCAGTTTTGGTCCCCAAATTACCTATGACTACAGGTCAACCTCCGTTGAACTCAAATTTTGATATGAACTGACTAAACTACATTCGCACGAGTTGCACGTGATTTCCTCTAACAGGTAAACAAGTTGTCTTCAGGTCATCTCTTCACCAAAACTCTGTCTAACGGTTATCTCCTTTTCCAAATACCCCAACGATCATTTCCTTCCCAAATGCCTTTAATTTTCTAAGTTTTGGTATTGGTCATCTCCTTCCCAAATACCTCCATTAAGGCTCTCTCTCTCGCACTCTCTTTCATTTCTGAGTTTTAGTGTTGGTTTGTCTCTGTGTCTATAGGAGGTGAAGATGGAGATAGTGGTGGTGGTAATGATGATATGAAGGTAAAATAACTTTATATCTCTCTATCTTTCTAATTAATCAGGTGTTTTATATGAATTTTGAGAAATCACCATTAACGCTTAAATGTAAGAAATGAGGACTAAAGACAAATTACAGAAACATAAATTGGGACTAAATACTAACTTGTTGATGATTTATGATTTTTGTTATAGGATAATTAGTGTTCTATTTGTGATCAAGTTTTTCATGGTATTGGGGATTGTTCATGGCTATATAGTATGTACAAAAAGCCAAATTACAGTAGAATAATACAATTCCATGTCTCTAAATCAATAAAAAAATCCCTGGTTGAAAATACTTAAAATGCCAATTCCCAACATATGGTGTTTTCCAATGGTTGAGTGAGGCTATTGGGCAATTTTCAAATTTACCAAGTATAAGTAGTCCCTCTTTCCAAGGTGGTTGCTTTGGTTGTGAGAAAATGGGGTACTGGTAGAGAAAATGCCCTTGGAGGACTGTAGTTTGCCCTAAAGGTCATTTTGGATTCATGAAATTGTGTAAATCTATTGCTCAAAGAAGCAAGGGTAAGAAATTCTTAGTTTGTAAAAATATTGAATGTAAGCACTTTATGTGGCTAAAGGACTATATGCATGAAGAAGGAAAGAAGGATGCAGAATTTGAGGCTAATTTGAATGTGAAGGTGAGTGTGACTATGGGATTAGATGAATTTTGCAAGGAGTTTAAAGGGAAATCTTCAATGGGATGAGATTGGGAGTGTAGTGGTTAGAGATGGTTACTATGTAAGAGGTTAAATCTTAGGGATATTATACCTTGTTTACCATATTAATTAAAATGTTCTATTATTTTTAAAGTTTCTTCTGATACAAGTTATGTGCAATTCTTCTTATACAAGTTTGTTATGTTTATAGTCTTAGTTATTAGTGATCCTGTGTGCACACTCTGCACATACTTAAAATAATTCCAAACCTTCCCCTCTAACCATTATCCCTCCAATTACCAACATTAGGAAACCAAAATCTTATAAAACCCTTTAAATGCATTTTCTTTATAAAACCAAGTCTTTCCCCATTCCCTTCTTCAAAACACAAGTATTTCTTCTCTTCTTTTTACTTTTCTTCTCTTTAAAACCTCAAAAATGTATATTTTCTCGACAACTGAGAGTGACTCTTCTTCTGAAGAAGAATACATTAGATTTGTTGGATGCTATGATTCATCCTCCAACAGTGAGGCTAACTAGACGGAGGAGGAGGGGAGTGAGTATGGGTAAACAGAAGAAGAGAAGGAAAAGAAATATATGAGGAAGAAGAAGAGATAGATGAGGAGGACGAAGAAGGGACAAATGAGGAGGAAGAAGAAGAGACAGATGAGGAAGAAGAAGAAGAAGAGATTGTAGAAAATGAAGCAGAAGAGAAAGATGAAGGTTTTGTTTGTATCTGTGGGTATTGCTTTATTTTCTAGGTTTTCTTTTGGGATCCCTTCTCTTTTTGGTATGTGATGATGTGTTTGATTTTTGTTTGGGATCCCAAAAAGTGTTTTCGTTTTTGTTTAGGTTCTCTTTCAATTTTTGCATTGTGGTGGCGGCAATTGTTTTGTGAATTAATGGAAATGCAATTTCCTTTATAGATATCTCTTATATCTAACATCTTATATCAGACCAGTTAGAACTGCAATTTATTTGTAACTGCCTTTTTTTGTATTGTGGAACTACCTTTTTTTTTTACCTTTTGCCTTTTTTGTATTGTGGCAATTTAAGATCAGTTTAAGTACCTGCGCATTTCAGACCACTGAGTACCTGCACACCTACACATTTCAGACCACTGTGACCTTCTGCACATTTTAAACCAATCAGACATTTCCCCATACCTTTTGTATATTTTAGACCAGTCAGACCTTTCCCCATACCTTCTGCACATTTCAGACTAGCCAGACCAATATGAGTACCTTCTGCACATTTCAAACCAGTATGACTTTGTGAGTACCAATAAATTTTTAGAGATATAATAGACAAATAATAACAAATAAGCACAGGCATGTAATAGAGCACCTGTTAAGTTACAAAATAGACAAACAATAAACATTTATGAAAAAAACTGTAAAAACAAATAGACAAACAACAAACATTTTCAGTCTAATAAAAAAATAGATAGTAATTATTAACATTTTTAGTCTAACAAACATTTTTAGTCTGCATAGCCAAACAAATATACTTTATAGCATGCAGTTAAATGTTTCAAAATTAAGTCACACTGTCATACTTTCCAATTCTTGCCAAGAGATTGATAACCTTTCTTGTAAAGGTTAGAGCTTGGGGCTTGAGCTTGCTGTGTTGATGCTCTAGTTTACCTTGGGGCTTGAGCTTGGCATGTTGATGCCCTAGTTTATCTTTGAGTTTGAGTAGCTTGAGACTGCCTTTGGGCTTGACTTGCTTGACTCTGCCTCGAGGCTTGAGTAGGTTGAGACTGCCTTTGGGCTTGACTTTCTTGACTCTACCTTGGGGCTTGAGTAGCTTAAGACTGCCTTTAGGCTTGACTTGTTTGATTCTGCCTTGGGGGTTGAGTAGCTTGAGACTGCCTATGAGCTTGACTTGCTTGACTTTGCATTGGGGTTTGAGTAGCTTGAGACTGCCTTTGGGCTTTACTTGCTCTAGTTTGCCTTGGGATTTCAATAGCTTGAGACTGGCTTTGGGTTTGACTTGCCCTAGTTTGTATTGGGGCTGTAGTAGCATGAGACTGCCATTGGGCTTGACTTGCTCTAGTTTACCTTGAGGCATCTGTAGCTTGAGAGTGCCATTGGGCTTGGCTTGCTCTAGTTTGCCTTGGGGAATCTGTAGCTTAAGACTGCCATTGAGCTTAGTTTGCTCTAGTTTTCCTTGGGGCATCAGTAGCTTCAGACTACCATTGGGCTTGACTTGCTCTAGTTTGCCTTGGGGCATGCATCAGTAGCTTGAGTTTGCCTTTGAGTTTGCCATAGGCCTTCGGTAGCTTGAGTTTAGCTTTGAATTTGCCTTGGGGATTGAACTTGCTGTGTTGATGCTCTAGTTTGCCTTAGGGCTTGACTTGCTTGAGTTGGCCTTGGGGCTTCAGTGTCGTGAGTTTGCCTTGCACCCCTAGAAGATCTCCCACCACCACCACCTATACCACCACTTCCCCTTCCTTACATATTTGGTGTTACAGGTGGTAAGCCAACACTACTCATATGTCTTGCCATTCTAATATTTGTATCTACCCTCTTAGGTACCCTTGCCACTCTTGGCCTTGGTGTTGCTGGTGCACATTTACAAGTTTTCTTGTTGTGACCATAGTCACCATATTTTCCACATCTCTTTTGCCTCTTTTTTCTTTATCTGGATCAGGGATTCTTTGTTTTCTAGGTCACCCAGCTCCTCTCACCAATGGGGGAGGTAGAAAATGGTTTTCTTGGTTTGTAGGCTGAATATAATACAAAAATAAGCATACATATGAAATATCAACTTAGATACACTTGTTTTCAAATACAAACTTTCTTCCATTATGATCCATCAACTACAAGATATATGACATTTTTATATGTTTGGACATATGAAGCAACTTTGTGAAAACAAGAAACATAGTTATTAGCCATCCATAAAAAAATTAAAAAATTAGAGACACAACTTTGTAAACAGTTAGATTATTAACCAAAAAATACTTTACTTACTTAACCCATTGCCACCCATAAGGGAGTATAACACTAACAGCATGCACACATGGTAGTCCAGAAAGTTTCCATTCATGGTAGTCACATTCATGTGTGTTGGTGTTCACTCTCCATCTTTGGCCATTAATCCCAATTGTAAGAAAAGATCCTGATATGATCCCTTGCACCTGATATTAACCATACCATTTGATCATCTTATCAATGTAGGTTTGTACTATAGGAACCAACACCAAACCTGTAAAAAAGATATACATATAGTCATATATTAGTTCATAAAAAGAAGAAAAGATCTCAAACAATAAGAAAAGGTCTTGTTTAGCTTACCTGCTTTTTCCCACTCTTTTGCCTTGTGCCTCATGTCATAAATGAGTTTCATCAACATTATATTCAGTTTTTAAAGTAACTTGTGGATTGGCATGTCCCTAATCTTTAAAATATGCATGTTAAAAGAGTTAGTGAAGTTGTTTGTGATGTGTTCACACTTGGCAGTGAAATCAAAGTAAAATTTAGCTCAGTGTTCAAATGGCTCCTTAAGTAACCAGTCATAAACATCTCAGTTTTCCAGTTTGAGTTGGTCCATGTGCTTGTTCTTTTTAGATTACTTAAATGCATTTGCTGCACTCCACACTAACCACTCTATTTAGGTCCCTTCTATGAAACTTCTTCATATTATTGTAAATATGTCTAAAGCAGAATCTGTAATTTGCATGAGGGAAAATGGTAGTCATAGCATCAATGAGTCCCTTATGTCTATCTTATATGAATGTTAGCTTTTGATTATGTAGAACGAGATAGGGCTGAAGAACCTCAAGGAAGTTGGTATAAGCAGTTTCTTTATATTATGATCTTCATAAGTAAACTGCAATAGGGAATAAACCATTGTTGCCATCCAAGGCAATCACAGATAGACAAACTCCCCATATTTACCCTTTAGAAAATAACCATCCAAACATAGTACAGGTCTACACTCACTTAACTATCCATCAAAACTTGCCTTAAACATCACCAATAAACTTTTCCACTGGTTACTTTAAAGATTTTTACCACATTTGGCCAAACTGCCAGGGTTAGCCAATAAGACTTGTCTCATAAATATAGGTTACAGAATATAACCCTCATCATATGATCCAATTATCCTCTCTATGCATATAGTCTAAGCATTTTATGAAGTATAATATGAAATATCAATACCATACCTTCTTAAAATCAACTCATTCACACTTACTGGTCTATTGGTTCTCACTGTCTGAATTGTTTCTTCAACTTCCTTTACCACCCACTAGGCATTTGTGTTTTTGTTAGATTGGTCATTCCTGCCAGGACATGTGTGAATGAGATTACTACTGGCCCTCATACTGAAAGTGGCATCATCTGGGTTAACCCTAGCATAGAACATCCATTGACAGTTGAATGTTTCAGCCTCAGTACAAATGTATCTTATCCTCATATAGTCATTCTTTTTTTGTTAGAATTGGTGCTTGTTCACAATAGCTCATTGCCTTAAAAAAGCTCTGCAAGCATCAACTGTGGGCCACTCCATGCCAGTAACCATCTCTAACCCAGGATTATGCACAGGTAATGTAGTATGATGCACTTCAGCTTCTTCTGTTATAAAAATGTTATCACATTCTTTGGCCAAATCTATGAACTCATCATCACATCTGTCTATATCAGTTTAGGTTTGACCATAGTCACCATTAACTGATGAGTGATTTGAGTAATACCTTTCCCCTGCATCTAGGCTATCTCGGTTAGTTTCTGCCCATCTATTCCAAGCATCAACTTCTTCATCATCATTTGAAGCCTCTCCCCCCAATCCAACTCTAGCCTAAGTTTAAGCATTAACTGGAGCCTCCCCCCTTAATCCAACTCTACCATCAGTTTCAACATTAACGGGAGTATCTTCCCCTCAATTCTACTCTACTCTCAGATTCAATATTAGGTTCATCATCACTAAATCATCAAGTTCTTCCTAAGGTACTTTACTTGCCTTTGGTTTCTTAACTCTTTTAGTGTTCTCTTCATCACTTTGTAAATTATTACCTTTTCTCTTTGGCTTTGATACAACTCTTTTTTTTGTTTGAGTTACAACTACCTTTTATTTACCCCTGGCAATAGTCTCATGTCGAAGTAGATTAAACTGTGTACCCTTAAGCTATTGTAGATCAAACTGTGCACTCTCAACCTCAACCTCAACCTCAACTTGAGAAGTATGACATATTGGTAGTCCTTCATCTGGTTCCATCATAACTATATCTGGTTGTTAAATTAAAGGTGGGGGCACAACTTCTATAAGCACTATATATACATAGAAATGTACATCTCACATATTATCCACATCACTACAATGCCACATCTTATGCAAACTTGTATCATCACAAACATCCACTATCTCACCTACACGCAGTATTTTCACCACTATCCCAAAATTAGGTGAGATAACTTCATTTATCCCAACAACATCAGACATAATATACTCTAATAATGAATTTTTTAAAATATATGCATGTGCCCATCAATGTATAGACGATGTGTGTACCCTGTCTCCCCAGGCTCAGACCATCGACCTCCCCAATGAATAATGATATTTTTTAGATCATTCCTGTTATTGTAGCATACCCCAAACACTATATAATTAAGACAAATATCATGGTAACATACCAAAAATACCTAATTTAAAAACACCACTTGTAAAATCCCCAATTTTTATACCTTAATTTTAAAATAACAGAAAACCAAAACTTTAATTTTTTAATCCAAATTACTTGTAAAAATCCCCAATTTTGCAATCCAAACTCTAATTCTTAACACAAATTTTCTAACTTTTGAAATGAGAAAACCAAAGCAGCAGATTTTAGAGATAGATTTATAAATTTTGCCTGTTCAGAAAGAAAGAGGGAGAAAAAAAGACTTATATTGTGATTAGGAGAGAGATAAAAGATTTAAAGGCTTGGCGAGATCAGGTATTAGATTACTGCACTCTAGTTTTCCCAAATTTTCATAGTTACAGAAGATACATTCTTTGGCCAAAATTTCCCTCAAAGAATGATTTTTTTCTTAGACAGAGTTTTGGTAAAGAGATAACTGGATGACAACTTGTTTACCTGTTAGAGGAAATCAAGTTTAGTTAGTGTAAGGGTAGTTTAGTTAGTTTATGTCAAAATTTGAGTTTAACAGAGGTTGACCTGTGGTCAGAGGTAATTTGGGGACCAAAACTGCATATTTAAACAACTTAGGGACTAAAGACAAATATTCAATTTGTAGGTGGGACTGTAGTTAAAATTTCTTTTATTTTAACTTCTGCGATAAATAGACTATAGCTAAAAGAAGTTCCTCAATCTTAGTGTACCGTGTTTATGTTGAAGAGAGAGTCTTGCTGATAAAGTAGATAGGTTTCTCCGTCTTTTCATCAAGTCGGATGAGGACTGAGCTTAGTGATTTATCAGTAATGGTAAGATATATCGTGAGCTCTTCTCCTTCCTTGGCTGTACTCATTACTGGTGGTTTTCCCAAATAATATTTTAGTTCTTAAAATACTGCTTCACATTCTGCAATCCACTCGATCTTGAGATTTTTTTAGGTTTCTTCTTCTTCTTCGTCCCTTCGTGCAGTAGATTGAATAACCATCGACACCGATTTAAAGACTTAGAAACAAAACAATTTATTGTTGCTATCTTGCTGGCTATCTTTTGTACTCCTTTCTTTGTATTTGGTGAAGGCATGGATAACAAAACACGGATACAATCTGGATTAGCTTCGATTCCTTACTTGCTAATCAAATGTCCCAAAAACTTTCCTGACTGGACTCCGAATTGGCATTATTTAGGATTTAGTCTTATTTTGTACGAACGAAGAATGTCAAATGTCGTGTGCAAATCTGCGAGATGGCTTTCCTTCTTGAGACATTTACAAAGCATATCATCGATGTAAACTTCTATTATTTTCCTGAGATGGTCTTTGAACATCTAAGTCATTAGTCGTTAGTAAGTGGTTCTAGCATTCTTGAGGCCGAAAGGCATAACCTTGTCATAATATAAGCCATGCTTTGTGATGAAAGTTATTTTCTCTTTATCTTCGGGTAACAAAGGTATTTGATTGTACCTTGATGCAGTGTCCATTATGGATAAGAGTTCGTGCCCCACAGCTGAATCGAGCAGATGGTTGATGATAGGAAGTGGAAAACTATCTTTCGAAGTATATTTATTGAAGTCCGTAAAATCCACGCATACATTGATTTTGTCGTTCTTCTTCAGAACGGCTATGATGTTTGAGATCCATTCGGGGTAATTGGTTTTCTGAATAAAACTAACATAAATAAGTTTATCAATCTCTTTATTGACTTCTTCTCGTAGTCTTGGTGCTAAAGTTCTTTATTTTTGTTTGACTGCCTCAGCTTTATCTTTTAAACTAAGCTTGTGATAAGCCAAATTTGGATCAATACCTGGCATTTTAAGGAATATCCATGCGAAGACATTACTGTTATTTTTGAGAAACTAAATAAGAGCATTACGCTCTGTTGAGGGCAAAAGAGTTCCAATGTAGGTACCCCATTTATCTCAACTGATTTCGACGTATTCTGTAGTTTCTGTACTTGGCAGCTGGTGTTTTCTATAAAGTTCTTTGTAATGCTTTCTATAATGTTTTATGTATTATTCTGTAATTATTATACAAGCTGTTGTGCTGGTGGTGGTTTTGTTATGGTTGTAACAGTGCTTTCGCAAGCTCGAGCTAGCTTCTGACTACCATTAATTTTATAAATGCCATCATTCCAATCGAATTGTAGCGCCAAATAATAAAATGATGGGATAGCTCTTATGTTATGCAGCCAGACGCATCCCATGATTCCCAAATAATTGAATTTTGCATTGATAACATAAAATACTACGTCAGCCATTGCCAGTCCAGCAGTAATAGGAAGTATGATCTTTCCTGCATGTTCTTCTTCAGAGCTGTTGAACTCACTGATATCGATGTCGCTAGGTTAAACTTTGTCGGCCAGCCTTATTTGATCAATCGTGTTTTAGAAGAGTAGTTTGATATGTAGTATGACATTTGATCAATCGTGTTTTGTCGGCCAGTATCCAACATCATTATATGTAGTACGACATTTCTCATTTTCAACATGATCATAAGGGCATTATGATGAGGAAAGTTGATGTGGCGAATGTCGCAATCTTCGAAGGAAATCTTTGTACATTAAAAATTAAATACGGGGAGTAATTAGGCTTCTTTATCGACCATGAACAAATCGTGGCATTGGCCGAGACGTCGTCTTTGGAATCTGATTGACCTGTTAACTGTATGAGTCTCGATAAAGTGGCTGAGGGAGATGTGGTATAAATGTGGAAGACATGGCTTTGGTAAGTTCCCACCTTTCCGAGGTTGATCGTCATTAGATTTGGTTCATTTCCTGTCTCCTCCGTAATCTGTAGTCTAATTGGAATCTCATTTTGTTGACTGATCTCTTGCTGTCAGGGTTAATTTCTGGGCCTTGTGTCTTTCAGATACCATCCTTTCAAGATTGATATAGCCATTTACTTTCTCGATCATGTTCTCCAAGGTCACAAGTTTGTTTAGAATCAGGTGCTCCTTCGCTCTTCCATCCACGAGCAAAGAGTTAGTGAAGGCCAAAATAATACTTTTTTGATCAAGTCGGTCTACCTTTCTGGTAAACTCCAAGAATTTCTTAGTAAATGTTTCAAGCTTCTTTCCTGGCACTTGTTTAAGGCTGAGCAATGAATATAAATTCTCCTCTTTATCTCTATTGTGTGAGTTGTTCGTGACGAAGAGTTCTCGCAACTGTTCAAAAGTTGTAATGAACCCTTCTTGTAATGAGTGGAATAATCGCAAAGGTTTGCCTTGTAGGCTGGTAGGAAATAGATGGCATAAAATGTGGTTGGATGCAGAATGTAAGCCTAAAGCGTCCTGGAATTCTTGAACGTGCTCCACGGGATCATTTCCCCAGTATTTTTGAATTTTTGGGGTGTAAAAACAGGTTGGAACTTTACCGTCCAATAGTTCATAAGCGATCAGGCTTTTCTATAGTCTATTGCAAATACCTTTGACAACTTAAACCTGGGCTTCAAACAGTTCTTTGATATATTTTTTAACATGTTCTTGAGTCACATACTGACGGGTCGTGACGTTCGGGCGTGGGATGCGTCCTTCGCGAGGATTATGGTCGCCACTTCCTTCACTTAGTCGATGACACGTCAGAATATAAACTTTTCCACGGGGTGGATCTTCTACTTGACTGACTCCAACATGACTGCCATCAACTTCTTGGTAGACTTCCTGTATCTAGACTAGCTTGACTCCCGACTGATTATGATTGAGTCGAATATCACCTCCCAGGTTGTTGGCTTGTTGGGGTCCTAGCCTGTCCCGAGCAGAAACTCGTGAGGTGGCTGGCATTACGCCTTTGTTCTTTTAGACTGTAATATGCTGTTCCTGTAGAACTTTCAATGCATCTTGCACACTTGCCAGTTGTTGCTCCAGATCGGCTCGTCTTTTTGTCTAGGAGTGTATAGTGGCCCGTAATACTGTTAATCCGATACTTCCTTCTGTTAAGCTAATTGGCATATTTTGTTCTGGAATCGACATTCTGTCGAGAGATAATCAGTTGTTTTGGAGAAATACGACCAAAAACTTTGTTCCTACAGACGGTGCCAAATGCAATAGCCTAATTTCGTAATATGATCTTAGTCTTTACACCAATGATAATCAGAACGTTAATGTACGATGAGTAATTGCTAACACAAAGTTTAGCGTGAAAAACCTCTAAATATGTTAAACACCACAATCTCTCTTGAGGATTTAGAAAGAGAGAGAGATTTTATTGAAGGTTGCTAGCTATTACAAAGGATGTTCTGAGCAGTTTTGTATAGAGTTTTTAAGCGATGATTCATCCGTCCTTCATCTGGAATTTTCTGGTCTTATTTATTGGTCTTATAATATAACCATTTGATGACCATTATTATTCTTAATGATGGACGTTACAATAGAGATTTGATAGTCTTTGAACTAATTGTGTAACGGTTTGATCCTCCTATCATATAACGAATTCATTAATGATGGAGTGTTTGTTGATTCGAGTTGTTGACGTAGAGGTCGAGAATAATAAGTAAAACTCTGTAGCTATTTCGTAATGTGCCATAAATGTACCACGTGTATGTTGACGAGGTCGATTGGTCGTATGATTGTCGAAGATGAAGCTTGAGTTCTAGATGCAGAATAAGCCACTACAGTGATGGTGTATTTTTTTATCTTTTACATGTCATGGTTATCATCAGTTAATACATATAGATAGTAGTGATTTGTAATTGCAATCCCATACTTATTTTCATTTCAATCTTTCTAGTTTGTTGTTGTTGTTTGTGTTACTTAATATTTGGCATGACATAATGCCTTTAGTATTACCAAATAAACTTAGTAATCTCATGATGAAGAAAGTAAGCTTGGTGAATGGGAAACAAAAATTTAATAGTAAGATCAAAGAACCCAGAACAAATTCAAACAAACAACACATGAAGAGTTTAGTACCACATGCTCAAAAAGTCCATTAATTTGATTCTTTATCATTGATAATCAAACAAATTTCATGTCAACACTCATGTGAGTATTTAGAATAAAAAGTAAGAAATCAACATGGAAATTTTGGCTCTTTTCATAGGTATTAGCTAAGGATCATCTCATATATATAAACACTACTCCTTTATATTTGATCAAGCACCTTTAGGGAATTGAATTAAAACCATGGCCTTCACTTTTAACCAAACACCTTTGAGAAAATTGAAGTCACTCCTCACGTAAACATAACCAATTGTCAATTTCTCTCTTTCAATTTTGAAACAACGACTAAGATCTTTGATCTTTTTTTTTTTTTTTGGAAGATGAGCTTAAATAAAATAAAATAAAATAAAAGAATTACAGGGAAGGACAACTCTCCAGATCAAGGGCACCATGACCTGGCTGAGAGCCTAACACCTAAAAACACACACACACAGGCTACAAACTAAGCAAGAACATATTTGTAGTAGTTCCTTCAAGTTGCCTCTGCATTGACAATACTCTTGAGATCAAAAGTAAAATTGCCAGGATCGATCTCAAGTTTACCAATTTCAGGGAGATAACTTCCAAGATAGTTAGCAGCATAATTGAAGTTTCTATACTCATGGTTTGTATCCAAATACTCAAACTGTGTAGTTTTGCTTTTGATACTCCTCATGACCCTCCTGGTATACCATGGTGGATCTTTGTTGCTCTTAATCATATTAACAACTTTCTCAGAGCCTGACTCTACTATAATCTTCGTAACGCCTTTTCCTCAAAGCCTATCTCAAACTTGTTCAATAGCTTGCATTTCATGAAGAATAATAGAGACTGGCCCTGCACAAGCCCCATGTGCTTATCCAGTCTAGTCCCTCATAATAGAGTCATAACCTCCTAAGTTAGACAAGGAACCATTTGTATTAAGCTTAATCACTCCTCTAGGAGGCATGCTCCACTTGCTAATGATAACTTTGATGTGCTGCCACTCAACCTGCAAATCCCACAAATCAGCCATAAGTATATTTTCCACATTATCAAGCAGCTTAAAGACCTCAACACTCAGCTTCAATCTTATATCATTAATGATTTTATTAAAAGTGATAAGAACAATAGAAGCAATTTCTTCAAATATTTTCATATTTCTTTCACCCCAAACTTTATCTATATAACAGATAAAGATAAGTTTAAAAATTATGCTCTTAATAGTACTACCCTTGCAGTAATTTAAACACCAATTTAACTCTTTTGTGCATGACAAACTAGTTCTATTGATTTTTAAATTTATTAAGTAGACACTGCCATATATCTTTGGAATAAAGGCAAGTAAAAAATAAATGCTCCTCATTTTTGTTATAAATTCAGCATAAAACACACACAGATCTCTGGACAATACCCTACTTAGGCATCTTATCTTGGGTTTTAAAAACACCCCTCAAGGAAAGCCATGTAATAAAACTTTGTCTAGGTATATTACCCTTAAACTATAAGATATGATCCCATTTAAGGCTTGGATTGATGTGTCTAATATGATTATAACAACTTTTTATTGTGTACTATATTGAGGGGGTAAGAGTCCACATAATTTGGTCATTGATAATCATATTTTTGTGCAGAATTTAAACCCTTTTTACAAGTATTTTTTGCCTTCCTGTGATACCCTTTTTATATGATTATTACTATCTCATTTTCATGTTATATACTCCACTTGAGACAATTTGGCAAGCAAAGTGCCAAATCTGAGCTAAGATGGCAACAGAACTACACTGAGGTTTTCTAGCAGTTTAGCATATTAGTTAGAGTCAAAATTGAGCTAGTTGGGATCTTTGAAAACCAATTTCATCACCGAGGCAAGAGACCTACAGGTTGGACCTATATTCATGATCTATCAGGCAAGCAAAGCAAAACCTAAGAAAATAGGAGATTTTGACCTCTACCAGCCGGTAATCGCCACCGGATAAAGGGCAAGCACCAACGATCATCGGCCACCTAATGTCAAAAATTGTGATCATTTGGCACGAATCTCTAGGAGGTCTAATAAGAGAGAGTCTTTAGCGAACGCATAAACTTCACTGCTTGATAAAATAGTGGGGGTAGTTAGGATATTTCATAATCAAAGTTTATCCATTTAATGATCAGTTCTTCATCTCCAAACCTATTTCTCACTTTTATAGGGCTTTGGAGAGCTTAAGAACTGAGTTTGTATATCAAATTCTTAAGTTTAAGTTTAATGATAGTTAGCTTATTTTATTTCATTAATTTTGATTATTCAAATGTTACAGGGTTAATCCCCTTAGACTAGATCTGAGAATAATGTCCTATAGATGTATGTTAGGATTTCTTGCAGGTAATAGATCTGACCTAGAGGCCTTAAATCACTTTTTAGGGTTGTTCTACAATTTTACTGAACTTGACAAGTTAGGTGAAGTGGAGAGCAATTCTAACCTGGAAAGAAATCGTTGTTCTGAATAAGGAATTGATTTCTTAGTCCCCTCAGTAACCTTTAGACCTAGGGATTGTTCTTATTTTCGCAAAAATAGTGACAAGCTCTAAGTTGGCAACCTAGAGTTTGAGCTTGGACCTTGATGGGTTTATCTTTCTAATTTGTACTTCATGATGAGATTAGAAACAAACTTTAAACCCTTCGAATTCGATTCAAATGAGAGAATTCGAGGAGAATACCCAAAACCTAATATGCTAATATATATATAGCCGAATTTGAAGGTCTAGTTATCCTTAATAATTGAATTTCAACACCTAATTTTAACGTAGATTTCTAACAAAACAAAACCCCATTTTCTCTTGATTTTAGTTTACCCTAGAATAACGTACCTCTCCGTGGATTGACACCATACATGACATTTACTATATTAATTTGTTAATTAGAATTTTAATTAAACTAACGACGGTCTATTAGTTATTAGTATCACTATTAATAAAAACATGCTCAAGATGTTTACAAATTTTAGGAAAAACATGGATATCATTAGTATGAGGGGACCAAATACCTTTGTGAATCAAATTACTCACACTTGAATCAAGAGAAATAAAGTTTAGAGTCATCCCTAAAAACTTTATCAAATCTTTCATGCAAAATACCTTAAGGATGTCAGGGGTCTATCCATAACTTGGTATTGGTACCATCCCCAATAGTATAAAGAATTGTACTACCTACATCACTTCTAGCAGTCATGATTCCTCTCCAAGACCATGAACTATTAGTAGGGCACTTCATATTCCAAAATTGTTTATTTTTAAGCTTATTAAACTTAATCCAGTCTAGCCACAATGAATTTTTGTTTGCTATAATATTCCACACATATATGATAGCAACAATATCATGTATCCCCAACCCCCCTTCTTTAAAAGGGTGGCAAACTTTAAACCACTTCACTAAAGTAGTTTTCTTATCAATGTCAGTTCTAGACCACAGAAAATTCCTACGCAAGCTAGGTCATGATAGTAGACCGGGGAAAGATAAACACTTCACTCCAAAAAAATTGTATATTACTCAACACTGCTTTAAGAAGAGTAAGTCTTCCTACATAGCTTAGAAACTTACTTTTCCAAGAAGTAATTAAATTTTGCAAGTTTTCAACAAGAGGAAAGCAATTACTGCCTTTCACCGTGTAGTGATCAAAGGAAGCCCTATATATTTTACTAACAAAGAACCAATAGAAAACCCAAGGCATTCCTTAATGTTTTCCTTAACAAAGATATGAACACCTGCAAAATAGATTTTACTTTTTTCAAAGTTAATTCCCAAACCAGCAAATAGATTGAACTCCTCTAGAGTGTAGTTGAGAGCCTCAACAGTATTTAATTCACCCTTCATAAACACAATAAGATCATTTGCAAAGCACAAGTGAGAGATTTTAGGATTCAAGCATCTAGAGTGGAAGAAATTTAAACTTCCTTAAAATTGCCTCAATAGCCTTCCAACTAACCCTGTCATAAGCCTTTTTAAGATCGATTATAGCAGCACACCTTGCATCTCTTTTATCCCTATGATAATTCCTCAAAATCTCACGAGTTAGAAGAATATTGTATGTAATACTTCTTTAAAAAGTAAAGGCAAATTGGTTAGGAGATATTAAAGGGACAACAACCTATTTCATTTTTGTAGTGATAACTTTGGATTCAAATTTATATAGGTCTGAATTCAGCAAAACTTTTAGCAGAGTCAGTTTTGGGAATCAAGGTAATAATAGTAGTATTTAACTCTTCTAAAAGTCTTCCTGAATAAAAGAAATTGTTGACAACTTCAACAAAATTATCTCCTATAATTCTCCAGACTTTTAAAAAAATTAAACTGTAAAGCCATCAGGCCCTGGGGATTTCTCATTCCCCGTATGAGAAAGGGATTCAATTATCTCATCTCTACTAGTGTCCTTGTGCAAGTTATCAATAAAGGCGGAGTTAAGCTGTCAGCAATGTTAATCTTATCTATTAAGTCAAGGTTAACATTGTCACTGTCAACTCCCATAAGTAACGAATTTTAGCCCTTCATTGCTTATTTCTTTTTATGTAGCAAGATTATTATATTTTTCATCCTGAATTGAAAGAATTTTATTTCTAGCTCTCCTTGCCTGGATTGATCTATGAAAGAATCTGTTATTGTTGTTTCCAAGACTTAGTCAATTAGTCCTTGCCTTTTGTCTACAGTATACCTCTTCCTCCCTGCAGGGTTTGTATACTCTAGCATTGCCTCTATTTCCTTTATAGAAGGGGATCAGATTGCAGTGTTTTTTGAACCATTTCCAGTTTAGCTTTAACAAACTCAGTTATATTTTGTAAAACATTGTCACTTGGAGATATCTACCCCTAAGATCAACCTTAACTTTTTTTAGCTTTTGCGATAATCAATAAGTGGCATTGTCTTCCACTGTCATACTCTATCTTTGACTCATAATCTATAAAAAAATCAGACCTATTTGCCCAATTATTAAAGAACTTAAAAGGTTTAGGCCCACCTTTCTCTATATTACATGTAAATATGCTCCAACAATAACTAAGATATGCTTAAAAGGAATCAGTGGGATGGTGGCATGTGTCCCTCATACGGGAACTCTAGCTTCTTTCCTCCCTGAAACCAGTATCTCGTTGCAGACTATCTTTATCTATGAAAACCTAATCAGTTTCACTAGGTAAGAAAGAAGAGAGATAGGGAGAAATGAGAAAGAGCGGGTGTGAGCTTGATTTGAGAGTTGTTTTAGAATGTTTAATCGATTTGTTTGGTAATGGGAACGAAGCCAATATTGAGGTAAGGGTTAACTTTCATAATGACAATGAATGGTTGGAATTGAGAATTGTACTTGTCTTTAGGATAGTGACCTACCAAATTATAAAAGCATTTATGGGCAAATTATGATAGTGACGAGCACTGGAATCTTACATTTTATTCCACTTAAACATAGTCATTTTTGTTATTTCAAATGCCTTAACTAATGAATGTATGCTAAGATTTTTTGTTTTTTTTATAGATTACAGGTCCAAAAGTAAAACACAACAATAAAATATCAAAAAAGGCCTAAGAGAAGCTCCTGCAGTACCAAGTCCTAGAAAAGCGTGTTCTAGATCCTATCTACATTGCTGGAGTCTATTAAAAGATCATAAATCCTTATCAAAGCTACATCCAAGTCAGGACAACTTTAACAGAGAAGAGCTCAAGAAATCAAATATTAAGTATCCTCATGCCAGGAAAGTTGCGGGAGATGAGTTACTAAAGTTACAGTACCAAATCTTGCAGTTAGAAGTAGGGTTGTAAACAAAACCCGCCAACCCGGGAAACCGACCCGGACCGATCCGACCCGAATGGTTTGGTCTGGTTTTGAAAACATCCCGGGTCAGTTTCAGTTTATAATATAAAGACACAGTTATTATCGGGTCGGTTTCAGTTTTTAGGCCTGATTTCTGGGTTAAACCCGAACCGACTTTGTTTACCTTATCTTTTTATAGTCTTAACACAACTCAATAGTCAACCCACTAGCCAACCTCTCTCTCTCTCTCCCTTCCCTTTCTTAGATCTGTACATGAAGTGACAAAGATGGAAGTGGCAACAACTGATGTTGATGGTTCATTTGAAATCGAGCTTCCAACTGTGAATCCTTCTGATTTGAACTATCTTGCTAAGCTTGTGGGTTGACCAAAATAGCTTTGCGCACAAAGGAAAAACATGGTCTCAAAGTTTGTTAAGGGTCATGGATCTAAGTCCTACTATATCATATCGAGTCCACTTAGTTTCTCGACTATATCGTGCCCAGCTTCTTCGCAAATCGGATCATCAAAGACCTCTACCACCATAATGGGGTTTAACACCATCTAGTTTCTACCTTCCCGTACTTCCCATCATAGGGAGATCTTGATTTGTGTTTTAGGGAATAAATTGGCAAGGGTCATTCAGGTTTCTCTTTTGTTTTTGTTGGCTGTTTAACATATTATTAGTAGTGATGAATATGGATATGCAGATGTCCCTCTCCCAAAACCACAAACCGAGCTACGAAACCGGCCCGACCCAACCATTTCGGCTCGGTTTTGGTCCAAGTTTTGGGTATGGTCGGTTCAGGTTCGAGTTTGGAAAGTGGGAACCCGAATCATCCGGGTCGGATCAAGCCCAAGTCTAAACTCGGACTGACCCGTGTACAGCCCTAGTCAGAAGACCTCAGAAGAAGCCCAACCAAAGCAGGACCCTGGAGGCCTCCACAGACCCGCGAACGCGGGTTTGGTATACCTAATCAATCGACATGCATGGGCTGACGGTGGCCTCCTGGGTTCCTACTTTTTATGGTTTATGCCTTGGGATTTGAGAAAGTTAAAATAATCGCTAAATTATTAAAGTCGGTTAACAGGGGGTATAATTGTAATAATACAATCACGTAAAAGGAAAGCCTAAAGCTCCCTTCTCCTATAAAAGGAGCCTTAGTCCTCACTGTAAAAAGGATCTTGGATAAGAGACTTAACCTTAGGAACAAGGCTTAAATATTCTAGTCTTTGTATATTCTTAGTTCTCTTTCTTTTTCTTCTTCATCTTCTTCTTTAAAGGTATGTTATAGTTCTTTTATAGGGCAATGATCTTAGCAATGAAGAAGTGTGGTGTTTACACTTTAGTGGGCCCAACTTTAAGCCAAGTAACTTCTCTTAGGATTGTTATTTCTCTCTTCTTTATATGATAAGAAGATTGTTTAGGTTGTTAGATTTCTATAACACAAACAAGTTAACTAGTAAGAAGTTAAAATGAGATGCTCTCTTAGAGATATTTTTAAAAAGGGAAAATACATAAAAATAAATTATACTATTTTATAGTTAATCTTCTTTCTAATAGTTTGTACCAAAAAAGATTATCTTAATATTTGGTACATAACCTAAGAGTAAAGACTTGTGAAATTGCCTAGGTCATAGTTGATTAAATAAGAGTAGGAACATAAGTGTATTAACCGAGAAGTTCAAGTGTTCTCCTTGTGGATACGACCCCTTTCTTACCACGTTCCTTAATAAACGAATTAAGAGTATAAAATTGGGTATTGATTCAAGATAGGTCAAAAAATATGTCTTATCAGATAACATTTATGAGACAAAATCGTCCAATCGAGGCCATTATTGTTTGGCTTCGACTTAGGGAAGAGGTTTAACTTAGGGTTATCTATTCAATTTATGAAGTTCTTTCTCACATACTTTTTACTGCATATAAAACTATTATTTGCCATCTTTGGATTTGAATGAACTTAATGCCACTTTTTTTTTAAGGAAAAAATTAAATCTGTAGTCTCAACTCACAATACTAGACTTATCTGTCACTTATGAAAATTATCTCTCATGGTTAAACCAAATGTTAAAGCAGATCTTAACAACTGGACTCCTCCACCTCCTGATTTCCTGTTATCAAACATTGCAAGGTCTATTTCTAATGTGGGGGACTACAAATGTATATTGAGAAACTCAACTGATGAAGATTTGTTGGTTTTTCATGGAACTCAGATCATACAGAATAGTATTCAACATACCCTTATCAAGATTTGTAGAGGCCTTGTTTTTTGCAATGAGAATGGTTGCAAGAACCTTATAGTGACAACCAACTCCAGTATGTGTTAATTACATTTTGAAGAAGGTGGAATCCCCTGAGAGTACAAACATCTTATTTGCATTATTACTGTTGAGACCAAGAAGTTGGAGATGTTTAACATTGTTAGATACACAGAGATATCAATAGAGTTGCACACTATCTTGCTAAACTTTCTACTGTGGTGAGCGAAAATGTTTTATGCCCTGGATGTCTCCCTCTTGCTCTCTCATATATCATTAAAGATGATGTCAGAGGCAAAGTCTATCTCATAACCATTTTGTTTCATCTGTTTATAGAGCAAGGGGAGGGGGTGTCTTTCTTACAACCCCAGCTTAACCTTCTAAAAGGAAAAAATATAGGATATAGTCGTGTTAGATGTGGTTTAAAATTTTATAAATGAGAGGGATGAAGGAAGTGTATGATTGAACTTTTTTTTGAATTTTTTTTTTATGAGAGGGATGTGTATGATTGGACTTTTTCAAAATTTTCTTGATGAGAGGGATGTGTATGATTGGACTTTTTTTAAGTAGATAAATATAAATTTTGTACTTACTTTACGACACCTAAAACAATTTACCCAAATAAACCCGATATTTACAAAAATCTTTCATGAATAAACTGATCAGCTAGATAAGAACGCATACATCAACCTTGTCATTAACATCCATTGATAAGAACTTCATACAAAAAGGTGGTTGAACATTGACAAGAAGAAAGTACGACGGCAAATCATGCCCGAAGCAACTGCAGGAACAAACATGTCTACTTCCGCCTTGTTCTTCTTCTCATATACGAATTCTATCAAACTCTCAACACACATATCAATCACAAAATATTCACCAAAAAAGAATGGGATTGCTATTGCCATTGGGCTCATAATAAATTTGTGCAACTTGCAATTAACTAGTACAAGCTAATACCTATTTAAGTGCATTTAGGGCAATAACACCAAAGAAAAACACTATCGAGATAAGAAGGCAGTTCTTTAGGAATGCAGAAGTACCATCAGTATCGACTAAGGTACTCCTACAGTAGATAATACCAAAAGGTGTAGGATAAGACCTACAATCTTTACCTAAAGTAGGGAATGCCTTGTAGAAAAAAGAAGTAGAAGACCATAGGGGAGACAATGCTCATCATAATTTCACAAGCGGCGAGGCCAACAAGCACACCTCATTAGTTAAGTCCAACCCATGATCCAATCATGCATATTAGGTCAAAGCAAGATACCAATCACAAAGCCCACTCCATTTGAGTTGCAGAAGCCTAATATTGCTACAAATATGTAAATGTACAGTAAATAGTACCTTTTTAACTGGGTGAAGATAAAGGGCACCACAATAATGGAGATTATGGATAATACCATATACCCGGCTAATGTAAATGTCATCGGTATTTGGTCTTTTAAGAAAAAAATTGTACAACGTGTATCATCGTAACTTTCTTTAACTGTATCAGAAGAAGTGTCGTCTGTGACCTGGACATCTGAAGAAGTGTCGTATATGACCTGGATAAAGTCATTTTTCAAAACTGCATTTGCCAGGGAGTAAAAGATTTTCAAAAGACAGACAAGGAAATGGCAGGTACCATCTTCCAATATCAAGGCAATTGCTACAAATATCTTGTAACCATTTTCATCGCGAAAATGGCTAGATTTAATGTCTGCGCCATACCATATGTCTTTCTTTGTCTCAATAATTGTCCCAATGAGATAACGGCATCGAGATGAATAGATAAATTAATTATGTAAAAAAATAGCTTTTAGCAATGGACTACAGCCGTTGCTAAAGGCATTTCACAACAGATTTTGTCCGTAGTATAAGTGTTGTCGTAGGGTGTGTTGCAGATGGTCTTTCAACAGAAAAAATTCGTTGCTAAAAGTTAAGTTTCTATAACATACCACATATGTTGCCTTTATTTAGCTATTAACAATGCACTTTGCCCTTCATAGAGCACCCACAACAGCTAGGTGCACCCTGATGTGGCAGGGTGAATTCCAAATCCACCCCCTTTTCCACCCAATTCCTCTCCCAGCAGCTAGGTGAATACGTAACGTGGCTCTCTCAAAATGCATCCAAGGCCTTTTCCAACCCGAGGGTGAATTCACGCCACGCGGTTCTGAAGTGCGCGTAGCCATAGCGCGCGATTCAGAAGTACGTTGGGTACACTTCTCCCTTAAGATGATAACACGTGTCCTCCCATCCAATGGTTCCTTTTAAGTGCAGTTCTGAAGTGAGCGTAACTTCAACGTCTAGGATTAAAACCACGTGGACGGTTGAGATTTAAATATTTTCAAACGGCTAGTTTTTACCGCGTGGTTCAGAAGTGCGCGACATGAGCCTGTATAAAAAATATCTTTGGTTCCCCATTATTTTACCAGAGTTTTTCCTTGATCAAAATTCTTCAACAAGATGCTCAATGACTATAAGCGACTACTTTTTCTCTCTATTTATAACCCCTATTCATCTCCTACTCTCATCTACAATCAACTCATTCATCTTTCATTTCTTATCAATTACGCCGAATCATGTCTGACGAAATCATTGCTGACCTACTCAGGCCTGAGACATCACTCTTATCTTCGGAGTCATCGTCTTCATCATCGTCCAGTGGTGAAGAACTATTCCGACGTCAAGTTGAGTTGTTGCACGAGTATAGCAAGATTATGATTGAGATGGGAGAAGTATAAGAAAAAGAGTAAGATGCGACATCATCACGGAGGCGGGAAGGTAGTAAAAGGGGACGGATTGACAAGCGGAAAATCTGTGGGCATAAATTAGGGGAGGATAGCTTTAACCGATATTACTTCGGTGACAACCCAAGATTCAAAGGTATCTCATTTCGTCGTCGATTCCGTATGAGCGAAGGTGTGTATCAAAGTATTTATCATCAAATACTTTCTTCGAACCCCTATTTTATTCAAAGAGAAAATGCCGCCAAGACTATGGGCTTATCCTCGTACCAAAAGATAACGTGCGCACTTCGCATGTTATGTTACGGTACGAGCGCAGACGCCCAAGAAGAATACCTTCGGATTGGGGAGTCTACGACTATTTTGTGCTTGAAATAATTTTGTAAAACTATTATAACATAATTCAAAGCTCAATACCTTAGATCTCCCAATGAAGATGATACATTACACTTGTTAGAAGTGAATGGATCGTGAGGCTTGCCGGGGATGTTAGGTAGTTTAGATTATATGCATTGGAAATGGAAGAATTGTCCTACCGGGTGGGCAGGACAATATACCGAGTATAAGAAAATCCTGACGGTAATTTTAGAAGCGGTTGCATCCCAAGATCTTTGGATATAACACGCATTCTTTGGGGTGCCCGGTTCTAATAGCGACGTGAACGTCTTGCATCAAAGGTAGTTTTTTAACAACTTGTCTAATGGAGTTGCGCCGCCATGCATTTATAATATAGGCACAGTACTGCACACTATATGGTATTACTTAGCGGATAGAGTCTATCTAAGATGGCAAACACTTGTTCAAACCACAAGAAATTTATCCAACAATGCCGAAAGACATTTTTCAAAGATGAAAGAATCATGTCGGAAAGACGTAGAGCGTACTTTTGGGGTATTACAAGCTAGGTTTCAAATATTGGCAAACGGTGTGTGATTTTGGAAACCTAGTTATCTAGGAAATATTATATACGCATGTATAACATCCGGAAAATGGACATTGATCCCGAGTTTAAAAAAGCTGTGGATAATTGGAAGGAAGACTTAAATCCAAGACACGCAATCAACACTATGGCAGAGTACATTCAAAAGGTTCATGAAATTAGAAATGAAGGAGCTCATTTCAGATTATGAGATGAACTTGCCACACATTTGTGGAGTTGAAAAGGGGCAGAGTAATTGTAGTCTTCATCATTGTTTGTTTATTTTCTAAAGTAATATATTTTCTTTTCAAGTTTAGTGTTGAAGTTATAATGTTTTTTGCTTCCAAGTCTTAATCTTTGCAACACTTTAATAAAACATAGTTTATTGCTTCAGCTTTTTGATTTTGTATTAATTTTATGGATTACGAACCATTAATAACAATTTTATTGAAATAATGAAATTACATAGATCTTAATAACTACTATTAATGCTAAGGATTACATCAATCTTCATCACTAGAAACATCGTCATCACTTGAACACTGTTTTTTCAACTTCTTCGAATATTCTTTAATGTGCTTCTTCATCCAACGCTTTTGTGCCGGTAGTAGGTTACTTGGGTCCGTTGTCACCACCTTTAACATATGCGAGTCGTCAAAGTCTTTTTTTTGAGTTAGCTCTGGTTCATGCCTCCTTTGAAACTTAGCCTCTTTCATCAACTTTCATTCTGCTCGACGTCTAGCTTTAGCATCCTTTTCCTCTTTCTTATGCTCGTATCTCAGATTCCATGACTTCATCATGTTGGACGTTGTCCCAAACATCTTTTTCCCCAAAAAACCTATACTTGCCTTTGCCGTTTCTTTTGTCTTGTATTTTTTTTGGCCGTCCGGTCGTACATCTCCATAAGAATATAGTAGTGCATCCACGTCGATAGAATCATCTGGAATTACGATATTTGGAGTGCCGGATGTAGGTGTTTTAAGATCGGTATTGGTGGAGTTACCTGGGCTATCGTTAAAATTTGACTTCCTAGCAACTTTACGGCGGGATGGCCGATGTGATGAATTTGTGACCATTTTGGGCAAGTTTTCAAAATTTTGTACGCATCCCCAAGTTTAAATGGTTTGCCTTGTACTTGAAAAAATGTATCGTTTGTCATACGTTCCTAGAAATTAAGTAAGAAAATCTTTTAGAGTATAATTCACCTTTGAACATTAATGAAATTAGAAAAATAAATGAAATACTTACGAAGTCATCCGTTC
Organism: Kingdonia uniflora; assembly: GCA_014058105.1. Classification (NCBI taxonomy): domain Eukaryota; kingdom Viridiplantae; phylum Streptophyta; class Magnoliopsida; order Ranunculales; family Circaeasteraceae; genus Kingdonia; species Kingdonia uniflora. Next base: position 3,222,592 of record JACGCM010000622.1, read on the forward strand.
TAATATCGGTATGATGTCGGCTCTCAAGGTCTTGAATGATACCTTTATAAATTGAACATTACTTATTGAGCCGCCTCTTATACGCACAATTGACACCGTTGTACGATCGTCACATTGATTGGTCAACAAAGAAGGAGTTGAATTGATCACGCACCTTGAACCAAAATGCAGCGGCTTTTTGGTTGTTCGTGGTAGCGAGGTTTGAGACATTTGGGACCAAGCGCATGCAAGATTCACGAAGTCATCGGACGACTAATTCTTGGAGTTGGAGTATTGTTCTTTGTCGTCATGAACATCCTCCGAAGCCTCAAGTATATCCTCAACTATAATAGGTGTCGATGCCGTCTTTTCTTTAGACTTTGCCTTCCCGCGAGTCCGCGTATTACTTCTCGTGAGAACCGGATTTAGTTCCTCAGCCTGAGCTACATCCTCAACTATAATAGGTGTCGATGCCATTTTTCTTGTAGACTTTTCCTTTCCATGAGTCCACGTATTACTTCTCGTAAGAACCGGATTGAGTTCCTTGAAGATGATCAGAGAGACAGCCGGAGATGCAACCGGCGTACCTTGCATCAGATTAAGTTCATTGGATTGAGTCCATGTATTAAGATTTAAATCATTTATACCTCATGTACCTTGTATCGGCGTGGTACTCAAACTTCCACCGGCGAAACAAGTTTGTGATGAATAATATGGATATCCCGGTTGAGGGTACGAGCCCGTATACCCATCAAATTGAGGGTAATATCCTTGGTTTGGGTAATAAGGGTAATATCCATGGGTTTGAGATTGAAATTGATTGTCGGATGGCGGGAATAGTTGGCGAACATGGTGATTCTAACCTTGAGAACTGTTAGGCATTTACAATGGATTAAATGTGCCGAATTGATGAGGAAAGACATTTCCTTGTTGGTTCGTATTGGAGGATTGAGAGTGGTTTTGAGAATTAGATTGGGAGCTTGAGGAAGACATAGTGGTTTTGTTTGTAGGGTAAGGAGGGAGGATAGTGTAGATGATTAGAAGAAAGGAGAGTGTAGGAGATGAATGACATTTATAGATAAAAAAGACTAGCTACGTCTTTACAGGTGCAAGACTATGGTGTTCACAGGTGCAAGACTATGGTGTTCAGGCGACCGGCGGCCGTATGGGACTGGCACTAATGGAACCCTCTGGGTGTTCAGCGCTGAAGCACTCTTACCTCTGGACGTCTCAATTTCGTAGACCTGTGCCATGGTTGCCAATCTATGTTGGTTTTGTCCTTCTATTCTATTATATCTCTGATCACAGTAAAAGATTAATGGATTTCAGACCCCGTACTCACCCTTCATCTCTCCACCCAGAAATACAAGGATAAATATGGTTAAGTTCTTTACCTTAACTAGATACATTCCAACCTGACAGTACTCGAAAAACCAGTAATCCAACACTGCATAGTATCTGGTGATTGATTTATTCACCTTCTCGGGCCTCAGAACTGAGACTTCATCAAGCCCCCAATACAAAGCCGCTGTAATGGGTGTACCCCAGTCAAAACCCGACGCACCAAGAATATCGTAGTCTGTCAAGGCTGCCAGATAACCCGCCCGAAGGGATGTGACACCATTTGAGAAGAAGAGATTACCCATCATATAGGCAATAAATGCTCATACATATACGATATCTATTTTTGAGTTGTAATTGTGGAGATGTGAATTCAAAGGCTCTTGCCACTTTTTTAAATATGAGAGAGTGATGTTACCGTACCTCATGTTAGAGCTTGTGATTCCCGAGAACATCTTTTCTGCTTCCTCTAACTTGGAGTACCTCTCGTCGTACGGGAGTTCGCGACCCCTCCCAAAAGATATGCCCGTTAGCATGACGAAGTCTAACGGTGTGAAACCCAGTTCCCCGCAAGGGAAGTGAAAGGTATGGGTGGAAGGCCACCACCACTTCACGAGAGCATGAATGAGACGGTTATCCGAGTTTTCCGCATTAATCGAGCAAAAGTCCGTAAAACCCATATCGTCGACCAACTTCTTCAATGTCGGGTACACGACAATCCATCGGTACCACTTCAGTACCTTATCCAATGATCCCCTACACTGTAATTCATCTCGGTTCTGATAAAAAAAGCATATTAACACGTTAGAAGTTCATTCAGGAATTTCATCGAACACATTTTAATATACGTTAATAACACATGAAATTTACATAAAACTTACCAGTATTTCTTCCTATCCAGCAGAAATATGGACCCAGCCGTCCAGGAGGATATCTACTCGGTTCAACTCATCGTACGATGAGGTGGGATCGTTGTCCGACGTCAATTGTAGCGGCCAATTATTTGTGATGTCGGCGTTCCTCCTTCGTTTTACTTCCGCGTTAGAGTTACGTGTAGTTTTGGAAGCATTTTTCCTCGGTCGCGAACTAGAAAAACCTGACATTTTTAAGAGATTAACGGAGGAAATGGGTTGGGAAACTTGTGGAGTAAGGGTGGGTATGCTAAGTTAATGCCTTGGATATGCTGAATATGCAAATGCCTTAATGCAAATGCCTTATAAGAATATGCCTAAATTTTTTGAAAGGAGAATAAGCCTAAAAGATGTAGGGTTATGCCGCGCGGTTCTGAACAGCGCGGCTATATATATATATATTTTTTTTTAAACACGTGGCATTTTCCTATTGGTTGAATGGTACGCGCGGTTCAGAAGTGCGCTGGGACTATGATGGCTGAGATCAAGACACATGGACTCATCTGAGACATTCATTTATGCGCGTGGTTCAGAAGTGCACTGGCGTGAATTCACCTTGGGGTAGATTGAAAACTGTTGTGGGGTAGATTGGGGTGAATTGGATTCACCTTGAAATTCATCCAATCCACTCTCTTAACTGCTGTGGATGCTCATCTGCAATACCCCCAACAACAACACTTCAGCCCTGTTGCTAAACAATCTTATGTTACAAATATGCTGAGTTTGGCATGATTCCCTGTCTGTCAAAAATTCATTTTTTCATTTAAAAATAATAATTGCACCGAAATCACCTAAAAATATTATACAAATTTGCATACACAAAAAATACATTCAGGTAACTTTATTAATAACTCAAGACGTTCATACAACAGTAAAAGGAGATGACTATATCATATTGTCTATCACAGATTAAGTTACAACTATCAGCTGAAAAACTTCCAATTTTTCTTGGCATCTTCACATGCTTGCAATGAAGGTTGGATTTATGATTCCCTGGAACGACCAATGTATGAGTTGATGCATGTGACATTTTACTAATAAATGATCTGAACTACAATACAAAATAATGAATCCATGTTGAACTTGGTGAATTTTAATGCATATAGTAAAAAGTTACGATATTCCAAGCAGCTACATACCTATGACTAAGTAAGGTTTTGATCCATGCGCTATACAACGTATTTTCCCCATGATCTTTTTGTGAAATGAAGGGCTGCCATGTTAACCATTAAAAAAGATGTTATCAACCACTTATCAATTAAACTACTCAAAATGTACATATAAATAATATAAATCATCACCCGTGCAATATCTTATACAAAAAATGCAAAAATTTACATGTTAGACCAATCAAAATGAAATATGACATCTTAAAGCTGAAAATCGGCAAACCCAAGATACAAAAAGATTGATAATTAATAGATAATTTTACCTTCTAATAGCACACCAGTAAATGAATACCACACAAGCCTCATCAACCCTGGAGTCAAAAAGTCAACATTTATCTGTTCCAATGAAAATGTATTAACAATAATATCTAAGGATTCATGTATGAAATATACATAACGAATTAACTTTAAACTTACTTTTGTTGCAGAGAGACACATGTAATGAGATGGATTAGTACCATCATACGTGATGAAGAAGGGTTAAGCAAACATGAAAATTTGGCTTACATATACTAGATGAGCATTAGGATTACTCCTAGTAGGCAAGCACATCCCAAACCCAAAGTAATGAAATAAAGAGGAAGTGCTTTAAATGTTAGATAAGTTATTTAAGGAACTACTCAATCCCACTACCTGCATTAAGTTCGTTCCCCTCCATGGCATGTGCATGGTAGCTAATTCCGACAGCTCCAAGGCTAAAGGCATCATATCAACAAGTTTTGATGCTCTGAGCAGAATTGAATCCCTAATGTGGCAAAGGGTGTTGGGCAGAAAGAAGCAATGTTAGGTTCAGAACAAGCATCTTTAGCATAGAAAGTTATATCTAAACAATACTAAATGATATGAAGAGACAGAAATGACCTATATGTATTAAGAAACAAGGCCAACAGGTATCAAGCCAGTCTATTCCAAACATTCGCAAATCACCTACAACAAACAAGGTATAGCTTAGTATCCTTTCACATTCAAATTAATATACACTCTTACAAAAGAGAAAAAAAAACATGTATCATACTAATGTGGCTGAAATTGCTTCAGTGCTTTTGTAGAACCTGATTACTTCCCCAAGGAACATATTCACAAAAAATAAACAATCTGAGGTCCCAGTAATAGGCGCAACTTACACTCATAGATTATCAAGATGATTTACTGCATAAGAAGCATAAATCTTGATTTAATTGGTTAGTCGTCGCTTCATTTGTTTTTTGTTAAACCAGAGAGCATCTAAAGTAGCAATAATACTAGCTTTAATTGATAATGAAATATCCATATTTCTGATAGAGCATGTAAACTTGCTTACTTGACATGTCTTTCAAAATCTCCAATATGCTTTTCATTATCTTCTTTGAGATATAACCCAAGCTCCATTTCCTTCAAACAGGAGCACATTCAAAACCTAAACTAAAAAATATTGGTAAAAAGATAAATCATTGAATCTACCTTGGCAGGAATAGTGGGTGCATTTACTAGAAGAGCATATTTTGTGGATGAAAAAGAAACGTCTTAAGGAGAAGGCTGACTATCGAATTTAAACCACCAAATAACTTTAAAGTGTCTTCACCATAAGAGGACTACACACAATGTGCTTACAATGTGCTTACTATCTACCCATACACATAATCCTTAGCTATACAAGGTTCCGTAATTGTCAGAGCTATGCTAAAGTTCTTTTCTTCACCCAAGTTTGCAAATGTTAACGTCTTTGGCTCTACAAAAGCCAAAATTCCAGCAGGTGCTTTGATTAGACGATAGTACATTCCTAGAGTTCTAACATTCTTAACCGATTGAGTCAGGGTGGCAAAGTTAGACAGATTACGTACCATTATGGAAGGATAATTGAAGTTTAATAGGTTGGATGAGTCAGAATATGCATATGGTTCATTCACAAAGGTTTTCAATTGCGTTGTTTTATAGAAGAAAGTACATAGAAAATATAAGTAATCGTTTGTGGTTAAGTCCTAATTCGTAAACTAACCATGGATCTGCTGTAAGGTCAGGGTCTACGTGTCCTACACAATAGTTGAAGAGAGTTACTTTGTGGAAGGATGCATTGCGCATTACATTTCCCTTATTATCTATTGCTTTAAGGATGGACAGATTTGAGAAGTTTGCCAATAGTGGCTATAGTTGGGCAAGACATTGAAGTCCCAGATTAAACATTGAAGGGATGAATTTTGGTATCGCCCTCATCGTTCTTGAGTGGTTGAGTATAGGCAGCTATATTGGCTACCCATGGTCAGGTAATGTCAGGCTTGAGAATTTATGGGGTAACGGAGTTTGGTCTGGTAATTACTAGGTATATAGGCCAATACATCATAAACTATATCTAGATACATGCATTAAAACCCTACTCTTCCCGTCATCAATTTTTGGGTAATGTGATCCAAGTTGTAATTATATGATAATTAAAATCTAAAGAAGAAAACCCTTCAACAAAAATCTATGGAAACATACCCTCTAATTGGAATCCCCAAAACTAACCCTAAAAAGCATTAGTGGCTTAATCAAAACCCCTAATTTCAAAAAATGAGTTTAATTAAAACCCTAATTTCTATTTACATAGTCAAAATTGAAGAATCACTACAAATAATTATCAACTGAAATTGCTGATTAGAGAAGAAGAATGATTGAGAGAGAGAAATACCTTGATTATAAAATATTGTTGTCATAGAAAGATATCTCCACATATTTTACAGTTATGGAAATGGGAATATGAAGAGAGACGCGGGGAAGTGGAGCAATTTATAACTAATCGAATTGAAGAATCGTAGGGGGAGATGAGATTTTGATAGGTGAAAGAGAGAATTTGTGGGTCTTATTTTAAGGAAATTAAAAGGCAACAAAGAGTTGTTTACGGCTACAGACATTTGCTGTTACAAACTTGCAACAGACTATGTTTATTGCCAAAAGTAGATTTCGCGTGTTGCCAAAAGGTAATTTTTTGGTAGTGGGCAAACCGAACCAACATATATTGATGAGAAGTTAAAGAAAAACATCATATCATAGGTTTGAAGACCAAATGTAGGAAACCTTTTGAACCATCTATCCTTAGATGTGATATAAAACCACTTAAAGAAACCCCACAAAAGGTAACGAAAAACCATTTGAACAAGGTCTTTTATTTGTTCCTTGGCTATAATAGCTTCTTTATGAGTGCGCCATTTATTGAGCCGCGCCGCGGAAGCCGAACTCTGATTCGATCCGATTAATTAGAGTACAAACAAAACTAAAGGAATAAACACAACTAAACAAAAATACACATGTAAGGTAATTCGGCAAGTTGGTTACGTCCACACACGAGAGAAAGAGAGTTTTATTCAAGGATCCAAGGTTACAATCACAAACTAATTTGAGGTTTTATCTCAAGAAATTCCTCATACAAAGATCTTACCAGGGGTTTCTAAGAAATACCCTAAGTCTCTCTTATATATTTGGGAGATTTATTACATCAATTACACGGATCACGAGGTAATACCAATGGTTTAAATAACCTCTCAAAATAAGCCTTCGCATCCGGATGTAAATCCGGATCATAAGGCCATCCGGATTGCATCCGGATCTTATTGGTCTGTTTTTAACCAAGTTAGGATGGAAATTCAGATTTGCCTTATCACCCAACTTCCATTCGAATTCCTCATTTACTGGACAATTCTCCACCTCGGTGAAGATTTATTCAAATCTGAGCCGAACTTCTCCAGCCCACCAAATCAAAACCCAAATTGAATTCTCTATCACCAATATCCCCAAGGGCCCAAACAAACAAACATCCCAAAGAACTCAAACAAATAAATATTCTAAATGACCAAGTCGAACAAACGTCTCGAAGGACCTAAACAAACAAATGTCCCAAATGACCAAATTGAAATAAACGTCCCAAGTTACCCAAACAAACAAACGTCCCGAAGGACCTAAACAAACAAATGTCCAAGGACCAAATCAAACAAACGTTCTGAAGGACCCAACCAAACAAATGTCCCAAAAGACCCAAACCAACCAAAGGACTAAATTGAACAAACTGTTACACATGTATTTAGAAATAAAACAAAAATGTACGAAAAGGAAATAAAAAGCCGACGATCGAGGCTTGCAGTCACTGTAATTTCCTTAAGAGAGATTTTACCCTGCGTATGGTGCCTCACAGTTAATGTCGTCTGTCTCCCAAGATACAACAATCGAATCGTGCAGACTTGAAGCACTCAAGTCAATACGCCTGTTGAACTATCTGTGATATTACTCTCAAGAAGAAATCAATAAAAAATTAAAGAGATTCAGGTATTTTTTTGTGTATTGAAACAATGCAAAAAATGGCAGTTTATAGAGGAGAATGTGACTTATCGAAGTACATATTAGGAGGGTTGTGCCCCAAGAAATACCTCTGTGAAGAGTTATAACTCTTGGAGAGAATATCCAACTCCTGAATATCCATGGCCCAAGGCTGAATCATAGACTTATAAATAGTCCAGGTGGGTCATGGGCCGAGTCGTGTAAGCAAGCCCATGAACATTCTCATATAGTAAGCCTTCACACACTCGCCTCACACACGCGTAAGGGCACCACCTACTTACACATGCTAGACATGATAGTAGTGTACAACCCATTATAAAGTAAAAATCCCCTTTTCACTTATCCAATTCGGGAATTAAAATAAACACACCAAGTTTAGACATTTAAAACAAAGAAAACACAGGGTTTTTCCAACACAAACATCCCGAAGGACCCAATTGAACAAACGTCCCGAAGAACCAAATCGACTGTACCAAATTAATGGTTGCCTAGGTACCATGGATCAAGTTGCCTGTAGATCCCAAAATCCAATCAATCCATATAAAGAATTTGGACCAAGTCCAAACAATGATTGAACTTAATCCCCGAAACAGCTTTCGTAAACATATCTTCTGGGTTATCATTGGTGTGAATCTTCTTTAATAGAATCTCAACTTCTTCCAGGACTTCTCTGACAAAGTGATAATGCACACATCAATATGCTTCGTGCATTGATGATGAACCTGATCTTTGGCCAAGAAGATAACACTCTCTGACTATCACACAACATATCAAGATGATCCATCTTAATGCCTAAATTGTGCAAAAGACTTTTCATCCAAATAAATTTTTTGATCGCTTCAGTCACTGCCATATACTCAGCCTTAGTAGTAGATAGGGCCACCGTTGACTGTAGCGTAGATCTCCAACTAATAGGTCCTCCACCCAATATAAAAATATACATGGTAGTAGACTGTTGTTTATCCAAATCACCCATATAGTCAGAATCTATATAACCCACATAAAAATGATAAAATCGAATTATGCTTACGAAATTCCAAACCAATATCTACAGTACCTTTGATTTACCGTAAAATCTATTTCACAGCTCGCCAATAATCTTTTCCCGGATCATGCATATATCTGCTAACCATACCAACCACTTGTAAAATATATGGCTGAGTACAAACTATAACATACATCAAGCTACCAACAACGCTAACATAAGGAACTTGACTTATATATAATCACGTTTCTCATCAATTTTTGGAGACATAAAAGCCTTAAGCTTAAAATGAGGAGCAAATGGCTTACTTACAAGTTTTGTGTTCCCATCAATACCAAATCTCTGAAGTACCTTCCTCGTATACGTCATATGAGATAGATGCACCGTTCCCTTTTCTCTATCTCTATAAATCTCCATACCAATAATCTTTTTCACATCACCCAGATCCTTTATTTTAAATTCTTCACCCATTTGCTTCTTCGGCTTGTTAATCTGGTTTTTGTGCTTACACACAATAAATATATCATCTACATACAAAAGTAAGTAAATAAATGATTCGTTATATAGCTTGCGTAAGTAGACACAGTAGTCATAATGACTTCACTTGTACTTCTACCCTATCATAAACTGATCAAACTGTTTGTACCATTGTCTTGGAGACTGCTTCAAACCTTATAACAATATTTTCAACTTACACACATAGTCTTCATTTCCCGCAACTTTAAACCCGCTCGGCTGAGTCATATAGATCCCTTCCTTCAAATTTCCATGCAAGAACACCGTCATAACATCGAGTTGTTGTAACTCCAAATCAAATTACGCTACCAAGACCAATAAGATACGAATGGAGGAGTGTTTCACCACTGGAGACAACACTTTATTATAATCGATCCCCTCCCTTTAAGTATAGCCTTTGGCTACTAGTCTTGCCTTGAAGCGTATATCTTGCCCTTTGATTGTGTTTTGTTATCTTGTAATTATGTTTATTCATTTAGATTGTTTATAGCTAATCGGATTGAATCAAAGTTGAGCTTCCGTGACGCAGCTTAACTATTGGTATCAGAGCAAGATTGTATCCTTGGTGGTTCTCAGAATTGAGGTAACGTCGACTTATCTCAGTTTCATTTGGTTTTTTCAGTTTTGATTAATGTATGAAAATTAGGGGAACAATGGTAGAAGGAGATAAACATAATTTTTCAATGACACCTAAGTGGAATAATACTATGGTGATGTTTAACAATGCAAAAATTGAGGTTAAAAAATTTAAAGGCATAAATAAATTTAGCATGTGGCGATGCGAGGTTATTGATGTATTTAGTCAATAAGATTTAGATGAGGTGTTGGAAGATAAACCGGATGAGGTAGAAGAGAGTATTTGGAAGAAGATAAGCAAGAGGGCTTGCAGTAAAATTCGTTCATGTCTTGCTCAAGACATTAAGTACCTTATAATGAATAAAACCTCGACAAATGAATTTGGAGGATTCTTGAGGAGAAGTATTTGGTGTAAACATCCAAAATCGACTTCATTTGAAGAGAAAACTTTATCGTTTTACAATGAGATAAATGATTTATATGTCGGAGCACTTGAGTGATTTTACCAAGTTATTAGCCGACTTGGCAAACCTAGAAGAGATTATTGGCGATAAAGATAAAATACTTTTATTCTTGAACTCGCTTCCCGAAGAGTACGAACACTTCGTTATGACGATAATGTACGGGAATAGTTTTTTACAATACTCAGATGTGACTACGGCGGTGGTGAACCATGAGTACCGGAGGAAGAGAAAATGGGAGTTTGATAAGTCGACGTCAAAGGTATTGATGGTTAGAGGAAAGTTTTCGGACAAGAAGAAGTCAAGTGGTAACAACTCTCGATCGAAGTCGAGAGGTCGCAGTGTAAATCGTAACAACTTGGGAAATGGCCAATGCGTGTTTTGTAAAGAGACGGGTCATTAGAAAAATGAATGTCATGCGCTTCTTAAATAGAGGAAATGTAGGAAAGCGGGTTCTTCGGTAAATGTTGCTCAAGACATGACAAATGGAGGTAATAATTAATCTGACTTATCTTTAACTATATCATCTAGTGTATGTGTCGTTGATTCAAACGAGTAGATCTTATATTCGAGTGCTACTTATCACATTTATCCTAAAATGGGTTTTTTTTAGTTTAAAAAGGATAAAAGGTGGAGCTATGTTTATAGGAAATGATGATTCTTGTTGCATAATGGGGATAGGTACCATTCATCTAAAGTTACACAATGGGTGGTTAAAGAGATTGAGGAGGTTCAGTATATTCTGACGATGAAGAAGAACATTATCTCAATGGGTTTACTTTAAGCGAAAAGGCTACAAGGTTGTGTCTGAGAATGACGTGAAAAAGATTCTTAAGGGAGCCATGGTTGTGTTTAAGGGTCAAAGAAGAAATAACAACTTGTGTTATTTAGATGGTACTGCTGTTCTTGGTGAGGTTGTTACTGCGGGAAGTGAGGAGACTACTTCTAGAGATACTACTAGACTATGACATATGCGTTTGGCGCATGCAGGAGAGAAATCCTTGAGAGTTCTTGTGAACCAAGGGCTATTAAAAGGCGTTAAAGCGTGTAAGTTAGACTTCTGTGAACATTGTGTTCTGGGCAAGCAGATAAGGGTAAAGTTTGGCATGGCTATCTATCGTACTCGTAGAATCTTTGACTATGTTCATTCAGATGTTTGGGGACCCTCCAGAAATGCATCACTTGGGGGTAAACATTACATTGTACCTTTTGTGGATGATTTTCTTAGGTATGTGTGGGTATATACCATAAGGAGGAATGATGAACTCCTAAAATTTTTAAGAGGTGGAAGAAGTTGATAGAAACTCAAACTGGAAGAAAGATCAAGTTACTCCATTCGGATAATGGTGAGGAGTATACAAGTGATCTGTTCTTACAAGTATGTTAAGATGAGGGGATTGTTCGACACTTCACCATTAGTTTGACACCACAACAAAGTGGGGTAGTGGAGTGCATGAATCGTACTTTGCTGGAGAAGGTGTGATGTATCTTGTTCAATTATGGATTGGGCAAAGCATTTTGGGTTGGGAATTTGACATATGCATGCTACCTCGTTAATAGGTTGTCTTCAGCTATAATTGAGAGTAATACACCAATAAAAACTTGGTCGGAAGAACCTGCTACAGATTATGATACTCTTCGTATTTTTGGGTGTCCGACATACTATTATGTCAAATATGGTAAGTTAGATCCTCATTTTTCTGGGTAAGAATAAGGGTGTGAAAGGCTACAAGTTATGGGATACGAAAGACCGGAAGATTATTTTGAGAAGGGATATCACTTTTGATGAGATTTTTATGATGAAGTCACATGTCTCTGAGCATGAAGAGAAGATGACAAACGAGGGTTTGTAAAGGGTGGAGATTGATGTATCTTCACATTATTCAGATAGTTCTATACCAAAGGGGGTATCATCTACCGGTGTGACAATAGGTGATGAGCCATTGGTTCATGTTCCAGATGATGAGGACACAGACAAGAGTAAAACATTTGGTGGTACGAATGAGGAGACTCCGGTGGTGGAGTCAATAAGAACTAGTAAACCAAAGAGGAATGTGAGTAAGCCGGGATGGCTTACTAAGGACATGGTGCTTCCAAAGGCGAATGCCATGATAGCCTACGTACTACCGATAATCGAAAAAGATGTTCCTTCCACCTATATGGGAGCAATTACACGGATCATGAGGCAACACCAATGGTCTAAACAACCTCTCAAAACAAACATTCGCATCCGGATGCAAATTCGGATCATAAGGCCATCCAGATTGCTTTCGGATCTTACTGGTTTATTTTCAACTAAGTTAGGATGGAAATCCAGATTTGCCTTATCACCCAACTTCCATCCGGATTCCTCCTTTACCCAACACCATTGATCATATACGTTATTGTTGCCCCAATTGGATAAGTGAGCTTGAAGTCAAGAATCATAATCTTTCGCAAAGACACAATGGAGAAGATACTCAGGAAGTTGACAAGCAATGCAAATCCAATCATCCATCCTAAAGAAAGTTCTTTTACCTTATTTCTTCATCGGCTTGCCTAGCAACGTAACTTTCTCGGTCATTCCAAGAATGTAACTTGTGTATCCACTATTAAATGCAATCTCGGAAGATGCAACAACGCAAGTTTGAATATGCCTAGTAAACGGCTTACTTTGAATCCCAAACTTTACAAGCACGGTAATCCAAATCTTGATAAAAAAAATAACCCTAAGAGCCCAACTATGACATTACAAAATGGTAGAACACCGGTGGTAAGATTAAGTTTCAAAATAATGAAGCAAAAGAGAAACCCTATGACCAAATTAACGACCATGGACGCCAATCGTCCATGATGTAACATTTTTCTGCTCGAAGATCTCTTCATCAAAAAGCTCTTTTTTACCTTTTCTCAACTTTTCGATCTCATGGTTGTCGACTTGAGGGGAATATAAGCAACCAAGAAGTTGTTTGTGAAACACAACTTCACTAATACCGTTATATGCAACTAGTCAACTCGATGATTGAATATTAATGTACTACACATACAATGCACCAGTGTGATGTGCATGCACTCTGCTTGTGATGCTCTGATAGAGACATCTTTGTAAAATTGAGTATGAAACCCACATGTTTTGATTTAACACATTTCAGTAGTAAAGAATAGATAATTCAAAAATATATTGGTTTGAGTTGTATGAGGCATGCATAATTATCTAGAAGCGGACAAAGGGATATATTTGGGATTTAGATCAAAATTATAAGTAATCAATTGGTCCTAATGAGCTTTCATTATTGACTAACTACACCATTTTAAAGTAGTAAAGATTTGACAAGTTAATTTTTTTTTCTCATATCATCAAATGAACCAATGAAGTGCTCTCAAATCAGCACAATAAAATTAATATCCCTCACAATTTTGGATGTGTTACAATTTCCCCATTTTTCTTCCTTTTACCTCTCCCAACTTCTCTATCTCATCCTCTTCTCCCCTCTCTCTATACTCTTTCGAATTTGATTTGTCTTCTCCAACTTTTTACCACTCAATTTTCGTATTTGCCATCATTTGCAATCATTTCCCTCTACTTATCATATCTAAATCTAAGAGCACCTCAGAGAAAAGAGTACGCTGTTAAGGTTTTCCCATACTTTTGCAAAAAAACCCATCCAATAGGGGTATGGGTTCAACATACTCACCCCCATACCCCTCCAAAGTATGTGAAACCTGAACTTGGCGAGGAGTATGTGCATACCGCCTAGGCGCTAAACCGTTTAGCGCCAGCAACTTTTAATTGTAGTTGGCATTTCTCTCTCCCATCACAACTTCTCTCTTACATACATCACTTCCTAGGCACTGAACCGTTGAGCGCCATACCCCTCCAAAGTATGCGAAACCTGAACTTGGCGAGGAGTATGTGCATACCGCCTAGGCGCTAAACCGTCAGCGCCAGCAACTTTTAATTGTAGTTGGCATTTCTCTCTCCCATCACAACTTCTCTCTTACATACATCACTTCCTAGGCATTGAACCGTTGAGCGCCCAATATATATTTTTAATACACGTGGCATCTTTCTCTCCCATTACAACTTCTCTCTTAAAACCGTAATTTCTATTGGACGAAAATAATATGTGATTATGGAATACCGGCATGGTAAACCGGAATCGCATAATCTTCTGTTGGAGGTGCTCTAATACTCCCCACATCACGCGTATCACGTTGCAGAAACATTGACAATTTAAAAATAATTTTGTAACTAAGATGCATTGTATCTAGTAGGCATATGGCACATGCTGACATGCTCACATGTCCAGCATCTCTGACTCTTTTAGATCCGATCCTTTTTTGTTCGATCCCCTGTTTCTCGTATTTCCCTTTTCGCACTTTTCAAATCATAAAAAAAATTCCAAATTTCCCCAAATATGCTTTCGATTTTCGATTGGTTTGTGATTGAGAAGAGCTGAGATTCGATTTCTCTAGGGCTATATTTACCTACATTTGATTGATTTAGAGGAGAAGTTGGGGAAGATCTTTGTGATTTAAGAAGAGTAAGTTTTTTTTTCTTCTTCTTCTTCTTTCAATTTGGTTAATTATCAAATGATATTTAGATTGCATTTCGATGTTGGGAATCAAGAAAGAGGGTTTTATTGAGAATTTGAGATTGGATTTTGATGGGGAATACATGTGTAGGACCCAATTTGGGGAACAATGGGTTCTTACAATCGGTTTCCGCCACGATTTGGCGAACCCGAGGACCCGAGGATTTGCTTCCTCCTCCTCCCCCTAATAATAATAATGGAGAACCCCCAAGTTCCACTAAACCACCTGAAACAACCCCTCCTGCCCCTTTACCTTTACATACGCCACCAGAGCCTGTTAAGATAAGCGTTGAGAAAGAAACTAAACCCCCATTGCCCCCGGCCCTGCCCCCACCGCAGGTGCAAGTGCAACTAGCAGAAGTTGTAAAAGAAATGGAAACTAGTAGACCTGAGGAAATTAGTAAACCATCTGAGAAGCCAGTGGAGTTGCTGACTCCGCAAAACCCGGAATCCGTTAAGCCTAATTTTAAGAGATTGGTGAGTGCGGGACTTAAAACGGATTCTGTGTTACAGAGGACAACGGAGAATTTGAAAGATATTTACAGTTTGGGGAGGAAACTTGGGCAAGGGCAGTTTGGGATTACTTTTTATTGTTTAGCGAAAGGGTCGGGGAAAGAGTTTGCGTGTAAGTCGATTGCGAAGAGGAAGTTGACGACGGACGAGGATGTAGAGGATGTGAGGAGGGAAATTCAGATAATGCATCATTTGTCGGGACACCCCAATGTGATATCAATAACGGGTGCTTATGAGGATGCTGTTGCAGTTCATGTTGTGATGGAGTTGTGTGCGGGTGGGGAGTTGTTTGATAGGATTATTCAGAGGGGGCATTATAGTGAAAGAAAGGCAGCCGAGCTTGCAAGGATTATTGTTGGTGTAGTAGAAGCTTGTCATTCTTTAGGTGTTATGCACCGAGATTTGAAGCCCGAGAATTTTCTTTTTGTCAACCAAGAAGAGGATTCACCACTCAAAACAATTGACTTTGGGCTCTCAGTATTTTTTAGGCCAGGTAAATTATTAGCTTTGCCCTTTCAATTTCGTTATTTACTCGATCACCATGATTACTTGATACATTTATTATTATTTCATGTATATTATATTAACTTATATAAGCATTGGTATTACTTATTAGTTCGTAACTATGCTATATTAGTATAAAGACTGGTCTTTGAGTTGGTTACGCATGTATAAACATATTTGCAATTTTTAAACACTACGTGCAAGTCTGCCTTTAACACAAATAATATCTCTAAATAATGAACATTCAAATAAAGTAGCTCGTGAAGGCTTGCTAGCACCATTGAAGATATAGCCAATTATGTCTTAAAATTTTGTACTTAGACATACAAGATGTTGCAATGAGAATGCTATTAGATCGATGAAATGTGTTTATAGGAAATATATGCCTATCGGAATGGGCTTTAGCTTCAACCATTTTGTTTTAATGGTATTTACTTCAATTGACATTTTGGAAAAATCAGTACTTGCACAGTATATAATGTCTTTAATAGTTAATTTATGACGTTTAACCTTGAACCATCCATTCATATCAGGTAGGCAATTTATATATTCAAATAGGAGAAAAATCATAATTCCCTACTTTGTGACATTACTATTGGGGGCTGAAATAACCAATGATTTTTCAGTAAAATACACAGGCAGCATTGTATGACAATTATTCCTTTGAGATGCATAATGGGAAAAACAAGATTTCAATATGAAGAATACAACTAAGCAAGTGAAGATTAGTTCTAGGTTTATACACAAACATAAATGATTGGCATCCTTGGATTGTGGTATGAGTGGAGAGATGTTTAAAGAGTGTCACTACTAGATTTGGCATCCTTAGTTCCCTAGAGAGTCTTTGTACATTTTCATGTATCAAGAAAATTGGAGAAGATAGAATTTCTATGCTTTCTCTTGATATTAGTGTGGGGCATTATAGGATTCTCTTTTACCGTTGATAATATTATGTTTCCGAATCTGCCTTCTACACTTATATTTTCATATTTAAATGCTGTGTTCATGGCGTAGCACTGCTGTCTTTGCATATTCTTGTGATATAGCCTGTGAATTCTAGTGGGACCCTGTTTCCCAAGTAAAAGATTTTCTTGATCAATTTCAGTATCGCCAGAAAGTTATATTAACATGTGAGGATTCAGGGTTATGAAATCATATTCAGTGGGCTACTATATTTCAGGTACAAGCTTACAAGTGGGTTGTATCCCTTGAATTCTAAAGACGAGGTGTTCTCTATTGTAGGCAAATATGATGTACACTTGATTTCACAAAACCCAAATGTGGTATTCATGATCTTGGTCCTATATTTTTACTAGGTTGATAGGAGAATCAACTATGTTATTTTATGATGGTTATAATCGAGTGTAATTTGTGGTATGTAAAAATAAATATCTAAATTACATTTGGTATAAACACTGTAATAAAAGATTCATTGGGAATAAATAATCTAATATAAAGAAACAATCAACATTCTGCACATGGAAGCTTATTCCATGTTGCTATTCAGCTCTTGAGAAAATGGCACACAGAAGCCTGTTCATTTATTCAAAATAAAACCAGTAGTGGATGTGTACAGTCAGACTTAGGACTGATCGATCTAATGACAACCATCTTTACAAAGCTCACCTGATGGTCAGAGGGCTTCATGAATAATTACAGTAATGCTATGAAGAGTGTTCAACACTGTCCTAGATGGCAGTAAACATGACCCCACATTACATGAGATAGATGTAAATAATACACTGGGACCTGCCAGAGGAGCTTTTGAGTATGTTGATACACGAGATTAAGCTTTTAGGCGATGATAATCACTTAATCAGGTGCGTAACCTAAGCAAGTATATGTCTTTAGCAGTCTCCGTGAGCTTAAAACAAGTAACTCGTAGTCTGAAGAGATCATACTCTCTTTGTCAGCTTAAGCAGGACAATACTTCCACAGTCCATTACAAATGATTTTTGGGTAGCTACAGGGTATAAATTAAATGATGTAAAACAGTGAAGAATTTCCTTGCATTGCGTCTGACTTTTCTTACTGAACAATCTTAAGTCTTAACCCTATAAGGTGATGTATGCATCAAGGTTAGTCATTTGAAGAAAGATATTAATTTCCTAGAGGAAGTGTTTTGGCATGCTAAGTGAAGCAAGTAATCTTGGAAGCAAACCAACAATCTGATGATCAAGCGCCGGTCAACTTGTGTAGCTAGGTTACTTGTACCTAGGTGTTTCTATGACTAGGTGGGAAATTGATCAACTTATTTAATAGTTGGGCCTGCAATTAAGCTTTTTAACCGTTCACTGTGCATCCTGGGGCAGCAACAGATAGAGTCCTTTGGTATGTTAAGAACGCCTAAGGTCGAGGTCATTATTTGGGTTGCAGTGGCATTTTCAAGTGGGGCTTATATTAATGCAGATTGGCACAATTAAACCATCTGGTTTGGGTCTTGAATTGCTTGTAATAGGAAGTTTGGTCAAACGCATGGAGTGCATAGCTTAAAAATTGTTCTCTCTTAATGTGAGTTGCACGATGCCA
Organism: Kingdonia uniflora; assembly: GCA_014058105.1. NCBI lineage: Eukaryota > Viridiplantae > Streptophyta > Magnoliopsida > Ranunculales > Circaeasteraceae > Kingdonia > Kingdonia uniflora. Next base: position 3,240,934 of record JACGCM010000622.1, read on the forward strand.
GTCTATATTGTGATAATAAGGTTTATACATGTTGCTGATAAGTTCAACTCGACGGATGATGTTGATGTGGCAGACACTCTATCGTGGAATAAATTACAGTTTACTTAGATGTGTATTTTACATTAATATAATTAAGTAGGTTACATATGTGTTTGCTAGGGGTTTTAGAAATAATCGCATACAAAGTTTTTTTTTGTCAAGGCTCAGTTATGCATGTCTTACCCCAGCTTGAGGGTGAGTGCTCTTAGGGTTGCCTTGTTAATCAGTAAGGGATATCTCTATTTCTTTTGTAGGGTTTAATTTGTAATTGGTCTGCATTTGATATTATGTACCTTATACAGTTTTTGAACATGTGGGAGATTGTTCACTAGCCACAGTTTCACCTACAATGTTCCAAGTCATCTTCTCTCATTACTATATATGTTTCCCTAGTTCTCAATGCTGTGGAAAGCTTAAGATTAGACTTAAGGAGGTTGTGTAGTGTGGGAATTCCTTTCATGGATAACTTTTCAGTATTGTATCTATAGACGGAAATAAAAGTTTTATCCTTAAGGCTGTGTTTAGTATACTGGGTTTGAGGGTGAAATTGGCAAATCCTAGTGGCTTGAACACCAACTGTGGTAGACTGAATTTGAGGAGGGAGTCAAGATGAAGAGGAGCTCAAGTAACTGAAGTGGGGAGTTTGGCCACCCCCCCCCCAGTATTTGCTCATTCCCTTTTCCCTTATGAATTTGCTAGGCCCCATAAAAGTTAATCACACACATACTCTCTCTCTTGAAAATTGTGTACCTCTATTTGAAATCTCTTTATTTCTCCTCTATACCAAACAATGGATTTGATTTCAATTTTAAGGAAGCCAACTCTTCTTTCCCAAATCTAATGATTTCCAACTCTTCTTTCCCAAATCTAATGATTTCCAACTCCAGCATATCAGATAGAGCCCGACTTCAATGAAGTTTAGTATGGAAGTTAGTGGAGTTTTGTCGGGAAAGTGGTTATTCAGATTCTCGAGTGCATGTGGATTGAGGTGGTGAAAGCGAAGTATCGTAATTCGTATGTCATTTGATCCTCATTTGATTGAGTTCCCTGGATCTGGTCTATTTCGCTTTATTATGATGAATTATTGTGTAAATGCTCTCCAATTCACTTGTATGAATATTTCTTTAACTGTCATTTTACTTGCGAAAACCTCAAGTGTGCCATTTTTTTTGTTTAATATCTTACGACCTCTTACAATTTTTTCCACCAATAGACTCAACAAGGCTCAGCCAGTTTTTCGATATTTAGGTTGTGCGTCTGTTATCCACACAAAGTTGAGAGGGAGTGTAGGAAATATAGTAATAAAGATCGTGCCTGAAATCCAAGCATCAAGTGCAGGGGAGTAAAGGAAATACCCAGTTATAAGCGTTTTCTGCTTTCTTTTTCCTTTATTTAATGCTTTATTGAGCACTACTATCATTAGCAATGGTCCACAGTTCCAGGGGCATTACTATATCATGTTAGAAGTCGTCAAATATATAGGGAATAAAAGGATTAGGGAGAAAATCCCCCCCCCCCCCCCCCTAACATTTCACTTCTCCGTCTCTTGTTCTTCCCCCTCACTTTCCCACGTATTATTTGGTGATTGCTTCAAAAGTATGTGACAGATGGTATGATCTTAGGAGGTGCCTCTTCCATTAGGAGGTTGGGGATAAGTAACCCCTTTCCCTATCAGGGAGTGAAGATAGGAGAATTTGGGTTCCATAAAGACAACTCATGGTGAAATGCATTTATCTAGCCCTGTCCACTCATGAGCTTTATTTAAGCCTACTTCACTCATAGTGCCCCCAGAATCCTTTCCAAAATTTATTTTTGTTGAGAAACTATGTAAAACTGAGAGAACTGTGGCTGCCCAAACATGTCAATCGATCGGCTGCCAGTGTCTAGTCGGCAGGAGAAGCCCAGTCACTGTAGGACAGACTAATATGCCTGTTGACAGGATATAAAGCAGCTTTCACGTTTCAATTGTTTTTTCTTATTTTGTAACTGAAACTGACATAGACAAAGTTGAAGTTTAAATAGAACTATGAGATCGTTCGGCATTTTCTTTCTTTCGTCCTCCATCTCATGCTCTTTCCTTTTTCTTCTTATTTTCGATGTTCACCAGGGTATTCCACACATATCTTCTTAGCTGTTCTTCAGATGTCTAAGGAGATTCACGACGGTATGCCGGAGACATCTATGTCTAGTAAACGGTGAACCAAATCTAGAAGTTTTCTTACTTGACACTCTTACCCCGGTGTAGTTAACCAAATCTTAACCACACTCTATCATATATCTGTAAAAAGGGGTAGGCCTTTGATAATTCTTCTTCTCTGTGAGGTAGCTTTTGATGTGTGGTCATATTATTGTGAAGCAGTCAATTTTAGGCGAAGCCAAAGGTGATGTCACCATTCTCTGTTTCCGGCTTAAGTTCAATTTCCCCAGGACGTTAAGTCATCTGGAAGATTATTATTCCCTTTGCAGCTCTTTAGATGTATTGAGTGAGCAAAAGACAGATTGTGAAGGTGAATAAATTTTGGCATTAAGAGTCGTGGCTAAGTGTATAACTCCAATAATACCCCCAACCTGCTTTTTTATCTTTGTCTATATCCACTATTTTGTAATTAGTAACTCTGTGTTATTGTAATGTTGTAAATATGAATCTCTTTGGTAGCTGATAAGGAAATAATTATTATTTATCAGGAGAAACATTCACTGATGTGGTTGGAAGTCCTTATTATGTTGCACCAGAAGTGTTGCGCAAGCATTACGGTCCTGAATGTGATGTTTGGAGTGCCGGGGTCATCATATACATTTTACTAAGTGGAGTCCCTCCATTTTGGGATGGTCAGAACTCATAATTTCGTGCCTTTTTTTAATTTTGTTATACAAGTCTTTCTTCTGACTGTATCTAATTACTCTACTATGTTATCTATACTTGCAGAAAACGAGCAAGGTATATTTGAACAGGTTTTGAAAGGCGATCTTGACTTTGTGTCAGATCCATGGCCTAGTATCTCAGAGAGTGCTAAAGATTTGGTGCGGAAAATGCTTGTAAGAGACCCCAAGAAGCGTCTGACAGCCCATGAAGTCCTATGTACGTGTACTTCTCTTATGTTATGATCCTTTATCATCATTTTTTTAAACTTAAGTACAGAAACGTGTCTCTATTTTCTTCTATAAATTGAGCTATACTAGTACCTAGTACCAAAATGTACTTGTAAGAGGAAAACTAGTACTAGAGTTTCAGAAAACTAAAGGTGTCAGATTACGAAAAAGGAACCACGGTATCCTATAAATCCCTTCTTTCCGTTAAATGATCTTAAAGAGTCCAATTAGTGGACTTGTTTTTACAGTTGGTCGTATCCCTTTCTGTTAGTCCAAAAGCACACTAGATAGGATGGTTACACTATGAGTCTTTTAACATTACAAATTGGACACAGTTGTTTCCATTTCTATGGCTAAGCTTTTCTGTACTTCAGCTCCAAATTTACCTGGGTAATATTGATGAACAAGTGCTATGATTAAGCAAAACATAAAGTTCAGTTCAGAATTTCTACAAGCTTGCCAGTTTTTCTGGGATTTTTTGTGTCCTTTTTTCGTTGTTGAACATCTTGATAAACACAAAAAAGATAGATCAATCTCACATCCTCTCAAGTTTTATTTCTAAGATTGGATTGTCTGTCTTTTGGTCTTTGAATGTGGGATATATCTGTTTCACTAGCTAGTGATATTCTTATTTTGGCAGGTCACCCTTGGGTTCAAGTTGATGGTGTTGCTCCCGACAAGCCTCTGGACTCGGCCGTTTTATCTCGCTTGAATCATTTCTCTGCCATGAACAAACTGAAGAAACTAGCCATCAGAGTAAGTACTTTGTTTTTATATTACTGCATATCTCAGGTGTGTGGTCTCCTTATTGGACATATAAAAGGAAGACAGCTTTTCTATATCTGTCCGAAGTGTGAAAGGTTAATGTCGCATTTGTAGTTGAGGTGGGATGGGGTACGGAAAAGGGTGTAGAATTTATAGGGAAGAGATTTATTTAAGTTACCTTAGAGGCCCTATATATAGGCAACCTACTTATTAATTCTTTCAAAAAGGAAACTCCAACTTCTATGAAGAGTATCCACACCCACTCTAACTCCTACTTATCAAAGCCTCAAATTCTACGGGCTTGTAAAATCTTCACTCCCAACTGCATACCACTATCACCACAGATAAAAATCAAATCACAACCATTGGTATAACATGCAACCCAATATAGGTGCATAAGAAAATGCCTCAACCAAAGTAGTGAGTAAAAATAAGAGAATTAAGAGAAAATAGAAAGAAACCAAGTAGAAATAGATTTCAAGTGAGAGAAAGAGAAAGAGAAATCGTAGTACTTCAACTCACATTCTCAACAAGAAGAGGATAATTGAGACAAATGAAAGAGATCCTCTAAGAGAATAGAGAGAAACAAAATAGTAGAGATCACCGAGACTCTAGGGGGAAAGATATTGGAAAACCATCAAGAAAGAAAAAGATAAAGACATTACTCCAATTTGGTAAACTATTCAAAAGTAGAGAGGGAGAGAGAGAGAGAGATTGCTAGAAAAGAAAATGAAAAATCACCGAGAAAGAAAACACATAGAGATATTCCATTAAGAAGATTATAGGGTTGGATTATATATGTATATTCCCCCACCCTTAGAAAGTCAAACTTTGACGGGTCAAAAGGAGTTGACCAAGGCATAGTAGATTGGGTAAAACCGGTGACAAATCATATCCAATATTGGAAAAAAAATACGTGTTTGGATCATATCATACAACACTTGGACTTGTTTGATTTACTTGTTCAAAATATCCTACTACACAACATATATGTATTGTTTCCCCACGACTTAAATAAATCTTAAAAGAATCAACCACTGCACAAAAACAAACTTCTCCAGAGGGAAAGGACAAATAGAGAAACTAAAAACTTCATACAAATTTTGATCTACGACGGCTCAAATTAAATCCTATTTGTAGAGATTTGAACTTTTGCAGTGTAGGAGAAACTTTCACGAATAAAATGATCGAAAACAATATACCATAAATTCTTCAACTGCACTACATTCTAGCTACACATATACATCAACTAATTAAAATCATACCAAAAATTGATCATACTGAAGAAGATATTGTGAACATAATACCATACTGAAATCGCAACACATATTATTACATAAATCTATTGAACAATTAGGAAATTGTAACAAAATTAAGTATTCTAATTTTTTTTTACTACAAATTAGTATTGCAGATATTCAACTGACCATATTTGAAAAGATAAAAAAAAGATGACTTTGAAAACTTTAACCATAAATTAAAGACCCCACCATACCCCATCTTTTATTGTAATTGATTTTTGCAACTGCAAAATCCTAATGTGATTTGCAATTTGTTAGATAACCAAAGAGGTAGAGGCATTTTGTAATTGGAGAAAGATGCGCACACGGTATGCGAAACACTATTTACTAAACAGGAATTTTTCCCACAAAATATGATTTAGAGAGCTTTTCTTCCAATTGAGTATGATTCATAACACCATACTGATATTGCAACGCATATTATTGCAGAAATCTAATTAGCAATTAGGAAATTGTAATTTTTTTTTTAGGTATTTAATAAAAAAAATTACACTACAAATTAGGATTGCAGATATTCCATTGACCATGTTTGAAAAATACATCAAAGAGAAGATAGGTTTGAAAATCCTAACCAGTAATTTTTTGTGTTTTTTGAAAATGTAAAAATCATATATAGATCAACCAAAGACACTTTCCGAGGTGGAAAGAATATAACCCGAAGGCAAAAAAGAAAGAAAAACAATACACTAACATCACATTGTATCCATGAGAGTTATATCCTTCCATCGTGACACGAGGTCCCAAACGTAACCTCTTTCATAGAAATGGATGACGATGACCAATACAAGATAGTCGTATAGATTTCAAAGATTATCTCCTCCACGTTCTTAACCATCGCATTAAAGTGCCTATCACTCTTCTCCTTCCACAAAATTTACCCAACCGCATAAGGAATAAGATCCCAAAGAACTTTCCCAATCTTTTTTCTTTAAGGCTTGCACCACCAATCTCTTAAGGATGACATAAAATTTTGCGCAAAAACCCACGAGACTTTGAAAAGATTAAGAAAATGACTCCACACCTTCGTCGCAATTGGGCAATGTAATAGTAAATGATCAATGTATTCATCCATAATACCGCAAAGAAGGCAAAAAGATTTCACATCCATACCTCTTCGTCTAAGTTGATCTCTAGTTGGTGTTCTCCCCCACGCCACCTCCCAATAGAAAAATGCAACATTAGACGAGATGTCTTTTCTCCAAACCTGTCGCCTCGAAAAAGTTATTGGTCGATACCCGCCTCTAATGCTTCTAGCTTCTGCCAAATGGTCGTACATCGATCACACTGTGAATTTTCCATTTTCGACCCACTTCCACTTCCACTTCCATTTATCTTCATCCGTCCGAATCATAACCGAAGTAACTTTATGGATCAAAAGTCCAAGATCATCTAACTCCCTATGAAAAAGATCTCTCCTAAAATGGAAATTCCAATTCGCCGTATCCCCCTCCATATCTTAGAACTCCTTAACTCTCCCATGTTTCAAATCACAAGCATTGTAAATAAAAGGATATACAAGAGCCAATTGTCTAGAATCACACCATAGATCATGCCAAAATCTAATCTTTTCCCCATTACCAATGTTAACCACAATGCCCTTTTTAATCTCATCCCACTTGTTAAAGATCGACCTTCATAATCCCACTCCGTAAGTAATGTTGGGCCTAGCCGGAAGCCACGCGTGTTCTTCAATCCCAAACTTAGATTTAATCACCTCGGCCCACAACTCATCCTCCTCCTTGCAAAATCTCCATAACCACTTCCCAAGTAACGTTGTATTCATTTCTGTAAAGAATTTTACCCCAAACCACCACCTTCTTTTTCCAAACAAACTACCTCCCATCTTAAAAGATGAAAGCTTGGAAACAGTATCGGTCGGTGTCACCCCACAAAAAATTCCTAACAATCTTTTCCAGCTTTAAAGCCACCGTCACTGGAATGTGAAATAAGGAAATATAATAAACCGGCAAACATGACAATGTACTCTTGGCAAGGGTAAGACGATCTTTAGATAACATCTTCATTTTTCCACAAAGCCAACTTCTTATTGAAACGCTCAATAACCGGATCCCAAATCTTAACACATCTAGAAGATGCCCCAAGAGAGGTGGTCGGTGAGATTCCTATTTCACATCCAAAGGAAGAGGCCAAAATTCCAATGTTTTAATTATTTCCAGCCCCCATGATTTTGCTATTTGTCAAATTTGCAAGCAAACCTGAAGCCAACCCAAAGCCCAATAATACAAGCCGAAGATGTCTGACCTCCTTCTGGTCATGCCCTACGAAGAAAATTGTATTGTCTGCTAACTGATGGTGGGTAATCTCTGGCGCCCCCATATTCACCCTAAACCCATGCAGCAAACCCAAGTCTCTCGCCCTGCAAGTCAATCTGCTTAAGGCTCCTCCTGCCACAATAAATAAAAAAGGAGATAAAAGGTCCCCTGTCGAATCCCCTCTTGATCATAGGCCTTCTCAAAATCAATTTTGCAGACCACTCCCGAAACGCCTTCCCTCATCCTGGAGCTAATAGACTCATTAACAATGAGAACGCCATCCAAAATCTGCTTATTCGAGACAAACGCCCCTTGGAATCTCTAGATCACGGATCCCATAACTGCTCTCAATCTTCTTGCTAGTGCCTTAACTATAATCTTATAAACCTTAACTGATTGGTCTAAAGTTCTTTAACTCCCCCGCTCTAACAGATTTTGGAATAAGCTTGATAAAAGTTGTGTTGAGCCTCCAATCAATAATGCCCTTATTGTGGAACTCCTTTATAGTTCTCATAACATCTTCCCCAAGAATATTCCAACATTTTAAAAAAAATCTCATTAGATATCCGTCTGGACCCAGGGCTTTCTTTCCACCACAACTTCTTAATGCCTCTAAAATCTCTTCTCTGTCAAATTCCCTCTCAAGCCATTTTGCCTGTTCCAAACTAATACTTCCAAAATCCAAACCGTCCAATTTAGGTCTCCACTTGTAAGGTGCCATATATAAGCTTGAATAAAACTCAACAACGTGCTCCCCGATTTATCATTATCATCTACTAACTGGTCACCAATTTGTAACTTGGACAAACTATTAATTCGCTTTCGCCTATTAGCCATCGAATGGAAAAACTTAGTGTTGTTATCTTCCTCCTTCAACCACTTCACTCTAGATCTTTGCTTCCATTTTATCTCCCCCCCAAGCAACAACTTTTGATTCTCGACCTTCTTGATCCCTCTATCTGATATATCTGCTTCGCTCAAACTTCTACCTTCCTCGGCCTTATCCAAACCCCTTACTTCTTCCATAAGAGTATGAATCCTCAATTCAATCTTATCAAACTTGGCTTTACTCCACTCCTTCAACTTAGATTTAAGGGCTTTTAAGCTTACACCACAAAATATAGTTAGGTGATCCTTCAAAAGAAAAGGAGTGTCACCACTCTTTTACAAGAGGAATTAACTCATCACACTGAATCCACCAGAGCTCAAATCTAAAAGGGGAAGACCCAGTTCGAATTGCCCCGCAATCTAGTAATAATGGAGTATGATCCGACGAGATCCTCGGCAAAGCATCATGTGAAACCTCCTGAAAGAACCTCTCCCAAACACTATTTACCAGAAATCTATCAATCTTACTCCGCACTAATCTATCAATCTTACTCCGCACTGGATCTGTTTGCATGTTTGACCACGTAAACTCAACTCCTCTAAGTGGCAGATCAATGAGCCCGTGCAACTGGACAAAGTCGTTGAACTCCCTCATACTTGTATTAATCCTTGTACACCCTTTTCTCTCATGAGCAAACCGAATAACATTAAAATCCCCCCCAATATACCAAGGATCATCCCATATTCCCTTAATATCAGAAAGTTCCTCCCAGAAACTCGGCCTATCTTGCTTATCAATAGGACTGCACCCTAGTAACCACCCACCTGAATTGGTCATGCATATTCTCGCAAAACAGCGAAATTGAAAAGGCATCAAGCAACGGATCATCAACTACCTTGATTAAATCCATATCCCAAATAGTCAACATGCCACCTGAAGCCCCTTGAGAATCCAATGTCTCCCACCCACACTCTTTAAAACCCCAAAGCTCCCTAATTATATTTTAATCCATGAACTGAAGTTTTGTTTATTGTAGTAAAAGAATAGAAGGTTTAAACTATCTCACGTAATGTCTGACATCCCTCCTCTCTATTGTCCCCATCCCCCTAGCATTCCAGGTAATAATTTTAATCTGCATGAGTAAGCATTTTCCCCATGCATCTGTCCTCTACCTCACTACAAACAACTGCAAAATCCAATACCCGGCTCAAAGAAACTGTCCTAGTACCTCTTTCCTTACGAGAGCTACCTTCAAATTTGTTTCCAGAAGACTCACTATCCTCCGAAGAAAGATCCTCAACCACTCTTTCCTCCATCCTCTCAGCCCGAACCAACCTTCTTTATCCACTTTCAGCAAAGGCGAGCATTTCTACAACTTTATCCTTGCATCCATCGACATTTAGCCCAAGCGCTACCAAGATCGGAATTGCATCTCTCCTAGCATACTCTGTGGATGTCACCACTCTTTCCTCAGTAGACATCTCTTCTACACTCCTTGACTCCCCACAACTAGCACATCCTTCGTCCTCCCTATCATTTCTCTCTATTAAACCCCTAGTGATCATCATTCTGTTGTCCCCCTCAAGCATACCACCTCCACACTTATCCCTCTCTCCCTCATCGTTAATCTTCCCCATTTGCATCGAAGGTATGCTGTTTCGAGTATCTGTCGATCAATCATACAAACCTCTTCCTATTGGTACATCTCTAGTGGAAACCATGAAGCCCATCAAATGATCATGAGAATCTAACGATTCACGAAGACTATTAAGTGATTTTTGTGGTTTTCTTCTCCTCCCCGTATTCCTTAATGATTTATGACGGCTTACACAACTTGACCGTAAAAACCTTGACCTTCCCCAACCAATACTCTTATGAATGCTACTGAAGTCCTTCCTGCCTTGTTCTTTTTTGATGTTTTGCTCTGTTGATAAAAGACCCTTAACGATTCACATTCCGTATCATCAATAACCTTAGCTTTCAATCGGTTTAAGTCTGATAGTATCCTCTCCGCTTCTACTACCCCATTCTCCCGTGACCCCTTACTGCCTCGTATTGCTTCACATGGGCCACCACTAGGTGCAATCTCCCCATCTTCGAGATTGGAATATGACCCATCCCTCCTAGTGACAGACTGCATATTTATATTTGGTATCGTCGTCCCTTTAAAAGGTATACTGTGTCCCAAACTCCTTGACCCAATGTACAAGTCTCGAGTATCTTCCCTCATCCTTTTTACCCTTACTGGATGGAGAAAACTAATACCACCAAGGCAAGCACCTTCCACTTCTATTAGAGCAGAGACAACTTCAAGGAGCCCCCCACAACATTCTTCGATGAGATTAAAGATTTATGTTGACCATAAATGCATAGGTACACCAAAATCTCTGATCCAAATTGCTTAAATTTTCAAAATATTATCGCAAAAGGTATTTGTATTTGGTGTCCAAGGATGTAGCAAAATTTGATGTCCTCGAACATAAAGAGGACCTCCTCTCGCCAAGGAGTAAGCATCTCTAACTGAATCAACAAAAATTATTGCTCTGCCTATGCCCAAAGGGAAAACAACGACTTATTCCTTTCCTGTAAATTGAACTTAAGCTTGTCCAACCTCATGCCAACTCACATTAGGATTCACAAAATCGCAAACTACCGCCTTTTGCCACTGTCCATGGTCCCACCATTTCTCATTCTCTGACACATTCACCCTTACATGACCATCATCAACTTCTATGATACCATTAACCGCTTCAGCGAAAGACTTAGAAGTAATTAACCCTTTACTAGGAGTCTGAGAGGCGCGATTCTTCCCCTGCCCCAGAGTTAGTAACATCTTAGCTAGAGCCTTCAATCTCTCCTCTCTGTTCCCTTGGGGAATGCACACAAAAATTGGTTTTGATCCCTTCCCTGGCCCCCACATTTGAAATTTGATGAATCTTCCATTCCAATTTGCTACTAATTGGGCCATCAAAGCTGTACCTCCTTCCCTCTACCTTTAGAAATCCCCTACTTCTCCAATACCTGCTTTATCAAGAGTACCGGTCAGCCACAACGACGCCTTAAGGGAGCACGAAGCTTTGGAGAACAGAACACTCTTCCAATCTCTACCAATTCAACACATGTCTTTCTGCCAATACATCTGAGGTTGACCTCAAAAGCTTTTCTTTTAATAATCAGCTTCATGGTCTATGAAAGAGAACTCAAGACCTCCACCAAACAAAGCACAATACACCTCCACTCTAATCCCTTCACTGTTCCAAAAACAATAGAAATAGACCCACCCACTGAACTCTACACCTCCACTTTGAAAACCCTGATACCCAAATCAGATAACAGAGAGAGAAGAGCTGAAATATCTGATGCCCCAAGTTACAAAAATGATTGCTTCCCTAAACCATTTGAAGAGAGTAAATGACTTAGGAAATCGAGAAAGTAGGCTCTGAACTCCAGAGAGAGAAGTCAAACGGTAACACCTTCGAACTCAAACGACCTGGCCACACCCTTGATCTAACAGCATAACCCCTCTTCGTTGCAGATTTGTAGCTTTGATGTCCAAAATTAGATAAAAAGAAAGAGAACTCAATGGAAAATTAACCATAGAAGTATAAAAGCTCTGTGATAACACTTTGAATGCTAATTTCAATTGCAATACGGAGCTTGGCCTTCGGCCATGGCCGGAGCAAAACCCAGGCTTCCTTTCCAAACTTTCTTAAAGTGGCAAACAACCATGAAGAGGAGAGTGGAAGCATCTTTTTTTTACCAGAATTAGAAAGCGAAGCCCTAGATCCTTCCTCGAAGTACTAACTGAGATCTCAATCCATGGCTATAATCTAATTGCAAGTTAAAAGACAAGTATACCCTTCAAGTTGGGAAGGAGAAGGTAAAAGTTAGGTGGGAGCTCCATAGAGATTGTACACTTTTACATATTATTAGATTACATAAATCATAAATGGCGGCTACAAAATAATCAGTAATTGAAGATCTCACCTTTTCTCGTGATTGATTTTTGCGACTGCAAAATCCTATTGCGATTTGCAATTTATAACCAAAGAAGCGGATGCATTTTGTAATTAGAGAGAGATGATTTAGAAAGCACTATTTACTGACCAATATTTTTTTTCCGCAAGAGTATGATTTAAAGAGCTTTCCTTTTCATTTGTTCCATTTGAGTATGAATCATGATTGATTTAGGGATTTTAATTTGAACCCTAATTTCAGTTATTATTCTTTGTGTAAAACCCAACTTAAGCTTTTGTACGTTATTTATTCATATCAGAATGATATTGTTTTATATGATTTCGTGGACCGCAATTTTTTAGATGCGCTAATGAAACATTCAACACTCAATTATCTTTTTACAATTCAACTTTTAGCCCATCGCCCACCATCCGTAGAGAATTATGTTTTACGCTATTATACATAGATTTAATGCCATCCAAAGTGTAGATTTCTTGGAGTGGTTGATAGGATTTCCACTGCTGTAAAGAATTTTGCAGAAATGAAACCACACCTAGTGTCATGTCAATGTGCATAACAATATTAATATCCTTCAATCTTCTAAGTCCCACACCATTTTCTAATGGTTTGCACATTTTATTTCTAGAAGCAGCTGTTTTATTTTGTGTGGTAAGCTGGGGTTAAGGCTGGCCCCATGACTAGGATTAAAGAAAAGCAAATTATTTTCAATCTAATGTATAGTTTCCCCTTAGCATCCTCCTCAGTTAACACGTAGGTCAGGGGGCATGGTGCTAGGAGTCAAAACATTCTATACTACAAGAAGAGCTGAGGCAAGAAAGTATGCACATTGATTGGCCTCTCTAAAGATATGAATTATGTTGTACTCTTCAAAGGCTTGAATCATTATTTTGATGCTTTGTATATGGAAGTGGCACTTCCAAGGGGTTCAATACCTTCCTTAATGTAAGACACCACCAACTTTGAATCTGTACCCATCCAGAGCCTCTCAGTACCACTGTTACTGCCTTCATGGTCCCTAAAGAGACCCCGTAGCCAGCCTTTCTTCAATTAGACCCCATCAGCGTTTAGTAAGACCACCTACTTAGGCAAGGACAGAAACTGAGGGTGTACCATCCAAGTTTTACAATTGTTCCTTGCAGGGCTAGAGTCCTTCACCATAGTCACACTATTATGCAACCTGCTTCGTATGTTATGGGAAATTTTACCCGCATCAACAACTACAACTGTAGTGTCGAACTCCCGTCTAAAGATCCTCCTACATCATTCTTTCCACACATGAAAAATCCCAAGCATAAAAGGCCATGCTCAGAATGTGCCCTTTAATACTGTCACTCCCAAGTTGGGAATTGGGAAAGCCAATTAAGCTCAAATTCAAAGTCCCCAGCCTGTCTGGAGATTTTTTGACTGAAAAAAGACCCTTATACCACAATTCCTTAACCTTATAGTCCATAAACACATGGTTGAAACTCTCATTAGAAGAATTGCAAAATATACTAGTAGAAGAGAAAATATGTCTTTGAACAAAACGATCCTGAGTACTCAGAATTCCAGTACAAGCTTGCCAAGTTGTGAATCCATGTTTAGGAATAACAAGAGTGTTTCAGCGGCCCTTTGCCTAGTTTACCCTGCTTCTTCTCAGTCTAGTAGCTTCAACAGTGACAGAGACAGAGTACAAACCATTTCTACTTGCATTCCACACAAGCCTATCTTTATTATTAGGAGAGATCAGATTAGGAGTGATACCTGCAATAGAGCTAGAGAAGTGCTGAGTAATATACTACTTCCATCCTTTATGAGATTGCTGACTTTGGTCTATTATTCAGATAAGAATCATACAAGTGAACAGAACCGAACTTGCCATTAAAAATCCTTTTTTGGTGCCATGGTTCCTTTCATAAGGAAGTTTTTTTACCATTGCCAATCAAGTGGATAAACAAGGTTGCAGCAACAGGCCCAGCATTAAGGATCTCCACTGCTGTAAAGAACTTTGCAGAAATGAAACTGCTCTACTGCTCCAAGGGCGTTGTTTAGCAACTACACCTGGTGTCATGTTAATGAGCATTATAATGTTAATTTACTTCAACCTTCTAAGCCTCATACCATTTTATAATGGCTTGCACATTTTATTGTACGAAGCAGTTATAGGTCTTCTTCTCTCTTTTTTGAGGGGCAAGCTAGGGTAGGGTTAAAGCAGACCCCATGAGCAAGATCAATGAAGAGCCAAATTATTCCAGTATAATGTAGAGTTTCCCCCTAGCATCCTCCTCAGCTAAGACACGCAGATCAGGAGGCATGGTGCTACCGGTCAAAACACTATCTATATTACAAGAAGAGGTGGCAAGAAAGTCTATACATTGATTGGCCTCCCTAAAGATGTGTTTTTTTAACTCTTCAAAGGCTTGAATCATTCTTTTGATACATTGTATTTGTAAGTGGCACTTCTACTGGGTTCAAATCCATCCCTAAGAAAGTCTATACATTGATTGGCCTCCCTAAAGATGTGTTTTTTTAACTCTTCAAAGGCTTGAATCATTCTTTTGATACATTGTATTTGTAAGTGGCACTTCTACTGGGTTCAAATCCATCCCTAATGTAAGACACTATCAACTTCAAATCTGTACCCACCCAGAGCCTCTAAGTACCACTGTTGAGGCTGAACTTGACCCCACTATAAATAGCTTGCATTTCATGATATATAATGTCAACAGGGTCCATCCTACAGGAATAGCCCCATAAGAAACTGCCTTCATAGTCTCTAAGTAGACCCCTATAGACCCCTCTATCTTCAAGGCCCCATCAACTTTGCCGCTAATAAGATAACACCTACTAGGGTGAGGCCACAAACTGGGGGTGAATCATCCAAGCTTTACAAATGTTCCTAGCTGGGCTAGAGTCTTTCACCTTAGTCACATTATTATGCAACCTGCTTCGTATGTTATGGAGGGCATCATCAACAACTACAACGATAGTGTTGAACTCCTGTCAAAAGATCCTCCTACATCATTCTTTCTACACATGAAACATCACAACACAGAAGGCCATGCTCAGAATGTGACCTTCAATACGTTCACTCCCAAGTTGAGAAAGCCAATTAAGCTCAAATTCAAAGTTCCCAACCTGTCTCGACCCTTATACCACAAATCCTGAAGAGAGTGTAATTCTTCTAGGACTGAATTCTTTTAAACATAGTTTCCACCAGAGGAACACAATCCAGAGCTTTGAGTCTTGTAGACACAAGAGGTACCCCCAGGTACTTGGTGAGGAGGCTGGCCTCACTGAAATCATGAACAGTGCTTATAGGAGTACTGGTGCCAAGTTCAGCACCTGAAAATAAAATAAAAGACTTGTCGGGATTAGTTTCTAGGCCACTTATTCCAAACTGTTTCTAATTACTTGAGCTGAGAGCAGATCTCTATGGAAGAAAACTAAGAGATCATCTGCAAAGGCTAGCTGTATCATCGCAGGGCTCTTGCATTTGTGGTGGTAATAGCATTAGTGCCCAGTTTTTTTTCAAAAATAATATCAAGAGTCTCCATAACAAGAACAAATTGGTAAGGTGATTGGGCCTCTTTGCCTTAGCCGTATCTCCCCTTGATACAAGAACAAATAGGTAAGGTGATTGGATTTCCTTCCAAGCTGTTATTAGAAATACATAACGGGATCCAACCAATGCAAATGCTCGGAAAGTTTAATTCTTCAAGAGTAGCTCTTGCAGCATCCCATTCGATGAGATTATAGGTCTTTCTGTGGTCAAT
Organism: Kingdonia uniflora; assembly: GCA_014058105.1. Classification (NCBI taxonomy): domain Eukaryota; kingdom Viridiplantae; phylum Streptophyta; class Magnoliopsida; order Ranunculales; family Circaeasteraceae; genus Kingdonia; species Kingdonia uniflora. Next base: position 3,256,964 of record JACGCM010000622.1, read on the forward strand.
TTTAGCGGTACACCTTACCTGAGTAATCCTTCTGATAATTTCTGGGCACTTCACGAGCTATAAAGAGGTTATCTGTAATTTCTCTTAACCACCAATAAAAACAGATTGGATGGGCTCACCAAAGCATCTAGCGCAGATTTCAATCTCCTACTAATATTCTTAAAAACAATTATAGCTTTCTTATTAGAAGGATCACCATTTCAAATAAATTTCTTATCAGCAAATCAAACTCCTTGATTGTAAGTTGTGGCCACTTTTGGACTGACATGATGTGAATAGGGATACTATTAATAACTGACTTAGCAATAACTATCCTACCTTGTAAAGAATGCGTAGAGTCAACAGAGCTATTACCTCTTTTTCGAACTTTATCTTCTTAAATTCTTCATGTAATTTTTAGGGATATACCCTTTCTCAAATGCAAAGATTTGCTCAATTCTTTTGTTTTTCTATCATCATTCATTCTGCCAAGAGAAGTTTACTTTTACTTTTGTTAGTCCACCGACTTGCACTGTCTGGATAGGCTTGAAGAAGTTTCTTGAACTTACCCTCCCTTTTTTATACGAATGATTAAGCGGAAGCAAATCAACTAACAGAAAATTAAACACTACTTTATTGATTGACTAACAAAGAAAATTCAGATCTCTCTCTCTTACTACCCTTAAACTAGGGTTTTCTCTCAAGAACTCCAACTAGCCTTACCCTCTCTCCCTAGACCCTTTTATAGAAGAGGAGTCCTCACCTTCCCAAAACACTACCCAAGATAATAGGAAACAAATCTAAAATAAAAATAAAATAAATTTAGAAACTATAAATGGAGGTCTCACGAAGTGTGCCACCTAGAGATGCAGAAGATTTGTCCGTGAAGGTCACGTTGACCACGATTTCTATTAACTCTCCCCCCTTAAGAAGAATTTGTGAGACGAATTCAAGAGGATGGATAGTTCACCGCAGTGACTGTCTTTTCATCAATTTCATCGCCTCACATCTGTTGAAACGCCTCGTCAATGTGATCGTGAAGATTCTGGGTTAGAAGAGCTATATGCTTCTTAGGATTCGGACATTCACGCCTCATATGGCCTGTTTTCCCACAATTGTAACAAATTGCGGAACTTGTTGTCCCTGATGCCTTTGTAGTAGTCGCTGCTGGTGGAGTAAAAGAAGAGTGAACTGCTAGCTTGAGCTTTGTTTGTGCCTGCTTGGCTATTTCAACCTCTGACAAACTCTGAGCGTTGAACAATACCAATTTATCTTGTATCTGCTTTGTCAATCCAAGCTTGGACCTACTAATTTGCTGGACCTCTGATTCAGATAAAACAACTCGAGACTAAAACAGATAAAAATTGCTCGCATAATTATCAACAATTTGGTTTCGAGTTTGTCGAAGGTTCTGTAACTCTCCTCTTCATAATTACCTGGTATAAATTGTGCCATCAACTGACGTCGCATCGTATCCCAATCTGTAATGTAATCACCCTAGTTGCTACCTGTAATTGTTGTACACCCTCCCACCAGTTTAGAGAGTATCGTGTCAGTTTCGTCTCCATCAATGTGACGACACGAGAATCTCTACAACGGTTGAACACTAAAACATGATCTACCCTATTGAGCCAGTCAATAAACCCATCTCCATCTGTTTTACCATCAAATTCTGGAACGTTTATCTTAACATCTTGATTAATATTCTGAAAAGCAGAGATGATCACATATGCTACCTAACTCTCCGGGTTTTCCTGATATTCGTGTACCCCTGTTGTTGTGGTGCATACCTTGCGTTTCCAATACCCAGCTTACCTTGGTATTCGTCGTTTTTGAAACGAGATCCAAAGTTTGTAGGATGAACTCCGCGGTCTCGCCCTCTCCTGTCGTGAAAACCATATCTATTGCCATACCCTCGACTGTTACCAGATTTACTATCTCCCCAAAACGTACCCTCATTTGCAAAAGGATTACCTAGTGCCCACTGTTTTTGCTGAAAACCCATACCCGAAGTCTGCGTGCCTTGCGGTGGGGTAGGCGCTCAATGTGCCCTGGGAGGGACATAAGGTGCAACTCCAAGCTGATTTTGATTGGTTGTGTTAGTCTCTTGATTTCGCTAATCTCATGTACCATACCCCCCATGTTGTTGAGGACTACCCCACCTTTTGTGTTCATGTTCTGTCCCCGCCCTTGCACTAGTGTTTGAAAAGGACATGTTTGTGCCCAACACCATTGGCTTGAACAGGTCCGAAAGTTCCCTGTGCTGTCACGGTGATACCCCCGTCGGGGCGGTACCCAGAGTTGGAATCTGTGGGTGACCGATCGCCTGAAATTGGACCGGGCTGTCAACTGGGCCTGGTTTGGCTGTTTGATCTGGTTCGGTGGTGCGAGCTGTGGACCTAGTTCTGTGGGTGGACCCTATGTGGGTTCGCTTGCTGGATTGGGACCGGGCTCGACTGCTGGACCTGGTTCGGGCTTAAATCTAGTTTCTAGATCTGGACTGGAACGGGTTCCCGTTGCTGGATCTGGTTCGGATTCGCAACTTGGGTTTGGACCGGGTCCAGCCACGAGACCTGGTTTGGCTACGTCTGCTGGCTCGCTTCGGGCGGCCCCTCAGTGATCATGACTGGCATAAGCTGTCGACTCGTTGTCGGGTCGTTTTCCACACTCGACTCCAACTTGACTTCGGTAGTCGGAACCGTGATCCTTGCGGCCCGTTCCTCAATGTTGGAAAGGCGCCTTGACATAACCATCCTTGAGGATTCCAGTCCCGTCTCTGGGAGTTGGCTAAGACTCTCTTCCCGAATAAACGCGAGCTCTCTCTCCTCGGAGTCCGCAAACTTGTGATCGCTTTCCACATCTTGTACTGATCGCTTTCCACATCTTGTACTGACCGCTTTCCACATCTTGTACATCGAGACCTTCAAAGCTATTTGATGTGAATAGTGCTTCTTCTTCGTTGAATTTTGTCTCTAAGTTAATTCGTGTAGAAAGACCCCTACCTCGCCAAACACTTCCAACATTAGTGGGCCATAATCCCATGCTCCGCGCATCCCTCATAAACGCACCCATTGGTACCCCTCTTCGTCTTGACGATGCTATGCTATCTGTTACCCCCGCACCAGCTCCACTTCGACCATTAGTAGCATTAGACGTGGTCGCTTGCAAGATCGAGTTTAGAGCTTGATTGGTTTGTTTGGATTGTGCCTTGAACTCTCTTAACGATTTATCCGTGGAGACCTTAAACTCCTCCATCTTCTCCTCAAGATCATGTAATTTATCTCCTTTAGTTGGTTGACGTGATCCCATTTTTTTCTTGTTATTTCCCACCATCTTTGATCACAAAACGTAGACCTAACCCTGGAACGAACCTCGTTCCTCGCTCCTCGCTCTGGTATCAAGTTTATACAAACGACTAAGCGGAAGCAAATCGACTAACAGAAAATTAAATACTACTTTATTGATTGACTAACAAAGAAAATTCAGATTTCTCTCTCACTACCCTTAAACTAGGGTTTTCTCTCAAGAACTCCAACTAGCCTTACCCTCTCTCCCTAGACCCTTTTATAGAAGAGGAGTCCCCACCTTCCCAAAACACTATCCAAGATAATAGGAAACAAATCTAAAATAAAAATAAGATAAATTTGGAAATTATAAAGAGGGTCCCATGAAGTGCGCCAACTACAGAAGCAGATGATGTGGCCGTTAAGGCCACGATTCATATCACTTTTGAACCACTATAGGAAGAAACGACCGGTAATCCGTCAAATGTTGCAACCCCATAGGTTTATTATTGCTAAAAAGCTGGGGTTATGTATCCCATGGACCATCTTTATATAATGCACACAAACAAGATACTTCCTAGCAAAGCCTAGTCCTAGCATCCTTCTCAATAATAGTGGATAGAACCTGACTCAAGGAACTAGGGGTTAATGCCATTTTAAAGATGCTGAATAACGGCATACTTAATTTCTCTAAATACATGGCTAACAATGAAAACCTTAAAGAAAGGAATGTAACTTCTATTGGCTTGAAGCAGCAAGATGCAAGCCAATGGTGGCTCAATTCCATCTTGGATGTAGCTAATCATGAGTTGCGAGTCTGTAGTAATCTCAAGGTTGTCAATGTTTCTTCCAGCACAAAACTCCATGCCAATCTTGATAGCTTTCATTCATGGTAGACTACACTTAAGGTTCTTCTTTTCCAGCAAAGCAGAAAAGGCAATCAAATCGATACATCTTCAGCAATTGCAAATAAGATAGGGGATAAAGGACACCTTTTCTCAAACCCCTTGCTACAACTGGAAATAACTCATAAGGATTCCCATTAATAAGAATAGATACATTGGTACTTTTACGTGAAGCATAATTCAAGATCATCAAGTCTCATGGAAACCATATCACTAAGAATAACAATCAGGAAGCTTTAGTTAAGGGTAATGAAATGCTTGAGAGATGTCAATTTTCAGCTCTCATTGCCGCATCTTCTTTTCACATTCATTTCATTCCTCATTTCACTAGAAAACTCAATACTTTTTTGAATGTTCCTTCCAGGTACGAAAGCTCTTGATACTAAAGTAATTATCCTACTAGCTATAGATTTGAGCTTAGTAGGTCCGTGATTTCATTAATTAAAAGGTTGTTTGAGCACTGTAATGATTTAATTTTGTATCATTGTCTTCCTTTGGAGATAACACATTTACACAATGAAATTTGTGTTTATCAACAAAATATTATTTACAAAGTGGAAAATAATAGCTCTATGTACCTCCTTTCTTATGATCTCTTAATGAGATAATTGTTCTCTACAAGAATAGTCTTATATCTTGGACTATTTACTAATGCGGTTCCTTACATGGACATAGTCAATGAAGAATTTGCTAGCCTTCTTTCTCTAACATGTATCGACTTAAAAATGGCACCTGTTATTTTGGAGTTGAACACAGGCCTTCATGTTATAATCATTTTTTTAATGTTATTTATAGGTCATTGCTGAAAGTTTGTCCGAGGAGGAAATTGCGGGCCTGAAAGAAATGTTCAAGATGATAGACACCGATAACAGTGGAAGTATCACTTACGAAGAACTGAAGGCTGGTTTGGAAAGAGTTGGTGCTAACCTCAATGACTCTGAAATCAGTGAATTAATGCAAGCGGTAAGTTTCAGTTTGTAATCCAAATACAATTTATTCAAGTTGCATGTGATATTGACATCTTGTTAATATTTCAAACTTGCTGTGAAATGACAGGCGGATATCGACGACAGTGGTACTATAGATTATGGCGAGTTCATAGCCGCAACTCTCAATCTAAACAAAATTGAGAGGGAGGACCATCTGTTTGCTGCCTTTTCATACTTTGACAAAGACGGAAGTGGGTATATCACCCTTGATGAGCTCCAAGAGGCATGCAAGGAGTTTGGTATAGAGAACTTACGACTGGAAGAAATGATCGGAGAAGTGGATCAGGACAATGTAAGCGCTACCCCACCTACCTGGATTTTATTACCGTTTGATCTGAATTCCATCTAATCATCTTATGATATTTTTGCAGGATGGGCGTATTGATTACAGTGAGTTTGTCGCCATGATGCAAGATGGAGGTTTTGGAAAGAAAGTTATGAAAACCAGCACTAGTATTGGATTAAAGGAGGCATTAAAAATCGGTTGATGTCCAGTAGTGGTCAATGTAGTTTTGTAGCAAGGCTTCTTATTCATATGAGCTTGACATGGGTTAAGAATCAAAGAAGGAACAGGGATCTTAATCGACCCTATTTTTAATCCATGTCAAGCTGACAGCGGAAAAGTTCTTCTCAGTTCTCTGGGAAATGTGCGTCTGTTGTATAGATTTGCCACGAGAGTTAGTACTGCCTTTGTTTTTTTTAAAGGCTAGTAGTGCCTTTGTGTTGTATCTGCACCATTTCTTTCCATTTTTGTTGTATAGGGGATCAAAGTTGAAATAGATTTGTACTTTATTCACTTTTTTGAATCAAAATGGAAAATTACTTTACTTTAACTTGTGATCTTCTTATGTTGGTGATAGATATTCGTTGATTGCAGCCTCTAGGTGAAATTCACACCATAAATTTTAGTTTGAGATTGAGGCCTAGGAGCCAATTTGCAGGGATTTGAGTTTTCTCCTGCCTTTACATGACCTCTGTGCACCCTAAAACAATGGCCCCTTTATATGCGCATGAATTCCCATTGGAATTTGATGGAAGAAATTGTATGGTACATTCCAAGTTTCAAATGTCAAGTTCTTTTTGGGTACCAGAGCAACTTTGCGGCAGGAGCTCCCAAGTACAATTTCAGTGGAGTAATAGGGGATTTGGAAATCGTATCATTCCCCCACGGCTTCCCTATCTCCGTTTCACCATACAGCAAAATGATATGGGGCTGCGGCATGCATGCCGGGTTTGATAATGGATGCTGCCGACAAAATCTCTTCCATTTTCACCATATTTTTTCTCTCACTATATTTGCATTTGAGGAAAAAGACAGAAATGCTTTGGCGCTCGCAAAGGCAAACCACAAAGTGCATTTTCTTGCTATCTTTGTAGCTTTGCAAGATTTTTTTTCTTTTCAAAGGTGACAAAACATATGACATGTAACCTTCTTTTCACTACACTACTAATCTACTTTCTCCAATCACCATAAAATTTTATTGTCTCCCCTTCTCACCTCACAGCTAAATTCTTCAAACAGAATGGAGACATGATCAACTACAATAAGAGATACTCAGTCTGGCCAGGAGTGAAACCAGCCATTCTACAAATGAAAGATAACATCTTCTGGATGATAAGGAATGGGAAGATTATTCTTTTATGGCAAGATCACTGGATATCTGATGCTCCTCTACAAGATTAAGTTATTGAAGATGACCCTAATAAGATTGTTACAGTGGACCAGGTGCTTAGTACTGCTATGTGTAGAGTTCCAGACAATCTTACAGCCATGTTCAGCAATATGGGGATTGTTTTCAACAAGGTTCTCACTGATATGAATGAGAAGGATAGATGCTACTGAAATCCTGACAGTAGGGGTATTTTTACAGTTAAATCAGTTTTCAATGTTATAAGAGATAAGCACCCTAATGTCTGGCGGTTCTCTCTGGTTTGGAGTGTTCCTACTCTACCAAAATATATATTTATTTTGGGTGGAGAATTATGCATAAAGCCATGTCCTACTGTGAGCTTCAATTAAGAGGGGCAAGGTAACTTGACCAAAATATCAATATTTTCCTCCCCTTTGTATTTCAAAGAGGGTCCCTAAACTACTTATATTACTAACCAATGTGGGACTAAAGGAGGAGTATAAGTGTATACATACTATATACTCCAACACTCCCCCTCACGTTGATACTAACATGTTCGTATCCAGGTAGAAGACAATAACATAACAAATAGATAGTCCCTCACAAAGATACAATCACTTCCTCAATAATAAATAAATGAAGCTCCCCCTGATAAACCTTATTCCAGTCTTTCCTTTTGTAGCAGCAGAAATATTTCAAAGCTTCACACATCACCCGTGAAATCGATGACAGTAATATCCGACTTGCCATTTTTCCCACACGCGGTTTCGTAACCAAAAGTTGTGAAATCGGCGGCAGTTAACGACTTGCTCAATTTCTCACGTACGGATAATATGAACATCTTGAATAAATACTGAAGAAATATATACACTCAAGTAAAAGTGAAAAGACCATAAAAGAGAGGATCAGTCGAGGAAGAGAGAATTACTAGATGTAGAGATGATTACTCGAGAGAGGGAAAGAAAAAAAAACTCAAATAATAGATAATCACTCGAGGAAGAACAAATCACTCCAGTAATAGAGAAGCACTCGAGAAAGAAATCACTCGAGGAAGAGATGAATGTGGTAGAAGGAATTCAACATCTTCACTCGGTCCACAAAAGAAATTGCAGCTCACAACAAAATATGATAGAAAATGTCACATCTAGTGATGGGAATATAGACCTCAAACTGCATTAACGATGAAAGAAGTAGTAACAAAATCATAGTGATTCAAAGAGAAATCACTAGAGAAAGCGATGAAAATCACCAACGCTTGACAATACTCTCTTAAGAAAAACCTCGATTTTGAACTATAGCTTGTGAACTAGGAAGAAAAGAAATAAGATAATCAATTGAGGAAAAGAGAAAATCACTATAGGAAATAAAAATCACTTTAGGAGTGCTGAATCACTCGAGAAAAAGAAACATCTCATGATCGTGGTGGAATGTAGTTAACGTCTTCATCCGATCCAAAAAGAAAAATTGCATCTCGCGATAGGTACAATTTTTTTTTATCTTTCACAAAAAACAAGAGATAATCGAGTCCATAATAGATATAGAGAAAAAGCTTAACAAGTCAATCAGGTCAAACTAAATTGATGGGGCAAACGAATACAAAAAAATAAAATAATGTTAGGTCGACTTCAAGCGGTATGGCTGCCATTGTGAAGCTTCCTCGGCCTCATATGCCATGCTGACATAAAGCGTGTAAAATGATCACTTCGATTCTTCATCAGGCGTGTAAAGAGATCGAAGAATCGAAGTGATCTCTTCAAGAGGCATGGCATGGCCGACAGACTCATACCAACCTCGAAGCCCACACGGAGGTGAGAATCGAACTCTTGACCTCTCGATGGTGGGTTATGCACCATCGTCACTCAGGGCCAACTATGAGGTTTAGGGGGGCCCTAGGAGAGGCCCAGAAATGAGGCCCTTCGCCGGGGAAAAAATATATATTAAAAGTGCTGGATAATAATAAATTAAGCTATAATATCTATTAGGAGCAATTGAGAGAGAAAAAAGAATATATTATTATTGATAATTGTATCTTTACAGGCTACATAAAGGATAACCCAACAAATGAGGTAACCTATCCTACTTAAACTCTCCCCATAAACCCTAAAGGCCTATAAGCTTGTTAGGAGTCCAGTAGGACATCCCAATCCAGTTGGGCTCCAACCTTGGGCTGGACCCAACTCATAAACACTCCCTCTTGGGGTGTTCCATGCCAGGATGACTTGCCTCATCAAAACTTCTACCTAATAAAACCCCCTTGGGCAAAAAGCTGTGCAAGGAAAAAGTACAATCCTATGTCCTGTATGGGTAGTAGACGCGTATATGTTGCCTCATCAAAACCTCGAGTTAGTAAAACCTCATAGGATAAGAACTGTACTATCAAGAAAAAGAGTACAACACGCATGTGTCCACGTCAGGCTGGAACTACTCCCCCTGATGTCGATCTCCCTCGAGATCTATCTCTATGAGATATTCTGCATGCCGATTCCGTGTACTAGCTGCTTGAACGTAAGTGGTGCAAGAGTCTTCATGAATAGGTTTACAAAGATGTCTTCTGAAATATCTTGAATAACGCTAATCTCATTTTCCTTTTATAATTCATAAGGATGGAAGGAATGGCTTCTGTGAAATGTGCTTCGTTTTGTCGTCATTGATAAATTGCCAGTGACTTGAATGATGCAAGCTGAATTATCTTCATACATTGTCAATGCTTTATCTTGGATAGAACACGCCACAACTTCAGTTAATGTATCTTAGAGCGTAACCATCATTCTCTGCCAGCTTCATAAAGTACAAAAATTTCTTTGTAGTTCAAGGATGTAACTACCGTTGTCTGCTTCATCGATCTCCAAGAATCTTTATGTAAACACATAATCCATTTGACAATGGCCTCTATGTGGGTCTGAGAAGTATTATGTATCGGTGCACTCTATACCTTGGATTCTAGATGCCCACTTTGGCCTCTATGTGGCATTATGCTAGCAAGCTGAGATCCACTTGGATTCTAGATGCCCACTTTGGCCAATGTACAACAATACACATTTATTTACAATAAGTGGTTTTGAATCCTCATCCTTGACGGCGAGCACAGCAGCGAATATGAATATCTTGTCGACAAATGTCTACCGAACAATCCTACGTTGTGGAATTTTAAAATTTTAATAGATTGAAATCTTCTTATTATCATACGCGTATGTGCCACCCTGGGCTAGTTTCGTAATGCATTAACAGGTCGCGTAGCTACTATTGCCTCGTCGATGGGAGATTCCATCCTCAATGATTCGACTATACCATTAGCCATATTTGTCTCATATTCTGCAGCTCCCCGACTTAGAATACTTTCTTGTAACGGTGCTCCGCACTAAGTACGAACCTCAAATTTATTTGCGATACTAGTTCTCCCAGAACATTCTGCTGTGTAGGTGTATTATTTGCATGTACATATACTTACAGTACTTCAATAGTGTCTATGAATGTGTCTGGCAATTCATTTACGACCTATTTGAGGTTTGTAATCCATGAAACCTTATTGTAACCTAACTTATGTATATGGATCTAGATGAGACAATGATGGTATTTTCTAAGACCTCTTAGAAACATCCTCAACATTGACTGCTATATCTCCTTCTAATGCTGGGAATATCGTCTTATCAAAGTGATAATTATATGCCATGCAGTATATAGGTCGCTAGTGGGTTTTAAATATCCAGTGGTAAATACGAATCATAACCCACATAATACCAGGCCGACATTGAGGGTCTCATCTTCATTTATTGTGGTGCGATTGGCACCTATAGAGAATATCCAAATGTTCGTTGATGGGCGACACCAGGCTCCGATCCAGTTACTAGTCGCTTTTTAGGAAAATAATTTGATGATTTGCTATGGGACGAACCTAAATTAGTATTGTGGGCGTAAGAATGCATACCCCACACACTAGTTGGAAGCGGTGATTGTAATAACAATGGCTTAATGATTATCATAAATCGCTTGATTAGGTTCTCTGCCAAACCTAAGTTGGGTATGGAATGGGGTACTCACGATGCTTAATCGTCTATCCCATTTAGAGGTAAAATAATCATCAAAAGCCTGTGAGTCGCACTCCCAAGCCCCTGTCAAATTGTATCGATCGACTTTGATCGGTTAATCCAGGAACTAAGCCTGGGATCGAATGATCTAAATGAGAAGTCGTACTAACTTTGCATTTCCCTAGATTTCATGAATAGGCAAACGTAAGACCATTTCCTAGATGTGTCTATTATGACAATAAATACTCAAGTGGGCCACTATGTGGATGGATAGGTCCACATGTGTCTCCATGGATGTGTTTGGAGCAAAGGCTAGAGATCCGACTCCACTTTGGTCATATTAGGATGAAATAATAGACTTTCCTCAAAAACAATCTTTACACGTACATTCTCTGGATTTTTTCTCCTTTTAAAGAAAGTTGAGATGTAATCCTGATAATCCTCCTCACTATCTGAGCCCTGAGGAGTATATTGGAAACTATTCTAATAGCGTGTTCTAACCTTTAGACATAGAGTGAATACACCGAATATTGTCTGTCATTTTCTGCGATAGTCATTACGTAATAAGCATTATCATGTATCTCCCTAAACTCGAGAAAATTTGGTTGGATTTACTAGTTTATAAAGTGGACTAGATACCCCGTATCGTACCGTTAGAGAGTAATAACGTGACGCACTGAGTGCGTTCTATCATGTTGGCCATGCCAATAATATTCATGCCATCCTTGATGCACAAGGTTATACAAAAAAGATATTCATATCTCAAAAGAATTGAGTGCGTGGTACTAACGTCTCTTAACATGTGTTGCCAGTCATCCAATTATCGGTCATGCTCAATGAGCAGATAGATCCATAGGTGGGTTGTATATAGTAGATCAACTATCATACATAAAATTTAACTATTTCTCTAGCAATAAATTCAAATAATCATAATTTAGAACAAATTAAAAATCTCATGTATGTCACGAGCACTTTATTGAGACAAATGATTTATTCCTAACATAATAAAAAATATTGTCAAAAAGTAAATCAAGTTTATACGAGAAAAGAAACTACTAGTGGTCTTTCTACTGTGACATCACATGTCTACTGAGATATCGTTACGGATTACTCTGTATGTTGATACATGCTGGCATCAGTGTCACTGAAGAAGTCTGACACTGCTAACTTCATAGTGATGGAAGTTATGTCAGTGGTAATTTGGTTAGCCTAGACTTTGACTTTAGGCACCCACGGTGTCTTGCAGTCTCGTACCCAGTATCCAGCTACCCCACATATCAAGCAAGAAGATTATGAATTTGGCTTCTTGATCTTCTTTGGTGCTTGTGAATTACCAACCTTTTTTAACCTATTGTGTGTCTGAGGGCTCGAGAATCCTCAATTCTCGCCTTAAGTCGCATTTCCACTTTTAGAACCCCGTTTGTGGTTGTCTTTGTCATGAGATAAAATCTTCCGTGTAACTGGTCTCCTCCTTCTAGGGGGATACCTCTTATTTTTCTTAAAAATAAATTTGCTTTCTTGTTCTGCAATGAGCAAGAGTTGGATCAGATCTCCAGGACTACTAAATTCCATTTTCGTAATGTGGAAATGTGGAAAAAAAAATCTTTTGCAAAACCTCTTCCGCGAAGACATAATCATTATTGAGCCTCTTTACAAAAATAATTTTTTGTAGTGCTGAGTTATAGTCAGCTACAGTCTTGAAGTCACATAGCCTCAAGTTGGTCCAGCGGTTACGGTTCTTATAGGTCGTTAGGGCATGCTGGAGACCAAAACGTTCCTCTAAGCTTGTCCATAACTCATATGGATCTCCGTAACATATATACTCAAACCTCAACTATGGTTGAAGGTAGGCGCGCATAACCAACATGGCATGTGCCCTGAGTGGTTCACAGACGGTCTTATCTGCAACAATCGACTTTGTTGCAGATGGAGTTTTATGTCCGTACACCAAGAAAGGTAGTTAGAACCATCAATCCACAATGGTTCGCAATCGTAACGTGGGCTGGCAGACATCTGTTATGCAAAATGTAGATCGTAATTAGTGACAATTCTTGATAAAAATTTCAAATGCATTAAAGACCGATCATAGTACTTAGAATAATAGAAAATAAATAATTCCTAATCATTTTATAGTTGAACCTTGTTCATATTCTAAAACTCATGAAATTCTTTTATAATAATTAAATTCTAATTTTACCTTGTAAAATGACGATCTTAATGTTAGATGTGCGTTTTAATAGAATCTTAGCCAATATTGATATTCAAAACCACCAGATGTGCGCGTTCCTTATGAAATCCTATTTAAATACATAATTTCCAATCATTACTGAAGGTAATTCATAGTATTCAAGTAAGTAATTCTCAATCATTACTTGTAGGTGAACCCTGTTCATATCATATTACTTATGAAATCCTATTTAAGTACATGATTTCCAATCATTACTAAAGGAAATTCATAGTATTCAAGTAAGTGATTCCCAATCATTACTTATAGGTGAACCTTGTTTATATCCTATTAAGCGTCAAATCACCATTTTACCCCGTAAAATGGTGATCTTAACTTTAAAGTACATTTTAATAGAGTCTTAGCCAAAACAGCTATTCAAAACCACTAGATGTTACAAAATAACCATGGTGTTCTAAGACCTAAAGTTCTATAAGGCTTATATATTATAGCCAAATGACCCTATTTACTATGAATATGAGAGGTATTAGATATTTAGCTGACAAGTAGTCCCACCCCAAAGTCTACTGGGTTTCATAAGATAGGTTAATTATGCCTGTATTTGAACTAACATTCTAGGCTATTTTAGGTTGCTATCAGTGCTTATATACCTCTAAATATTATTATGTAACATCTAATTACACCTAGATACAAAAATTGGTTCCTCATACACCAAGTTTTTAGAAATAAGACTAATGGGCTGTTTGTTTTTTAACTTATTTAACTTAATTGTCTTATTTTGGCTATATTAAGTAAAATTTTACAATAAGTTGTGTTTGTTTTTTATTTCTAAAAAAATCTTTTTAGTAATGACACTACATTTTTCAGAACTTAAGACAAGTTAGAAAATCTAGCTTTTCTGAACTCTATTATCCTTAACTTGACGGGATTGTTACCGAAAATTAAATGAAAATAGGTAAACCCAAATTTACCCTTGTCTTATCGATATTTTTTTATTATTCATTTTACCTTTCCCTACGTTTCCTCCCTCATTCTCTTTCTTTTTACTTCTTGTTTTATCAAAACCCTAGCTATGAAACATGGGATTGATGGATTCATGAAAAAATAGCCTTTCTATTGAGATTTAAACAACTGCAAATTAAAGTGAAATTGGCGTACCATCGAACCATCATCATCACACGAGATAGAGATCCAAGTTAAAGGAAACTACTACCATCCGACATCGAGATTCAAGGTAAGAAACTATATGGTCAAATAAATTAGGGTTTATAAAAAGTTGATTGATATAAGTTGCAATTGTTTCTTCAACATGGAAAGTGTATGAAAGGATTAATTAGTTTCTGGACTTGTGGTGCTGTGTACTAATCTACTTTGATGCTCTCTTGAGTGGCTATTGTATAGATCATTTGTTGTGATCATAGCTGCTGAAGTACTACTTTAGTGGTAGTGCAGGGCCTAATTTTTTTGCTTAGGCTACTCTTTCCACCCACACCTCTAGCTCCAATGGCTTTGAAACCTCCTATTCTTCTTTAACGCTAGCTCCGCCTTATTTCTTTAGTTCTTTAATCCGATGCCCTTTTCTTAACTCCCGGAGCTCAATATAAGGACAAGCCTAGTCGCTGGAAAATAGTACAACATACCCTAGTCATCGGAAAATAGCCTAGCCTCTTTGATTCTTCTCGTCGGAAAATAGCCTAGGGATGTGTTTTTTTTAAAACCCCTGTTGCCTAATGGTTGCTCCGTACGCAAGTTTAAAAAGAAGGGCGTATGAGGGTTTTGCTTACTTTGGACTATGAGTTGACTCGACGTACGCAAGTTTGGCACATTTTTTGATGGCTCTTTAAAAGGGGAAATGAACATTAGTGACTTTCGCCTATGGTCTGACTCCTGGGGTCTAAAAAGTACTTTTTCAACGTCGCTCAGAATATACATTATGGGAAAATGAGGTTAGTGGCTTTTCACCTATAGGTTGAATCAACTTTACTGAGCTTAGTAACGTTGGCTTGTAACCCAAGTGGGGGCACTAAGGTGGTTGAACACTGATCTGTTTCGTAGAGTCGAGTCTCTGCGGGCAAACATTCTGGATCCCCTCTCCAAGTTGGGAGTCGAGTCATGTGGTTCAGGCAAAAGCTTGAGCCACATGGCTCCTAAAGAGGAGGGGACTGCGCCAGGGCTGGTTTCACATAGCAGCGAAAGCCTCCCTCTCTCGGCAGTGGAGGGATAACGATCCGGCGTTCCTCAGGCCCATATAAAACCCCAAGAACCAACCTCAGTCGGACAACCACTTTTAAAAAAAAAGGTGTTATCATACCAGCACTAATGCATCAGATCCCATCAGAACTCCGCAGTTAATCGTGCTTAGGCGAGAGTAGTACGAGGATGGGTGACCTCCTGGAATGTCCTGTATTGTACCCCACTTTAAAAATTTGGGTTACAAAGAAATCTTTTCTTTGTAGTTAGGGTTTGACAGGTTATGCTAGAAACTTAAGGCATGGAAGTTGGACAGGGAATCAAAGTTTGCTGCCCATGGAGATTCATGGGAGAAGAGAAGAAATTGGATGTATGGGGAACGCTGAAGGATGGTATAACATCTGAGTTGTAGATAACACAACAGCAACATGAAGAACAGGTTATGGAGAATACATCTCTCCTTGGTAAAATCCCTGATAAGGTTATGAACATAGATAAATCTACACAATCATATGCTGATCTAGTAAGAGGTAGTAAGAATATCCTCAATGAAGCTCCGACATTACTTAAAGTAGGGAAGTGGGGAGATACTCCGTTCGTCTCAATTCCTGCAGGAGAGGTTGCTATTGGGGTATCACAATTCAAGTATAGCTTGATAGGCCGGTTGGATCTTCAGAAGGTGAAATTTACAGATGTTCAGGAATACGCAAGAAACAAATGGAAAATCTCGGGTCAATGCAAGCTAATCCCTCTAGGGAAAGGCTTCTTCATCATCAAACTTGATAATGAAATTGATAAAATTTACGTATGGAGTCATGGACCTTGGATAGTAGAGAAGATGCCAATGAGATTGATGCCTTGGAGCCATTTTTTCTCAGTTGAAAACCACAAGAACACGAATGCTCTCATTTGGTGCAAATTTTTGGGATTACCAAGCAAACTATGAAGTCCGAAGATTATTTTATCGTTGGGGAAGACTTTGGGTACACCAATTCAGCTAGACCAATCCACACCTAATCATGATTATGGATACCATGCTAGTGTTCTGGTTGATATTGATATGTCGTAGCCTATTCCCAATCATGTTTTTATCGACATTGAGGGAAAGATGATAAATCAAGAGATTATATTTTATAGGGTACCCAAATTTTGCAATCATTACAAGAATGTTGGGAATTGTATTGCGGAGTGTAAGGTGATACAAAGAGTATTCAGAGGCGAGCAGAACCAAGCGCCAAAGAACAATAAAAATCCTGGAATCTTGAAGAGCAAGGGAAAACAAGATCCGCCTATAACAGAAGTACCGAGCAAGACGGAGAAGAATAAGAAAGTACAAAGTACTAGTCCACCGAACAAACATACATATTTTATAGAGTCTACTGCAGGAAAAGGTACGAATGATATGGCATTGGGAGAATGGTTAGCTATCAAAGGAAGAAGAGGTAGAAGTGAATCACCAAAATCTAAAATCAATGTACAACTTTGAGATAAAGAGTCGACCAACAAATACTATGCTCTTAGTGAAGGGGACAGTGTGGAACAAGAAAAGCTTATTGATATGGGAATGGAAGAGGTTAGAAGTCAAGAGAATTTAAATAACAATAACAACAAGGGGGTCACACAACATAGTGAAGGAGTAAACTCTGGAGAACAGTACAGTCCAGCTGAGGAGGTGAGGAAACTGCTTAATCCGGGGAGTTGGGCTGACATTATGGAAGAAGAAGAACAAGACTTATTACCAAATCAAATAATTAGAGGGGGGAAAGTTTATACAATGGAACCGAGGATAACATGAGCTAATTCAGGTTTACAATGAGAGTTCTTTTCTGGAATGCAAGAGGACTGAGGAACAATAATATAATGATATACATCAGGAAAAAAATTGTGGAGCTGAATCCTAACATAATTGGGTTTGCAGAACCAAAATTTTTTGTGAAGGGATTTCGCATTTCAGGTTACAATAACATTATTATCAACAATGAAGAAGGGGCAAATAAAGGAAATATTTGGATTCTCTGGAAGGAGGGTTTCCAGAATCCGAGTGTGATTATGAGTACAAATTAACATATATCTATCATTTTTATGGAGTGTCTATTCACATTTGTTCATGCAGATTGTCTGCGGTTTTACAGAGCAGAA
Organism: Kingdonia uniflora; assembly: GCA_014058105.1. Lineage (NCBI taxonomy): Eukaryota > Viridiplantae > Streptophyta > Magnoliopsida > Ranunculales > Circaeasteraceae > Kingdonia > Kingdonia uniflora. Next base: position 3,274,291 of record JACGCM010000622.1, read on the forward strand.
CTTTGGAGCCAGATGTTACAAATTTCCAGTAATAATCAATTGCCATGGCTCTATATTGGGGATTTTAATACAGTTCTAAGAATGTCGGAAAAAAGGGAAGGAAACCTCATTGTTGTCGAGCAGTAGCAGAATTTTCAGATGTGATAAATGCAGCTTATCTTACAGAAAGTATTACATCTAGGATTACGTATACCTGGTGTAATGGACAAAAAGGGGTAATAAGAATTTTGAGTGTGCTGGATAGAAGCCTTTTCAATGATCGATGGAATGTAAAATTCCCAAACTGGAAGTTAAAGGTGTTTCCTCGCACCAAGTTTGACCATTATCTTTTTTTTGGGGAGTGTAATGGAATAGCTAAACCGCGTAACATTCTATTCCGATATATACAGTCTTGGAGCAACGAACAAAGCTTTAGAAAAGTGGCTGAGAATAACTGGAATCAGACTTTGTATGCTGCCCCTCTTTTCGTAATAATGCTGAAACTCAGGAGACTGAAGATGGCGATTAAAATCTGGAAAATACATGTGCTTGATAAATCTGTTCATAACAAGAAGGAGCTAGAGAGAGAGATTCTTCAGCTATAAATTAGGCAAGAAGATGATGAGAAAAATGATCTTCTAAATTTACAGATGCTAAACAAATCCAAAGAACTAGGAAGAATTGAGGAGAAGGAGGAGAAAGACTGGAGACAAAGATTGAGAATCAAATGGCTGTTTGCTGGGGATCGAGACACTTCATTTTTTCATCATTTTACGCAAATGAAAAGGGTCAAGTCATCTATTATGGAAATTAAAGACCAAAATGGGGAGGTGCTCTCTAATCAGAACAATATTAAAGACTATATCCTCACTTACTATGAGGAAAAGTTTGCAAGACATGATGTGATAGAATGCCCAGAATTATTTACCCATAACGAAGTATTTGTTACGCAGGAAGAAAACCATTGTCTCTCAGGTATTGCTAATAAGGAGGAAATTCGTGATGCAGTCTTTTCTCTAGATGGACAAAGTTCACCTGGGCCGGATGGATTTTCTGGAGCATTCTTTAGAACATATTGGGATATTATTGGGGAGGATATCGTGAAAGGCATATCTTCTTTCTTCAGGGATGGAGCTCTTCCAGTAAACTTCAAATCGAACCTTATAGTGTTGATCCCTAAGGTAAAGAAATCTTCTTATGTGAAAGACTATAGGCCTATCTGCCTTAGCAATTTTACGCTCAAAATTATCACGAAGATTCTTGCCACAAGGCTCTCTCTGATTGCGTCAAGAATTATCTCCACATAACAAAGCGCGTTTATACCTAAGAGAAGCATACAAAATAATATTTACATGGCTTCAGAGTTGGCAAATGAGATGGAAATGAAAAGACAAGGGGGGAACATTGGGTTAAAGCTTGATATTACCCAAGCATATGACACGACGAGTTGAGATTTTTTGATCAAAGCTCTTCGATCATTTGGGTTTTGCAATTCTTTTTGTAACTGGATCCTAACTATTATTAACACATGAATGATATCTATCTCCATAAATGGCAGCCCTTCTGGATACTTCAAAGCGTACAGGGGTCTTAAATAAGGTGATCCACTCTCTTCGCTGCTTTTCGCTATTGCTGAAGATATACTCAGCTTTAATCTTAAGTTCATGGTGGGACAAAAGAAGATCAATCCCATGGTCAGGATAAAAGGTAGTACTAGTCCTACTCACCTTTTTTTTGCTGACGACATTTTTCTGTTTGTCAATGGATCTGCCAAATGTTTAAGAAATCTACACAAAGTACTTTTAAACTATCAACTTGCGTAAGGGCAGATGGTTAGTATTGAAAAAAGCAAAATTTTCATTGGTCACATTCCTCATTATAGAAGAAATGAGGTTATTGATATGCTTGGGTTTCGAGAAGGAGGATTCCCAGAGACTTACCTTGAAATTCCACTGGTACAAGGATGGGTAACGAAAAGCACTATAACACCTCTTTTGGAAGAAATTAGGAAGAGAGCGAACAGTTGGAATGGGAGAATGCTATCATTTCAAGGGAGAGTAGTTCTGGCCAAATCTGTATTAACCAGTATTCCAATTTATAATATGGCCATTTACAAATGGCCTCAGTCATTAATTAAAGAAGGGGATGCTATTATTCGAAACTTTATTTGGACTGGAGATCCTACAAAGAGAAAGGGGATCACGTTTCGTTGGAAAAAATTGTGCAAACCGGTTAAAGAAGGTGGCCTGGGAATAAGAAGTCTAAAGGAGGTTAACAATGTAATGTTATGCAAATTAAACTGGATCTTCATGCGAAGAGAAGAACCATGGGCACAAATGATCTATGCTAAATTCCATACAAAGAGTGAGGACAAGATCAAATATCATAAGAGCTCCTCTGTCTGGCTGGGAATCAAATTTGTGGAACCGATTACCAAACCGTTTATAGGATGGATTATTGGAAATGGTAAAAAGATCGACTTTTGGAGAAACACTTGGGCTACTTCCATTCCGCTACGAGAATACATAGACCTTCCAAATCATCTTTGGAAACTATGTACAACCAAGGTCAATTACTTCATTAACCCTGATGGTTGGAACTTTCCTACGGATATCTCACTCTCTTGGCTATGGGTATAAACATTTCTAGTATTACTTACAACCCAAATTCATAAGATATTCAGCTCTGGAAACCGGATATACATGGTAACTTTTCAGTCAAAAATGCTTTCGAAAGTACTCGTGATCGTCTAGACACAACTTGGTGGTGGAAGTATACTTGGTTGCAATGCCTACACCCAGGTCTTAGTGGATTTGCATGGAAACTTATGAACCAAATATTGCCTACTGATGACTTGATTCAAAGGAAAGGTATTCAGCTTGTCTCCATCTGCAATCACTGTGGTCTCACAGCTGAATCAACGAACCATTTATTCTTCGAATGTAATGTAGCGAAAGTGATTTGGAGCTGGGCAACAATTACATTCAACATTGCTGCTGTTGCTGAGAACGATAGCTGGAAACAAATTTTAGACAAAAGTAAAGCGCTGAGTTTATACCTGAACGAGCTATGGATAACAATGATCTTCTCGGTGAGTCATTGGTTGTGGAATGCAAGAAAGAAAATTCGATTTGATGAAACGAAATTAAAAATAAGAGAGATACAAAACAGAGTGCTAAAAGAAGTAGAAAACTGCGCAAAACTGTCTAAGCACGAAATGTACAACACAGTCTCTGAGTTACAAATCATCGAAGCCCTCTCTGTAGATTGCAAAATGGGTAAAGCTTCAGCGATTAAAAGCTGCATGTGGATGCTACCTAATGAGATCGAAATTAAATTATGCTATGAAGCTTCGGCGTTGGGAAATCCAGGTCCTTCTGGCATTGGAATTGTTTATAAAGATTGGGAAGGCAGAGTCCTAGGAACGTTCTGCAAAGCAGTTGGAATAACAACAAATTACATGGCTGAAGTTAATGCTATCATAGACGGGGTGGAAAAAATGGTACACCGAGGATGGAAAAACCTGTGGATTGTTTCAGACTCCACGGCAGCAATCAATGCTTTCGTCACGTAGAAAATACCTTGGAAATTCAGAAATAAGTGGACACAAATACTCAACTCTATACAAGCAATCAGATTCAGCGCAACCTGGAGAGAAGCAAATTTTTCGGCAGATACAATGGCTAAAAGAGGATCCAAAGAGAGCATACCCTTTGAGGAATGGACTGAGGGAAGACCGGATCTCCTTACAAGGATTGAAGACCCCCACACAGAATACTTTAGATTTTGTTGATATCTGTAGTTTCGCAGTTTTCTTGTGGTTATTTTGGGCTCTCCTCGCCTAACTAGACGAGGTCCCCTAGTTTGTAAAGGCTGTTTTGTTTGTTATAAAATCTAAATCTTTTGCAAAAAAAAAGAATCAACTTTCTCGCTTTTCTGACCTAGCTAAGACTTGCATACGGGAAAAGAGGCGAGTGAGTTTTGGCCTAAAGATTGATTAAACTTTTTCACTTTTTTTGATCGCTCTAGGCATAGTAGTTTAGAGGCGAGTGAGTTTTTCCCTATGGTCTGACTCAACTTTTTAGTTTTTCTGATCTGTTTTTTAAACTAGCGGAAAAGAGTCGAGCGAGTTTTTCCCTATGGTTGGATGAATTATCAACAAAGTTTTTTTTCATTTCTTACCTAGCTTTTTAGTAGTTTAGCGGAGAAGTGCAGTTTTAGAGGCTAATGCCAAAAATTCAAGCCTCTTTTTAAAGCTAGCTTTTTCCACCTTAGCGCCAAGCTTAACCTTTATGGAAAACACCTCTGCGATTCAAGAACTCAAAGGCTACTCTTTTTAACTTCTATTTAAAGCCCAGCACAAGAAACCCAACCCTGCCCAGCGCAGTTTAGAAAATAGCTTCGTTAGCACCGGAAGTAGGCATTTCCCTTCTATAACGGGTATCCATTTTAATATTCCATGCTCGGTATGATAAGGATGGATTTAGCTGCCCCTGCACTCACCCATGGTGAAGAAAGTACATTTTGAGCTGCCTCTGCACATCAATGGACTAACAGGCCAAAAACGTGACTCAAATCAGATATCTAACTGCAAGGACCTGCACATGTAAACGATATGTGAAACTATCCCACCAGAATACATGACAAGTGACTCTAAATCAAACACAAGATATTGAAAACTATTAAGCATTAGCTAATAGGTTATATACACAGCAATACAATTTTTAATCATCCTATCAAGAAATTCTTTCTACTCCATTCTAAACATTGCATAATTCAAGTCTGCCTACTATCAGATGCAATAACACTCTGCTAAATGAGACCCTGCGATCAAGATGTTAGCTGTCCTTGGGTCTGTGTTGATGTATAATGGATTATGTTTCCTCCAAAGAGGGTATAACTGTAATGGCAGATCTTAGAGAAGAGATAGAAAACACTACCTTATCTTCATCATTAGAATAGGAATGATCAGAGCATTTAATATCAGAAGTTGTCGTGTTTGGCCAATCACCTACTTGATTGTAAATGACCAGTAAAGCTACTAGGAAAAATATCTCATACCTTAAGTTAAATTACAGGATTGTTTCCTAAGCATTGTACCTCCTCTCTGGGGAATTACGGCAGCTAACATTGTTATAACCAAGAATTAGGTCTCTATAAGCTTATGTTAGCCTCCATTAAATTTGTACATATGTAGGTTTTCTTTGTAGGGATCTCTTTTGTTTTCCTTGTACAACTTAGGTCTCTATAAGAACATAGCATGCCACATGTTAGTAATTTTGATAATTAGACAAATATATGTATATAATCCTAGATAATAGATATAGATGTAGCTGATGTAAATTTGATGTCTTTAATAGGATGGCCCCCCAAAAAACAAGGTGGATGAAGCAAAAACTACAAAGAAGGCTAATAAAAGCAAAGGGAATGAAACGATAACTCAAGAGAGGGCTAATTGGACAGATGTCCAAAGGAGGGTATTTATTGATCTTAGCATTGATCAAGTTAACAAAAATCAAAGGAAAGGGTTGGGTCTAACAATTACAGCTTGGCATTTTATCATTGTTAACATGAAAAAACTAACGGGAAATGAGTACACCATAAAACAAGTGAAGAACTTATGGGATAATTTGAGAATGAAGTATGGAGTATGGGTTAAACTCACAACAGTTACTGGACATGGATATGATGAAGCGACTGGACAAATTAATTGGTCAAAAGAGAGATGGGACGAGTACCTTAAGGCAAGTATTAAAACTAATTAATTTCATTTATTATCCTCTAAAGAAAATGTATAAGCAATCTAATTGGTTTTTTTATTATCACAGACTCCCAAAAAAGCCAATGAATTCAAAACCAAACCATTGCAATGAGAAAAGGATATGAAATCCTTGTTTGATGGGTTCATAGCAATTGGTAGCCAAGCTTGGTCTCCGCATCAGGTTGGGATGCCCCCTGAGTATGATGGATTTCCATATGATGAAAATGAAGTAGGACTTGATCAAGATGATGAGGCTGAACCACGTAATCCAGTCAGAGGATCTCCTACAATAAATCTCGATAGTAACACTGAGACTTTACCATGCCAGAAGCGTCAAAAGAAAGAAAAGAAAATAGACACCAAAGAAGAATTATATTATATTCTTAATGCCTTTACAAGGACTAATGAAGAAAAACCTACTGTCGCAGAATCCATTGCAAAGCTAGATAATATGAGCAAATGATCCAAAATAGATTCTTTATATGTTACTGCTCTTTACATTTTTTGCAAGATGAGGGAATATAGGGAAGTTTGGATGCGTATCGATAACGAGGAGGTGTTGATTGCTTGGTTAAAAAAAGTTGATTAGTTTTAATTTGTAGTGATTTCTTATGGTTTCGTTATTATATTTATGCTTGAACTTCTTTTATAGTTTTGTCAGTCAACTTATGTTAGATTTTTTGTTTGAGTTTGGTTAGTAAACTTATGTTGAATCTATGTTTAATATTATTTTAATAAATGATGTTGATTTTCCTTTGATTTGTATTTCCCTGATATATTAACCTGCTTAATTTTGTATTGATAAATTATATGTTTCAAACAGGATCAATGACGCCAAAACAAAGGAAAAATATTTTAAGGCTTATTCTCTTCAGACGTGTATTAAAATATATATGTAAGTCTCATATCACAAGAGAACTTGAAAATACATTAGATCTTTCAGGGGCTTCTTATGCTCAAGAGCTTTTAAATGGATCATCTACAGTATGCTACAAGATGTTGAGGATGAAGAAGAATGTATTTATCAGAATATGCACACACTTCCATGAAAAGGGATGGCTCAAAAATAGTAAACATTTATTGGTTCAAGAAAAGATGGCTATCTTTATGATGACTATTGGTCATAATTTTGATTTAAGGTTGATACAAAATCGATTCTAACACTCTCTTCATACAATCCATAAGTACTTTCACAAGGTCCTATATGCCATGTGTCAATTTGCTAAAGAGGTTATCGTGACTCCTTCATTTGATAATAATGATGCAGAAATTAGGAGTCATCGAAGTCTAAGGCAAAAGTTTAAGGTATAATTACAATTTTATTACAATTATTTTGGTTTTATATATATTTTATCAATCAGTAACATAATCATTTATTTCAAAGGGTGTGGTCGGTGCTATTGATGGGACTCTTATAAGTGCATATATTCCATCAAGGAAACAAGCAACATTTAAAGGACGAGGAAGAGGAGAGTGCTATCAAAATTTAATGGTTGTATGTGACTTTGATATGATATTTATGTATGTCATAGTTGGGTGGGAAGGAGTGGCACACGACTCAAAGGTTCTACTGGAGACTGTACTTGATCTAGCAAAGAAATTTTCGATGCCCCCTCCTCGTATACTTTTTTTCTACTGAAGTTTATACATTATTATTGTGTAAACTGCTATTTTTTCAATTATTGTTGATAATGTTTAAATAATATTTATAGAGCAATATTATTTGGTAGATGTTGCTTATACACATACACGTGGTTTTATGGCACCGTTCAAGAATGTCAGATATTGGTTACCTGATTTTCAAAACGGCGAGAATGCTGTGGGAAAGGAAGAAAAATTTAACCATATTCATGCAAAGTTGATAAATGTTATCGAATGAGCCTTTGGTGTGTTGAAGGTGCGTTTTCCAATTTTGAAAAAAATGCCACCATATACATTCTCAGCTCAAAAAAATATCGTTATTGCTTGTATGGCGGTGCATAACTATCTCAGAAAAACTTCTATGGATGATGCATTTTTTGAAGTATACGATAATGATAATGTCAATGGGGCACCTCTTCTTGCTCAAATAAATAATGATGCACTATATGTTGAGAGTGTATTTGGAGATTATGAACAAGCCTACATGTGGACCTTGCGAGAGGAGATTGTAAACGGGATTAGTCAAGTACAAATTTGAGTTTTTTGAATTAGATAGAATACAAAAAAATTTGGTTTGAAGATTATTTTAATAGATATTATTTTAATTAACTGATGCTGGAAAAAATTTACTTGAATTTAAATGCGATTATGGAAATGCATGTTCTTCAAAAAATAAAGAACGGGGTAATTTTAACAATTTGACAGTTTTCAGACATTTCAGACTTTAAATTCAGCAATAAAACAAACATATTTTTTTACATTTCAACTTCAACATTCAGATGCTAGATTCAGAAATCATAATAAACAATCAAAAATTATAATATGCAATCAAAAATCAAAATAAGTAAATAGAATCAGAAAAAAAACAAGTTAATTTCCAATTGAGCTCTAATTATTTATCATTAACAATTAACTGTGATTTAGATATGATTCCCAGTCGTATTCTAAATTAGTCTTGGTTTCGTATTATCTGTAATCCCTGATCATGATAATTAGTATCCGAGGGGAATACCATTAATATCCTATTAGCTATCATAAGATACTTAAATAGGTATTAATCCATTTACTTATATCCCATATAAGCGAGTCAGTTTTCCTAAATAAAGCACCCGTTCCCCAAAAAAATTTAAGAACTATTTTTCATAAAAAAAAATTAAAAATAGGTTCCCCATCGGGTAGGTTCAGTCAATAGATTTTTTTTAAAAAAATTGACTCAATTTGACCAAAAATTGAGCTCTTTAGAGCCAATTTAGTGTCTGAATCGGTCCTAGACCGGGTTGACCTGGCCAAATGGTATGCCACGTGTCACCCCCGGTGACTGCCACATGCCAATTTTGGTAGCCGGTGAACAGTCCGGTGACTGCCACGTTAGTGTGCCATGTGTTCTCGACACGTGTCACTACTGATGTCAGTGAATGGATAATGATGACATCATCAGTAAATACCACTTTTAGGTCATGATGACGTGCCATATATCGTTGGAAAGCTCGTGGGATAGGCTACGCAAAAAAATAGTTTTATATTATTTTTGGGGCCCTATTTTATATAGTACTTAACCATCTGAAGTCCCCAAATTTATACGAAAAATTGGTAGACCTAGCTGACCGCCTCTTGCGCCTATAGCTAGGGTCAGCCCCTGTCACCACTAGAGCACAAGGTAGTTGGTATGATGTTGTTAATAACATTATAATCAGCACAAAAATTTCTAAATATGACTAACTTTAAAATAATAAAAAATAACGTGTTCGAATTGTACATCATTCTAACTGCCTCATTTTCGATCCCAATCTCAAAATATCAAAGAAAATAATAAACCTCTAGACATTCTCAAATCTCAATCCCATAATTCCCATTTAATTTTCCAAGGGACAATTGGCTCAAAAAGGATTATTTTGTTCATTGATTATTTGTTCGAATGCGGTGTCAACACGTGGCGACTTTCGCTTTCCTAACACACTTCTACATAGTGTTGGAAAATACAATATGATTTGTTTTTCCTTTAAAGTTTGAATGGTGGAACTAAGTGGTTTTAGTCCCATATTGGATATGAGGGAAACACAACTCTCCTATATAAGTAAATCAAACACTTACCTTGTTGTAATGTGTGTGAGAGTTGGTGGGTCACACGCGCATGTGCGACATGTGCGGCCCATGTGTGTAAGCTAGCTTGGGTGCATGGGCTACCCATGGGCTTGTTCGACCTAGGAAACCCGCTTATTATTATAAGTCTATGATTGGGCCTTGGGGTCTTTAAACACTTAGTCGTTTTTTGGGTTTGAGGTATGAGTTGGGGTGTCTCCAACAGACGCACCTTAAGGTGTGACTCTTGGTGAAGAGCCACTAACTTGAGGTGTGACTCTTGGTGAAGAGTCACCTATGCTCTATATAACCCAATTTCGTTTTCATTCATTATCATCAGTTTTTCAGAGTTTTCTTGAGTCTTATTACAAAGAGAAAACATACGCAATCAAAGTTCGTTTGGCAGAAAGATAGAAGTGCTTTCTTCTTTTTGCGACTGATCGTTGTATCCTGGGAGACAGGGGCCTATATTCCTGCAAAGCACTGTGGCAGGGGCGAATCTGTCTTAAGGAGATAGTGTGTATACACTAGACTCGATCATCTCCCTAAGAGGTGTTGGTTTTTCATGCAGGTTGGAATATACATAGGCCAATGTCTCTTTTATCATCCAAAGTGACAAGCATCAATCGTTAGATCATCGGTATATTATCAGCTTCCTAAAATAAGATGTTTTTTTTTAACTTAGAAAGAAATCTAATATTTTTTATTTAAATTGTTTTCTTCTCTTTAAAGAGGTTTTATTTCTCCAAAAATATACTTTAAGCCTTAGATAAGTCTATGTTCAATACTTGAGGTTAACGACCTAAAACCTAAAACAATTTAACTTTTTAGGTTATAATTGGTATATCTATCTTCCTATTTTGGCTTTCAAGTTTCATCCTAAAAGATTTTAGATTTCCACAATGGGCCAATGTCTTTTTCTATTAAAGAAGGATATTACTTTCTCTAATCTTGTTGAAGACATCTTGTTTGAAATATTTACGCATGTTCTAGCTTATTCGCTTGAAATAAAATTCAAATACCAATGCAAACAATGGTACAACCTTATTTCCAACCCGTTCGTCGCAGATACTCACTTATCTATATCAAAAAGCAGTATAATCGCCACAGTGGGAACCAAAGACTGTGCTATCCACTTTCTATAGTTAGAAGGATTTGAGTACAAGATACGTTATTTAACTAGGATTCCAGTATAGTACTATAAACAAATTAAATCTTCCTGTAATGGCTTACTACTGCTCAGTGACAGATTCTGTATTCATGTTATAAATCTTGTTACAAGGCAAAGCCTCAAACTTTCATCACGTACGGGGAATTATAGTAGTTTTTATTGTTAGAATATTAAGAATATATGTAAATATATTACCTCAATATGATCAATGTAGAGACCTATCCCTCGACCTAGTCCAAACTCGAACTACCTCAATATCAGACTCACGCATTACACACGTGACATGTACAGTTATCATTAACACCTAGATCACGAACTGATAAAGAACGTGGATCGAGCACTATAGCAAAATATGAACAAGTCAAAGACACTTGTCTCCCATGAATTAACAACTACACATTAAACTACCACTTACCTCATTATCTAGAGAAATTACTTTTACATGATAATGAACTGCAGGTAAGGTCTATATAAAGAAAAAGTTCTAGATGAGATAAGGACCAGAGAAAAACTAGATTTTCTAGATTCTAACACAGAAATTTCTAGATTCCAAACACTACAAAAGTTCTTATTTCAAGATCAAACATTTCTAGTTCAAGAGGTATCAGCCTCAAACAATAAAAGTTACAGTTACTAAACCCGTAACTCGAGGTCGTAGTTTTTTACCTATTCAAAGGTTTTCCACGTTAAATCATCTGTGTCATTTCTTGTGTTACATTGATTTTTATAACATGTACATTTGGTGCAAGATCTAATTTTGAGCTATTTCAAGCTACGAAATTAGGCCATTACATTTGGCACCGTCTGTGGGAAAGAAAACATTTTCTACAGTATCCTAAGGTATACATTACTCAACTGTCCATTTCTAATCATGGTCAGTTCCAAGCGACCAATAACAAGTATCCAGCTCGATCTTTCAGTTAAACCAGAACAGTTCGCTGAACTACAAATAAATCTCTATACCAAAGTAGAGAAACGTAATGAGCTCAAACGTCAGTTCACTCTTGACCGTGAGCTCTGCGATAAAGAGCTTGAAAGCAAGTATCAAGCTCGTTTGACAGTATTCAAGAGACATAAAGAATAGATGACAACTATGCATACCACATTGCAAGCTTTGCAGGACACTTAACAGGATCCCTATACCAGAGATCGTGATCAAGTGCTAGCGAACTCCCGAGTTTCTACACGAGAAAGATTATCCCCATTTCCAGAAATTTTCAGCTCGAACCTCAACCTTTAATTCATTTGGGCTGAGAAGCTCGATCCGATATCAGCAAAACCTTAATTGTTGGAATTGTTTTAACTTCAAAATATGGCTTTAAAATGTTTTATCCCACATTGGAAATAAAAAGTAATTTCTATTAGTTTTTATATCTCTATTGTTTAGTTGGATTTAATATCTACTCTAGGAGTGTGTGCACTCTAGCGAGATGCTTCGCATCGAGCGCGACTCACGCACGCGCGCGCGTGGGCGAATGGGCATTTGAGGCACATTTAGGCTCCTTTTGGCATTTTATTAGGTGCACTTAGCACTTTGCACGCTTCCCGTGGTCGTGTGGCGTGGGCTTAGTGGGCTTGGGTCTGGAACAGACAACCTCTTGGACTTTAATGTTTATTAAAGTCTGTAACTGGTTGTATCTTTATTGGGGATTAAGTGTGACTTATTAATACTTATGTATTAATTAAACAGTTTTTGAACTTGATAGTTTTTAGACTCTTATTTATAAAGTTCTCTTATATGAGTAAGACACAGAGAAAAACAAACAGTTCTTTTTCTTTCTTAATTTCTTTCTTTTCGTTTTATTTGGGCAATGAGGAAAGGTGAAATAAACTTGATCACTATGTACAGTGCAATCACATTGTGATAGAACGGGTCTGGCTTGGTTAAATCCTAGAGATAGTGCTGCTGAGTTCTCTTGCACCTTTGAAGAGGCTTCGACTATCTTCAAGAAGCGCTTGCGCGCCTCCTTGCTTGGTTCGGTAATTGTTTTCTATTGGTGAAGATTAGTTATTTAATTTCTTGAATTTTCCCAACAACCTTCACTCTAGCAGAAACGTGGTATTCTTAAATTGAGAGACTCTTTCTAACTCTTGTTTACACTTCACAAAAACTCAAGCACTACTTCCAAGCTCATTAAGTCAAAGTCATGACGAACTACTCACTTCAGAAAGTTTTGTCTAAAAAAGAAAAATTACGAAGAGTAGAGCGATGGTCAGTCAGTTTGGGAGAACATGATATCAAGTTCGAACAATGACATTCAGAAAAAGGTCAGGCTGTTGCAAATTTTCTCATGAATTTTCCTATAGAAGATAATGATTGGGAGGAGCACGATCCTGACCTTACAAAAGAAATTACAAAGGATCCACCCACAAAACCATTTGAAGAACGAGTTGAATGGATTACAAAGAAAGGGTGGAGACTTCTTATAGATGGTTCAGCAAAACCTGCAGGGTCAAAAATTAGAATCGTACTAATTACATCTTCCAGCGACAAAATTGAGAAATTAATCTGCTTGGATTTTGAAGCCTCTAACATTGTCACAGAGTACGAAGCTTTGATTCATGGACTCGACTTAGCACTCGAGCTTGGAGTCCCTAAGCTCTCAATCTATGCAAATTCTTTACTCATCGTCTACCATTTCTTCGAACAGTACAAGAAAAATGGCAAGATGATCAAATATGCAACCCTCGTTGCCGATAGGATGAGCAGATTTGCTAAAGCAACTTTTGATTATCTACCTCAAGGTGAGAATAGATATCCCGATTCCTTGGCTTATTTGGCCGGGGTCTTGGGAATAGAAGCACGATATCTACAGATCAAAGTGATATCTACCCCCAGTATTGATCTACATTCTGTATGCATGATCAACACTGAGGGTAATGAAGAGGAGGACAACAATTGGTAAAATCCCTTTATTGCCTCAGCCTAAAGAACAAATGCGACATGCCCCTTCAAAAAAATCCAAAAGAGTGTCGACAATTGATCAAAAATTTGAAACGTTATACAGTTCAGAATGGCCATCTATACCACTGATCAGTGACAGGATCTTATCTTAAGTGCCTCTCCATAAAGAAAATTGATGAAATGCTCAAAGAATTACATGAAGGGACTTGTGGCTCCCATGCCGTAAGTGGATCACTTACAAATAGAACAATTATACAAGGGGTATTCTGGCTAAGAATGCGCAAGCAAGCAGAAGAATACTCACGTAAATGTAGTACATGTCAACGACGTAGACACAAGTTATATGCCCTTGCACTCGAACTACATACACACAAGGTATTCTTGCCATTCAAGCAGTGGGCGCTCGATCTCATGGGAGAGTTTCCTAATACGCCAGGTAAACGATGTTTCTTACTCGTGGCAACAAATTATTTTATGAAATGGGTAGAAGTAGTTCATCTTTGTTAAACTAGAGAAGAAGAGGCCATCTCTTTTAGCTAGGAACACATTATCACACAGTTCAGATGCCCCCACATGATTCAGATCGAAAACGGGCCGCAGCTCGTTGGTGAAAAGGTCATAGCCTTCCTCAGCAAGCACAACATCAACTATTTACCATCCAATCCATACTACCCACAAGGCAATGAACAAGCTAAAATTACCAACAAAATAATGGTGGATGGACTCAAGAAAATGCTTCAATCACATAAGAAAGGAAATTGGATACGAGAGCATCCTTACGTCTTATGGGCATACCGTACTACTCCACGATAATTAATTGGCCGTTCGCCCTTCCTCCTGGCTTATGGCACAGAGGCCATCATTCCAACATTGTACCGTCATCCTATCAAAAATCACAAGCTCACTGATGAAGAGAATGAATTCGAATTGGCCTACAATCTAAACTGGATTGATGAAACTAGGGAACGCGTTATTGCCAACCTAGGTCGATATCATCATATACTCGCAAGCTCGTACAACAAAAGAGTATGAAGCCGTGTGCTCCAAATCGACGATCTCGTCCTTAGAGAAATCCCACAGAGCATAAAAGAAGCACATCTGGGAAGCTTGCAGAAAATTGAGAAGGTCCTTTCCTCATCATTAGCCAAACTAGCCTGGGATCGTACTGTCTCATGACAAAGTAAGGAATTCGAATCCCAAATCCATGGAACACTAGGCGATTGAAATGATATTATTGTTAAATCCTTAGTCTCTTCATTATAGATTACTCTATTCTCATTCTTTACGTTCCGAAAGTGAGATTTTAATCTCCAACAATGTACATTCTATTCTACTCAATGAAAACTTCTAAGTTTTTTTCCACATTGCTCTCTACTCAAGTAGAATCTACTAAATCTCATAGATTGAAGCAAAGGTAATACTAGCTTTTAATTGACCATCTATACATAGATTAAAATAAAGGTAATACTAGCTTTTAATCGACCATTTATACACAGATTAAAGCAAAGGTAATACTAGCTTTCAATCGACATCTATACAGATTAAAACAAAGATAATACTAGCTTTCAATCGCCCATCTATACATATATCAGTGATTAAAACAAAGGTAATACTAGTTTTTAATCAATGATTTCTATCAGACATAAGATAAAGCAAAAGAAAAACTAGCTTTCATCTTTATAAATGTCTACAACTACATAAACTACATGTCACTTCTACAGGGTTTTTTCCTTATAGGAGGTCAGCTGCGCTGTAGCTTCCCTTTTTTTTTTTTCGTTATATAACTATGTCCAAGCTAACTGTGTTAGTTTAGTAGGTTGCACATTTGAGTATATTATCATAGCTCTTACTTTCCCCAAATCCTTATAACAAACTCATTCAAGCCACCACCGTTCTTTACCAAAATTTCTCCTGAGTATCCTCCATCAAATCTCCTCTTTACTCTTCTCTTTAGAACCTCAACTCCTGTCCAAATGCAGCTATTCCTCAGCTATAGCCTTCAAGCAACCTAAAGTATTAGAGAGAGGAGAGACCATCTTTATAGATTTGGCATTACTTTGGGAAATTATTGAATTTTATTAGAGCTTTAAGGGTAGATTTCATTCTCTTCTAAACCCTGGATTCGTCGATAAGGCAAATACCATTATTATCGAGCACTTAACGTTGATTGATTGTGATAATTTTCAAATATAATTTTAGTATAATCGGATGCATATGCAATATTAGTTTAATCTTCATTATTGCATAATCGGTAGATGGTTATCTAATTTCATTGATTACCTGAATTGCTCCTGTATTAGTAACCTATTATAGCTCAAACTTAAGGTATAATGTTTATGTTATGGGCATTAAGTGATTTGAAATGGTTACAACATATCACATGAGTTCACAAGATTAAGGGTAAACTTTGTATAAGATTATCAATAATATAGTTGATGTTGAATTGGGTTAGTAGTTATTCTTTTAAACAACCTATAGTATTTGTCAATCATAGTTAACTGCCTGCCTCTTATAGCTTACATGTTCATGTACCACCTGATGTTGCAGAAATATTTAGGGGGCATGGTTTGAAATTGTAGTTAGACTATAACTATATATGTTTTCTACTTAATTGGGTGCTCTTAGTATTGTTGAAGTATGTAAATATACATGGTCTAGATAATAGTAATATTTAAGGCGTGAGAGCATTAAAAGTGAACCTTATAGTTAGTTGCCTTGTGGTTCATTCTTGTTTGTTAGCCTTTTAGCCTAATAATTACTGATGAGAGACCAGATGTACTTTTAACACATTAGGGTAAGTGTACAAGTGGTTAATGACATAATATATATTTGACTTTGGCTTAACTTAACTAAGATTATAGGACTTTACTGATAGAACCTTTAATAACTTGAGGTAGACAGATCATTAATAGTCAGAGTATACTATTATCGACAGAGTCCTCACTCCTATATATACGAGGGTAGAAATCTCGTTGAGCATAAGATCGCCAATCATATGATATAGTCTCATTGCTTATAGAGCAAGGACAGATATGTCATTTTGATTAAGAGTCGGTCTCTTAAATCATTCATGCATAGGATAACTTAGAGTCATGTACACAGTAAGGCTATGTTGTCAAGGTCCTTGGGTTCAAGTTCTTAAACAAAATATTTGGTAACTATTTATCAGTGTCCCGGGTTGCAAGTCCCTAAATTATTTCCCAGTTACTTCTCGACTGCATGCTACGCGAGCATCTCATGGGCTTAGATCCCTGAAAGTAAAAATAAATCAGGCTTTAGACCTGTAGGTCGAAAATCCTTTTCCACCTTGATTCAGTAATTTCTCCGCTAATTCTTGGCTCACTAAAAAGGAATCCGCCAATCCCTGGCTCGACAATAAGGGATATGCTTCTGTTGAGGACAAAAGGGTACGAGAGTGTGGTTCCACTAAATCCCTGTGTACATCGTCTGCTACTTATCCCCCACATCTAATAATACTTTATAATACTGGTTGACGCCAATGCTTAAAAAACAACATTAATAATTGAACTTCATTTCCTCAAAATATTGCATCATTTATACATATATATATATATATATATATATATATATATATAGAATATTATATCACATTAGTACCTCTGTGTTATATCGGTCTATCATGTTCAGTGACCGATAATAATTGTGTTTGCTGGCGCCCTGTGCGTTATTTTTTTCACATGAGGTCGAGCACAGTAAGATTTTGCTTAGTAAGGCTTGGTTGATCATTTTTGGGATTCTTTGGGGTTCAATTGGATCGCTGAGCTGTCGTAGGGTATTTATGATATTTATTTTATATTTTATTGTCGTAGTCTTATTCTCGTTTTTAGAGTTGGTTGGCAATTTTATTCACTTTAATCCATTTATTCATTTAATTTATATTTGAGTTTTCCCCCTGCGTTTCTTTGGTAAGTAGATGTAGTTAATTTCGTTAGAAATATATTACATCTTTGGGGTTCATCCGTGGGATGCCTGACTTGTTAAGCCTTTGGATTTGCTTAATAATTTTTATTAGAAAGCGGATTTTGGGGCGTGACATGCGCTTTCCCCTACTCAGGAGGTCGTACAGCCATAAAATCTGGAGCTCGAACAATAACAACATTCATGCCTTGCTCTACTAATTCTGCAAGCCGGGAGCCTACTTCCATTTCCATGTCGTTCAAGCAATTTCCTTGATCTATATCAGCATCACTTATACAACCTCAGAATGCCACACAGTCATGCAAGGTATCCCTTTCGAGCTCAAGCCTCTTTACTTCTTATACAAAATAAGCAATGACAACCATCAGCTCCCACGAGTGCACCTCTTCCAGGCCATACTTCTCTCTGTCAATCATGACAACCTTGGAAAACTATTTTTTTAACCTCTGATAATGCTGCTTCAAATCTTTATGAAAAACATCTTCCCTCTCTGTTTGTTTCCATAAGTTTTTTATTGCTTCAGTTTGTTGTGCTATTGTCCCCACTGCATTATCCAGCTTAGCTTTATTTATCGTCCTCAACCTTTGCAATTGAACACGAAGCTCTACCAACTCCTATTCATTTGCATCACTTCCCCCAACAGGACCCTTCTTCAGTAGCTCATCCTTCCTATTGATCACCCCCTCTAATTCTAGATCTCTACAAAGAGTAATATCTAACTTATACTCACCCTCACTTAAACGTTTGTTTCCTCTCCTTACGTGAGCTTAAACATGAGCTACATCCATCTCCAACTCTTTAATTCGAACTGATGGGTTAATCACGTCACTCTTAGCAGTCGAGACCTCGGCATCAACCTTTTTCTTCTTTGAATGCTCTCCAGCCTCGGCCTTCTTAGATCGCGAATAAGACATAGCCAAATCCGCCTTCAACCTTGCAACCCTCTCATTCAATTCGTTACACTATTTTTGGGCTAGCCAAAGATCGATATCTTTAATAGATAAGGCCTCACTCAACTACTCAACTATACTTTCAGAACTTGCCAGGTCAGTTCAAACTTTCCCAAGCTCATTCCCTTTCATAATCATTTCACTCTTCAATTGCTCAACCACACTTTCGGAACTCATCAGGTCAGCTCAATCCCTCTCAGGCTCATTTACTCTACTGATTATTTAACCCTTCAAATTAGCTACAAAATCACGTAACTTTTTTTTGTTGCTTCTAACGACCTGATACAATATTGAGCGACATCCGCTTCTTTACCTTTCACCGTCAACAAATCAATCCTACTTTTGAGCTTCGCTATTTTAGTATGTGCCTCCGCGATCTCCTTTTGCGCCTTTTCTATTTCAGCATCTCTACCTTCGATCTTCCGAGTCAGGTCGTCCATAGTTTTGGTCGCTTTAGCAAACTGGATCTATACTTTGACATACTAATCCTCCATATCTTCAAATACCTCTTTAATCTTATCAAACTATACCATAAACTCATAATTGTATTGGAGCGTCTGTTATTCGCTCAGGCGAATAGTCTCTAATTTAAACTGTATCATCAAGCTCAATTCAACAATACTTTACAGATACAATCAATACATACTACAGATAACTTTACAAATTTCTAACAAATTTCTGCTTTTGACATGCCAACAAGCTGAGATTATACTTTAACCTCAAGTTAAGAAGCTATCTCACAATAATGGCAATAATATTTACATCCTTTTTCAAGGTACACATTTTTTATGTTTTAATTTACTAACCCTCTAAAATAATCTGAACATACTAGATTACTATCGTTCCTAATTTTTTTTATCACATTTGTGATCTATATTTACCTTTTAACTTTACTGTGTAGCTTTAAAGTAGCGCAGCATACAAGTCAAATACTTTTTGGTCTTTTCTAACCATTAGCTTCGCATGCGAAGTCAACAGGGATGCTAAGGCATTTTTCTCCTTAGTGAGCTCTTTCTCTAATTTCTCAATTCTGAAGCGCATATCTTTAAGTTCCTATAAATTAATGTTTACATACATTTCTTAGCCTATCCCCAATTTATCCTACAAATCAATGTACCATACACTTATAGTTTTTCAACCCACAAAAAAACGCAAGCAAACTCTAAATACTTTTTACTCTACCTTCTCATTATCTCCCTCACGGTTCTCTAGATCAGTTCTAGCAGAGACTAAGTCTAGCCCTTCAGCCACATCTGGGAGAGAGCTATCGTCAACCTAGAGCCCCTCTTTTGCTTCGGCCTCTTCAACATATGTACCTACTATAATGGTTTCAAGCTCAGTAACAGAGTACCCCACAGCGATAAGCTGACGCCTAAGGCTGTCCTGAGCAACTGCAATGTCATCAACATTCTTCTGAGCCTCATCAGTGAGCTCACGTATCAACACCTTATGCGAGTCCTTCACGGAAACCAAAAGTTCCCTCTCCAATGCCAGATCGAACTCTAGTTGAGCCACCCACTTCTCGAGCTTGGCTCTCCTCCCCCTCGAGATCAGCCCTTCCTTTCTCGGGCCCAGCCCAACACAGAAAAATATACTTTTAGCTTGAAAACAAATATAAGTTCAAATATCACAAAGCCAATAACTTGCCACCCTGCTCAACTCCAACTGTGCGGAGGTATTCAGCTCCTCAACGCCTCTTCGAGCTGCCAGCCTCAACCGGTTCTCCACTGCCAGCAACTCGTTCCCCTCAAGAAGTCGATTCTCCCCAATCTTTGGCCCACTCACAGCAGTAGGAGTATCCACCCTCCTCTTCTTCGCATTCACCTCGACCTCACCACTTACCATGGTCCCCGAGGTCGAGCCACCCCTAATAGCCTTTCTCTTTGAATGCTTTTAAGCTAGCTTGCTCATTGTAATACCCCCATAAACATCCTGCAGCGATATCGGCGCAGCCCTCGGTACTACTGGACGCTCTTCCCAATCCGTTGTTCTTTTCTTGCTGGCTTCAGCTCCTATCATTTGTCTCTTAGTTTGAAACTTTTGTACTTTCTCTGACCTGCTGTTAGCCCTTTTGTTTATGCTAATGCCGAACTCTTTCAGGACAATCTTAAGCTCAACACCTTCTCGAGCTACAGTATCTAGCAACAATTCTCTTTTCAGAACCTTAGATCGAGGACCTGCAACATAACACAACAAATTCTTCAAATGCAGAGTGACCTACATTATAATAATTCGATACCACATACAATCACTTACTTTTTTTCAAAGTTCTATATACAAGGTCTATGGGTTTCTCATCCATTCTCTGAATACAATCACCTTTCACCAATATCCTATTATCATTCCAAGCTAGTCCTGCTAGAACAAAAATATGCACCTCCAGTTGTAGCATAATATTTTACAGCATAATACTGCAAAGCATCTACATGAGTTATTCTCCTCTCCACCACGTTCTCCTCCCACAATCTATTCAGATTATCACAAACATTAATAACCTCCCACATATTCCTATTCAGTTGGGCAGGACAGGCCTCTATGATATTCAAAATACCTTTAACAAGATTGCTAAGAGGTAGCATCAATCCATATTCTAACTGAGAAAGATAGTGTAAGAAACCCTTCTCCAGGTCACTTTGGACATTCCCATCAAAGTATTCAAAAAAGATTGATTCCTCCACTATCCTCTCCGATTTATCCTCTTCTAAATTGGGCAACAAGAAGAAATGTTCTTCCCCAGTTGACACAGTACAACCCCTAAAAGACCTTCCAGTGTGCTCTATGACATTACCCCATTTCCCACCGAAACTGCTTTTGATTTTACAGAATTCTTTAAATACATCAGACTTTGAAGGATAGTATACCAAATGACCAGGAAAATCTGGAAATTGTACTTCATCCTCTCTCTTAGAATCAACATCTACAACTTCTATATTTTTAGACTCACCCATACGACCAGAGGTGGGCTTCTCCATATCAAGTAACACCTCCATATCAGATATAGGCTTGAGGTTGAGGCTAGTTTCTATAACAGATTCTCCTCACGCCTCAACCTACATACAGGTCCAGGTATTCTATCAATTTTCTTAATTATTTTCTTTTGTCTATACACATCCATACATACATATACATACATCATATACCTATATCATTTTTCATGCAAATAAAATAGATTTTCCCAAAAGTTTACTATAAATAGTAAAATTTTCAAATTTCAAAAATCCACAAATATCGTAATTTCTATTTCAAACTTCACAATCACAAACTCTAAATCAATCACTAACCTTCAACATCTGAGTACGAGTCAGGAGCAGCACCCAATCCCTCTTTCACAATGGCACCGCGCACCCAATGTCTTGACTCTGCCTCTATAACTTTTTCCCTCCTACGATTATTGTTATCGTCTTAATCTCTTACTTGAATCTATGCAACCTACTCTCTTTTTTTCTCTCTATTTTTTTATTTTTTTGGATTTGATAAGCGCTTAAATGAGGAAGATGAACTATTATTTATACTTTCTCTCTCTAACTGTTGGCAGTTATTGGGCCTCATACAACCCACCCTTGGTCTTAGAACTGAGGCGTCCATTCCATAATTAATGTCAGACGTTTCATACCTTTTAGGTGAAAGCGCCTTCCCATCATTATTCCATATCTTATATTTTAATATATTTTTCTCTCTCCTACCCAAATCTCTCTTTGACTTTCTACTCATGATGACTCTATATCACACACAATCAAACTTTTTCTATCCTTACAAAAAAGACAAAAATTAAAACTGATCTGATTTATCTATTCCTACTTTTGTTACTTATAGAACTGCTGACGTAATTTTTAATGTTCTAACATTTTAGATTTCAAAAATTTTATTCACCCAATTTCTAACAACATTTACAAATTCAGAAGAAACATTCTCCTACATTCACATTCCAATTATTCAATCTAACTCAGTTCTCTCACTCATACATAATCACACATGAAATAGCCGAGATTTCCTGGAGCGCCATACCTAATCAGTTTGCCCTCAACAATCCTCTCATCTTCCTCAGCTATCTCTTCCACAATAATTTGCCTCATAATATTTTTTTGAGCTTCAGGCTCTAAAATTACTTTACAGAATATCTCTGAGTAAAAGTGACGCCCAATCTCGCGTTCTCTTACCCTCGCATTCGAACCTTCAAACTAGATTTTTGATTCAGGCAAGTAAGCATCATAATCTAACAACCCAAAAATTATCTTCCGCACTTTAGTGATCTTTATTGCTAAACGCCCCTCAGATGCATGACGAGCTCTTTGAGAATGAGTCCTCACCATTTAAACTGCTTCCTCCTCTCTATATAACCTTTTAAGTATTATTTATACACCTCTTTGAGATAACTTCAAATCCCCTACATGCCGTATAGTGTCAACTCTATCTGCTCCACCTTTCCATAACTGGAAACCCTAAGATCATGATAGAAAGTTATTTGAACTTATCTTTCAAAATCGACCTCCTTAAAAATCGTTTATCACCTTTTCAAACAACTTTTCACAAATATCTCCCAAGCTCGAGATTTGATTTCTGCATATTCTATTTTACATACGATTGTTGTTACAACTCGATTCTTCATAACTCATCAGCTCGATATTCATATCGCACGTCGCTATTTTTATATCTTTAACAGTTAGAATAATTATGCTCATTTTTATTTTTTAAACATTTCATTTTCATACTCCAACATATCTTTCTTTTAGTTCGATTTAACTAATAACTGTAAATTTTATCTATTAATTCAATTTTTGCACAAACATCTTTTTCATTAGCTTGAACATTGCTTAAAGAATACTTTATAGATAACAAGTTTTTTAGCTATTTCTACATATCGATCTACAGGTTACATGACATTTCAATTTTCAAACACTGCTTCATTCCAAAACTCTTATGCAAGAAAGGTCCTGACAATGATTTTCACACCATTTACTTCCACAAGAAACTGAGAAAGCTAGTGGTATTAGTGCTTGAATCAGCCTTCAACAAAGGATACCCCTTCACGGAATAGAATGATGATTGTGCAAAAAAAAAATCAATCTCTGTCTCCCTTCTCCACCACCACCGTCTCTTCTTCTATAACCCCTACCAGCTTCGAGTTGGCAGAGATTAAAGGAGGTCCTACATTATAACCCAGTCCCTCACATGATATCGGCAGTACTGTCTCGCATATACACCAACCTTTACATCTATCTTTTCAACCTTGTCCTCCGCCAACAGGCGAAAGCATATCTGACGCTGCTCCCCAGACAGAACCACATAGTGAAACCTCCACATGTGATAATAATTATCTTCAGTTTTAGCAACTTCTTCCTCCGTCATACCATGGTAAGTTCGTGGTACGGGAATGGGCGTGGGCATCTTCAACGCTTGGTTGCCAAAGTAGTGCAACTTCAGCCTCTAAACTTCGGCAACTATCCTCTTTTCGTATACATGATGCCTGGCCTTCACCATTATCAAAATAAAGTATAAAAGAAGATATTCACAACAAAAGGATACTTTCATAATATTCCTAAAAAGCCTTACCTTGTACTTGTTGATAGAGCCATCTAGATTTTTCTTTATCTTGTAGACCCACTTTATGCCAATAGGTTCTTTATATGGCAGAAAGTTTGTAAGTTTCCATGTATTGTTCTTTTCAATCGCCTTTATCTTATCTTTCATGGCTTGCTTCCATTTATCTTCTTTGCTTGCATCATCAAAAGAAATTGGATCTTTTCCTACAAAGAAAGCAAAGTACACTATTTCATCATTTTCAACTTTCTCGGAAGAGTCGTATATGTCTTGCAAAGTTCTCATTCTTGGAGATGGACTTTGAGAAGTGTCTACTCGATGAGGATCGAGGAGAGGAAGGAACACTTTCAGCTTGAGAGCCATTGTATTTATCACCAAAATTGGGCAGCCTTATTCTTTTATCTTCATCACAATCAAATGTTGAACTTTTATCGAATCGAACATCACGGCTAATCACGAATTTCTTTGTGTTCAGGTTGTATAAATTATAGGCTTTGCTCCTCTCACTATATCCAATGAAAATGTATTTGCTAATTTGTCGTCTAATTTGTTTCACATCGCATTGGGGATGTGTGAATAAATAACACTTCCAAAAACTTTCAAGTGAGAAACATTTGGCTTCCATCCATACCATGCCTCATAAGGTGTGCACTCCTTCAAGCATTTTGTTGGAGAGCTGTTGATTAAATAAACTACACATGAAATAGCTTCTGCCTACAATTCATGCTGCAATTTCTTCCTTTTAAGCGTATGCCTCACCATCTCCATTATAGTTCGATTCTTCCTTTTACTAACGCCATTTTGTTGTGGTAAATATCGAGTTGTTAATTGGTCCCTTATTCCCTGGTCTTTGCAATACTTCTCAAAGTCATTTGAGAGGTATTCTCCTCCTCGGTCTGTCCTCAAAGTTTTTATTTGAAGACCTGAATATTTTTTAACTTCCGCCTTGAAATCTTTGAAAGCTTGGAATGCTTTGATTTTTCCTTAAGGAAATAAACCCAAACCTTTCTTAAGTAATTATCGATAAATGATATGAAATATTTATTACCTCCAAGAGACATCACCGACATTGGTCCACATAGATATGAATGAACAAGCTCCAACGACCTCTTTGCTCGCCATGATGATTGGGTGGGGAAGGAAGTTCTATGTTGCTTTCCAAGTTGACATTCTCCACAAGCTTCATCTATTAGATCAATCTGGAACAACCTTTGACCATCTTCTTTGTTGATAGCAGCTTCAAGCTTCCGTAGTTCAAGTGCTCGAACCTATCAGGCCATAACTTGGAATCCCCATTATCGGCACCCTTGAAACAAGACATTTTTGTAATCTGAAGTTTGAGAGGGAATAATTTATTTGCAGCCATTCCAATCTTTGCAACAAGCTGATTTTATTTTTTTGCTAAGAAGCAAGCATCGTCATGAAAATGAATGTCATATCCCTTCCTCAAAAGATGACCGATACTAAGCAAATTGCTCTTCACTCCAGGAATATAATAAACTTTTGACATCTTCTCTAACCTCCCTGATTTTGTTATGAAAGCCACTTCTCCAACTCCTTCAATTTTATAAGCTTTAGCATCACCAATTATTACTTTCCCACGATCTCATTTTGACGAAGTTGAGAACAAATTTTTGTTACCTGCCATATGTTTGCTAGCACCGCTATCTAGGTGCCACACATCATCTGTATCTTCCCCGTGACATGCAAGCAACAATGTTTCTTGAAGGTTCTTGTCTTCATTCTTATATTCATGCATAAAATCAGCCCTGCATTTCTTGTCTTCCTGATGCTTATACCAACATTCATCAATCTTGTGGCCTCGTTTATGGTAATGAAAACATTCTATGTAGCCTCGTCTTCTTCCTCTTTGATAACCACGACCTCTTCCTCTTTGTGAGAACCTCAAGTTATGATTTTCTTCTCCTTCATTTAGATCGTTTTCATTGTTTGAATAACCTCTTCCTCATCCTCAAAAATTGAAACCTCTTCCTCGAAAATTTCTACCTCTTCCGCGACCACGATAAGAGCCACGACCTCCTGTAGACATAACTTGGGATTTTAGAGATTGATCTGGTTGAGAAGGAGGAGGATTCCAAAGATTAGTTCTGATCTCATGAGCTTTTAATGTTCCTTGAAGATCTTCCAAAGTGAGGGTGTTGAGATCCCTTGATTCTTCAATAGCAACCACAACGTAATCAAACTTTGGTGGTAAGCTACGAAGGATTTTTTCAATGACTCTTCCATCTTATAAAATATCCCCATTAGATGCCATTTGATTAACAACAGAACTTACTTTTCTAAGATACTCCGTAATGCTTTCGTGCTCCTTCATTTTTAGTTTTTCAAATTCCGATCGTATGGTTTGAAGGCGCACTTTTTTTTACTCTTTGTTCACCTTTAGAGGCTGTTTGAATAATCTCCCAAGCTTGCTTTGAACTCTCGGCTTTGGCAATTCTTTCATATACCGGCATCTTGATTGTTTGGTAAATTTGGAATAACGCCTTACTATCTCTTTTTCGATTATCCTTCAAGATGTTTTCCTAGACATTCGTCAACCCTTCTTCGTTCTCGGGCTCTTCGTACCCTTCTTTAGCTATACTCCATAACTTCATTGATTTTAGCAACACCTTCACATTGTTGCTCAAATAATCATAATTTTCTCCATTGAATCGAGGGATAAGCGAAGCCATGTTGCTTGTACTAGCCATCTTAGCTGAATTTTAACCTCGCTCTGATACCACTATGTAGAAAGTTTTATAGGGGAAGAAGTAGATAAGATATTTCTCTAAAAGCTTTCTTTTGAATTACTTTTTTTCTTAATTCTTCATCCATTACAAGAGGACTTATATATAGCACTTAACAAAAGATTCTAGAACAAGTTTATCTAGAAATCTAGGAACTCTAAAACTAACAAGCATCTTTAATAATCTTCTAGAAACTTCTTCCAAAACTTTATTCAAGAGTTCTCTAGAAACCTCCTAAATTTGGATTACTTCAACACTCTCTACCTATAAATATGTCATTGTAGATCCATCTCTACAACACACCAAATACACAATTAAGATTTATAGGTCAAGAGAGAAACACAGTTTCTACATAAAAGTGAAGGATTAAAGAGCTAAAATGGAGTTGCAGTTATTGAAGATCGCTATAGATTCAGGTTTGATTATATATATTGTGATGTTTATGAAGCTCCACGGTCACAATCAACATATTAGATCTATTAATGTTAGATCAATTAGGATCTTGATTATTACAGTTTATATCTATGACGTGATATATGTTCCTTTGACCATGAAGTATAAAGTTGTAAGTAACCTGGATAGTATTGGACGCGATGATCATGGTATCTGGAAATATGAGTTATTCAAACTAACATTATGTCATAATCAAACATGGAGACGTTTCAACGGAGATATTCCAATCAGTCTAAAAAAGTATTCCTATGGACCATGCAGATCGATTGGAGGAGTCTTGTACTACAAAGTTCGTTCTCCACACATGGTTGCTTCTAATGCCAAGGACGAAAAGTTCAACGTACTGCAACCCCCACAAAGTAGTGCATCTAGTAATAGCAGTATTATGGAATTGTTTGAGATGTGTGGTTACCTATCTTTCGCTTGTAGATGCTATCGTACTCGTCAGATTGAGATATGGAGTCTAAAGAAATGCCCGAATAATGAAGAAGGATGGGTGCCATAATTTAGCATCATCCCTAACGCAAAAACTTTTAAACAAGTTTACAGTGTTGTCGGGAATTTTGATAATGGAGCTGTAATTGTTTTCGAATGTTTTGAACCGCTAAGAATATATGTATTTATGAAGTCAAGAACACAGATCATGGTAGAATTTCAGCACCATTTTTACCATCAGGCATAGGGGTGGGTATCGGTCGGTTTGGTTTGGTTTGGTTTGGTATTCGCAAATACCAAAACCAAAACCAAAACTCCAAAGGTAAAACCATAGTCAAAACAAAGCCGTTCGGTTTACCAAGTATATAAACCAAAGCCAAACCGTCGGTTTTTTGGTATTTTTTGTATATTTTGGTTTCGGTAACTTTTGGTATATTTTATAATTTGGTTATTAGTATATGCATTATAGATATTTTTGGTATTCTTAACTTTGACGGTTTGGGTATAATCTCATTATACTATAACATTTAACTAGGAAGAGAAGTTTATGAAGTGCTTCCAATTTACAAAGATGTGCTAGAAAATAATATATCACGACAAGATTTCAAATACTAAATGTGATATTTATTATGATAATGGAAATTTTATGAACATATTTTTTTTTTTTCATTAGTTAATTTCCAAGTTTAACATGTTCAATGGTTTTCGTATTTTTATATTTTGGTAATTTTAGTTTGGTATTATCGTGAGACAATCATACCAAAACCAACTGTACAAAAATGGTATTTTTCGGTTTCGATTTTTTTGGTTTTTCGCTTTTAAAAAATATGAAACCAAAACCATTTTCTTCGGTTTGGTTTTGGTTCGATTTGGTATTTTACAATACCGATTGCGCCCCGCACCATGATCTTTACTTGTCATCATGGTAGAATTTCATTTTCACTATTTTTACGTTATGAAAGTACTACTCCTGTGTGGGCTTTTAAGTTCATGTCAATAGCCTCATTTCGCCGAAGAAATTATGGTAGCTAAGGGGCTCAACATACTTACGTTAATTAAATTAATGTGAGAAAGGGAGTCCTGCGACAAAGATATATTTATGCTGTTCGGGCGAACCATTGGATCGTTTTTTGTCAAAGAACAGAAATTGAAAATATAGGCATTCTGAAGCGTGTTTTTGCAATATAAATGATGTCAGATTGGGTGTGTTTAAGCAATGGGTGAGACTCTTAATTAAGAGGATTTTTGCCGTGATTCTTATCACCAATAAACGACTTCTTCTTCCACTGAGCATCAACATCTCTTGCTAGCCTAATTTTGCCCAATATTTGGTATTTTTATTTCGTTCTATTTCATTGTATTTTGCTAGTTTTTGCAGGATTGGTGGAAATAAAAGTTTGAGTACCAGATTTGCGTGTTAGAGCCTTAGAGGGCAACATTTGCTTTTACTAGATGCTGCAATAAGATGTACAAGCATGCTAATCAATTGCTAATGTATTGTGTAAATATTTTTCAAAAAGAATGGCTGATGTTATTATTATGTTTTAGCCCTACCATCCTCCGCATTCATAGTGGAGAGGACTTGAGGCAAGGAAATCGGTGTTACAATGTTAGCCCTACATATATATACTAGCTGATTTTTCTAAATGCATGCGTAATTTAGAAAACTTAAAAGAAAGGGGTGTAACTTCTAATGGCTTGAAGCAGCAAGATGCAAGACCATGGTGGCTCAACTCCATCCTGGATGTAGCTAATCACGAATTGCGAGTCTGTTGTAATCTCGAGGTTGTTAATATTTTTTTCAGTGCAGAGCTCCATGCCAATCTTGATAGCCTTCATTTCATGGTACAATGACTGGTTCTTGTCACATCTATAAGAGAAAGTATACCCTTCTCTCAAAACCCTTTCAACAAGGGAAGAACCCATAAGGATTCCCATTCATAAGAATATATACATTAGTATCTTTCTGTGAGCATCAAGTCTCACTCAAGCCATTTCGGTAAGAAGGGCATGCAGGAAGCTTCAGTCAAGGGTATCAAATACGGAGAGTGAAGTTTCTGCCCTCATTGCCACGTCTTCTTTTCACATCCATTTCATGTATCATTTTCACTTGGAAGTTACTTTTTTCAATGTTCCTTCTAGGTACGAAAGCTCTTCGTACTAAAGTAGCTAGCAAACTAGCAAACTAGCTTAGTAGCCTAGTATTTCCGTAATAATTTGACTTTGTATTATTGTCATCCTGTGGAGCTAATACAATGAAATTTATGTTAAATTAGCAAAATATTAACCCACAAAGAGGAAAATAATAGTGCTATGTATCTCCTTATCTATGATTTGTAATGATATGATCGTTTTCTACAAGAATTTTCCTATCTCTCGAGCTTTTACTAATGTGGTTCCCTACTTCTTTTTTGCATAAAGTTTAGTCGGATATATTATGAAACATTTACAGTCGAGTGCGAGGGTTGCTTGATATCCACAAGACATCGAAGAGCACACCGCAGAATACTTTAGAGTCAGAAGGAGGTGAACATCTCTAGCACTATGCTAGGTAACTCGGCCTTAAATATTTTCTAAGTACATGTCACTAGCACTATTTGGTTTTAGAAAATTTTGCCCATTCTTTTGTACCTTGTTTGAAGACCCAATGCAGTTTGCAGAGCATTGCGTTATTTACTTCCCCCGGACTTCAAACTCCAAGTCCCCCTTCCTTTACCGGCTTGCAGACTTTCTCCCACTTCAGTGTCACTCCTTTCCGTTTTGTCGGGTCTCCCGTCCAGATATAGTTCCTAATGATGTTGTCCACTCTTTGATAGGCGACCGAGGCCACTTGTAAATTGCCATATTATGAATGAGGACACTGTTAAAGATATATTTTGCTAGAGTAACTCTTCCCTAAAAAGAAAGTATGCTTCCAGTCCAGCTGTTAGCCATTTTTCGAATCTTTTCAATAAACGGTATAATAGCTTGCTTTGTAACCTTCCCTTGTATAAGTAATCCACAATATGAGTTGAGGAACCCAAAAAGAATAATTGTACGAAGAACACACAAATTTGGTGAGAGAATTCCCTTTAGAGCTTCTATAGCTTAATCAATAATCAATTACAATCGAATTCCTCTAAAGCCCTAAGCTTTTCTCTCAGAACTTTCATTGATCTAACATCATCTCCTCTTGCCTAGCCTTGCCCCTTTATAAGGGTTACAAGTTTCTAGTTACAAAATATGATAATTATGCCCTTAAACGCCTAAAGCTATAGGCTGAATCACGCCTTTGTTCGAACAGAACAAGCCTCTGTTCGAACAAAAAAAGTGTATTCAAACAGATATTAAGTCTATTCGAATAAAACTACTTAGACAGGCCTTTAAGTGTATTCAAATAGGAGAAAGTGTATTCAAACAGACATGAAGTCTATTTGAATAAGCTACTCAGACACCTATTTATTTGAATAGAAAAAGAAGTCTATTCGAATATAAAAGGGGTGTATTCGAACATACTGAAAGCCTGTTCAAATAGACTTTAAAAAAAGTCTAAGAAATGCTCAGATGTTCCTGGATCATGGCTCCCCCCTTTAGGAGCCTTGAGCTCCTGCTCAAGCTAGAACTAGAGATGTGGGAATGCGGTTGTACCCATTTCCCTGCTATACCACTTCGACTTGCTAGGTAGTTGATATTTCTTCTCAACCCGGAACGACTCAATACAACCCCGTCTTGTAGTATGAACTTTCCTCTCTAGAATACCATCTTCCTGTAACAGATCTTCTCTTTCCATCCATAAGTCATCAACTGACGGTAGGCTAGTGCCAATTGTAGAGTCTTCATCTAAAAGAGACGGCTCAAGCAGCTTCAAATGTTTGGCATTAATCACTGAATACATCTTCATGAAAGGTGGCAAATCCAATTGGAATGCATTGTCACCAATCTTCTTGAGTATCGTAAACGGACCATAACGGATAGGTTTGAGCTTCTTATCTTCCCCCTTAAGCCGTTCCTTACCCAAATGCAACCAAACTAGGTTACCCTCTTGAAAAGTATACTCAACTCGATGCTTGTGGTGGCGAGCCTTATACTTTGCTTGAGTCTTCTTCAATTGTGCTTCAACCACCTCATGAACCTTACTTATCATCTCAATGAAACCCTGAGCTTTAACTTGTTCATCTTTCTCCTTCCCTGACACCGTCTTGTCGCCAAGACTAAAAGCCAAATCAAAAGGACTTTGAGGCAAGTACCCCAAACTAACTTCAAATATAGACTTCAAAGTGGAACCATAAATCACACGATTAAACGCAAACTGAAGATATGGTAAACTCTCATCCCAAGTTTTAGGAAGCTTAGAATGGAATCCCGGTAGTAAATATACCAAAGTACAATTAACTACCTCTGTTTACCCGTCAGTCTGCGGATAAAAAATGGTTCAACTTGGTGCCCATCATCTCCCATAGCGTTCTCCAGAAATGCCATAAAAAGTGGTTATCCCTATCAAAAATAATAGAAGAAGGGAGCCCAAAATACCTTTAGACGTCTCTGAAAAACAATCGCGCTCTTCCTTCCCCGGTGACCGTCTTCTGGTATGGAATAAGAATAATAATCTTGCTGAATCGATCCAACACCACAAACAAATAATCATTCTTACACTTGGTCATGGGAAAACCACCCATAAAATCTACAGAAATTATCTCCCACGGTCGGCTAGGAATTGGCAAAGGTAATTACAGTCCTATCTTCCGATTGGAAGGCTTCGATGTGCTGCATAGCACGCAATCACAAACCACACGAGCAACATCCACCTGCATCTTCGGCCAATAGACATAACACCGTAAATTCAAAAGAGCCTTCTCAGCCCTGAAATGATCTGCCGCCCGAGAATAATGTACCTCTCAAATCCAATACAAACGGTCCCCACCCTCTGGAATGCATAGTAGGTTGCCCCTATAAATTAAACCATCCTTCAATATGTACTCGCATGTCTTACCTTGCAGCAACTTCTCATGAATCACATTGGGCTCCTTGTCATCGTCATACCTTGTAACGTACTCAGAAAGAACAATAGGTTGTATCTGCATAACTACCAACAAAGCGGAAATAATTGGTAATGGGGGTCAAAATAACATATCAGCCATTTTGTTATCCACTCCTTTATATGGCGAGCTTGATTTAGTTTGGACTGCGTAGATAAGAGCTGTAATGGTTTATGATCGGAATGTTCAACAACCTCCTTCCTCAATAAGTAACTCTACCAATGTTTCACTGATAGATATAATGCGTAGAACTCCTTATCGTAGGTAGGATAGTTGCATACTGCTCCTGTAAACATATTAGAATGGTAAGAAATCGGCGTCCCATCCTACAAAAGAATTACCCCCAATGTATAGTCTGACGCATCTGTCTTGATCTCAAAAGGCTGCTACAAATTGGGTAATGCTAACACTAGTGCATCTGTAATCTTGCGCTTCAGTAACAAAAAAGTCTTCTCATGGTGATCTTCCCACATAAACTTTACCCCAGCCTTTATCAAGGAATGTAACGGTGCGACTATTTAGAAAAATGTTGAATAAACTTCCATAAATACTGACAAGAACCCATAAGTAATGACCAAGACCTTCTCTGGATTGACCTTAAGCTCACCTCCACCAACAATAAATCCCAAGTATACTAGCTCCTTCTTCCCAAACTCGCACTTCATCTTGTTTAAAAAAAGTTATTGTGATAGTAAAATGCCCAAAACTCTATGTAAATGTACAAGGTGCTCCTCCCATGTTTGACTATATATTAAGATGTCATCCAAATATACAATCACGAAATTATCAATAAAAGCATGAAGTACCACATTCATTAACCGCATAAATGTCGTCGGAGCATTGCATAACCCAAAGGGCATCACCAACCACTCAAATAGTCCTTGTTTGGTCTTGAACGTTGTCTTCCCGGATTCTAACTTGATGGTAACCCGACTTAAGATCCAACTTGGTAAAAAGCTTAGCCTTCTACAACTCATCTAAAAGCTCGTCAATCCATGGAAATGGATAACAGTTCTTCACAGTAATCTTATTCAGCGCCCGATAATCCACACACATCCTCCAAGACCCATCCTTCTTTGGCACCAATAACACCGATAAACCACAAGGTGAGCAACTTGGATTAATAACTCCTTACTCTAGGAGCTCATGTACTTGTTTCTTGATCTTATTAGACTCTGTGAGAGAAGTCCGATACAACCCAATATTGAGTAGTGGCTTTCCATTTACTAAGGTGATATCATGCTCCACATCCCTCTTACACGGCATCCCTTCTATGCCCCAAAACAAGTCTTCATACTCCTCTTGCAACTTTTCCATATCGGTTTGTTGTTTAGGAGACATTGCCAAAGTAGACAACACCTTAGCTGATAGACCCTCTTGAACCGATCATACCAATAGCAAAACAAACTTGTCGCTCACATTAACCAACCTCTTCGCCTGAGTCGCCGTTAATAAATTATTGGTAATGATATGTTTATTGCACGCATTAATATGAAATTCTTTCCCCTCCTTCACAAGACGATACTTGCGAGCTCTACGGTAAATGATTGCATCTCGGTCCCAAAGATAAGTAATCCACAATACGATACTTGCGAGCTCTACGGTAAATGATTGCATCTTGGTCCCAAAGATAAGTAATCCACAATACGATTGAGAAGCTCTAGTTAGCTAAAAAGTACGAAGAACACCAATTGATTGGGAAAAATAAAAACTTCAATTGCTTAAAAATGAGGTAATTACAATGAATCACTCAAAAACCCTAAGTTTCTTCCTCATAACTCTTTCTAGATCTAACATAAGAA
This sequence comes from Kingdonia uniflora, assembly GCA_014058105.1. Lineage (NCBI taxonomy): Eukaryota > Viridiplantae > Streptophyta > Magnoliopsida > Ranunculales > Circaeasteraceae > Kingdonia > Kingdonia uniflora. The sequence goes on from JACGCM010000622.1 coordinate 3,308,706, forward strand.
AAGAAATAACCTAAGTTCCTTTTATACACCAGGGAACTAGAAATAATAAAAGAACGGATCTCGAGGCAAAACAATGCCTAAAAATCACAAACACCGCCAAAGTCGTTCAAACGAAATAGGGAGTTGTTCAAACGAATTTATGCCTAATTGGTCTAAAACCCTAGAAAGTTGACAATTCGTTCGAATGGAAGGATAACTCGTTCGAACAAAAATCCTCTATGGGCCAAATTCCAGAGAGTATGACAAAGGTCTTTCGAACGAAATTGGGAGTCGTTCGAACGAATTTTACTAAAACTTCAAACGTTCCTAGATCATCCTGGATCATGGCTCCTCCCTTTAAGAGCCTTAAGCCTCTGCTCAAGCAAGAACTGGAGAGGTGGGAATGCGGCACTGTCCATTACCCTACTATACCACTTTAACTTACTGGGTAGTTGACCCTTCTTCCCAACCCGGAACGACTCAATACCATCGCATGTCTCGCCTGGCAGCAACTTTCGGTGAAACATACTACGCCCCTTGGGATCATCATATCCTGCAACATACGCTGACGTAACAAAAAGTTATATCTGCATAGAAACTAACATAGCAGAAGTAGTTGGTAATGGGGGTCGTGATTACCTATCAGCCATTTTATTGTTAACTCCCTTCTATACTGCATAATCAAGGGAAATTGTTGGAGAGACGACATCCCCTTCATCCGACGAGCTTGCTGCAGCATGGACTGTGTAACTAAAAACTGTAAGGGTTTATGACCAGTATGTACCACAACCTCTTCTTGTAACGTCCCCATATTGATTGGTTGCCTATAAGACGGTGCCATAGTAGACAACACTCTAGCCAACATACCCTCCTGAACTGGTCGAACCAATAACATAAACTTGCCACTCGTATTAACCAACCGCTTAACTTGAGTCGCCGTTACTAAATTAGACGTAGTGACATACTCCTTACAAGCAATGATATGAAATTCCTTTCTCACCATCACAAGACAATACTTGTGAGCTCTACGGTAATGAATTGTATCTCGGTCCCAAAGATAAGAGCTACCCAAGATGACCTGACACACATCCAAATGAACCACCTCACATGTCACCTCATCAATAGATCTTTCAGTGATCACAAACTTGAAAGTGCACTGCTTCATGATCATCAAATCCGCATCTTTCTGAATCTACCCCAAACCATACGACTTAGGATGAACTGTAGTCTTCAAACCCATCTTCTTCACCAATGTCTCAAAAATTAAATTTTTTTGACTACCCGAATCCACAATGGCCTCGACTAAACTCTGTTTCACCTGAATACTGACATGAAAAAGTTCTTCCCGACTCTCCTCCTTGGTAGCCAAATTTTGCTGAAACATAAGTGTAAGCTTAGGATTCGGTTTATCTAAATCTAGAAGGTCAACAACTTTTGTGGCTAGTACATATCTCTCTTTCTTGCACTTCTAGTCCTCCTTCGGCCTAAGCTCCGGGTGAAGTTTCTAACAATAATCAGAAATATGCCCACTCGCCTTACAATGATTGCAATGAAACTCCTTGGACGAAGACCCCTCTCCTTTGGCCTCTCCCTTATGCTTGTTTTTCCAACTAGACTTGTACCCCGACTTGATCTTGTTGCCTTCTTTGTCACTCTTCAAGTACTTGCCTTCAATGGTAATTACCTTTACGATAGCGTCCTCGATATTGGCCACAGTAAAGAGCTTCAACTCTCTCCTAATGGACTCCGACAAACCCCCTGTGTACTTCATGAGTACCTCATACTCGTTCACATCAATGTCCAAAACCAAAGCTTGGTTATAAAATGTCGTAGTGTACTCCTGTACGGATTGCTCAAACTTTTGGCACAAATTGTGCCATTTATACTATCTCTCTTACTCATACCCAATCGGATAAAACTGCTTTCGCACTAAAACCTTGAATTTTTCTAACCCAAACTTCCTACTTCGTGGCATTTCCGATAAGATTTCTACCACGTGAGTGCATGACTTGTGAATTTCAACGTAACAAAGCATATTTGCTGAACATTAGAGTATTTGTAAATGAAAAAATAAGTTTTAACCTATCTAACCAATTATCCAACTTCTCAGCATCGATTGAATCATGGAATACCGAAATTTCAATCTTAAAATTGATACGAAGATTATGCATAGGATTCGATGACTTACCAATACCCGATCGTTCCTTGCCAGATTCGGCATCACTAGAATCACTATCGATCTCTGCAAAATTATCATCTTCATCCACCTCCATAACCCCTTTCTTCCTCGAGCGGCCTCGCTATTTCGCCAAAGTAGAAGCCTCTGCGAGGTCCGTGAGACGCAACTGTTCCACCAACTCCCCTACAATAGAAATTTGGTCTGAAACTGTCGTTTCCAAAATCGTGAGTAGATCGTCGCAATCGCCCATCTCCAAATCGTATTTCTTCTTCGAATAAGGTTTGCGATGGATCTTCAACGGACTAGCTTCTCCTTCGTTTGCTTGAGACGATCACGTGCAGAGACTATAAACAACAATTAACCCCCGAAGATCATAACTGGAAAACTGATACCACTTAATCCATAATACGATTGAGAAGCTCTAGTTAGCTGAAAAGTATGAAGAACACCAATTGATTAGGAAAAATAAAAGCTTTAATTGCTTTAAAATGAGGTAATTATAATGAATCACTCCAAAACCTTAGGTTTCTTCCTCAGAACTCTTTCTAGATCTAACATAAAAAAAAAAACTTAAGTTCCCTTTATATACTAGGGAACTCGAAATAATAAAAGAATGGATATCGCCTAAAAATCATAAACACCACCAAAGTCGTTCAAACAAAATAGGGAGTCATTCGAACGACTTTACGCCTAATTGGTCTAAAACCCTAGAAAGTTGACAACTCGTTCGAACGGAAGGATAACTTGCTCGAACGAAAATCCTCTATGGGCCAAATTCCAGAGAGCATGACAAAGGTCCTTCGAACAAAATTGGGAGTTGTTCGAACGATTGGGTCGTTCGAATGACTTTCAACCTCGTTCGAATGACTTTTACTAAAACTTTAAACATTCCTAGATCCTCCTGGATTAATAAGGGCTACCCAAGATGACTTGACATACATTTAAAGGAACCACCTCACACGTCACTTCGTCAATAAATTTCTCAGTAATTATAAACTTGAACGTACATTGCTTAATGATCTTCAATTCTGCGTCTTTCTGAATTCACCCCAAACTATACGGTTTAGGATGAGCCACAGTAGCTAAACCCATATTCTTCACCACCGTCTCAGAAATCAAATTCCTCTAACTACCCAAATCAATGATGGCCTCGACTAAGCTCTGTTCTACTTGAATGCTGACATGAAAAAGTTCTTCCCGACTCGCCTCGTCGATAGCTATAGGTTACTTAAACATTAGTGTAAGCTTAAGATTTGGCTTATCTAAATTTGGAAGATCCACAATCGTTGCGGCTAGTGCACGTTTCTCTTTCTTGCTCTTCTCCTCCTTCGGCCTAAGCTCCGGGTGAAGTTTTTAACATTTATCTAAAATGTTCATATTTACCTTATAATGATTACAGTAATTCCCCTTGGATGAAGACCCTTCTCCTTTGGACTTCCCTTTATTATTATTCTTCCAACCAGACTTGCACCCCAACTTGCTATTGTCGTCTTTCTTGACACTCTTCAAGTACTTGCTTTTAATAGTAATTTCTTTAACGGTAGAATCTTTAATATTTTCTACGGTAAAGAGCTTTAACTCTCTTCTAATAGACTTCGACAAACCTCCCGTATATTTCATGAACACCTCATACTCATCTATATCAATGTCCAAAACCAACGCTTGGTTATGAAACTCCATAGTGAATTGTTGTATGAATTGCCTAAAATTTTGGCGCAAATTGTGCCATTAGTACCATCGCTCTTGTTCATACCCAATAAGATAAAATTGTTTCCTCACTAACACCTTGAAAATTTTCTAACTCAAACTTCCTACTTCATTACATTTCTGATAGGATTTTTACTACATGAGTGATTGACTTGTGAATTTTAATGTAGAGAAACAAATTTTTTGAGTATTGGAATATTCGTAAACAAAAAAATAGGTCTCTAACCTATCTAACCAATTATCCAACTTCTCGGCATCGATTGAACCATTGAAAACTGGAATTTCAATCTTAAAGTCAATATGAAGAATACGCATAGGATTCATTGACTTACCAATACCCGAGCGCTCCTTGACAGATTTAACATCACTAGAATTGTTATCTATCTCCTCAATATCCTCGTCACTATCCCCCTCAACAAACCCTTTCTTCTTCGAGCGGCATCGCCGTTTTACTGAAGCAGAAGCCTTCGCGAGGTTTGTGAGACGCAATTATTTTACCAACTCACCTAGAGTAGTAATTAAGTCATAAACTTTTGATTCCAAAGTCGTGAGCCGATCTTTGAAATCGCTCATCTCTAAATTGGCCTTCTTCTTTGAATTAGGTTGTTGGTGAATCTTCAACGGACTCACTAGCTTTTCCTTTGTTTGCTTGAGACGGTCACGTGTAGAGACCATAAACCACAATCACCCCCCGAGAATCATAACTGAAAAACTGATACCACTTAATCCACAATACGAAGTAAGAAACCCTAAAATAAGAATTGTAGGAAGAACACACAAATTTTGTATGAGAATTCCCTTTAGGGCTTTTATTGCTTAATCAATAATTAATTATAATTAAATTCTTCTCAAGCCCTAAACTTCTCTCTCAGAACTTTGATTGATCTAATATCCTCTCATCTTGCCTAGCCTTACCCCTTTATAAGGGTTATAAGTTCCTAGTTACAAAATATGACAATTATGCCCTTAAACGCCTAAAACTATAGGCTGAATTGTGCCTTTATTCGAACAGAACAAGCCTATGTTTAAACTGAAAAAGTGTATTCTAACAAACATTAAGTCTATTCGAATAAAATTACTCAGACATGTGTTTATTCGAATACACTTTAAAAGTGTATTCGAACAGGAAAAAGTATATTCGAACAAACATAAAGTCTATTCGAATAGAAAAAGAAGTTTATTCGAATACAAAAGGGGTTTATTCGAACAGACTGAAAGCCTGTTCGAATAGACTTTGAAAAATATTTAAAAAATGCTCAGATCCTTCTGGATCAATAAGTGGGATGCCCAAATATGTTTCAGGGAACGTTCCCTCTTTGAAGCTAAATTTATTTGAGACAATTCTTCTTCGGGTAAGTGGAATACTGCTCATGAAAATCTTGATTTTGGCTACACTGATCTCTTTCCTAGATGCCACCTGATAGTCTGTAAGGAGGAGCTTAAGCTGCCACAGGCATTTGGTGTTCCTATTTACAAGCAAAATAATATCATCGGCAAATAAAAGGTGAGTGGGGTCGTGCGTCAACTTTGTTGATGCCATAGTTTGTATTCTGCCTTGTTCCCTTGCTCTGTGGAGATTGATGTTAAAAATGTCTTTTGCAATTGTAAAGAAGATTAGGGAGAGAGGGTCCCCCTGCTTGTGGCCCCGAGACATTTGAAAGAACCCAGACGAACTTCCATTCACAAGAATAGATATCATACTGCTACTGATAATCGTCTGAATCCAGTTGCAGAATTATTGGTCGAACCTAAAAGCTCTTAAGGTGGTGATGAGGAAGGTCCAGCTTAGAGTATCGTATGCTTGACTGATATCAATCTTAGAGCCACATTGCCACTCTTTCTTTTGATTTTCATCTCATTAACCATTTCAGACGCCATATACAGATGTTGTTGTGTATGTTTTGATTTTTGCTAAATACACTCTGGTCCCTTGTAACACATCTATCTACAATTAGAGAGAGCCTCATGACTAGTATTTTTGTAATAACTTTAAAAGGAAAGTTACTAAGACAAATCGGTCTGTAGTGCGGAATAAAGGATGGGTTACTGATGTTCAGAATCAAGACAATGATATTGGAGTTAAAGGTCAGAAGGATCATACCATCGCGAAAAAAGGTGGATATCCCTGAGTTAATGTCTGTACTCAGCGTATCCCTATATTTTAAAAAAAACTCCTAATAACCCGTCTGGACTGGATGTACTATTGTTGTCCATGGAGAAAACTGCTACCTGTATCTCATCATTAGTTGGGACTGAGGTGAGATGTGTATTTTCCTCCTCTAACACTTGCTGGGGGAGATGCACAAATAGCGATGGGCAATGTTGAGTTTCTGGTGCCGAGAATTTGTAGGTGTAGTATTGGACGATGTGTTCTTGGATGTTGTTTGGCTAGTAATGTTTTGTCTCGTATCGTCCTTGATTTTCGTGATAAGAGCTTTGGCATTCCGAGCCTTTGTAGTTGCGTGAAAGCATTTGGTATTTATGTCTCCTACGTGAAGCCATTTAATCCTCAACTTTTGCCTCCAGTACACCTCTTCTGTTTCCTCCCATCTATTGAGTAGTTTTATTTAGGCTAGAAATCTCTTTGCAATCAGATCATTGGTGATATCTTCTTCCAACTGGAGTTGGAGTGGCAACACCTCTCTCTCTAGTCTCATTTTATTTTTTTGGTGGGTTACAAAATTCTTTCTCCACATTTTAATGTTTGTTTTTAGGCGTCTTAGCTTCAACATAAGACAAAATAGTGGAGCAGCATACAACGGCTATCCCAAGCTATTAACAATCAGAGCCTCAAACCCAAGTTTATCTTTCCAGGACTGAAGGTACCGGAACGGGATGTTATGTGGCCTAGAAACTTGGCAGCATTCACCCATAATCAGTGACTGGTCAGAATGGGTTCTAGGCATCACCTTCATTCTCCAACCCATGAATTTAGTCTGCCATTCTGTATTCTGTAAACATCTATCCAGGACCACCAGAGTTCGATTAATTCTGCTTTGAGCATTGCTCCAGGTAAACTGAAGTCCTGAAGAGGGGCTTACTGATAGCCGAGCAGTATCCAAAAAAATTATTGAAGTCCATTACTGCGTTAAGTTAGGGTGGTCTTCTCCCCCATTTCTTTGAGGTTCGCAACACCACATTAAAGTCTCCAATCCATATCCATGGTTTTGTATTAGTTGCAGCAAAACTAGAGAGGTTAGCCCAAAGCACCAACCTGTTAATTATGTTGCAGTCTGCATAAACAAACGAGAAGCAGCACTCCAAGTATTGTACCGTAATATGTTGTTTTGAAAGCTAAATAATGCCAGGTTCATGTCTTCCTTTGCTACATAGAATCCAAATGTTGCCTTTCTCCCAATCAAATTTATTGGTAATGATTTTGGTTTCATACCCCGGTTGAACAAAGTCCTTACGAAATATTTTTAGTTCAGCAACTATGTCTAGTAATGTTCTTACAGTTGTTTTTCTGAGATATTGAGTTGTTTTTTTGTTCCCCAGCCCTCGGGTATTCCAGCAGAGAACTTTTATTAATCTTTGCGGGTAGACCGTGTAATTCTTGGGGCTATGGTATACACCTTGCCTCCTTTAAAAACTTGGTTAGGGCCTAGTTGCAGTTGTTCTTCCTGTTCCATTTCATCCGCCCAACTTACGGGGTTTAGGTTGTGTCGAACCTCATGTATCGCCTGTAAATAAGTCTCTTCCTCATCATAAATTTTAGATGTTGATGGTTTTTTTGCACTATCTGCGGATGTTGTATTATCTACATACTCAGATAGTGGTAATATCAGGATCTCTGTGTCTCTCCCCTGGAGGACTTGGGTTGTTATCCTTCTCTCCTGACGGTGCCGAGTTGGACTGCTCTATATCTGCCTCCACGTCCCTTAGTATTGCAAACTTGTTTACTGTGCTAACATCGCTGTTCTATTTGGGTGATGTGGGTTGTTTGTTGTTGCTCTTTGTTCGTGACCATTCAGAGTTTGCATGAATTTTTTTATGTTAGTACAAATGATTCGCTGGCCTTGGCATGCCTGGGGGTAAATTGGTGGTGAAGCCGTACTACTCTCTTCCAGTATCTCCTGTAAGTAAGTATGTTTGCTTGTAATATCAGTATTTTTTCTTCCCATGTCCTTGGTTTGGGGTAGCTTCTCATGGATTATGACGCCTTGGTTGCCCCTGCTACCCTTAGCACCTCCTTATGCTGTCTTCGGCTTGTTCTTGTTTAGATCCGAGTCATTCAGCCGAAATGCTTTTTGCACTATTTTGTATTCGATAATAATGTGTCCAACATTTTTACAGTGATTGCAGTATTTTAGGACTCGATGTAGTAGTACTTCCTATTTGATGATGTTGCCCTCCACCTCAAGCATAATGTGGTCAGGGATTGGTTTCGACAAGTCGATATCAACTAGCACATTCGCATGGTATCCATAGTCTTGATTTCGTGTCAAGTGATCGAGCTGAATAGGAGTTCCAAGCGTCTTCCCAAGTGACATGATAATTTTTTTGCTCTAGATTTCTATAGGCAACCCAGGGAATTTATACCAAATCAGAGCATTTAAATTACAATGTCTATCAACCAAAAAGAATGGGTTCCAAGGCATAAGTCTTATAAGCATTTGTTCGACCATCTAGGGCCCTCTGCTCCATATGTAAATATGGTCCTCCTCAAACTCCAGTTTGATAATAAAGAACCATTTGCCTATCAAAATCAATTTGCATGTACCCTTAATCTTCTAATTTGTTCTTGCGTTGTACCGTTACGAGCTTGATCTTCTGTAGGTCCGACCGGCCGATGAGACTGTATTGATATGTTGGGATACCTCAGACAATTCAGCCATAGGGATTGAGATAATTGGTGTGTCTCCTCTTCTTTCAGCTGCAATAAACCCAGTCGGTTCCTTGCTTTTCGTTGCTGTGCCTCAAACCTTGTCAGTAAACGTTTGGTGTAGTGTTCCTCCATTTAGGTCAGGGATGTTACCATGGGAATTAGAAACCCTCCCCATAGCCTAGTTTCCCATAAGTTTTTGTTCTGGTCAGATTGCCTTTCTGGTATTTACTTCCACCGCAGCCTTATCCATGAATTCCCAGGGGTAGATAACTCGTTCTTGAGTCGTATGTGCCAAAATAGTGTCAGAGATTTTACTCATGCAGAACCTGAGCCGTATCTCTCCGGTTATCTGTTGTTGAAGGTATAGTCGGAGTTGGATTGTTGCTTGTTGTTACATCAGTGTTCGTCGTGAGGGTTGATTGCAATTTTAGGGTTTCGGTGGGATTGGTTGTATGGTGATTAGTATCCAACAATTCTTCTCCTCCTATCGAATGGATTTCTTGGGTAATGATCGATTATAAACCGACGTCTTAAAAGACCCGCAAGCGCACGGTGTACCGTTAAATACAAGGGTAAGCGGGGTCGTATCCCAAGAGACTTGTGGTACGAATTATACTTCGAGCTACTAGTTTTATCCAATAATAATGAGTTTGAGTAGGTTTTGAACTAAAAAGAAGAAATAAATAAATGCTATAAAATATGAGTTGTATGAGTTGGAATGAGAACCAAGGCTTAGATTCTACTCCACCCTTTGTACCTATGAGATAGCATAAATAATTATAGTAAATTACAAGTTCCCGTATGACATATCTTTGGTCGGGCATATGCAATACATCAAAAAATAAAAAAGATTTATGATTAAGAACTACCCATAAACCACCTTATTCAACCATGGTCTGATTGATAAGAGTGGGTTATGTCATCTTCTCCATGTTCTAAATCATCTTGTAATGGTCAAACAAGATGGTTTCCTTAGATTCTTTACTCCCTCGAATCCAAGCTATGGTCAAGCTAGGATCGTAGGAAGAAAAATATACATTAAAACGAAAGAAGAGAAAGTAACTACTCTAGTTATACAATGCTATTCTAAACTAAGGCTACATTGGGTGGAGCTTCCTCTAGCCTTGGCTAAGAAGATTAGCTACTCATCCCTTTGATCATTGTCATATTACTTGCTTAAAGGAAATGACAAGAAAAAGAGAGAAATAATAACATTTATTTTTATGAACTTTGATATTACACTCTAATATGAGATGCCCAATTACAATAGGGGAGGGTTCCTTTTATAGGAGAAGGAACCTAAATTTAGAAACTATACATTAAATTGTAAATAATATTTTTACATTAATATCTTCTAATTTTACAACCAATCTCTTAAGATTCTTGCATATAATTCCCTTAAGTGATGTAAAGATATTTCTTCATAGAAACTCTTGCATATATCTTCAATATAGGATCTTGGATGTAATATATTATTTGATCTTGAGACCAAATATATTGTGTCTTTGACTTTGTGTGCTATGAACTGCTGGAGATATTTTTACTTGACTTTAAGAGCTTGGTTTCAAATATCCATTTCCAATAGCTACAATCAAACAAACGTCACATAAGTACCTTAAATTAAATATAATGGACGATTAAAATACATGTTCGGGTATATTAAAAATGTCATAATTACACGCTCATCAAGTAATGATGTCTTGAAGGAGCTTGAGAGTTGCAATATCCATCTCCATTACAATTGATCACTTAGGGTTTGGTGGTTTCGGTGAAGAATTTCGCATCACTCATCTTCCCACATCGACATAGTCAATGAAAAACTTGCTAGCTTTCTTTCTGTCAAATGTATGGACTTAAAAATAGCACCTGGGTTATTCTAAGTTGAACAAAGGTCTCCATGTTATAATTGTTTATTTTGTCATTGTAAATCATTGCTGAAAGTTTGTCTGAGTCTGAGGAGCCTGACAGAAATGTTCAAGATGATAGACACAGATAACAGTGGAAATATCACTTACGAAGAACTCGAGGCTGGTTTGGAAAGAGTTGGTTGTAACTTAAATGAATCCGAAATCACTGAATTATTAATGCAAGCGGTCAGTTTTAGTTTGTAATCCAAATACGATTTATTCAAGTTACATATGATATTGACATCATGTTAATATTTCAAACTTGCTGTGAGATGACAGGCGAATATCAACGACAGTGGTACTATAGATTATGGCGAATTCATAGCCGCAACTCTCAATCTAAACAAAATTGAGAGGGAGGACCATCTGTATGCTGCCTTTTCATACTTTGACAAAGACGGACGTGGGTACATCACCCTTGATGAGCTCCAAGAGGCATGCAAGGAGTTTGATATAGAGAACTTACGGTTGGAAGAAGCGATCGGAGAAGTAGATCAGGACAGAGTGCGTTTTCTTGCTATCTTTGTATGTAAGCTTAGCAAGGTATTTTTTTCTTTTCAAAAGTGACAGAATATATGACATTTACCTAACAACCTTCTTTTCACTGCACTACTATCAGGCAATCACCCTCAGATTTTGTGTCTCCCTTCTCAATTTACAGATATCTGATGACAAGGACAATGCTGTATTGTTATAACTGGTAAATAAAGAATAAACGATCAATCTGCATTTCAAAGTACAAGTGAAAAAGAAGGGTTTTGAAGGAAGAGTTGGCAAATACTCCGGACTTCAGCTCACATGAACAAATTATTCCCGCGTATCACCTTTTTCATTTTTTGTTCTGCAAAAACCAAGGTACCATTAACGAACTAATCTTGTTGGGGCATATGAGAACCCCACCAACCCCCATGTTGGGTATGTCAGGATAAATCCTGGCGGGCAGGTGGCCCACTGGTGGTGAATTGAACTCAGAACCTCTGCTTCTTGAGACATTTCACCTGCCGGTTTTGAAAGGAAAATATTTTTTAAGCTTGAATCCTGTCATTCTATGTTATAATGGCATTATTAACATAAACATGGGGACTTAAAAACACTAGTTTAGTTATTGTACATTGTTAAGACAGCTACAAAAATATCAAAGGAAACTCTAGACATTCTCAAATCTCAATCCCATAATTTCCATTTCATTTTTTTCTCCTTTCCAAAAAAATACTATTTTGTTCGTTGCTGATTTGTTCCAATGCGGTATGAACACATAGCAACTCTCATTTTCCTGGCCCACTCCTACATAGGCCAATGTCACTGCAAGCATCCACAGTGACAAACATCAACCATGATATCATCGAATCAATTATCAATGGCTGTTAGTAATCTACTATCTATTATCTAAGCTAACCTTGTCCATGATTGACTTGCAGGGTGGTCTAGGAGTCCTTTTAGCAACGAACAAAATAGCGTCGTTATACAAGTAAAAGAGAAAACGATGTTTTTTGGCAAAATATTTTGTGTCGATTTCACCTTCAAATGGAAACAGTAGTACCTTTCTAACTGCACCACAAGGGACGGTGCCGCCCTCTTCATTACGGCAACCCACATGATAAGGACCACCCAACTCTGGTAGGTGTAAACAGCCGAGACCCACTCATCGATTGACACATGTATACAATTATCGATTCACTACTAGGTTGATCCACTAGTACAAGCTTTTAAATAATTAAATGATCTAAAATATGGGTGGCATCTACATGTTTGTTTGGGGTGCAATTACATAAGAAGAATAATAATGAAAATTTTGGTGCATGATGTAAAAAGATGGTGGAAAAAGAAAATAAAAATATATACACGGTGGTCCCGGTCGAGAATAATTGCATCAGTTGTTTGACATGTGTTCTAGAAGAGAAATTACTGTTTGTTACATAATAGTAAAACTGGAGGTTCAATCTCAAAACCATAACTGGAAGCTCTATCTCAAAACCAATTGGCAATAAGAAGAGTAGCCCCAATTGTAACCTCCACGCCCATCCTTAAAATTCTCTGGGTTGGTTTAAAAATGTTCAATAATAATAGGGATTGCTTTGATTTTAAAGCACTTAAGCACTACAAATAGTTCTCTTTGAAGGAGAAAAATCTCTAGTGTTTTAGTTAGATTGTTGCCATGGAGCATAAACAAGAGAATAGACTTGCACTTTTAAGCAGATGCATCACATAAATCTACCTAATAGAGTACACATATTTCTCTCTACTATGATAGAGAGGATCGGATCCAAAACCTTCTAATTCTCTTTTGTATATGTTTCTACCTATGGTGTTAATAAAAACTTGATCTTACTTATAACCCTATATGTACACCATTACAAACTCATGCAACTCTGTAAATCTCGATTTATCATATTTGAAGCATTTTCTTGATACATTAATTTCTCTTTTTCGGATTCAATTCTTTGCGTGTTAAATAATTTGTTTAAGTCCTTTTCAATCACACTAATTGATCAGGTGAAACACGAAAAGTACAACCATCATTTGCTAATAAACTTGACAGTTGATCGGAAGCAGATGATTGAGTACCATTAAAGAAGCTTGTGTACGTGTACGATAGAGAGACGATGAGTGAACATGCAAGCGGAATACGTGTACGGTTTTAAGGTGCGTACAAGTTAGCGTCTCTTTCTGACAATACACTTGATAACGAAAGCCGTTGATGGCAGTTTTGTTGATTATGGAGAAACTGAGGATGTTACTGCCATTTGAATCATTCCATTCTATATTTTCCTTTTTTGGAAGTCTATATAAGTTGAAGAAATGTAAGTTTCAGGTTTGTAAAGTGTGTACATTTGCATGCTTTAGGTAAAGCTTAAAAGTATCAGAGTTAAATATTTTTCTTTTGCTCTCCCTCTCTCTCTCTGTCTTCCTTCAGAAAGAGGTATTAATCTCTCCCTCTCTCTCTCTCTTACACAGCAACATTCAAGATGGTTCTCCAATATCCAAACCAGCTGCTCGAATGTGCTCGGAGACCAAATTTTAGCCTTTGGAAGGACAAAATACGCTTCAACATCGGTCTACTCTAGTCCGAAATGTCCTAAAGTTCTAATTTAGTCTCCGCTTGGTACACTAAAAATCTTTTTGGGTTATAATCATTTTCGGTGATTCAGCAATTGCTAAACCATTATGTTCATGGATGTGACGAAAAGTTTAGTTGATCCAATGGTCAGCAATTGCCAAATCACCAGAAATCTTTCCAATCACAAACATTTCCGGTGTAACAAGTGGAGTCTTAATCCTGACAACAAGAGAATGCTATGTGAGATGGTGCGACTCTAAGATGGGAAGAAAGAGTGCATTTGTGCATGTTTAGTTTAGATTTAGACGCTTAAACTCTCTTTTACTTTGATTCAGTTCTCATATCAAATATTTAGAACAATCGAGCTAAGTCAATCAGGATAGTATGAGTCTACGTATTATATCCATCTAAAAGTATTTTTCAAAACTTTTCTCGATACTTCGTCGACTCACGTTCTTCATGAACTTTTTAGTTTTACAACTTTTAATCCACAAAGATATGTTCCTTTACACCTACACCGCCTACCACTACCTGCATATAATTACTAATTAGCATTTATATTTTTGCCAAAGATGGAGACTACATCAACGGGATTGGCAAGAACGAAATCGGAACAACTGGAGATTTCAATCAGGAAATCTCCGAGCCACAGAGGTTTGAGTGAAGTGGAAGGTGGAACAAGCTTATCAAGAAAGTCAAGTTTCGGTAAGAAAATGACCTCACCGGGGAAGAGTAGGACACACATTAAGAAGACTAGGAGTGCGCAAATGAAGTTGGATTTGGATGAAGTAAGCACTTTAAGCCGAGCTTCTAGTACCAGCTTAGGTTTCTCCTTCTCTTTCACAGGCTTTACGGTACCTTCTGAGGACATTGCAGATGTAGAAGCATTCAGCGATGAGGTTATCCGTAAGTCTTTTACCATTCATTTTTTCCTGCAAATATTTTCTGAATCATTGGTTTTCCGGAAATGAACATTTGCAAAAAAATTTGGACTAATCACTAATTTCTGAAAACTTTTCAAAACAATCAGAAAAATAGCACTTTTTACAGAGAAATTTTGAACCAAAATTACTACAAAAATTTATTCAATGGTACTGCTATCGAATTTCGACACAAAGGGGCCACCGGTCACAAATAATTCTATCTAAATTGCATGTGCGGTTAACAACATTAACCGCCCTAACATTTGTCAGGAAGAATTGGATAGCCCCCACACTCTGGGACAAGAGAAGAACAAGTGGTCATGAAACGAAAGCAATGTTAGTTGATGACGTTGTCGATTACTCAGTCAATCAGAGTGCAATTATTATTTCGCCAATCAAATTCGGTATGGGTCATCCGTTCGATGTCAGAGTTGCTTGTGGTCCATCCAGCTTGTTGTGAGACAATGCTAGAGTTTATGCCTACCATATGTAACCCCCAACACTGTCCTTAGAAAATACTTGATTGTGAAGGTTGAACCAACCAAAAACCATCCACTTATCGATAATATAAATACTGACCCAAGGTATTCAGTATTTTGCGCGTCTCTCTTCTTCGCTGCTACATTGATCCTTATTAGTATGGTCTTCAGCATTCTTCAGTCTTTAATGGATCATCTTCCCACAATCATACTCCCGTAATGCCCGTAACAGAACCCACGGTCCACAAGTTCTGTTTAGGTCAGGATTTATCCTGGTAGGTGGTCCATATTGGTGGCGTTTTGATCCCAGGACCTCTCCTGATTTTCGTACTTTGTTCTAAATAATCTGAAAGAGAAAGAGGCTAATTAGAACATAAGAGGGAAAACCAACACCTTAGACATACCTCAAATGAAAATAAATCCATTAAGTATCTTATTTGAAATAACAACATTTTAAAGAGCATACTCTCAAGTCCCGAAGAGGTAAGGATTCGAGTCTCACAAGAATTTAAGGCTTCTACTTGCTATATCAAGATTCTTGGTGCAAGTTTAAAAAGGAGGAACTCCAGAATGCAACAAATAGGTTATATCAACTGTTAACTACTAATCTATGAACAATCAAGATAGAGAATAGGGACGATAGAATGAGAACCATGATTCTATATACACCAAAGTGAGGTTACTCACCAAACCTGTGAACTGAACGAAAGACTCACAAACACTAAAGGAATGATCTTATTTTTCTGGAAAGACTCAAATAGCCTAACAGGACAGTTCTTCTCTAGAAAGATAAAGGACATTTCCACAGGGAAAAAGGATACCTCAAAACAACAGTGAGGGAATGTAATTAAGGTATCATATATCTACAGCAAAGTTGAAAAAACAAAAAGTTGAAGAGGCCTTCCTATTGAGAAACATACAGAAGTTCCATTTTTGGTGGACATACAAACTCTGTATGCCAGACAAGTCTTCACTGTATTCTCATTTGGCTGATTGGAACACTATTCTCATTCCTCCTCATCATAATAAGCTTCCTTGAAGCTACGTTAATTTAATGCCATCGCTAGTTGGCTCCTTCAATACAGTTTTGCCTTGTCATGATGCTGCTTCTGGAAACCTTTCTGTGTCAACTTTTTCTTGTCACATTTAGCATCAGACTTTCATTGATGAATCATTCTCGTAGCCATTGACCAATCATTTTTTCCGGCAACAACCTACATACTTCATCCAGCCAATGCACTACACCTTATAGTTTTTTCCTGGAACCAGGGGTTCACCGGGTTTACAATTTGGCACCATTAGCCCGACTACTCCCAAATTAGGTAAATATGTTTTTGGTGCTTTCTAGTTCAGTGAGTAAATTCCACCCAATTTTTCACAATTCACGGGGGTTGTATTCAAACGACTGATTGTTTGCCAGCTCACCAAGATAATTAGAGTCGGGGGTGCCACTAGGACAGGAAATTTTCAGAGTTTATGGAGGTTTCCATCAGTTTTAGAAAGGATGTAGGACACTGTAAAAATAGGAGTGAAGGCACAAAACAGAAGAAAGGTTAACCTGCCTGTACTTGCGATAAAGTTTTCTATTCCAATCACTTACATACTTTGAAATACAAATAGAAAATCCTTATTCTCGGATGTAGAGAAAAGGTCTAATTAATCTTTTTGGGTCCTTTAGGTGATTATAGGGTCTGGAAAGATGATTAGTTTTGCACAAAGTCTGATATTTTGGCCAGATCCTTATAAACCGACGATGTAATTGAGATTCTCGAGGTCAGTCAGAGAGGCTTCACGAAAAAGTGAAAAGGTCGTCAACTTATGGCCCCTTACAGGATCTAACCTCAATACTATAAGCTTCACTTTCCCAAAAAGATTTTCAACGCAGCTGAGAAAAGTTGAAGTCTTTGGTACTAATAAGATTTTTCAACTTATATGGTTCCTCCTCGGCTTTTCAAAACAGTCGAGAAAAATGTCAGCTCTCAACAGGAACACAAAGGAATACTGATGTTTTTAGGATCTAAATATTTTTGAAAGGAGGAATAACTAAAAAGAGGTTAAAAAAGAATAGAGCAGGAAACTGATGAATATAAGATTCCAATTAGGGGAATCCAATCTCCTCATTTTGCACGGAAGTTGATTAAACTTTGTTGGAGATGGAACTTGAAATCCAATCTCCTCATTCCCTGTCCACCCATTTAATCATATACATAATTTGTATATCCATCTTGATTGCTACCTACTTATCCCGTCTTCATACTTATTTGATTAATGTTTTTTATGGGCTATACTAATGCTATTAACTACAAAGAGCCTTTTATGCACAAGTACTGGGAAGGAGAGATAAATTTTGCAAGGACAGGCTTTGGGGCGATTTGCCAACTTTTTGAAATGGCTTAAACATCACAAAAGCTAAATAATGCTCAACTGGGGCTATCTAATGCTCAACTGTAAGGGGAATGAGCATGGAAGAGTTGGGGGAATCTTTAGAAACGAAGCAGGTGATATGATACATGGTTATGCAGGAAAGATCATGCATGTTAATCACGAGGTTCATGAAATTGAATCAATTTTAAGAGGTGTCTATTGGGCTGTGGAGAATGGTAAGATAAAGATCTGTATCAATCTTGACTCAGATTCTATGATTCAGATCTTGTTGAAGAAAAAAGAACTCCCCTGGCAAGGAAGAATAGCTATGGAGTACATACATGCAGATCTGCAAAAAATTAGAGAGATTATCGTATCTCTTATTTATCCTGAAGCCAATGCTTGTGCTATTTTTTTGTCCACTTATTCTGATGTAATAGGTGAAACTAGTATTCTCTCTAATGACATCCCTATTGGTCTTAGTTCCCTTATACAGGATGAATGCAGAAGGGAAGGAATACTATAGGGTGTAATCTGTTTTTCTGTGCTATATAGCTAGTTAGGGTCTGCCTTAACACCATCTTACTTTCAAAAAAACAAAAACAAAAACAAAGGCTAACTGGAAGAGATAAACACTACTGCGGGATTAGGAAATTTAGGATGATTATGTGAGTAACTAGGCTGATCTAAGGAATTCTTTTACCTGATTGACCACATCATATGCTTATAACCTTTACAATAAATACGGCTGTATGTAATTATCTCCAAAAGTTTTATATGATTCTTAGGTACTTGGTCTTAGTAAGATTTGTTCTGCAGAGAACAGGTGGGCAAAAAAACATTTTGAGCCATAAGAGCATACCAAGGAGGGTATAAACCTAAAAAAAAAAATCGAAGACTGCGAACTTGTGTATTATCTAATTATGTGATAAGTTATATCAACCATCATCTAGATATTTAAAATCTTGGTTCAGTATTAATTGTATATCCTCCAATATACGAAGGAGAAAAATACTCTGGATCAAATAGCATTATCATCCAATTAAACAAAATGATATTAATATATTAATAAAAGTGAATGTGTACACAAAATACAAAGGCTTCACTCTATGATCTACTCACAGCTTACTCTACGTGCTTACAGCGGAGGATCATGAAGCTGGAACACGTAAGAAGATCCATTCAGAGCCCACCTTGCCCCTTTATCTCAAGGTATCTTCTCCCAACCTAAATGAACATCCATCAGGAGAAGTAAGAATTAGAACTTCTGAGATCCTCACAGAATGTGCACATTAAATAGTATATGGTATGACAAACTCACTGGAAAAGAGTTTTTAAGAGATCAACAGCATCCATTTAAAATAAAAAAGTTACCATAATCACATGATTAATTTGCAAGCGTAATAACGTATTTCCTTTTTTCAGTTTAAGGATGTGAAATACAAAGTAGTTATCAAATGTGTAAGGAGCACAATAGAGAAAGATATCTTAAATGGGATTACAGGTTCCACAAATCCAGGAGAGGTTTTGGCACTGATGGGCCCTTCTGGTAGTGGAAAGACAACGCTCCTTAATCTGTTGGGTGGAAGGCTGAATGGTTCCAGTTCCATTGGATCAGTTACTTACAACGACCAATCGTATTCGAAGTCTCTAAAGCGCAGGTAAGACTTCATTACTCAATTGTATCAACCTGCATGGCAACATTGTAAAATTAAGTTTAAGACTTTAAGTGCATGCATCGTCGCTACCTACCAGTTTAACAAGTTTCAGGCAGTCAAAAGATCTCAGGGGGAAAATGAAGTTCACCATTGTCCTTTATAATTATATCTCAAACCCAACATATTAGAAATTTCTACAGGTACTGTACATTAACTATAAATGAGTACTTATGATACAATGTGCTCGCTTTATTTTACAATGGCAAATAATTTTCTTTATCTATTGAAGAAAGAGTAAAGAACTTATAGGCCGGGGAATGGTCTTCAAACTCTATTCTTTCAATCATATTTAACAGTTGGGGTATGGTGATATAGAAATACATCTTTGGAACAAACCCTTCCATCTTCCGAAAATTAAATAGACTAATTATCCGAATTGACCATTTGATCATCAGAATGCTTATCAGTTCACTGGGCATATATACAATATATCAGCGTAGATCTGCTCCAATCTTCGCCCAGCTCCCGCATTTTTTTGGGTGGCCATGTTCCGTTATTTTTCTTTATCTTCCTAGTCTGCTGTTTTAGTTTCATCTTGTCATTTTCTAACTTGAGAACCCATCTTCATCCCCAAACTGCTGGAACGCTTTTGCCCATTCACTAACATAGAGCAGTGGAAAGTGTTGAAGATACTTTTATAATGTCATGGATTTAGAATAGGTATAAATGATCGAAAGAACAGAATTAAACCTCCTCTCAGGAGAGAGAATACACATTCTTTAAGAAGAAAGAATATAGCAAGTTGTAATGTATTTTGAGTAGTATCATTCTCCTTCTATGACAAGCTTAATTTGACTGCAAAATGAATCTTCATCCGAAAGCCTTGTTTTTTGGAGTTGAAAATTCAGATGTTCATTTTGGGGAACTTCCCCTTGACATGAACATTATGTTCACCGAAAAAACAAATAAATATGAGAATTAACACGAAACAAATGACAGGATAGGATTTGTGACTCAAGACGATGTTCTATTTCCTCACCTTACAGTGAGAGAAACGTTGACATATGCAGCATTACTACGACTACCAAAAACATTGACGAAACAACAGAAAGAAGAACGAGCACTAGATGTCATCTGTGAGCTTGGTTTAGAAAGGTAAGCTCCGGCTTTCTTTATGCGAAGAATCATTATTTGATTAGTACCGAGAAGGATTTAATGTTAAAATTTATGGTGGAAGAGAACTAAGATCTGTATGATACTTTAGGTGTCAAGACACTATGATTGGAGGCTCCTTTGTGCGAGGTGTTTCTGGTGGAGAGAGGAAGAGAGTGTGTATTGGCAATGAGATAATAATCAATCCTTCTCTTTTGTTCCTTGATGAGCCAACCTCAGGCTTAGATTCCACAACAGCCTTGCGAATTGTTCAAATGTTACATAATATAGCTAAGGTGTGCAATATCTAAAGTTTGTATTACAAGTGTGGAAAAATCGCGTGAGGCGTCAAGAGACTTAGAGTACTTGAATCATCAAGCTTGACAGTTCGATCATCTATACAAACTCAAAAACTATATTGACCACATATAGTTCAACATGCTGGGGTGATCGTTCTTATCATTCATGATTGAACAATTTGTACCAGGTTTTTTGTTTTCTTAGGAACTTGTCAGGTTTTCAATAACATCCCTTTACTCTTATGACAGGAAGGAAAAACAGTGGTTACCACAATCCATCAGCCATCGAGTAGACTTTTTCACAAGTTTGACAAGTTGATCCTACTAGGTAAAGGGAGCTTGTTGTACTACGGGAAGGCATCGGAAGCAATGGTTTATTTCTCATCTATAGGATGTTCTCCTCTCATTGCCATGAACCCAGCAGAGTTCTTGCTGGACCTTGCAAACGGAAACCTTAATGATGTTTCTGTACCATCTGAGTTAGATGATAAAGTTAAGATGGGAAACTTGGAAAGTGAAATAAAGAACGGGAAGCCATCTCCAATGGTTGTGCATGAGGTAAGCGTCTAGTCTTTTCCATTAGATGTTTCAAATGAGAACACTCAATCACTATAACATTATCAAAACTCTCTCCATTTAATTTAAGTGGCTCTATACATTTATTGTTTAAGTTCTGATTTTGATGTAGTAGACACACGAGACTGCCTAAATTATAATGATCAATGAAGTTCATTACAAGAATTCCTATACAGGGATTGTACTCAAATAAAAGCACCTTAAAACAAAAAGAATTAGAAACAATCTAATCCATAATTCTGTCGTAACGTAAGCAAGTATGATTCAGTATGATAGTACACTGCATCACATTATGTTTGCATCACATCATCTAACACTTCCTTCCGCACTGAATCATTTAGGATAAAAGTCAAATTTGGAATACAATAAGAAAAAGAGAACAAAATATCCATCCTGACAAAGAAATTCAAAGAACAAATACTAACCGCCAAAGACTTACCTAGATCTCTGGCATCAGCACGCATATCAGTGTTATTAAATAAATAATTGACAAACCAAACTCCAATTGCACCTCCAATGACAGTGAGGGCAATAACAGCTTCAAACACTGCACAACAGAAAACATGAGCTAGTATCAAGTACTAGAACACCACTGAAAAGAAATAGCAGCACTTAATATCAAGGACTTGGGACACTTCCTAAGTGAAAATCAATCAAACGGTGGCGCTTTGAAAGCGGCACTATATTGAAGGATCTCCCCCAGTTAGTCCTAGATAATTTATAAATCAAGGCACATAGGATTAATGAAGGCACAAACCCAGTGGCTAGATATTTCTCATACCTACATATAGAACATCAAATGATAATAACACTCTCTATACTTTGGTCCAAAGCTGGTTATAAGGTTGACTCGATTCTGACTAGTACCAATGTTGGATGAAAGCAGTATCTGGTAGAGGCCTATGAGAAAAGAGCTGCCGAGAAGGAAAAGAAAAAGCTTATGACACCAATACCGATTGATGCCGATCTAAAGTCACAAGTGTCTTCTCCAAACAGAGAATGGGGAGCGAGCTGGTGGGATCAGTTTTCCATTTTATTTTGGAGAGGCCTCAAAGAAAGGAGGCATGACTACTTAAGCTGGCTAAGAATCACTCAAGTTCTCGTTACTGCAATAATCTTGGGTTTACTTTGGTGGCATTCAGATAGCTCCACCCCCAGAGGGTTGCAAGATCAGGTATGAAATTATTACGGCATTACTCGAATTAAATAAACTCGTTACTAGCACTTCTATAGTTTGTATTATTAATTTCAATTCTAGACAATTCCATAGATCGATGTCAGAAACATGTCAAAATCTTTAATCATGACAATATAATAAATTAACAAAGACCCAGACAAACAAAACAATTGTTTGCAGTAACTGAGTTGTGTCAATAAAATGGATCCTAAGAGGTTTTTGTGAAAACAATTCACTAATCCCTACAATGGTACTATGTGAGTTTCAAATCAGCATTTGGTCGTCCCAATCTGATTTTATCTGTTCAAATTATGTTATTAAATCAAAGAGGCCTCAAAATTCCCACTAGCATTTTCAATATTTCCAATTAAATTGACAGATCAAGCAAATTTGCTTAAATGCCAAAACTAATGCAAGACGGCTGTTGACTCATTGGTACCAAGAAAACTATCTTAGGTATGGTTTGACTTGACTTGATTAGAGGAGTTACTCTTGGCAACACTTTGACATTGTTTCAAAAGACACCACTTTAGAATCATGTAATGATCATTATCGTTAACTGTCAAAAACTCCTTTAAACATAATCCTACTCATGATCCTACTCTAACATAAGTACTGCCAGTATGCTCAACAGCGTCCTCCTAGATTTCATAATTTTACTCACACACTACACTTTTGGATCTATGAGTGAAGTTTCGAGACAATCTTTATCTAGTCAACCTCAAAAAATTCTTCTTCATCTGGACTTCAAAAACATGCAATGGAAACTAAAGTTCAGGCAAGCAATTTTATAAGTATTAACACTACTCAATAATTGTAGACATGACTTACACTTTTATGCATACAATTACAGCACGAACTCTTACGTTGTTAATTACGCATCATGTTTAATAAATTCGTATATGTGCTGGCTGTAGTCACAGAGTCTAATTAAACTATCATATACTCCATATTGCAGACAGGGCTTCTATTCTTTATTGCCGTCTTCTGGGGATTTTTCCCTGTTTTCACAGCAATCTTCACATTTCCTCAAGAGAGAGCCATGTTAAGTAAGGAAAGAGCAGTTGACATGTACAGGCTCAGTGCATATTTCATTGCAAGGATCACGAGCGACCTTCCACTTGATCTCATCCTACCAATACTATTCCTTCTAGTTGTCTACTTCATGGTAGGCTTGAAAGTGAGTGCCAGCTCATTTTTCCTAAGCATGCTTACCGTGTTCCTTAGCATCATTGCAGCTCAGGTATTCCAATTTGCGATTGAAATATATATATTTAAGTAACATTTTCTTGCAAGCGTAAATAATTGAAGACTGGTTGCAATTTCAGGGTCTTGGACTGGCAATTGGTGCTACATTAATGGATATAAAAAAGGCAACAACTTTGGCTTCAGTAGCTGCAATGACTTTCATGTTGGCCGGGGGATTCTTCGTGAAGGTAAGAATTTTAGAATTAGCAAAAACTAATAAAACTCAACTTTCTGAACGGCCTAAAATCAAAGTGAACAATACATCTTCATTCGACAAGAATAGCCTGTACTTTCTTAGAACTAACCAAATCACAGTAGATTTTCAGGTCTTGGATCCGGAATCCAAGAACTGAGTTGATTTTCAGGTTGAAGTTCAATTAACTTATTTTTCGACCAAGAACACCCATAGAGAAAATCTCTCTAATCAAAGTACTTTTTATTCGTCAATAGCCCAGTTAACCAGCTTACAAATTAGGAAACCGACAGACCTAAACCTATATATCAAAGACCACTTTAAGTTTTGGGAACTACCAAAAATTGTAGCGCTGTCTAAAAGGCTAATGAGAAATCCCCAGGTCACAGGACGCGCTAACCTTCTTTAGGGTAGAAATGGCTCCCCTTCGCTCTTCAGAATATTATCTTTCAGGTATTATCATGGGCTGAATTGAAAGGGAGCTATAATATAGAGAAGACAGAACTAGAGTTATGCTCCTTAGATTTAATCAATGCAAGATTCTACAACTTCGTTATTTAGTTATATCCTTCACTAGCATCTTTCTGAGCGACCGATGATAGTATTGGACATTTCCATCATTTCAACCCTCATTTGGGAGTCCTATCCCTCCTGTTGGGCCATTTCACCCAAGAATTGTATGTCCAATATATCACCTCATCTATGCAGAAATAGATTAGAGAGAGGAAAAATATTATTATTGAATTGATTATTTAAGTTACATCATTCTCTCTATATATAGGAGAGAGATAGTAAACTACTTCTATGAATAACCGATGTAGGACTAAAATAATATAAAATAGCCTTGCTAATACTCCCCCTCAAGCTGGAGCATGAATATCGCACATGCCCAGCTTGGACAAAACATCTAATAATAATCTGCTACTGACAGCCTTCGTGAGAAAATTTGCAAGCTGTTGTGAAGTAGAAACATAAAGAGTCTCAATCTGTCCAGATTTAAGCTTCTCATATAGAAAGTACCGATCAACCTCAATGTGCCTGGTACGATCATGTTGCACCGGATTAGCCAAAATGCTAATAGCAGATTTGTTGTCACAATAGAGCGTCATAGGAAGAGAGACCGAGACCGATATCCGAAGTTCTTGTAGAAAACGCTTAAGCCATATTAACTCACAAACACCTTGAGCCATGGCCCTGTACTCGGCTTCTGCACTAGACCTAGAAACAACATCTTGTTTCTTACTCCGCCATGTAACCAAATTACCACCAATAGTGGTACAATACCCAGAAGTGGAGCGATGATCGGAAAATGAACCTGCATAGTCAGCATCAGTCCAAGCCTCGACTCGAGAATGACCATGATCTCGAAATAAAACGCCATGACCAGGACACCCTTTGAGATACCGAAGAACACGAATAGCTGCCTGGAGATGGGGATGACGCGGCTTGTGCATAAACTGACTAAGAACTCCAACCACATATGCAATATCAGAATGAGTAAGAGAAAGATAGAGGAGTTTCCCAAGAAACTGCTGGTACTGCCCAATGACCCCCAATAACTCCCCCTCAAAGTCGGTCAGGCGATGATTCAGTTCTAGAGGTGTATCAGCAGGACGACACGCAAGTTGTCTTGAAGCAGAGAGAAGATCAAGAATGTACTTTCTCTGAGAGATAAAAATACCGGAACTAGAACAAGCAACTTCAATCCCAAGGAAATAACGCAAGGGACCGAGATCCTTCACCTGAAAGCGGGTACAAAGATAAGATTTCAGGTCACTAATAGTCTGAATATCATTTCCTGTAATAATAATATCGTCAACATAGACAAGCAATGCAACAGTCTTCCTACCAGAATGTCGAAGAAACAAAGTATGGTCAGCACTACTCGGAACATAACCAAAGTCAATCATAGCGGTACCAAATGTATCAGCCCAAGTATAAGGAGACTGCTTAAGCCCATAGATGGACTTTTTTAGCTTACATACCAAGCAAGAAGCAAAAGCGGGACGAAAACCTAGAGGTGAAGACATATAGACCTCTTCCTGCAATATTCCATTCAGAAAGGAATTCTTCACATCCATCTGGAAAATGGGCCAAGATTTCGACGCAACAATAGAAAAGATGACTCGAATAGTATTCATCTTAGCCACATGAGCAAACGTCTCCTGATAATCAACACCATGTAGCTGTGCATACCCCTTGGCAACTAACTGAGCCTTGTATCTGCTTACCGTTCCATCTGGATTTTCTTTAACCGTAAACACCCATTTGCATCCGACTGATGTACGTCCAGGCGGGAGAGAAACTAATGACCAGGTATTATTGATCTCCAATACATGTAATTCGTCCAACATCGCAGCCTTCCAATGAGCTTTGGCTAACGCATCTACTACTGTACGTGGTATATCTACCAAAGAGAGAGAAGCTAGAAAAGCTCTATAAGTAGGAGATAAACGATGATCTGAAGTATAATCAACGATAGAATAAACTGCTATATAATATCTATCAGGCTTCCCTGCATTACACTTCTCTTTTCGAATAGCAATCGGTCTATCATCATCACTATGAGAAACAGGTGAATCATCATCAGTAATAACTGCTATAGAAGCGGTAGGAAAAGGCTCAATACTTGATAAAGGTGAATCGATGGCAGATCTGGAGCTACAAAGGATGCTTGGCAGTCTGGTGCAGGAGGCTGGCGTCCTGGATGTCGTCGAGTATAAACATGTAAAGGACGTGAAACTGAAGGTAAAACTAAAGGTGGGATTACAAACTCACACGGAACACTCAACGGAAGTAGATCTAAAGGAGGAGAAGATAAATCTTCTAAAGGAAGATAACAAACTGGAAAACACTCCCCCTGAGAGAGAACACCGCCCGTAAAGAGCCGAGCATGTTCAAAGAAAGTAACATCCATAGAGGTGAAATAACGACGGGATGAGGGATGGAAGCACCTATAACCCTTATGAGCATGAGAGTAACCCATGAATACACATTTCAAGGCACGAAGATCTAGTTTAGAGGCTGACCCAGTGACTTGGACAAAACATACACACCCAAAAACACGAGGTGGAATCTAAAAAACGAAACGATCAGGATGAATAGAATACGGGGTGCGAAAACCTAGTACTCGAGACGGAGACCGGTTGATAAGAAACACCGCCACAAAAACAGCGTCAGACCAAAAATGCTAGGGGACATTCATGCCATGCCAATTGACATAGCACGAGCAAGATCAAGAATATGACAATTTTTCCTTTCAGATTTACCATTTTGCTGCGGAGCTTTCGTATTAGAGGTTTGATGCTCAATGTCATTAACATTGCAAAATTTGCGAAGACCTTGGGGCATAAACTCCCCACCTTGATCGGAACGAAAAACTTTAATAGTTTTCCCAAACTGAGTACGAACCATTGCGGTGAATGTCTAAAAAATAGAGAAGACTTCATCTTTGGATTTCATCAAATAAACCCAAGTACACCTCGAAAAATCGTCAATGAACAACACAAAATAATAAAATCCTAAACTAGAGGTAACAGGGGCAGGACCCCAAACATCCAAATGCACAATATCAAAACAAGAAGAAGTTTTATTAATACTTAACGGATACATGCTACAACGATGTTTAGCTAGTTCACACGTCTCACAAGATAAGTCAGACATGGATACTTTAGAAAAGAAAGACGGAAACAAATAACGTAGATACTCAAAGGAAATATAACCTAAGAGGTGATACCAACATAGCACCCGCTTCATATTTTCACTACTAGACATACTCTTTAACTGGAGAGCTTGAGGATAAATAGAAGAGACATGTCCATCCAGGAAATAAAGGCCACCATCTTCAGTCCACTGCCAATCATCTTCCATAACACCAGACCCTGAAAAATAACATAATCAGGAAAGAAGGTTATACTGCAGTTTTTATGTCTCGTAATTTTACTAATATAAAGAAGATTAGTATCCAACTGAGGGACATGAAGGACATCACATAAAGAAAGGGAATCTGTAATCGGAATACAACCCTTCCATACAATAGGAATCTCAGTTCCATTGGCAAGACGAATAATCCGTCGCCATGAACTAGAAGCATAAGACCGAAAAAAAGAAGACATACCCGTCATATTATCGGTTGTACCCGACTCAACAATCCAAAACGAAGTCGGAGATGTAGAAACACTATTTACAGATGCGAAGTTACTTGCATGAGAAGCTGCCGGTGTGGAAGACATAGAGAGAAGTTGTCGGAACCTGTTGATTTCATCCTGAGAGAGAGCACTAAAGGCCGAAGAATCTAGCGTACTAGAGTCGACAGATAAGTGTGCTGAGGACTGAGATGGGCGGGGTTGATAACCAGCAGGACGACCGTGCAAAGCATGACAAGTTGTCTTTAGATGTCCCCACTTACCACAATAATCACACTTCTTCCTCGGGGGGCGAGAGTTACCGGAGGCCGTTGGTAATGGAGAAAGGCTAGATGATGATGTATGTGAAGTTTGTGAAGGAACTGATGGTGGTGCCGGATAAGCATAACAAATAGCCATAACAGAAGTCTTTGAAGGGATCCTGGAGATAGGAGGCATAGGTGACCGACGACTCTGATCGGAGAGACAATATGTGTGTGCCTCTTCAAGAGTTGAGAAATAAGTCCTGTCAAGTAGATGAACTCGTGCATACTCAAAGTCGGGATTGAGACCTGCAAGAAACTAAAACACCCGAGTCTTCTCCACAATCTTTACATAAATTTCTGCTACCGTAGGTGGAATAGGAACATTTTCACTTGGTGCGCTAGCTGGCCACTCGATGAAGCTATCATAATGAGATAATTCTTCCCAACTCGATTGAAGTTTCGCATAATACATCCCCAAAGTCTGAGTACCCTGTTTAAAATTCCCAATCTCATTGGAAAGTTGAAAGATCCTAGCATTATTCTCTCGCTGAGAATATACCTTATGAAGTGAATCCCAAATCAGATGCACATTGTTTGTGAATAAGTACCCAGCGGAGATCGTCGGCTACATAGAATTAATCAACCAAGTTCTCACCATCGAATCATCCGAGAACCACTTTGCATACTTGGAATCTGATTCTGCAGGTTCTTTTTATGTGCCAAGAAAAAACCTTATCTTTCCACGGCCACCAACAAACAATTTCACAGACTGTGCTCATCGTACATAATTCAAGTCATCTAATAACTGTGAGGTAATCTTCAGATTTGAATTATCATGAACAGAGTTGAAGGATTGGACATCTTCACTCATTCCAATCGAAGAAACGGTTGAACTCGAACTCGACTCGTCACTGATAGCCATCGCGATCAATTACCTCAAATAAACCAAACAGATCTGAGATTCAGATCAGCATCTATTGCATCTCGCGACCAGATCCAAAAAACTAAAAGAAAATTGAGGAAGCTTAGGTTGCGATCAGAACAACGTTACCAACTAGACAGTGATAATCGTCGTTCTTCAAAACAGAGGAGAGGGAAAGAGAGCGGCGGCATAAATCAGTGAAGGTGTAGAACGAGGGTAACTCGCTCCGATACCATGTAGAAATAGATTAGAGAGAGGAAAAATATTATTATTGAATTGATTATTTAGGTTACATCATACTCTATATATATAGGAGAGAGATAGTAAACTACTTCTATGAATAACCAATGTGGGACTAAAATAGCATAAAATAGCCTTGTTAATAATCTATTGTCCCATTTAGCATTCAATTTTGAGATTCTCTATGTTGGTCTGCTCCTCATCTTTTAGGAAGTATGACTCTTCTATGATATCGATGCACTGGAGATCTTTGGCTAGGCTCCATTCTGACATCTATACCTATTATAGACCTACTTATTTCAGTTCTCGGTCATTTTGTTATGCGCTCTGGGTATTAGCTATCATAACACAGAATAATGAGATTATAATTTTAACTTTGCAGCAAGTTCCAGCATTTATATCATGGATGCGGTATATCTCTTTCAACTACCACACGTACAGGCTTCTTCTCATGATTCAGTATAGAAATACAGCTCCTGCTATAAATGGAATGAAACTAGACAATGGTTGGAGGGAAGTCACTGCCCTTGTCGTCATGGTTTTTGGGTACCGCCTTTTGGCGTACCTATCTTTGCGTCGAATGAAGCTTCAATCTGGAGCTTAAATAGGGTAGGATGCTATGAGGAAGAAAGTAACAATGTCCTGGGCTAATAAAATAATTTAATCTTTCAGGCATTTCATCTCTGAAATATATAAGCTCGCCCTCTCATGAATCATCAGAAGTTGTCGGGTTGTTGATATGTTAGTATAGGCATGTGTATAAGAATAGCCATTGAATATCTCTATCCTCAAAGGTGGTAAATTTTGGACTTTCTACAGTGATTTGTAATGCTAATCTAGACATCGTTAAACTTAAATAGCTAAAAACATTAAAGAGCAAACATATGTATCCAGATAATATAATGTTTCTAAGATATTTAGTAAAATTAGACTATTTTTCAAACTAAATCACGGTTTACTTTTTAAAGACCGGATGATCATACCTATTGACTGTATCAAAAAAATAAACTTGATTACACGATTCACGAAACAGGATATAACACGTGATTGATCAGCGTACAATACAACTCTCCAGGTTAGACCCCAAAGATTGTTCCGCGGTATAGCTCTAACATGGATTTTTACTTCTGTTAAATTCCTAACCAATAGGAGAGAGGGTTGTCACAACCCTCCGTTAAGGAGGGTTGGCAAATTCGGGTTCAGCTCATTTAAGCTTACAATCTTAGGTATATACTAAAAGGACTTGGTAACCAAACATACCTAAACCAATAACATCAAACACCACTTAGTTTTGGGGAGTACCAAAAACATTAGTGGTGCCCCTCTAATTGAATAAGAAATCTACAGAAGATTCACAAATAACTTCCAAGCCACACCTATTTACTCATAAAAAGCAATTGCAAAACTCCAGGTTATTAGCCTTATTAAGATCAGAATGGGACCCCTTGGCTCTTCAGAAGATGATCTTTCAGGCCAGCCCATAGTATGGGCTGAAAAGGAACCAAATTCAGTCTGGTAAAGAGAGAAGTTCAGTTACGCTCTCTAAATGTATTCAACAGAAGATTCCATAATTTCTTTCGTAACTACATCCTTCACTAGCACCCTTCTCTCCGATTTGAGCTATCAATGACAATGTTGCGCCTGATTTTCAACCCCCAATGTGGACGCCTTATCCCCCATGTTAAGCCATTCATCTTAGATCTTAGCCTACCAAATGTTAAAGAGGGAGAAGGGCGAAGAAAACTAACTTAAGCTTCCAGGCGTCCTCTTACGTATCGTTAGAAGTTGTTTGAATGTTGATGTGTTAGTATAGGCATGTCTATAGGAATAACCGCCGAGTATCTCTATCCTCAGAGGTTATAAATTGTGGACTTCCATAGTAATTTGTAATACAAATATCATTAATTTAAATGGCTAGCCATATTTAATAGCAACCATATGTTTCCAAATGATAAAATGTTTTAAGACAATTTAGTAAAATTAAATTACAATTTAAACTAAATCACGGTTTAGCTTTTCAGGACCAATTGATCATACCCATGGACTGAATTAACTTGATAACACGACACAAGAAACAATATATCACATGTGATTAATCAGCATAACAGAATAGATAACAGCTCTTAATCTATTAAAATAACAAATCTAGATATTGAACTTCTCTAATACTAACCTATAGAAGTGCGCGAGGATCATGTACCAGCGAAGAACATTGGATGCCCACTTAACATACTCCTAGTGACAACATTACACTTAAAGTTTCGTCTTCTCATCATAGTTAAACATCATCAAGTTCCCACATTGGAGTCTTCATTTTCTTGCATTGGTCACTCGTTGCATACTCAGTAAAGGTTACTGAAACTTGTAAATCTAGTAGGCTGATAACCCACTT
Source organism: Kingdonia uniflora (assembly GCA_014058105.1). NCBI lineage: Eukaryota > Viridiplantae > Streptophyta > Magnoliopsida > Ranunculales > Circaeasteraceae > Kingdonia > Kingdonia uniflora. The sequence goes on from JACGCM010000622.1 coordinate 3,340,377, forward strand.
ACCCTCTTTGAAGAATACTGCATTTTCTGCTGCTCGATATCGCTAGTAGTCGAGGCACAATGGTATAGTAATGCTGCCATGATTCTCTCTTGAATGATTTTTTTTTCACTTCATCTTCATCACCCAAATGGTATTATTGCTCTCGGGTTCCTTTTCCACAATTTCTGAGGAACAAAGGTGTTCAAGACTCTAGACTCTAGACTCTGAGAGCATCTCCAACAGTTTGTGGTGGAGTGGTATAGGCCTTCTTTGCTCCAACAGATTTCATGAAACTCCGGATTTTAAAGGGGCACTTGAGGGGGATGAAGCATCAAGCGGGGTGCGTTAGCTTCCAAAGGTGATTATGAGGCTCTGAATCCGAATACTTGGAAGGGGTATTTGGTATCAATTCTGGATTCCCATCCACATGTTAGAGCAATTTTTTATGGAGTATCATGAACCGGATACCACTTGTGTGGAGATTTTCTTATAGTGTTTGTGTATGGGCAGGCCCCGCCCTGGCTATAGGCGCAAAAGGCAACCGCCTAGGGCCCCCAAATTTTTACCCAAAATAGGTAATTAAACTTCCTTTGGAAGATTGTTCTTGAAATTCTATGTGCTCGTAATTAATGTATTTCGAGAAAATAGGTCAGAACAATTCCTATCAATCAATAGTCTAGGTTAAACATAAACAATCAAAAACAAAGACATGGAATTAAAGGACACAAGCAAATGTTCACCCTGTGGAAACTCCTTACTCAGGAGAAAAACCACAGGTCGTTGTCGAGGATCACGACAACCAAAAGTTTCACTAATCAAAAAGAGTTATACTGAATTACACTTACAGCTTTAATAACCTAGTCTCAAGATTATCACTCGTCTGACTAAAGCTTCGCGCTCCATCTTCTTCTTGTTCTCACAACAACTCTTCTTGATCTCTCACCAAAAAACTTCTTCTATTCTTGCAACAGCTCGTCTTGATGTCTCACCAAGAAACTTATTCCAGAATCGCTCTTGAACAAATAATTGAGAAATCTTTGAAACCCTAACTCAACATCAATCTAAAGATCAAAAGATGATTTATTGATCTTGAGTTCTTTTCACTCTCTGATAAAGTCTTTTTGGAGCCTTTAGAAAGAAAAAACATTTTGGCCAAGAAAAGAGCGAGAAAGAAAAAGAAAAAGAAACTAGGGTTTCTTTAAATAGTAGTTCTATTTCTCTCGATATTCGTTCGAACAAGACCAAAAGTCGTTCGAACGAATCACGTCTAATTTGGTCAAAAACCCTAGAAAGTTTGCATTTTGTTCGAACGAAAAGAAGTCTCGTTCGAACGACAATTGTATGTGGGCCAAATTCCAGGGGACTTGACACTTCGTTCAAACGACAAGAAAATTCGTTCGAACGACAAAATAGAGAAAGACTCCTTCCTTTTATCAGAGTAATACTTACCTTTTGTCCAGTGATCTGTGTCTTCGACTGAAACAACCAGAAACTCCATAAACACGAAATGAGACAAATAAAACCTTTCAGGTCTAACGACCCACAACATTCATAAGAAATATTTGTGAATTGAAAAACTGAATAATATAATTACTATTCATAAGAAGCCTGCTGGTTTAATTAGGCTCGGAAATTTGATATACCAACCAAAAGTTTTATTCTTCTTGAAAATATCATTTAACAAAGAAAAGTGAATAGTATCACATTTAAAGCTTTGAAGGTATTTGTTGTGATATTTGTTGTGATGTTGTCAACGTATATACAATAAGTTTTTTTTTCTGAAAATTAGTCTGCCGACATGCAAAATATTTTGTGAATAGTAAAAAGGTAAATAGTACTTTACTATTCATAAAAACAACTAACATAAAAATCCAGTGCGTCAAAAGGAAATAATTGAGACAAGTTCGATCTAAGAGAAAACGACACAATAACAAAAATATCTTGAGAATAGTAAATAATGAATAGTAATTTCACTATTCATTAAAGACAACTCTTAGTGTCGACAACTCAAAACCAGTACGTCAAAAGGTAATAATTGAAACACGTTACGTCTCTAGAAAAGATAAGTCACAGAGAAGACACATCTCAGAGAAATATAAAGGAAGGCATAGAGAGCTACCATTAAACAAAAATTCTATTATCTTCAGGACCCAAAGCCCATAAACACTCAAGAGTTCTTGCCAAGTGCTCTGCAAGTTTTCAAACTACTTTTTTATACTAATTTGTGTTCAGCTATCAGTTGTTTTTATGATAAAAACGGATATGAACCCAGAGTCTACATGACTCAGTGCTTAATTGCACACCTCATCAAGATAAGAGACGTCAAACCCTACGTCTGGAGTCCTCTGATGCAAAACTTATAGAGGTCAATAAACATCTTATTAGTAAGAACCCATGTAATCACGACATGCACACATACCCATGAGGATGTCTAATGATGCACAACGACGAGATAAAGAGTTTTCTACTCAGTCTCAAGTGCTAAAAAGTACATAGGATTCTATAGAACCCCAGAAGACCAAAGATGGAACCAGAGACCGAAACTAGTAATTCTTATGACAACAGTATAAATCCAGAAATAAAATTATATGAAGTCCATGAACAAGAAGGAAATTTTTCAGCTGATTTAATTATCAGAAAAGAGAAATTTAATAAAATTATAAAGAAAAAGTTTTCTTTGGATAAAAACAAGATATTCAAGGTTCCCAACAATATCTCTAAGATTGCAGGAATTTTTATCAAAAGAAAAAATTTGGTTTATTTTGGTGTTAGCCATAAAGAATATAGTCTTGATATAAAAGACACATTCGGACGCATAAATTTACCTCTTATCACAAGAGAAGACTTAAACCTAAGAATAAATGCCATCCCAAAAGATGACAGGAGTAAAATTGGTTATATACATCTAGGAGAAATATCATTTTAGAGAAGGAATTAATACACCTGTCAAAGTGGCAATACTTGATAATTGTATTAATAACCGCAGAGATGCATTATTAGAAATGGTTCAAGGAAACCTAAGTTACAAAAAATTAGTCTTTTCAGTATACCCAAAGTATGCAATAAGCCTACATGACAAAGATCTAAACCTGGAGTGATTTCCCATTGATAACATGTGGTTTTGTTTGTTTGATTTCTACACCTCATTTTTGTTTTTTATGTTGATCAAGGAATCCTTAGATTCCAGCGGTCATCGAATTTCTTACTTTACTCATCACAGTCTTATCACCAATAATTGCTAAGATACTGATAGTATCCACATTTTTGATAAATGGATTATAGAGATTTAAGAAATTATTTCCTATGAGAAAATCAACTCCAGAATCTTGTTGATGAATAGAAGGGAGATGAAACGTTTCTCTTCCTATTAGTATGTCGATATTTCTAGCTACATAGTCTAGATATATCAATGTATTGTTTGCAATTTTTATTTCTAAGGGTACCATTGCCTTTTCCCATAGTTCTGGGGGTAGAACATATTTATTTGCAATACAGATTTTTACTCCTGTATCTATGTATGCATGTAGATGATATTGTTTATATCCCTTAAATTTGCAACCAATTTGTATATAGGTGTTGTTAGGGTTTGTGATACTGTTTAAGGTATTGGAGTTTTAGTTATCTCAAAATCTGTTAGTAGGCCTAACCTGTCCATTCTTCATTATCAGTTTTTGTACCAGAACTATCTTCTTCAGTCTCTGTCTCAAGGAGATAAATACTTTCATTTTTTGAAATTTCTTCCTCTATAGGTTATAATCTTACTGCGTAAGCTTGCTCTAAGATTTTTACTTTATGCTTAAAATCATTTCTTGCCTTATTAGGGCATTCATTTGCATAATGCCCTTCTTCGTTGCATATCCAACATTTACAATTTGTCTTTTTCTGAGGACAAAAGTTGTCATTCTTTTTTTACGAAGTTTCTCTTTCTAAAGAATTTCTTCTAGAAATGTGGTTTTTCTTTGTTTCTAAAAAACTTCTTACCTTTATACTTTTTGAACCGGTATTTTTTATGTGAAAATTCTCGTTTAAAGAATTTCTTTTTCTTTTTATGAGATGTTATTGTGCATCCATATTTTCCTGGTATATTAGCATTTATTTTGTCACAACAGATGTTGTCTTTACCTTTGAGTTGTTTGGTGACTGTCCTTTGTTGGCAAGCTAGTATAATATACAGTTTTGCCTGGATAAGGTCCTTCTAGTAGATGAACAACTTCCTTTCTGGGGCAATAAGGACATTTGTGGTCCTCTTTAGCCTGTCTTCTAGCCTCTTTGCAGAATGCCTTTTTGGTGCTATCAGAGACATACAAAGCGCCTTCATTGAAGGCCTGCTTAAAGTTCATTATTTTCGTCCTATCCTCACTGCTGATTAGCATGGGGAATCAGCTTGTTATGATAATTTTTGGGGTTTTGTAATTTATTTTTACCCCACTTTCTCAGTTGATTTTTTTGATCTCAAAAAGGATCTGACTGAGCATCATTGTTTTTTCCTTATGCAGGTGTTCTACCTATTCTTTTATTGGGTTCAGGGCCAGAAGCCTTGGTTTTTCTCTTTCATTTGATGTTAAACCCATCTTGACAAAGTGGTATGGGGTTTTATCCTTATCTTCTTCATTTCCCCAGTCAGTTATGGAGCTGTGAAATTGGAGAAAGATGGGTTTATCCTCTGCCTTGATTTTCTTTCTAAAGTTCTTTATTGCTCTCTTAAAATTATCCGGGAAGAATTTTAATTCTAAGAGATTGCTTGAAGGATAACAACAATCAATTAAACCGCACAGGAATAATTGGTATACCATTTTTGGGTCAGCAGTGCTGCAAACGTTAAATTTGCTTCCTGTAACTGGCCTGTTAATGAAATAAGTTCCTAACAGGTCGTAGTCTTGACCTTTGTCTTGTCTTGCCTTGTTGGACCAATAATACCATATTGCTGGGGTTATTGTTCCTATCTCGTATTCAACTTCGTTAGATTGTGTGATTTCTGGGTTTAGTATTTCTGGCATTGGGCCTCTTGGTATGCTGAACCGGTTTGGTTTTTCATCTTTTTCAGGGGTTATGATGGTTAACTTTCTTGGGTTATTGGTTTCGGTAACTTCGTTAGCCGTTTTGACAATGTTAATCCATTTCTTACTGGCGAACTTATCTACTAAGTCCACTGGCCTCATGGATCCGGTGGTTGTTGGATGGGTTGGAGGACTCTCATCATTTTTTTCATTATAGATTTTGAAGGCCTAGTCAGCCTCTTGCCATGATTTGAATGCTTGGTGTATAACACCTTTTATTCCAATCACTTTCGTGCTAGTTTCGGCCCAGGATGTATAGATCCCTGCATTGTTAGTGTTAAAAATAATATAGTATTTTGGGGCTTTAATGCCTCCTGAGGCCTGTGAAGACTGATTTTGGATATATAAATCCTCATATTGTTTTGAGTTGGATGATTTCTCATTGCATCCTGTTGAAGAGCTGAAATCTTCTTTAGAATTGTGACATTCATGTGGAGGGTTTGGTCTCCTAAAACACTTTGACTTTCTGGACTGTTTGAAATGCTGAACATTTCTTCATAATATGATCCTCTCGGATCTCTTTCTTCTTCAGTAATTGAAGATGTAAGCTTTCGCTTTTGTTTGAGCTGAAGGATTTTCATCCTCTTTGCATCATTTGTAATTTTAATTCTTGGATATCCAAGTCTTGATCCATTTTTGTATTTCGTCCCTTATGTGTTCCTGAAAGCATGATCATGGAAATATTAGTTAATTCTTTGGTAAGAACATCTGCCAGACAGTTTTTTGTCCCTGCAATATGCTCTACATCAAACTGATAATAATTAAACCATTGTTTCCATCGTAACAACCTTCCTTGCTTGTAATCTCCTGCAATATTAGTTCTTAAAAAATAACTAAAATTCTTGTTATCACTTCTGACTATAAATCTTTGTGATAAAATTATTGTAGTAACCCAGATTTTTTTTAATTGTTATTATTTATCATCATTTTGCATCATATTACTATGCGTCATGCATCCTCATATTCATTGCATTTATCAGGTTTTTTGTTTTCATTTCTTTGTTTCGGTGGTTTTGGCGGAGGAGGTTGAGTTGTGTTTTCAGGAGCCCGTGGTTGGTTTGGTGGGTGTGGTGTTGTTTTTGGGTTATTGTGTGGTGTGTGATCCGGGGGGATCTTAGGAAGGATTTTCCTTTAGGATTTTTCCCAGTTTTCGCTTGAGGGAATCTTTTTGGTTTTCAGAGTTTTTACCATATTTTACCTTTTGTATTCGAATAGACTTATTTATGTTCAAATAAGTTTCTATCTGCTTCATTTTATTCGAACAACACTTTTCCTGTTCGAATATATTTATTTCTATTTCGTTTTATTCGAACAACATCTTTCCCGTTCGAATAGACTTCTACCTATTTCACTTTGTTCAAACAACTTTTTCTTCTGTTCGAATAAGATGTATGTTCAGTTGATTTCCTTCTGTTTGGTTATGTTCGAACAAGCCTTTTTCTGTTCGAATAGACTTCTACCTGTCTTGTTTTGTTCGAATAGAAATATATTCTATTCGATCAGGGGAGTGTTTAAAAGACCAGGTTGGGTCTTTTCACGCTATTCTTGGTCGTTGATCCCTTCCTCGAGATGAGTATTGGTTTTAAGGTTTTATTACCCACTTTTCTCTTCAGATCTAAACACTTACTCTCTCTCTCACTCACTCTCCAAATTGGAATCTTTTCTTCCATTACTTGCTGATTCGTCTCATTTTCTTGCCGAACTCAGTCGTACTTCCTTCGGTGAGTAATTTCTCTTTTCTTCTCCTTATTGTTGATTCAATTTTGGATTTGGTTGGAACCCTTGCGGCTTGGGTTGTTTTAGGGTTTCGTGATTTAGGTGTTTGTTGAGATTGCGGAGTTGTGGTTGTTGAAGGTGTTAGGTTGATTGTTGTTGGTGGTGGTGTTGAGGTTAAGGTTGGTTGTTCTGTGGATTATTGGGTTCGTGGTTTGTCTTAGGTAAGTTTCCCTTTCTTGCTAAATTCCTTTACTAATTTAATCAATGTTGATTTAGAGTGTTACTCTGGATAGAGAGGTACTTGTGATATAGTTATAGTTTATATTATATTCTTCAGTAGTTGTTATTTTAGTGCATCTTTTCCTATTCGTTAGGCACGTTGAGTGATGCTCTCTTTGTCCAATAGGAAGTTATGCATTTGGGTGGTATTCTCGTTGCTTTGTCCTTAAATACTGTGTTTCAGTCTTGTAGAGACTGATGTTGTTTGGATGTTGTGACTGGTGGTCACTGTTCATTTGTGTTAGGATTGTTTGCCAACCTCTTAGGCAGGTGGTTATCCTATGTATGTTGGCCGTGTGGCGGCTGTGGTATTTTAACCCTTGGGATCTGTTTGTTGTGTGGGTTTTTATATTTTTTTTAACTTAACGGGGTCGGATACATAACAAAGCTCTACATTGGTTGACCCTCGATAGGACCTAGGATTCCTACATCGGGTTAAAATAAGTAGGTGAAATTTAGGCTGGACACTATCATATCTATTATCCTTCAGGAGCGTGGGATTGTATCAGACAGTTTCCTCAGGTCCCCGTCTTATCCTCCGTGAGGTTGAAATCCCTTGGAATAAGTGAAATAAAGTTTGGACGTTGGCTCTGTGGGTTGAAAAACCCAGAACACTCTGATCAAGTGATAAATCTTTTAGTGTGGTCGAGCTGGTAACCCAATCGTACTCATTGTATCCAATTGAGATCTCTTTAAGGTTATTATGCATTAGCGGCTGATCAACCCAATACATTGATTTATAGGGTCTAGTCCATTGGTTCATCACATCATAAGCATCCACATTAGGACAATTCTAGAATCATATCATATCATATCATATCACACCGTATCATATCAGGTCATCGCATCATCATCACATCAATATATTTCACTTCTCTCTATTCTTTTATTCTTCACTTATATATTTACTATACTTTTATAATCTTATCTCATTCACCTCTTCCTCTTTCTCTGTACCAGTTTTATTAGTAAGTTATTTAGCATTGTTGGGTATTTAGTGAGCCGTGGTTTTGTTCACTCTCGATTTCTCCCCCCCCCCCTTTCAGAGGCAGGGTAGTTGCTAGTTTTGGCTGAGAGTTTCAGCCGTTGGATCCAGTTTTTGCAGTTGCAGATTCTGCTCTTGTTGAAGTATCTCTTGTACGATCTTAGCTTTTGACGTTGTACATTATCGAGATATTGTGTATATGTTTTCAGTTGATATATATATCTTCGCTTCGGCTTTATTCTTTTTTTTTACTCTGATGATATTGTTATAGTAAATGACTGAACTATTTCTTATTAACATGGTTATTTGTGGGGGAAAATCTTTGGATTCCCCGACCTGCACGCCCTGGATGACGTGGTTTTAGATATGCTCTAATTATTGGAATTTGGGGCGTGACACATATATTGCAAACTTTTTTATAGCTTTTTTGACAGCTAAATATTCTTTTTCATTGAAGTGATAATTTAATTCAGTAGTTTGAAAAGACCAGAGTATATCTACATATGTATTCTTCCATACTTCCATTAATTGTGATAACCTAGGCTTTGAGCACAACACCCCAATATTCATTGGATGCGTCTGTTCAATTACCATTTTATCATTCGGCGAAGGATGACAAAGTCCTGGTAAGTCTTTTTTTTGTTTTTTTTTTTACTTTTTCTATATAAATAGTGTCTGCTGGTGTCCAATTCCAAGGAATATCTTTTTTGAGTTTAGCTTGGAGTGGTTTCCTCATTTCTGCCAACTTGTGGATATATGCTTCTGCATAGGTTAAGCAACCTAAGAATCTTTGTAATTGGCTCTTATCCTTAATTTTACTAGGAAAATGTTGGATATTATTTTGAATATGAGGTTGGAGACAATGTTTCCCATCCTAAATTTTTAAACCTAAAATCTTAATTTTTGTTTGGCAAATTACTGCTTTTTTCTCGGACACATCTATTGATAATAGTATTTAGATGTTCAAAATGTTCATCTAGTGTATTACTGAAGATAAGGATATCGTTTATATATACACAACAAAAACTAAAGTATGCTGCAAAGATATTATCCATATGTCTTTGGAAAATCCCTAGTGCTTGTTTTAAACCAATGGGGACAACCTTCCATTGGTAGTGACCTTGAGGGCAGCTAAACGCTGTCAATTTTAGTGATTCCTCATCTATTATAACTTTGTAAGAACCTGATTTACAATCTAATGTGGATTAATAATTCTTATCTCTGATTAGGCTTATTAATTCTTCTTTCTTAGGAATATAATAACCATCATCAATAGTTTCTTGATTGAGGGTTTTGTAATTTATTACCATTCGTTTCTTTCTTCTTTTTTGTTCTGCCGCTTTATTTATCATAAAAGTAGGTGATCTGTGTGGGGATTTGCTTTTGCAAATTACATGTAAATCAAGTAGTTCTTGGATGTGTTTGGCAAATTCTACTTTATCATCTGGCGAGTAAATCATAGGTTTAACCCTAATTATTTTATTCTTATCTTTTAGTCTAATCTCAGCTGTGAGCTTTGATCTTCGTATATTTGGGTTTAAATGATCTTCATAACAAATTTTCTTTAGTTTTCCTCGAATTTCTTTAAGTTCTCTTATAGATTTTAAGGAATTTCTCCTGGTATTTTAATACTTAAATCTTCATAGTTATAATCTTCATGATAAATAATAACAATATAATATAATAATAAATAAAAAATCTGGGTTACTACAATATATTTTATCACAAAGATTTATAGTCAGAAGTGATAACAAGAATTTTGGTTATTTTTTAAGAACTAATATTGCAGGGGATTACAAGCAAGGAAGGTTGTTACGATGGAAACAATGGTTTAATTATTATCAGTTTGATGTAGAGCATATTGCAGGGACAAAAAACTGTCTGACAGATGTTCTTACCAAAGAATTAACTAATATTTCCATGATCATGCTTTCAGGAACACATAAGGGACGAAATACAAAAATGGATCAAGACTTGGATATCCAAGAATTAAAATTACAAATGATGCAAAGAGGATGAAAATCCTTCAGCTCAAACAAAAGCGAAAGCTTACATCTTCAATTACTGAAGAAGAAAGAGATCCGAGAGGATCATATTATGAAGAAATGTTCAACATTTCAAACAGTCCAGAAAGTCAAAGTGTTTTAGGAGACCAAACCCTCCACATGAATGTCACAATTCTAAAGAAGATTTCAGCTCTTCAACAGGATGCAATGAGAAATCATCCAACTCAAAACAATATGAGGATTTATATATCCAAAATCAGTCTTCACAGGCCTCAGGAGGCATTAAAGCCCCAAAATACTATATTATTTTTAACACTAACAATGCAGGGATCTATACATCCTGGGCCGAAACTAGCACGAAAGTGATTGGAATAAAAGGTGTTATACACCAAGCATTCAAATCATGGCAAGAGGCTGACTAGGCCTTCAAAATCTATAATGAAAAAAATGATGAGAGTCCTCCAACCCATCCAACAACCACCGAATCCATGAGGCCAGTGGACTTAGTAGATAAGTTCGCCAGTAAGAAATGGATTAACATTGTCAAAACGGCTAACGAAGTTACCGAAACCAATAACCCAAGAAAGTTAACCATCATAACCCCTGAAAAAGATGAAAAACCAAACCGGTTCAGCATACCAAGAGGCCCAATGCCAGAAATACTAAACCCAGAAATCACACAATCTAACGAAGTTGAATACGAGATAGGAACAATAACCCCAGCAATATGGTATTATTGGTCCAACAAGGCAAGACAAGACAAAGGTCAAGACTACGACCTGTTAGGAACTTATTTCATTAACAGGCCAGTTACAGGAAGCAAATTTAACGTTTGCAGCACTGCTGACCCAAAAATGGTATACCAATTATTCCTGTGCGGTTTAATTGATTGTTGTTATCCTTCAAGCAATCTCTTAGAATTAAAATTCTTCCCGGATAATTTTAAGAGAGCAATAAAGAACTTTAGAAAGAAAATCAAGGCAGAGGATAAACCCATCTTTCTCCAATTTCACAGCTCCATAACTGACTGGGGAAATGAAGAAGATAAGGATAAAACCCCATACCACTTTGTCAAGATGGGTTTAACATCAAATGAAAGAGAAAAACCAAGGCTTCTGGCCCTGAACCCAATAAAAGAATAGGTAGAACACCTGCATAAGGAAAAAACAATGATGCTCAGTCAGATCCTTTTTGAGATCAAAAAAATCAACTGAGAAAGTGGGGTAAAAATAAATTACAAAACCCCAAAAATTATCATAACAAGCTGATTCCCCATGCTAATCAGCAGTGAGGATAGGACGAAAATAATGAACTTTAAGCAGGCCTTCAATGAAGGCGCTTTGTATGTCTCTGATAGCACCAAAAAGGCATTCTGCAAAGAGGCTAGAAGACAGGCTAAAGAGGACCACAAATGTCCTTATTGCCCCAGAAAGGAAGTTGTTCATCTACTAGAAGGACCTTATCCAGGCGAAGAGTTCTAAAGAAGATAAGAATGGGTCCCCACCCATGTACCAAAGATGTTGTCGACACAAAGATGGGTTCACACCCAATTGAAGACAACCAGAACAACACAGGTGTCAAGCATTATGTAGTGCCGACACTCATTTATCTTTAATATTTGTATTAATATTAAGCTATGGTTAGGAAAGTCTAGTAGGCCCTCTACTATGCAATTGAGGATAGCTATATAAGGTGCCTCATATGAATAAATAAGGGGAGCAAGAGTGTTTTAATAAAAATTTCTTCAAAATTTTGTTAGTTCTTTAATTAAATCAAGAAGCAAAAGTTCTTTATTCTCCAATCTAGTTCTTCAAACAATCTAATAATTTCCAAGGAAAACTCTGCACAAATTTCAGCGATAACTAGGCAGGAAAACATTTCTTCACGCTGCAAAACTTTATCTCAGTCAAAAATGGTATTAAAGCCAAGTTACGGATAATCTGGTGCTTACCCTTAAGGCCATAGACAGGAGGTCGTCAACGAATTGGTAATTGCACAATTAACGGGTTTGAGGCCAAAAGCTCAGGTAAACACACTCTTTCCCTATAATTATTAAAGTTCATTTGGAAGATTGGTCTGACGACCCACAACATTCATAAAAAATATTTTATAAATTAAAAAAGGGAATAGTATAATTACTATTCATAAGAAGCCTACTAGTATAATTAGGTAGTATTACATTTATTTTTGAAAGTATAAAAGATAGGATTTTTTGAAAGTTTGATATACCAATCAAAAGCTTTATTCTTCTTGAAAATATCGTTTAACAAATAAAATTGAATAGTGTCTCATTTAGTGTCATATTAAAAGCAAATAGTGTCACATTTAAATCAAATAATGTCACATTTAAAGCTTTGAAGGTATTTGTTGTGATGTTGACAATGTATATACAATAAGTAATATTTCTTCTGAAAATTGGTCTATCGACATGCAAAATATCGTGTGAATTGTAAAAGGTAAATAGTACTTTCATTATTTATAAAGACAGCTAGCATAAAAAACTGGTGCGTCAAAAGGAAATAATTGAGACAAGTTTGGTCTTAGAGAAAGCGACACAATTACAAAAATATCTTGAGAATAGTAAATAATGAATAGTAATTTCACTATTCATTAAGACAGCTCTTAGTGTCGGCAGCTCAAAACTAGTGCGTCAAAAGGTAATAATTGAGACACGTTACGTCTCAAGAAAAGATAAGTCTCAGAGAAGACACATCTCAAAGAAATATAAAGGAAGGCATAGAGAGCTCTTTTATTTATCAAATACCATTAAACAAAAAATCCATTATCTTCAGGACCCATAGCCCTTAACACTCAAGAGTTCTTGTTAAGTGCACTGTAAGTTTTCAAACCACTTTTTTTATACTAATTTGTGTTCAGCTATCAGTTGTTTATCACAGTACATAGAAATTATTTTTATGATAAAAACGGATATGAACCCAGAGTCTCCATGACTCAGTGCTTAATTGCACGCCTCATCAAGATAAGAGACGTCGAACCCTACGTTTGGAGTCCACTGATACAAGACTCGGAGAGGTCAATAAACCTCTTATTAGTAAGAACCCATGAATTCACGACATGCACACATACCCATAAGGATGTCTAATGATGCACAACGACGAGATATAAAGTTTTCTACTCAGTTTCAAGTGCTAAAAAGTACATATGATTCTATAGAATCCTAAAATACCAGAGATTGAACCAGAGACCGAAACTAGTAATTCTTATGACAACAGTATAAATCCAGAAATAAAATTATATGAAGTCCATGAACAAAAAAGAAATTTTTCAGCCGATTTAATTATCAGAAAAAAGAAATTTAATGAAATTATAAAGAAAAAGCTTTCTTTGGATAAAAAAAAAGATATTCAAGGTTCCCAACAATATCTCTAAGATTGCAGGAATTTTTATCAAAAGAAAAAATTTGGTTTATTTTGGTGTTAGCCATAAAGAATATAATCTTAATATAAAAGACACATCAGGACGCATAAATTTACTTCTTATCACAAGAGAAGACTTAAACCTAAGAATAAATGCCATCCCAAAAGATGACAGGAGTAAAATTGGTTATATACATCTAGGAGGAATCGAAATTATGATAAAATCTCATTTTAGAGAAGGAATTAATACACCTATCAAAGTAACAATACTTGATAATCGAATTAATAACCGCAGAGATGTATTATTAGGAATGGTTCAAGGAAACCTAAGTTACAAAAAATTAGTCTTTTTAGTATACCCAAAGTATGCAATAAGCCTATATGACAGAGATCTAAACAAAACTTTAAGTTTAGCCCATCATTTTGAAAGGTCTGAACTTGTTAAACCAGAAAACAGTCATTTCAACATCACATATATGGTGGGATATGCTTTAACTAACTCTCATCACAGTGAGTTATTGAAACAAAAATAAATGATAGAGATAGATGATATCTTCTTTAAAATATGAAAATTTCACCAACCTCAGATAGAGGAATTAGATGAACTTCCAGAAAACTGGAGCCTAAACATAAGAGAAAAACTCTCCTAGGTTATCAAAGACCAAAGGAGGTACAAAATACAAAATGGACAAATAAAAGTAAGAAACTCTTCCAGGTTCCAAATTAGAAAAGATATATTAAAAAAAGAATCTGCAAACCAATCCCTTGCAGAAATTAGACGATTATCGGTAAATATAGATACTCTCCAAAGGGACCTTTTGGACTAATAGACTCAATAATAAATGAAGAAAATAAAATTAAGTATTTACAGAGATGTTTTGCTCATCTCTTACCTCAAATTATGGAACTCATGACAAGCGTCAGAAAGCTACAAACAGATATACACGAAATCATAGAGGAAGTCCAACAGACTCCTCCAAGCAAGATTATTAAAGAAAAAAAGAATTAACTCTAAAAGTAGAAAACTTAAGTGCAATACAATTAAACAAAATTACTGAGGAAATAAATCTAAGTAATATCTTAGAAACTAGACCAAATCTACCAATAATTATCGAAACAGCAGGAAGATTCTTCCCAAAAAATTTGAAACCACCACCAACAATACTAGATGTCAACAAGTATATTTAGGAAAAATTAGAAGACAGGTTTGAAAATCTTGATTAAATAAATATAGACGCCATCATCAAGCTCTTATCTATGGAAGATAAGGAATTAGGAGAAAAAATCTACATGGCAAATAGCAGATACGAAGATGATGAATCTGTAAGGTCAGAAGAAGACTCAGAAGCAGATGAAAAAAATATCAGGAAAAAGATAAAAATGAACTTAAAACCTACTAGAGAAGAAGCCCAAGGTTCTAATACAGATACTATAGGACAAACCTATCCTAACATAAATATTGAAAACATAAATACTAAAAATGAGGAACAACAGTGAAGAAGAAGGTCTGAAGATGCTGAGTTTGAAAGAACCAGAACTATTCCTATCAGATCTAATAACCCTACGGATAGATTACCTAACTTTCACAACTGGAATATCCCTCCAGAATATCAACTAAAGCAAAGAGTTGGCATTCCGGGAACATCAATTTTGGATATAGATTATATTCGAGAAAGAGAAAAATTAATAACAGAGTGGTGCGCAAAAATGAGCCTTATCATCCAAACCACTTCAGAATTAAGAGCAAGCTTACACAGTAAGATTTGAACCTATAGAAGAAGAAATTTTAGAAAATGAGAGTATTTATCTCCTTGAAACAGAGACTGAAGAAGACAGTTTTGGTACAGAAACTGATAAAAAAGAATGGACAGGTTAGGCCTACTAACAAATTTTGAAGATAACCAAAACTCTAATACCATAAACATTATCACAAACCCTAACAACACCTATATAAAAATTGGCTGCAAATTTAAGGGATATAAACAATATCATCTACATGCATACATAGATACAAGAGCAAGTATCTGTATTGCAAATAAATATGTTCTACCCTAGAATTATGGGAAAAGGCAAGGGTACCCTTAGAAATAAAAATTGCAAACAATACATTGATATATCTAGACTATGTAGCTAGAAATATCGACATACTAATAGGAAGAGAAACGTTTCATCTCCCTTCTATTCATCAACAAGATTCTGGAGTTGATTTCTTTATAGGAAATAATTTCTTAAATCTCTATAATTCATTTATACAAAATGTGGATACTATCAGTATCTCAATAATTATGGGTGATAAGATTGTGATGAGTAAAGTAAGAAATGCGATGACCGTTAGAATCTCAGGATTCCTTGATCAACATAAATAAACAAAAACGAGGTGTTAAAATCAAACAAACAAAACTACAGTTTACCAATGTCAGTATTCTTCATAATAAAGAAGAATATAACTATGAAGATTTAAGTATTGAAATACCAGGAGCAAATCCTTACTTAAAATCTATAAGAGAACTTGAAGAAATTCGAGGAAAACTAAAGGAAATTTGTTCTGAATATCCTTTAGACCCAAAGATACGAAGATCAAAGCTCACAGCTGAGATTAGACTAAAAGATAAAAACAAAGTAATCAGGGTTAAACCTATGATTTACTCGCAAGATGATAGAGTAGAATTTGCCAAACATATCCATAAACTACTTGACTTACATGTAATTTGCAAAAGCAAATCCCCACACAGTTCGCCTGCTTTTATGGTAAATAATGCGGCAGAACAAAAAAGAGGAAAGAAACGAATGCCACATGTGTTGGAGATTTTCTTATAGTGCTTGTGTATGGACAGGCCCCGCCCTAGCTATAGGCGCAAGAGGCAACCGCCTTGGACCCTTAAATTTTTACCCAAAATAGGGGATCCAAAATTTGTTAATAGTATATACAAAAGGCACCTATTTTTTATAAGGGAGAGGATTCCCTTACACACCTCCTACACTCTCTCCTCACCACACACCAATCTCACGTGGTGTCTTACTCAGCTCACTGAACTCGTCTTTTACTCACTCCACTCAATCATTCTCTCTCTAAACCTCTCACTCCAAAATTCTAATTTTACTCTTCTTTTTTCTCTCTCTTGGTTTCCCTTCACACAATAACACAGTCTCTCTCTTAATATCTTGAAATCTAAAATTGAAATTCGCATTAAAATTTTACTCTCTCTCTATCTAACTGCGTTTAAGGTACGATTCTTTCTCAGTTTATGTCCTATGGCAAAATTTTGTGAACGTGATGTTGGAATTGTGGTAATGAGGTAATTTGTGTAGGGGAATTAATTTTGCTTTATTTAATAGGCTAGTGAACGACATCCCAACATCTATCAACAAACCCAACATCTACCAAAGGTGAGTGGTATGCAAATTTATTCTCTATAAATTTCTTCTTTACATAGTCGACATGTTATTGTCAAAATTAAACTATCAAAATTGAATAAATCGACAATAATTAAGGACTAAATTACAAACCCATTACATCGACAAAATTATTGTCTAATAAATATGAAATCGACAATTATATTGTCGAGAACCCTATAAATCGATAATTTTATGTCGATTGTCGAAAACCCTCTAAATCGACATAAAATTGTTCAGTGAAGCTTGTTTATGTTACAGATATGGGGTTTATTGAGTGGGTATGTAATTTATTCCATGGGTGTTTTGGCGTGGAACATGATGGCTATGATAATAAAGTAATTCCCCTAGTCTCCCCCCCGAAATGAAGAGGCTGATGGCCTATTTTGGTCACAAGTAGTATTACGTATGAAAGCATTAGAAACCGCAGAACGAGAAAAGGATGCATAAATAGATTTGTAGAAGAGCTGGAAACCTGCCGGGAGTGATCTTCCGAAGAATCTTATTGAAGAGAATATATTTGGGATTGGGGACCTGTAGACTGTACTTAGTGATGTTGGGTTTGTTAGTGCAGTATTTGTTTTGAACAATCTAATGATATATATGATGTACAACTGTGACCCAAAATCTTATGTAATTAAAGTTATTATGTAAAGTAATATTTTTTCGTATTTATTTGTGGTTACTTGCCTGTCACTTTTAATTCCATATGTTCGTTTGACTGTACGGATGTATAATGGGATTGTATCCAATAATTCCTCCTATATGACAGGATAATAATATGGAAGATTTGGTTGAACCAGAGTGGTCGAAGGTAATCGGAGATGAATCACCAACAAGGGCTGCCAATGAACGTGCATCGGGTTTGGGTTCTGAAATACCTGATTGTACCATTGATTCTTTGTTTGTGGATATGCCGTATGAAGGGAAAACTTTTGATACAGTGGATGACACAAGTTCTTTTTATAAGTAATATGGAAGGAAGCAAGGGTTTTCCATAAAGAAGCGCAATTCTAAAAGATGACCAAGATCCAAAGACATAGGACGTGTAGCACTTACTTGTGTGAGCAACGGTTTGTCAAAGAAAAATAAAACTTCTAATACAAGTGAACAAGATGGGAAGAAGCGATCTTCTTACCAATGTGGGTGTAAGGCTACTTTGAACATCAATTGGAGAGAAAAATTTGGTAAATTTGTTGTTACCACTTTCTCAGATGTGCATAACCACCAGCTTATGTCACCACGCAACCACCACCGTATGAAGATTAATCGCTTCTTTCCTGAAGCTGCAAAAAACCTAACTGAGACATTTGAGCTTCACAACATCTCAGTAAGCACGGTGTCTGCTCTATTCCCAGAGAAGAGATTCAACAAACATGATTGTTACAACCACAAAGCCAAGGTTAATAAGGAACATTTATCGAGCGGTGATGCGCAGGCTGTATTGGATTGGTTTAAGAAAATACAACTGGAAGATCCTATGTTCTACTTTGACATTCAGCTCGATGATGATGACAGAGTACTTAATTTTTTTGGATAGATGGCCGATCCCGAATGGCGTATGAGGCTTTTGGGGATGTGGTGACTTTTGACACCACATATAGGACAAACGTTTATAATATGCCATTTGCTCCATTCGCGGGAATAAACAACCACTACCAAATAATCCAACTCAGATGTGCTTTATTGAGGAATGAGCAAGATACCACATTTACTTGGTTATTCCATACATGGCTAAAAGCAATGAGCAATAAATACCTGACAGTTATTATCACTGACCAAGATATTGCAATGGGTGCCGCCATTCCCAAGGTTAGTTTCAGTGTTATTATTACAGGAATTGCCTGGTTAATTGGTAATTGTTGAATTCTAAAAAGTTGGCAATAATATTGTCAAAAATCATGAAATCGACAATAAGATTGTC
The DNA here is from genome assembly GCA_014058105.1 of Kingdonia uniflora. Classification (NCBI taxonomy): domain Eukaryota; kingdom Viridiplantae; phylum Streptophyta; class Magnoliopsida; order Ranunculales; family Circaeasteraceae; genus Kingdonia; species Kingdonia uniflora. Next base: position 3,359,093 of record JACGCM010000622.1, read on the forward strand.
AAAAATCATGAAATCGACAATTGTTATTGTCGAAAATCATAACCTCCACAATTAATGTCAACTTCATGATTTTTGAAAAATATTATTGTCTACTTTATGATTTTCGACAATCTTATTATCGATTTCATGATTTTGACAATAAGCTTGAACAAAATCATGAAATCGACAATTTAAATTGTCGAAAATCATGACCTCGACAATTTAAATTGTCGACAAGAATGAAATCAACAATTAATGTTCTATAATATCTATATTTTCTCACAAGTGTTCCTAAACACCAAACATCGACTCTGCTTATGGCCCATCATACACAAGTTCCCTGAAAAAATTAGACATGTTTATCGAGATCCATCTACATTCAAAACTGATATAAATTCAATTATCCACAACACCTATGATCCTGTAGAGTTCGATATAAGGTGGAATGAGCTTATGTAAAAGCATAATCTTGATGATAACAATTGGATGCAAGGGGTATTTAATATAAGAGAAAGATGGATACATTTGTGGAATAAAGGTACTTTCTATGCTGGCATAAGTACGACTGGCTGAAGTGACTCAACAAACAATTTCTTCAATGGTTGGCTGCTTCTTTCAACTGCCCTGTACAGCTTCGTGACGAAATATACAATAGCTCTATTAGACACATTTGAAAGAGAGAAGGAAGAGAACTTCTAATCCCAACATAGATATCGGCAAGTTAGACCTCATCAGGCTCTACTAAAACATGCAGCAAAGATTTATACGTGGCATATTTTCCATAAAGTTGAAGATCAATTCAATCAAACTATTCATTTTGTAGCAATAGAAAAGTACATAGACAACAATGTTCGAGAAATACTTGTGAAGTCACATAGCGGACCGCCTAAAAGTGTTGAGATGAATATAGACTTGGTCAGCCTAACAGGCCATTGTGAATGTAAGTTGTTCGAGTATGTAGGTCTGTCATGTCGTCATCTCTTCAAGGTCTTCTCCAAATATGATGTTCTCCAAATTCCAGATGTATTTATTCTGCCAAGGTAAAAAATTGGTGTAAACAAATATTCCTAATCATACGACGAGAGTTTCTTAGATGGAGAGAACTTGAGGAAACCCTTACGCCATAGCCACCTTTCACTTCGTGCAGCAAACCTTTTTGAGAGGGCATCAAAGAATAAACCAAACTTCAAATATGCAATTTCAAGGCTAGACGAGCTGGAATTATACCTAGATGTGTACGATGCATCTCTCTCCCAACTCTCAGGTTCAGATCCTTCAATGTCAACTCCATTCACTGAGACAGTGATGTCTTCAACTTCTATTTTAGATCCTCTTGTGGCGCAAACCAAAGGCCGTGCAAAAGATGATCACAAGAAAGGTGGCCGATGGAGATAGCTGCTGAAAAGAAGAAGAGGACATGCAAAGGGTGCAGAGTCTTTAGCAGCCACGACAAATGAACTTTCCCACAACTGAAATTATTGTTTCAAAAAGCAGAAGTTGGTGAGTAACCTAATACAAGTAATAAATATTTTCCACCAACTTGTACGATAACATATGTTGAATATGAGATTTTAAATTTATTTGCGTTTCATACGTAGGGGCTGGCACATGTGATGGAAGAAATGCACAATCAGACGACCATGGTGTAGGGAGTTTTTGAATAACTTTGTATGCTGGGACCTTATATACTTGCATGTCCGTCTACATCATTGGAACTTCCCTTATTGTTGTACTTAGGTTTACATTTTTAATAATATTAAGTTCATTAAAGTAAGATAGAGGGAGCCTGAGTTGAACACTACAGTACTACACTGATAACAATGCACTTAATATTGTTATAGTTTTAAATTCCCCAACCCTACTATAAATACCTAATGTTTTAGTTGAAGAGGTTCACATTCCCTCACATTCCTTTCCCTTCTTGTTTCTTCCTTGTTTTGTTTGCTAAGATGGCTAGAACTAGGTCTCAAACTCGTGGGGAAGCATTCAGCCGTCGTGTGCATGACAAGTATAACGAGTTGGTGCAACGATACTTTGGTTTGAAAACTGTCAACGATCCGATCTTGAATCCTTTTGAGGCGTATTATCTGGATTTGAGCAAGGAGGCAAATGTGTGTAGGAAAGACTATCTCTACCATTGTCAGCTGCAGTCTGTGATTGTGACTCCACGGGTACGTGTTGTTAGTCTCATCAATCGGGCCGAGACGATGGTGAGGGAAGAAGATGTACTTGCGGCGAGGAACCACGTGTAATGTTTGCGCTAGTGACCATTTCAGTTGTAACTAGTTATTCCCCTAATTGTAACTAGTGTGATTTTTTGTCCCTTTTTTGTCACTATATTAATTACTATTATCGTGGGAATAACAATTGTTGTTGTGTTTCGTAGAGTAATTACTTTATTTTTGTAACTTCAAACTAGCATGGTTTTTTTCCTTCTCGAAATCGACAATTAAGTGTCGATTTAACATTGAATTCGACAATTAATTGTAGAGTTCAACATGAATTCAACACTTAATTGTCGATTTCATGTTGAACTTGACAATTAATTATCGAATTCAACATGAATTCGACAATTCCATCTGTCCACTATACCATAAACTCTACAATGGGACCCCTCGATAATTACAAATGTTTTGCAAATTATGTCCAATAGCTACAAAAAATATACATAGATTTATGCGAACGAAAACTGTACATCATAAAAAAGCATAAAAATATGTACAACATTCAAGAAAACAAATCGTTTGTGCTGAAATCTCGTAGATTAACGTTGTTGTCTTTCATCAACTTCATCCAAGCTTGGTTTGGCTCGTCGAAATAGGTCTTAGCAGTTTCCTTCATAAAATCATTTGGAATCTCCATTTGCACATGTGCCCACCATAGTGTGGAAACCGGAGGAATAGGTGATAGGTACCTGGTCTTCAATTTCACAAAGTTTTCATCAGATGTCATCTTAACCCACCAATACTTCGAGCTATCGGCAAGAATGCTTTCAAACCTCTCTAATTTGTTGATCATGTTGTTTGCTTTGGGTTAGAACATGGGTAAAAATGTCAGGGCCTCTTTGTTGCTGATGAAGATCACCATCTTCTCGAAATGTGCTGCCAACAAATGACCCATATACAAATATTCCACAAACACACCACTAAAGTTAAACGCTCGTAACAAAGTATCTATCCCAAATAATTGTAAGATACATCCAATGTTTGACTGAACATGCTCTTCCAATAAGATGGTTTCTTGGTCATCAAGGTACACAAGGACTGCTTCACATTCAAGAACTTCAATTAGCTCTGATATGCATATGAAATAACAACCCTAAACAATGTGTTCCCATCCCTTTCAACATCGCGTATATCCAGCTAGAACCAATTAAATGGTTAAAACAAAGTACATCTTAGTTTGATTTTAATATCAATCTTGTTCAACCTTGATTCAATCATCTCGTTATACTCCCCCCCCCCCTTCTAAGGTCAAGTCATCCTGATACTCCCTTTTTGAACCCTCTTGAGCAATATCTAAAAGTTTAGTAAACTACCGACCTAATTCCTCCCATGTCGAGTCCTCAGGATCTTGAAAATCCCCTTCCCTTCCTTCAATTGCACCTTTTAGTACCATGCGCCACACTCCCTGCATCGCAAACACAACCACAACCACGAGAGCGTAGTTAGAAATTAAAATAAAGTAATTTAAAACCTGAGTACAAGCGATGGATGACAAAGGTGCACACACCCACTCATCGTTGTCAGTTTAAAGATTAAATCTCATCTCTTATGATATCTTTACTTTGGTTTCCTGAATAGTATAAGGCCCCTTTTAGGAAACATTATTAATATTTGGTGAAAAGGAAATGTTGAAGCCACACAACAACTTACAAGCCTGTTGGTTTTGTGAATATATTTGGCGTATCACCTGTCATGAGTAGCCTCCACCTATCAAACATGGGTTTATATTTACATAAACAGTTAAATCAGAGTACAAAAGACGTGTTAGAGACAGAATCCTGAAATTGTCCATAATTAATTGTCGATTATTTTTGTAAGTCGACAATTAATTGTCGACAACCATCACTACTGACAATAATATTGTCGAGACCTACCAGGTTAGACAAAATAATTGTCGACATATACATTTTTTGACAATTTTGTAAAGGGGAAAATATTTTACCAATTTTGATATTGTCGATTATCAAAATTATCGACAACTATTTCGACAATAATATGTCCAAATAAATAAATAAAAGCACAAACAACTGCATAATACGTATGACAAACAATAATAGTTACTCATTTATAAAAAGATCGAAAAATATTTAAAAGACATATATAAAAAAATCCAGTGATGTAAAAAATCTCCTCTAACAAAAATTGAATTGTTCTCGAAAAATCCATTCGCATAGAAACTCTCCTCTAAATCAACTTACATTCCTATCTCTCTCACTCAACTTCTTCTGTGCTTCTTCGTATTTTACAGTTAACTAGTCGTACTTTTGCTTCCAATCTTCGGCTTCTACGACATTTGCCTCTGAGTGTGGAACCAAATTTAGCTGCATATAAAAAGAACGATAATCATTAAACAATTAGTAAATAGCATATTGGTATTAATGTACTATATTCGCCTTCCTGTACATAATATTTTCTACTCACCGCTAAGGGTTGTGGTTGCAGATTTATAACTTCGTCCATCAACTTCTCATTGATAGAAGCCAACTTCTCACACTCCTCCACATGTTATCAATCATAAATGAGTATTTCCCAATAAATGAATAATTGTTAATAAACATGTTTGTCCTTCGCATTAATAGTAGGGACCTTCATAGTACTTACTTTTTTTTGTAATTGTAGGCTCAAATCTACAAGCGTCTTCTTCAACGAAGAAACTTCTTCTGGCAGCTTCTTATTGAACTCCTCCAGTGAACTGCACTCCAAGTTCTAATAACAAACATGTATGGCATCTATGAACAACACAAAAAGGAGGGAATGGTAAAACATGGTGAACTCAGGGAAAACAACGACTACGAATACCTTATCATTCAATTTCTATTCTGTTTCACTGAAGTCTTTCTCGCATATCGAGTCGAGCACTTGTTTTGCCTGAAGTTTGGCTTACAAGTTATCATTTGACTCTTTCAATCTTTCACATTCATCTGTCTGTATTATCAAGGCAAATTAATTAAAGTGACTAACAGATTTTTATTGAGTAAAGAGAAATTGTCGATTTTATAAGTAATCGACAATTAATTACCATGTTTATTGTCAAATTTTTTTTGTCGACAATCAATGATTATAAATTGTTGATTTTATTTAAAATCGACAATAAATGATTACAAATTGTCGATTATCCTTAGAATCGACAAAAATTGACTATGATGCATTTGAACTTCAGTTGAAAGCAACTTTCATTGAATGTGAGTACTAGTATGGCAATATTAGTTAAAAGCTGATAAGAGTTTGTGCCTACCTTCAACTTGATAGTCTTAAGCAATTTTGATTCTGTCACCTCCTTCTCTAACTTCAAGTTGGAGATCTCCTCTTCCAAACGAGAGATGATATCTTCATTTTGGCCCTAAAACTGTAAAAGAGTAGAAACATATTAGAGGAAGAAGCAACAAATATACTACTCCAAGGGGCAAACACTATAACAACAATACTCACATGTTCACGTTGCAAAAAACTACCACCAGCACCACCCCCAACAGGACTCCCAACACCAACACCACCACCACCATCGCCCAATATCCTCCCATCATCATTTTCGTCAAGATTAACATTAGTAGGGCCTAGCTTGGTGAATGAAACACCTTTGAACCATTCAAAGTATCCTTCAACACAGTCAGGGATTCCGTCATGTACTTTTCTCCCCCTCGTTGTAATTAAAGAGTCCTTCCATTTCCCTCTAGAGAATAGATCCGCCTAATTATACTTCGGTTTGTATGCACCTGGTTGAACAGGAAAACGCAAACCGTTATCCTCGAGACAAATGGGATTCCTAGGCACATATTGCCTTCGGTTGAACTGGAGTTGTACTCTGTCAGGATAGTACGCCTCAATGTGTTCAGGACTACGAATAAAATTGGTGAAACTAGCAACTTTCTTGAACACATGTTTGTCTGCTCTCTTCTCCAAGTACGGATCCCAGACGACCTACAACACGATAAAAAAGGCAAATTGATTTTTACAAATTTCCACTGAGTGAGATAACATTATTGCCGATGAAACGAGGATCGACAATTAGTTATAATATCAATTGTCGATTATGCATATAATCGACAATAAATAATTTATAAATTGTCGATTCCCAAATTGCTCGACAATATATTACATAAAAAATTATCGAAAATCCTATATTCGACAATTATTGAATAATAAATTGTCGATAAGTTATAATTTTTGACAATTTCAACTGAACTATAAATTCTATACAATTTCCAACTATAAATGACCAGAAAATTAATATTATAACAGGGAATTAATCTAACAAAGTTAAGAAAATTTACATCCTCAAGCTTATAGTTGTCCAACGCTTCTCTAAATGTCTTCAAAGCTTTTTCTCCAGATTTATCGCTTGTCGTTCTACTCCAAGACCACCTTGTACAGTACTCAAGAGCGTTAGACTCATTTGGTTTTGGAATTCCAGGGAGTTTCAAAAAGTGCTCGAATATCCAGGATTGCAACAATTTAAAAACTTTCAATTATAATGTAAAGAAAACAACAAACCATCAACAAAACCAAAAAATGTATGCATACACTCACCTCTAGCAATGTAGTACAACATGCAAGAGCTTTAGCATTCACTCTCGAAGAAGAGCCTAAGCGGTAATACAGGTGGGCCAAGGTCGTAGCTATCCATGACCATGTAATATATGAGTTCTTGGACTCAAAGAAATTCAGATACTTTGGCGACACATCAGTCCCTTTCTTGGTAGGGAAAAGAAAGGCTCCTAAAACATACAACATGTATGCTTTGGCAACTGCTCGAGAAGATAATCTCGGGGGTTTAGCGGAAGAAGATGCCTCTGCTGCTGCATTTGTTCCAACCTTGGAGGCAAAGAAATCGACCATCTTTACCAGTGAAAGAGATATGCCTGTACCTCCAGCCTTGAGATCAAGGTAAACTTGATCGCTTTGGTAAAAACAGTCTCTAAAAACTTGTTTGACATTAGTTGTTCCCCACTTCCCCTGAACAACTGTCATATCACCGCCAACTCTCAACCCAATTAATCTCTACACATCTTCTAACGTGATAGTAATATCGCCCCATTTGAAATGAAAATTGTTGGTCTTTGGATGCCAATGCTCGGCGAAAGCTGTAATCAATGCTGCGTTGTAGTGTGTGTATGAAATGGCTCCAATTTTGCCAAGCCCTTGCAGTTCTACCAAACTTTGGACCTTCTCCACCTCCTTCCCAATGTCCCAAGTAGGACTGTGGTGAAACACCCGTAGACAGTCGGGGTCCTGCAAATACAATATAATATAATCCATTAATAAAATCATTGTTTAAATAAAAGAAGGGAACATGGGAACATTACAGGAATTTGGATGAAGACTAAAATAATTGGCTACTAAAACATGAGATTACCTGTCCAAGAGCTAGAGCTTTCGCTTTGTGTGTCTGGAAGCTCGTCAACAAACTGGTGTCCCTGGGGCCATATTTGTGTGCCTCCGACTCACTTGAGTCATCGTTGTTATCATCCTGGATACCTTCTTCGTCAGTGGTTCTTATACCCTATTCTTGGTCTTCAACTGTAGGGTTTAGAAAATGTTCATACTGCGGAGTATCACTCGCAGGAGCTGCTGTATTGGGATATAAATAATCTGTACTCGAAACAGATACTTGCAAATCACCCCCACTTGTAGAAGGACTTTCAACATCCTGGACTTCTTCAGGCATCACTGCAACCTGAGGGACACTCCCACTTTCTTCTGCCCTAGTAGGATCAGTTCTGCTCCTTTTGGCAGACACGTGAGGAGGTTGATTAAAATTTGGATGAGAGGGATCTTCTCACTCTTCAATTAGCCTCTTTCGATGCGAGGCTGTTGGGCGTATCATCTCTGGGACTTTATGCTTTGGTGCCATCCTGCATAAGAAACTCAAATTAGGCATTGAGAAATGCATTGAGTCAATTTAAACATGGAAATTGTCAAAACCAAAAATTGTCGACCACTCTAAAAAGCGACAATTAATCATTGCAATATTGTCGATGAGAAAAAAATCAACAAATTTTAACTAGAAATTGTCGATTTTAGAAGTATCGACATATAAATTGTCGAACAACAATTGTATCGACAATACGTTATGAAATTAACCAGATTCGACAATTATTTCCTCAAAATAATAGTAATAATTGTCGATTAATCAGACATCGACAATTTTCCCTTTTTTTTACCCAACCTAGAGTGGGTAATTTGTTTATGTTCTGCTTAAATGCTAAAATTTGGAGAAATTTGTCGAAAATTTGGTAAAAGAAACAAAAAAAAAAAAGCGTAACGGATTACACGGGAAATTTTAAATATTTTTTTTTCCCGGAATAGCCATCCTTTGAAGGGAATGCATTCGATTGCCTTGTCAATCAAGATCACGTGTATGATGACAATCCTCTGATTTACAGCTTCTAAATCCGGTGTATGATGACAGTACTCCGAGGTTTAGAATCACCAGAAGATAAAGAGTAAGTGAGAGAGAGAGTGACTGAGAAAGAGATATTGTTGGAGTGATTGAGTGGGGAGAGAGTTGATTGATTGAGAGACGGACAGTCTATGAGTGCGAGTGAGTTGCGGGAGTGAGTTACGGAGAGCAGTTTTTTTTTCTTCAAATTTATCCACGTCATACAATTTTTCCCTCTTAAAAATAATTGAGTTACACGCCACGTTAGATTGGTGTGTGGTGAGGAGAGAGTGTAGGAGGTGTGTAGGGGAATCCTTTCCCTTTTTATAATTATATAAGATAGTTGAATGGTTAGGAGTCTCTAGGCTACATCTTAAGGCTAGAGGTTCAATTATTTACCTTTATTTCATTCAGTTTTCCCCAACAATTTGGCTTTGAAAATATCTTAATTTAATTTATTTTATTTTCCTTTGGAGGTCCCATTTGGACCTCGCCTTGGGCCCTATAAACCTCAGGGGCGGCCCTGTGTATGAGTGGTTCTTTCCGGTTGCACCATAAACATGACCTAGAAGAGCATTTCCCGATCTTTCTTACATAGTCATTCCTTTGACCGTCAAGCCCTTGTTTTGATTGGTTTCCTCACGCCATCATTCTTTCCTCGTCGATAGTTAAGATATTGTAGACATCACCAAACTAAGAGTTTCCTTACCGTAGATTATCATTTGTTTAAGATGATCATAATAACTGAGAAGAGACTTTAGAATAATTGACGCTTATTTACTACTAGCGAGAATACAATATTACTAGGAAAATACAACGACATTTGTATTCACCTATAACTCACCCGAAAGTTTCGTCCACATAGTTGATTGCTGCTAAACTTCTCATTGGTTTGTAAGCCAAAGATATCCATCTCCTGTAGATCATTGTTTATATGACAGAGGGCCAATGCGAGAATGCCCTGAGAATGACAAGATTTGTGCTACGCATGAATGGTGGTTTAGACCCAAACTTACGGCTGAATATGCTTCCATTCGACTGTTACGAGAGGGCCAAGTTTGAAGTGGAATAGAAACGCGTGTTAATATTCCTAAGTCGGGCCAAGTATGTAGAACAACTATTGGAGTCAAAGTAGTAGGGGTATTCCCGTCGTTTTCTCCGTTGAAAATTTTGATCAAATTCATGTAGTCATACGCTCCCTTGCCATTTGTATATTCTTCTTCTTCTGGTTCGTATCAACAAACATATCGCAACAATTCCAAACAAAAATAAAATCTCTCTCTCGCTATTGATCGAGGTCGAAGATGTTTAATGGTATGATGGATCCAGAGTTGATGAGATTGGCGCAAGAGCAGATGAGTCGACTCTCTCCAGCAGATTTGGCTCAGATGCAACAACAGGTATTCATCAATCCATCTTCCCCCAATTTTATTTTTAAACCTAAATAACCCTTAATTCAACAAATTATACACAAGAGGTCTCAATGTTAGATTTGGGAAATATAGTAATATTAAGGTGAGGTGATGTTAGAGAAAATCACTATTTGCGATTTTTTTAATTAATAAATAGAGTATGGGGTTTTTGAGACACTAAGCAGAATTGAGGGGATTCTACTAGTATATAGGGGTCTGCTGTCTATGTGAGGATTCGACATATGGTTGTTGGAGAGGGAGAGAGGAGGAAGTTAGTTGATTTTTAGGAGTTTTTAGAAGAGATAACTAGAAAAATATGATTTTTATCAATGTGCAAGACGGAATTATGGTGGTTGGAGAATTTTTTATAGGAGATGGGAGGAAGAGAGACAATTAGTTGGTTTTTTATTGGAGAAGATGTATGATGAAAGTATTCACTGGTCGTGGGTGGGAATTGCTGCATGTGGTGGACGAAGAAGGAGAAATGAGGTAGAGAGATAAGTTATAGGGCCATTATGGAGACGAAAAGGCTAGCAGTTTTGTACATGGTAGGGAAGAAGCTCTTTACATTCGTTTTAAGAAAGACTTGGGAAGGTTGACAAATAGAAGAATTACGTAACATACAAAAAGCACAAATTTGAGAGTCTTGATCTGTAGAACTACGTAGTAGGGAGAAGAAATGTATTTAGTCTTTGGAGAATGCCATGGTGTTGAAGCTCCTTGAACCTTATATTTGTGTTATAATCATTGGATTAGACAGGGTGTTCCTTTGACACTACAACCCACAATTTAATTTAGATAACCTATCAACATGATATTTGCTATATATTAGATAACAACGACACGGATATAGGTGTCGGCATACTACATAGGTACAAGGTGTCGGAAATGGCAGAAAATAGAAAAGTATATTGCAAATAGTGTTGGACACGTGTGTCGGGGTGTCGGACATATTTTTATATTTTAAATTGAAGTGTCATTGTTTCCTGGGCTATATGAGGTCTAATAATTACGAGAGAACTGCATATATTTTGACTAGTTGTCAGTTGTCTTTCTTAAACTTCCGAGATTTGTTCGAATTTGGCTGACTGCGAGTCTGTGATCATTTTTTTTTTCCTTCTGAGGTGCTTAAGATTGGGCTCCAAACTCTAATACTTTGAGATTGGCCTATAGCCTTTCGTTGTTATAGGTTGTTCTTTTTTCCTTTATATCTTACAAGTTTCTTATCATCGTAACTTCTTGCTAGTTTTGCATTAAGGGTATTATTTTGGACTGTAACAATACTTTTATCTTGGCAGATGATGTCCAATCCTGATCTAATAAGAATGGCAACAGAAAGTATGAAGAACATGAAGCCGGAAGACTTGAGAAACGCTGCAGAACAACTGAAGTATGCCAGAAGTGAAGATATGGCTGAGGTAGGCAAGAAGCTCGCTGGTGCAACACCCGAAGAGATTGCATCCATGTCTGCCCGTGCTGATGCACACGTCACCTATGAGTTGAATGCAGCACAGATGTTAAAAAAACAGGTAATTTTGAAATCTAGCTATTATTGATTGTCTTTCACCTAATTATTTCTGAATTATCTGATGAAAGTCTTCTATGTAGCCAAAGTGAAGTATGAATTAAAAATGCCAGTCCTCTATTTTAGATCAATTGGGAAAAGGTAGTACAAATATACGATTTGATTAATAAAATCATCTTTAAAGTTGCTTAGCTGAGGAGCTACCCCATGATTTTTCCCTTTTTCCCTGCTAGCATGCTCTGGTGTAAAGGCAAGCCGTGACCGGATAAAAGAACAAAATTATTTATAAAAGAGGGATTAATATTTCCCATGATGACCAAAAGGCGTGTATGACAAGAGACAAGGAGGAAGCTTTCACCTGTGACACAATTAAAAAGTGTAATGCTAACACGAGGCTGAGCAACTACACTTAACAAGTAAAGAGCAATGACACTGAAAGCTTCTTATATACAGACTGTCCCGTAAAATTTGCTTCTTGCTCTTTGCTAACCTTTTCCATCACTATGGTCATATCGTTCTTAGCTTTGGATCTCTAATATTTTTCTCATCGGCAATGGTTACCTACGATTGTTTCCTTCCAGTTCACCTTAAGAAAATGGAAGAAGATCCCTATCATATCCATTACTTCTTTGGACCTCTAAAAGATAAGGCTTTAAGAGAAAGAATGACATGCTCTTGCATCTTCTTTTTCCTTCTGACTTCTTCACATTTTGTTCTGCCCAAATTGCCCATATCACCCCCAAAAATAAGATATTGCGACGTAACCTTATCTGGAGCAAGGTTTTTACCTTCCAATTGGGTAAGACCGTATATTATTAATTGTGGCCAAAGGAATCCCACTTTATTACCCTAAGTCAACTTGACTATTCTTTGCAAAAGAATTAAAAAGAGAAAGTAGTTTTGGATTTTCCATCTCTTTACGTGGAATAATAACTAATAACGGAACTTTACATGTTCGGAGGTCGCTTAAAGTTATTTACCAAGAACGTAGTTCGAGCAAGAAAACACCATTTGATATTGTATTTCCATTAATTTTGATCCATCTATTTGTGATTTGACAGGGGAATGACTTCCATAGCCAGGGAAGGTTCAATGATGCTGCAGAGAAATATTTGCGCGTAAGTGCCGACCTGTTTTTTTTCTTCTCTCATTTTCTCTGGAATGTCCATCTCTGTCTTCATTGCTGTTTAATGATTTGTTGCACTATATCTTGCTCACTTAGGCAAAGAATAACTTGAAAGGCTTGCCAGTCCCCAAAGTCAGAGGACTCCAGTTGACTTGTTCTCTTAATTTGATGTCCTGCTACTTGAAAACAAGACAATATAATGAGTGCATAGAGGAAGGCTCTGAGGTATTATTATACTACTATTCTCCTCTGATATCATTATTTTTTTAACAGTATGAGTATGCACGAGACCATACACATTACTAAGCAACCTCTCAAGCTTCCTTCTGTTTCCTAGAGCATTCTTTTTCAGATGTATAACTTGAATGCTGTGTTCCTTTAACTTTTCTAGCCAGATAATTGGTCATGGCTAGACCGCTATGTATGTTTTCTGTGTTCTGTAATAGTTGAAACCAAAACCTAAGGTGCTATTTGTGTTGAAGAAATGTGAGTTCTTAAATAAGATAACATGAACGGCATTTACTTGTCACATTTTCTAGCCAACTTATTATGGTGTGGAGAATAAATAAACGTTATTGTCAAACATAATCTGATATTTTTTACTGGTTGTTCAAACCACTGCTGATCAAGCGGTTAGCTGTAGGTCAAAGTTGTACAGGAATAAATGAGAAATTAGAATTATTTAACAATTAACATCAAATATAGAAATTACTCATAACTTGATCCAAAATCTGTAAACAAATCTGTAGATTAAATAAGTACAAGTGAGATAGTAAAATAATTTAATACAAGTTAGAATAAACCACATTAAATGAGAATTTTATAAAAGCTTCCACCAATCTTGAATTTACTTTATTCTGTCATCAAATATTTATCTTGTAATGAAAGATCCCCAGTGTTATAAATTATCTTGGCCTTTTGTTTACCGATGTCTTTATCAACCCAAATTATATGCGATTGCAGTCTGGATGAAGAAGGTTTCACTAGCAACTGTAAAGGCATCTTTCTGACTTTTGGAATGGTCAGTTCCAGGACTCCTGAAACTTCCATAGCGATGTCACTTTTGGTTTGTAGCGCCTCCACTCTTCATCGTCGATTTTGTCTCCACCTACACCTCCCACGTGGAATTGTGGGGTTTTGTTTATCCCATAAAAGGTCGAGGTGCTAACCACTAAGTGAGACTGAGAGGGACAGCCTACTTATTAATCTCATTTTGGGCGAGATCATACCTGATGCTGAACTACGGTAGAAGGCGGTATTGGAGTTTTTCTGTACATAAATCATCAGAGATGGTGTATTCCACCACATATGCATTAACGATCTTTTTCTTATCAAAAGGTCTAACATTGTATCACATCTAAATGCATATTGGAATTAGGGCAGTATTGCTTTGCCTACGGGCATTCCAACTAGGTAAGTTGACACCCCAGGAAGCAGACCCTGTGGAGTCCTTGGCTTCTACAAAAAAAAAATTACAAGCTTAATCAAAGTGAAATTGCATCACCATATTAGAACTTCGGCCGTTGCAAGAATTTCAGCCTGGCTGAGAATCCACTCCTCTATTCTCTGTTTTATTTATTCCTCTCCTGGCTATTTGATCTGTAGCAGAACTTGTTTCTGTTAGAACCAGAGAGAACGAAGGTGGGCTTTTTCTGAGATCTTATTGGACACTAACACTCCAAGGAATGTTATTACTCGAAAGGGTTTAAATAGCTGTAGTGGAGTGTGAAACAGTCCATACTCATAACCATCCCCTGGTGATATTTGTTGCATACCAAAATATTATCATTGCACAGCCGACATAATCGGTATTATTACCAATATATGAAGCTGCCTGATGTCAGTTTGAAGATGATATCCATAAACCACCAAGTATTTGCAATCACCAGCGTTGCCTCTTGGAAAAACCACCGAAACCATTCTTTCCTTCTTTAATCAGTGGGAGAATCCATCTGCAAGATATTCTATTAGGCTACGTAACAACGACACTTCACTTTAAAAAAATAAAACGTGTCTGACACTCGGACACATGTGTCCAACACTATTTACAAGGTTCTTTTCTATTTTCTGCCATTTCCGACACCCCATACCCGTGCCGGACTCTGATACCTGTACCAGTGTCGTTACCTAGCTATTAGGTGGTTGTCTAGGTTTGTAGTTTATCTTTTATCCAATTATTATATGAAGAATACAGTTGAGGATTACATGCACTGCTATACCTAAAGTAAGAAGCATCAATTTGATCTCTTCAGGTACTTTGCGCCCACTTTCGTATATAAAATTCCCCATTTAGGATATACCTAAAGTACATTTTTATGGGGATTTCAGGGACCCTTAACTCCAAAAATTTATAGATATACTGTTACCAAGTAACGAACCAAAGTTAGCTTTTGAGACTTTCTTAGCACTTTAATTTCTGCCCATGTATAGGAAGCTTTCTGATAATAATGCTGTTACCAGTTTTTTTCTGAAATTTGAAGACAAGAACTTGGCCGTCACCTCCTTGCTTACTTAAACACACAGCTAAGCTTGCATGACATAGCCAACCATGTTAACTACCATTCAGACTTCTCAGCCCAAGCCCTTCTTTTTGAATATGTAGGCACACCACATATCCAACTTCACTAGTTTTATCACATCGTGCTTTGTATGACTTGAATAAAGAATTTCTTTAAGTGTGTTCGTAAGATAAGTTCTCTATATCGTAACTTTTAACTCTAAAAATACGCATAATTTAATTTAGAAGGGAAGTACGTTATGAAGAAAATGAAAGGATGTTCGTTTTGTTTTGGGAAAATAGCTTTTATATGTAGACTTAATAAACTTATAATAGCTATTAATTTGCATTAATTTTGGACGGGCAAAAGTACCCTCTAAAATTGCATAAAATACTACATTAACCATTGCCACGTGGCGCTCTATTCTTTCAAGAAATTGTGAGGAGAGCTCTCCATCTTCCAAATTCCTTACATTTCATATAGTATAGATGGACTACCTTTAAGAAGGATCCTCAACCCATATAGATTGCCATATATATAGTTTTCCATTTTTTAATGAGAGACATAAGCCACTTAGACAGCCATATTTTAGATGGGGCGCAGCTTAAAATGATACTGTTAGGATTGCTCTTCCTTGAAAAAGAGAGCATCCTGCCCACACTGCAATTAGCTGTTTTTTTCCTTCTAATTTTCTCTACTAGTGGTCTAACACCACTTTTGCACCCACATTTGGATCAAGGGAATGCCACAATAAGTCTTTAGGAAATTCTCTTCCTTTGGCCCTAAAGGGATCACAGTCTTCCTTTTGCTCATTGTATTTCCACCCATGAAAGCTTTGCTCATTTAATATCACACCATGAACCGGAGCTGCCTGATTTTTTGTCCGCTGACATTTCAAACGGGGGTCCCTCGAGATTTGACATGGCAAAGTATGAATACATCAGAAAAAAGTAAATGAGATGGACCAGTACATCTCTAACAGAGACCATAGGATTGACTTTACTCTCTTGTCTTAGCCAATTCAGACTTTTGCTTGAAACATCTTGTGCAAGATCAAGCAGAAGAGGACTTAAGCTTGTACCTTTTTTATCTACAAGGTATATTATTAGCAGCAGAAACAAGAAGGTAATACGTTAACAAGCTTGTACCTTTTTTGAAATATCCAGAAGCTATATTATTAGCATCAGAAACAAGAAGGTAATACGTTAACAAGAGAAGAAAGAAGACGTACGAACAGAGAGACTTACCCATCCACATGAAAGTTCTCTACAAAGCAAACAACAACAGCATAAACTTATATGCCAGACATACTTTTATTTCCTTTCTGGTGATTTTACCTTCAAGATACTATTAGTATCGAAAAATTTACATTTGTTTAATAACTGCCATATATGTCCGACTCTATGGGACATTGATGACCATTGGGCTATCCTCAAATTGATTGTTTCTTCTTTTGGATAGAATATCTGGATTCTCCAAGAAAGTGGGCTCCTCCAAGGTAGGTTGGCTTTTAATGTGTAGGGCCTAAGTGCAAGGGGTGTTGCCTTAGTTTTTCAGGCACGCCTAGTCGTAAAAATGCGCGCACGTTTTCCATTTCTTCCTAGTTGATGGGGTTGATTCTTCTGGCATTTAGGCTCATCTGCATTCTTCCTATGAATCCTATCATGTTAGGTGTCATCAATTTTGCTTTGAAAGCAAGTTTTCATTTTAATTTTTAATGTTTCCATAATCTGGAAATGGTCAAGGAAGTAAATACTAAGGGCTTTAGAATGGAGTTAACTCTCTTACATTGTCTCTCCTATAGCACCTGGGGCCACCCTTTTCTAGGTAAACAAAATACGACTCCTTGCAGGTTCCTTGCCCTGTCGTAGTTCAGATTATATTCATGTTAGTCACTGATGAAAGTGAGATATATTCCGGTGCTCTTTCAAAGGGTCATACTGATTTTATTTTCCCTTGTCTTCAATGTACGAGCTCTATTCATTCTCATACTTGCTTTTATCTGTGCAGGTATTGCAGTACGACTCAAAGAATGTTAAAGCTCTTTATCGGCGTGGTCAAGCATATAAAGAATTAGGACAGTTAAAGGTAGGTTTGTATACTTTCGTGGTTTCTCTTCCATATGTGAAAACAGCCTATTTGTTACTGAGTCACTCTTCGGATCAACTGAAAGGCGTTCCCTCTGTGTTTTTTTCTTCTTCTTCTGACATGTCTTTTATTTTTTTATTAGGAAGCAGTCCCCGACTTGTATAATGCGCATACAGCTTTCCCTGATGATGAAACTATTGCAGATGTTTTAAGGTATGAATTTATTTGATGAAGAAAATTTGATTTTATATTGAATACGGTGTACACATAGTTAGTACAAGTGATATGTGTTAATATGAAGTGAATGCCAAATAAGTAACCTAAATATCTGCACGGACTTGTTCATAGGCTCCTTTAAGATAGTTAGTTGGTGTAGTGTCCTATGATACCCAGATACAGCTGGTGGCAGAGGTACATCATCTTATTGTTGAAGATCAAGTATTTGTCATGTCATGACACCCATTTTGAAGTATGGATGCCATAGTTAGCATCTAATCTGTGACTCATACAAGGACTGCCTAGACATTTGTCTGTCTAGCTTGATGAATTTTTTATTGTTTACATGGAAATCCAGATTGATGAGATGTTCTTGTCCTTACGAGCTTCTCCTGAATATATCTGATAGGACTTTTCAGTTTCTACTAGATTTATGCTTTATTAAATTCTTATTCTGATTTAAGAAAATGGACACCTTGATGTCCTTTCTATCATCATATTTGACGAAGTATATCGATTATTGATGGACACAGGGATGCTAAGGAAAGGTTATCCAAAGAAAGTGGAGAAAGGGGCGGGCCAAAGAGTATGATACCATTCTTCATATTTTTATCCATATTATCAAGATTTATTACTAATGCGATTTCCTCTTTGTAGAGTAGTTAAAAAGTATCTTTTTATTTTTTGAAGAGTTGGTAATTGAAGAAATAACTGAAGAAGAGGTTGCTACGGTTCAACCTGAAAGTTCATCTACGAGATATTCTGTTACACAATCCCAGGAAGCTTACAAATCCTCTCAGAGTCAGACTGAGTCAAACACAAGGTTCGCTACTTCTACCACTGCTGCTACAGGCTTGCAAAACTTGAAAAACAACCCAGAAGCCATTAGGTTCGTTTTCTTAATTTTGATTGTAATCCACTTTTGAATGTACTCTCATCTTTCAACCTGACTCTCCAAAATAAAGTTACTGACTTTTTTTTCTTTTCACTTTTAATAGATCATTTCAAAACTTCATCTCAAATGCTGATCCTGATACTTTGGCTGCCCTGAATCCCAGAAATTCTGATGGAATGTCTCCCGATATGATTAAGACTGCCTCCAATATGATTAGTAAGATGTCTCCCGAAGAACTCCAAAAGATGGTTCAAATGGCTTCCTCTTTTCAGGGAAGCAATCCATTTTTACCACCGGGCACAGCAGAGTCCAACGGACACAGCAGAACTTCTGGATCTCTTCCACATGGTCTGTCACCTGACATGATGAAGACTGCAGCTGACATGATGAAAAATATGCCTCCCAATGAGCTCCAGAAAATGTTTGAAATGGCCAATACCATGAAAGCGAACGAATCTGTTAATGGCCCAAAATCAAGTAATTGGTCAGAAGATGGTGAAATCCCTGAAATAAATTCTGATGGCAACAGCAGAAGATCCGGGTTGCTGCCTCAGGGTATTTCACCTGAGATGCTGAAAACTGCATCTGATATGATGAGCAAGATGCCCCCTGATGAGCTCCAGAAAATGTTTGAAATGGCCTCTACACTGAAAGGAAATGAGTTTTCTAATGAACCCCGACCGAGTAATGGCTCAATGCTTTCAGAAGATGGTGGAATATCCTCAGTAAACAGGAGTTCAGATGCAAGTGGTAGTAGTTCTTCCGGTGGTTTGTTCCCTAACTGGTCTGATCAGCCTTCTTCAAATTTGCCTACGCCACCTGCTGATTTTCAAGACCAGATGAGGAATCAAATGAACGATCCTGCGATGCGACAGGTGATTTGGTGGTCCCGTAGTCTATTTATCTTATAAACCTTACATCATTATTTTGTTCTGCGTTTAAAAATTCAAAAATTTCAATTTACAGATGCTTACATCCATGATTAAAAATATGAACCCGGACATGATGGCAAGCATGAGCGAAAAATTTGGATTCAAGCTCTCAAGAGAACAGGCAGAAAAAGCTCAACAAGCTATGTCCTCAGTGTCACCAGATCACTTGGATACAGTGGTACTTTCTTGTTTTGTATATTTTCCCTTGTTTCATTCCTTATATCTTACCATGAATAGACAGTCACTCCCAGGGATTTTGGGTTTATTTGTCACATACAAAGGCACTAGATTTATTTAGATCATTTTAATTTTCATTCGTCATCTATCTTTGGTTGGTTAAGCCATTTCTGTAAGTGAAAAGACATAGAAGTGAAAGGCTCTTATCAGCTTGAGCTCAAATATAAAAGTAACTTTTAAAAAGAAAAATAAAGGAAAAATCTATATGTAAAAGCAAGAAATCAGCAATAGTCAAGGATACACTGTCAGTCCTATCCCCCGAACACAACTTTATCCCAACGACGAACTATTCCAGAATATTCCAATAAAATCTTTGATGTGGTGATGATGGAACGTTAGAGCTTTGATAGTGATAACTCCATCCGTGGTGCCTTATTTATCCTTAATAAGTCTCCTCTTCATACATTTCCAAATGTTTAATAAAACCATAAATGGAAAAAAAAAAACTCTAGTCTTTACCAACTTATTAAACAAACTGATAAGAGCCAACTATGGTACACATATATAACCAATTTCTTTGGTGATTCCCTTATATTAAACTCGGTAGATACCAGTTGTCCTGCCAATATTGAAGGTGAAGTGATTAACTGATTTGCCACGTACTTTACACGTTGAGCAAAGTTGTTGATCCATGCTTGTGTTTTCAACTGATCAATAATAAATTATGTTTCACAAGATTTTTTCTAGTAAAAGAAGGCAACTTTGGCTATACGGAAGTAGCTTGGATGTAAGAGGTAAAACTTATAGGAATAAAGAGTAAGAAGCTGTTTGTCATGATTACCAATAATCTGCGTGCTTAAGACGGATGGATCTTGTTCCTTACTGGCAATATCCCTCATCCTACACACCATAGCCTTAAAAAAAATGTTTAATATAGCTTTCGGTCGAGAAAATGTGTAATCTCTCAATTTATATGTCCAACTTTTGGGATGCATTTATTAATGTCTTTACTACCAAAATTCAGAAAAATAATTTATGTAAAACGGGAGCTGCATCATGTTGTCACACACTTTTGATGCATTCCCTGCTGCCTTTGTTGAAGGCAGGAGCCGTCAGCCCTGGATCTTATTCTCGCTCATCTCACTTATAGCTGCCTATTATCATCCTCCAAAAAGTGTTTTTTCTTCTCTTCCTTTCCCGAGTCGATATATTGTAAATGTGGAGACGATCCAACCAAGATCTTACAACCTCTTGTCGTGTTAGCGAGAATAGTTGCATTTCCTTCTCTATGATCTGGTTTTTCCAGACCTTGGTTATGTGGTGTGATTGGTTTGGTTGTGGTGCGGTGGGTTTGTTTGTGTAGTACCACGGAGAATTTACTGAATCAAAATTATGGTAAAATCCATGTTATGTTGGTATATAATTAACTAAATCGACTAAAGTAACTGATTTAAATTGTGATGGTCCTGAAGACATAATTGTGGTGGTGGTACTCATATTCAGTTGGAAGCGGTGAATCCACGAGCTTAATGAGTTTGAGGTATTGTTATATTTGATTTTAATGGCAAAGTAGTGCCGTGGGGGTTTAATGCAGCTACAAGTAACCATTCTCTCATTGATTCATGTAGCTTCCAGATCCCAATTTTCAACAGCATTGATGTTTTTTTGATCTGGTTGAAGCTTGAGGTTTCTTGCTTGTAGCTTTTACCTGACTTCAGCTTTAATCTTCTCAACAATAATTGCTGGAGTTTCATTGTGCTAGTAAACAATCTTTCATTTCTTTCTTTCCATCTTTTTTAGATAAACGAATTTAGACTGTTTCTTTGATACACCTGCTAAATCTGAGAATCCCAGATTAGCCTCAGACCACTTGAGTTCAGCTTCCCAGTCTAAAACTGGTCTTCTAAACCCCATGAAGTTCAGTAGATGATTCCAGATATATTTGGAATAAGGGCATCCAAATAAAAGGTGGTCTTCAAATTCTTCAGCTGCCCAACACAGTAAACGTTTTAGACTAGCTTACAACTCCTCATCTTTCCAGTTTGTTTCGAGTTTTGAGCCTTTTGGTCAATGCAATGCATCTTATATACTGTGGTTTGGTATGCATTGTACAACACTAAGCTTGCCCAGCTGACTTTATTCTTTACGGATCTCATATGATTATAGGTGTCTTTGATGGTGTAGATACCTAAATCAGCAACATATGTTTTTGTTTTCTATAGAATTGTTCTTTTCTTTATTTTGATTAAACATATATCCTCATCTTTATTTGCCTACTGTATTTGAATGTTGGATTATTGATTTATATTGTTCGTCCTTCTCAGATGCGATGGCTTGATAGGGCACAACGAGGACTAGAAGCTGCAAGAAAGACGAAGAATTGGTTATTGGGAAGATCTGGTATGATTCTAGCTATTTGCATGCTCATACTAGCCATCATCCTTCACCGTCTAGGTTATATTGGTATGTAAAAGAAGGAAACCGTCTCTCTCCTCTCTCTGGCGCCTACTACAATCTCTCTCAGTGAGACCAACTCCCAACCCCAAAACAAAGATAGTTCCCACTAGACGGATATCCTGATGTACAACACAAACTGTGATGGTTGTAAAATGTCAAAGAAGAAATGTGTGGGTGACTATGCCCTTTTTTGTGGTGTCATCTGCTCTGAGTATAAGATATGTAACTTGTGGGTTTAGCTGTGATGCTATACAATCCCAACAAAGGTGAATTCTATAATTGTTTTGTTCACTGAATAATGCAACTTCAGTCGCTTTTGTCATGTAAACAGCTGATGGAGAAGTCGTGAGTTTTGAAATCTCTACTAGTGCAGATCATGTGTAATATAACGCTTTATCCTGAATAACAGAGTTCGGTACTAACATTTTTTACTTTATATTATGTTAGATTTGTTCTTGTAAGAAAATCGAGTTCCTGTAGAGTTTATATTTAGCAAAAGGCGACAACAAAACTCCTTTTCTTCAAGATTAATGGATTTTTTTTCTGTTAGGTAACAAACTCTCTGTACTTATGATTTATTTTTGTCAAATTTAGAAGAACTTTTATACAATGTATCCTATATGTGGATTGTTTTTGTTGATCATTATCAAGCGTCTGTATCTTGCAACAATCCAAAAGGAGTCATAAGGACTAATATTCTGGTATGTAGTAGCTTCCTTTGTCGAGGTTTTAAGGAAGGCCCTTTTTGTTGGTTTGTGGATTGATAAACCATATCAAATCGGGTGTGCAATGTATATCAAATCATGTTTCTCTTATCAAATTGAATAGTGAAAATTTGCAATTTACTATGAAAAATATAAAAAACTTGATTAGAGAACTTGCATTGATTTACCAAAAGTAACTTCAAAAGTGCAAATTAAATTCCTCTTATCTTTTCTCTCTCTCTTCAAAAGTGAAAAAGCTAATGTGGAAAGAGATTCGTCTTATTTTTCTCTACACCTATATTTATAAGCTAACAAAGTCCTCTTTGATAGGAGTTGGGTCCAATCCCAAGCTAGGAACCCAACAGGGTTGGGGTGTCCTACACGGACTCCTAACATGCCCATAGGCCCAATGAGGTTATGGGGAGAGTTTGAGTAGATTAGGTAACTTATGTTGTAGGTTATATATATATATACAAGAACAAGATGATGAATCAATAAGAAATCTCTCTTTCTCTCTCTCCTTTTGTTCATACAATATAGTATTGTTATATTGCTCTAGATTGATTATCTCTCAACACGTTATCAACACACAAACTCTAGGAACGAGGAGAGCATAAAATTACCTTATAATCAGAGTTTTTAGGGAAACCAAGCGATCAGGAGAAGAGGTATTTTACAATTTTTTGAATACATATTTGATCTCTTTCAGATCTATACTATATGATAGATTATCATGGTTCAAAAACATATTTCCCCTATTTTTTCGGATTCAAAATTAAGGTTTTTGGTGATTTTTACCCTTGACAAAGGGCTGTATTCAAACTTATATAATTTTCTCTGTGGAGATCGTATAGAGGTGAGACTACTTAGGTTGGATAACCTACTTCGAGAGCTTTCCAACGGTATATGACACATATCTGGGAGATGTTCCAATCGCCGGGAATAGCATGTTGAAACTAGGCAGTGTCACTGCCAAAAACAGAGTTTTTTGGTCGATAACGTTAGCACGATAATATTATATATTTTTTTATAATTATCTAATATGATGTCATCATTATCCACTATGACGTCCGTAGTGACACGTGTCGAGGACATGTGGCATGCTGACGTGGCATGATAAGTGTGGAATGCCTGGCACGTCAGAATTTTTTCCAGAATATGACCAGACGGTGACCGGAATATTCCCCGGCAGTCACTGGAGCAGTGATGTGGCAGACACATGCGTGACACGTGTGCGAGACACGTGTGCATTCTGTGTGTGTGGCACGTGTGACTTGTGCGTGCGTGGCACGTGGCAGACCGGTCAAACCGGTTCAGACCTGTCAACCCGGTCCAGGCCTTGACCCAGACCGAGTCAGATCGGTTCAGAACCGGTCCAGATACTAAAACGACTTTATATAGCCCAATTTTTGGTTAAAAATTGAGCCCAATTTTTTTTTTGAAAAATTCCTATTGACTGGACCTACCCCGTGGGGGACCCATTTTTGAAATTTTTTATGTAAAATATTTTTTAATTTTTTTGGGAAGAGGTGCCTCGTATATGAACATTGGCTCACTTATATGTGATATAAGTAAATGGTGTACTGCCTATTTAAGTATCTTACGATAACTAATATGATATTACTCGTATGCCCCTATGATACTAATTATAATGATCAGGGATCAGATATAATATGAAACCAAGACTAATTTAGATACGACTGTGAGTCATATCTAAATCACAGTTAATTATCATAGACAAATAACTAGAGCTTAATTTAGAATTGACTTAGTCTTATTTCTAAAAATTTGGTGTCTGAGGAACCAATTTTTTGTATCTTGGTGCAATTAGATGTTACATAACAATATTTAGTGGTATATAGACATTAATAGTAACCTATAATACCCTATAATATTAGTTCAAAGACAAGGAAAAATCATCCTATCTTGTGAACCCAGCTGACTTTGGGATGTGACCACTTGTTAGCTAAATCTAATGCTCCTCATATTTATAGCAAATGAATCATTTGGCTAGAATATACAGACCTTATAGAACTTGAGGGTTCAGAACACCATAGTTCTCAGAATAAGGATAACACACATCTAGTGGTTTTGAATAACTGTCTTGGCTAAGACTCTATTAAAACGCACTTTAAGGTTAAGATCACCATTTTACGGGATAAATTTGGGATTTAACTCTTCATAGGATATGAACAAGGTTCACTTATAAGTAAGAAAAGAATTTCATGAGTTTTAGAATATGAACATGGTTCAACTTATAAGATGATTAGGAATAATTTATTTATCTTTATTCTAGGTACTATGATCTGTCTTTAATGCAATTGATATGTTTATCAAGAATTATCACTGATTACAATCTATATCTTGCATTACAGATATCTGCAAAACTCAAAAATATTGAATTTCCATAATTGCTGCTCACTAGAGCTAATTACCTCACTTGGTGCATTGACACTGACTTATTCTTGAAGTTTCTCGGTCTGCCAAAGACCATCGTCGTTGGCAATAAGGAAGATCCCATGGACAATGCAAGGGTTTTGTTTATCATCTGTCATCATATTCAAGATGACCTCAAGACTGAATACCTCAACAAGGTCAGGCCAGTTGACCTCTGGGTATGTACTAAGGGGCGTTATGGTCAGTAAAAGACTATTATGCTCCCCAAGGCTATGCACCAATAAAACAACCTTAGGCTCCAAGATTTTAGGACGGTCGCTGATTATAACTCAGCAGTCCATAAAATTACTTCTACACTTGAGCTGTGTGAGAGGAAAGTCACTGATGCTGAAATGATAGAGAAAACTCTATCAACCTTCCCTGCTATCAATATTGTGATTCAGAGGCAATATCGGCGAGAGAACATGAAGACTCTAAAGTCTTAATTCAGGCAATGCTCATCTCTGAGAAGAACGATGAACTTCTGATGAAGAATCAAGCTATGTGGCCTTCTGGGAGTGCGTCGTTGCCTGCATTAAACAATGTTCAGTTTTGGGGAAATAACTCTGCACGTCAGGGACGAAGATATGGAAGGGGCAAGGGAGCAAACCAGGGATACAGGAAGGGTGGGAACCAAAAACCCTTTGGCCCTAGGAGAGGTAAAATATTTAAGAATTCCTGGACACTAGGCAATGTGAAGAAGGAAAAGAAGACTGACCAGGGATCTACTTGCTTTAACTGAGGTGACACAAGATACTGGGCACGGGAATGCCATACACCACGGGTGGCTCCAGGTGACAGAGTCTAAACCCACTAGGCAGTTGTTGACATTAACTCCGACCCTCCGGAGTTTGCAGCGTCAGGCTTCTTCGACGACACGAATGCCATCATGGATCAACACACGGAGTAATCCGTAATATTATCTTAGTAGACATGTGATGCCACATTAGAGAGAGCACTAGTAGTTTCTTTTCTAGACAAACTTGATTTACTTTTTATTATTAGTATTTTTGATTTTGTTGGGAACATATCATTTATATTTCAATAAAATGCTCGTGACATACATGAGATTTATTTTGTTATAATAAATTGTGATTATTCGAATTTATTGCTTAGGAAGTAGTTAAATTTCATGTATGATAGTTGATATACTATATACAACCTGTCTATGAATCTATCTGCTCATTGAGCATAACCGATAATCGAATGAGTGGCGGCATATGTCTAAGAGGCATTAGTACCACGCACTCGATCCTTTTGAGATATGCATATATTTCTTATCTAACCTTGTGCATCAGGGATGGCACGAATATTATTGGCACAACCAACATGATAAAACGTACTAAGTGCGTCACGCTATTACTCTTTAACGGTACGATACGGGGTATTTAGTCCACTTTATATACTAGTAAATCTAGCCATATTTTATTGAGTTTAGGGAGATACATGATAATGCTTATCACGTAATGACTATCAGAGAAAATGACAAACAAGGTTCTATGTATTCACTCCATATCTAACTGTTAGAATACGCTATTAGAACGGTTTCCAATACACTCCTCAAGGCTCGGATAGTGAGGATAATTATTGGGATTACATCTCAACTTTTCTTTTAAGGAAAGAAGATCCAGAGAGTATACGTGTAACGATTGCCTTCGAGGAAAGTCTAGTATTTCATCCTTGTATGACCAAGGTGGAGTGGGATCTTCAGCCTTTGCTCCAAACGCATCCATGGAGACACATGTGAACATTTATATCCACATAGTGGCCCACTTGAATATTTATGATCATAAAAGACGCATCTAGGAGATGGTCTTACGTTTGTCTTTTCATAAAATCTAGGAATGCAACGTTAGCATGACTTCTCACTTAGATCATTCGATCGCAGGCTCAGTTCTTGGATTACCTGATCACAGTCGATCGATATGACTTGACGGGGGATTTGGAGTTGGACTCACAGGCTTTTGATGATTATTTTACCGCTAAATGAGATAGATGATTGAGCATCGTGAGTACCCCAAACCATACCCAACTCGGGATTGGCGGAGAACCTAATCAAGCAATTTATGATAATTGCTAGGCCACTGTTATTACGATCACAGCTTCCAGCTAGTGTGGGGGAAATACACTCTTGCTCCCACAACACTGATTAGGGTTCGTCCCTTAGCACATCATTAAATTATTTTTTTCTAAAAGCGACTAGTAACTGGGCCGAAGCCTGGTGTCGCCCATCGACGAACATTTGGATGTTCCGTACAGGTGCCAATCACACCATAATGTATGAGGATGAGACTCCCAACGTCGGCCTGGTATTATGTGGGTTATGATTCACATTTATCACTGGATATTTGGACCCACTGGCGACGTATATACTGCAGGGCAGATAATTGCCACTTTGATAAGACGATATTCCCAGCATTGGGGGAAGATATGACAATTAATGTTGAGGATGCTTCCATGGGGTCTTGGAAAACACCATCGTTGTCTCATCTAGATCCATATACATAACTTAGGTGACAATAAGGTTGAATGGATTACAAACCTCCAATAGGTCGCAAATGATTTGCTAGACGCATTCATAGGCACTATTAAAGTACCGTAAGTGTATGTACCTGCAAGTAATACACCTACACAGGAGAACATTTCGGTAGAACTAGTACCAGAACGTTCCAGGGGAATAAGTACCGTAAACGAATCTGAGGCTCGCGCTTAGAGCACCGTTGGAAAAAATTATTCTGAGCCGGGGAGCTACAAAATAAGGGACAAATATGACTAATGGTGTAGTCGGTTCATCGAGGATGAAACCACCCATTGACGAGGTAATAGAAACTTCGCGACCAGTTGATGCATTACGAGACTAGCCCAGCGTGGTACATACGTATGATAATAATGAGATCTCGATCTATTAAAAGTTTATAATAAGTACAACGTAGGATCGTTCATTAGAGGTTTGTCGACAAGGTATTCATATTCGTTGCTATGCTCGCCATCAAGGTTGAGGATTTAGAGCCAAAGTAGGCATCTGGAATCTAAGCATAACTCAACTTGCCAGCATAATACGAAATGATACAATTGAGCCTATCAGCTATAAATGGGAAAGGTACGAAAACACAATTAACTCGGAGAGATAGTTTGGTCAAGGCAAGACTAGTTGCCCAGGAAATCTTTAAGAGATTTGGCATGGAGTACAATATGACCTATTACCCGGTTATAGACGATATAATGTTTTGGTACTGATCAGTCTTACAAGTTGTCAGAGACAAGCTAAACATGCGTCTGATGTAAATACCACGTATCTATATGAGAAACTAGATACGGATATCTACATGAAGCCACCTGAGAAGGTATAAGCTTCTGGAAGCAATTAAGCCAGACACGAGGTGTGCACGTAATAAAACTGGAAAAGTTATTGTTGACTTGAAGCAATTGGGGCCCATGAGACATAGTAAGTCGACTGAGTATTTGAAGGTCGAGGACTTTACAAACATCCTTATCTGTACATGCGTTCTTATTTAGAAGACAAATATTAGCTTCACTCATCATAACAGTGTACTAAATTATTTGAATATTATTAGACCACCGGGGGAGATCGCGAGAGCCACCAAATACCTTGGGAAGGAATTTGAAATTTAAGACCTTGGGAAATCAAGAGTGTCTCAATTTGTAGATCGAACACCTTGATAGTGGCACTCATACACCAAACAATATAAATTGGAAGAGTTATCTAACACTTCGATATGGATATAACACACGGTGCTAAGTCATTTATTACGCATCCAACACTAGGGTGTGGACAACGACATCTTCTACCCTCCTAATGGGGAGAGAAACTCCTAGGGCCATGGTGATAGCTAGAAGGTGTTTTGCTATAGTTAGCTGGGTATACTAAACCCAATGGCTCATTCACAGTGAACTGTTTGGCTTGCCATAGTTTTGTTCCTACCCAAAGGCACTGGATTAAGATCATGCACATTCTGAGGTATCTGATCGGTATGAAAGACTGGGGTCTGTTCAACTCAAAATGGTAAGCTGTAAAAGTATAGAGTACACCGATACATAATACTTCTCAGACCCACATAGATGCCATTGTCAAATTGATTATGTATTTATGTACGGGGATATATAAAGATTCTTGGAGATCGATGAAGCAGACGGCGGTAGCTACACCTCGAACCACGAAGATTCTTGCACTTCATGAAGCTGGCAGAGAATGATGGTTGCGCTTTAAGACAAATCTCATCAACCGAAGTTGTGGCGCATTCTATCCAAGATAAAGCATCGACCATGTATAAAGACAATTCATCTTGCATCATTCAAGTCAATGGCAATTTATCAATGGCGACAGGACGAAACACATTTCACAGAAGCCATTTCAACCTTATGAATTATTAAAGGCAAATGAGATTGGCGTTGTCGAAGATATTTCAGAAGAAATATTTCCAAATACATGCACGAAGACTCTTGTATCACTTACGTTCAAGCAACTAGTACACAGAATCGACATGCAGAAGATTTACTTATCAATATCTCAGGGAAATCGACGTCAGGGGGAGTAGTCCTAGCTTGACGTGGACACATGCGTGTTGTACTCTTTTTCATGATAACATATTTTTTTATCCTAGGAGGTATTACTGGTTGGAGGTTTTGATGAGGCAACGTATACGCGTCCACAACCTGTACAGGGCATAACATTGTACTCTTTCCCTGTACAGTTTTTTGCCCAAGGGGGTTTTGCTAGGCAAAGGTTTTAATGAGGCAAGTCATCCTAGTATTGAACACCCCAAGGGGGAGTGCTAGGAGTTGGGTCCAAGCCCAAGCTAGGAACCTAACAGGGTTGGGGTGCCCTATATGGACTCCTAACAAGCCCATAGGATCGATAGGGTTATGGAAAGAGTTTGAGTAGATTAGGTAACTTTTGTTATATATATATATATATATATTATGTACAGAGGACAAGATGATAAATCAATAAGAAATATTTTTTTCTCTCTCTCCTTTTGTTCATACAATATAGTACTGTTATATTGCTTTAGATTGAATATCTCTCAACACTCTTAACTCTTAACAACTAAGAGATTATGTGGAGATCTTTTAGTAAAAATCTTGACTACAGATGCCATCAACTTTTGACACATGTCTCTTCTTTGTTGGTCTAGAATATATCTTTACTATGTCTTTAACATATAAAAGTTGGGCTATTATATATCTTTACTAAGTCATCTCTAGTAGTTGTCTTTAACATGTAAAAGTTGGGCTTTTAGGAAGGGCTTCATCACAATTGTTTTATTTCCTGCAATAGTAGCAATATAATTCAATTAGGCCCGATAAGACATTAAATGGAGTTCCAGATTATGTGAATTTAAGGACAAATATACGCATTTTTCATGCCTCATGGATCCACCAAGTTAATATATTGGTAGTCCCTTAGCAAAAGAAGATAAAATTAAACTCTTCCGTGGTTTCTTACGATTGCATTTAGCGTATGCAACAAACCTTTAAACCTATAGGACGAGTTGTTTCATAAGGGTTTTCAGTGAATATACCTACAAAATTCTATCAAAGCCGTTCAGGTATTATAAACAATTATAATTGTTGCTACTAGTATCTCTGAAAATGGTTGAATTCATCCAAAAGATATAACACTTAAACGAAGGTTAACCATTAAATACGTTAGAATTTGTCAAGTCAATTTTACTACCATCAGATTAGATCAAATGTCAGAAATGCATCCTTTTGTGTAGTGAATTTAGTTTCTGAAATTAAGATGTTTATTAATCCATCCAAATAACCTTAGCCTTATCTCGAGTATGGTGGAAGAAATCTAAAAGTTAGTTCGACAAGTAGCTTAGTTTATTCGCTCTTTTTACTAATTTTTTAGGGAAAATATATATCCAGACAAGTTTTTCAAGGTAAAACATTGCATTTGAGTTTTCATTTGCTCTTTTATACTTGCAACTTTCCCTTCTTCACATAGTTCTCAACTATACGTGTAGAGACTCGTTTTTTACTTTTTGGTTTCTTTCTTTCACATTTATTCATGGCTTTCCTCGAGATTGGTAAAAATTCTTCCTAACCCAAGTTGTTGATTAATCAAAAGGTGACAGTTAGTTTTAACAAAAACCTTAATAACATAGCTACGTGAAGTAAAAATATAAGGGTGTTTTTCTTCTGAAACACATCTAATAGGTGGCAGTACTAAAAACTTAAAAAATCTTAATGCACTAACAATTTACAGTTTAAAATAAACCATAACTTTTGAATTGTATCCCAAGTGCTACTCTAGAATTCTAAAATTGTCTAAAGATCAGAGTATATAAAATCTTATTTTTCCCACCCTCAAACTGAATTAACATATGTTCCCACAGTTGCTGAAAATGAAAAGAGCAAGATAAAATCTAGAAATATTACCTGAACACGATAAGGGTTACCTACCATAAGTGTTAAGTTAGTCTTTAGCCAGACTATGGTAGGAACCCCCCCCCCCAAACTAGATAAAATTATGGGTATAAATAAAGGTACCTATGCTGCATATGATGGGTCCCAAAGATTTATATCCTCGCCCGAACCAGTAAAGTACTCGTGAAATGGTTTAAATCTCTGTCCATTTACCTTATTAATGTTGCCAGTACGAGGGTTGAGAATTTCAATAACTATATGGGGAAAAACAATTTTGACAATGAACGCCCGGTCTAACGGGATTGAATTTTTTCAGAAAATAAATGAAGACACGAAAAATACAATATAACTTTTTAATCAACTTTAAAGGTCTTTCGCAGGATATTTTTTTCATGGAAAACCTTGGTTATTTCTTTGTATATCTTTGCATATTCATATGCATCTTTTCGAAGCTCATCCTATTCATTGAGTTGTAGCTTATGGTAGGACCCAACCGCTGAAGTGTCAAAGTTAAGCATTTTTATTGCCTAATAGGCTTTATGCTCAAGTTTGACAGGAAGGTATCATGCTTTGCCGTAAAGGAGTCAGTAATGAGACATTCCAATCGGGGTTTTATATACAATGCGATAAGCCCAAAGTGTATCAGTTAGTCTTATAGACCAATCTTTGCGATTTAGGTTAACCGTCTTTTGAAGAATATTTTTGATCTTCCGATTAAAAACTTACACTTTCCCACTAGTTTGCAGATGATAAGGTATTGCCACCTTATGGGTGATAACATACATTTTGCCAAGGGCAGCAAAAAAAAATGTTGTTAAAATGTAACCCCCCCCCCATTGCCAATGATAGCCCTCGGTGTTTCAAATCGAGAAAAAATAATTTATTTTAAAAAATTAAGAACAACAACAATGTTATTCGTTCTCGATAGGATGGCTTCAACCCATTTCGAGACATAGTCCACTACAACTTGGATGTACTCATATCCAAAAGACTTGGGAAAATGGTCCATAAAATCAATGCCCCAATGCCCCAAACATCAAATGGATCAATAACCAAAATAGGGGATAAATGTATCATATTTCGTTGAGAAAGGGCACCATTTTCTGGCATCTCTCGCACGCTTTGCAAAATGCATGCGCATCGTAAAATAAGGTAGGCCAATAGAAACTGCACTATAAAATCTTTATCGCAGTTTTCTTAGAGCTAAAGCAACCTCCACATGCTTGGGTATGACAGAATGATAAAATGTTGGTAAACTCAGACTGGGGGATAGATTTCCTAAAGATTTGGTCAGTATAATACTTGAGCAAATATGGATCATCTCAAAAGAAGTACTTTACTTGACTAAAAAAATTTGATCTTTATCAGGTTCAGTCCAATGATCGGGAATGGTGTCTGTGGCTAAGTAATTAGCAATGTCTGCAAACCACGTAAAATCAAAATTGAATTCATAGCCATAAGCTGTTCATCTGGGAAGGATTCCCTAATCGGTAAGAACTCGTTAGTAGACTCAATCATTATGCGGGAAAGATGGTCGGCTGCTACATTTTTTAACCTTTTTCTCTCTCGAATCTCGAGGTTAAACTCCTGCAAAAGTAATACCCATCGGATTAGTCATGCCTTAGCATCTTTCATGGACAAAAGATGTCGAAGCGTGGCATGATCCGTATAAACAATCACTTTAGATCATATTAGATATGATCTAAACTTTCCTAGCGTATAAACAATGGCCAAAAATTATTTATCGGTGGTCGTGTAATTTAATTGGGCATCATTTAACGTTAGATGACATGGGAACGTTTATCAATCTCTTATCTCAAAACAGCGTCTATAGAGTACTCATAGGCATTACATATTAACTCGAATGGCTCACTCCAAATAGGTGGTCTAATAATGGGTACAGTTGTAAGCTGGGTCTTAAGCTTCTCAAAAGCTACAAGACAAGGTGCATCAAACTCATAGGCCACATCTTTGGCCAAAAGGTTGCTTAATGGACGATCGATCTTACTAAAATCTTGGATAAAATGACGGTAGAAACCTACATATCCTTGAAAGGAACAGACGTTCTTAACATTTTGCTATGGGGACTCCTTAACATTTTGTAGTGAGGGATGGTTAGAAATGATATATATTTTGGCATGATCAACTTTTATTCCTTTTTTAGAGATGAAATGCCCCAGAACTATCCCATTTTCACCGTAAAGTGACATTTCTCCCAATTTAAAATAAGGTTTTTTTCTTGGCATTTGAGTAATACTAGAGAAAGATGGTGAAGACATTAATTAGTCAAACGAGTTGCCAAATAATGAGAAGTCATCCATAAAAACTTCTAGGAGTCGCTCTACCATGTCAGAAAAAATGCTTAACATGCAACGCTCAAATGTCGCAGGAGCATTACATAAGCCAAAAGGCTTGGGACGGTAGGCAAATGTACCGAAAGGACATATAAAAGTCATTTTCTCTTGGTCCTCAGGTGCAATGGGTATTTGATTGTACCCAGAGTAGCTATCTTGGAAGCAATAAAATTTATGCCCAGCGAGTCCCTCGAGTATCTGGTCAATGAAGGGTATGGGGAAATTATCTTTCCTAGTGACCAAATTAAGATTCATATAGTCTATGCAGACTCTCTATCTAGTGTTCCTTCTAGTGGGTACGAGTTCGTTATTCTTGTTCTTTACAACGGCGATTTCCAACTATTTCAGGACAATATGGATTGGGCTAACCCACAGACTATTAGAAATGGGATATATGATCTCAGCATCAAGGAGTTTTAAAACCTCTTTCTGAACTACTTTGGTTATTATCGGGTTCAATCTCCATTGTCCTTCCCTGGACATTTTGCAGTATCTTCTAATTTAATTTTATGCATGTAAATCGAGGGACTAATTCTCTTAATGTCCTCTATACTCCAGCCAATGTCTTTCATATTTCTCTTAAGAACGTGAATCAACTATTCTTCCTGAAGGGTTCTAAATCAGTGGCAATAATAACGGGCATAGTTTTTTTTAGACCTAGAAAAACATACTTAAGGTTAAAGGGAAACGGTTTAAGCTCGATCTTTGGGGAGGTTACTTGAGCCTCCGTAATGGGTTTCTTTGCATCTAGGATTTCACGTTCACCTTTCACCTTTGAAATCTCTAAAGGCAAATTCAATAAGGTTGTCACCTCATGGATGTACGAATCGTCCTCACAATCTCTACCAAATTGGCCAAGAATTCCCCTAAAGGATCAGAAGTACTTGACCTCTTAAAAGTGTTACTGACAAGACTCTGGATCATATTACACTCGAGTGGTTCAGAATTATACGAGGAATGCGACACATTGAAGATATTTAATTCTATTATCATGTTCCCGAATGCCAACTTTATAATTCCATTGCGATAGTTAATTATCGCATTAGCTATTGCTAAAGAGGGGCGACCAAGAATCACAGGGATCTTGTCCTCAGGGTTTACCACTGGCTCAGTGTCTAATACAACAAAATGTATTGTATATACAAACTGTTAAATCTGAATCAACACATCTTCAACCACTCCTCTAGGAATCCTAATGAACCAGTTCGCAAGCTGCAGGGACCCATTTGTGGGTTTAAGTACTCCGATATCCAATTACTCATAGACAGAGTAAGGAATGAGGTTCACGACGACACCTAAATCAAGTAAAGCTCTTCCTATCTTGTAGGTCCCAATTGTACATGATATTGTAGGACATCCCAGATCTTTATACTTGTGAGGGGATTATTGCAAAAGGATAAAGTAATATGTGCATCTAAAAGAATAAACGTATCGCTCTCGTGACCATGAAAAGCCTTTTTCGAGACATGTATGCACCACTTTATAGTGCAAAGATCCTTGAGGAATTTGGCATACTGTGGAATGCGTTTTATGGCTGTAAGGATTGGAATGTTAATCATACAATGCTTAAAATTCCCTAGAATCTCTTTATAGACATTTCCCTTCTTAGCTAAGGATAACCGTTGGGGAAAAGGAGCCATCGGCTAAACATATGTTATTGTAGTTTCTTCCTCACTCGCAGGTTCTTCTATGGGTTTACTATGAATTTTCTCCTCGGGTTCCTTAGGATTGTGTACCAGATTATCAACTTTCTTACCACTTTTAAGAGAAATGATGGTATTGACTCCATCACGATTGAAGGATCTAAGATGTTCATTATTCCCTTTGAGATTTGCTTGAGTTTGATTGGGGAATATTTCTTTGTTTCTCGTGCATATCTTTGTTGCTATTTGACCAAGTTGACCCTCAAGTTTAGCAATAGAAGATTGGGTGAGGGCTCATTTGGCTGTGCGGTTGATAAAAAGTGCTACCAGAAGAACTTCCTTGGTGGTAATTTCCACTTCCCCAAGAATTGGAGTTGTTAGAATTATTATTCCATCCACCGTTGAAAGGTTGCCTATTGGGACGTTGATACATGGCATTGGCCTGGTCTTTTCTACCCTCTCTTAAACTAAACATGTCAGGGAAATCTTGGACCAGATGGTCAGAACTCTCACAAACTACATATAGTGGCATCGCCACGTGGTTAACAAAAGAAGTACTAGGGTGTTTTTCCCTTTTACGCCGATCTCTAAGTTCAATTTTATCAAGAATTATTCTAAGAGTGGTAGACTCTGAATTATAGTCCACTTGGTACACATTTGCATGGTGACAAGGTCTTTTATCTCTCATCGTTTGCCATTGGTAAGACTTATCTGCTACATCATTTAAGAATGTTCAAGCTTCAGTGTCAGTTTTCTCATCGAATGTTCCCGGGCACATAGACTGAACACGAGCTCTAATATCATAGTCTAGACCTTCATAGAGAGTTTGAGCTATATCAATCAGCTGAATCCCGTGATGTGGATATCTTGCTCTAAATCTCTAAACCGTTGTAGGTAATCATATAATGACTCTTTTCAGTTTTGTATGAAGCTATAAATACTGTGTCATACCTTAGCAATTCTGTGGTTAGGGAAGTATTTTTTAAAAAACTCCTTAACGAGTTGTTTAAATGTGTTTACAGAGTTCTCCTTAAGAGTGTACAACCAATCACTTGTGTTTCCCATAAGGGAAAAATGAAACACGCGTAATTTTAGAGAATCCTCTGTAATACGTTCAAAGTTTAATAGAAGCATATGATCCTTAAAGTCCATAAGATGGTTATATGGGTTTTCAGTGGGACTACCATAGAATTTGGAGAGCATAGACAAAAATCCCAGTTTTAACTCAAAATTTCATACATTTCTAAGTATCACAATACATGATGGTGTACTAACCACTGTAGGATGCATTTGATTGCGGAGAATGATTCTCTCCGCACCAACGATAGGTTCGGGACTGTTCTCATTAACTCCGCCCATCTTGACTTTAGCAATTTTCATAGTTCGAGTTTGGGTATTACCCCAATTAAGCATACAAATCCATCAATAAATGCAAATACACTAAAAGACCTAAGAATGATGTAAGCAGACAAAATGTTTTACTAGTATCTTTTTAAGTCAAGTTGTGAATCCGGTCTTAGGGTTTAATGCTCCTACTTCTGACAGTGGATCGATTCACACTTGAGTTGCTTGTACTCGCTTTAGCGATAGCTTGCGTGCAATTTTAGTCACCTAGAAGCACCTATGCTGGAAGGCGGGGCGAGCCGCTTAGAGTCACCTATCCACACTAGCTGTATTAGGGAACATACATCCTCCAGCAAATGTAGCCACTTATCGGGTTTTCCTATTGAACGTGTTGCTCCAGGTCCGAGTGAAGCCTTTTGATTAACTATATTTTTTTATGACTTTTTAAAATGGTCGGGATTGTCGATTCCAAAAAGATTAAAACCGGGTGATGAACTCCCAGGGTCCTAATGCGTGGGCACACACGAATGATGAAATCTCAATTTGGTTTACCTTTATCTACGCGTAATTGCAAAAAAGAAAGAAAGAAAATACTTAACCAATCAAACAATAATT
Organism: Kingdonia uniflora; assembly: GCA_014058105.1. Taxonomy (NCBI): domain Eukaryota; kingdom Viridiplantae; phylum Streptophyta; class Magnoliopsida; order Ranunculales; family Circaeasteraceae; genus Kingdonia; species Kingdonia uniflora. The sequence continues at coordinate 3,396,494 of JACGCM010000622.1, forward strand.
GAACAATGATAGACCGCGACAGGGAGAGTGCGGTAAAAAGATAATTACTTACAGGGAGGCCTTTAAGAGGCACGTTTGGCCCACTTGGGATTGTTGGTGAAGCATACGTTGAAACGATTTCCGACCCTAATGGAGGTTCTAATATGTTGTACATGAAAAAAGTCGCAATTTCCTCACCTTACAAAGCGCTACTAAAAATCTTTACACAATTTTTTTCTTCTCAAGGAACAACACTAAAATAAATAATTAAGAAACTAAAAGTCTTCGTTGCTTTTCATTTCTTTGATGTTCTTAATCAGGAGAAGGAACAACACTAAAATAAATAATTAAGAAACTAAAAGTCTTCGTTGCTTTTCATTTCTTTGATGTTCTTAATCAGGAGAAGTGATAGAGGCCAAAACCGAAACGTGTCACGATAACTTTTTCTATGTGGGTCCAAACTTTTATCTTTTTAAGCAAAACAAAACAAATCACATAATAATTACGTAATGATTACACAATAATATATATTAAAAACAAAATGATTAATAAGATGGCTGCCAAAGTCATGTATGTAATCTTTGATGATGCAGGGCTGACTCAAGCTATCACGTGCTTCTTCTAACTCGGGTTTCTCCACCATACATTGATAAAGTTGAGGTTCTGGACCCCACGCTGTCTCACCTTTTCTTAACCTACACAGCAAAGAAAAAGAAAAAGAAAAAAAAAACCCAATACCTTTCAAACAGAAACAAAAATGGAAACCAAATAAATAGTTATGATTAATACTAACCTAAGATTAAGATTAATAGTAACCTAAGATTAGTAAATTATCAAACAAAACGAAAATTTAATAAAAGACCCACGATTTGAAAATCATTGCATCCCCGACAACGGTGTAATTTGATAAACTGTATCAAATCGGGTGTTGCAGTATAAGTTAGGGTTATCGTTGTTCTCAGGGATGAGTATATCAAATCATGTTGCTTTTATCAAATTGAATTACTGAAAATTTGCAATTTACTATGAAGAATATAAAAAACTTGATTATAAATTAATAGGGAATTTACATTGATTCACCAAAAGTGGCTTCATAAGTACAAATTAAATTCCTCTCATCTTTTCTCTCTCTCCTCAAAAGTAAAAGAAAAGCTATGGTGGAAAGAGATTCATTTTATCTTTCTCGGCCTCTGTCTTTATAAGCTAACAAATTCCTCCTAACTCTTAACAACTAAGAGATTTGGTGGAGATTTTTTAGTAAAAATCTTGACTACACATGCCATCAAATTTTTACACATGTCTCTTCTTTGTTGGTCTAGAATATATCTTCACTAAGTTATCTCCAGTAGTTGTCTTTAGCATGTAAAAGTTGGGCTTTTAGGAAGGGTTTCGTCACAATTGTTTTAATTCATGCAATAGTAGTAATATAATTCAATTAGGCTCGATAAGACATTAAATGAGGTTCAAGATTATGTGAATTAAAAGACAAATATAAGTATTTTTTGTGCCTGTCATGGATCCACCTAGTTTATACCTCATTTTTGTATATATACAGATTCAACTTTTACTGCAATTGACATTCCAAGACCAGACATGAAATTTGTCTTTAACACATGCACTTTAATCGCTTGAGCAGAGACACAAATTCTAGCTTTAGAGGCCTAACATATGAGCTAACCAACCAGGAGTTTGAGGCACTGCAACAAAAAGGTTAAAAAAGAAGGGCAGTAGTTCGTCGTTTTTACTTAAAAACGAGGGGAATTGCCGTCGCTTTACCTGTTGCCGTTTGTTATCCGCATTTTTTTGTATCGCTATTGACCGACGCTTTTTAAGGGCAATACAACTACTCATACCTATCGCTAAATTGCGACAACACGAACCGTCGTCTTTTCCCAGTCAAATAAAGTATTAACGACTAAACTCCGAACTCATGCTTATTTTTCAGAGTAATTACAGTTGTTACTGTAGTGGCTTATTTTTCATCTCGAACTCATGCTTCATCTTCGACCATCATACGACCACTCAACCTCATCAACATACACGTGACATAGTGTATGACATATTACAATTACAGAGTTCTAGTCATCACTTTCGACCTTTACATCAACAGTTCGAGCCAACAAACACACAGTCATCAATGAAGCCGTTACAAAATAGCAAGATCGGACTGTTACACAATCAGATCAAAGATTATCAAATATATATTGTAATGTCCATCATTAAGGATAATAATGGTCGTCAAACGGTCATATTATAAGACCTATAAATAGGACTAGAGAATTCCAGAAGAAGGACAAAATGATATTTACTCAACACTCTATACAGAACTATTCAAAACCTCTATTGTAATAGTTAGTAATCCTCAATAAAATATCTCTTTTTCTAAATCATCAAGAGAGGTCATAGTTTTTAACCTATTCAAATGTTTTCTACACTAAACTTTGTGCTAATTGTCACTCTTTATTTTCTAATAGTTCGGAATATCTTTGGTGTAAAGACTAAGTTCAGATCATGAAATTCGGTTATTATATTTGGTGTCGTCCGTGGGAACGAAGTTCTCAAACTCATTATCTCAGAAAATAGCTAATTATCTTTCTACGATATGACACTTCTAGACCAAAGTACGCCGATTTCTTCAGGAGAAGGAAACACCGCACTAGCAGAATTGCAGGCCAATCTAAACTCCGAAACTCAAAGGCGAGCCGCTCTGGAGCAACAGCTGGCAAGCGTACAAGATGCATTGAAGATTCTGCAGAGTCAACCGATTGTAGCCCAGAAGAGCAAAGACGTGCTGCTGCCAGCTGCTTCACGAGTTTTCATTCTCGACCGGATAGGACCTCATGAGAACAATCTGGGAGGTAAATTTTATAAGCAACATGGGGGTGAGCCCTATCTGGTACAGGAAGTTCACCAAGAAGTTGATGGAGGACTTGTTGGAGTTAGGCAAGCAGAGAACTACCCTGAGGAAAAGTTTGTATTCCAGTACGTGATCGATTAAGTAAAGGAAGTGACGACTACAACCCTCGAGAAGGACGCGTCCCACCACTGGCCATTACAGCTCATCAGTACATGACTCAGAAACATATTGAAAAATGTATCAAAGAACTGTTTGATTCTCAGGCTCAAACCACTAAAGGCATTCACAACAGGTTACAGAAGAGCCCGATTGCTTAGAAATTATTAGATGGCGAGGTTCCCACCGATTTTTACACACCATAAATTAGAAAATACATGGGAAATGATCCAGTGAAGAATGTTTAAGAATTCTAGGATGCTCTCGGTTTGCATTCTACATCCAACCACATTCTATGCCGGCTCTTTCCTACCATTTTATTTGGCAAGCCTTTGCGATGGTTCCATTCTCTACCAGAAGGGTCCATTACGACTTTCGAACAATTGCGGGAATATTTCGTCAAGAACTACTCGCATAACAGAGATAAAGAGGAGAATTTGTATTCTCTGTTCAACCTTAAGCAAGTACCAAGGGAGAAGCTCAAAACATTTACTGAGAATTTCTTGGAGTTAGCTAGGAAAGTGGACCGACTAGATCAAAAGATTACTATTTCATCCTTCACCAATGCTTTGCTTGTGAATAGTAGAGCGAAGGAGTACCTGATTCTAAATAAACCTACAACTTTGGAAGACATGATCGAGAAGGTTAACGGATATATCAATCTCGAAAGAATGGTATCTGAAAGAGAAAAAGCTCAAAATCAACCTTGACAGCACGAGATCGGTCCACAGGTCAAGATTTCAATCGCGCTGCTGATCACGGAGGAGACAGAAAGATGACTAAATCTAATGACGATCAACCTCGGAAAGGCAATAATATGCTAAAACCCTATCTTCCCAAGATCACTGTTACCATAGCCAACATATATCCTATACTTAAAAAGGATAAGTTTTTTTCATAATTCCTAGTATCTCCAACACATCAAGAACAAACCATATTGTATTCACCACAAAGTCTGACATCATGAGACAAAACATTGCTTCACTCTACAATGACTGTTGGAATATAATTTTACAGATGAGCGAATACATGAGTACATCATGGAGATCGTACAAGTCGAAGAAACGATAGAAGAGAAACATATGTACCATATCTCCCTCAGCCTCTTTATCGAGACTCATACCATTAATAGATTGATCAGATGCAAAAGACGACATATTGGCCAATATCACAATCTATCTATGGTCGACAAAGAAGCTCGATTACTCCATGCTTCTAGTTCCCAGCGCACAGGGATCTCTTTAGAAGATTATGACGCTCGACATGTCAAATTTCTTCTTCATGATGCACTCGTGATCATGTTAAAAATGAGAAATGTCGTGCTACATACAATGATGGTAGATACTGGCAGTAGCATTGAACTGCTTTTCCAAAGTACGATTGATCAGATGGGACTGGCCGAAAAAGTTCAACCTAGTGACGTCGACATCAGTGGGTTCAACGGCTCTAAGGAAGAACGTATAGGAAAGATTATACTTCCTATTACAGCAGGTCCAACAATAGTCAAAGTAGTATTATACGTTATAAATGCAAGATCGCACTATCTGGGGAACATGGGATGTTATTGGCTGCATAACATGCGAGCTATCCCATCAACCTATCATTTGGCACTACAATTCTATTGGAATGGCGACATTTATGAAATTAAAGGCAGTCAAAAGCTAGCCTGAGCTTGTTAAAATTCTGTTACCACTGTGACAGAACCATCAATACCACTGTGACAGTCAAAAGCTAGCCTGAACATTACAGAGAACTTTACAGACAATGAACTGCCAAATACAAAATCTACATAGTACATCAAGATTAGTGAAGATAAAAGGGGCACCTACATTGAAACTCTTTTACCTATAACAGAGAATAATGCTCTTACTCAATTTCTCAAAGATAACAGTGACGTCTTTGCTTGGACGTTTCACAAAATGTCAGACATTGATCCAAATTTAGCCTGTCATAAGCTTGGTTTAAAGGATAAAGCTGAGGCAGTCAAGTAAAAATAGATAACTTAGTACCGAGACTCTGAGAAGAGGTCAATAAAGAGATTGATAAACTTATTGAAGTTGGTTTTATCCGAAAAGCCAACTACCTAGAATGGATATTAAACATTGTGGCAGTGCCGAAGAAAAATGAAAAAATTGAAGTCTGCGTGGATTTCACAGACCTCAATAAACATACTCCAAAATATAGCTTTTTACTTTCTATCATCAATTATATGCTCGATTCTACCGCAGGGCACGAACTCTTATCTATGATGGACACTGCATCAGGGTATAACCAGAGACTTCTATTAACCAAAGATCAAGAAAAATGGTTTTAATTACATAACATGGTTTGTATTGCTACAAAGTTATACCTTTCGGACTCAAGAATGTTGGAGCCACTAACCAAGATTGATGACACAGATGTTCAAAGATCATCTCAGGAAAATGATGAAAGTTTACATTGATAATATGTTGTGTTAAAGTCTAAAGAAGGAAAACCATCTTACAGATTTGCACACAGCCTTCAAAATTCTTTGGTCTTATAAAATGAGACTCAATCCTGATAAGTGCCAATTCGGAGTCCAATCCAGAAAATTCTTGGGCCATTTGATAAGCAGGCAGGGCATAAAAGCTGACCCAGATCGTATTCGTGCACTGTTATCTATGCCTTCTCCAAGGATGAAAAAAGGCGTACTGAAGTTAGTTGGCAAGATAGCGGCAATTAATCATTTTTTTCCAAATCTTCAAATTGGTATTAATGGTTATTCGACCTACTGCGTGAAGGGACAAAGAAAAAGAAACCTAAAAAAGATCCTAAGATCAAATGGATTGCAGAATGTGAAGCAGCTTTCCAGGAACTCAAGCGTTATTTGGGAAAGCCACCAGTAATGAGTATACCAAGGAATGAGAAGAGCTCACCATATATCTTACCCTTACTGGGAAATCCTTGAGTTCAGTCCTCATTTGAATTGAAGAGAAGACAGAGAAACCAGTCCACTTCATCAACAAAACTCTCATTCAAACATAGTCACAACATACTAAGATTGAGAAACTATTGTTAGCTCTCGTTTACACATTACAGAAGTTAAAACAATATTTTCAAGCTCACTCAGTTCGAGTCATGACAAATTATCCTTTATGTGAAATCTTGTCCAAACGAGTTCAGTAATATTCGGTAACTCTCGGTGAGCACGATATACATTTCGAACCACGGCAATCCGAAAAAGGCCAAGCAGTAGCAGATTTCCTTGCAGACTTCCCAGTAGATGATCCTGACTGGGAAGAAGATAGTACATAAATCAATGAAGAACAGTTTGAGAAAAAGTTAGATTAGATATCCAAGAAAGGTTGATGCCTTCTCACTGATGGTTCTACCGGACCTGCGGGGTCAGGCATCGGTATCGTCCTTATCATGCCTTTCAATGACAGAATTAAAAAAGACAATCAGACTCAACTTCCAAGCCACCAACAATGAGACAGAATATGAGGTACTAATTCACGGTCTGGATATGGCTTTGAAAATTAGGGTTCTCGAGTTATCTGTATACGCAGACTCTTTACTCATAGTAAACCATTATACAGATAAATTTCAGATAAATGGAAAAATGATTGATTACGCCGTAGCAGTAGCCGACAGAATGAGCAGATTTAAGAAGGTTACCATCAAACATTTGCCTTGTAGAGAAAATAGACATTCTGATTCCCTTACCTATCTCATGGGAGTCCTCAAAACAGAAGCTCGATATCTTAAGATCGAAGTAATATCCATCCCCAACATTAACATCATCAGTTCAAATTTTGTTAATACTAAGGGTGGTAGAGAGGATGAGGACGATTGGAGATAACCTTTCCTCACATATATATCAGCCCAAAAAAAAAGTTTGACGGGGAACTCCTCAAAGATCTTAGTGAAAGAAGACGTGTGCTTGATAATGCAAAATGGTATGTCGTGGCTGATAACTTTCTTTTTAAACTATTAGTGACAGGACCCTACCTCTAATGTTTATATGATAAAGAGGCTCAAAACTTCCTGTATGAACTTCACGAAGGCACTTGTGGGCCTCATGTAGCAGGATAATCTTTAGCAAACCTAGCTCTTATACAAGGAGTTTTTTGGCCTAAAATGAAAGCTCAAGCCATCGAATATGCGAGTAAGTATGATGCCTGCCAATAACATGGACCCCAAATTTGAGCTCCAACTTTGGAATTATATTCGAGCAAGGTTGTATGGCCATTCAGAAGATGGGCCCTCTACCTCGTGGGACAATTCCCAACTGCACCAGGAAAAAGAAGGTACCTTCTCGTAGTAACAAACTACTTTACCAAATGGGCAGAAGTAGTTCCTTTATGTCGCACATGTAAAGATTAAGTTATCAAGTTTAAATGGGAAACCATCATCATACGGTTTGGCTGTCCCCACCTCATCAGAATCGATAATGGACCTCAGTTCGTTGGCTCCAGAGTCATTGAGTTCCTCAACCAACACAACATCTTCCACACTTCTTCTAATCCATATTACCCACAAGGAAATGGTCAGGCCAAAATCACCAATCGCACTATCGTCGGCGGAATCAAAAAGTGTTTGACAGATAAGAAGGGTAATTGGGTACAAGAATTACCACATGTGTTATGGGCATATCAAACAATGCCTCAAGTATCGACTGGATGCACGCCATTTCTGTTGGTGTACGGTACTGAAGCAATCATCCCCACTCAATATCATCATCATTATGTGACCATACCATGATAGACAAAAAAAAAGAATTCCAGTTGGCATATAATTTGTATTGGATTGAAGAAATGAGAGACAAAGTAATCATGAACTTAGGCAGATACCATCAGGCTTTAGCCATATCTTATAATAAATGAGTTCGTCATCGAGAGTTCGAAATTAAAAACCTCATTCTCTGAGAAATACCAAAGCACATAAAGGAAGTTAATGTTGGAAAGTTCACAACAAATTGGGAAGGTCCTTTTATCATTATTGGAAAAAGTGGACTTGGTTCTTATGACCTCGCCATCGAATATGAGGATCGAGTGCCTAATCCTTGGAACACAAGGAGATTGAAGCTATATCGAAGATAATAATCTATCATAGATTCATAGTGTACTTTTCTAATAAATCTATCATCTTGTATGTCGGTCTTACATCAATGAAATACTTATGTTTGATCACCTTACATCAGAGTACTTTCTAATATTTCATATAGTACTCTATCTAGCCTTCTCTGTACGTCAATCTTACAATAATGAAATATTTGTGTTTGGTTGCCCTACATTACAGTACTTTTCTAATATATTATACAAGTACTTCTATATACAGGTTACATTTCTAAAAATATCGCAGATTACTAGTGGGTTTACCCCATTCTGTTATATTATAGATTATTTGTTGCTTCAGCCGAACTAATCTTTTATTACTTTATAGATCGTTTGTTACTTCAGTAGTATTGATCTTCTATTACTTTACAGATCGTTTGTTACTTCAGCCGAAGTGATTTTCTATTATATTACAGATCGTTTGATGTTTTAGCCGAACTGATCTTCTATTATCGTTTGTTGCTTCAGCCAAATTGATATTCTCTTATACTTCAGATCGTTTATAGCTTCAGCCAGATCATTTGTTGCTTCAGCCGAACTGATCTTCTATTATATCGTTTGTTGCTTCAGCCAAACCAACCCTCTATTATACGATAGGATGACTAGTAGCACTATAAAACAACTACTAGACTTCTGCTCTATAATTGGTTCATCAGAAGGTCAGTACAAATATATACAAATCGCTAATATTGTTATCAGTCGAACTTTACTACACTTTATATACCATAATTTTATTGTTATAGTACGGATAATTCTTCCTTATAGAGTTATAGTAATCATGCCTCATCAACTACTCGAGCTATCAGGTAACACATCGTCACGCAAACATTCCCCATGAAGTTGTCGACGCATCATCTCTAGCATCCTCCCCTTAATAATTTGTTTTTCTTCTTTAAACTTACTCTTTGAAAATGTACCAATTCTTGCCATTTTGCAATCCAGATACTCAGATCGGACCAACCACATATCACATTGTACATCATTGGCAACCAGGCTGTCATATATAGTTTTGCTTTCCGCTTCTAGTCTATTAAACTCAAATACAAAGAAGGAGATCACGACCGTCATTTGTCTTTCATGCACATCACCTGGCTCACATTTTACTTTATTAGGAAGAACAAGCTCTGTATGCTTTCCTTTAGCCTTCTTCCGCATAGCTTCCAAACTTGCAGCATTTTTCCATCACTCTTTTTTTATTCAACGTCGCATCATTTCGAGACTCCATCACTATCATGAATTCATCCGTATGAGCAACCAGAGCTATCGCTCCCTCCACTTCAGACTCATTTTAACTTTTATCTACAGTATATTCATCAAGATTTATTTTGGCTTTAAAAAGATGAGACTCTAACTTAGTCTTCGTGCTGCGCAGTTCCCCATTCTCCCCTTGATACTCCAAAACGTCTAACTTCAATGCTTGAACAATATTCTCTATAGTACATATCTGGAACCAATACCTTTTTATTAATTCGTTCTATTCATTATGAGACTCTTCTGCCTCTTTCAATCCTATATTAGTAACGTACCACAATCCTTCATATGTACGAGCATGCCAATTTTCCTCCTTCACAGCAGCTCGTACATCAGTTATTTCTGCCTCAAGCGTATTTATTTGAAAATGCAATTCTTTAATGTTCTCATCTCCTTTCTTCAACAACGCCAACAACTCTGTCACTTTGGGTTGCACCGGCTTTGGCTCCGCCTCGTGTGGTATTCTTCATTCCATAATATCAAGCTCCTATTTTATTATAGCTTCTCTTAACCCATCCATTTTTCTTAGCTCAATGGCTAGTTCAACTTCTTTATCTTATAGTTGTTCGGTCAAACGAGCAACTGTGCTTCGTTCTTCTGTTACTATCACCTCCATTTTTTCTTTTAAATAAGTAACATTTTTCAGTGTTTCCTGTTGGTGATCCAGATCAGCATTCAGTTTTTTGTTTAAAGCAAGTAACACTTCACACTGCTTCTGAGCCTCTGTTAATTCACCCTGCAGTCACAGTCAACTTTCACATACATGATAGTTTGTGTATCCAAAATAGTTTGCATATAACAGTTTAACATTCTGTTATTTCCTACTATTTCAAACAACTTACATATTGTTGGTCGGTTATTGGTTCGTCTAATTCGATCAAGCAGATTACATATGACAGGTCGGTTATGAGCTCGTCCAAATTCGATCAATTAGATTACATATTATGGGTCAGTTATTGGTTCGACCACTTTGAAAACAGAAAATTTGAATAAGATCAATACATATCTTAATATATATACGATCATAACAAAAAATAGATTTCATTTATCATCAAAACAGTATGCCAAAATCTAACGCATATACAAGTTTGTAAGAAATCAGAATACTTTACTTTTGCTTCTTCGAGCTACGAGAAGACTGCCCCTTATATCTCACACTCTTTGAGTTTTCTACTTGAACATCTAAATGAGCTATAAAGGTTGCCACCTCTTACTGGCGTTGCTTTTGCCGTGACCGAGGTATCAGGCTCTCGACCTCCTCCTCATCTTCTTCTGGCAAATTTTCTTTTGCTTTAGGAATTGGTTTTTCAACAACCTTTTTCTCCTTATCCTTTGGAAACCACATATTTTTTACTTTTTCGTTCTCTATATCAAAATCATTCCCATAATCTATTACATACTTCCTAAATTCGTTCTCTACCCTCACCAGCTCCTATCCGTAATACTCAATAACACTTTTAATATGACGCTCATGCTCCGTGGGAACTGTAACTTTTGCTCATGATGGATACAGATGCTCTTTCAACTGTATGTGCGCCCTGTGCAGACGCTTACACGTTTCTTTTTGTAATACACCTAACGCCCTCACATCACTTTTTACCTTCTTTCGAACAAATTTTTCTTTCGACAATAGAGTCGCTAAAGACATTTTTTGCTCCATATGTTACGTCAATACATCTTGCAACTCCTTTATCTCACCCTCTAACTTTTGTTGTACCTCTATTTGCTCTTTCCTTATCCTAAAAAATGTAATCCTCATGGTACTCAGGTCCTACATAAAGCCAAAAGCATCAGGTAAAGGTTCTACATCAGCTCATATAACGGACACTCCAGCTCGAGCTGAACATTTTTTTGCCTCTGTACTATGACGATTACGTGCTTCTTGAGCTATAAATATTACTCGAACTGGGTCAGGTACTATACCCTTTTTTTTCAAGAGTTCTACATAAGCTTCTTTTAAACCTCGTTCACTATCTACTTCGACCTTAAAATACAATGTCAGAGCTACCAACAACTTTTGACACCTAGCCTTCTCACTTGGGATGTTGAAACAGGTCAAGTCTTTCAGTTTTTGTACTGACACCCCCCTTTACTCTTCCTTTCTTAAAATATTATCCCTTTCTATTTTTATTTTAGTATATCTACACTGAATGTCATATAATTCTTTAAAAAAATTCTCTGAGTTAGACTTAAACTGTCTTCTCTCATACTCAGTTCTATTTAATACCTGTTGAATACGAGCTACCAAATCCCTTGCTCTGCTCAACGATTTCTCTAGAGTAGACCTAGTATTTCTCAACCGCTCTACCTCCTTCACATATTACAAATATCATGTTATTATACATACATTCAAACAGAGCATATTAAAAAACGGGTCTATCAAACTTAAATAGTTTTACGACCATATAGAGTACAATCCCATCACAGACAAACGAACAACATAGTTTGAAATAGAATACCACAGATTGATTAAAGATTATTGCTGATTTCTACCTCAAATGGAGGATCCATTTTCTTATCAGCAGCTACAATTGGTACAGTTCGTAAAGCAGTTAAATCAGCTGGAGCAACTGTATCTCCCACCACTTCGTCTTTTGCCTCTGCCACAAAGACTATATCTTTATATTTGCCAGTCTGGTCAAACTCTACATTAGCGGCAGTCAACCCAAAGCAGCAATAAGATTGAAGAAAAAATTTTATTTCCACCTGTAATGCAGTGCATGCTTGAGACATTACCTCATCATGCTCGGACAGCTCTGTATTCCGCTCTTCAGCAGCCTTTACGTCTTTAACTTTCTTCTTTTTCCCTATCTCAAGCTCATTTTCGGGATCCTTCATTCGAGCCGTTTGAGCATCCAGCCTTTGAGTAAGCTGTCCAAACTCTTGGCTCCTCTTCTCAATAAACTTCGTTGCCCCTTCATCAGCATCAAGAGCTATTAATACAAAGACATACAAGTTCAGTACAACATCTCATATTCTAATACAGTACATAAAATATTTCAATACATACCACAAAATTCTGCTCCTGAAACATGTTATCAGGCTGATGCGGATCAGCCCCTGCCATTGTACAATATTTTTGCTCTAATTCTCTCATCTTGGCCACAACTTTGGCATTAGTGCGGTTACTTCCCTCTCCTTCATGCCGCTTCCTTTTAAGCGAACCCAACTTTGCAGGAGCGACGTCACTCACCACCTGCTCCTCTACTATGTCTCTAGCAGCAGGTTTAACGACCTATTTATCTGGAACTACACCCACAGTTGAAATGGGAGCTTTTGGAGCTGATTTTCTCACCTTCCGCATCGTCTGTTTCATATTCGTATTTTTTGGCTCAGGCGGAGGAAGGCTGGTAAAATCATCTACAGAAAAATGGGTCTTCTTCTTTTTAGCCATAGCTCAATTCTCGTGGGCTCATTGAACTTTGGGCACTCTCGAGTCTAACCTCTTATTCCTCCGAATACCTAACTCACAAAGTACTTGATTTAACTTGACCTGCTCAAGAGCTACACAGTTGAACAAGCTGATATTTGTAGGCAGATATGTGGGATTGGGACCAGATAAACAAGAAACAAGACAATGTTTAATTGCTCGAAGGCACGCTGACAGTTAGTCGAAGTTAACAAATATTACTTACCCGGATTATAATATTTATGGTTAAGGACGAGCGCTAGTTCATCTGGAACATGCATACAATTGCCCTCTACCCATTCAAGGTGGTCATTCCATGGTCTACCCACAGATTCAAAGTCATTAAATTTTGGCCTAGAAGAATCACTATACAGGTAACCACTATTACAACTTTTGACGAACTTCCATTTATAATATTTCAACACGTCCTCAACCACGAAATGCTTGACAGTCCATTCACTTTTCCACTTCTCATTCAATGCCTCTCACACCCTCATCATTTTATATACACACCCTCACATTACAATACATTCATAACCCCTTTCTGAAAGAAGGTTAGAGGAATTCTAAGGTGATAAAGGACCTGATTGATATAATACAAAAACCCATCATTCGGGCCTGCCATCCCCGTACCATTATAGTATGAAATATTTACATCAGCATCAATACCCTTATCTATTTTCCACTTATCCAGATAAGGAACTTGGTAGTATACCGCTTCCTCACCTTTCCCTGGCACTTAGGCCCAAAACCACCTCCCCTGGTCCATCATATAGTTTCCTCAATCTCCTTATAATTTCTTTTTATGTTTTAGAAATTCCTTCCCTACATCTACTCCCTCAGGGTATATGAAAAATAATTTATCTTTCTCCTTATTATCCTCTTCCTCTATAACCTTCTCTACTTCACTTGGTTCCCCAGCCTCTACAACTACAGTAACTTCTATCTTATCCACAAACTCTTCTATTACAATTGCCATCCCCCTCCGACGATGATGTTTCCTCTAAACTCGATGATGCCACTAATTTACTTACGAGATTTATGGGTTTTAAACGCATGTTAGACCTACAGATACACAAAATATTTTATCATTGTCTCTACATTACATGTTATAGCTTACACACAATAGAAATACCCTACCCATACTATTTACCCTGTCAAAGCATTTTCTTTCAAACTTTCCAAATACAATAGTAAATCATTTTCAACTTTCCCTCTTCTTATCCAAAAAGCATTTTTCTCTCTTTACAGTCTGTTCCCATACCCAGAGCTTGTCTATAACAGAAAAAAGGCAATTACTCAGCCCCTATCCCCTATATTCTTAACCTTTGATATCCCAAGATTTCTCTCATACAACAACAATATACAATCCTAAATTATATATAGGTTGCAAGATACAAAATCAAAACAGAAGAACAAATCACTAACTTGTACTCGAATAACCTCAATCTTCTGCTTTACCAGAACGCTTCATAGGAATTGACCGTTCCTGTCGTTTCTCTAATAATTTTTTATCGCCAGATGAAGCCTTCCCTACTAAATCAAACTCAGAACTCAAACGTTTTGCCTTTCTAGAGATATGGGTTATACCATTTTTTCTCTCTCTTTGTCACTGTAGATAACTTATGAGGGAGAGAAAGATAAGTTTTTATACCCTCCCTTGATTTACGAAATGATGGCTCCTTCAGACACGTGTTAGTCATCCCCACTATCTCTTCAGGTACATTTTTTCATCTCACAGCATTATCATGACTTCTGTGATAACGTCTACTATTATTATGTTTGTCTATATTTTCTGCCATTAAATTTTTTTCCCCTTTTTTCCAAAGCAGTGTACACGACCAATCACCTTACTTTTATAAACGATCGTACCAGAATATACGACATTCCTAAAATAGCTCAATATGCAAATTCAAAATTATCTATACAGTTATTAAACTCAGACAGTTGTAATTCATAAAATTTGCCATATGAACAAACACCTTGATCTTATTTATTCCAGTTTGCAGATTCAATCTGCCTTATTTTACATTTAACAGATAACAAAATCAGATTACTGCAAATAGATTGCTTATTTATTTCGAACTCTTAAAGTTTAAAGTTTACAATTACATATAGTTACATTTAAAACAACCTGGATGGTTCACCACACTACATAGTATTATCTCCATTCCCGCTGCTTTCTCATTTTCTTCAGCAAGCTTGTCCCGTGCGATCTCTCAAACAGATTCTTCTCGTAAAGTTATATCCAACAACAACTCACAGAACACGTCACACCGGAAAAAACGGTCATAATCTACACACTTACCTTCATCATCTAAGTTACCCAGCTTCAATGGCCATTCCGGTAACACAACATCGTAAGGCGACTGACAAAAATATTGTTCATGAAGTTCAATAACCTTGATATGGAACCTACCTTCCACTGTATGACAAACACGTTGAGAACGTATCCTCACCATGGTTACTTGTACTACCTCCACAACAACTTGTCCATGCAAAAGAGACATAACATAGCAGACAAAGATCACTACTTTATATAGACACCAAGAGGATCTATGAAAATCTAAATCATCCCGCAGATTTACTGAAGTATATATATTACATATTTTTGAAATGAGATTATCAATAGAAGCCAAAAAATATTGTGCCATGTCATACTTTCCAGTTTATGCAATATCTCCTCAGATTTTATTTGCACAGATATGGAGATTACAATATCCAGTTAAGTACTTCCCGTAGTAGTACCTACAGGCAGATATCAACTACTTCTATACAACAAGTCATTTTTCAGTCAGTTCGAATTGATAGCTCTTAAACATACAAATACCCTTACAACCACCCAATCATCTTAAGCCAATTGCTTTCTTATTTTTACCATACGACCTCATTGTATGTTCTGACTTCTCTACTTTTTAACCTCAATATCCACTACCTTTGCTAATACATAATGAGATCCTTATAGTTCAATTTTTCCAGCAATACTCTGCGCCAACCTAACGTTCCTCACACCTACATATTTACAGACTTCTATTCCTACTTCCATTTTGCTTCACTGATAGCTCGAATAATTATTTATAAATACCCAACAAACCAATTTGTATAGAAAAATATACAATCGAGAAAGTTTGAGACAAAGCATAAAGATGATAGAAACATCTACATTTCATTACTTCAAATATTTCTTACAGACTACTTTACAAATAATAGTTGTCCCAGACAGTTCATAAATTACTTTACAACTTACATCAAATCGCCGTTCGACACACTTCTCAGCAGCCACCGAGGAAGAAGATGCAAAATTGAAGTAACTTCCAAACTCTGATCCCCTGTACAAATTGGCCTGGAAACCCTAGAACTAGAAATTACCGAAATAGTTACAGCACTGGCAGAAGGATCTTCTTCATAGCCAAAATCTATGGTCCATAGAAGAAAAACCTCCTCCACCACCGCCTCTTCCACCATAACCCCCACCACCCCACATAACTGAGATGGATGAAAGGTCTTATTTCTTAGACAGGACCCACTCACCAGTACGGTACCAACGAGACTCCCTCAGACGAACGTCTGCCACTTCATCTTTAACTATAATAGCTTCCTCTGCCAGTAGCCACAGCCCATTTTGGCCCTCCCTCTCTGATGTCAACAGATAATAAAAACGCACCATCTGGAAATAGTTGTCCTTTGCCTCCAACACCTCCTCATATGTCATCTCATGAAATGTAGGGGACACCGTAATTGGCGTCGGCAGGTACAAGGGTTGGTTTCCAAAATATTTGATGCAGAATTCTTCTATCTTCATTCGAATCCTAGCGTCCCGAGACTGTTGCCTTATCGTTACCATATTCTCAACACCCAGAGGTTTCTAAGTTACAGCAAGACAGTTAACAAAAGAAGGGTGCTGAAGAAAATTCAAGAGGAATACTTGGTTCATCACACACAAATCAGAGTGCTCTTTATACTATAGTCAACATTAAAGCCAACTCTCCAAATTCTCAACGTCAGGAGGATTTCTTATGCAACAAAATTGACTAGAGCCATTGGTTCAAGAAACTGCAAAAGCCACAAATAGATATTCATGAAGATGATTTGGAAATGATTCCTAGGTATTAATTACAATGTTAATAAAGTTTCTCAACCAACACCACTCGCCCACAATACGTCTCGTACTATTGGTCGTGAGGGGGTGGCTGTAGTGGCTTATTCCGCATCTCAGACTCATACTTCATCTTTGACCATCATACGACCACTCGATCTCATCAACATACACGTGGTCTAGTGTATGACACATTACAGCTACAAAGTTCTAGTCATCACTTTTGACCTCTACATCAACAGTTCGAGCCAACAAACGTACAATCATCAATGAAGCCGTTACAAAATAGCAAGATCATACCATTACATAATCAGATCAAAGAATATCAAATATATATTATAGCGTCCATCATTAAGGATAATAATGGTTGTCAAACGGTCATATTATAAGACCTATAAATAGGACCAGAGAATTCCATATGAAGGGCGAAAGGATATTAACTAAATACTCTATACAGAACTATTCAGAACCTCTATTATAATAGTTAGAAATCCTTAATAAAATCTCTATCTTTCTAAATCTTCAAGAGAGGTCATGGTTTTTAACTTTTTCAAAGGTTTTCCACGCAAAATTTTGTGCTAATTGCCACTCTTTATTTACAAATTGTTCTGAATATCTTTGATGTAAAGACAAAGTTCAGATCGCGAAATTAGGTTATTACAATTACTGAACATGTTTTGAGCCAAATGGTGAATATTGGGATGATTAGAATATAGTTTTTTGCCTTAATGGTTAAGAACTCGAATACTCTATAAAAAAAAAATTGGAATCCAAAAGTTTGTCGGGGTTCCTCATTTTTCAATATTTTCTTATCTAGTCTCTCGGGGCTCGCGCCACGGTACCTCTACAAGCTGCACACTTCATTTTAAGTTAAGATAAATCATGGCGGATGACCCCCCTGGTATTGGGTTTCAAACTTGTGACCTCTCTCTCTGATCCAAGAAGATCGAGATATGTTTCTAGACTTGTTTTAAAATCTATTCGAACAGACTTTTGGTATGTTTGAATACACCCCTTTGTATTCGAATAGACTTCTTTCCTATTTGAATAAACAGGGGTCTGAGTGTTTTGTTTGAACAAACTTTTGGTCTGTTCGAATACACTTCTATTTATTCAAATACACTTTGATTTCTATTCGAATAAAAACCTGTCTGAGGTATTTTATTCGAATACATTAATAGTCTATTCGAATACACTTTTTGTTACGTTTTCCATTCTAACACAGACTTGTTCTGTTCGAACAGAGGCGCGATTTAACCTATTTCTTTAGGCGTTTAAGGGAATATTTGTCCTATTTTGTAAATAGGACTTATAACCCTTATAAAAGGGGCAAGGCTAGGTAAGATTATCTTATGTTAGATCAATAAAAGTTTTGAGAGAGAGACTCAGGGCTTGAGAGTAATTCTATTGTAATTAATTTCAATTAAGCAATTGAAGTTCTTAAATGGATTTTCCCCAACTAATTGGTGTGTTCATCGTGTAATTATTCATTTTCGGGTTTCTCTATTCGAATTGTGGATTATGTGGTATCAGTTTTCCAGTTATGATTCTTGAGGGCGATTGTGGTTTATGGTCTCTACATGTGAACGTCTCAAGCAAATAAAGGAGAAGCTAGTGAGTCTGTTGAAGATTCGCCAAAAACCTAATACGAAGAAGAAGACTAATTTGGAGATGGGCGATTCTGACGATCGACTCACTACTTTGGAAACGACAGTTTCCGACCGAACTTCTTCTGTAGGAGAGCTGGTAAAACAATTGTATCACACGAACCTCGCGAAGGCTTCTACTTTGGTGAAGCGGCGAGGTCGCTCAAGGAAGAAAGGGGTTATGGAGGTGGATGGAGACACGAATAGTGCAGAGATAGATAGCGATTCTAGTGATGCCGAATCCGTCAAGGAGCGCTCGGGTATTAGTAACTCAATAAATATTGTGCGTAATCTTCGTATTAACTTTAAGATTAAAATTCCGGTATTCGATAGTTTAGTCGATGCCGAGAAGTTGGATAATTGGTTAGATAGGTTAGAGACCAATTTTTATGTTTATGAATATTCCAACGCTCAAAAAAATTGTTTCTCTACTTTGAAATTCGCAAGTCATTCACTAATATGGTAGAAATCATATTGGAAATACGGCGAAAATTTAAGGTTTTGGTAAGAAAACAATTATATCTAATTGGGTATGAACAAAAGTGATGGTACAAATGGCACAATTTACGCAAAAAAATTGGGCAATCCTTACAATAATTCACTACGGAGTTTCATAACCAAGCGTTGGCTTTGGATATTGATGTGGATAAGTATAAGCTATTTATGAAATATACGGGAGGTTTATCAGAGCCCATTAGAAGAGATTTAAAACTCTTTAATGTGAAAATATCAAAGATTCTACCGTTAAAGCAATTGCTATTGAAGACAAGTACTTGAAGAGTGACAAGAAAGTCGACAAGAGAAAGTTAGGGTACAAGTCTAATTAGAAATATGATCAGAAAGAGGAGTTCAAAGGAGAGGGGTCTTCATCCAAGGGGAAATCTTGTAGTCATTGTAAGGCTAATGGGCACATTTCAAATAAATGTTGGAAACTTCACCTGGAGCTTAGGCCGAAGGAGGAGAGGGGTAAGAAAGAGAAATGTGCATAAGCCGCAACGATTGCGGATCTTCCGAATTTAGATAAGCCAAATACTAAGCTTACTCTAATGTTCAAGCAACCTATAACTATCAACGAGGCGAGTCAGGAAGATTTTTTTAATGTCAGCATTTAAGTGAAGCAGAGCTTAGTCGAGGCCATCAATGATCTGGGTAGTTAAATGAATTTAATTTCTGAGGTGGTGGTGAAGAAGATGGGTTTGGCTACTGTGGCTCATTCTAAGCCGTATGGTTTGGGTTAGATTCAGAAGACGCGGAGTTGAAGATCACTAAGCAGTGTACGTTTAAGTTTGTGATTACTAAGAAGTTTATTTACGAAGTGACATGTGAGGTGGTTTCATTGGACGTGTGTCACGTTATCTTGGGTAGCCCTTATCTTTAGGGACGAGATGGAATCCATTATCGTAGAGCTTGCAAGTATCATCTTGTGAAGGAGGGGACGAAGTCTTATATCAATGCGTGTAAGGAACATAGTACTACCACTAATTTAGTAACGACGACTCAGGCAAAGAGGTTGGCTAATGCGAGTAAAAAATTTGTATTTTTGTTGGTGTGACCGGTTCAAGAGGGTCCATCAGCGAAGGTGTTGTCTACTTTGGCAATGTCTTCTAAGCAACAAATCCATAATACAATAAAGAAGTTCTAGTTAGCTGAAAAGTATGAAAAATACCTATTGATTAGGAAAAAGAAGAGCTTAAATTGCTTAAAATGAAGTTAATTGTAATAAATTACTCTAAACGCTAGGATTCTTCCTCAGAACTCTTTCCAGATCTAACATAACAAAAGAAATAACCTAAGTCCCCTTTATATAGAGGGAATTCAAAATTACAAATAGAACCGTATCTCGAGGCAAAAGTACGCCTTAGAAATACAACCACCGCCAAAGTCGTTCGAACGAAATAGGATGTCGTTTGAACGACTTTACGCCAAATTGTCTAAAACCTTAGAAACTTGACAACTTGTTCGAACGGCTTGACAACTCGTTCGTGCAAAAATACTCTATGGGCCAAATTTCCAGAGAGTATGAAAAGGGTCGTTCAAATAAAATAGGAAGTCGTTCGAATGAGTCGTTCGAACAACTTTACGATAATTTGGTCTTCAACTCAAAACGTCCCTTGATCCTCCTGGATCATGGCTCCCCCCTTTAGGAGCCTTGAGCTCCTGCTCAAGCTAGAACTGGGGATGTGGAAATACGGCGCTGCCCATTTCCCTGCTGTACCACTTCGACTTACTAGGCTACAGACCCTTCTTCCCAACTCAGAATGAGTCAATACCACCCCGTCTTGGGTAAAGCACATTACGCCCCTTGGGATCATCATATTCTGCAACATACCCTGACGTAACAAAAGGCTGTATCTACATAAAAACCAACATTACGGAAGTAGATGGTAATGGGGGTCGAGATAACCAATCAGCCATTTTGTTGACCACACCCTTCTTATACTATACAAGAAAGAGGAATTGTTGGAGACACGACATCCCCTTCATCTAGCGAGTTTGCTGTAGCTTAGACTGTATAGCTTAAAACTGGAACGGTTTGTGATCAATATGTACCACAACCTCTTCTTGCAACTTCCCCATGTCAGTTTATTGCTTATAAGACGTTGTCATTGTAGACAACACTCTAGCCGATGTACCCTCCTAAACCGGTCAAACCAATAACACAAACTTGCCGCTCACATTATCCAACCGCTTCACCTGAGTCGCCATTACTAAATTCTTTGTTGTGACATACTCCTTACAAGTATTGATATGGAACTCATTTTCCTCCTTTACAAGACGATACTTGCGAGCTCTACGACAATGAATCGCATCTCAGTCCCAAAGATAAGGGCTACCCAAGATGACCTAACACACATCCAAAAAAACCACTTCATACGTTACCTCATCAATAAACCTTTCAGTGATCGCAAACTTGAATGTACACTGCTTCGTGATCATCAAATTTGTATCTTTTTAAATCCACCCCAAACCATAAGCCTTAGGATGAGCTGTAGTCGTCAAACCCATCTTCTTCACCAACGTCTCAAAAATCAAATTTTTTTGACTACCCAGATCCACAATGGCCTCGACTAAACTCTGCTTCACCTAAATGCTGACATGAAAATGTTCTTCCCGACTCTCCTCCTTGGTAGCCAAAGTCTGCTGAAACATAAGTGTAAGCTCAGGATATAGTTTAAATCTGGGAGGTCAACAACCTCTGTGGCTAGTACATATTTTTCTTTCTTACTCTTCTTCTCCTTCGGCCTAAGCTCCGGGTGAAGTTTCTAACAATAATCATAAATATGCCCATTCACCTTATAATTATTGCAATTATACTCCTTGTACGAAGACCCCTCTCCTTTGGCCTCTCCCTTATGCTCGTTTTTCCAACTAGACTTGTACCCCGACTTGATCTTGTCGTCTTTTTTGTCACTCTTCAAGTACTTGCCTTCAATCGCAATTGCCTTCACGGTAGCGTCCTCGATATTGGCTACAGTAAAGAGTTTCAACTATCTCCTAATGGACTCCGACAATCCCCCCCCCCCCGTGTACTTTATAAACACCTCATACTCGTCCACATCAATGTCCAAAACGAAAGCTTGGTTATGAAATGCTGTAGTATATTCTTGTACGGATTGATCAAACTTTTGGCACAAATTATGCCATTTATACCATCTCTCTTGCTCATACCCAATCGGATAAAAATGTTTTCGCACTAAAGCCTTGAATTCTTTCCAACCCAAACTTTTTATATCGTGGCGTTTCTGATAAGATTTCTACCACGTGAGTGCATGACTTGCGAATTTCAACATAACAAAGCATATTTGCTGAGCATTAGAGTATTTCTAAACGAAAAAATAAGTTTATAACCTATCTAGCCAATTATCCAACTTCTCGGCATCGATTAAACCATCAAATACCAGAATTTTAATCTTAAAATTGAAATATAGATTACATATAAAATTCGATGACTTACCAATACCCGATCGCTCCTTGTCGGATTCGGCATCACTAGAATCACCATCGATCTCCGTAAAATTGTTGTCTCTATCCACCTTCATAGCCATCTTCTTCCTCGAGCGGCCTTGCCGTGTCATTGAAGCACAAACCTTCACGAGGTTCGTAAGACGCAACTGTTCTACCAATTCCCCTACAGTAAAAGTTAGGTCAGAAACTGTTATTTCCAAAGTCGTGAGCCGATCATTGTAATCGTCTATCTCCAAATTACCCTTCTTCTTTGAATTAGGTTTGCGATGAATCATAAACGGACTAACTTGCTTCTCTTTTGTTTACTTAGACGGCTACGTTTAGAGACCATAGACCACTATCAACCCCCGAAGATCGTAATTGGGAAACTTATACCACTTAATCTAACATACGATGAAGAAGCTCTAGTTAGCTAAAAAGTACAAAGAACACCTATTTATTAGGAAAAAGAATAGCTTCAATTGCTTAAAATAAAGCTAATTACAATGAATTACTCTAAACCCAAGGCTTCCTCATCAGAACTCTTTCTAGATCTAACATAATAAAAGAAATAACCTAAGTCCCCTTTATATAGAGGGAACTCAAAATTAAAAATAAAATGCATCTCGAGGCAAAAGCACGCCTCATAAATATAACCACCGCCAAAGGCGTTCGAACAAAATAGGGAGTCGTTCGAACGACTTTACGCCAATTGGTTTAAAACCCTAAAAACTTGACAACTCGTTCGAACGGCATGACAACTCGTTCGAACAAAAATCCTCTATGGGCCAAATTTCCAAAGAGTATGAAAAGGGTTGCTCGAGCGAAATAGGAAGTCGTTCGAACGACTATAAATATCGTTCGAACAACTTTACGATAATTTGGTCTTCGACTTAAAATGTCCCTAGATCCTCCTGGATCAACAACAAACCGATATGAGGAAGTTGCAAGTAGAGTATAAAGACATATTTCTGGGCATAAAAGGGATATCACGCAAGAGGGATGTAGAGCATGATATCACCTTGGTGAATGGTAAGCTACTACCAGATATTAGGTTGTATCAAACTTCTGTTACAAAGTCAGATGAAATCAAGAAACTGGTACAAGAACTCCTGGAGCAAGGAGTTACTAATCCAAGTTGCTCACCTTGTGGTTTACCAGTATTATTGGTGCCGAATAAGGATGGGTCTTGGAGGATGTGTGTGGATTATCAGGCGGCAATCAAAATTGTTATGAAGAATTGTTATTTGCTTTCACAGATTGACGAACTTTTGGATGAGTTGCAGACGACTCAATTTTTTACCAATTGGATCTTAAGTCAGGTTACCATCAAGTTTGAATCCGAGAAGAAGATACTTGGAAGACAGTATTCAAGACCAAACAAGGACTATTTGAGTGGTTGGTGATTCCCTTTGGGTTATGCAATGCTCCGGCGACGTTTATGCGTTTAATGAATGCGGTACTTCGTGCTTTTATTGATGATTTTGGGATTGTGTATTTGGATGATATCTTAATATATAATCGTACATGGGAGAAGTACCTTGGGATTTAAGATCACAACAACATTTTCTAAATGGGAAGAAGTGCGAGTTTAGGAAGAGGGAGCTAGTCTATTTGAGTTTTATTGTTGGTGGCGGCGAGCTTAAGGTCGATCTAGAGAAGGTCTCGGTCATTACTAATTGGCCTCGACCCCGTATAGTGACAAAAGTGAGGAGTTTTATGGGTTCTTATCAGTCCTTACAGAAGTTTATTTGTCATTTTTCATAAATAACTATACCGTTACATTCTTTGACGAAGACCAAAGTGCAGTTTGTGTGGGATGAGCACCATGGGAAGACTTTTATGTTACTGAAGCGCAAGATTTTGAATGTACCAGTATTAACATTGCCTAATTTGCAGTAGCCTTTTGAGGTCGAGACAGATGCGTCAGACTATCCATTGGGGCCGATTCTTTTACAGGATGAAAAGCCGGTTGCTTACCATTCTGAGATGTTTATAGGAGCAGTACGCAACTATCCTACCTACGATAAGGAGTTCTACGCGTTATATCAATCAGTAAAACATTGGCGGAGTTACTTATTGGGGAAGGAGGTTATGGTACATTCTGATCACAAACCATTACAGTTCTTATCTACGCAATCTAAGCTACAGCAAGCTCGCCATATGAAGTGGATGTCGTACCTTCTGCAGTTTACCTTATTAATCAAGTATAAGAAAGGAGTGAACAACAAAATGGCTGATATGTTATCTCGACCCCCATTACCAACTATTTCCGTTTTGTTGGCGGCTATGCAGATATAGCCTATTGTTCCTTCTAAGTACGTTACAGGGTATGACGACGACAAGGAGCTCAGTGTGATTCACGAGAAGTTGCTGCAAGGCAAGACATGCGACTATATTTTGAAGGATGGTTTAATTTACAGGGGCAGTCTACTATGTATTCCTGAGGGTGAAGACCGTTTGCATTGGATTCGAGAGGTACATTGTTCCCGGGTGGCAGGTCATTTTGGGGTTGAGAAGACTCTTTTAAATTTGCGACGTTATGTCTATTGGGCGAAGATGCAGGTAGATGTTGCTCGTGTGGTTCGCGGTTGCGTGTTATACAACACATCGAAGCCTTCCAATCGAAAGATATGACTGTACTAACCATTGCCAATTCCTAGTAGACCTTGGGAGTGCATTTTGATGGATTTTATGGGTGGTTTGCCCGTGACCAAGTATAAGAATGACTATTTGTTTGTGGTGGTGGATCGATTCAGCAAGATGATTGTTCTTATTCTATGCATCTGGGAAGGAGCAGCGCGATTGTTTTTCAGAGACTCCTGGAGGTATTTTGGGCTCCCTTCTTATATTATTTATGATAGGGATAACCACTTTTTGGGCAATTTTTGGAGATCGATATGGGGGATGATGGGCACTAAGTTGAAGAAAATTACCGTTTTTCATCCGTAGATGGGCGGGCAAATAGAGGTAGTTAATCGTACTTTGGTATATTTACTATTTAGATTCCATTCGAAGCTTCCTAAAACTTGGGATGAGAGTTTACCGTATCTTTAGTTTTCGTTTAACCGGGCGATTCATGGTTCCACTTTGAAGTCTCCATTTGAAGTTTGCTTGGGGTACTTGCCTCAAAGTCCTTTTG
Organism: Kingdonia uniflora; assembly: GCA_014058105.1. Lineage (NCBI taxonomy): Eukaryota > Viridiplantae > Streptophyta > Magnoliopsida > Ranunculales > Circaeasteraceae > Kingdonia > Kingdonia uniflora. Next base: position 3,422,053 of record JACGCM010000622.1, read on the forward strand.
ACTTGGCTTTTTGTCTTAGCGAAAAGACAGTGTCAGGGAAGGAAGAAGAGGAGCAAGTTAAAGCTTAACATTTCTTTGAGAGGATAAGCAAGGTTCATGAGGCGGTTGAAGCACAATTGAAGAAGACTCAAGCAAAGTATAAGGCTCGCCACGACCTGCATCGGGTTAAGTGTACTTTTCAAGAAGGCGATCTAGTTTGGTTGTATTTGGGTAAGGAACGGCTTAAGGGGGAAGGTAACAAGCTCAAACCTATCCGTTATGGTCTGTTTATGATACTCAAGAAGATTGGTGACAATGCATTCCAATTAATTTTTCCACCTTTCATGAAGATGTATTCGGTGATTAATGTTGAGCATTTAAAGTTGTTTAAGCTATCTCTTTTAGATGATCACTCTATAATCGACATTCGCCTACCGTCAGTTGATGACTTATGGATAAAAAGAGAAGATACGTTACAGGAGGATGGTATTCTAGGGAGGAAAGCTCATGCTACAAGACGGGGTAGTATTGCGTTGTTCCGAGTTGGGAAGAAAGGTTAGCTACCTAGCAAGTCGAAGTGGTACAACAGGGAAATGGGCATCGCCTCATTCTCATATCTCCAGTTCTAGCTTGAGCAGAAGCTTAAGGCTCCTAAAGGGGGGAGCCATGATCCAGGAGAACCTAGATGAGTTTTTAGACTTGTTTTAAAGTCTATTCGAACAGACTTTTGGTATGTTCGAATTCACCCCTTTGTATTCAAATAGACTTCTTTCCTATTCGAATAAACATGGGTCTGAGTATTTTGTTCAAACAGACTTTTGGTATCTTCGAATACACTTCTTTTTATTCGAATACACTTTGATTTCTATTCGAATAAAAACGTGTCTGAGGTATTTTATTTGAATACATTAATAGTCTATTCGAATACACTTTCTGTTATGTTTTCTGTTCGAACAGAGACTTGCAAAAAGAGACTTGCTCTGTTCGAACAGAGGTACGATTTTGCTTATTTCTTTAGGCGTTTAAGGGCATATAGTTCCTATTTTGTAACTAGGACTTGTAACCCTTATAAAAGGGGCAAGCCTAGGTAAGATTATCTTATGTTAGATCAATAAAAGTTTTGAGAGAGAGACTTAGGGATTGAGAGTAATTCCATTGTAATTAATTTATATTAAGCAATTGAAGCTCTTAAAATGATTTTTCCCAACCAATTGGTGTGTTCTTCATGCAATTATTCATTTTAGGGTTTCTCTATTCGTATTGTGGATTACTCTCCTCTCTCCAAGAGGTGGTCCTAAACTACTAGCCTAACACCACGGAGGTTCTAATAACCCAGTTTACATATTAAAAGTTTGCCTTAAGTATATTTATTATACACACGTAACTATGGATGCACAAAGTCTACGAACAACCCATACAATCCTCATACTTCTAAAATGTTGTTTTAGAAGTTAATGGTCCATTTGTAGAACTGCAACAATATTATATAAGAACTACTAATAAAAATCTGACTGATATGCTAATGGGTAGGTTTTTCTCTACCGCTCCATTTTGAAAACGTAAAGGATAACTTCGTTTGGGTTACTAGTTGTGATGTATTGTATGTATAGTCCAGCTGAAAAATATGCAAGAAGTAACTTTTGGATGGAGTTGAGTGACATACATGGATATTGGGATGATTCTTGGTTCGCTGGAGGGGAGATTTTAGTGTCATCAAGTTTACTTGTGAGAGGAAGAATGGTTTTTGCATTACAACGAGTATGATAAGTTGCCTGACTTTATAAATGTGCATGCCTTAATTGATCTTCCATTAAGGGGAGCAAATTTTATGAGTACTATCGACTAGAGTAACCCATATACTTGATAAATTTCTTATACGTAAGGATTGGCAGACTCATCTTATGAACGTGTCTCAAGATGTACTCTAACGGATTGTTTCAAATCATATCCCAATTTTTTTTGATTGAAATGATATTCAATCGCAGATTTTGCCATTTTAGATTTAAGATGACGCGGTTTGAACATGAGGATTTGGTCTAGATAATCGTGGAGTGGTGGAGTTGTTTTGCTTTTGATGACACACTGAGCTTTTATTTTGGTTATAGCTTAAGGCACTTGAAAGTAAACTAATCGAGTGGAGTGGTGTTTGTTGTGTAGAAAATAATATTCAAAAATTGACTGAGGATATGCATTATCTTGATGTAAAGGAAGAAAGGGTTGAGCTTAATGAGGTCGAGATCATAGATAAAGGATACAAAAGAGTAGAAGAATGAAACCTTATCAAAAGCAAGGAGATTAAAAGGAGATAAAAACCAAGGGTGAAATAATTGAAATAAGGGATAACAACATGCTATTGTAAGCGTTCGCTGAAGAAGTAATGATCTTTCCAAGTTGCGTTGTGGAGAATGTTAAGAAGATTCAGAATAATATTGTCAACTTTTACTATATTTTTGCATGGGGTCACATAAGTGAAGACTAGTCTTATGGCATTGATTTTAACAGTAGATATTATGACTATGGTAAATGTGAAAAAGAGTTTAATGAAGATGAGATTTTTTAAAGCAGTGAAAAGTTGTGGCCGAGATCGAGCTCATAGTCTAAATGGTTTTTCATTAAGTTTTTCCTTATGTATTGGCATATCTTTCATATGATGTGAAAAATATTAACGAGTTTCACCAGTCATCATTCTAGGATTTGAGGACTGATGCCACCTTTAAAAAACTTATCCTAAAGATTTCGGGGGAAAATGAGCTGAAAGATTTTGGAACTATCAACTTGATTGAAGGCATGCATATAATTATTGTAAAAGCGTTGTCTATCCGTATGAGGAGAGTCTGGGGATCTATTATTTTAAATTTTTAGGGCTTTTCTTTCCTTCTCAGAGGCAATTTCTTTATGGGGTTTTGATTGCTAATGAATAAATTGATGCCAAGTTGAGATCTGATATACCTAGGGTTATTTGCAAAGTAGACTTCGAGATAACCTGTAACCAAATAAGTTGGAGTTTGGATATAGATGGAGGAAATATATTCATACTTGTCTTGTGACTGCTCACTTTTTGATCTTGGTTAACGACATTCCTATTGGGTTCTTTAAGAGCACTCAAGATTTTAGCAAGGAGATTTTCTATCACCGTTCTTGTTTATTGTGCTTTTACGGGCTATAAGTAGGATGACTTCGAGGGAAACAAAGTTAAATCAGGTTCAAGGATTCTCGGTATCTCCAAATGCTCCAATTTATGTCTTGTTTACAGTTTACATATAATATTATTTTTTCTTGGATGCCGACGAGTATCATCAGATTGCAGCTTTGCGTCATAGACTCATTTGTTTTGAAGTATTGAAGAGGTAAAGTACAAAGTTTGGCTACATGTTTGGGGTGTGGTGTTGCTTCTTTGCCTATGTCATATATGGGGTTGCCCTTCTGTGTTAGTCATTGTTGTATTGATATATGGGATCATATGTAGTAGAAAGATTTGAGTGTAAACTTTCGTTATAGAAAAAGGAAAATGTTATCTATGGGGGGCATCTTTCATTGGTCAAGAGTACTCTATCCAGCTTGTGTATTTCTTTAATGCCATTTTTTCGGCTTCGATGGTTTGATGGCTGGAGAGATTGGGATCGCAATTTGGCAAATGGTGAGATGGAAATTTATTTATTTAGATGGGAATTTGTTTGTCTACCAAAGACCATCTTGGCTTATAATTAACGTATTTCAGTGAAATGAGTTTAACATTCTTGGGTAAATAGCTTTGGCGGCTTGTACATGAAGATGATGATCTTTGTAGACAAAATGTAGTGGCTAAGTATGGATTATTACAAAGGGCTTGACTTCCAAGAAAGACTTCTATTCCATATTGATCAAGCTTCTTAAGAGTTACTTTTAATGCTTTTCCTAGTTTTCTCACAGGTAAAATCTAGAGTTGATGCTTGCCAATGGGTTTTTCTTTATGGCATATTTTATGTGATGTTATTTCGCTTATTGGACAGTTTTTGGATATTTATAGGCTATGTCTCCAAGGGCGGAGCCAGAATTTCAGTTCAGGGGGTTTAAAGTGTTTATTTACTGTCAATTTCAGAGGGTGCTCAAGTATATAATACATGCACTACCTTTTTTTTTTTATAGCTAAAATCCTACCTCTCATTGAGGTTTTCGATTGTCAGGAATAGTTGAGCCTCCCTTGGCCCCCTGGCTCTACTCCTGTATGACGTCCAAAGTATGTGTATGTGTCTGAGTTTAGTATTAACAATAGGGGAGTAGCATTGAGTATAACCCTCATTTGCATCTTCATTATAGTATATAACCAGTTAATGATTGGGAAGTGGATGACAAAGTTGTTATTATTCCAGCTATTAATTCGATGACGTTGACTAATAATCCAGATTGACGAAAATTGAAGTGGACCAATGACTTTGCAAAAATTTGGTATTAATCAAGATACAGAATGGAAAATGCAAGATTTAGAGAGTTATCGGTCAAGATTGTATGGCACGAAGATCTCCCTTTTAAAAGTATTAATTTTCATTTGAGGAGTTGTTTGGGGAAAAACTCTCAAAAGAGATACTACTAGTATAGATGTGAGAAACATATGTACACCATTTTTTTTTATTTTTTTTTTATTTTTTTTTGGGGGGGTGTAGCGTATATCATTTAAGATCATTTATTTTCTCAATTTGGGTCGAGATGAGTGTTTGCTTGATATTTTGGTAGATGCTTTGAAAGGTTGAAAAAATTGTGCATTCAAATGAAAAGTAGTAAAACCTAGTGGATTCTTCTTCCCTATGCAACTTGGTGAAAAATTGGAAGTGAGCGCAATACAAGAGTTCTCCAAAATAAAGTAACACATAAAGGAGTAATGATGGTTATACTTGGCACTCTTGGGATATTAAAAATCTGGCTTTCCGAGGAGTATACTTCGACGACTTTGTAGTTAATTGGGATGAATGTAAAATCATTGTAAATTCCTATTTGTCGTGTCTACCTCAATGTCGTAGAATTTCTTAATTGTTATAAATTTTAAGTCACAATCACTGTAAAGATAAGGTTACACAAGAGCCAGCTGTCTTGAGTCATACCATCATCTCTAAATCATATAATATAAAGTTCTAACTGACATGATCATAGGCCTTCTAAAAATCAATTTTGTAAGAATCCCTGGAACCCCTCACTCGTCCTAGAGTTGATTGACTCATTAACAATTAGGATGCCCTTAGGAATCAGTCCATTTGAAAGAAAACCCCTTTGAAGCAATAAAATCACATTACTCATTAAAATTCCCAATCTATAGGGCCTTGATTAAAATTTTATAAATACGATCTAATTAAACTTATCGGTCAAAATTTCTGTAATTTCCTTACTCCATAAGACTTTTGAATAAGTTTGATAAAAGTGGTGTTAAGCCTCTAATCAATAAATCCATTTTGGTGAAACTTCTTCGTTGTTCTCATAACATCCTCTACAAGAATGTGCCAACATTTACCAAAGAATGCATTGGAAAACCATCTGGATCCGGGCCTTAATCCCTACCACCACTACTTAATGCTTCCAAAAAATCTATTTTTCATCAAATTTCACCTAAAGCCAATTTGCCTAATCTAAATTAGTATTGTCAAAATCTAGTATATCCAATCCAGGTCTCTACTGATGAAATTCTGTATATAAGTTCGAATAAAACTCAACAACATGTTCTCTTATTGATTAGCCTTATTTTATTATCCACCTAAGGAAAAAAAACTTATTATCACTCAAAAGATTTTATGTCAACAGGAATTCAATGTACCTAAGCGTTATAATCGGGTAAATCAGAGAGTCCCAATAAAATACTTTATACATATAACACTTATGCGCCAACATTTTTTTTCTTGGCTTTCTTTCTTAGAGCATCACCAAGACAACTTGAATTTTTCAAGTAATCCATCAATCTCTTCCAACAAGGCTTGAAGCTTGAATTTTACTTAAATAATAAGGGGCGCACAACCTTTAGGCGTCTCTGGTCATTTTTTTTAAATTGAGGTGCCTAAACCTTATGCGCTTGATGATTTAAGTAAACTCATTAGGCGTATAAGCTTTAGGTGCCTCATAGTCTGAGGTTGAAGTTCTTATTTTATATTTCTCTCAAAATTGTACCCCCAACTTAACCCAAACCAGCACTCTAATTTTTTCCCTCTCAAATTCAATCAAATCCACACAAGATTTTACTCTCCCATCCCCAAAATAGTCCTTTCCTCTTTCTCCCAATTTGGCATATAGAGGCGAAAAAGGTGTCGGAGGCAATAAAGAATATGAAGCCAAAATTTCGGATGGACAATGATATGATTATGGAGATGATTATGATGAAGAAGATGGTCGAGAGATGTATACGACGGGGACGAAACCGCTTAGTCGGATTTCAACGTAGAAACTCCCCGACTCGTTCTCGGTTCTCGTTTTATGGTGCTAAAGAAGATGATGCATACACATAATGTGACTCTGAAGTCGCGTAGACCTCCCGCCCCTCTCTCGTCAACGTTTAGACCGAAAAACTTTTGGCGGCACGTGGTGGTGGAGCTGAGGAAAAAGCATCTATCTGTGACGATCCAAATGACTTTGGAAATTTTTCTAATTTTGTATTGCTAACGTTAGACCAAATTACGTATGAATTAGATTGAATTTGGAATGATTAGCTTGAATTAAGTATGAATTTTATCATAAATGTTGGATGGGTTGTATGTTGTATTGCTTTGGTTCTTAGGTTAGAACATATTGGAAATGCGAAAGTGTCTTGTATAAAATCTGACATACGATCAAAGAGTGGAAGAAAATTTACCCAAGACTAATTGCTAAATTATGGCCATTCAGGTTCAACAATTTTTTCGAGTACAACATTGGGTATGTTACACATGTATTTAGAAATGAAACGAAAATGAACGAAAAGGAAATGGAAAACCAAAGATCGAGGCTTGTAGTAACTACAATTTCCTTAAGGCAGATTTCACCCTGCGTATGGTGTTTCACAGATAATGGCGCCTGTTTCCCATGATACAACGATCGAATCGTACAGACTTGAAGCACTCAAGTCGGTACGCCTATTGAACTATCTGTGATATTACTCTGAAGAAGGAAGCAATAAAAAATGAAAATGAGATTCAAGTATTTTTTTGTGCATCAAGAACATCGAGAAAGTATCTATTTATAAAGGAGAAGGTGACTTTATGAAGTACCTGTTGACAGGGTTGTTCCCCAAGAAAAACCTCTGTGAAGAGTTGTAACTCTTGGAGAGAATAACTAACTCCTGAATAAACACCCAAAAAAAACTAATTTCTAGTGTAAACTAGAAATCCCCATGATCCCATGGCCCAAGGTCGAATCACAAACTTATAAAATAGTCCAGGTGGGTCATGGGTCGGGTCGTACATGCAATCCCATAGACATCCCCATATTGCAAGCTTTCACACACTCGCCTCACACACGTGTGAGGGCACCAACTACTTACACATGCTACACATGATAGTAGTGTGCAACCCATTATAAAGTGAAAATCTTCTTTTCACTTATCCAATGTGGGACTAAAAATAAATACACCAAATTTATATTCAAAACAAAAAGAACACATGGGGTTTTTCCTAATAGGGTATATGCACAACTAATTGATATTGTATGTGGTTGAGAAATGGTGTCCATCCACCCATATTTTCCACTTGACCAACGGAGGGCCCGGGTTGACCCCGATGGATTTCAGGATGTATATGGGCATCAGCATCGGTCACGAGGAACCAATGTCGTATGATGCGAGGTATTGTGAGTATTTGGAGGCCCAAAAATACTTTCCAAACTTGGGACTGATAGATTATTCAAAGGATTGGGCTAAAACCACTCATCTTATGCATTACCTCTCAGTTTTAGTGGGATATATGGGGAACCCAAGGTACGACGGATGGGTACTAAGAACATTTATATTGCTCTTACTTGGTGGGCGTTTCTTCAGCAACTCCAAGAGCTGGGTGAGATTAGAGTTGTTGGCGTCAGTTAGGTGTAGCGCCCCACATTTTTGTTGGTCATTTACGCTTATGTTGGTAACATGGTTATGTTGCCATTTATTATATTGCTCCTAGTTTTAGTATATCATGATTCTTATTGAATTTGAGTTGTAAAAACTTAGTCAAACCCACCATCGTAAATTCCTCTTCATTTATTCCATCTCCTTTTCCCTATTCTCCTCCAACAACTCACCCTTACTGTAGAGATAACAGAGTATCATCTTCCTCTTCTATATCACTTTAACCCAGAGTATTAGAGAGAGAAGAGAGCATCAATTTAATTTCTGCATTACTTTGGGGATTGCTGGAATTATTGGAGCATTGAGGGCAAGTTTTCGTTCTCTTATAATCCTCGGATTCGTCGATTCAGGCAAGTACCATTATCACTGAGCATTTAACGTTAACGGATTGCTTTAATTTATTGATATAATTGGAGAATGAATCGAACGAATATGCCATGTCAATTTGTTAGGATATTACGATCACGTTGTATAACTGTAATGCTTTATTTTCACCAAATCGTTCTTCATTATTTAGAATCGCAGTAATCCTTGATGTCAGGCATATTATACTTGGTAGTGATCCCCTATTAGTAGGTACTGTATGAAATATTATTTGTAAAACACCTCTTCACCAATTTGAATTTTGAGAGGGAATTAAGTTAAGCTTCCAAAGCTTTAGTTACCAACTGTTAAAGGCCATAGTATCCAGTAACATAAGTTCTGACTTTGGCATATAACTTTTACGAATATCCCTTTTAGGTTAAGAGATTGGTAACCAGGGAATAGTTGATAATTTTAATATTAGTATTCGAAGTTAAGATATGCTCATATAAATCATTCGAGTTAGTGTATTTAATATATGCTCTATTAAAAGGTAAAACCTCATGATTTTGAAGTCTAATATAGATTTGTCGTTAAGAGATAAAATATATAATGCATAAATCTTGCGAGTGTCAAGTGAAGTACACAACTTAACTTAGCCACAATTATAGGACTTCAAGTGATAAAACCTTTATTAACTAAGGGTAGAAAGATCATCAATAGTCAGAGTATAAAAATCATCAACAAAGTCCCTTCTCCTATACTTGTGAGGGTTGAAAGGTCGTTGAGCATTAGATCGCCAATTATATGATATAATCTCATTGCCTATAGAGCAAGAACATATAGGTAATTTTGATTAAGTGGCGGTCTTTCAAATCATTCATGTATAGGAGAACTTAGAGTCGTGCACACAGTAGGGTTATATTGTTAGGGTCCTTGAGTTTAATTCCCTAAACAAAAGATTCGGTAACTGCTTATCAGTATTCCAGGGTTGCAAGCCCCTAAATTTCTTCTCCAGTTACTTATCGAACTTGATATTCTTTGTGAATACTCCCTATGGGCATAGATCCCTCAAAGTGAAATAAATTAGGCTTTAGATTTGTAGGTTGAAACTCCTTGACCACCTTGATCCGGTGCTTTCCCCCGCTCATTCCTGGCTCACTAAAATGGAATCCGCTAATCCCTGGCATAACAATAAGGGATACGTTTTTGTTGAGGACAGAAGGGTACGAGAGTGTGGTCCCACTGAATTAAAAGTGAACTTGTGTACATCGTCTACTAGTTATCCCTCACACCTAATAATACTCAATAAATACTTATAATACCGATTGACGTCGACGCTTAAAAACAACATTAATAATTAAACCTCATCTCTTTAGTAATCATTGCATCATTTATACATATAGGTAAAATATTATACCGCATTAGTATTTCTTTATTATATCAGTCTGTCATGTTCAGTGACCGATAATAATTGTGCTTGCTGACGCCTTATGCGTTATATTTTTCACAGAAGGCCGATCACAGTAGTTTTGGGCAGTGAGGCTTGGGTGATATTTTCGAGATACTTTGGAGTTCTTTTGGATCGCTGAGCTGTGTCATAGGGTATTTATGATATTTCATTTTAGATTTCATTGTCGTATTATTTTCCTCATTTTTAGCTTTTGTTGAGAATTTTATTCACTTTATTCATTCTATTCATTAATTAAGATATTTCAACTGCATTACTTTGGTGTAAGTAGATGTAGTTAATTTTGTTAGAAATATATTACATCTGTGGGGTTGATCTGTGGGATTCCTAACTTGTTATGCTTCAGGTTTATTTTATGATCTTATATCAGAAAGTAGATTTTGGGGGGTGATATTAGGTTCATCAATTCTTCGGAGAGGTGTGATTATGGGTCAACTATCTTGGGTTTCATGAATACAACAGTTGACACGGCAGCTACTTATGGGGTCAAATTTTTCTTCGGTCTTTACCAGTTGGTCGAGGTATATTTATTTGTTTCTTATTTTAGTTTTTTTTCAACTAAATTACGTCAACTAACTAGTAAATACTTATTATGTCCTTATTTTTATTTTTGTAGTACCAATGTGTTGAGTATTTGCAGGTAGGCTATTACGTTTTACTAGAGGGAGAGTTTACCAAATAAATATACCTCGATCAACTGGTAAAAAATAGGTTGGGTGGGGCACACAACAATCTTAGTGTTTTAAGATAGCAAATAGACATGAAGAAGAGTACAAATGCAGTGAATTGGCAACCTTAGGAATATAATACCCACTTGCCTGATAGGGATATAGTACGGGTTGGTGGTCTCAGCCGTAATAGGATACTATTGTCTAACCCTATTACTGGATTGTATGAGTGGTATCTTAGGGAGCGATACTGGAAGCAGGCAGATGGTTGGAGTGCAGTTTTTTATGACATGTGGCTACTTTTACATGTTCCGCCACGCACGAAGCTGCTGCAGATCTCCAATCCCATGGATGGATCGATAGATGCACAATAATACACTGCGTACATTACGTGGACTATGATACCTACTAAATGCATGTTTCAAACGAGGTACTCACGTCGCCTATTACCCATAGCAGTAACCTCGATTTACTGAGGCCAAATGTACTACATATTCCTTTTCCAGACTTGACGGAACCATTACATACATAGGATATTGTGTTTCTTTCCCCGTTGGTAGGCGACTATCCAGAGTGGTAGATGGAGATGGAAGAACTGCATAACACTCAATGTTATCATATTTCTTTGACTTCCTAGACCCCTACAATTAAGGCTCCTACTGGGTATGACTTTTTGTATTGGATGACTGGGGGTATGCGTCGACTTACTTTAATTTAGACTAGATGATGGACTACAATGCTCGCCTTCTTCAGTCTCATGGAGATACTATGTATTGAGGTCTCAGTTGGACATCGCATTTTCTTAGCTTTGTCAGATCACTACTTTCGGTTACGCGACATATGTAAGTCTTCAACTTTATCTAATATCATTATTCTTTAAATTGTGAGGATTACTGTTGTTAATTAAAGTAAATTCTTTATTAGTTTAAGGTGTTCGTAATGTAATTTGAGGTTGAAGTCTGGCCATCGAAACCTAAACCACAAACAGAGAGAGGTAGGCCTTGGGGGTTGGGAGTTAGGGTTGGGGCAGACCACCTAGTAGTCATGCAGCTCCTCCTTAGAGAAGTCGTCGATCAACTCGGCGTGATTAGGTAGTTTAACGTGTTTATTATGGACTTTTAACTTGTAGTTGTTTTTTTTTTTTTTTTTGAAGTTGCTATTCCAGGGGGTTTTAGACATTTGTTTATGTAATAACTCTAATTCCACCTTTAATTTCATTATGGTGCTTGCATATGGTGTTTGAAATATGTTGCTGGTGCTTGAATGTTGAATATGGTATTTTGGACCTCGCGTATGGTTTTGAATATTGTAGGTTTTGTGTTTGGTTTTGATGGAGGAAAATGTTTTAGGGGAAGTGGATTTAAATGCTTGTGGTTTAATTCAGATTTATGCGCCTGCCAAGTTGCTTAAAAATGTCAGGCACATATAACTTATGCGTACTTGAATCTCAAGGTTGTTACTTGAATTTCAAGCCTATTGCTTGAGTTTTAAGTTCATCGGCCGTCAGGGCATATGATTTATGCACTTCTTTCTCAGGGGCATAAGTCATATACGTGACGGTGAACTCAAAATTCAAGTATGGTATTAAGTTAGGCCTATTTTTGGATCGGATCAGATCGGAAATGGAGGTGTTTGGAATTTTTCTAATTTTTTTCGGAACTAGAAAATCTGTTCCGATCCGATCCAATTTTTTTTTGAACTGCCAAAATAGATCTGAATCCGAAATTTTTCGGAATTCGGAACAAATTTTAGATATTCCGAAAAATAAAAAAATTCTGAAAATTCCAAAAAAATCTAAAAATTCTGATTTAAAATAATATAAAAATGATAACAACTAAATACCATTTGAAAATAATAACAATATGAAAATAAATATTGTCCAAATAAGTTTACAAAATTAAACATCATTAACAAATTAAACATCATTACAAAATTAAACATCATTTTTTGAAAATCTTAGCCATAGGAGTTCCATGCAATGCTTTCTCAACCAACTTGTCACTACAAAATCCACAAACATTCAAGAAGAATCATTGGCCAACAAAGAAATAAAGGTTCATTTGCTATATACAAAGTACCTGACTGGAATGCAAAATATACTAGCTAAATGATAAGACTTCTCTTTGCATTCATTTGTGTGTGTGTTAATATGGTAGCTAATATGTCATTTGTGTAGGTCCTTCACGAAGAGATATTTATCAATAATTTGTAATGATTTTTAGTGTTAATGTGTTATACATGCTCCACACATCACATTTTTTGAGTGTTTGAATGCTATATAAGTAATACAAGAAAGAAATACTGAGGATAAGCTAAAAAGTTGTACCTCTCACAACTTTTAAAGGTCGACAGGTTCACTAAAAAGTTGTACCTCTCAACAAAATTGGCCTTCCAAAGAACTATCCCTGGTAAAAACAAGTAAGAGCATATTCACAGTCATATAAAGAGCTCCAAGCACGTAATATGAAAATACAAGCAGGTGGTAAATTATAGCATTTCACTAAAAAAAAAATATAGTAGATGTAAGATCAAACTCAGCTCGAGAGCATACTAGGTCATAATAAAATGATATTTATTTCTAGAAAATGAGAAAGAAAATTATGAACGGGCGGCCGTATTAGAAAACCATATATCCATAAATATCATATGATCTCAGATGTTTTACAGGACTCTTAAGAGTAATTACATAACACAACACATCAATTTAGGTAGACTCACTGTAGTGAATTTCTGCAAAATATGTATGAATTTAGTGTATACTGTATTGTTCAGGACCTACATCAACTTCCCGAATGTTGCACTAAAAACATCAAGAATCAATACATGGTCTTCCACATCACTCAACCACCATTGTTTTTAAGCTACACTGAAGCTGGACTGGTAGTAGGGATTAATGAAACCCTAGCAGCAGATCCCAGCTTGAATGAAAGAGTTTCTATGTACTGTTGCACACAAGGATATAATTTGTAACTATTTTGATGTTTCTAAGAGATAGTCTGAAAGTACCAACATTAGACTTTCTAAAGATGCTTATATTTCTCATATTGCTACTTGCTAGTGTGTGCGTGTCGTAGATGATAGCTCAGACCTAGAAACTAATCAACCACGGATCAACACGGTTCATGGATGCCATCCATATGTGAGGTGGATGCTGATTCTTCTTCGCATTCATTCATGTAGGTGTGTAAAATACATGGCAGCTAGTATTATGTCCTTTCATATAATATATACTCGATTGTAAAGATTTTCATAGTCATCCGTGCTCTAAATGGTACAACTTGCATGAGAATAATTCAGTGCCATATTGTTGTAAAATAGATAATCTAAATTTCAAAAGGAAAAGAATTGTATAAATCGTAATAAAGACCAAATGCCAAAGAGGTCTTGCAAAGGTTTTACTGGAGTATGAATAAGATTCAAGCAGTAAAAATCTCCCCATGTTGGATTAAATTAAATGAACGAAGATGCTCAACTACATGGTATATATAGACCTTACATGTGTAATGTATGTACGATTTGACCAAGTAGTTAATGAAAGGCTAAAATCTCTATTAACCGACATACAAAGTGTGTCATTGTAGTCACCAAATCCTCATAAAAGGGAGTATAATTTACTCAGGAACAAGGTATTCTCGACAGAACTAAGGATAACAAAATGAGGATACAAGACAATCTACTTTTATAAAAGGCTGCATCATGGATAGTCCTATTGACCCTTGCCAATCTGCTTTTATGAAAGGAAAATTAACACATACAAGACAATATGTTGCTGCCAATGAGAGCAGTCAAGCCTAAACCGAGTGGACTAAACTGACTGGGATGCAGAAATTAAAACTATCTCCTACTTGCAAACTATGATCTTAAATATTAATGTTCTATGTTTGGCCCTCTAGCTGAACCAAAAGTAGAGCCTACTTCAGATGTTATAAATAAACTTGGTTTTAGAAAGAAAAAGAAAAAAAAAGGTAAGATGAGAAAACTTACACAAGATCTTCAAAAACATCAAGAAGTTGATGCAAGCACTAAACTTCTCATCTCGTTAAATACAATTACAACAAACACAAGTATAAATCAAACATCATATGAAAATGCAAAAATATAAACAAAATAAAAAATACAAATAACATACCTTTTTAAGAGCGAATCAGAATCAAAATTTGGGCAGAGAATGTTTGGATAGAGAATTGGAGTTCATGCTTAACCAACCACTGAATCTTCTTAGCAACGTTCTGAACCACTGAATCGTCGAACCTATCTACAGTCTGCTTAACAAACCACTGAATCCTTTTAATAACGATTGGGAAATATCTGTAGATGTGATCTTAGCAATGTTCCCAACCTCTGAATCGTCAAACCTCAATCTGATGATAACTAATCCCAGTCCCAATCTGATAATAACCAACCCCAATCTGCAGATGTGATAATAACCAGCCCTTGCGAAACAAATTGCTCAGACCTTGCGAAACGAATTACTCAATATCACATAGCTCAGACCTTGCGAAACGAATTACTCTTAGCAATGTAAAAATAGGTTAAATTCAAACCCTAGATAGATGGAGAGAGAGAGATAGATGAATGTTAAATTCGTAGAGGATTTGATTTAACATTCAAACCCTAGAGGTTACGTTATGGAGAGAGAGGGAGAAGAATGCTTGGACATCGAATCACCTTGCAGAGAAGGAGGCAGTTGAGAAATGAAAGGAGGTAGTAGAGAAATTAGGTTAACTATGTTTTATAATTTATTAGTTTTAATTCTGATAAATTCAGAATATTAAATCGGATAAGGGGTATTCAGATTAAATCGAAATAATATTCGGATTAAATCGGATCGGATAGTATTCGGAAAAATTGAAATTTTAGAATTACAGAAGGCTATCCGATTCCAATCCGAATTTTTTCAGAAAAAATTGGAAATCAGATTTTCGGAAATCAGAACTGTAAAACTGGGTTCCGAAATCGGAAAAATCGGATCAGATTTCAGAAAAAATCAGAATTTTGAACAAAAGTTACCGTTTTTAAGCATTAGAGCATCCACAGCAGCCTCTTTTAGATAAGGAGTCGTTTTGGGGAGTTTAAAATCAAATTTATCCCTATCACAAAATAGCATCCCTTAATAAAGAAGCCAAGTCAAAAGGAAGTATGCCACGTAAAACAAAAAAGCCACAATCTATTACAACAGATTTTCCCCCTCTCTCCTGAAGAACACTTCCTTCTTTTACTTCCTTCTCTCTCCTGAAGAACACAATCTGTTACAACAAATACCCATAACATATTTTTTTTATGTTTGAATTTTGCTAGTAAGTAATCATAAATTTCTAACTTGCTCCTTAAATTGCTAGTTTCCCATATGTTGAGAGTCATTGGTAAATTGATCAACTGACGGATTCTGATTACTAAGTGTCATATTTGAATCACCTAACTTTGAGGTACAGAGATATGCTATTAGGTAAATGAAGACTTTGCCTGCGAAATGAATGAAAGAGAAGAAATAAAACATTAGTATAATGGAGGCCAAAAGCCCTATTATCTCCAATAGTTAACCAGAAATATCCAGATATTTGCTTCTACCAAAAGATGAAGTACATAGAATTTGAAGAGCATAAGTTGATTTGATGAATTACCTAAATGGTGTGATTTTTCAGCAATGGATTATCGAATGCAGCTTGCTTGTAAATATCCACACAATCAAATAGGCACCGTGCTCTGTCTACAAAATAAACCAAACCTATAAATGAGTCCATTTTTATAACGCAGATGAAACACATGAGCTGTGAAATTCTTTAGATTTCTGAAAGAAATTAGTTTTTGTTGTTGTCATACACCTTGGCAATCTATTACCTGTTTACCACAGACATATGTTCAAATCTCTCAATAAAACGGCGCATACGCGGTCACATTATGGAAATAAGAATACCCAAAAATTGTAAGCAAATAATAGGGTATAAAATGGTTTTGGTCAAGTTAGCACTCGTGGAGTTTGTAAAGGAGGCTCTAAAGCCCAAGTGGAAGGAAGGACAAATGGGTAGAGATACTCACATAACTATAGTGAAGAAAGTGGTGGAGAAAGTAACTAGTACTACCAAAGAATCCCAGATTCCCCAGACACAACACAAAATCGATCAGTATTTGGCAAGTTGTAAACCAGGCTGACTAAACTTGTACAGGCATATGTGGAGAAATATAAGAAAACATAGGCCATGCTCGAAAATTTTGTCATGGTCTTCCTCTGTTCTTTATTTATCAGTGATAAACCCGAATTTTGGGGGAATGTTCTCATGTAAATCTTGGTTTGAGCCTTCATAAACTAGTAATCTTGCTGTAGCTTGTTCTTTTATTCTCTTCTTTTATATCCCAGAGCTTTGTTCTTTAGTATTGCTTGATGTATTTTTAAAAGGGTTTGATGATCTTTTTACTGCTTCAAAAAAACTGTACAAAATGCATTGGTTTTCATGTTATTTATGTGGGAACTTATTTAATGGTAGCAATGAATCAGTTATAAAACATAGTCCCTTTACCATTATTTGATGGTAACAGTAACATGTAATACTCGTAGGCTGCATCCAAAGAATGAATTCATAATATCTTTGCAATCATGATCTCTACAAGTGCATTATAATGTATGATATTTTTAGTTTGATTTAAAGAGATTTAATTAACTAAACAGTAAGTAAATGACTATATGGTTGCTACACCAATACTAAGAGTTGTATACCTTGGGTTCCACGCTGGATCAACCACAATAACGCGATATGTTTTAGTAAGTGTAAGACCAAGACCACCAACTTGAGATGTCAAGAGAAATATAGAAGCACCTCTTCTCCAACGCATTCACCTCTTCTTCAACTTAATCCAATGCTTGCATTAGAAAAAATGGATTAAATTAGAGTTTGATAC
Organism: Kingdonia uniflora; assembly: GCA_014058105.1. Classification (NCBI taxonomy): domain Eukaryota; kingdom Viridiplantae; phylum Streptophyta; class Magnoliopsida; order Ranunculales; family Circaeasteraceae; genus Kingdonia; species Kingdonia uniflora. The sequence continues at coordinate 3,439,403 of JACGCM010000622.1, forward strand.
ACACACAGAGAGTGTAAAACCAAAAAGCTTAACTTCAACACACGTGAACCCAAGATGATGAAGACTGCAAAATCAGAGGTAGAGATGGTGAGAGATGAATCCATCCCAAATAATAAACATCTAAACCTAAAGAGAGTGAATCAATAATTTCAAATCATGAGAAAAGTACCTAAAACCTCAATTCTTAACATCAAAGAAGAAATCAACTATTCAAAAAAAAAATGGTAAAAAAAGCAGGAATTCAAGTTGATTATTTACCTGATTTGGAGGACTGCCAAGAGAAAGAGAAAAATTAAAGTTAGAGGAAGAAGAACAAAAGGGAGGAGGACTTTTATTTCATTAGATCGTGGGCACTTTCCCTCCCAAAATATACTTTCTCTGCCACAAATTTGCTTTACACCTCAGAAAAACCTTTTCCACGTATTTGAGAAGTTGGCAACGTGGCTGACCAAACCTTCCTTTCGACTCCCTAGTCCTGAGGAGAGAGAAAGAGAAAAATAGGGATAAGGAGTCTCATAGGGAGTCTATAAAAACCATTTTAATACTTTTTTGCCTCCCTAAAATAAGTTTAGAAGGCTGCTCTGGATGCTCTTAAGGACATTGGGTGGAGCCCCAAGCTTGAACGGGCAAGTGTCATCTTATCATAGAAATCGAACCCCAAATGTTGGCAAATTACGCGCCAACCAAGAATAAGGATTAAATTCTCATCTCTACTGAGAATCAATCGATCAATCAATCAATCGCGACGAAGAAACCCTAACACATATTTGTTAACATTGCAGATTGGATCTTAAGTGTGTCTGGTGAGTCTAAACTGTTCTTCGACTTCTCATCTCAATTTGAGTTCCACCTTTGATTTTGTTGAATTTGGTCTTTTTTTGAGCTGTTTTGGTGGAGATATGTAATTGATTGTGGTGAAATTAGGGTAGAGTGGAGGGAAGGGAGGAATAGAGAAAGGGTGGTGATCGAATTGTGTTTGAGCGATGGGGGAAGCTAAAACGAGGAGGAGGATTGATTAGGTATGGAGTTTAGGGTTTTTTAGGGATTTGATTTGGAGTTTCAGATACTCAATTGAAGGATTTAAGATAGGAGAAAATTTGAGTTAACCCTAGTGTGAGATTTTCTGATGGTCAGTGAGAGTTTACCGATCATTTGACCAGCGAAACCTGGGATAGAGTCTAAAAGGTAAAACATTGGGATGGATCCAGTATTGAAATTTATTAAATGGGTTTTATTAGGGGGTAAAGTCTCAGATTGGGTGGCAAAATTTATTTTTTGCGAAGTGTGGGTGCTAATCACTAATAATAATTCTCAGTCTATTTTTGAATTCAGCAGATTTCCAGGTTTTTTGTAAATCCGCAGGGTTCAGTGAACGCCATGGATAGATTTAGTGGCCCCGCGAGGCTCATGATTGTTTCGGATCTCGATCACACGATGGTATGATTTGTTTTTATGTTACTTGTAATTTAACTTGTTGTAATTGTGATGTTTACAAGTGATAGATACTATTGTATATGGTTTGTGTTTGCAGGTGGATCATCATGATGGAGAAAACCTTTCCTTGCTTAGGTTTAATGCCTTGTGGGAGTCATACTACCGTCATGATTCGTTGTTAGTTTTCTCTACTGGTCGGTCGCTTACTCTTTACAAGGAATTAAGGAAAGAGAAGCCAATGTTGACTCCGGATATTACTATTATGTCTGTGGGGACCGAGATTACTTATGGTGAAGCAATGGTGTCAGATGATGGTTGGGAAGAAGTGTTGAATCAGAAGTGGGATAGGAGCGTTGTTACGGAGGAAACTTCCAAATTTCCCGAACTTACTCTTCAGGTATAGTTTATTGATTAGTGGATTGCAGCTTAAGTGTGAATGTGTATGGTACACTCTGTCAATGTATTTTATTTTTCATATATTTGGTAATTGAATTTATATGAGGGTATATGCAGTCTGAAACAGAGCAGCGACCACATAAGGTTAGCTTTTACGTAGACAAGGGGAAGGCTCAGGAAGTGATGAAGGCTCTCTCTGAATGTCTGGAAAAACGTGGGGTAAGATTAAACACAAGGAACTGGAATGTATTTGTCTGAGATCTTGAAATGTTGATGTTGAAAGATAACATCTTAACGTTGCCTATTAAAATTTTATGTCATATGGAAAACATCTCTCCATAGTTTTTCATTTTTTCGTTTTTGCTTTATTGTTGGCCAGTTAGATGTGAAAATTATTTACAGCGGGGGGATGGATCTCGACATTTTGCCACAAGGTGCTGGTAAAGGGCAGGCTCTTGCATATTTGCTGAAGAAGTTTAAGGCTGGTGAGAAGCGACCCATTAATACTCTTGTGTGTGGTGACTCTGGCAATGATGCAGAACTATTCAGCATTCCTGAAGTTTATGGTGTTATGGTTAGTAGTCACAGTCACTATGTCATTCATTTGGATCTCTAAGAAACAGGAAATTAGTTTTGCGTCCAAAACACATGAGTTTCCATTTTATTTTATTTTTTTCTTCTGTTGGTGGATCATCCTCGAGATACAAAGCATGAGTTTATGAGATGTATCCTGAGGAGACTACAACAACCGTTCTCTGCTCAATTTTAAAAATACTAAAGATTGAAGAATTTTTTCCAAAATATACTATCATGCCTTTAGTTTATAGCGATTGGCTTTAACTTCTCCATCACTTTCGTACTTAATATGCAGGTTAGCAATGCTCAAGAGGAGTTATTGCAGTGGCACGAGAAAAATGCCAAGAACAACCCTAATATAATTCATGCTACTGAGAGGTGTGCCTCTGGGATCATTGAAGCCATTGGTCATTTTAAATTGGGCTTAGAAACATCTCCAAGAGATGTTTTGGATTTTTCAAAGTGCAAGCTAGAAAATATCCATCCTGGTCATGAGGTAGTGAAGTTCTACCTGTTCTATGAGAGATGGCGGCGAGCAGAGGTCGACTACTCTGTGGAGTATATGCAGAATCTGAAATCTGTTTGTGTATGTATTGAATATTTGCTTCTAGTGTAGTTGTATTTAATCTGTTTTTGGATTGATAGGTAAATAGGGACAGTTCCTAAGATGGTCTTACCTGATTAAAAACATTACCTATGATCCGGGACTGAAATAAGTCAAACTCGTAGAATTTGATAGGATTTTTACGAGGTTCAGACTGTGAAGCATACATTTATCTTGGGTTGATAAGGTAGTCTGGAATTGAAGATAATTTACCCTTATTCTAATCTAGTCAACCTGAGCCAATTGTTTAATGATTATCCCAACAATTTCCGTAACTCTGTTTGTTTGTTTGTTTGAGTTTTGCTATGTTGCAGCCAATTCACGGCTCTTAATTGCTTAATGTTTTTTTACAGTATCCAACTGGGATATTTGTCCATCCTTCTGGAGTGGAGCAGCCTCTTCATGACTGCATAGATGCAATGGGAAAGTATTATGGAGACAAGCAAGGAAAACTGTTTCGAGTATGGATAGATCGTATTTCATCTGCTGAAATTGGGACAGATACATGGCTAGTAAAGTTTCATAAGTGGGAGTTGTCCGGTGAGTCTTGCTTTATCTAGTATTTTTAGTAGACAGGATTTTCTTGCCATTTTTTTCATCTCATCGCATCTTGCCTTGCTATGTTTGTTTGCAACTGTTAGTAGACATGATATGGTCTGATGTTTTCTCTACATTTTATGTTCGACTAGTAGTTTTGATCCTCTACTTTGGTAGCTGAAACAGTGATGGCACAAGTCAGTGGTCATTGTTGGAAATGGATTTGCACTCACACATAAGGACAGATGTAAGCATCTCATATTTAGAAAATTGGTTGCTACATATGCTTCCAATAATCAAAATATAAATGAGTATGAGAGCTGGAAAAAGTAGATACTCAAAATGAGTCTAAACTAAAGATATTGACATTGTAGTATATCATTCGACTTATCATAAAAAATGAAAGAGAAAATTAGAACCTGACTTTGGAAGAAAGAAAATCCAAGTTGCACTAGTATTCTGTGGCATGTTCAGGTTAAATATCTACTTAATCACTTACATGGATAATGTAGAAGTTGAGAAGATGTAAAGCCAAAAGGAGAAAAGGAAAGAGATCAATAAAGAAAAAAAGAAAAAATGGCCATTATGTCCATTTTATAAAACGTTAATATGGAAATTAAAAAAATACGCAGTTTTTGTTTGTGACGCAACAGAGAAAGTTGGACTATAGCTTGATGTCGTAGCATACACATAACTAAATAAGTTAACATGGTATGGAGCAATCGGATATTAGTCTTCTTGGAGGAGCCGGCAATCAAGTATAAATGTATACTTAAAGAACTGGTTTATTAGCTACAAAGATAGTGCTAACCTATAGCAATACACCTGCACAGTGCCTCCCCACCACTACCACATTTGTCAAAGAAGTTTTTAGGACTATCGTAGGAATGCCCTCAACCACTATGATCATCGTAAGTAAAAAGAGAGAGAGAGAGAGAGAGAGAAGTTCTGGAGCAAATACTAGACAACCTCAATCTTAGGTTTGGCCCTCTATATATAAGCATGATGGATAGTGGGAAGTACAAGAAAGCCCATAATTTACTAATGCTACTGTACATAGGATGTAAGATAAATAACACCCAATACTCCCACTCAAGTTGGAGAGAAAATGTCAACGAGGCCCAGCTGGACAATCGCAGAAGCCAAGGAGGAAGGACGAACTGCCTTGGTAAACATATCAACAAGCTGTTCTAAAGAAGAAACATACAAAGGATCAACAGCACCAGATTGGACTTTCACCTTGATAAAGTGAACATCCACCTTAATATGTTTAGTCCTCTCATGTAGAGCAGAATGAGAAGCAATCATAATAGCAGACCCGTTGTCACAATATTGGGTAAAGGAACAGGTGACTTGAAACTCCAATTCATTAAGAAGCGACCGAAGCCAAACAATCTCTCATGCGCCATGAGGCATAGCACAATACCCAGCTGATGCATATGAACTAGACGTAACATCTTGCTTCTTACTTTTCCAGGAAATGAGATTCCCTCCAAGAAAAGTACAGAGACCAGGTGTGTAGCGGCGATCGCTAAGGGAACCTGTATAGTCAAAATATGTATAGCACGAACTAGATGATTGAGTATGAGCATGGTAGAAAAGTCCCAACCCAGAATACGACTTCAGATAAGAATCCGATAAGCAACCTCTAAGTGTGAAGTCCAAGGCGTATGCATAAATTGACTAACAGCGCTAACATCAAAAGAGATATCGGGTCTGGTGATTGTCAAGTAAATCAACTGTCCTACTAGTCGTTGATAAATAGAAGGGTCTGCGAAAGGATTACCAAACTTAACATGAAGGCGATGGTTCTAATCCATGGGAGATGAGGCAGGACGCCAACCATGCATGCCGGTGTCATGTAGTAAGCCCAATGTTTCTTTGGATATGAATGCCATATATCATGACGAGAACGTGTAATCTTAATACGAAGATAATATTTTAAGGGACCAAGATCTTTTACTTCAAAAGCTTTATGAGGTTTTGCCTTTACCTTACCAATCCAAGGTGTTTCATTTCCGGTCATAATAATGTCATCGACATAAATAAAGATTAGTACAAAAACCTTCTGGAGTTGAGCGGATAAAGCATGTGTGATCAGAACATCTCCAGAAACCCAAAGACAATATTTTTTTGAAAGACAATATAATCATGCTAAAGCACTGAAAGCATGCTCGTGGAGATTGCTTTAACCCATATAATGGTTTGAAAAGGCGAGACATCTTGAAAACTCCTCATGAAGACAAAATCCTGTGTGTGGGTTTTTTTTTTTTTTGGCGGCGGGGGGGGGAGGTGCATGGGCATGTGAATCTCCTTAGTCAAGTTACCATGATGAAAAGCATTCTTGATGTCCCACTAATGAAGAGGCCACTTATGACAAGTAACAAGAGACAAGAAACTAAACGGTAGTTAACTTAGCTACGGGTGCACAAGTGGCACTGGAATCCTTTCCCGGGGTCTGAGTAAAGCCCTTAACAGCAAGTCGGACTTTGTAACGATCAATAGTACCATCTGCTGATGGTAAAAACCCATTTACAACCAACTGTCAGATGCACCCCAAGTCAATGGCCTAAGATGGGGAAATAAGGCCCGTCTGAGTAATATGGTAGGAAGGCGGGGTACTTGAAGTCGTTGAGGAAGCAGTAGCAGCAGAGGGAGGAGCTTGAGACATAAGCCGGTTGCTGAGAATAACCTGCAATGTGTGTATGTAACTGTTTCACATCTATCAGTCTGGGTGATGAATCAATAGACTCAGTAGGAACTAGGAGCTTCATCATAGAAGAAAAAAAAGAAGACTCACCAGTCATATGGTCAGATGCACCCGAGTCAGTGGCCTAAATAGGGGCAATAAGGGTGCTTGAAGTCATTGAGGAAGCAGTAGCAGCAGAGGAAGGAGCTTGAGACAGAAGCAATTGCTGAGAATAGCCTGCAATGTGTGTTTGTAACTGTCTCATATCTATCAATCTGGGCGATGAAGCAACAGACTCAGTAGGAACTAGGAATAGGAACTGGGGACTCGACAATAGCAATAATAAAGGGTGGCTCACAAGATGTGGAAATGCTAGGTTGCATCAAATGTGGGTAGAGCTGGCAGCGAGTTCTCTCATTACCTGCTCAGCCACAATGTCCACATGTAACATCATTTCCAATGCCACTACCGCGCCCTCGGCCACTGAGAGAACCACACACGTCAAAAAAACCACACACGTTCAAAGAACCACGAGTAGATGCTAGAGCCATCTCATCAGTAACTTGGCCCAATAGTATTAACAGGAGAAGTGTTTAGAATCTGAGTGCGTAGCGGCCCAAATTCTGGTTGGAGGCCGATTAGTAATTGATAGGTCTGTTAACACTCAAAATGCTTAACCACATCCTGTGCAGCCGAGCGGGAATTTCTGCCATGGACTCATAATGTGATGCGTCCTTCCAACGGGACTGAAGAAAGCCAAAATAATCTGCCACTGTCTGTGTCCCCTTAGTAGCCTGAGTAATATCTCGATAGAGCTCGTATATCCGTAAATCATTATGGGAATGAACATTACTTTTGGTCGATGCCAACTTTAAAGAAATGGACTGTCTCGTGATACATAAACATAGTATGTATCCGTTGCTCCATGGAATTATGCAATCATCTTCAATGTCCTATTGGGCAATCATCCTCAATGTCCTATTGGGTATACGTGGCATTAGTAGTTTTTGGTTGGGGAATACCAGTAGTTGAATTGATCGAGACCAAGAATAAGAATATAGCGAAGAGCATTGGTGAACCATTGGGCATTGGAATTTTGACCCAAATTTGTTGTCTAGTTTCAGCAGAAGAACTAATTTCCGTTCAGTTCACCATGTTTAATAACACAAAAAAGTACGAAAAATTACAAAAAGATTAGAGAGCAAATTTAAGCATTGATGGGAGATATAAAACTGAGTATGTCTCTATAGACTTTTTTGTAGGTGTCTGGAATGTAAAATTAACGTCATATTGTATGGGGTCTGTTACTTTGTATTATACCTCATCACTTAAATGCCAAATTAACATGATATTGCTGAGGTATGTTCCGTAATATACCTTATTTAACAAAACAAAATCTCAGTTATGAAGCAACAATTGGTGGGCAGTCAGGGTCTGGGGCATTGAGGAAGAGAGTAACACCCATGTGGTGGAGATGAAGAAAATGAAGAAAAGAAACTGAAAGAGCATATTAGCCTTTCCATTGTCCATCTTATATATATGTATTAAATACTGAAGTATAGTGAAGTTCAAGTAGTACCCTAGAACACTTGAGAACTTCACCTATGCGTCGCATGCATCATATGCTCCAAACAAGACATGATGCGTCTAACTTGAACCAGAGATCACTATGTCAAGCCTTGAGATTTGCAAGATAATTTGCATACATTATGTAGCATATGAAACAGAAATCAGGCCACCATGGAGCTTTTCACAAATAACTCGACGATCATCTGCCCTCATTTAATTAGCCTGCCAAATCAATCAATTAATCCTTTATCTTCAATCACAAAATATAGAAAACTCTTGGCATTCTCTTGTAGATCAATATCATCTCAACTAATTTAATTATCTCTCGAAGCTCAAGCTCCGTGAAAAGGAGTTTATTGATTCATTTGAGCATTCAACTGATAACCCTATAACCCTAGTCTTCCTGACAAAATTCTGGATGATTATTAAATGCCACGAGACGAAGTCAAGTATTGAGCTACTCTAAAGTGGGAATATTGAAATTTTTTTAGTAAGATTGAGATTATTGTATTCATCATTGAGTGAAGCTCATTTTCTCTTATGTATTTGTTTCTATCGTACTCTAAACATTGACATGTATTAAGTTTGTACTTACTAAATTGAGGTGGATAACTTTAAGTAACTTTTGGAGCGAGTCAGGGTTCCATGGAGTCGAGTTATACCTTGAAATAGGCCTCTCATGCTTTATAAAATAATTCACCTCATAATTATTCAATAATATCTCTTTGCCTCTCTCATTTATTTGTTCTCCTTGAATCAAGTCTCAAACTGATAACGAACAGCTTTATCAAAGTTTGAAACACCTCATCTCTTGACTTCACTTAGTAAAGCTACCGAACGCTCATATAATCTATCATTAAATATTACAAAATTGCGGAAACCAATGGCACATTTAGCTGGGAAATTCCCCATGCATTAGAATGAACAAGATGAAATGGAGAGTTACTTCTATTATTATTGATAGGAAAAGGTGTGTGATTATAACAGAGTTTGACAAGTCTCACGCAGTCACGCCATAGATCAAATGTAATAAAACATAGAAGTATGGAAATAAATTATATAATGAAGTATTAAAGTAAATGATCCAATCTTGGATTCTACTATCTCAAATACTTTTATATCAAGACTGGTGGACAGAAGTGTTGTATTTTTGCATAGAAGATATAACCCATGTCCAATCCAATCATGTTCCCCAATATCTATCTGATCCTAGAAAACAGTGGGTACAAAAGAAGGTGACACTATAGTTTAGTTAAGAATTAAGACTAGTAACATGCACTATTACAGTAGTCAAATTTTGAGAACATTACTCAAAAGAGTATGAGGTAAGATCTAAATTTCTCCCTTCCATGTGAAAGAGAAAGAAGTGTTGTTTGCAATCTTATACCTCTTCGCAACGAGATAAACTTGGTTGATACACTCGTAATGTGGTCAAATGTACCTGATTCATGATCCACAACATTTTATTCGAGAGGTGTGAGGCCTAATGAGACATCTTAAGTCGAAGTTTTGTATCTCTGTAGCTGCCATCCATTGTTGTCAAATCGTGAATCGTAAGGTGAATCGTTTTTACAAAATTCGGTGAATCATGAATCGTGAATCATATGTTTCAGGATGTAATCATATGTTATTTACTTGCTTAAATTCCTTCAAATCCTTAAATGTGAAGAAAAAGAAAATTTCTAAAACGTAATTGGTTTTTGCTTTTGTATCATTAGTATGCGTATAATACTAGTTGAGAGATGAAAATTATTGATAGGTTTTCCTAGGTTTAAATTTATGTTTTACACTAATTATGAGTAAAGATTTTTTTTGAAAATCAATTAAGTATTAATCAGCCAAAAATTGAAAGTCAGTTTTTGTAGTAGGGTTTTGTTTTCTGTCCATAGCTTTGAATTTAAGGACTTCCCAACTTGTACCGATTCACTGATTTGCATGATTTGTGATTTAAATCAGCGATTCACTTGATTTATGGTGATTTACGATTTATTAGTTGATTCAACTTGTTTTCTTCTATTTTAATTCAAATTGTATGATTCAAATCGTAAAATCGCCCGATTTAATAACGATGCTGCCATTTGTATAAAGATACCTTTATTAGTTGTGACTAAGGATGTAGACACGAGACCTAACATTTTTGAATTTTTTTAACAAATAAAAAGACTTGTCGTATTTTTTTTTAGTTTTACTGAACCTCTTGACTTGTTACAACAGTAGCGAATGGTTATTACTGTTGAACCCTATTTTTTATTTTTTATTTTTTATTTTAACCAGAAACTGTTAATCTTATTGATAGAAGAAAACAAATACAATAGAGGGGAGGCTGAAGCCAATACCCAATAAAATTACAACCTTATGTAAGGAACCCCCATTTTGTCAAACCTAAGAGTTGGCCAGGAAGTTGATGAAGAAACCAATATTCAAAATCACCAAGTGAACTTGCTAACTTAGCTAAACAATCTGCAACTTTGCAACTTTGTTACTTTCTCTGTAGGTATGGGTGATGTGTATACCATGAGCTTTGCATATATCAAGTACTTGTTTCCATATGTTACCGCATCTCCATGGTACCCCACTAGTAGAGCATAACACTTACAAAGCACGAGGGAGTCTACTTCAACCTGTAAGGGGAACCAAGAATGGGCAACACATACTTCCAAACCATGAAGTAAAGCCAAAACTTTTGCAACTGTGTTAGTGCCATCTCCAAAAGAAGTTACAAAACCATACAACAAGTTGTCAACCCGATCTCTCATAACTCCCCCACCACCACAAGGGCTATTATGATTTAGAGTGGAAGACCCATTAACATTCAATTTTAAACCATTCAACATTCAACTCGATCTCTTACATGTTTAGGTATTATACATTTTGGGGAAATCTACATAGCTTGTAAGGCAAGAGATTTATTGTAAGTATAGTTCTTAGTCACTTTGAGTTTCAACTCGACACGTTGGTCCAAGAGCCGAAGCATAGTGGGCCTGCCTAGGAAAGAGCTCGCGGTGGAGAGATCACGTTGTTTGGTAATGAAGTCTTCTAGTACGAAATCCTATTCCTTTCTTTCTGGATGCTTTTTACTTTCCAGTGTTGGAATAACCTACTGGTAGCGTGAATCTATGTAGATCTCTAAACTTGACGACCTCACTCTTCTGTGGGGACCTTGCCTAGAGTGACAACATAACGAACCTTTAAACATTAGGACTGCAAGAGAGAGTGGGTAAGACGATAGGAACCAGAATTCCATGCGGGATTCAACCCGCAGCCTTTAACCCCTGCTTCACTTTTGAAATGGTGAGAGGCATTTATAACAATATTGTCATATTTGAAAGCCTTCCTTGATTTCCAGATTTCCTAGAAAATTAAGTAAGGGAGAATACCTTGCTGCAATATGCCCATATGAATGCTTTTATTAGCTCCTACCTGTCATTGATGATGAATGCCTTGAATTGATTGAGATCGAAGTAGCCTTAGACAGCACACCCTGCATAAATGAGCCCACACTTCTTTAGCAATGAAACCCTGCACAAATAAATGGTTGAGAAACTCCACTTTGTGATCGGAGCAGCAACATCTTGATGGAAACTGAATATAGCATTTCCGAAACACAGTATCTAAAGCAACAAAGCCTTGTAATAGCTTTCAGTTGAAAAATTAAATCTTAGCAAGTATTACCTTATGCCACAACCAATCCATTTGAGCATTAGGAATAGACTGAGATATGACAAAGTTCGCAATTTTAATAGTAAAATTACTGTCAACAAATGGTACACATACAACATTATCTGCCTCCTCAGATATGGCGAACCATTGAGATAAAGCTCTCTTCATAGTGGATGGAATATCATTTCTCAGCTTGTTCCACTGCCAGATACCATCTACAACAATCAAATCCTTAATGAAGATCCTCTTATCAGTTTCTATATCCAAAATATCACTAATGCATCCATCACCCAACCAGTTATCATGCCAAAAATCAATGTCTCCTAGCCCCACTGTCTAGGTAGTATTTGAACAGTCTCAAAATGCTTAACGATCTCTTTCCAGAGTTTAGAAGCAAAATTAGGCGCAACCATGGGAGATTCCCAATAAAATACTTGCTCTTCATGTATTTAGACCATAAAAGTTCTTTATGTCACACTGACGAGACTTTCTTCAGTAAAAAGCTCGTTTTGATGTCTTCTAAACTTCTAAAACCCAATCCACCATCAGATTTAGGCCTACAAATCTTATACCAGGAAACCCACTTCTTAAGTCTACCCTCAAATGTGCCCCGCAGATATGAAGAAAAAAATCTTTCTAAAGTGCCTATTAGGAACATGAAGAGAAGATATAGGAATAAAGTTAAACACATGAGCAATGAGTACCATTTTCCCCCATTAGAAAGTAACGTCCCCTTCCATCCATCTATTCTCTTTTGAATTTTGTTCACTAAGGTATCAAAATGAGAAGCTTTAAGCTTGCTATAGTTGATGGGGGATCCAAGATAGATCATAGGAAACTGCTTGAGAATGAAACCAGTTGCATTTTGGATGATGTGTTTTCTTACCTTAGGTACTTTATCATGTATATAAAGTCCACTTTTACAAGCATTCACCAGTTGGCCAGAACAGTTCTCGTATCTGTCTAGAAAATTTGTACGACCCTTGATAGAGCTTTGCGACCCATTTAGAAACACCACAAAGTCATCCGCGTATAGCAAATGAGTTAAGGGTATAACACCCCCGCTACACTTGAAGTATCCAATTTTACCAATTTTAAAACAATGAGATAAGCCTCTCGATAATACTTCTTCAGCCAAAATAAAAAGGAAAGAAAAAAGTGGGTTACCCTGCCTTAATGCCCTCGAAAGATTTGAAATAAACTTTGAATACACCATGAAGAACAACAAAAAATTGAGGAGTTTCTACACACTGAGATATAATAGCAATCCACTTATCATCGAAGAACATGCTTTAGAAAGGCCCAATCTAGTTAGTTCAGTCCCATTTGGTGGACGGTTTAACACTTGAAATTTTGTACTTGATGTGATGAAGATTTTATTTTTCTCCTTTGCGGGGTTCTTACTTTCAGATTCCTCATTCTTTTCTAAAACTTATTAGTTTTATTTTTTCTTGAGTTCTTTTCTAGAACTTGTTAGATTTTTTTAAAACTTAATTACCTCATGTGAGCTTAAACTCTTAACCTCTTGGTCATTTTCTAATAACTCCCTTTCATCCACTTTTTTATGAAATGAAAACCATGTGACTCCCAAACTATAGCCTAAGTTTAGTTTCACATTGTTTATAAATTATAGTAGAACTAAACATATAAGGTAGAACCCATGTGACATGCGTGTAACATGTAACATGTAACTAAGAGAGTGTGTATAGGTGGTGTGTGTGAGGGGATTTTATACCCTTACACACTTGGACCTCTCTCGGGCGTCCCGGTGGGTCGGGCCAGCTTGGGCTCGGGATTGGGCAATTGGCTTTTCTGGCTCTGGAGTCCTTGGGGCCCTTTGGGCTTGGGCTAGGCTCACTCTATTCTTTTTACTAAAAAGTTATCCACTTCATTTTGGGCTTGGGCTTAATTGACTGACTTGGCTTGGTCTCTTTCGTACACGTTCTTCTCTCTACCAACGGCTAGTGGACTTGATCCTTCGGGACACGTCTTACGAACGAGTTCAAACCTCATGCACGTAAAGCCAGGAAAGAGCCGTTGTAAACCTATCTATAAATACCTTTCGTATTTCACTTCAAATACAGAAACAAGATTACACTGTTCACATATATATATATATATATCTCTCGTTATTCGGCACGTTATTTGGCAGTTCATCTCCTCTCTCTCACGGTTTTGCTGAGGTGCTTACGTTACAAGTACGTAGTCTCCTCTGCTCTTTGTATCCTGGAAGAGATTAGATTGTCGTAACCTGTACCTTGGGGTTCGTCGAAATACTCTTTAAAGAAAGTGTGATCCACGCCTCGAGCACTTCCTTTACTGTTCATTTATTGCTGCTGTGCTTCCGACCTGACTGCTGTGCTTCCTCTAGTCAGTTCAGTCCCATTTGGTGGACGGTTTAACACTTGAATCTCTGCAATTGATGTGATGAAGATTTTATTTTTCTCCTTTGCGGGGTTCTTACTTTCAGATTCCTCTTTCTTTTCTAGAACTTATTAGTTTTATTTTTTCTTGAGTTCTTTTCTAGAACTTGATACTTCTTTTCCTTTGCGGGGTTGTAACTCTAATTTGATAGTTTTGTGTAGTTAATTCTTTAGTAAAAATTTGCTTCATTTTCTACATAAGCAATTTATTTAAAATAGCATCTTAGCTTATTAGTTATTATGTAGCTCTTATCTTTGTAGATTTGCTTAGTTCTTGTAACTGGTGTCAACTGTTTTATTAATTTTTATAGATTAAGGGCCCAACTGTGTTGATATTGGCAGAGGTTCCTATTACTACCTGGCACCTGTGGGATAAAAAAAATCACGGGTAGTTGACTTGTGTTGTGGGTATCTCACTGCATATTAGTACCATAAGTACTGGCTAGCGATTAATGGAATATTTATCCAGAGATTCCAAGGAGTAAATTTCATCCCTGCCAGCATCAACGCCCGGGTTGAAATACTACCTGGCCAGTCTTATTTACTTTGTTTATCTAGATATAAGCATTTATTGGTTTCAGGTATTACAACAGCTTATTGTGTAACTGTTTTGTTTCTATATTTGCTTAGTGTGCTCTTGTAACTATGAATAACTTTTCCAATTTTTGTAGATGAAGGAGCAAAATGCTACGTGGCCACAGCCTTACTAAATTCAAGGGTGAGATTTGAATCTTTTGGTTCATTTTTGTGTGAGAAAAGTTAAAATGTTTAGAGCTAAATTCTGATACGGTTGGTTTATTGTTTTACAGGCTGCGTCAACAGACGGGTTTTCTTGGGTCCATGTGCATCAGACACTGTTGAATGGATCAGGAGACAAAGACACAACATCCTGGTTTTTCTGATAATTTTCCGCAGCCTGCACACACCATAATACCCTTCAACTCTTTGAGAAGATAACTTTAATCTATTGTCTAAATAAACCATATTTACTTGTCTGTTTTCCTGTATTAGCAACTCAATACATACATATCCATTTTCTTTACTGATTTGTTTTTTCGTCAAGAAAATCTAAAGGTCGAAATACTTTGAATCTCGATGATCTTCTACGCCCCTTAATATGTTTTCTATAACTGCAAACGAGAAACCTGTATAAACCTAAAAACTTTGAATCTCGATGATCTTGAAATATTGTACCTACAATGTTGTGGCTCAAACCCTTTCCAGGTTTTGCTGCATATGGTTCAGATTAATCTGAAATTTAAAAAAAGAAAAAAAGAAGAAAAAAACTGCAGTAGAGAGGTGTTTTAATGTTGTAGAATACATTCTGTTTAGGGTGTGATTTGGGCAGGGCCCTGCTTAAATGTTACAGGCAGATATGATTTGAGGGTACATCCCGACCCTTAATGGTGTTTGAGGCTCGTCACTTTTTAACTCTTATCTGCCGCTGGAGGGGGTGAAGAGTCCCTGTTTCTATCTACACAAAATACCCAGACAGAGATTGAAGGCCCAGAACAACATAGTAGAGATGTAAGGATAAACAGATTTTTTAGGTAAATCAAAAACTTTTTTCCCAGATGATATTACTCTTCCTTCAAATTGTTCCCATCTTATGCTATTTTCGTTCTTGACATCTTACACAATTTTCTTTTTTTGTGTTTTTCTAGGAAACGTGTTTAAAACTGTAACCAACAATATGGAACACCTTCTAAAAGTTAATATATTAAATCCTATTAGAGCATCCAGTGTAGATTACCTATAATTTTAGCTAGTGGTATGACGTGGATATGAGATTTGAATGTCTTGCAAAAACCAAACTTCTCAAAATAACATGTTTAATAGGTGATGTGCCATAAATTTATTGGGTAAAAGTAGTTTTAACTTTTCTAAACATTTTCTACGTATTGATTTTAGCTAAAAAAAAAGGTTTTCCACGTAATAAAATTTCCCTAGATTGGCTACCCAAAATTTCTTTTTTTCTTTCTCCTCAACAATGAGGAGAGAGAGTATTGAAAGGAGGCTAAGAACTTGATTTTTAGCACTTTCTCTTTATTTTAACTATAGAGAGCCTACACTAGATGCTCTTACAACCATTGAACAATACCCTTACCATCTTTGACCATGCTCCCTCCATTTTCAAGAAATTATGAGTTAAAGTTGTGTTAACTTCTCATCCAACCATTTTCAAACCCGAGGATTGCATTATAATCTGAGCCAAATACGGAAAAATTAGCTTTGGTATGAAAACTAGGCTTATACAAGACCAAAACCAAATTCTCCTATAATATATGACTATGTTATGAGCCCGTGCTACACACGAATATTCAAGTTCATAATGGCATATAAATGCATAAATGAGGAACACTATAGTTATGTGCATTAGATTTTAAACTATTCTAGGTTTCACGTGCATGTTAGTATCGTTGTAAAGCTTAAAGCTCTTGAAATACAAATATATATTGTAGATGATGTGAAAGTGGAGTTTTGGGGGCTCTAATGTATTATGAAGATTTGGTTTTAAGGTTTTTTATAGTAACATACTAATAGATTGTTGTTTTTAAATATTTGAATATCTTTTTACCTTTTAATATTGTAGGATCTTGGTGGGTTTGAACCTCCATCTCTTTAATATAAATACTTTTATTCTCAAGCGCTCTCTACCTTTTAAGTTAAAGATTCATTTGCTTTTAGCCTCATAATCATAATTAGTAATATTTGAATGTTCTCGTAAATAAGGCAAACCATTTAAGTGTTCGACATCTATTGAGTATGAAGTAATAGCCACAATTTCATAATTTAGTTAACATATTGGTAGTTACATGATGGCAATTTCTATTGTGATAGGGTTGCAACTTTTTTTCGAACATCCGATTTTTTTCGAAATCCGATCCGATTTTGGAACCTTATTTTACGTTTTCGATTTTCGATTTTTTCTGAAAAATATCAGATTGGAATCAGATAGCTTTTTGCCATTCCGGTTTTTTGAAATTTTCAATCTGATTTTTCGGAATAACATCCGATCCAATTTTTCCAAATAACATCTGATCCGATTATTCTAAATAACATCTGATCCGATTTAATCAGAACTTCCCTACTTTCAACTTGAGGGAGTTTGGACTAAAACCTCAAACAAAATATACTTCAGCTAAGTCTGCCTCAATTCATCTAGGTTTGCCTCCATTTCTTCTCCCTCTCTGCAATGGCTCTCTCTTCTCCACCAGTAAAACCTTACTCTCATTTTCCCTTTAAGGTAAAAATCTTTCTCTCTCTCTCTCTCCCTCTCTCTAGAACTCTTGAAGCCATGGTGGGGGTGAGACATGGTCAGATGGTGTTCAGTTGGTTTCATGGGGTTAGACTTTTGTGTTTAAGTAATAGTTGGTGGTTATTTTTTATCTCTCTTCACCTATCTTTAAAGAGGTTGTCATAGATATTTGGTTATATTTTTGTCTTAAAGCAGGTTACTTAAGTTTGTGAAATGATATTTTATTTTGTAAACTTTATAATTTTGGATAATATTTATTTTCAAGTTATTATCATTTGACTTGTGTACCAACGTTTCTATGATGATATCATTTATTATCACTTATCTAATAATATACAGTGACAATTTTATGCAAAATACAAAATTTCCGATTTTCCAATTTTTTTTACAATTTTATCAAGATATCCGAAATTTATGAATTTTCCGAATGTTTTATGAAATTTTCAGAATTCTGAATTTTCCGATAAATCTAATTTTTTTGGATTCAGATCCATTTTCGTTTTTCCGAAAAAAAATCAAATTGAAACGGATTTTACATTTTTGAAAAAATCGAAAAAAATTACGACTGCCCTATTTTCGATCCGATTCGATCCGAAAACATGTCTAATTGCGAACTCAAACAAAAGCAACGCTTTTTCGGGTAAAACAAAGAAGGGGAATGAATCAATCCACTCCCAACCCTTATTTCAAGCTAATGAATTAGTCAATTTCCAACCCTTATTTCAAGCTAAGTCGTGAAATAAAAGCAACTGTAAAAGGTTATATGAAATAAATGTCTCTGTAGGTCTCACATGTTTAGGCAATGAAAGGTAGTACACCCATTTTTCCCATAACAATAACAATATATCTATTAGTATGTTAGTTCAAGTCTTACCTTCCGACGACCTTGCTTCCAGGATCCCACTCGGTGAATTACCAGCATTAGAGGTTCCGCTTCACCTAATGTAACCGGGATGAGTGGAATCTTTTTTTCCTTAACTAACTTGAACACCCTAATGATATGATTAGGTCTCACTCACCTATACATAAAACTTGAAATAAGTACTAACAAATAAAACTAAGCGATCTTTCATCGCAACTATCTAAACTCAAAGATAATATCTTCATACTTCCTTTTAACTTGATAACATCCTAACAACCAACCTGCCCATTATCTCTTTTATCTCTAACTCCTCTTATAAGATCATCTAGACACGTACTCATAAGGGTACCTATGTTCGTTTCCCTCTATAGTCAATCAACTCAGACCTAAGAAACTAAGGATCAATTGACATTAGGTTGTTGGCACAAATTTGTAACCCTCAACCCCCAACAATAAGTTATAGCCTGGAATGCTATCAAAGGTTACATCAATACCGATGATAGACTTGGTTAAAGGCACCTTCACAACTACTCAGAATGCATTTTTTATAAGCAATAATATAATGAGAATGTGATTACCTGTTTGTAGATTACTTCTAGCAAAAGCTCTTTGGACTATTACTCGTAACAAATGTAGAGTTATAGGCCCTTATATGAACTTTTGGGGTATTCGAATGGACAAACTTGATAGAAGCTGCTTCAACTCAAGTTGATATTGTTGCCTTTCATGCTCTAGCATATCATGTTTGGAGGGAGAATTACAATACCTGTTCAGGGATGAGCTTAACTGCTTACGTCTTTCCATTCATACTCCACCAAATTGAGAGAGAGAGAGATAAAAAAGGAGAGACTTGTGAAAATTGGTTCAGAATATGTCCAAGATCATTGATAATTAGTGTAACAAATATACTCGTAAGAACTGAAATTTCCCATATTTGCCTAGGATGATTTGATGCAGCTGTTCTCCCCCTATAGGTGAAACCGTCAAAGCTAGAAGCTCAATATCGAAGTTGTTTTCACTAAGCATAGAGAGGCTATAGTGGGCTGTTAAGAAACTCAAAAGGAGATTGTATGCCAAGGTATCCAGGTTGCTCATCTTCTAAGACTATCCTTCCAGGAATTGTCTACCATCCACAGTATACTCAAGCTAGCCATGAGCATGACATTAATTAAGACACATCGAGATTCTCTGAAATAATGGTGGCTTGCATCCTGCACATTGTTAAACATATTCAAATTAGTATAAGATGCACAACTAATTTTCTCTTTTAAGTATAATGAAATCCCAAAAAACTTGCATTTAATTAGGAAGAAACTTTCGTAGCTTTACTACATAGCTTCACTCATATGTACATCATCTTTCATCATTGAGATTTCTAGGGGATTGATTCTTTCTCAAATAAAGTGTCATATTAGTTGCTCTTTTAGCAACATTACATACATGGGTGGCAAAATTATAACTTTAGAGATCCTTTTCGCCTACACATCCAAGCTTAAAGAACCTTGAACTAGCATAGGTTACCTTCTTGGCCCATAATGATACACTGTACTAAGTCAGGGCACTACCTTGAAAGAAAACATTTGCAACAATAAGCTAGATAGACACATAGGTTACCTTCTTCATTGTTAGCAGTATGACAATAAGTTAATTTGATAGGTAAAAATTATATGGTGGAAATCCACGCCCATTTATAATATCACATCACATAACTCCATAATATTCACCATTGTATCTTTTATAAAAGTGAACTTGGATTTTAACCATTTATAATATTACAGTTTACTATTATTGCTACAAACTAAATATTTTTTGAAAACTATCAGATAATCAGTTTATCGAAAACAAACATCATGAAAAAGCAAATGTGACAACCAACTTCACACAAACTCTTAGCTACCAACCTACCACGAAAGAGACAGATGATATAAAGAAGCAACATATGATAAGAGTTGTGCAACTCATAAATATTGTTATGATGTTTACATTCTTTTATTTCCTCCTTGTTTGTGTTTGTTTGGGGATTATAAAGAGGGCTACTTACTATGTCGTAAGTCATAGAAGTTTGCTACCTTTCAATGTACAACAACATTCTTAGGGTAGATCGCAAATGATACTACTTTAACATAAACAATAACATGTTGAAACTATACGAACTGAGAAAGTGGATACCCTTACAGAAGGAAGAGATACATAAATACAATAAAATTATTTCATTTGATCAACAAAAGTCATTTTCTCTCCAAATTTTCAAAATAGTTTGAAAGTCGTACATTTCCATCATCTCCAAATTTGAAAAGGAAACCCGTGGGAAAAAAATTCATATAAAAATTTACGTAAAAAGTTAATGATGATCGAGTTCGTACGTGAAATGCAAATGCAGAGCAGGATGATTAAGAAGTTCTGATCTTTATTGTAACAACCATGGCAAACATCGAGTTACTGAAATTATACTCATTATAAATAGAGCAAGCCAAACAAAATAGTAAGAAAACTTAAATTATGGATATTGAGGCATAACATACTTGAAATGATATCATGGATAGAAATTAGCAGAGGGGAAACTGTAATTTGAACATAAAGGGAAAGAAATTGAAGAAAATACCTGTTAGAATAAGGACTAATCTCACTTACCTTGGATGAGAGCTTAAGTGCAATAAAGTTGTTTTTCACGATTTATGAAGCTTAAGGATAAATCCTAAATGTGAAGTGCTACCGATTATGGTGCATACAATGGGGCATCCGACTGTCAGGACCAGGAGGGTCAAAAAGAGGATGTTGTAAATATTACACATGAAATTATCAACTATCTAAACAAAGAAAAGAACGAAATAAAAGTGTAAACGAACTAAAATTACAATAAATTTTATTTGACGACTAAAAATGTTGATACAAAAGGCTTGAACATACGACATTTTATGGGTTAAAAGAACTAACTACCACTTAACCACATAGTTAGATGTGTTATAAATTATTTTCTTATTGTATATAATATATTTTTAACTATTTTAGAATATTAAAAGTAAAAATTTATTAATAAATTGATATATAACTTTGGATCGGATCGAATTCGGGTTGGAAAAATGACATCCATATCCTAAAATAGAATCAGATTTTTGATTATATTCAATCTATTGACAGCCCTACCTAAATTACCACGATTGAACAAACCTAACATTAAAAGATGATCATCCTAAATTACCGTAAACACAGGAAAAAATCAAAATCGGAAGAGGAAAACGAATAGGTACCTGGAAAGTTGAATATCATATATTTCTTTTCCGAGGCGAAACTGATGACTTTGGAGGTAAAAGAGAAAATGGAGGGGAGATCGTTTTCATCGTGGATTTAATTGCTCGAATCAAAGTGTGGTAGAAGGTGTTGGCCCTTCATCATAGATTACCATTAATTACCTTCTCCACATCTCTTTGCTGATAATTGATAATCAGTTACAAAGAGATGTGAGGAAGGTAAGGAACGAGGGTGAGATCGGTAAATTGATTGGAAATTGATTGATGGGTTTTAAGATACCAGTATTAAGAGAGACTATCATTACTCAATTCAGTTTTATAAGGGAAGTTACAGAGATTGGGGTTGAGAGAAGAGAGTTACGGTAAAGCGGTTCTGGAACGAATAGTTTTAGCATTGAAAGATATAATTCAAAGATTGGCCTTTTAAGGAGTTGTCAAATTTACCTTTCAATAAAAAGACTTTAATCAGGCAATAATGTTGTCCCAGTCAGACTTTGCATCGCCACATAGGACAATCGCAGCCTCGTAGGATAATCACTGCTACATAGACAAAATTGAGATTTATAATATAGACTAGTTGTACCCATGGCCACCATGAATGCACTCGTTTATGATCACACTCGATCTAGGAATTGATGAAGATTTACATAAGTTATGGCATATACATAAAAATATATATCCATAATGACATTTCATAAATAGCCAGTGCCATTGCTCAACGGAGCTGAAGACTTATATTGGTGGCAGTTTTTTTGGAACCGGATGGCTTCGAACCATCAACCTCTCAATTTCTAAGCACTCTTACCGTTTTGAGCTTACAATTCCATTAAGAAAAATAAAATAAGTCATAACTTCAAATAGGAGTATTATATATTAGGGAAGAATATATTAAAAACGCCACCATAAATATTTGGCATACATTTTGATGAATTACAATAACCAAGTAAGATTTATAAGGCCAGTTGATAACAAAAATTATATAGGAAAGGGTATATAGAGTGCATTATTCAGCGAAACCCTATGTACCTAAAATGTAGGGACCTAATTGGTAAAAAAATGATAAAAAAATAAAGCGGAATGAAAGCTTACCCGAAATCTTCTTTAGAAATGTGTCTTGGCAGATGCCTTCATCATTTAAGCTTGTGATTTAATTCATGGCCTTTCTCAAATGCATGATTATGACCTTAAAATTTAAAAACACAATCTTATAAAAAAAAATGAGTCAACTAATAACTAATTCCCTGAATTTATCTGTAATCTTAGTTTTATTTATAGAAAGAAGAATTTGACAGATGATTAACACAATTAGTCAACTCCGGCTTGTACACGGGGTATGTGTTTAGGTATATTTTCCTTCCCATAAGGAACATATATGAGACGAATAACGTTCACATGACCCCAATTCTCCAAGATGAAACATAAGCCTTAACATATACCCGCCTCTTTATGGCAGTCTCCCTGTGTCACTTCCTTGAAATCACTACACATTCAAATATCTTCTATGACACCATTAATATGATATATGGATCAGCGTGCAAATTCAGGTGATTATTCTTATTGATCAATGATGTGTACTCTCATGGTACTACTGAGCTGTATCAAATACATCATAGATGTCAAATATTATGATGGAAAATACATTCAAAGAGCAACACAATGTTGGATCTTATGAGGAAATTGGAAAAAAGTAAAATACATACCTAGATAGCTATAATTGGGTTTTATATTAGAAGCCTTCTAGCATACTATGATGGATGAGTTGTAAGGGTTTATTGAAAGCCTTTTCAGTATCCCACTGCCTCCTCATACTCATCTGCAATAAAAATAAAATGGTTACATAGCATAAACATTTGAAAAAACACATAATCAGCAAAATGATGAGTAAAAAGTAAGTACCTAAGATTTATCATACATAAGGAAAATGGATTATGAATCAACCATCATGTTTTCATAATTCAACTATAAAATGCCATTTCGAATGGGTTAATGGAAAGGTTTGTTCAACTTATTTGAGGTAAGCAAAAGACACAAAATAGACAACATAGGTAGAATTCGTGTAAACCTAAAACGTCAAAAGAACAATGAAAGCTAATATATTATAGATCTTTGGCAAATAAGGTCCGCCCATTTGTATTTTTGACATTCCAAGCAATAAAAATTTAGAAAAATCTGAATGAATAAAGCAAATGTTTCGTTTGGTCCTTCATTTATTTGCTTACCACTGTAGCATTCTTCTCTTCGAATGAAAAATTCTTATAATAGAATTATTAGTCATGGGAATTATTCTGCGAAAACAGTAGACGTTGTAGTAAGATAATTTCCACTCCTTAAACCCCCTTAAATTTAGATAACCCAATTTCAAGACTTAAGTATCTTTGACATCAGCCAAATATCCTTAAAAAAATTCAGGTAACAATTTCCATAGACTGATCCATGGAAGCATAGCCATGGGGGAGGAGGGTTTTGAGTACAAAACCCTAAAACTAACTTTTGGGCTACAATATGGGAATGAGATGCTTGAGTACAAACCAAACACTTCACAATTGGGAAACCCCAATCAAATCCCTTAAATTAATAATTCCATATGTTAAGATCGGTGGATCAAAGTTAGTTCCACAATATTTAAAGATGTGGTCCAACACAAGGATATAATGAGATATGATGTTTTAAATTGCACTGAGGCTTTTTTAGATAAACCCCACACCTAGCCCATAGTAGGTGGCCAAAGTGGGGACAATATCGATTTAATGGGGGCTCAGGGCACCAACATATGGTTTTGCAAAAATATTTACAACGTAATTAACAAATAATGCATATATTTTTGGCTTCTCATTTTTGCCATATTTACAAAAATATGTTAGTTAATCTACTGAAGCAAACATTGTGTCTACTTATGGTTTTCAGAAGTTTCCTTAAGCCATGGCAGCTGGTGATTTCAAGCACTAACCGACTGCCATGGCTTAGTATTGGGGACTTCAATACGGTACTTAGAATGTCAAAAAAGAAGGGAAGAAAACCTCCTTGTAGAAAAGCAGTTGTAGATTTCTCTGATTTTTTAGATGTAGCTTGCCTTACAGAAAGTGTGATGATGGGTATCACTTTTACTTGGTGCAATGGCCAAAAAGGGGTGATGAGAATATTGAGTGTGCTAGATAGAAGTCTTATTAATGATAGCTGGAATGAGAAATTCCGCAACTAGAAGATAAAAGTGTTTCCCTTAACTAAGTCTGATCACTCTCTTCTTTTTGGTGAGTGCAATGAAATTGCCAAACTGAGTAACATACATTTCCATTATTTGTAATTTGGAGTAAGGTGAATGGGTTTAGAGAAATGGTTGAGAATTGCTGGAATTAGCCTCTCTTTGCCGCTCCTTTATTCAACATTATGATAAAATTACAGAGACTGAAAGTGGAGATTAATAACTGGAAAAAGCAAGCCCTTGATAATATCGTCCACAACAAGAAGGAACTAGAGCGAGAGATATTACAACTTCAGATCTGGCAAGAGGATGATGAAACAGATGATATCCTTTATATGCAGATGCTTACCAAAACGAAAGAGCTAGAACAAATTGAGGAGAAGGAGGAGGAAGATTGGCACCAACGATCGCGGGATAAATAACTGTTTGTTGGGGATCGCAACACTGCATATTTTCACCAGGCCACTCAAATGAAAATGGCCAAGACCTGCATTATGGAAATTAAAGATCAATATGGGGCAACGATCTCTAATCAGGACTGCATTAAAGATTACATTGTAAACTACTACGCAAAAAAGTTTGCACGACATGAGGTAATGGATTGCCCTGAACTGTTTACCCATAATGAAGTTTTGGCTACGCAGGAAGAAAATACTAGTCTCTCTGGCATTCCTAATGAGGAGGAAGTTTGAGATGTATTCTCTCTGGATGGAGAAAGCTCTCCGGTCTCTGGATGGAGGAAGTTTGAGATATTGTATTACCCAAGCTTATGATACTATGAGTTGGGATTTCCTGCTCAAAGCTCTCCGGTCTCTGGGGTTCTGCAACACCTTCTGCAATTGGATCCATACTATTATTAATACGGGGATGATATTGGTTTTAATCAACGGTAGCCCTTCTGGATACTTCAAGGCTTCTCGGGGCCTCAAGCAAGGTTATCTACTCTCTCCGTTGTTATTTGCTATTGATGAAGATATTATGAGCTCCAATCTCAAGTTTCTTGCTAGTCAAGGAAAAATTACTCCCATGGTCAAGATTAAAGGTATTGAAGGCCCTACTCACCTGTTTTTTGCTGACAACATTTTTATGTTTGTTAACAGTAATGCCAGTGCTTAAGGAATTTGCAACAAATCCTTAAAGCCTACCAACAAGCCTCTGGGCAGGTAGTTAGCATTGAGAAAAGCAAGATTTTTCTTGGCCATATTCCTAATCATAGACGAAGAGAGGCGATCGACATGTTTGGGTTTAGGGAGGGAGCGTTCCCAGATACCTATCTTGGCATCCCACTGGTACAAGGAAGGATATCCAAAAGCACTATTAACCCCGTGGTGGAAAAATTCGGAGGAGAGCGAATAGTTGGAATGGGAGAATGCTATCATTTCAAGGGAGAGTAGTCATTGCCAAATCTATTCTTAATAGCATCCCCATTTACAATATGGCCATCTACAAATGGCCTCAATCTTTAATTAAAGAAGGAGATTCCATCATTCAAAACTTTATCTAGATTGGGGATCCTACAAAGAGAAAGGGAATTACTCTGAGATGGGAAAAGCTGTGTAAACCATTCAATGAAGGTGGTATGGGTATATGAAGCTTGAGAGAGGTGAATAATACTATGCTATGCAAGCTGAATTGGATTTTCACTCAAAGAGAAGAGACTTGGGCTCAACTCTTACATGCTAAATTCTATACTATTAGTGGTGAAAGCATTCAGTACCATAAACGATCTTCTGTCTGGCCGGGTATTAAACATGCGGAAGGCATTACCAAACCTTTTATAGGATGGATAATCGGAAAGGGTATGAAGATCGACTTCTGGAGAGACACTTGGGCATCAAACATCCCTTTACGAGAACATATTGATCTCCTTCACCACCTATGGAAGAAGTGTACAGCTAGGGTCAGTGATTTCATAAACGTTGATGGATGGAACTTCTTTCTTGATATCTTTCTAGCCTTCTTGACTATGGTAATAAACATTACTAATATTCCTTGCAACCCGAGTGTGGAGGATATTCAGATCTGGAAACCAGATGTTCATGGCGATTTCTCAGTTAAAAATACATTTGAATGTACCAGGAAATGATTAGACACAACTTGGTGGTGGAGATATACATGGAGGAAGTGTTTACATCCGAGTCTAAGCGGATTTGCGTAGAGATTAATGAACCAAATCCTCCCCACTGATGAGAAGGTCCAGAGGAAGGGAATACAAATAGCCTCAGTATGCGTTTACTACAGTAGCAATGCCGAAACGGAAGACCACCTATTCTTCGAATGCCCACAGCCAAAGTGTTGTGGTGTTGGGCTACAAATGTTTTCCAACTTGCTGTTATTTCTGGTACGGATGGCTGGAAAAATACTCTAGAGAAATACAAGAAGCATAGCTCATACCTGAATGACTTATGGATTACTATGGTGTTCACAATCTGTCGATGGCTTTAGAACTCGAGAAATAAAATAAGATTCGATGAAAGGAAGATACAAAATAAGGTTCTAGGAGACATCCAATAGCGCCAAACTGTTTTCAAATAACATGTACAACACAACCTTCGAACTACAGGTGGTAAAAGAGCTATCGGCCAACTGTAAAATGGGGAACGCTTCATCCATTCGTAGCTGCAGATGGAATCTGCCGAACATCGGAGAGGTTAAGTTGTACTGTGATGGCTCAGCATTGGGAAACCCTGGACTGTTCGGGATTGGAGTTGTATATAAAGATTGGGATGGCAGAGTTTTGGGCACGCTTAGTAAAGCAGTGGGTTCAACTACTAACTACCTGGCAGAAGTTCAAGCTATCATAGACGGAGTAGAAAAATTACTACATAGAGATTGGAACACTGTGGATAGTGTCGGACTCCTCGACAACCATCAAAGCTTTTACTACAAGTAAGATACCCTGGAAGTTCTGAAGCCAGTGGAGGAACCTACTCACATCCATACAATTAATCCGCTTCAACTCAATCTAGAAATAAGCAAATTTTACGGCAGACACCACGGCTAAGAAAGGCTCCAGAGCTAACCTACCTTTTGAGGAATGGGTTGAGGGTAGAACGAAGTTTCTGACAAGAATTGATGACCCTCATACTGAGTACTTCCGATTTAGTTGATCCAGACATATTCTTGGATTTCAATTTTATTCAAATAGAACTTCTCTTATTCGAATACACTCATAACTGAGTAATTTTATTGGAATAGAACTTGCTCTGTTCGAATACATTTACGGCTGAGATGTTTTATTCGAATAGACTTTTAGTCTATTTGAACAAAGGCATGATTCAGCTCTTCTTTTGCGTGTTTAAGGGAAAATATGTCCACGGTTTATAAGTATCTTGTACTTTATGATTCAACATATATACAAAATCTAAACTTTTTGCTAAAATTAAGGACCAGCCACTGATCCTTTTCAAATCCCTCTAACCTGTAGTGGCGACTACATGTTTTCAACAACTCAATCTTCTTCACTGCTCTAGGTACCAATCCATTCTGATCCCACTCTCTTGCCTTCAATTTCCTTTCATACATGAGTGTCATCTGCATTAAATTCAGCCTTACTACCATTTTGTTTAAAGGCTTATCTCTAATCTTAACAATCCAATTGTTAAATGATTCTGAGAAATTATTGGTCATATGCTCACATTTTGTAGAAGTATCAAAGTAAGACCTATACCAAGATTCATATGGCTCCCTTTCTAACCATGTCTTTGCATCATATTTTGCAACTCCCAACTTGTCCAAATTTTCTTTCATTACAGTTTTTTTGAATGTCTTTGATGCATTCCAAGCCAATATCATCAAATAAGCACCTTTGTACAGTTGCTTGAAGTTTTTGTACATGTGCCTAAAACAAAATCTATGATTGGAATGAGGGAATACTTGTGAAACTGCCTCAACAAGACCCTTTTGTCTATTAGATGTGAATGCTAATTTAGATGGGTGTAAGGTAAACTGGCCTTGCACCAAAGTTAAGAACTTCATCCATGTAGCTTGACACTCACTTCTATAAATAAGCACTGCTATAAGGAAAAGACCATTGTTTGCATCAAGTAATATGATGCTCAAACATTGGCCTCCATACTTGCCTTTCAAGAAACTTCTATCTAGACCAAGAATTGGCCTACAACCCTTGGTGAACCCATCTAAAGCTGCCTTAAAACTAATATACATGTCTGCAAACTTAAGATTACCATCTTCCCTACTACAAGTAGCAATACTACCAGGGTTTGATTTTTGAATCTCAACACATAGTTTTGGACATAAAGCATAACCTTTATCATATGACCCCGCTATCTTCTCCATCACCATGTTCCTTGTATTCCATGCAGTGTAATACGAAACTCTTACTTTAAATCTTTTATACACAATATTAGATATCTGCATTGGCTTTGTTGTACTTGCATCTCTGATTATATTCTCAATCTCCTTTACAACTCAAATAGCATTTACATTTCTGTTCAATGAGCCATTCTTACTACTACACTGATGTATAAAATGACCATTTTTAAGTGTCATGGTGTGGCCATCATTTAACCTTGTTATGAACACCCACTAAGGATAACTTGGTCTTTCTTTATACACATATCTAATCCTCTTTCTTTCATTCTTCTTCTGTCTAAATGTCAACCTCTGAGTAATTGCAAAATTTCTCATAAATGACCTACACTCAGATATATTTGGCCACTCTATCCCAATTGTCAACATAGACTCTGGTGCTTGAGGTGGCACTGAGCGTTCCTCATCTTCATGATCTTCTTTTTCATACAAGTTTGAAGAAGCCATCACAAAATCTCTATTATCAGCAAAACCTTCATGATCTTCTATGTGATCCATTGTATGAACATCATCACCATCCTGTGGTGTATGGTTACTATGATAGTTTTTTTCAGCATCCACAATGTCAAAGAATAAGTCCTTAGTTAAGTCTTCAAACTTTTTGTTCTCAAACTGCCTCATAAGCCCCTCTCTTGTCTATCTTGCAACTTCCTCATCAACATTATTTACATTCTCCTCCTAAATTTTAAATTTTTCTTCACTGGCATAGTCTTTGGTTAAATCATCAAGCTCTTCCTCAGAAAGGTAATCAACCCTAACCTTCTTCACCTTAGGTTTTTGTGATTTTGTTTTTGTTTTTCTCTTTAAGGATTATGCATTAAAAGTCTTAGAAGTAGGCACTTTTAATGGTCTACTTGTTTTCTTTAAACATATGGTAGAATTTTTTTTCTTGATTTTTGGTTTATCATATCCTAACTATAATGGTGATTCATCAACAACGATTAACACTATTTCAGGTGTTTCCTCTGTTTCTATGAAAACTTTGAAATACCCATTTATTAGGTCTTCCTCAATGTGCCTAAACATCAACTTAATTAACTTCTAAATCACTACTAATGACATGCAAAACACCGTCTACACTAAATAACAACCCAATCACACCCCCCCCCCCCTTACAAGAACATTATTATCTGGACCATGCTCATCGTCTATCCTTATAGCAATTAACCCCAACAATTCCACAAAACTAATGTTTACGGACACAGTTAAGGAAAAACAACTATCACCCTTGTATTTACTCACTCTGTACCCACTCTTAGATGGTTCATCCCACTCCCCACCATACTTAATTACTAGGTAAAATATATCATAAATTTTATCATCAGACATGGTCAAATGGTATATAAGAAAATTCAAATTTTAGCTTACCTTGTATACTTGTATAACCTTCCAGTTGCCTTGATCAAACAATCTCTAAATTACAAATTATAATTAATTGGCAATCGAGTTGTGTTGTGTTGTGTTTTATGTACCCAAAAATACCTTGTGCATTACGTGCTCGAAACGTGTTGGGTCTAAAAGTTAACATTCTTCAAACACAGAGGGTCTAAAAGTAAAATTAAAAAATAGGGTAATTATGGCTAGATGTCTAGAGTGGTTACATGGGGAAGAGAGGCACATCGATTGACGTTTGTCAGTTTGAAAACTTGAAAACTTGTAACACCAAGTCCAACACTCTAACATCTTCATCTTCCTTCATCATTTCTTTCTCTCTCTCTCTCTCTCACTCTCTTAAGTCTCAACAATGTCGAATTTCCTTCCATTAACTCCCCCAACAACTGACTATAATGATAGTGATGAGGGGAAGCAACCAACCGAGTACGACTACACCTCGGACAAATGTCTCGAAGAGGACTTCGACGTCGAGGAAGATCGAGAGTTGTTGGAGGGTGGTGGTGGTGATGATGATGAGGAAGATGATGATGATGACGATGATGATGATGATGATGATGATGATGATGATGATGATGATGAAGATGATGAACCTCCTCCTCAGAAGAGGAGGAGGAGGAGGTTATATTAGGTCTTTGGTTTTTTTAGTTTGGATTTTTAGGAGGGAAATTTTTTGGGAAGAAGCCCAAGTTTAGTTTTGGGTTTTTTTGGAAATAGACATTTTTTGAGGTTTTTATTTTTTTGGCTTTTATGATGATGTTGAATCTTGAATGTTGATAACCCTTTCTGTTAATGATAATGTTGAATGTTGATGATGTTGAATGTTAATTTAGTTTTAAATTTTTTGATTTATGTTTTGTTTCGTAATATCTGTTTTGAATCTTTAGTTTCAGAGTTTTAATGGCAAAGATTTAGAGAAGATGAAGTTGGCGCTCAATCCACGTAGACACTAAGAAATGCCCACACGTGGATATTCCAACTAGATTATTATTTAACACGTGGATTTTATAATTAAAACTTAAAACATAATAAAAGGGATAATTTTGGTATTTTAAAAAAAGCTAATAGCTCCGGGGTGTTTTAGGGTCTAAAACCTAAAAATAACAATTATAGGGGGTTGCGCAATTCGTGGTCATTATTTTGGGTCTAAAAGCTAATTAACCCTAAAGAAAAAGTAGGTATGTGGTAATAAAGAAAAAGTGAGTGAAAGGTTGAAGAGTAAATAATACTGATAGGGTTTGGTATAAACTATAAAGATGTCTCTTCTCGGTTCGGTTTGGTTTTTCTGGTTTTTCTTATCAAGGAACCGAAACCGAAACTGATTCAGTTCAATTCCTATTTTTGAAGCCAAAACTGAAATCGATGACGTAAGAACCGAACCGATATACTTAATATGCTTCGGTTTCTTAGTTTTGTGAGTTTTTTGCTTAGCCCTTTGCTCCTTGTTTTTGATGTTGGGAGAGGATTTAGAGACACTCAAGTCTTACTCAAAAGGAACCACACATCTCAATTAGATGAGTGACTCTTAAAATTAGGAATTCCTATATAAAAAAATGAGGTAGAAAAACTACTATGAGGTGTAAATGAGTTGGCAATCCCCTCTCTCTCTAATCTCTCTCTTTAAGTGATATGTCCCCCTCTCTCTTCTCTATCTAAATTTCTAATTTGAAATCAAACCTCTCTCTCTCTCTCTTTTACCCATTTATTTTCTTCCAGATCTATCACCATCTGTGAAGAATAATGGCAAAAATTACTATCTTCTCTCTTTCTACCACTCAATTTGTTCAAGATCATAACTTTGGAACTCTCTCTCTCTCTCTCTCTCTCTCTCTTTATCAGTAAAAAAAGAAGGGAATACTTAGAGATTGAAGATGGTTCCTTTATATATATCTTTCTCTCACATTCGTTGAAGAAGAAGACCTCAGATTTTGGGTCACCACTACCTCTCTTCACGAATAACTCCCACTATCTCTCTTTCAAACCTATAATTTCCTGTGACAATGATAAAGATGTTGGGATTGTCGATAAGCCCATTTTTCGACCATTTAACCGATACTCAAATTGTCGCTGATTTTTAGTCTATGATCAATGAATTTTTAAAACTTCAGAGTTAACAATTAATTGCCGATCACAACGATTATAGTGTTCATTGACAATAAACATGAATATTTTAAGCAAGTATAATTGTCGATACAATAATTAATCGACAATTTGGGACTTGCATTTTTCGTCTTCTATTGTAACCCACGTTGATGTTGATGTTGATGTTGACATTACAAGAATGCTACATTAATAATATTTTTGATGTTGATGTTGACATTACAAAGTTGTTACATTAATGCCATTTTTGATATTAAATGGGAGAGTTAATGCCAAGTTCAACTTCAAGTTGTGCAAAAGTTTTAACTCATATTATTGTCGATATTGTCGAACCCGATATTGTCGATTTGTACCCGACAATAATTGTCGAACTCGAACTCGATAATTTCGAGTATGCAAAACTTGCACAATCTGAACTGTACCCGACAATAATTGTCGAATCCGACAATTTCGGGTATGCAAAACTTGCATAATCTGAACTGTACCCGAAAAAATTGTCGAACCCGACAATTTCGAGTATACGAAATTTGCATAATCGATGTTGTTGAATTCATAGAGAGGTAAATCTTGTTTCATAAAATTCATTCTGGAGAGAAGATGATC
Organism: Kingdonia uniflora; assembly: GCA_014058105.1. Lineage (NCBI taxonomy): Eukaryota > Viridiplantae > Streptophyta > Magnoliopsida > Ranunculales > Circaeasteraceae > Kingdonia > Kingdonia uniflora. Next base: position 3,472,286 of record JACGCM010000622.1, read on the forward strand.
TTCCTTCTCAAATGGCAGAGGCAAGGAGAAAGGATGAAAGAGTGTATGTGGATATGACTTATGAGAGAGAGCAAGAAGATTGAAATTCATGTCATGTCAAAAGAAGAAAGCCAACTCGTTGCTTAAAGCAGTTAATGCCCTCTATTCTTAGCCACTAGATGTGATATGTGTGTGTGTCGATTGGAGTATTGTCGATTATATACAGTTGTAACAGAAACAAGGATGAAGTATTGTGATTGTAGCTTGTCGGCAATGAGCAGATTGGTGACTAAACTCGACATATAAATTGCGAGTGTTTGTGAAACCTTTTATTGTCGATGTATTGTATACTCGACAATAATCTGCATTAAAAATTTGTCGAAAACAATGTATAAAGACAACAACACAACCTAAAATGTCAGCATGAATGGGTTTACAATGCGATATTATTTAAAGACCAACACTCAACCTAAACACAACTTGATATGTCAACATCGATAAATTCATAGAAATGGGTTACAAAACAATATCATTTTTATATCGACATTAAAACTATGTGTTAAAACCACAGTGATGCACAATCTATATAATAGCACTCTAAACCACAGTAATGCTCTACCAAACCCTAATTGCAATAAGCAATAATACTCCTCACACTCCACAACCAACAAAGGGAAAGAGGGGGGGGGGGGGGGGGGGGGGGGAGGGAGAGAGGAGAGAGAGAGAGAGAGAGAGAGAGAAACAAATCCAAATAGTAGCGATCCTCAATTAAACCTTAAAAGAAAGATTTGTCACGACACTGTCACTCGAAGATAAATTAAAATTTTCTGCCATTGTTCTTCACTGAGGTAGAGAGAGAAATAATGAGATCTGAGTAAAAGAGAGAAAATATTTATTTTCAAAATTGAAACTAGAGGAGAGAGGAGAGAGGAGAGGGGAAGATAGAAATATGTGACCAGGTGAAGAGAGAGAGTATGTGTGTCTCTGCCAACTCATTTTCACCTAATTTTATTTGGGTTTTATTTTCCACTTTCTCTATTATGAGGACTATTCATCTCTAGAGATGTAAAGTTCCTTTTGAGTTAGACTTGAATGTCTCGTTTTTTAGTGTCTCTAAATACTCTCCCTTCTTTGATGTTATGGTATTAATTGAACAAGCCCGCCCGCTCATAACTATTGGAAATCCTTGGACGACTTTCCATTTAAGCGCTCTTATACAAAAATCATTTGGGCGCCACTAGCACATACAAAAAAAGGGTTAGCTTTTCCTTGAGGCTAATCCCAAAGAAAAAACTCAAGACGACGAAGAGAAAGATGTGAAGCAAAAACTTGCAGTGTTTTTGCGAAAAAAATATATGGAGCTATTGAACTGATTATGTAGAAGGTATCTTATTTTCCATTTCAATCAAATTTATCTATCCTTGATGTTTGCTGCGATACGTTTAGTGCTTATCTTTATATTTAGGATGCTTAATTTGATTTTCTCAATCTTCGTTGCAATTAGGGCTACCATTTAATATTCTTCTTTGCAATTAGGGTTTGTAGAAGTGAAACTCATTTTTGACGCTGGAATCAATTCAGAAGGAGAAGATGAAATTGTTCTGTGGCCAACTAGTGAGTTCACTCTTAAGTATACTTATCAGCACTCGAGGCATGCTAATTTGAGTGTAAGTTGAACTCCTTTAGTTTGGTTTACAGGTCTATTATCTCCCATGATAGAGATTTATTAGATGTCTTGACATTGATAAGGTGACTAATAGCAGATAAATTGAAAGGGGAGATCAATCAATCTTGTATATACTTCTCTAAACCTATATGGAGGGCTTTGCCAGAGATGTTAATTAGTCTACTAAAGAATCTCTACAGATTGGAATACTGATATTAAATGGTGCGAGGGTGAACTGATAGGATGTTTAAAAAGATTTATTCAAAAAGCTGGTTCTCATTACTTACTATATAAACCAAAGGCTTGGTCTACCCTACCCATCAGATATGTATTTTTGTGTCTAAAAAAAAATGAAAATAAAAGATAGGCAAGCCACTTCTATACTGAAAAGCAATTCATCAGATCTGTAATTTGTTATCAAAATGAAAAAGAAAAAATACTCCTTAAATTGTGTTATTTGTAGAAAGAACAGAGGGAATCCAAGGTTTCCAGGTAATCGCACTATAACTTTGTTCTCTTCTATCTCTTACTGGAGTTTGCATTCGCTATTTTGCAAGTCTTTTCGTAGTAGAGAACGTCACACAGAGTATACTCACCAAGTGGACGATACGGGCCAACTTTTCCTTGCCACCCACGCAATTAGTAACGACCCCTTTGGTGCTTAGAATTCTTACATCCTCCTGGCTGTTAATAAGAGATTAGAAGAGCATGACATATGAATTCATTTGGGGTGCATAATCGTGACATTGCTCCAAGGCAACTAGGTTTCGGAGGAGAACTTCTGTGTCGTTGGCAAAAGAGAAAGGATGTATGTCAAACACCTCATCATTATTGAATACGGTCTCTAGTAAGCCACAAACAATATCCTTCTTCTTGAACCTTATAACGAAGTCGCAGTGGTTTGATGCACATTCTGAAAATTCAAGTAGGTGCATTTTATTTTCATACTCGAGTGGTTCAGGTGGTAGTGTGAATTTCTCATATAAGAAGTCAAGTATATGATGGTCACTGCAGCCTTCCATACCGGATTCTGGTTGTATCGTTGTTAACATAAGCATCAAATAGTGAACAAAGTAAACTACAAATATGTGTCTCCATGGAGTAGGGTGAGAATAGGGTCTTTGGGGAATTGAAGTAATCGTGCTTCAAATTGGCTTTCCATCTGTTCCGTCTCTTATTGGAGTATGCATTCGCTCTTTTACTTTCAAAGTAGAATTCACCAGTCCAAGTCCCGTCACGAATTATATTAATAAGGCGAACCAAGTGTTCATCGTCACCCAAGCAATTAGTTATGATCCCTGTGGTTGTTAGTAGCCTCACATCGTCTTGGGTGTTAATAAGACAAGCCTAAAGGTAGACGTATGATGACATTTGAGATGGATAGCTGTTACAGAGCTCCAGGGCAATTAGGTTTCGGAGGAGAACTTTTGTGTTGCGGTCAAAATAAAAAGGAGGTATCTCAAACACCCTGTCATCATTAAATGTGATGTCTACTAGGCTATGAGCCTCATCCTTCTTCTTGAATCTTATTCCGGACTCACTTAGGTACGATGCAGTTTGTGAATATTCATATCTGTGATAGCCATCATACTTTTGTGGTTGAAGCGGTTGTATAAATTTGTCGTGTACCAAGCCGATTATATGATTGTGATTGCCTTCCATGCTCAATTTTGATCCCATAGTTGTTGTTGGAGGGATCATATTTTCAAGAAAAGAAAATAGAAGTTGGTTAAGAGAGAGGCTACCTGGAGTGGGTTCCTCGGGTAGGAAAATAAACGCTCTAGAATGAACAAAGGAAGTTGGTTTTCGAGCAATATTATGTCCCACGTTAAACTCTTGTCCATCCAAGGCGCTAGGTATAACAATTTACCACGATCTTCAACAAATTTTGTTCTGCAATATGTTTGGTATTTGTGGAAAAGCTCAACCATAAAGCATCCGTCAAATACCATCATTTTGTTAAATTGGTTCTGCATACCACTCATGAGCATCTGCTTCCAGATCCCTGATGGCCCTTAACATATCTTCCAAGGAAATCTCGGGCTTGCGAGAGAGAAAATCATTCATGATAGGTCGTGGGTCGTCACGACCACGACCTATGCGCACTTCTTACGTGACCGGTCTCTACTCTCTACGCAGTTTCCATTTAATTTTTTATTTTATTTTATGCTAGAGAATCCTCTAAATTAGGATTACTCTTGGTGGTTGCCTTTTTTGTTGGGAGTGCTGAGAAAGGTGGGGATCTCCTATATTTAGGAGAATCCTAGGTGAGAGAAAGTTAGTGTTGAGTTTTTGGAGAAAGGGAAGAACCCTAGAGAGAACTAGAGATAACTATTAGTTTTTATGTAATAAGAGATCGTTTATTAAATTGTGTCTGTTTAATCGCTTCCGCGCACGTAGTATTTAACAAATTGGTACCAGAGCTAGATCGAACTTGGTGGAATTTTTTTTTAAGAGAACACCAAAGAAACCGATCAAACTCACACAAGGAGAGCGTTTGAAATCGGTATAGGAATCTACGACGTTAATGATGGAATCTAACAAGAAGTTAACAACTTCTAACAAGCTTATGATGAAACAAATTAAAGCGATGTTGGTAGCGGTGATGGCAATTCCGGCAAGAGTAACGTCATCCGAAGTTGTGGGCGACGAAGTTGAAGGTAGCGATGGAGGTTCAAGTAGGGGAAGAGGGAGAGATCTTCCAATGGGCGCCTTTATGCGCGATGGGAGGAACACGGGCATTAACCCAATGAATCCAACACCGTTGCGTGTGGTTAGGCGCGGGAAAAAAACGATTTTTGGCCAAAATCAAGTAGAGAGGTTCGATTCGAAAGGGGAGAGGACCCATCTTTACAATTCTTTTGCAGGTCTGAACGTTGATGTTGAAAACATCGACAAATTCGCCGATTCTCGGGACGTGGATGGTCTCATCGATCCCCAAGGACTCCGGCGAACAATGCCAAATCCGAACGACGAACTCGAGGTTGGCGACGGGTTAGGAGGACAACAAGACAAGTCAGAAAGGTCCTCAACTACTCCGGTAATCGACAATGGGGAGGGAGAGGTCCCTATCGTCACCGACAATCGCGAGAGAGACGATCCGAACCACATTAAAAACTAGGAAGTCGGGGAGAGAGGCACGAACGTGCCAGGAACAAGGAATGACACAGACGCGGGCATACAATTGCAGAGGCAGGGCATGGGCATGCCACGAGTGGAGATGGGCACAAAGGGCACAAGTCAAAAGGTGTCAGGCATCAGGCAGGGCATGCCAAAGGTTGGGCAAGGTACAAGGGGCACAGGGCAGGCCAAAGCTGGCTTGGAGCAAAGCATGCCAGACACATGCACGGGCATGCCTAGGCAAGGGATATTTTCGGCCGGCATGACACACGTGGTTACAATACGTGGGCACTTCAACTGCTGGGGCAAGTTTTAAAGGTTCGGGCCACACCCATTTACAACCACAAACCCATCTGCCCCACATGAGCTCAACTTCAACAATGGTGGAAGTCAGAGAGAGAAAGAGAGACCCGACAACCCACAATCACCTCCCCGCTTCGACGGCAACGACAATCGTAACGCTGCCAACTCCAACAATTCTAGCGGCGTCGACTCCGATAACGCCCGCAATCAAGTGGTCAGTGGTGCACCGCCGACATCATCCATTCCCACGAGGGGTTTTGATTCACAGATTTCGCACAAGGACTCAGGAATGAGGTTTCGTAGCGCTGATAGAAATAGTAGCGGATATACGGGGAATGTTAGTGGACATTGGAGGAGTAACGAACATTATTCTGGAGGACAGCTTTCCATGGGGGCAACACCTTATGTGCCTCCAAGGCCACAAAGACCACTAACACCTCCGCAAGGACCTCGCTATTCAGGACAGAGTAATCTACAGAGACAATGGACTAGTGGGAACAGTTTTGTGGGTGATCACAGGCAATGGGATGATTATGAGTAGAGGGGATACGGAGTCGGGTACGGTTTTCACGATAGGAGAGGTCGGAGTCCCGGAGTTCACCCAAATAACTTTGGGACACGCACTCGAAACGATGGCTTTCAAACAAACCCAGGCGTATGAATTACTAGGTATGGGCAGTAGCCGCAGTATGGCACACAGGGGTATGGATACCAGGGTAGCCAGGAAAATCAGGTAGCGAATTCTATTATTTCAGCATTCCAAAATTTGAATTCTGACGTTAAAATTAACGTACCGGATTTTGATGGGAAATCGGACGTGGATAGTTTTATTGATTGGCTAAACAGGGTTGACGAAATACTTGCTTTCAAGAAATGCACAGGGCAAAGAGCAGTGAGCTTGGTAGAAACAAAATTAACAGGATATGCCTTAAATTGGTGGGAAAACGTTCAACAATTGTGGGTATCCGTGGGAGACGATATTGTTATTGATTGGGAGGTTATGAGAGGAGAAATGATGGCCCGTTTCATACCAAGTACCTACGAAGAGGAGAGTTTTGCTAAACTCCAAACTTTGCGACAGGCAGAACCCAATCGGTGGACGACTATGCTAGTGATTTTTACATGAACTTCACAGGTTGTCTTGATTGAATCGGAAGCACAGTGGGTTAGTCGTTTTCGTTTGGGACTTACAAAACGGATTCAAGATGAGATGATTCTCTTTTCGCCGCAGTCGCTTTCTGAGATAATGGAGATGGCTTGTAGGGTAGAAGCCAAATTAAAGCCTTCTCAAATATAGCTATAAATGTTGGGGTATTTGTCTAAAAAGCTCCAAGAAAAATATATAGCAAGAAGAATTCAGAAATAATAATGGGGTTACCTGAAATATGTGAACTTTCTTGCTTGCTTGTCGATAATCTCTTTAATGAATATGATGACTGAATGAAATGATTTTCTAAGAGAATAACTTATCTTGCTAATTAGGACACGATTGCGTAGCAACCACAACCCTTTTATGATTATGAGATAAAAATTGTAGTATATCCCTTTACTGAAAGAAACATGATGATCCTTTTATGATAATGAGATAAAAATTGTAGTATACCCCTTTACTGAAAGAAACACATTCACACTTGCATTTAAAAAAAAAAAAAGTTAACTTAATGAGAAATTGAGGGTCTTCAAGAAACTAATTCTCTAGTACAGAGAAAAAAGAAAGTCACAAATTGGGTTTTAGGATTTAATTAAATTTTCAAGTTATGGTTCTACGAATTTGTATTCCTTACTTTCAAGAAATTTTAATTCCATACCAAAGCTAGGGTCTATGAAATCTTTATTCCTTAAAGCGCTAAAGTGAATTAACATATTGTAGCTCAGGCAGATCAAGATGTCCCAGTGCTTCAGGCTTTTGAAAAGAATTATGCAGGTAATGAACCCCACGGCATTGCCTAAAGTATGTAATATATATGCAGTAGAATGACCTTACTTGATCAGGATCTGTTCTATAGGCTCATACCTCTATATCCTTGAGTTTCTAAGGAGATAGAAAACCAAAGTCTGGTGGATGAGTTCTGCCCGTGCGATCAGAGCGTGATTAATGGCTAGATATCCTCCCGGGAGAATCTCAGCTGCAGAGGATCATTCTCAGCTTTGCCTTGGCAGGCTGAGGTGGTCCCTCGGTTGTCTGATAGACTCCAACAGAAAAGGAAACCTTGCAAACAAAATTTTAAAAATGTATGTAGATAAGTCTGTATTGCATACCATAACGGAGGTAATGAAACCCGCTCCATTCGAGTAATGGTTTATGAATCTAATATCTCTAATACAGAGAAGAAAGAAGGTCTCACACTGTGATTTACGAGTTGATGAGAATCTAGATGCTATTAGGAAAACTTATTCCTTTACTTTCAAGAAATCTTTATTCCTTAAGTCCCAAAGCTATAATTCTCCCTCTAAAAAAAATAAAAATACTATGATTCTAAATAGCTTTATTCCTTAACCAAGGCTAAAGTGAATTAACATATTAGCTCATGCATATGGATGCTCCAGTGTTTCAGGCTTTTGAAAAGTTGTGTCATGCACTTCATATATATTATGCTATATAAGTTTTCATGTTTCATTATCACTTATCAGACTTTCTTTGTCAAATGACTAACTGCAGATATATATGTGAAATATGTGTTTGCATACAGTTGTGATTAATTATCTGAGGCCTAACCCTAACCATCGGGATTAACCTTACAACTATAAGCAGTTGAAAGTAATCAATGTGTGTATCTTTGTTATAGGTTTTTGTTACATGTGATACCTTGCTTATATAAAGCAGTGCTCTTTACACATATAGACGTGTTTTACATGTGATATCTTGGTTATATGGAACAATTGCACTTTACTTAAAGACGTACATTTTCTATATCTTCATACTACTAAGGCACATCTGCCTCTCTCTTTCTTTCATAGATATGTTTAAAAGTGATTCATAATTGGGAATGATAAATGATTGACATACTTTTGTCTAAGAAATGTGACCAGGCCCTATTCATGAGTTACTGCACGATTAAGGGTCAACTGATACTAACTCTTCCAGACTGTGATCTAAATTCTATACTGTACCTGGAGGCTTATTTATATTTGTTTGTTTTCTATGCTGTCAATGCTAGCTAATTGTTTTTTTTTATCTATTCGCTTGCTGAATATATATTTATTTCAGATGCCAAAAACTGTGGCAGTTCAATTGTTAGATTAATCAATTTTTTGGTGTGTTGGACTGAATTTTATTTTGGACTATTATGATGTAATTTTTTAGGGAGTGGAATAAATTGTGACCGATTTCTTGCTTATATGAAACACATTATCTTTACATGTAGATGTGTTCTACTTCTAGTGGTACTGATATCTTCTTCTTTTTTTCGATTCTCATAACTATATGTTTTTATTTTTCAATGATAATCATCGTATTGGTTAGTGACACGGGGTAGTTTTCTGAATCTCGTAGTAGAAGACATGGCAATGGGATGGGATCAACTTCAGATTTTGGAGGAGCCTTTGGAATGTCATACTATCTCTGTTGTCGATCTCAAATTTATCTGGAGGCTTAGTTTTAAGGCAGAGACCAATTCAGAAGATACCGATGAAGTTATCTTGTCTGTCGTCAACAAGTTCGCTCGCACCTTAGGGGACTTATGAGCATACGAGGCATGTTACCTGAATGTAAGTTGGGCTCCTTCAGTTTGGCTTCAAAGTGTATCTCAAGGTGTATCTCAAGGCAGAGCTTCATTACCTGAAACAAGTCATGTAGCTAATCTGCTAGATGACTACATTGAGATTGCTCTGCCCAAGATCTGAAGATCACTTTGATGATAGAGAAATATGCTAGTGAAATATATATATATGGAGAGGATCCGTGGACACCCCCTTTTGGAACACCTAAAAACATTTTAAGAAGTTTTATCCGTATGGATGTGATTTCCTTATGATTTAGATCATACCTATAAATTATTAGGGCATTCCAACATTTTAACATCATAAAACATAACATCAAAATTTAGATGAAATTGACAAGTAAAAACAGGAACAATATAGTATAATTCAAATATCTTTTTAATGTTGATTGAAATGTCAGAATAATTTAATTTTTTGTAAGAATGTTTTACATGATAAGGAGATTACATCCATACGGTTAAAACTTCTTAAAATATCTTTAGGTGTTTCAAAAAATGGGGTGTCTAGAGGGGTGTTCCAAAAGGGGTGTCTACGGATCCTCAACCATTATATATATATTACACTCTAGTATATTTCTCTATCTTCAAAGTGATCTTCGGCAGAACAATCTCAATGTAGTCATCTAACAGATTATCTACATGGCTTGTTTCAGGTAATGAAGCTCTGCCTTGAGATAAACCTTGAAGCCAAACTGAAGGAGCCGAACTTACTTTTAGGTAACATGCCTCATATGCTATATATAAATTTTGATGTTATGTTTTATGATGTTGGAATGTCCTAATAATATGTATGATCTAAATCACAAGGAGATCACATTTATACGGATAAAACGTTTTTACGTTTTTAGGTATTCCAAAAAATAGGGTGTTCCAAAAGGGGGTGTCCACCGATCCTCTCCCATATTTATTCATTTATTTTTCTTTGATTTAAAGAATAAGGAGACTTTGGACTTTTACAAAATTTTCTTGTCTTTCTGAAGTAATAAATAAAAGACAAGCCATAGTCCAGATTGAAAACCAATCCATCATTTATAGCAGATTTATTTCTTGTAAGAAAGGATGGAATACTATTTTGTAAGCTTTGAACAGCTCTTTACTTGTGTATCGAATATTTTCCCCACAGTTGTGATTATGTACTACTGTTACCAATAGCCAACACACATAATGTATACCAAAAGTTAGTTCCTTGGCACTGAGGATTGGTGTTAGGAGGAAAGCCTCCTACGTGCAGCGCCTGACAATTTATCACCTATTCGGTGATAGTGTAGGACATGATTTACATTTTCAAGGAACAATAATACAAGTTGAATACCAAAGTAATGTAGTCCTGCCTATTCTCTTTTGTCAGATAAAGTGGCCCTTATGACAAATTTCCCTCCTAATCGCCAAAGAGTGAACTATTTTTACCTGAACATGACAGTATTTCTGAAGTGAACGTTGTTTTTAGCCGATCAAGTCACTATTAAATCACAGACAGTGGCCAAAAGCAACTCCAATGTGGCGTATTTTTTAAATTGCTTAATTGTATTTGTCATGGTTATAAGAATCTGTTCACATAGACTTTAAACGGTGTTTAATCAGTTTTCATAAATCATCCTACTTTGAAAGTCATATTACATATTTTGGGCAAATGAAGAAATATTCCAATCGAGTTACAGATGTGGGATGCATTGAAAGGACAAAGTGTCCAAAACGATGAAATTTTTTCGTAGCTAAACAGGATTAGTTAAATGTCTAAATCTGCATTGTATTTCTCAAAATGTACCACATCCAATCTTAATCGCCATCATCGTTAACATCGTCTATTTCACTCTAATAAGCACCTATATTAACAAAACAAATAAATAAAAAGGGAACATTAATATAGGTACTATACTTGGTTTTGTACTTGCTCTAATGTAGGGGTTATGTGAGGCATGTAGTGCGATCACATTTAAACATATTGCAAGAAAAATAAAATCGTGTTGGGACCTATTTTACCTTATAAAGACGTGACAAGAGCACAAAATGTTTAGAACTATATTATATTTAGATCTCCGGTGTCATACTCAGTTTTAAATAACTAATGCATGCCTTACGATCATTATAGGCACACTTCAATTTATTATACATAGTCTGAGCGAGCTTACTTCTGATTCCCTACCGATTCAACAAAAAAGTGACCATCCATTGATTTCTATTGACAACAACTTGCTATTTAGATCGTCGCTTTCGATATTCTTTGTTGTCGGAGAATGGCTCCTGCACATCATTAGCAAATCGTACTTTCTTCTTGTGTCGACAATTATCTGCACCTAGTCATTATCATGTACGTTATGCATTAATATTACAGTACGAAATTTTGCAGCAACATAAGAAAGAATAATCCCTTTACCAGGGATATTCGTAATGGTATATAAGACAATGTGAAAATTAAGAATATGAGTTTTAAATTTGATTTTAATCTCGATTATATTTTGTAAAACACATGATATAGACTTTGTGCAATGATCAATCACAAGGGCATACTCAATAGGTAGCTCTTATCAACTGTCCTAAGATGTTGGTATTGTTGTTGTTCTGTTTTCCATGGTACACAAATGTGGGTTTAATATTTTTTTCTCCCACCAAACTAAACATTTCATTCTAACATGCGTTGTGGAGATGACACACAAATATTTCTCTACCGCAACAGGAATGAAAAGGGCATCAAGAAAAAATACATACCACCAAGTTCTGATTCAACCTGCTTCATGAAGTCGGAGAGAAGACGCTTATGAAGTTGGAGCGCAACAAGAGCAACGCTTCCTGAAACCGCGAATACGGCCATGAACCCAACACCCACGGAGTTGTTCTCCATCTCTCTTTTTCTCTTCTCTCCCCCTATCCAATTCTAAGTGAAAGAACCAAAACAGCAAGAAGATTAGAACCACTGAAGAAGAAAGAGTTATATTTGCGTTGGAGGTCATATTTCATTAACTTTATTAGGACTTCCATATTTAGCCTAAAACCGCCAAACTACAGCTACCTCTCTTCAATTTTGGTAATTAAAACCCTAACCTACCCTTAATAGTTGTTACAAGAGCATACCTTGTATGCCCAACAAAAAAAAAAAACATTAAACAGCCTTGCCAAACCTAGTGGGATTAAATATCTAACCTTGCTAATCTTATATTAGCAGCCTAAAAACTGATATATAGAAGATAACTGAAAGTTTCAGTGATATATCTTATACTGATGATGAGTTTGAATAGCCCATTTTTGCAAATTTTATTCAATCTTTCGCCGTTAATCATATCAAGAACCTATTCATCTAAGAAAAGAAAAAATCAACATCTAGGAGTAATAACAATACGATCCAAGAGAATTCTCACCAACATATAGAGTTGATCAGCAACATTTTCAACACCATGTACCACGATAGAGAAGGCTGTTACAGTCTAAGAGACTATCTCTCTATTAAAACGGGGAAATGTTTTTGCCGCTTGGGACAAGTCTGCCTTATGTTCAGAGATAAGGAAGGGTCCAGATGCGTTGTGGACGCCTCGAGATTGACAAGTTGAATACCCTATTGGAAAATTTTGTTTATCAGACGAAAAGGACAAAAAAACTAATCAATATGGACTTAACCCTATTGGATAATATCCTATTCTATTAGTTAATCACAATATTGATAGAGAGAAGAGTAGGATATTATTGATAGGTTGAAACCTATTAGTATTCTCAGAGATTAGGATTACAAGAAGATATCCCTTTTTGGTTATCTATAACAACTCAAACTCTCCTTATAAACCCATTCTAGAGAGAGAAAGCTTCCAAGTTCTATAACGCAACCCATTTCTAAAACTTTGGGAAAAACTTCTCACTGTGGATTGATTGTTCCTGAAGAGTAGCGATACAAGAGTCATCTTCCCAAATCGTCTGTGAAGGTTGAGGACTGTGGTTCTTCCAGTACAGGTTGGTATTTTTTGTTGGAAAATACAATATGATTTGTTTTTCCTTTAAAGTTTGAATGGTGGAACTAACTGGTTTTAGTCCCACATTGGATATGAGGGAAACACAACTCTCCTATATAAGCAAATCAAACACTTACCTTGTTGTAATGTGTGTGAGAGTTGGTGGGTCACACGCGCATGTGCGACATGTGCGGCCCATGTGTGCAAGCTAGCTTGGGTGCATGGGCTACCCATGGGCTTGCTCGACCTAGGAAACTCGCTTATTATTATAAGTCTATGATTGGGCCTTGGGGCCATGGGCTCATGGGGATTCCTTTAAACACTTGGTCGTTTTTTGGGTTTGAGGTGTGAGTTGGGGTGTCTCCAATAGACGCACCTTAAGTTGTGACTCTTGGCGAAGAGTCACATATGCTCTATATAACCCAATTTCGTTTTTATTTATTATCATCAATTTTTTAGAGTTTTCTTAAGTCTTTTTACAAAGAGAAAACAGACGCAATCAAAGTTCGTTTGGCAGAAAGATAGAAGTGTTTTCTTCTTTCTGCGACTGATCGTTGTATCCTGGGAGACAGGGGCCTATATTCCTGCAAAATACTGTGGCAGGGGCGAATCTGTCTTAAGGAGATAGTGTATATACACTAGACTCGATCATCTCCTTAAGAGGTGTTGGTTTTTTCATGCAGATTGGAATACATTTTTTGGTTTCGATTTATGTGATTTGTAGTTTGAATTGTGTAATTTTGTATGTTTGAATGTGGTGTTCTTGCATTATGGTTGTTTGTTGTGTTCTAATTTTGGTTAATTGTGTATGGGGAACCAGTAATTGTGTTTCTGGAAATTTAAGGTTTTAGGGAGAGGATAAATGTGGTATCAAATGTATAGGTTCCCCCTAAAATTTGAATATAAAACTGGTAAAATTATTATTTTTAGGGTAATTGTGCAATTTTGGAAAAGAAGTGGTATTTGAAAACTGGTAAGATGCGAACTAGGATTTGTTGGTCAAAGTAGTTGTAGATCTATATGGTTTTTGTGTTCTTGATGAAATTATCGACCCAAACTAATAGGGCGAACCATAGAGGAAATTTAACAGTCAATTACTGCTTGTTTTTTTAGGTCGAGTATGCGTATTAAGAACTTAGTTCTTATATATATTAGTAAATTTGTAGTCTCATCAAGCTCGGAGGAGATGTCGTCATCTGGACAAGAGAACAAATTTGATAATGTGGAGGAGGAGGTTGCAGATAGTAGGGAAGTATAGGGTGAGGTCACTAAAACTGTGCCTTTACAAGTCGAACTTAAAGTGTTAGGGGATTCTACAAGGGATAATGTTTCGAGTGTGATCAATTTTTGTGTATATTCTGATAGGGTAGATATTAGGAATTTATTAGGTATAAAAAGAGACTAAAAGGTGACTGGGAGGAGTATGCAGTAGAAGAAGATTTGTTTTTTAGAGAGTTCACTCCAGTAGAGGGGCCAAAGAAGTGTTATCAAGTTCTTGACCAAGAACAGGTTAGTAAGGATATGAATCTTTCGGACAATGTAACCTTAGAGTATTGTACCGGGCCTTTAGGGTTTGGTCCTGGTGATGGTTTTTTATTCTATACCAATCAATTGGTATACGCGTGGTCTTAAGATACCTCTGACCCACTTCTAAAAGGGGGTCATGAATCTGTTACATTGTTGTCCAGCGTAGCTAAACGACAATGCGTATGAGATGATAAAAGTCTGTGAGACTCTGAACGATAGATGGAGTGCGAATGGAGTTGAGAAAAGGTTTGTCAATTCAGATGTTATGAAATTTTACAAGATGAAATATTTTAGGGCGAGTCGAAGCTGTTATTTGTACAGTGATTCCGTAAGACTGATTTTTTTTTAATTTTGATTTTATTGGTCAACCTTGGAATGACTATTTGGTATTGGTTAGAGGGAATTGTATACAGGTTCCTGATGAACCAGCGCTCGAGCTGGACTTTAAGTATTTTAATCTGAGTAAGTGTTTGTCGCTAAACTTGATAAGTGATTGTCTTTGTATGTTCGTACTGCTAATCATATCTTTTGTTCCTTATTGTTTCTTCTTGTAGGTCCCCAAGCAACTGCTATTCCCGACGATTCGAGCCTTTTTGATCGTGTTGGTCAAGAAATGAACGACCTCAAATAATTTCTTGGTTAGCTGAAGATCCAGAGGGATAAGAGGGTTAACTTTGAGATTCCCAAAATCCAATGGGCTAACTAGAGGCGAGCTTTGGCCAGGTAAGAGGTAAACCAGAATAAAAAAGTTCTTCGTCAACCATTAGTGGTGGCCTCGATCTGCTAACTATGACTGGTTTGGTGGATATTCCGATTCCTGAGACTTTGGGTGTCAGTCAAAAGCTTCGTTGGCTTAAAAAGGCTAGTCAGGAGCTTCCACTAAACAAGAAGGTGGTTCCACCGACCGCTGATGGTTTGACTTTGCCCGTGCTTGGAACTGCTGAAGCTCGGATCCCAGAAAAGGATCAATCGAAGAAGCGTAAGGTCAAAGGTAGTGAGGTGGGTGATGAGGACGATACCGCCCTAACTAGGCGAAAAACTCATGAGATCAAATGAAGTGATCAATCTCGATCTGCTACTATGACTAGACTCAGGGATGTTGAGAATCGCTATTTTCAACTTGCTCTAACACCCAGAGAAGCTTATGGAAATGTTCCAAGAGCAGGTCGCGCATGTATAGTTATATTTAGACCTCTGATTATTCCTTCTATACCACTCTTGTGATTGCGTTTTTTAAATTCTGTAGCTTTGGCAGCTGATGATGATGGTTAAAGGTTCATCCCGGGTTTTGTTGAAAAAAAATAAAAATGATCAGCTCGAGCTCTCCCGCAAGGACGAGGCTTAAACCGTAATTGAGCGTTCACTAAGGGAAGAAAATGAAGAGTTAAAGGCTCGGTTGGGTGGTTTAATTGTGGAGGTCGATAAAGAGAAGGAGATAGCAGTGGAGGAAGCGAGGTCAACAATGAGGTTAAAGCTGTAGAACTAGATGATTGAGCACTAGAAGGTCATGGAGAAGGCGGTAGAGGCGATTAAGGATGAACGAAACAATCTGATCCAATCTTCTCACTATTTCGTTCTTTCAGAGAACGATATCACCCTTGGGCTTGATGGTTAATATCAGGACATGATCTTCCCTTCTGAGGTCAAGGATGAATATGCCAATGAAGAACAGTCAGATGTTTGTGCTTCTGCTGTTGATGCTGCAAATGATCAATCTGCTGAAGCTCGTGTTGGTGTGGGTAAAACTCCCTGGTAGATATGTTGAGAAGGCGTCATCTCGAGAGGTAGAGCTCAACAAAGGCCGATAGGCTTGCAACTTCTGTTAATTTGGTATTATGAAGTTCTCTGTTGTTTTAACTTTTGTGAAGTTTAAACATTATTTTTAGGGAAACTGTAGATTTTGAAGGGAATGACTATTTGTATATGGAATTTGTCTCTGTAAATAATGTAGAATTATTAATTTTTGTAGGACCTAGAGTAACTGAGGGTGGCTGCAGACAGTCTGCAAAGAGCATTGAATCGAGCTAGAATCACCTTGAGTCGCGCTCATTAGGTAATAGCTTAATCTGAATATTAAATAAGGTATCATAAATCTTTGTCAGATAAGCATTGGCAAGAGTTGTGTGATATCCAGTTTAAGTCTGCTAAGCCATAATTAGAGAAGACTGAATCCCTTAGGAAAGAGTCTGATAAGTTTAAGACTCTCACAAAAGCGTTGAAATAAATCCCTTTGAAAGATGAGTGTGAGAAGTCGTTGCTAACGTTAAAACTATATTTTGAGGCAGAAGTTGATAGTGAAAGAGGTTTAAAGGACGCGTATATACATATATTTGAAGAGAAAGGTGTAGTACCAGATCTAACTTGAGTTCAATCTTTGGCGACTGCAGCAAGAACTCGCCATAGCGTATAGGCAAAAGAATGTTCAGTTCGAGCTAGTGTATCTGTAATTTATAGGATTAGTGGTATGGGGGTATGTGTATTTAGATATTTAAACCTATGTATTGAATCTTTTTGTAGGGTCAGAGATTGATGAGAATATTAATTTTCAAAAATAAACAAAGAATAGAAATGCGTGTGAACTGATTTAGAGAACGAGTTGAAAACCGCTCAAGAAACTTTAAACCATTGCACCGAACAAAATGTTTAGCTCACGACGCGAGCTGTAGAGGAGATATTGCTAAGAAAAAAGAGGAAAAGAAACGGAAAAAATGAAAGTATTGCAAAAACAAACTCTTGATCGACTATATAGATCGAATGAGAAGATGAGAAATTTTTTATATCCTAAACCTGAAAAAATTATTGCTAAAGACCTGCACAAGCTACATGTGAAAGTAGTCATTGCCTTTTATGGTGATAAATTGAATAGAGCCAAAAACAAAATTTAAAAGTATGTAACTGACTGTGGTAAAAACTATGATTTGGAGAATGCGAAGGATAAGTATCTTTGGTTTTAAAATGAGAAGAACGAAACTGTTCGTGTTGAGGATCCAGTTCCTATAGCTATGGAAAATTTGTCAAATGACGACGAGGTCGAGGGTCTAGTACCTCGCTCCCATCGAGCACTACGTGAAGAAGATATTACAAGATTTTGTTCGCAAAGGGTTGTTACTTTCGGCCATGTTGGTAGCTCGTTCAGAGGTAGGAAAAAGAAGCAGTCTTCTCAGCAGGCAACGAGAAGGGGTAGAAAGTAAAATTACAACATGCCTAGATCATTTTGTTAAAGACTGCATTCATTGTGTATTGTAATATAGTAGACGAAGTAACCTGTTTAATTTCTCACATTTTTAAAATTATATTAGATGTTCAAAATTATATTAGATGTGTACTGTTTATTGAGGAATGAACTTGAATTATGTTTGTGGATGTTCATTAGAGTTCATGGGACGAACGAGGATCGAAGATAGAAAGAAAAGATCATGAATATGATTTTTTAGTGTTCTGTTTGAGTAGACTTTGTCTCTATTCAAATAGAAGAGGCAGAACAGGCTTTATTTGAATAGAAAGTTGTCTGTTCGAATAGGCTCAAAGTCTATTCGAATAGGAGTCTCAGAACAGGTTTTGTTCGAATAGACTTTAAAGTCTGTTCGAATAGACTTCGTAAACTAAATTTTAATTTAGAAGTTTGAAGAAGAGATGTTGGCTTGCCTTGTGATCCGTACTTTGGGTCCTAATTAATGTAATAACCCCCCAACTATATAAGGGATACTTAGTGTATTTCTTAGGTTATCTTGAGTGAGTTTAATCCTAGAGAGAACTAGGGCTTGTGAGATTCATTGAAGCTTGGAGAGATCATTGGATCTTTTAATTTATAGTAGATTATTCGCGGGGAGTGGTTTTTCATCTGAAAGGGTTTTCCACTTCCATCCTCCAGGTAAATTTTGCTTTGTTTGATTTTTTCTTCGTTGTTTATTTCTCACTTGGCAATTTATGCATTTCATTTCTGTCGTAGAAGAGAGATTAGCTACCACTATTCTCAGCACTGTTTACTTCTAGCTTATGAATAGATGAACGAAATTATATTAGATGTGTACATCGACCAAATATAAGTATTTCATTAATGTAGAAAGTAACATACATAAAAATAGAGAATGATTCTTGGTTCTGGAATGTAAATAAAAACATCAAACTGTAAAATAAGTTTATCGGTAGTATGTTTTCAACCATCTCGTATTCTAAGAGTTTGAAAATTGTACTCCTTCTTCTGTGATCAAGTCGTATGATCCGATCAGTTACTTTTATCGACCACAATGAAGGGTCCTTCCCAATTTTCTGCGAGTTTCCTGGCATTTAATTCCTTTTTGTGTTTGGGAATTTCTTGCAGGACGAGATCTTGAATGTCAAATTCTCTGTGGCAAACTCTTTTGTTATAGAATTTGGATAATGCCTGATGATATCTTCCAAGATTTATAATTGCTCGGTCTCTTGTTTCGTTGATCGAGTTCATATTGTATGCTAACTGATATTCATTTACCTCATCCGTCATTTCGTGATCATGTACGGGGTGATGATATTCGGTCGGGATAATAGTTTCAGTTCCATAAGCTAAAAGGAATGGGGTACACCGTGTAGATACTCGTGGCGATACGCCCAGAGTACTTATGGTAATTCTTGGATCCAATTTCCTTTCTTGTCGTTCAAGCATTTTTTTATCCCATCGATTATCGTCTTGTTAGTAATTTTGGCCTGACCATTACCTTATGGTTAATAACGGTTTGCTCGCGTGAAGATCCAGAGCTGGAACTCAAATTTTATGTTTGTGGCTTTGACATGCATCACATTTCTTCGCATATTCTTCAGTCTGTGTTCTTATTTTTGGCTAAAAAACTTCGTAGGTAATAACTCGATTTTCCAAGGAATGACCAACGGCATGTGATTTGCATGTTCCTTCATGTAATTCTCGTAACAAGTCATTGACGTCCTTTTCAGGCAGAAACTTCAAATAAGGACCTCTGACTAATCTTTTGTAAAGCTTGTTGTTAATAACTACGTATCGTTTTGCATTGTTAATAAGTATTCTTCTTTTGTTGACCTCCTTTGGGAGTTCACCTTTATAATTATTTTGGGGACCAATATATTTCAGAAAAGACAACCTCTAATCATCTTCTCTGGGCTCATCACCCCCAATTAATGGCATTTGAACTGAGAAGATTACCACTGAGGGTAGATACGACTTCAATTTTTAAATATCGAACCACCGTTTTAAAAATTCCTTCTAGATACGCGAGGGAGTTTGCATATTTTTTTCTCCCCGAGGTAGATGCTCAATCGTGGCCTTCTAAAATTTGTTCATTCAGTCGACCACTTGGGCAGAGCACTCCACCATCTTTCCATTTATTTGATAGCGTTCTGTGTAATGGTTTATGATCAACAAAGAGTTAGTGTATATATAAAGTTTAAATAATCCAAGCTCTAATGCCATGTATAAACTGTGGATTAATACCTCGTACTCTGTTTCATTGTTTGTTACCTCAAAATTGAGTCGAATATATTTCTTAATCCTATCATTCGAGGGTGTGATGCGAATGATCACAATTCCTGAACTTGTTGGCCCAGCAGACCCGTCGGTCAAAAGGCGTTACCCTCTTTTCGATATCCAGTCTACTTTTTCTTAAAATTATTCTTTAACTATGTAGGGATTATGTTCTTCCCAATTTGGGTCTTCTACTGGAAAATGTACTAGAAAATCAGCTACCGCCTGTCCCTTTTCAGAAAGTGTTTGTTCGAAGCGTATATCGTGCCCACCCAAGCTAACTAACCATTGTTGCACTTGTCTGGATTTTTCTTTCTTCGATTAAACCTCCCGAAGGGGATAATTCGTCATTACCCAAATTGAATGAGCCTGAAAATATTGTTTTAGCTTCTACGAGGTGTAAGTGAGGGTAAAGAGTAGCTTTTTAATTTTAGTGTATCGTGACTCTGCCGGAGTAAGAGTTTTACTGGTGAAATACACTAGTTTTTCTATTTTCCCATCAAGTCGAATGAGCACCAAAATGAGTGTGTTCTCTATAACAGTAAGGTATATTATAAGTTCCCCCCCCACCTTTATTGGGGTACTCATGATGGGAGGTTTTTCTAAATTTCTCCTGAAGTCTTGGAATGCTGCTTCCCACTCGTTATTCCATTCGATCTCGGGGTCCTTACTTTTTCCTCTTTGTGTCGCTTCACGTAGTAGGTTAAATAACCATCTACACCGATCTGAAGATTTTGACACAAACCTATTGATCGCTATAGTCTTGCCAACCAACTTTTGCATATCTTTCTTGATTTTTGGTGAAGGCATTGATAAGAGAGCTCGAATGTGGTCAGGGTTAGCTTGAATTCCCTTTTTAGTACCGATTCAGTGTGCCAAAAATTATCCTGATTGGACACTGAACTGGTATTTATCAGGGTTAAGCTTCATTCTGTAAGACTGAATAATTTTAAAAACTATGTGAAGATTGGTAAGGTGATCTCCTTTCTTGAAGCTTTTACATAACATGTCATTATTTTCCCAAGGTGGTCTTTGAACATTTGGGCCATCAATCTTTGATAAGTTGTTCCAGCGTTCTTAAGTCCAAAAGGCATAATTTTATAATAGTATAATCTTTGCTCTGTGATGAATGCTATTTTTTCTTGATCATTGGGCAGAAGTGGAATCAAATTGTAACTAGCTACAACATCCATCATGGATTGAAGTTCGTGCCCTGCAGTTGAGTCAAGCAAATAATTGATTATCGGGAGGAAAAAAATGTGTTTTAAAGTATGTTTATTCAGGTTGGTAAAATCTACACAAACTGTGATCTTGCTGTGTTTCTTTAGAACTACTACGATCTTTAAAATCCAGTCGGGGTGATTTGCTTTCCTAACGAATCCAACCTCAATAAGCTTATTGATCTCTTTGTTTACTTCATCTCAAAGTCTGGGTGCTAACATTCTCTGCTTTTTTTTAACAGCCACAACCTTATCTTTTAAACACAGTCTGTGACAAGCTAAAACGGGATCAACACCAGGCATTTCTCAGAATGTCCAAGCGAACACATCTCCATTACTCTTCAAGAAATCAATAAGTATGTTTTGCTCCATCGAATGTAAACAAGTTCCTATAAATGTAATTCGATCAGCTCTGTCGATCTCGATTTATTATGCGATTTCCGCGGTTGATAGCTGGTCCTCTATAGGTCTAGGTTTCTGTAATTGCTATACTTCAAACTCCTCAGACGGATATGTCACAATAGTTATAATATTTTTGCACGCTCGAGCTAGTTTTTGGCTACCCTTGACTTCGCAAATCCTACCATTTTAGTCAATTAATAATGTAAGAAGATAAGTAGAAGGAATGGCCTTCATATTATGCAACCAACATCGACCCATTATCCCCAAATATCTTGACTTCACATTCACCACATAAAATGTCACGTTGACTGTCGCCAGGCCTATTGTAATAGGAAGTACAATTTTTCCCACCCGTACTTCTTTAGATCCATTGAAGCCACTGATATCCATATCACTGGCCTCAACTCGGTCTGTTGAACCTATATGCTTGATTGTGCTTTGGAAAAGTACTTCAATAATACTTCTAATATCCACCATCATTGTGTGCATTACAAAGTTTTTCATTTTCAACATGATAACTAGAGCGTCATGGTGAGGAAATTTAACGTGGCTGACGTCATAATCTTTGAAGGAGATTTCGGTTCTCCTGCTACTAGACACTAAAAGCAATCCAGCTTCCTTTTCTACCATAAATAGGTCATAACATTTAATGAGTCGGCGTCTTTGAATCTGACCAATTTGTTTATCTTATGTGTCTCGATAAAGTGACTGAGGTGAAGATTATAGAGGTGTTTCTCATCAGTCCCTTCTTCGATCTGGATGACTTTATTATCTTTTTTGTAGTTCCCGTTCTTATAATTTTCCACGTGGACGATGTATTCATGCATTCTTCCATCTTCAAGTATGTATTCCATGAGCCTTTGGGGAGAGCGTCGTTTTGTATCATGATGTCCAACTTTGTGATGTTTACAGTACGATTTTCCTTTGATTGGCTCGAGGGGTTGTGCATTTGTATAAAACTTATCCTTATGAAGCGTAGGATAAATGTCAGTTAACTTGGCAGTCAATCTCAGTAGACAAGGCTTTAAAAGATTGTTTCCTTTTCAATGGTCGGTATCCTTCAGACTTAACTCATTTTCTATCGCTTCCAGTATCTGTAGTATGTTTGAATTCTCATTCTGTGTTTTTCCCTTTAGTTGTGATCAAGGATAGATTTTGCAGGTTTTTGTCTCTCGAACATCATTATTTCAAGATCGATGTAATTGCTTACCTTTTCGATAATTTCTTCCAGAGTTATTAGCTTATTTAAGATGAGGTGCACATTTGCTCTACTTTCAATGAGGAGAACGTTTGTAAAGGTTGACACCATGATTTTCTGGTCGTGATTGTCCACTCTTCTGGCCAGATCAAAAAATTTCTTGGTGAATGCTTTGAGCTTTTCTCTTGGCATTTGTCTAAGATTGATAAGGGTGTAAAGATTTTCCTCCTTATCCCAGTTGTGCGAATAGTTTTTAACGAAGAGTTTATGTAACTGATAAAAAGAATGGATCGATCCTTCGTCCAATGAGTAAAACCAGCATAGGGGCTCGTCCTAGAGGCTGGTGGGGAATAAACAGTATAAAATGTAGTTCGACATCGAATGCAATTCCAAATAATCATGGAGTTCCTGCACGTGCTCAACAGGATCTGTCCCTTTATACTTTTGAATCTTTGGTGTATGAAGGCTTGATGGCACATCGCTGTCTAGCAATTCCTGCGTAATCGGGCTTTTCTGTAATCTGCTAATGATGTTTTTACTTGTGCATGTTTGGGCCTCCAAGAGTTCTTTGACGTGTTTGCCCATATGCTCCTGAGTAGTGAACTGTCGGGCTGTGACTGTTTGCCACTGAAGATGCCTCTCCCTGGGGTAGTGATCTCCACTTCCTTCTCTGAGCCATTCCCTTACGAGATTTTGGGACCTTATCCTCAGTATCTTCTCCACCTGTCTGAGGTCAGCCTGGTCTTTATCGGCCTCTTACAAAACGGCAGGTACTGGAAAAATTTCGGGGTCCCGTAGGTTTAGTCTGGTCGAATATCTGTTCCTTGGCTAATACCCCTATGAGGTCCCAATCTTTCACGAGATAAAATTCTTGATATAGCCAGTTGCCTTTCTTTGTTCTTCTGTGTTGCTACTTGTTGTCCCTATAGAATTTTTAGAGCATTTTGTACTTCCACTAATTGTTGCTCTAACACTGTTGTTTTTTTTATTTCAGAGTTGAGCGTAACTCACAACTCTGCCAGTTGAGTTGCTACCGTACCTGTTTCTTCTATTTGCAACCCCGGGGGTATTTGACTGGGATTCGACCTTTTTTCCTAGCCTAATTAGTATCTGTCGTACTTGAGAATTGTGATTGATTCTGTCATTTTTCACCGACGACACCAAATGTAAAAGCCTAAATTCGGAGCTCGAACTTAGTTTTTCACACCAAAGATGAGCAGAATACAAGACATTAAACAAGTAACCATAAATAAAAACAAGATCTAGCGTAGAAACTTTTGAATAGGTAAAAATCATGACATCCCTTGAGGATTTAGAAACAATGATGTTATTGATTGAGTGACTACTTATTACAGCGAGTATTCTGGGTAGTATTGCATAGATTTATGAGATGAAAAAATCTCTCTTTAACCTGTTCTTTCTTGTTCTTATTTATAAGTCTCATATTATGACAATTTAATGACCACTATCTCTTTTTAATGATGGCGTTACAAAGCAGTTTTGATGAGTTTTCGTAACGGTTGTTGTATAAGGGCATGAATGATTCCTATTTCTTGTAACGGTTCTTAATTAGTCACCACTGTAACATGTCTTCTTGTGATTGTAAGGTTGAGTTACTGCTTGTAAGGTCGAGCTACTACTTGGAAGATCGTTTTGATACATGAGATCGAGATCGAGATCGAGATCGGGAGTAAGTCCTTATACTTGGAATACCTCCACAAATCAAGGAATTTCTTTATTTTTTTAATCTAATGATTGACAACGACTAGATCAAAATAAATAAACGGAATTACTTGATTTGTGGAGGTATTTACGGTATACCAAGCAGAGCCTAAGTTTCCAACATATACTTTGCTCTTTTGCTCAGCACAACGCAGTGCAAGTTATAGACAAGTTTTTATACGTCTACTCTAATACCAATACTTATTTTAATATTATCAACTGGCGAGACGCCACCTTGGTCGGACCAAATGCCGAGCCAAAATCGCCCCGCCGGTTACTAACAACCCCACCAGCCACCTCCAACATCAACGTGTAAACACGTCTTCTCGACGTTTCCATGAGTCACCACGAGACATATCGTGTCAAATTAAATACCCGTCGCCATTTAAATCACTTAAATAATTATATTACGCAAATCCAACAACTCTTTCTAGAATCCTTTGTTTTTCTCCTCCTCACACGTAACGGTATCCACGTAGGATTTCGGTCATAACCCGTTATAATAAAATAATAAAATCGTATCCAACATTTAACCTCTATCTCTATCTCTCTCTCTCTCAAATAATCGTTCAAAGCGAAACCGTGGCAGAAAGAATCGGCGATTATTTTGACAGATTACACAACCAGAAACTCGTAAGGTCCAACTAATCGCCGTGTTTCTCCAGCGCGGCCGATTTGAAGAGACTCAACATGGAGCATCATCATCATATCTCACTCGATTCGTCTCCGATTCTTCATCATTTTATCGTTTTGTCTACCCTTTGACTCCAATTTGAAACCCTTTCAAGGAATTTTAAAGATTATGTCAATCGAATTCCTTCCTTTCTGCAACTATTTCTTCCCCAATTTGTCGAATTTGGAGACCTTTTGCATGAAGTAAACTCGAATTATTTTTCATGATTTCGTATCCCCTTTGACTCCAATTTCAACCCCTTTCAAGTAATTTGAAGATTGGGTCAATCGAGTTCCTCTGTTTCTCCAACTATTTCTTCCCCAATTTTACAAATTTCGGTTCTTGGAAACCTTGGTTTAAATTGCCTCGAACCCAATAAAGAAAATTGAAATTTGAACATTGGGTCAATCGAATTACTTTCTTTCTGCAACTGTTTCTTCCCAAATTGGGCAAATTTTGATAAATATCGGTTCTTGATTCAATTGAGACCCAATAATGACGAGGCAAATCGTTCTTCGCCAGCCATCGACAACCCGTCTACAACCTCTCATATTGCAACAACCTCAAGAGAAGACCATGCACTTAGGCGAGGTCGCTGGCGGGACCGCGGCGGAATGCGCAGCAGTATGTTGTTGTTGCCCTTGTGGACTAATGAACTTGTTGGTCCTAGCAGTCTACAAACTCCCAGCTGGTATCTGCAGAAAAGCGTTAAAGAAGAAGAGGAAACAGAAGTTGAAGAATACCGAGGTTCTTTTAGCGCCGCCACGAAAGCGGTGTACTTGTGGTTGCGACGAAATGGATGTGCCGATGCACCCAATGATGAGACCTAGTGATGTTGATATCGGTTTATCGGAGAAATCATCAGATGTCGGCTTATCAGAGAAAGAGATTCTTGAATTGGAGAAAGAAATGTGGGATAAGTTTTACAGTACTGGGTTTTGGAGAAGTCCCTCTCAAAGAGAATAGTTTGAAATAAATAATAAAAAATGGGGGGTTTTGGAGGTAAATATATTTTTGTGTCTTGGAGAGTTGGTTCTTCTCTTGCTTGTTGTCATGTACAGATCATGGAGATTTGGTCAAATATATACTTTTGAGTGAGAATTATTGGTATTTTTGCTACTTTGATAACGACTGATTGGGGACCATATTTATTAATACTAATGCAAATTGCAAAGTTGATAAAGTTCAATGTTGTTCTTAATGTCTTCAGTCTTGACTTGGTATTATAGATTAAAGCTTTATTATTATGTGCAAGGTGTGATTAGATGAGGGATAAAAATACTTATGTGAGATTTGATTAAGAGGATCGACGTGGTGAGACGGGGTATTTTCATACTAGAAGCTCGGCCTTTGGGGTTGGCCCTGTTTAGAATTAGGTGTTGAAAAAATGAAAAACATTTCCTCAGTTTGTTTAGATTTGCTGGTTGTCTTTTGTTGCATCCAAGAATGTTTTTTAGAGCAAAGGTTGTGAACATCTCAACAAACTCTAGCTGTTGTGAGGTCAGATTGAGAATAGTTATCTAGAGGAACTTAAAGGGTTTGATTAATCTGATGTTGAGGAATTGCAAGGAAGATCTAACTGGGCATGCCGAGCCAGAAATTGCTAAAATTCCGTAAAAGAATGTGATCAACCACTAAGTCAGCCACTCATAGGCAACATCGAAAATTTGAGAAAAAGTTAACCTAGAGAATGTATGGATTAAGCTTTGCAAAAAAGAGAGAATGAATGCATTAAGAGCCTTGGTTTCAATCAAGGTTTTTTTTAATCAAGATCTAGATAATAATCTCCCATTTTGATAAAAGATCAATCGGTAAAGATCGGAGATTATGGTTTGTTTTTTCTTTATTTTTGCTTGAATTAAACGTAAGATTAATCACATTTAGTCGAATTTAATCGTAATTAATTGTAGGTTAATGAAAAATAATAAATTGTTAATATGTGTACGATCTTTAAAATAAAATAATAAAAATAATAAACTTAAAATATCTATATTACGATTAAAATTATTTGTTACACAAGTTGAAAAGTTAATAATAATTCGAGCGCGTTCTTTGTACTTGAATATTTGCCATCTCTTGATCTTCAATATGAGCAACATATTGAATCTCGTCAAGTTTGTCCCCTCGTATATATGCTTGTATTGACGTATGTATTCCTCGTACACTACCTGCAGAACGTACAGAAGAATTTCGAGCGGTGGACAACCCAATACCGATATTTCTTTGCGACCCCTCAAATGTTATAGGGTTAGGAGCATCATATGCCTACTCAGGCGAATACCCATACCCCTGAAAGTGTACATACCATACCCATAACCATAGTCAGATGTTTAGGAATAGGCAATGTACTAGATGTGGATCCCTTACGCATAATTCCAGTGGGAATCGAACTTGATATGAGAACTGCTGATGAGAATTAGATCGAGATGTGCGACTATGTTGAGGGAGTTGATGTGTGTAGGGACTTTTTGAAATACACCAAGAAATTATAGGGGAAGTGGGGTGTTTATATTAAGGATGAAGGCATAGATAATAGGGCTTTCACTCCTGTAAAGGGCCTGATGAAATACTTCAGAGTTCCCGAACTTGAAACAGGTTAAGCGTGCTTGAAAACTTCCTGACAATATTAGTCTAGAGTACTATATTGGTCCTCTCTATACCGAACAGAGTGATGGATTTTTATGTTATACTAGCCAAGTAATATACGGGTTTAAGATTCCATTGACTAACTTCCATAAAGAGAGTTATGAATGCTCTAAGGTGCTGCCCTGCTTAGTTGAATGAGAATATTTATGAAATGCTAAGGGTGTGTGAGGCTTTGAATGAAAAGTTGAGCAGAGATGATGTGGATAGGCGGTTTGTGGCCTCTGATATCTAGAAATACTATACTATGAAGTATATGAAAGGTAGTTATAATGCTTACTTGTCAAGTGACTCAAAGAGGACAAAGTTTTTTTATTTTAATTCAGCGGGTCGACCTTGGAATGACCACTTAGTGTGGGTAAGGGGTGACGGTATGCAAGTAGCGAATGAGATACCATTTGAGCTTGATTTTAGATTTTATTGTAATGGCATATTTTTCGGGAGGATAATCTTTGCCAATACTTTAGTTAAGATTATGCAATAATAAGCTTAAACACACAGGATTTTACGAAGAAACTCAGTAAAGTCTGAGAAAAACCACAACCTCGATGAGGGTTTTGATAAAAAATATAATAAGTTGCTAGTTATTACAATTGCTGTTTGGTAAGAAAGTAAGAATGAATGAATAGTAGAGTTGCAGATCGGAATAACACATTCTCTGCCTCTATTTATAGTAGATACAGACAGTTTACAAAAAGAAAAATAGTTTCCTATTTTGGTGGGTAGTGGGCGAACTTCGCGGATCTCCCAACGACTCTATTTGACCAAGCATACTGACTACTTTGGTGGGACGAGAACTGTGGTCGCAGACGTATCTTCTCAAATGATGGAATGTCTTCGACTAACTTCCGTTAGCTTCTATTTGTCGAATCTGGGAAATATGCTACTACAATCGCCCCATTCTCGACATAATTACTTGTTGTTGTGTCGAGAAATACATTAGAATGTGAACAGCTTGTTGAATGTCATAGAAGTCTGTGTTCTCTCATTTTTGAGGGGAAAGTCAAATGAATCTGGTCATATTGGTTTCCCGAGGAGTATTTATGGCAGAACAGTAAGGTTATAAATAGTGAGAGAAAGAAGGAGTTGTTTGTTCGGCAGTTTTGTGAAGGTAGAGTAGGCTGTGATGGTGACGAGGCAGCTGCAGACGTTGCACAACAATTTTCTTGGCCGTGTTAATGCTAAGTATGAGGAGTTGAAAGATTTGGATTTCAGCCGGATGTCGCTTTCTTCATATTATTCGAAGTCGGTAGAGCCAATATTTGAGGGAATAACGGAGTTGGAGGCGGAGATTACTGAGGCGGAGTATTTCTTCTAGACCCAATTTTATTGTGTGTTACTGACGGTCTCGAAGAGCATCAAACGTTTGGAGAAGTGGCCACTGCCCATATTGAAGATGACGATGCTAAGGCGCGCAGGGATTCTTGTGGTGGTTTCTTCGGTCGCTGTTGTCTCTATAACCCCCTGAGGTTGTGGGATGGTGGTGGTTTCAGAGGAGGAGGGTGGCTATCTTTTCTTCGCCGGAGGATATGCCAGATTCTGGTGAAAAGAAGCATGCAGCTTTGAGTAATTCATGTCGAAGGACAACATGTAACTGGTAGCTTGTTGTAATGTAATCGAAGGAAAGAATTGTCGAATGTAAAATGTAACAGTTATCATATGAATAAACTTTTGTTTATGAATTTTCATCGAATAAATATATGATGATCTCGAATGAAATGGAAATCTATTATCCGAAGATAATTTGTCGAGTTGTGTTGACATAGTTGTGTCTAACTGTAGGGAAATATTTAGTGCAATGGTCGAGGTAATAAGATCTCGAATTGAATTATGCTGACTGTGTGGGGCCCGTAAACGGTTCCCTAGGAGGTTTGAATT
Organism: Kingdonia uniflora; assembly: GCA_014058105.1. Lineage (NCBI taxonomy): Eukaryota > Viridiplantae > Streptophyta > Magnoliopsida > Ranunculales > Circaeasteraceae > Kingdonia > Kingdonia uniflora. The sequence continues at coordinate 3,501,741 of JACGCM010000622.1, forward strand.
GACTCGGATGTTTAGAGTTCCAATACAAAGTAAAGTTGGATTGGACTGTTGGTAGCTGTGTGGTCTGATTTGTGTATATAAATACCCTGGTAATCTGAAAAGTTATTTATAGGATTGGAGATGGTGAGGACGAGAGCTCAGGTTCGGACGGATGAGCGTTCCAACCGGGTGCATGCTAAGTATTAGGAGTTGTTTGATCAATACTTCGGTAAAAGCTATGTAAACGGGCAACCGTTGGTGCCAGTGGAGCCCAAATACGCAGAAATAAGTGAAGTTGAGGTAAAGGAGGCGGAAGAGGAGTATGCATTTTATTGTAATTTGCAATTGTTGAGTCCTCCGAAACACGTTGGCAAGATAAGGAATCGAGCCAAGGCTTTGGTGAAGAAAGAAGATGTTGTGGCCGGTCGAAGCGGTTGAAGAATGGACTGAGTGTTATTGGATTTGTAACAAATAAGAAAGTTGTACGGTGTTGGTCATGAAATAAATGAATTTATTTGTGTCAGATGTTATTGTCGATATGTGTGATGATAAACGTTCTCGAATATGATGCGATATGTTGAATGAATAAAGATTTATTGATATACAATTATTATCTTGAGTATATGAATATACGATTTCTCGACGTTCGGGTAGTGTTTTTATGGAATAATATTTGAATTTTGAATTATTGTTATAACTGGCCCAAGAATATAGAAGAGGATTTAAATAAGGAAAGATATGTTGAGGTTATTAGAGAAAAAATGGCTAGGTGTTCTCCCGTGGGTGATAATTTGAGGTATAAAGAATTTAATGTGCAGTCTATGTTTGATAACATAAGAGTTGCTTTGGCGAGGATGGATATATCAGAGGAGTTAAATGGAGATATGGAAGGGTTGGAGCAACATTGCATGAGCTTGTTGGTATTCAGGAGGCGATGGATCAAAGACTTTGAGAAGAGGCGATTAAGGTGTTACGCTCAAGTACTCGAACGGTCGCGAAGGGGTATGGTGAACAGCCGCGTGAGGCTTATAAATAGCCTTGTGCTTTGCGACTGTTCACACACCACTAATTTTGAAAAATATTTTCAAGTGCTAATACTCTCTGCACATCTCTTACGTCGTTGTCAACCATAGGGAAGGAGGAGATTAGTGTGTTGATTGAGAGGGCGAAACTTACAAAGTAAAGGGATACCGAAGTAGCGCGACTCCAAGGTTAGTGATTGTTTTGAATTTTGCTTGTACTTCGGTTGTTCATACGGTTATAAAAAAACCCTTTGTAGATATAGACATGGTGGTTATAGTGTAGGAATTAATTGTAGTTTAGACGTGTGTATGGGAACGAATCTAAAAAAATATAGATTTAGGGTTTTTTAGAAAATTTATGGGATATGGTCTATATGGTGGTGCTACTGATGGGGTAATGGTGTCAAAAAAGATTAAGGGAGAAATTTTAGAAAGGTGTTGGGGGTAAGTATTGATGATGAAGGGAGAGATTGGTTTTTTGTTGGCGCTGTTGTAATAGCCTAATTCTGGGATTCAGACTTACCCTTTACACCAAAGATATTCAGAGCGTCTAGAACTAACACTATCACAAAGTTTAGCGTGGAAAGCCTTTGAATAGGTTAAAAACCACGGCCTCTCTTGAGGATTTTAGAAAGAGAGAGATGTTATTAGTTGTTACTAGCTATTGCAAAGAATGTTCTGAGTAGCTCTTGATAGATCTTCTTGACAGGAAAAGTCCTCCTCTTCATCTTGAATTCTCTGGTCCTATTTATAGGTCTTATAATATGGCCGTTTGACGACCATTAAGATTCTTGATGACGAACATTACAAAATATATGTTAGATACTCTTTGATCAGATTATGTAACAGATTGATCTTGGTTGTCTTATAACGGCTATATTGATGATGATGCACTTGTTGACTCGAACTGATGATGTTAAAGTCAAATATTGAATACCGGATACATCTTTAGTAGTACTTCGTGCATGCTGAAGAGTTCGAGGATGAAGCATAAGTCTAAGATACGAAATAAGCTATTACAAGATGGCTCTCAACCAAGAGCACGAGCAGCATCATGGATGAGTGGTGTTGGTTGAGAAAATCATGTTGTATTTGCTTCTTGATGTTGCTGCCTTATTTATGACTTTGCCACGTGCTATGTTGGTGAGGTCTAAAGTTCATATGTTAGTCGAAGACGGTGCATAAATCTGAGAAGCGGAATAAGCCACTACAATTGCCCCCTCTTAGCCAATAGTATGAAAAACCTTGTAGGCGAGTGGTGTTGGTTGAGAAATGCCATTATTGCTGTAGTTAATATCTAGGAATCATTTCCAATATATATTCATGAGTATCTGTTTGTGGCTTTTGGGTCTTCGGGAACCAATGATTCTAGTCAATGATGTTTGTATGGGAAATCCTTCTGACGTTGGGAATGTGAAGAGTCGACTTTAAATGCTACTCACAATATAAAAGGCATTCTGAGATGAGTGGGATGAACCAAGTCTTCATCTCTGATTTTCTTCTTCTCTATTCTTGCTTCCAAATTTGGAAAACTCGTAAATGTTTAAGAGTATGGTGACTACCAGGAACTATTCTTGGGAGTCTAGGATTTATAGAAAAATAGAGGAATTGTGTATCCGGTACTTTAGATACTAGCCTCTGCATCTGCCGACACCGATTCCTATGTCGCTTATCTATCACGACATATCATATGAAGTAGTGATGTAGGCGGGGGATGATTATTATCAAATGGCACCGTTTTACTATCTTTTGACATCTGAGGCGGAGTGTCGAAATGGGCTTGGTTTGCTGGCGGAGGAGACTGTGACAACTGAAGATGAAGTGGCAGACGTTCATCCGAGGGAGTCTCGCCAGTATCCTTCTAGTGAGTGGGTTCTTTCTTAAAAATAGGTCCTTCCGTCTGTCTCTAGTATGCGGGGTGGGGGTTATGGTGGAAGAGGTGGCGATGATGGAGGAGATCATTTTCTTCCATGGGCCATAGAGATTGGCCTTTCATCTGTGATTTTTAGTTCTAACTACTTCCTGGACCTTACAGCATGGGATCCGAGTTTGGAAGTTGCTTCAATTTTTCATCTTCTTCCCTGTAGACTGCTGAAAAGCAATTTGAACTGTAACTTTGTAAAGTAATTTGTTGGAATTATTTGGAACATTTTGTTATTTGTAAAGTATTCTGTAAGAGAAATCTTCAAACTAATGAAATGTCTTCGCTCTGGTATTTTGACTCATTGTATCGAACTTGTTTGTGCAGTTTTCTATTATAAAATAGGAGTTTGTAAACAGGTGTTAGTTTATCATGGGGTATGATGGGGAAAATTGAGTTGTCAGGATTTCAATGTGTATGGTTGTAGATGGTAGTGATAGGTGAGATTTGAAAAATTGGAGTAGTTTGAAAATGTGATGAAGGGAAGTAGAAAATTTATGTAAGATGACTGGGTTGTAAGAAAATATATATGGTTTTTCTACGACCTGTGTCTTTGAACATGATGAAAGAATGTGTCGAATTGTAAAAAAGGATTGATATTTATCTGTAAGTGATACTGCTGGACTTGTTTGATTTTGTATGTTGCCATCTACATATTTGTTCGTATAAAATCTAAGAAGATATTGCATAATATGGAAAGAATGACCTGTCACAATATTATGTATTTGATGTTGATATTCTGCTATCCCGAAAATTTTCTTAGAAAATATCCCCTTCAACAAAATCTGTGGGGTGATCTGGATTTGCAGAGATCTTCCTGGTGGATATAAAGTAGTGATTCATGGTTGTTATGACTTGTATCTTTTGCAGGGATAATTTTTCTTTGGAGGTAGTGTGATTAACCATTGTGAGGACTCGTTCTCAGTGTCCTCATCATGCATCAAATGGTCGCTTCCATATCAAGGCTGCTAAACTTCGTGAGCGGTATTTTCATCGCCTGCCTTATGATGCTGTGATGTTGTGTTACCGGAATGGCCCTTGAATCTGATCGGTCTAGATGATGAAGGTAAGCGTGCAGAGTATGATCACTTTTTCTGGTGCGATGTGTTTCGTAGGTCGCTGCTGAGTGCCATGGTCCGGGAACTAACTATTCGACAGCTCGCGTGTGACAAGATTGTTGAAGAGGATGCAAGGGTAGAAAGATGAGAGATAATAATGTGTGGGGAGGCAAACCATTGAGGTTGTTTTAGATATAACTAGAGAGCTCAGTAAGCTCGAAGTGTGAGAGCTCATAATAAATAATCTATTTTTAGTATTCTGTGTTGGAAACCAAATAAATGTAAGATGAGGATAGTTGATGCCTCGATCTGATTGAATAGGAATAAAGTATTCTGTTTTACTATTTATGTCCGGATATTGTGGAGGACAGCTGTAGGATTTTAACAACTATATAGATATCTTCGAATTTGAATATTGATCTATTTTAGGAATATTGTACAATATTAGTAGAGTATAAAAGTAAGGTGATTGGTCGTTTGTAATGCGTTGAGGAAGAGGTGCATAATTTTTAATGGCAGATAATAGAGATAGACGTGATAACAGTAGACGTTATCACAGAATTCATAATGATGCTTTTAACCAAAAAGACGTGCCTATAGAGGCAGTAAGGATGGCTGACGCGTGTCAGAAGGAGCCATCATTTCAAAACTAAGGGAAAGTATAAAAACTCTTATCTTTCACCCTCATAAATTACCAACAGTTGTAGAGATAGAAAAAAGTGGTGCAAATCCTATTTCCAAAGAGAGGAAACATTTGAGTTATGAGTTTGGTTTGAGAGAGAAGGGTTCATTGGTTGAGATAAAACTGGTGGAAAAGTGACGGGAATGGGAAATCACAACAAGACGCCTGGGTAAAGTAGAGGATTGCTATTAATCAAGTATAGGTTGGTGATATGTTTTTCTTTTGTATTTGCCTTTTGCTAGTAATCTGTATGGTGGTATCTGTGTATCCTTTTAGATTGGGGATTCAAAAGTTTGAGAATGTTGGGGTTTTTTTTTGTAAAAATCTCGAGATAAGTAATGAAAGAACTTTGTGATGTAGAAGCTTTTACATACATGAATAGACTGTAGAGAGAGAAAATGTTAGTTTGGGGAAGAGAGAAAATGTTAGTTTGGGGAAGAAGAAGAAGGAAAACTGAAAAGATTGTGTTTTTGTTTTTTGTTTTGGGAAATTATAAAGTAGACGTGTTGACTGCGTAGAAGGTGGGGTTGTTTTTACTATATGTTGAGATAATGATAAAATATTTTGTGTATCTGTAGGTTTAGTATGCATTCCAAACCTTGTATTTCTACTAGTAAATTTGTAGTATCTTCAAATTCTGAAGAAACCTCGTCTTCGGGGAGGGATGACGACTATAGTGCTATGAAAGAAACTATAGATATTGTAGAGATGACTGTAGAGGTTGGAGGAACTAGCAAAATTGAGAAAGTAATAGATAAAGAGGATAAAAAGAAGGAAGATAAATTATTTTTCATATATCCGGAGGGAATAGATGTAGGTAAAGAATTTTTGAAATACAAAAAGAAATTGCAAGGAGAATGGGAAAGTTAGCTGGAGGACCAAGGTCGCTGGTTTAGGGCCTATGTCCTAGAAAAGGGGAAGGGGGAAGTATACTAGCAACTCCCTTGCTTGGAGAAGTGGAAGAAGGAAAGAGGGATTGGTAAAGATATGAATCTTTCGTACTATAATGGCCTCGGGTTATCAGGCTCGAGTGATGGGTTTTTATGTTATTTGAATCAGGTCGTATATGGGCTTAGGATTCCTCTGACCTTCTTTTAAAAAAAGGTTATAAATGTATTACAGTGTTGTCATGCCCACCTGAATAAGAATGTATATGAGATGATGAGGGTATGTGAGGCACTGAATGAAAAATGGAGAAAGGACGGGACTGCTAAGCAGTTCAAAGTTGAAGATGTGTTGAAATTTTATAAATGGAAATATGTTAAAGGTCAAAGTAGTGGTTACCTGTATAGTGATTCATTTAGGCCAAAATTTTTTGACTTTGAATCTGCGGGTAGACCATAGAACGATCACCTTGTGTAGGTAGAGGGAGCTGTATGCAGGTTTTAGATGAACCAGCGCTCGAATTGAACCATAAATATTATAATTTGAGTAAGTAACGTTAACCAATCTTTGAATAACCAATATCATGTCTTCGAGCTATTAAATAAGGGTTTGTTCCTTGTTTTGGAAGAACCCACTCCTTCATCTATACCTGGCAAGATTAGCCTGTTCGACTGTGTTGTTCGAGATCAGGACAAGTTAAAGTAGGTACTTGGTGATCTTGGTATCCGTAGAGATAAAAGGGTAGATTCTGTGGTACCTAAAGTACAATGCGCTCATAAGAAGCGAGCTATGGCTGAGGGAAAAGCTTGTTTAACTGTTGATGATATCCTTAGTCTTCCACCTCGTGTACCTCAGATTAGCAAATAGACTACTCGGAGGTTGGGGAAGTCATCTCGGTAAAGTACCCCTGCTACTGGGGTGGCGGCCACAAAACAAAAGATCGCAAAGACTATCTTTGGAGATGTGGATGAGAGACTGGAAGTGAGCGCGGTTGCTTCTGCCGAGGTCGAGAAGAGCTCGATGAAGAGAAAACGACATGAGGAAGAGGGTAGTTCTTAAACTAATTTTTATGATATGGCTAGAATGAAAGAGCTGAAGCTAAAATACTGTCTGATGGCTAAGACAAATCCGAAGCAGCTCAATGATGAGTATCAGCTCTCAATGATGATGATGAGTATTTGGACTAAAAGCTGTTGTGCTAAATTTGTCTTTGTATATTTTTGTATTGGCAACTCACAATGCTGCTGAAGGGGGCAACAAAGTGTCTGATTAAGAGGAGCCAGGAGTTCGTGTTTCTGACAGGGAAGTTTGATGCTCAATCGGCTCGTATGAAGGAGCTCGAGGCTGAGCTCGAGCTAGAGTAAGAGAAGAGAGCTGAGGATATGAAAACGGCTGTAGAGTTTGCAAAAAAGTATAGTGAACTGGCGAGGCATGATGACGTTATGTTAAAATCAGTCAAAGTACTTTTAGTGGAAAAGGATCACTTCATCCAATCGTATTACAATTTTGGATTGAGTGAAGCTGATGTGGAGTTAGGCCGGACCGGTAGATATGGTGAGATAGTTTTTCCTGCAGAGGTTGCAAAGGAAGTGATGGTTGATGCCATTGATTCTTCTAAGAAAATGTTGGATCTTCCACCAGGAAGTACCAAGCCAGTCAGATCTGCTGAGAAAACATTAGAGCTTCCACTAGAAAGTACCAAGGCAGTCCGAACGGCTGAAAAAATATTGGATCCTCCATCGAAACATACTGATCCAGCTCATCCTGTTGGGAAAATATTGGAGCCTCCATATGAGGTAGAAATCAGTAAGAATCTCTAAACGTTCTGTGGTATTCTATTTTTGACTTTACACAGCTCGTTAAATTTGAATGTGATTGTACTTTATATTTTTGTATACTATTTTAAATTTGATTAATGCTTTGAAATATGATCTTTTTGAATATCTGTATGATAATAAAATATTTGTAATTTGTGTAGGAGATAGAGCGATTGAGAAAAACTAATTTCGAACTGGAGAGAACGTTGAGTAGAGTGAGGGATTTTGTAGATCGTATTCAACAGGTACTTAATAAAACTGAATATGGGAGAAGGTAATTTAAGCTAAATTATGAGAAAATGTTTAAGGATTTATGTGACCTCTAGTGCTGATACGCTAAGATAAAAATAGAGAGGGACGAGGTGTTAAGAAAGGAAGAGGAAAGGGGGGTATTAGTTCAAAAACCAAAAAAGTTGACTTGTTCTAATGACTCGATTGATAAGGCTAGGTGTCAACGTATGTTGATAGCTCTGACATTGTATTTCGAGGTGAAGTAGATAGTGAACGGGGTTTAAAAGAATCTTATGTAGAGTTTTGAAGGAAAGAGGTATAGTTCTGGACCCCGCTCAAGTTATATTTTTAGCTCAAGAAGAACGTAATCGTCATAGTTTAGAGGCGAGAAAGTATTCCGCTCGAGCTGGTGTGTCTGTTGTTTGGGGTGATGTAGAACCTTTATCTGATGTGTTTGGCTTTATGTAGGATCAGAAGGCCATGAGAGTTGTATTTTTCAGGATAAAAAAAGAGCAAATTGAGGTTCAGCGGTGATTAGAGAGTGAGTTAAAGGAGTTACAGGATAAGTTATTGTAAGATGTTGAGCAAAAAATGTCTTTAGCGATGCGATTGTCAAAAGAAGTGATTGTTCGAATGAAGGTAGAAGTTGATGTGAGGGCTTTAGGTGTATTGCAAAAGGAAATGCGTCAGTGGCTATACAAGGCGCATATGCAATTAAAGGAGCATATGTATCCATTGCGATTAAAAGTTACTGCTGGAACAGAACATGAGCGTCATATAGACACTGTCATTGATTTTTATGGAGGAGAATTGGTGAGGGAAGAGAACGAATTTAGAAAGTTCGTGACGGAATGTGGGAAGGATTTTGATGTAGGGAATGTCAAGGCTGAGGATATGTGGTTTACTAAAGGTGATGGAGAAATTGTTGGTGAAAAACTTATTTCGTGGCCAAGGGAACTGTCATCAGAAGAGGGTAAGGGGGTGGTCAAAAGTCTGATACCCCAATCGCAGCGTAAACAACATCAGCAGGAGGTGGTGACATTTACCACTCTGGTAGATGTTCAAGTAACAAATAGAAAGAGTTTGAGAAATAAAGGGCAATCCTCTTATTTATTGAAGAGGCAAAAATAAGGTGTTCTGGCTTATTACCGACCCTGTATATGTGAGATCTTTGTATACTATTTTATGTTGATGATAAATGAAATCTATTATCTGTGATAATAAAGTAGAATGATATATCGATGTTACTAAAATATCATGTTACTATTTAAACTTGTTAACTGTGATATGTAATCTGTTTGGATAAATGAACTATGATAAATGTAAACTATAATGATAGGTAGAACTAGTAGTTGTCCAAAGTCAATGTGATGTGTTACACGTCCAAAACGAATAGTTGAACACTAAACTAAGTTCGGGTCATGGGGCATTAAAAAGTGCTATTGAATTAAAAGAAAAAGCGAAGGTGGAGATTTTAAAAGAGCAAAGTACAGTAATCTGTGTGACTGAGATGCTGTGAGAGAAAGAGGCTGAATTAGCCATCAAACTGAGGAAGATAGAAGAATTAGAAGAAGTGATAAGGTAAAAGGGCATTGAAGTTGGAAGTACCTCTGAACAAGCTAGCCAACAAGGGGCTAAATTGACATTCACGAGAACTCAGGTTACAGAACTGTTGGCAGCGTTAGAGGAGGAAGAAAATAATGTGAAAGACCTACAATTTCATGTAAATATGCTAGAGGCGAAAAGAGCTGATATGCGAGCTCGTGCTCATAATTATGAAGTATTATGGTTAGTTGCTGGTGTGATGATAAAAAAGATGGAAGAAGTTCGCATTCAACAAAACAAAATCATTAATAAGGCTTGGAGCAAGGTATATATGCTTGAACATACCGGTCAATCACGATATCTAGATAACTTAGAGTATAAAGCAAAGAAAACGGTATTGCGTAACGCAAATACCAAATTGGAGGCAGATCTGTTTAAGGTTGTGATAAGTCTTGACGATAGTACTGTAAATAGAAAGTACCGTAAGGTTAAAGTGGATGGGGGAAATGTCTATAATTTTCCATATGGATGAATTCATGACAGTGTTGGAATCTCAGAATGCTGATGTGTGGAAAGAAAAAGGACAAGTGGATAAGCGTTGTGCATAATTGGAAGCTATGCTGAAGGAAGCTCAAAGTAAACTTAGTGAGCTGATTCTGTCTAAATAGGCAAAAAAGTGAGGCAGATAATGTGTATGAGAGAGATATAATAGCAGTTATTTTGTTCTTTGTGGTTAAGTTCAATAGATTGAAGGCAGAAAGCAGAACTGTTTATGACAAGTTGGCTGCACAAGGTACACAGTGTGAAATGATGCTGGTTTGATCGGAGTATCTGGATCCCATGGTATTAAGAATTGGAGCTCTTAAAGAGAGTATGATTACGGAAGGCAAACAAATTGTTGTGGGTAGGATGCCATAATTTATGCATAGTCGCCTGTATAAGGGTTGTTCGAGTGATGCTGACATTCATCCAGGTGACAGTTCAAGTAAAAGCTCTGGTGAGGAATGAGGCATAATGGTTGTAATAAGGTTTTGTATTACTAAACAAATATAGTAGATAGAGTGTAGGAAGGTAGGACTGTTGACAAAAGAATGATCTATACTAACCTTATGATTAACCAACGATACCAAAGGATTTTGTATAGTAGATGGTTGCTGAGGCAATAAACATAGAAGATCAATTTGGATGAGGCCATAGATGACTTGTAATGTGATATATGACCAGTTTGGCCAAAACAACAAATGATCTGTAATGTAATTGATTATCAGTGTGGTCAAAGAAATTGAATGATTTGTAATGTAATAGATGATCAGTTTGGCCAAAGCAACAAACGATCTATAATATAATAGATGATCAGTTTGGCCAAAGAAACAAACGATTTGTAATGTAATAGATGATCAGTTTGACCAAAACAACAAACGATCTATAATGTAATAGATGATTAGTTTGGCAAAAATAACAAACGATCTATAATCTGTATATAGAAGTACTTGTTGGATATATTAGAAAAGTACTATAATGTAGGGCAATCAAATACAAGTATTTCATTGGTGTAAGATTGACGTACAAAGAATGTTTTAGATAGAGTATTACATGAAATAGTAGAAAGTACTCAGATGTATCTTTCATTGATGTAAGATTGTCATACAAGATAGATTGATTGTAGAAAAGTACACTGTGATATATTATTATCCTCGATACAACTTCAATCTCCTCGTGTTCCAATGATTAGGTACGTACTCTCCATATTCAGTGGAGAGATTGTAAGAACCAAAGATACTTTTTCCAATAATGACAAAAGGACCTTCCTTATTTTCAGCCAGTTTCTCAGCATTGACTTCTTTTCTGTGCTTGAGAACTTCTTGGAGGATGAGATCTTTGATTTCAAACTCTCTATGACGAACTCGCTTATTATTAGAATGGGCTAAAGCTTGATGGTATCTTCTCAAATTCATGATTGCTCTGTCTTGAGTCTCCTCGATCCAATTTATGTTATATGCCAACTAGAATTCATTTTCTTCATATGCCATGGTATGGTCATGTAATGGGTGATGATATTGAGTAGGGATGATTGTTTTTGTACTGTATACCAGGAGGAACGGCGTGCATCTGGTTGATACTCGAGGTGTTGTGCGATATGCCCATAATACATGTGGTATTTCCTAGACCTAATTACCCTTCTTCTCTGTTAGGTGCTTCTTGATTCCATCCATGATAGTGTGATTGGTGATTTCAGCCTGACCGTTTCCTTGTAGGTAATATGGATTGGAGGGAGAGTAAATGATGTTGTGCTGATTGAGAAACTCAACGACTCTAGATCCAACAAATTGAGGCCCATTGTCGATTCTGATGAGATGAGGGCAGCCAAACCGAATGATGATTGTTTTCCATATAAATTTAATGACTTCATCTTCTCGTGTACGACATATAGGGACTGCTTCTACTCATTTAGTAAAGTAATCCATTGCTATCAGAAGATGCTTCTTTTTGCCTAGTGTAGTGGGGAATTCTCCTACGAGGTCGAGAACCCATCTTTTGAATGGCCAAACAACATTGTTGGAATGGAGTTCCAAGACTGGAGCTCAAATTTGGGTGCCATGTCATTGGTAGGTATCGTACTTTCTTGCAAGTTCAATCGTTTGGGCTTTCATTTTAGACCAAAAGACTCCTTGAGTAAGAGCTCAATTGGCTAGAGATCGTCCTACTGCATGGGAATTGCAAGTACCTTCGTGAATTTCCTGCTAGAATTTTTGAGCATCTTTGCTGGATAAACACTCGAGATATGGTCCTGTGACCAAGATTTTGTAAAGAAGACTGTTGTCTGCGACATATCGTTTAACATTATCAAGTATACGTCGTCATTTAGTAGGATCTTTATGAAGTTCACCGTCGAACGTGTTTTTTGTTCTAATATATATAAGGAAAGGTCATCTCCAATCGTCCTCGTCCCCGCCCTCATCAACGGCCCCAGTATTAACAGAATTTGAGCTTATGATGATAATGTTGGGGGTGGATAATACTTCGATCTTGAGATATCGAGCTTCTGTACCGAGAACACTAGCTAGATAGGCGAGGGAATCAAAATATCCATTTTCTCCTCGGGGTTAATGTTTAATAGTAATCCTCTTGCATCTGTGCATTCTATCGGCTATTACTGCTGCGTAATCAATCATCTTTTCGTTCTACTAAAAAAAATTTGTGTAATGGTTCACAATGAGTAAAGAGTCCGTATACACAAATAATTAGGAAACTCCAATCTCGAGGGCCATATCTAGACCATGAATCATTGCCACATATTCGGCCTCATTGTTGGTAGCTTCAAAATTGAGTCTAATTACTTTTTTGATCCTTTTATTGGAAGGTGTGACAAGTACGATTCCGATGCTTGATCCTCCAGGTCCAGAAGATCCATCAGTTAAAAGATGTAATCCCTTTTAAGTTATCTAGTCTAACTTTTCTTTGAACTGCTGTTCATTAGTATCCGTACTGTCTTCTTCCCAGTCATGATCTTCTGTTGGGGAGTCGGCAAGAAAATTTGCTACTGCTTGACCCTTTTTAGAATTTCGTGGCTCGAAACAGATGTCATGTTCGCCAAGAGCTACCGACCATTATTGTACTTGTTTAGATTTTTCTCGTTTGGATAGGATCTCTCACAAAGGGTAATTTGTCATTACTCGAACTGAGTGGGCTTCAAAATACAGTTTTAATTTATACGATGTGTATATGAGAGTTATGAGAAGTTTCTCGATCTTGGTATACCGGGTTTCTGCTGGAGTGAGAGTTTTGCTGATGAAGTGGACGGATTTCTCCGTCTTCTCGTTAAGTCGAATGAGAACATAAATTAATGATTCATCGGTAGCTGCAAGATATATGGTAAGTTCTTCCCCTTCCTTAGGTGTACTCATCACTGGTGGGGCACCCAAATAATGTTTGAGCTCCTGAAATGCTGCTTCACACTCTGCTGTCCACTCGATCTCAAGATCCTTCTTAAACTTCTTTTTTGTTGTTCCTTCGCGCAATAGGTTGAATAACCATTAACATAGGTCTAAAGACTTTTAGACAAAGTGATTTATTGTTGCAATCTTGCCTGCTAACTTCTGTACGTCTTTATTTGTTTTTGGAGAAGGCATAAACAATAGTGCGCAATTAGAATCTGAATCAGCTTCAATGCCTTGTTTACTGATCAAATGTCCCAAAAATTTGCCTGACTGGACTCTAAACTGGTATTTGTCAGGGTTGAGTCTCATCTTGTAGAAATGGAGAATTTTGAAAGTAGTATGCAAATCTGTAAGATGGTTCTCCTTCTTAAGGCTCTTATACAACATATCATCAATGTAGACTTCCATTGCTTTTCCAAGCTGGTCTTTGAACATTTGTGTCATCAATCGCTGATAAGTGGCTCCAGCATTCTTAAAACCGAATGGCATGACCTTATAGCAGTATAGGTCATTTTCTGTAATGAAAGTTATTTTATCTTGATCATCAGGTAGCAGAGGTATTTGATTGTACCCTGAAGTGGCATCCATCATGGACAGGAGTTCGTGTCCTGCAGTAGAATCGAGCAGATGGTTTATAATAGGAAGTGGAAAACTATTATTTTGAGTATGCCTGTTGAGGTCTATGAAATCCATGCATACTCTGATCTTGCCATTCTTCTTTGGTACTGCTACAATATTCGAAATCCATTCAGGATAATTGGCTTTTCAGATAAAGCCAACTTCAATGAGCTTATCAATTTCTTTGTTGACTTCTTCGCTGAGTCTTGGTGCTAAAGTCCTCTACTTTTGTTTGACGGCTTCAACTTTATCTTTTAAATTGAGCTTGTGGCAGGCCAGATTGGGATCAATGCCTGGCATTTCATGAAAGGTCCAAGCAAAGACATCACTGTTGTCTTTAAGGAACTGTATAAGAGTATCTCGTTCTACTATGGGCAGAAGGGTGCCAATATATGTTCCTCGCATGTCCATATTAATTTCAATTTATTATGTAATTTATGTACTTGGCAGCTAGCTTTCTGTAGAGTTTACTGTAAAGTTTTCTGTAATATTCCCTGTTATTTTCTGTAATAGCAACAAAGTTTTCGCATGCTCGAGCTAGTTTTTGGCTTCCTTTGATTTCGTAAATACCGCCCTCTCATTCAAATCGCAGTGCCAAATGATAGGTCGATGGAATAGCTCACATGTTATGTAACCAGCAATGTCCCATGGTACCCAAATAACGAGATTTTTCATTGATTACATAAAAGATAATGTCAGCTGTTGTTGGTCCTGCCATAATAACAAGTATTATCTATCCTACACGTTCTTCTCAGGAACCATTGAACCTACAGATGTCAATGTCGCTGGGCTACACCTTATCGGCTAGTCTCATCTGATCAATCGTGCTTTGAAAAAGTAGTTCGATAGTACTACCAATATCTATCATCATCGTATGAAGGACCACGCTTCTCATTTTTGACATGATCACCAAAGCATCATGGTGAGGATAGTTGACATGACGAACATCACATTCGTCGAAAGATATTCCTATTCGTTGAGAGCTGGATACAGGAAGTAAACGAGCTTCTTTATCTTTCATGGACAGGTTGTGACATTGGCCGACATGTCATCTTTTGCTTCTGTTTGATTTGTTGACGATCTGAGTATCAACAGAGTGGCTGAGGGATATATTGTATAAATCCTTCTCCCCTGCCGTTTCTTCAATTTATACGGCTTTTGTAGGAAGTTTGTAACTCCTATTCTTGTAACTCTCAACGTCCACAATGTATTCATGCATTCATCCATCTGCAAAGATATACTCTAACAGTCGTTGTAAGGCAAATAAGTATTATGTCTCATGATGTCTGACCTTATGGTGAATGCAATATGATTTTTCTCAATGGATTGGAGATACTGTGTATTACGAAAAAACCTATCCTTCTGAAGTATAGGATAAATGTTGGCGATGGTTATATTCATCTTAGGAAGACAGGGTTTTTGCAAGTTACTGCCCTTCCAAGGTCGCTCGTCATTAGATTTTTTCTATTTCTTGTCTCCTCCCTGATCAACAGCACGATTTAAATCTTGGCTTCTTGATTAATCTCATGCAGTCAATGTTGACTTTTAAGTTTTCTGCCTGTCAGACACCATTCTTTCAAGATTGATATATCCATTGACTTTCTTAATCATGTGCTCTGGAGTTGTCAGCTTGTTTAGCATGAGGTACTCCTTCGCCCTTCCATCGACGAGTAAAGCATTGGTGAAAGCTGAAATAGTAATCTTCTGGTTGAGCCGATCTACTTTTCGAGCTAACTCCAAAAACTTCTTAGTGAATGTCTCGAGCTTCTCTCCTAGCATATGCTTATGGCTGAAAAGTGAGTATATATTTTCCTCTTTATCTCTGTTGTGCAAGTAATTCTTGACAAAGAGTTCTCGTAACTGTCTAAAAGTTGTGATGGATCCTTCAAGTAGTGTGTGGAACCATCGCAGGGGTTCTCCTGATAAGCTGGTAGGAAAGAGCCAGCACAAAATATTGTTGGACGTAGAATGTAGGCCAAAAGCATCCATGAACTCTTGGACGTATTCCACCGGATTAGTTCCTTTGTACTTCAAATCTTCGGAGTATAGAACCAGGTAGGGACCTCGCCATCCAACAACTTCTGTGCGATCGGGCTCTTCTGTAATCTGCTATGGATTTCTTTAGATGAAATCTGAGCTTCGAGTTGTTTTTTGATTTGCCTTTCAACATGTTCCTGAGTTACATATTATCGAACAGCTGTGGCTGGGCGTGTGACGCATTCTTCTCCAGGATTGTGGTCTCCACTCCTGTAGGGACCTATTCCTCGATCTCACTTGGAATCGAGTTGTAACCAGTTCAAATAACCTCCATCTCAGGCTCGCGCATTTTTCAACATAACTTCTCCAGTCAATATTTCAACATACTCCACAAGCTGTTGAAGAACGTGGGTCGAACTTAAACTGGAAAACCTGGATACTTCAAAGATACTTGTCTTTCACGAACTCGTCAGTTACTCAGTCAACTGCCACTAACACCATTGTTCAGAAAACATGCTCCAGCACGATAAAGAGCTGCGAAGAAGGCTTATATAAAGTTAAAGTTCCAGAAGAGAGAAGAACCAGAAAAATTATACAAGAGATCACCTAAAAATTACATATTCTAGATTCTCGATAAATCATCAAAGCATCTTATTTACAAGACTCAAGCATTTTCTATTCTTAGAGATCACTTGCAATAAGATATCCGCCTTAAGCAATAAGGATACTTTCAACAAAAATCTTCCACACGAGGTCGTGTTTTTTTACCTATTCATAGGTTTTCAACGCTAAAATTACATGTTTTATTTCTTAATTTCCATTAGAATATTGTTACAGGTTTATTGGTGTGATAACGAATTCCAAAGCCATTTCGAGCTTACTGAATTTGGCCATTATATTTGGCGCCGTCTGTGGGAAAGATTACATTTTCACATTATCCTAAGGCATTCTTTCGCTATAATTTTTTATCATGGTTACTTCCAGACGACCGACTACGGGCGTCTAGCTCGATGTATTAATAGAGCCAGGACAGCTTACAGAGTTGCGGGCGAATCTCGATGCCAAAATTGAGATACATGTCGAGCTTGAACTTCAGTTAACTAAGGATCGAGAGCTCCGTGAGAAAGAGCTCGATGTTAAACGACAAGCTCGTTTGGCAGCATTCAAACGACATGAAGATCTGATGAAAACAATACAGACTGCCCTGGAAGCTCTGTAAAATACTCAGCAGGCTCTACCAACTGGAGGTCACGATTAGCTTCCAAAGACCTCCCGTATTTCTGCAAGGGAAAGGTTTGGACCTCGGGGAGTCGCCAGTAAAGTTATGTCCAAGAATCTACACCGCGAACCACAGCTCTTCATACATTTGGGGGGTGAAGTTCAGTCCGAAGTCAGTCGAGGTCACAAAATTTCCGTCCGCCATGAGGAAGAACATTGATCTCAACATCAAGTTCTAACATGAGATGGCCTAAGTGAAGGTACGGGCATTCATCATCCTCAACCAGCTCGTCCAACAATTTAATCGATACGTCGTTACGTCACAAAAGAGCATATGGACTAATGGATTAAGGAGTTGATCGAAGTACAGGGTCTGGGTACTATCGGCGATACCACAAAGATATAAGGAAGTTTGATTACCAAGGAACTATTCGATAGGGGGATACCAAAAGGTTACCATACTCCCCAAATTTTTAAATGCAAAGGTACTGACCCGAAGGAACACATTCAACAATACCGGGATTCATTGGGGTTGTACTCAAATCTCAACCACATCCTCTGCCGTCTGTTCACCGCTAGTCTACAGGAGGAACCACTCCGATGGATCCACTCTCTCCCTAATGACTCCATCTGCACATTCGATCAACTACAGAAGCAGTTCATCAAGATGGTTGCTCATAGCAAAGATAAAGAGGAAAACTTATATTCTCTTATCAGTCTTAAACAGTCGCATGGAGAGAAGCTCAAAGATTTCTCAAAGAAATTCTTGAAGCTCGCGTAAAAAGTGGATAACATCGATAAGAAAATAACTGTTACTGCTTTTACCAATGATCTCCGGCTCGACTGCAAGGCCAAAGAATACCTCTTCTTTAACAAACCTGCTACCTTGGAAGAGATGATCTCCAAAGTCAACAGTTACGTCGACCTAGAGAGGATGATGCCTGAGTGACAAAAATCTACTAAATCTATCATCTCCACCAAAGGCCCATCTACAGATCAAGCCAGTGAACCCAAGGAGGAACAAGGAGATTAGAAGCGTACCAAGGGAAGCGCTGGCTACCCTCAAAAAGTTAGTCCACCAAACAAACCCATCCTCCCAAAAGTAAACGTCCGAATCTCCACAATTTTTCTATTACTATTGAAGGATCCACTCTACCGCGTCTCTTAACCGCTAGAACCAAGCGATAGTCGACCATTTTGCCTGTATCATAAGGTAAATCATCATACTACTGACAATTGTTATGCTCTATAACGGTTGCTCTAGTACATTTTTAAAGAGAGACGGATGCTCGAATACATTGTCGATCTGAAGTCGTGCAAGGATGGCAGCTATAAGAAGCAGTTTAAAGTTATTCAGGTCAATGATCAATCTGAGGAAAAAATCCTTTACCATATGCACCACAACAACATGATCAAAATCAATCAGATCACCAATTCCAACATATTAAAACACATGAGACTATCGGAATACTGCGATCTCACACCTCAAGACAAAGAAGGCAAGCTTCTCCCTGAATCGAGCAATCGCCAGCTAGGAATTTCATTCAAAGATTGCGATACCAGTAATATCAAATTTCCACATCATGATACGTTAGTAATAATGTTAAAAATGAGAAAGTTTGTCATGCACACAATGATGATTGATACTGGAAGCGGTATTGAGATTCTATTTCAAAGTACAATCAACTAGATGGGATTGGCTGACCAAGTTATTCAAAGCGACACCGATGTCAATGGGTTCAATGGTTCCAGAGAAGAACGAGTAGGTAAGATTATCTTACCTATTACCGCAGGACCAGCCACCATCGACGTCGTGTTCTATGTTATTAATGCCAAATCTTGTTATCTCGGGATTATGGGCCGCTGCTGGATTCACAACATGGAAGCAATCGCTTCTACATATCATTAGGCACTCTGATTCAAACATGACAATGGTATTTATGAGGTCAGAGGTAGTTAGAACTCTCTCGATCTTGTGAAAATACCGTCTCTGCTATCTTAGATACCTTCGACAGATTGGCTGCATTGCAATTACAGGAAGCTGATTACCTCAATGATCAATCTTCCACGGAGGAGCCCACATAATACATCAACCTCGATGAACCTGGTCGATGTACTTTTATTGGTAATAAGCTGGTTTAACAGGAAAAAGATACTCTTATTCAGTTCTTGTAGCTCAATCGAGATATTTTTGCATGGTCTTTTGAAATGATGCATGGGGTCGATCTGACCAAGGCATGTTACAAGTTGGCCATAAATATTAATGCCACAACGGTTAAACAGAAACAACGACGTCTATCACCTCGTCTTCGTGATAAAGTTAACACCGAGATCGAGAAATTGATCAAGGTAAGATTTTTTCGAGAAGCTAAATATCCTGACTGGATATCTAATATTGTCGCTGTGCCAAAGAAAAATAGAAAAGTCTGAGTTTGCGTAGTTTTCACCGATCTAAACAAACATACTCCAAAGGAAAGTATCCCTCTTCCCAACATTCATTAGATCCTTGATTTTTCAGCCGGCCATGATCTCTTATCTATGATGGACGCTGCTTCAGGGTGCAATCAGATTCCACTTATGGAAGAAGATTAAGAAAGACAACTTTCATCACTGAAAGAGGTCTTTATTGGTAGAAAGTCATGCCCTTCGGACTCAAAAATGCAAGTGTTACATATTAACGGTTAATGACTACTATGTTCAAGGTACACCTAGGGAAAGTCGTTAAAGTCTAGATTGAGGATCTCTTGTGCAAGAGCGTACAGTCAGGTAATCACATCTCAGATCTCAATACTATATTCAAAATTATTTGATCTTACAAAATGCGTCTCAACCCTGATAAATGTCAATGTGGGGTCCATTTTGGCAGACATCTCGGTCACCTTATCAGCAAAAAGAGGATTGAGGCTAATCTAGATCAGATTCGGGCTATCCTCAACATGCCTTTTCCAAAAACAACAAAAGATGTTCAGAAACTTGCCGGTAAGATTGCCGCGATCAACCGTTTCATTTATAAATCTTTAGACCACTGTCGTTGGCTGTTCTTATTATTATGCAGTTGTATCAAGCGAGGAAAGTTTCAGCCAAATACAGATGTCACATGGACACCAGAATGTGAAACAGCTTTTTAGGATCTTAAAACCTATTTGGGGAGGTCTCCCATAATGAGCACCCCAGTAGATAATGGGGAACTGATTATCTACCTAGCAGTTACAAATACTTCCCTCAGCTCAGTTTTCATTCACTTGGAAGGGAAAATAGAGAAATCAGTTTTCTTCATCAGCATAACCCTCACACCAGCGGAAACATGGTACTCTAAAATTGAGAATCTTTTTCTCACTCTTGTTTACACTTTACAGAAACTCAAACACTACTTCCAAGCTCATTTAGTCAAAGTCATGATGAACTACCCACTTCCAAGCTTATTTAATTAAGAAGAGTACAATAGTGGTCAGTCAGTTTAGAAGAACATGATATCAAGTTTGAGCAATGCCATTCTGAAAAAGGTCAGGCCGTTGCCAATTTTCTCATAAATTTTCCTGTGGAAGATCCTGAGTGGGAGGAGCACGACCCTGACCTTACAGAAGAAACACCACCCCCCAAGCCATTCGACGACCGAGCTAAATGGATCACTATATCAGGGTGGAGACTTCTTACAGATGGATCACCAGGGCCCACAGGGTAAGGAATCCAAATCGTTTTAATTACCCCTTCCAATGATAGAATTAAGAAATTAATCTGCTTAAATTTTGAGGCCTCAAATAATGTCACCGAGTATGAAACTCTCATTCATGGACTCGACCTCTCTCTTGAGCTCGATGTCCCCGAACTCTCAGTTTATACAGATTCACTACTTATCATCCACCACTACTCAGAGTAATACAAGAAGAACAGAAAGATGATCGAATACGCAGCCCTCATTGTAGATAGGATGAGCAAGTTCGCGAAAGCAACTCTCGATTATCTTCCTCGAGGTGAGAATAGACACGCCGATTCCTTGGCATATCTAGCCGGGGTCTTGGGTATAGAAGCTTGATATCTCTAGATCAAAATTATTTCAACCCCTAACATTGATCACATTTCTGTATGCACGATCAACACTGAGGGCGATAAAGGGGGAAACGACGATTGGCGAAAGACTTTCTTAGCCTACCTCAGTGTTGATAACAATTGTAACAGACCACTCCTAGTAGATCCAAAGGAGCGCCGACAGCTGATCAACAACTCAAAGTACTACACTAATCATAACGGTGTGCTATACCGCCTTTCTGTCGCAGGGCCTTACCTCAAGTGCCTCTCTAAATCAAAAACGGATGAATTGCTCTGTAAATTACATGAAGGGACTTGTGGCTCCCATGCCACAGGTCGATCACTACCAAATAGAGCAATCACACAAGGAGTATTCTGGCCTGGCATGCGTAAGCAGGCAGAGGAGTACTCCCGCAGATGCGACACCCGCCGAAGACATGGACACATGATACGCGCCCCTGTGCTCGAGCTCCATGCAAGCAAGGTTTTCGTGCCATTTAAAAGATGGGCACTAGATCTCGTCGGCGAATTCCCTAACTCTTCAAGTAACCGCCGTCACCTACTCGTAGCTATCGATTATTTTACAAAATGGGTAGAAGCAGTTCTACTATGTCGAACTAGAGAAAAGGCGGTCATCTCATTTATCTGGAACCACATAATCACTCGGTTTGGGTGCCCCTACCTAATTCTTATCGATAATAGGCCCCAATTTATGGGAGAGAAAGTTATAAACTTCCTAAACTACCACAATATCATCCACTCACCATCCAATCCTTGTTATCCTCAAGGCAATGGCCAAACCAAAATCACTAACATAACCATCGTGGATAGACTAAAAAAAAGGCTTCACTCACAGAAAAATGGGAATTAGGTTCGCGAAATGCCTCATGTCCTATGGGTCTATCGTACCACTCCCTGATAATCAACTGGGTGTACCCCATTCCTCCTTGCTTATGGTACTGAAGCTGTCATTCCTTTTTAATATCATCATCCAGTTCATGACTACGAGCTAACTGACAAGGAAAATAAGTTTGAGTTGGCTTGCAACCACAATATGATAGATAAAACTAGGGAACGCGTCATCGCTAACCTAGGTCGATATCTTCATATGCTTGTTAGATCATATAACATCTGAGTCAGAAGCCATGCCTTCCAAATCAAAGATCTCGTCCTCAGAAAAATTCCTCAACATCGCAAAGAGCCTCACACTGGTAAATTAGTCGACAATATGGAGGGTCCATTCATTATCACAGGTTTCTTAGGCCTGGGATCTTATTATCTCATGACAGAAGAGGAGATCCCCATTTCGAATCCTTGGAACACTAGGCAATTGAAACGGTACTATCGTTAAACATTTTACTACTCCATTTTCTTTCCTTGTTTTTGTTATTTTGTTTTTCAATTCCAAAAGTGAGATTTTCATCCCCACCCAATGTAAATTATGAACTTATCAATGAAATTCTAAGTTTTTCACAAACATCTCTTTACTTATGTAGATTATACCAAACAAGAGATAAGGCAAAGGTAATACTAGTCTTCATCTTTTTCAACTTGTTTGGGTCATTTATAATGTCTAGATCAAGGATAACACTTGGTTCAACTGACTCTACTAAATCTCTGCGATTGCAGCAAGTGTAAAAACTTATTTCATATCAAAGACTCTACCAAATAAGAGATAAGGCAAATGTAATACTAGTCTTCATCTTTTTCAACTTTTTTGGGGCATTTATAACGGCTAGATCAAGGATAACACTTGGTTCGGCTGACTCTACTAAATCTCTGGATTGTAGCAAGTGTAGAAACTTATTTCATATCAAAGACTCTACCTAACAAGAGATAAGGCAAAGGTAATACTAGTCTTCATCTTTTTCAACTTGTTTGGGTAATTTATAACGGCTAGATCAAGGATAACACTTGGTTTGGCTGACTCTACTAAATCTCTATAATTGTAGCAAGTGTAGAAACTTATTTCATATCAAAGACTCTACCAAATTGGAGATAAGGCAAAGGTAATACTAGTCTTCATTTTTTTCAGCTTGTTTGGGTCATTTATAATGGTTAGATCAAGGACAACACTTGGTTCGTCTAACTCTACTAAATTTCTGCGATTGTAGCAAATGTAGAAACTTGTTTTATATCAAAGGCCCAACTAGGCATAAGATAAGGCAAAGGTAATACTAGCTTTCATATGTCTGCAGCATTTCTATAGTTAAATCAAGTTCAACTTGGTTTAAATCAACCCATTTCTGTGATTGAAACAAGTGTAAAAACTTGTTTTATATCAAAGACCCTACCAAACACAAAGATAAGGCAAATGTCATACTAGCTTTCATCTATTTTAATGTGTCTGCGACAGATACTATTTATTTTTTAGGTCAAATTCATATTGCAAGGAATTTTTTTTAGCTAATGGGATGTCAGCCGTGCTAACCCCTACAGTAGGGATGTCAGCCTTGCTTCCCCCTATAGCACGAGGTCAAACATTCAGCTTACGGGTTACAGTAACTCTACCCCTCTCTATCTGGTCAGCAGGTTGAGGGCCCAAATCGGTTTCCATGGAGGTCATGCAGTTCCCTCGATCTATGTTAATTCTACAGATGCATCTACTACGTAAAAAACGTGTAAATACTACACTTTTGGATAATAATTTGTGACTTGGCGCATGTGTCGTACTTTGAATGAAAAATACAACTTCCATTCGAAGTCGTAATTTTGGAACCCCTGTCGTTTTAATTTTATTCCTTCTTATTTATGTCTTAAAATATACGACTGTTTAAGCAGTTGTAAAACTATTCTAATTTAGACATTTGATCAAGTCGCATTATTTGATTAACAATATACAACTTTAATCCTTCTCTCTAAAAACAAACTCTATTAATTCCCTGTTCAAATTAAACGAAGAGAGAACCAATATACTCGCGCAAATCCAAAATTAGGATCCAATCAAGTTGGAATTTCTTAAATCTCTGAGGTAAAGTTGAAATCTAACTTCCCAATCCATGTATCTCTCTGCGAATTTTTCTATCACAGAAAATTCTATATTTCCCTCTCAAATTAAATACCCAAAAATCCCTAACCCCGCACAAATTGATCAATCTCCAACAATTCATTAAAGTAACTGCTGAGAAACAAACCCATCCCTAACAATCCATCTTTATGGAACATGGAAATGCAACAAAGAAACATATGAAATATATGAGCTATCTGGAAACAACACTTAAGGGGTGCTGTCTCGTAGAAGGGGATACCACGGGAAAATTATACAATTACACTGACATCAAGCACTGGCCTACAGGAGATGCTTGTTAATCTTTTGGCCTTTGATCTTGTGATCTGATTAGGTTTCCCCGGATATTTCAAATGGTAAAAACTTCTTTGAATCTCGAGTGATGAATGTTTCTAGTTAACTCTTCTAGATTATGTTCCCTATATTTTGTGATAGTTTGTTCCTTCCTTCTTGAGGTACTCATAAAATAGATTGTTTGTCAATTGAGGAAAGTAGTAAGCCATATGATCTTCCATATTTTTATGGACTAAGCAGAAGACTTTTATTTGAGAGCATAAAGTGATCTTATAAACTAAAAGCTCATTCAATAAGGAAGAAGAAATGAACATAACAAAACAATCAAGGGTCTCAGATGTCTGACATAATTCATATACTAGGTTTTAACGTAATAAGAACTTCTATAAATGTTGTTTTTGCCACAAACATAATTTGGTAGAAATGTGTTTGATCAGGTGTACTTTTTGAGAAAGGTGATAATTAGCTGGTTAACCTTGTTTGGAAACTGCACCTGAACAAAGTGAGATCCTTCGCTACACCAAAAATAGGAGAAAACAACTATGACAAACAACTTAAATTGCCGTCGTTAATACTAGACTGCATTTCATTCTTAGACGTTTTATTTGGCATTTGTCATTTTATTTGGCATTCTACGTTTCATTTGCGACTAATTCAACTTTCCTCGCAATTCCCTTTCCCTCCTTCGTACAACTCTTCCCTCCCATGATTCCCTCACGATTTGAAGCTATCATGATTCTCCTGCTAAAATTTCAATTACAAAATTGGTTTCCCTCCTCCCCACGATTCTCTTCCCCACTCCCCATGATTCTCTCCCAATATTTCAGGATTTTAATCAATTATTCAGTTAGGTTTCAAATTGGGATTCTAATTACTTTTCCGTAAATCTGAGGATTCTAATCTCTTTCGCAGATAATTGAAGGTACGACCTCCCTCCTGTCTTTTGTTGATCTAAGTAAGTTTTTGGCTTTAACTTTGCTTTATTATGATTTTTTTTGTTTTGCTTGACAGTTTTTGTGCATATGCTTCTCTATGTTTTCATGTGAAACTTTGTTTTTATAATCTTGTTTAGAGTTGGGAGTTTGTTCCTAGTTTGATCATGCTTTGGCATCTTTGCTATGTATTTCTTGTCGTCTTTCTTGTTAGCAAGGATAATAGATTATATATATACTTTGTTATATTTTGAGGAACAATATTGGAATTGCTTGATATATCTATCTGTTCGGTAAACTATATCATGACTGTGAATTGATATCTATCAGGCATGAAATTTGAGTCGTAGGTTCAATATTTTGAATCATATTAAATTTAATTATAAATTTTTGCTAGATAAGTTTCCAGTTTATAAGAAATATTGTAGATGTTTGCTCTATCCTTCTGTGTTAAAGTAATTTTTTTTCTAATTATTTTCTTTAGAAAATAGCTTTCGAGTATTCTCATGGGTGCCTAGTCTTCCTTTTCAATGTAGATGCACAATTTTAATGATATTTATATATAAATAAAAAAATTTAAAGTATAAGATCGTAGTAAAACCAGAACCAAATTAATATTTTTCAAATAAGAGACTCAATCTGGGTCAAACAAGAACACCCTGATTCACTCGTAATATTTATTTCCTACATATCCATTTTCTCTTTCTATTTTACTTAATTGTTAATTTGGGTGAATCAAATTTTGGGTAGACTCAATTATTAATTCAATTGATTATTCTTAGGATTTCTTACAACTTCTATTTGTTTTGTTGTTGGTTTTGTTTTACAAAGGTATATGCTTGTTTTCTCGTAATTTTTAGAAGATTTGAGTCATTGAAATTGAATTGGGGATTCAGACTAAGGTAAGCTATCTTTAATTTGTTAATGTATTTGTTTTTAATTTAATAACATATATAATTTGTTCCATGTGTATTACTTAATAGTTATGTTCTTTTTAGTTTGATAGTATACATAATTCAGGGAGATATATATAATATGTTGATTCTCTATATATAATATCCCAATCGGGAAAAAACGTGGTCTCCATATCAGGAACGTAATCTCTCACCATCTCATTTAAAGAATAGGCCAACCCCGGGATTTTCATAGAATACTCCTCACCCATGATCACAAATGCAGGAACTTCAACCTCTAGTTCTTCTAAGCCATTAGAACCTCCCAACAATGCCCTAATTGAATTTTCACAAATTGTTAGTACATGCGAGTCAAATTTTTTATCACTTTCAAGCAAATTTAATGGTTCAAAAATTACTCTTTTCCTGTATGGAACTTGCAATGGGGTGCGGAATCCAAATTTCTCATATAGCCTTGGGTAGTTTGTGAGATCTTTCTCTGAGAATGGGGTAAAGGAGTAGAAGGGTCTATAAGTCCATTATCTGATCCCATTTTCTTGGGATTGGATTGCTTGTAATTCTGATGCCAGACCTCGAATAACAACTCTATATCTCAATGGCTTTGGTATATCCGGGCTTCTTTCAGATTTTAGTAGCATGGATGCCCTTGAAATAATAGACTTGCAGAGTAATAACTTTGAAAGTAGACATAAGGTATCTTGTAATGGCTAACCAAATAGTCCAAGATTTCTTGTCTTACTCTTGGAAACTAATTTTTTTTTTAAAATAGCATACTGGGATAAGGATTGGAGATATCCCTCAAAGTTAGGATATCCCACATAACTACTCTGAACAAAACCTAGAAATTTTAGGTATCTTTCCCTTTAAGTTAGGACATCCTATTTGTTAGGTTTAGGAAGGCATCTGTATATAAAGGAGGCTACTCCTGCAGATCGTATACTTAATCAATCATCAGACTTGTCTCTTTCTTCCAGAGAGCTGGTTTAGATGAACAGCGATGGACCTATAACGTTAGATGAAATATATTTGAGTAGCAATTCATATACGATTTCATTCTTTGTAATGGAAGATTGTATATGATTTACTACTCATGTTTATTTCATCTAGTTTAGTCAACTTGAGGATTGCACAGGGAAAATAAAAAACAAGATCATTATTTTATTTCCAGATTATCATAATTAACAGGGAAATACTCACCATAAACTTTGAAGTATATACAATTATGCCCTGAGTGAGGCTAGAAAAAATAGCATATTTCGCAAAATATATAATTAAATAAATTTTTTGATGCCTATTCTGCCCGGAAGTGGCACGCCAATTCCAGAAGTGCAGCAGCTGATAGAAGGCATTACTGTTAACAATATCCACCTATCTTATTCCACGTTCCTTTAGCAACTACCTTCTCAAAAAATAGTACTTCCCAAAGATTGAGCAAGCAATAAATATAGAATTCCTGAAAGAAGAAGCGAAAACTTAATGGCAAAACAAGAAGAAAAATTACAGATTTTTAGAGTTAGAAGCTTTGTGTTCTAGAAAGTGATTTTTTTTTACATTCAACTGAAGTTAGTCAAATTCATTTCAGGGTGACACATTATGGTTCCAGAATCTGACTGAATTGCCGCATGGTATGTTAGTCCCAGTTTTTCCTCTATTGATCGCTGGTATGCACTATCTAAATGTTAAGGTAATATTTGTATTCTTAATATTTTTTTTTTGTCAGGAAACTATAGGGAAAAATTCATTTGATAGTGGCTAGTTGATCTTATGTTAGGAGAACTTTTTTCCTCTATTGATCGTTGGTCTACACTATCTAAATGTTAAGATAATAATTGTATTCATAATTATATTTTTTTGTCTGGAAACTAAGGGCAAAATTCATTTGATAGTGGATAGTTGATCTTATGTTAGGAGAACTTTTTTCCTATGGGCCGCTACTGCCGTGCTCCTTGCCTCAGGTCCCCCATAGCCAAACCAGCATTGTCTTGCATTAGTTTATGTTATCTCTTAATTAATTTACCAGCATTGTCTTGCATTAGTTCACGTTATCTCTGGTCATTGCCTCTGCCAAGTTACAAACCTTACTTTTCACATACTTCCTGATTGGTTGCAGTCTCCTTTTTTTTCTTTTTTTTTGAGTTGGAAGCTGCTTATGGGAATTGATTCTAGGACCTCTTGGTTTTCATTTTCCAAGCCACTAATCCTACCAACTGAATAAGCCTGTCAACTCTTGTTGTGACATGTGAGCATCCTTGACTACCTCATTTTTTTCTTCTTATTTACTTTGTTACAATCCTTACCTTTTGCCTCCTTCATCATAACATATTTCATCTTTGGGGGTGGGCGCCTGGAAGTTGAGATCAGTAGCTTCAGTTGATGACCAATGTGACAAATTAATATCCATAACTTTCTTTCAACTCGCCAAGCTATTCACTGACTTCCCTGGTAGACTGTGTAAAGTGCTACATTCTTTTTGGTGCTTGCTAGATAATATTTCAATATTGGAATGCCAATGGAATGTGTTGAGAGCATTCAATCCTCTTAAGTATTCTAGATTGCTTTTTGATTTCATTAGCAGCATTTGAAGTGTCCTTGGATTAATAGGTTAATGGTTATGGTTGTATTATTTTTAGAGATCTTTCAAGACATCTATGGTTGAAAAGGGAGTGGTCCAGTTCGTTTATTGGCGAAAGTGAGTTAATAAATGATCTTTATGTTTACATTTTATAGGGACTTATATTAATATTATTGCTCACATTACCAAGTGTAACATATTCTGCAGTATTACAAGCTCCATTTGGAAATTCTTGTGATCCCTATCTTACTGGTTGGGTTTTATATTCCTCAAGTAACACTTATACCTTGCTAGACTTTTTATTTATTTCTAGTTTTTTGGATTTGCCTCTCTGACCAAGTACTTTGCGTCTGGAGCAGTTAAATAACCCTCAGTTTTTTCTTTTAAATACCTGGCTCCCTAGACTCAAGTTTTCTGTCATAAATGACTGGATATCACTCGACCCAATCAATTTTCTTATGGCTAGCCTGCCCCCTGCTAAAAAAATTGACCAAATTACCCCATTCATTAAAGTAATATAGTGGCATGTATGCTAATCTCGCAAGATCAGCTTTATTAGCCATAGTTGGCGCCGCTTTCTCAATCCTTTTCGGATGACTATATATAATTAGAACTTTTAAGATATAAATTTGGTTAATCAATCTGAGAATATAGGCATTGATGCAGACGAACACAAAGCTTCTTTTGATGTAGGAGAGACACCTGCCATCCAAGGATTATGCTAAATATATGTGTTTACCCTATTCCACAATGATTTTGCAGTAGTTTAAAGTTATATTTCTTTTCTTAAGTATGTATCTACGTGTTCAGAAGTAGTTTGTAGGTATTTCAACTGTCCAAAATGTTCTTTCTTTCAAGTAATTTTTTTGATCCATCTAGTCCATGAGATATATCAAGCTTTCAATTAGCTGCTATGTTTGCTTGGTTAGGAGCATCTTTGAGAATGTCTTTTCGATACATTTTCTGAACAGTCTGGATAAGTTTCTAAAATTGCTTTCTAGTCACCCTTTATTGAGCTATTGTTGTAGCTGTTTGCTTATGCAACCCATACGTGGCATATATAAGATGTTTTAGATCTTTAATGTCTCCTTCATCCACTTTCTGAATAGAGTTAGTATGGTTTGCCTTGATCTGGGAATTAATATATTTTCAATCCCTTTTCAAAACCATCTGGATCTGTTATAGCCAGAGATGATGCCTAGAATGGGCTACTACTCCACAAGATTAAGGAAAGCAGAAAAAGAATAGTGGCATCTGTAGATGATGCCTAGGGTATCTTGCTAACGCTACTGATAGGCAAAAGACTGACAGTTAAAGCATTAAGGAAAAGACAGACAGCCACACCCAACCCCCGCAGAGAAATAAGGATGTAAGCACGAGGACTCTTTACTTCGTAGCCATCTGTAGAAGCGTCGTGCCGTGGTTGTGAGCAGACAGAAAAGGAGTAGAAGTACAAAGGCAAGCATCGGTAGGAGCTTTTGTTATAGGCATCAGAGTGTGTTGCAGAGAGAAAAAGGATAGGCGTATAAGCCAAAAGCCTAATGAGCTGTAATAGGCCTTGACCAAACCTTGGAGATGGAAGGAGCTACTCGACAAAAGAAAAGGATCCATGAAGAGATGTTCGTAGAAGTAGAATGGACCAGTAGCCACAAAAGATAGAGCTAGACAAACCCACTATTGATATAGGTCGGGGAGAAAAAAAGAGTGAGCATCACGAGGTCCAAACTGCGGGCAGCATTGACTGAAAGCATAGGTCCCATAAAAAAAAGAAGATTACCACCAACGCCTTTATTTTAGCCACCTCCACCTTTGGCTCTTATCTGACCTGCATCCATTCGTAATTTAGGGATGAATTCTCTACTTAGCTCCTCTGTGCCAATTCTACTCGCTCGACAACACACTGAAAGCAACCAGCCTCGTGGGTGTGGCGATCTCCTATGCCTTTCTTCCTAAAAAAGCTCTTGATCTTTGCTTGAGCCTGGCAGTGGCAGTATGTAGGGGCTTCTTCTAAAGTAAAGTGCCAACTGTTAGTTAAAAAGGTGGTTTTATCAACGGATCCATCGCTTTCAGCCACCAATTGTATAACCATGGCAATCTACCATAGTAATAGGATGTTGGGATTTGCTAGCCTTGAAGGTAAAGCTTGGACTGACGTAAAAGGTCCATATAATGGATATGATGATATCGTATTCTTTAAAAGTTGATTTTATGCTATCAGTGATTTGGGAGTTCTCGTAATTTGTGATATTAGTAGTGCTCAGCCAAACATATTGGAGTTCATGATGCCGCATGAAGATTTACAATTAATAGGTAAGTTATATCATGTGGAGATAGTTGGGGAGCTCTAGAGGGCTCTTAAGAAGTACTTTAATCATGGGATAGTTTATTTCAGTAAGATGTGTACTGAGGGGTTTAAATTTTACAAGTCTAATTTTGATACTAAGAAGTGGAGCAAGGAGTCTTGTTTGCATGATTGGGCTTTGTTATTTGGTATCAATTCTTCCTTTGCTCATTCTGTTTCTGATTGCCCAGTGCTCAAAGACAATTGTATCAACTTCACCGATAATTTTTATTTCAATTACTGCAAAAGCGGTGCTTTTGATATGGGGATCTTTGATTTGAAGGAGCAGACAATTCAACCACTTTATTCAGGTCATAATTCTCGTTCTCAGTTATTTATACCGGTGTTCCTAACACCAAATCCGTGGTGGAGCCCTGGCTCTTTATCATTAGACTTATTATCTAAGTAATTAAGTAATATTTCTCCTATTGGTCATTTAGTATGTGAAACTTGTTTGGAATTGCGATATATTTCAAAATAAAGTAATTAAGTAATATTTCTCCTATAGACAGACATACTATGACACAAGGATCCAAACACTGGGATAACTGGTGACTTGTCTTTTCTTTCAAGGCATTTTGACCCACTATCACCACACGTTTTGGCCCATTTATTTGTGCGCGATTCGTAGAAGACCTTGTAATTCTCCCGCAAAACTCAATTTGTCATCCATCTACTTTTTATTTATGTTTAACTTATAGTTTTTATCATTTAATGTTAACTTCGCACTATTTCAATTTACTTGTAGGGAAGACGATGTTCACCACCACCTCCCCAGTCAGTGAGCAGCAATTCATGCATATTAAAAGATATGTTTGGCACTAATGTTGTTTACGAAACTGTGCAGTTTAATACAACTGCACCTGAATGGTTTTACAGTGTTATAATCGATGAAGTTATTCGAGAAAAGGCATGTTTGTATGTTGAGAGTCGTACCTTTGGTGATGTTTCTGCAGGTAAAGTCGTAGCTTGGCTCAAGATTTTTACTATTATCCAGTGAAGAATTTTTTTGTTTTTTTTTTGGAATTTAAACCTAACCCTGGTAAGTTGTTTTGCATTTATATTTTCATTTTGGATATTGGTAAGCTATTTGACATGATCTTTTAATTGGTATTTTACTATCTTCATTTTATTGAAAATTGATTGTCATTATTGCTTTATATGCTAGTTGATTGTGTTGTCTGATTATTTAAAATTAGTGAGGGCTTGCCTGAGATGCAAAAACCAATGGAAAAATTTGTTGCAAAATGCAAAAAATAAGGTAGTACTTACAACATATATCTAACTCATTTTTTTCATGTGACACATAATACGACGCACTTATGTGTTACAAAGTTTTTATCAAAAATGATGATTGTAACAACCCTTATTTATGTCGTGTTTTGTATGACGCTTAATACGACCCTCATGTTGGTCGCAAAAATGAAAAAATGTTATGTATTTGGCAACTTATAGCAAAGTCATTGTAATTTGACCAATAAAACAACAACTATATCAGTTGCAAATTGCGGCAAATGCGACGAATATTATGACTTCTATTTATGTTATTTAATTGTGACGCATAAAACGACATTCTAATCTGTCACAAAAATTGTAAAAAATAACTGTTTTTACAACTTAACTTTCAATCGTAATATTACGACTCAAGTAAAAGTTGAAAACAAAAAACTAATGTAAAAAATGCGACTCTTATTTTGATAAAAAAAGTAAGTCGCTTTAAGCAAAGAACGACTGACTTGCAAAGTCATTTTTACTCTTTTTTACGTATATTCCTTATCTGACAGACTTTTTGACAAAGTATGTCGTTCTAACTCAAGTCTTTTTACTTCCTCTACAAAATACGCAACTATCGCCTTTAGAAGGTCTGAGCGTGACGCATCAGGTACGACCATCCTTGCAAATTTCACTCTCACCTTCTCAAGGCATGACTCCAATCTAGCATGCAAATTCTTCTGATGAATTATTTCCATATTGACTTTACCATCATGTGCTACATTCTCTTTTAACTTTTTTTTTATATATTTAGCTGATTCAGCCAGGTTCATAGCTTCCAGGTCCACTACCTGGGATCAAAGTCTCTTAATTTATGCGTTCAACCCTTCCCCAGCTGGAATATCCTTTAATAATTATTTTTTACTCTTTATCATCATTTCCTTTGCCTTGAGATCCCCTTCCAAAACCTTCTCCCTGATAAGAGCAACATCCAACTTCTGCTGGCATTCCCTTAAGCTTGCATTACCTCTCTACACATACCCCTGAATTTGAGCTACGTCACCTTCCAGCTTTGTAATTTGTCTTGATAAACTCACCGCATCCCCTCGGACTAGAAGAACTTAGACATCCTTCTTACTCCCCCTCGAGCGCTCTCCAGCCTCTGCTTTCTTGGCACGTACGTTGGCTTGTGCCAGTTTAGCCTTTAATCAGGCCACCCTCTCATTTAGATCATTACACCTTCGTTGTATTTCCCGAAATTCCATATCCTTGGTAGGTAGAGCTATATGCAAGTGTTCAGGCGCAGCTTCTGAAGCTGATAGATTTTCTTGAACTACTCTCAGCTAGTTGTCTTCTTTAACGATTTTTTTGTTTCAGTCCCTCCATCTCGATTCTATATTTCTGGATATCAGATCGAAATTGTTCCTCCAATCTTTCTTGCGCCTGAATACGGTACTGAGCCATTTCAGCCTGCTTACCCTTAACCATCAATGTGTCAACCCAACTTTGGAGCTTCACGGCATGTTCTTTGATTTCTGCCAGCTCTTTTAGCCCCTTGACTATTTTGGCATCTTTTTCTTTGGCCTTATGAGTAAGGTCGGAAACAGCCTGGGTTACCTATACAAGTTTAAAGTGCACCTTTAATTGCTGATCTTCTCTGTTCTCATTCGCCTCCCTCATCCTATCCAACTCCTCTACAAATTCCCGGTTACATTGGAGTACATCATCCTCACGCGGGCGAACTGAATACAATTTAATCTGTACGATATAAAGATTTTAATATAGTTCAATCCAGAACACAATCAATGTGCATCTATATTTCATTTCTATACTTATATATAATTTCTAACATCTGTGGTGTGCAAATACTAATAGACTAAAGGTTCGGATACATTATCAGATAAACTCTCCATGAGGTATATTACGAAGTCTAAGGTACATACTTTCGATATACTACTTTATATAAAGAGCGTTGAATTTTTCTATGCACTATATTAGTGACAATTTCCTAAAGCTAATAGAAAAATTTGGGCCTACATCTACGTCCTATTTACTATGTAGCTTTATGTCGATATAACATACAGGCCAAAAGGCCTTTTTTAATCTAACCTACAGCTCTGCTTGCAAAGACAACGATGATGTGGAAATCTCTTTTTCCTTGGCAAGCTCAGTCTCTAGGTCATTTATCCTGAGACTCATTTCTCTAAGTGCCTACAAGAGGGTTACAAAAAAACTCAGCCTAAGAGTCTATTTAATGTATACAATCTAACAGTTTATAGCACCTATCCAAAATGTTCATACAAAACCAAATCATGTCTCTATCCTACCTTCTCGTATTCGCCCTCCAGGAGTTTGTTATCGTCCCCTTGGTTATCCAACACTATCTGACGAGAGACACCGTCAACTACTCCTACTGCGACCTTCTCCATCCCTTCATCATCTTCCTCCTCAATGTAGGTGTCCGCCTTAATGACATTTACCTCCTCCTCGAAGTATCCTTTCAACATCAGGTGGCGACCTAGCATGTCGTGATCCTCCACCATCTCCCCTAAATTGGCCCTCACCTCCACCTGTAGTTGACCAATTGCCACCGCATTGGAAGCCTTCAGAGCTTCCATCTGCTTGGCGTTCTTAAAGGCATCAAATTTGGCTCGAGCTAACCTTTTCTCAAGCCCAATTTTCATCTTCATCAGCTCAGACTTGTCTTCCTCAACTCTAAGCCAGATCCCCTTCACTAGTAGAGCAACCTGCAGAACAAAAATTGACCTCAACATCAGCTCGAAACACAATCCATAATCTTTTTCGCATAATCGGTATAGACTTACCATCTTGCTCATATCTTTCTCACCATGAAGGAATGCCAATCTAGCCTTCTCCTCAACCTCTTTGAGGTCGTCCACCATGGCCAATCGTTTTTCAGCGACCATGTCCCTCGATTTCTTCGAAGGTTCGACCCTTCTCCTATTTTCTTTAGCGACCTCACCACTTCCAGTGGTACCAGAGGCGGACAGAGTTTTTAACATCCACTTTTTTGCATATTTTTTAGCTATTGTGCTCATCGTAATGGGTTCCAGCTGAACTGACCTATCTATTCCAGGGGTCTTGGATAAGTTGGCTTGGCCTTCCCTGCCTGTTCCTTGCCTCTTCCCTTCATCAGCACCCGCCATCAACCTGGTCAATTGAGCCTTTTTAGCCTTCTTCGACCTGCTATCTATCCTCTTCTTCCTACCTAAGCCTGAGTCCTTCCAACATAACTTTGAGCTCAGTCTCCTCCTTTGCAACTTCATCCAACAGTGACTCTTTCCTCTCTACGTGAGACTTCACACCTGCCATACAAAACATATTTATCAGCAACTACAGGCATAAGTTCAAACACACCAGTAATATTATATATGCATGGTCATACTTACTTTTTTTTACAGTTCTAAACCGAAGGTCAAAGGGTTCTTCGTCATCTCTCTGAAGGCAATTACCCTCCAGGCTCGACCTGCTAAATTCAGATAGAAGAAGTGAGGTCGAGTTACGCTCGTACAGAAGTATGCCCCACCACAAGCCTGATAATTCTTCACCCCATAAAATTGCAATACATTCTTAGGGGATATCCCCTAATTATCCCACTTTTCATTCAGGTGGTCACAAACACTAATTACCTCCCGCTTGTTCCCATTCAATTAAACATGGCATGCCCTAATTGTATTCATAATCCCTTTCGCCAAGTTGCTAAGGGAAAGACTCAGCCAGTACTCTAATTGAGACAGGTAACACATAAAACCTTCTTCAAGGTCACAATGAACATCCCCATCAATGTATTCTAACGAGATCGATTCATTTATGCCTCTATCTCATTTTCTACCTCTAAATCTACAATCAAATAAAAATATTCTTCCCCAATCGGTACCGTGCAACCCCTAAACTACCTACCGGAATATTCTACACAATTACCCTATGTCCCTCCTACAGCAGCCTTGGCTTTATAGAATTCTCTAAATGCATCCGAACCAGGAGGATAGGACACCAATTGACAATAAAAACTTGGAAATTGTTCCAACCCTACTTCAACCTCATTATCAGATTCAATCGTCCGACCAGAGGTCAACACCTCGGTAACAGGAAAACTATCCATTTTAACTACAATTTCTACAGGCAAGTTTTTGACCCTACACGACTGCCTCTCAAACTCGGCCTACATATAGGTTCAGGTATCTATTATTATTTTATACAAATCGGTCATATCAACATATAACATATTTTTTATATATTATGTGTATATGTCAAAATTACAAAAATTTCCATGTATAGTTGTTGTTAAGATTTTCTTCAAAAACGATTTGCACAAATATATATATACTGCATACGTCTCGACTAACCTTCAGAATCCGCAGTAGCGTCTAACCCTTCCCTCATGACGCTGCTGTATAGCCACCTGCATGATCCAATGTCTTTCACTCTCTTTAACCGTTGATCACCCTCAGATAAGTTATTATCAAGTCCTTTGAAATTTTTTAGTGCCTCTCTCTCTGTGTTCTTCAAATTTTTAGAAGTGGAAAAACATTTGAATGATGAGGAAAAAGTACTATTTATCCTTTCTCTCTCTAGCGGCTGGCAGTTATTGCGCCTCGCACGACCCGTCCTC
The DNA here is from genome assembly GCA_014058105.1 of Kingdonia uniflora. Classification (NCBI taxonomy): domain Eukaryota; kingdom Viridiplantae; phylum Streptophyta; class Magnoliopsida; order Ranunculales; family Circaeasteraceae; genus Kingdonia; species Kingdonia uniflora. Next base: position 3,538,563 of record JACGCM010000622.1, read on the forward strand.
AGTTTTGGAACCGAGGCGTCCTTTCTATTATCCAAGTCAGACATCTTGTACCTTTTCAATAAAACAGGCTTCCCATCATAACCCCTCCCCTCATATTTTAACATATTTTTCTCTCCTATTTTCATATCTTTTTCTGACCTTCCCACACTCATGATAAATCACCCTACACGATATCAGATCTTGGCAGCTTTACATACAAAACAAAACAAGAAGCTTCTGCATTTCCTCATTTTTTGTTTCTCTATCCTTGTCTATCATATTTATAGTGATAGTGACGTTATTCTCAAAGCTGAGGAAATTTTAAAAATTATTTAAAATATTTATCACAACAGTTTCAACAATATTTCCAACTCTAGAGGATCCTATTGATGTACATAATTTTCTATTAAAATTCAACAAACTTATATTTATCCTTGATAAACACGTTTTACATTATTATATCTTGACAACCTGAACGACCACGTCTGATCATATTACCATTCAATCAGCCATCTTCGAATTCAATCTCGGCCTCATCAATCAATTTAACAATTTCTTCTCAAACTGTGGGATTCAGCACCAATACACGAAAGCATACCTCATAGAAATACCGGGCATACTCATGTTCCCTACTCCTAACATCTAATCCTTCGAGCTGACACTCCCTCACTGGTAACTCTGCATCATAACTAAAGTCACCAAAAATCCTCTCCCGCACTTCAACTATCTTTATAGCCATTCGTCCCTCCGCGGCATGACGTATCCTCAGAGATCGAGTCCACACCATCTTAACCTCTTCTCCAACTTCACAAATCATCATACCCATATTTATTCGTATTCCACTCACTTTCCCCTCAAAATGTGATTTTAACCTTTTATCTCGTAATAGAAAACCCCAGAGTCTTGACTAAAATATTTGAACTTATCTCTTCCTTCAAAATCGTCCTTTATATTACTTTCTAGGTCGAGTTATCCTAACTAAAGTTACTCTTCCATTGAACTCTGTTAGAACAAATTTTCGAATTGCTAAATTCTTGAAATTTTTTGCTCGAACTTTTTAGCGCACATTCTCACACATACTTATCTCAGTTCGAATAAAGCGAGGCAATACTTGTAATATTCATACATTCTATACATTCTTCATAATAGTTTAGCTTGATTTCTACAGAATTTATATCTATAACAACACAAGTAATTAAATGACCAATATTTATTCATGGCAAAAACATTACATACGATTTTACAGATAACAAGTTTTTTAGAACACTGAACTCCAGGTACTTTACAGATAATAAGTTTTCTACTATTTTTTAGAGCTACAAGTAATTCAGGCGCGCTAACGCATAAACTCCTCCAGTTCTTCTTGCTTCAGTGATCTTTCACCTGGATACAAAATAGAAATTGGAACCAACAGAGAGCTTCCCTCGCATGAGTTTGGTTGAAGTCCAATCGAACTTCAAATGAAAACTATGCAAATAGTAGACTTAGTGCTAGAACCAAATTCTCAAACTAAAGGTCTACTGAACACTAAAACGTGATGGAAATGTAGAAGCAGACTCCCAATGGTTATCTTCCTCCTCCACTACCATCACCCCCTCCTCTGAAACCGCCACCACCGGAGAGTTGGTAGAGATGAAGAGGGCTCGACCTTAGAATCTATGGTGATACAAGAAATTAGCATAACTGCCCCACAGTTGTGCCTATCCCTGCATATAAAGCCCTAACCCTATCTTCTGTAAGGGTACGGAGACAGGCCCACCGGTTCTTGCCTGTCTAGAAGATGACATGAAACCTCCACTTACAATAGAACTCTTCCTCAGCTTCAATCGCTTCGTCTTTCGACATGCCTTGATACGTCGGGGGAATAGGAGCGGACATCGCCATCTCCAAGGATTGATCCCCAAAGTACTTCAACTTCAATCTCTACATTTCAGTCGCAATCTTCTCTTCAAGGACCATGCTACAAGTTTTTACCATTGATAATTTCATAAAGAACAAGCATGTACTGCTCCAAAGATTTGCTACAGGTACTATTTATATAACATTATATTTATTGTGCATATACATTTTCCCAAGCGTTATCATTTATTACAGACGTAACTTTTTGAGTCGTAACCGTCACATACATTAACATCAATATCATCATTTAATACCCGTTACATCCCAATATCTACACAACTTCTAACACCATCATGACTACATTATTTATTCACAATTCTTAAACCCAAATACCCGTTACCCTCATATTCTTTCTCAACTATAGCTACAAGTGACTTTGGTTACAGGGGGTGGGGGGGGCGCGATTGTAGGGACCTATCCCTCGATCTCACTTAGAATCGAGCTGTCACCAGTTCGAATAACCTTAATCTCAAGCTCATGCATTTTTCAGCATAACTTATCCAATCAACATTTCAACATACTTCACGAGCTATTAAAGAACATAGGTTGAACTTAAACTGGAAAACCTGAATCAGTCAAAGATACCTGTCTCTCACAAACTCATCAGTTACTCAGTCAACTGCCACTAACCACATTGTTCAGAAAATGTGCTCCAACACGATGAAGAGCTACAAAGATGGCCTATATAAAGGAAAAGTTCTAGAAAAAAGAAGAACCAGAAAAATTATACAAGAGATCACCTAGAAATTGCATATTCTAGATTTTTGATAAATCATCAAAGCATCTTAGCTACAAGACTCGAGCATTTTCTATTCTTTGAGATCACTTGCAATAAGATATCTACCTCAAGCAATAAAGATACTTTCAACAAAAATCCTCCACACGAGGTCGTGTTTTTTTTCCTATTCATAGGTTTCCCACGCTAAAATTACCTGTTTCATTTCTTAATTTCCATTAAAATATTGTTACAGGTTCATTGGTGTGATAGCAAATTCCAAAGCCATTTCGAGCTTACAAAATTTGGCCATTATAACTCCCTTCACTTAGACGTTCTTTTACTAGAGCTCGAACTCCTTGAGGTTGATTTTCAGTCTATCTGACTCCCGCAGGGCTGCCATCTACTTCTTGGCGGACCTCCTAGAGAGGGATTGACTCCATTTCCTATTGGTAATAGGTTGGATCGAAGTGCACCTCCTAAGTGATTGCCTTTTGGAGGTGGTTCTATTTTGTCATGAACAGAGATTTACGAGCCTTTAGGTTGCACAACTTTGTTCTTCTAGGTGGTAATCTACTGACCCTGCAGAACCTTTAGCACATCTTGTACACTTATTAGTTGTTGCTCCAGAGCTGCACACCCTTCCATTTCAAAATTTAAAGTGGCTCGCAGATCTGCTAGTGCGGTATTTTCTTCTGGTGGAACGATCGGCGTGACCTAACCTGGGGGTGTCATTCTGATAGAAGATAATTAGCAGTTTCTGAGACAATGGGTTTGAGAACTTCATTCCCACAGTTCGTTCCCACAGACGGTGCCAAATATAATAGCCTAATTCTAGGATTCAGACTTAACCATTACACCATGGATATTCAGAGCGTCTAGAACGAATACTAGCACAAAGTTTTGCATGGAAAACCTTTTAATAGGTTAAAAATAATGACCTCCCTTGAGGATTTTAGAAAGAAAGAGATGTTATTAGTTGTTACTAGCTATTACAAAGAATGTTCTGAGTAGCTCTTGATAGACTTTCATGACAAAAAAAGTCCTCCTCTTCATCTAGAATTCACTGGTACTATTTATAGGTCTCATAATATAACCGCTTGACAACCATTAAGATTCTTGATGACGGACGTTACAAAATATATGTTTGATACTCTTTTATCAGATTGTGTAACGGATTGATCCTGTTTATCTTATAACGGCTATATTGATGATGTTGTGCCTATTGACTCGAACTGTTGATGTAAATGTCGAATATTGAATACCAGATACATATTTAGTAGTGCTTCGTGTACGATGAAGAGTTTAAGGATGAAGTATGAATCTGAGATATGAAATAAGCTATTACAAGACGACTCTCAACCAAGAGCACGAGGAGCATCATGAACAAGTGGTGTTGGTTGAGAAACTCGTACTGTATTTGCTTATTGATGTTGTTGTCTTATTTCTTACTGTGCCACGTACTCTATTAGTGAGGTCAAAAGTTCATATGCTGATCGAAGATGAGGCATGAGTCTGAAATGCAGAATAAGGCGCTAAAGTTGTGGCTATGGTGTGACTGTGGTTGGTCTGATGTGATAGGAGTGCTTGATGTTGTTGAGGCCATGGGAGCATCGTATTTCCTGCTAAACGACTAGCTTTTACGTTGGAGAGTGTGTAAATTTTGAAAATTTTGAAAATTTTGAACTCATTTTATAATGGCATAAAATTTATGTACTGTTGAAGTGTCTTCGAGAAGCTAGGGATCCTATACTTCGATTAGAAAATGTTAGTGACAGATAGATAGTTGTCAATGTTAGGACTTATTAAAAACCTAATAATTTTTTTACCGAGAACTAAATGTAGTAATTGTGTATTCATATAGTAATATAGAGAAGGACGTGTTAGAGATGAAATTCAACAACAATATGAATATTATTACTAGAACGTATATAATGTATCAGATATCATAGTATAGTAACTTATCAAAGGGAATCTGATTTTTAGTTTCTTTAGAATGGCTGAACCTATCCAAATTAATGATAAAGAAATCTTTGAGAACCTTGCGGATATAAAGCCATTTCTAATCGATATGACAACCTATGTCCAAAAGTTAGGTAGGAGGTATAGGGTTGGGTCGTGTAGTACGGACGTTGTAAGAATCGACCAGTATAAGGTGACATCAAGGGTGGTAGAAGTTTCGGATGAGGAGGGTACCGAGACAGACGTGGATCACGAACTGCAGGCAAGTGATCGAGAAGGTAGCGACGGGCAGGGGGGGAGGAAGATATCGAAGGGGAAGAAGGGGACCATTATGGTGAAGCCTTTAAAACCAGTAAAATTCAGAGCTTTAAAGCGAAGTATGGTATTCCTAAAGATATTAGGTTAGAGGAATACCATTATAAGATATTAAATTAAGACGTTCCTCTGGATGGGATTCTGGTCCATCGAGAATAAATAAAAAAGGTGCTAAAGCTGCCTCTTCGAGCTGAAAAAAAGAAGTTGTTAAATTTTTTCGATGTGGCACCTGGTCAGTTCAATCCCAATATGCATGATCTCTCCTGTGTGGTGGGAGTGATTAATAGTCAATTAAAGAAGAGAGGGGAGGAGCTTATCATCGTGGATGTTCTTTGTGTGTACTATACACTTAAGCAAAATCCTCAAAAGCCAGGGTATAAGTACTTGGCAAGGTTTTTTGAAGAGACCTCTGTTTTACGAAATGTTATCGACGGGTGGGCAGTATTATGAGGAGTATCTCCTTGTACCGGGGAACTACGAGTTCGATAAGAAAGACCCAGGAGAGCCTCTAAAAAAAAAATTCTACTTAGGTTTGTGGTTAGGTAATTTGTATGTCAAAGTTTGTATGTAGTTTGTATCAGTTTGAATTGGTGGCTAACTTATGTTTGTTTGTCTGTGTGTAGCTTTGAAAGAGATTGATAGGACATCGACTGTTTAGAGAAGCTATACAATATCAGGAAAGGTCACTACGGTCATATCGACAACCTGGTTGTTGACCAAGAGAAAGTTGATAGTCCCTTTCAAGAAGCTGGTTTAAAGAGAACTCGTACTAAAGGAGCGGAAATTCCTGTCATCAATTGAAAAATGTCTGCTAGAAACAAGAGAGCTGTTGACTCAAGCTTGCCCCTCGAGAATTCTTCTTTGAGCGGGTACACCATGGACTCTGCTACTATATAGAGGGAAGCTCTTCTTACTTAGACCTTCGGGAAGAGTAAGAAGAGGAGGACTGGCAGCCAACCTGCCCATTCAGCTCCTGTACTGAAAAGGTTATCTCAACAATTTTATATAAAGGAGGGAGAGAAGGTGGATGTTCTGGCATCGGGGACTACGGATGGTCGACCTCCTAAATTGGCCACTGCGTAGACGAAGAAGAAGTTCCTCGAGGAGTCGGATACTGAGGTCCAATAGACCATGGAGGCGTATGTTTTTGGGGTGACTTCTTTAGAGGAGGAGTTTGATGATTACTTGGTGGGAGAAAAAAGTCTATCATCCTTCCTTACTGAAGGCCGCCAAAGCATGAACAAGGTGAGAAATTTCTCTACTCTGGTTCGACTAAAGAATTTGATTCCTCAATCGAAACCTCATATTATGATTATAATGCAGATCAAGAAGCTGTTGATCGAGGCCAAACCCCACATTTTTGGTGCTGGTATTTTGGCAAACCATCTTCTCGCCTATAAGAATATTGAGAAGGAGCTGGTGAAGGAGAAAGAGAAACTGGAGGCAAAGTTGGGGAAGCAGAAACTTGAAGCCGGGAAGGCGAAGGAGGGTGTTATTCGCAAGGCAAAAAAAGCTTGGGACATGGAGAGGATGAAGGAGGTCCAGCAGATCAGGGCCGACCTCGTATAAGAAAAGGATGAGGCATTGGTATTGCAGAAAGCCAATTTTGAGAGTGATGTTCGCGAGCAGATCATATCGGTGGAGCGGGCGATGGAGGTGGAACATTTTATGGTTCTCGATGAGGTGAGGGCTGAAGGTGACCGAACCACCAAACCAATATCGATGCTCTCAAGCGGATGAAGACCAATTTTGTTGTGTAGTTTGAGGAGATGGAGGAGAGAAAAGATTTGTATAAACGTTTGGCTACTGCTGGCAATCCGTTTTTCCTGGATTCAGACGTGGAGGATGAAGTTTTGGAAGTACCTGAGGTGCCTGAAGCTCATGTGGTGACCATTCCCAAGGGTATTCTTCCCAAGCAAATATTGGATGAGCTAACTCAAGGCTCACCAGTGAAAGTTAATGCTCCAATCTCTCCACCTACAGAGTAAATTATGTTTAAGAAGTGTTTGTTTTTAGGAAAGATGTACAAATGGTCGATGGGACCGAAAGATTTTTTGTTTATTTCTTGAATGCTTTATTGTGATGGTTGTCGAGGAATATTTTGGAAGTAATTTATGCAAAATGCATAGAGTTTTTGAAAATTTATGCCAAGTGTTTTATTCGACAAGATTAATAGCATTAGATAGTAATGGAGATATTATGCAGAGTGTTGCTTTAGAATAATGACTAGATGTTTTACCTCAATGGGATATCTGTGTTTTTGAGAAAAAGGGACAAAACATGACATATTTTGTTCGATAAGTAATGAATTATAAACAAGGTTATCCTGTAATTGGATAAGCGTTTGTCGAAGAGATGAAAGTTAGTTGTGATGCATACTTGCCAAGTATGTATCGATACTCAGCAAATGATAGTGAAAAAGATGTAAATGATAGTAAAGATGTCTTTATTTGAATTATTCAAAAACGGTTACAGTGGTTATCAGTAGAACATTTTCAGTTGGGCTGTATTCCATGGATATTCTAATTGTATTTTATCTTCAGTCATTAACCAGTATGTCCCACTGCCATTCTTGTCGCTGATAATATATGGCCATTTCTAGTTCCCAGACAACTTGCCAGAATTATTAGGTCGAGTACTGTCTTGGATGAGTCGAAGGAGAAGGTCACCAATGTTAAATATTTATTTTCTGACCTTTTGTGCTAAGATTTCTTGAGAATATCATGGAATCGCCCCAAGTTTGTAATATCATAATCTCGAACTTTTTCGATCCAATTGAGGTTGTAGAGAAGTCCAAACTCATTTTCTTCATCTGTGACTTATTTTCGGGTACTGAGGAGATTGAGATCAGAGGGTATTAGTACTTCAGTTCCGAAGGCCATCATAAATGGTGTACAACCAGTGGATGTTCGAGGAGTTGTTCGGTATGCCAACAAGACACTAAGTAGTTCATCCACCCATTTACGTTTTTTCTCGTCAAGGCGCTTATGCAATCCTTACTTGAATCTTTTCTTGATGGCTTCAGCTTGGCCATTACCTTGAGGGTAGTATGGTGTTGAAGTAGACAGTTGAATCTTGTAATTATGGAGGAACCTAAGCACTTTACAGCTGATAAATTGCTTACCGTTATCAGATCGTATCATTTACGGACAACCAAATCTGGTTATTATGTGTTCCTAAGGAAACTTGATAAATTTATTTTCGTCAGTATGACATAGAGGTACTTCTTTGACCCACTTGGTAAAGTTGTCAGCTGCCACAAGAGCAAACTTTCGATTACCCGATGTTGGGTGGAAAGGTCCAATGATATTGATCGCCCATCTCTTGAATGGCCAGAGGACATTGCTAGCGTGCAAGTCGAGGGCTGGGCTTTTGATGTCTTGAACATGGATTTGGCATTTATAGTACTTTCAGACAAAGTCTTCGCATTCTTGTCTCATCTTTAGTGAGTATAACCCTTGAGTGAATACCCGTTGTGCCAAGGATCTTCCCGAGATGTGAGCTGCATAGATTCCTTCTTGAAGTTCTCTGATTTTTATTTTTGCTTGTTTCTGCGAGATGTATTCAATAAATGGTCTTCCGGTTATGCAATGTAAGATTTTATTATAAACTGTGAATCGAGGACACCTTGCCAAGAGTGACCGGGCTTTTTCCTTGTTACTTGGGAGGATGTTGGAATTGAGGTATGCATAAAACAATCTTCTCTAATCTTCGAGATCTTCATCTTCATTAACATTGATCTGCATTATGTAGCTTACTTCAAGACTGAAGTGTTCGATGACTTCAATGTCTAAAGTTCTCTTTTCACTGTCTTCAACCATTGCAACAATGTATGCTAATGCTTCAGCGTGACAGTTTTCGACTCGAGGAAGATAAGAGATCATGGCCGTTTTAAATTTCTTCATTTTTTCTTTGACAAGAGCTGCATACTTGACCATCTGGCCTGATGTTTTGAATGTTTTATTATAATGGTTAGCGAGGAGTAAGGAATCAACGTAAACAATTATTTCTTCTGCTCCAAGGCCTATAACGAGATCTAGTCCATGTAAGATAGCTTCATACTCTGTTTCATTGTTGATCGCATAAAATTTGATTTTGATTTCTTTCTCAATTTGATGGTTAGATATTCTAACAAGAATGATGCCGATTCTCGATCCTCGTGATCCACCAGATATGTCAGTAAAGAGTCTCTATCCTGTGCTTTGTGACCATGTGTTTGGTTCTGCTATTGAGTCATCAGCCAGTACTTCTTTGAGTTTTTCCCATTCAGGGTCTTCAAATTGAAAATCTGCAAGAAAGTCAGCTACTGCTTGTCCTTTGATCGATATCTAAGGCTCAAAGGAGATGTCATATTTGCCGAGAAATACAGACCATTGCTGAACTCTTTGAGATTTTTCCTTTTTAGAGAGTACTAGTTTGAGAGGAAACTTGGTGATGATTTTGATTGGATGAGCCTGGAAATAAGGTTAAAGTTTTTGAGAGTTGTACACCAAGGCGAGGAGCCACATTTTGGTTATTGTATATCTTTTTTAAACGGGCATGAGAGTTTTGCTGATAAAGTAGATTGGCTTTTCCACACCATCGCCATCCTGAATAAGGACAAAACTAATGGAATCATCTGTGGTTGATAAGTTCATCGTTAGTATTTTGCTATCGATAGGAGTACTCATTATGGGAAGACGCCCCAAGTATCTTTTGAGATCTTGTAAAGCTAACTCACAATCGGGGTTTCAAATGATTTCTTTAGGCTATTTTTTTGATATTAAAGCTGGATTTCCATAGAGAAGAAGGTAAAGAAGTTTGCATCGATCAGATGATTTGGAAATGAACCTGTGAAGAGTTGCAATCTTTCCAGTAAGCATCTGTACATCTTTTTTGGTTATGGGAGATGGTGTTTCCATGAGTACTTTGATTTGTGCCAGATCAATTTCTATACTCTTTTACTAACCAAATGACCCAGAAATTTACCCGATACAACACCAAATTGGCATTTTTATGGGTTGAGTTTCATTTGGTAAGTACGTAAGATGTCAAAGATGGTCTGTAGGTTGGTACAATAATCTTCTCGCTTTAAGATTTTGCAGATCATATCATCGATGTATACCTCCATGATTTTTCCCAAATAATCTTTAAATATTTTAGTAACCACGCGTTGATAAGTGGCCCCTGCATTCTTTATTCCAAAAGGCATTACACTGTAATAGTTGAGACCTCTTTCTGTGACAAATATTAATTTTTCTTGGTCTTCTTTGGTGAGAGAAACCTAATTATAACCGGAGGCTAGATCCATCATTGAGAGAAGTTCATGCCCTACTACAGAGTCGAGGAGTTGTGGGATCAGCGGGAGAGGAAAGTTATCTTTCAGTATAAACTTGTTGGGCTATGTAAAGTCGGCACAAACTCTGATTTTCCCATTCTTCTTTAGGACAAGCCACTATGTCAGAAACCCATTTGGGATATTTTGCTTCTCGAATAAACCCTACACGAAGAAGTTTATCAATTTTTTCATTTTCGGCTTCGTGAAGGTAGGGGGCTAAATTGTGACACTTTTGCACAACTGCTTTGCTGTCTGAAGGAGGCTGAGCTTGTGACATACGATCGAGGGATCAATGTCAGGCATTTCTTGAAAAGACCATGCAAATATGTTGACATTTTTCTTCAGAAGTTGGATCATGGTTTTTTTTTCTTCGGATGACAGATTTGAGCTAATAAAGGTATGTCGCTTGGGCCCATCAAGTTCAATGGATTCCACTACCTCAGTATCATGTTGCTCAATCGTGGGAGACATTTCCTACTGTAATTACTATGCTTTAAGAAGTTTTTCTATGTGAGAGTTGGTGGTGGTATTCTCGCACATACGTGCAACTTCTTGACTTCCCTTGATTTCATAAATTCTGTGATCTCTAAGAAATTACAAGGCTAAATGATATGTCGAAGGTATAGCCTTGATTGAGTATAACAAACTTTGACCTAAGATTTCTAAATATTTTGACTCAGCGTCTATGACAACGAATTTGAAGAAAATGGTTTCCAATCCCGCTTGAACTGGCAAGGTGATTTTTCCTGAGGTAGATTTTTTGGAACCGTTGAAACCTGTGATGATAGTTGCCGAAGCATTTACTAAATATTTGAGGTCTAGAACGTCAATTGCTCTTTTGAACAGAATATCTGCTGCGCTTCCTGTATCAACTAGAAGTGTATATAGGTAGTATTGACCTACTTTGAGCATAATGACTAGAGGGTCATCATGAGGGTACTTGGCATGACTTGTGTTACAATCTTCGAAAGAAATATGGTATGGACGTTTAGCCTTGTTAGAGCTGGGGAGAAGCTTCGTTGATTTGTCTGACGATGTCATCTTGAAACATGATGTAATTCTATCATCTTGCTTTCTTTTCATTCCTATCTCAATTTTGATCATGCAAAGAAGGCAAGATTAGCCTTATCCCTGCTCTTGTTCAACTTCTAATCTTTTGGTATCTTCCTCGAGGAACTTTTGAACGTTTTGAACGTTGACTACAAAGTTATGAAGTCTTCCAGATAGTAGGATGTGATGAAAAATCTGTATTAGAGAATAACAGTTACTAGTCTCATGACTATGCATGTTGTAATACTGGCACAAGAGTTTATTGGGTATATCAAGAATAGTTTGTGTTTCTCGATATAATTCGTCTCCCTTTATCGCTGGTAAGATAGCGGAGAGTGTGGTTGTCATAGGAGGCAAAAATGGGATGGATTTTTCTGGCTTTATGTCTATTTTTTTGACGTTGTCGGTGTTCCTTCCATGCAGCTTAGGAGTCCTATTATTAGTTGACTTTGGAGGTGGTGATGAAAATGCTTCATTGGAGTGGATGATTGAGGAGCTTTTCATCTTATCCTTTTTGGACCATTCCAATTCGATACAGTTATTAACAACATCAATCATTCCTATTACTGTCTTGGGCTTGTGCAAGGTAAGTTATTCTCAAACTTTAGAGTCGATGTGGAGTACAGAAGTGAATACTGAAAAAACTATTTTGGGATCTCAATTCTCAAACTTTAGTGTTTCTTGTAGGAAACGCTTATAAAAACTTGTCAAGGTCTCTTTCGCACCTTACTTAAAAAAGAACAAATAATCAACTGTGATCTCTCGTTCCTTAGCATGAGCATAGTTTGACTTGAAGAGGCACTGTAACTAGTTGAATGTAATAATAGAGCCTTCGAGAATAGTATGGAATCATCTGAGAGGTTCTTCTTTAAGGCTCAAGTTAATAATCTGCATAGCATGTGATTGAGTTTGGAATACAATCCAAATTTAGCTTTAAAGTGTCGAACGTGGGTGAGAGGGTCAGTGAGGCCTGCATATTGATAAAATTTTAGCATGTGGAAAATTTCCGGGATGAGCATGATTTCGAGATGATGAGAAATAGGGTTCATCACAATCCTATCGAAACTAGACCTTCGGCCTGGAATGTCAGAGTTTATGGCTTGGATCTTATTATTTATGCCATCCAAGGTAATAAATTACTGCTAAGTATTTGGTACGGCGACAACTTGGGGATCAAAGTCACTTTGCCCTAGGAGCCTACTAAGTGTTTTGCAGAACTTGTAAGGTAGTCTGCATTGCTGTTAAACGAGCTTGTCGTTCGGCTTCGATCTCCTTCTTACGGTGCTCTCGATCAAGAGTTAATTGACATTCAAGCTTATTGCGTTTCTCCGTCTCAGTGTTGAGATTCGCCCGTAGCTTTGTAAGTTGTTCTGACTCAACTGAAAGATCGAGCTGGATTCCGGTTGTAGGTCGTCTGAATGTGACCATGATTGAAATTTAGAGTAAAGTTAATGAATGCCTTAGGAAGATTTCTTTCCCGCAGACAGCGCCAAATGTAATGGCCTAATTCTATAAGCTTGAAGTAGCTTGGAATTAGCTCTTACACCAATGTACATGTGACAAAATCTAATAGAAAGCAAGGAAAGACACAGGTAATTTAGCATAGAAAACCTATGAATAGGTAAAAACCTATGACCTCGGGTTGATGATTTTTGTAATAGTGAGGTTTATTGCTTGAGGCTGATATCTTATTACAAGTAATCTCTTGACCTAGAAATGCTTGATCCTGTGAATAAGAAGTTTGAAGTTTTGAGGATCTAGAAAATATAATTTTTTTGGTGATTTCTCGTATAATTTTTTGGTCCTTGTCTCTTCTGGAACTTCTTCTTTATATAGGTCTTCTCCGCAGTTCTTCATCGTGCTGAAGCACGTTCTCCGAACCATGTGGTTAGTATTGGTTGACTGAGTAACTATTAAGTTCATGGGAGACAGGTGTCTTTGAGTTGTTCAGGTTTTTCTATTTGAGCTCGACCCACGTTCTTCATCAGTTCGAGGAGTAGATGGCAATGTTGACTGGATAAGTCATGTGAGAATGCGCTAGTCTGATATGGAGGTAGTTCGATCTGGAGATAGCTTGATTTGGGTAAGGTCGAAGGGTAGGTCCCTTCAATAAGCAAAGAAAAATTTGTTTCTTTTAAGCTTCTTATCCCAAGACCACCCTCCTCTAATGGCTTACACACTCGTTTCCATGCAATAGTGACTACTTTTTTCTTTTCGGGGTTTCTACTCCACAGAAAATTTCTTAAGATACCTTCACATTCTTGAATGATTTTAGAAGGCCACTTAGAGATAGACATGTTATATATAGAAATGTTGGAAGGAATAGACTTAATAAGTATAAGTCTCCCTTGATAAGATAATAACCTTCATACCCATTCTACTGCTCTCTTCCTCTTCTTATCAACAAATGGTCTCAAATATGCTTGCCTTGACCTTTCCCTGCATTATAGGAACCCCAAGTAAGTTTTAGGGAACACACCATGCCTGAAGCCAAACATAGAGCAAATTTTATTTTTTTCTTGTATTGTTCATAGCCCCAAAGAACAACTTACTCTTATCTGCATTTATATGCTGACCAGATGCTAATTGATAAGTTTTTAAAAATTCCACCAATCTTCTAAGACCCCTCACACCCCCATTTGCAAAAATCAAGATTTTGTCTGCAAAGAGAAGGTGATTAGGATCAGGAGTACCTCTCAGATTGATCATAGGCTGAAGCTGACTTATATGTTCTTCAATCCCTTGTTCAAAGCTTCTTTTACCAATGTAAATAACAAGGGAAAAAAAGGATCTCCTTGTTTAAGGCCCCTGGTAGTAAAGAAATAGCCACATGGTCCCCCAATAATTAACACATATATCTTTGCCCTTTGCAAAAGAGTCTGAATCTAGCTAACCCATATTCTGTCAAAACCAAACTTGATCAACACTTTACTCAAGAATTCCCAGCTAAGAGTATCAAACGCATGTGATATATTAATCTTTAATCCCATGTTTCCACCCCTTTTCTTGGTTTGAAGTTCATTTACCATCTCAGATGCCAGACCTATATTACCTTGGATATTTTTACCATGAACAAATGCCCCTTGCTCAGGGCTAATGAGTTTATCAACTATAAGTTCTAGCCTTGAAGCCATGATTTTGGTTATGATTTTGTAGCTGAAATTGTGTATGCATAAGGGTCTGTAGTTCTTCAACTTCTTTGCATTCTCCTATTTAGTTAGAAAATTAGAATTATATCCAACAGGCAGAGTATTGTCTGTAAAAAATGATGAGATATTTCTGATGACATCTTTGTAAATGACTTCACAGTATTGTTGATAAAAAAATACCACCAAATCTATCAAGCTCAGGTGCACGCCTCTTCATTTAATTGTTTCACCATGTCCTTAGCTTCATTTTCTGATAGACATTTTAGATAAGGTCCTGCGACTGACCTTCAAAAAAGCTCATTCTCTATTATTATATAACGTTTTGATTAATCGATCAGTCTTCATTTCTCATTAATGTCTTCCAACAGCTCGCCTTTGAAATCCCTTGTTGATTATGTTTATACCTACAAAATCGATACTAGGGGTGGAAATGACTTCGATCCAGAAGTATCAAGCTTATATTTTGACAACTCCCACAAGGTTTGCAAGGGAATTGGCATGCTCATTTTCTCCTCAAGGCAGATATTCCAACGTAGCCTATTGTAGCCTATTCATCCTTTTGACCACTAGTGCTGCATAGTTGATCAATCTTCATTCTTCATATATCGTTTTAAGTAATGACACACTATTAAAAGTAGTGAGTTCGTGAATTTAGAAATTTTGGGTACTCTAATTTCTAGTGCCATATCCAATCTGTGA
Source organism: Kingdonia uniflora (assembly GCA_014058105.1). NCBI lineage: Eukaryota > Viridiplantae > Streptophyta > Magnoliopsida > Ranunculales > Circaeasteraceae > Kingdonia > Kingdonia uniflora. The sequence continues at coordinate 3,553,648 of JACGCM010000622.1, forward strand.
ATGATAGCTTCACACGCTATAGCATTGTTGGACACCTCAAAATCCAACCTGATAGATTTCTCAATCCTATCATTAAAGGGGTGAACATTTCCTATTCTAGATCCTTCCTGCCCAACCGATCCATCGGTCTGTAACCACCATCCTTTCTTCGAGATCCAATCTGATTTCTCCTTTAATTGCTTTTCTACTAGTTCGGGATCGTGTTCTTCCCAACTAGGATCTTCTACTGGGAAATCATCCAGAAAATTGGCCACTACTTTTCCCTATTTTAAGATTAGCTGGTCAAATCGTACATCGTGCTCCCCCAAACTGACTGGCCATTTTTGGACTCGATGAGACTTTTCCTTTTTCGATAAGACTTCTCGAAGCAGAAAATTTGTAATTACTCGAATCTAGTTGGCCTGAAAATATTGTTTAAGTTTTTATGAGGTATTAATAAGGGTAAAGAGGAGTTTCATGATCTTCAAATATCTATTTTTGGTCGGTTTCAGGTTTTTACTGATGAAATAGACAGGTTTTTTGACCTTATCCTTAACTTGAATAAGAATTGAACTGTGGAAAATTTATGTGACTGCAAGGTATACATCGAGTTCTTCTTCTTCTTATGAGGTACTTATGATGGGAGCTTTCCTCAAATACTTTTAAGCTCCTAGAATGTGATAAATCGTCGTAAGCCTAATAAAATCCTACTTAGAAAATTAATATAGTAAAGGTCAAGTAGGGTGTCAATCCACTGAGGGGTATGTTGTTCTAGGGTAAACTAAAATCTAGGGAAAAGTGGATTTTGTTTTGTTAAAAATCTATGCTAAACTAGGTATTGCAAGTCGGGTATTAAGGGTAACTAGACCTTTAGATTCCATACTATATTAGTATATTAATGTTTAATTTAATAGGCTTTCAGTCTTCTCCTTGAATTTTCTCTTTCGAGATGAATTCGCAAGGTTTAAAATTCTTTTTTGATATTTCCACTTGAAACAAATCAGGGAGCCTAATTTATTGAGATCTAGACTCAAATTCATGGTTGATGGCCTAGGGCTTACTCCTTGTTAAAGATTAGAATAATCCCTAGGTCTGAGGTTACTAAGTGGACTAAGAAACCAGATACTTTTCAGGACACCAATATCCTTTCCAAGTTAGAATTGTCCTCCTCCTCTCCCGACTTATTGGGTTCAGGAGAGTTGAAGAACAATCCTGAAGAGTGTGCATAGACCTCCGGGTCAAACCTATAACCTGCAAGAAAATCCAAATATAAACCTATAGAGCTTCCACCTCAGATCTAGTATGAGGGAATTAGCCCTGTAATATCTTACTAATCAATAGATTGATATAAATTGACTAATCTAATCATAAATTAAAATATGAGTTAAGAGTGGTACAAACTCCGTTCTTATTCTCCAAAATAACCCTGAAACAAAATGTAGGTTTGGAGAGGAAGAACAGATCATTAAATAGAAAACGTTGAAGTTTGAAGTGTACCCCTAGTCTTATCCAGTAGTGAAAGACAGACATTTAGTGAAGTTTTACTCTCCTTAGATTACCTCGGTATGTGTACCAAAATTCTATAGCTTTCGGCCACCGATAACCAGCGATCGCTGGTGGTAGGCTTTATTCCGGCCGTGATTGTCGGTGGGTGGTGGCCGGAGTTCACCAAACTGCTGAGTTTTTCTCCACTTGATGATTAAAGTATAAATTGACATTCATCCTCGTACTCCCTTCTCTCAGTGATGATCTTGATTTTCATATAGCCCAACTAATCTAATTTAGATAAAAATTGCTCTACTGAACTTCTAGAATTCCTCAGTGTGGTTCTTGTGCCATTTTAGCTATGATTTGGCCATTTTCTTGCCAAATTAACTCCAGTAGAGTAGAAAACCTAAAATTGAGATAACTAGGCAATAATTATATAAAAATTGTCTCAGGGCGGTCAAAATAACCTATGAAAAAGGCTTAAATTCTGTACAAAAATGTACTTTTCAAATACCTCCAAATTTTCCTTTTTGCTCGTCCCCCGTAAAAGAAACTAAACTACTAAATTAAAGCCACTTTCACAGGTATCGTAATTGCATTTAGCATATACAGTAAGCTGTTAAACCCTCAGGGTCCCTGGTAGATGAGTTTAGTCTTGTAAGGTTTTCCAGTATTACTGCCCTCAAAAATTGAACAACTTTATAATTCTAGTATTTTGAACTAATTATTTTGATATATCAACAACTCCTATTAACCTTAGATGCATTGTAGATAGTTCCCAAAAAAGTCTTTAGTTTATTTATCAGTTTAAGAGGGTTTACCAAAATATTTAGGCAAAACTGAGGAGAAAATGAACTTCACTACAATGACTTACCATTAATACTCCCGGTTATATTTTTGAGTGTGTATTGTCTCAGCTCCAGTTCTATCTGCCAGAAGATTATTATTTAAATGTTTAAAAGTTGTTAGCAGGAGAAGATCTTACTCTCTCAATTCACTAGCCTGCTTTAATTAGTTGGATCAGTAACACTTATACTTTTACTATCAATTTTTTTAATAATGATTCATCTGTGTCTAATTGGTCGACAGTCCATACCAGTTGGCTCTGGGTACTAGGATTTGGAGTTCCATCATTACCTAGATTTTAGGTTCACACAATTATTTATATACTTAATACTCTGATAGCTTTTCTTCTTTGATTACTTTTTTTTTGAATCACACTGTGTTTATTTGCTAATAAACTATTTTAGGTAGTTAGTTCGTTACTGTAATGGCCTAATTCTGGGATTCAGACTTTGCCTTTACACCAAATATATCTAGAGCGCTCAAGAACAGTAAACAATAATCAATAAAATAATTTATCGTGAAAAACCTTTGAATAGGTTAAAAACTACGACCTCTCTTAAGAATTTTAAGAAATAGAAGATGATCTTATTGAGGTTGCTAACTTATTACAATAAGTACTTTGAGTACGTAGAATTTCAGAGTAAGGATTCTTCTGTATAGAATTGCATGTCCGTAATCTATAGTTCTATGGTCCTATATATAGGTCTTATAATATGCACATTCGATGACCATCAAGATTCTTAATGGTGGACATTACAAAGTATATGTAAGATATTATTTGGCTTGATAGTGTAACGTTCTAACCACTATTACTGTACAATAGCTCTATTGATGACTGTACATTTGCGTAAATTAAACTATTATTGTAGATGTTGAAAGCGATGACTCGAACTGAGGAATATTGAATATGAATTTAGTAGTGTTTTTTGTATGCTGATGAGGTCCAGGATGAAGCTTTGAGTCCAAGATACGAAATAAGCTATTACAAGATGGCTTTCAACCAATAGTACGAGTAGCATCTGGGGTGAGTGGTGTTGGTTGAGAAACTCGTATTGCATGTATCTCTTAGTATTTATGTTTTATTTCTTTCTGTGCCACATGCTCTATTGGTGAGGTTGAAAGTTAAAATATTGGTCGAAGATGACGCATGAGTCCGAGATGCGGAATAAGCCACTACAATTTCCCCCTCTCAGCCAACAGTACGAGAAATATTATAGGCGAGTGGTGTTGGTTGAGAAGTAGAATTAATTACTGTAGTTAATATCTGAGACTCATTTCCAATATATATTTATAAGTATCTTGTTTGTGCCTTTTGGGTTTCCCAAACCAATGGTTCTAGTCAATGTTATTACATGGGGAATCTTGTTGACATTGGGAATTTGGAGAGTCGCCTTTAATGCTGACCGTAGTATTAAGAGGATCTTGATTTGTGCATGATGAGCCAAGTCTTCTTCTTGGATCTTCTTCTGTATTTTACTATGGTAAACTATCTTACTGTATTTTTGAGTGTTAGAGAACATGGTGACGACAAGGACTCAAGCTCAGGAGTCTAGGATTTGTTGGAAGATGGAAGAACTGCGCATCAGGTATTTTGGATACCAATCATTCTATCTTCCAATGCCAATTCTTATATCTCCCACCTACCATTGTATATCACATAAAGAAGTGATGGAGGTGGGGAATGATCATTATCGGATGGTACATTTCTACTATCTGCTGACGCCATAGGCAGAGCGTCGAAATGATCTTTGGTTGCCAGCGGAGGAGGCTATGATAATTGAAGATGAAGCGACAGGTATTTGTCCGAGGGAGTCTTGTTGGTACCCTTTTAATGAGTGGGCCTTGCTGAAGAAATGAGGCCTTTCGCATGTCACTAGTATGCGGGGTAAGGGGTATGGTGGAAGAGGTGGCGATAATGGAGGGGATCATTTTCTTCTATGGACCACAAATTTTGGCCATGAAGAAGATCTTTTATCTGTGATTTTCAGTTTTAATAGTTTCCTAGATCTTGTAGCATGGGATCAGGGTTTGGAAGTTGCTTCAATTTTTTATCATCTTCTCTGTGGGCTCCTGGAAAGCAATTCGAACTGTAACTTTGTGAAGTAATCTATTGATATTTATTGGGAACTTTTTTTTATCTGTAAAGTATTCTGTAAGAAAAATCTTTGAACTAATGAAATGTCGATGTTCTGGTATTCTGTATCCTAGTATCGAGCTTGTTTGTGTAGTTTTCTGGTGTAAATTAGGGGTTTGTTAATAGGAATTAGGTATCATGGGGTATGATGGGGAAAAATGAGTTGTAAAGAGTTCAGTGTGCATGATTGCAAATGGTAATAATAGGTGAGTTTTGAAAATTTAGAGGAGTTTGAAAGCATGACTTGGAGAAAGTAATTATATATCATTTTCTACAATCTTTGCATTCAAACTGTATGATAGAGTATTTCGAACTGTAAAAAAGGGTTGATATTGATCTGTAGGTGCTACTGCTGGATTTGCTGGATCTTGAATGTTACCATCTTTATATTTGCTCGTATAAAATATGAGGAGACATTTCATACTATGGAAAGGATGACTTGTCACAATATTCTGCATTTGATGTAGATATTCTGCTGACCTGAAAAAAAATTCAAAATATTTCTCACAACAAAATTTGTAGGGTGATCTGGATTTGCGGAGATCTTCCTCGTGGCAACAAGTAGTAATTCCTTGCTATTGCGATTAGTATCGTTTGTAGGGATAATCTTGTTCTGAAGGTAGTGTGTTTAAACATGATGAGGACTCGTGCTCAGTGTACTCAGCAGGCAGTAGATGGTCATTTCCATATCGAGGTTACTAAACTTCGTGAGCGATATTTTTGTCAATTCCCTTATGATGTTATACTTCCAGAGTTGCCATTGAATCTAGTTAAATTAGATAATGAAGGTAAGCGTGTAGAGTATGATCATTTTTTTTGCTGCGATGTATTTCAGAGGTCCTTGGTGAGTGTCACGGTGTGAAAACTGAATGTTTGACAGCTCAAGTGTGATAAGATCGTTAAAGAAGATGCAAGAGCTATAAATGGAGAGATAATTCTGTGTGGGAAGATGTACCATCGAGGTTGCTTTAGATGTAACTGGTGAGCTCGGTAAGTTTAAAGTATGAGAGCTCATACGAATTATTCTATTTTTAGTCTTGTGTAGGAACAAAAATAATGTAAGGTGTGGAATTTTGAGAGAATAAAGTAATGTGATGTCTCGATCTGTTTGAATAAGAGTAAAGTATTCTGTTTAACTCTTTGTTTACAGATATTGTGGAAGACAGCTGTAGGATTTTATCAACTGTATAGATATCTTCGAATTTTGAATATTGATATGTTTTAGGAAAGTTTTACGATCTTGGTAAGGTATAAAAGTAAGGTGATTGGTCGTTTGTACTGTGGTTAAGGAAGAGGTGCAGAATTTTTTAATGGTAGATAATAGGGACCGACATGATGACAGCAGGCGTTATCACAGAAGTTATGATGATGCCATTAACTGAATAGACATACCTGCAGAGATAGTAGGGGTGACGAACACGTGTCTGAAGGAGCCGTCGTTTCACAAACCGAGGGGGAGTACAAAAATGCACCTCTCTCTCCCTCATAAATTATCTACAGCTTCAGATAGAAAAACAAGTGGTGTAAATCTTATTTCCAAGGAGAGGAAATGATTGAGCTCTGAGTATGATTTGAGAAGGAAATTTTTATCAGGCAATAAAAAACTGTCGAGGAAGCGACGGGGCCGCTCAATCTTGGCAAGGCATCCTGGCAAAGTAGAAAACTGTTGTTCTTCAAGTATAGGTTAGTAATATAAAGCCCTGCCATTTGATTTGTTTTGTAATCAAGATGATATTTGTAGATATGTGTAGTAACCTGTTTGATGTGTAGTAACCTGTTTGATATGTGTATCTGGTAATGTAGGGGTTTTGGTTTTTTTTTTTGAAAGAACAAGATAGAGTTTTAGAGTTGGAGAATTTTTATATATGAACAGTCTGTAGAGAGAAAAAATGTTTGCTTGAAGAAGGAGAGGGAAAATTGAAATGATTAAATTTTATTTTTTCTTGTTTTGGGAATTTATAAAATAGACATGTTGACTGGGTAGAAGGTGGGTTTATTTTATCTGTATGCAATATAGAGATAATGATAAAATATGTTTATATATCTGTAGGTTTGATATGCGTTCTAAACCTAGTATTCTCACCAGTAAATTTGTAGTATCTTCCAGTTCTGAGGAAATATCGTTGTAAAGGAAGGGGGATGAGTTTAATGTGATGGAGGAAACTGTAAACAGTCTAGAGATAAGCATAGAGGGTGAGGGACCCAGTAAAATTGAGGAGGCAATAGAGAGGGAGGATAGATCATAGAATGAGAAAGTCCTTATTATATACCCAGAGGGGGTAGATATAGGGAAAGAATACTGAAATATAAAAATAAATTATAGGGAGAATGGGGAAGTTATGTGGAGGATCAAGGTCTCTGGTTCAGGGCCTATATCCTCGGTAAAGGGAAGAGGTTGTATACTACCAAGTCACATGCTTGTAGAAGTGGAAGAAGGATATAGGGATTAGTGAGGAGGTTATTATCTAATATTATAATGGTCTCGGGTTATTAGGTCTGAGTGATGGGTTTTTATGTTTTTTGAATCAGGTCATATATGGCCTTATAATTTCTCTGACCTTCTTTCAGAAAGGGGTTATGAATGTATTACAGTGTTGCCCTGCCCAGTTAAATGAGAATGTTTATGAAATGATGAGGGTATGTAAGGTACTAAATGAAAAATGGAGGAAGGAAGGGACTGCAAAGCAGTTCGAACCTGAAGATATGATGAAGTTTTATAAATGGAAATATGTCGAAGGTCGAAGTAATGGTTACCTGTATAGAGATTCAGCTAGGCAGAAATTATTTGATTTCAAATCCGTAGGTAAACTATGGAATGACCACCTTGTGTGCGTAGAGGGTAACTGTATGCAGGTTCCTGATGAACCAGCGCTCAAACTAAACCATAGATATTATAATCTGAGTAAATAATGTTGACCAATCTTCAAATAACTAATAACTTGTCTTCGATCTGCTACTTAATACTATGTTCCTTATTTTGGCAGAACCTAAGCCTTCATTTACTCCTGATAAGGTGAGTCGGTTCGACTATGTTGCTCGAGATTAGGACGAGCTAAGGCAGGTACTTGGTGAGCTTGGTATCCGTAGGGATAAAAGGGTTGATTTTGTAGTTCCCACAGTTCAACGAGCTCACAAAAAATGAGTTATGGTTTAAGGGAAAGTTTACCTGACTGTGGATGATGTTCTTAGTCTTCCACCTCATGTACCTCAGACCACCAAGCGGAATAATTGGAGGTTTGGGAGGTCAACTCGGCAGAGTACTTCTATCACTGGGGTGGCAGCCACGGCACAAGAGATCACAAAGTACTTTTCTGGCGATATGGAGGAGAAACTTGAAGTGAGTGCGGTTTCTTCTGCTGAGGTCGAGAAGAGCTTGATGAAAAAAAAAGGCATGATGAAGAGGGTAGTTCTCGAACAAATCCTCATGCCGCAGCTAAGAGGAAAGAATTAGGGCTAAAATAATGTTTGATGGCTGGGACGGATCTGGAGCAGCTCGATGATGAGTATTACGAACATACTTTTGTTGTACGTTCATGGAATCCTTAATTGTCTTTGTATTCAGATTGAAAATTGTTGTGCTAACTTTGTCTCTGTATGTTTGTACTTGCAGCTCTCAATGATGTTGAAGGGTGTAAAAAAATATCTGGAAAAGAGGAACCAGGAGTTCGGTGTCCTTATAGCAAAATTTGAAGTTCAATCTGCTCGTATGAAAGAGTTTGAAGATCAATCCGCTCATGTGAAGGAGGTTGAGGCTGAGCTCAAGTTGGAGAAGGAGAAGAGAGCTGAAGAAGCTAAAGCGACTACAGAGCTCGTAAAAAAACATTTAGATTTGTTGGAGCATGATAATGTGATGTCAAAATTGGTTGAGGCCCTTAAAGCGGAACAATATCACTTTGTCCAATCTTATTATGATTTTGGATTGAGTCTAGCTGATATGGAGCTAGGCCGGGTCAGTAGGTACAAAGAAATAGTTTTCCCATCAGAGGTTCCGGAGGAAGTGATGCCTTATACTGGTATTTCTCCTTAGAAAACATTAGAGCTTCCACCAAAAAGTGTTGAGCCAGTCTGAGTAGCTAAAAAAACATTGGATCCTCCTTCTAAACATATTGTTCCAGGTCATCTGGCTGGGAAAGCATTAGATCCTCCATCTGAGATAGAAATCAACAAGAATCTCTAAACCTTATGTGGAATTCTATTTTTGATTTGATGCAGTTTGTGTGATATTAATGTGATTGTACTATGTATTGTCGAAGTTGGAGTAATGATTTGAAACATATTCCTTTTGGATGTCTGTATTATAACAAAATATTTGTACTCTGTATAGGAGATAGAGCGACTGAGAAAAACAAATTCCGAACTGGGGAAGTCATTGATTAGAGCGAGGGATTTTATGGCTCGTATTTAACAGGTACTTAATAAAACTGAATATGAGATAAGGCAATTTAAGTTGAATTTAGAGAAAACTTTTAAAGAGTTAAATGATCTCCAGTATAGATTTGCTAAGATAAAAATAAAAAGGGATGAAGTGTTAAGAAAGGAAGATGAAAGGAGGGTATTAGTACAAAAACCAAAATAGTTGACCTGTTTTAACAACCTGAGTGATAAGGCCAGGTGTCAAAGTATATTAATAACTCTGACATTGTATTTTGAGGTCGAAGTAGATATTGAATGAGGGTTAAAAAAAGCTTATGTAGAGCTTTTGAAAAAGAGAGGTATAGTTTCGGACCCAGCTTGAGTTATGTTCTTAACTCAAGAAGCACGTAATCATCATAGTTTAGAGGTGAGAAAGTGTTCTGCTTGAGCTGGTATGTCTGTTGTATGGGGTGATGTAGAATCTTTATCTGATGCTTTTGGCTTTATGTAGGAACAGAGGGCCATAAGAATTATATTTTTCAGGATAAGAAAAGAGCAAATAGAGGTCCAAAAGCGATTAGATGGTGAATTAAAGGGGTTACAGGACGAGTTACTACAATACGTGGAGCAGAAAATGTTTTTAGCAACGCGATTGTCAAAAGAAGTGATTATTCAAATGAAGGTAGAAGCTTATTTAAGGGCTTTAGGTGTATTACAGAAAGAAACACGCCAGCGGCTATACCAATCGTATATGACATTGAAGGAGCCACTATATCATTCACGAGCAAAAGTCGCTGCTCGAACAGAACATGAACGCCATATAGACAGTATTATTGATTTTTATAGGGGAAAACTGGCTAGGGTAGAGAACAAATTTAGAAAGTTCGTGACGGAATGTGGGAAGGATTTTGCTGTAGAGAACGCCAAGGCTGAGGATATGTCATTTACCAAAGGTGATGGAGAAATTGTTAGTAAAAAACTCATTTTGAACCTGAGGTAACTGTCATCAGAAGAGGGTGATGGGGAGGTCAAAAGTCTGATACCCCAATCGCGGCGTAAACAATGTCAGTAGGAGGTGGTGACCTTTACGACTCCGGTATGTTCAAGTAACGAATAGAAAGAGTTCGAGAGATAAAGGGCAGTCTTCTCATTTCTTGAAGAATCAAAAATAGGTTATTCTCGCTTTCCCTTTACCAGCCATGTATATGTGTTAGATCTTTGTATACAGTTGTAGATGATAAATAAAATATTTTCTCTGTGATGATGAATAGAACAATGTATCGATATTACTCAGATACCATGTTCTTGATTTAAACTTGTTAACTGTGGTATGTAATCTATTGGTATAATCGAACTATTATAAATGCAAGCTGTTATGACAGGTAGAACTGATAGCTATTCAAAGTTGGTGTGACTCGCTATGCGTCCAAAATGGACAATTGAACGGTGAACTAAGTTCGTGTAAGAGGGCACTAAAAAGCGCTATTGGATTGGAAAAAAAGCATGAATGCGGTGATAGCTCGAGAATGAAACATAGGAGCTCGATTGTCTGAGGAACTACAGAAGAAAAAGGCTGATCTAGCCAGCGGACTGAGAAAAATAACGAAGTTAAAAGAAATTATAAGTAAGAAAGAAGTTGGGTTTACAGGTAGCTCGAGGCAAGCAAGCCAGCAAGGGGCGGAGTTGACATCTGCTCGAGTTCGAATTACAAAACTGCTGGTGGAATTAGAGGAGGAAGGTAAGACTACAAAAGACTTACAATTCCAAGTAAATGTACTTGAAGCGGTGATAGCTGATATGCTAGCTCGCGCTTCTAAGTATGAAGTCCTGTGGCTATTTGCGGATGTATTGAAAAAGAAGATGGAAGAAGCCCGTAATAAACATAACAAAAACACAAATGAGGCTTGTAATAAAGTAGTGACTCTAGAGCATACCAGACAGGTATTAAAGTTAAAATTTTAAATACCTTGGAGCACCTAGAAGAGAATGCATAATTGCATGATGCAAATACAAATTAGATGCTGACCTATTACAGGGGAGATACGTCTTGATGAGAAGGTAGAATGGGAGAATCGGGAATCGGGAATTGTAATAGCTTATTTTGCATCTCGGACTCAAAGCTTTATCCTTAACCTCATCAGCATACAGGAAAAACTATTAAAGACATATTCAATATTCCTCAGTTCGAGTTATCGCTTTCGACCTTCACAACAACAGTTCGATTTACGTAAGTGTATAATCATCAATAGAGCCACTGTACATCAACAGAGGTTAACACGTTATATTATCGAGTCAAAGAATATCTTACATATACTTTGTAACGTCCACCATTAAGAATCTTGATGGTCATCAAATGGTCATATTATATGACCTATTTATAGGACCTGAGAACTATAGATTACGGACAGGCAATTATATACAGAATATTCCTTACTCCAAAATTCCACATACTCAGAGAACTCATTGTAATAAGTTAGCAACCTCAATAAGATCATCTTCTCTTTCTCAAAATCCTCAAGAGAGGTCGTGGTTTTTTGACCTATTCAAAGGATTTCCAAGCTAAATTATCTTGTTGATTATTGTTTACTGTTCTTGAGCGTTCTAGATACATTTGGTGCAAAGGCTAAGCCTGAATCCCATAATTAGGCTATTACTTTCGGCGCCGTTTGTGGGAACCGAAGTTCTCAAACCCATTCTCTCAGAAACCACTGATCATCTTCATTCAGAATATCACCTCTGAGTCAGAGCACGCTGATAATTCAAGCAGAAGAAAATGCCACACTAGCAGATCGACGGGCCACTTTAAATTCTAAAATAGAAAGACATGTTACTTTGGAGTAGCAGCTAGTGAGTGTATAGGACGTACTGAACGTTTTACAGGGTCAGCAGGTCGCCGCCCAAAATAACAAAGCCGTATAACCTGAAGGCCCGCGAATCTCCGTTTATGACATAATAGGACCTCCTCTGGAAGGCAATCACGTGGGGGGTGCTCTTCGATCTAACCATCATCAATAGGAAATGGAGCCCATCCCGATCCAGGAGGCCAACCAAAAAGTGGATGGCAACCCAACGGGAGTCAGACAGGCTGAAAATCAACCTCGAAGAGTTCGAGTCCCAGCAAAAGAACGTCTAAGTGAAGGGAGTGGCGATTATAATCCTGGAGAAGGATGCATCACACGCCCGACCACCGCAGCTCGACAATATGTGCCTCAGGAATATGTTGATAGGCGAATAAAAGAATTACTCGAAGCACAGACTCCGACTAAAGGAATCCATAACAGATTAAAGAGAAGCCCGATCGAACAAAAGTTGTTCAATGGCGAGGTCCCCACCGGGTTCCATACTCTAAAGATCTGAAAATATAAAGGAACTGATCTAGTAGAACACGTCCAAGAGTTCCAAGATACTTTAGGCCTACATTCCATGTCCAACCATATTTTAAGCTGACTCTTTCCGACCAACTTATCAGGCGGGCCCCTGCGATGGTTTCACTACCTAAAGGATCCATCACAACTTTTAAATAGCTGCGCGAACTCTTCATCAGGAATTACTCACACAATAGAGACAAAGAAGAGAATTTATACTCTCATTTTAGCCTTAAGCAGATGCCTGAAGAAAAGCTCAAGACATTTACTAATAGGTTTTGGAGTTAGGCCGAAAGGTAGATCGGCTCGACCAGAAGATTACTATTTTAGCTTTCACTAATGCTTTACTTATTGATGGAAGGGCGAAAGAGTACCTCATCCTAAACAAGCCAACAACTCTGGAAGACATGATCGAAAAAGTTAACGGGTATATCAACCTGGAAAAAATGGTGTCTGACGCAGAAACCTTAAAAGTTAACATAAACAGCTCGAGATCAGCCAACTTGCCAAGATTTTAATGGTGCCGTCGATTAGGAAGGAGACAAGAAACTGAAAAAACCTAACTGATAGTGACATCAAAAAAGGAGTAACTTGCCAAAGCCCTGTCTACCCAAAATGAATATGACCATAGCAAGCATTTATCCTATACTTCAGAAGGATAGGTTTTTCTGCAATGTACTGTATCTTCAACCCATTGAGAACAAACCATATTACATTCACCACAAGGTCAGATATCAGGAAATAGAAAATTGTTTTACCTTTCAGCGATTGTTGGAGTATATCTTCATTGATGGACGAATGCATGAGTGCATTGTAGACGTCAAAAGTTACAAGAACGAGAGTTAAAAGCTTCCTACAGAAGCTATAAGAACCGAAGAGCCGACAAGAGAGAAATACTTATACCATATGTCGATCTGCCACTTCGTTGAGACTCAGATCGTCAACCAATCGAATAGAAGCAAAAGAAGACGTGTCGGCCAATGTCACAACCTATCCATGAAATACAAAGAAGCTTGTTTACTTCCCGTATCCAGCTCTCAGCGAATAGGAATTTATTTTGACAACTGTGATGTTCGTCATATCTACTATCCTCACCATGATGCTTTGGTGATCATGTTAAAAATGAGAAATATGATGCTCTACATGATGATGATAGATACTGGTAGTATTATCAAACTACTTTTTCAAGGCATGATTGATCAGATGGGATTGGCTGACAAGGTACAGCCCAGTGACATTTATATATGTGGATTAAATAGATCTTGAGAAGAACGTGCAGGAAAGATTATACTTCCTATCACGGCAGGTCCGGTGACACTCGACATTGTCTTTTATGTTATTAATACAAAATCCTATTATTTAGGGATAATGGGACATTGTTGGTTACACAATATACGAGCTATCCCATCCACCTATCATTTAGTACTGTGATTTGAATGGAATGATGGCATATATGAAATCAAAGGAAGTCAGAAGCTAGCTCAAGCATGAGAAAACTCTGTCGTCTTCGTTCCAGAATCCTCGGGGACATAGCTCACATAGCAATTACAGAAAATAACATGGTACACTACAAAAAACTATAAAGTAAACTCTACAAAAAACCATTTGCCAAGTACGGAAACGACATAGTACGTCGAAATTAGTAGAGAAAAGCGAGGAACATGCGTTGGAACTCTTCTGCCAACGGCAGAACGAGATGCCCTCATCCAATTCCTTAAAGACAATAGTGATGTCTTTGCTTGGATCTTTCACGAGATGCCAGTCATTGATCCAAATCTGGCATGCCATAAGCTCAATTTGAAAGATAAGGCCGAAGCTGTCAAACAAAAGCAGAGGACCTTAGCACCAAGATTCCGTGAAGAAGTCAATAAAAAAAATCAACAAACTCATCAAAGTTGGCTTCATCAGAAAGGCCAATTACTCATAATGGATCTCAAACATTGTGGCAGTCCCAAAGAAGAACGGTAAGATCAGGGTGTGCGTAGATTTTGCAGACCTCAACAAACATACTCCAAAGGATAGTTTTCCACATCTTATCATAAACCATCTACTCAATTCTACTGTGGGAAATGAACTCCTGTCCATGATGGATGCCGTATTAGGATACAATCAGATACTTATGCTACCTGAGGATCAAGAGATGACAGCTTTCATTACAGAACAGGGCATATACTGCTATAAGGTTATGCCTTTCTATCTCAAGAATGTTGGATCCACCTATCAACATTTGATGACACTGATGTTCAAAGATTACCTCAGAAAAATAATAGAAGTTTATATTGATGATATGTTGTATAAAAATCTTAAGAAGGAGAACCATATTACAAACTTGCGAACTACTTCAAAATTCTTCGTTTCTACAAGATGAGACTCAACCCAAAAAAATGCCAGTTAGGGGTCCAGTCAGGAAAAAATTTAGGAAATTTTATCAGTAAGAGAGATATAGAAGCTTATCCAGATTTTATTCGCGCACTATTGTTTATGCCTTCTCCGAAAATAAAGAAAGACATACAGAAATTAGCAGGCAAGATTGCCGTAATAAATCATTTTATTTCAAAGTCTTCAGATCGATGTCGATGGTTGTTCAACCTATTGCGTGAAGGGACAACAAAAGAGAAGTCTAAAAAGGATCCTGAGATCGAGTGGACAATAGAGTGTGAAGTAGTATTTCAGGAACTCAAACTTCACTTGGGATCACAGCCAGTGATGGGTACACCTAATGAGGGGGAAGAACTCACTATATATCTTGCAGTTACAGATGAATCATTAAGTTATGTTCCCATTCGACTTGATGGGAAGACGGAAAAACCTGTCTACTTCATCAGCAAAACTTATAATCCAGCAGAGTCCCGGTATACCAAGATCAAGAAATTGCACTTAGCTCTCGTGCACACATCGTAAAAATTAAGATAGTATTTTCAAGTACATTCAGTTCGAGTGGTGATAAATTATAGTTTGCGGGATATCTTATCCAAACGGGAAAAATCCACACGAGTACAATAATAGTCGGTCACTCTTGGGGAACATGACATACATTTTGAGCCACGACATTCTGAAAAAGGTCAAGGAGTAACAAACTTCCTTATGTACTTCCCAGTAGAAGATCCAGACTGGGAAGAAGATAGCACGGATACCAATGAGGAATAATTCGAAGAAAAGTTCAAAGAAAAGTCAAACTGGATAACTCGAAAGGGGTGGCATCTTTTAACTTATTGATCATCCGGACCTGCAGGATCCAGAATTTAAATCGTGCTTATCACACCCTCCAATGATAGGAACGAGAAAGCAGTCAGGCTCAATTTCAAAGCTACCAACAATGTGGCCGAGTATGAAGCAATGATTCACGGTCTAGATATGGCTCTTGAGATTGGAGTCTTTGAGCTGTCTGTATGCACGGACTCTTTACTCATCGTGAACAATTTTACAAAAAAATCCCAAAATAACGGAAAGATGATTGACTATGCAGCAGCAGTAGCCGACAAAATGAGCAGATTTTAAAGAATTACTATCAAACATTTACTGCACGGAGAAAATGGACATTCTGACTCTTTCACGTATCTGGTAGGAATCCTTGGTACGGAAGCTTGTTATCTGAAGATCGAAGTATTAACCACCCCCAGCTTTAACATCATAAGCTCAAATTCTGTTAATACTGAGGGTGTTAAAGAAGACGACGACGACTAGATACTACCTTTCCTCAAGTATATTGGGACTAAAAACACGTTTGACGGCGAACTCCCAATAGATCCCACTGAAAGGAGATGCGTACTTGATAATGCTAAGCGGTACCGCATAGAAGATGGTCTCCTATAAAAAAAATTGGTCACAGGTCCGTATCTTGAATGCTTGTCAAGCAAAGAAGCTTAAAAACTTCTACACGAACTCGATGAAAGCACTTGTGGTTCCCATGCAGCAGGACGATCTCTAGCCAATCGAGCTCTTACTCTAGGGGGTCTTTTGGCCTAAAATAAAAGCTCACGCAATGAGCTTGCAAGCAAGTGCGATGTCTGTCAACGACATGGCCCCCAAATTAGAGCTCCAGCCATGGAACTCCATTCCAACAATGTTGTCTGGCCATTTAAGAGATCGGCACTTGATCTCGTAAAATAACTCCCCACCGTGTTAGGCAAAAGGAAGCTCCCATTAGTAGAAATGGATTACTTCACTAAATGGGTAGAAGCAGTCCCACTGCGTCGCACACGAGAAGACAAGGTCATCAACTTTATACGAAAAACCATCATCATCCGTTTTGGGTAGCCCCATCTACTCAGAATTGACAATGGACCTCAGTTCGTTAGCTTCAGAGTCGTCGAATTCCTCAATTAGCACAATATCATACACTCTTCTTCCAATCCATATTAGCCACAAGAAAATGGTCAGGCCGAAATCACTAATTGTATTATCGTGGACGGTATTAAAAAATGCTTGATAGAGAAAAAGGGAAATAGGGTCCAAGAATTACCACACGCTTAATGGGCGTATCGCACAGCACATCGAGTATCAATTGGATGTACGCCATTACTCTTGGCTTATGGCACATAAGCAATCATCCCCACTCAGTATCATCACCCAACACGCAACCATATCATGACAGATGAAGAAAATAAATTCCAGTTGGCATGTAACATGAATTGAATCGAGGAGACTAGAGACAAAGCAATCATAAATTTGGGAAAATACCACTAAGTTCTCGCCCGATCTTACAACAAGCGCGTTCTTTATAGAGAGTTCAAAATCAAAGATCTCGTTCTAAGAGAAATTCCAAAACACAGAAAAAAAAAAGTAAATGCTCGGAAACTGTCTAAAAATTGGGAAGGTCTTTTTGTCATTATTGAAAAAAGTGGCCTTGGTTCTTACGATCTCGCCACTGAACACAGAGATCGAATCTCTAATCCTTAGAATACGAGGGGATTGAAGTTGTATCGCAGATAAAAATCTATCATAGTATACTTTTCTACAAATAAATCTATCATCTTGTATGACGGTATTACATCAATAAAAGATTTATGTTTGATCCTCATACGTCTGAGTACTTTCTACTATTTCATACAGTACTCAATCTAATATATTCATCGTATGTCAATCTTACACCAATGAAATACTTGTGTTCGATTGCCCTACACTATAGTACTTTTCTAATATATCTAACAAGTATTTCTATATACAGATTACAGATCGTTTGTTGCATCAGCTAAACTAATCATCTATATATTACAGATCGTTTGTTGCTTTGGCCAAACTGATCATCTATACATACAGATAGTTTGTTGTTTTGGCCAAACTAATCATCTATACATTACAGATCATTTGTTATTGTGGCCAAACTGATCATTTATTTATATTACAGATCGTTTGTTGCTTTGGCCAAACCGATCACATATACATTACAGATCATTTGTTACTTTTGCCAAATCGGTCTGACATCTATGCTCCTCTACGTTCATTGCCTTAGCAATCATCTACTATACGATAGCCTTCAGGATCATCCTATACAAAGGATATTCAACTTATACAATATCGTTGGTTAATCAGAAGGTTAGTATAAATCACTATTCTAGACAGTCCTATATTCATACATTTTATCTCCTATATGCGTTAGTATACATAGCGCCTCCTCATAATCGTTACTCCTCACTAGAATTATCACTCAAAATATCACCTATATTAGATGGTCCTGCAACTTAACGTGCATAACCCTTGTACAGCCGTTGACGCATAAACTCGGGCATTTTCCCCATAACGATTTTCTTTCCATCTCTAACCATACTCTATTTTGGAACTCCAATTTTGGCTACCATGGGACAAGGATACTCAGACCGTATTACCTCCATGTCATACTGTGTACTTTTTCCAACTAAGCTATTATACACCAGTTTACTTTTAACTTCTAATCTCTTGAACTCTTATGTAAAAAATGAAATCACTGTTGTCATATCTCTCTCATACACCTTACCACCTTACCTTCCTTAGTCATCACCCATTTAGACGGAATAAACTTGTTAAGTTTACTTTGAGATTCCTTCAATGAAGCTTCCAAATGATCACAATACTTCTCTACTCGTCGTTTCTCATCCAACACATCAGAATTCCGAGACTATAACACTATCATGAAATCATCCATCTGATAAATCAAAGATATTGACCCATCAATCTTGTAATGGCCTAATTTTGGGATTCGGACTTAGCCTTTACACCATATGTATATAGAATGCTCAAGAATAGTAAACAATAATCAACATGATAATTTAGCGTGGAAAACCTTTGAATATGTTAAAAATCATGACCTCTCTTGAGGATTTTGAGAAATAGAAGATGATCTTATTGAGGTTGCTAACTTATTACAATGAGTACTCTGTGTATGCGGAATTTCAGAGTAAGGATTCTTTTGTATAGAATTGTCTGTCCATAATTTGTAGTTCTTTGGTCCTATATATAACTCTTATAATATGACCGTTTGTTGACCATCAAGATTATTAATGGTGGACGTTACAGAGTATATGTAAGATATTCTTTGACCCAATAGTATAACGTTCTGACCTCTGTTGATGTACAACGGCTCTATTGATGATTGTACAATTACGTAAATTGAACCGTTGCTGTAGAGGCCAAAAGCGATGACTCGAACTAAGGAATATTGAATATGTCTTTAGTAGTGTTTCATGTATGCTAATGAGGTTGAGGATGAAGCTTTGAGTCCGAGATGCAAAATAAGCTATTACGACGGCTCTCAACTAATAGCACGAGTAGCATCTGGGGTGGGTGGTGTTGGCTGAGAAACTCGTGTTACATGTGTTTCTTGATATTACTGTCTTCTTTTTTTTGTGCTACGTGCTCTATTGGTGAGGTTGAAAGTTCAAATGTTGGTCGAAGATGATGGATGAGTATGAGAAGCAGAATAAGCCACTACAACCGCCTCCTCTCAGCCAGCACTACGAGAAATATTGTTGGCGGGTGGCATTCGTTGAGAAGTGGTACTAATTGTTGTAGTTAATATCTGAGACTCATTTTCAATGTATATTCATATGTATCTTATCTGTGCCATTTGAATTTCCTAGAACCAATGGTTCTATTTAATGTTATTTCATGGGGAATCTTGCTGGCGTTGGGAATTTGGAGAGTAGCCATTAATGTTAACCATAGTATTAAAAAGGATCTTGATTTCTGCATGATGAACCAAGCCTTCTTCTTGGATCTTCTTCTGTATTTTACTTTGGAAAATTGTTTTATTGTATTTCTGAGTATTGGAGAACATGGTGACGACAAGGACTCAGGCTCGGGAGTCTTGGATTCTTAGGAAGATAGAAGAACTGCGCATAAGGTATTTTAGATACCAACTGTTATATCTTCCAACGCCAATTCTTATATCTCCCACGTACCATCGTATGTCATATGAAAAAGTGATGGAGGCGGGGGATGATCATTATCAGATGGTACATTTCCACTATCAGCTGATATCTGAGGCGGAGTACCAAAATGGTCTTCGGTTACTAGTGAAGGAGGCTGTGACAACTAAAGATGAAGCGACAGTCGTTCGTCCGAGGAAGTCTCGTCGGTACCCTTCTTATGAGTAGATCTTGTTGATGAAATGAGACCTTTCATCTGTATCTAGTATGCGGGATGGGGGTTATGGTGGAAGAGGTAGCGATGATGGAGGGGATCATTTTCTTCTATGGACCATTGATTTTGGCCATGAAGAGGATCTTTCATCTGTGATTTCCAATTCTAACAGTTTTTCAAATCTTGCAGCATGGGATCAGGGTTTGGAAGTTACTTCAATTTTTTATCATCTTCTCTGTGGGCTCCTGGAAAGCAATTTGAACTGTAACTTTGTGAAGTAATCTGTTGTAACTTATTGGGAACATTTTGTTATCTGTAAAGTATTTTGTAAGAGAAATCTTTGAACTAATGAAATGTCAATGTTTTGGTATTTTTTTTCCTAGTATCGAGCTTGCTTGTGTAGTTTTCTGGCATAAAATAGGGGTCTATCAATAGGAATTAGGTATTATGGGGTATGATGGGTAAAAACATGATGTAATGAGTTCCATGTACATGATGGTAAATGGTAATGATAGGCGAGTTTTGAAAATTTAGAGAAGTTCAAAAATGTGACTTGGTGGAACCAATTATATATCATTTTCTGCGTTCTTTGTACTCGAACTGTATGATAGAGTGTTTCAAACTGCGAGAAAGGGTTGATATTGATCTGTAGGTGCTACTACTGGATTTGCAAGATCTTGTATGTTGCCATCTTTATATTTGCTCATGTAAATTCCGAGGAGATATTTCATACTATGGAAAGGATGACTTGTCACAATATCCTGCATTTGTTGTGGATATTTTATTGACTCGAAAATTTCTCAAAATATTTCTCTCATCAAAATATGTGGGGTGATCTGGATTTGTAGAGATCTTCCTCGTGGTTATAAGTAGTGATTCTTTGCTGTTATGATTTTTATCGTTTGTAGGGATAATATTGTTCTAAAAGTAGTATGTTTAAACATGGTAAAGACTCGTGCTCAGCGTACTCAGCTGGCAGCAAATGGTTATTTCCATATCAAGGTTGCTAAACTTCGTAAGTAATATTTTTGTCAATTACCTTATGATGTTGTACTTTCGGAGTGGCCATTGAATCTGGTCGGATTAAATGATGAAGGTAAGCGTGTAGAGTATGATCATTTTTTTTGGTGCGATGTGTTTCGGAGGTCGTTGCTGAGTGCCATGGTGCGAGAACTAACTGTTCGACAGCTCGTGTGTGACAAGATCGTTGAAGAAGATACAAGGGTAGAAAATAAAGAGATAATTCTGTGTGGGGAGGCATACTATCGAGGTTGCTTTAGATGTAACTGGTGAGCTCGGTAAGCTCAAACTACGAGAGCTTGTATTCTTTTTTTAGTGTTCTGTGTTGGAATTTTAAAAATAGAATACAAACTATGTAAGGTGCAAAATTTTTAAAGAATAAAGTAATGTGATGTCTCTATCTATTTGAATAAGAATAAAGTATTCTGTTTTACTCTTTGTATACGGATATTGTGGAAGACAACTGTAGGATTTTAACAGGTGTATAGATATCTTCAAATTATGAATATTGATCTATTTTAGGAAAGTTGTACGATCTTGGTAAGGTATAAAAGTAAGGTGATTGGTCATTTGTACTCTATTTGAGGAAGAGGTACAAAATTATTTAATGGCAGACATTAGGGACAAACGTGAAGGTAGACATTATTACAGAAGTCATGATGATGCCTTTACTGAAAAGACGTGACTGCAGAGACAGTAGGGGTGACTTGCATATACCTGAAGGAGCCGTTATTTCACAAACCATGGGAGAGTATAAAAAAGCGCATCTCTCTCCTTTATAAATTATCTTCAGTTTTAGAGAGAAAAAAAAGTGGTGTAAATCTTATTTCCAAGAAGAGAAAACGCTTGAGCTCTGGGTATGATTTATGAAGGAAATCTTCATCAGGCGATAGAAAACTGTCAGAGAAGCGATAGGAGCGCTCAATCTCGGCAAGACGTCAGGGCAAAGCAGAAGACTATAGTCCTTTAAGTACAAGTTGGTAATATAATGCTCTGTTTGTTTGATTTGTTTAGTAATCTGGATGATATTTGAAGATATGTGTAGTAACATGTTTGATATGTGCATCTGGTAATGTAGGGGTTTTTTTTTTATGAACATAAGAGAGTTTTTTAGTTGTAGAATTTTTATATATGAACAGTCTATATAAAGATAAAATGTTCTCTTAAAGAAGGAGAGGAAAAATTGAAATGATTGATTTTTGTTTTTTTTTTGTTTTGGGAATTTGTAAAATAGGCGTGTTGACTGGGTAGAAGGTGTGTTTATTTTGTTTGTATGCAATGTAAAGATAATGATAAAATAAGTTTATGTATATGTTGGTTCAATATGCATTCAAAACCTAGTATTCCCACCAGTAAATTTGTAGAATCCTACAGTTCTGAAGAAACATCGTCGTCAGGGAGGGGGGAAGAGTGTAGTGTGATGGAGGAAGCTGTAAACAGTATAGAGATAAGCATAAAGGGTGGGGGACCCAGTAAAATTGAGGAGGTGATAAAGAGGGAGGATAGATGCAAGAAAAGAATACTTGAAATTTAAAAAGAAATTACAGGGAGAATGGGGAAGTTATGTGGAGGATCAAGGTCTCTGGTTCAGGGCCTATATCGGCTGGCCAGTTGTTAATGCTTTGATAAAGAAGATGGAAGAGGCCTGTAATTAACAGAACAAAAGCAAAAATGAGGCTTTGAACAAAGTAGTGACCCTAGAGCATACCATACAGGTGTTGGAGATAAATACCTTAAAGCACCTGGAAGAGAATGTACAATTGTGTGACTTAAATATGAAGTTAGATGCGGACCTATTACAGGAAGAGATACGTCTTGATGAGAGGAGGGTAGAATGGGAGAATTGTAAAGCGGGAATTGATGGGTCAATATCTTTAATTTATCAGATGGATAAGTTGGTGACAGTGTTGGAGACTCAAAATTTTGATGTGTTGGATAAGAAACGACGAGTAGAGAAGCGTTGCGATCATTTGAAAGCTTCGTTGAAGGAAGCTCAAAGTAAACTTAGCGAGCTTATTCTGTCAAAACGGGTAAAGACTAAGACAGGTAACGTGTATGAGAATATGATAGCAGTGATTTCATTCTTTGTATCAGAGTTCAAGAGATTAGAAGTTGAAAGTAAACTGGTATATGATGTTTTAGTTGGCAAAAGTGTGTAGTATGACATGGAGGTAATAAGGTCTGAGTATCTTGGCCCCATGGTAGCCAAAATTGGAGTTCTAAAAATGAGAATGGGTAGAGATGGAAAGTAAATCGTTATGGGGAAAATGCCGGAGTTTATGCGTAAACGGCTGTACAAGGGTTATGCATGTGACGTTGCAGGACCTTCTAATATAGGTGATGTTTCGAGTGATAGTTCTAGTGAGGAGTAACGATTGTGAGGAGATGTTATGTATACTAACGCATATAGGAGATAAAGTGTATGAAAATAGGACTGTCTAGAATAGTGATTTATACTAACCTTCTGATAAACCAACGGTACTGTATAAGTTGAATATCTGTTGTATAGAATGATCCCAAAGGCTATCGTATATTAGATGATTCTTGAGGCAACGACCGTAGAGGAGCATAGATGTCAAACCGGTTTGGCCAAAGTAACAAACGATTTGCAATGTAAATAAATGATCAGTTTGGCCAAAGGAATAAATGATCTATATATATAGCTGATCAGTTTTGCCAAAGCAACAAATGATCTGTAATATATAGATGATTTATTTGGCTGAAGTAACAAACGATCTGTAATCTATATATTGAAGTACTTGTTGGATATATTTGAAAAGTACTATAGTATAGGGCAATCAAACACAAGTATTTCATTGGTATAAGATTGGCGTACCTTGAATGTGTTAGATAGAGTATTGTAAGAAATACTATAAAGTACTCAGACGTATGGGGATCAAACATAAATCTTTTATTGATGTAATACCGTCATACAAGATGATAGATTGATTTTTAGAAAAGTAAACTGTGATAGATTTTTATCTGCCATACAACTTTAATCTCCTCGTGTTCCAAGGATTAGGGATTCAATCTCTGTGTTCAGTAGTGAGATCCTAAGAGCCAATGCCATTTTATCCAACAATGACAAAAGGACCGTCCTAATTTTTGGACAGTTTCCAAGCATTTACTTCTTTTTTATGTTTTGGAATTTCTCTTGGGACAATATCATTGATTTCTAACTCTTTATGACAAACGCACTTGTTATAAGATCGGGCAAAAGCTTGGTGGTATCTTCCCAAATTTATGATTGCTCTATCTCTAGTCTCCTCGATCCAATTCATGTTACATGCCAACTTGAATTTATTTTCTTCATCTGTCATGGTATGATTACGTGTTGGGTGATGATATTGAGTTAAGTGGGGTTGATTGCTTCTGTGCCATAAGCCAGGAGGAACAGCTTACATCCAATTGATACTCGAGGTGCTGTGCGATACGCCCATATCACGTGTGGTAATTCTTGGACCCAATTCCCTTTTTCTCTGTCAAATATTTTATTATTCCATCCACGAAAGTACAATTAGTGATTTTGGCGTGGCCATTTCCTTGTGGCTAATATGGATTGGAAGGAGAATGTATGATGTTGTGCTGATTGAGGAATTCGATGACTCTAGAGCCGACGAACTGAGGTCCATTATCAATTCTGAAGAGATGGGGGTACCCAATGATGATGGTTTCCCATATAAATTTGATGTCTTTGTCTTCTCGTGTGCGACACAATGGGACTGCTTCTACCCATTTAGTGAAGTAATCAGTTGCTACTAAGAGGTACTTCCATTTGCCTGGCATGGTGGGGTATTCTCATACGAGATCGAGTGCCCATCTCTTAAATGGCCAGATAATATTGCTGGAATGGAATTCCAAGGCCGGAGCTCAAATTTGGGGGCCAGGTTGTTGACATGCATCACACTGCTTCTGAGCTCAATGGCTTAAGCTTTTATTTTAGGCCAAAAAACCCATTGAGTAAGAGCTCGATTAGCTAGAGATTGTCCTACTGTATGGGAACCACAAGTACCTTCATGAAGTTCGTATAGGAATTTTTGAGTTTCTTTGCTAGATAAGCATTCAAGATACGGACCTATGACCAAAATTTTATATTAGAGACTATTTTTTACGATGTAACACTTAGCATTATCAAGTACATATCTCCTTTCAGTAGGATATGTTGAAAGTTCACTGTTAAACGTGTTTTTAGTCCCAATATTCATGAGGAAAGGTCGTCACTAATCGTCCTCGTCCTATTCAACGCCCCCAGTATTGACAGAATTCGAGCTTATGATGTTAATATTGGGGGAGGATAATACTTCGATCTTTAGATAACGAGCTTCCGTACCAAGGAATCCTGCCAGATTTGCGAGAGAGTTTGAATGTCTATTTTCTCTGGGCGGTAAATGTTCGATAGTATCTCTTTCGAATCTGTTTATTCTGTTGGTTACTGCTACTGTGTAGTCAATCATTTTTCCGTTCTTCTAGAATTTTTCTGTAAAATTATTCACGATGAATAAAAAATCTGTGTATCCAGACAGCTCGGAGACTCCAATCTCAAGATCCATATCTAGACCGTGAATCATTGCTTCATACTCGGCCACATTGTTGGTAGCTTCAAAATTGAGCCTGACTGCTTTCACGGTCCTATTATTGGAAGGTGTGATAAGCACGATTCCCATTCCAGATCCTGCAGGTCTGGAAGATCCATTAGTTCAAAGATGCCACCCCTTTAGAGTTATCCAGTCTGACTTTTCTTCAAACTTTTCTTTAAATTGTTTCACATTGGTATCCGTGCTATCTTCTTCCTAGTCAGGATCTTCTACTGGGAAGTCCGCGAGGAAGTCTGCTACTTCTTGACCTTTTGTAGAATATCGTGGTTCAAAACGGATGTCATGTTCGCAAAGAGTTACCGACAATTGTTGCACTCATCTTAATTTTTCCCGTTTGAATAAGATCTCCCGCAAAGGGTAATTTGTTACCACTCGAACTAAGTGTGCTTGAAAATACTGTCTCAATTTTTACGATGTATATACGAGATCTAAGAGCAATTTCTCGATCTTAGTATACCAGGACTCTACTAGAGTGAAAGTTTTGTTGATGAAGTAGACAGGTATTTTTGTCTTCCCATCAAGTCGAATGAGAACAGAACTTAATGATTCGTCGGTAACTGCAAGATATATTGTAAGTTCTTCCCCCTCGTTAGGTGTACTCATCACTGGTAGTGATTCTAAGTAAAGTTTGAGTTCCTGAAATGTTGCTTCACACTCTGCTATCTACTCGATCTCAGCTTTTTAGACTTCTATTTTGTTGTCCCTTCACGTAATAGGTTGAACAACCATCGACCTCAATATGAAGACTTCGAAACAAAATGATTTACTACGGTAATCTTGCCTGCTAACTTCTATACGTCTTTCTTTGTTTTTGCATAAGACATAGACAATAGTGCGTGAACACGATCTGGATCATCTTTTATACCTCTCTTACTGATTAAATGTTCCAAGAATTTTCCTGAGTAGACCTTGAACTGGCATTCTTCAGGGTTCAGTCTCATCTTGTAGAAATAAATTTTTTTGAAAGTGGCGCATAAATCTGCAATATGGATCCCATTTTTAAGACTTTTACACAATATATCATCAATGTAGACATCCATCATTTTTCTGAGGTGATCTTTGAATATCTGTGTCATTAAACGTTGATAGGTGGCTCCAGCATTCTTGAGACCGAAAGCCATCTTCTGTAATAAAAGATGTTTTCTCTTGATCCTCATGAAGCATAGGTATCTGATTGTATCCTGATACGACATCCATCACGCATAGGTATCTGATTGTATCCTGATGCGGCATCTTTATTGACTTCTTCTCAGAGTCTTAGTGCTAAGGTCCTCTGCTTTCGTTTAAGAGATTTGGCCTTATCTTTCAAATTAAGCTTATGGCATGCCAAATTTGGATCAATGCCCGGCATCTCGTAAAAGATCAAAGCGAAGACATCTCTGTTGTCTTTAAGGAATTAGATTAGAGCATCTCGTTCTGCCATTGGCAAAAGAGTGCCAACGTATGTTCCTTGCTTTTTTCTACTGTTTTCAATGTACTTTGTTGTTTCCGCGCTTGGCATATGGTTTTTTGTATAGTTTACTGTATAGTTTTCTATAGTGTGTCTTATTGTTTTCTGTAATTACTATATGAGCTACGGCTCCGAGGATTCTGGAACGATGATGACAGAATTTTCACATGCCTGAGCTAGCTTCTAACTTCCTTTGATTTCATATATGCCGCCATTCCATTCAAATTGCAGCGCCAAATGATAGGTGAATGGAATAGCTCGCATATTGTATAACCAGTAACGTCCCATTATCCCAAAATAATGGGATTTTGTATTGATAAGATAAAAGACAACGCCAAGTGTCACAGGTTCTGCTGTGATATGAAGTATAATCTTTCCTACACGTTCTTTTCTAGATTCGTTGAATCCACATATATCAATGCCACTGGGTTGTACCTTGTCGGCCAAATCCATCTGATCAATTGTGCTTTGAAAAAGTAGTTCGATAGTACTACCAGTGTCTATCATCATCGTGTGAAGCACCATATTTCTCATTTTCAACATAATCATCAAAGCATTATGGTGAGGATAGTTGATATGACGAACATCACAGTCGTCGATAGAAATTCCTATTCGCTGAGAGCCTGACACGGGAAGTAAATAAGCTTCTTTGTCTTTCATGGATAGGTTATGATATTGCCTTACACATCTTCTTTTGCTTCTGTTCGATTGGTTGAGGATCTGAGTCTCAACGATGTGGTAGAGTGACATGTGGTATAACTGCTTTTCTCTTGCTGGCTCTTCGGTTCTTACGACTTCAATAGAAAGTTTGTTACCCCCATTCTTGTAAGTTTCGACATCATCAATGTACTCATGCATTGGTCCGTCAGTGTATATATACTCCAACAACCGTTGTAAGGTAAAGCAGTATTCTATTTCATGATGTCTGACCTTGTGGTTAATACAATATGGTTTGTTCTCAATGGGTTAATGTAATATGGTTCTATTTCATGTTATGGTCACATTCATCTTGGGAAGACAGGGTTTTGGCAAGTTACTCCCCTTTCAAGGTCGCTCGTCGCTAGTTTTTTCTGCTTCCTGTCTCCTCCCTGATCGACGGTATGATTAAAATGCTGGCTGATTGACTGATCTCGAGCTGTTAATGTTGACTTCTGATGTTTCTGCCTGCTAGATACCATTCTTTCCTGGTCGATATACTCATTAAATTTTTCGATCATGTCTTCCAGAGTTGTGGGCTTGTTTAGGATGAGGTACTCTTTCGCCCTTCCATCAATAAGTAAAGCATTGGTAAAAGTTGAAATTGTAATCTTCTGGTCGAGCCGATCTACCTTTCGAGCTAACTCCAAAAACTACTTAGTGAATGTCTTGAGCTTCTCTCCAGGCATCTGCTTAAGGCTTAAAAGATAGTATAAATTTTCCTCTTTGTCTCTGTTGTGTGACAAATTCTTGAAGAAGAGTTCGCGCAGCTGTTCGAAAGTTGTGATAGATCCTTCATGTAGTGTATGGAACCATCGCAAGGGCTCACCTGATAAGCTGGTCAAAAAGAGCCAGCATAGAATGTGGTTGGACGTGGAATGTAGACTTAAAGCATCTTGGAACCCTTGGATGTATTCTACTGGATCAGTTCCTTTGTATTTTTAGATCTTCGGAGTATGGAAACCGGTGGGGACCTCGCCAACTAATAGCTCTTGTGCGATCGCGCTTTTTTGTAATCTATTGTGAATTCCTTTTGTCGGAGCCTAATCTTCGAGTAATTCTTTTATTCGCCTATTAACATGTTCCTGAGCCATATATTGTTGAGCTGCGGTGGTCGGGCGTGTGACGCATGCTTCTCTAGGATTATGGTTGCAACTCCCTTCACTTAGACATTCTTTTTCTGAGACTCGAACTCTTCAAGGTAGATATTTAGCCAATCTGACTCCCGCAGGGCCGCCATGCACTTCTTGGTTGGTCCCCTAGATCGGGATGAGCTCCATTTTTTATTGATGATGGTCAGATTGAAGCGCGCCCCCCACGTAATTGCCTTTTGAGGGAGGTCATATTCTCTCATGAATAGAGATTCGTGAGCCTTCAGGTTGTACGGTTTTGTTCTTCTGGGCGGCAACCTGCCGAACCTGTAAAACCTTCAGTGTATCCTATATACTCGCTAGCTGTTGCTCCAAAGCAGCACGTCTTTCTATTTTAAAATTAGTGGCCCGCAGATCTGCTGGTGCGGTATTTTCTTCTGCTTGAACTATCGGCGTACTTTGACTCAGAGGTAATATTTTGAAAGAAGATGATCAGCGATTTCTGAGATAATAGGTTTTAGAACTTCGGTTCCCATAGACGACGACAAATGTAATGGCCTAATTCTGGGATTCGGACTTAGCATTTACACCAAATGTATCTAGAATGCTCAAGAACAATAAACAATAATTAACAAGATAATTTAGCGTGGAAAATCTTTGAATAGGTTAAAAACCGCGACCTCACTTGAGGATTTTGAGAAAGAGAAGATGATCTTATTGAGATTGCTAACTTATTACAATGAGTGCTCAGAGTATGTGGAATTTTGGAGTAAGGATTCTTCTATATATAATTGCCTGTCTGAAATCTATAGTCCTTTGGTCCTATATATAGTTCTTATAATATGACCATTTGATGACCATCAAGATTCTTAATGGTGGACGTTACAAAGTATATGTAAGATATCATTTAACCTGATAGTGTAACGTTCTGACCTTTGTTGCTGTACAACGGCTCTATTAATGATTGTACACTTGCGTAAATCGAAGTGTTGCTGTGAAGGTCGAAAGCGATGACTCTAACTGAAGAGTATTGAATATGTCTTTAGTAGAGTTTCATGTATACTGATCAGGTCGAGGATGAAGCTTTGAGTTCGAGATACAAAATAAGCTATTACAGTTACTCTCTATAAATTTGTTAAGTGCCTCTTACTAACTTCTTTAGACAAATACCTTTACTGGTGTGAAGTGTATTTTCTCTTATAAAAATTTTAACTCTATAATTTAAAAATATCATTAATATCCATTATTGTATCTTAAGTTTAATTTTTTTTTTCAATTTTGGCATATTATTGCATAATCCCGTTAAATAGTCAAAACTCTAAGGATTCTTTATATTCTCATAAGTACTTAATTTAATGGCTTATTTAGAGGTATTTACAATCATAAACTAATTAACTCTACTTTACCAGTTATACTGAGTGTACCGATTTTCTCTAAAAACTAGAAAATTGTAAATGGTAAGTAAGGTAAAAGAAATGAAAGGGTGAGAGTAAAAGTTACCAGTACGAGATATGTCGCCAATAAGATGTACTTAACAGGTAACTGAACTGAAAAATCTGTATTGACTCGAAAAACATAGATATATATATTTTTTATTTTTTTATTTTTTTATTTTTTTATATGTGTACTGAAATAAATAAAAATAAAAGAAAAACTCTAAAATAAATGTAAATGCATGTCACTACTCGTAGTCATGATTTGGGGTACCCATGTTAACTGGCTCATGCACGTCGATAACCACTAGTACCCCCTCGTCAATTTCCTATATCGCTCCACCTCTTGATCCTCCATAGACTCCTCCTCGTCATCATTATGATAGACATTTATATTCCAAACATGTAACGGGCCATCATGCTCGTACTCTAGAATCTGATAAGTTGTCGCCCAATAGTCTCCTCCACAAATGATTCAAACGTTCTATATACACCCAGTCAACTCTTGTAAAATGTCCAAAGCATCTAAAAAAACCTTATCTGCTACTCGAACCGCTAATGGGTCGATATATCAAATAATAGAAGTCACAAAAGCTCACAAAAGCTGGTATGTGGTATGTAACCTCACTCCCCTCTGTCATAGCTGAATGAACATTTATAATACACTAATAAATGCTACCTCCAATGTCATTTATAATATCATAACCGGGGATATACTGATTGTTAATAACAATCTGCATAAACAAATAAGCACCTCTTAAGGAGATGATCGAGTCTAGTGTATACATACTATCTCCTTAAGACAGATTCACCCTTGCCACAGTGCTTTACAGGAATGTAGGCCCCTGTCTCCAAGGATACAACGATCAATCGCAGAGGGAAGAAAGCACTTCTATCTCTCTGCCAAACGAACCTTGAATGCGCATATTTTCTCTCTTGAAAGTGACTCAAGAAAACTCTGAAAAAATGATGAAAATAATTGAAAACGAAGTTGGGCTATATAGAGCATAGGTGACTCTTCACCAAGGGTTACACCTCAAGTCAGTGCCACTTCACCAAGAGTCACACCTTAAGGTACGTCTGTTGGAGACACCCCAACTCATACCTCAAACCCAAAAAAGTGACTAAGTGTTCCAAGGAATCCCCAAGATCCCATGGCCCCAAGGCCTATCATAGACTTATAATAATAAGTGGGTTTCTAGGTCGAGCAAGCCCATGGGTAACCCATGCACCCAAGCTAGTTTGTACACATGGGTCGCACATGCGCGTGCGACCCACCAACTCTCACAAAATTCACAATAAGTTAAGTGTTAAGCTTACTTATATAGTAGAGTTGAGCTTCCCTCATATCCAATGCGGGACTAAACACTTAGTTCTACAATTCAAACCAAAATGAAAACCAAAGTTCTTTTGTATTTTCCAACACTGATGTAGAACGCATAGAATCTTTAATCCCAAGACTCCAATACTGGTCGATCGACTTGAAGCTTGGATGTTACCATAAAACTAATATAGGATGGCTCACTGGTTGGTGAAGAAACTCGAGATAATGAGCTTACCCACATCCCATGTTGTCATCTCGTACAACGCAATCTCTCGAATAGTCTTCACAACTCAAAGCCTATCTGTGATAGACTTAATCTAGAACTGGTGCTACCCAAGCGATTGCTCGTAAGAATGTTCTATCTAATATAATAGGTGCCCAATTCTTCCAATTAAGAGTCATAACTGGTGATCGATCTGGAAAAGTGATACTCTAATAGAAATGGTCAACTAAATCTCCGTAAAAGAAACTGACCTCAGTGCAAAATATTAAACTCCATCCCCTCTATGTAGTACGCTGGGCTTATATAGGACTACAATGCCTATCTAGAGATAATGAAGTATAGTGTCTATCAAGTAGGGTTGTACACCAAAATGGTCAACCCGGGAAACCGAACCGGACAGATCCGACCCGACCAGTTTCGTTTAGTTTAGAGGGTTAATCGGGTCAGTTTTTGTTTGGCAGTTGTAAACCCCGCTGTACTCGGATCGGGTTCAGATTTAGATATTAAAAAATCAACTATACCTGAACTAGACTGAATTTAGGGTGATCTCATGGTTATATCTCTCTCCTCCCTTCTAACCTTTAGTTTTATCACCTCTTCAACTCCTCTCTCTCTCTCTCTTATCCAATTTAAAAAGTTAAACCCTAACCCTAGAAAATGGGGAACAAGTCGCTCCAGATGCACAAGCATTAACATCAAGAGCTCTTGATCTCGTTGAGGGCAGATGCGATCCATCGATCTCAATTGCTTTTAATCCATCGATTTCAAGAGCATCAACATCAAAATCAGAAAGAATTTTCGTGGTTTCATCCGCAATTGCTTTTAATTCTTTCGCCTAGAAGAAGGGAACGTGGTTAAGGCAATCTTAATTATTTTAAATCCACAAGAAATTAAAGGTGGTTATGGAATCTTCAACCACACAAATCAAATCACAAAACACTAATAAAAAGATCATTTTTAGCTTCTTTTTTTTTCTTGATGTTTGATTTGGGGGATTTTATAGAGTCAGGAGATTAAAAAATTTGGACTTTTCAAGGATTGCAACTAGGGCTACAACTTTTGTCTGAACTTCTAATTTTTTGCGATCTTTCCAATTTTGGAACACTATTTTGCAATTTCGATTATTGAATTTTTCTAAAAAAAAATTCTATCAGAATCTGATAGCTTTGTGCAATTCCGAAATTCCAAATTTTTTAATCCGATTATTCCAAATTTTCCAATCCGATTATTTCAAAAACTATCCGATCTGAATATTTTGAATACCCTCCGATCCGATTATTCTAAAAAATATTCTTAATATCCCTCTGATCCGATTTAATTTCGAATAATGCGAATTAAAACATAAAATTTTAGATCTTAAGATTATTAAACTAGGGTATTCTCCACCGCCTCTTCTCCATTGTCCACTACCTACATTCTCTACCGTCTCTTCTCCGATCTCTCTACTCTTAAGTTAAATCTCCATTGCCTCCGCTCCCTCTACTCTTAAGTTAAATCTCTATTGCCTCTATTCTCTATTCTCCACTGCCTCAATTTTGATTCGCAACGAAAAAGAAAAGTTAAATCTCCTCTCTGGCTTTGATTCACATCTGGCTTCAATTTTGAATCTTTAATTTTTGGAGAAGTGATAACTTTGTTATTATGGATTGAATTGAAGATGTGAGAACTTTGTTATTCCAAATTCATTCCAAATTTATTTCAAAATTTATTCCAAATTTATTCCGAAATAGTCAGAATTCTGAAATTTTTGAATTCGGATTCATTTTTATAGTTCAAAAAAAAATTGGATCGGATCAGAAAAGATTTTATAGTTTCGAAAAAATTGGAAAAATTGTGACCCCTCCATTTTTGATCCGATTCAAAAATAGGCCTAATTGCATCCCAAGCTCGGACCCGGCCTGACACCAAAATTCCACATAACTTCAACAGTCAACATTGCCGCCTACTCCACGAGCTGATGAAAAACATGGGTCGAGCTCAAACAGAAAAACCTAAACAAGTCAAAGCTACCTTTCTCTCATGAGCTCAACAGTTACTAAATCAACCGCCAATAACCACATTGTTCGGAGAACATGCTTCAGCACGATAAAGAACTGCGGAGAATACCTATATAAAGGAAAAGTTTCAGATAAAAGGCAGGGACCACCAGAAAATATACGAGAAATCACCAAGAAAACTACATTTTCTAGATTCTCAAAACTTTAAACTTCTTATTCACAAGATCAAGCATTTCTAAGTCAAGAGATCACTTGTAATAAGATATTAGCCTCAAACAATAAAAATTACTATTACAAAAACCCTCAACTCAAGGTCGTGGTTTTTTACCAATTCAAAGGTTTTCCACGTTAAATCACATGTGTCATTTCTTGCTTTCTATTAGATTTTTGTCACAGATACATTGATATAAGAGCAAATTCCAAGCCACTTTGAGCTTACAGAATTAGGCCATTATATTTGGCACCGTCTGTGGAAAAGATTGCATTTCCACGATATCCTAAGGTATACTTTTATTCCACTACAAATTTCAATCATGGTCACTTCCAGATGACCATCAACCGAAATCCAGCTTGATCTTTCTGTTGAGCCGGAATAACTTACAGAGCTACGGGCGAATCTCAACACCGAAATAGAGAAACGCAACGAGCTCGAACGTCAATTAACTGTTGACCAAGAGCTTCGTGAGAAGGAGCTCGATGCTGAATAATAAGCTCGTTTGACAGTGCTCAAGCGATATGAAAACTAGATGACAGCAATATAGACTGCCTTACAAGCTCTGCAAAATACTCAGCAGGCTCCTCCAATAAGAGATCGCGATCAATTGCCAAAGGCCACCCAGGCTTCTGCGAGAGAAAGATTGGGACCACGAGGAACCACCAGCAAAGCTATTTCTATAAATATCTAACATAAACCTCAACCTTCCATTCATTTGGGTGGTGAAGTTCAGTCTGAGATCAGTCGAGGTCAACGATTTTCCATACGTCAAGAGGAAGAACAGCGACCTTAATCTCGAGTTCCAGCTCGAGATTGTTTGAGTGAAGGTACCGGTACTCGCAATCTGCAACCTCCTCGTCAAGCAACTCAACCGACACATCATTATGTCGCACATGAGCATATTGGCCAGCGTATTAATGAGTTGATCGAAGCACAAGTTTTGGGCACTACCAATGACCTTACCAAGCTACAAGGAAGTCCAATTACCAAAGAACTATTCGATATGGAAATACCAAAATGTTTCCATACTTCGCAAATTTGAAAATACAAGGGTATCGATCCAAAGGAGCACATTCAACAATACCGTGATTCATTGAGGTTATACTCCAATCTCAACCACATTCTCTGCCACCAATTCACTACAAGTCAGCAGGAGGAACCACTCTGATGGTTCTACTCTCTACCTGAAGACTCCATATACACATTCGACCAACTGCATAAATAATTCATCAAGACATATGCTCACAACAGAGACAAAGAAGAGAATTTATATTCTTTTATCATTCTCAAATAGTCACATAGAGAGAAGATCAAGGCTTTTGCGAAGAAGATTTTAGAACTCGCGCGTAAAGTAGACAATCTCGATCAGAAAATAGTTGTTATTACTTTTACCAACGCGTTCTAGCTCGACTGTAAAGCCAAAGAGTACCTCTTCCTCAACAAACCTGCGATCTTGGAAGATATGATCACCAAGGTTAATAGTTACGTTGGCCCAAAAAGGATGATGTCCGAAAGGCATAAATCTACTAAATATGTCCTTACTACGAAAGGTCCATCTAAAAATCGAACCACTGAACTGAAGGAGAATGAGGGTGAACAGAAGTGCGCCAAGGGAAACACTGGCAACCCTTGGAAAGGCGGTTCACAAGTCAAACCGGTCCTCACAAAGATGAATGTTCGAATCTCCACGATTTTTTCAATCCTCTCGAAGGATAAGCTCTACCATCTCTCCCAACCATTTGAACTAATTGAGTGTCAACCGTACTGCATGCATCATAAGGTAAACCATCATTCTATTGATAATTGTTATGCGTTATAGAGGTTGCTGGAATACATCATCGAGGAAGGACGGACGCTCGAATATATTATCGACCTGAACTCATACAAAGATGGCAGCTAGAAGTTGTCTAAGTCAAAGATCAAGCTGAGGAGAAGCATTTCTACCATATACGCCATAGCAACATGATCGAAATCAATTAGATCACCAACTCTAACAGATTCAAGTGCATGAGACTATCAGAATGCTGCGATCTTACACCTCAGGACAAAGAAGCCAAACTTTTACTTGAGTCGAGCAATCGCTGACTTGGGATCTCATTCGAAGATTACGATACTAGCCATGTAAAATTTCTACATCATGATGCATTAGTCATAATGCTCAAGATGAAGAAGTTTGTCATGCACACAATGATGATCGATACTGGCAGCGGTATTTAAATTCTCTTTCATAGCACTATTGATAAAATGGGATTGACCAATCAAGTTATTCAAAGTGACACCGATTTTAGTGGTTCAATGGTTCTAAAAAAGAGCAAGTAGGCAAGATCATCTTACCTATTACTACAGGACCAGCCACAATCGACATCATCTTCTATGTGATCAACGCAAAATCTCATTATCTCAGGATTCAGGGTCGCTATTAGATTCATAGCATAGAAACAATCACTTTCACCTATCATCAAACACTCTGCTTCAAACACAACGATGGTATCTATGAGATCCGGGGTAGTCAAAAGCTTTCTCGAACTTGCAAAAACACCATCTCTATTATTCTAGATATCTCTGATAGATACGCTACATAGTAATTACATAAAGTTGATCACCTCGATGATAAGACTTCCACGGAGGAGCCTAAAGAATACATCAACATTAATAAACCTAGCAGATGTACTTTTATTGGTACTAAACTGGTTCAGCACAAAAAAGATGCTCTCATTAAGTTCATGTGACAAAATTGAGACGTTTTTGTGTGGTCTTTCGAAGAGATGGGTGGGGTTGATCCGGCTAAGGCATGTCACAACTTGGCCATCAACATCAATGCCACAGTGGTCAAATAAAAATAACAACGACTATCACCGCAACTTCGAGATTAAGTTGGCATTGAGATCGAGATATTAATAAAAGTAGGATTCATTCGAGAAGCCAAATATCCAAATTAGATATCCAACATCGCCGTTGTCCCAAAGAAGAACGGAAAAGTTTAAGCTTGTGTAGATTTCACCAATCTAAATAAACATACTCCAAAGAACAGATTTTACCGATCTACAGCAAGTCACGAACTCCTATCTATGATGGACGCTACTTCTGGATACAATCAGATTCCACTCTTGGATGAAGATTAAGAAAGTACTACTTTCATCACTAAAAGAGGACTTTACTGCTACAAAGACATGCCCTTCATACTTAAAAATGCAGGTGCAACTTATCAACGGTTGATGTCTACTATGTTCAAGGAACATCTTGGGAAAGTCGTGGAGGTCAATATTGACGATCTCTTGTGCAAGAACATACAATCCACCAACCATATTTCAAATCTAAACACAATATTCAACATTATTTGATCTTAAAGGATGCATCCTAATCCATATAAGTATCAATTTGGAGTACATTCAGGTCAATTTATTGGCCACCTCATCAGCAAGAAAGGGATTGAGGCCGATCTAGACCAGATTTGGGCTCTCTTCAACATGCCATCTACAAAAATGATGAAAGATATTCAGAAATTTGCCGGCAAGATTGCCGCTATCAACTGATTCATTTCAAAAACTTCAAATCGCTGTCGCTGGTTGTTCTTACTACTCCATGGTTGTACCAAACAAGGAAAATTTTAGCCAAATGCAGAGATTCAATGGACATCAGAATGCGAAGCAGCTTTTCAGGATCTTTAAACCTATTTGAGGAAGTCTCCCATCATGAGCACCATAATAGATAATGAGGAACTGGTTATCTACCTAGTAGTTACAGATACTTCACTCAGCTCGATTCTAATTTGAATTGAAGGGAAAATGGAGAAACCAGTCTACTTCATCACCAAAACCCTCACTCCAGCATAAATGAGGTGCCCTAAAATTGAGAAGCATCTTCTCACTCTTGTTTATACTTCATAGAAACTCAAGCACTACTTCCAAGCTCATTCAGTCAAAGTCATGATGAACTACCCATTTTGGGAGGTTCTGTCCAAAAAAGAGAAATCAAGGAGAGTGCAACAGTGGTCAATCAGTTTGGGAGAACATGATAAAAAAAATTGAACAACGTCATTCTGAAAAGGGTCAGGCCCTTGCCAATTTTCTCACATATTTTCTAGTGGAAGATCCCGAGTTGGAGGAGCACGATCTTGACCATGCAGAGGAAGTT
This sequence comes from Kingdonia uniflora, assembly GCA_014058105.1. Lineage (NCBI taxonomy): Eukaryota > Viridiplantae > Streptophyta > Magnoliopsida > Ranunculales > Circaeasteraceae > Kingdonia > Kingdonia uniflora. The sequence continues at coordinate 3,591,547 of JACGCM010000622.1, forward strand.
ACAGAAGATCCACCCCCCCCCCCCCAAGCATTTGACGAGTGAGCTGAATGAATTACAAGAAAAATGTGGAGACTTCTTACAAATGGATCAGCAGGACCCGCAGGGTCAGGAATTAGAATCGTATCAATTACCCCTTCCAACGATTGAATTATGAAATCAATTTACTTAGATTTTGAGGCCTCAAACAATGTCACCTAATACGAAGCACTCATTCACGGACTCGACCTCGCTCTTGAGCTCGGTGTCTCAGAACTCTTAGTTTACACAGATTCAATACTCATCGTCTACCATTACTCTTAGCAATACAAAAGGAATGGCAAGATGATAGAATATGCAGCCCTCATTGCAGATAGGATGAGCAAGTTCGCGCAAGCAACTCTCGATTATCTTCCTCGAGGTGAAAATAGACACGCCAATTTATTGGCATATATAGCCGGGGTCTTAGGTACAGAAGCTCGATATCTCCATATCGAAGTGATTTCAACCCTGGGGGCGATAAAGGGGAAGATGACGATTGGCGAAAGCCTTTTTTAGCTTATCTCGGTATTGACAACAAATACAAAGGACCACTTCCAGCATATCTAAAGAAGCGCCGATAACTGATCGACAACTCAAAAAGCTACACAAATAAAATGGTACCATATACAGCCATTTAGTCAGGGGGCCTTGCCTCAAGTGCCTCTCTAGAAAGAAAGCCGACATGATACTCCACGAATTACATGAAGGAACTTATAGCTCCCATGCTGCAGGTCGATCACTAGCAAACAAAGCAATTGCACAAGGAGTATTCTGGCCTGGCATGCACAAGCAAGAAGAAGAGTACTCACGCAAATGTGACGCATGTCAACGACATGGACAAATGATATGTGCCCCTGCGCTCGAATTCCATGCAAGTAAGGTGTTTTGGCCATTCAAAAGATGGGCACTCGATCTTATCGTCGAATTTCCTAATTCCCCAGGTAACCACCGCCACCTACTCATAGCTGCCGATTATTATACAAAATAGGTAGAAGCAGTTCCACTCTGTCGAACCAGAGAAGAAAAGGTCATCTCTTTTATCTGGGAACACATCATCACTCAGTTTGGGTACCCCCACCTAATTCGGATCGATAACGGGCCCCAATTTGATGGAGAAAAAATCATAGCTTTCCTCAACCAACACAATATCATTCATTCACCATCCAATCCCTACTACCCTCAAGGCAATGGCTAAGCTGAAATCACCAACTAAACTATTGTGGATGGACTCAAGAAAAGGCTTCACTCACAGAAAGAAGGGAATTGGGTTCGAGAACTTCCTCATATCTTCAGGGCATATCGTACCACTCCACGCCAATCAATAAATTGTACTCCATTCCTCGTTGCCTATGGCACCGAAGCTGTCATTCCCTCTGAATACCATCATCCAGTTAAATATCATAAACTAACTGATGTGGAAAATAAGTTCGAATTGGCCTGTAACCTCAATTGGATCGATAAAACCAGGTGTAGGGGTCTACCCCTCGATCTTACCTAAATTGATCTGTCTCCAGTTCGAACTACCTCCATATCAAACTTACGCATTTTCCACATGACTTCACCAGTCAATATTGCCACATACTCCACAAACTGACAAGAAATATGGGTCGAGCTCAAACCAAAAAGCCTGAACAAGTCAAAGCTACATGTCTCTCTCGAACTTAGTAATTACTCAGTCAACCGCCACTAACCACATGGTTCGGAGAACGTACTCCAGCACGAATGAAGAATTGTGGGAAAAGCCTATATAAAGAAAAAGTTCTAAAAGAGATGAGGACCAGAAGATTATAGGAGAAATTACCAGAAAGACTATATTTTCTAGATTCTCTAAAACTTCAAACTTCTTATTCACAAGATCAACCATTTTTAAGTCTAGGGATCACTTTTAATAAGATATCAGCCTGAAGCAATAAATGTCACTATTACAAAAATCTTCAACCCGAAGTCGTGGCTGTTTAACCTATTCATAGGTTTTCTACGCTAAACATCGGTGTCATTTCTAGTTTTCAATTAGATTTTATTACTGGTACATTGGTATAAGAGCTAATTCTAGGCCACTTCAAGTTTACGGAATTAGGCCATTACATTTGGAGCCATCTGTGGGAAAGAAAATCTTTTCCATAATATCATAAGGCATTCAGTCTCTCTACAACAAATTTAAATCATGGTCACATCCAGGCGACCAGTTACCAGAATTTAGCTCGATCTCTTAGTTGATCCGGAACAACTTACAGAGCTACGGGCGAATCTCAACACTGAAATGGAAAAATGTAACAAGCTCGAAAGATAATTAACTCATGATAGAGAGCTTCGTGAAAAGGAACTCGGCGCCGAACAACAAGCTCGTTTGATAGCACTCAAATAACATGAAGACCAAATAATAACAATACAGACTGTTCTGCATAATACTCAGTAAGCTTCTGGTACGAGATCGTGATCAGGTGCCAGAAGCCTCTCAAGTTTCAGCGCGAGATAGATTGAGACCTCAAGGAGCCACCAACAAAGTTATTTCCAGAAATATTCAGAATGAACCCCAACCTTTTATTTATTTTGGGGGTGAGATTCAGTCTAAGATCAGCCAAGGTCACCAATGTTCCGTGTGCCAAGAGGAAAAACAGAGACCTCCGCCTCGAATTCCTGTACAAGATTGTTTGAATGAAGGTACTGGTACTCATAATCTGCCACCTCCTCATCAAGCCACTCAACCGACCCGTCACTATGTCACACAAGAGCATATGGACCAGCGTATTAATAAGTTGATCGAAGTGCAAGTTTTGGGCACTACCGACGACCTTACCAAGTTACAAGGAATCCCGATTGCCAAAGAACTATTCGATATGGATATTCTGAACGGTTTTTATACTCCGAAAATTTGCAAATACAAGGGTACCTATCCAAAGAGCACATTCAGCAATACCATAATTCATTGGGGTTGTACTCTAATCTCAACCGTATTCTCTACCGTCTGTACACCACAAGTCTGCATGAGAAACCACTCTGATGGTTCCACTCTCAACCGGAAGACTCCATATGCACATTTGACCAGCTGCAAAAACAATTTATCAAGACATATGCCAATAATAGAGACAAAGAAGAAAATTTATACTCTCTTATCAATCTCAAACAATCTCACGGAGAAAAATTCAAGGCATTTACAAAGAAGTTCATAGTGCTCGCACGTAAAGTGGACATTCTCGATCATAAAGTAGTTGTTACTGCTTTTACCAACGTGCTCCAACTCCACTGCAAAGCCAAAGAGCACATTTTTCTCAACAAACCTGCGACCTTGGAGAATATGATTACCAAGGTCAATAGTTACATTGACCTGGAAAGGATGACGTCTGAAAGACATAAATCTACTAAATTCATCCTTTCTCAAGAAAATTTTGCATGAGTCGGCAATCTTCGGCTCGAGATATCATTTGAAGAATGCAATACTAGCCATGTCAAATTCCCACATCATGATACATTAGTCATAATGCTCAAGATGAAAAAGTGTGTCATGCATACGATGATGATCGATACTGGCAGTGGTATTGAGATTTTTTTAAAGAGTACTATCGACCAAATAGATTTAGCCGATCAGGTAATTCAAAGCAACACCGTTATCAGTGGGTTCAATGGTTCCAAGGAAGATCGAGTAGGAAAGATCATCTTGCCTATTACCGTAGGACCAGACATAATCGACATCATTATTTATGTGATCAACGCCAAGTCTCGATATCTCAGGATTATGGGCCGTTGCTGGATTCATAACATGGATGCAATCGCTTCCACCTATCATCAAGCACACTACTTCAATCTCAACGATGGTATCTACGAGATCAAGGGTAGTCAAAAGCTTTCTTGAGCTTACAAAAATATTATCTTTACTATTCTAGATACCTCAGACAGATATGCTGCATAGCAATTACAGAAAGCTTATCACCCTGATAATCAGCCTTCCAGGGAGGAGCCCACCGAATACATCAGCATTGATGGACCTAGCAGAGGTACTTTCATCGATACTAAGCTGGTTCAACACGAAAAAGATGCTCTTATTCAGTTCTTACGACTAAACTGAGACGTTTTTGCGTGATCTTTCGAAGAGATGCCTGGGGTCGATCCCGCCAAAGCATGTTACAAATTGGCCATCAACATCAATGCAATGGTTGTCAAACAGAAATAGCAGCGCCTGTCACCGCAACTTCGAGATGAAGTTAACGTGGAAATTAAGAAATTGATCAAAGTGGGATTCATTCGAGAAGCCAAGTATCCAGATTGGATATCCAGCATCGTCGTTATCCCAAAGAAGAATGGGAAAGTCAGAGTTTGTGTGGATTTCACTGATCTCAACAAACATACTCCAAAGGACAGTGTCCCTCTTTCCATTATTCATTAGATCATTGATTCCACAGCAGGTCTTGAGCTCCTATCAATGATGGACGCTGCTTTGGGATACAATCAGATTCCACTCTTGGATGAAGATCAAGAAAAGACCACTTTTATTACTGAAAGGGGGCTTTATTATTACAAAGTCATGCTCTTTAGACTCAAAAATGTAGGTAGAACTTATCAATGCTTAATGACTACTATGTTCAAAGCAAAGCTCAGGAAAGTCATGGAAGTCTACATTGACGATCTCTTGTGTAAAAGCATACAGTCCATCAACCACATTTTAGATCTCAACACAATATTCAACATTCTACAATCTTATAGGATGCGCCTCAATCCTGATAAGTATCAATTCGGAGTGCATTCAGGTTAATTTCTGGGCTACCTCATCAGCAAGAAGGGAATTGAGGCCGATCCAAATAAGATTCGGGCTCCCTTCGACATGCCATCTCCAAAAACAATTAAAGACGTTCAAAAACTTACTGATAAGATTGCCGTTATCAACCGTTTCGTTTTAAAATCTTTAGACCGTTGTCGTTGGTTGTTCCTATTACTCTGCAGTTGCACCAAACAAGGAAAACTACAGCCGAATGTAGAGGTTCAAAGGACATCAGAATGCAAAGTAGCTTTTCAGGACCTCAAAACCTACTTGGGGAAGTCTCCTATCATGAGTAATCCAATAGATAATGTGGAACTGATTATCTACCTAGCAGTTACAGATATTTCACTCAGCTTGATTCTCATTTGACTTGAAGTGAAAATTGAGAAGTCAGTCTACTTTATCAACAAAACCCTCACTTTTGCGGAAATGAGGTACTCTAAAATTGAGAAACTTCTTCACACTCTCGTTTATACCTCGCAGAAGCTCAAGTACTACTTTAAAGCTCATTCAGTCAAAGTCATGGCGAACTACCCACTTTGGGAGGTTCTATCCAAGAAAGAATAATCAAGGAGAGTGCAACAATGCTCAGTCAGTTTGGGAGAACATGATATCAAGTTCGAACAACATCATTCTGAAAAGGGCTAGACCGTTGATGATTTCTTCACAGATTTTCTAGTGGAAGATCCCGAGTGGGAGGAGCACGATCCTGACCTTGCAAAGGAAGTTATAAAAGATCCACCCTACAAAGCATTTGATGAACGAGTTGAATGGATAAACAAGAAAGGGTGGAGACTTTTTACAGATGGATCAACAGGACCCACACGGTTAGGAATTGGAATTGTATTGATTACCCCTTCCAACGATAGAATTGAAAAATAGATCCGTTTGGATTTTGAGGCCTCAAATAATGTCACCGAGTAAAGCTCTCATTCATGGACTCAATCTCTCTCTCGAGCTCGGCGTCCCCGAGCTCTCAGTTTACATAGATTCACTACTCAGTTTGAAGAAAAGCCAAATCTAGACCGTGATCACTTATAATAAGATATCAGCCTCAAGCAATAAATGTCACTATTACAAAAATCTTCAACCCAAGGTTACGGCTTTTTAACCTATTCATAGGTTTTCCATTTTAAATACATGTGTTATTTTTAGTTTTTAATTAGATTTTGTTACAGGTACATTGGCATAAGAGTTAATTTTAGGCCACTTCGAGTTTACGGAATTAGGCCATTACACCAGGGAATACGCCATCGTTAACCTAGGTCGATATCACCATATGATGGCTAGTCTGTACAATAGACGAGTCAGAAGTTGTACCTTCCAAATCAATAATCTCATCCTCAGAGAAATGCCTCAACACCGTAAAGTGTCTCATGCTGGAAAACTAGCAGACAATTGGGAGAGTCCATTCCTTATCACAGGTCTCTCAGGCCTTGGATCATATTACCCCACAACTTAAGAGGGAGTTTACATTTCAAATCCTTTGAAAAATAGGTGACTGGAGCGATTCTATCGTTAAGTCCCTCACTACTCCACTTTCATTTCTTACTTTTTTCATTCCAAAAATGAGATTTTCATTTCCATCCAATGTACATCATTTTCTATTAAATGAAACTTACAAGTTTTTCTCCTACAAATCTCTCTACTTCATAGACAATACACAGATTAAAGCATAGATAATACTAGCTTTCAATCGACCTCTATACCAGTTAGATCAAGGATAACACTTGGTTTGGTTGACTCTACAAAATCTCTGCTATTAAAATAAAGGTAATACTAGTTTTCAATCAAAGACTCTACCAGACATAAGATAAAACAAAGGTAAAACTAGTTTTCATCTACCTCAATATGGTTGGGACATCATACCAATTAGATCAAGGATAGTACTTGGTTTGGCTGACTCTACTAAATCTCTGCGATTAAAATGAAGGTAATACTAGTTTTCAATCAAAGACTCTACCAGACATAAGATAAAGCAAAGGTAAAACTAGCTTTAATCAACCTCAATATAGCTGCGACATCATACCAGTTAGATCAAGGATAACACTTGGTTTGGCTGACTCTACTAAATCTCTACGATTAAAGCGAAGGTAATACTAGTTTTTAATCAAAGACTCTACCGGACATAAAATAAAGTAAAGGTAAAACTAGCTTTCATCTCTCAACATGTCTACCACAGTTATTTTTTATTTCAGGTTACATATGCAACCTCTACAATGGATTTTTTTTATGCTGTTGGGATGTCAGCTACGCTTTCCCCTGCAATAGAAGGTTGATCAGCCATAAATTCTCAAGCTTGAGCAGTCACAATAATCCTGCCCTACTCTATAAATTTAGCGGATCGAGGGCCTAAATCCATTTCCATGGATTACGTATAATTTCCTCGATCTATATTAGCTCTGCAAATACATCCTTATCTGAAAAACTATTGAACAAGGTATCTCTTTCTGACTCAAGCTTTTTTACCTCCTCTACATAATAGGCAACCACCGCCCTCAGCAATTCTGAGCGTGATGCCTCGGTTATAACCGACCTAGAGAAATTTGCCCTCGCCCTCCAAAGGCATTCTTCCGACCTCGTATACCGTTCTTTTAGCCATGTCATTTCTCTACCTAATCGATTTGTAAAAGAAATGTTCTCTTTCGATTTCTTCTCAGCTTTAGCTGATTTAGCTTGACTAATTGCCTTCAAATTCGCCACCTAAGCACGAAGTACCTTAATCTCCCTGTTCAGATATTCTATATCCAAAATTTTCTATAATAGTTCGTCTTTCTGCTGTATCAAAATCTCCTTCCCTCTGATAGTCCTCTCTAGCCCTTGTTCCATGGAAAGAGCAACATCTAGCTTCCTTTCGCACTCCCTTAACCGCTCAACTCCTTTTCACACATGACCTTAAATTCGAGCAACATCCCCCTCCAACTCTCTTATTCATGCTGACAGGCTGACTGTATCCCCTTGAAAAAGGGAAACCATGGCATCATTTATATTCTTCCTCGAACGCTCCCCAGCCTTGGCATTTTTGGCACGCAAATTGGTTTGTGCCAGTTCGGTCTTCAATTGTGCCACTCTTTCATTCAAATCATCACACTTTTGTTGCACCATCTGAAATTTAATATCTTTGGCAGCCAAAGTTGTATACAATTGTTCAACTATAACTTCAGACGCAGATAGATCATCTCGAGCTCTCTTCAGCTCGATATCTTTATCAACCATTTTCATCTTCATTCGCTCCAGCTCACTCTGACTGTTCACTAGATCAATTCAAATTTGCTTCTGATTATTCGTTTTCCTGATCACTTTCTCCTTCAAACTAGCCATAGAATGATTTAACCCCCCCTCCGATCTTTCTAGTACCTGTATACAGTAACGGGCCATGTTAGCCTCCCTATTCTTTGCCATCAACATATCATTCTGGCTACTCAACTTCATTTTATGTTCTTTTAACTCCGCAAGCTCTTTTTGCCAGTTATTAATTTCAGCATCCTTCACCTCGATCTTCTGAGGGAGGTCGATAGCAGTCTGTATTACCTCAATAAACTTGAAGTGCACCTTTACATATTGATATTCTCTATCTTCATTCGCCTCTTTCATCCTATCAAACTCTTCTACAAATTCCTGGTTACATTGGCGTGCATTATCTTCGCGTAAGTGAGCTGACTCCAATTTGACCTGTACATTACAGATACATTATATCAAGTTTGATTTTGAAACATCATTCGGCACATATATCTCACTTCTAACAAGATATCTATTTTTGGCATCTACTGTGTAAAACAACTTCTAAATTTAAGGTCGAAGTACAATCTCAGAGGGATATTCTATAACATATACTCCCAAGTCTAAGGTACACATTCCCTATATTTCAATTTGTCAATACTTTGATATTTTTTGTGTACTATTTCAGTACCATTACCCCTAAACTGATAACAGGTTTTTGGTCCGTCTATACACTCTATTTATTACTTTGTAGCTCTATACTAATGAAGCATACAAATTAAATTATTCTTGCTTTGTTCTAACCTGCTGCTTCGCTTGCAAAGATAACAGGGATGTTGAGGCATCTCTCCCCTTAGCGAGCTCGGTCTCTAAATCTTTTATTCTGTGTCGCATGTCCTTAAGTTCATACAGCAAGGTTTACAAAAGTGACTTAGCCTACAAAATTCTATGCAACAAGAAATATCCAATCAGTTTACAAACATTCCCAAATATTCATACAATCATTAAATCATCACTATACTCTACCTTTTCATTTTCCCCTTCTGGATGCTTATTTTCATCCCCTTGATTGTTTCGCACCGTTTAAGGAGAAACACCATCCAGCCCATCCACAACCCCAATAACAGCATCTTCAATCTCATCATCTTCCTCCTCTTCAACATAAGTGTCTGCCCTAATGGTATCTACCTCATCCTCAGAATATCTTTTTGATATAAGGTGGCGCCCAAGTCTATTACGCTCAGCTACCACCTCCTCAAAGTTTGTTCTCGCTTCCACATTCAGATTGCTGAGCTCTACCACTTGAGAAGCCTTCAGGGCCTCCAACCGCTTCCCCTCCTTGGACAAATCAGCTTTTAATCGAGCTACGTTTCTTTCAAGCTCGACCTTCTTCCTCTTCAGCTCAGTTTTCTCCTCCTCAACCCCGAGGCATATTCCCTTCACCAGACGAACAGCCTACAAAACAAACAAAATCGACCTTATTATTAACTCGAGTCGCGATACAAATATATCCTCACATATTCGAGCATATGTACCTACCATTTTGCTCATCTCCTCCTCCCCGTGGAGAGCTGCCAACCTAGCTTTTTCCTCTACCTCTTTCCAATCGTCCTCTACAATTGGTCAATCTTCCGTGACCTTCATCCCCAACATTTAAGAAGGTTCAACCCTTCTCTTTTTTACTTTTTCTACGACCTCACAATTTCTTGTGGTTCCAGAGGTCGAAGGACGCTTCAGCATTTGCTTCTTGGGAAACATTTGAGCTAGTTTGCTTGACGCAGTATACTCAGGTAACCCCGATTAGTCCACTCCAGGGGCCTTAGGCAAGTTTACTGGCCTTTCCCCATCAGTTCCCTTTTTCTTGCTGTCATCAGCGCCCGTCATTAGCCTCGTCGACTGTGATTTTTGAACTTTTTCGACTCGACTGTTAACATATTTCTCCCTGCAAATGCCAAGTTCTTCTAACACAGCTTCAAGTTTTGTCCCTTCAGTAGTAACTATATCTAATAATGACTCTTTCCTCATCACCTGTAATTTAGGACCTGTTATTTACAACATATCAAACTTATACATTATGCATAGTTATACTTACTTGGCTTTAAAGTTCAAAATAGAAATTCCATGGGTTCTTTGTCATCTTTCAGAAGGTAATCACCCTTCACCCATATCACATTATCACTCCATGGTCGACCTGTCGAGTTCAGATCGAAGAAACGAGGCCGAGTCGAGCTCGGAAAGAAATATGCCCCTCCACTTGTAAAATAGTTTTTTACCCCATAAAACTCCAAAACATCTCCAGGGGATATCCTCCTCATTCTCCCATCCCCTACCTACTATTTATTTAGAAATTCACAAACACTTATCACCTTCAAGATGTTCTTGTTCATCTGAACAGGACAGGCCCCGAAGAGGTTCATGATCCCTTTCGCCAGATTACTAAGGGGGAGATTTAACCCGTACTCCAACTGAGACAGGTAATACACTCCTCATACTAAGGGGAAGGTTTAGAAATCCTCATTAGCAGGTGAACTCTCCATATCACCTACAGTCTACAAATGAGGGTTTGATCCTACATAAACACTCCTCATGATTGACCTATATACAGGTCCAGGTATCTATTATTATCTTTTACACATACATCATTCGCATACAAATATCTTTCATATATATCATATATCAAGCAGGTTTTCATGGAATTCTGTAAATAGTCATTTTTAGATTTGCCTAAAAATGGAATATGATCTTCAAAAACACATATATACATCACAAAATCCTCTACTAACCTTCTATGTCGGAATGTAAATCCGAGACCGCGCTGAATCCTTCCCTCACAACTCTGTTATATAACCACCTTCATGACTCAGTCTTAGCAACTCTCTCACGCTTTGACTGTCGATCACTTTTGATTAAATCTGTACGAGAATCTCTGCTATTTTTGCCTCTCTTCTTCTTTCCTCTCTCACTACTCTTCAAATTTTTAGAAGTTGAGAAAAGTTTGAATGACAAAGATAAAATAGCATTTATATTTTCTCTCTCAAATTGTTGGCAGTTATTGAGCCTCGTATGAGCCATCCTTGGTTTTAGAACTGAGACATCTCTTCTACTATCAATGTCAGACGTCTTACACCTTTTCGGTGAAAACGTTTTCCCGTCATTGCCCTTTACCTTATATTTTAATCTATTTTTATCTCTCTTTTCCAAATCTTCCTCTGACCTCACCACACTCATGATGACTCACGTTTACACACAATCAGGTTTTCATAGCTTTTACACAAGGGACAAAATTAGAAGCTCCTCACTTTTTCATTCATGCTTCTTCTACTTATAGAAGCACTAACGTCATTTCCAAAGCTTTAAAAAAATCAAATATATTAAAATTCATTTTTCATAATAGTCACAAACAGCATTCGTAAAAATAAAGGATCAGTTCAACTTTATTCTCATTTCATTTATTTACAAATTATTCAAAAACATATAATTACATATATTCATATCACCTCTATTTGCATTCACTTTATTCACCTCACATAAAATTACATCTAAAACATCCTTGATGCCCAAGTGAGCCACATGCGATCAGATATCATCCCGCAATCCTCGCATCTTCCAATTCGATCTCCTCAACAGCGAGCGATCTCACAAAATCTTTTTGAGCTGTGGGATCCACCATAATTTCCCAGAACATCACTTCATAGAAATGGCGTTGATACTCATGTTCTCTCCCAATCCTATCTAACCCTTTAACTTGCGCCTCCCTCACTGGCAATTTAGCATCATAATCCAGCAATCCAAAAATCTACTCCCGTACTTCAACTATCTTTATTGCCAACCACCCCTCAGTGGCATAACGAATTCTCTCAGATTGAGTCCACACCATTCTTATTTCCTTCCACCCGTTTGAAACTTATTCCCCCCTTATTTATAGATTTTTGCTACCAATTCCCTGCAAGTCGTGATATAATCCTATTATCTCGTAACAGAAAACTTAACATCTCGAGAAAAGTTATTTGAACATATCTCTTCCTATCAACATTAGTCATTTCAACCTATTCTATATTGGACATGTTCTTTCCAAATCTAGACTTCCAGGTCGACCTATCTAAGCAGGATCTTTCATTCTAAAATTTCTACAATTTTCTTACCCCTAAATTTCACGACCCCAGGTCCAACATCGAATTTGACACATTTTTTCACATTACAAACATATTTTCTAACAACTCAATTATTACCAAAAGTTGTACTTTCTAATCTCATTCATTTCACTTCTTCCAAAATTTGAAATTTTCGGATCATGCAGCTCGATTTCTAGAGTTAATCTATTTTATATCAATACAGAGTTTGGATAACAAATTTTATTCATCTCAAAACAAATTGCAGGTACTTTACAGATAACATATCTTTTAAGTACTTTTACAGATAACATATATTTTAAGTACTTTTACATATAACAAGTCTTTCAAGTATTCAGTCATCAGGTACTTTATAGATAACATATCTTTCAAGTGCTTTTATAGCTAATAAGTCTTTCAGGCACTCTGAAACGTCAAATCCTTCAGTTCGTTCTACTTCAGTAATTTTTTACCCTGATACAAAGCAGACATTAGAAACAACAAATGTCCTCCCTCCCATGAGTTTGGCCGAAATCTTGTCGAACTTCAAATGAAAACTATAAAAGAAAAGACATACGTGCTTGAACAAACTCTTCAAACTTTAGGTTTTTTTAGCGCAAAGGAACGATGGAAGTGCAGAAGAAAATTTCTATTCTCTGTCTTCCTCCTCCACTACCATCGCCGCCTCTTCTATAGCCACCACCCTCGATGAGTTGGTAGATATAAAGAGGGCCTGACCTTAGAATCTATTGCAACTCAAGACATCAGCACAACTGCCCCGCAGTTACGCCTATCCCTGTATTGCTCTCCCCAGCCTTGTCTTCCTCAAGAATACAGAGACAAACCCAATGTTGCTCGCCCGTTAAGACAACGTGGAAAAGCCACCACCTACAATAAAAATTCTCCTCAGCTTCAGCCGCTTCGTCTTCCGACATTCCTTGATATGTCGGAGGAATAGGAATGGGGGTAGGCATCTCCATGGACTGATCCCCGAAATATCTCAATTTCAACCTCTGCATTTTAATAGCAATTTTCTCTTCAAGAACCATTCTACAAGTCTTTACCATCTTCAAAACATTTCAGAGAACTTTACAACCAACAAGCGTACTTTGCCATAAACCTCGATAAAGGTACAATTTATATAACCCTATATTTATTTTGCAGGAACGTTTTCCCAAGCGTCGTCATTCAATATTCCCATAAACATTTAATGCTCGTACGTCCCCCATAACACGCACATTTTCCATGCAGTTAAACACCATCATTACTTCTTTCATTATTCAAATTTCCAATCCGAATACCCATATACAGAAAAAATTCTTTCTCAACCGAAGCCACTTGTGACTTTGATTGTGAGGGGGCAATTGTTGGAGCCTGCCCCTCGACCTTACCCAAATTGGGTTATCGCCAGTTCGAAACTACCTTCATGTCAGGCCCACGTATTCTCCACATGACTTCAATAGTCAACATTGCCACCTACTCCATGAAATAATTAAAAATGTGGGTCAAGCTCAAACGGAAAAACCTGAACAAGTCAAAGCCACTTGTCTCTCACGAATTCAATAGTTACTCACTCAACCGACACTAACCATATTATTTGAAGAGCGCACTTAAGCACGATGAAGAACTGCGGAGAAGGCCTATATAAAGGAAAAGTTCTATAAAAGACATGGACCACCAGAAAATACATAAGAAATCACCAAGAAAACAACATTTTCTAGATTCTCAAAACTTCAAACTTCTTATTCACAAGATCAAGCATTTCTAAGTTAAGAGATTACTTGTAATAAGATAGCAGCCTCAAGCAATAAAAATCACTATTACAAAAACCCTCAACTCGAGGTTGTAGTTTTTTACCTATCCAAAGGTTTTCCACGCTAAATCACCTGTGTTATTTCTTACTTTCTATTAGATTTTTATCATAGGTACATTGGTGTAAGAGCTAATTCCAAGCCACTTTGAGATTACAGAATTAGGCCATTATAATATCAGTAGTCGTAAAGTGGGGTCGCGACATAACCCAACCTGACTCTTTTGACCTGTTTAAATATTAAATTGGCTAATGGGTCGGGTCATAGGTCTTAACTTCATCTGACACAATTGTGTAAGAGTGGGTTTGTTGAAGCTTTTATTGGTAGGTATTAGTGTTACATGTGTTCTAAAATGATGAGTCCAGTAATGGAAGCAGAGATCAAATGCCCATTTTTTAAGATTGGGTTTGTTGAAGAAATGTATAGTAATAACAGAAGAGGATGAGATTGTAAAACTGAGGTAAGATCAGATCAAATGTCATATGTTTATGGGTAGTAATAACACATAAAACTCTATTTGGGCTTAAATCTTACTTTGAATGATGGATAATATCATATAAATTAAGATTAGCTCAAATAAAACTTAAACGGGTCACGGGTCAGCCCAAACCGATTAAGGTAAACCCTAACCCAACCTATTTATTAAATGGGTTCGACGGGTTTGTGTCAAATGACTCGCGACCTATTAAGGTCAAACCCAAACCCATCAAAAGCAGGGTTCGGTCAGGTCGGGTTGGCGGGTCATGGGTCACTCTGCCAGCTCTACCCATAATCAATGTACCTCATAGTAAGATAAGAAATTAAATTTCATTGTTTTAAAGGGAAATTACAGGACATGCATTGAAAGGAAAATACATATGACACTTTGTGTTTTTATCAGACATTTTACAAAATGGAAAAACAAATGAAATATACTCAATCCTAAGAAGATGAAAAAAAGATAAGAAAACCTCTATTCTTCACAACTAGACCCTACAGAACGGCGGCGACGAGTAGGAGATATTGTGATGGTCCCATATCGTAACATCGAGACATATTTTAGATAAGCATCTCCGTGCGAGAGGCAGCCTCGAAGGTCTCATTTTGGCGCTTCTCGATGTATTTGATGGTCTTATGATTCATTTTGTGAAGCTTATCAAGTGCGGCGTACCCGCTAGCCATGATCCCCATGGTATTGCATGTAGCGAGATCATGGAAATGGATGAGTTCGTCTTCGGTAGGAAGATAGGTCCCGGTCTGCACTCAAGTTCTTCTTCGACGGTGTGCATGTGCTCGTGTCCATGGTGTTTGGATACATTTTTATATAGATGTTCTCGTATTTTTCCCTCGAATGTTAATCGAAACCGCTTGATTGACGTTTTGAGGGTCGATTGTTGCGATGAGCTTTATGATAAGAATGGGGAAAACCATAGGGTTATTTTTAGAACCTCAGCTTTGGGCATTTCCGTGATGATGGACTCCATCACTATCCGAAGGATGTTATAAGAAGCATCCCCCTCCTATAAGAAAAATAGAAAGTGAAGAAAGGTGTGGTAGGCATCGGTTTGGTGGAGAGAGGGATGGACGTTGGTAGAGTACCATTTGAAAATTACAAATTGGTTATAGTGTTGAGAGGTGGCCTTGATGCCATTGTTGTCAAACTCACCGTTATATAGCACATCTAAGGAGGTGGCGTACCCACGATAAGTGGAGTGTTCTTCGTTGTTTAAGTTCGGATGCTTGGCCGCGATGGCGGTGACGTCGGTAAGAGTAGTAAGAGATATAATGAAGTGACAACCACCCCATATGAGAATCGTCGTGCAATTCCTCAAGTTGGGGTTTGAGAGGTTCTTGTAAATCCTCCAAACGAGCTCTGGACAATAATTGTCCCCCTTTGCATAGTAGAGCGACCTCCAATTTCGATGAACAACTTCGGTTAAGCAGTGGAAGACCAACTCATAACCCCATGATGTGACTGTGTTCCTAAGATTTCTCCCATGATTTGAGTGAGAAATTTAAACTCTTGGCTTTTAAATTTAAATGAGAGTGAAGGAGTATACTTAGCAATTTAACATGTTCTGATCTTTTAGAAGGTTTAAATGTATACTCATGCCCTAAATAAGGTACACCATGATGTTAAACCATGGTATATGCCCCTAATACCGTCCTTAGCTTAAGGAATAAATAGACCCTAATACCTAATTATTAAACTAATAAGGCCTAAAAAGACTAGTGATAACAAAGGCAATCCCTAGTACCTGGGTTAACTCCCAAAAAGTGTTAAGTTTAATGTGCTAAATTTAACGTCTTCAGCCTTACCAATATAACCCCAAACTTGTTTTTTGTATTATGGTCAAAGGGGCACATTGTAAACGAGCAAGAAACTATCCTGGTTGCAGATTTTCTTTCTAGAACCAGAGAATACCATAATGGTTATTCTCTTCAACTGAACTTGTGGATGTGGATATAATCTATAAGAAGTGGGGTAATTTAGATAACAGTTTCTTGGGAAAATATTCTCTTCACAAAAATTGCCTACAGTATGGTGATTAATCATTGAAAAATGTAGGCGTAACACACAATAAAAAATTTCAAGAAACATAGTTAATATTGCCTCAGAGAATAATCCTGGAATTATCATGTCGTTCACTAGAATTATAAAAGATTGTTTGAAAAATATATTTCCCAATATATAATTAAATTTAAGAGATAGATTATCTAGGCTAATATTTTCTTTGAGAACATTCAAAACCACTATACTATAGTTAATAGTTTTGAAAATACGACATTTGGTTTTGGCGAAATCCACTTGTGAAACATCCCTAAAATCATTATTTTCAAAAGGATGTTTTCGTTGATGGATGAAAAACTATGGGTCTATGTATGCGTTGATATTTTGTGGGCACCATAAAGACTTTCAATGTAGACCTTATAACTTTTAAGGTACTTTTCATATGATTGGTCACAAGGTTGCATGTTACCTCTTGAGAATCAACTTGCCTATTAATATGATCATGTTTTGGTTCAATTTCTATTTGGAAAAGTTGAGACTAAAATGCAGTTGATAATGGTTGTATTACATCTTGAATTAGTGGGTCATCCCTAATATAGAAATAATCCGCACATTTACTTACCAGTTTTTCGTAACCATTGTCATCCTCGTATAATTTATCAAAATCAATCATGGTGATGGTATTTCCATTAAGCTCAAGTGAATAAGGTTTTCCAAATAATACCAAAAAATCGATCATGGTTATGGTACTCTTGTGTAATTCAGCTGATATCGGAGATATGAAGTTCACAATAGGCACTGATGAAGGTAACAATGGTGATAAAGGCATGGTTGTGGATAAGTTCACAGTTTGTTCTATAATAGGATATGAACATGTTGGAATATCTGAGAATGTTTTATCCTTATCACTATCTGAAAAATTATTATATGTATTAGAAAAATTGTCATTCTTAGTCATGATATCCTTTTCAACCTGCTGACAATCTTCAGGCTCTTGGATAGGAAGAGTACTGACATTGGCAAGTTGCCCTCTTTCCTTATTTAAGTAGACATCATATATATCATTATTTAATAGATATGAGTCATATTCTAAGTTATCATCTAAGTCTCGGTAGTCATCGAAAGTCATTTGAGAATCGAGTATTAAGTCTAAACTTGCTTGGGTCATCATGTATTAGATATGTTAAAGGTGATTGTTGACCGTCTAAAGATACTTCTATCTTTTAGGCTTAGTTACATTATGGTCATTTTATATTTGATCTTCCCTAATGTCATTATCAAGAATACCATTTGTATCTTGTGATGTAAGAGAATGTCGACAATATTCGAATTTATTATGGTCTGGATCAAATGAGAAATGGTTATCCTTCCGACTTTCTGTAGAAACTAATACAAAGAATAAAAGATTTGAGAAGGACTAATTTTATTATAATTCGATGATTACAATAGAAGAAGACCTTCTCCTTATATAGTTATAATTACTTGGATGCTAAGTAAGAAATTATATATATATAGGATATACTATAAGGAGTGTTTAGTATATCCTATATTTAATATATATCATATATTAAGTATATTCAATATTCAACACTCCCCCTCAAGATGGAGCATAGATGTCAATCATGCCCAGCTTGTCAATCACTTCGTTAAATATTCGTCTACAAACTCCTTTCGTAAGAATATCTGCAAGTTGATCTTCCGACTTCACGAATGGAAAACATATACACCTTTTGTCAATATTTTCTCTGATAAAGAACTGATCCACTTCAACATGTTTCATACGGTTATGTTGAATTAGATTGTGTGCAATCATAATCGTTGTTTTATTGTCACAGTGTAGATCCAATGCTTTCATGAGTTTAAATCCAAGATTTTTCAATATATTACGTATCCATAGTAGTTCACATACTCCATGAGCCATACCCCGAAACTCAGATTCTATACTCGATCTAGCAACAACCTTTTGCTTCTTAGCTTTAAATGTCACCAAATTCCTACATACAAACGTAAAATAGCCTAAGGTTGACCTCCTGTTTGTCATATCTCTTGCCCAATCTGCATCGGTGTATCCCATTACTTCCATATCACCACATTTCCAGAATAAGAGACATTTTCTCGAAGATTTCTTCAAGTACCTTAGTATTCAAAAGACCGCCTTCATATGTTCTTCACTTGGATTATGCATGAATTGACTTACGATGTTAATGGCATATACAATATCCTGGCGAGTATGTGAAAGATAAATTAGTCTTCATACTAAGCTTTGGTACCTTCCTTTGTCACATGAAACTTGGTCGGGAAATATTCCCAAGTGATGATTCACTTCAATCGGTGTATCTACCGGTTTGCAATCAAGTATCCCAGTTTCTGCAAGAAGGTCTAATATATACTTTTGTTGAGACATGAAAATACCTTGATTTGATCTTGTAACTTCAATGCCTAAGAAGTATTTTAACTGTTCCAAATCCTTCATCTCAAATTCCTGTAATAAATAGTTCTTCAGTACCTCCATTTCTACTGAGTCATTTCCAGTAACAACCATATCATCAACATAAACAATAAGAGCGGTAAGCTTGCCTGACTTTCATTTTATAAACAAGGTATGATCATAATTACTTTGTCTATATCCAAATGCCTTCATGCTCTTCGAAAACCATCCAAACTAAGATCGTGGTGACTATTTTAACTCATACAATACCTTCTTTAATTTGCATACTTTTCCTCCTTCAGAATTCGTGACTCCAGGTGGTAACTCCATGAATACTTCTTCTTCTAAGTCTCCATTGAGAAATGCATTCTTCACGTCAAACTGTTGTAATAGCCAACCTTGATTGGCTGCAAGAGAAATGAGTACACAAATAGCGTTTATCTTTGCCACTGGAGTGAAGGTCTCCTCGTAATCCATATCATACGCCTGCGTATACCCTTTGGCAACTAGTCTGGCTTTATACCTATCAATACTTCCATCTGAGTTCATCTTTACAGTAAAGATCCAACGACACCCAACAATACGATATCCATGGGGTTTATCAACAAGTTCCCAAGTAGAATTCTTCTGTAATACATTTATCTTATCATTTATGGCTTTCTTCCATCATGGATCTGATAGTGCTTCCTACCAATTACTAGGAATAGATACAGAGGATAATTAATTCATAGTGCATGTAAACGACTTAGCCAGCCTATGGGTGGATACATAATCAGAAATTGGGTATTTAACTTTAGAATTGATATCTGGTTCATAAGTAGATTTTAGAATACCTTTAGTAGGCCTTTCCGAATGTCTAGGCTGAATATCATTAATAGTGTTAGGATTAGGTAATACCTGAGGTTCGACATTCTACGGCAGTGCTTCGGTAGATGGTGTTAGAATGTTAGAGTCACGGACAACTTCTACTACTTCAGCTTGATCCCCCCATGTCGTCTGATCCTCTTCATTCATATGAAGTTCATCTTCAATACCTTGATCTCCCCCTGTCATCTTCTCTGCTTCACTTTCCTTTTCATCGCCAGTTAGGTTACTACGCCTGTTCAAATTAGTCGTCAAATCCTCAAGATCCTGAAACATATCCCCAATAATAGGGAACTTTTCTTCATCATCATTATGTTTCTCCCCCTGAAGGGAAGATCCCATAAAATACGCATCCAATTCTCGAAACAAAACATACAAAGAGATATACACCTTCCCCTCCACAGGATCATAACAATGATAACCCTTTTAAAAATCAGCACATCCAAGAAACACACACTTTCGAGCACAATGATCCAATTTTCCTCGCAGATGTTTAGGTATATGAACAAAGATAACACATCCAAAAACACGTAGTTCTAGGTTTGGCATTGCAGGGATGGTGATAAGATCATGAAGTTTTTGGAAGGGGGTCTGAAATTCAATGACCCTAGATGGTGTGCGGTTTATCAAGTAAGCAGCAGTTTTAACGCTTCTCCCCAATAATTTAATGGCATATTCATTCCAAAATGAGATGCATGAACAACTTCTAACAGTTGTCTATTTATTTATTTAGCTAACCCATTTTTTTGTGGGGTATAAACATGAGAGGTTTGATGTCGAATACCGTTATTTGTCAAGAACTCCGACATGTTATTACCAGTAAATTCTCCTCCATTATCAGATTGATACACCTGTATCCTCCTTTGGAATTGGGTCAAAACCATATGATAAAAAAATTTAAATACTTTACTTTTATGGGCAATTAGGGATACCTACATCATACGAGTACACTCATCAATAAAAGTCACAAAATAACAAGCTCCAGACAATGAAGGAATACGTGCAGGACCCCATACATCAGAGTGAATAATACTAAAAGGTTCTGAACTTTTATTAAAACTTGGAGAGTATGTAATAGATGACTCTTAGCGAGTTCGCAAATATCACACTTAAACTCTAAAGTACTACAATTCAAAAATAACGACGAATTTAACTTCTGAAGATACCCGAAGGAGAGATGACCCAATCACCGATGCCATAACCACATATTAGCTTTTGCTTCTTCAATTCCTTTGACTTACTCACCTGATGAATTTTCTGCTCTCCACATTAGTCAGGTCCAAATAGTAGAGATTGTCTTTTCTAATACCACAACCAAGAACCTGTCGAGTCACTATGTCCTAAAAAATACATAATTGATGGCAAAACGTTACGGTACATGTAAGTGCAATAGTGATCCTATAGACAGACAAGATATTGTACTCTAGAGCAGGAACAATAAGGACAGAGTTTAATGTCAGAGATTCAAATATGTCAGTGGAACCTTCTCCAATTACTGGAGAGGAACCACCATTTGATGTGCATATAAAGGTTTAGGTTAAAGGTGCAATGGATGATAATATGCTAGAGTCGTTTACCATGTGATCTGATGCACCAGTATCAATTAACCAAGTACTATTCAAAGACTTTACAAATAAAACACTACCTTTAGTTTTCATACCTGACTGGGCAACACTCACTGAAGGTGGACTTTTAGCAGCATCCATCTTCGCAGCTATTTTTTTCTTTGGTCGCTTTGCAAAATCCCACCATTCCGGATACCCAATGACTTCATAACACTTCTGTTTTGTGTGCCCCTTCTCTCTACAGTGGGTACACTCAAAATCAAGGCGGAGAAGTCGAGTCTTTCTATGAGAATTCCAGGAACCTTGAGGTTATCCCTTTTTACAGTTGAGTGCCATAACTGAAGACTCAGTTAAAGGTGATTGAGTTCCCATTACCTGTTTTTGACCTGACACCCTTCTTACTGTCTGATAAGACTGTTCCAAAGTAAGTGGTGGGTCTTTTCGAAGAATTTTACCACGCACTTGATCATACATACTATCCAATCCATTGAGAAACATGTGAACCCTAAGACGTCTTACATATTTTTGTAGAGGGGCGATAGACTCAACACTTCCTCCTTTCACCGTGTTGCGCTGGTCAATCTCTTGAAAAATTACTGTTAATTCATCATAATAAGTCGCAAGAGATCGACTAGTTTGTTTTGTTGAGAAATACTTCCTATGTAACTCAAAGATTTGAGTTTCATCAGATGTGTCGGTCTACAAAGCTTCAAGGGAGTCCCAAACTTCCTTCACAGTTTCCAAACAAACATACCTGTTCATTAGAGTTATGGATATTGAATCACACAACCATCCCTTCACCTTATCGTTCTCCTAGCACCAATTTTCATACTCTTCACTCCCTTCTGCAGGCCTCATTTTAGTACCATTGATGTACCCCCACATCTTTTGACCATTAATACGCATCTTCATGACCTTCGACCAAAGGGTATAATTTTTCCCATTCAGGGTATTGCCAGCTGGGAAGGGTGCATCGATGTGGTTATGAACAATGTGAGGATTAGGGTTTGAGTTTGATGATACCATTATTGTATCATCATTGGAACCTATTGAGCTTTCAATTTGAGATTCACAGCGGAATTCAATTCAACTCAACTCGAAAGAACCAGGTTCAACTATCGAACCCGCTCTGATACCATGTAAAAACTAATACAAAGAATAAGAGATTTGAGAAGAACTAAATTTATTATAATTCAATGATTACAATGGAAGAAGACCATCTCCTTATATAGTTACAATTACTTGGACGCTAAGTTAGAAATTACATATATATAGGATATACTATAAGGAGTGTTTAGTATATCCTATATTTAGAGAATCCTATATTTAATATATATCTTATATTAAGTATATTCTATATTCAACACTTTCAGGTATATGAGATGGCCATAGGATATGTGGGAATAGAGACAACTTATCTGAGGTTATCCATTTAATAGTACTCATTATAGGTGCCTTATTATACAATTCGGTATCTATGTTATAAACGTTAGAATTAAGGTATTCTTCTTGGTGATCCATATCATTATCGAAGAAAGGTATGTTGATATGAATAATTGATAATGGTTGTTGCTTGTTGGGTAAAGGTACAGGCTGGGGCAATGTTGTTCGGGCCATAGTATTATTGAACTGCCATTCTGTGGTGTTAGGCAACTCTTCTTGCTCTTCCAAGGGTATTGAGAGAACATGTATATCTTTATTGGCTGATTAAGCTAATTATTTAGCTAAAAGAATGGTTTTTATTAAACCTAGTAATGTTTGTATAATGTCACACATTTCATCCATCTCGAGCATACACTCTTGCGTGGACTTAATGTAGTCAGACAATGTTTTCTATAAGTTATAATGTCTAAATGAATTGTTTAGTTGAGTTGGCAAATAATAATTTGATTAGGTTGAGAGGTATTGGTCAGGTTGATAATGATATTGATCATCTTGGTGTTGGGTATTTGAATAATATTGGTAAGGTGAAACAAACTGAGTAGTTGGTTGGAGAGATTGGGTATAGCAAGGTTGGGATTGTTGTGCATTTGGGTGGTACCATTGATCGTAACATGATTTAGATTATTGAAGATTAACAACTTGTTGGGTATAAGAATGTCAATCAGTATGCATGAATGAAATTTTAAAAATAATTTAACCACAAATTAAATAAAGTAGACAAAGTTTAAGATATATTCGTTTAGTTTTTCTAGATCTACCTTTTTCTCACTATCTCTCTTTTCATTTTCTTTATTATTATAATTATTATTACTATTATTATTACTATTATTATTATTATATATTTACTACTTAATAAATAAAGAGGTCAGTTTTAGCCTATGCTGAGGTTCAACGACCTTTTAACCCTTTTATCACTTTCGTCAGAGAAATTTACCTTTGAAACATGAAAATGGGGAGTGGTTAGTCACAAAGATTGAATTATCGAGCAACCTGAGAGAACATAAAAAATGCATTGATACAAAATTTTATCTAAATAAGCTTAGGGGAACAAAACCTAAAAATGAGGTAGTTAGAGGAGATCAGTGGCCGGCGATCGCTACTGGTAACTCTTTTGTTGGTGGTGATTGCTAGTCGGTAGGGCCCATGTCTTATTAAATTTTTATTGTGTGTTCATGAGTTTAACAAAACTATAACCCCAGGTCAATCGTACTAAAATCTTATCCTAACAGAGACCTAATTTAACCTTCAAAAACCAAAGAATTAGATAAATCTTACTTTAAAACTATTATACAATTTCTATCTAACCAAGAAGATACCGTTACCACCCCGGCAATGGCGCCATTTGATAGACCGTCGTAAGCCTAATAAAAATCTTACTTAACAATTTAATATAATGAATGGAAAGTATGATGTGAATCTACGGAGATGTATATTATTTTAGGGTAAACAAAAATCTAAGGGAAATGGGGTTTTATTTTGTTGGAAATTTCTGCTTAACTAGGTATTGGAAGTCAAATATTAAGGGTAAATAGACCTTTAGATTCCACACTATGTTAACATATTAAGATTCAATTTAATAAATTTTTGGTATTCTCCTCGAAATCTCTCTTTCGAGACGAATTCGCAAGGTTTAGAACTCTTTTCTGATCTTTCCACTAGGAACAGATTAGAGAGTCTAATCCGTTGAGATCTAGAGTCAAATTCTAGGTTACCGACCTAGGGATTACTCCTTATTATAGACAAGAATAATCCCTAAGTCTAGAGGTCACTAAGTGAATTGAGAAACCAGTTTATTTTTAGAACACCAATCTCTTTTCCAGGTTATAATTGCTCTCCTTCTCTCCCAACTTTTTTGGTTTAAGAGAGTTGAAGAATAACCCTAAAGATTGAACATGGACCTCTAGATTAGACCTATAACCTCCAAGAAAATCCTAACATAAACCTATAGAGATTCTTCCTCAGACCTAGCCTAAGAGGATTAGCCCTGCGGTATAAATTGACTAATATATTGAATAGATAGATATAAATTGACAAATATATCGAATCATAAATTAAAATATGAGTTAAGAGTGATGAAAACTCATTTCTTATCCTCCAAAATAAGCCTTAAATGAAAAGTAGGTTTGGAGAGAAAGAACTGATCATTAAATAGAAAACCCTGAGGTTTGAAGTTTCTAAACTACCCCCAGTCTTCTCTAACAACAATAGACAAGCATTCAATAAAGTTTTACTCTATTTAGATTAGGGTTGAGCATGGGTCAGTTCGGGTCGGGTTTCGGCCAAAATTGAAACTGAACTAACCTGATTCAGTTCCTGAGTTTTGGACCCAAACCGAACCGAATTGGGTCTAAAAATCGACCCGAACCGACCTAAAAATTAATAACTAAAATCGTTCCCCAACCGAAACCACACCGAATTTCAGATCGGGTTTTAAAAAAAATTGAATAAACAAACAAAAAAAAACTTTGGCAATAGGAGATCGTCCCCAAAGACCAAATCTCTCTTCAATCGTCTCTGCCATGACCGAAAGTGTAAAAACCCACATGTAGAAAGAGGAAAAATAATCAACCTAGAAATTATTAAACCTCAATCTTTTTCAATCTCATGAACACCATCTTCAATCAACCTAGAGATTCATTATACCTAAAACCCCAAACATGACAAGGTCAAATCAGCCACACAGATCCTTGGAAATTACCCCAAACCCCATCTATCTTAACCATTAAATGAGATAGGCATATTCCAAGACATCCTTTTCCATATCATGTTCTTCATCTCTTGGATCCCCATTTGAATCATCGACATCTTGATCATGAATTGGATTGGAGCTTTCCAAGCTTTGCCGAGGTAGACGATTAGAAACCAAACTCCAACCAATTTTAGAAGCCCATTTATCTCTATCTCACTCTTTTTATTTCTCTCTCTCTCTCTAGATTAAAGGTTTTAAAATCACTTTAATCATTTTTGTGCTAATCACATTTCCTTCACTTCTCACATCAACTTGATCATCAAAGCCACTTCAAAATTTTGGTCTCCCACGTGAGATTGTTGTTATCTGGTAACGATTCAGAATGCAAGTGAAATTTACACCTGAATTTTAGAGAGTGGATAGATGATATAAAGAACAAACATCATAATCTTTTAAATACAGCCCATCATATAAAGAACAAACATCATACAAAGGACCTGAATTTTACACCTTTGAAATACAACCCATCATAATCTTAAACACTAGGAGAACAAAGGGATTTTCGAAACAAGTTTGGAATCCCATAAACAAAGTAGATTGGTGGAGATTTTCTATTTCATCCATGCTTCTCCTCTTTGAAAATGAATGGTAATTCATCATTGGAGTTCTTAGCTTCAATTTCATCCTTCAACTTTAAATATGATCTTGAGAGTTGTTCACCATCAATGAACTAGAGAGAAAAAGGAGATAAGGGGTAGTAAAGAAAAGGGTTAATTAGCTTTTAGACCCAAAATAATGGCCACGAATTACGTTAACCTCCTATGATTGTCATTTTTAAGTTTTGGACCCTAAAACACCCCGGAAGTCGCTTTTCGAGATGAAAATAATATGAAGTACCATAAATACCCCTAGCTCTGCCATGGATGATTTAATCTTAATGCCACGCTGTAATTATGAGTCCCACGTACAATTATATCGTAATGACACGCTGTAAAACTAGATCCACATATGATTTTCATCAAACAGATCAACAGTTATGACAAATTCGATCATTGCAACCCGAGTTACGACTATAAAACAGACCCAGAACTTCATCTTTCTCTTCTCTCCTCTCTCACATTAATTAGGGGGTAGTAAAGAAAAAGTCGGTGTGGGGGTAATAAAGAAACAGTGGGTAAAAGGTTGAAGAGTCAATAATGACGATAGGGCTTGGTATAAACTATAAAGATGTATCTTCTCAGTTCGGTTTGGTTTTTTCTGTTTCTCTTATCCAAGAACCAAAATCGATTCAATTCGGTTCCTATTTTTTAAACCAAACTGAAACTGATGGCTTAAGAACTGAACCATTCTACTTAATATGCTTCGGTTCGATTCAGTTTCATGATTTTGTCATTTTTTTGCTTAGTCCTAGTTTAAATCACCTCGGGATGTGTACCAAAATTTCATAGCCTTTGACAACCGATAGCCGACGATCGTTAATGGTAGGCCTTCCGCCGACGATAATTACAAGTGGGTGTTAGCCAGAGTTCTCCAAACTTTTAGGTTCTGTTTTGCTAGATGATTGAAGTATGAATTTACATTCATCCTCGTACTCCCTTGTCTCATTGATTATCTTAATTTTCATGTACCCCAACTAGTCTAATTCTGATAGAAACTACTCTACTGAACTGCTAGAATTCCTCGATGCAATTTTTGTGCCATTTTAGCTCAAATTTGGCACTTTTCTTACCAAATTAACTTCAGTAGAATAGATAACCTAAAAATTAGATGACTAGGCAATAATTGGACAAAAGGGTCTCACGCGATAAGGATGGTCAAAAAGACCTAAGAAAATGGCTAAAATTCTGTACAAAATGTGATTGTCAGAATACGGCCTCACATTCTTCACTCCATTCGATATAGTCATTCTTTTTACTTTTTCCTTTGGATGTTGCTCCCCACAGCAGATTAAATAACCACCTACATTGATCTAATAATTTTGTGGCAAATTTGTTGATTGCCATAATTTTTCCAACCAATTTTTGTACATCCACCTTTGTTCTTGGGAAATACATAAATAGTTGAGCTCAAATTTGATCCAGAACAGCTTCTATGCTTATTTTGCTAATTAAATGTCCCAAGAATTTTTTTTACTAAACTCCAAACTGACATTTGTCCAGATTAAGTTTCATCCTGTAAGATCGAAGAATATGAAAAACTGTACAGAGGTCTATAATGTGATCTTTTTTTGAGGCTCTCACAAAACATGTCGTCGATGTAAACCTCCACAGTTTTTCCAAGATGATATTTGAACATTTGTGTCATGAGTCTCTGATACGTGGATCTCTCATTTTTGAATACAAATGGCTTAACCTTGTAGCAATACCGTCCTCTTTATGTAATGAACGACATTTTCTCTTGGTCTTCAGGCAAGAGGGGTATTTGGTTGTATCCTGAAGCCATATCAATTATTGATACTAGCTCGTACCCCACAGTGGAATCTAATAAGTAATTAATTCTTGAAAGTGGGAAACTATCCTTCGGGGTATGTTTGTTCAGATCGGTGAAATCCATACAGACTCTGATTTTTTTGCTTTTCTTTGGGATTATAATAATGCTTGAGATCCATTCGGGGTATTTTGTTTTACTTATGAATCTGACCTTAATCAATTTGTTAATTTCCTTATTTACATCATCTCAAAGTCTTGGTGCCAACATTTTATGCTTCTATTTGACCCCTGTTGCCTTGTCCTTCAGACTCAATTTATGGCAGGCTAGCAC
Organism: Kingdonia uniflora; assembly: GCA_014058105.1. Taxonomy (NCBI): domain Eukaryota; kingdom Viridiplantae; phylum Streptophyta; class Magnoliopsida; order Ranunculales; family Circaeasteraceae; genus Kingdonia; species Kingdonia uniflora. The sequence goes on from JACGCM010000622.1 coordinate 3,619,697, forward strand.
TGTGCCGACACCTGGCATTTCTTTAAACGTCCAAGCGAACACATCTCAGTTTGTGCGTACGAGATTAATGGGTTTCTCGTGCTCTTCTGCGTTTAATCAAGTTCCAAAGGAGGTTCCTCTGTTAGGTCCATCGATCTCATGGTATTCTGTTAATTCAGTAGCTAAAGGTTGGTCCTCTGGATGGCCAACTTTTAGTAATTGATATGCCTCCAACTCTCCCAAGGTGTCGGCGATACTAGTCACGGTGTTCTCACATGCACGGGCTAATTTCTGGCTTCCTTTTATTTAATAAATTCTCCCATTCCAATCAAAATAAATAGCCTGATGATAAGTAGAAGGAATGTCTTTCATATTGTACAACCAACATCGCCCCATGATACCCATATATCTTGATTTCATGTTGATAACATAAAAAATCACATCAAGGATAGCAGGTCCTGTTGTTATTGGGAGAATGATTTTCCCTACTCGTATCTCTTTAGATCCGTTGAACCCACTGACATCCATATCGCTTGCTTCCACCTTATCTGTTAGTCCCATCTGTTTAATCGTACTTTGGAAAAGCATTTCAATAGCACTTCCCGTATCGACCATCATTATATACATCATGAAGTTTTTCGTCTCTAACATAACAACTAATGCAGCATGACGCGGGAATTTGATGTGACAGGCATCACAATCCACGAAGGAGATATAACTTGCTTTTGGCTCAATTCAGGGAGTAATTGAGCTTTTTTCTCTACCACCGATAGGTCATGACTTTGTATCAGTCTGCGTCTTTCAAATCTAACTAAATTGTTAATCTTGTGCATATCAATTATGTGACTAGGGGCGGATTTAGGGGTAGGGGTGCCCGGTAATCCCACTTGTTTTGCCAATTTTCTTCTTATATACCTACAATAAAAAATAAAATAAAAATAGTACCAGCCAAGCTCCATTCATGCCCAGTTAAGTTGTGAAGGATTTTAAGAGTAGAAGCTCATAAGAGAATATGCATTTGGAAATTAATATAAGTAAAATTACCAAATAACCCTTAAATGCCCAATTTTTTTTCTGGAGGCTCCACCCCCAAACCCTCAGCACCCCCATTTATAACTCTCTAGCTCTGCCCCTGTATGTGACTGTAATAAAGGTGGTAGAGATGCTTTTTCTTAGCCTATTTTGCGACTTGGATGATTTCAATCGCCTTTTTGTAACTTCTATTCTTGTATCCTTCCAAGTTGATGATATATTCGTGTAGCCTTCCATCCTTCAAAATATATTCCATTAGCATTTGCAAAGCATAACATCATTTGGTGCCATGGTCCCTAACTTTATGGTATTTGCAGTATGGTTTTTCCTCAATTGGCTTGAGAAGCTGTGTTTTCCTGAAGAATTTATCTTTTATCAAGGTAAGGTATATATCAGCTAATTTTTTTGTCAACTTTGGAAGGACAGGTTTAGGGAGATCATTTCCTCTCCTTGGTCTTCCCCCATTAGATTTAACGCATTTATTTATCACCGCCTACATCTTTTGCTCGATCTGTGCCTCGCTTTGTATTTTGGCCTTTGGTAGTAAGAATGGATTAAGTAGATTTATGTCTATCAGAAATCATTCTTTCTAGATTGATGTAATTGTTCACCTTTTCTATCATCTCCTCCAATGTGGCCGGCTTATTCAGAAACAGATGTTTATTGGCTTCGTAATCGAAGAGCAAGACATTAGTAAAGGCATATAGTAGGGTTGTACATAGAACATGAGAACCCGAGATACTGATCTGGACCGACACGACCTGACCGGTTCGGTCTGATTTTTGTGGCAATCTAGATCAGATTTGATTTTATATTTTGTAAACCCAACTAGAATCAAATCGGTTTCGGCTTTAATTTTGTAAACCTAACTAAAACCTGAACCGACTAAGAGTTCATCTCTGATCCCCCTATTTTCTCCTCACTTCAGACTACAGTACTCTTCACCTCTTCTCTCATCAATCTCTGTGTCATAATTCCTCACTCTCCAAAACCACCCTATCAAGATTTAGGAGAATGGGAAAATCCAGTAGACAACACCTTTCTTTCATTAGAATCTTCTCCTACGCACTACATGGATCCATCATCACCATTATTTCCTGAAGATTGCCCCTTCACCGCCCTACACGAGAAACCCTTTACTAATTTCAAGAAGCCATTTTGGTATTTTGAGTTTATAATTTAGATTTTGATTAAAGTTAGGGTATCAAGTGTTTTGGGTTAGATGGTATTTTGATTTTAATTGGATTATGGTTTGTTTTGAAGATAAGATTTTTGATTTTTGAGGTATTGCTAAGATTTGGATTTACAGTTCTTCCGCGATTGAAAGTATTTTTTTTAAGTGAGAGAAACCCAATCTACGGACCCGACCCGATCCGGCAGTTCTGTTTTAGTTTTGTTTAAGGTTCTTAGACAAGTCAGTTCAGGTTTGGTAAATAAAGACCCGAGTTTCCCAGGTCAGATCAGGTCCAGGGCCGATCCGACCAACTAACCCGGGCCGATCCATCCCAAAATAGCCCTAGTAGATACTGTGGTTTTTTTATGGAGATTATCAACATTTCTCGCTAATTTCAAAAACTTTTTAGTAAAGACTTCGGGCATTTCACCTTGTGCCTGCTTAAGGCTAATGAGTGCGGAATGGTTCTCTTTCTTATCCTTGTAATGAGCGTAGTTATTTATAAGCAACTTCTAGAGTTCATCAAATGAATAGATCAGACCTTCTTCGAGCAAGTAGAACCATCAGAGCATCTCTCCTTAAAGGCTAGTAGGGAACATACTACACATAATGTGATTTGAAGTGGAATATAGCCTTAGCAAATCTTGGAACACCTGAGCATGATCTACTGGATCAGTGCCTTTATATTTGCTGTTATTTAGTGTGTGGAACCCTGCTGGTACATCGATGTCTAGTAATGTCTGACCTATTGTACTTCTCTGTAGCCTATTCAAGATATTTTTACTTGCGTCTGAGTTTCCAAAAGTTTATTGATTTTATTATCCATATGTTTTTGTGTCACGTAATGGCGTGTAGTGACTGTAGGCCGTGTGACGCGTATCTCCCTTGGTTTATGATCCCCATAACCTTTGCTTAGTCTTTTCCTGACATAAATTCTAAAATTTGCTCTTTACCCATGTTTGGAGCTGTTACAACCTCTGCTCACCTCTCATGGTTCGACTCGATCTATGTGATTGGAGGCCTCTTGCCCCTGTGATCCAGGTGCATCTAGACATTTAACCGCTTCAAAAAATGTCATGTCGTTCAAACGAGCCTTTGAGCCGTTCGAACGAGTTTGAAGGAACAGAAAACCAATTATGACTACCTAATTTTCTAGGCATAAATTGGCCAGTCATTCGAATGACATTTTGAGTTGTTCGAATGACTGGGTTCTCAGAAGACCAATTCTAACCGCCTCGATTTTTTGGCATAAATTGGCATGTCATTCAAACGACATTTATAGTCATTCGAATGACTAGGTTCCCAGAAAGGCCAATTCCATCTACTTCAATTTCTAGGAGTAATTGAGCTAGTTGTTCGAACGGCCCATGGGTTTGTTTGGACGACTATCATTTTTCCTTCATTATTTTAGGCATTTCATGGATATTTATGTCTTATGTTGTAACTAGGAACTTGTTACATTTAAGAGAGCAAGGCTAGGAAATATAAAAGGGGATCCAGAGAGATCCAGAGAGAGATGAAGAAAGGAATTCATTATAATCAATTTGAGCAATTAAAACTCTTTTTGGGAAGTTTTACCCACCAATTTTGTGTTCTTCGCATTAATTTCTTCGATTAGGTTAATCTCAATTCGATTATAGATTACCCTATGGTTGTTAGATATTTTGACCGGCTATTCCCTATCTAGGTACCTCGCAAATTCCCTGCCTTTCTTGAGCCAAAATTTTAAAATTCGTAGGCAGTGTCTCCTTATTCCTTTGTATTGGCACCTGTTGTCCTTCTTACAGTACTTTCAGCACGTTCTGCATATTGGCCATCTGTTCCTCATGACACAGAGCTTCTATCTGTCTAGTACGTCACTCTTTTTTGACCTCCTAACTGCAAAATTCTTAATCTTGCATAAGTTGGCACTCTAATTTGGCTCTCTTATCTGTTTTTGCATTAAGGTTACATCGAAGTTTTGTTAAATGATTCGCCTCTATGAATGCTACTCTGTATCTAAATTCGATGGCGCATGCCTTGAATTTACTATATTTATAGACTAAGGGTAAGAATCTGTTATCTTAAGATCTTGTGGAAAAAAACTCGATTCTCACCAGACGGTGCCAAATGTAAGGGTCTAAATTCGTGACTCGAACTTAGTCTCCCACATAGAATATAATAAGAATACTTAATAATAAATCAATAATCAAAGATAACATGTGATCTAGCATGGAAACCTTTGAATAGGTAAAAACCATGACATCTCTTGAGGATTTATAAAGATCATATTATTGATATTTGACTATCGATTACAATAAGTATTTTGAGTTTTAGGTGATTCTCCAGATAAAAAAATTTGTCTCTACTTTGTTTTCTCCTATTCTTATTTATAGGTCTCTTGTAAGGACCTTTGCAAATGACCATTATCTCTCATTTTAAAGGGAAATGTTACAAATTAGTTATGGGAAGTCTTCATAACGGTTGAATAACCATATAGACGTCCTTTCCCTTTTGTAACTACTTTTTAGATGATCATACACATGCCACATTATCTAGGGTTTATGAGGTCAAGTAAGTGTTACAGGTTATGATTGTAACTTTAGGTCGACATGTGGAATAAGCCCTTACAATTCTAAGTCTGGGTCTAGTTAGGCCAAATGAGGCCCCATACAAACATCTAAGTAGTGACGAATGAAGTTAACTTTCAAGTTTCCTATTGAGAAATTTTAAATAATACCATGGTTCAAAAACCAGATAGGCTTTGATTTCCTAATCCAACTCGATTTCTTCCTGATCCGATTCGATTACATATGGTTTCTATGGAAGTCAAATGATTGTTTCTTACCATTTAGACTTTTATCAACTCGTTCGAGTTTTAGTGAGTCAACCCTGATTGTCTAGGAGTAGATCGAGTGGATACCTTATTATAAGTTTTTTAAATTTATAGCATAAATTACATAAGTGTGAAAAAAAATAATTTATAATATGCTGAGTTACAACAAAAAAAACTCGGGCCAACTCGAGTTTTCATCGCCCAATCACGACTGATATAAAAGCAACTCTGAGCTTTTGAACCTTTATTGATACTCAACTAAATCAAACTCAACTAACTGGATTAAGATGGAACACTATGATGAATTTAGGTGATACTATAATCAACTCAATTGACTCATTTATTTAAGACGCCTTTTATAAAAAGAGAATCACCCATATTAGGTTATTTAATAGCTAATAAAGTAGTACGCTTATATGCAAATGCAATTTTTCCTCCCTAAGCATTGTTTTACTTACAGACTACTCTTATTGCATATAATACATAATACATATAATCCATGCCCATTATTTTACGTGCCTATGTATTATTCTATAGCACTTTTAATAAGTGTAGCATATGTTTCCTATTCTTATTATATAATTGCATGTATTAAGCTCAAGGAATATGAGACGGCGTAAGTAGCCCTTTGGCGCAGGATGATTCAAGATCTATCAATTTGATCAAAGAATGTGATAACCAAATTGCAGGTATATAACTATATTTTAAATTTCAATAACTTGTAGTGGGTACCCTCCTTCTTTTTAGGCTCCCTATATTGTTAATGACTGTAGAATGGTGGCACTGCCTCATTGGGTAGTGTAGGGACATATCCCTCGACCTAGTCCAAACTCGAACTACCACAATATCAGAGTCACACTTTACACACGTGACATATACAGTCAGCATTGCCACCTAGACCACGAACTGATAAAGAACGCGGATCGAGCACTACAGCAAAATATGAACAAGTCAAAGACAACTGTCTCCCATGAACTAAACAGCTAGACATTCAACTACCACTTACCTCATTATTCAGATAATGTGCTTCTACACGATAATGAGTTGCAGGTAAGGTCTATATAAAGAAAAGGTTCCGGAGAAGATAGGGACACCTGAAAAACTAGATTTTCTAGACTCTAACACAGGAATTTCTAAATTCTAAACACCATAAAACTTCTTATTTTAAGATCAAGAATCTCTAGTTCAAGAGATCACTTGCAATAAGATATCAGCCTCAAGCAAAAAAAGTTACTATTACTAAACCCTCAACTCGAGGTCGTGGTTTTTTACCTATTCAAAGGTTTTCCATGCTAAATCACATGTGTCATTTCTTGTATTACACTAATTTTTGTCACACGTACATTTGGTATAAGATCAAATTTTGAGCTATTTCAAGCTACAGAATTATGTCATTATATTTAGCGTCGTCTGTGGGAAATAAGGCATTTTTTACGATATCCTAAGGCATACTTTACTCAACTATCCATTTCCAATCATGGTCACTTCCAAGCGACCAACAACAGTAGTCCAGCTCAATCATTCAGCTGAACTGGAATAGCTCACTAAACTATAGGTGAATCTCCATGCTAAAACAGAGAAATGTAATGAGCTCAAGCGTCAGTTAACTCTTGACAGTGAGCTTCATGACAAAGAACTCAAAAGCGAGCATCAAGCTTGTTTGACAGGATTCAAGAGGCATGAAGAACATATGAAAATTATGTAAATTGTATTACAAGATTTGCAGGATACTTAACAGGCCCCCCATACTAGAGATCGTGATCAAGTGCCAGCAAACTCCCGAGTTTCTGCATGAGAGCGGTTAAGACCTTGAGGAGCAACTAGCAAGGCCATTTCCAAAAATCTTCAGCATGAACCTCAACCTTCAATTCATTTGGGCAGAGAAACCCAGTTCGATATCAGTAGAGGTTCCTAGCCTTCCAAGCGTTAAGATGAAGAACAGCGACCTCAACCCTGGATTCCAGCACATGAGCACTTAAGAAAAGGTACCGGCACTCATAATCCTCAACCATCTCGTCAAGCCACTCAGGAACTACGTCAGTATGTCACACAAGAGCACATGGATCAACGTATTAAGAAGTTAATTACAGCTCAAGCTCTAGGCAGTAAGGATAATTTCACCAAGTTACAAGGGAGTCTGATTGCCAAAAAGTTATTTGACATACAAGTACCAACAGGTTTCCATACTCCGAAGATATGGAAATACAAAGCTACCAATCCGAATGAGCATATTCAGCAATTCTGAGATTCCTTGGGATTGTACTAAAATCTCAACCATATTCTATGTCATATGTCCGTAACAAGTCTGCAGGGAGAACTGTTACGGTGGTTTGATTTTCTACCTAAAGATTCCATCCTCACATTCGATCAACTACAGAAGAATTTTGTCAAGACTTATGCTTACAATAAAGACAAGGAGGAAAATTTATATTCTCTAATTAGTCTTAAACAGTCACAAGGAGAGAAGCTCGAGGTCTTTGCGAAGAAGTTTCTGGAGCTTGCAAGAAAAGTTGATAATCTAGATCATAAAACAGTTATTATTACTTTTACTAATGCGCTCTAACTCGATTGCAATACAAAAGAGCATCTCCACTTAAACAAACCCACAACCTTGGAGGATATGATCACCAAGGTCAATAGGTATGTCGACCTGAAAAGGATGATGACCGAAAGGCATAAATCTACTAAATCCATCCTAACTACTAAAGGTCCAAACACATAACACAACAGTGAACCAAAAGAGGACCAGGGTGATCAAAAGTGTCCAAAGGCAAACACGAGCAAACCATGGAAGAATAATTTATTACCTAAGCCGGTCCTCCCCAAGATAAATTTCCTAATCTCCTTAATTTTTCCCATTCTAGAAAAAGATAAGTTCTACCAAATATCTCAACAGCTGGAGCCGATTAAAGCAAACTGTACTGCATACATCACAAGGTAAATTATCATGAAACTGACAACTGTTATGCTTTACAGAGGTTCCTAGAATATATTTTCTATAGGGGACTAACTTCTTTCAGAAGAAAAGTCAACTCTTATAACTCAGGGTTAATCCTAAATCAAAGGAATGCAAGCAAATAATTTAAAGCATGAGTAATCTAAAGATGAAATACTTGCGTAGAGGCTCGAATGTGACAATCTAGGACCTCTGATGAGGATTTTTAAGAGTGTGTTTATTACTGATGAGTAATCAAAGGTTTGAATACTCGGTTTTACAGGGTAGTCGAAGGTAAACTGCAAAGGGTCTTACATTCCTTTAATTTAGGATTAACCCTGAGTTCTAAGAATCGACTTCTCTTCTGAAAGAAGTTAGGCCCCTACATTTTCAATGACGAGAGAATGTACGAGTATATTGTCGATCTGGAATCTTACAAGAATGGTACTTACAAGACTCAGATTAAAGTAGTCCAAGTCAAAGATCAAGCTGAGGAGAAACACCTGTACCATATGTACCATAACAATATAATCGAGATCCATTAGATTAATAACTCTTGCAAATTCAAGCGACGGAGATTGTCAGAGTGCTCTGATCTCACACCTCAAGATAAAGAAGCTAAATTTCTTCCCGAATCGAGCAACCGCCAAGTTGGAATTTCATTCGAGGATTGCGATATCAGTCATATCAACTTTCCTTATCATGACGCATTGGTTAACATGCTCAAGATGAAGAAATTTGACATGCATACAATGATGATTGATACCGGTAGTGGTATTGAGATTTTCTTTTGAAGTATGATCGACCAGATGGGCTTGGCCGATCAGGTTATTCTAAGCGACATCAATATCAGTGGATTTAATGGTTCTAAGGAAGAACGAGTGGGCAAGATCATCTTACCTATCACTGTTGGACCAGCCACAATCGACGTCATATTCTACATTATCAACACCAAATCTCATTATTTCGAGATTATGGGCCGTTGTTAGATCTACAACATAGAAGCAATCGCTTCCACTTATCATCAAGCACTTTACTTCAAGTACAATGATGGCATCTACAAAATCAAAGGCATTCAAAAGCTTTCCCGAGCTTGCAAAAATACCGTTTCTGCCATTCTCAGCATAACTGATAGATACGCTGAATAGCAATTATAGAAAGCTGGTCACATCGATGATCAGCCTTTAACAGAAGAACCTACAGAGTACATAGACATTAATAGACCTAACAGAGGTACTTATATCGGTACCAAGCTGGTCCAGCACGACAAAGAAGCTCTCGTTCACTTCTTATGAATGAATTGAGACATCTTTACATGGACTTTCAAAGAAATGTCGGGGGTGGATCCATCAAAGGCATGTCACCGATCTAAACAAACACACTCCGAAGGACTATTTTTCTCTTCCAATCATTCATCAAATTCTTGATTCTACAGTATGTCACGAGCTCTTATCTATGATGGATGCTACTTTTGGATATAATCAGATACCTCTCTTAGAAACAGATCAGGAAAAGGTTATTTTTATCACTGAAAGGGGACTTTACTGTTACAAAGTCATGTCTTTCAGACTGAAGAACACCAGAGTAACTTAATTATCAATGGTTAATGACAGTAATGTTCAAAGCACACTTGGGGAAAATCGCTAAAGTCTACATCGATAATCTCCTGAGCAAGAGCTTACTGTCAAAAGACCATATCACAGATCTCTCCACAATCTTTAACATTCTACGTTCTTATAAGATGCGGCTCAATCCTAATAAATATCAATTCAGAGTCTATTCAGGCAAGTTCATCGGCCATCTCATCAGCAAAAAGAGGATTGAAGTAGACCCAGATCAAATTCGAGTTCTCCTCAACATGTCATCCCTAAAAATAAAGAAAGACGTACAGAAACTCGCAGGCAAGATTGTTGTTATCAATCGATTCGTCTTTAAGTCTTCAGATCGATGCCGGTGGCTGTTCTTACTACTCTGAGGTTATACAAATGAGGAAAGGTTCAGCCCAATCAAGATATCCAGCGGACAATAGAATGTGAGGTAGCTTTTTATGAACTTAAAACCTATCTAGGGAAGTTTCCCATCATGAGCACCCTGGTAGATAATGAGGAACTGATCATCAACCTCGCAGTCACAGACAATTCTATAAGCTCGGTCCTTATTTGACATGAGGGCAAGGTCGAAAAGCTAATCTATTTCATAGGTAAAACCCTCACTCCAGCAGAAATGAGATATTTTAAAATTGAGAAACTCCTTATAACTTTTGTTTACACTTCACAGAAACTCAAACACTACTTTCAAGCTCATTCAATAAAAGTCATGACAAACTACCTACTTCGGGAAGTTTTGTCGAAAAAAAAATTCACGAATAGTACAGTAATGGTCAGTGAGTTTGGGAGAACATGATATCAAGTTCTAGCAATGACATTCAGAAAAAGGTCAGGCCATTGTCAATTTTCTCATGGATTTTCCTGTGGAAGATCCCGATTTGGAGGAGTACGATCCTCACCTTACAGAAGAAATTACAAAATATTCACCCACCCAACCATTAGACGAATGAACTGAATGGATTACAAAGAAAGGGTGGAGACTTTTTACAGATGGTTCAGTAAGACCTGTAGGATCTGGAATTGGAATTGTACTAATTATACCTTCCAACAAAAAAATTGAAAAATCAATCCGCTTGGATTTTGAAGCCTCCAGCAATGTTACAGAGTACGAAGCCTTGATTCATGGACTCGACTTAGAACTCGATCTTGACATCCCTGAGCTCTCAGTCTATATAGATTTTATACTCATCGTTCACCATTACTCAGAATAGTACAAGAAAAATGGCAAGATGATCGAATATGCAGCCCTCATTGCCGATAGAATAAGCAGATTCGTGAAAGAAATTCTCGACTATCTACCTCGAGGTGAGAATAGATATGCCAATTCCTCAGCTTATTTAGCCAGGGTTCTGGGTACAGAAGCACGATATCTATAGATTGAAGTGATATCTACCCCCAACATTGACCTTTATTCTGCATACACGATTAACACTAGGGGTAATAAAGAGGAGGACGATGATTGGCAAAAGCCCTTTGTTGCCTACCTCAGCCTGAAAAATAAGTGCGACAGACCCCTTCCAACAGATCCAAAAGAATGACGATAGTTGATCAAAAATTCAAAGTGTTATACAGTTCAGAACGGCCGTCTATACCGCCGATCAATGACAGGGCCTTATCTCAAGTGCTTCTCCAAGAAGAAAGTTGATGGAATACTCAAAGAATTACATGAAGGGACTTGTGGCTCCCATATCGCAGGCCAATCACTTAAAAACAAAGTAATTACACAAGGAGTATTCTGACCAGGAATGCGCATGTAAGCAGAAGAGTACTCACATAAATGCGACACATGTGAACGACATGGGCACATGATTTGTGCCCCTACACTAAAACTACATACAAGCAAGGTATTCTGGCAATTCAAGCGGTGGTCGCACGATCTCATGGGAGAGTTTCCTAATACGCCAGGTAACCAACATTTCTTACTCGTGGCGACAGACTATTTTACAAAATGGGTAGAAGCAGTTTTTCTTTGTTAAACTAGAGAAGAAGAGGTCATCTCTTTTATCTGGGAACACATTATCACGCAGTTCGGATGCCTCCACCTGATTCGGATTGATAACGGTCCACATTTTGTTAGATAAAAGGTTACAGCCTTCCTCAACAAACACAACATCCAATCCATACTACCCACAAGGCAATGGCCAAGCCAAAATCACCAACAAAACCATAGTAGATGGACTCAAGAAAAGGCTTCAATCACAGAAAAAAGGAAATTGGATACAGGAGCTTCCTCACATCTTATGGGCATATCGTACTACACCGAGATAATCAACTGGTTGTTCCCCAGTCCTCCTAGCTTATGGCATAGAGGTCGTCATTCCAACAGATTACCACCATCCTGTCAGAGATCACGAGATTACAAATAAAGAAAATAAGTTCGAGTTGGCTTGCAATATAAACTGGATTGATAAAACTAGGGAACGCGTTATTACCCACCTAGGTCGATATCACCATATGCTAGCCAGCACGTACAATAGAAGAGTCCAAAGCCGTAAGTTCCAAATCGATGTTCTCGTCGTCCTTAGAGAATTCCCACATAGCAAAAAGGAAACACATGCTGGAAAACTCGCTAAAAATTGGGAAGGCCCTTTCCTCATCATTGGCCAAACTGGCCTGGGGTCATACTTTCTCATGACAGGGCAAGGAGTCCAAATCCCAAATCCATAAAACACTAGGCGATTAAAACGATATTATCGTTAAATCCCTAGTTTCTCCACTGGAAAGTACTTTATTCTCGTTCTTTACATTCCAAAAGTAAGATTTTAATCTCCAATAGTGTACATTCCATTCTACTCAATGAAAACTTCTAAGTTTTATCCCACATTACTCTCTACTCATGTAGAATCTACTAAATCTTATAGGTTGATGCAAAGGTCATACTTATTTTCAATCAACCATCTATACATAGATTAAAGCAAAGGTAATACTAACTTTTAATCGACCATCTATACTGACTCAAGCTAAGTAAAACTAGCTTGCAATCGACATCTATACAATTAAAGCAAATAAAATACTAACTTTCAATCGTCTATCTATACATATATTAGCGATTAAAACGAAGGTAATACTAGTTTTCAATCAATAATCTCTATTAGACACAAGATAAAGTAGAGGTAAAACTAGCTTTCATCTCTCTATATGTCTATACTACAAAAACTACAGGTCACTTCTGCAGGTCTGCTGCTTATGGGAGGTCAACTATGCTTTCCCCTTCTTAGAAGGTCATACAGCCATAAAATCTGGAGTTCGAGCAATGACAACATTCCTGCCTTACTCTACTAATTCTACAGGTTGGGAGTATACTTCCATTTCTATGTGGTTCAAGCAATTTCCTCGATATATATCAGTATTACAGATGGAGCCTCGGAATGCCACACAATCATGCAAGGTATCCATTTTGAGCTCAGGCCTCTTTACTTCTTCCACAAAATAACCAATAATAGCCATCAGCACCCTCGAGTGAACGTCTTCAGGGCGATACTTCACTTGGTCAATCATGACTACCTCGACAAACCACTTTTTTAACCTCTAATAATGCTGCTTCAAATCTTTGTGAATAAAATTTACCAGCTCTGCTTGTTTCCTTTAAGTTTTTTATCGCCTCAGTTTGCTGCGCTATTGTCCCAGCCGCATTATCCAGCTCAGCTTTATTCATCGTCCTCAGCCTTTCCAATTGAGCACGAAACTCCACCAACTCCCAATCATTTGTATTACTCCCCTAACAGGAGCCTTCTTCAGCAGCTCATCCTTCAACTTGATCACCCCTTCTAGCTCTAGTTCTCTACGAAGAACAATATCTAACTCATGCTCATACTCTCTTAAACGTTCATTTCCTCTCCTTACGGGAACCTGAACACGACCTACGCCCACCTCCAACTCTTTAATTCGAGCTAATGGGCTCTTCATGTTACCCTTAGCAGTCGAGACCTCGGCATTAGCTTCTTTCTCCTTTAACCATTCCCCGGCCTCGGCCTTGGCTCGCAAATCGGCCATAACCAAATCCACCTTCAACCTTACAACCCCCTCATTCAGTTCATTATACCATTTTTGGGCCAGCCGAAGGTTGATATCTTTAGCAGGCATGGCCTCGTTGAACTACTTAACCACACTTTCAGAACTTGCCAGGTCAGCTTGCGCCTTCTCAAGCTCATTTACTTTTTGATTATTTGACCCTTCAAACTAGTTACAAAATCACGTAACTCTTTTCTTGTCGTTTCTAACGACCTAATACGATATTGAACGACATCCGCCTCTTTACCTTTCACCGTCAACAAATCTATCCTGGTTTTTAGCTTGGTTATTTCAATTTGCGCCTCCACGATCTCCTTTTGCACCTTTTCGATTTCAGCATCTTTACCTTTGATCTTCCGAGTCAGATCGTCCACAGTTTGGGCTGCCGTAGCAAACTGGATCTGCACTTTAACATACTAATCCTCCCTATCTTCAGATACCAGCTTAATCTTATTAAACTCAGCCACAAACTCGTGATTGTATTGAAGTGTATGTTGTTCGCTCAGGCAAACAGTATCTAATTCGACCTGCATCATCAAGCTCGATTCAACAATACTTTACAGATACAATCAATACATATTGCAAATAACTTTACAAATTTCTAGTACATTTCTATTTTTAACTTGCCAACAAGTTAAGATTATACTTCGACCTCAAGTTAAAAAGTTATCTCACAATAATGGCAATAACATCTACATCATCTTTCATGGTACACATTTTCTATGTTTTAATTTGCTAACCCTCTGAAATCATCTGAACATACTGAATTATTATCGTTCCTAATTTTTAACATATTTGTGATCTATGTCTACCTTCTCACTTTACTGTGTAGCTCAAAAGTAGCGCAGTATATAAGTCAAATATTTCTTGCTTTTATCTAACCTGTAGCTATACTTGCGAAGTCAATAGGAACGCTGAGGCATTTTTCTCCTTAGCGAACTCTTTCTCAAATTTCTCAATTCTGAGGTGCATATCCTTAAGTTCCTATAAATCAATATTTACAAACATCCCTTAGCCTATCCAAAATTTTACACATCAATGTTCCTTATAATTATAGTTTTCAACCCACACATAAAACACAACAAACTCTAAACAATTTTTACTCTACCTTCTCATTATCTCCCCCACAGTTCTCTAGATCAGTTCAAGCAGAAATCGAGTCCAGCCCTGTTACAATACCTGGAAAAGAGCCATCATCAACCTGGAGCTCCTCTTCTGCTTTGTCCTCTTCGATGTAGGTACATGCTATAATGGCTTTAAGGTCAGCAACATTGTACCCCACTGCGAGGAGTTGTCACCCAAGGCTGTCCCGAGCAGCTGCAACTTCATCCATATTCTTTTGCGCCTCGTCAGTGAGCTCGTGTATCAACACCTTATGCGCGTCCCTCACGAAAACCAAGCACTCCCTCTCCAAAGCCAATATAGACTCAAGTCGAGCCACATTCATCTCGAGCTCGGCTCTCCCACCTTCGAGCTTAGCGCGAGACAAATACCCTTTAACATCCGGGCAGTCTATAATAGAAAAAGACACTTTTTAGCTTAAAAACAAATGCAAGTTTAAATATCACAAAGAAATAGATTTCCCACCTGCTCAACCCCAACTGTGTGGAGGTATTCAGCTCCTCAGCACCATTTCAAGTTGTCAGCCTTAACCAGTTCTCACTGCCAGTAGCTCGTCCCCCTCAACAAGTCAACTTTCCCAGACCTTTGCCCCTCTCACAGTAGCAGGCAGATCAACCCTCCTCATTTTTGCATTCACCTCGGTCTCACCACTCACCGCGGTACTGGAGGCTGAGCCGCCTTTCACAGCTTTCTTCTTCGGATGCTTTGGAGCTAGCTTGCTTAAAGTGGTACCTCCAGAAACGTCCTGCAATAACATTTTCGCAGCCCTCGGTAATGTCGAACGCTCTTCTCATCCACTCCACTTTTCTTGCTAGCTCCAGCCCCAGTTACTTGTTTCTTGGCTTAAGACTTTTGTACTTTCTCTGACTTACTATTAGCTCTTTTGTTTCTGTTGATGTCGAGCTCTTTTAAAACAACCTTGAGCTCAACACCTTCTCGAGTTACAGTATCTAGCAGCGATTCTCTTTTCAAAACCTTTGATTGAAGACCTACAACACAATACAACAAATTGTTCAACAAACATAAAACAAATCAACAACAATAACAACTCAATTTTACATATTTTTACTTACTATTCTTCAAAGTTCAATATACAAGTTTCATGGGTTCATCATCCACTCTTTGAAGGCAATCACCTTTCACCCATATCATATTATCATTCTAAACTCGTCCTATTGAATTTAGATCGAAGAAAAGATGTCAAGACGAGCTAGAACAGAAATACGCACCTCCGATTGCTACATAATACTGTAAAACATCCTCAGGAGTTATTCTCCTCTCTACCTCATTATCCACCCACAATCTATTCAGAGTCTCACAAACATTTATTACCTCCCACATATTCTCATTCAGTTAGGCAGGATGGGATTCTATGGTATTCAAAATACCTTTATCAAGATTGCTAAGAGGCAGTATCAGTCTGTATTCTAGCTGAGAAAGATAACACAGAAGGCCCTGCTCCAGGTCGCTTTGGACATCCCCATCAAAATACTCAAAAAAGATTTATTCCTCCACTTTCCTATCCGATTTCTCCTTTTCTAAATCGAGCAACAAAAAGAAATATTCTTCTCCAGTTGACATAGTGCAACCCCTAAATGAACTACCGGTGTGCTCTACACATTATCCCATTTCTCAGCTAAACTATTTTTGATTTTACAGATTTCTTTGAATATATCAGACTTTGGAGGAAAGTATACTAAATGACCAGGGAAATCTGAAAATTGTACTTCATCCTCCCCCTCAGAGTCAACATCTACAACTCCTATATTTTCAGACTCATCCGTACGACCAGAGGTTGACGTCTCCATATCACGTGAAACCTCCATGTCAGAGATAGGCTTGAGGATGAGGTTTATTTCTATATTAGATTTTCCTCATGCCTCAACCTACATGCAGGTCCAGGTTTCAGTTATACAATCACTATCTGTCTTTTATACTTTGACACATACACATCAATTATACATATACATACATATATGTTTTTAAATACAAATCATACAGGGTTTTTAAACGTTTACTATAAATAGCAAATTTTTCAAATTTGAAAACCCACAAATTTTTCAAACTTTACATTCACTAAATCAAAACTCAATTACTAACCTTCAACGTCTGAGTAAGAATCTGAAACAGCACCCAATCCCTCTTTCACTATGGCACTATGCAACTAACATCGTGATACTACTTCCACAACCTTCTATTCCCTTCTGCGATGATCACCTTCATCAAATCTCTCAATAAAATCTTTACCAATTTTTCTCTTTTTTATCACTATATTCTTTCATTTTTTTGAGTTTGATAAACGTTTGAATGAGGAAGGCGAACTATTATTTAAACTTTTTCTTTCTGACTGCTAGCAGTTATTGGGTTTTGCACGAGCCGCTCTCAGTTTTGGAACAGAGGCGTACCTTTCACAATTAATGTCAGACATTTCATACTTTTTCGGTGAAAGCACATTCCCATCATTACCCCACATCCTATATTTTAATATATTTTCTCTTTCCTACCCAATTCTCTCTCAGGCCTTCCCATACTCATGATGACTCAATACTCACACGCAATCAAACTTTTTCTACCTTTAGACGAAAGACAAAAATAAAAGCTAATCTACTTTTGCCATTCCAACTTTTACAACTTATAAAACTACTGACGTCAAGCTCAATACTATCACATTTTAAAATTTAAATTTTTTATTCACAAAAGCTTTTAGCAATATTTATAACAAAATAGGAATAGATTCAAGAGAAACATTCAACTTACATCCCACAAATATAACTATACATAAAACATCTGAGATTCCCTGGAGCACCACACCTAATTTGTTCGCCCCCAGCCATCTTCTCATCTTCTTCGCCTACCTCTTCTACAACAATTTGCCTTACAATAGCTTTTCGGGCTTCAAACTCCAAAATTACTTCATGGAATATCTCTGAGTAAAAGTGACGTCCAATCTCACATTCCCTCACCCTCGCATCCAGGCCTTCGAGCTGGATTTTAGATTCAGGCAAGTTAGCATTATAATCTAACAGCCCAAAAATCCTTTCCCCTACTTCTGTAATCTTTATTGCTAAGTGACCCTCTAATGCGTGACGAGCTCTTTGAGAACGAGTCCTTACCATTTTTATAGCTTCATCCTCTCTACATAACATTTCAAACATTATTTATACACCTCTTAGAGATAATATTAAATCCCATGCATTCCATATATTGTATAATCTGTTTTTCCATAACTGGAAACCCTAAGATCATAATGGAAAATTATTTAAACTTATCTTTCCAAAATTGACCACCATAAATTCGTCCACCCCCGTCTCGATCTAACTTTCCCCATCTCTTCCCCCTGTAATACATTTCCAACAATAACTCCATATCTTGATATTTCAATTTTTCCATATTCTATTCTCTGTATGGATTTTGCCTCCTAGCACGATTCTTGGAATCTATTCTGTTTGATATACATCTTCAAATATATCTTTAAAAGTTCGAATAATAATGCCCATTTTTATTTTTATTTCTAAGCATTACATTTTCATACTCTAGCATATATTTCTTTTAGCTCGATTTAAGTCAAAATAGCTAATTCGATCTATCAAACACAATTTTTGCACAAATATTATTTCATTAGCTCAAATATTACTTACAAAGCACTTTACAGATAACAAGTCTTTCAGATATTTCTATAGATCGATCTATAGGTTATATTAAATTTTAGCTTTTAACATTATTTTGTTCCAAAACTCTTCTACAAGAAAGGTCCAGGCAATCCTTCACACTATTTACTTTCACAAGAAACTGGGGAAACTAGTAGTATCAGTGCCTGAACCAACCTTCAGCAAGAAAAACTCCTTCATGACAAGAAATGATGATTGTGCAAAAGAAAAATTTATAATCTCCGTCTCCCTTCACCCCCACCATCGTCTCTTCCCCCATAACCCCCACCAACTGAGAGTTGGTAGAAATTAAAGAAGGTATTACTTTAGAATCCAGTCCCTCGCAGGATACTGGCAGTAATGCCACGCATGTACGCCAACCTCCACATCTATCTCCTCAACCTTATCCTTTGCCAACAAGCGAAGGCATATCTGACGCAGCTCCCCAGCCATAGCCACATAGTAAAACCTCCACATATGGTAGTAATCATCCTCAGCTTCAGCTGCTTCTTCTTCTGTCATCCCATAATAAGTCGGTGGAACGGGAATGGGAATGGGCATCTCCAAAGCTTGGTTACCAAAATATTACAACTGCAACCTCTAAACTTCAGCAGACACCCTTTCTTTATACACCTGTCGCCTGGTCTTCACCATTCTCACAACAGAGTACAATATTAGATATTCAGAGTAACAAAATACTTTCACAGAGATGACAGACGCTACAGTACAGGTATTATTTATATCAAGGCCATATTTAATGTAAAAAATATTTCCCAAACAGTTATCATTCAAAGAACAACTTATCTTAGAACCTCAAGTGCCAAATACATCAATCATATCTATCATCATAAATGCCAGATACAGTCTTCCATAAATAAATACCGAGTACCCAACCAGTCAAATTTCCCATCAATTCTCCTCACTTTCCAACTTCCCACACCAACAGTCAAAAGATTATTTCTCAACCAAAGTCACCCGTGCCTTCAGTTGTGAAGGGGCGATTATAGGGACCTATCTCTTGACCTAGTCCAAACTCAAACTACCTCAATATCATACTCACACATTATGCACGTGACATATACAATCACCATTGCCACCTAGGCCACGAACTGATAAAGAATGTGGATCGAGCACTACAGCAAAATATGAACAAATCAAATACACCTGTCTTCCACGACCTAAACAGTTAGACATTCAACTACAACTTACCTCATTATTTGGAGAATGTGCTTTTACATAATAATGAGCTGCGGGTAAGGTCTATATAAAGATAAAGTTCCAAATAAGATAGGAACACCAGAAAAACTAGATTATCTGGACTCTAACACATGAATTTCAAGATTCTAAATACCACAAAACATATTATTTGAAGTTCAAGCATTTTTAGTTTAAGAGATCACTTGTAATAGTATATCAACCTCAAGCAATAAAAGTTACTATTACTAAACCCTCAACTCGAGGTCATAGTTTTTAACATATTCAAAGGTTTTTCACTCTAAATCACCTGTATCATTTCTTGTATTATACTAATTTTTTCATAGGTACATTTGGTGTAATTAAGATCTAATTTTGAGCTATTTCGAGCTACAGAATTAGGCCATTATAGGTAGCTATGCAATAAATGTTAAACTTATCAAAAGAAAAGACTAAATCATATGAGGGATTAATTAAGCCCTCAAATTTAATTTTTATATGTGATTGTGAAAGCATAGCTCTTGATTCTCAGGAGAGGTGCATTATTCACTTAACTTCTATGTTAGTGGTGTTTGATCTTGCAACAAAGGTGGGATTACTTGACATTGAAGTTTGGTCAGAATCACAGCAGATTTTCACCTCTCTTAGCTCAAACATGTCATTATTCTGGAGGAATTTGAAAGCGTAAATAGTGATTGATAAAAGGCAAGCCAGCTACAGAAGTTTTCCATCAAAAATACGATAAAAACTTATAGCGATTTGTTTCTAGGGAAATAGTTTACAGAAAGAATTGAGAAAATTATAAATTAATTAATTCTATAATACAAGACTTCCCTATTTATAAATATAGAGGTATGTTATAGAATTTATGTCAGGAAAATATATCACAGCTGTCCATTTATATTTATTACATGTTGTAAGACTATAGTCATTTTCATTTTATGGTCGCTGCGCAGAATGTGATTTAAAGTGAAATGCAGTCCCAACAAATCTTGGAACACCTGAACATGCTCTACTGGATTGGTGCCTTTATATTTTTTTAATCTTTGGTGTGTGGAACCCTGTTAGTACATCGATGTCGAGTAATGTCTGACCTATTATACTTCTCTACAGCCTATTCAAAATATATCCCAGCTATCTAAAATTGTTCTCCACTTCCCCTAACTTGTTGAGTTCAGGAGAGTTGAAGAACAACTCTAAAGAGTAATCAAATATCTCTAGGTCAGACAAATCACCTATAAAAAAATCCTAATATACGCCTATAAGGCTTCCTCCTTAGATCTAGTATGAGGGGATTAACCTGTAACATTTTGATAAACAAGATTAATGGAAGGAAATAAGCCAATTGTCATTAAAATTGAATTTAGAGATTTGAGAGAAAAACTCAGTTCACCAGCTCTCCAAAACCTTGCAAAAACAAAAAGTAGGTTTGGAGAGGAAGAACTTATCATTAAATAGAGAAACCCTGATCTTCAAATATCATAACTACCCCCTAGTCTACTTCAGCAGTGTTGCTTATACGTTCGTTGATTATTCAATCTAAATAGACCTCCTAGAGATTCATACCAAAATATCATCACTTTCGATTCTTGGTTGTCGGCAATCGATATGCTTTGTGCCTTAGCCGGTGGTAATCACTCGCTAGTTGTGGATGCAGTCTCCCTAAATTTGGGGTTTTCTTCGCTTGTCTTGTAGATAAAAAAATGTAGGTCAGGCCTATTGCTATCTCGTCTCAGTAAATAATTTGGTTTTCATAGATCCCAGCTAGCCATTTTCTTGTTGAACTTGATCTACTAAATTGATGAAGATCCTTAGAGTGGATCTGGTATTATTTTAGCTCAGATTTGGTACTTTTCTTGTCAAATCATCTCAAGTAGAGTAGAAAACCAAAAAGTAAGGTAATTATGCAATAATTTGAAGAATTTTTTTTTCAGGACGACCAAAAACACCATATAAAAGAGCTTAAATTCAGCACAAAAATATATTTATCAAATACCCCCAAACTTGTCTTTTTGCTCATCCAGAATAAAATAAAATTAACTCTAGAATTTAAGCAACTACTGCAGGTCTTGCGATTGTATTTAACCTATACATAAGCCTTTAAACCCCCAACTGTCCCAAGTGGATGAGTTTTATCTCATGAGGGATTTTAACATTTTTGCCTACAAAAATCTACAACTCAGTATTTTTAGTATTTTGAACTAATTATTTTGTTGTCTCGGCAACTCTTATTAATCCTAGATATTTTGAAGGTAGTTCCCCAAAAAAATCTCAGTTAATTTATCAACTTAAAAGGGTTTACCAAAATAATTAGGCAAAATTAAAAGGAAAACAAATTATATTATAATGACTACTAATAAGATCACCCCAAAAGGGTTATATTTCTGAGTATGTGTTGTCACAACTTTAGTATTATCTAATAGAAGATTATTATTCAACTATTTAACTTCATCTTTATAAAGTTTTTAGCAGGAGAGTATTTTACTATCTCCATTCACTTGCATGCCTTTATTAGCAGGAAGATTTATATATTGTTATCAGTTTATATAATAATTCCCTGTATCTAATTGGTCGACGATCTATAGCTGGTTCTGATACCAGGATTTGGAGTCCATTCATGACCTAGACTTTAGATTCCTACCATTATGTATTAACTTTATACTCTTAATAGCTTCTTCTTTCTATATATATTTTTATTATTTTTGTATCATACTATGTCATTTGTTAATCCATTTTTCAACTATTATAGGTAGTAAGGTCATTATTCTCTCTAAATTGATTAAGTGTGGTTAATAACTTCTTTGGAAAAATATTGTCACTGGTGTGAAGTATAATTTCTTTTAAGAAATTATTAACTCTATTTTTGAGAATACCATTAATATCTATTATAGTATCTTAAGTTAATTTTGTTTAAAATTTTGGCATATTATTTCATAATCCCTTTAAGTAGTCAAAACTCAAAGAGTTCTTTTTATTTTCCTAACTACTCACTCAAGGAGATTATTTAGAGTTAGTTGCTATCATGAACTAATTAACTCTACTTTACTAATTATACTGAGTATAACGAGTTTTCAATAAAAACTTGAAAAATAGTTTCCCACCCCCAAACTTATTTTAAACGATATCATCAATGTTGAACATATAGATAAATGAAATGTAAAGTAAAACTTAAAAGGTGAAAGTAAATATTACCACTATGTCACCAATAAGATGCCATGAACAGTGATAAGTACTGAAATTTTACATTTTAAAAGACTTAAACTGAGTCATTTTGGCCATCTTAAGTTACTAATAAGTGTGACTAATGGATATATTCTCTATTTTCAGGATTCTAGACCCTTCTAAGAAAACTTGGTACAAAACAAGAGTTAAAAGCCTTAAGAAGCGACGAACGAACTCGAGACAATACTTATCCCCTTCCACGATGTAAAGTGACATCCATTTACGATGAATGACTTCGGTGTGGTAATATGGAGCGTTGGTGACCATCATCGGCTCATAGAGCCCTTCAATGAAAAATTATTTTCCCATTATGACCTGATATGAGGTTGACACGGTGCAGTGAAGATTGCAAAGAAAGATGAGAAACCAATATTGTTCGTGGTTGGTGATCGCAATTGATAGGCCTTGGTCTGATAGCAATCACTGGTTGTCAGGCTCTGTTGTTATTATAGCTTATTGCAGAGTACTTAAAAGATAAAGAAGAGTTGAAACTGTGGTAGAATAGGTGAAACCCCCCCCCCTTTTGTATTTAAAGAGAAAACCTCTTACAATTTGAATTTTGAATGAGAGAGTGACATATTTGTAAATAAGGGAACCTAGGGTTGAGTAGTGGGAGACCAACTCTTAACCCCATGTCCCCATGTGGTCCAAATCACATAGGCATGTTCCAAAGATTCCTCTCATGATTTAAGTTTTGAATTCAAATGCTTGGCTTTTGAATTCAAATGATTAGCTTTTAAATTTAAATTTAGAAGTGAAGAGGTAGACTTGACATTTGCCTTTATCCTGACCTTTTAGATGGTTTATAATTGCACTCAAACCATAAATTATGTACACCATGGTACTAGACTAGGGTATATGCCCTAGTGACGACCTTATCTCCATGAAAATGGCTCTAATTATTAAATAAATAAACTACTAAAATCTAAAATGTTATAGATTACACAGGTAATCCCTTGCACTTGGGTTGACTCCCAATTGGCGTTAAGATTAAGGTTTTCAGCCAGACATGTGTTCCCTCAAACTTAGAGTTTACTAGTGTCATGTCTGCTATGTCCAGGGTTTGAACCAAGATATGGGATTAGTGGGTTGTCAAAGTACAACACTCGATGTGGCTGTAAAAAGTAATCAAGATTGCATGCTCAACCATTAGGGTGTTTATGAATGCTCTCGCTCAAGATGTACTTGACTTTGGCCAGTTCTTGCTGTCCCTTGCACAATTCCTCTGTTGATGTAGTTTTTTCATAGTATACAGAGGCCTGCTGCAAGAATTGTTACAACTTAAGATAGTACTCATCTTGGCGCACTATGACAGTATGAGGCAAATCGAATTGTTAAAATAACTGCCTTATGAACTCCTTTATATATTTAACATGTTGTGAAGGGCGTGCAACAGCCTGAGACCATTTCCACTCATAGTTTATATCAAGTAATGCAAACAAATTTCCTTAAGACAGGCAAAACGGCCCTATAAATTATATGTTTTAGACTTTATAAATCTCTGCAGGTATAGGGTCGAGTGGAGTCACTCACTTTTATGTGTTTATTCCTAAAACATGACATGTTAGACAACTTAGATAGTATAGGTTGGCATCTTTGCACAACGAGGACCATAATATATCACTCTAAAGTATCTTTACAGCAGTCATTTTATCACTATGAAATCCCCCACAGGCTTCAAATTGGCAACGTGCAAGCACATTCGGAATTTCCTCATTAGGTGTGCATCTACGAATGATATGATCTAAGCCAATCTTGTAAAGGTATGGCTCATCCCATGCAAAAGTTTTAACATCTTATAGGAATTATTAGATGACTTTTATGGACCAATGTCAGGGTATCTTACCTGTCAACAGGTAATTATTTATCTCCTCATAGCATAGCCTATCAAATAATGAAATGAAATTGAGTTTCTCTTTTAGTGGAGAGGCAATCCACAACATGATTCCTTATTCGCTTCCTTTCAAGGAGTTCAGTGTCATGAACTTTTCTAGGTGTAGTCAGTTTACCTATTGTAGTTTATTTTATACTGCAGTCCTCCGCTTCGTCTGATACAGGTATTTGAGTTTTATTCTGGAAGACATTCAATATTGCCTTCACGCTTCCCAGAGATATTGTTAACTCCCCGATTGACAGTTGACCACCGTGTGTGTAGTACCTAAAAATGGTCTTCCCAAGATGACTGGTATATCCTTACATGTATCCACTGTCTTTTCGGTTTTCAGAATAACAAAGTCAGCAGGAAAATTTAGCCCTTCAACTCTAATAAAGACATTCATTAATATCCCTCCAAGATACCTAAGTGAACGATCTGCCATTTGTAAGGCCATTTTTGTTGGCTTCACATCCCCAAGTCCCAATTGCTGATAAACGTGGTATGGAAGGGCATTGACACTTGCGCCTAAATCTAACAGAGCTCTATCGATTTTGTGTTCCCCTATGGTACTTGAGATTGTTGGACATCCGGGATCTCAAAACTTTGGAGGTATCACGATCTCTAACGCATGTCTATGTCAAATATGTGTTGACACATAATCTTTGAGAATTTAGGGGTATCCATGTTACATATTTTTTATATACAAATCACATAGGAGGCGACCTGCAGATAGGTTAACCCGCTAAACTAAAATAAGTTTTTCTAAAAAAAATTCAAAATTTTATGTTTAAATTTAAAGAGATAATAATCAACGGTTTCACGTTAACACACCACTAATGCTTTTGTACTCTCTTAGCTACTAAAAATCAAAAACCTCTCTTTCTCTCTCACTTATGTAAAAACTTAGGAAATTCCAAGGGGATTTTTGACAAAAGTAAAACCAAAATTAGCAAAAAAAAAATGGAAAATTTGGAGTTTTCTGTGACATCGCCAGTCATCCAGACACGAAGTGAGTCATATGGAAAATTTGGAGTTTTCTGTGACATCGCCAGTCCTCAAGCAAGAAATCATGTCATCGATCATCATGAAGCCAACACCCACTAAGACTCTATATGCCCTTGTAGTGATTGTTGCTACTCTGTAATGGTCTAATTCTGGGATTCGGACTTAGCCTTTACACCAAATGTATCTAGAACGCCCAAGAAAAGTAAACAATAATCAGCAATATAATTTAGAGTAAAAAACCATTGAATAGGTTAAAAACCATGATCTCTCTTGAGGATTTTAAGATAGAGAATATGATCTTATTAAGGTTGCTAACTTATTATAATGAGTGCTCTGAGTATGCAGAATTTTGGAGTAAGAATTCTTCTGCATAAAATTGCATATCCGTAATCTGTAGTTCTATGGTCCTATATATAGGTCTTATAATATGACCGTTTGATGACCATCAAGATTCTTAATAGTGGACGTTATAAAGTATATGTAAGATTTTTTTGACCCGATAGTGTAACGTTCTGATCTCTGTTGCTGTACAACGGCTCTATTGATGACTGTACACTTGCACAAATCGAACTGTTGTTGTGGATGTCAAAAGCGATGACTCGAACTGAGGAATATTGAATATGTCATTAGTAGTATTTCTTGTATGCTGATGAGGTCGAGGATGAAACTTTGAGTCCGAGATATGAAATAAGCTATTACAACTCCAATGCTAGTCCGGACTTGATATCACCGACACACAAGAGGGATATTTTCCCTTTTTCTTAATGTAGGCCCCATCACTACCTGTATTAAGGACTTGTTCCTAGTCAATTTTGAGTAAAACCTCTTATTGGTCAAAAAAAGTGTTACAACATGTTGGTGGTTTCCGCTATTCTTTGTGGTACTCGAAAAAGTGTTAAAGAACCACCCTTTCCAAAGCGAGTTCGATGAATATAGTAGGGGAAGGCGCAACCATGATTACAATTTGCATTTCTCTTCTACTGGTGTCATGTTGGTAACTGTATAATAATCGGATCAAAAACCTCGCTTTTGATTTTTTTTTTTCTAGGTAAGTCTTGGCTTTGCTAATTTAGAGAATACCATATGATGATAATTAACAATATAGATATTTAAAATCCAGGGTTTTGAAATTGAATCCCATAAATACTAAAAATAAGATGGTTTGGAGCAATCACAATATATGAAGCAAAAATTGAGCACACATTCTTACTAATTCATCGCAGTTCCTTTTTCCAAAAAACGTCATCTGATTGTGCTGCCCTTTTACTCCTACGAGAAGAATCACAGACCAACCAAGGGTTAAATCGCAAAAGTAATAGCAATTGAGAGATATAAGTGAAAGAGAAAAAAAAAAGAGTGAGAGTGAATTACTCAGGATTTCAAAAAATTAAAAGATGTTTCGACTTCAATAGCAAAAACTAGATAAATTGGGGAAGCCCTACTAGTATAAGTGGGCAACCGGTTTGTTAGATATGGCATATTGGTTCAGCCAGGTCCTAGTCTTAAACATTTTTGTCTTATATAAAATCACCTACCGGGCAGTGGTAGAGCAACAGGAGACCCAGTTGGGGAAATTAACCAATCACTTTTTAGAACCACTCATTTCTTTTACTTTGAGCAACCCAGACGACGATAGGAGCTGTAATGTGGGGTGCTCGCCAAAATTAGTTTGCACGTAAGTTTTATAGCAATTGTTTTTAATTTTAATGACTACGATTCTAGAAAAAGAAAAATATGACTGATGCGGACATGTTCATTGGTTTATGCAAAGTAGGAAGAATAGGAGAGATCAACGCATAACTAAATATTTGCATCCCCTTCCTCATTTCACTAGGAAACAGACTCCATTTACTGGGATCGGCGATGAAAGGCATTTTACCTCCCACAATTAAAAATTCTAGGCATTGCTACCCCCCACCCCGGTACTAGTATAGCCTAGCATGGTTAGGCTGATAGTCTTTGGAAGTGATACGGCTATTAAAAAAAGGACATCTTGTCAAGAGTATTGGATCTATTGTGGATTTTCCTGCATAGAAGGCGATAGGGCGTGTGGTCAACGCCTTGAGAAATCCAATTAATGGGAAATGGACTCTCGACGATCACGTGTCGAGGTGACAACCCCAAGATTATTGAAAGGAAGTCTGTGCATGAGCCTATGCACTTGCTTTTGGAAAGGTTGCGTCCCGGGCATTTAAAAGGCGAAGACGAAGCTCAAGTCTGAACCTGTAGGCATATTTGTCAATCCCTCACGCGTGCAAGAAAATAACAACTATGGGCAAGCCCACTACACAAATGAAGGTCGCTTGCCGAAGATGAACCATAGGAAGAAAAATACTTGGTAACAGCTTTCCCAGACATTGAGCAATTTTCTTAGAGCTGGCGCTCCGTCCGAGAAAATCGCATGATTGACATTACAATTGTATTTGTCTCATGCCCGACCCTAGCCTAAAGCAAAGGCTTCGAGCCCCATATTAAAATGGGCCTTAAAACATTTATTTTACTACCCTTTAAAATAATAAAATGCAACCCTACATCAACTCCTCACTTTGTAACCTCTTTGGTGTCGGGCTAGTGGTTTGAGACCACCTCTTGGAGAGAGGAGAAAGAGGTCAAGAGTTCGAAACCCAACATCGGGGGGTCATTCGGCAAGATTAATCTCAACTTAATGGAGCGTGTGGCTTGTAAAGGTACCATGGTGAGTCCCAAAAAATTAATTAGGAGATTAGTGAAAAATAATGGGGAGAGGATTCCCCTACACACCCAAACAGCTACACACCTCCTACACTCTCTCCTCACCACACACCAATCTGACTTGGCGTCCCCTTTAATTAATTTTAAGAGGGAAAAATCGTCTGACGTGGATAAATTTGAAGAAAAAAAACTGTTCTTCGTGACTCACTACCGCAACTCACTCGTAACCCACTCTTACTTTCATTCACAGACTATCTCTCTCTCTCTCTCTCTATCAATCAACTCTCTCCCCACTCAATAACTTCGACAACTCACCCACATTCACTCTTTCCCTCAGTCAATATCTCAATCTCAATCACTCCCTCTCTCTCACTTACTCTTTATCTTCCCGTGATTGTAAACCTCATAGTATTGTCATCATACACTGCATTTAGAAGCTAAAAATCATAGGACTCTCATCATACACCTGATCTTGATAAGGTAATCGAATACATTCCCTTGAAAGGATGACTATTCCTGATTATTATTTTGTTTAAAATTTCCCGCGCAATCCGTTATGACTTTTTTTTTTTTACCAAATTTTTGACAAATTTCTATAAATTTTAGGATTAAGCAGAAAATCGACAAATTGCCCACTCTAGGTTGGGTGAAAAGAAGGGAAAATTGTCGATGTCTGAATGATCGAGAATTAGTACTATTATTTTGAGGAAATAATTGTCGAATGTGGAGAATTTCATAACGTATTGACGATACATGTGTTGTTCGACATTTAATATTGTCGATTCAAATGTTGTTCGACATGTAATATTATCGATACGATTACTGTTCGACAATTAATATTGTCGATACTTCTGAAATTGACAATTTGAAATTAAAATTTGTCGATTATTTTTGTTTCGATAAATTTGAAATTATTAATTGTCGATGATTAGAATGGTCGACAATTTTTGACAATAACAATTTTCGTGTTTAAACTGATTTAATTCGTTTCTCAGTGCCTAATTTTAGTTTGTTATGCAGGATGGCACCAAAGCAAAAAGTTCCAGAGAAGATACGCCCAACAGCCTCGCATCGAAAGAGGCTAATGGAAGAGCGAGAAGATCCCTCGCATCCAAATTTTAATCAACCTCCTCGCATGTCTGCCAAAAGGAGCAGACCTGATCTTGCTAGGGCAGAAGAAAGTAGGAGTGTCCCTCAGGTGGCAGTCACACCTGTAGAAATTCAGGATGTTGAAAGTCCTTCTACAAGTGGGGGCAATTCACAAGCTTTTTTTTCTAGTACATATTATTTCTATCCCAATGTAACATCTCATGCGAGAGATACTCCGTTGTATGAACCTTTTCTAAACCCTACAGTTGAGGTTCAAGAACAGGGTACAAGAACCATTGACAAAGAAGGTATCCAGGATGACAACAACGATGACTCAAGTGAGTCAGAGGCAGACGAATATGGCCCCAGGGACAACAGTTTGTTGACGAGTTTTCAGACACACAGAGCAAAAGTTCTAGCTCCTAGCCAGGTAATCCCATGTTTTAGTATCCAATTATTTTCTACATTCCAATTCCTGTAATTTTCCCAAGTTCCTTTGAATTATTTTTAGACAATAATTTCATTAATGGATTATATTATATTATGTTTACAGGACCCTGGCTGTCTACAGGTGTTTCACCACAGTCCTACTTGGGAGATTGGGAAGGAGGTAGAAAAGGTCCAAAGTTTGGTGAAACTGCAAGGGCTTGGCAGAATTGGAGCCATTTCATACACACACTACAACGCAGCATTGATTATAGCTTTTGTCGAGCGTTGGCATCCAGAGACCAACAGTTTTCATTTCAAATGGGGCAAAGATTACTATCACGTTGGAAGATGTATGGAGATTAATTGGGTTGAGAGTTGGCGGTGATATGACAGTTGTTCAGGGCAAGTTGGAAGCAACTAATGTCAAACAAATTTTTAGAGATTGTTTTTACCAAAGCGATCAAGTTTACCTTGATCTCAAGGCTGAAGGTGCAGGCATATCTCTTTCACTGGTGAAGATAGTCAATTTCTTCACCTCCAAGGTTGGAATAAATGTAGCAGCAGAGGCATCTTCTTCCTCTGAACCCCCGAGATTGTCCTCTCGAGCAGTTGCCAAAGCATACATATTGTAAGTTTTAGGAGCATTTCTTTTCCCTACAAAGAAAGGGACTGATGTGTCGCCAAAGTATCTGAATTTCTTTGAATCCAAGAACTCATATATTACATGGTCATGGGGAGCTGCGACCTTGACTCACCTGTATTACAGCTTAGGTGCTTCTTCGAGAGCGAATGCTAAAGCTCTTGCATGCTGTACTACATTGCTAGAGGTGAGTGTATGCATACATTTTTTGGTTTCGTTTATGGTTTATTGCTTTCTTTACGTTGTAATTGAAGGTTTATTAATTGTTACAGTCCTGGATATTCAAGCACTTTCTGAAACTCCCTAGAATTCCAAAACCAAATGATTCTCGTGCTCCTGAGTACTATATAAGGCGGTCTTGGAGTAGAACGACAAGCGAAAGATCTGGGAAAAAAGCTTTGAAGATATTTAGAGAAGCGTTGGACAACTATAAGCTTGAGGATGTAAGTTCCCTTTAACTTTGTTGGATTAATTTTCTAGACATTTATAGAAATTCTTTGTCGAGATTTGATAGTTCATATCAAATTGTCAAAAATTAGAACTTATCGACAATTTATTATTTAGTAATTGTCGATTAGTAAAATCGTCGACAATTTCTTATGTACTATATTGTCGACTAATTAATAACTCGACAATTAATCAATCATTTATTGTCAAGGATTTTATAAATCGACAATTAAGCAATATTTATTGTCGATTATTCATATAATCGACAATTTTTCATATACTATATTGTCGAGGATTTTATAAATCGACAATTAGTCAATCATTTATTGTCGATTATATGCATAATCGACAATGGATATTACTACTAACCTCCTTGCATCGACATAATGTTATTTCATTCAATGAAAATCTGTAAAAATTAATTTGTCTTTTTTATCGCGTTGTAGGTCACCTGGGACCCGTACTTGGAGAAGAGAGCAAACAAACATGTATTCAAGAAAGTTGCTAGTTTTACCGGTTTTATTCGTAGTCCTAAACACATTGAGGTGTACTATCCTGACAAAGTACAGCGCCAGTTCAACCGAAGGCAATATGTGCCTAGGAACCCCATTTTTCTCGAGGGTAGCGGTTTGCATTTTTCTATTCAACCATGTGCATACAAACCTAAATATGATTGGGCAGATCTATTCTCTGGAGGGAAATGGAAGGAGTCTTTAATTATAATGAGGGGGAGAAAAGTACATGATGGAATCCCTACTTGGGTTGATGGATACTTTGAATGGTTCAAAGAAGTTTCATTCACCAAACTTTCCCCTAGTACTGTTAATCTTGACAAAAATGATGATGGGAAGATATTGGGCGATGGTGGTGGTGGTGGTGGTGGGGGTGTTGGCAGTCATGTTGGGGGTAATGGTGTTAGGAGTCCTGTTGGGGGTGATGTTGGTGGTAGTTTATCGTAACGCAAACATGTGAGTATTGTTGTTATACTGTTTTCCCCTTGGAGTAGTACATTTGTTGCTTCTTCCTCTAATATGCTTTTACTCTTTTACAGGTTCAGGTCCAAAATGAAGATATCATCTCTCGTTTGGAAGAGGAGATCTCAAACTTGAAGTTAGAGAAGGAGGTGGCAGAATCAAAGTTGCTTGAGGCTATCAAGTTGAAGGTAGGCACAGACTTATATTCAATGCAAGTTGTTTTCAAGTAAAGTTCAAATGCAGTATAGTTAATTTTTGTCGATTATAAGGATATTTGACAATTGGAAATCATTTATCGTCGACTTTAACTAAAGTCGACAATTTATAATCATTAATTGTCGAAACAAGGAAAAAATCGACAATTTATAATAAATAATTATCGAAACTAAGAAAAAATCGACAATTTATTATGATTTATTGTCGATACTAAAAAAGTCGGCAATAAACATACTAATTAATTGTAGATTACTCACTTAAATTAATTTGTTTTAACAATACAGACATATGAATGTGAAAGATTGAAAGAGTCAAATAACAGCTTGAAAGCCGACCTTCAGGCGAAGCAAGTGGTCGACTCGATATGCGAGAAAGACTTCATCGAAACAGAAAAGAAGTTGAATGACAAGGTATTCGTAATTTATTTTCCCTTAGTTCACCATGTTTTATCATTCCCTCATTTTTGTGTTGTTCATAAATGCAATACATGTTTGTTATCAAAACTTGGAGTATAGTTCACTGAAGCAAACCAATAAGAAGTTGTCAGAAGATGTTTCTTCATTGAAAAAGACGCTTGTAGATTTGAACGTACAATTACAAAATAAAGTAAGTACTCTGAAGGTCCCTACTATTAATGCGAATGACAAACATGTTTATTAACGATTACAAATTTATTGAAATACTCATTTATGATTGATAACAGGTGGATAAGTGTGAGAGCCTGGCTTCTATCAATGGAACTTGATGGATGAAGTTGCAAATCTACAACCACAACCCTTAGTGGTGAGTAGGAAATATTATATAAAGGAAGGCGAATATAGTAAATCAAAACCAATATGCCATATTGTTTCTTGATTATTCTTGATTATCGTTCTTTTTATATGCAGTTAAATCTGGTTCTACACTCAGAGGCAAATGTTGTAGGAGCTGAAGATTGGAAGCAAAAGTACAAAGAGTTAAACGTAAAATACGAAGAAGCAGATAGGAAATTGAGTAAAAGAGATAGGAATGTAAGTTGATTTAGAGGAGAGTTTCTATGTGAATGGATTTTTGGAGAACAATTCATTTTTTGTTAAAGAAGATTTTTTATACCACTGGATTTGTTTATATATGTCTTTTAAATATTTTTCAATTTTTATTATAAATGAGTAACTATAATGTTGTCATGCGTATTGTGTAGTTGTTTGTTTATTTGTTTTTTTTATTGTAGACAATTTTGATAATCGGCAATATCAAAATTGTCAAACCTGGTAGGTCTCGACAATATTATTGTCGACAATATGCTGATAGTTAATTGTCGAGAATTTCAAGATTCTGTCTCTGACAAGTCTTTTGTACTCTAATTTTGTGAGTTTTAACTGTTTATGTATATATAAACCCATGTTTGATAGGTGAAGGCTACTCATGATAGGTGGTACGCTAAATATATTCACGAAACCAACAGTCTTGTAAGTTGTCATCTGACTTCAATTTTCTTTTCACCAAATATCAATAATGTCTTTTAAAATGGGTCTTATACTATTCAGGAAACCGAACTGGCGATATTAAAAGAGATGAGATTTAATCTTCAAACTTACAATGATGAGTGGGTGTGTGCACCTTTATCATCCATCGCTTGAACTTTGATTTTAAATTACTTTATTTTAATTCCTAACTACGCTATTGTGGTTGGTTTTGCAATGCAGGGAGTGTGGCGCATGACACTAAAAGGTGCCATTGAAGGAAGGGAAGGGGATTTTCAAGATCCTGAGGACCCGATATGGGAGGAACTAGGTCAGCAGTTTACCAAACTTTTAGCTATTGCTCAAGAGGGTCCAAAAGGGGAATATCAAGATGATATTACCTTAGAAGGGGGGAGTATAACGAGATGATTGAATCGAGGTTAAACAAAATTGATGATAAAACCAAACTAAGACGTACTTTGTTTCAACCATTCAATTGGTTCCAACTGGATATACGCGATGTTGTAAGGGATGGGAACACAGCGTTTAGTGTTGTTGCGTCGTATGCATATCAGAGCCAATTGAAGTTCTTAAATGTGAAGCAGTCCTTGTGTACCTTGATGACCAAGAAAACAACTTATTGGAAGAGCGTGTTCAGTCAAACATTGGATGCAGCTTATAATAATTTGGGAGAGAGACGTTATGATACTTTGCTAAGGGCATTTAACTTTAGTGGTGTGTTTGTAGAATATTTGTACATGGGTCATTTGTTGGCAACACATTACGAGAAGGTGGTGATCTTCATCAGCAACAAGGAAGCGCTGACATTTTTACCTATGTTTTGGCCCAAAGCAAATAACAAGATTAGCAAATTGGAGAGGCTTGAAAACATTTTTGCCGATAGCTCAAAGTATTGGTGGGTTGGGATGACATCTGATGAAAACTTTGTGAAATTAAAGACTAAGTACCTATCACATATTCCTTCGGTTTCTACACTATGGTGGCGCATGTGCAAATGGAGATTCCAGAAGATTTTATGAAGCAAACTGTTAAGACCTATTTCGATGAGTCAAACCAAGCTTGGATGAAGTTGATGAAAGACAACAACGTTAATCCATGAGATTTCAGCACAAACGATTTGTGTTCTTGAATGTTGTACATATTTATATGTATTTTTTTTATGATGTACAGTTTTTGTTCGCATAAATCAATGTATATTTTTTTTATAGCTACTAGACATAATTTGAAGAACATTTGTAATTGCCAGTTAGGTTGTGGAGTGAATGCTGCAGTAGACAGATGAAATTGTCGAATTAATGTTGAATTTGACAATTAAGTGTCGATTTAACATTGAATTCAACAATTAATTGTGAATTCAACATTAAATTTGACAATTAATTATCAAGTCCAACATGAATTCGATAATTAATTATCGAGTTCAACATGAAATCGACACTTAATTGTCGAATTCAACA
This sequence comes from Kingdonia uniflora, assembly GCA_014058105.1. Lineage (NCBI taxonomy): Eukaryota > Viridiplantae > Streptophyta > Magnoliopsida > Ranunculales > Circaeasteraceae > Kingdonia > Kingdonia uniflora. The sequence goes on from JACGCM010000622.1 coordinate 3,654,719, forward strand.
TTAATTCGACACTTAATTGTTGAATATACAAAATGTTTGGGAAAAAAAATACCAGTTTGAAGCTACAAAAACTGAAGTAATTACTCTACGAAACACAACAACAATTGGTGACAAAAAAGGGGGGAAAATACACTAGTTACAACATAAATGGCCACCAGCGCAAACATTACACGTGGTTCCTCGCCGCAAGCGCATCTTCTTCCCTCACCATCGTCTTGGCCCGGTTGATCAGACTAACCACACGTTCCCGCGGAGTCACAATCATGGACTGCAACTGACAATGGTAGAGATAGTCTTCCCTACACACCTTTGCCTCCTCCTCGCTCAAATCCGGATAATACGCCTCAAAAGGATACAAGGTCGGATCGTTGACAGTCTTCAAGCCAAAGTATCATTGCACCAACTCGTTAAACTTGTCATGCACACGACGGTTGAATGTTTCTTTAACACGAGTTTGAGATCTAGTTCTAGCCACCTTAGCAAACAAACACAAGGAAGAAAGAAGAAGATAAAGGAAGGTGAACCTCCTCAACTGCAACATTCGGTATTTATATTAGGGTTGGGGAATACTATAACAATATTAAGTGTATTGTTATCAGTGCAATGCGATATCCATAGGATATCAGTGCAGTGTTGCAGTGTTCAACTCAGGCTTCCTCCATCTCACTTTAACGAACTTAATATCGCTAAAAATGTAAAAATGTTAACTTAAGTATAATAATAAGGGAAGTCCCAATGATGTAGACAGACATGCAAGCCTATAAAGCTATTCAGCAACTTCCTACACCATGGTCGTCTGATTGTGCGTTTCTTCCATCACTTGTGCCAACTCCTACGTATGAAACGCAAATAAATTAGAAATCTCATATTCAGCATACGTTATTGTACAAGTTTGTGGGAAATACTTATTTTTCGTATTAGGTTACTCACCAGCTCTTGCTTTTTAAAACAATAATTTCAGTTGTAGGCAAGTTCATTTGTCGTAGCTGCCAAAGACTCTGACTCTTTGCATGTCATCTTCTTTTTTTAGCAGCTATCTCCATTTCACCCTTCCATCGGCCACCTTTCTTGTGATCATCTTTTACACGGCCTTTGGTTTGTACTACAAGAGGGTCTAAAATAGGAGTTGAAGACATCACTATTTCAGTGAACGGAGTTGACATTGAAAGATTCGAACCTGAGAGTCGGGAGAGAGATGTATCGTACGCATCTAGGTGTAACTCCAGTTCGTCTAGCCTTGAAATTGCATATTCGAAGTTTGTTTTATTCTTTAATGCCCTCTCAAAAAGGTTTGCTGCACCAAATAAAAGGTGGTTATGGCGTAACGGTTTCCTCAAGTTCTCCATTTAAGAAACTCTTGTCGTATGATCGGGAATATTTGTTTGCACCAATCTTCCATCTTGGCAGAATGAATGCATCTGGAATTTGTAGAACATCATATTTGGAGAAGACCTTGAAGAGATGACGGTATGGCAGACTTACATACTAGAACAACTTACATTTACAATGGCCTGTCAGGTTGGCCAAATCTATCTTCAACTCAAAACTTTCAGACGGTCCGCTATGTGACTTCACAAGTATTTCTCGAACGTTGTTGTCTATGCTCTTTTCTATTGCTACAAAATGAACAGTTTGATTAAATTGTTCTTCAACTTTATGGAAAATATGCCTCGTATAAATCTTTGCTACATGATTTAGTAGAGCCTGATGAGGTCCAACTTGCCGATATCTATGTTGGGATTGGAAGTCCTCGTTCTTCTCTCTTTCAAATGTGTCTAATAAAGCTGCTGCATATTTCGTCACTAAACTATACAGACTAGTTGAAGGGAGCAGCCAACAATTGAAGAAATTGTTTGTTGACTCGCTTTGGCCAGTTGTACTCATGCCAGCATAAAAAGTACCTCTATTCCACAAAGGTATCCATCTTTCTCTTATATTAAATATCCCTTGCATCCAATTGTTGTCATCAAGATTATGTTTTTTCATAAGCTCATTCCACCTTCTATCGAACTCTGCAGGATCATAGGTGTTGTGGATAATTGAATCTATATCGGTTTTGAATGTAGATGGATCTCAATAAAAATGTCCAATATTTTCAGGAAACTTGTGTATGATGTGCCATAAGCAGAGCCGATGTTTGGTGTTTGGGAACACCTGTGAGAAAATGCAGATATTAGAGAACACTAACTGTCGACTTCATTATTGTCGACAATTTCAATTATCGATTTTATGATTTTGGTCGAGATTATTGTCGACTTCGTGGTTTACGACAAACAATTAAATTTTCGACTCCAGTTTTTTCAACAATTTAATTGTCGAAAATCATAATTTTCGACAATAACAATTGTCGATTTCATGCATTTCGACAATAAGAATTGTCGATTTCATGTTATTCGACAATATTATTGTCGATTTCAAGATTTTCGACAATAATATTATCGACTTTCTGGATTTTGACAATTTACTCGTCAATCCCTGTAATAATAACACTGAGCCTAACCTTGGGAATGGCGACACCCATTGCAGCGTCTTGGTCAGTAATAATAGCTGTTAGGTGTTTATTGCTCATCGCCTTTAGCCATGTATGGAATAACCAAGTAAAGGTTTGCTCATTCCTCAACAAAGCACATCTGAGTTGGATTGTTTGGTAGTGGTTATTTATTCCCGCGAATGGAGCAAATGATATCTTATAAGTATTTGTCCTATACGTGGTGTCAAAATTCACCACATCCCCAAAAGCCTGATACGCCATTCGGGATCAACCATCTATCCAAAAAAAATTAAGTGCTCTATCATCATCATCGAGCTGAATGTCAAAGTAGAACAGAGGATCTTCGAATTGCTTTTTCTTGAACCAATCCAGTGCAGTCTGCGCATCACCACTCGATAGACGTTCCTTATTAACCTTGGCTTTGTGGTTGTAACAATCACGTTTGTTAAAGCTCTTGTCTGGGAATAGAGCAGGCACCTTGCTTATTGAGATGTTGTGCAGCTCAAAAGTCTCAGTTAGGTTTTTTATAACTTCAGGAAAGAAACGATTAATCTTCATAAGGTGGTGGTTGTGAGGTGACACAAGCTGGTGGTTATGCACATCTGAGAAAGTGGTAACAACAAATTTACCAAGTTTTTCTCTCCAATTGATATTCAAAGTAACCTTACACCCGCATTGATAAGAAGATCGCTTCTTACCATCTTGTTCACTTGTATCATAAGTTTTATTTTTCTTCAACAAATCGTTGCTCACACAAGTAAATGTTACTCGTCCTCTCTCTTCGGATCTTGGTTGTTTTTTAGAATTGCGCTTCTTTATGGAAAACCCTTGCTTCCTTCCATATTGCTCATAAAAGGAACTTGTGTTATCCACTGTATCAAAAGTTTGTCCTTCATACGGCGAATCCACAAACAAAGAATCAATGGTATAATCAGGTGTTCCAAAACCCACACCCGACGCACGTTCGTTGGCAGCCCTTGCTGGTGATTCATCTCCAATTACCTTTAACCACTCTGGTTCAACCAAATCTTCTATATAATTATCCTGTCATATAGGAGGAATTATTGGATACAATCCCATTATACATCCATACAGTCAAACGAACATATGGAATCAAAAGTGACAGGCAAGTAGCCAATAATAAATACAAAAAAAAATATTGTTTTACATAACAACTTTAATTACATAGGATTTTATGGGTCACAATTGTACATCATATATGTCATTAGATTGTTCAAAACAGACACCACACTAACAAACCCAACATCACTAAGTACAGTCTACAGGTTCCCAATCTCATCCCCCAAGCATATTCCCTTCAATAAAATTCTTCAGAAGATCACTCCCAACAGGTTTCCAGCTCTTCTACAAATCTATTTGTACTTGTTTTTCTCGTTCTGCGGCTTCTAATGCTTCCATACGTAATACTACTTGTGACCAAAATAGGTCATCAACTTCTTCATTACGGGGATAGACTAGGGGAATTACTTTATTATCGTAGCCATCATGTTCCCCGCCAAAACACCCATAGAATAAATTACACACCCATTCAATAAACCCCATATCTGTAACATACACAAGATTCACTAAACAATATTGTCGACAACCCCCTAAATCGACATTGTAGTCGACAATAATATTGTCGACAACAATACAAATCGACATTTTAATGTCAATTTATAAGGTAGTCGACAATATTTAAATCGACATTAAAATGTCAATTTTTTCGTTAATTTCAATCTTCTTATCCAATTTCGACAATAAGAGATCGACTATGTAGTGTACGAAACAATAGAGAAGAAATTTGCACACCACTAACCTGTTGGTAGATGTTGGGTTTGGTAAATATTGGGATGTCGTTCACTAGCCTGTTAAATAAAGCAAAATCAATTCATGTGGACAAATTACCTCTGTACCACAGTTCCAATATCACGTTCGAAATTTTTTTTGCCATAGGACATAAACGGAGAAACAATCGTACCTTAAGCGCAGTTAAATAGAGAGAGTGCAAATTTCAATTTTAGATCCCTTGAAAGAGATTACGAGAGAGACTGAGTTAGTCGGAGTGGAGGGAAACCAGGAGAGAGAGAGAGTGAAATTTGAATTTTGGAGTGAGAGAGGTTTAGAGAGAGAGAGAGAGTGTGACGAGTTGATCCCCGAGTTGAGTGAGTGAGTGTGTAGCCACGTCAGAGTGTAGGATGTGTGTAGCTCTTTGGGTGTGTAGGGGAATCCTCTCCCAAAATGATGAACCCAACAAAAAAAATTCTCACTCTATACAAGGGCATCATTCCTAGGGCCGGCCTGTTAGGTCTTGGTCCAAATCCAAAAGAGGCTTAAAAAGGCTAAGAGTATGGGTTTATAGGAAACTTAAGAGCTTTGACAAGTAACTCGACAGCAGCATTAAAGTACTATATATAAGATGTTACGGCACTTGTCTATTGGCCATTAATTTCCTAGACTTTTGGTCACTGGACTGTAGTAGGTAGATAAATCGGTGCGCACTTGTTCATAGTCCAAACTACTGTGTCCATAGTGCGCGTTGAAAAATAAAAATAAAAATATAAAAGACAAGAAAGCAAAAAAGTAAAGATACCTGTCCTTGTCTAATCTTTTTTTTTTTCTCCATTGCTCTCATCATCTCTTCTCTCCTCTCTCGGATAGATTTCGAGCGATCGATCCATGAAATTCGAGCTTGATCTTGAAATTCAAGGACAATTTCTCCAATCATTAGCCCTAATTCCAAGCATTCCGAGTTGAGGAGGTAATGTTTGATTGCCCCAATCTTAATTCACCAATCTTGCTTTTTTTATGTGGTTATTGTAGTTTGACTTTGAATTTTTTTATCATCTATGTATGTTGTGATCAAAATTGTTAATTTCGTTGCTAATTTAACCCAAATTTCATGTTTTTATTTGTTTGATTGTTTCCTAATTATACGTTTTTTTTTTTATTTTGATTTGAAAACTGATGGATCATACATAAAGAATCAATTTTTGAAATGATCCATGAAAATCTTACTAATTGGAAATGATAATTGTTCCCAGGCGGTTTGACCGAGGTAGAAACATATAGTTTGTGGGTTTAGTGGTTATTGTGGAAAGGAATACAAATCACCCACAAAAAATTTGAGGATTTGACTAGCTTAAAGTCTATGATAAGTTCAAATATCGGAAGAAATCCATGGTGGGAAACTTCAACAACTATGTACAGAATTAAACATGTAAGAGTAATGATTATGTAAAAGCAGTTTTCCGATAATCAAAATATGAATTAATGCTGATGTCGGCTAAAGTAATGAGGCAGTATAGTTGGTGAGTCTCATTCTGGATTAATCGATACAAATTTTGTAGGGAGCCTTAATTTTAGTAGAGAATATTCATGAACTAAAAAGGATAAAGCTGAAACTACCTTGGTCATAACGGGGATTGTGAGGTAAATAGGGACCATACGTTCAGCTTGTAACTTAGAAGGAACAACTCTTCTTGATGAAAACCAGATTTACGATACTTTCGACTATTACTCTTCCGTTCAAAAACTACCATTATGGTATTTTCAAGAATAATGACACCCACACCAATTGCCATCTCAATTGTGTATGACTCGACCGAGAAATCATGGACAGTGATGTTTATCGCAATAAGCACAACTGGGGTCATGCGATCAAATGATTCCCACCATAGCTCTTGTAAATATTCATACCATCATAGATGATCAGAAACATTAGTGAAGTTATATAAAGAGAAAGGAGGGATGGGTACAGGTGGAAGAGAGATGGATTTGGGTACAGGGGCGGATCTCAGGACACTTGATTTAGGGGGGGCTGACGTAAGCAGTGGGGGTTTGGGGCGGAGCCCTGATGTATTTTTTTGTAGGTAGTTACAATAGTTAGTAACATTGTCCACAAAAAGAACCTTTGGAAACAATAGTTCTAATGTTTTTTCGCTTACAAATCTTTTTATTAAAATCTAAGTATAATAAATGAAAATTTGCTATACGTGGGAATCGAACTCAACACCCTCAAGTGCAAAATAGTGGAAGCAACCACCAAAGCAGACATCATTTCATGTTTTGTTTTGTACAAAAATATATATAATTAAACCATGTTGGATTTTTTATTTCTATCATATAGGTGTAAATTTTTCATCGCCCTAGTACTGTTGCAATGCATAGTTTGTACTCAATAAGAGTAAGGGAAAGAAAGTGAAGGGTAACATGGCATTTTATAATGATTGAAAAAGAGAGAAGTATTAAGACTTTAGATCTTCTCTACATTTTCCCTTGGGGATCTACAAGCCATTTACCAATGGATAGTTTCATATACCTAGCAGTGAAGAACCGCAAAGGGATATCTATGATAACTTTCATGAGACTCAAAGAAGATCCAAGTATATTCTCTGGAGATAAATTTTCTTGTTTGATTTGTAATTGACGAGGTCTATTGATCAAGGCAAAGGATCATAAGATGCAAGACAAGCAATGGATGCAAACAAAGAAAAAGGCAGTACATAAAGATGCGAAGGTTTCAAACAAAGACAAAGGTGGTAATCAGAAAACCAACACCCCAGAAAGGAGAAAATTTTCAACCACATACCAAACCGGAGAGCAAGACACGAAAACAGCTACATAAAAGATGACAACGTATATCCCAGCCCCTGCTTCCATCTAGGCACCAAGTCCTTAATAGAAAATCCTCTAAAAATCTTGTGTCTTCTACTTCAAGCAATGAGAATTTGTTTGATGTCAATGATGATGTTACCAAGAGACTTTTTCCCTTCAATACTATGGTGCTCCATTTACCCACATAATCAAACAGAGAGCTCTTACTTTTTAGAGACAAGCGGATCTAATGCCAACTATGATATTTTGGCGAGGGGCAGTCCATGTGAAGAAAACAAACTTAGTTGGGACCTAGGATCCTTCATTTAAATGCAATAGGTGTAATATTGTGAAATGTTCTCCGAGGAGATTCCTCTAGTTATTCTTGACCCCTTTGTTATGAAAAGGTTCTATTAGCGGTATGGTTCTTCTAGACCCTTTTGGGTACGTGAAAATTCTGCTAGTGGTGTGGTTTCTTAAACCCTCTTGTCTCCCCAAGCCAACGAGAAGATTACTTGACTATTTGCAAGGAGCTAAAATTAACTATTAAACAGCATCAGCTGTCAATTTTTTTTTTTTTTTTTTGCGTGAAGAGGTCAAAGATTTACATGTTATACATGTGGGATTAAAACTTTTCACTTTCATTACACATAAAAATAAGACTGATCCAATCACAAAGGATATTATTTAAAACTGTTACAACAGACATTTAAAAATCCAATCATATTGTAGGTATTATTTAACAATTATTCCCCTCGGTCAATTTTTCTTCCATATAGGCTGTCCAAAACCCTAAACATCCATGGCAAACCCTCCATGACCCTGAATTTTCCATGGATGTTTAGCGTGGTGGTGAGTAATATATTTTGGCATGGTTGATAAGCTAAAGCTGAGTTTCAAATCAGTTGGCATGACGCTGGTCAAAGGACTAAGTTCTGTATGTTGTTAGACTTTAAAAGTATTGGGGGTAATAGTAACTCATCAAGTTTATTAACTTAGCTCCCAGTTCCAAGTTGAACTGGCATTTTCCTACTAATAAGGTATATTAGCTTATGCAGTGTTAAACTTCTAAACTACTACACCAAAAATACTTAAATATAATAGTGGACTCAAATTTTATGCCTTCACTCAAGGATCTTACTAGTTCTCCCGGTAATGTGTTTGTGGAAGGATATTGTCAAAACCCAACACAAATGTTCATAGGCACATGGGGTGTTATATATCTTTTGGACCCTATTGGCTGAGTTTGTCAGACTATAAATTTGAAGCAATATTGATACTGGGAGTTGGTGTTTGTAGATTTGAAGAATGGATGAGACAATGAAGACTGAAAGCCATCTGACATCGGCTGCTGCATTTGTGGAAGGGGGAGTACAAGAAGCATGTGACGACACTTGTAGTATATGCCTTGAAAGCTTTGACTGTGATCCTTCAACGGTAATGTGTTTGTCTTTGATTTCTTAGAAGTTCATAATTTTCAAGCATGAGTTGAGATAGGAATGTGCTTTGTTATAATGAACATATTTGTTGTGTAGGTGACTAGTTGCAAGCACGAATTTCATCTTCAGTGCATTCTTGAATGGTAAGCATGAGTTTTTTCAGTTTTATTAGTAACACGGACTCTGAATAATTTGATGTTTGCTAAATTGGGTCATGTATCAGTTCAATTTGTTGGTTGCAAATAAATGTGTTTTGTTTTTCTTTGATGTCTGTCCAGCACACACACACCCACACAGTCTTTTATTCTAGCGAAAAGCACAGTCTTTTATTCCCGCAAAAAATGTGGCCGATTCAATTAATGATTTTACGAAACGAATGCATCTATTTGAATTGATTTTCCGAAGAATCCATTGAATTATTGTCGATACAAGCCCTCAACCACCCTCCGCTTCCGCTGGCAATTCTGCTGGTGCTGCCTACTCCAACAATAGCTGCTGGGATAATCAAATTTGAGTGGAAATTGCAAGTAATGGTAGTTCCGTGACAGTTCTTAAACCCAACAATGCAGTGAAAGCCGCCAACTTTGGTACCAATCATCAAACCTTCGATGGTTGCTCCGTCGTAACTGAGAGTCCATGATCCGGACTCCCATCCCGGTCTTTTTCTTTTTGTCCCGTTCGCAGGCAATCAATGGTGAACTCTTTGATTCATGGTTGCATGGTAACATAGTAGCATACTCTGCACGTGTTTTCAAGGGACAACTATGCAACATCGTCATCATTCGGCATTCCGGCAAGAATTTGGTATTTGCAGAGATGGTGTTAAGTTGGATGATTGGTTTTGGAGACAGTATCGAACCCTTTACCATTCGACATTTCTTGGCTAACACAAGGTGGAAAGAAGAGAGTTGAGCAGAAGTGCCTTGTTCCATTTGACCTTGGAGACAAATTTGAGGACTCTATATGATGATTTGTGACATCCATGTACGAATACAACCTCTTACTTGGGTGCCCTTAGCAACTCGACTACTCCACTCCATTTTTTTAATTTTTTTTTGCAAGATAAGCCGAACATATTATTAAGAAAGAATGATAGAGATACAAAACACCCCACAAACAAGGCAAGACTCTACATCTCAACAAGAGGGCAGAAGTATCCAACCAAACAGACTCACCTAACTCTAAAATACTCTCTCTCTGGATCCTTCACACTTAGAAAGTGGGGTTTCCCAATATATCTATCAAATACATTAATACCAAGGTTGCAAGCTCTCTTAACCATGTCATCAGAACTAAAATTTGCCTCTCTCCAAATAGTGGAATATCTTATACTTCTGAATTTCTTTTTCACAATACTCCACTTAGCTTTTAAGCACCAAGGAATGTCTCCAGATTTGAAGGCTTTAACCGCAGGTTCAGAGTCAGCTTCCAGCCATGTTATCTCCCACCCAAAGCTTGAAGCAAAGTCCAGGCCTTCAATCGCAGCTCTACAATCAGTAATAAAGTTTGAAACAACCCCCAAACCCACAGATATAGCTCCCACCACAGTTTCACCACTGTCCCTAAGGACAGAGCCAGCTCCTCCATTACCAGGGTTTCCAGCAGCAGCACCATCTGTATTAACTTTAATCTCACTAGCATATCATGGCAAGAGAATTTGAAACTGGAATGGAACATAGAACAGCCCGGTGAATCACTTGCCTGTCATCAGAGGTTAGTTTGTTTGCCAATGGACATGCCCACTGTATAATTTATGCATTAGTTTGTATTTTCTCTATTGACCCGACCGTGGTTCCCCCTTTATTACAATATATCATCGACTCTTACCGCGACATTTGTACTGAACCAAATGGCTTTTCTTATCCAAAAGATAGAGGTCACTCTCTATATATTGCATTGGCTACCCTGTGAAAGTGTTACGTTTTATACTATCCTTGTTTTAGTTATCTCACTGAGGGCCTCTTTTTCAACAGAGACCATTGGCTCTTCCTCTAGCTATATGATAGAAAATTGTTCCTTCCCAATTATCTAACAGAGAATGACTGTCCTTTTGCTTGATCACGTGAATGGTGATTTTAAATCTATAATTGTAACTTCTAACAAATTTTTTGCTTAGATATGGAGGTGGTTTGTGTAAATCAGGGAACTTGCAGGTGCAAGGGGCTAAAAAGACATTAACCTTCCCTCTCAGTCTTTTCTAGAGCTATTGTCATTCTTCAAAGCTAACGTTTTCCTATTCATTAAAAGCTAATTTACTTATAGAGAAGAGAACAATCTTGAAAGTTGATGTCAGCTTTCTTGCTATAGGTGTCAAAGGAGCTCGCAGTGCCCCATGTGTTGGCAGCCCATCAGCCTAAAGGATCCGACCAGGTTATCCTTGTTTGTCTTATACAGTTATCTACTTTCGAATAACATTGATAGAAAGATTAGTTGGGATTTATGTTGTGCTTCTCTTTGCAGCCAAGAACTGTTTGAGGGAGTAGAACGTGAGAGGAGTGTCAGGATGCGTCCACAACGAAATGCTACAATATTTCATCATCCTACTCTGGGGGATTTTGAGTTACAGCATGTCTGTACTTGTCAGAATTATTACTCGCTTTTTGGTTGATGAAATGAACTTATCTGCAATCTATGTAAGCTAATCAGGATATGTTCATTTTATTTACCTAAGTTGTCTGCTTAAATGCAGTTACCAGTCGGTGTAAACGATTCTGAACTCGAAGAACGTATTATTCAGCACTTGGCTGCTGCTGCTGCAATGGGGAGAGCACATCACATTGCCAGAAGGGAGGGCCAGCGGAGTAGGTCTACAGCTCAAGGTCGCCCACAGTTCTTAGTGTTCTCCAGTCACCCTAATGCACCTACAGGTCCTTCATCTGCCTCTCTGGCTGAGATAGGCGGAGACGACCAACCTCCTGCAATTACCACAACTGGTCCATCTGTCCCTCTCACAGCTTTAGCAGAACCTTCGCAAGGGGCATCATGGCCTTCTTCACTGACTAGTGAAATTCCTACTTCAGCATCTGGGTCTAGTTCTATTACAGCCAACCATCACGGGCTTTCCTTCAACAATCGGTATTTAGTATTAGTAACCTTGATTCTCATATCTTTCTTCTGCTACTTTCATTTAAGGGATTGTTTCATGATCATTTTTCTTGTAGAACTCCTTCTAGTCCTTCTCCAGTAGGCCAAGATAGAGCAGGACCGTCGGAATTTCAATCCTTTTCAGAATCTTTAAAATCTCGACTTGGCGCAGTCTCGACGAGGTATATATATTATTCGCAACAGATTACTTTTTCTTGGAGCCTTCGAATTCTAATCTAACTTTTATTTGTAATAAATGAACCAATTATGGTTAGTATTGGCTTTTTGCCAAGATGATGGTTTTGGTTTTATTGAACATTTTGGTTATTTATTTATTTTCTTATACCACAGGTACAAGGAATCAATTTCAAAGAGTACAAGAGGATGGAAAGAGAAGTTGTTCTCTCGGAATACTGCTAATTTCGATATTGGTTCAGATTTAAGGAGAGAAGTAACTGCTGGAATTGCTAGTGTCTCACGTTTGATGGAGCGCCTTGAGACCAGAGAAAATAGTAGAGTTGACAGTTCTTCTGTGCCCAGTAATTTAGAAGATGATTCAGTTATGGATCACGGTAACCAGAGGGTTGCAGAGAATCCTTCCAACAATCTTAATGATACGACCACTTCATCTTCCAGTGCTGCGAGTTCTGGTCTAATTTAAACTGTCAATAGTTTCAGCATGCGATGTCACCACAACATATTATCTCTAAGGTATGTTCAAATGCTACTGTTTTATATTGTGACAATATTCTCATTCATGATATGGAAATATGTTTTTGGTGCAAGTATATTATAGAAGCATAAAATCCTTATCTTCTATTTTGGTATTTCCTCTCTAAAATCCTAAGTAAATTTAAGTCCCTATTTTTGGCTAAGCAAGTGGGGGTTAAGGGCCGGCAGAACCCAGACCAGATATATATTATGTTTTAAAGTATAGGAGTTTACAATCTGAAATAGTGTTACTCCTATCATTCTCTTCTACCTTGTTATACAATTCACTAGGCAAGGAGCTAGGGTGCAAAATATAAATGCCAAAGCTATTATTGTAAGAAGCAAGAAAGTCAGCACAAGATATGATCTCCATATATACATGGAATATTCTGAAACTGAGCTAATTATAAAGTACCTTACTTCTTGGGCCAGGTGGTAACATCTTAATGGAGGTTCTTTGTTGTCCTGAAAAAAAGCAATCAGGGCTGTAGAATTTGTGGCCAACCAAAGATTTTGAATACCCATATTTAATGCCTATTTATAGACCACTTTTCAGGGCAGACATCTCATAAAAGATATAAGCACAGGTTGTTCATTTCCGGCAAAAGCAGCTATGCGTTTTCCAGAGCTCCCTGAATATTCCCCCAATTCCTCCTTGATCACTGCAGTAAGAGCAATTAGTGTTCAATGGAACAATATTGTCTGGTGGGGGCTCCCATTTACATATTGTAGGAGTTCTGATGAAGAAAGCGGGGTTAAGATTCTAAGTGGCAGCATCTGTTTCCTCATGGTGACCATCTTTGATTTTCTGAATCAACTTGTTCAATCTACTCTGTGTCTTTAGCAATAAGTTGGAGAGCCTCTCTGTACTAAAGCTCTTTGTGCTGGAAGATTTTTTTTTTCCTTTCTATCCATATATAGTACACAAAAACACAGAAAGCAGCTGTAGTAATCTTAGTACTCAGCTCTCTATCATTAAGAACATCTGTTGCAGGAAGACAAGTAAGCCAGTTAATTCATCCTTGAAGCTACCAATCTGCCTTACAAACTTGGTTTTCCTTACTAAGTTAGCCCCTATTTACTTGGAGTAGATGCACCCCATGAACAAGTGGTTGGTATCTTTAATATAGGCTTTTGGTTTTCACAAAGAACTGGTCAGAAATGCTTGTAGATGAGGTTGTCTTGGGTGGCCAAGTTGTTGAAAGCTCTTTAATTGATAATATTATGTTTAGGAGCAACAAGAGAGCCCGAGCATATCTTGTGCCAGATGCATGTCTCTTCTAATTTTAGTTGCCTGGACAGCTGTTCCCACTGAATGTATTCCTTCTTCAGAAGGCTTCCAAACCACTTTGACCTCTGGCTGAAGTATGGGGGACAACTCAAGAAGGTTGTTACATATATTACCCAGATGGTGTTGCAAGTTACTAGGAACAGCTCACTGCCCCTCACAAGAAATCTTCATATTCCTCACATCAAAAAACAAGTAAGATATGCATCTCTAATCAGGTTTGGATTGATTTGAGAGTATCCTCTCATGCCAGCGATCTTGCCAAAACTGACTCGAGTTACCCTTGCCAATAAGATGTGTTTTTGAAGTTTTGCTGTGTTTCTTGACTTGAGTATCTTCCTCCAATACTCCAGAATAATCATTGTTAGGTACTATGCTCGAGAAATATCTGCCCTTGATTACTTGGTTGTGCATCCAAGCGACCCAAGTGTTATTAGTCGTGGCTGCTATTTTCCATGTGTGCCTTAGTACAAGAGCCTTGTTATAATTTGATAGGTCTCTGAATTCCCTCCCCACCAATCCTTTGGGTAACGCAAGGCACTCCGGCTAAACAGGGGCATTTTCTGTTGACATTGTTTATGTATCACAAAAATTAGCAAGGATGTTCTCAATCATGCCAATTGTGACGCCCTAGCGAACGCCGAGAGCAAATCTACCCGAGCGTTTTGTGTTGACCTTGGATTTATGTTCTTTATACCTTAATATAGCTACACGCCAAGTTTCGTTGAAAACGGAATTGGTCAAGGGGGTGAGAATTGCCAGTACGCTTCGTCTCCACTTTTGATGTTTCCTTTTGGAAACTAGCTATTTACTTAGTAGTTATATTAAGGAGGAAGTTGGTCCAAACCTCTCCATGAAGAAGTAAGCTTTATAGCTTGGTCATCTTGGACCCCGACTCATGGGCTATCCACAAGGAATGTTCACGAGTTCACCTTGGCCCAGGAAAGGTCAAGAGACATTGTCTTGCAATGCGGGCCGCTTTCCCAGATAAGGCTGGATAGGGCGCCACGATGTCATTGTTATGCCCCACGAGCCAATCGAGATGCACCGCCCCTTATAAATGGACTATGTATCTAGTTCAGGCTCGTCGCCCCTTTATATATATCATATATATGGGACCCGACATATTGAGCTACCCTGATCCGCAACAGAACACGCAACAGAACAGGTGTGCTATCCGTACTTCATGCCCAGTCACAAGAGATTACGTTGTAAGGATTATTGAGGGAACCTTCAGCGTTGCCGCCTATACCGAATACATATTCGACGACCCCTCACGAGTTCAGGATTATCCGGATGTCGCTCTAGCATCCGTGAATATATTCCACTGGCGCTATCGCACCTAGTGAAGAAGGCTTGTGCATGCCGGCCGTACGTGCATGTACATCGCACGACCTCATATTCCGCTGTGCTCCGAGCACCGTAGTACGACGCCCCGAGCCGGGCCGTGGCTGTTGGTATTAGAGCAAGGCCAGGTGGGCCTATGCTTATCAGAGTGATGCTTCCCGAGTTGATAATACGGGATACCTACTTGAATGTTGTTATCTTCAGAGCCGATATTGCCGATATTGCTCATGAGAGATGATCCATGCACCGTTGTGAATGATTGGAGAGCGGGTTGCCTACATGTCAGTTGATATTGGAAGTGAGACGAAGGCTCCATATCCGAGCACGAATTTGCTCAAGTTGAATGTGCTTTGGACAATGACGCTAAGAAGGACCGATGTTTAAGTTAGACGCGGTGACTTATATCGTTAGTTGTCTCAAGAAGGTTGGCCAGTATAGCAGATGCTTTATGAAGAATAGTAGTAGGGCGATCTAGCAGTTGTTAATTGGTATTGGATCCGCTTACGCGCTGTGAAGTATAGTAGGACGACGCCCATCTCATCAGAGATCGATATGGTCAGTGTTTTATGCTAAGTACTTACGTGTGGAAGCCGCAAAGCTTGGTTAGGTTGGAATTCCTTAGTGTCTACAGAAGATTGAAGAATCCTTGTTTGATACTCATTTTGTTGGTCCTAAGTTGGAGAAGATTGAAGAATCCTTGTTTGATACTCGTTTTGTTTGTCCTGAGTTGGACACAGAGACGTTCTGGAGTTGAACGTCATGATCCAAGACTGAAGTGGCAAATAGAAGATGAAGACATGGTTTGAGTCCCAAGTTTGCATACAACGATTTTCGTCAGTGTTGACGTTGAGGGCAGAGTTTTTCTTGGTTACGCGACATGAACCGCGACCCCCTCAAGTTGGGTTGTCGCCTATCCGTAGTTTGTCCCACAATAGCACATGATGCTTGGACACTGCTTAGGCAGGAAGACCGAGTGATGCTTGTTCTCTGGCTCCGAGGTTAAGTTTCATGTTTGTCGTCGTGGGAGTACTCTAGCCAAGTTGATCCTTGTTGTTCCACAAGATGGTCCTGAATCGTTTCAAGCTCACAGATTGGTGAAGACGCATGTGTCCAAATCCCAGTAAGTACATTGTCGTCGCAGAACAGAGTTGAGCTACAGTTAGTTGTGCGGGTTACCTCAGATGGATCAATGCTTTAGGATAAAAGATCCTGAGCGGAATTGGATGTTAATTCCCAAGTCCTTATCACATGGTGGTTGGCGGTACGGTCGGATTCCCTTGCCTCTTTGCATTGATGGAGTGTTTTTAGAAGATCACATCTGAATGATCGGTAAGAGTTGCCTGCGTTTGTAGAAGGTAGTTCAGAGGCAGAGAATGGTTACGCTTCAGTTTAAAGATGATTGCGACAGTATGAAGGTTGGTCTCCAAGTTTGATAGCAGTTGGAAGTGGCGAGCCAACGAGCTCAAGGCGATAGGCGCAGTGGCAATATTTTGTTCCCAAATTCCCCAAGTTACTCAGGTGGGATGAAGAAATGGAGAAACGTTCCAGCAGTCAATCAATCAGATATGTCACAAGCTTTGTTCTCGACGAGGACATTGAGCTTATTAAGTGTGGGAGAGTTGTTAGTTGTGACGCATTTGTACGCAGATTCTAGTAGGGTCATTACCACCGAAGTTTGGCAAGGTACGTAAGGTACCAGTATTAAGTCCTTGTCAGGAAAGAGGCATTGAGAAGTCTTATGAAATGGGGAGATCTTTGTGATGCCGGAGTAGCGATCACCCTTTCCTGCCACCGAGTTAGGTGGGTGCAGATGCCTGTGAACTTGTAGATACCATCTATCGCTCAATAGCTTAGATGATAAGGTGCCACGAAGTTTGGTAGAGCACAACGTTGCCGCACAGATAAATGTCTCATGGGCATTTTAAGTTCATACAGTATGCCTTATGGCCAACCTCGATGATTTTACTAGCGGTAGGTCAATCGGTGTCTCGCGGCCACCTCGATGGTTTTGTTGTTGGTAGGACAAAGTGTCTGCGCCGTTGTTGAGAGTAGACTACCTCTTAGGAGCTACCTCCCTTTGCCCAAGTGAACAATGAGTACCAATTCAGTTCCATATTGGTAAGGCAAAAGTGTCGCATCTTGATCTTGTGTCCCAGAGGTTCCGTAAGAAAGGTGGATTGGATTAAAGACCTTTGCAGATTTAGTTGAAAGAACAGTCATACAATTTGAGAAGTCATACAATTTGAGAACGCGGCAGATGTTCCGTAGCAGATGGAAAGAGTTTACCCTTGGGTTTTAGCATACTTGCTCCTCACCACTCACAAGAGTGTAGTTTGAAACTGAGATTCACAGAAGATTGAATTCTCGAGCAGTAAAGACATTGTGCGACTTGAAAGAAGAGCGCACCTCTTAGACGGGATTGAAGATATCCTCTTCGGGCTGTCTGAAGGAGGCGACAGGTTTGTCAGGGGAGAAGGCGCTTTGCAGCAGGATGCAGCGCATTTTAGAGGGCGTGATGCAAGAAGCACGCCTATACACATCAGAAGGCTAAAGGCCGCGGGCCAGTATCCAGAAGAAGAGGTAGATTCCAGAGTTTGAATGAAGCTCCAGTCACCGATGCACTTCAGTTTGAAAGGCCAAAGATCAAGGTTCAGTTGTCAAGACCACAGTTATCAAGACCACAGACTAGCAGTTTGGTTCAATATCCGCCAGTGCAAAAGAATGTGTAGCACTCTGAGTTGAGTGCGGGAGTGTTAGTTTCTTGAAGATGTAGAGGATTAAATCCTTGTAGAGTCGTGTTGAAGAGAAGGTCTCGACGAGGATGTCGAGATTATTTTAATTGCTGGAGGGTGTGACACCCTAGCAAACGCCGAGCAAATCTACTAGAGCGTTTTGAGTTCTGACCTTGGATATATGTTCTTTATACCTTAATATTGCTACACGCCAAGTTTCCTTGAAAATAGAATTGGTTAAGGGGGCGAGAAGTGTCAGTACGCTTCGTTTCCACTTTTGATGTTTCCTTTTGGAAACTAGCTATTTACTTACTAGCTATATTAAAGAGGAAGTTGGTTCAAACCTCCCCATGACAAAGTAAGCTTTATAGCTTGGTCATCTTGGACCTCAACTCATGGGCTATCCACAAGGGATGTTCATGAGTTCTCATTGGCCTAGGAAAGGTTATGAGACAATACCTTGCAATGCAGACCGCTTTCCATAGCTATGCCCCACGAGCCAATTGAGACGCACCGCCCCTTATAAATGGACTATGTAACTAGTCCAGACTCGCCGCCCCTTATAAATGGACTATGTAACTAGTCCAGGCTCGCCACCCCTTTATATATATCATATATTCTGGGCTACCCTGATCCGCTACAGGACAGGTGTGCTATCCGTACCTCGTGCCCAGTCACGAGAGATTACGCTGTAGGGATTATTGAGGAAACCTTTAGCGTTGCCGCCTATATCGAATACATATTCGACGACCACTCACGAGTATCCAGGATTATCCAGATGTCTCTTTAGCATCTGTGAGTGTGAGTATATTCCACTGGCGTCGTCGCACCTAGTAATGAAGACTTGTCATGCCGGCCGCACGTGCATGTACGCCGCACGGCCTCATATTCCACTGTGCTTCGGGCACTGTAGTACGACGCCCCGGGACTAGCCGTGACACCAATAGTCATCTTGGGAAGAATAAAGATATTGGTCCACCAGTATTATGGATCCCATTGAGGGCAGATTTCTCAAGCAACAATCTTCCTGCAAAGGAGAGAGAATACAATTTTTCCATGATACTTGAGCCCTTTAGGGAGAAGGGGAACCCCAAGATACTTAATAAGGGAGGAAACCTTCCATGAAACCTAAGATGTTGTAGATCTGGTCTGTTGTTCAGTACCTGAGAAAAATAGTGACTTAGAGCATCTAGTGTAGGTTCTCTATAGTTAAAATAAAAAGGAGAAAGTACTAAAAATCATGTTTTTAGCCTCCCCAATAGAGTAGTTATTTTAGGTTTCAATACTCTCTCTCCTCAACAATGAGGAGAGAGAAAAAAAATTTGGGTAGCCACCTAGGACAGCTTTATTATGTGGAAAACCTTTTTTTAACTAAAATTAATGCGTAAAAAGTATTTGAAGAAGTTAAAACTACTTTTTTTAACCTTTTTTGTTTACATGTCATACTTTTATTTTGACATGGAGTAATTTTTAGGGAGTCTATTTTGTTGACTTTTTTAAATATTACTGTCCAACTCGTCTTGCTAGTTATACTTTAGCTAGGCTACACCTGATGCTCTTACTAGTATTAATTGTAAGCCTAGTCTAAGCTATAAAATCTAAACTGTCATTAATTGCTTGGGCGAACTGGTAGTTGCTCTGAAGAAAGCCAGTATATCATCAGCAAATGCCAAATGTGTGAGCATAATACTCTTGCACTTGTGGGAAGTTGAGCTCTCCATATTGAACTCTCATTTCAAGCAGTTGGTTCAAGATTCCATTACTCGCACAAACATGTAGGAGGACATTGATACCTTGTTTCAAACCCCTCTTGCTGCTCAACCTTTCTTCAAAAGCACCATTACAAAAGATAAACACTCGTGGAAAGTTCAATGTCTCTAGGATAGTAGTACAACATCCCACTCTACACTATCATAAGCTTTCCTTATCTCTATTCTTGGTTGTGCAATCTCCTTGTTTAGACTTCTATGGTAGTTTGTTATGATCTCATGGAAAATTAAGGTTATCAATAATGTTTGTACTTTCCACACAAAAAAAATAAAAAATTACAGTTTGGCAAGGGCTTACCAGTAGAGACAAGCTTTTAGGTTGTAGCCTTCTAGTGATAACTTTTCAAATAATCTTGTAGATGACATAAGAACAAGATATAAGCCTAATGTTATTAAAATGGAAGGGTTACTAACTTTAGGCACCATGGCTATAGTAGTAAAGTTCACCCGCTTGAGCATTTTACCAACTCCTGAAGAAGTTCCCGACTTCCCGACTGCTTTCCATGCATCTCTTTAGTCTTAACAATATGCCACACACTTTTGAAGAAGCGAGCATTCATATCATTTGGCTTTAGATTTACTTATAGAATTGAAAGCGTCTTCAACTTCCTTGTCAGTTATGTCTGTGTAAGCATCTCATGGTCGTGGTACTCTATCCTGGGATTTAAAGTTGAGGTTTTGAGCTCAGATACACCCCACTTCATTTAGGAACCTCAAGAACATTCCCGAAGTAACCAATAGTAGCAAGGTCAGTAGTAGTATTTCCTTCACTATTTTGTACAAATAGTATAATTTTTAGAGTCTCTGAAATACTTTAGATACTCCAAGTAAGAGTGAGTTGACTCTTATTTTTGCTTGAGGAATGCCTCTTGTATGTTAGAGAGAATGGTGTAGCTGTTTATAGCTTCTCTTTTTTGCACAAGTAATAACTGATTAGTGGTAAAATTTAGGATTTCATTTTGTATGCTATCAAGTTCTTGACTCACCCTCACCTACCATATTCACATCTCTAAAAAAATTTTCGCTCCATGTATCCCCTCTTTGGTTCGATTTGAAATAGTTACTAATTGGAACATTGGTTTCCCTTGGTTTCTCTCTCCAGACTTGTAACCACTTCCTTGAACCCCCCCTCCATTGACTAGAAGTTGAAAATTTTAGAACTTGTTTTCCTTCTAGCTTGATTTTGGAACACAGTCATCACCATGGGGCTATGGTCCGACATTCCTGGATTTGCAAACAAGGCTTCTGAATCCACACAATTGTTGGTCCAAGTTTCATTGAAAAGAACTCTATCCAACTTGCACGCAATACCATTGCTAATACACTTCTTATTACTCTAGATGAATTTACAACCTTTTAATGTGAGATCACTTAGCCTAGCTCTTGCCAGGTTTTCTTGACTAGTCTCCACCACATTGTTATGTTCACCTCTTCTTCCCACTTTCTCAGAGTGAGAGAATGGGGTATTAAAGTCTCTTAAAAGTGCCCATGGCAGCTCGAAGGTTCTTACAATAGCGAGCATGTATGATTACTATCATTAGCAGCATATGCCATAATGACTAAAAAAGTGTCTCAAGGAAGTCTACAAGTCACTCTAATTTCAACCACATTAATAATACCCTGCAAAAAATAATCCTAGCTTTGTTTTGCAATACATAGTTGCCCCAACTCTCCCAACTAGGGCATATATTCTTTATGAACATCCTATGATCAGTCTTCATCATTTTTGTTTCAATAAGCCTGTTCTTGACATTTGAGATGTCCCCAAGATGCATTTTGGTGAATTGTTTGAGATTGTATGAAAAAGTTATTTACCTCCTGAAGCGGTCTCCATTCATATGCTATCGTACGCCTCCGTAGATGTAAGTTTTACGTCTTTCTAAGCCTTTGTAGGGGTTGTGAAGCTTATGTCTCAGTTCATAAAACTTAGAAGAAAGATCTGAGGTGCGCCTTTGTTCGATGCCTCAATGTGTTTTTTTGAAACAATGGTTGGCAAAGACGAAATTTGCTCTTTCAACTAATTGTTGAGCTGGACTCCGGTGTTTTGATATAAAGGGTATAATTAATTAACTTGACTACTAACTATTTCATGAAAGACGTATACTTGAGAGCAATAGAGTTTTAACTCCAAAATGTGAACTGGCTAGCTATGTTCACTCTATATGAAATTTCTAACGTTCCCTTCGTTCCATTAGCCACATGATCGCAAAGGAGACCCTTTTCATGAGGGCTCTCCCTTAAAGAGAGAGTCTAGGACAAGGAGACATAGCCGATCCTAGCTTTGACCTCATCAAGGAAGTACTAGGAGATCCTCTAGCAATCACGTGATAACTACACATATAGCAATCATATTAGCTCTATTCATATTAGCTCGATCAAATCTCGTTGATCATATTAGCTCTATCAAATCTTGCTGATCATATTAGCTCTATTCATATTAGATCCTAGCTTCCCATCTTTCTTACACATATAGCAATCATTACTACATGTATCGAGCGATAAGATTATTAGCAGTTGTGGAGGATCTAACGTGGTATTGATTATTTTGTATTGTGTTTTTTTTTTCTTTTACCATCGAATTGAAATCTTTCCTCGGTAAGTTTCTTTAAGATTGATCAATATTTTTTTCTTACATTCTAAAAAAATAAAAATAAATTATCAGCTCTTAGGTTTTGGGTTTTGGGTTTTTGAAAGATGTGCAAGTCTAGAAAATAACTTCAAACGGTTACTAAAGACGTAATTATGTAGGGCACAAGTGGAAAGGCCAACCGTCGGAGCTGACAGAAAAAGTACCTCATGATGAATCCAAGTCCTAGTATATCATCCTTAATGAAGGTAGAGTTGCGACCTTTGAGGTTTGCCATAGGGACCAACTCACTACCAAAGGGATTTGGTAGTCTATCTTTACGGAGGTCACACTGCCAGGCCCGCCCTAGCTTTTTTAAGGCATGTGCGGAAAATAAAAGTGGGCCTTTTTTACTTGAAATTTTTTTGTCTAGAGATTTTTTTTTTGTAGTACTTGGGTTTATGGGCCTCTAGATAATTGGGTTTGGTTTTGTGACTTTTGTCACTCTTAGGTTGAATCTGAACTGGGTTGGGCTTAATGTATTTGTTTTTTTTGGGCTATAGGCAAAAAAAAAAAAAATTGGGCCCTGCGCCGTTGCACATGTCGCACACTCCCATGGCCAGCCGGCCCACTGCACCATGCATTCGAGAAGTCTGATCCAAAACTCTATACTGTAGGTACTTCTCATAATCTCTCATACGGGGTAAAGATCTCTTTTTAAAGTTCTAGCAACCTATTCTCCAAACCTCCACATCCACTTGCCTTCAAGAGCTTTTATAGTACCCTAACTCTCCTGAACCCAATCCTCCTAGATCCCCGGGCCTAAAAATGACTATCGACTTCACTAGATGGTACTTGAAGGCTTTGTCTTTGTCGTGCCAGAGAAACTTCTAAAATGCTTTTCCAGCTCCTTTGCCACACCCACCTATCGCATAGAGACATAGTAAATAGGGATGCTTGCACGAGATCATTTAATTAGGACAACACTACTCCTTTTGGACAAAAAGTCTGTTCATGTATAAGGCGAACCTATTAGCAAATCTTTGCCACAGCTAGATCCTAGTTTGCATTAGCTTTATGTTGGGCGCGGGTAATAATCTAAAATACAAATAAGGAAAATGTTCTACGCTATAACTGTACCAAGGCTTCCATATCTTATTGTCTTTCACAACTTAAATCTTAGTCACCCTAATATTGACTTTAAGAGCATCCACATTCGTTTAATCAAATTTTGGTTGCTAAAGTCAAATTAAATACTCGCTAAAAGCCAAATAATATTTCCAACTCCATTAGAATCTCCAAAATATATAGCCAAACCTGCCATATCATACTTCCTCCAAATTGTGAGATTTTGGAGAGTTGCCGCGTCATTTGTTTTTAAATTTGGAGTTTTTGGTAAGTGATATAGGTAGCCAAATTTGGCTTTTAATTGGCAAGTCAGGTCTTATTTTACGTTTTTGGCTCTCTCTGTATGACTTCTAGTCTAAATGGCAAATCAAGTGCAGATGTGAGGCCACAGCTTGAAAGTGACTTCCCAGGGCAACAAGTTGGCACAATCCAGCCTGTTGAACACGAACATTTCAGCAGAAAATTAGGGATAGAAAATATCCTACTCCCATCTTCCAGCCGTAAAATCTTTCTAGCTCTCACCTTGTCCGATTTAGACAAGAAGAGTCTACCAATGACCTCAACCAGAAGAATTAAAATAAAGGAGGAAATGGGTCCCCTGTTCTTAGACCCTAAAAATCTTAAAGTAACGGGACTCTGAGCTGATCAGCATATTATAGGATATGCAAAGGATTATTGAAACACCAGTTTCTGCAGATTGAAACAAAACTTGATTTTAGAAAATAATCAAGGAACTCCCAATTAACACGGTGAAAGGACTTCTGAATGTCGATTTTGCTAACCTCCACCGACTGACCTTCTCTCTTATAACGAATACACTTGTTGGCAATGTTAATCCGATTAAGAATCTGTCTTTACTATATAGTATTTGATAAGCCACCATTCAATCCTATAGTGATTGCCTTGGAAATAATTTATCAGAGTTACAACCTAAACTGGTAGGCCTAAAATCTTAAATATTCTCTTGCCCTGGGACCTATAGGACAAGTCGAACGAGGAGCTGTACGTAAAAAAAATATCCACGGGAACTTGTGAACTAGCTGCATGAAATCGTCCTGTCCGGGGGACTTATCACCGTAAATGGCTGCCGGAATATCTTTCTCCGTGCAAGTTCTCGAGGTTATCCTTAGTTTCAGCTATATTTTATCAAAATGAAGGTTGTCAAGACAAGGTCTCTCGTCTTTGTTGTCCTGTACAACTTGTTGTAGAAGTCAAGGACTTCCTTTCTAACTCCCATCCTCCTCTATTCTCCTACCTCCATCAGAAGAATATATATGCTTAGAGACTTATCAGATACTGGACTAGTAAGTATAAACTACTAACATAGGTACTGAAACTAGTGTGACATTGTGGGATACAAGTCACACAACAATGCCACTTCCAAAACATTGAACCTAGCAACACGTACTAGATACAGATAGGACCAACTAGTATCACTCACTATGGCTGTCAACAATCATCACACATGATGGCGCAATGAAGTCAGGACTCACGGGCACATAACCTCAGATCCAATACTTGATAGTAGCCCAATACTACTACTGCTACGGAAAGAATTCACCAGCGAAATACTTGCACAAATTATTACAAGTAGACTTCTTTTCAGTCATGTTAGAGGATATGACAGTCACACAGCCATCTATAATAAGTATGACAAACTCTGCAAGGTCCTTATCATTGTTTTGTAGGATTTCAGATATTGATATTTGATAACAAGTAAACTTTCAGTGGGTTAAATATGGTGTGGTAAAATATTGTGGTATCCTGACTAATATAGGCACAAGCATACATATCAGCATGATAAAGGTACATTCTTGCTACACAAATATGTTGCATTTGTCGATTAATCATAATTAAGACAGATAAATAATTGTCAACATTTTCAGCTGAGATATCTTGACAATTTTAATCGAATCAATGCGCATTGTTTGTAAGTAAATTTTTTTGACCATTCAAAACTGTGGAGGTTTGCAAGCCTCTGGACTCTTCAACCTCCGACCAAAACGAATTCCAATTCCTATTCCTTGCAGGAGATTGATCTAAACTCTGATAGTGATAAGAGTTCTCATCATATATAGCCACTAATGTTTTTAGCGGTATTTATTACTTAATTTGTTCATATTTGTTGCATATCATATGTTACTCGTGTAGAAAAATATATCTGAAATTTTCTTTATTGGGATACGTCCGATACTTTCCTCACATTCCCTGGTAGTTTCCTTTTCAGGTAATGACTACCATTGTCTCATGCCAGTGGCAATATATTTATGAAAAGAAGGATTCCTGGTTGTGGAGATTCCAGCTGAGGAGAGTGTTGTCAGATGTCTTATTAGAATTCAAACTTTTATTTCTAATAAAAGAGAGTAGAGAAAAAGAGAGCTTCCAGATGACATATAGTTTACATGTAAATGTGTTCATATTTCTGAATTTATCTATAAAAATTATCTGCTATATATGACTCTTTTGATGTGTGTTTTCGAAATGCTTGTACTTTGATTAGTGTCTAAAGTTTGTTTCCAGTTTGCTTCTAAAGTTTGTTTCTAAATGCAGATTAGTGTGTCAGTTTAATATGATTTTTTTTCCAGGACCATTCTCGATGATTGGCGTTGTTGCCGTATCAGAGGCTTGGAGTGGAGACTAAGTAAACCTCAAAGAAAGGAAATAAGAAAAGAAGATAAAGTAAGAAACGAAGATTAAAAGGAAATAAGAAAAGTGAACATTGGTAAGAAACAAAGATTAAAAGGAAATGAGAAAAGTGAACATTGATACTCTTCCAACCCCCATAATGCTGGCATGGCTTTCATGAATTTATTTCGCTCTTTCCTTTTAGCTTTAAAGGGGACAAATATGAGTTTAATTCTGATTCTTAAGGAGAGGGATTGTAACTTGTTAAATAGGCTGTCTGTGTTGGGGAAGTAAGGTGTAGGTAAATAGTACCGTAGATAACACCCCTGCAAGTTAGCTAAATAACACTCTCATTTAATAGAGATCGTCAAGACACCCCTCATCCAAGCATCCTGGGAGTTGTGTGCCTTATGGTCATGACCTCAAGCTTAATGAGATCCTCTTCACCATGGTATCTCTATTTCGCAAACTTTTTAGCCCCGTAGGATATAAAGGGTCATAGGATTATTTCTTAGATTTACTTGCTGCTCCGAATTGTGGCTCATGGCATAAAAATCTCTAAATGAATAGAGAGTATCCGGACTCAATTCGTTTTGAGTGCCCACAATAATACCGCTTGCGACCCTTAATCGAAGCGAGAAAAATTACTCTAGAGAGACATCATGAGATTCATGACCTCTCTTAAATCATCATCTCACCATATTTTAGGTGAAGATCCTTTAGAAATAAAATACTGATGCACCAATAACACCATACACATAAAGTAAATTGAGCCAAATTGATTAAAGAAGAATACAAGAAGTAGGATAGAACCCGCGAAAGGACACAAAATCCTGGCCACCGACACAAAACGCCTTTTTAACTCTACCCTAACTACACACCTAACTTCATGGTTAGTACCTAATATCTAAATGCACAACATGTCTAATTTTCAGTAGTTGGGACAATACATTTAAATTAGACTTTATAAACGCATACATTTTTTAATTTGCATTTAGATAAATTTCATTGTATAACAAATTTCATTGATATGGCTGGATTATGTTCTTTCAAATGAGGCTCTAAGCTCAGGCGAGCCCCTTTGAACGGATTCACCTTAAGACTAGGTTGACGTGAGATTTTTTGCTTAAGATAGTTTTTTGGTCAGTTGAAGCTACCATTATGGTTAGATTACACCTTTTCTTTTTCTATTAACAATTCGTCGGTGGTGGTGTCCCGATTCTTCTAATGAGGCATTTTCTAAAAGCAGGCGAGCGATTGATGTCATGCCTAACCCCACGCTAGTTTTATGTTGACGATGACAAATGGTCTACCGGAAGGAAAAATGTCCCCGTCAACCGTAGCGTTGAGTATTGTATGCAAGTGTAAAAAATGTGGCTTTTTATTGGAGATTGATTGATTGATTGATCAATTTAGAGACAGCAACAGCCCAGCTTTCAGCTTGTATTAAACTAAAAGGTACGCGACATTAACGTCCCCACCTTACTTTTTATGGCTTTCTCGGCTTGGCTAAGTGCTAATAACTCAAGTCAATTGGGAATGACAAATATGTCCGCTGCCCAGGTCATAAAATATCATTGACACCTACACATTTATTATTATTTTTACAACCACCTTATCATCACAAATGCTTGTAATTGTCATGCTTCATTGTCCAATTTTCGTTCCATTGTTCAATCTCACTTCTTATTTCTACAATTTGTCTCCATCAAATCTCGCTGATCATATTTTTGCATGGGATCTAATATGAATAGAGTTTACGTGATAACTACCAACACGGAAGCGAAATTCCTAAGAAAATCATGTTGTGCTTGAGAGTTAGAGAAAACTACTATTTTTTTTTATTTTTTTTAATTGTCTGGTATTTCTCTCAATCCATATGTGGTATACAGTGGCATTAAAGGCCACTTTTGGGATCTTACCTTTAACTGAGTCTACTGTGGCTTTGTGATGTTAAGGTAAGATCCTATAATTGATTTTATGTATCCCAAACTTCTTAGAACTCTTCCCCATAAGTTGTTTGAAAATAGACATTTAAAGAACAAATGATCTCTATTCTCTTCTTCAGCTTCACAGAAGGAATAGTATGAGTGATCCAACTTCCCAATCTTAACCAAAAAATCTCTAGTCTTTAGCTTGTTTCTTACAGCCAACCAAGTAATGAAAGAGTGTTTTGGAACACTATCATAAGTAATGAAAGAGTGTTTTGGAACACTATCATTATCCCAAATAATTTTAAACCAGTGAACCTTGTCTTTCTTATGTCTAATTTCTTGGCAGGTAGACCTTGTTGTAAAAACACCATTTGGAGAAGCTTCTAGATGATACTATCAGCTTCGTTTGAAAAAGGCTTATAGAGATTTGATATTTGATTCCAGATAATTTCCATCTCAGTTGATATTTCATTCTAGTACTAGGAATTGCCCAATCACCATTTCTAATGATATCTTTAACCATAGCTTTCTTGGGGATATTGGAGAGGATTATGTTGATTCTTCCAAACATGATAGAAAGAGCTCCTCCATTTAACCATGGATCATTCCAGAAATTTGTTTTATGCCCATCCCCTATAATATGTATCACATGTTTTTTGGCAATATCTCGCTTCTTGATCATGGATCTCCACCCCCAGGAACAATCTGCAGGAATAGAGACAGCCCAGAAGCACTCATCTTTGAAGTATTTCTACTTAATCCACCTTGACCACAGTGTATCTTTCCCAAAAATGAGATTCTAGATACCCCTCATGATAATAGCATCATTGAAATCCTTTAATCTTTTTATGCCTAGGCCCCCTTCAGCTTTTGGTACACATACATCCTCCCATGCCACACTTGAGATAGCTTTAGTATGGTCTACACCTGCCCAAAGAAATTCTTGAAAAATTCTTGAAAAATTCTTTCAATCTTGGTGAGAACACTTTTGGGGAATCCAAAACAAGCAGCCCAATAAACTGTGTAACTTGAAGGATCGTTCTGATCAATTCCAGCCTTCCTCCATAGGATAGGAACTTGTTTTTCCAATTCAAAACTTTTTTTGACATTTTTGTGACCAATGGATCATAGTCTTTATCAGAAAGTTTTGAAGAGATTAGGGGCAGCCCCAAATACCTTACAGGAAGGTTATCCTCTTCAAAGTGAAGCACTTCACAAATATCTGTCTTCATGCCTTCATTAATGGATCCAGAGAAGAAAATGGAGCTCTTTTGGGGGTTGATCTTTAGTCCTGAGATTGCAGCAAATTCTTGTAAGATCAACTTTGTGTTTGTGGCCCCCTCTACTGAAGCTTTAAGGCAAAGAAGCACATCATCAGCAAACAATAAATGTGAGATGTTTGAAGACTTACAATTTGGGTAAATTGAAATTCTTCTATCCATTACTGCTTTATTTAGAAGTTCCGTAAAAGGTTGCATTACAATGACAAATATGTAGGGAGATAGTGGATCCCCCTGCCTTATCCCTTTACTGCTCTTGAAAAATCCCATTATCAGCCCATTTATATCAATCTTAAAGCAAGGGGAAGTTATGCAGATCTCAATCCAATTGATAAAAGAATTGGGAAACTCCATAGCTCTTAGAACATGAATCAGATATGACCATCTTACTGAATCAAAAGCTTTATGAACATCTATCTTCAACATTATTCTATCAACTCCATTAACTCTATCAAAAAGCCTTACCAATTTTTGAGCTAACAAAATATTGTCTTGTATCACTCTTCCTTGTATAAATGCTGACTGACAGGGATCAATAAGCTCATCCATCAGCTTTCTCATTCTTAGAGCCAAAAGTTTTGTGATAAATTTATATATCACATTGCACAAAGATATGGGCCTAAAATATGCAAATGTCCTTGGGTTAGGCTTCTTTGGGATGAGCTTGAGGATTGCGATGTTAACTTTCATTAACAGTTGAGATCTTCTAAAAACACTTAGGATTGATTTTATAACTTCAATCCCCACTATATCCCAGCAACACTTGTAGAAATGTACATTATAACCATCTATACGAGGTGTTTTGTCATCCTTCTCATTAAAGTTCCATCTCTCTAATCTCTGCAGCTGTGAAATCTTCAACTAGTGATGCAGCTTGTTGTTGAGTGATCCTATTTGAGTAGTGAATATCATAGTCAACTCTGTCATTTCTATCTATAAGGAGGTCTGTGTAGAAATCTACTGCTTCCATATGTATTTTTTCAGGAGTATCTGCCAAAGTACCATCTCTGCATTCAAACTACTAGTTTCTACTAAAACAAACCAACTTCATTAACAAAAACTAACTGGTGAGATTACACCACCCTCTATCCTTATAACCTAGGTTTTCCTATGATCACTCCTACAATATCTCCCCTAACCTATCAAATTTGGAAACTAACCTTAAAAATAGAAACTGCTAATAACCTTCATTAGACCTCTCCGACAGATCATAAGCTAAACATAAAATTAAACATAGGCCACGTCAAGAACAATATAGAAACCTTTTATGTTTTCGTGATAAGAACATCTCTAACAAGTCTAGGTTTGATCTAACTTAGACGGTCTTTTTTTCATAGACAACTCAGACAAACTTGAACTACCTAAAGTAAAGACTTAATTTGTGTACCTCATACCAAGTATGTAGGATTGAGCTATTGAAAATTATCTTTATCAAGTAAATTAATAAAATTATAATTTTGAAAAATTTTATAATAGTCTGCTAGAGTGAACAATTGTGCCCCTTGTAATGAAGGTTCCATCTTGTATTTATAAGCCAAACCTAATGAGGTCTGATGCGAGCTATCACTGTTGATAGTGAGTTTGATTTGAATTGTGATCCAAGAGGATTTAAATACTAAACCTTTCCAAAATATGCCAATTCGTTTGAACGAGCCTTGAAGCCGATCAAGCGAGAAGAAGAAAGTTAAGCTAAAAGTTCTGCTGAAGATTTTAGGCAAAAATGCATAGGTCGTTCGAAACGAGCTTTGGAGTCGTTTGAACGATTAGAAGGAAAAGTCAAGCCATACGAACTGTTCATGATTTTATGCAACATAGTCTTGGTCGTTCGAACAACTTCTGACTGGTTTCGTTTTTAGGTTTATTTTGGCCAGTCGTTTGAATGATTGGCGTGACTACTTTTAAAATTCGGTTGTGCTTAATGATATTTTTGTCTTAGATTGTAACTATGAAACTTATAACTTTTAAGAAGGGCAAGGCTAGGCAATGTAAATGGGGAAGATCCAGAAAGAGGGAGAGAGAGATCCAAGTTGTAATCTAGAACTCAGGGTTTTGAGCAGTAATGCATTATAATCAATCAAAATTGAGCAATATAAGTTCCTATTGGGAAATTATCCTGCCAAATCGTTTGTTCTTTGTTAATTCTTCTTTAAAGTTAGTCTCTAATTCGATTGTGGATTAAAATTGAGATCAACAATTGTCCCGAAATCTTTGTCTTTCCTTCGATTAGAAAGTATAGTGCTTGATGTAATTTGGCATGCAATTTCCAATCTTTTTGACTTTTGTTAATTGCCCTTGATTCTAATATAAATTGTACAACACATGTTGTAGATTAGATAACATATGTTGTAAGTGTTAATTTCCTCCCAAAACAAATGTAAAAAAACTTTGATTTAGGGTATATGATGATCTTAGAGCACCCACAACAGCTAGATACACCCTGACGTGGCGGGTGGATTTTCAAATCCACCCTCTTTACCACCCAAATCGTCTCCCAAAAGCTAGGTGAAGCGGTGACGTGGCAGGAGAAAAATCCATCCAAGGGTAGATTTGGGTGAATATGAGGGTGGATTGAGGGTGAATTCACACCGCATGGTTCTGAAGTGTGCGTAGCCATAGCGCGCGGTTCAGAAGTGTTGCGCGGCAACACTTCTCTCCTAAGATGATAACACGTGTCCTCCAATCAACGGTTCTTATTAAGCGTAGTTCTGAAGTGCGCGTAACATCAACGTCTAAGATTTAACCACGTGGACGGCTGAGATTTAAAGATTTCTAAACGGCTAGTTTTTGCCACGCGGTTCAGAAGTGCGCGGCATAAGCCTGCATAAAAAATATCTTTGGTTCCCCATTATTTCACCTGAGTTTTTCCCTGATCAAACTTCTTCAACAAGATGCTCAACGGCTAGTTTTTTTCTCTAGTTATAACCCCCATTCATCTCCTACTCATCTACAATCAACTTAGTCATCTTATATCTCAAAACTCAACCTTCTTTATTTCTTATCAATTGTGCTGAATCATGTCTGACGAAATCATTGATGACCTGCTCAGGCCTGAGACATCACTCTCATCTTCAGAGTCATCTTCTTCATCATCGTCCAGTGACAAAGAACTATTCCAATGTCAAGTTGAGCTGTTGTACGAGTATGGTAAGATGATAATTAAGATGAGAGAAGCAAAAGAAAAAGAGCAAGAGTCGACATCATCACAGAGGCGAGGAGGTAGTAAAAGGGGACGGATTGACAAACGGAAAAGCCGTGAGCATAAATTAGGAGAGGATAACCTTAACCGGGATTACTTCGCTGACAACCCAAGATTCAAAGGTATCTCATTTCGTCGTCGATTCCGTATGAGCGAAGGTGTGTATCATCGTGTTTATCATCAAATACTTTCTTCGAACCCCTATTTTATTCAAAGAGAAAATACCGCCAAGACTATGGGCTTATCCTCGCACCAAAAGATAGCGTGCGCACTTCGCATGCTATGTTACGGTACGAGCACAGACGCCCAAGAATAATACTTTCGAATTGAGGAGTCTACGCCTACTTTGTGCTTGAAAGAATTTTGTAAAACTATTATAACACAATTCAAAGCTCAATACCTTAGATCTCCCAATGAAGACGATACATTATACTTGTCAGAAGTGAATGGATCGCGAGGCTTCCTAGGGATGTTAGGTAGTTTAGATTGTATACATTAGAAATGGAAGAATTGTCCTACCGGGTAGGCAGGACAATATACCGGGTATAAGAAAATCCCGATGGTGATTTTAGAAGCGGTTACATCCCAAGATCTTTGGATATGGCACACATTCTTTGGGGTGCCCAGTTTTAACAACGACGTGAACGTCTTGCATCAAGGGTGGCTTTTCAATAACTTGTCTAATGGAGTTGCGCCGCCATGCAATTATAACATAGGCGCGGTACCGCACACTATAGGGTATTACTTAGCGGATGGAGTCTATCCAAGATGGCAAACACTTGTTCAAACCATAAGAAATCCGTCCAACGATGCCGAAAGACATTTTTCGAAGATGCAAGAATCATGTCGGAAAGACGTAGAACGTGCTTTTGGGGTATTACAAGCTAGGTTTCAAATATTGGCAAACAACACACAATTTTGGAAACCTAGTGATCTAGGAAATGTTATGTATGCATGTATAATATTGCACAATATGATCATGGAAGATGAACGTCATACTTACATCCAGCAAATAGACATTGATCCTAAGTTTAGAAAAGTCATGGATAATTGGAAGGAGGACTTAAATCCAAGACACGCGATCAATACTATGGCAGAGTACATCCAGAAGGTTTATAAAATTAGAAATGAATGAGCTCATTTCCAATTACGAGATGAACTTGTCGCGCATTTGTGGAGTCAAAAAGGGGCAGAGTAATTGTAGTCTTTATCATAGTTTGTTTATTTTCTAAAGTAATGTATTTCCTTTTCAAGTTTAATGTTGAAGTTGTAATATTTTTTGTTTCCAAGTCTTCATCATTTCCAAATACGAACCATTAATAACAATTTTATTGAAATTATAAAATTACATAGATCTTAATAACTACTATTAATGTTAATGATTGCATCATTCTTAATCATTAGAAACGTCGTCATCACTTGGACACTGCTCCTTTAACTTCTTCTAATATTCTTTAATCTGCTTCTTCATCCAACGCTTTTGTGCCAGTTGTAGGTTACCAAGGTCTGTTGTCATCACCTTTAACATATGCGAGTCGTCGAAGTTTTTTTTTTATTTAGCTCCGCTTCACGCCTCTTTTGAAACTCAGCCTCTTTTATCAACTTTAGTTCCTCTCGACGTCTAGCTTTAGCTTCCTTTTCCTCTTTCTTTTGCTCGTCTCTCAGATTCCATGACTTCATCATGTTGGACGTTGTCTCAACCATCATCTTCCCCCAAAAAACTATACTTGACTTTGTCGCTTCTTTTGCCTTGTATTTTTTTTTGCCGTCCGGCCGTACATCCCCATAAGAATATAATGGTGCATCCACGTCGATAGAATCATCCAGAATTGCGATATTTGGAGTGCCGGATGTAGATGTTTCAGGATCGGTATTGGTGGAGTTACCCGGGTTATCGTTAAAATTTGACTTCCTAGCAACGTTGCAGGTGGGATGGCCGATGTGATGAATTTGTGACCATTTTGGGCAAATTTCCAAAACTTTGTACGCTTCCCCAAGTTTAAATGGTTTGCCTTGGGTTTGATAAAATGTATCGTTTGCCATGCGTTCCTAGAAATCAAGTTAGAAAATCTTTTAGAGTATGATTCACCTTTAAACATTAATGAAATGAGAAAAATAAATGAAATACTTACGAAGTCATCCGTTCCAATACCGGTATGATGTCGGCTCTCAAGGTCTTGAATGATACCTCTAAAAATTGAACATTCCTTATTGAGCCGCCCCTTATACGCACAATTGACACTGTTGTAAGATCGCCACATCGATTGGTCAACATAGAAGAAGTTGAATCGATCACGCAGTTTAAACCAAAATATAACAGCTTTTTGGTTGTTCGTGGTAGCGAGGTTTTGAGACACTTGGGACCAAGCGCATGCAAGATTCATGAAGTCATCGGACGACCAATTCTTGGAGTTGGAGTATTGTTCTTTGTCTTCATGAACATCCTCCAAAGCCTCAAGTACATCCTCAACTATAATAGGTATCGATGCCGTCTTTCTTTTAGACTTTGCCTTCCCGCGCGTATTACTTCTCGTGAGAACCGGATTGAGTTCCTCAGCCTGAGCTACATCCTCAACTATAATAGGTGTCGATGCCATTTTTCTTGTAAACTTTGCTTTCCCATGAGTCCACGTATTACTTACCGTGAGAACCGGATTGAGTTCCTTGGAGATGATCGGAGATGCAACCGGCGATGTATTAAGATTTAAATAATTTAAACCCCATGTACCTTGCATCGGCGTGGTACTCGAACTTCCACCGGCGAAACAAGTTTGAGATGAATAATATGGATTTCCCAGTTGAGGGTACAAGCCCGTATATTCATCAAATTGAGGGTAATATCCTTGGTTTGGGTAATAAGGGTAATATCCATGGGTTTGAGATTGAGATTAATTGTCGGGTGGCGAGAATAGTTGGCGAACATGGTGATTCTGACCTTGTGAAGTGTTAGGCATTTGCGACGGATCAAATGTGCCAAATTGATGAGGAAAAACGTTTCCTTATTGGTTCGTATTGGAGGATTGAGAGTGGTTTTGAGAATTAGATTGGGAGCTTGAGGAAGACATAATGGTTTTGAAGAGAGGGGTAAGGAGAGAGGATAGTGTAGAAGATTAGAAGGGAGGAAAGTGTAGGAGATGAATAACATTTATAGAAAACTAGCCGTTAATATAGCCGTTAACAAGTGTCAAAAAAAATATAGCCGTTATTATAGCCGTTGAGTAACTTGTACAACAAGTTTCAAAAAATAAATATAGCCGCTAATATAGCCGTTGAGTAACTTGTACAACAAGTTTCCAAGACAAAAAATATAGCCGTTAATATGTCTGTTGAGTAACTTGTACAACAAGTTTCCAAAAATATAATTATCAAAATAAAAAATATATTAATACTCCGAATAAAACATAGTTTAAACAATATTAATACACATCATAGTTTAAACAAAACATAAATAAAAGTTCTAAATAAAATATAGCCAACTGGGACGACCTCTCTTCGTTTGGCGGGCTCGTCTGCCACGTGCGAGACTCTCGTCATAGGTGCATTGCACAACCGGCTCTGTCTGGTAGGAAATGGACATCTCAGCTAGTCTATCGGACGTCTCTCGAATGACCTTCTGTGCCCGGCTCAGCTCCCTCTTCAACTCAGCATTGTTGTCAGTTAGTTGCCTTGAGTCTTCATATGTCGCATACCGTATTCTTTGATTTTGATGCCACAACTCATCCGTACTATACGTAGGTAGACACGGGTATGGTACCTGCATCACCGGGATCGGTATCCGTCTACGTTGATCGTTCGCTCCCGCCATATCCATGAACCATCCCATATCACGTGGATCGCCGGTTGCCTGAACACCATAGTCTTGCACCTGTGAAGACGTAACTCGACGTAGGTGGCAAGATTATATCGGGACTCACTAGATCACGCCCGACCAACCAAATATTTCCCGCCCTCTTTACTATAATGCAACCGATCTTGGGATTTGGATGAACGAGACGTCAATATGTCATGTAATCTTCTACGCCAGGAGCAAGGTAATCACGACCATCGTAGAAGTTTACATCCTTCAGACTCTGATATAACTTTCGATCGTACATTGGGAATTCCATAATCTCCTTAGGAGGGTCATAGGGCACACTATCAAGCCCGGTCATTTGAAGCATACACCGGTCTCCTAAATACCAAAGCGTACCGTGGCCGTATGGGACTGACACCAATGAAACCCTCTTGAAACTCAGCGCTTTTGCAACGTTTACCTATGGACATCTCAATTTCGTAGACCTGACCCATGGTTGCCAATCTATGTTGGTTCTGTCCTTCCATTCTATCATATCTCTGATTATAGCAAAAGAGTGATGGATTTTAGACCCCGTACTCGCCCTTTCATATTTCCACCCAGAAATACGAGGATAAATATGTTTAAAGTTTTGTACCTTAACAAGATGCATTCCAACCCGACAGTACTCGAAGAACCAGTACTCCAACACCGCATAGAATCTGGTGATTGATTTCTTTACCTTCCCGGGCCTCAGAACTGAGACTTCATCAAACCCCCGATACAAAGCTGCCATAATGGGCGTACCCCAGTCAAAACCCGATGCATCGTAGTCTGTCAAGGCTGTCAGATAACCTGACCGAATGGATGTGGCACCATTTGAGAAGAAGAGATTACCCATCATATAGGCAATAAATTCTCGTGCATACACGATATCCATTTCAGAGTTATAATTGTGGTTACTTTGATTCAAAGGCTCTTGCCACTTTTTTACATAGGAGAGAGTGACGTTACCGTACCTCATATCAGAGCTTGTGATTCCTGGGAATATCTTTTTTGCTTCCTCTAACTTGAAGTACCTCTCGTCGTACGGGAGTTCGCGACCCCTCCCAAAAGATATGCCCGTTAGCATGACGAAATCTAACGGTGTGAAACCCAGTTCCCCGCAAGGGAAGTGAAAGGTATGGGTGGAAGGCCACCACCGCTCCACGAGAGCATGAATGAGACGGTTATCTGAGTTTCCCGCATTAATCGAGCAAAACTCTGCAAAACCCATACTGTCGACCAACTTCTTCAACGTCGGGTACACGGCAATTCATCGGTACCACTTCAGTACCTTATCCAATGATCCCCTACACTGTAATTCATCTCTGTTCTGACAAAAAAAAGCACATTAACACGTTAGAAATTCATTCGGGCATTTCATTGAGCACATTGCAATATACGTTAATAACACATAAAATTTACATAAAACTTACCGCTATTTCCTCCGATCCAGCAGAAATATGGACCCAGCCGTCCGGGAGGATATCTACTCGGTTCAACTCATCGTACGATGGGGTGGGATCGTTGTCCGACGTTAATTGTAACGGCCAATTATTTGTGATGTCGGCATTCCCCCTTCGTTTTACTTCTGCGTTAGAGTTACGTGTAATTTTGGAAGCATTTTTCCTCGGTCGCGAACTAGAAGAACCCGACATTTTAAAGTGATTAACGAAAGAAATGGGTTGGGTTGGGAAACTTGTGGAGTAAGGTTGGGTATGCCTTGGGTAAAACCTCA
The DNA here is from genome assembly GCA_014058105.1 of Kingdonia uniflora. Classification (NCBI taxonomy): domain Eukaryota; kingdom Viridiplantae; phylum Streptophyta; class Magnoliopsida; order Ranunculales; family Circaeasteraceae; genus Kingdonia; species Kingdonia uniflora. The sequence continues at coordinate 3,692,457 of JACGCM010000622.1, forward strand.
AACACAAGTGTTTATGCCTTTTAACACTTAGAAAAACAATACAAGTAATACTAGAAAATTCATCCAAGTGTTTAAGCCGTTTAGCTTACAGGGTTATGCCGCAGTGCGGCTACATATTTTTTTTTTTAAAATGCGTGTCAATTTTCTATTGGATGCTAGTTACGCGCGGTTTAGAACTGAGCTGGGTTTGAATGGCTGAGATTTGATTTTGTGGATGCATCTATTTTAGCGCGCGGTTCAAAAGTGCGGTGGGGTGGATTGGATTGAAACTGCTTGGTATTTATCTAATCCACACCCTCTTGAGTGCTGTTACCTTGTGTGTGGGACAAGAAAAGATAGAGGGTAAAAAAGTGATAATAAAGTCAAAAGCAGCTTCAGCCAGTTGGGGTTGTGTTGAAGCCGTGTGTATTAAACAACAGCTGACAGACTCCAACCATAGAGAAAGGCCCCACTCCCAGCCTGTGTAACAGTAGGCCACGTATAATTTCGGATCCGTCGGTTCTTACCAAAACCAAAGTTAATAACCTCATTTCACATCCGCTCACTCTCTCAAAACACCAAAACCAGAAAAATAATTTCTCTTTGTTTGTTGAGGACATTACAACCATGGATCATCAGATCTATGGTATATTAAAGAAGCTATTGCCGATCATAGCGATATTCATCTGTGCATTACCAGCCTCTTGTTCGTCTTCTGTTCAAATCAATTCAAACTCGGTTCTAGTAGCACTACTCGACTCACATTACACTGAGTTCTCTGAGTTAGTTGAGAAAGCCTTGTTACTACAGACCTTGGAAGAGGCTGTCGGTAAACACAATATCACAATATTTGCGCCAAGAAATGAGGCTTTGGAGCGTGATTTGGATCCTGAATTCAAACGCTTCCTTCTCGAACCACGAAACTTGAAATCTCTTCAAACTTTGTTACTGTTTCACATTCTCCCCGAACGAATCGGCTCAAACGATTCGACTCAACAACACCTCACTCTCTCCAACCACCACTTGAGTTTAAGCAATACCAAAGTCATCCACCCGGATGCACTCACCCGACCCGATGGACTCATCCATGGGATCGAACGCTTGTTAGTTCCTCGATCAGTTCAACAAGATTTCAATCAACGCCGTAGTCTACGTTCCATCTCAGCAGTCATACCCGAAGGCGCACCCGAAGTTGATCCACGTACCCATCGGTTAAAAAAACCCGCCCCACCCGTACCCGCTGGTTCACCCCCAATTTTACCCGTTTACGACGCTATGTCACCGGGTCCATCTCTCGCTCCAGCACCCGCACCCGGTCCCGGAGGCCCGCGCCACCACTTCGATGGACACTTGCAAGTAAAAGACTTCATCCACACCCTCTTACACTACGGTGGGTACAACGAAATGGCGGACATTTTGGTAAATTTAACATCACTAGCAACCGAGATGGGCAAATTAGTATCCGAGGGGTACTTAATTACTGTTTTAGCCCCGAACGACGAGGCGATGGCTAAGCTGACTACTGATCAGCTTAGCGAGCCGGGTGCACCGGAACAAATCATGTATTATCATATAATACCAGAGTATCAGACGGAGGAGAGTATGTATAATAATGTGAGGAGGTTTGGGAAAGTTAAGTATGATACATTGAGATTACCGTTGAAAATTGTGGCACAAGAAGCAGATGGATCTGTGAAATTTGGTCATGATGACGACTCGTCTGCTTATTTGTTCGATCCTGATATTTATACCGACGGGAGGATATCGGTACAAGGGATTGATGGGGTATTGTTTCCTCCTAATCAAGACCCTAAACCAACCACCAAATCCAAATCTTCTTCTACAATCAAGTCTCAACCAAGGAGAGGTAATTTTTTTCTTTTTTAGATTTTAATTACATTTGTTTGATTCCGGTGTGTGGTGGACCCTTTGGTCTTCTGCTGCCCTCGTGAGTTGGACTGAAATCGAGGAGATCACTTTTTTCAGATTTTTTTTACTAGAATAACCTTGTTTTGTGGTTTTTACTAGATTTTAATTACTAGGATTTCGGGCAAAATATGAAACATGGGGTGTCTTTGGATTGTGTCGGTGAAAGCAGGGGTAATCTAGGAATATAGTTCTGAGTTGTTAGGATTTTTCGGCACAGAACTGGTGTTCGGACCGAGGGAAATATTGATTGTTATGGTAATTTAGCATTACGTGCCCTTTGTTTTAGTCTTAAAGATTGGGCAAACAAGTTTTGCTTAGGGTTGTTATGGTCATCACGGATTCTTCTTAATGTATTTGCTGAAACATCAACTCCAAAACGGAGTGTCGGTGGGATTGGCTAGTTTAGGAATACATGAAAAAGTACCAAAAAAATATCCAGCTGTGCGGAGGTAATCTGTCTGGGGTTTTACTCGGACAATTTTTTGTCTTAATTTAACTATTTTGTTTTTATATTATGCTTTACAGGTGTTTTTTGAGTTTTGCTTTTGATAATCATAACCCCAATCACATGCTTAATAAAACTCGATTTTTCAGCAAAAGCCTGCTTATATTAATTTAACATTAGGGTTTTAATGATAAAAATTATAATATTTAGGGTTTTAATATATATATTTGTTGACATTTCAGGGAAACTGCTTGAAGTAACATGTAGGATGCTTGGAGCATTGGGTCAGGAATCTCACTTCACTACTTGCCAATGAGAAAATCCAATATTCCCCCCTTCAAATACATCAAAAACATGTCAAAAGGTAATAATTTGTTTGACTTTTTCTTTTCTTTTTTTTCCTTTCACTTTAGGTGTTCTAATTAGTTGATTTATTCTTTTCTTACAATATAATCTATCTTTAATACCACTTTATTGATTTTTTTTTAAAATATTTTTTTGGTAAAGCAGATGGTTCAACTTGGTGGAAAGGAAAGGATGTATAAAGGATGGTTGATGTCTCTCTTTCATTCACAATTTCCATGAAAACAAGAAGAAGAAAAAAAAAAAAAAAAAAGTGTTTATTATTATTATTAGTACATATAATATTTTTTTATTATTAGTGCTGGGTTGGTTTTGTATTCCGTGTCTTTTTTAGGAAAATATATATCAAATGGGGGGAGTTAAATTTTGTTTATTATGATCAAAAAGGGTTGTTGAGTTTGGTTTAAACCGCACAAAATAAGAATAATGTCCATGTCAGTGATATTTGCGGGTAGGAAATATTAATAAAATTCCAAAAAAAAGAGAATCCCCCTTGTTTTCATACTCGAAAGGATGAAAGAGTTGTTGCAAAGTGGCTTTCCATTGTACTTAATTTTCAGAGTTATTGGATGGTTTGTGGGTTGTTTTTTCTCCACCTTTTTTTTTTTTTTCTTTCTTTCTTTTTTAAGTTGTATTGTTGCTTTCTTTCTCTATCAGTTGGTACCATATATATGTGTGTGGAGTGGGCGAAAAACCGCGTAAATTTTCTTTATTATTATGGAGTTGGCAATGGGCCATTGTCTAATTAGTAGTATTGGTTTGGTGGGAGAGATTCTGTGATTCCCATCAACACCAAGTTGCTATTAATATTGATGAGATATTTAGGTCAAAATGTTAAGAAAGTTGAGATTATGTGTAATATGTATACATGTGGTCTTCCTTTTCCTGAGTTACCCAGCCTGTCTACAGCCAATACATAAATAGACACTGCCAGAACACAGCAACAAAGGATGTTCCCATTAAACTCAACTTGGGCGTGTTCCGACGGGCTGGCTGAGACCCTAGGTGTCCCCCTGGTCTCGTCCAGACTCCGGAATCCCCTTCGGGTTTGGAAGCCTTTACCTGATCCCTGCCCAATATAGTATAGTCTGAGTTGCTCGAGGGTCCCAAAATAGGTTGAGATGCCTGGCTTGCGAAGTTAGAGTACTGAGCAAACAACAATAGTAGCCAGAAAGTCTTGCATTTGCAACGTTAGAGTACTGAGCAAACAACAATAGTAGCCAAAAAGTCTTACATTTGTTTTCACCCGTAACTCAAATTGAATTGGAATAAGTGATGCAAGATATTGCCATCCCCGCAGATCTATGGTAAATACTATGTTCCTATCGTAGAACATATCAATACTAGAGAGGAGCTGGGAATAGATGCTGCATTTCCTAGAAATATAAGTCATTGAATTGGGGCTTGGGTACGTCAAATTGTCTGGCCTATCTGCCTAAACCAGACCCGGCCTATCTGCCTAAACCAGACCCGAGGTTGGACGGTTAGTCAATTTTCAAACATGGGCCTCAAACTCTTGGACCACATACACTTAACACGAAAGAGCCAAAACCTTTTAGGGTGATTTCAAGGTATGGATGCATATTTACTTATTAAGGTCATCTATTTTCTTCAAATTGTAGGGAATCTCGCTCCAACTTCCAGAAATTCATTTTACATTTTCAAAAAGTATTAGGGTAATGAAAGATAATATAGCTACTATTCTCAAAGTGTAAAGGAGAAGGTATTCCCCTCGAAAAATAGCTCTCGGGGTTAGCTATTGATAATTTCTCAAGGTCAGACATACCTACAGCTACATGTAACATGAGCATACCAAAAATAGTAAACAACTTATATTGCCACAGTTATAAAACAACCCCAAAATTTCTCCAAAAGCATCGTTTGAGTCTGCTTATCTTTTCCTCTTTGGAGCAGCAGATGAATCCCCCGAACCACGGCCACCTTTCTTCTGAGCAGATTCAGAAGTTCCCTTGGGCTTTCTAGCTGGCGTCTTCTTTGTGTTTGAACTCCCCGTATTCTTCAAGTCCAATTGTACTTGAATTCCTACAATATTTGTTACAAATGTGATAGTCAAAACCACCATTTTCAATATTTAACTCTTTAGACACTTCCTGATTGAGAGGAAAAAGTTCAGAATCTCAATGGAATTCACCTTTAGAGCTGCTAGTCTGTAGATCCAAGTGCAGTTTTTTCTCAACATTGTCATTCCCATCTGAGACAAGGAGACCCATTAAACAGTTAGCACTTGTATAATCTCAATAGTACAAATTAAGATTGGCTAGATAGTAACTTGTAATAGTCATGGCGTGGGTTCAAAAGTGGTTTACGATATAGTGCCTCTTTTACGATGTTACCATGAAAACACGTAATAAGTTAGCACCGTAATTTCAAATGACCATTCTGTCCAAATTAAGGGCCATTCCAGTGTTTCTCTTTTATATAAGGTAACTTTTTACATAACGTAAGAAACACAAGTTTAATACTGTATTACAATTACCGTACATTCATTTCATCTAATAAATTATCAAGAGAAGCACTAACCAGTATCTTCAGTGTCGCTCTCTCCGTCACTTTCTGCTAGTCCATTGCCATTCTCCTCTGCTACGCCATTGCCAACGCCGTCTACTGGTTCTAACATTGCTGCTATTCTTTTCTTTGGAGCCTTCTTAATTCCTGGAAGTGTGATCATGTCTGCTGCTCGAACAAGGCGTGAGCTGCTTCCTTGCTTGTATGCCCTCGTTAGTGCAGCTTTGACAGCCGGCTGTATGCCATCTAGTGGGTTTGGGTGCCCCTATGTATCAATAAATAAAGAGAAGAGCTTGCAATTATTTAGTGTAAAGCGAAATGGAGATGAGTAGAGACTAGAGAGATACCTTGAACTGTGATAACTCTACTACTGTGTCAAAGTCCTCCTGAGTTAAAGAGTAAGCATCCATGAAGTCCACAACCTTCTGAACTGCCTCATCCTGTTTGTTCTCAAGTGAAAATATACACAAGTTAGGATGTGAATGTCTTCTTCCTAGTTCTTTAAGAAAATAACTCGAATTTAGAAGAGAGAAACTGTGAACCTTAGGCAGCACACGCAGTGGATCAGTCAATTGTTTCAGAATAAGAGAAAGGTAATCAACTCGCAAGGTCCCCCTTTAAATTCAGTAGAGGGAAGTTAAGCATATTGCAAAGAAGGGAATATAATTTAATAGTTCAAAACAACGTTTCGGTTTTTAATAAAGTTCTAAGTACGACGACGAAGGGACTGTGCAAGTAACCAACCCTTGCAGACAGACACAAGATAACTACCAATAATAATTGATTTTAGAAATATTTCTGTTTAGTGTCAAAATTCATTGTGAAAGGAATCAAAGACTACATAGATCTATCTACCTAAGAAAATGCAAACAGCTGAAATTGTTCTTAGACAGATTCATAGAAGTCATATTTAGCTTAGCTACGACTGGGGGTCCTAACCAAACAACCAAGTTATAGGAAACCAGTCAAGTCAATGATAGCACAGCCCTTTGTCACATACTTAGATAACTTGATCATATTGACGAGGGAAAACTGAATGCAACCACATTTCTGAACAAGGTCTGATAAAATGATAAAAATAAACCTGCCAAAAATAATAAATTCAGATTTTCTAAGTGGAACACTTGCAGACCTGTCTGAATTACAATCACGAGAAGCAAGAAAATGAAAATGCACATCCTCCAAAAGCCGCGAATTCTTGCCCATGGTTGAGTTCTTCCCCAGCCAGCCACCAAACCGATTAAAATTACGCTCTCCCTGCAAATATAGCAACTTTACGCCATTAAGAATAACCAAAGATTACATCACTTCAGAATATACGTCTAACATAGAAAATAAAATAAAAATAGTGCCATCCACAATAGGAGATGTTAAAAATGATGTCTTTGACGTTCCGTCTAATTAAAGAGCAACTGCATTAAACGTTCTTATACAGTTTTTCCTTTTTTATATTGATAAGTTTGTCCTTGCTATAAATCTTCTACTTTTTTATGGATGCATATTCGTCAAATATAAGAATATAGACACTAGTGCATAGTGTATAGATAGCCTTTTTCACAATATTAGCGGGGATAGATAGCCATGTGAGCTACTCCTTAAAACCTACCAAAACATACATAGTTTTGTGACTAACTAAATTAGGTGTTATAGATGTTCCAAATCATCAAGCAAAGAAGAGAATTAAAGATTTTGGAATAAGAATTAAGCATATGAATAAGAACAGGAATTAACTAACATTAACTTCCACGTGAGGGGCATTCAGGAGAAACGAGTGAAATGTCTATTGAACATCAAGGAAATTGACATATTTTACCTGTTCGAGGGTCTCCCTTTGCCCATGCAATAAAGCAGCACTGGTGAAGAAAAGCAAATCAATTGTTAATTTTTTAGAAACTGAAACTGAAAGCATACCAGAATGTATCAATTTTTTACTGCTGAAGTCATGAAACATACGGAATTATACAAGAAGTTAGGGAGCTAGTTTGTGAAAGTTGCCACTGTCGATATCTTCGAATCTGTACATTTATGATATCCCCACTTCCTATAGACTCTGCAGCACGGGCAATCAAATTCATTCTTTTTATTCCATTGTCATCCTTGCCAGCAGAACTTGGTCGATAGTTGAGGTAGTTTTCCTAGCATAAAATAATACGAAGATCATGCATAAGAAGAGCCCTAACAAGTATATAACATAATATAGGTTAAAATGATAGGAATAAGACAACAAAAGTAAACAATGATATCACACCAAGCAAAAAAAAAACACAAACACAAACACAAACCAGTTACAACATTGAGAGCAAGCAAGAAAGAATGAACTATACTTCCCCTCTAATCTCCTCTTCTTTGGAACCGAAAAGTGTTGGGACTAAAGACATAATCGTTTCATGATCATTGGCGGTTTTAAAAGTGTCATATATTTTTCTAATTAAAAAATATGCTTTCATGGCCCTAGTATGTACGGAAGGAAAGAAAACCAGAATTAGAAAAAATATATAAAAAGAAGAGAGGCTTGCAAACTGGTGCATCATCGGGTCACTTTAAGTTGCAATGATGGAAGTAAATGTGAGATGAAACCGTTGTTGCACACTGTACGGCCTACGGGCCTAGCAGGTCTACTAAAACAGGTCATATTTTAAACAATTTAATTACATGATTGACCAAATGTCACTCATCTCATTATACAAGGATCACTGTTTATTATAAAATTGTGTATTCAGAATAACGAAAAGTAGGAAATTGCAGACTTTTTCCCAACTCTTTTTTGTGTTTGGCGCTCTGTTCTGTTTTCTCTATAACATATATTCCTAATTTATTAAAAGAAAAAAAAAATCACCACTGACTTTTTCTCCAAGTTTTTCTCTTACCCCATCAGACTCACCAAAATGTCTCGCTCCTCTGAAAAAATGGAGAACAATGATAATCCCGTCGAGGAATCGGGAAAAAAATTTAGGAGTACAGAAAAACGCTGAGAAAAAGAAGAAAATAAAAATAAACCTGGAGCACAAATGACCAGCACCTTTCATTTTGCCATCGTCTACTGTAATGTCTAATTCAGGAAGCAGTTAAGTTGTAAAGATCTTGAAGAAACAGTTTTACTCTTTAAATTGCCATGTGGAAGGTGTTGTTTGTATTTCCCGGTACTCGTAGAGCTCTCCAGGTCAATAATTATTTTGTCACTACAATAGGAATCTAGCTTTCAAATTAAGTTCCGAATTAGTGGATTAGATATTGGCGTGCACATAAATATACCCGATTTTTTAGGGCCTAACAAGGTGGGAGATCCATTGCAAATTATTGCATGTTTGTAAAGACATCACATTATGTGAAAGATCATGAAACAGATTGTGGCCCGTCAAGTGCAGAAGCAAAATATAGGCCTATGGCACTATGCCGAACATAACTTAAGTTGGTTTGGACCCACCCATATTACCCTGGGAGTTGTGGGTTCCATTTCAGTAACCCATTCAAAAATATATTGCCAACTCGTTAAAGGAAAAGACTGCAGCTAAGAAGACTTGACTTCCTATGATCACCCTCAGAATCAGTTGGTAGGCATTTTGACCAACTCATTACTCCTCAAAATTTTGGTTCACACTTCGCATATGAATACCATTTTGACCAAGTTCTATAAACATGACCAATTTATGACACATGCAGCCTAATAAGTGTAAGAGTACTTTTAATACTTGCAATGAGATCTCAGTTTAGGAGTATTCTTCTTCTGATTCCCTTATGGGAAAAATCATGGCATGTCAGAAATATCTAGGGGGAAAACCACTTACATCGTAAGCTATGTGCTAATGTTAACGAGGCTAAACACATTACAACCCATGATGATTTGTTTCTTAGTAAGTTACAACAGCTTGATCGCTCGTTAATGTGGTCATGCAAAAAAAATTCAAAATCTAAGAAGCTAAATGAAAGTAAATACTTGTACTTTCTCATGGAACGAATATGGATACTAACAATAAGTTGAAACCAAGAGTCTGCTCATATATATACCTAGGTAACAACGACACGGATACGGGTGTCGGTGTCCGGCACGGGTACGGGGTGTCGGAAACGGTAGAATTTTAAGTACCCTGCAAATAGTGTTGGACACGTGTGTCCGAGTGTCGGACACGTTTTATTTTATTAAAGTGAAGTGTCGTTGTTACATAAATATATGCAAAGACAAAAACCTGAATAAGAAGTGGGACTAGGTCAGCGTCACTCATGCTTAAGTCAACCCTCTCATCCATTCGTAACTTTCCTCCATTAAAACCAAACAACCTACAAGCATAATAAATAACGTTAGCAAGGACAATGCACATCATATGTATCAGAAAGACAATAAAACACTGCTCAATTTATTCCTTTACTAAAATTCAGTGTGATTTCTGACTGCATAATTGAAAATAACGCCTAGGTCAATATCAGCAGTAAAGGCACTAGACATTTTCATGACTATAAACCAGTTGACAAACAATTACTCGACATTAACATGTTGGGCTAGACGTAGAAACATAAGAAATAAGCTAGATATTAGCATATCCTTTTTCCTGTAAAGTAGGTTGTGAATAGATCACTAGCTAAAAGTCTAGGCCAGATTCCGTGTAGCTTGCACTTCTCAGCATACAGTCACATGATCATATAAACTACAAAATTAAATGTTTGTTTCTAAAATGCACAAAACTCAACTAAGAAATCACAAAAAATCATTTTTATGTTACAAAACAATAGTAGTGTGTATAAGATTAAGTAGATAAAGTACAAACATACAAGGTAAACAAAATTGGAGGCATTGCCTCCCTCTAGCATTTTGTTTCGAGATTCATTTACCAGTAGAAAAAAATGCATTAGGATAAAGCATATATATAGGTAGGTATTGAGCAAGAGGAATGCAACCCCGTATGTTAAGAATGATAATCAGTTACAAGAATCTTGACCAACCAAATTTCTCATACTTTACTTTCACCTTTATGAGACAAGTTGGACTGTCTTAGATTGAGGGGAAGTGCTACTGTTCTAAGTAAGGTAGTATCAGCAATATTATTAGGTCAGAGGGTGCAATATGTTAATTCTGAAGATCAGAAAGGTAAAACTAAAGCATGCCAATTTCTCGTATTTCATTTTCACCTTTTATGTAAAGTGGGCCTAGCGTTATTACTACGGGTATGTGTCGGTACTTAGGAGGTCAGAGAAGAACAGCCCTCTAAAGTATTTAAGAAACTTGTACTGGAAGAACATGCACTCCTTGACCATAATATTCAAAAAGACACCTTCCTCTCTGCTTTCAGAAAACCTGGTAGTTCGCCTATTCTAGAGAGTTGAGTAAGCAGTAAATGACTAGATTTACCAAAGGATGGGACCTTCATGGCAAAGACCATACAAAGAAAACTTTGGAAATTTCACGGGTAAATTTTGCGAGATATACAAGACAGAAAACAACATCAAGGCAGACCCCAAAGCAAGACCGAATCTATAATGAATAGGCAACTGCAATCTTCCACCAGATCTTTTACGTGTCAAATAACCATCACTGGCACATTTTCTAATAAATGAGATGATGAATACTAGAATTCTTGTCCAATGAAATACAGCATACAGAGAAATGCAATGGGATCCCGAAGAAAGGAGATTCTATGTCAAGAGAAAGAATAGAAGAGTAGATGGTTTTACAGAAAAAGAGTCCATCATCATCCCAACTTAAACAACCTCTGAAATAAACCACAAGAAAAACGTACACGGGTACACAGTAAGAGTTTCTTCAGATACAGTGTCATCTTCAAGCCCATCTTTGTTCACGGAACCCCAAGACTCTATTATGCAATGACTCTAGATTTCTTATTGACTATAATGCAGCTCAGGGAGATTTCTTTTCAAAGTTGTTCGACCACTTATTACAAAAAAGGGTGGCCATGAAAAACGATCTAGCTCAGGAATCCCTTCTTTTTAAAGTTGTTCGACCTCTTATCTCAAACAGGGCGGTCTTGTATTCTATTCCCAGAAGTCTCATATCCAAATTGATTATAAACTTATCAAACAAGGTTACCTCTAGTCCTTAATTTCTTATGATGCGACGTCAGTCATTGCCATTAGGAGCTCATAATAGTAAGATTTAGACAAAGAAAAATCTTTGAACTCAAAACGTGCAAAAATAAATGAAAATAATGTACTAACAAAGTAAGAAACAACATCCAAAACAAAAAGAAAGAAAGGAAATGTCATACTTGTCCACAGCAGTAAAAGGTGAAATGTCTTCATCCTTCGCACTAGCAAGAAGACGTTCTCTAATATCATCATATTTGATAACTGACATTGAGAGACTCATATATTGCAGTTGGTTAATTGCCAAGCGCATATCTCCGTTAACTCTCTCTGCAAGTTCCTCGAGTGCAATCTAAAAAATGAGGCAAAAGACAGAAAGTAGTAAAGTTAATTCTTGTTTACAGAAAACAGGAAAAACAACTGCAACTGTTTATCGCTTTTTATATATTTTTCCAGGATATATCAAAACACAATGTACAGGATAAAAAATGCAAGTCGCAAAATATAATAGTAAAATGATGCTTATTTAATAAACGCATCAAAGTTAAATGCAGTAGAGGAGCCTTTTAAGAAGCTTCTGAACAACAGAGCACAATAAATTCTATAGCATGATTACTAAGATAAAGAAAATAAAAAAGGTAACAAAATGCTTCATTCTGAATAAACATATACCTCGTTGACTTGAAGGCCCTCTGCATTTGCAACTTGCATTAACCTCTTCGCCATCTATCATATGTAAATTAATAATTTAATGTCAGCAATATTACCCAGGCAATCGAAGTTTAATTCTAGATAAGTGACACAGCAGAAAATATAGAAAATACAACATAACCAGCACATTATAAAGAACTAACTGGCAACCAAACTAAAACAAATGGTTGGCACAGTATGAGGGACTACAAATTCACCAAAAAAGTATAAGAAATTAAGTTTAATCATAGACCTCTAGATATTTGGTAAAACTGTCAACCGAAAAACTATAGAAAGTATATATTTAATTATAGACCTCAAGCTAACTTGGTAAAGTTCATCAGTTATAATACCACAGAGCTGTGATAAAACTTGCCTCACCTAGCAGTTAGCGGCCACATTTCAATCACCCAACAGTAAAGCCATAAAAAAATTGGTGGTAGCTGGATGGCCATAGAAGAGAATAATGCTAATGAAACCCCGGGCGTCGCCGTCTCTAAAATTGGTGAACTTGACTTACATTGCAATATGGCAGCACGAAGACCTTAAGCAACACCATGAGCAAATGTGCTAACATATGGTGTGCCAATAAATCCTAGACACAGCTTACCCCTAGGCAGTGTAAAACTGTAAGATACTTTGTAAACCCCAGATCTGATATTGGTGTCGTCTCCAATACTAGTAGTAGCAGTGTAATGGTAGCAATGTAGACATATTGACTCTTTTACAATACAGCAAACCACAGATCTGACAAAAACGTATTCAACGGCACAACAGTAGTGGGCTGACATTGTGAGCTACGGTATGAAACTCCGACTCTTCCTTAAACTGGAAAAAACTTGTTGTTTTGTAGCATGAATGTACCCTTTAACTTGTTGATGGACATCTCTACAATGATAGCAACTTTAATTCAAACCGAAGCTAACAATTCTCAATCAGTAAGCAAGCCAAGTGCTTGCACAATGAAATGTACATCCTCTTACGTAGATCTAGCTACCTCAATACCGTGAATGTGCCAAAGGAGCCCAATATCTTTAAAGTAGGACTCAAAACCAAGAGAAGTCTTCAATTGTCACATCTATTTCAAGTCATCCCAAAAAGTGATATGATTAACATAAATTATGAGTTAGACTATTATTCTGGCTTCTTTAAGATACATAGTAAAATGGATGTCACTTTCAGTATGTCCTTACCGTCTTGACTGTTGTACTAAACATTTCAAATTATAATCATGAAGGCATCCAAGGGCTTTCTTTGACTTGCATGTATGATCCTCCGCATAAGAAAATCTAAAGCCACGAGGGGTAGTCATGTACACCTCTTCTTCCAAATAGATGTGAGAAAATTTTAATTTACATCTACCTGAAGCAAACATAGCAAGCTGTTAGCTGCCAAATGTAGAAGCACCAGACATTGTGCAACTGGTGTGAAATTACTCTGGTAGTTGATATCATATTTATTAGTAAAGCCCTTTGCAGCTAACTAGGCTTTGTATCTGTCAACCGCCCATCCCAACGGCCTTGTACTTCGAAGTGTAAATGACCAATTTGCACTCAAGTGGTTTCTTTCCATTGCAAAAAAAGTGAGGCACCATTCAAAGTGTATCCTCATTCCTCTCCAATGCTTGCAATTTTTCGAAGAGGGACAAACAAAGAGCCTCTGCAGCACTAGATGCTTTCTCTGTACAATGCTTTCTGGGTACAAATACAAATACCATTATGACGGGAAACAGGGACATTTCTCTCTTGTTTCGAGTTACAATACAGTGACAGCGGTCCCAGTCTCTTTCCTTTTATTTCTCCCTATACCTTTTAAAATCGTAGTCCATGATAAAAAGCTTGATTTACACTGCAGAAAGACCTACATATAGATCTCTGATCCAAGAGAGGAGTGAGTTTCACACTCAGCTAGAAAACCTTTCTTTAGGTTTAGATAGTACAGATTTTAATCTTGAAACCTTATTCTCTAAATTGGACTTTCCCAAGAGATCCGGTTTTAATATCTGGTATTTATCAGCCTTGGCCGTGAAGAAAGTGGATGGCGGAGATCAATTGATGATGTCTAAATTTCAATCTATCTCTCTCGTTTTGTTGGTTTTGGTTCAAAGAACTATAACTTGTGTACCAATTACAAGAATTCGAATGCTTACAATACGTTTTAAAATAAAAATATACATAGAACCTTAATTCCCTGCTGCAATGCTTGATTTATACAGAGTCCTAAGCAATTCCTAATCAGTCAGGGAATACTGATCGTTGCGGGAAGAAGAAACGAAAGGCTATGGACGACCATATTGATTAGGTAGCTTAAGTAGCCAAGCAGATAGGGATTATGAGGACCAAAGTTGAACGAGAAGAGTAGGCAAGACAAGATACTTTTGCAAAGAAACTTAAAGAAGTATCCTTTGTTCTTTAAACAATTGAGAGTTTGAGGGGTTTTGCCAAATGATCAGATGAATCAAGCTTGTTTTAAGTTTACTGAATTGCAAGACTATGCTGATATGTTTTAGGCATTGGCTACAATGGAATCGAAGAAGAATTACTTAATGCAGTTTCTTGGAGCTTAGATAGCTCTCTGGATGAGCTATTATCTATAGTTTGCTATTTTGAACTCATTTGGTTTCTTGGAGCTTAGTTTTCTATGTTAATGTTGAATTATTATATTTTGTTTGCTATTTTGGACTATCTTGATATATTACCTTAAGATTGATACTTTGGACTATCCTTAAGTTTTGTTTTCTTTGTTATATCTTATTGACTATCGTTAATTATATTTGTTATTTGAATAACAGGTTTATTATTTAAATAACAGGTTTATAAAAACTAGGATATGAATGTTTTGTAGTGGTAATTCAAGTAATTAATTTGAGAAATATATGTGTATGATAGTGGAGGTGGAGGTGGTCCGGTGGAGGTGGAGGTGGTGGTGGTAGTTCAAGTTATTTGATTTTGAGGGTAATGTTCTATGTTGCGTTATTTTCACAACAAGGGTATTTAATTCAACTACTGGCATTTGACACTTCTTAGAAGAAGAATAAAAAACACCAAAACTTAATCAGCACTTCAAAAAATTCAGGACTAAGCACTTATTCAGCATTCGGTACTGACTAATTTAAAAAAAAAAACTTCTAAGAGTAGGTGTTGGACAAAAGCAAGGATTAACATCGCTATTGGTCACTGAAATAGGGACCAGAGTCTCAATAACCCTACTAATATATGCTCATATGGTAATACATCGTCTCAAGTTTTAGTACTAGCAAAATTCTACAAGGTCATTAAAAAGAAACTCCCTCACGATCATCAAGAATGGAAGTTCCGCAGGGAATTCGCAAAGATAGGTCATCAAGCTAAATGATATGGGAAGAACTCTCTAAACTCAATAACACGAGCCTTTTAAAAAGAGGGCTCAAAAAACTAACTCTTTTGCTTTGAGGGGTTACAAAAATTGGCCAAATATGCACTCTAATTATAGCAACGTCAAACCGAGATTCTTATATAGTTCTAACAAAATTCGCAAAACTTGCCTTTATTTCATAAGTAAATATAGGCTGGCTGATCCAGCACCAAACATTATCATCATAATGAGAAGGAACTCATCAATCTTTTATACAATATAAACTTCAGCAACCAAATATAACTTAAATATTATCTAAAAAGAGAAACATAGAGCACCAAAAACTTACACATTCATAAATGCACATGAAAAAAAGGATGCTGAGCGATGGGAAACAAAATAAGCGTATATATTCAAATATCTTCATATATAGCGTATATAAACACTTAACATAACAGAAATTGATGAGAAAGTACCTGTTGCTTCGTAGGTTTCCGAAAGTTGAGTTGCAAGCAGTGATTGACAAGACTTTTCAGTTTCTGACTGTATCGGTCATTGCAGATGCAAATGATAGGAATTTTAGAAATCTTGATGCTAGCAATAAGGTCGGCCACTCCACCTCTATCTCCAGCAGACATGCCATCAACCTCATCCATAATCAATACCGACTTTGGATGCTTCGACCTGCACCATTAATAGGAGAAAGTTAAGCTATACTTTTTGTGTTGCCTGTAAAAGATTTTTATCAAGACTAACCAATCCATATTAATATTTAGAGCTCCATTGCTGACAAGCTCTTTAATAGAATTTGCCGTACTTCCACCAATTCCTTTAAGAATTTTTGCATCAGCCTTGCCACGACTATCACTAGCATTTACCTAAATGAAAAAACCCAAACAATCAATATTATAATACTTTCATTCCTAAAACAAAAATAATTGACGAAATTAGTTACCTCAATGGCCTGGAACCCAAGCATCTGGCTAACCAATTTTGCCGATGTACTCTTTCCGATACCAGGTGATCCACTCAGCAGTACAGCTTTTTTAGTTCCACTGTCATTCGGCTTCTTTCCTTTCGCCTTTGGCCCCGTATTTAGGAATTGTTCATTCCAGTGCAGCAACCAGTCATGAAGCTGCTTAACCTATATAAGGTAACAACATTCAGAATATTTTAAGAGCACCCAATCTCCAAGGTTGCCTATGTTGGATGCACTCCGGCAAGAGCATCAGGATTTGACTCCAGAATGGTGTGTCTCATTCAGGAAAGCCCAAATTAAGATTCAGTACTCGGCAATTAACTAAATAAAACAAATTCTTATATTGCAGTAATGACAACACGATTGTATCTTATGACATGTATGGCGTACCAAATATCAACATATCCGGATAATGACATCCAACATCATATTTTCGGCAAAGAAACAGTAAAGCCTTGGACGCATAATTTGTTGAATCCTATCGATATCTCACAATATAAAGAAAACAATCCAAGTGTCCCAAAGGAGGCTGTGGAGTGTTGGAATCTGAAATGTCTCTTACCTTTTTCTAAGAGTTCATGCAACATAATTAGATGCATAAATATCAATGGAATGTACAAACAAAGGATAGTCAGAAATAACACATACAATTGATTGATTGCCAATGATATCATTAGGAACTTTTGGCTTGTATTTTTCAGTCCACGTCAATGAATGGAGACCAGTAGTTATCCCTTTGCGCTTAATAGGAGAGGCCCCTGAGGCCAACACTTTTGCTGCAGTTTTCTTTGCTGGAGAGTTTCCCATTCGGACATCTGGATGATACCAAACAACAAGACTTCATTAGCAATACCCAATATAGAGAAACAAAAAAATTGCTAGTAAACCTCTAAGACTAAATAATCCTTTCTCAATAATATCTATGATGAGTCGGGTTGTCACCACACCGGTACCCGGTTTCTTATTTAGAGTAGAATCACGGTATCTAATTTGAAGGCCCCTTGTGTTATAGAAAAGGAGGCTTAGGTTATTATTTTCTTTGGAGCTTAGTTTTGGAGAAGTATACTTTATGAGTTGTAGTACAAGTTTTCAGATTTAATAAAATGAGTTTATTAAATTTTTGAGTGATAATTGTTTAGATATTATTATAGTGTGGCATTATAGCGAAGTTCATTCCTTACGTTTAGACCAATCAAAAGATGAAAAACGAGAAGTAACATGAACGCAATCTTGAGAAAAGGTAAGTAATGGACGTGATGATGTGTGCGAGTACGCTGAGCTCAAACGATTCTTTGAAGAGGATTATGAGGAGGAGGAAAAAGATAAGGAATTCGTGGAAGAGATTGAGAACTTGAACAAGAAAATCCACATTTTAATGGGGTTTACAAATCCCCCAACTACGGAGGATAAGCTACGATTCCCACTCCGGGACTTTACAATGTATCAGATGTCGATGAAAACCCCCTAGATGGTCTCGAAAGCCACGAGATTGGATGTAGTAGCTGGGGGTTTGAAGACCCTTCTAAAAGAGTAGACGCCGACAAGATGTTGCGAGGAGAAATCAAAGAAAATAGGGAAATTGGTGAGGTGGTTCTGAGACGAGCTCCGACCGTTGGATCAAGCAGTCGCGGTACACGTCGTCAATACCAGATCAGACAGCCAGCAGACTAGATCTGGGGCTAGTTAAGCTCGGGTCTGGTCCGACTATATTTGAAACCAATCTAGCCCAAGATACAGACCAGATCCGCCAGCCCGATCCAACACACCACACCACACCACACCACAACACAACACAACGCACCAGATCCAGCATGCCGAACAAGGCAGATCTCACCGGGCAGACCGTGGAGGTGGACAAAACACCGAGACAACCACGTGGAAAGAGGTCAACCCCATGAGGATCAATCCTGAGGTCTCGAGGGGGTTATCTTTTGCCCATGAGCTTCTAAACCAGGACCTCCGATAAAAAATATCACCCCGACATGCAACTTTTTGACACCAGTCAAGTTAGTGAAAAGTGTGGTAATAAAATTCATCACCTTTATGTAGTTTTTGGCAATACAATCAAGCTTATCCAGCCAATATATACAGAAAAACCCCGTTATTTGATCCCCTTGGGAAGCGTTTGAATTTTGTTTTAGTGAGCAGATACATTTTTACATATTCGGGAGGAACTGACTTTTGAAAAATTAGGCTACAATTCGGGAGATATCACCAAATAATTTAAGAATGAGAGGTTTTCTATGAGTTTATGGGTTCAACGAGCATTCGTATCTAGGTCGAATTTTATGAGAGGAAAGTTGTTTGTCACGCTCTTCAACCCACTAGTAGTCTTTCTCCTTTAAGAAAGCCAACTCCCACCTAAATTAGGAGTTTATTAATTTATTTTTTCTATTTTGCATGCACAAATAGAGAAACTAGTTTGACATTTTGAGTATAATTAGGGTTTCTAGTCTGAAATCCCGTTGTGTTCCATAGAAGAAGGCTTGGATTTAATATTTTCTTTGGAGCTTAGTTTTAAAGAATTTTTTTTTTCCCTGTTGAAACGAAAGGTTCACCAAGTTTATTATTTGTCACCACTCGCACAACTACTCTCATGGGGCCTGTTACAAAGCCCACACTCTGCACGCGCTGTTAAGTCAAGATAAAAGTCTTGGTGGGTGGCCTCATTAGTGGTGGCTTGATCCTTAAAAATATTTAATTTATGAGTTGGAGTAGGAATTTTCATATTGAAAAAAAATGAATTTATAAATTTTGGAGTGATAATTGTTAGGATTTAGAAAGTCGAAGCTTCCGCCGACTTGTCTTATCATAACTTCAATTTTATAAAAATAGGCAACTAACAAAAATATTAAGTATTATGTTTTTAATGATTTAGTAGATTCATAAAAATTTGCAGCATTTCAATGTGAAAGTTCTATTGCTTTTTTATTTCTGAAAATAAGTAGGTCCTTTTTCTTGTAAATAAGTATGTCCCTTTTCGCCAGAAATAGTCCATGTCTTTAATCATTATGTAATTTGTCTACATTTAAACAAGACCATAAACAAATTTTGGAATAACAATAAATAATTTGGTAACCAAGGTTGTTAACGAATACGACAGTAGATCTATTAGAAAAATTGATTGATATCTTTCATAGGAGGTATAGTGCATAATGATATGCTAGTAAACTTCATAAACAGAAGAACATGGAATCCTAATGATGATATAACTAAAAGGATAATCAAATGGAGTAAGAGGTCACGGCGTCCACACATAGATGTAATCAAATAGAGTACTCAAAATGCTACACTTAACTGATATGCCACAAATATAATGAAAAAGTAAAACCTGAAATAACAATATAAACAACAATTAAGGGTTTAGTTGTACCTTTCACTTCCAACTTTACAGGACTTGCTTTTGGCTGTGGAGGAACAATTGTATCCAAAATTTTCTTCTTAGATTCTTCCTGGGGAGGTGCTTTAGTGG
The DNA here is from genome assembly GCA_014058105.1 of Kingdonia uniflora. Classification (NCBI taxonomy): domain Eukaryota; kingdom Viridiplantae; phylum Streptophyta; class Magnoliopsida; order Ranunculales; family Circaeasteraceae; genus Kingdonia; species Kingdonia uniflora. The sequence goes on from JACGCM010000622.1 coordinate 3,712,206, forward strand.
GTTTCGATTTACGTATGATATCGAATAATCCATCTTCAGTCAGAAAGGATGTGCTACACAAAAAAAGAAAAGAAAAAGAAACAGAAAAAACAGGAATTATTAAGAGAAACAAGAATCCCCCCAAAAAGAAAAGAGTAAAATAGACAACAAACCCTAGCTCTTTGGCTTTTTCGGATTTCCGTCCGCCAATATCTTCGTCGGCTAGAAGATAGTTCTGCAATGAAATAATGTCAAATACATACAGCTACAATTAGACAAAACCACGAAGAAAAAAAAAGAGATGCATCGGATCACCGTTTTTTTGCTGATAGATCCAGTAACTCGACCACCATGGCGCTTTATTAAATCTTCAGCTTCTTCCCTTTCTAAACTACAATAGAGACATAGATAACAAACAAACACAAATATGTATCTCAAAAAGTTCCTAAACAATGTGGAATACACATATACAGAAAAACTTAATTATGGAAGTACATAATCGTTACATGGAGAAGAAGATATAGTTTATGATACTTGCCAAGGCACAACTAATGTATTTAATGCAAAAGCAATGACATTACTCAAGCTGCTTCTAAGGAACATGTAATACAGAAGACGGCGGAGGTCTTGAGCGAAAAAGCTTCGAGGCCCAGACACAAAGCGTTAGCCAAGCAACATGTTACAAGAAATTTTAAGGAAACTGCATTAAGTTTTAAGATGGTAACTGGCCATTATGATTCTACTTTGAAGAATTCTAAAGCCATTACATTAAGTGTTAGAATAGGACTACGACTTTGCTCCAATTCCCTCCAATATATGCTATAATTGCATTAGAGCTTATCCCGATTCCGTGAAAACTTACATTCCATTACCTTTAACCCCCTTCCACTTGAAATTCCTAAACCTACACATACCAGTTTCTTCTCCCTAGCCTTGCCTAGTCTAACCACAACACACATTTCACCCAAACCTAGCCACATTAATGAATGACCTTTCTTTACCAAGTTTCAAATTTCCATTAATGCACGAATAAGCAAAAAGCATCTGTAAGAAACCGAAGCAGACTCCAAAGCCACAAAGGAGGAGGGCAACAAACTAAAAAGGAGAACTCACAGATAAAGCACTAAAAAAAACACCCCTAAGAGAAATGCAGTCGTATGTATAAGCCACTAGTCGAAAATCTGGTTCCAGCTTGACATCAAAGTTAAAAGAATAATTCACCAATATCAATATCAGTCATCTACCACCTAAATAAGAGTGTATTAATGGTAACTATTAAAGCTTCTCTGGGATGTTCTTTACGTTGGTTCTTCAAGTTTTCTACTAGTAGCCCATAAAACAACGAAAACGACAAATTTTCACATCACCTTGATGCAACCCGAACTTGTCTTGATGTATATATGAGTAGTTCAATAAACAAATTATGATGGTGCCAAAGGATGTCGGACTCAGTGAACAAGTCATTTGAAATGCTACTACTAAAGGGAAAATGGATAAAAGCGTGATCAGTAGATTTCAAAAAAGATGATGAACAGACACTTATTCATCGTTTGTAGGGCAGTCGAAAGCCGCATTTAATGTAGAGGTTGTAGCAGGCCCCTTTAGCAGAAAACTTGTTGTGGAAGTATGTTTTGAGATGTCGTGAAACTATATATCCAAAAAGTTCCCTAAGTTATTTTCTTTTTCTTTTGAGGTAAAAGTGCTCCTTTATTTATTGAAGGCTGAACAGACTTTCCGACATGAAAAAACATAACCCCTGAGGCAAAATATCAATACAAGGCAAACAAAACAATGAGATCAATCCGAATATGAAGTGAAAACGGTCCTTTTCAGACAACGAGGTCCTTCAATCTTACCCCTTTATAACTAGAGAGTGAAGACCAATAAAAAAGGCGTAAATATCCAAATAAATGCATTTGTGGCATTTTTCTGCCATCAAACTACCAGGAACTCCTTAGTGTAAATAATCCATACCTTTAAGAAACTGCTGCATCTTTATCCAAAAACCCAGATTATGGCGTATAGCTCAAAAATATGCTCCCAAATTCTTAAATAGTTTTTTAAGATTAGAACCTACTATAAGATTATAATTGAAACTTTTCCAGCATGGAAGCGAAGTTTGAAAAAAAAAAGGAAGAAGCGAAACTTCACACACACACACGGAAACGTTCTGACCAAGAATTGAGTAAGAGCCCATAAGTGTAGTTACATAAACGAGTAAACATTTGATCAGTTACCTATCAAGGGTTCCACTGATAACAAATGTTAGACCAGCTAAGCAATCAGGAGCACCTTCTGGGACTTCCTGGAACACAAAAGAGTGCTTCAATGCCAAAGTAAGAAAGACAACTTAAAATAATGTTTCAGGGGATCGTGAAAACCTCACCTTTTCTCCTTTGTGCGGAGGATCTTTCCTTTCGCCAAAGTTCATGAATCCACCCCTTCCACCACCTCTACCTCCCCCTCTTCCTCTTCCACCAGCTGATGCTGTAACTGGGCCTTTTCCACCCCTACCTCTTCCACCAGCTTTAAGAGGCGTACCACCCAATTCATCAGCATCAGCTTCGTCGTCGTCATTTTTTTCTGTATCTACAGTTTTCTTCACAACACTTTTACCAGACGTAGTTTTTAATTTTTTGGCGGGGGTGACCACATCTGACTTGTTCCTTGCATTAGGAAGCAAAAAATCTTCATCTTCATCATCCTCAACCTTGTGAAGTTTTTTTGCAGATGGGGGCTTCACATCAGGTTGTAAGTCGTCGCTACTCTTTTGGATTTTTCTTTTAGCTGGGGGTTTCTCCATCTCTTTCTCAATTTTCGGTTTTGGAGCTTCAGTAGCAAAGTATTTGCTAGATTTTCTTCTTCCTGAGCTTTCTTCACCTCCATTTGTCTATGCTTGACCAAAAAGAGAAACGATGAAAATACTGAAAAATATTCACCAGCTTCTTAATTAAAACAATAGTAAATGGAAAATCTTTTCCTTGCCCATTTTGTTTAACGGTACACCCAACCAATTAATCACCAAGGAAGTACATTTCGACCCACTGGTGACCTGGATGTGTTTCTCATACCTTGGTAGACTTTTACACCAAAAATTAAAAATTCAGTGATAAATATCGATTTCATCTAAAACTGAAATCTTTTAATACCAACCATAAAAAGACGTCCTTGAGAAAATGTTCAATCCACGACCAAAGAGCACTTGAATTTCTGTTTGTTTTTTTTTTCAGTCCATAAACAGACTTAGGGTGATACCGTTGGGCGAAGAGGGTATTTCCAAATAAAAAAGGCATTGTAAACTGAACTCGCGGAAGAAAAAAAATCGGGTCCAATGCTAGCATATCAAAATTGTTCTCTCTTCATACCAAAAAAACAAAACAACGGATAAAGCAACCAAAGTTTCTTTCTTTCTAATTTGCATAAGAAAAAGGTGCAAAATTAAGTATCTTACAGGTTTCTCCTGCTTCACACTAGCAATGGGGTCAGGCGCAGTGGGCTTTGAAGGCTTTGACGCATTCCCATTGTTCTTATCTTGGTGTTTCATAAACCATTTCCTAATATCAGACTGCAAATCAAAATAATTCAATATAAACATAAACTCCAAATTACCATAAAAATAAAGAAAACCCCAGAAATACAAATTAACCTACAAATCGAAAAACTTACCATCTTGGAATCAGGTACTTGTTCAAACACCAATGCCAATCAACCCCTTAAACCCTGAATTCTGCAAAACCAAAACCCTTGCTCAAAATCCAAAAATTAAAAGTGGGTACTATAGTATAGATTGCTATCTAAAGAGGGAACAAAATGGGGAATTGGACTTCGATTTTTTTTATTTTTTTTAAAGAAACCTTTTGAAAACATGGGAGAGCTCATAGTAATCAAAATTCTCGATTTTAAGCTCATAGAGATCAAAACATGGGAGAATCAACAAAAAGGGTTTAGAGAGAGACGAAACGAGAGAGAGAGAGAGAGCTTACAGGGGAGAGTAGTGCAGAGATCGTACTAAAAGTGCAGAATTGAAACGGACGAGTCTGTCTCTGTTTTGCAATGTTTTAAGGGAACGTGGATTTCGGGTTTAAGGGTCGTTTGTTATTTTCTTCTCATCTGAGTGAGTCTTGAGTCTGAGTCCACTTAGAAGCGTTCACTAGCTGAGTGGATGCCTTGGAGTGTTTGTTTTTTGTCTGAGTCTGAGTCTGAATGAGTGTTAAAATAGACAAAATACCAAAATACCCTTATCAGTTTATAAGGAACCACCACCCCTTCGTCAACGCAACATCAACACCACATATACATAACAAACACATAGGAAAGAACCTGTATATATAACAAACATAAATACATAGAAACTCTTTCATCAGTGCAACGTCAACACCACATATACATAACACATAGGAAAGAACATGTATATACAACAAACATAAATACATAGAAACCCCTTCGTCAGCGCAATGTCAACACCACAAATACATAACAAACATATAGGAAAGAACTTGTATATATAACAAACATAAATACATAGAAAATGACCTGTATATATAGCAAACACAAATACATAAATACTTAAAATCAAATAATTTTAACATTGGTTTGAAGTTAATACAAATAAGGCAAATATCATAATCTTAAGAGTTATTACAAATACGCAAACAAATAATTCCAATCAAGACATAAGGGCTTCAAGAAAACAAATACGCTGCTATTGACGAAACCTGAGAAACATCAACCTGTAAATGTGCTCATTGGATCCTCCCAAGAACTTCAAACTCTTGAAAAATAATGCATTATCTATTTCATATGAACTGACCATTTCCTGCAATACTTGTACAACTGCATCACTGGTGTCGTCATTGCTACCAAAAGTATGACTAGATCATTGGGCAGTGAATGCAGATATCAGAGATTAGTGCAGAGAGAGAGAGAGCTCTTACAAGGAAGAGTAGTGCAGAGATCGTACTAAAAGTGCAAAATTGAAATGGGCGAGTCTGTCTTTGTTTTGCAATGTTTTAAGGGAATGTGGATTTCGGGTTTAAGACCATCTCTAGTAGAGCCTACTACTTATGCTTGAGTTGAGAGATCTACCCCATCAAGCACTTGAGACGAGCCTATTGTGATGTTGGAGCTAGTGGGAAAGTTGGATGAGTTATGCACCTCGTCTAGAATTAAAAGAGCCTCATAAACCATATGAGTGTTTTTATTTATTTATGAAGGGTTGTTTTTTAAAGCATTTTTTTCCCTAGGAGTACCATATGTCTTACTATTGAGTTTGAGCTCCAATTTTTGTTGGTGCTCGTCTCTCAAGCTCTCACCCCAGATAACCATTGGCGGAGATGCTCTAAGAGACAAATTGCAGTGAGTCCCACTATAAGTTTTTTGTGTGACTATGAAGGAACCAAAGATGGTTGTGTAAGGGCCTAATTTCGTAGCTCGAAAAGGCTCTTACACCAAATGTACATGTGACACAATTAATATTAAAAATGACACAAATGTTTAGCGTGGAAACCTTGAAAGAGGTAAAAACCACGACCTCAACTTGAGGATTTAGTAATTATAACTTTATTGCTTGAGGCTGATTGATTTGATTACAAGTTATAATTCCTGAGCTAGAAAAAATTGGTTCCTTTCTCCTCTAGAACTTATCCTTTTTATAGTCCTCACTCTTAGCTCATTATTGTGCATAAGCATGTTCTTCTGAAACTAGGCACAAGTGGTAGTTAGAATTGTAACTGCTAGTTCATGGGAGACAGGTGTCTTTGAATTGTTCTACTTTATCTGTAATGTTTGAGCCACGATCTTTATCAGTTCATGGTCTAAGTGATATTACTGACTGTGTATGTCACGTGTTTATTGCGTGAGTATGGTATTGAATTAGTTCGAGTTTATCATAGCTCAAGGGATAGGTCCCTACAATCGCTCCCTCACAACTGAAGGCACATGTGGCTTTAGTTGAGAAGTTCTCATCGATTTGTGAGTTGGAACTTTGAATGGTTTTTCAAAAATTGAATAATGTATTTTGTTGATGTGGATCTATCTTGGAATTGTGAGGTATATATTAGTTATTGGGTTGGTATTAATGTCTTGAGGCATTGATTTAATTGATATGCTTGGTTGTTGGGTTCCCCATACCATATCTTGGAATTATGACGGTCTTGGAAAACCTTATCTGCATTGAAAACTCTGTTTCTATAAATACTTTTGTTGTACCACCAGTCATTCGTCTGCAAGTACTACTGTCTTTTCTAATTCTGTAATACTTTTCTTGTTGTAACTTGACCAATGGTCTGATATATCTCTAAAGAGTATTTCGACCTACCTCGGGTACAGTTAATTGGTCTAATCTCTCCCAGGATACAATGAGCATATACGGTAGCTTCGTACCAGAAGTCTACGTACAATAACAAATAGTATTTTTGCACCTCACATAAACCGTTATAACGAATGAGAGAGTTTGAACACATAGAGAGATTGAGTTTAATGAAAACTAGTTTCTTTGTGTTAAGAGTGAGAGAGAGGAGTGAACTGTTCTTTTTATGTATATGAAGGTGGTATAACAAAGGGTATTTATTTAAAGGGAAGATGCAACAACTCTTTTCCTTTATTTTCGTCAGAAGAAGTTTGAACTCTTGAACTAGTAAAGAGGAGACGTGATCCTAAAGATTAGGTCCACTTCAAGTTGGTGGAAAGACCAAGCAAGAGTCCAGAACTCAAACCCAAGTGGATAACCTAAAATAAAAAGATTAGGCTAGCCCAAGCCCAAAGGAAGTTTAAGAAAAATTCAAACAATCCCCAACTTTTAAAAAACTTCCACAAAAGAGAAATGACAGAAAAAAGAAATTAGAGTACGGTTTCGATATATAAAGATGCACTTAAGTAAAGGTGTTCTAAGACTTGAACCTTTACGTAGTGGACAATCTTCAACGTATAAGAATAATAAGTGATCAAAGTCTTTAATTCATTATTCATTTTTATACAGTGAGGAAAACCACATACAACCCTACCAGGTACAATATCTAAATGTCAGCACATTTCAGCCATGTGCTTAATCCCAGTATAGGTAAAGGCTTTAGAGAATTTAGCCTAATTCTCATAGGAAGCGGCCGCACTTTCACAATCACCTTGGTGAGTTTATTAAGAGTGTTCTTGTAGCTAGACACCCCACTCAAAGAATGAGATATAAAACTCATTAAGAGTTTAAGAAACTCAGCCTCAAAGTCGTTGCAAGATATCATGCATATATACAGTATGTATAACGAGATTAACTATAGGGTGACAAGCTCCTAGTTGCATGATTATATATCACAATGATTTGTTTTTCCCATTGAACCTATTTCTTTGGATTTCCAGTCATTTTGGTTGGGTTCCCACCACTTGTAGTTCTATAACAGGCTTTAGCCCTATCCCTAAGGATGTGCTCCAAACTTTGTCATGAACCAGTCCTTTCGTCAAAGGATCTGCCAAGTTGTTTTCCGATCTTACAAAATCCACTGTAACAGTACTAGATATGAGATAGCCTCTCATCGTATTGTGTTTGCGACGTATCGCTAACTTCTTACCATTATAGTAATTGTTCTGTAATCTGGCTATCGCAGCAGTACTATCTGAGTGGATCAGAATTGGCAATATAGGTCTACTCCATAAAAGAATATAAGATAAGAGGTCTTTCAACCAACTTGCCTCCTCACTAGCTGCAGCTAGTGTTACTAACTCAGACTCCATAGTCGACTGAGCTAGACTCGTTTGTTTCTTGGATCTCCAATAAACCAACCCGCCAACTATACTAAGCACGTATTCGCTGGTGGCTTTGGAATCATCCGAAAATGAGTTCCAATCTGCATCGCTAAATCCATCAAGGACCGCGGGAAACTTTTGATAATGTAAACCCAAGTTCATGGTCCATTTCAGGTACCGTATAGCTCGATCAATAGCCTTGGTTTACTTGTAAATCTACATAGAATCCCTACAGAATAAGCTATATCGGGTCTAGTACAGTCCGTAACGTAGCAAAAGCTACCAATAATACTTGCGTATTCTTTCTGTTTAACTGCCTCCCCCGAGTTCTTTAAAAGTTTAACTTGTGAACCACAAGGAGTACAAACAGGTCTTCGATCAAAATATTTGTACTTCTTTAAGATCTTCTCATTGTAATGAGATTGATCAAAAGTAATACCAGTGTCTGTGCGTGTGATCTTCATGCCTAAAATTACACTAGCCTCACCTAGGTCCTTCATATCAAAATTATTATTAAACATGTTTTTGGTTTCTAAAATGATATCAAGAGTAAAACCAAAAATAAGAAGATCATCAACGTATAAACATATCATAATGCAACTTTCACCAGATACTTTATAATATAGACATTTATTAACAACGTTAATCTTAAAACCATTTGTAAGAAGTAATTGGTCGATCCTGCCGTGCCACTGTTTTGGAGCTTGCTTTAGACTGTATAAGGTCTTGTTCAGCTAACAGACTTTGTGTTCCTCACCAGGTATCACAAAGCCTTTAGGCTGATCCATATATAATTCCTTTTTAAGTTCTCCATTTAAAAAAAACAGTTTTTATATCCATTTGGTGAATAATCAAATCATGCACGGCAGCAACGACTAATAATACTCTAATGGCTGTCACACGAGTAACTGGGGAATATGTGTAGAAGAAATCAATATTTTCCTTTTGCACATATCCCTTTTCTACAAGTCTTACCTTATATTTATCTATAGTAGGATCTGGTTTAAGTTTTCTCTTTAATATTTATATACACCCAATATAACGACTACCAGGATGTAGGTTAACTAAGTCCCAAGTTTCTTTTGTAGTAAGAGAATCCATTTCATCATCAATGGCCTATTGCCACAAATCAACGTTACTTGAGGTTAACGCTTCCCTGATGGTATTGGGGTCAGATTCTAAGGTATGTATAACATAATCATTATGAAAATCTTTAACAATCTTTAAACGTTTACCTCGAAGTTTTGGGTCTGTATCATGATAATTAACAGCTCTAGAAACTTTTACTTGAGGTACATTAGGGGTCGAAGATGTAGAAGGTTGAGAACCCCCACTACTACCCCCATTGTCCCTCAGTAAGTAGGAAAACTTATCCTTAAAGAAATCAGGATCAAGTGATTCAATGATAACATTATCCTTAATATCAAAAAACCTGTAAGCTTAACTGTTAATAACATAACCAATAAAAATATATTCTAAAGCTCTACTAGCTAGTTTTATCATTTTAGGATCAGGTTTACGAACATAGGCTAAACAGCCCCAAACCTTAAAATAGCTAACATTAGGTTTTCTTTTACTCCAAATTTTATAAGGTGACAATTCAGATGTGATATGAGGAATACGGTTTAAAACATGACAAACAGATAATAATGCTTCACCCCATAAAAATTTAGGTGATCCAGAACTAAGTAATATAACAACTATCGACTCAGTGTAAGTTCTATTTTTGCGTTCAGCATTACCGTTAGATTATGGAGAATAAGGAGTAGTAGTTTCATGTATAATCCCTAAGGATTCATACAAGTTTTAAAATTCATGTGAATCATACTCTGTGCCTCTATCACTACAAAATCTTTTAATGTTTATTTCAAACTGATTTTTAACCTCTGTTACATATGTCATAAACATATCTATAGCTTTACTTTTGTGACGCATCAGGTAAACTTGAGTATAGTTTGAATGATCATCTATAAAGTAATAAAATATCTTTTACCATTTCGAGTGAGTGTTCCATCCATTTCACAAATGTCAGAGTGTACTAAGTCCAAGAGTTGTGATTCCCTTATAACACTTTTATGTGAGGTTTTAGTAATCTTAGCTTGACTACAAGATTGACATTTATCAAAATCATTTAAATTTACTTTAGGGATCATGGCATAGTCTAGAGTGCCAAATATTAAAAGAAGACAACAAGTAAGCAAAATCAGATTTATTCATTTCAATACTCATCTTGAACATTCCATTACAAGCAAAAAAACATGTGTTTGTTGGTCCATATATATGCTTGTTGAAGAAATGGGAAGACTCGAGGTGAACAACAGTGAATAAATGAAACAGTAGAAATGACAAACTCTCAATACACACAAAAATTATCACACTGGCAAGTAACAATTTAACCTGTTCCCACAGACCATAAAGTATAAGCCTTGCAAACTTAAAAGTTCCACTTTTGTGGAGAAGATGTAATCTGACTTTACTTGGACTATTCTAAGCAGATCTGATGAAAGATATACAATGCATATGAAGGCTATTAATTGAAACAAAGTAATCTCAGAGGAACCAACAATCCTTTTTGTGTCCACTCCGTTTTACATATTGGGATAATAGCGCAGAGACATCTCAGATAAGATCAGCAACATTCATTGGCATCTCATCGATTTGTGTACTGTAGTACTGCTCTATGTCTCTCAGAATCTTGATGTCGTCATTGTCGCCGCAGACAAAGTTAATTGCAATACACTGAAATCGAAAAATGTCACAAAAAATTAGTACCTGGAAAACTCACAAAAGAAAAGGAATAGATCAATAAATCAACGCATCACCCTAACATGAAATTACATCCAAAAGCTTAGTTCAGAATACTTTTATATATTGTGTTCCAATATATTGATTATTCAGCTTATTAATGTGATAAAATCAGCTATATATCTTATATCTGCCAATCAAATACAATGCCAAACTAGTACATATGTCATACAGCAATATATTGTGTATCCACTATGATATATTGTAAAATATCACAAAATAACAGATAATAAACTATTATTTTGATAGATTTAACATTGCTATCAAATGATAGAATAAACATATTGAAGTTCCCCTTTTAACCTAATCCTTACATATTAGGACATCTCGTCCTATCGTTTATACCAATGACTAATATATCGTGCAATATGGATGTTACAAATTTTTTAGCCAGTTAATTACAAGCTCGAACTCTGAAAGATAATGTAGAGTTATAAATCTTTTCTTGTTGAAATAATGTGGATGTGTATAACTATTTTCCCCTCATTAACAAAGGCAACTCTGAACATAGTAATAATTTTAAAACATAGTATTAACAACATAAAAGTAAAGTCTTCAGTCATTTAACATAAGCAAAAAAAGTATAGTACCTTTCGTCCGAAACGACCAGAACGGCCTATCCGATGTATATATTGCCCACGATTGCTTGGGAGGTCGTAATTGATCACCAAGGACACCTAATGAAGCAGTATATATTGTGATGTTACTCAGTAAATTCAACTTAAAAAAAATATTTATTGCATCCAAAGAAAAAAAGACTTGCCTGTTGAACATCAATTCCTCTTGACCACAAATCTGTTGTGATTAGAACACGTGTTGTTCCTGACCTGAATTCTGTTATAATAGCTTCTCGCTCCTTCTGAGGCATGTCTCCATGCATTTCTGAGACCGTGAAGTTATACTCACGCATTTTCCCCGTTAACCAATCCACCTGCAAAAAGCATTCAAATCTATAATCATTATCTACATAAGTTTAGACTCCGGAGGAATCTTGAAATGATAAAAACTGAACTAGTCACATGATTCCCAACTAATAACACAGGCTCAAATAATTTCAATAATAAATTAATCTATATTAAGAAAAGTGTGATTCAGTTAATGCTAACAGCTTGACTGCATGGTCAATATATCCATTCATACCGCGCTTTAAAGGGCCCATATATGAATATTTTTGGATGACAGGCATGGTATATCAGCTGGCGACTTCCCGGTAGAGATATTAGATTATGGATATATCAGTTAAAACATTTTTCGGAAGAGATATTGAATGCTTATACTACTTACCAGAGCTATCTAATGATGTTTAACAATATCTTCTTAGTTGTATTTTATTGAATTTCTAATTTTCGAAAGAAACGTAGGTGCATTTATACTAAGGAAATATAACTATGTTGCACAATATCCGAGATAGGTTTAGCGTCGTCTATCAACAAATCGGCAAGTGATACCATCAAACATATTGACTGATAGTAATTATATAAATCTATCCCCGATAGTTACGCACGTCGATACCAATTAGGATAAGAATTCTTTATTCTCCTAGTGTAAACATAATATACTACAAATCAATGCGATACCAATACTAGACTGGAATGATATTTACTTTTCTCTTTGTGCTGCAGAAAATAACAGCTTGGGAGACGGTAAGGGTGTCGTAGAGATCGCATAAAGTATCAAACTTCCACTCTTCTTTCTCAACATTCACGAAGAATTGTTTTATTCCCTGTCATCATAAAGAATGGACAAAAAAAAAAAAAAATTAGTCTGAAAACTAAGTGTGACACTGAAATCATATTTCGCATTAACTCCTGGAGTAAAATAGATGTAATAATTACCTCTAAAGCCAATTCATCACGCTTCACAAGGATCTTAACAGAATTTTTCATAAACTTGTTTGTAGTTTCCAGTATTTCATTGGGAACGGTTGCAGAGATCAACACAACCTGCAGAAAAACGTTAATATATGTTGGAAGAATGTATTTGAATCACGACTATAATTTCACTGCAGAAACCACATATCAAAGGATGAAAATAACGATACTATCTTTAGAGATGAGAAAATAAAGACATTTGAGGTTTGTCAACAACTACCACGAGATAACCCAATATGGGACTAGTACACAATACCAATACAATGGGATAGGACACTGAAGATTATAAATATAAACCATGAAATATAATTACTTTTGAAAGAAGTAATCCACTCAATCATCAAATATAATACAAATATGACATACCTGAAGCTCTGGTGGGAGACATCTGTAAATTTCATAGATTTGTTGTTTGAACCCTCTGCTGAGCATCTCATCAGACTCGTCCTGAATCAATATCCCAGTAATACAATTTAATACCATCCTAAAAAGTTATGGAAACAAGCATTGCGAAAATAAAAAATTAACAACTTATGAGAACAAGCAGTTTGATAGATCAGGTCCTTAATTTATTTCTGCTAATCATATCACAGACTTTGCCCGGGGTTCCAGAAACCACATGCACTCCATATTCTAGTTTTCTTATATCCTCACCTAAGTTTTTGCCTCCGACGCATGCAAGAGCTTGTATATTAAGAAAATCACCTATAGCCAAAATAGATATTTCCGATTGCGAGGCAAGCTCTCTGTAGGTGAAAAGACCAGTACTTGGACCTCTGTACAAGCAGTATTGACCATATGGCAAGCAGTGAGTGCAACCATGGAAGACTTCCCTGTACCAGACTGAGCTTGAGCGATCACATCACGCCCTTGAATAATCGGCAACACCGCTCTTTGCTGTATAGCTGAGGGTTTCACGTAACCAAAAGCGTAGATCCCACAAAGAAGTTCATCAGCTAATCCCATCTCATCAAAAGCCGCTACTGTTACCTCTCCAGGGGTTGTTTCAAACTCAGTGTTATCATCAACAACACCTCGGCCTTGGTTGAGACGGTATTGATGAACCATTGTTGCTGGGAAGTTTTAAGCAATATGTTGTTAAGAGACTTTCTCTTTATATAGAGATAATAAGAGATTTTCCTAATTTGAATATAATTCTAACTGGGATTAAAATACTCCTAATTGTAGAATACGCTGCCATTATTTTGTGCCCTAGTAGTGGTTTGTGAATAGAGAGAGATTCCAAAGATGTTAATTTGGACTTTTGTGAAATAAGTATGTTTTAACCTCCCAAAAAGGTAAATGATCTGCCTCTTAAATGGTGTTAAGTTGGACCTTTTAGAAACAACCACCCACTGGTAATCATCTCCATGTTTGCCAGAACACATATCTGTTTCTGGTCAGGTTTTCGTATAAAAGTGGCTTTCTCTCTCTGTTTAGGTTTTAGGTTTTAGGTTCCAATTATTTATGCTAGCTACAGATTTGGAAATAACACCCAAATAGTTTAGGGGGAAACTTAATTTTTAGGTTTTTAGGGGATTTGCTTATTGGGTTTGTAGCCTAGATTATACCCAATTGGTTATATATTGCAAATGATTGGTATTTAAGTGTAAATTGCAGTTTTTCCTTCTTTTTCAGTGAGGTGTAAATTCAACACCCATTCGTTTTTTTTGACTCACTGATGTGCACAAAGCTGTATACAATGGAGAATTGAGCATTTGGTACTAAGTTTGCAAAGCTAATACCACCAAATACTGTATTTTAATATTAAGATTGAAAAACACGGAATGAGACTTTGTCCCCAATACTAATACTAAACGCATACCAAAGATCCTAACTTTCTCAGCCACCATGCCTAAAGTATCTGTGGGAAGAAACGATTAGACTAGTATACTGCTAAGCGCCCGGACCGACGCTTAAAGCTTTCTTGCTCTCTCTCTCTCACTCAGAGTAATGATGATTGGAATATTGTATGAAATTAGCGAATTATGAGACGGTTGTCCTATTTGTAATAAAAATTAGTGTTTCACCGAATACGTTTCTGTAAATTGGCGCTCAAATCATACACTGTAAACTTCTAATCTATGTTGTTAGTGCGTGGTTCAAATTGAAATTCTATGTGCTCGTAATTAATGTATTTCGAGAAAATAGGTCAGAACAATTCCTATCAATCAATAGTCTAAGGTTAAACAGAAACAATCAAAAGCAAAGACACGGAATTAAAGGACACAAGCAAATGTTCACTCTGTGGAAACTCCTTACTCAAGAGAAAAACCACAAGTCGTTGTCGAGGATCACGACAACCAAAAGTTTCACTAATCAAAAATAGTTATACTGAATTACACTTACAACTTTAATAACCTAGTCTCAAGATTATCACTCTTCTGACTAAAGCTTCGCGCTCCATCTTCTTGTTGTTGTCACAACAACTCTTCTTGATCTTTCACCAAGAATCTTCTTCTATTCTCGCAACAGCCCGTCTTGATGTCTCACCAAGAAACTTCTTCCAGAATCGCTCTTGAACAAATAATTGAGAAGTCTTTGAAACCCTAACTTAACATCAATCTAAAGATCAAAAGATGATTTATTGATCTTGAGTTCTTCTCACTCTGTGATAAAGTCTTTTTAGAGCCTTTAGAAAGAAAAATCTTTTGGCCAAGAAAAAAGCAAGAGAGAAAAAGAAGCTAGGGTTTATTTAAATAGTAGTTCTATTTTTCTCGATATTCGTTCGAACAAGACCAAAAGTCGTTTGAACGAATCACGTCTAATTTGGTCAAAAACCCTAGAAAGTTTACATCTCGTTCGAACGAAAAGAAGTCTCGTTCGAACGATAATTTGGTCAAAAATTCCAGGGGACTTGACACTTCGTTCAAACGACAAGAAAACTCGTTCGAACGACAATTGCTTATGGGCCAAATTCCAGGGGACTTGACACTTCGTTCAAACGACAAGAAAATTCGTTCGAACGACAAAATAAAGAAAGACTCCTTCCTTTTATCAGAGAGTAATACTTACCTTCTGTCCAGTGATCTGTGTCTTTGACTGAAATAACCAGAAACTCCATAAACACGAAATGAGACAAATAAAACCTTTCAATCTCCCCCTTTGGTTCATTTCGTGATAAATAAAAACTAGGACAGCCACCACCTCTTCCTTGAACAGGTTCAATCTCTGGACCTCTTCTATGGATAATATCTTCTTACTAAATATCTGCACACTCAGCAAACTCGTTTATAATATATGTGGTAAAAATAAAACTTAGAAAATATGCACATATACAGAAAAAAATAAATCACAAACGGAGACATCCAAAGAAGCATATGCAAACCAGATAAGTAGATGCATCTCTCCATTGTCACGGAAGAAACAATCAAACAACTGTAAACCAAATATCTCAAAGAAAAGTAATTAGAGACAACTGATAATTATATTAACAAAAGATAGTACTAGCGTACAGGCAGAGTTAGAACAGAGATTCCTACCTCACAAACGCTCAAAGCATTAAAAATATTAATAGTCTCAAAGAAGAAATAGACTAAAGAAAACAAAAAAATAGAGGAACAGTCACCGCTCTGGAAACTCAGACTCGTAGTCACCCTCCTCTGTCTCCTGACCTGAATGACGACTCTGAACTACTGTCTCAATAGACCCCAGTCGACTCTCTATAGTCACCAGACGTGTCTCCATAGTGCCCATCCTGGTTGACATCAACTGAAGCATGTTCTTAATACTCTGAAGAGAAAATACCTCCTGAGGCACCTGAGCGCCCGAGCTAGAAGTACCAATGTGCTGATCTGGAGGGGTTGTCTCAGAAGGTAGCACATGAGGAAGATGAGAGGAACTCTTATTACAATTGCTCGAATCCAATCTGTCTGTCTTGGTATCTTCAGGTTCAGTTAAAGCCACTGCGTAGCCAGCATCAGTAAGGAGCGCTGTGATCAGTCTAGCAAACGGTAGAAAACTCCTGGTCGCTGTTTTGGAGCTAGCTTTAAGCATCTCCTCAATGATGATGTTAGGAAGATCAATCTCTATATAATTTGAAAGGCATAAAGAAAAACCTTCATCCGCTCAGACAATTCATTCTTTTGGGACCGCGGGATGATATTCGTAATAACAATGCTTTGTACGAGACGAGATTCATTATCTAACATTCTGGGGAATACAATACCCGATCCAGTATACAACTTACTCTGAGCCTTGATATCAATCACCATATCTCGAAACTCAGGATGAATAGGCTCCTCATCTTCGCCGTCAACAAACCCACCCCTAAAATTAGCAACCGGCCAAGGATAGGATGTCGGTGGCCAAATACACCGTGGAAAAATGATAAGCTGAGAAGGAGTGAAACCCAAAATATCATAGAGTCTCTCCCTGGTAATAAGGTACTCAGTGCCATCAAGAGTTACTCGAAAAGAGCGACTGAACATGTTCCGGGTGGGCACAAGTGTCATGGTAGAATAAAAGAGACGTATAATCTGCGGATATACTTTTCCCGTAGGAGTCAGAATCTTAGACCAATGTCTAGCTCGAAATTTTCCAAACACCCGAGCAAATTCTTCATTCACTGCAGAGATGCTCTTTATGTCCACCATTTGCTCCCTCACAATTGGGCAATCTCGAAAACTCTTCTCAGTGGCCCAAAACTTAAGATTTTTACCCACCCTTTGACCATAAAGGATAACGGTATCGTCCACTCATGACCTCTTGTTTCCGCCCCTTACTCGAGGTGCCATTTAGAGAACAATAAAAAGATTGAAACTCTTGTTCAGAAGAAAAACCCCACCCCAATATTAAGCACCAAAAACTTGTCTTCCAACCACCTGCAAGAAAGAACCACCTCTTCCCCAAAATCAATCAACACAAGTGAGCAGGGGAACCCAAGATAATACAAGCACCAACAGTACAATCCACCACCCTCAAACAAACCAATTACCAATTTTTTTCAAAGTGTAATTTCACAAATCACAATTCAATCCTTCACAAACACATTAGAATCACAAGCATAAAGGCAACGAAATACTTGTAGAGGAACAATGAAATCACAAACCAACCTTGAATTCGAAATGAAACATGAATTAAAGAACCCTAGATCACACCTGCCGTCGCCAAGAGCGAAATTGGAAACCCTAGAACTAAAATTGGGATGCTAGATGGAAGAGAAAGGATCAATCACTGAAGAAATGGACTCCACCAAGCTTAATCCAATAAGAATTCAAGGTAGAGAGAGGTTGGAGAGAATTTGGAGCGAGAGGAGTGATTTTGAAAAAATGAATCAGACGCAGTGGTTTTATACAACCCGCTTGAAAGTCGTTCGAACGACTCGATTGTTCGTTCGAACGAGAATAAAATAACTGAACAAGAAAAAAGATGAACTAAGGCAAATACTCTCCCTAAAACATCGGGTTGCCACTGACAAACACAGAAAACAACAACGATAGGACACAGATACACTCCCCCTCAAAACCTGCAGAGTCAAATCTATAAGCACATGAAATACACAGTATAGAAAAAATTATTGAGATATAAACGAAATAATGCAAGAGAACTCGGTGTGTGTGTAGTCCAAACAAATATCTGACAAATAAGCATAAGAAGAGCACTATATTGGGCATATAAGTCAACTTAGGCCTCTCATGGTTGGTCACTCAAAATCACTGAGAATTTACTAGATATCATTCTGAGGACATGAATATGAGTAAATGAAGTTAAAATTCATGATCCAAGAAAGCAACGCTATTGTACTGAAGATCTCATGAAAGAAATATCAATTGTGTTTGGTGGTGTCAAGTTAAATACCATAGACTTTCAAACTATCATCTCCACTAAATTGATTGTATCAAGCTTAAAATCAACTAGGTCTTTTAAGGTAATCATTAAGGCAAAGGTAGGCTAGTGAGAAAATAGGTGTTTTGCTGGCATTCTGAGGACACAAAATAACTTTCACCTCCATTGTGGATATCAAAACTTCTCTATTGTTAAAATCAAAACTCCTCCATTGTTGAAATCCAAACTTCTCCATTGTTGAAATCAAAACTCCTCCATAGGTGAAATCAAAACTCCTCCATTGATGAAATCAAAACTTCTCCATTGTTGTTCTTAACAATGCTACTCGTTCCCTTTTTTTTTTTTTTAACAAGACATTCTCCCAACCACACATTCTTCTTCAAATTTTCTCAGTTTGAGTCCTCAGAACAAGGGTTTAAACAAAAAATTGGCGAATACAAAGAAAATGCTTATTTTAGGCTCTACGGGTAGCAAGTGAATACATGATTAAGGTTAAAAATTGAAAGGCCAAAACAGGTTCAACAATGAAAATGCCTATAATCATATCCTAAGGCTTATACAATTTCTTATTTCGCCTCGAATCAAGTAAAGAAAAGGTTCTAGTATTTTAACTTGAATTTTGTGTCACCACAAACAATCGACTAATGCAGAAAATAATGAGATCAGAAACAAAAAGAGATATTGCTGGAAAGAATTTATTTAATAACACTCAACGCTTGAACAAAAGGTTAGATCCTCACATAATTTTAGGTAATGAAGTCTTTGCATATACCCTCAAGATTTCTACCTATACATAGAATCAAGGACAGGTGAACTTTGTGAAGAATAAGTAAAACCAAGAACTCAAGCATTAAATGAGTATATATCATATAAATAATTTCCATACATGCATATGCAACGCAATTATAGACTAAGCTCAAATAAAAAAATAGGGAAGATAGTACCTGACAATGTCCGCAGGACCTATACCAACACCAGAAAGTTCTGAGAGATCTAGGAAATGGAACAAACACCAATAGCGCATCGAAGATTTTCAAAATGAATAACATCCAAAGTCTTGGTGAAGAGATCAACAAGCTGATTCTCCGTACAGACATACTCCACAATAACAATCTTCTTCTCAACAAGGTCTCGAATGAAGTGAAATCGAATGTCAATGTACTTGGTCCTCGAATGCTGTTCAGGATTTTTGGAAATGTTGATTGCACTGGTATTATCACAATAAGTGACATCACTCCCTGATTCACCCCATAGTCATGTAATATTTGCTTCATCCAAACTGGCTGTGTACTACAACTTCCCGCCGCAATGTACTCTGCCTCTGCAGTAGACTGTGAAATGCAGTTCTATTTTTTACTTTGTCATGCAACGAGATTGTTCCCAATGTAGTAACATCCCCCAGAAGTACTCTTCCTTTTATCAGAATTTCCAGCCCAGTCAGCATCTGAGTATCCAATAATATCTGATGTACTGTCTCGAGTATACCACAAACCAAACTCACGAGTCTCAGACACATATCGAATAATCTGTTTAACAACATGTAAATGAGACTCCTTAGGACTTGCCTGATAACGTGCACATATGCAAATACTGAACACGATGTCTAGGCAACTAGCTGTAAGATACAACAAGCTTCCTATCATGCTCCTATACACCTTCTGATCCACATCAGTACCTGCAGAGTCTTTACTCAATTTTGTGGTAGTGCTCATTGGCGTCCGGGCATGTTTTAAAGAATCAAGACCAAACTTTTTGACAATATCTTTGGCATATTTAGATTGAGAAACAAAAAATTGCCATCTTCCCGTTGCTTGATTTGAAGACCTAAGATGTAGGTCAATTCTCCAACCATGCTCATCTCGAATTCCCTTCCCATTAACTCACCGAATGCTTTGACACGAGAGTTCGACATTGTGCCAAAAACAATATCATCCACATACACTTGTGCAATAAGAATTTCATCACCTTCCCGCTGAATAAACAATGTTTTATCAACTCCCCCTCGAATGAACCCCTTTTAAGTAAAAAGTTTGAGAGTCTATCATACCAAGCTCGAGGAGCTAGTTTTAGGCCATAAAGTTCTTTCTTCAAACGGTAAACATGCTCCGGATGATGGAGATCTTCAAATCCTTTTGGTTGAGTGACATATACCTCTTCCTCAAGTAGCCCATTTAAGAATGCACTTTTCTCATCCATCTGATAGAGTTTGAATTTTTTATGACACGCAAACGCCAAAAGTATTCGAATAGATTCAAGTCTAGCGGTGGGAGCAAAAGTTTCTTCTACATCCACCCCTTTTATTTGGTTGTATCCCTGAGCTACTAACCTTGCTTTATTCCGGACAATATCACCGTTCTCATCGAACTTGTTCTTGTAAATCCACTTAGTGCCAATAATAATAATATTTGCCGGTCGTGATACTAAGTCCCACACGTCTTGTCGCTTGAATTCATTAAGTTCATCTTGCATGGCGTTAATCCAATATTCATCAGATAAATCATCTTTGACGTTGGTTGGTTCAGTGATGGATACATAACACACACTCTCCACTATCTCATATAACGTAGAACAATGATATCCCACAGATCTAGCGGACTCATGAAGTGTAGAACACTCATAATCATCAAGGTATTAAGGAGCACCACAATTCCGAGGAGGATTAGTACGAACAGTATCATTTGGTACTAAAATCTCCTCAGAAGATGTTGGAATAGTTTCAGCAGGAGGTTCTTCTTGAACATCTTGTATCACACTAGATGAAGTTGGTAGGGAATCTTCTTGAACATTACTATCTCCATCATCTATTTGTCCAAGAACTGTCGAGTCATCAACTACCACATTAATCGATTCCATGACCATTTTGTACTTTAAGTTGTACACACGATAAACTCTACTGTTTGTGGCATATCCCAGTAAAATACCTTCATCGCTTCGAGCATCAAATTTTCCAATGTTCTCCCGATCACAAGTAATATAACACTTACTTCCAAACACACGAAAGTATTTTAAGTTCGGTTTTTTTCTAAACCAGAGTTCATAAGGCGTATTAAGCGTAAGAGGACGCAGATAAACCCTATTGATTTTGTGACAAGAGGTATGAATAGCTTTTCCCCAAAAGTGACTAGGGACATTCTTTCCATGAAGTAAAACTCGCCCCATTTCCTGTAGGACTCAGTTCTTTCGTTCAGGTACTCCGTTCTGTTGTGGTGTGATTGGTGCTGAAAATTCATGTTTGATACCATTCACCTTACAGTACTCTATCACATCACTATCCTTGAACTCACCTCCACGATCCCTACGAATTCTGTCAATAGAACAATCCTTCTTATTATGTATTCGCAGAGCTATGGCATGAAATTCTTCAAATGTGCCTGACTTCTGCCTTAACAGAGCGATCCACGTGAATCGTGAAAAATCATCAACCATAACCAAAATTTACTTTCCTCCCAAAGTTCTTACTCTCATAGGACCCATCAAGTCCATATGAATCAACTCCAGAACTCATGTAGTTGCAATGTTGGTAGATTTTTTATACGGACTCTTGGTTTGCTTTCCAATTTGACATGGTCCACACTGCATCGGTTAGCTTGCTTAGTTTTGGAACCCCTTGAACTATTTTCTTACTCATAATCTTCACCAGATCACTGAAATTCACATGTCCTAACCGTTGGTACCAAAGTTCCACATCACTTATCTTAGCAACTTTACATGATATCTCCTTTTGCGATACAGCATAACAGTTGTCCAAAGTTCTATCCACAGTTACAATGCATTTCCCGGTGTTATCAAAAACACGACACGTTTTCTTGTCAAATGTTACTGTGTTGCCCGCATCACATAGGTGACTCACACTCAAAAGGTTTGCAGTGAGTCCCTTGACATAAAGTACATTATCAACTGCCGGACATCCAATTCCTTCTACACTCCCCTTTCTCACAATCTTTCCACTCATTCCTCCTTCAAAAGTAACATTACCTCCTTGAATATCTGTGACATTATTCAGACGTGTAGCATCTCCTGTCATGTATCAAGAATATCCACTATCTATGTACCACTGTATAGAGTTAAATACATTTAGAGCCATTACTGCAACATTGGACCTTAATTATGGTAAAAGGTCCTTCTTCTGAACCCAAATAGATCGTACTTTCTTTCTTTCTTCTGTTGCTTGAGTCACATTCTTGAAACCATTAAAGGACTTTTGGACAAAAAAGGAGTTAGTAAACGATTGGGCATATGATCGATGAGGTTTCTCTTTTTCCAAACGTAAATTATTCCTACCACAGAGTTGAGGAACATATCTACAATAGGGAGCAAAATGACCCTTTCGACCACAAGCCTCACAATAAAATACATGAAAGACAAAAGGCTGCTCAGTCTGCCTATGAGGAACATCAATAATACTAGGTTTGGGCAAAAATGAAGTTGAAGTAGCTTTGACAAACTTAGCGACTTGAGATGAGGTAGATTTGACGTTTTGCTCATCAAATCCTAATCCTCTTTTGTCAGATCCATTTTTGCTCATACTTAGTATTTTCTTAATGTTTTTAGCTCCATGATAAAATACTTCAAGTTTCTGTTGAGTAGAGGTCAACTCGAGTATAAGTTTCTCAATTTCTATTTCCCCCAATTTCACCTTTTCTACAGTAATGAGTCTGTTTTGTTCACATATCTTAAGTTGACCACTAAGAGATTGTTTCTCATTCTTAAGTTTCTCAAGCTGAGAAACAAGTTGAGAGTACAACTCTTCAAGACTCGGCTCTTCACAGTTATCACTTTCATAGTCCTTATGATCATCTATGTCAGTTTCAAGTACAAACACATCAAAGTGATCACTACCTGAGGAAATAACAGCAATGTGAGCTCTTAAACCATTTCCTCCTTCTTGGAAGGGATCAATATGGTCATTAGAGTCATCATCACTATTATCCTACGTAGCGGTAATGTTCATAGCTTTATGATTCCTGTTAGAGCTCTTAGTGGGACAACTGTGAGCATAGTGACCATACTTGTGACACCTATAACATTTAACTTTATTGAGGTCTTGGTCTGAGTCATTATGAGAATGAGTACTGGAGTTAGTTTGTTTGCCATAAGACTTAACACGGTCATGAGGATGAGACTTGTAACTCACATTTTGTTCTTGTTTCTCAAATTGCCTTTTTTTCATAAGTTTTCTAAATTGTTGACTTATAAGAGCAATATGAGAGTCAGAGTCAAGTTCCTCATCATTGTCAGAAACACAGTAGTTTTCAACATCTCTGGTTCCCTGAGAAGATGAAGAATTGGAGGAAGACTTAAATGCCATACTCTTACTCTTCTTAGGATTTTCCATTTCCATTTTGATTTCAAAAGTACGTAATTTTCCAGCAAGTGTGTCAGGCTTCATAGTTTTAAGATTTTGTGCTTCCTCTATAACATCACGTCTGGATCTAAAACTCTTAGGAAGAGATCTTAAAATTTTATATACTATTTAAACATCGATGTATCCAGCTCTTAAAAAGGAACTACTGTTGACAATGTCACTAAGTTTGGCATAAAACTCACTAAAGGACTCATCCTCACTCATCCGGATGTTCTCAAATTGAGATGTGAGCATTTGCAGTTTGCTTTCTTTAACAGTGTCATCACCTTCGTGAGTACGTATTAAGATGTCCCAAGCTTCTTTCGAAGTGGAACATGCGAATATATGCCTATACTCACTATGGCTCAGCGTATTAAAGATAGCATTAAGACCTTTAGAATTATACCCAGATGTTTCCTTTTCTTTCTTGGTCCATTGATTTCTAGGTTTAGGAATTTCTACTGCAGTTGCTGGTTCACCCCGCATAACAGTAGGGGTCGCCCATCCATCTTCAATGGCAATCCAGACATCCTCTCCCATGGATTGCAAGAAGGCAACCATTCGAACCTTCCAGTAAGGAAAGTTCGTGCCATCAAATAGTGGTGGACAGTTTATAGGACCTCCAAATCTATAAGGCAAATCTAAAGATCAAAAGATGATTTATTGATCTTGAGTTCTTCTCACTCTCTGATAAAGTCTTTTTAGAGCCTTTAGAAAGAAAAACTTTTTGGCCAAGAAAAAAGCAAGAGAGAAAAAGAAACTAGGGTTTCTTTAAATAGTAGTTCTATTTCTCTCGATATTTGTTCGAACAAGACCAAAAGTCGTTTGAACGAATCACGTCTAATTTGGTCAAAAACCCTAGAAAGTTTACATCTCGTTCGAACGAAAAGAAGTCTCGTTCGAACGACAATTGTATGTGGGCCAAATTCCAGGGGACTTGACACTTCGTTCAAACGACAAGAAAACTCGTTCGAACGACAATTGCATATGGGCCAAATTCTAGGGGACTTGACACTTCGTTCAAACGGCAAGAAAATTCGTTCGAGCGACAAAATAGAGAAAGGCTCCTTCCTTTTATCAGAGAGTAATACTTACCTTCTGTCCAGTGATCTGTGTCTTTGACTGAAACAACCAGAAACTCCATAAACACGAAATGAGATAAATAAAACCTTTCACAAATCATAGACTATAAACTTGTAATGTTTGTTGTTAGTGTCTATAGAATCAATGGGTTCGGGTTGTGCATAGCCACACTTGCAACCGGAGTAATAAGAACCACAACATCAGCTGTAGCAAGATTAAACGACAACGATTGCACAAGCAAAGATGTCTCCTTTTTTATCTTGAAAGGACAACCACGATGATGTAATTGTTGTTTTTCATCAACACGAGCTCACCATTATATTTCATCTTATTAACAACAACGTTGTGTGTTCTTCAGGGAGGCCCTCATATGTATTCAAACCAAATCAAACAAACTTAGGTCCAATTTGGGGAGAACAAATATGGGGTTTGGGGGAAATTCTAGTACTGTGCGAATTACGACAACCTCCATAAGAAGGGAATTATAAGGATAAACGAACGTGCATAAAATCCTTTGGGAGCCAATGTGGAAAAAAACCTCCCCCCAAAAGCCCTGTCTCGGGTGTATTACTGTTGTGAAACACAGGATAATCCAGGCAAGCACCTAGTAAAAATATCATCAAGAAGAAAATTGGAAATGCATTGCGATAAACCCATCATCTTATGCATCTCTTAAAGGCTCAAACCAACCCAAGAACATAGATTTTACATAAGGCAAACTAAGTGCCAACTTATTCTCACACATTTATTTTTGCAACTCCTTCCACCGTCTTCTCCCACGTTTCGGTTTCAATCTTAATTTTTTTTTTGCAAGGCAATCTAGTTTTATTCAGGGATCCGTAACCCTGAGATTCCAACCCCATGGGGTTTCGAACCCATGACTCCTCTCTTGGTGGAGGGTCGCAACCACTACTGGGCTAAGAGCCTAATGGTTTTTAATCTTAATTTGTCCCCTTTGAAGTACGTCGTACTTTCTTCTCTTTGAATTTGGAACCCCAATGAGTTTATCATGATTGGGGGTCATTTAATTATGGTTGATATCAAGAGACTAGTAATCCAAGATGGGTCTTCTTCGAATATTGGGGGTCATTTAATTATGGTTTATCATGATTGGGGGTTATCCTATCTCCCCTTTTTCTTCTCCATGTAGTGTGAATTAGGGTTTGAGGAGGATTGAGGGGTGTGAAGAAGCTTGTTGTTGGAGCCAGTTCTGCAAATAAGGGTTTTGGAGGAGTGAATTTGGAGAGAGGGAGAAAGAGATAAGAGGGGATTGAAAGAAAAGAGTTCTAGAGAGATGGAGGCATAAGTTTATACTTTTACCTATTTTACCTTATTTTCTTTACTTAAGAACACAGGGGTAATTATGGAAATGAAGATGACCAATCACCGGACACTTACATCAGCTGATGTCGGAAAGTCATTTTCTTGCCATATCTAATTTAAAAAAGATCTCTTGACATCGACCTAATTAGTACATATAAAGGAAACAAGTCATGGAGTTTCAGTCTTTTATTTGGTTTGGTTGCAATAATGTAGGGGTTTGATATTGATTTTCAGTAAAGGATGAATTTGAAGACTTCTGTATGCAATATGGACTCGAGCTTGACGATGTTGTAAGTATTTTTTTTAGGAGTTGGGTCCGGCCCAATGTGGGAATCCAACTGGGTTGGGGTGTCCTACTGGACTCCTAACAAGTTCATATACCATTAGGGTTTATTGGGAGAGTTTGAGTAATAGTATATAACCTTCTCAAGGGTAAAGTCGATGTAACCTGAGTGAAACAAACACAAAGAATTCATCAATTAATAATATCTTTACTCTTTTCTCATGTCTATGTTATGATTAACTGATAAAATATAGTATTATCCAACATGTTATCAACATCGCGAGCAATTAGTGGATCAGAAGGGATAAAAATGGCTCTCCAAATAACATTTTGTTAAGGTTTTTTTTTAGAGTTGCGGAAAAGTAATTTTTATCAAATTTTGATTTTTATATATTAATAACTTGATCTATCACATATGATATGTACATATGTGTTTAAGGATTAATATGTATTTTTTTTTGAAATTATTAGGGCTATTTCAGTGCTTTATTCCCCTTATGAAAGGGCTGTTTTCAAATTAAAATAGAGATCATTGTGGTTATCGAATTGATGCACTCTTAATTTTGTTGTGTAGCCTACTCCACAATGATCACATCCATATATTGCACGTCTCCGGGAGATGTTCCTGTCACCGGGAAAATGACGTGCAAAATGGGCGGTTCACGGCTAAAATCAATTTTTAAATGACGTATTAGGTTATGGTGACGTCAACTAAGATTTTTTTTAAAAGTAATTATCTGGATCTGATGACATCATCAGATCCAGATCTATTTCATGAAAATTAGACCTGGATTAGACCTAATCCATAAAATCAGATATGATTTGCTGACATGGCATGACTGCTGGGCCCATAGTGATATGTGGCAGTGGGACCCACCATAATGATGTGGCATGTCACATGGTAGTGGAGCCTACCATGCTAATGTGGCATGATACGTGGCATACATTGTTCATGATACGTGGCAGTGGGGCTGTACCCGGTCCAATTTTGGCCCTAAACTGCGAACCGAATCGGATACACCTAGTTTTTGATAATAGGGAACTAAATTCAAACTGGCCTAAGAAATAATCCGATCAAAACTGAACCGACCGGTCCGGTTTCGGTTTGATTTTTTTATTCGGTTTTTAGTCATTCGAACGACTCCAAATCTTATTTGATCGACTAGGTTAAATTTGCCTAAAAAATTGGACAACAGACAACAGCCACAATAAGAACGAATAAACCTAAAGTTGTTCGAACGACTCCAAATATCATTCGAATGACTGGGTTAAATTTGCCTAAAAAATTGGACAACAGATCACAGCAGTCACAACACTTGTAAGTTGTAACAAAAAAGTATCAAAAGTCATTACATCATAAATTCACAATATTTATTGGAGGTTCGGATAAAACGAATACCCCCACTATATCAAAAGTATAACATAACATCAATAAACAAAGGCAAAGCCATAAAATAAGACAGATGAAAGTTTGTGACATAATCCAAAATCAAATGGCACAACTTCATAACTCATACGTGCATATCCATATCGTCATAAAAAGCAATCCAAAGTCCAAAGAACCATATACCATATCAGTATACCACAACACTAGATGAAATTATTGCTTTTCCTATATTAAAAAGAAATAAATTATAAGATTACAAATTTATCGCAGCAAAAAACTCGTTAAGTTGTATAATGCAAATGAATAAATAAAAAATAATATACTACTAAGTAAGCATACCACAAGACAATGCTTTCAACTAGTGCTATTGTCCTCTAATGATATCGATGATACTCTTCCCTCGAACAACTCAAAAACATTATTAAAAAAAGTTATAATTTATCATATATAGTTAAGTTAATGTAATACAATAATGTTAAGCTATTAAAATTTAAATAAAAACAAATAAGTTATTACCTACGTCAATATTATAGTATTGTTCTACCTCTTCTATTGAAGCTTAAAGGCTAATTGGTTTTACTTTAGATCAGAGCCAATTTTGTGTGCATATAAGAGCTTCTACTGTGTTAGGACACAAAGATCTACGAAAAGGGTCAAGTACACGTCATCCCATGCTAAAAGCATACTCAGATACAACTAAAATCACAGAAATAACCAATATATCGCGTACTATGAGGGAGATGATCTGATACTTGGGTAGAATTATTTTTCTACCAACACAAAATATCAAATAGTTTTCCTTCAATTTATTCTTCAAGAGTAGCCTTCAGGTACTTCTCAACTTCTGTCGTGTTCCCCAAATTCCCTTGTTTATGTTTTTTCTACTTAGTAGCTGGGTCCTCCATCACATTATTTATCATAATTGATTTACTAACACTTGATGTTTCACTTAGGTTTTGGTTATTTATAGCATATGTTACATACAAACTTTGAAGTATTCTTTATACTTTCTCAATTATCAAAGCAATTTTGGCATTCTCATACAATCCACCCAACCCAAATTCAACGTATTCCAACTGAAAACGAGGATCAATAACAACAACAACTAATAGCAATAGGTTAATCTTTTCAATGTCCCAATACTTGTCATATTTGTCAATCATACTCGAACCTATGGACATTAAACCAAGATCCATATGGTTTGATAGTTGTTTTAAGCTACTCTTGACTTTGACTATCTCATTAAATAAAATGTCAGATGTAACATATTTTAGACCCTAAAATTTTGGTGGTTGTATTGTAGTAAACAAACTGTACAAACAATCTAGATCTATCCCAATCAGTTTTCCCCGGAGGCACGCCAACAACACCATCTTTCCCAACAAAGTGTTGCATAAACCCATCATCCTCATCTTGAAATCTCGCAAATACATCTTAAAATATTATTGCCGCCGCCAACATAATATTTGTGGAGTTTCACCTCGTTTGTACATCTAAACATACATTCTTCTTACATTCAATTTTAGCTTCTTTCACACAATTTACCCACTTTAATCATCTAGATGGAGACAATCTCACATATCTAATCGTATCATGCACTCGAGCAATTGCCGTGTCATATTGCTTTAGTCCATCCTTTGCAATAAGATTTAAAATATGTTCGGAGCACCTAACATGTATGAACTCATGTTCTAAAACTACATCTTTCCAATGTTTTGTCTTCTTCTTCAACCATTCTATTGCCAAATTATTAAAGCTTGTGTTGTCACGTGTAACAATTAGTATACTATATATTTTCCATTCTAGAATGAATTTCTCCACCATCTTTCCGATTATCTCATCTTTATGGTTTGGAACTACGCAAAAGTTGAGTATCCTCTTATTCAATCTCCACTCACTATCGATCTAATGTGTGGTGAGATGTATGTAGTTTATATTTTGAATGGAGGTCAAGTATCGGTAGTGACGCAAATTTTGTAGGCTTTTATAATACTACTCAACTTCTTCTTTTCTTCCAAGGATATAACAATAGCCTCCCTAACTATTGTTACACGTGAAAGGACCTTAAATCTTGGACAAAGAAGATCACAAAAATTTAGAAAACCTTCACCTTTCACAAATCTAAATGGGAGCTCATCCATAATTATAATTTTGGTAAGAGTTTTCTTACAAGAATCTTGACTAAATAAGATAATACAAGATCTTGTTCTTGTCCTCCGTTCCTTCTTTTAAAGTTAAGGGTTTATTGATTATCATCTGCGGGTGGTGCTCTATAAGGATTATTAGAACTCTTACATCGAGAATATAAATGACCTCTTAAGGTAGAAGTATCGTTATAAAATGAATCACTTACAAACAACTAATTGCAGTAATTATATTTTGCCTTAGGGGGTTTAGTATCTTTTACTTTAGTAAAATGGTCCCATACCTCTGATGTAACTTTTCCTTTTTGACTTCGCTTTGTCGATTGTGAAAATTTAACTGATTGGCTCTCATTCACATCATTCCCATCATTAATATTCATTTGCTGCACTTTATCCATAAAAGAACTCGCCATTACTGAGAAAAAGAACAATAACTTATATTAGAGCAAAAAATACATTGTCCAACTAATCTAAAAGCAATACAAACACAATACTAATTCAAATACATACAACCGTGCTTTTCAATACTTCATTAATATAAACAAAATACCATGGAATCAACATTTTGATAAATTCCCAATCTGCATCAACAAAAAGAAACAAAGGGGTTCAACCAAATATTTTATTACCGAACCAAACTGTTTCAATCTCTACAAGCCCATATTTAGCCATGAAAATAGATGAATTTGTTTATTCATCAAATCATTAGTTGTAGTGTTTGAAATTTTGCATCAAGAATTGTGTTGCGTGGTAATGGTTGTGTTGTGTCAACAAGAAGAAGATGCTTCAATTTACATTGTTACTTTGAAACAAACACCTGCAGCTCATTACAATGGAAAGATGCGATTGGAGAGTTTTAGTAGTAGTAATTGTGGGTTCAGTTATGAAGAAGCATTAGGGAGATACAACAAGCTCATCAAACCTAGGTACTAGTTGATCATGAAAATTGTGATTTGGGTTTTTCTTATATGTAGTTTTGGTACATTGGGTTTATCTTGTTTTTATTCATTGGTATGTTTTGAGTTTTGCTTAGCATGTGAAATTTGGGTTTGATGATTGAGTTCTAAGTGAAGATGATATATGCAAACTTAGAATGTTGATGTTATTAGGATTTACTGAACTTTGAGTTGTAGGGTAAAATTGCTTTTATTTGTGAAAGATGGTTAAAAATTTAGAATTTTTACTGGGTTTAATGAATATTGTGAGGGGGGGGGGGGTCCACATTGAGAGGTTTATGTGGCAATTGATTGTAAGAACACAATGTTTGTTTTTTTCTTGTGTCTAATGTCTAGTCATTTGGCTATTGTAAAATGTGGTGGATGAATCCATTTATGTGGTAATTGATTGTAAGAACACCATGTGTAGTGTAGTCTCTGCTTGGTGCATCCCCTACACAGTTATAACATTAAAATAGAATGTTTTGGGTATTTGTTTGGAATTGTGAATGACCCAGATTTTTGGTTCTTAAAATGTAGGAACATATCAAGATCTGATAGGCGTTACAGTTCTTATCTGACTTGAGTTCATGACTCTTTTTGAGGAGGGTGTTGAAGGGGCAGAACTATCTCATGATTTATAGTTATCACTACTTGATTAATGGGTTTTCTGTGCTTGTTACCCCACAACAGGTGTGTTGTGCTCTAAAACCTTTCGTTGTGCTTTGTACTTTACTGTGCCTTATACTTTAGTATAGATTCTTTCAAGTTAGTGTTCGGATTATATTTATGAGGGTATAACATGAAACTCTTCCTTGAATGTAAAAATAGTTTGGCCTGATGCATAAATTTGACCTTAATAAGATTATTAAGCTAAATTCTGTTCATAGTTATTGCTTCAGTTAGCTTGGGACCTTAGGCTACCCAATGAGAATTTCTTACTGATGGCATACCTGAGCAAGTAATTTACTTTTATTATTATTTTGTTTCATATTTTTTATTTGTATTGCATTTGATTGGGCGATCTTGGTAAATTTCAAAGGTGAAGAAGCTTTCAAGGAAACGAGAAGTAGCCAATGTTGTAATGGCCAAATTCCATAGCTCGATACGATTAGGAATTAACTACCACGCCAAATAAACCTGTAACAATTCTCTACTAGAAAGTAAGAAATGCAAACATGTATTTTTTAGCGTGGAAAACCTCTGAATAGGTAAAAAACCACGACCTCGTATGGAGGATTTTTGTAAAAGTATCTTTATTGCTTTAACTGGATTTCTTTATTACAAGTGATCTTTCGAACATAGAAATGCTTTTAATCTCGTAAATAAGAAGTTTTAAGTAATTTTTATGGTCCTTGTCTCTTCTGGAACTTCTCCTTTATATAGGCTTCTTCACAACTCTTCATCGTGCTAAAGTACGTTTTCCAAATAATGTGGTTAGTGGTGGTTGACTGAATAACTAACAAGTTTGTGGAAGACAGGTGTCTTTGACTGAATAGCGTTTTTCAGGTTTAGCTAGACGTTGTTTCTTAAGTAGTTTGTGGGGTTGGTTAGAATGTTGATTGGAGTGTTTAAGTGCTAAAATTGCGTGAGCCTGAGATGGAGGTAAATTGAACTTGGTGAGCTCGATTATGAATGAGGTCGATGGATAAGTCCCTACAATCGCCCCCTCGCAGCCGAAGTCACGAGTGGCTTTGGTTGAGAAAAATATGTAAAAAGTTGTAATTTCAAAATGGAGTAATGATGACGTTTGACTGGTGGAAGTTACATGATTTTGGGAAGTGATGGACATTAAATGCTGACGCGGATGTATGTGACGGTTGTGTTTGAATAGTCGCATCTGTAATAAATGATGACGCTTGGGAAAATGTACATGCACAATAAAGTTAGGGTTATATAAATAGTACCTTGATCAACTCTTTGGAACAAATCTTACATGTGTAACTTTCTCTGAGATGGTGAAAACTCGTAGTATGGCTCTTGAAGAGAGGATTACGTCTGAACCACAGAGGTTAAAGTTGAAGTACTTTGGTGATCGTTCCTTGGAAATGGCGATCCCAGCCCCCGTTCCCCCGACGTATCAAGGCTTGTCAGGAGAGGAAGCAGAGGAAGATTTCTACTATAAGTAGAGATTTCATGTCTTCATCTTGACAGGCGAAGAACGTTGGGCCTATCTCCGCACCCTTATGGAAGATAGGGTTAAGGGTTCATATACAGGGAAAGGTGTATCCGCGGGGCAGATATGCTAATTTCTTGTGTTATCGTCGATTCTAATGTCGGGTCCTCTTCATCTCTACCAACACTTCGGCGGTGGTGGTTATAGAAGAGGCGGTGTTGGCAGTGGAGGAGAAGAATGGGTAGGGGGATCTTTCTGAAGCATTTCTATCATGGTTTTTCCCTCAAAAGACCTCTCATCTTGTTTTGTGGGTACCAACATTGTGTCCACTGCTTGTATGGTTCTTGCCTGGAGTTCGATTGGGCTTCAACCGAGCAGCGTGAAGGGAAATGTTTGTTGGTTCCAATGTTTTCTTTGCATCAGGGTGAAGAATCACTGAAGCAAGAGGAACTGGAATACATGACTCCTCTGCGTGCCTGAATAACCTGTAGCTTTTAACAAATAGGGAAAACTTGTTATCTGTAAAGTACCTGGAGGTCGGTGCTAGACGGATAGCATTCTGTTGTATTCCTGTGTAAAAACTTGTTATCTATAAATTGAATGTACTATGTTTGATATGAATAAATGTGATTTTTAATAAACTGTGTTTAGAAAAATGTCTTTGAATCGAACTGAAAATGTGTTGTGTTTTGGTTAAATAACCGCTGATAAGTGATGAAACAAAATGTAATGCTACTCAAACTGATGTGAATACGATCTTAGATCTCTGCTATGATATATATTATTTGGGATAACAATTGTAGGAAATATGTAAAATCGAACTGTTTCAAGTCGATAGAGATACTAACCATGGTAGCGTAAGGTCGATTCAGTAACCAATGTTTGTACTATTAAGGGGATAAGTTATAATGAGTGAGTCCTAGATATTGGGCTTTTGTTACGTGATACTAGGTAAAAACTGTGTGAAAGGTGGAAGTGATTGAGAAACTTATAAATACTAATAGCATGACCTGTAAAAATTTAGGGGAAGGGTAGGATGGTGCAGACTCAATCTCAGAGTGAGTCCTAGATATTGGGCTTTTGTTACGTGATACTAGGTAAAAACTGTGTGAAAGGAGCAAGTGATTGAGAAACTTATAAATACTAATAGCATGACCTGTAAAAATTTAGGGGAAGGGTAGGATGGTGCAGACTCAATCTCAGAGTATTCGTCATGCCGTAGAAGGTTGATTGGCTATAAAAACTGCTGAAGTGTGGGAGATGATTTTTGGTTCATTTGGTTACGACGCTGAGTTACCAATGAGGGAATGCCAGCTTGAAGGATTAGATATAAGGAGCAGAGAACTTGAGTATGCCCGTTATTTTTATAAGTCATTCTTTAGTGTATTCATGAGGGACTCGGTAGAACGAGAAAGGTTGGTGGGCTTGATCGCTGAAGTGGAGATTGATTTTGAAGATATGAGGATCGCCGAATGATATGATTAGATGTTGGTTGCTTAAGTTTACCAAGGCTGTGAGGGATGCTGTGTAGAGTGTGTCTTAAAAATAAATGCTGGAATGTAATAAAAATAATATAAGTCAATCGGATCCTCGATAGGGGCAAATTTATTTTAAAACTGTTCAGCAAATATTTTAAATAAATTTGAATTTTTGTACAATTTTGAAAATAACGTCAATCACTATAAGTATGATAAAGAAGGACTGAGAAACAAAAATAGGTGAATGCTGAAGCTTCTAGTTTTGTTTTGTATGAAAAAGGAAATAGAGGTCTGACACCCACAGTGCGAGTCATCATGAGTGAGGGGAGGTCAAGAAAAGATATGGAAAAATGGCAAAAAAATATGTTAAAAAATGAGGGGAGTTGTAATGATGGAAATGTGGCTTTATCGAAAAGGTACAAGGCGTCTGACATGGAGAGTGGAAAGGACGCCTCGATTCTGGAATCGAGGACAGTTCATGCGAGGAGCAATAAATGCTGCCCACATGAGAGAGAAAGGATAAATAGTTCTTCTTCATCTCCAAACAAAGGTTTCATCATAAAAAACTTGGAGAGCACTCAGAGAGAAAGGCAAAAAATCAGGGGAGTCGATAAGGAGTTATCTGAAGGCGATAAATGGTTAAGGAGGGAAATAGATTCAGGATCTTGAAGGTGGCAGTACAGCAATGTTGTGAGGGGAAAACTTGATTCTACTACCGATTCTTATTCGGATACTGAAGGTTAGTAGAGATATATACAATATATTTTAATGTTATATAGTTAAAGATATATGCTATACATGATTGATTGATCAAGGATATATGTTGAATATATATATATATGTATATATGCATGCATAGATGGAAGAATGATAAATACCTTAACCTGTATGTAGGTCGAGCGTGAGAGGCATCCTTGTAGGTCAAAAACGTGCCTGTAGAATTTGTTTTTAAGGTGGGTAGTTCATCTATTAATGAGGCCTCGACCTCTAGCTAGACGAATGAGTCTAATAATGAGGGAGAAGGAGGATTGGAACAATTCATGAGTTTTCCTGGTCAGTTGGTGTTTTACCCTCCGGGTTCTGATTTTTTTGGAGAATTTTGTAAAGCCAAGGCGACTGTAGGAGGGAAGTGGGGTAAATGTGTAGAGTTTGCCGGTAGGCAGTTTAGGGGTTATACGGTAGCGGAGGGGGAAAAATATTTTTACCTGTTGGCAGATTTAGAAATAGAAAAATGAGATAGGGGTATAGAGGAATCAATCTCGTTAGAGTATTTTGATGGTGATGTCTGGATTGACCTCTCCGAGGGTTTTCTGTGTTACCTATCTCAATTAGAGTATGGGCTGAGTCTTTCCCTCACCAATTTGGTGAAGGGGATTATGAATGCAATTGGGGCATGTCCTGCTTAAATGAACGGGAACATGTGGGAGGTAATAACTGTATGTGACCATCTGAATGAAAGGTGGGAAAGAAAGAAAAGAGTGAGGATGATAACCCCTGATGACGTTCTGCAGTTTTACGGGGTGAAGAATTTTAAGGCCAGTGGGGGGTCGTATTTCTGTGTGAGCGTTACTCGGCGTCGATTTTTTGATCTGAATTCAGCAGGTCGATCTTGGAATGACAACATCATATGGGTGAAGGGTAATTGCCTTCAAAGAGATGATGAAGAACTTTTGGACCTTCAATTTAGATCTGTAAAGAAAAGTAAGTATAGACATACATAGATAAAATTATTGTTATGTTTCGTTGACAACCGTAGCTGATAGTAAAAATGTTGTTATTGTAGGTGTGAAGTCTACAGTGGAAAGGAAAAAATCCTTGCTGGACGAAGTTGCAGAGGAGGAAACTGAACTCGAACTCGCTTGGGGGGAATTTGGCCTGAGTAGAAAGAAGAGTGTTGACAGTAAGTCAAAAAAGTTTTGAAAGGCTCAGTCTACTAGGTCGATGACGGGGGTTGATGAAGGAAAAAGGCAAATAGGTGGTGAGGATGCTCAAACAAATCCTTCCCAGACTCCTAAAACTGGCAGTTCGGCTCAGGCAAAGCCCGTTAAGCCGAGCAAAGTAGCTAAACTCTATCTGAAGAAATGGATGCTAAAGACTGTGCCGGCTTTGGGCGCCACTGAAAGTGGTGAGGTCGCCAAAAAGAAAAAGAGGAGGGTCAAATCCTCTGGGGAGAAGGTCGCTGAGGTACAACCTGCTGCGGTGGATAACCTTAGGAAGGTCGAGGAAAAGGCTCGGTTGGCAGGTCTCCACGGGGAGGAAGACACGAGCAAGATGGTAAGTGTTACATCATCAGAAAGAAATGGTTAATATACTTTGAGCTAATAATTGAGATCGATTCATTTTATGTAGATTGCTCGTCTTATGAAGGGAATCTGGCTCGGTATTAAAGAAGAAAAATCCGAGCTGAAAAAGGCGAAGAGTGAGCTGGAGAGAGACCTAGCTCGAGCCAAGGATGAAGCTACGAAGAAAGTGACACGGCTAAAGGCCTCTCATGCCGCGACGATCAGTTAGTTACAGGTCGAGGCGAATGTCAATTTAGACGAGATGGTTGAGGAGCGTGACAGACTAGGTCATCACTTGATGCTGAAGGGCTATTCTCAGAAGGAGGTGGATGCCATTAAGGCTGACACCTATGTTAAGGTAGAAGATGAGAAGGCAGATGATGTAGGAGTCGTGGATTGCCTGGATGGTGTCTCCCACCAGGCAGTACTTGATAACCAAGGGGATGATGTTGAGCTCCCAGAAGGGGGGAGTGAGAAGGTAGGGTAGACATGTATTTTGTATGAATATTTGTGAGTAGTTAGACTTTAGTATGGGGAAGAAGACTTCTGTAAGTTGACTCTGTTTATAAATCTTTTGTAGGCAATTAGAGAGATGAGTCTCAGAATTAATGACTTCGAGTCTGGACTTGCTAGAGAAAGAAAGACCTCTAAAGCCTTGCTGTCTGCTCAAACGGAATTACAGGTTAGATTGGAATAGGTTGTTCGACTTTCTTGTTACAACAAAGTTAAGTTAAGTAAATAAGATGGAAATGCATAGCTAAAATCCAACGCGATTAATACAAAATAAGATATCAAAAGTGTGTACCTTGTACGCCGAAAGAAAATTCACGAAGTGTCCATATGAGTTTGGACTCCAAACTTTTAATCTAAAAGTACTTGGAAGCAGATGTTTTAGAAATCACAGTCTCTTAGAAATGTAGTATGTATATGCAGGAATTATACTTTCTGAATCGAATTGTACTAAATCTTATAATATGTCCCAGGTTGAATTGGATGCATGTCGCGCACGTGAGGATCATGCGCTCATGTGCAATTGAGAATTTGCGGAGCAGTTCGATAGGATGAGGGAGGCGAGCGAGAACAAAGAGGATCAATATGTAAAAGCGTATTTCAGACTTGAGAGGTTGAATCAGGCCGTCTCCGACTTGACTCGTCAGGTCGAGGAGAAAGATTCTGGGATTATGAAGGGATTATAAGATTTATCCGCGACAACAGAACGTGCTGAGAAACTTCAACGTCAGGTCGATGCATTGGTTGTGAAGAGTAAGCAGGCCGACCCGGCTCAATACCGTATTCAACCACTGGAACAAGCAGAAGAATAATTTTTATCTGGACTTCAAAGATGTAGGAATGATCTGGAACGAATGAGAAAAAAATTTGTTGGAAAGGATGATGAGCTGAGGGTAGCTCAAGAAAATCTATCAGCTTCGGAAGCCGCAGCGGAACATTTGCAAACGAATGAAGGTGCGACAATTTAAACGAATGAGTGGCCCGGCTTAAAGCTGAAAAGGTCCAAGCCATTGCTCGTGCCAAGAAGGCCGAGGCTAGAGAGCGCTCAAGGGGAAGTAGAGCTGAGGTTAAGGCTCCTCTAGTTTGAGGGGATGTTGTTAGTCTCTCAGGTCGCATTAGAGAACTAGAAAGTGATGTATCTCAAATTCAGGGGCATGTTCAAAAGGGAAATGTGAATTTGAGGGAATGCCAACATAATCTGGATGCTGCTCTTATTAGGGAGAAAGTTCTGGAGAGGGAGATCAAAGCAAAAGACTTGATGGTGAAGAGGAAAGAGGAATTGTTGAAAGATCTGCCGACTAGGGAAGAGTTGAGCGCAAAAAATGTGAGACTTCGTACTCGGGTAGTAGACTTAGAAGCCATAAACCTTGCTGAGTCGGCGTAGTACATTTCCAAATTGGAAAAAGATGTTATTTATCATAATAGGGTTGATGCAGAAATAATTGCATGGAAGGATAATTTCGCTAGGCTGAAGGTACACCTCGTGAGGTTAAAGGCAAG
This sequence comes from Kingdonia uniflora, assembly GCA_014058105.1. Lineage (NCBI taxonomy): Eukaryota > Viridiplantae > Streptophyta > Magnoliopsida > Ranunculales > Circaeasteraceae > Kingdonia > Kingdonia uniflora. The sequence continues at coordinate 3,750,764 of JACGCM010000622.1, forward strand.
ACTTGCAACAACGATAGTACCTGGTGTGTCTCGATCTGACCTGTTAAGGGTGATCGTAGTATATTTTGTAGAGGAAGTTAAAAGATTTGAGTCAGAACGAGATACCTTGCTCAAAACTCTGTCAGATAAGGGATGCACCTGTGGAGCTTCGATTGATCGAGGGAACTGTCTGGGTGCCATGGAGACCCAACTGGGCTCTCAGACTGCTGAATCAGTAGAATAAGGTAGGGATTCTGTGGCCCGTGAACTGAAAGATAGACCTCTTGATGATGTGGGGGAAAACATTATTGATACATCATCACCAGAAAAGAATCTTATGTAATATAATTTTGACCTGTAAATAAATAGATTTTGTCGCAGACACATTGAAATAGATAAAAGCTAGTATGACCATTGCTTTATCTTTTGTATGGTTAAGTCTTTGATATGAAACAAGTTTTTACAATTGCTATAATCGCAGAGATGTAAAGGGGCTGCTAAACTAAGCAATATCCTTGATCTAGGTCGATAGACAGACAACTAAACCAAGTATTACCTTGATTTAGGTCGATAGAGAGATAGCTAAACCAAGTGATATCCTTGATCTAGGTCGATTGTGTAACAGCTAAACCAAGTGATATCCTTGATCTAGGTCGATAGAGAGACAGTTAAACCAAGTGATATCCTTGATCTAGGTCGATAGAGAGACAGTTAAACCAAGTGATATTCTTGATCTAGGTCAATTGTAAGACAACTTAACCAAGTGTTACCTTGATCTAGGTCAATTGTAAGATAGCTAAACCAACTATTACCTTGATCTAGGTTGATAGAGAGACAACTAAACCAAGTGTTACCTTGATCTAGGTCTATAGAGAGACAACTAAACCAAGTGTTACCTTGATCTAGGTCGATAGTAATGCTACTGACATATTGACAGAGGTGAAAGCTAGTATTTTATATGCTTGTAGAATGTGGACGAATGTTCATGGTGAGACCAACATTTGTTCAAAAGAAAAAATCTTTCATTGATAATTTAGAATTTACATTGGACAGAGATAAGAATCTCACTTTTGGAATTGACAAAATAAACATCGAATAATGGAAATTAAGTAGTAAGACGCCTAACGATAGTACCGCTTTAGTCGTCTAGTGTTCCAAGGATTTGAAATGAGGATTCCCTCTTCTGTCATGGGATTGTTTGATCCCAGGCCTGAGAGACCTTTGATAATGAATGGACCGTCTCAATTGTTGGCTAATTTTCCAGTGTGAGGCTCTTTATAATGTCATGGAATCTCTCTAAGGACGAGATCTATGATTTGGAAAGTTTGGGGCCTGACTTAATTATTATACGATCTGGCAAGCATATGATGATATCGACCTAGGTTAGCGACGACGCATTCTCTGGTCTCATCTATCATATTGAGGTTGTAAGCCAATTCGAACTCATTTTTCTCGTCGGTTAGCTCGTGATCACGAACTGGATGATGATATTCGGAAGGAATGACAGCCTCAGTGCCATAAGCAAGGAGGAATGGGGTATACCCAGTGAATTGTCGGGGAGTAGTTTAATACGCCCATAGGACGTGAGGTAGTTCGCGGACCCAATTTTTTTTTTTTTTTCTGTGAGTGAAGCCATTTTTTGAGTCCATCCACGATGGTTCTGTTGGTGATTTCGGCTTAGCCATTGCCTTGAGGTTAGTATGGATTTGATGGTGAGTGGATGATATTGTGGTGATTTAGGAATGATACAACCATTTCTCCCACAAACTGAGGCCTGTTATCGATACGAATAAGGTAGGGGCATCCGAATTGAGTGATTATGTGGTTCCAGATAAAAGAGATGACCTCCTCTTCTCTGGTTCGACATAATGGAATTGCTTCTACCCATTTTGTAAAGTAATCGGTAGCTACGAGTAGGTGACGACAATTACCTAAAGAGTTAGGGAATTCGCCGACGAGGTCTAGTACCCATCTTTTGAATGGCTAGAAAACCTTACTTGCATGGAGCTCGAGAGCAGGGGTACGTATCATATGTCCTTGTCTCTAGCAGGTGTCACTCCTGCGGGAATACTCTTCTGCCTGCTTGCGCATGCCAGACCAGAATACTCCTTGAGTTATAGCCCGATTTGCCAATGATCTACCTGCAGTGTGGGAGCCACAAGTTCCTTCGTGTAGTTCGCAGAGGAGTTCATATGTTTTTGTCTTTGAGATGCACTTGAGGTAAGGCCCAGTGACGGAAAGGCGGTAAAGCATACCGTTATAAGTAATGTAACACTTCGAGTTATGGATCAACTGTCGACGTTCTTTCAGATATGTTGGGAGCGGTCTGTTGCACTTGTTATCGACACCAAGGTAGGCTAAGAAAGGCTTTTGCTAATCGTCGTCTACCCCTTTATCACCCCCAGTGTTGATCGTGCATACGGAAATGCGGTCAATACTGGGGGTTAAAATGATTTCGATCTGGAGATATCGAGCTTCTGTACCCAATACCCCGGCTAGATATGCCAAGGAATCAGCGTGTCTATTTTCGCCTTGAGGAAGATATTCGAGAGTTACTTTTGCAAATTTGCTGATCCTATCTGCAATGAGGGTAGCGTATTCGATCATCTTCCCGTTCTTCTTGTATTGCTCTGAATAATGATGAACGATGAGTAATGAATATGTATAAAGGAAAGTTCGGGGACATCGAGCTCGAGTGCAAAGTCGAGTCCGTGAATGAGGGCTTCGTACTCAGTGATATTATTTGAGGCCTCAAAATCCAAGCGGATTGATTTCTCAATTTTGTCAATAGATTAACCTATTTGCGGGTCCTGCTGAGCCATCTGTAAGAAGCCTCCACCCCGACGTGGTGATCCAATCAGCTTGCTCGTTGAATGGCCTGGGGGTTGGAGCTTCTGGCATGTCTTTAGTAAGGTCCGGGTCGTACTCTTCCCACTCGGGATCCTCCACTGGAAAATCCGTGAGAAAATCGACAACGGCCTAACCTTTTTCGGAATGACGCTGTTCGAACTTGATTCATATTCGTCCAAGCTGACTGACCATTGTTGTACTCTTCGTGACTTCTCTTTTTTGGACAAAACTTCCCAAAGCGGGTAATTTATCATAACTTTGACTGAATGTGCTTGGAAGTAGTGCTTAAGTTTTTGCGATGTGTAAACAAGGGTGAGAAAATGTTTCTCGATTTTAGAGTACCTTGTTTCTGCCGGTGTGAGTGTTTTACTGATGAAGAAGACTGGTTTCTCTATTTTCCTTTCCAAGCAAATAAGAACCGAGCTGAGAGAAGTATCTGTGACTGCGAGGTAGATTACCAATTCTTCATTTCCTACTGGGATACTCATTATGGGAGACCTCCCCAAATAGATTTTGAGATCTTGAAAAGCTACTTTGCATTCTGGTGTCCATGTGACTTCCGCAGTTGGTTAAACCTTTCCTTGCCTGGTGTATCTGCGGAGTAATAGGAATAGCCAACGGCAGCGGTGTGAGGATTTAGAGACAAAACGGTTGATGACGACAATCTTTCAGGCGAGTTTTTGAACGTCTTTCGTTATTTTTGGAGAGGGCATGTCGAGGCGAACCCAAATTTGATCTGGATTGGCCTCAATCTCTTTCTTGCTGATGAGGTAGCCTAGGAAGTTGCCAGAATGTACCCCAAATTGATACTTATCAGGGTTGAGATGCATTTTGTTAGATCGAAGGATGTTGAATATTGTGATGAAATCGGAGATGTGATTATCTGATTGTACGCTTTTGCATAAGGGATCATCGATGTAGACTTCAACAATTTTTCCCGGTGTGCTTTGAACATAGTAGTCATCAATCGTTGGTATATGGCCCCTACATTTTTGAGCCCAAAGGGCATGACTTTTTAATAGTAAAGGCCACTTTCGGTGATGAATGTGGTCTTTTCTTGATCTTCTTCCAGTAGTAGGATTTGATTGTACCCCAAAGCAGCGTCAATTATAGATAGGAGGTCATGGCCTGCTGTTGAGTCGAGGATCTGATGAATGTTGGGAAGTGGGAAACTATCCTTTGGAGTGTGTTTTTTCAGATCTGTGAAATCTGTGCAAACTCGGACTTTTCCGTTCTTTTTTGGTACAACGACAATGTTGGATATCCAGTCTGGATACTTGGTTTCTCGAATGAATCCCACTTTGATTAATTTCTCGATCTCAGTATTTACTTCATCTCGAAGATGAGGTGACAGTCGTCACTATTTTTGTTTGACCGCCGTGGTGTTGATGTTGATGGCTAACTTTTGGCAAGCCATGACTGGATCGACTCCGGGCATTTCTTCAATAGACCATGCAAAAATGTCTCGATTGAGTCGCAAGAATTGGATGAGAGTTTCTTTCTCATGCCGAACCAGTTTGGTTCTGATGAAGTTACCTCTGCTGGGCCCATCGATGATTGATCGACGAGGTGATCAATTTTCTATAATTGCTATGCGGCCAACCTGTCTGAAGTATCTTGGATTGCAGAGATTGTGTTTTCACAAGCGCGAGAGAGTTTTTGACTACCTCTAATCTCATAAATACCGTTGTCGTGCTTGAATCAGAGTGCTTGATGATAGGTGGAAGTGATTGCTTCCATGTCGTGTATACAGCAGCGACCCATAATCCCAAGATAGCTAGACTTGGCATTGATGATGTAGAAGATGACGTCGATAGTGGCTGGTCCTGCGGTAATAGGTAAGATAATCTTGCCTACTCGTTCCTCTCTGGAGCCATTGGACCCACTAATGTCTGTGTCACTTTCAATGACTTGGTCGGCCAAACCCATCTGGTCGATCGTACTCTGAAAAATAATTTCAATACCGCTTCCAGTATCGATCATCATTGTGTGCATGACAAACTGTTTCATTTTGAGCATTATGACTAGCGCATCATGATGTGGAAAATTGACATGGCTAGTATCACAATCCTCGAAGGAAATTCTGAGTCGGCGATTGCTCGACTCAGGAAGAAGTTTGACTTCTTTGTCTTGAGGTATAAGATCAGAGCATTCTGAGAGCCTCCGACTCTTTGATCTGTTGGAATTGTTGATCTGGTTGATTTTGATCATGTTGCTGAGGTGTATGTAGTAGAGATGCTTCTTCTCAGTCCTGTCGTTCACCTGAACGACTTCGAGTTGTTTCTTGTAGTTGCTATCTTGATATGACTTTAGGTCAACAATATATTCGAGCATCCTTCCTTCTTTAAAAATGACCTCGAGCAATCGCTGTATAGCATAACAATTGTTAGTAGAATGATGATTTACTTTATGGTGTAAGCAAAATGGTCGATTCTCGATAGGTTCCAGTGGTTGAGAGATGCGATACAGCAGGTCTTTCAATAGTAGTGGAAAAAGTGTGGAGATTCGGACGTTCAGTTTTGGGAGGACGGGTTTGCTTTGCGAACCACTTCTCCTAGGGTTCCCAGTGTTTCCCTTGGTGCATTTCTAATCTCCCTGTTCCTCCTTAGGCTCACTTGTCCGTTCTACAGGTGGGGATTTAGTGGAGAAAACAGACTTGGTAGACTTTTGTCGTTCAGACATCATCCTCTCCTAGTCAATGTAACCATTGGCCTTTGTGTTCATCTCCTCTAACGTTTTAGGTTTGTTGAGGAAGATGTATTCCTTGGCTTTGCAATCGGGCTGGAGAGCAGTGGTAAAAGCGGTTACAACTGTCTTTTGGTCAAGGTTATCCACCTTTCTTGTGAGCTCTAGGAATTTCTTTGCAAAATCTTTAAGCTTTTCTCCGTGTGACTGCTTAAGACCGATAAGAGAATATAAGTTCTCTTCTTTATCTCTATTGTGAGCATATGTCTTGATGAACTATTTCTGCAGCTGATTAAACGTATAGATGAATTCCTCAGGAAGAGAGTAAAACCATCGCAGTGGCTCCTCCTGTAGACTTGTGGCAAACAAATGGTAGAAAATATGGTTGAGATTGGAGTACAACCCCAATGAATCACGGTATTGCTGAATATGTTCCTTCGGATCAGTACCTTTGTATTTGTGAATTTTGGGAGTATGGAAACCTTTCGGTACTTCCACATCGAATAGTTCTTTGGCAATCAGACTTCCTTGTAGCTTTGTGGTATCGCCGGTAGTACTCAGAACTTGTTCCTTGATCAATTCCTTAATTCGTTGATCCATGTATTCTTTCATGATGTAATGACGTGTTGGTTGAATTGCTGGACGTGCAGGTATGGGATGATGAGTTCCCGTACCTTCATTCAAGCGATCTCGTTATTAAACTTAATGTAGGGCTCGATGGTCTTCCTCCTGACGGATAGAAATATGACGACCTCGACTGATTTTTGATTGAACTTCTCCCCCAAATGGATGGAGGGTTGCAGTCCGTGTGGTATATTCCTAGAAATGGCTTTACTAGTGGCTCCCCAAGCTCCCAATCTTTCCCTTGCCGAAATGCAGGAGATTTTTGGAAGTTGGTCGTGACCCCTGGCTGGAGGAGCCTGTTGAGTGCTTTGAAGGGCTTCGAATGTAGTCTGCATCGTCGTCATTTGATCTTCGTACCGTTTGAGCGCTGTCAAATGGGCTTGTCGCTCTGCATCGATCTCCTTCTCTCAGATCTTGCTATCTTTTGTTAACTGAAGTTCGAGCTCACCGTGTTTCTCTACCTCAGCGTGGAGATTTGCCCGTAACTCGGTGAGCTCTCTTGGATCCACAAAAACTTCTAGCTGAGTTCCTGCGGCTTATCGTCTGGAAGAAACCATAATTGAAAATTGTAATGAAAGACTGCCTTAAGGTATCGTAGAAATGCAATCTTTCCCACAGACGACGCCAAATGTACTGGTCAAATTTTGTAGCTCGATATGATTAGAAATTAGCTATCACACCAAATGAACCTGTAACAATTCTCTACTAGAAAGTAAGAAATGTAAACAAGTGTTTTTTAGCGTGGAAAACCTCCGAATAGGTAAAAAGCCACGACCTCGTATGGATGATTTTTGTAAAAGTATATTTATTGCTTTAACTAGATTTCTTTATTACAAGTGATCTCTCGAACATAGAAATGCTTTTAATCTCGTAAATAAGAAGTTTTAAGTGATTTTTATGGTCCTTGTCTCTTCTGGAACTTCTCCTTTTTATAGGCTTCTTCACAACTCTTCATCGTACTAGAACACATTTTCCGAATAATGTGATTAGTGGTGGTTGACTGAATAACTGACAAGTTCGTGGGAGACAGGTGTCTTTGACTGAATAATGTTTTCCAGGTTTTTAGCTCGATGTCATTTCTTAATTAGTTCGTGGGGTTGGTTAGAATGTTGATTGGAGTGTTTAAGTGCTAAAATTGCGTGAGCCTGAGATGGAGGTGAATCGAACTGAGTGAGCTCGATTATGAATGAGGTCGAGGGATAAGTCCCTAGAAATGTCATTTTAGATTTCTTAGTTAGGACGACAACTACCCACACACCACAAAAATTGATAGATGTTTTTAATTGATAGATGTTTAGATTTTGTTAGTTTTTTATTTATTTTTGCAAAGGCAAGCTAGGGATAAGTACCCATGGACCAACTATATAAAAACGGATAGATGCTTTTAATGGATAGATGTTTATATTCTGTTAGTTTTTTATTTGCAAAGGCAAGCTGGGGATAAGTACCCATGGACCATCTCTACAAAAATGGATAGATGCTTTTAATGGATATATGTTTAGATTTTGTTAGCTTTTTTATTTGCAAAGGTAAGCTCGGGATAAGTACCCATGGACCATCAATACAGAAATGGATAGATGCTTTTAATGGATATGTTTTTTTGTTTCATTAAAGATTCTGTTAGTTTATGTTTATCTGTAGCAGTAGTTGTTTAGATATTATAGATTCTGTTAGTTTCTGTTTATCTATATAAATTCCCTTAAAGCATCTATACAAAAATGAATTCATGTTTTTAATGGATAAATGCTTTTAATGGATAGTTGTTTAGATTCTGTTAGTTTTTTTTTTGCAAAGGCAAGCTGGGGATAAGTAGCCATAGACCATCTATGCAAGAAGTGTGCCTATTTACAGGTAGTATGGTATAATAGGCATATATACAAGACTCAGCATAAATTGTACAAAACTGGAAAAACTGTACAGGTAGTATGGCTTTCTTATGCTCTGCATGTCATTAGTATGGTCTGATAGGTATGGTAAACCATTACTGTAAAAGACACCCTGTCTATCTTTTTGTCTATTTATCCATCCTATCCATTGATGCAGAATCTATAGAAACTTATATGCTGTTATGTTTATCTGTACAATGCTTTGTCCATCAGTTTATGCTTTGTCCATCTGTCCATCAGTCCATTTGTTCATTTATTTATCTGTCCATCTATTTAGGAAAGATGCTTTGTCTATCTGTGGATCTATTTATTTGTTTATGCATAGAGTACTTTAGAGTCCATCTGTTTATCTATTTTGTTAATGCTACTTTAGAGTCCAACTTTTATATCACAAGTCCTTGCGCTGTCAGTGCAGATATGCAACTGTTTAGAGTCCATCTGTTTATGCATAGAGTCCATCTATTTATGCTTGCTCTGTTAGTGCTTATCTGTTTATGCATAAAGTACTTTAGTTAATATTTCACCTTTTTGTCTCTAAATATGCCATTATATGCTATTTTATTTATATGTACAGTGGTACCAAATCTGTTGACCATGCTATTATGTTTATCTGTTATAATCAAGAGGATAAAACTTGAGGTGTACAAGCTAGAGGATAGAGCTAGAGGTATAAACCTGTAACAAGGGCTCAAAACATGGGAAGTTGACCCTCCACCCAGCAGACAGTTCAACCATTGAAACCAATGGAGTTGGTTCAATCTCTGATATATGAGTTCACTGCCCAAGGAGAAAGTTCTACTTCTGCTAGCAATGATAACACCACTTTTGAAGTTCTGAAGGTATTGAAGGATATGGTCAATTCATACGAGATAGATGATATACTATTTTTCAAGGGTTTGAAGTTGTTAGGAGGAAATGATGAGAACAACTACAGGGTGATCTTTTTGGGGCTTGAGCCAGACCTTCGTCTTGGTTTCCTTGAAGCCCTCTTAAGTTGATTGGAACTTATTTGTTTGCGTATTTGTAATAACTCTTAAGACTCTGATATTTGATTATTTGTATTAACTTCAAACCAAGGTTAATCTTTATTTGATTTTAGGAACCAATGTATTTGTGTTTGCTATATATATAGGTTCTTTTCTATGTATACAAATGTATTTGTATTATAGGAACCAATGTATTTGTGTTTGCTATTTATACAGGTTATTTTTTATGTATGCCAATGTATTTATATTTACTTCAAACCAATGTATTTGTGTTTGCTATATATACAGGATTTTTTTCATGTATATATGGTGTTGACGTTGGTGACGAAGGGGTGGTGGTAGTGGCATTGGTGATGAATAGGTAGGGGTATTTATGTGTTTGCTTATAATTTAAGAGGGGTATTTTAGTATTTGCCTATTTTAGTCAGATCTAACTAGCCAAAAAAAAAACACTCCAAGGCATCCATTCAGATAGTGAACACCTCTAAGTAGACTCAGATCAACTCAGACTCAGATCAAGTCAGACTCAGATCAACTCAGAGGCAAGAAAACAAATGGCCCCTTAGAGTTCGATGGATTGGTAGAGGTATTTTTTTCAGTAAATGGTGAATCGATGATGGTGGGGGTCTTTTTATCTAAAACTAGAGAGAGAGAGAGAGAGAAAGGCTAAAGGAAAAGAGAAGAAAATAAAAAGGGTAACAAACTAGCAGAACTCAAAAGAGTTAGGTTGAAACCAAACTCGGTTTGGTTTGGTCGATAACTGGGGGTACTAGCAAGTAACCGAACCGGATTGAGTCGGTTCTTGTAATTTGGAACCGAGAGCCGAACCGGGTCTTTGAAAAATAGGAAAAAAACCTGCCGGTTCAGTTCAGTTTCTCGGTTAAGTAGTTTTTCTTGTACAACTCTACTTGGCAGGCACTGCTCATGATATGTGACAACATTATTCATGTGATACGTGGAAGTACTATTCATGTGATACGTGGCAACACTATTCATATGGCACGTGGTAGTACTATTCATTGACGCGTGGCAGACGCTCATACTGAGTTAAACTAGTCCAGACTGGTCAACCCGGTCCAAGCCTTGACCCAGACCAAGTTAGACCGGTCCAGATACTAAATTGGCTCTAAAAAGCTCAATTTTTGGTCAAATTTAGTTAATTTTTTTGGAAAATTTCTATTGACTGGACCTACCCCTAGGGGACCTATTTTTTATTTTTATTTTTATGAATATATATATTTTTTTTGGAATGGGTGCTTTGTATAGGAAAACTAACTAACTTATATGTGATATAAAAAAAATAGATTAATACCTATTTAAGGATCATACGATAGCTAATAGGATATTAATGGCATGCCTCACGATACTAATTATCCTAACCAGGGATCATAGATAATACGAAAGCTAAAACTAATTTTGAATACGACTAGGAGTCATATCTAAATCGCGGTTAAATGTCAAGGACAATAATTAGAGATAAATTAGGAATTGACTTAGTTTTATTTTTTATAAACTTGGTGCTTGAGGAACCAATTTTATGTATATAGGTGCAATAAGATATTACTTGATAACATTTAGATGTATATAGGCAGTAATAGTAAGCTATAGTACCCTAAAATATTAGCTCAAAGACATAACTAATCTACCTATTTTGTAAACTCAACAGACTTTGGGGTGGGACCACTTGTCAGCTAAATATCTAATACCCCTCATATTTATAGCAAATAGGTTATTTGGCTAGAATATACAGACCTTATAGAACTTTAGGGATTAGAATACCCTAGTTGTTAGAATAATGATCGCAACATCGAGTAGCTTTGAATAACCATTTTGGATAAAATTCTATTAAAACACACTTTAGGGTTAAGATCACGATTTTACGAGGTAAAGTTGGGATTTAACGCTTAATAGGAACTCACGAGTATAGAGCCATGAATAGGGCTCACTTGCAAGTAATGATTGGGAATCATATAGTTCATTACACTATATACTATGAACTACAAGTAATGATTTGAAAGCATGTACTTAAATATGATTTCATGAGTAATAGGACATGAACAAGGTTTACTTACAAGTAATGATTAGGAATTACTGACTTGGATACTATGAATTACCTTTATGTAAAGAATGTTTATCAAGTACTACTACTGGTATTGATCTATATGCATACTAGATGTTGGCAACACTCAGAACATTGAGTACCTCCCATATTGTAGTTTCTATTTTGGTACCTATGAACTTGACCTGTATGGATACTAAAATCCATATGTTATTGCAGAATCTAGAAAATATAATTATTGAGAACAATGTGTCTCTAAAATAACAAAGTATGAGCTTTGTTTGCACCCTCGCCTCCATATTCACAAACACCTGATAATAGATTACCCTATACTATTCTAGTGTTGTATGACTGTGACAAAATTTTTATTCGGCAGTGCAACTCCACTATAATATTATGTGAAGAAATAGTTGACGTTAATAGAGATATTGGGAATATTCTATAAATTTTTTACACTTCAAATTTTGTACTTTCGAGGCAACATTTGATATTTTATTGTATACACAAACCTAATTAAAGTTTTCCTCATTTCTGAGCAAAACAATAAGCTACTGGTTAGGAACCTCAACCTAATGCCTTCTAAGAGTAAGCATGTGCCAGAGTAGCATAATATTAGGTCTACTGATAGGGGAAGTTGTGGATAAGGTCATAACCGTAAATAGATGAGAGGTGGTAACGACTGCTGGATTAAAATTCTAGCCATCAGTAACCTAAGGCATGGGGAATAAGAAGTTCATCAATGGACCAAAATGGAATAGGAAGAATTCATAAATAGATACAAGATAGTTAGGCATGGGATTACATGATACCGCAGACGATCTAAAGAGATTAGCCCCAAACTTATCATGTAATCACAGCTGGCACAGAACTCGCTACGGTAGAGTCTATGGCCTTAGATTCTCCCATGATACTAATACAACCTTGTATCAAGTTCTAAGAATAAACAGTAGAAAATTCTCAGTAGATGAATAATGTCACCTAGAGAGCATTGTCAAGTAATAACTTTACTTATTGCATAGTAGTAGTTTTGCTTTATTAGTACTATCTTTGACTGAGTTGAGAACTCTTCACTGGAATTAATAAAATGCTCGTGACATGTATTGGTTAAGTATCACATCTATAAGATTGTTTTTTGATTTTTCCTTGAATTTATTGCTTGGGAAGTAGTTAAATTCTATGTATGATAGTTGATCTACTATATACAACCCGCGTATGGATCTATCTGCTTATTAAGCATTATCGATAATCGGATGAGTAGGGATACATGTCTAAGAGACATTAGTACCACGCACTTGATCCTTTTTGAGATATGAACATACTTCTTGTCTCTAACCTTGTGTATCGAGGATGTCGTGAATATCATTAGCATGGCCAACATGATAGAATACACTGATTGCGTCATGCTATTACTCCCTAACGGTATGATATGTGGTATCTAGTCTGCTTTATACACCAGTAAATCCAGCCGGATTTTACTAAGTGTTATGAAGATACATGATAATGCTTATCACATAAAGACTATTAGAGAAAATGACAGACATGGTTCTGTGCATTCCTTCCATGTCTAAAGGTTAGAATATGCTATTGGAATGGTTTCCAATACACTCCTCCGAGCTAGGATAGTGAGGAGGATTATCGGGAATACATCATGACTTTCCTTAAAAGAAGAGAAGAGCCAGAGAGTATACGTGTAACAATTGCTTTCAAGGAAAGTCTATTATTTTATCCAAGTATGACTAAGGTGGAATAAGATCTCAAGCCTTTGCTCCAAACGCATTCATAAAGATACATGTAGACCTATCCATCTGCATAGTGACCCTCTTGAGTATTTATGGTCATAATAGATGCATCTTGGAGATAGTTTTACATTTTCTTGTTATTAACATCTAGGAATGCAACGCTAGCATGACTTTTCACTAAGATTATCCGATCGCAGGCTCAGTTCCTGGATTAACCGATTAAGTCAATCGATGCGATTTGACGAGGGCTTACAAGTTTGACTCACAGGCTTTTGATGATTATTTTACCCCTAAATGGGATAGATGATTGAGCATCATGAATACCCCATACCATACCCATTTCGGGATTGGCGGAGAACCTAATCAAGTAATTTAGGATAATTCTTAGGCCACTGTTATTACGATCACAACTTTTGGCTAGTGTGTGGGATATGCATTTTTGCTCCCACAACACTAATTAGGATTAGTCCCATCGAAAATAATTTAATATTTTCCCTAAGGAACTAGTAACTGGGTCGGAGCCCAGTATCACCCATCAACGAATATTTAGATGTTACGCACGGTGCCAATCATACCACCACAATGTATTAAGATGGGACCCTCAACGTCGGCATGGTATTATGTGAGTTATGATTAACATCTATCACTAGATATTTGAAGCCCCACTGGCAACATATATATATATATACTACAGGGCAGATTGACTCTTTGATGAGACGATATTCCCAGCGTTGGGGGGGGGGATATGATAGTCAATACTGAGGATGCATGTTTCCAAGATTAGTTGGAAAACACCATCATTGTCTTATTTAGATCTCTTTACATAAGTCAAGTGATAATAAGGTTCAACGGATTACGAACTTGCAATAAGTCGTAAATGAATTGCAGATACATTCATAGGCATTATTAAAGTATCGTAGGTGTATGTACTTAAAAGTAATACACCTACACAGCTGAATGTTCCAGGGGAATTAGTACTGCAAATGAATCTGCTTAGTGTGGAGCACCGCTGAAAGAAAGTATTATGAGTCGGGGAGCTGCGACATATGGGACAAAGATGAATAATGGTGTAGTCGATCGGGTTATCAAGGATGGAACCACCCATCAACGAGGCAATAGTAGATATGTGACCAGTTAATGCATTGCGGGATAATCCTGGGGTGGCACATACGTATGATAATAAAATTGATATCGATCTATTAAAAGTCTGCAATTGTACAATGTAGGATCATTCAGTAAAGATTTATCGACAAGGTATTCATATTCGTTGCTATGCTCCGCCTTTAAGGATGAGGATTTAGAACCACTTATTATAAATGACTATGTGCTATTGTAAATTAGCCAAAGTGGGTGCATGGAATCTAAGTGGAGCTCAGCTTGCTAGCATAATGCGAAGTGATACCATAAAGCCTATTAGTTACAAATGAGAATGGTAAAGAAACATGATTAATTCAGAGAGATAATCATATCAAGGCAAAACTAGTTGCCCAGGAATTCCTTAAGAGATCTGGCATCGATTATAATGAGACCTATCATCCAGTTATTGATACTATAACATTTCAGCAATGATCAGTCTATCAAGTTGTCGAGGACAAGTTAGACATGCGTCTCATGTAAATATTACGTATCAATATGGGAAACTAGACACATATATCTACATGAAGGAAACTGGGGAGGTATAAGCTTCTAGATGTAATTAAGCCCGACACACGAGGTGTGTATGTAATAAAACTGGAAAAGTTATTGTTGACTTGAAGTAATCATGGCTCATATGACATAGTAAGTTGACTGAGTATTTTAAGGTCGAGGACTTTACAAATAGTCTTATATGTCCATGAGTTCTTATTAAGAATACATATATTAGCTTAAGTCATCATAACAGTGTACTAAATGATTTGGATATTATTAGAATTCTGGGGGAGATCGCGAGAGCCGCCGAATACTTTAGAAAGCAATTCGAAATAAAGGACCTTAGGAAATCATGTATTGTCTCGATTTGTAGATAAAACATCTTGGTAGTGGCATACTCGTACACTAAGCAATATATATCAGAAGAGTTATCAAATACTTTGGTATGAATGTAGAACACAGTGCTAAGTCGTTTATTACGCGTCCATCACCTGGATGTGGATAATGACATCTTCCACTATCCTAATGGGGGGGGGGGGAACTCCTAGGGCTGTGACGCCATAGCTAGGAGGTGCTTTGCTATAGTTAGTTAGGGTATACTATACTCGATGACTCATTCGTAGTGAACTATTTTACTTGCCATAGTTATGTTCTTACCCAAAGTCACTAGAATGAGATCAAGCACATTCTGAGGTATCTGATTGGCATGAAAGACTGGGGTCTATTCTACTCAAAATGGTAAACGTAAAATTATAAGGTACGCTGATACATAATGCTTGCCAGAATCATATAGAGGCCATTGTCAGATGTATTATGTATTTATGTATGGGTTTACAAAAACTCATAGAGATCGATGAAGCAGACGACGTTAATTGCATCTTCGAACCGCGAGGAAATTTTTACACTTCATGAAGCTGGCAGAGAATGATGGTTGCACTCCAAGATATATAACATCAACAAAAGTTGTTGCATGTTCAATCTAAGATAAAACATTGACTATGTATGAAGACAACTCGGCTTGCATCATTGAAGTCAATGACAATTTTATCAATGACGACAAAACGAAGCACATTTCACAGAAGTCATTCCAT
This sequence comes from Kingdonia uniflora, assembly GCA_014058105.1. NCBI lineage: Eukaryota > Viridiplantae > Streptophyta > Magnoliopsida > Ranunculales > Circaeasteraceae > Kingdonia > Kingdonia uniflora. The sequence continues at coordinate 3,766,292 of JACGCM010000622.1, forward strand.
ATTTATGAATTACAAAAGGCAAGCGAGATCAAGACATTTGAGAAGATAACTTTGTAAACCTATTCATGAAGATTCTTGCACCACTTACATTCAAGCAGCTGATACACGGAATTGGCATGCGAAAGTTTTTATTCACTATTATCTCGGGGAGATACATCTCAGGAAGATAGGTCTCGAGGGAGATCGACGTTAGGGGGAGTAGTCCTGACCTGACGTAGACATATGCATGTTGTACTCTTTTTCCTGATAGTGCAGTTTTTATTCTTGGAGGTTTCCCTGACTAGAAGCTTTGATGAGGCAACGTATACGCCTTCACAACCCATACTGGGCATTTGATTGTACTTTTTCCTTGCACAACTTTTTGCCCAAAGGGGTTTTGCTAGGCAGAGGTTTTGATGAGGCAAGTTGTCATAGTATGGAACACCCCAAGGGGGAGTGTTAGGAGCTGGGTCTGACCCAAGGTGGGAACCTAACTGGGTTGGGGTGTTCTACTGGACTCCTAACAAGCCCATGCACCATTAGGGTTTATGGGGAGAGTTTGAGTAATAATATATAACTTTCTAAAAATTTAAGTCTATGCAACCTGAGTGAAACAAACACAGATAATTTATCAATCAATAATATCTCTACTCTTCTCTTATGTCTATGTTATGATTAACTGATAGAATCGAGTATTATCCAACATTTTTATTGTTTATCTTATCACAATTTAGGAGATTTGATTTTTTAAACTTACTAATTCTGTCACCTTGGTGTAACATACAACTGAAAAGCCGATTATTAGAAAAGAGAAGCACAATACATAGTGCACAACAGACCATTCTCAAAGCTCCCTAGTAACTTCTCAGATAAGACAAAAAATACACACAATATTAGGCATACCCATTCTTTCATCACTATCAAATTGAAACCAAGAATAGAATAACATAATTTTGATAATTAGCTCCCACAATTACAAACATCTTAAAACTTTTACCAAAAGTAACAGGAAAATTACAATATGTAAGAAATACAAACTTCTGAGTAACATTCATGGATCCAACTGCTATCTATTGAAGGCTTACTAAAAACAGTGAATACGACTAAAATATTAGTATTATCATCCTGAAAAAGCATTTCACATGCTCATTGATTTTTTTCTCCTGAAGAATTAGCCTTCTCTAGCTCAATCCTATCAAAGTTTTGTGGTTGCTTTGCTGAAGGGAGGGCCCAACCTCCACTTGATGCTTGTGCATTCTGTCCACTGCTGCCAAAACCTGCATATTTTTGCGAAAAACATAAATAAAATGCAACTACAATCATAGTATTCGACTATACAAAAAACAAAAATCCTTGACCAAAAGTTTCTAACTGCATAAAATCAGGCTACTTCAAAATTGAAACCTTTGTAGTTGTATATGCATAGCTATAATAATAAAAAAACAACCCAACTTTTATCTTAGGTTTCAGCCATCCATTCCACCGACGCGTATAATGATGCGTGATTTGGAAGGCCTGGATTATTTCCATGGTACTTCTGTACCATGGAAATCATCTGGGCTGTCCAACTCCTAACTGCCAAATTGTATGGCATTTTTAGTAATTAGGTTTTAACCTTTTTTTCTTTTAACCTACTTCTCCTTATACAATTTCTTCTCCTCCATAAATCAATCATTCGTCCCTATTTTACTTCAAAAGATCAAAGCTAAATCGATTCATAGAAATATGCTCAATTTCTTATTGTTTTCTAATTCCTCTATTTTTAAATTCCTTTATTATGATTCTCTTGCTCTTAGTAGTAATCAAAGCAATCTTTGATTGATTGAGGAAAAACCTTGCTTTTGGATTTCTTTAGGGATTATGAGTCATTATCAGTCAAATCAATCTTCAATCGATTTAGGAAAGAAATTGCACTTTGACAATTTTAGCATTGCTCTGTAACAAAGGACAAAGATTACTTATGTCTCTGTAACTTGATTAATACGTAATTCTCCCCAGTAACATATTATTATCCTGATATATATTTGGTATATGTCTAGGCAAAGTAATTTAATAGTAAGTGCAAACTGAAAGTTCAATTGTGATTGCTTTGAGAAAATATATTCTTATTTTATCTTCTTCTTACTCAAGTTATTATGTTAATGACTTATCACAACGCGGAGTTGATTGTCTGGGGGAGGTGGGCAGTATAAAGTGGGGGGATATATGAGGGGGTACTTTTCATATGTTCCCAGGCATTATAACCAATAAGATAGGGAATGTTTGTCTTTCTTCAAAATCGTTAAATTTATTACTTGTACTCATATCTTACCTGCCTAGTTCTATATAGAGAGAGGAAACGAAAGCAAGTTCTGCTCTTTGACCTGCCTGGGTTACACTACTTGAAAAGTAAGATATTCTTTATATTCAAGGATACTTGCTGTATTATGGGCATCCTTAATTCTGCTCTTCTATAACTCCATGTGTGTATTTATGAATTTAAGGGATTGTTCTAGTGCTTCGATTACTTGGGCTTAGTTTTTATATTCTTACTCGCGTTAATGTCCAGTCTTTCCCCTCACTGGTTTTTAATATTTTTTAATTTGCTTTTGCTAATATAGCTTGAAATTAGAAAGCTTTGTTTGGATCGGAATAGGGCAACATGTTTATGAAAACTAGGGTTGTTCCCAAGAATGCTATGTTCCATTAGAGAGTCCCATGTTACAGTTTTTAAACCCAATTTAGGCTTTCGTAATGGCTTAAGAATCACTGTTTGTTTCTAGTTTTATAGTTTTTTTACTCGCCCACCTTCTTTCTTGGGAATAAATTGGTCTTCTTTCCGCGGCTCTTGTTAGTAGGCCTTCGTGTTTCCTCTGCATTATGCATACTCTCTAGTATTTAATGAGTTTGATTATCCCTTTTGCTTTAAGTTCATTCCAATTTTAAGTCTTAATTTTGTTTCCTCCACGGTTTCCAGTTGACATTCACATCTTGTTAGAGATTGTAGAAGCCTTAAATGTGTCAAGTATTATGATTTTCAAAGTCTGATGCTATTAGTCTTTAAGGTCATGTTTCTTAGAAAAAATTTCCTTCATTTGTTTCAAGTCTTAAATATTCCCATGGCTTATAAAACTATACTGAGAATTCTACTCTTTTTCTCTAATGGCTTTGAGTATTCGGTCATTTCCTGTTGGTCTTTTTCTCTTAACTTTGGTGATTTGCATGCCAATCTTGGTGTTGTATGAACTTGAATTGCACATGTTCTAGCGCAACTCCTAAGCTACTTGTTTAGCAACCTATATTGATATGAAATATTTTTAGATGTAGTCATTCTTCTTCTTAAAAGAAAAGTTTATTTCTTTGCTATATAATTTCAAAACACATTGTAAAGTTTCATTACACTAATAATTGAGCTTTGTATACATAATTTTTTAATTTGACAACTTCAACTTTAAAGTTTGTTTTTTGAATTCTGTATTCATATTGAAATCAATGTGGAAATGTTCTTAATTTCTCATTTTTTGTATCTTTTCTGCATTTTTAGAAGGAGGCTACTACTATGAAGGCTGCAAGAATGACATAGTACAAAAAATAGTCTCAGACAGTGATTATACAAAGTTTATCATCTTCTCAAAGTGGCTATGGGTATCACGTCTTTTAAATCTTTCTTAGTTATAAGTATGACAAATTTCTAAAAATTAGCATCCTTTTTGTAATGTATCTAGAATTTGTTTTCATTTTATGTTATGAACATGTTATTTTATTTGCTAGATGATGTTTTGAATTACATAATTGTAATTAGATTGTTTGGAATGTTTCACATTGTCTTTTATTAGCTAGATGTTTGTACTGACATTGATTGTTTGTTTGCTTAGTTGAGTAGATTACTTTTATCTTTGCTAACCCTCAATATCTGTTTCCCTGTATCATTTTTTATACCTTTGGTAAAAAACCTCACTTGGTCTCTACAATTTGTAATACCTGTCACATACTTTTGGAACTTGCCTGGTATATTCTCTTATAGCATTAATTGGGAGAGATGGGAAAGATGGGATAGTTGTTGCAGTGGAGACAATAAGGACAGTTACTTCGAATAAGCTTGAAATGGAGCTATAGATTACTATAGTAGATACGCCGAAGCTCAAAGCAGATGAGACTAACATATATGTATTCATCTGACCCAAAGATCAAATCTATTAAAATAGGACTAAAATATGTGTATTCATCTGACTCTCTGCTCCACAAGATGAGATCATTTCTAGTCGGCTTCATCTGTAACTTTTCCATCCATATGTTGACCTTGTATTTCTCTAATTCCTTTTTACTTTACGATATGTGATAGCATGTTTATTGAATCCCTACTACGATTATCACCAATCAAGAGCGGTCGCCCAGACATTAATCATATCCAACTTCAGGTGTCCGCCGTAAAGCAAAATCTTGTTGAGACGATTTACAATGTAGGGGTGGCAGTTGCAAATGAAGAGGTTATAACATTTGTGCTTGAAAAGAAACACCGCTGGAGACACTCCTACAAACCAACACTCTCCAAAATTACTTCATCTCGACAGTCAGAGATAAAAATGGAAATTGAAGGCAAATGTAGATTTAAAATCTCCATCAAAAGTTACTTAAGTACTAGAGGTCACACTTATGAAAAGATCAAGTCTACCCAAAGAAAAGATTTGTATTCTACTTAATTGAGGTCACAGTCAGAAACAATCAAACATTCTAGGTCCTTCTCATTATAAGAAGAAAAATATATTAGAATGTTGTAACTAATTTATTCCATAACACCTTAGCCTTGATTGCATGAGAATCCTTCGTTAGCTTTCATTCAATTCCCTCAAAGATTCTTTTACCTTAGTAAGAATGACCTTTACGTCGCGCAAATGAGAACATTGTTCAAGGTACCTCAAGGGAAAAAAAACATCGTGCAAGTTTCTTTGATCAAAATCGAGTAACATCCAGTTATCATCTTATTTCAAAGACTATGGCAAGAAATAAATGTGATCTAAGGACCAGTATTATCCAGTACCAAAATTTATTTAAAAGGCTAGGCATTATATGGTGGTCCTGAGCAAAGAAGAGGCAAGCCTTCTTATTTCAATTTCAATAGATATTACAAGATATTCAAACACAGAACTTGTAACATATCTTTACAATTGCAATTAGATATTATATCAAATAATTACACTCAACCCCAACTTGAATCTTAAAAGTAATGCGTTTGCACGCGCTAGTGCGTGCCATTGTGCTTGTGATACAAGATCATAATCATTAAATTTTGGATGATCATTTGCCAATCCAACCACAACCATCTATTACACCATAAGGTTTAAGATGATTTGGTATCTTTATAATCCTAGACCAAAGTGTTTAAAGTTTAAGCACATACCCATGGTTTGGTTAGAAAATTCTTTTCTAGATTTTCTTAGATTATAATTTTACGTCAATATTTTGAAAAGTATCCCTATTTGATGTGCAAAACCGGCTTAAGATTCTAACTTGCACCTCTTAAAATCCGAAGTCGAAATCCTCTGAAAGAGTACTTCAGGAAAGTAGCAATCAACATATGCAGTTGACAAATTTTAAATACACCCCAAACTCTATAAGCTCACCTCACCCAATTAGTTTTATGTAACATAACAATTCTGACAAAAATACCCCCAAAATGATAATACATAAAAACTCTAGCCTTTTAACCTTAAAATTACATCAAGAGATGCAATGCATCCCGTAGTATGCAACTCCATGATCATGATCGTTAATAACAAAAATATCCATACACTCATCAAAACAAATACTCATTTTTCATATATTTTTAAAGAGGAATAAACATGAAAAGAAAACGCGAGTTTTGCTCCCAAATATCCTAAATTTATACCGAGTAGAAATGATAAAGAAAAATATACTTGATGATTCAAAACCTTAGAACGGAAGGGGGGGGGGGGGGGGGGGGAGCTAAAATACGTGGGAGTGGGGTGAGCTACCTACTTAACTTTTTTGTCATCTTAATTTGGTATTTCTTAAAGAGATAGGGTGAGCTCATTAATCTAAAAAAAATGAAAGTGGGGTGAGCATAAAATGGAGTGAGCTTCTTAAGAATGGGGTGTATTTAAAATTTCTCTTTTAATATATATTGTGCTATTAAGTAATGTGGATCCCTCATAAAATGTTCCTACTTTTTACCTACATAACATTGACATGGGCATTGTGACGCTTCCCGACTTTTGACGAGTTCACTAATTTTTTACAATCGTTTACATTTCAAAAATTCGAACTTTGTAAGGTGGATTGGATCTTTACCTACACTGTCTTATTTAAACTTAAGGTAGATTTACCTAAGGGGCCAAAAATTATATTTGGCTTTGTAAGAGGGGAGAATATTTAGAGACACTCAAAAACAAAACACTCAAGTCTCACTCAATACCAGCCACTCATCTCTATTAGATGAGCGATTCTTAAAATTGGTAATTTGCTATATAGAAAATGAGGTGGAAAACATTTTGGTCCTAGCTGCCCCACTTCCTATCTCTTCCCCCTCTAGCTGGTAGACACATCACATTGTTGTATCTATTTCCCTCTCTCTTATAAAGATTTTAAACATCACATTGATGTCTCTCCCTCTCTCTCTCTCTCTCTCTCTCTTACAAAGGAAACACTGTCTTTATTTTTTTCTCTCTCTCTGTTATACTCACCATTAGAGTACAATTCAAATTCCCTTGATTCCCTCCCTTAAATCTCTTTTTTTCTCTCAAACAGTTTCTCTCTCCATTTTAACCAATTACTGTTTATCTCTCTCAAGCAGTTTTTTTCTGTTATACTCATCGTTAGAGACAGTGGAGACAAGGTTATTTTCATTGGGATTTGGGGGTTTTAGAGAAGGGAATAATTAAGGGAAGGTTTGCTGTTGGGGAAATATTGGAGAACAGAGGGAAAATGGAAATTACCATCTATTTGAAGGTATTAGAAATATTTGATATACCCATTGAAAATATCCCAATACCAATAATTATAGTTTATTTACCCTTTTGTGTAATGCATTTTACAATCAAAATTTCCGATATATTTCCCCAAGTTCATGTCCCCTCTGTACATTGCACGGTAAGAATTCAAAATTGTCGATTTCAACAATATAACAATGGGATTGGAGTTATGGAAATATAGTATTGTCGATATCGACAATTTAACTGTGTAATTAGAGTTATGGAAATTGAAAATTGTCAAAATTGACAATTTACAAAGTGTAATTGGAGTTATAGAAACCTAATATTGCCGAGCTCGACAATTATGATAATGTACATGAATCATTACATATATAAGATTCTCGACTTTAATAATTACCAAGTATAATTGGAGTTATATAAATATATAATATTGTTGAAATTGGCAATATTATACTGAGACTTAGACTAATAAAATTGTGTACAGGTACATAATGAAAGAGAAAGTATCTCATATAGCTTCCAATAGAAGAAAAAGAGAATTGGACACAGTAGACCTGGAATACCCAAACTTTGAATTTACAAAAACATATCAAAGGAAGAGAAAGATGGTTGAGAATAGAACAGTGGTCCCTCCAAACACTGTTGAACAATCCCCTAACTTTGAAACTATGAATGAGTGAGTTCATGAATACAGTAGAGCTGATACAATGGATCACATTGAGGATGGCGATAAGGCTCGGGTAACTAAGGGTTCTAAAATTCAGAGTGAGTCTACCCAAGCTGCTTTGGGAGCTCAACCAACGCTCCCTACTGATTCTGATGTTAATATTCCTAGTGCCGGGGAGAATTATGAACGTAGTACTGGGGATAATTGTGAAGGCGATGGGGCTATAAACAATGAAGATGTTGGCCATATTGATAATAGTTTACTCAAGAGCTTTAAGTTTCATAGAGCGAGGTCGATCGTGCTAGGGCTGGTATACAATTGAATTATTATTTGTTATTCCCATTATTTGTTACATTTTATTTGGTAATCTCATTTTTTTTACATAATCGATGTTATTATTCAGGAGAAGTCGTACCTTCGTGTTCACCATCTCCCGCCAACGTGGGATCTTGCAAGGGACCACAAATGGTTTAAGATTTGGTTAAGTTGATGGGTTTAGATAGAATTAGGGCCATATCGTATGACTCTTATAACTTCGGCCTTATTTATGCTTTTGCCAAACATTGGTAACCAGAAACTAATAGTTTCTACTTCAAATGGGGGGAGATGACTCCAACTCTAGATGATGTAGAACAACTGATTGGCTTTGGTATAGATGGTGATGCTACGATAATTGGCAAGATTTGGGGATTCCTCGTACTTTTTGAGGTTTTCTTGAAGAATCTTTTGCTAGATTTAAATGGATACACGAATTTGAAAGCTGGTGGTGCTGGGAATTCTTTGAGGAAGATAAGAGAGCATTATGCATACAAATTGGAGAAGGTTCTCAGTGAAGGTACTGCTGCAAGAACCAAGAAGAAGGAGCTAGTAGCCAGGTTTATTGCTCATGTGTACATATTATATGTACTTGGTTCTTTTTTATTCCCCGTGAAAAAGGGTACTGATGTCAGCGCACAGTATCTAGACATGTTTGCCAAGGACAAAGCGACAATGAAGTGGTAATGTAGATCTGCAGTTCTGGCGCACATGTATCACAATCTTGGTGTAACATCTCAAGATAATGGGAGGCAATTTGCATATTGTACCACGCTACTCAGTGTGATTCATGTACTCCTTTACTATGTTGTATACATATGCATGAAAGTATTTAGTAATTTGATTTTGTTTATCTATATACATGTAGTCGTGGATCTTTGCACATTTCTCAAAGCTTGCTGGGATACCAAAGGAGATGGATTAAGAATAATACGAGCATTGTACTTGTTAGAAATGGGGTGAATCTATTACGAATAGATACGGTGGTCCAGCTTTACTAATGTTTGGGGAAGCATTGGATAATTACAAAGACGATGATTCAAGTTGATTATATGAACTATCCCATCATTTTTTTTTTGTAGTACACACAGGTCTATTGGTTACTGTTATATACTTACATACACAGCCAATATGTAAATTCATATTGTCAAAGTCGACAATATTGGTAGTGTATATGGAAACTGGCAATATATAATATTGTCGAGTTCGAAAATTATGATAGTGCAGTTGGAGTTATGCATATGTAATATTATTGAGCTCGACAATTACCAAGTGTAATTAGAATTATGCATATATAATATTGTCGAAATTGATAATATAGTTAAATTATTGTCGAACTACTGGATAAACCGATAATTTAATGCTGCATATTCGACAATTATTGGGTGTTTGCACAATTTCTTCTTTAGATGTCTTTCCCTTCTCTTTTGTTGTTCTTAACATAATACATTTGACTCATTTTCATGTAGGTTGTATGAGACCCGTATAGAGATAAAAGGGATTCAGCATATGGGTTCAAGGAGATCGCCAATTTCTATGGTGTGCTAGTAAGTCTAGACCATGTTCAACCCTATTACTCAAATAGGGTTATACGGCAGTTTTCACGAGAACAAGTCATCCCTACAAGGCATTATGTCCAGAGGTATCTTACCTATGGATCTCTGAAGAGCCGGGGAAATACAACCCTAACTATGAGTGGGTTGATTGCTTCTCCGCAAAGAAGTGGAAGGATTGGGTACTGAAAAAGGCTGAAAGGGGGTAGAGGGTATGAGAGGGGCCTCCAGTATGTGCAGAGGGATACTTAGAGTAGTTTGCTACTGTCTCGTGGACAATAATCTGTCCCATTACCATTGACTAAGCTACAGATGATGATGTTGGGATATTGGAATTTATTAAAGGAAGGAAGCCTGTGTTAATAAGGATGGTGACACCATTGTAGACCAATATGAAGATGGTGGTGAACAATATCATGCATCGGTTAGTACATCTTCCCTTATATTCTGTTCACTTCACAAAATTTATTCCCTAATGTTTATTCTTTAATATTCTGTTCACTTCACAAACGACTTTTGTAGCTTAATAAACATGCCACTATGTCTCTAAATGCTCATGATACCATGCCAATACAGGCTAAATCTGGCAGGTTGGATTAACAAATCAAAACATTAAATGACGAACTTCAAAAGCTTAAGGAAGGTAAAGATAAAGAGTCCGAAGCCAACATAAAGATAGTAGTGGCTCTGAATGGGAAGGTCAGCTATACCAGCAACTAGTATATTGTTATTCACTATTTGTATCCAACTTAATGTTAGTATTTATGTGAAGTTATCCTTATATCTAATTGTCGAGTTCGACAATTATGACAGTGTATGTAAAGTTAAAAATATATAATATTATCGAGTTCGACAATTATGGTAGTAGTTTGTGAATTCATCTATATGTAATATTGTCGAGATCGACAATAATAAAGTAAGGCATATTAGAAAGTTGTCGAATTCCCAGTGGGTCGACAATTTTAAAGTTCACATGTGCAATTTTAATTGGGTTATAGTATAATTGTTTCATCTCATCTTAACCTCAGACAAGTGAATAAAGTTTGCTGAGAAAAAGCATTGATCAAATAAAGGAGGACATGTAATTACTGAAGCGTGTACTTGACGAGCAATGTACACTAGCATACGCAGATCTACCGGGGCAGTTAGATGCGAAGGTGAGGTCTTAAGAAAATATCATTATCCCCTCCATTGATTATTTTATTCCAAACCCTGATATTCGTAATAATATTTTTGTTTGTAGATATTGGAGTGTAAAAATTTATAAGAAAAAAAAATACAAGTTTGAGGCAGAGTGAAGGCAAAAATATGGCCTTGAAGAATGTAATGAGAGCTTATCCGTTAAGTTGAATAAGAAGGTAATGTGGTGTGCAGATGTTAATAACCCCTAATTACTTACTGGGGTACATTAATTACTCTTGCATGTGGTGTAATTATTTTGCAAATGTGTACAGTCTAAAGAGACTGAGTCACTAAAAGCGGTCAATGGCCTTTTGATAGAGTAGATAGACTTGTAACTTCCACCAGCTATACCTGTGAGTTTACCCACACATCTATTGGTGTGTGGCTATATTATTCTAACTCTGGTAACATTTTTTTATTGCTGCATGTTTTAAATAGCTAGCTATCTTCCAATCACATCAACCTATGACAGATCTAAACCTAACAACGAAGTATGATGACTTATATAAGATTTTGTAATTATCGATTTAAAATGAACTTAAGAAGAAGTTGATTGTGAAAGAAGAAGTTGTAAGTCATTTAAAATGAATATAATTAGTTTTAGTTAGTGAATTGGAGTTTGCGTTTGATTATCCAAAAATGGAATATCACTTGGCTGGGTTTGATAGTATTGACTTTATTTAAGTTTAATTTTGTGAAGCACTTGAGTATTTTTTATGTAAATTAAATGTTGCATTTAATTTAGATTCCCTGGTCAATCTCTGTTTGGTTATGGCAGCAGTGATGTGTAAATATTATCGAATTAACCCATGTATCGACAATGGCAACTGAAGTAATTAGCAATTTAGTTCACCCTCGATAATTTAGCTTTAATTGGACAACATAGTATTGTCAAAATTGATAATAATCAATAATAATTGTCTGTCAAATCATAATTGCCTGAACTGGATGCTCATCTCCTTTATATATTTGGAGCAGATACTGAACTGAACATCCAAGTACAAGATAGAAGCTGCGAGATATAAGGAGGAAACTAACAATCTCGTAAGCCCCCCTCTCCATATTTATTTCATGGAATGCTTATTTCATTGTTAATCCTAATGTTAGAGTTTTTTTAGCGTAAGAAGTTGGTTAATGCTGAAGAGATGAAGAAGTCTTTGGAAGTAAATAACAATGAATGGGTATGACCTATTCCTAACTCTTGTACATATGTCACCTCATGTCATATCATTATTGATAAACTTTGGTGATGCACTTATTAGTGTCTGCTCTAATATCTAGTTGCTATTATTGCAGGAGGTTTGACGTCAATCATTGAAGAAGGTACTTGCGAGTGAAGGGATGGGAGACATGGGGAGGCCAACCTTTGAAGAACTTTTTAACCAGAATGAAAGATTCTTCACAATATCACATCAAGGACCCAAGGGAGATTATCAAGAAGACTTGGTTTCCATGGGGCTAACCCTTGAAAATGTCATCATTGCTAGGAGGGATAATATGGCTAAGAAGAAGAAGTTAGAAGAAGTTTTATTCCAACCGTGGATGAAGTATCTTCTTGATGTTCGTAGCGTTGACATCAGTGATAACAATTCTACTTTTAGGATTCTGGCCATGGTTTAGCATCAGAGTCAGCATACATTCTATGATGTAATGAAATTGCTGAAGTCCTTTCTCCAGAAATTGGGTATATAATTCTGGAAGAGTGTCTTTAGCCAGATATTGGGTATATAATTCACTTCGGTCGGTGAGAAGGTGCATGAATATTTGTTGTAGGCATGTTCATTTGGTCATCTGCATGAGGAGTATAGGCATATGCCACATTTACTATCCACTTACTATAAGAAGGTTGTGGTCTTCATTAGCTACACTAAAGCATATACATTCTTACCCCCTTTTTGGGTACGTAAGAAAAATACTACGACGAATGAGGAGAGGTTCTAGAACCTTCTTATGGATACTAGTAAGTATTGGTGGTTTGGTTTTGGGGTAGATAAGCATTACGTTTGTTTGTTTCTAAGGTTTGATGCACCAATGCCTCCAGTTTCTACTCTTTCTACGGTCATGCAAATATGGAAGTTCTACCAGCTTTTACGAAAGAATAGTTGATGAGGTATTTTTGATGTGAGGAACAGGACCTTCAAGGCATTACTCAGAGAGCATAATATAAAAGGGTATCAATTGAATGATATGATCGATGTTAGTCTGTCGACAAGTGTATAGGGTTGTTGACAAGTATTTGTATATCCCATTTTTTGTAAGAGAACCCCTTGTTAATTCATTTTTTGTTGACCAAATGTTTGTAAATCATTTTTTTGCAATATACACAGTTCTGTTAGCTTACTATTATATATATAAATCTCATTTCTGACTATTCAAAGTAAGTATATAATGGTTATGAAGAATATTTTAGCAGTGCATTTGGAGTTATACAATATAAAATATTTTCAAAATTGACAATATTGATAGTGTATATGGTTACTTGCAATATATAATATTGTCGAGTTGAGGAATCTATAAATTCATTGAGGGTGTATAAAGCACAACAATCCTTAAATTCCAAATACTGCATTGCCATTGTCCTAAATTCTAAATACAAACCAAACTGAATGTTGAATGACACAACAATCCCTTGCCAACAATAATTCAAATTTATTAGAATCAAATACATATCGGTGCCATGTTAACTCCTATTTTTCTAGTTGTCTTGGTTGTCAGGATTCTCTTGCAACAGCTGAACAAAATCCCCATTACTGTCTCCTACATGAAATTTATTTTGATTGCAAATATGGGATAAATACATGGGAAACACATTATAGAAAAATCACAAAGAATATGACGTTTATGCATAGTGTCGAATATTTACTTACTTGATTCCACTATCTTCATTTTGAGAAGTAGGCATGTCCATTTGTCATGGTTGCCAAGTACTCAACAACTTTTGCATATTCTTTTCTTCATAATAAACTCTTCTATCTCCCCCTTCCATCATGCCCCTTTCTTGTGATCAGTCTTCACTCGTCCTTTTGTTTGAACAGTGAGATAGTTTAAAATAATAGTTCCAGACATCATAGAATCTACTAAAGAAGTTAAGATGTTTGGTTGCGATACATCTGTCTGTGATAAAGACTCGTCATAATTATCAAGGTAAGACTCCATTTCGTCTAACTTCAAAACCGCAAATTCAAAATATTTTTTCATCTTCGAGGCCCTTTCGAATAAGTTTGATGAACGAAGGGATAGGTGGCTATGGCATAAGGGATGTCGTAAGTTTTATCCTACCAAGTGACTTTCATCATGCGACCTTGAAAACTTGTTTGCACCAGTCGTTCACCTTGTCATAATGAAAGCCTTATGTATTTTGAGAATGTCGAATTTCGAGAAAACCTTTAAAAGATGACAACATGGGAGTTTAACATACTCAAACAACTTGCATCCATAATTACCACTTAGCTTCTCTAAGTCTATATTTAACTCAAAGGGCTCGGTACGACAACTATGGGACTTCACCGTAAGTTGTCGAAGGTTGCCTTCTACGTTTCTTTCTATTGCAATGAAGTGGACAACCTGGTCAAACTGATCTTAAAGTTTGTAGAACATTATTCTTGTGTAAATCTTTACAGCATCTTTGAGTAGAGGTTGATGAGGGCCAACTTGGCAATATTTGGGTTTTGATGCAAAGTCTTTTTCACTTTCTAGGTGGTATACCTCTAAAAGGGTAGTCTCATGCTTGATCACAAAACTGTACAACCCAGTTGTTATTGGCAACCAACCATTAAAGAACTTGTTTGTAGACTTACTCCGTAAGTCATGTACTGCTCATGCCTACAAAGAAGGTTGAACGATTCTATAACGGTATCCATCTATGTCTAATATTGAAGATGCCTTGCATCTAAAGGTTATCATCTAATTTATGTTTCTTCATTAGGTCCATCCACCTGGTTTCAAACTCTACGGCCTCATATGTGTTGTGCATTATCGAATCGATATCTTCTTTGAATGTTGATGGTTCCCGATAAACATGGCCAATTTTCTCAGGAAATTTGTTTATGATGTGCCACAAACAAAATCGATGTCTAGTATTGGGGAAGATCTGCAAATAAACCAGAACTTATAATGATTTAGAAACACTACCAAATAATATATGATATTGTCGATCAGAAGTCGAGGTCGACAATAAAATGTTGATACATGATTGTACTCGGCAATATATTTTCTCGACCTATATGTTAACTCGACAATATGATCAGTGCCTAGTCTGCCCAATTCAAACTACTTCTTTACCTTGTCTAATAATTTAGGCATGTACCCATCACAAAATATCTAGTATCTATAGGTAGTAAAAAGTAAAAAACATCTTAAGTTACCTTAAAGGATCCCTTAGTGTAAAATAATTGTTATTCTACCGGGTACTCTTCCCTTCTTTCTTATAAATGCTTATTATATCTATCCTTATTAGGCTGGTTGTCCAAACATTTGTTATAGCACTATGTGCTTCTGCGCATATCCAAGAGACAACCTACGGTCCAATACAAAAACTGAATATAAAGCTCTTACAATTACTCCTTCAAAGATTTTATAATTCCCCTAACGACTTAACACTTTCCATATCTCTATAACATTAGTACAACTCAAATGGGGTATCTCATTATACATAAAAAATGTAAACCGAATACTTATTTAGCAATATACCTCAATGGGAGTCTTAGTTGTCAGTAACAAATACAAATTTCAGTATACATGTAAACTAAAAACTTGGGGTTATTATATTAGAAGAAGGGATTTAGTATAATTACCGAAAGACGGGCTTCGGGTTGAAAGCAATATTGTCGCGAGACGGTGTCAGATGTCTTTTACTATGTTTGCTTCTTTCTTTTTCATTTTAATCATTGCCTGTATACATTGAGAAACAATTATTTGAAGAAACATGGAGAGGAATTAAGAATAAAAGTTTTTTAGATTTTGAGTTATGCTTACTGTAATTGCCTAATTTTGTATACCAAACTTAGTCTTTTACACCAATGATAATCAGAATGTTAGTGAACAATGAGCAACTGCTAACAAAAATTTTAGTGTGGAAAACTTTTGAATAGGTTAAAAGCCATGACCTCTCTTGAGGATTTAGAATGAGAGAGATCTTATTGATGATTGCTAGCTATTACAAAGACCGCTCTGAATAGTTTTTGTATAGAGTTTCTAGGAAAAAAATTATATACGGGGTTTCATGTCAAGAATTTTCTTTCTCCTTTATCTGTAGTTCTCTAGTCCTATTTATCAGTCTTATAATATGACCGTTTGACGACCATTACTATTCTTAATGATGAACATTACAATATAGATTTGATAATTCTTTGAACTGATTATGTAACGGTCTGATCTTCTTTTCTTGTAACGACTTCATTAATGATGGAGTGCTTATTAAATCGAGCTGTGTTGTAGAGGTCGTGGTTTCATAATGTATAAACTTCTTTAAGAATGATGAGTAGACTTCTTTGTAGTTATTTCATAATGTGCATGTGATCGCAAGTTGATGAGGTCGAGTAAATGTAAGATGGTCGAAGATAGGGCTTGAGTTTGAGATCCAGAATAAGCCACTACAGCTGCCCCCTCTCAGTCAAGAACATGAGAAACTTTATGGGTGAGTGGTGTTGGCTGAGAAGCCTCATTAATACTGTATTTAATATGCAAGGATCATTTCTAAGGTTTATTTACAAATATCTATTTGTGGTTGTTTGATTCCATAGAACCAATGGTTCTGGTCAATAGTGTTATATAGGAATTTTGTCTGACGTTGTGAATTTGGAATGTCATCTTTAAAGGTAATTTACAGTATAAATAGTACATTGGCTGGCTGTTATAGGTATTATTCACTAAGTATTTCTCTGACTCCATAACTTCGGGAACCTTTCTTCTCTGTACCTTTGTTTCTGTTAAGAGGATGGTGACCACTAGATGACAATCTTGGGAGGCTAGGATTCTGACGAAGGTGGAGGAATTGCAGCTCTAATACTTTGGAAACCAGTCTCTGAGTCTTCCTTCGCCAATTCTGTTACATCCTTCCTACAATGGTATGACATATGAAAAGGTGGAGGCGGATGCCGACTATTATCAAATGGTACACTTTCATGATCTGTTGACATCAGAAGAAGAGTACATGAATGGGATGCGTCTGCTAACGGAGGAGGCTATTTCAACTGATGATGAAGCGGTAGGCATTCGTCGAAGGAAGTCTCGCTGGTACCCTGCTTGTGAGTGGGTTCTATAAAAAATAAAACCCTTCTTCTTTCTCTGCCATATAGGGGTGGTGGGGGTTATGGTGGAAGAGACGGTGGCGGAGGATATTTTTCTTCCACATAATCATTGTCTCTTGTCGTGAAGAAGATTCTTCTCTTGAAGGGTGGTTCAGGCACTGAGACCTTAGCTTCCTCAATGATTTCTAGTTCTTGGACTACCTGGGCCGTTAGTATAGAAGAACAGTGCTAAAAATTATCAAGTAATATGGCATGTAAATCGATCTGTAGAAATGTCTGTAAGACTTGTTATTGGTAAGAATTATTTTCTGTCAGCAATATATTCGAGCTAATGGAAATTTTTTGTTATGTCTATTATTTTGTAATTTGAACTGGAAAAGATAAGTTTAGTATACTTGATGAAATATCTTGTGTGATAAAGCAGAGTCAGTAAATGAGAATGGTAATTTAAACTATTGATGGATGTGAAAGATAGTAAAAATAACAGAAAAAAATTTAGAGGTCAAAAAATATGTTGTAGTGTGATAGACACTTGTGTCGAACTGACAGAGGTTTATTGGTACAAACTATCAGACATCAAACTGTGGGAGAATTGTTTTGAATGGATTGAACTGTAGTGAACTTGGTATGTATATCAGTGAGGATATTGAGAAGTGAGTTTGAAAAGGGTAGTTCAAATATGTAAGGAGGTCGTTTGGTACAGTCACAAATAGGTGGCTTGTACGATTGTACTAATTGAGATGAGATTGAGATGCTTATATGTTGTTGATCTTGTAAATGTGAAAAAAATATTTTTGTCTAACTGTTTGTAGGATTTGTGATATGCCAATATGGAGTTATGTGAACTGACTGTAGAAGTGCCGAGCTGTTAACTTGGAATTATGCTATAGTCTTTAGTATAGTTATTCTATTCAATATGCGTACTTCCGTATACTAGGTTGGTAAAGTTCCAACAAACTATGTCCTTTGGTAGGAGTTTGAGTATGCAGCTGGCATGTTATAAATATCCTTTATAGGTGATAGGGGATGTGTAGTCCGTACTGTAATATCCTGGTAACTGGAGTGCTTTGTAAAGCTATTTTGGAAAATGCCTTGATGCAGGTAGGTGAATGATATCCTCTTGTAGGTGCTTGGTTAAATCTACTGCTGGACGCATTTAAATATTTTGTGCAAACTCTATCTTTGCTGATTTATCATCTGTGTGAAGCACGTGAATAAGAGCTGAGGATATACCTCTTAGAATGGAAAGTACTAGTTGCCAAAATATTCTCGAAATTCTGCCAATATCCTTATTTTCAAAATTTTGTTCCCGTAAAATATATCTTCCCTTAAAATCTGTTGGGTAGATGACATTAGTGGTGTAAATAGATTTTCATGCTGGCTATATAAGATATTGATCCTTTGATACTATGCCTTGTGCTCTGCAATAGTAAATACTTGTTGTTTGTTGATTAGAAGTTATCATGGTGAGGACACGTTCTCAGTGTCTTCGTCATGCAGTGGAAGGTAGGCTAAACATCAAGGTGGTTGAACTCCATGAGCGGTACTTTTGCTTGCTGCCCTATAATCCTATTTATTAGAGTTGCCATTGTAGCTGAGCGGCTTGGAAGACAAAGGTAGGTCTGCAGAGTCTGACCGTTACTTCTGGTGTGATGTGTTCCGTGAGTTGCTGCTAGATGCAACCCTGCAAGAAGTAGCTGTTTGAGAGATTGTACAGGATAAACTGGCTGAAGAGGATGAGAGGGCAGCAGGAGGGGAAATAATTCTATGTGGTGCAGTAAATCATCCGGGCAGCTTTAAATGTAACTATATGTGATTGTAAGCTCGAACTTTGATAGCTCAAAATGAAATAAATAATCTGTTTGCAGTGTTCTATATTTTTATATTTGGTGAATCTGAATTGAATCTGCGAACTGAAAAACTAGGATCAATATGTTTGTTGAACAGGGTATGCGGCAAATACTATGGATTACAGCTGTCTGATTCTAATAGTTGTGCAGATAATTTCAAAATTTGAATATCTTGCTATTTATAGGAATGAC
Source organism: Kingdonia uniflora (assembly GCA_014058105.1). Lineage (NCBI taxonomy): Eukaryota > Viridiplantae > Streptophyta > Magnoliopsida > Ranunculales > Circaeasteraceae > Kingdonia > Kingdonia uniflora. The sequence continues at coordinate 3,785,207 of JACGCM010000622.1, forward strand.
GTATATTGTGGTACAATCTTGGCTGAGTATAAAAGCATGGTGATGGATCGTGTAGATTATCTTGGGAAGGTGCGACAAAATTGTTTAATGGCTGAAGGCAGATATAGACGTGATAATGGTAAACGTTATCACAGAAGTCATGATGATGATATAAGGCAAAACAACATGTCTGTAGAGGCAGTAGGAGTGACCGACATGTGTCTGAAAGAGCCGCCACTTCAAAGACCGAGGGAGAGTATTAAAACTCGTCACTCTATTCCTCATAAATTATCTATAGTTATAAAAAGAGAAAAGTGGTATAACTAGTATTTCTAGAGAGAGAAGAAGTTTGAGTTTTGAGTATAAGTTTGTAGATAAACCTTCATCTGGGGAGAGAGAGTTGTTATTGAGATAACGAAAATAGTTAATCTTTGTGAAAGGTGTTGGAAAAGTAGAAGATTGTGGGTCTTCTAGTACAGGTTAGTAAATTTTGTTCCTCTATTTGATTATATTGTCTGGTATTCAGTGTATATGTTTATTTGTTTATTGCCTTTGTATATGAATGATTGGGGATGTGAAATTTAGGAATGTAGGGGGCTAAAAAATGATTGTGTGACTGTTGTAGTGAATATTGGCAAAAGCTTTTGGTATGGTAACATATTCTTAGAAAGAGAAAACTATTTTGTTTGAGAAGAAGAGGGAAAGTTGAAATTGATTTTTTATTTTTTTGGAAAGTTTTAAAAATAAATGCCTTGACTGGGTAAAAGAGTATAAGTGAGGTTTATCTCTGCTGTGTATGTGGTATATCATGTAAATATATACGTGTTGAATCATAGAGATAGAAGGAGTAATATAAGATTATTTGTACCTGTAGGTCCAGTATGCGTTCAAAAAACTTAACGCTTATGAGTAAATATATAGTGTCATCCAGTTTAGAGGAAACATCATCGTCAGGTAGAGAGGACGATTGGGGAGACATGGAGGGGACAATAGATAGGTAGGAAGTTACTATAGGTGTAGGGGCTGATATACCCAGTGAAGTAAGTAATATTATAGGGGAAGATGATATAAAGGAAAAAAATAAGTCATTTTACATATATCCAGAGGGAGTAGATGTAGGAATTTTTTTTTATGAAATTTAAAAAGAAGTTAAAAGGAGAATGGGGAAATTATGTAATGTAGCAAGGTCTATGGTTTAGGACCTCAGTACCAGGAAAGGGGAAAAAGAGGTACACTATCAAGTGCCCAGTCTAGATTTATGGAAGAGGGAAAAAATAATTGGTGAAGATGTAGAGATTACGTATTATAATGGGTTGGGTAGGAAGGTCCGAATGATGGTTTTTTGTGCTATCTGAACCAGGTCGCATATAGCTTTAGGATTTATTTGACCTTTTTCTAGAAATGGATTATGAATACGTTACAGTGCTGCCCTGCTCAATTAAATGGGAATGTTTTTGAGATGATGAGGGTGTATAAGGTGCTGAATAAGAAGTGGAGAGAACACGGGACTGCAAAGCAGTTTGTAGTAGCTGACGTACTGAAGTTTTACAAAATAAAGTTTGTCAAAGTCAGAAATAGCGGTTATCTGTTTAGTAACTCTGCTAGGCCAAAGTTTTTTAACTTCGAATCTGTTGGTAGGCCGTTGAATGACTATCTTATATGGCTAGGGGGAAATTGTATACAGGTTTCAGATGAACAACATCAGTTTGTCTTTGAACTGCTAATACTTTTCTTAACTTTATTTCAGGTCCTGATCCCAAATTCTTCCCTGATAATATGAGCTTGTTTGACTCTATAGCTCTCGAATAGGTCAAGTTGAAGCAAGTTCTCGGAGAGGTAAATAACCGTAGGGATAAAAGAGTGGAGTTTAGAGTACCCAAAGTGCAACGAGCTTACAAAAATTGAGCTTTGGCTGAGAAAGTTGTGAATAAGACTTTTCTACCCCTAGGGGATTTGACTGATATCCCTCCACCTCTACCAGGGACCACGAGTGGGGTGCAGAAGATCCGGAGGCCGAAAAAGACAATGCCAGACTATTCTCATTTTACTGTGGGGGTTAACCAAGGAAAAGAGGGCGATAATTAAGCTGGCTGTTGCGGGTTTGGTGAAGGAGAAAACGGTGATCGAGGTGGCTCTTCTAGAAGCAGAAAAGAAGTTTTTCAAAAGGAAACAACCCGAGGGTGAAGGTGGTGACCCAAATCAGGCTAGAGTTGTAGCCAAGCTGAGGGTCATGGAACACAGGTGTTTGAAGATGGCGGGGACGGAGCCGAGGAAGCTCGAGGCTATATTTCAAAAGTAAATGGTGAGTTTACATATAAATCCTCTCTTTTTGTAGTATTATGATTGATGTATGTGTTACTGACTTCGTGCATTATTGGCAGTTCTTGAAGCTGGTAAAAGGGGCTGCAGCTTTTATTGAGAAGAGAAACCAAGAGTATGGAGTGCTTACTCAAAAATTTGATGCTCAACCAATTCGAATAATGGAGCTCGAGGAGGAGCTAAAGAAGGATAAAGAGAGCAAGGTCGAAGAGTTGAAGGCTACTGAAGAGTGGTATGCGGTATTGTCTGAACGCGAGGAGACTCTATCGAAAGCTTTTGAGGAAGTATCATTTGGTAGGAATAATATGATCCAATCCTACCGACATGATAGATTAACTGCAGCTGATATTGATCTAGGCCTAGCGGGTAGGTACTAGGAGATAATTTTTGCTTCGGATGCGGAAGACGAACTGGTGGATGATGTTGTTGTTATAGTGAACGTACCTCCTCTTCAAACTAAATAGGTTTGAGCTGCTGGTACAGAAGTGGAGCCTTCGTCTGAGGTAGAGACTAGCAAGAACATTTAATTATATCATTGTGGTATCTTATTTCAAACTATTTTGCTATGTTTTAAATTTGATGAGACTGTTTTCTATGGTTTGAAACTATTAACTTTTGACAGTCATAAGTTTATTATACCCTATTTGAATATTTGTTTGATAATAGAAAATTTATAATTTGTATAGGAGATAAAGCAGTTGAGAAAAACTATTACCACCCTGGAGAGACCGTTGAGTAGAGCGAGGGATTCCGCGACTCGTATTCGACAAGTATTAAATAAAACTGTGTATGAGAGAAGGCAGTTTAAAACTAATTCGGAGAAAAAATTTAAAGAATTATATGATCAACAATGTAGATATGCAAAAATAAAAATAGAGAGGGATGAGGTTTTTAGAAAAGAGAATGAGAGAGGGGTCTTAGTTCGAAAGCTTAAAGACTTAACCTGTTTTACTGACCCAAGTGATAAAGCTTGGAGTCAGAAGATTTTGGTAACTCTGATATTGTATTTTGAGGCCGTTGTAGATAGTGAGCGGGGTTTAAAAGAGGCTTATGTAGAGTTCCTAAAGGAAATATATATAGTGCCTGACCCAGCTCGAGTTATATTTTTAGTTCAAGAGGCACGTAATTGTCATAGTGTTGAGGTAAAATGTCTCAGCTCAAGCCAGTGCCTGTCATATAGGGTGATGTAGGTCCCTTACCTGATGCTCTTGGCTTTATGTAGGATCGAAGAGCAATGAGGATTTTTTTTTTCAAAATAAGGAAAGAGTATATAGAGGTGCAAGGTAAATTAGGGTGTAAGTTAAAGGAGTTGTAAATGTGCTGAAGCAAATTATGGAGCAAAATACCTCTCTGGAAAATCAACTGTCAAAAGAAACAACTGGTAAAAAGAAGGTAGAAGGAGACTTGAAAAAGTTGGGTGTATTTCAGAAGGATACATGTAGGCATCTTCATAGATCGAATATGATGTTGAAAGAACATTTGTATCAGCCACGAGCAAAGGTTGTAGCTCAAACGGACCATGAACGCCATATAGTGAGTATGATTGAATTTTATGGAGGGGAGTTGGCAAGGGAACGAATTTTGGAAGTACGTAATGGATTGTAGGAAATACTTTGATGTAGAGAATAAAATAACTGGAAATATGTGCTTTACAAAGGATAAGGAGAAAACAAGTATTGAAAAACCAGCTCCTAGATTGGCATCAAATTTGTCAAAGGACGATGAGGAGGAGGCCGAGAGCTTGATACCTCGGTCGCGGCGAAAGCAACGCCAACAAGAAGTGGTGACCTTTATAACACCATTAGATGTGCAGGTAGATAGGTTAAAGAGATTGGGGAATAGGGGGCAGTCTTCTCGTAGCATAAGGGTGTAAACTATTTATGTTGCTTCCCATCTTACATACCCGTGGGATATTTGTATATTGTTTGGATGATAAATTAATCTATTATGTTTACGCAGATCAATTGTATACAAGTAGTTTATCGTCACAAGATCGATCATACGTAACTGTTGTGAGCAAAATTGTGGACTGTGATATGTAAACTGTAATGGCCTAATTCAGTTAGCTCAAAATGGCTTGGAGTTAGCTTTTACACCAATGTACCTGTGACAAAACTAATATAAAGCAAGAAATGACACAAGTGATTTAGCATGGAAAACCTTTGAATAGATAAAAAATCCACGACCTCGAGTTGAAGGTTTTAATAACAGTAACTTTTATTACTTGAGGCTGATATATTATTACAAGTGATCTTCCAAACTAGAAATACTTGATCTTGTGAATAAGAAGTTTTTCTTGGAGGTTTTTTCTGGTGTCTATCTTCAGCTTTTGTCTCTTCTGGAACTTCTTCTTTATATAGACCTTCCCTATAACTCATTATCGTGCTGAAGCACGTTCTTTGAATAATAAGGTAAATTGTGGCTGACTGTGTAATTATTGAATTCGAGGGAGACATGTGTTTTTGACTTGTTCATATTCTTTTATTGTGCTCGATCCACCTTCTTTATCAGTTTGTAGTTTAGGTGGCACTGCTAGCTATTTAATGTCATATGTGGAATGCGTGAGCCTAATATTGAGGTAGTTTTAATTGGAGGTAGTTCGAATTGGGTTAGGTCGAGGGTAACAGATAAAACATCCTTGTCGCAACCAATTACTTCACCAAATGGGTCGAAGTAGTACCGCTGTGCCGAACCAGAGAAGAAGAAGTTATCAAATTTTTATGGTAAAACATCATCACTCGCTTCGGCTGCCCCCACGTGATTTGATGCGACAATGGTCCCCAATTCATTGGCAGCAAAGTTAAAAACTTCCTCCAAAAACACAACATCATTCTTTCATCCTCCATACCTTACTATCCCCAAGGCAACGGTCAAGTCGAAGCAATCGACAAAACCATTATCGATGGCCTTAAGAAGAGAGTCGATGCAAAGAAGGGACGATGGGTTCAAGAGCCACAACATGTCCTCTAGGTCTATCAAACAACCCCAAGAAAGTCTACAGGATGCACCCCCTTCTTCCTAGCATATGGAGCCGAAGCTATATTACCAACTCAGCTTGAAGTACCCACTCGAGACCCTAACCTCCCAGACGAAGATAATGAGTTTGAACTCGCATGCTATATGTTATGGATCGATAAAACTAGAGACCGAGCAATCGCCAACCTTGGCCGCTGCCACACATCACTTCAAAAATCCTATAACAAAAGAGTTCGACCACAAAGTTTCAATATCGGAGATCTAGTACTTCGACGTATCAACCAATCTACGAAACCTCAGAATGCCAGCAAGTTAGCCAAATCTTGGGTAGGACCTTATGTCGTTTACGATAAAATAGATAAGGGTTCTTATTACTTAATGACAGAAGACGAAGAGCCTTTACCAAACCCCTAGAACACAATGCTGTTGGTTTCCTATAACAGGCCATGTCTCCAACCATGTATAACTGATGTAATCCAGAACATTCAATAAACAAGTTTTTCAACCCTTACTTCGTCTCCTGTTTCATTTTAAATTTCTTGGTTTAACTTAGGTATCATGTCAACCTTCGACCCGACTGGTACTTGAGGGTAATCTTGAGATTGTTCAAGCTCCCAAATTCGAGCAAACTCTAGGGGCAAGGATGGTCGCAAGACCGGACCCTCGGGGATGCATTAGGGGCGATCAGATATGCTTCGTTGTGGCTAAGGCCTTCGAAGTCCAGTCCTTTTTTTGGTTTACCCCGGGTATCATGTCTACCCTCACACCGACTGATACTTGGGGGGGACCTTGAATTGCTTAAGTCTCCAATTTCAAGCAAAATCGAGGAACAAAGATGGTCGAAAGACTAGACCCTCAAGGATGTATTGGGGGAGATCACATATATTTCATCCAGGCTCTAAAACCGTCGAAGTCCAGTCCTTTCCTTAGTTTATCCCGGGTATCATGTCCACCCTCGCCCTGACTGATACTTGGGGGCAACCTCAAACTGCTCATGTTTCCAACATTCGAGCAAACTCGAGGGGCACGAATGGTCGAATGACCGGACCCTCGGGAATGCGTTGGAGGCGATCAGATATTGCTTCTCTGTGGCTTAGGCCTTTGAAGTCCAGTAAATTTTTGGGTTTGCTCTAGGTATCACGTCCCCTCGGCCCGACTAATACTCGGAGGCGACCTGGAAATTTTTCAAAAAAATTTCAACATCGCTGTGGCTACGGCCTTCGATGTCCAGCGGAACATGCAGAGTTAGATCTAAATATCTTCGAAAATTGTCAGGATTCGATCACATTACAGTCATTCACACAGCAAAGTATACGCAATTACTATATACAATTCTATCAAATATAACGAACATTCAACACATTATCCATCTGAGGAACAATTGTAGTACAATTCAAAGGTCAATCATCAACAGTTCAAAGCAAGCACAATTAACAAAATACGCATCCAATTTCTAACAATTCAAGGTCAGAGCAAGATAACACAATCAATCAGAAAATCAGACATCAAATCAGAAGTTCAGAATTAATTTATGCGGAATTCACTTCAGAAAATATGCATCAATATGTTCAACACCAACTTCAGAAGTTCAACAGATAACAAAAGCACAAAAAACTTTTCGAGTTCAGAAACTAACAGAGAACAACAACATCGTTCAACATATTACAACTCAACATCATAATCAGCAGAAGAAGAAATGAACCCCCAACCCCAAATACCTCATATCGGCGCGATTACACCCTTCTGCTCCATAGATCCCCCAGCAATCACACCCTCAACGGCCTTATTCGAACCTTCGACAGCCAAACCATCAATAGTTCCACCATCGGGCACTCCAACATGAGAAGTCTCCGCACCACCCCCAGTACTTCTAACTGCCTCATTAGCAACGCTCACCTCTCTTGCCTCCATCTGCAACTCATCTCCCTCAACAAGTTTCGGAGACACAGGGTACGGTTGCAATGTATTGGGGTCATACCCCTTCTCATCTATAAAGTTTTTTAACCTAACATTATTCTTGTATTCGCCATCATACTGCCGCTAGAAATTCACCTTCAGTTTTACTTTCTTCCTCTCACACGCTGCAAGCTTTGCAGACCACTCTCGCTCCAGCCTCGACAGCTGCAACTCGAGCCTCTCATCATAAGAGTCAGCAAATACCCCCAGATCTTGCTTTAACTTCTTGACTTCCGACACCAAGGATGCCTTGGTCCCACGGGAGAGAATCATATTTTCCTTTGCTTGTTACAATTTTGCCTTTACTGACTTCATTGCCTTGTTGCAAGTTTATACCCAAACATCCGTCTGCTAAAATATTCAAGCAGTTAGTGCATCTCGAAACTCGAAGAATATGAAAGAAATCTTAGAGTATCACAACAGAAAGCCATATATAGTTACCTGAAACATGTGCCTCAACCATCGAAGCCTGCTTAGCCACAGCCTGCTCCTGTCATTCAGCCTCCGTCATCTCCTCGTCCTCCTCCAGTGTATCATCCTCCCCCAGCACCCTACGCCTTTTACGCTGGACAACCTTCAATTGCTGCACCTTTGGGGCTTCGAGGGCCACTCGGCTTTTCCCTTTCCCAGTTTGAGTTGTTACCGTCCTTGGCCTCAATCTCAAAGTATCACCAGCCACTTCGAGCACTGGCACCACCTGGTTCGATCCCCTGTGCAATCTCAGCACACACTGGTAATTCCTTGGCAACTCTTCCCCTCCCATTTCTTTTTAACCCTTCAAAACACCTTCGCCTCTTTTTCTTTTTGATGGATTTGGCGTAGCGGGTACGCTTCAAAGTAGGGAATCCGCCTTCATCTTCCTTTGCCATTTGATTTTAAGCTCGTCAAACACATAATTTACCCAGTCTTCACTAGCTTCGAGCAGAGAATTAATATAATTTGCCAGATTGTCCCAAGACAAACTCTTCGGACCTGTAGAACAAAATAAGAAAACAATTATCACTTATTCCAGATATACATCAGCAATAACCCTTCGACCAAAAACTTACTTTCATTGTATACCCTATGATGAAATTTATAGGGGTCACCCTCGTCTATATTCTCGTAGTTGCCCCTTACTATCAGTAAATCTTTATTCCACCCTCGACCCATCGAACACAGATCAAAGAACCAAGGTTTCTCTGGGTGATATTGGATGTGATAGGTCTCTGGGTTCTAACTCGCCTTATTCGAGTAAAAGGTAATAATGTCAAACCACTTAATCATACTTCAACCCTCACTAGACAATTTTACATTCATCCCCTCTATAACCCTCATCATCTCATAAAAATTCCCGTTCATTTGTACCGGAGTAACCCCCTAGAAATTCAGCACTTCTTTCACAAGTTTTCGAAGAGGAAGTTCCATTCCCAATCGAGTCTGACTTCTATAAGCCATAATTCCTTCATCCATTGGGTCCATAATTTAAAGGTCAACCCTGCCCCCGCCACACTTAGATAGACACTCACCTTCGACAGTTCTAATTTGGCGGCAAAGCGATCTAACCTCATCCTATCTTTAGCCGAAACGGAACCTTCAACCCTATCCGACTCAGTCGAATCCCCACTATTGTCACTCTGTACTTTATCTCCATCTCCACCACCTGAAGACCCTACACCACCCTTCTCCCCCCATACTGTCTCCTCCTCATCACTATCCTCAGTTACTATCGTCCTTCGATGCCTCCTAACCGAAACCCCTCCTCAGCCGGCAGAACCATAGACAATGGAACTTCGGTTACCACATCTAACAGTTTTAAGTCACTACCTTCATCCATTGGGTCCCGACTAGAAATACTACTTCAAATTCTTCGATCTATTTATCTATCAGTCTCCGTCTCAAAGCGTGATGGTTATCCATTTTAACCTACAGAAGAAGAGGCACGCAATTAGATCAATAAATTCGACAATTCCGTGTCCATAATTCCTATCCCATCTACCCCCTCCAGAAATTTATCAAAACTTTGATCTCAAACCCTAGACCTTCTCAAAACCATCTCAAACCCCAGAATGGGTCGAAACCCAGCCCATCAGGCCTCCTTACCCTCGAAGTTAACTTCCAAACCCCAAACACAGAATGTCCTACCAATACTCTCAACAGGGAAAAACAAAGTAAAGTGGGCAGTGATCAAGTGGCTTACCTGTGATTAGTAGTACTACCCTCAAGCTAGCAAGATCAAAACAACAAATGCAGCAACCACTCCCAAGTTCGAAATGGCGTACGTTCCCTTCTCCTCACACTATTTGATTTTTACAGTAAACTGTACGGTAATAACTCTCCTCATACTTATATATCTTTTAAAAAACCAAAAACTGCCTCGATTTTCTAACCACTATCATTACCACGACCCCACTACCCTGGCTTTTTGGCTACAATGTGCTTTGACTAATGTACCCCTCTTCTCTCCTACGTGCGAACATCATCCTCACTTCAAACTGCCTACAAAAAGTTAAAGCTTCTTGAACCTTCTTTCCCCCCACTCAAAAATAAACAATCAAATCCAAATAGCCACATCGTAACCTTTTCCGTAATACGAGAAAAACATCATCATTACTTTTTGCACACTACCCCAGGCGTACGTACCAGTCTGACAAACTAGTCGTCTGGGCTGTCAGAACGGCTTGTCAAGTCAAGCATAACCTTTGACACAATCCCCGATCTCGAGTACTCGACCAGTTTACGTCTCAAACAAATCCTTGACAGATTGCCTCCAATTCGCTTATTTTATAGATCTACCTTCGACATACGGCACATCTTTCAATTTAAAGCCTCGTGCTACCCTTATTTCTGCAGAATACCCTTCGACCGAATATAATCATAAAGTTTGATCATTCAAGAAATATATGCTTACAGATAATGTTTTCAGCTTTGATACACTGTATCTTTCGCTTCGACAAATTCATTTTCACCTTCGAATAACACAAACAATACATTTCGACAGTGATACTATCAATTCAACAACTCAAGATACTATGTCCAGAATTCAGATTATATTGCCACTACTCAAAATTTGGCAAAACAAGTTATTCCAAGAAACTATTTTTCATTCGCAGAGAAAGAAAACATTACAAGCTTCGTACAGAGAAAATAGAAAAGAAACAGAGCAGAGGACAACAACAAAAAGAAAACATAAAATAGAGGACCCTATTTGTCAACGGGATGCTCCTCTTTAACTACAGCCGCTGCATCGTCATCGCCCTCGTCCACTATATCCTCTACAAAGCCTCCGAGAAGAGACAGCCGATGGCAGGGTAACGACCCATCATCTGTACTATTCCCCACCAGTATGCGAAGGGCATGCCAGAGATTAGTGCCCTGAGTTCCACCTCAAAGTGGTCTGGCATTTCAGCATCAATATCCTCCTCTATGCTGAACCTCCGTTGAAGGCCCAACAAAGCTTCTTGGATCCTCCTGGCCCTCACTGCCGCTTGATCTTCCTCAACGGGTACACTTTCAGCCATGATGATCAAAGAAAATTAAAGAAATAGATGAAAAGAATGTTGCAAGATAGATGAGGAAATTCCCCCCACCCTACCCCCTTTTATATCTACAAGCACACTACAACTTTCCTCTTCCCTAACTGAATTAGTGGCAACCTTCAATTTCTCACCTCAAAAAGTCAACAACCAACCCTTCCAACTTTCTAGGAGTAACTAATTCATCGGTACCTGCATTTAAACTTCATTCCCGAGGACTTTTAGTCGAGCATACCACCAGCATCAAGCATTCGGCCATTATAACCATCGATTACCACAACAACATCTCATCATACCTTCGACCATAACTACTTCAAAGCATCATAACTCCGATCATTATAACCTTCAATCATCATTACTTTCGAGCATATCATTATACCTCGTGCCTAGAAGAGTATTCATCTACATTATCAATCAAACACAGTAACACAAGTGTGCAAAAAATATTTTTTCCATTTCAAATATCTGATCAAACAAACAGATTACGTTTCTACTACCCCCCCAAGCAAAAAAAAACCTCGCACAGAAAAACAAAAAATGTAAAATTACAAATATTTACCGTAACAACCAGTAGCCCTACTTCCGGAAGGTCCAACTCCGCTTGCTGTGTTTTAAACCTCGATGATCTCTTCTGCACAGACAAGATTTTTGGCCAGAGCCATCAGGAAGAGATAGCGCCTCTCAGCAGTTATAAAATGAATATACAGATGTTCCCACAAATAGGCATAAGGATCACCATTGATAAACTCCTCAGGTCCTACTTCCACAAGGTCGGGCATGTCCCAGTTCAGATCATGTTGCCCAAAAAACTTCACATGCAGTTTTGCTATTTTATGCCCCACACGATGATCGCGGGAGAACCCCATCCTCTTCTGGTAACGTGTGTTTGGCGTGGTATCCATTCAAATATTCAGAATAAAAAAAACGAGCAGAGAATTATTACAAATGGAAAAGGATACAGTATCCCTACACAATAACCCATACTTATAGCCCTCATTTCATTTATTACCCTAAAACTACCTGTACCTCTTACATACCCTCTTTTATTACTAACCCAAAAACCAACAGTTAAACCGCTCAGATTCCAAGACCAAATAATTTTCTCAGCGAACACCTCTCCACCTGGCTTTGAGACCTTCGCTGAGAGGGGGAAAATGTAGTAGCCTACTCGCAGCCTTTGACAGACACTCGAAGCCCACTTCACAACCTACTCGAATGTATCAAAGCCTACTCAATCCCTAAAATAGACCTCCCAGAGATCCGTTGGAGTGAAAGCTTCAACACCAGACAAAGCCTCGAGGAGGGATTAACACATCGCATCAGACATTCTTCGACCATATCTACACATGGTCGAAGTGTGACAAGACAGACAGTCAGCTCACCAGACTAGCCATCGTAATGATTGGCCTTTATAGCTACAGTAACAGGCCAACCACTGCGCTATAGTGCCGAAGTACAGAGATACATTAGACACCTGTCACAGTGGCAGTGTAGATAGAACCGACGCCCATACTTTACCGAGATTTTCTGACAGTAATCCTGTAATCCGGACCCACACTTGGTGACTCAGCTTCTTATAACTCCGTAAATAGAGGAGAGGGGAAACCAAGTGGGGGTTAGAAGAATCATCTCCAGCCTCTTACATTTTACTTTTGACCTTACTGTACACTTTGTATTTGAACCCTCTATTTACTCTTTAGTAATATAATTTATCTTAAAAATCCCCATCAGAGGTCGTAGAGAGTCACATTCGGGCCTCTACGCAAGTATTTGTCTATAGTTAGTTCCTACTTTAGACCAATCGCTTGTCTTCCTTTGATTGAAGATCGATTCTACATTGTAAGAGCCAACTTCACCTCTAAACGAAGTTAGGTCCCTACAAACTTCACCTGTTGTGGAGGCGTCGACTTCTAGTCGTTCGACTGAGTCTGAGAATTTAGTATCTGATAGGGAGGACAAAATAGGAGTTGTTTAATTTCTTGATTTCCCTGGACAATTGGTATCATACCCTTTGAACTTTGATGTGTTTAGAGAGTTTTGTAAATCCAAGACTCTTAAAGGGGGAATATGGGGTAACTTTGTAGAACATGCTGGCAGGAAATTTAGAAGTTGTATTGTAGAATATGGGGAGGAGCATTTCTTTCTGTTGCCTGATTTAGAGAAGGAGAAATTGGATAGGCGGGTAGACAAATCAATCTCCTTTGAGTACTTTGATGGAAATGTCAAAGGCGACCTGGAAGAAGGCTTTTTGTGTTACCTGTCTCAGTTAGAGTATGGGTTGAGTTTAGCCCTTAACAATCTTAGGAGAGGGATAATGAATATTATAGGAGCTTGTCCTGTCCAACTTAATGAGAATATGTGGGAAGTGATAAATGTCTGTAAGAGCTTGAATAGGTTGTGGGAGGAGAATGTGGTAAATAGGAGAATCTCTCCCGAAGATGTTTTGCAGTTTTACGGTGTGGAAATTATTTTGCAAGTAGAGGGGCATGCTTCTTTGTGTGTTTGTCTTGACCGCTTTTCTTCAATCTAAATTTTGTAGGTCAAATGTGGAACGATAATGTGATTTGGGTGAAAGGTGATTGCCTTCAGAAGGAAGATGAAAAACCCAACGAACTTCTATATAGGATTGTAAAGAAAAGTAAGTGTAATAGTATATAATATTGAACTGCTGTAATTGAATGTTGTTCTGCTGTTGTTAATGAGTTAATGTTTGACAGGTCTTCAGTCGAAGGTGAAGAAGGAGTCCCTGCTAGATACTGTTGCTCAGGAAGGAGTCGAGCTTGAGGTGGTACTGGGGGAACCTGATATTAATAGAAATAAATGAGCTCACAACAGGTCTAAGAAGGTTTAAAATTTTTAGGTAAAGAGATTAATGATGGGGGTTGGAGCCAGTAGGAAAAATGGGCTGATGGAGAAAAGCGGGTGGCTTTGCCGAAGACTTCTGCATTGGACTTCGGGGATATGCCAGAATCTACTACTTTGAAGCTCTGAAGTTTCTGAAGAAAAGGTTTATGAAGCGTGACTCATCCTCTAGAACCACAGGGAGTGGTGAGGTCGAGGCGGAGGCAAAAAAGAGGAGGGTAGATCCTCTTTCTGAATTGATTGGGGTGAAGGTCGTAGAAAATTAACATGTGGAGGAAGACGAGATGAGAGTTGTGGAGAATAAGGCGAAGCTTACAGCTCGTAAGGGTGTTGAGGAGATGAGAAAAATGGTAAGTTTTGATGATTTGTATGTTTATAAATTTTGTATTGTGACTCGAGCTAAAAATATGTTCGATTTTTTTCTTGTAGGCTGCTCGTCTGATGAAGAGGATCTACCTCAGGATTGATGAGGAAAAAGCTGAGCTCGAGAATGGGAAGGTGGAGCTCAAGAAGAAGGTAGTTTGATTGAATTCTGACCTAGTTCAGGAAGGGAAGCGACTATTATCTGTGAAAGCTGCACATGAGGTGCATATCAGCGAGCTGACAGATAAAATGTAGAAGAATCTGGATGAGGTGGTATACCAGCGCGACATACTTTGGAACTCCTCATGGTAGGGTACTCTAAAGCTGAGGTTAACACTATTATGGAGGGTACCTACGTCGAAGAAGACGAGATTGAAGAGGATGATGTGGCTGGTGTGGTAAGAGGGTTTAATGGTATCTCTCCCCAACCTGAGTGAGAGAACCAAGGGGATGACAATAAGAATCCAGAGGATGAGAATGAGAAGGTAGAGTAAAATTGTTGACTTTATGGCTGTGCGATTATGAGGGGTTTGAAAACTGTAATTTTATGGAATATTGTTTCGCTAGATAAACTTTGTAGCCTAAAAGATGTTTGTAAAAATTGTTTGTAGGAACTTAAGGATATGCGCCTTACAATTGAGGAGTTAAAGAATAAGCTCACTAAGGGAAAAAAAGTCTTAGCGTCCCTGCTGTCTTCGCAAGCGAAGCTACAGGTTAGAGAAGAGAAAGAAATATTTGACTTGTACGTTGTATTACTCAAGAGCTACAAAGTAAAAATTAGATTATAGAGATAGACCAAACGTGCTAATAGTTTTATGGGCAATGGTAATCAACTGTGTATAGATAATATAAAAGTGTTGAGAAAGTTAAAACATAAAAAATGTGCACCTTGTGATTGGAAGTACATGTCATTGTCGTCGAATGGGATCATAATTAGACCTTAAGTCTAGAAGCAGTTTCACAACAGTAGATGTTAAAAAATAGAAATTTTGTCAAGCAATATTCATGTATCATGATTGAATATAATATTGGCAGAGTGTTCTTGAATCGAACTTGATGTATTGTATCTGTAATATAGGTTAAACTGGAATCAGCTCGCTTGAGTGAACAAGAGACGCATCAATATAACCAAGAGTTCGTGGAGGAATTTAATAGGATGAGGGAGGCGACTAAAGATAGAGAGGATCAACATGTTAAGGTATATCTCAAGTTTGTCGAGGTAACACAAACTGTTGATGACCTAACTCAGAAGATCAAGGGGAAAGATGCCGAAATTGGAAGATGGAAAAAGAGCTTGCAGAGGCGAAAGAAGAAACAATGAAGCTCAAAAGCCGTAATGATGAGTTGATGGTAAAGAGTAAGGTGGCGGACATGGCTCGATATTGTATCCAGTCGTTAGAATGGTAAGAGAAAGAGTTACGCCATTTTGTGGCCAGTCTGAAAGACCAAATGGCTAGCAAAATGAATGAGCAAGAACGGAATCGAGCTGATCTAATTAGTACCAAAAGCTAACTGGAACGTCTGAAGAGTAAAATGATTGAGAAGGATAGTGAGCTGGGGAGAGCTCGAGATGATCTATCCAAATCAAAAATTGCGGTAGCGCAGTCGAGTGAGGCTTTACCTGCCAAGGATATAGTTTTCTGGTTGGTGGAAAAGATGATGCGATGAACTGAATGAGGGGGTAGCCCAATTGAAGGCCGATTTGGCTCTGACCAATTTTCTCAGAGATGCTAATGGCTGCTACTACCTATTTTGTGGAGGATGTGAGGAGACTTAAGTTAGAGAGGGATATCTTGCACGACTGTCTGTCAGGAAGAGGATGTATCTGCAGAGCCAATGTAGATCGATGGAACTATATGAATGTCATAGAAATTGAATTAGGTTTTCTACCTACTGAATTGGTGGAGCAAGGTAGGCTTACTATAGCTGCTCAAGCTTAAGATTTTAAGGCTGATCGACCTCCTGTTGTAGGGGAAAGCGTAGCTGACCTCCCATCAGCAGAGAAGAACCCTTAGAATTAGCTTGTAGATGTGACCTGTAGAAGTATATATCGCAAACATATTGAGAGATAAAAGCTAGTTTTACCTTTGCTTTATCTTATGTCTGGTAGAGATCTTTGATTGAAAACTAGTATTACCTTTATTTTAATCGTAGAGTATGTATATATGGGTGATTGAGAGCTAGATTTTCCTTTGCTTTAATCTGTATAGAGTTTGATTGAGAGCTAGTTTTACCATTTGCTTTAATTGGTATACGTCGCAGAAATTTAGAGAGATGAAAGCTAGTGTTACCTTTGTTTTATCTTAATTCTAGTAGTATTCTTTGATTGAAAACTAGTATTACCTTTGTTTTAATCACAGAGTATGTATAGATGGGTGATTGAAAACTAGTTTTACCTTTGCTTTAATCTGTATATAGTTCGATTAAAAACTAGTTTTACCATTTACTTTAATCGGTATGGAGTTCGATTGAAAGCTAGTTTTACCATTTGCTTTAATCGGTATAAAGTTCGATTAAAAGCTAGCTTTACAATTTGATTTAATCGGTATAGAGGTCAATTGAAATGTAGCATTACCTTTGCTTTAATCTATGTAATTTAGTAGAATCTACGTAAGTAGGGAGTAATGTGGGAAAAAAACTTTGAAAGTTTTCATTGAGTATAATAGAATATACACTGTATGGAGATTAAATTCTCACTTTTGCAATGAAAAGAATGAGAATGTTGAACTGAAGAAATGAGGGACTCAACGATAGTACCGCTTTAGACGCCTAGTGTTCCACAGATTTGGGATTCGAACGCCTTACTTCGTCATGAGATAATATGATCCCAGACCAGTTTGACCAATGATGAGGAAAGGACCTTCCCAATTTTTTGTTAGTTTCCCAGTATGTGCTTCTTTTTTGTGCAGTGGGATCTCTTTAAGGATGAGATCATTGATTTGGAACACACTGGCAAGCATATGATGATATTAACCTAGGTTGGCAATTACGTGCTCCCTAGTTTCATCAATCCAGTTTATATTCCAAGCCAATTCAAGCACATTTTTTTTTGTCGGTATGCTCGTGATCTTTAAGTGGATGATGTTATTATGTTAGAATAACTGCTTATGTGCCATAGGCGAGGAGGAATGGGGTACAGCCGATTGATTGACGTGGAGTGGTATGGTATGCCCATAAGGCATGAGGAAGCTTACGTATTCAATTTCCTTTTATCTATGAGCGAAGCCTTTTCTTGAGTCCATCCACGATGGTTTTTTAGTAATTTCGGCTTGACCATTGCCTTGAGGGTAGTAGGGATTGGACGGTGAGTAAATGATATTGTGTTTGTTGAGGAAGGCTACGACTTTCTCACCAACGAACTGTGGCCTGTTATCGATCCGAATCAGGTGGGGGCATCCAAACCGTGTGATTATGTATTCCCGAATAAAAGAGCTGACCTCTTCTTCTCTAGTTTAACCGAGTAGAACTGCTTCCACCCATTTTGTAAAATAATCAGTAGCCACGAGTAGGTATCATCGGTTACTTGGAGTATTAGGAAATTCCCCGACGAGATCGATCACCCACTGTTTAAATGGCCAGAACACCTTGCTTGCATGTAGCTCGAGCACAGGGGCGCAGACCACGTGTCCATGTTGTTGACATGTGCCGCATTTGTGTAAGTAATCTTCTGCTTACTTGCACATGACTGGCAAGAATATTCATTGTGTAATTGCTCTGTTAGCGAGTAATCATCCTGTGGCATGGGAGCCACAAGTTCCTTCGTATAAATCTCTTAGCATTCTGTCTGCTTTCTTTTTGGAGAGGCACTTGAGGTAAGGCCCCGTGTCTGAATGACGATATAAGAAACCATTTTAAACTGTGTAGCGATTCGGGTTCTCAATCACCTATCGTCGCTCTTTCAGATTTGTTAGACGTGGCCCTCTGCATTTGATATTGGGGCCAAGATAAGCAATGAAGGGCTTTCGCCAATCGTCATCTTCCTCTTCATCGCCCTCAAAGTGATCATGCATATAGAATGGTGATCAATGCTGGGGGTTGATATCACTTCAATTTATAGATATATAGCTTCTGTACCCAAGACCCTGGTTAGGTAAGCCAAGGAATCGGCGTGTCTATTTTCACCTCGAGGTAGATACAAGAGTTACTTTTGCAAATCTGCTCATCCTATCGACAATGAGGGTTACATACTCGATCATCTTACCATTCTTCTTGTATTGTTCAAAGTAATGGTGAACAATTAGAAGAGAATCTGTGTAGACTAAAAGTTTTGGGGCGCCGAGCTCGAGCGCGAGGTCGAGTCCATGAATTAGTGCTTTATATTCAGCGACATTGTTGGGGGATTCAAAAATCAATCAGATTGATTTCTCTATTCTATCATTAGAAGGGGTAATCAGTACGATTCCAATTCTGGATCCTGTGGGTCCCGCTGAACCATCAATAAGAGGTCTCCACCCTTTCCTTGTAACCCATTCAGTTCGTTCATCAAATGCTTTGGTGGGTAGATCTTCTATAATTTTGTTTGTAAGGTCAGGATCGTGCTCCTCCCAATCAGGATCTTCCACTAGAAAATTTATGGGAAATCGGCAACGGCCAGACCCTTTTCTGAATGTATTTGTTTGAACTTGATATCATGTTCTCCCAAACTTACTGACCATTGCTGTACTCTTCTTGATTTCTCTTTTTTGGAAAAAACTTTCTGGATTGGGTAGTTTGTCATGACTTTTACTGAATGAGCTTGGAAGTAGTGCTTAAGTTTATGTAAAGTATAAACAAGAGTTAGAAGGAGTCTCTCAATTTTAGAATACCTCGTTTCCGTGGGAGTGAGGGTTTTGCTGATAAAATGGATAGGCTTTTTGATCTTCTCCTCCAATCGAATGAGAACCAAACTGATAGAAGTATATGTAACTGCCAGGTAGATGATCTGTTCCACATTATCTACCGGGGTGCTCATGATGGGAGACTTCCCTAGATTAGTCTTGAGTTTCTAAAATGCTGCCTCGCATTCTGTTATCCATGTGATCTCTGTGCTGAGCTGAACTTTTCCCTGTTTGGTACAACTTCAGAGTAGTGGGAACAACCAACGACAGCGGTCTAAAGATTTAAAAATGAATATGTTGATAGCGGTAATCTTGTCAGCAAGTTTTTGTACATCATTTATTGTCTTTGGAGATGGCATGTTGAGGAGAGCTTGAATTTGATATGGATCAGCTTCAATCCCCTTTTTGATGATGGGATGGCTGAGGAATCGACCTGAATGTACTCCGAATTGACATTTATCAGGATTGAGAATCTAAGAATGTTGAATATTGTGGTGAGATATGTGATGTGGTTGTTTGACTATATGCTATTACACAAGAGATCATCGATGTAGACTTCAACGATTTTCCTGAGATGTGCTTTGAACATAGTCGTCATTAACCGTTAATAAGTCGCACATGCATTCTTGATTCCGAAAAGCATTACTTTATAGCAGTAAAATCCTCTTTCAGTGATAAAAGTGGTATTTTTTTGATCTTATTCCAAGAGAGGAATCTGATTGTATCCAGAAGTAGCGTCCATCATAGATAGTAGTTTGTGACCTGCCATAAAATCAAGAATTTGATGGATAATAGGAAGAGGGAAACTGCCCTTTGGAGTGTGTCTGTTTAGATTGGTGAAATCTACACAAACTCAGACCTTTCCATTCTTCTTTGGTACAGTGACGATGTTGGATATCCAATCTGGATACTTTGCTTCTCAAATGAACCCCACTTTGATCAATTTTTTGATCTTAATGTTGACTTCATCTCGAAGATTAGGTGAGAGGCGTCACTATTCTTTTTTACCACCATGACGTTGATGTTGATGGCCAATTTGTGACATTCCTTGGTCGGATCGATCCCAGGCATCTCCTCGAAAATCTACGTAAAGATGCCTCGATTCATTTGTAAGAATTAAGTGAGAGCATTCTTATCATGTTGGACCGGCTTGGTACCGATAAAAGTACCTCTGCTAGATCTATCAATGTTAACATATTTTACAAGTTCTTTTGTGGAAGGTTGATAATCGATTTGACCACCTTTCTGTAAAATGAATTTCACCAACCTCTGTAAAGCATAGCAGTTGTCAGTAGCTAGGGATCGTAATTTGCCCTGCCCCGGTGGGGATCTGTCTCGTCCCGCCCCATTTGGAAAGGATTTGGGATGACTATATCAGGTATGGGGGCGGGTATGGGATGACCTTGTCTAAATCCGTCGGGGATCAGGGCGGATATGGGGCTGATAAAAAAATCCATTTTCTGCCTCCCCCCGCCCCATATAATAAATCTTACTATAATTACAAATATACCCCTGTATATATAGAAATTTATATCACAACCCTACTCTCATTTTCAACTTTTATCGTCTGTCTATCCAGTCTCCTCCCCAACCGAAACCCAAAAATTCTTGATTAATCACCAATTCTTGATTCTTCTCACCCTAGAATCAATAAAAAATGACAATTGAGGAATTTTTCTTAATAGACAAATTCTTCTCATTTAATTGAATCAATTATTCAGAATCAGGTATGCTCTCTCTCACTCTACTCCATGAATTGAATTAGGTAATTTTTCTCTCTATTCAGTTTGATAGGAGATGAGTCGGATTTTGATAGGGGATTTTCAGTTTGTCCTTCTATTATGAAATGGCATAGAGGAGGCAGTGATTTTCCCTCTATTCTGCAGCTTACTTTTAGTGATTTTCCCTCTATTCTCTGTTATACCACCTGACTTTACGTGTTTGGGTGTTTAGATTTTCCCTCTGTTATACCACCCTTAAGATGATGCCAAATGATGCTTTGAGAAGATTTACCTTATGGAATTAAGTCATGATGTCTTGTAATGTTGGTTTAGCAACCATATGACTGAATTTACTTTTTTTCATGGTTTAGGTTGGAGTTCTTTCTGGTAATATTGGTTTAGGAACCATATGACTGAATTTGTTTTTTTAATGGAATTAAGGCATTATATCCTCTTGTTGGCTGTTGCTATTTGGTATGCTGAAAAGTTTACCATATAACTGAATTTGATATACTTAATTGGTCTTCAATTTTTCTCCATTGTGTTTTGAATGTTCAACCAACAGATAATTGGTCTGGGGAGGGAGAACTACAAGTGTTGCTGAACATTGAGCCCAACCAGCAAATTCTGGTAGGAGATATCATTGATAACTAAGGTGTTTGGCACTAGTAAACACTAAACTCTAAAATTTGGTTAATGAGTATGAATTTTTTTTAGTTAAACGGGGCGGGGATGGGATTAGGGTTTGTAAGACGGGGGCGGATTCGGGGAATCCCCATTTAACTTAAACAGGGATTGGGGCGGGGATGGGATTAGCTCTCCCGACCCAACTCTGCCCCATTGCCATCCCTATCAGTAGCATGATGATTTACCTTGTCATGCATACAGTACGGGCGGCTTTCGATTGGTTCCAATGGTTGAGATGGACGGTATAGCTTATTCTTTGATAGAATTGGAAATATTGCAGAGATTCAGACATTCATTTTTGGGAGGACCGGTTTGGTCAATGTACCGCCTTTCCAAGAGTTGCTTCTGTTACTCTTGGAACGCTTGTGATCACCTTAATCCTCCTTCGGATTATTATTTTGCTCTGTAGGTTGAGCTTTAGTGGTTAGAACGGATTTATTAGATTTATGTCTTTCAAACATTATCCTTTCTAGGTTGACATGCTCATTGACTTTGGTGTTCATGTCCTCCAAGGTCGTTAGTTTGTTGAGGAAGAGGCACTCTTTGGCATTGTAGTCGAGCTGGAGTGCGTTGGTGAAAGCAATAACAACCATTTTTTGATCGAGATTATCTACTTTTTATGCGAGCTCCAAAAACTTCTTTGCAAATGCCTCGAGCTTCTCTTCTTGTATTTGTTTAAGACTAATAAGAGAATATAAATTCTCCTCCTTGTCTTTGTTGTGAGCATATGTCTTGATGAATTGCTTCTGGAGATGATCAAATGTGAGGATGAAATCTTTATGTAGAGAGTAGAACCATCAGAGCGGTTCACCCTGAAGACTTGTTGTGAATAGACGACATTGAATATGGTTGAGATTGGAGTACAATCCTAATAAATTACGCTATTGTTGAATGTGCTCCTTCGGATCGGGGCCTTTGTATTTATGTATATTCAGAGTGTAGAAACCTTTCAGCACTTCCATATCGAAAAACTTTTTAGCAATCAGACTACCCTACAATTTGGTAAGGTCATCAGTAAGGCTTAGAGTCTGATCTTTAATCAACTCCTTGATACGCTGATCCATATGCTCTTGTATAATATATTGACGTGGTTGAAGATTGTGGTTACCGGTACCCTCACTCAAGCGATCACGTACTGGAATTCAAGGTTGAGGTCGTTGTTCTTCCTCTTGATGTCTGGAATATCGGAGGCTTCTACTGATAATAGAGTGAACCTCACAGGCTAAATGAAAGGATGGTTGAGGTTCTTGTTGAATATTTCAGGATATTGCCTTGCCGGTGACTCCCCGAGATCCTAATCTTTCCTGGGTCAAAATTCTAGAGTTCTCTGTGATTTGATCACGATCTCTAGTTTGGGGAACCTGTTGAGTATCTTGCAGAGACTATAATGTAGTTTGTATTATTGTTATCTTGTCTTTATGTCGTTTGAATGATGCCAAACGAGCTTGTCGCTTGGCTTTGAGCTATTTCTCTCGGAGCTCTCGGTCAAGAGTTAACTGACGTTCGAGCTCATTACGTTTTTCGATTTCGGCGTGGAGATTCGCCCGTAGTTCCGTAAGCTGTTCCGGTTTAACTAAAAGATAAAGCTAAATTCAAGTTGCTAGTCCTCTGGAAGTGACCATGATTGGAGATTGACAGTAGAGTGAATGTATGCCTTAGGATATCTTGAAAATATCTTATTTCCCACAGACGGTGCCAAATGTAATGGCCTAATTCTGTTAGCTTAAAATGGCTCGGAGTTAGCTCTTACACCAATCTACCTGTGACAAAACTAATGTAAAGTAAGAAATGACAAAGGTAATTTAGCGTGGAAAACTTTTGAATATGTAAAAATACACGACCTCGAGTTGAGGGTTTTAGTAACAGTAACTTTGATTGCTTGAGACAGATATCTTATTACAAGTGATCTCCCAAACTAGAAATACTTGATCTTGTGAATACAAATTTTTTCTTGGTGGTTTTTTTGTGTGTCTATCTTCGATTTTTGTCTCTTCTGGAACTTCTTCTTTATATTGACCTTACCCGCAGCTCATTATCGTGTTGAAGCACATTCTCCGAATAATGAGGTAAATGGTGGTTGACTGTGTAACTGTTGAGTTCGAGGGAGGCAAGTGGTTTTGACTTGTTCATATTCTTTTATTGTGATTAATACACGTTCTTTATCAGTTCGTGGTTTAGGTGGTATTGTTGGCTGCTTAATGTCACGTGTGAAATCCATGAGACTAATATCGAGGTAGTTCGAATTGGGCTTGATCGAGGGATAGGTACCTACATAAACTATTTTTTATGGATAACTAGTTATGCATATGAAAGTAAATTTTTTATGCAGGTCGAAGAGATTCAAAGTCAGTGTGAAGCGTTGCGTGTTGTGCACGAAAAACTTAACGCTTATTTGAACTTTAACCGTGAAGCATTAAAAAATGCCGCCGAGTTAAATGTAAAAATATAGGCGAAGATGACTGAAGAACAAGGTATAGTGGGTCGCTTGACTGAACAGTTGGAAAGAAAGGAGGTTGAATGAGCCAATGTGCAAGAAAAAAATAGAGAAATTGGATAAGGTTGTAAAGAAAAAGGAGTTGGATATTGAAATTGCTCAATGTCATATAAGTAATATCTCGGAACGAGTAAACCAACAGGAGGTGGAATTAATACCTGCGCAAATTAAAATGGCAAAGTTGATGGCGACGTTGAAGAGAGAAGAATACGATGTTAAAATCTTGCAAGTTTGAATAAATAGGCTAGAGGCAGAAGTAGTTAGTTTGCGAGCTACTGTAAGGAAGGCAGATGAATTTGTTCGCAAGTTTAATAGAATGTGCCAGGCTGCTAATATTATGGAAAAAGAGTTAGAGGAAGTTAACAAGGAACAAACTGAGTTAGTAAAAAAGTATTAGATTAAGATAGAAAATTTAAAGGTTATCGTTCAGGTGTTGGAGTTAAACATTATTGATTATCAAATGGTAATTGGGGAGCTGAACAGTGTGAAGAACAAATTGGAGGCGGATCTTGAGATGGCTGAACGTAATCTTAACGCAGAGGTTATAGCGAGGGATCATAATTAGTTCATTATAGAGGAATCAATGGCTATGTTGGTACAAATGGACGAATTTATGATGGCAATGGAAACACGTAATAAAGCTTTTGTGGATGAAAAATGGGTAATAGAAGATCGCTGTAAAAATTTGGAAGTGATGCTGGATGAGGCGAAGGAAAAAATTGCAGAGCTCGTCGTTCCTGATAATGTTAAGTGTGAGGCAAGTGATATGCATGACAGAGAAATGGCAGCAGTGCTTTGCATTTTTGTGTCCGAGTTCAAGAGACTGGAAAAAGAAAGAGAGACTATTCATGACAGCATGATTACAAATGGTATGACGTATGACATGCGGCCAGTGCGGACTGAGTATTTGGACTGTATTATGTCAAAAATTAATGTTCTGACTAAGATTAAGCTTGATGAAGGAAGACGAATCGTTAATGCGAGGGTACAAGAAATGATGCATCTGCGCCTTTCGAGGTGTGGGGAAAGTTCGCGTGGTGATGCTCTGTCTAAAAGTTTGAGTGATTGAGGAGGCGTTGATATAGTAAAGTGTGAAGGTTGCGCTACAACCAATATTTGACTTATAATAGAATTAGTAATCTATATATATTTGTATCGACCTTTTGATGAACCAATTGTGGTTTTAAAGTCTGTAGTCTGTTAGTTGAATTGGAGAACCAATAGCCGACCTGCAATATGATAGAAGATTAAATTGTCTGAAGTAAATAAACAATCTATAATATAATATAAGATAGAATTGTCTGAATCAATAAATGATCTGTAATATAATAAAAGATCGAATTGTCTGAAACAATAAATGATTTGTAATGTAATAGAATGGGTGAGCCCATTGGTTATCTGCGATATTGTAGATGTGCTCTCTATATAGAAGTACTTCTAAGAGATAGTAGAAAAGTACTATAATGTAGGGAGACCAAACACAAGTATTTCATTGGTGTAAGTTCGGCGAACAAAAATTATAAGAGATAGTAGAAGAGTACCGTATGAAATAGTAAAAAGTACTTTGATATAGGTCGATCAAACACAAGTATTTCATTAATGTAAGATCAACATACAAAATAATAGAGATAGTAGAAGAACACTGTATGAAATAGTAGAAAGTACTCTGATATAGGTCGATAAAACATAAGTATTTCATTAATGTAAGAAAGACGTACAAAAAATGTAAGAGATAGTAGAATGTAAACTGTGAGAGATTGTTATCTACGATACAACTTCAACCTCTTTGTGTTCCAAGGATTAGGGACTCGATCCCCATTTTCTGTGACGAGGTCGTAAGAACCAAGTCTACTTTTGCCGACAATGATGAAAGGTCATTCCCAATTTTCTATGAGTTTCCCAGTATTGAGTTCCTTTCTATTCTTTGGAATTTCTTGTAGGACGAGATCTTTAATATCAAACTCTCTATGATGAACTCATTTATTATTTGACCTTGCTAAAGCCTGATGGTACCTTCCCAAGTTCAATATAGTTTTGTCTCTTGTTTCATCGATCCAATTCATGCTACATGTAAACTAAAACTCATTTTCTTTGTCTGTCATGGTATGATCACGCAGTGGGTGATGACATTGAGTGGGGATAATTACTTTTGTATCATACGCCAATAAGAATGGTGTACATCAAGTCGATACTCAAGGTGTTGTTCGGAATGCCCATAACACGTATGGTAACTCTTGTACCCAATTGCCCTACTTTTTTGTTAGGCACTTTGTTATTCCGTTGACTATAGTTCGATTGGTGATTTTGACATGTCTATTTCCTTATGTGTAATACGGATTTGAAGGAGAGTGGATGATGTTATGTCGATGACTTTAGAACTGAGGAATTATGGTCCATTGTCTATTTTGATGAGGTGGGGGTACCCAAACCGAATTATAATGTTTTCTCATATGAACTTGATAACTTCGTCTTCGGGTGCTTGACTCAAAGGAACTTCTTCTACCCACTTTTGATAACTTGATAACTTTATAGTCCGTTGCTACTGGAAGGTGCTTATATTTTCCAGGTGCAGTTGGGAATTCTCCCACGAGATCGAGGGCCCATCTTTTGAATGGCCATACGACTTTGCTAGAATGAAGTTCAAAAGATGGAGCTCGGGGTCCATGTCATTGAAAGGCATCATACTTGCTCGCATATTCAATGTCTTAAGCTTTCATTTTAGGCCAAAAGACTCGTTGAGTAAGAGCTCGGTTTGCTAAAGACCGTCCTGCCGCATGGGATCAGCAAGTACCTTCGTGTAAATCGTGCAGGAAGTCTTGAGCCTCCTTATCAGATAAACATTGGAGGTAGGGTCCTGTAACCGATTTCTCATAAAGGAGATTATTGCCAACGATGTACCATTTAACATTGTCTATCAAACATCTTCTTTCATTAACATCCTCAGGGAGTTCGCTATCAAATTTGATTTTTGGCCCGATAAATGTGAGGAAAGGTTATCTCCAATCATCTTCGGCCTCTTCGTCGCCCCTAGTAATGGCATTTGAGCTGATAATGTTAATGCTGGGGGTGGATACCACTTCAATTTTCAAATATCGAGCTTCTATTTAAAGGACTCCAGCAAGATAGGCAAGAGAGTCAGAATATTAGTTTTCTACAAGAGGCAAGTGTTTGATTGTAGCCTTCTTAAATCTATTCATTCTGTCAGCTATTGCTGCGGTGTAGTCGATCATCTTTCCATTCTTCTGATATTTATCTGTATAATGGTTCACGATTAATAAAGAATCTATGTAAACAGATAATTCAGGCTCACCAATCTCTAGTGCTATATCTAGTCCGTGGATTAGTGCCTCGTATTCAGTTTCATTATTGGTAGCTTCGAAGTTGAGTCGCATTGATTTCTCAATGCTGTCATTGAAAGGTGTGATAAGAACTATCCCGATGCCTAACCCAGCTAGCCCGGCAGATCCCTGAGTTAAAAGGTATCAACATTTCTTGGATATCCAATCCAATTTCTTTTTGAACTGCTCTACGTTTATCTCAGCAAGATCCTCTTTCCATTCAAAGTCGACTACTGGAAAATCTGCCAAGAAATATACTACTGCTTGCCCCTTTTATAAATGTCATGGTTAAAAACATATATCGTGCTCGTCAAGAGTAACTGACCATTGTTGGTCTCGTGTGGATTTCTCTTGTTTGGATAGGTCTTCGCACAAAGGGTAATTTGTCATTACTTGAACTGAATGAGCTTGGAAATATTGTTTTAACTTCTGCGATGTGTAGACGAGAGCTAAGAGTAGTTTTTTGATCTTAGTATACTGTGTTTCTACTGGTGTGAGAGTCTTGCTCATGAAGTAGACATCTTTTTCCATTTTTTCGTTGAGTTGGATGAAGACTAAGCTGAGTGAGTTATCAGTAACTGTAAGATATATCATAAGCTCCTCTTTTTCCTTAGGTGTATTCATGACTGGTGGTTTCCCCAAGTAGTGTTTTAGTTCCTGAAATGCTGCTTAACATTCTGTGGTCCATTCGATTTTGGGATTCTTTTAAGTTTTTCCTTTCTTCGTTCCTTCTCGCAGGAGGTCGAATAGCCATCGTCATCGATCTAAAGACTTGGAGACAAAACAATTTATTGCTGCTATTTTGCCTGCTATCTTTTGTACGTCTTTCTTTGTTTTTGGGGAAGGCATAAATAACAAAGTACGAATACGATCTGGGCCAGCCTCGATACCTTGCTTGTTAATCAAATGTCTTAATAATTTGCCTGATTGGACACCAAATTGGCATTTGTCAAGGTTTAGTCTCATTTTGTAGGACCGAAGAATTTTGAAGGTCGTATGCAGATCTGCGAGGTGGTTTTCTTTCTTGAGACTTTTACACAGTATATCATCAATGTAGACTTTCATTATTTTCCTAGGATGACCTTTGAACATCTGAGTCATCAGTCTCTGATAAGTGGCTCCGACATTCATGAGGTCGAAAGGCATGACTTTGTAGCAGTACAATCCGTGTTCTGTGATGAAAGTTGTTTTTTCTTGATCTTCAGGCAACAGGGGAATCTAATTGTACTCTGATATGGCATCCATCATGGATTAAAGTTAATGTCCCGCAGTGAAATCGAGTAGATGGTTGATGATATGAAGGAAAAACTATCTTTCAGAGTATGTTTATTGAGATCTGTGAAATCTATGTATACTATGATCTTGTTGTT
Organism: Kingdonia uniflora; assembly: GCA_014058105.1. Lineage (NCBI taxonomy): Eukaryota > Viridiplantae > Streptophyta > Magnoliopsida > Ranunculales > Circaeasteraceae > Kingdonia > Kingdonia uniflora. Next base: position 3,813,604 of record JACGCM010000622.1, read on the forward strand.
TTTCTTTGGAACTGCTACAATGATGGAGATCCATTCGGGGTAATTAGCTTTTCGAATAAAGCCAACTTCAAAGATTTAATCGATCTCTTTGCTGACTTCTTCTCGAAGCCTTGGTGCTAATGTTCTCTATTTTAGTTTGAATGCCTCAGCCTTTTCTTTTAGACTAAGTTTGTGGCAAGCCAAGTTTGGATCAATGCCTGACATTTTAAGGAATGTCCATGTGGAGACGTCATTGTTGTCTTTTAAAAACTGAATAAAAGCATTGCGCTCTGTCGTGGGTAAAATAGTTCCAATGTAGGTACCTCCTTTGTCCCCACTGATTTCGACATATTCAGTAGTTTCTGTACTTGACAGTTGGTTCTCTGAAATGTTCTTTGTAGAATTTTGTAATTGCTATGCGATCTATTATATTGGTAGTTCCGTCACGATAGTAGCAATATTTTTGCAAGCTCGAGCTAGCTTTTGACAGCCTTTGATTTCGTATATGCCACCATTTCAATTGAATCGTAATGCCAAATGATAGGTCGATGGGATAGTTTGAATATTGTGCAGCCAACAACATCCCATGATTATCAAATAATGGGAGTTTGTATTGATAACGTAAAATACTACGTCAACCATTGCCGGTCCAATAGTAATTGGAAGTATGATCTTTCCTATATGTTCTTCTTTAGAGCCCTTGAAACCACTGATATCGATGTCACTAGGCTGTACTTTGTTGGCCAGTCCCATCTGATCGATTGTACTTTAGAAGATTAGTTCGATACTACTGCCAGTATCCACCATCATTGTATGCAGTACGACATTTCTCATTTTTAATATGATCACGAGTGTGTCATAATGAGGAAAGTTGACGTGGTGAATGTCACAATCTTTGAAGGAGATCCCTGTTTGTTGAGAACTAGATGTGGGGAGTAACCGGGCTTCTTTATCGACCATAGACAAATCGTGGCATTGGCCGAGACATCGTCTTTTGAATCTGATCGACCTGCTAACCATATGAGTCTCAATAAAATGGCTGAGGGAGATGTGGCATAAATGATTTTCCTCTGTTGCTCCTTCTATCTGGATGATCTTAGTATTAAGCTTGTAACTCCCATTTTTGTAACTTTTGGCGTCCACTATGTACTCATACATTCGTCTTTCCGCAAAAATATATTCTAAAAGTCATTGTAAAGCAAAGCAATATTTTGTGTCATGATGTCGGACTTTGTGGTGTATGTAATATGGTATGCTTTCGATGGGTTGGAGATACTGGGCATTACAGAAGAATCTATTCTTTTGAAGTGTGGGATACAGGCTGGTTCTTGTGACATTTAACTTCAGAAGACATGGCTTCGGTAAGTTTCCACCTCTTCGAGGTTGATCGTTATTAGACTTGGTCTATTTTCTGTCTCCTCCGTAATCTGTAGCATGATTGAAGACTCGTTCTGTGGATTGATCTCTAGTTGTCAAGGTTGACTTTTAGTGCTTCTGTATGTTGGCTATCATCCGTTTCAGATTAATTTCTAGTTGTCCATTTACTTTTTTGATTATGTCTTCCAGGGTTGTAGGTTTGTTGAGAATAAGGTGTTCCTTCACACTTCCATTCACGAGTAAAACGTTGGTGAAGACTGAAATAATAATTTTCTGATCAAGTCGGTTTACCTCTCCTAGCATCTATTTAAGGCTGAATAGAGAATATAGATTTTCCTCTTTGTCTCTATTGTGCGTGCAGTTCTTAACAAAAAGTTCTCGTAACTGGTCAAAAGTTTTAATAGATTCCTCTTGTAGTGAGTAAAACCATCGCAAAGGTTCGCCCTGGAGACTGGTAGGAAAGAGACGACATAAAATGTGATTTGATGTAGAATGTAAGCCTAAAGCATCTTGGAACTCTTGGACGTGTTCTACGGGATTAATTTATCTGTACTTTCAGATTTTTAGGGGGTGGAAACCGGTAGGAACCTCACCATCCAACAGATCCTGAGCAATCGGGCTTTTCTACAACCTGTTGTGTATGCCTTTGGCTGCTTGAAGTTGGGCTTCGAATAACTCTTTGATGCGTTAATTAACATATTGTGATGGTCTGACGTGGGATTCGTCCTTCTCGAGGAATGTGGTCGCCACTTCCTTCACTTAGTCGTTCATGCACAGGAATGCAAACTTTTCCACGGGGTGGATCTTTAATTTGCCTGACTTCAGCAAAAACACCATTGACTTCTTGGTGGACTCCTTATATCTATACGAGCTCAATTTTTGGCTGATTATGATTAGACCGAGTGTCTGCTCACATGTTGTTGCCTCGAGGTCCCAGTCGTTTGCGAACGGAAACTCGTGAGGTGGCCGGTAGTGCGTCTTTGTTCTTTTGGGTTGCTATCTATTGCCCCTGCAGAACTTTCAACGCATCTTGTACATCTACCAGCTATTGTTCCAGAGTGGTATGTCTCTCTATTTTGGAGTTTAGAGTAGCCCGCAATTCTACTAGATTTGCGTTTCCTTCTACTATAGCAATCGGCGCATTGTGGTCCGGAAGCGGCATTCTGCAAAGAGAGTGAGTATCAACTATTGTTGAGAACTGTGGCTAAATCTTCGTTCCCACAGACAGTACCAAATGTAATAGCCTAATTTTGTATATAGAACTTAGTCTCTTACACCAATGATAATCAGAATGTTAGTGAACAATTGCTAACACAATGTTTAGCGTGTAAAACCTTTGAATAGGTTAAAAACCACGACCTCTCTTTAGGATTTAGAAAGAGAGAGAAAGATTTTATTGATGATTATTAGCTATTACAAAGAACGCTGAATAGTTTTTGCATAATTTTTTTGGGTAGAAATTCATACGCGGGGTTTCATGTCCAGGATTTTCTCTATCCTGTATCTGTAGTTCTCTAGTCCAATTTATAGGTCTTATAATATGACCATTTGAAGACCATTATTATTCTTAATGATGGACGTTACAATATAGATTTGGTAAATCTTTGAACTGATTATGTAACGGTCTGATCATCCTGTCTTGTAACAGCTTCATTAATGACGGAGTGCTTGTTGAATAAAACTATTATTGTAGAGATTGAGAATGATGAGAAGACTTCTTTGTAGTTGTTTCATAATGTGCCATGTGATCATATATTGATGAGGTCGAGTAAATGTATGATGGTCGAAGATGGGGCTTGAGTTCAAGATCCGGAATAAGCCACTACACTTACCAATATGTCCATGGTAAGATAGAGACAAGAATAAAAGTCTGGTTATTTCGAACTTCTTTGAAATCATCTAAAAAGTTTATTTAAGCTTTTAATATATATACCCCATACGAGTGTCAATCTACGTGATACTAGTAACGGGTGAAACTCTAACGACGATATTAGAAACAGAAGGAGAGATGGAGATGAACTAGTAAACTACAACACGATAGGGAAATGATTGATGCATCTTTGATTCAATTCACAACATTGATATCGACCATCATAAGCATTATTTAGAAGATGAGAGTCAAATTGGGCGGTTATGAAGCGAGCGAGAGCGAGGATTCAGTCAAACAGAACACGTGGGTGCAAAGAGAGAGAGAGATGATGATGATGAGAGACAAAAATAGTTGTATATGAGGTTTGATTTTGGTTTTGGAAGGGTTGAGTTTGGGAGAAAGACGGAAAAATTGAGCGTCCCATCCATTTGTAAAACTGTGCCTAATGTAGGAATACTTCTGATCCAGGAGGATCTAAAGTTATTTGGAGATTTTTCAAAGTCGTTCGAACGAAGTTGAGTGCCGTTCGAACGAGTTGTCATGTCCTCTGGAATTTTGGCACAGAGCCATATTTCGTTCAAACGGCCAGACAACTTTTCTAGGGTTTAGACCAATTAGTCGTAAAGTCATTCGAATGAATGACTCTGGCGGTATTTTGATTCTCAGGCATTATTTTTCTTCCAGATGCGTTCTATTTTGTAATTTTGAGTTCCCTAGTATATAAAAGTAATTTAGGTTATTTTCTAGGTTATGTTAGATCTGAAGAGAGTTCTGAGAGAAGCCTAGAGTTTGAGAATGTTCATTATAATTACTTCAAGTTTAAGTAATCGAATCTCTATTTTTCTAAATCTAATCAGTGTTCTTCATTCTTTCTACTAACTAAAGTTTCTCAATCAGATTATGGATTAAGTGGTATCAGAGCTCCAATTTCGATTCTCGGGGGGTTGATTATGGTTTATGGTATCTACAGGTGATCGTCTCAAGTAAACGAAGGGGAAGCTAGTGAGTCCGTTGAAGATCCATCGCAAACCTACTTTAAAGAAGAAGGACGACTTGGAGATGGGCAATTCCAACGATCGACTCACGACTTTGGAAATGACTATTTCCACCCTAACTTCTACTGTAGGGGAGTTAGTCGAACAATTGCGTCCCACAAACTTTGCGTTGGGTTCCATTTCGGCGAATCGGCAATGCCACTCTCAACGGCGAAGTCGATCGAAGAAGAAAGGGGTTTTGGAGGTCGATAGAGACGAGGTTAATACTGAGAAAGATAGTGATTCTAGTGATATCGATTCCGTCAAGGAGCGCCCACGCTTTGGTAACTCAACGAATCCTATGCGTAATCTCCGTATTGGCTTTAAGATTGAGATTCTAGTTTTCGATGGTTTCGTCGATGCCGAGAAATTAGATAATTGGTTAAATAGGTTAGAGACCTATTTTTTCATGGATTAATATTCTAATGCTCAGAAGATTTGCTTCTCTACTTTGAAATTCACAAGTCACTCACTTTTGTGGTGAAAATCCTACCGGAAATGACATGATGTCGGAAGTCTGAGTTGGAAGGAATTTAAGGTCTTGGTGAGGAAACAATTCTATCCGATTTGGTATGAACATGAGTGATGGTACAAATGACATAATTTGCGCCAAAGGTTTGGGCAATCCATACAATAATTCACTATTAAATTTCATAACCAAGCGTTGGTTTTGGATATTGATGTAGATGAGTATGACGTGTTTATGAAATATACGGGGGGTTTGTCGGTGTCCATTCGAAGAGAATTAAAACTCTTCAAAGTGGAGAATATCGAGGATGCTACCGTTAAAGCAATTTCCATTGAAGGCAAGTACTTGAAGAATGACAAGAAAGACGACAAGAACAAGTCAGGGTACAAGGCTAATTGAAAGTTTGATCAGAAAGCGAAGTCCAAAGGAGAGGGGTTTTTTATTCAAGGGGACTATCTATAATCATTACAAGGGTAATGGGCACAATTCCGATAGATGTTGGAAACTTTACCAGGAGCTTCGACCGATGGAGAAGAAGGGAAAGAAAGAGAAACGTGCATTAGCCACAGCGATTGTGGATCTTTCGGATTTAGATAAGCCAAATCCTAAGCTTACTCTAATGTTCAATCAACTTCTAGCTATCGACGAGACGAGTCAGGAAAAGCTTTTCTTTGTCAGCATTCAGGTGAAGTAGAGCTTAGTCGAGGCCATCATTAATCTGGGTAGTCAAAATAATTTAATTTTTGAGGCGGTGGTAAAGAAGATGGGTTTGGCTACTGTGGCTCATCCTAGGCCTTATGGTTTGGGCTGGATTCAGAAAGACGCAAAGTTGAAGATCACTAAGCAGTGTACGCTCAAGTTTACAAATACTGAAAAGTTTATTGACGAAGTGATATGTGAGGTGGTTCCGTTGTACGTATGTAAAGTCATCTTGGGCGACCCTTATCTTTGGGACCGAGATACAATCTTTTACCGTCGTGCTCCCAAGTATCGTTTGGTGAAGGATGGGACTAAGTTTCATATTAATGCGTGCAAGAAACATATTACTACTGCTAATTTGGTCACAACGACTAAGGCGAAGAAGTTGGTTAATGAGAGTGGCAAATTTGTTTTGTTGTTGGTGCGACTGGTTCAAGAGGGTCCGTCGGCTATGGTATTGTCTACTTTGGTAATTTCTCTGAAGCAACAAACCGATATGGGGGCGTTGTAAGAGGAGTATGAAGACTTGTTTCTAGGCATAGAAGGGATACCGCTCTGGAGGGATATGGAACATGATATCACCTTGGTGAATGGTGAGCCACTACCCAATATTGGGTTATATCGAACTTCTATTACAGAGTCTGATAAGATCAAGAAATAGGTACATGAACTCTTGGACCAAGGAGTTATTAATCCAAGTTGCTCACCTTGTGGTTCGCCGGTGCTACTGGTGTCGGAGAAGGATGGGTCCTGGAGGTTGTGTGTGGATTATCGGGTATTGAACAAGATCACGGTGAAGAATCTTTATCCGCTTCCACTGATTGACGAGCTTTTAGATAAGTTGCAGACGGATTGGTTTTACAACAAGTTGGATCTTAAGTCGGGTTACCATCAAGTTCGAATCCGCGAGGAGGATACTTGGAAGACAGCGTTCAAAACCAAACAGGGCTTATTTGAGTGGTTGGTGATGCCTTTTGGGTTATGCAATGCTCTAACGACGTTTATGTGGCTAATGAATGTTGTACTTCGTGCGTTTATTGATGATTTTGTGATTGTATATTTGGATGATATCTTGATATATAGTCGTACATGGGAGGAGCATCTTGGGTATTTACGCAAAGTGTTGGGCGCGTTGCGATCACAACAACTTTTTCTAAACGAGAAGAAGTGTGAGTTTGGGAAACGAGAGATAGTCTATTTGGGTTTTAATGTTGGTGGCAGCGAGCTTAAGGTCGATCTAGAGAAGGTCTCGGTCATTACTAATTGGCCTAAACCCCGCACAGTGATGGAAGTGAGGAGTTTTATAGGTTATTGTCAGTACTTACAGAAAATTATTCAGCATTTTTCACAAATAGCCACACAATTGCATTCTTTGAGGAAGACCGGGGTACAGTTTGTGTGGGAAGAACACCATGAGAAGACTTTTTTGTTACTGAAGCAGAAGATTACGGATGCACCAGTGTTAGCATTGCCTAATTGGCAGCGGCCTTTTGAGGTCGAGATAGATGTGTTAGACTATGCATTGGGGGCAATCCTTTTACAGGATAGGAAGCCGGTTACTTACCATTCTGATATGTTTATAGGAGTAGTACACAACTATCCTACCTAAGATATGGAGTTCTACGTGTTATATCAATCAGTGAAGCATTGGCGGAGTTACTATTTGGGGAAAGAGGTTGTGGTACATTTCAATCACAAACCGTTACAGTTCTTATCTACGCAGTCCAAGCTTCAGCAAGCTTGCCATATGAAGTGGATGTCGTACCTTCTGCAGTTTACCTTATTGATCAAGTATAAGAAAGGAGTTGACAATAAGATGGCTGATATGTTATCTCGACCCCCATTACCAACTATTTTTGCTTTGTTGGTAGCTATGCAGATCCAGCTGATTGTTTCTTCTAAGTACGTTTTAGGGTATGACAACGACAAGGAACTCAGTGTGCTTCACGAGAAGTTGCTGCAGGGCAAGACGTGCGAGTATGTTTTGAAGAATAGTTTAATTTACAAGGGCAGTCTACTATGTATTCTTGAGGGTGGAGACCATTTACAGTAGATTCGAGAGGCACATTGTTCCCTGGTGGTAGGTGATTTCAAGGTTGAGAAGACTCTTTTGAATTTGCGACATTATGGACATTATGTATATTGGCCGAAGATGCAGGTGGATGTTGCTCGTATGGTTAGTGGTTTGTGGTTGCGTGTTATGCTGCACATCAAAACCTTCCAATAGGAAGATAGGACTGTACTTACCATTTCCAGTTCCTAGTCGACCTTGGGAGAGTATTTCAATGGATTTTCTGGGCAGTTTGTCCATGACCAGGTGTAAGAATGACTATTTTTTGTGGTGGTGGATCGATTAAGCAAGATGATTGTTTTTATTCTATGCCAGAAGACGGTCACAGGAGAAGGAGCAGCGCGATTGTTTGTTAGAGACGTCTAGAGGTATTTTGGGCTCTCTTCTTCTATTATTTATGATAGGGATAACCACTTTTGGGGGAATTTTTAGAGATCGTTATAGGGGAATGATGGACATTAAGTTGAAGAGAAGTACTGCATTTTATCCGCAGATTAACGGGCAAACAGAGGTCGTTAACCGCATTTTGGTACATTTATTATGAGGATTCCATTTTACGCATCCTAAGACGTGGGATGAGAGTTTACTGTATCTTTAGTTTGCGTTCAACAGGGCAATTCATGGTTCCAAGTTGAAGTTTCCCTTTGAAGTTTATTTGGGGTACTTGCTGCAAAGCCATTTTGATTTGGAGTTTAGTCTTGGCGACAAGACGGTGCCAGGGAAGGAGGAAGAGGAGCAGGTTAAAGCTCAACATTTCATTGAGAAGATTAGCAAGGTTTATAAGGTGGTTGAAGCTCAGTTGAAGAAGACTCAAGCGAAGTATAAGGCTCGTCACGATATGCATAGGGTTGAGTGTACTTTTCTTGAGGGCGACCTTGTTTGGTTGCATTTGGGTAAGGAACGGCTTAAGGGGGAAGGTAAGAAGCTCAAACTTATCCGTTATGGTCCATTTTTTATACTAAAAAAGATTGGTGATAATGCATTTCAGTTGGATTTGCCACCTTTCATGAAGATGTATTCGGTGATTAATGTCGAGCATTTGAAGCAATTTGAGTCATCTCTTTTGGATGAAGACTCTGCAATCGATACTCACCTACCGTCAGTTGATGACTTATAGATGGAAAGAGAAGATCCGTTGCCGGAGGATGGTATTCTAGAGAGGAAGGTTTATACTACAAAACGGGGTGCTATTGATTCGTTTCAAGTTGGGAAGAAGGGTCAGCTACCAAGTAAGTCGAAGTGGTATAGCAGGGAATTGGGCATCGACGCATTCCCACATCTCCAGTTCTAGCTTGAGGAGGAGCTCAAGGATCCTAAAGGGGGGAGCCATGATCCAGGAGGATTTAGAGTTATTTTAAGATTTGTCAAAGTCGTTCGAACGAAGTTGAGTGTCGTTCGAACGAGTTGTCATGTCCTCTAGAATTTTGGTCCAGAGCCATATTTCGTTCGAACGAGTTGGTTTTCGTTTTGAACAACCAGGCAACTTTTCTAGGGTTTAGACCAATTAGTCGTAAATTCGAACGACTCTGGCGGTGTTTTGATTCTCAGGCATTGTTTTGCCTCGAGATGCATTATATTTTGTAATTTCGAGTTCCCTAGTATATAAAGGGAACTTAGGTTATTTTCTAGGTTATGTTAGATCTGAAGAGAGTTCTGAGAGAAGCCTAGGGTTTGAGAGTGTTCATTATAATTACTTCAAGTTTAAGTAATCGAATATCTATTTTTCCAAATCTAATTAGTGTTCTTCGTTCTTTCTACTAACTAAAGCTTCTCAATCGGATTGCGGATTAACTTCGTATAGTCGTTTGATAAAAGGGGACAGACGGACGAGACACATTTTTTCTCGGCACATTTTCTCTCTCTTTCAGCACATTTTCTCTCTCTCTCTTAAGTTATCAAGAAGATCATTGCGGCTTTCATCATTTCGTTGACGTTTAAAAAATGCTTCACAATCTCTAATTGTTAATATTGCTTATTGATAGCTTCCATGTATAATATCGTGTTATGCGCTTATTGCCAAGATCAAAAGTGCAATTTGATTTCTTATCGTTTCCCCATTAGTTCGAAATACAATAATGTGTCTCATATTTAATTAAGATGTAGGATATAGCGAACTTTCAAAAGAAAATATGTGATACTCTTATTTTGAGGGCATACTAGTCTATATCACTTGAGAATTTTTTGTTAACATTTTAATATTGAACTGGGGTGAGCTTCTAAGATTTTGGGGTGTATTTAAAATTTCTCTAATTGGTGATAAGAAGATTTATAGTGGGAAAGAGGCAGAGTTTGAAAGAATGAGAGAGTCATAGTAAACTAAAGAGACGTTGAAGATAAGCATTACAGGTTTTCTTTGTTGAGGAAGAGAAGACTACAAAAATCGTGTTCCATACATTTATAAACTGATGACTAATGTGGAAACACTCACTACAGTCGTTTGAGTATTATGAGATTTGTTTTGTATTATTGTTCGATAAAACTCCAAATAGGTAAAAATATCGTGGGTCCCGTATTGACAATGAAGATGACGAGGGAAAAGAAGAAGATGAAGAAACATGTAAAGGGAAAAAGTCCTTTGCTTATATGCATGAGTATACAACAATTTTTTTACTAAAAATTCTTCATTTTGTGATATCGTTTAACTTTTTTCTTTATTGAATGGAGGTAAACTCCCGGTTGTCATCCTTTTGTGTAAGTTAATATTATTGTAGCCGGTATTGAAACAATTGGAGATGGTTTGCTGCCAATTCATAGAGCATAATGGGTTTAGGCAGGGCCCTCTGTTGGAATAGGCGCTGTTCTTAGTGAAGGTCAGAGGTTAAATCCCTCACTCACTCATGTTGCATGAACTTCTTTAGTTTTGCCCAAGAAAAAAGAGCACCATCCAAAAAAAGAATTCTGTTAGTTTTTACCTACCCCATCAACAAAATTTAATGACGATGACTCGGGCTCGAGTTTCTAGCTGCTAAGTTGTTTTCACTTGAACAACGCTGGATCATACTAAGTTGTTTATTTATGTTTTAAACACACTAAAAGTATTGCAAGATGCACTGAAGAAAACCAATGTAAAACATAGCCCCACATTGCCTAACAAAGGCTGTTTCAGCTGGTTTATAATAACTCAACTTCTACATAATTTATAAGGAACATTCGTTAAAATTGGGAGATAAATCCAAGACGGTTTGATCTTAACTCTGACCACCCCTTCTTGTTCCAATTGATATATCATGTTTTTTACGTTGGTCTCTGATTGTCATTTGGTCAACCATTATAATTTAGAAAGTTGAAATATGAAATTTTGGGATACACAAATTATATATAAACAACGGCATGATACAATGATCTAAGTTTTTAACTAACCCCAGCCACAAACTGCCAATCCATTTTCGTAAGGCATACAAAAAGAATATATATCACTCAATCTATTAAGCATTTGCTGCTAATTACAAACGTATATGATATTCTTTACCCATCACCCAAGTCAAAATCATTCCCAATTACAATCAATTCGGATTACATCCATGTAAAAAAAAAGGATACAGTCTGCATTGTATCAGTCATGTATAACTCTAAACTACTACTCCTTTTATGAAGATTTCTTTTGTACCTTGTGATCTGACTAAACCAATTCCACTAGAAAGAAGTCCTTAAGTGGACTTAAAACGGGTGAACGAACAAAAAAAATAGTCCTGTGACGATGGATTTTGAAATTTGGTTCCACGGACTGTTCTGACGCGTACGCATTATTTGTCGGATAGGATCACAATCTTCCATTAGAACCTGTATCTGCATGTAATGGCGAGTTTGACTCCAGGGAATAAGACGATTTCCGTGACTTTGGATTCTTAGGAGTTGCGTAGGATGGTGTACTGTAGTCTCTGCTTGGTGAATAAAAAGATGATGACGAGAGCCGATGAATCTTTGGTAAACCAGTTGGATCATTACCCACATTGTACCCATTTTCAGCTGATTCGACTTCAAGTGGTAACTCATCCAATGTCTGTTAAGAAAACAAAGAATATCAATCTAACAGGGATATATGCCCACTACGAGCATCTAAAACAGGTCTTGGAAGATGTAAAACATGTTAGTATTTGAGGCTTTAAAAAAAAAAAAAAAAAAAAAAACCGGAGAGATCTGATTATGGTGATCAATCCGCAGGTCGATGGAAATGTCAAAGAACGAAAGTTGTAGGTCTCGTCGATATGAAACCAGGGCAAGATCTTTAATAAGACAGTTGGATCAAAAGTTAAGATCAATTTAGTCTGCTAGTGTGGAACTCGAGGCAGATTTAGGCACCGAATTTAAGTTCGAGTTGCACTTGAAGTAGGATTCTTTGGTTTATCCTACGAGGTTTACAAAAACCCAAGGTAATAACGACACTTTACTTTAAAAAAAGAAAACGTGTCCGATACTCGGATACTCCGACACTTGGACACACGTGTCTAACACTATTTGCAAGGTACTTTTCTATTTTTTGCCGTATCGGACACCCCGTACCTGTGTCGGCACTGACACCCGTATCCGTGTCGTTGTTACCTAGCAAAAACCTAATCTCAGATCTAGAAGAGATGTAGTTTCTATGATAGACCTTGTAAAGAGTTGGTCTTTACAAACCAAGAAAGAAGGTGGAGGGTATTTTTTGGGGATTGATGGTGAGAGGGGAAGTACCTCTTAGTTGCTAAGATGAGAAATCAATAAAGAGAGAAGATTGAAGGGTTTCTAGAAAAAAATATGCAATATGATCTTTGTTGAGGTAATCCTTGGGTTCTTGATGGATCTCTTGTTTTCTTTGTCTTGTAAATATATGTGAGGATTATTATGAGATTCGGGATTTTCATGTTTGTTGAAATATCTTGGGGGCTTCTAATTGAACTTGGATACATAGTGGATTTCTTGCTTGGTGGTGGGAAGTAACCTGTGAAACTCTGGTAAATCTTGTGTTATGTGCTCATGTTGATTGTTTCTACTATTTCTTGATACAACTAAATGTCATGAAGATAATCGGATAAAACCAAATTACGATAGGGGGATGTATTCTGCCTGGTTCCCCCAACAAAATAGGCCAAAATTTTCTGTCAAATTGCAAGAAAAATGTAAATAGTAATACTGCTAAAACGCCATCTTTTAGGTGGATCTCATTGCAAAGGCTCTTTACGGCAAAAAACCAATAATGAAGTAATGATGGCAAAAAAGTGTGTTGTTTGTCGATGTTTTACGTGGGACACCATTCAAGAGGGTGAGTCTTTCTACAACTCAAATATGACTAAAGTTGTGAAGTTGTTCCTTGGATAATTCCAAATACAAAGCTTTATTCGAACTATTTTTGCAATTATACCATTGGGATGCTTTGAAGGTTAAGTTTTAACGAGTTGGGTACCCTTTACGTTCTAGACTTCTACTAAACCGAGATATATAATTGAAGCATCTAATTGGCAATAATTGAATTGATTACAAAACACTCACCCAAAAAGCCTGTTGCAGAACTCGGAGTGTTTCTCGAGCATGTTTCCGTTTTTTGGCCACCTTGTCAGATTCCTGCAGCATCTCTTCAAGAAGATTCTCTCTGTTCAAAATAGAAAGATAAACATAAACCAGTTGCTCCAGTAAGCCCATTGCAGTTATATATGAGATTAGAAAGAAAAAGAGAATCTCTATGGCCTGTAAAGCTTTTTAATGAAGACATTGTGCAGCTCTCTTTTTGTATGGTTTACCTGAAACGATATCAAGATTTGTAGCAACAATATTATGTTCCACAAGACTTAAAATTCATTCAGTTGTACTTCACACTTACTATTGAAACTAGTATTTCTTAATTGCTAGTACGGGTAAAGTAAGAAATTATAGTTGTGAGTTGCGAAGATACAACTAGGTATCTAGAGTGCATTTTTGCTATTTTTCAAATTTGCTGTTTTTGCCGCTTTCCCATTTGGGTTGCAACATGTGGACAATTGTTACAAGTCATATATCCTCTCTGCTTAAATTTGTAGTCCCACAACATTCTTAAAGAAGCTCTCATTCTCACCACGTCTTTTTTCAATGGTGAACCTAATTCTCCAGTTAGACTTAGATCGTCAACTACTGCTACTTCATCTTCTACGCCTACCTAAAGGGGAGTTGAAATGGCTGGAGTAGTATCTTCACCCCTTCATACCGCATTAGAACTCTCCTCGACACATCAACAAATTCCGACACTTAAAGTCATGAATGAAGGGATGCAACTGCCCACCATTGTTGTTGATAGTGAACAACCTTTAAGAAAACCAATTGTGCTCTAATCCTTGGGAGGAAATGGCACGGCTTACTTGGCGTCATGGCATCTATTGTAGTTTTCACTCGGGTAGACTCCGAACTACCCTTCGAGTATCACGGCAAGGTTGTCAAAGATATAGCTGAGACTAGTAATTGCATTTCACACACATGTACACCTCTCACTCTTATCGTTAAAAACAAAGGTGTCCCTGTCATTTCCCCATGGTCAATTTGCCTGGAATCACATTGTTCTGGTTCACAACAACAAGGGGACATTTACGGACAAAACTCGAGTTTTATTACAGAGTACATTAGTCCTAAAGAGAGTATAATTCTCAATGTTTATCGATGAATTAAGGTCGATTCCGAATATGCGAGTGCGATAATAAAACTTGCGGGAAAACATGTGTTGTTGTCACAAAAGGTAGCCTCTGAAGGGTTGCTTGATAAGGTTACTGCAGATGATGTAAACATCAATCTTGGTTATGTTAGTGTGAGGATTTAAATCCGCAATAGGTTTTACCGGGAAGCAAGGAGAGACTGTTTAAATCTCACCCATAGTTGTTTAACATTTAGAAATATCTATAGTGCCATAGTGGGCTCCCTGTTATAGATCAAAAACTAGTGAAAAATGAAGCAACTAGTATTGGCCTGACATTGTGAAGAGAATCAACGACAAGCTGAACCAGAGTGTCCCTAATTTAAACCTTTTGCCTTAAAATTGGTCCTCCGTAGCTTGTGCTTATGAGGGACGAAGACTCTTTGCGAAAGATTTTGCTAAAGAGAAAGTTTGAAGAGCTTTACTACACGGTTGAAAAGCCTGAATCTGATTTCCATTCTATATTCTTGAAGAGAGATTAAGAGATAACAATATGGGGGTGATAGCGAGGGAGAAGTAAACGTGGGACCGCGGAAACTGCCCTTTAAACATTTTGGGCAGAAGAGAATATATCGCTACCTAAGTGGCAAGCGGCAAAAACAGCAAATTTACAAAATAGCGAATTTGCAAAACAGCAAAAATGTACTCAGGTACCAACTAGATGATTGAGTTGGATTTGGCAAAAAATGGCGAATTAAATAATCATGCCATGTAGGGGCCCCAGACTTGGTAAAGTATCGCTTACGGTAAGTCTTTGGGGACCGACGTCCACCAGTAGGCGGCGTAGCTTTACCTTGTTGCTAGTTCTGCTGCTGCCGCTTTCGCGAAACTGAACTCTCACAATAGTAGTCATTACCACAACGCTGGATCTTACCGGTATCAACAACGAAAGAAAGAAAAATGGAAACAGCTTAATGTTCAAAATTGAGCCAATGCTTTTCTTGACTCGCCATGGTGCTGTAGTCAGTGGCCTTTGAGAGCTCACCGAAATTAAAGGTCAGATTTGTCATGAAGTTGATGCTTACACATTACGGGGCCACTGGGGAACCTCCAGAGAAGTTCTGGAAGCTTGTAGAAAACTGTAGGCCCCGCTCAAATATTTCCCTTTTTCGGTACAACTTGCTACATAAGTTTATTCACAGGCGTTCTCAAAAGATAAAGTCAGATATATTCGATTGAGTCGAGTGGAAGTGTTTCAGACCTTTTGGCTCTCGAATTTTTACCTTTTGGTTATTTAGTCTGCCGGTTTTGAACGCTCTTAGCATGGCTAATAGTAAACATACAATCAGGAAACGTTTTATACACACCATAGATGCGTCTGCTGCCCTAATTCAAGGCTAGTTTTAGACTTGCTACACAAATGACTAAAGTAATCTGACCTAAGAGTAAATAATTGGTAACAAGGTAGAAGGGCTTTTAGCTACCTATAGAAATAGAAAACTTACCAGGAAGTGCATAATGGCTTTAGGCACCGAGTCTTCAATATTCTTCCTGACAATATCATAGTACGATTGTAACAGCAACTTTGTGACTGCTATTTCAACTGTCTCCTGCTCTGAGCGGGTCTCAGAGGGCCTCAAGATGGTTGGAAGCTAAGCACTAAATTAAGAGAAAAAACTGGTTAAGTTCAGTGCAACTGGTCAAATGCTCGGTTAATCTCCAAAGTGGAGTTTTAAATTAAGTACCTCTTTCGATTGGATCATGGAGAGTGCATGTTCCATATTGTGAGCAGGTTCATTATACGTCCTGTTTGCAGAGTTATCTCTTGAATATGTATGGCTCTCACTCCCACCGAAAATTGAAGAAACCCAATTTCCACTACTCGGATTTCCTAATTAATCGACAATTCATTAACAAAAGATTGTTAGGTGAGGTTGCATCCGAAAAAAATAAATATATAGGTCAGTCAAGGGTACGCTGACATTTGGGACATTAAATTATACAAAAAGCTCGAATAACAAGTTACCAGATGCACCCAATCTCTCAGTATCTGCATCAGGCCGTACTCCCTAGTTGATATTAGCATCGAAACATGAGTATTATTAGTAATACATTTGAGAAAGTTAATAGTATTCAAATGAGATATATCTCAATTGCTTTCCTATGCATTCATCTAGTCAAACGCATGAGACATGATATTAACAAAACATAATATATGGCATTAGTACCTCGTCAACCACAATTACTAAACATAATATATTGGCAGATTCTCGGACTAGTGCCGTGTTTTTGTATAAAACAATACAAAAATTGGAGACAGATCTTTTAGTATCTCAAAGGGAGCTTAAAGGAGAGATCGATGAGAGATTAAACAATCGGAGTAGACTGGATGAAGCAATGGAGATGATAAGGCAGATAAACAAGTTCACAGTAGTTATGGAAGCTCGTCATGCTTAGGTAGTTTCCGAAACTTCCAAAGAATGAGGTCGTTGTAGTAAGTTGGAAAAATTGCTAAAGGATACCAAGGCAAAGATATGTGAGCTCGCGATACCTAACAAGGATAAGCTCACGGCTGGAGCGGCTCATGAAAAAGAGATGGCAGCAGTGCGAGATATTATACATGATAAGATGACTACTCATGGCGTACAGTACGAGATGAATTTAATTTTGTCTGAATATTTGGAACATTTTGTATCTGACCTCGGTGCGCTCACCCAAGAAATGGCGGATCAAGGTAGAAAGATTGTTACTGGCAGAGCACAAAAATTCAAAGCTTCTGAAGTTGTTAGGAGTTCATCTGGTGCATAAAAAAATTGTCCTGTTTAAGAGAACTCGCGAAGTGTATTGGTTTATGCATGTTAGATGTTTGGATAGAGTAAAGCTAGTTTTACATTTTGATTTATCTTTTAAGATTTACTAGATATATATATATATATCTAACTTTCATTGGTATCAGAGCCATGTGCGGTTAAACATTTAGGTCACATAGGTATGTTCAATTTTATATAAGAACTAAGTAGGCATACTGTTTATCTTCTTTTCTTTCGACAAACATGTTTCACAGTATGTCTGATCTGGAGATGAAGGTATTGGACCTCCCCCAAGTCGCGTATGACATAGTTGTCCTGAAAGTAGATTTTTTGCCAGTAAATCGTTGACAGGCGTGTACCTGACACTTTGAATTAGATTATACTGCTTAAGCATATTTACCAAGGAAGATGATAAACAAAAACTATACCGACGTCCTTATATGACATTTTCATATCTATGTGATACATCTTTCACATATGGAAGAAATGAATAGGTCTCATGAAGACCAATCATTTGTAAAAAAACTCAGAATTAGTTAGGTTTGAACAAACTCAACAACTGAATCAATGGACTATACAATCTATCAAGTCTAAATTAATTTTAAAAAAAAAGTATATTTGACTTTATCAGCCAAGATAATATCAAAATTATGGAGCAGTCAATAGCTCTTGACAGTGAATGTCATACCTTGAAATTACTTAACCTTACAGATGTAGAAATATATTTTAAAAAATATAATTATCTACATATTGAATGTATCCAAGTTGTATTCAAACCTTTAGCTCTTCTAGGAATTAATTCTAGTATTCTTGCATACCTAAGGGATGAGAGAAGTAGAAAGTTTAAACAATCTCTTAAGGGAATTGTTCAAACTAGTCAATGTCATAGACAAGTTTATTTTGATGTTTATCCCAATTTAACTTTGTCTTTCATAGATAAGTCTATGTTTGATGCTGAGAGTCTACGAATTTAAACACAGGGATATGATTTTATCCCTGGAGCAAAAGTTATAGCAGTTATTTACCGGATTTACTATAAGGTTATGAATACTTTATGTCATAGAGCTATCCTCAAAACTGAACCAGGTAAAACTGTAGCTGTACACAATAACTGTTTAACGACTAATATTGTTGTCAACAGGCTTATAAATTAGGATGAGCTTACTATCCCAACAGAATGGACACTATCTAAGGCAGTGGTTTCACGATCTAGGATTATCAACCAGGTTAGTCAAATCACCCAAACTCCTGATGGAGATGTTGAAGTAACATTTGCTTCTACTCCAATCAAGCTCTCTTTTGATAGGAGTATGCCTTGCAGAATGGCAAGAGAACAAAATATTCCTTATCAGGTTTATTACCCTTCTTCTCGGCCCTCTATGTTTAGGAACTCTACATCTGAGCCTATCCTTAAAAGGAATTAGGGTGTCTGATCAACATATTCTCCATGGAGTATATACTGATCACTCCACCCGCACCAGGCCAAAAGTAGAAAGAGAGAGACCTACTTCTCCTACATCTGAGGCGAGCTTTTATGTTTTGGTATTTATGGATTTAAACCCTAATCCATTTATTTACAAGCTAATCAGTAGGGAATTCATGTCTTCCAGTCATAAAGAGTTTAGGACATGGTATTTCCAAACTTTTAGTAGGGAAGAATTTTCTTTAATCAAAGAATTATACTACCTTGAGATTGAGAAAAGCCAAAATGTAATATTATTTTGTGAATGGTTCACAGGATGGTACCCTTACCAATAATACCTTATCAGTAATATGGAAGATTTTACTAAGAAATGGGTAAAAGAAGATGGTACAGTAGTCTAATCTGTTCCCCCTCCCCCTGAATCTCTCTATTTAGGCAAAGGAATCCCTGGATCCAAGGCTTTGGAGGCCAACGCCTTTACTCATCCTAACAACCAAATAACTGATGTTAATCCAGTTATCAAACAAAATAATTAGACAAATCTGAGTCTTCAAACGATTGGTAATCTGTTAAATCGTATCAAAGACCAAGTCCAAAGAATCAGTAGTCAAAATTCTTCTAACAATATCGCAAGTACATTCTTTAGCATATACAAAGCTGATATTCAACCAACCCTTCTTGTCCATAGCTTTAAACTTTCTGATTCTCAAGATTTTGAATTTGTTGACCTTCTTGTTGAGCGTCTCAAAAAGCTTAGTGTCAACACTCTAGATAAGAACTTCACATCAAAAAATAACTCTGAGTTCTCTGATAGCAAATCAGAAAATCAAATCCAAGCCATTGATGCTAGCCTTTATAAGATAGAATATGAAACATCGCAATTAAAAACTTATTATAAAAGACCTACCCCTCATGATCTTTTATTTGAAGAAGATTATTTCCAGAATCAAAATTCCTATAACGGAAAAACCATTTATGAATTGAATATAGATAGATTATCTGAATATAAAATTTATGAAGTTATTCATAAAATGTTTATGTATGCCTCTATCTGTAAGGCTACTGGTAATGATGATGACAACGTGGTAAAATTTTTTGCCAACGGTTTCACAGGAAGTCTTAAAGGCTGGTGGGATAATGTTATCACTTCTTATAAAAAACAAAAGATCCTTGCGGCAGTTAAAATTGAAGGAACTAGTAATACTCCTATTAAGTATGCTGTCTACACTCTTGTTCAAACCATAATTATACACTTTGTAGGGTTCTCACCCCAGAGACAAGAGAGTAGTAAAAGCTTTTATAGAATCTTAGATGTCCTTCTCTAGCCCATTATAGATGGTATAATGATGTTTATATTTGCAAAGTGATGCAGAGGAGTGACGTTAATGCGGAACATTGGAAAGCCAAATTCAATGATGGTCTTCCACCTTTATTTGCCAAAAAGGTTTGTCAAAAGCTTAAAGACTAGCATGATGACAATTCTATATCCTACCATGAGCATACTTATGGCAATCTTATAAGTATTTGCACTCAGGTTGGTCTTAGTATCTGTAATGATATAAAATTACATTACCATCTTAAAAAACAAAATTTAATAGGCAAAAAGGAGATTGGTGAGTTTTATCGCCAGTTTTCTTATAACCTTCCTGTCACTTATCCTAAAAAGCATAAGAAGAGTGTAAAACATTCTTCTCACTTCCCGAAAAAGAAGTAAAAAGAGAAATAAGGATCCAAATTATTCTTATTGTTGATAAAATTTTAACTATTAATCAAAGTGTAAAACATTAATACTCTAACTATTAATCAAAGTGAAAATTTATATATTGTGGATAAAATTTCTGACCTAGAAGCAAGAGCTAAATTTATCAGTATTTATCTTCAACAGATGGTTTAAGATAGCTCAAAGCCTAAAATAGAACCAGAACTGCTGGAAATACCAGATAGGTACTATAATTTATAGGATGTCCTAAAACCCATGGAACATGATAAGCCTATCACTATCCAAGACCTTTGTAAGGAAATTAATCTCTTAAAATATGAAATTAAACAATTAAAAATCTCTGTTCAGATACAGGATGATAAAATCAATCATCTACTGCTTTGTCAAAAGAACAAACACAAGATTCAAGATAGTAAATCTAATGATGAAATCCCTGAGAAGAAAGATAACCTCTATCTTCATCTTCTCCAAAATATTACTTCTCAGAATTGGTATATCAAAGTTACCCTGGCAATAAAAAATGAATATACCATTAAAGATGCCATAGCCCTAGTAGATAGTGGAGCTGACCTGAACTGTATTCAAGAAGGCTTGGTTCCCACCAAGTATTTCAAAAAAATAGTCCAATCTCTTACCTCTGTTTGTGGTAATAGAATGAATATCTAGTACAAACTTTCAGAAGTTTTTATCTGCAATAAAGGTACATGTATTCCATCTACCTTTCTTTTAGTCAGAAATCTACAACAACTAGTCATAATGGGTACCCCATTTCTAAATCTTCTTATGCATCTACATAAGATTGATCAGAAAATGATATTTTATACATTCCAAGGTCAAGAAATTAATTTTGAATTTATTAGAGATCCTGAAACCAGAATTATTAATAAACTAAAAACCATGCTTGGCTTTAAGAAAAACTATCTAAATTTTCTCAAATAAGAATTCCAGATCATGGACATTTCTCACAAACTTCAATGCTCTGAGATGAAGATCAGAATTAATGAACTGGAAAAACAATTTATTACTGAGGTCTGTAGTGATATTCCTATGCTTTTTGGGAATGAAAGCAACATGTTGTTTCCTAACCCTACAAACAGGATTTTGATGGGAAAACCCAAATTCTTACTAAGGCTCGGCCTAGCTAGATGAATTCTAAATATCTCCAACTCTGTAGTAAGGAGATTCAGGATCTTCTTAACAAAAACCTTATCAGAAAGTGTTACTCTCCCTGGAGTTATACAACCTTCTCGGTGCGCTCACCCAAGAAATGGTTGATCAAGGTAAAAAGATTGTTACTGGTAAAGAACTAAAATTTAAAGCTTCTGAAGTTGGTAGGAGTTTGTCTGGTGCATAAAAAAATTGACCAGTTTAAGAGAACTTGCGAACTGTATTGGTTTATGTATGGTAGATGTTTGGATAGATCAAAGCTAGTTTTACATTTTGATTTATCTTTAAAGATTTAGTAGATAAATAAATAAAAATAAAAATAAATAAATAATATATATATATATTCATTGGAATCAGAGCCATATGTGGCTAAACATTTAGGTCGCATAGGTATGTTTAATTTTATATAAGAACTAAGTAGGCATACTGTTTATCTTCTTTTCTTTCGACAAACATGTTTCACAGTATATCTGATATGGAGATGAAGGTATGGGACGTCACCCAAGTCGTGTATGGCATGGTTGTCCTAAAAGTTAATTTTCTAGATGGTAAATCGTTGACAGATGTGTACCTGATACTTTGAATCAGATTATATTGTTTAAGCATATTTACCAGGGAAGATGATAAAAAATAACCATACCGACGTTATTATATGATATTTTCATATCTATGTGATCCATCTTTCACATATGGAAGAAATGAATAGGTCTCATGAAGACCAATGACGTTCCAAATATTATGAACTCCTACAAACTTTCTACCTAAAAGATCCTGAAGGCTGTACAACTCCAGGGAGAGTAACTCTTTCTGATAAGGTTTTTGTTAAGAAGATTCTGAATCTCCTTTTTGCAGAGTTGGAGATATTTAAAATTTATCTGGCTAGGCCGAGCCTTAGTAAGAATTTGAGTTTTCTCATCAAAATCCTATTTGTAGGGTAGGGAAATAACTTGTTGCTTTCGTTCCCAAAAAGCATTAGGAATATCACTAGAGACCTCAGTAATAAATTGTTTTTCCAGTTCATTAGTTCTGATCTTCATCTCAGAGGATTGAAGTTTGTGAGAAATGTCAATGATCTAGAATTCTTCTTTGAGAAAATTTAGATGGTTTTCCTTAAAGCCAAGCATGGTTTTTAGTTCATTAATGATTCTGGTTTTAGGATCTGTAATAAATTCAAAATTAATTTCTTGACCTTGGAATGTACATAATATCCCTTTCTAATCAATCTTATATAGAGGCATGAGAAGATTTAGAAATGGGGTGCCCAGTATGACTTGATGTTGTAGATTTTTGACCAAAAGAAAGGTAGATATAATACATGTACCTTTATTACAGATAAAAACTTCTGAAAGTTTGTACTGGATATTCATCCTGTTACCACTAACAGAGGTAAGAAATTAGGCAGTTTTTACGAAATACTTGGTAGGAACCAGGGCTTCTTGAATTCAGTTCAGGTCATCTCTACTATCTACTAGGGCTATGACATCTTTAATGGTATATTCATTTTTTATTACCAGGGTAACTTTGATATACCAATTCTGAGAAGTAATTTTTTGGAGAAGATGAAGATAGGGGTTATATTTCTTTTCAGGGTTTTCTTCATTAGATTTACTATCTTGAATCTTGAATCTTGTGTTTGCTCTTTTGACAAAGCTGTATATGATTGATTTTATCATCCTGTGCCTGAACAGAGATTTTTAATTATTTAATTTCATATTTTAAGAGATTAATTTCCTTACGAAGGTCCTGGATAGTGATAGGTTTATCATGTTCCATACGTTTTAGGACATCTTAGAAATTATAGTACCTATTTGGTACTTCCAGCAGTTTTGGTTCTATTTTAGGCTTTGAGCTATCTTGAAGCATCTGTTGAAGATAAATACTAATAAATTTAACTCTTGCTTCTGGGTCAGAAATTTTATCCACAATAGATAAAATTTCACTTTGATTAGTAGTTAGAGTATTAATGTTTAAGCCATTCATTTCAACAATGGCTTTCGAGTAATCCTGAGGATTGGATTCTGAACACTTGTTACAAGGCATTCCTTCTCCAGCAGAGAAGGGGTTACTTTGGTCAATTTCAGTAACTTCGTCATTGCTGTCAGAAGAACTTTCTTCAGAAGTAGTGTTAAGTAATCGTTTACTAAATTGAAGTTTAGTCCTTCATCCAGTTGGAGTTCTAACAACTTCCTCTTAGTGGAACACTTGTTTTCCAAGTGCCCATTTTTACCGCACTTGTAGTCGGTGCGGGTTTTAAATATTTTGGATGAGCTGGTATGAGATTTGTCTCTCATATGTCTTTTTCTTTTTCTATGTTGATAATAAGAATCATCTGGATCCTTATATCTCTTTTTACTTCTGTTTTAGAAGTGAGAAGAATGTTTTGCACTCTTCTTATGCTTTTTAGGATATGCGACAGGACGGTCATAAACAAACTGGTGACAAAACTCACCAATCTCCTTTTTGCCTGTTAAATTCTATTTTTTAAGTTATTACTGTAATTTAATATCATTACAGATACTAAGACCAGCCTGAGTACAAATACTGATAAGATGGCCATAAGTATGCTCTTGGTAGGGTATAAAATTACCATTATGCTGGTCTTTAAGCTTTTGACAAATCTTTTTGGAAAATAAAGGTGGAAGACCATAAATGAATTTGGCTTTTCAATGTTTTGCATTGGCGTCACTCCTCTGCACCCCTTGGTAAATATAAACATCCTTGTACCATCAAAAATGAGTTAGAGAAGGACATCTAAGATTCTGTAAAAGTTCTCAACTTCTCTCTTGTCTCTGGGGTGTGAACCCTACAAAGTGTCTAATTATGGTTTGAACAAGAGTGTAGATATCATCCTTAATAGGAGTATTACTAGTTCATTCAATATTAACTGCCGCAAGGATCTCTTGTTTTTGATAAGAAGTGATAACATTATCCCATCAGCCTTTAAGACTTCCTGTGAATCCGTTAGAATTTTTTTTGCCACGTTGTCATCATCATTACCAGCAGCCTTACAGATAGAGGCATACATAAGCATTTTATGAATAACTTCATAAATTTGATATTTAAATAATCCATCTATATTTCATTCATAGATGGTTCTTCCATTATAGGAACTTTTATTCTGGAAAGAATCTTTTTCAAATAAAAGATCATGAGGGGTAGGTCTTTTATAATAAGTTTTAAATTGGGATGGCTCATATTCTATCGTATGAAGGTTAACCTCAATTGATTAGATTTGATTTTCTGATTTGCTATCAGAGAACTCATAGGTGTTTTATGATGTGTAGTTATTATCCAGAGTGTTGACACTAGGCCTTTTTAACAAAAAGGTGAACAAATTCAAAATCCTGAGAATCGAAAAACTTAAATTCATGGACAAGAAGGGTTGGTTGAATATCAACTTTGCATATGCTAGAGGATGTACTTGCGATATTATTAGAAGAATTTTGACTACTATTTCTTTGGACCTGGTCTTCGATACGGTTTAACTGATTACCAATTATTTGAAGACTCATATTTGTCTAATTATTCTATTTGATAACTGGTTTGACATCAGTTATCTCGTTATTAGGATGAGTAAAGGTGTTGGACTCCAAAGCCTTAGATCTAAAGCTCCCTTTGCCTAAATGGAGAGATTCGGGGGGAGGGTGAACAGATTAGACTTTTGTTACATCTTCTTTTACAAATTTCTTAGTAAAATCTTCCATATTACTAATAAGGTATTGTTGGTGAGGGTACCATCTTGTGAACCATTCATAAAATAATATTACCTTTTGGCTTTTCTCAATCTCAACGTAGTATAATTCCTTGATTAAAGCCAATACTTCTCTACTGAATGTTTGGAAATATCATGTCCTAAACTCTTTATGACTAGAAAAAATGAATTCGTTACTGATAAGCTTACGATTAAATGAATTAGGGCTTAAATCCATAAATACCTAAACATAAAAGCTCGCCTTAGATGCAGGAGAAGTAGGTCTTTTTCTTTTTACTTATGGCCTGGTGCTGGTGGAGTAATCATTATAGACTCCTTAGAGAATCTGTTAATCAGACACCCTAATTTCTTTAAGGATAAGTTCAGATGTATAGTTCTTAGACATAGAGGGCCGAGAAGAAGGGTAATAGACTTGGTAAGGAATATTTTCTTCTCTCGCCATTTTGTAAGACATACATCTATCAAGAGAGAGTTTGATTGGAGTAGAAGCAAAGGTTACTTCAACATCTCCATCAGGAGTTTGGGTGATTTGACTAACCTAGTTATTAAACCTAGATCATGGAACCACTGTCTTAGACAGTGTCCATTCTGTTGGGATAGTAAGCTCATCCCAATTTATAAGCCTGTTGACATCAATATTATCCATTAAGCAGCTACTGTGTACAGCTACAGTTTTATCTGGTTCACTTTTTAGGATAGCTTTAAGGCATAAAGTATTCATAACCTTATAGTGAATCTGGTAAATAACTGCTATAACTTCTGCTCCAGGGATTAAATGGTATCCCTGTGTTTAAATTTGTTGACTCACAATATCAAATATAGACTTATCCGTGAAGGACAAAGCTAAATTGCGATAAACATTAAAATAAATTGGTATATGACATAAACTAGTTTAAACAATTCCCATAAGAGATAATTTAAACTCTCTACTTCTCTCATCCCTGAGGTATGCCAGAATACTAGAATTAATTCCTAGGAGAGTTAAAGGTTTGAATACAACTTGGATACAACCAATATGCCGAAATTATATTTTTTAAAATACATTTCCACATCTGTAAGGTTAAGTAATTTCAATGTATGGCATTCACTATCAAGAGCTATTGACTGCTCTATAATTTTGATATTATCTTGACTAATAAAGTCAAACATACCTCTTTTGTAAATTAATTTAGACTTGATAGATGGTATAGTCCATTGAATTAGTCAAACCTAACTAATTCTGAGTTTTTTTATAGATGATTGGTCTTCATGAGACCTATTCATTTCTTTCATATGTGAAAGATGAATCACATAGATATGGAAATGTCATATAAGGACGTCGGTATGGTTATTGTTTATCATCTTCCTTGGTAAATATGTTTAAGAAGTATAATATGATTCAAAGTGTCAGGTACACGTCTGTCAATGATTTATCGGTAAAAAAAATCTTTTTTTAGGATAAAGAACTTAAAAGTTTTTATTGATGAGAAAAGAACGTACAAAATGCTTTGGAGATTAAATCTCACTTTTGGAATGTAAAGAATAATACTAGATGTATCCTGTGCTTGGAATGACATGGATTTAATGATAGTATTTCTTCAATCTCCTAGTATTCCAAGGGTTTAGTATCATAATGTCTTCCTTTATCATGAGATAGTAGGATCCCAAACCAGTTTAACCTACTACAAAAAATGAACCCTCTCAAGTTTTGGCGAGCTTTCCGGCATTTAACTCCTTTTTGTTTTTAGAGATTTCTTGAAGTACTAAGTCATCGATTTTGAACTATCGATTCTGAACTCTTCTATTATATGAATTTGCTAGCATAGGATGATCTCGACCCAAGTTTGCAGCAGCTCGCACTCTAGTTTTGTCTATCCAATTCATATTGTAGGCTAGTTCGAACTCATTTTCTTCATCAGTGAGCTGATCATGATCTTTGATGAGAAGGTTATAATCTATTGGGATGAAGGCTTCGGTAACATAAGCAAGGAAGAAAAGGGAACACCTTGCTGATTGTCTTGGTGTTATGCGGTAGATCCATAAGACAAGTGGTAGCTTCCTTATCCAATTACCCTTCTTTTCTAATTGAAGCCTCTTCTTGATTCCATTCACTATAGTTTTGTTTGTGATTTTGGCCTACCTATTTCCTTAGGGTTAGTATAGATTGGAAGGTGAATGAATGATGTTGTGTTTGCTTAGAAATTCTACTACTTTGGGCATTTGCGTGAGTATTCTTCTGCCTATTTTTTTATTCCTGGCCATAATACACCTTGTGTAATTGCTCAGCTTGCAAAAGAACATCCTGTTGCATGGGAGCCGCAAGTCCCTTCATGTAAATCCTTGAGCATTTTGCCATCTTCTTGTTTCGAGAGGCATTTGAGATAAGGACCAGTCACTGATCTTTAATATAGATCGCCTTTCTGTACTATGTAACACCGATAGTTTTTAATTAATTATCTACGCTCCTTCGGATCATCTGGAAGTGGCCCATCACATTGATTATTTAGGCCTATATATATATATGAGGAAAGGCTTTCTCTAATCGTCTTCCTCCACTTTATCGCCCCCAGTGTTGATCGCTCATATCGTCAGGAGATTAATATTGGGGGACGAAATCACTTCTATTTGAAGGTACCCTGCTTCTATACCTAAGACCCTGGCTAAGTAAACCAAGGAATCGGTATGTTGGTTTTCTCCATAAGGTAAACAATCAAGCATAACTTTTTTGAATCTGCTCATCCTGTCAGCAACTAAGGCTGCCTAATTAGCCATTTTGTCATTCTTTTTGTACTTTAGAGTAATGATGGACTATCAGCAATGAGTCTATATAGACCGATAGTTTAGGAACTCTGATCTTCAATGCCATGTCTAGGCCATGAATTAATGCTTCATACTCTGAGACATTGTTCAATATTTCAAAGTTTAATAAGGCGTACTTCTTGATTATTTTATTTGAGGGTATAATCAGTACGATTTCAATCCCTAACCCTGCGGGTCCCGCTGATCCATATGTAAGAAGTCTCCACCCCTTTTGTGTGACCCACTCAACTCGTTCTTTGAAAAGCATTGAAGGTGGACCATCTTCGACCTCTTCTATTAGATCATGATCGTGTTCTTCCCAATTGAAATCTGTAACTGGGAAGTCTGCTAGAAAATCAACCACTGCTTAACTTTTTTCCAAAGTTTTATGTTCGAATTTGATATCGTGTTCTCCTGAACATACTGACCACTGTTATACTCTCCGCAATTTATCCATGTTAGATAGTACTTATTGAAGGGGATAGTTTGCCATGACTTTGGCCGAATGAGTTTGAAAATAGTGCTTGAGCTTATAGGAATTATAGACGATTGTTAGGAGGAGTCGCTCTATCCTATAATATCTTGTTTCTGCCGGTGTAAGAGTTTTGCTTATAAAATATATTGGCTTCTCAATTTTTCCTTCTTGTTATAGATGATTGAGCTTAGAGAGCTTTCTGTAATTGCAAGGTAGATGATTAATTCGTCGTTCTCGATTAGAGTGCTCATTACGAGAGATTTTCCAAGATACATTTTAAGTTCTTGGAAAGCTGCTTTACACTCTTCTGTCCATTAGATCTCCTCATTCTATCGACCTTTACCCTTTTTGGTGGATCTGCGAAGCAACATGAACAACCATCAACATTGATCTAAAGACTTAGAGATGAATATGTTGATAGCTACAATCTTGCCAGTGAGTTTCTGTACATCTTTCTTTGTTTGTGAAGATGACATGCTGATTAAAGCTCGAATCTAATCTTGATCAGCTTCAATCCCTTTCTTGTTGATGAAATATCCTAGAAACTTGCTAGAGTTTACCCCAAATTGGCATTTATCTGAGTTGAGTTTCATTATGTATGACTGTAAGATGTTGAAAACTATATCGAGATGTACTATATGATCTTACTTCTTTAAGCTTTTGTAGAACATATCATCGAAGTATACTTCGACTATTTTCCCTAAATGTTTCTTAAACATACTTGTTATGAGCCTTTGATAGGTTGCTCCAGTATTTTTCAGACAAAATGGCATGACTTTGTAACAATAAAGTCCCCTTTCGGTGATGAAGGTGGTCTTTTCTTGATCTTTGTTTAAGAGAGGTATCTAGTTGTTTCCTGAAACAGCGTCCATCATAGATAATAGCTTATACCCTGCTGTGGAGTCCAGAATTTGATAAATTATGGGAAGAGGGAAATTGTCTTTCGACGTATGTTTGTTAAGATCTGTGAAATCTACACAAACACGGACTTTCCCATTCTTCTTTGAACTACTACAATGTTTGAGATCCAATCCAGGTATTTGGCTTCTCAAATGAATCCAACCTTAATCAACATATTAATTTCTTTGTTAAACGCGTCTCTGGGATGAGGTGAGAGTCTTCTCTATTTCTGTTAGACTGTTATAACCTTATCTTTGATGTTGAATTTGTGATAAGCTTTAGCTGGGTCAACTCTTGGCATTTCTTGGAATGTCCAAGGCGAGCACATCTCTATTTTATTTTAGGAATAACATTAGAGCTTCTTTCTCCTGTTGGACAAGCTTGGTACCAATACATGTTCCCTTACTATGTCCATCGATTTTAATGTAGTTTGTAGCTTTATTTAATTGTTATGAAGCATATTTGTCAGATATGTCAAGTATGGTAGATACTGTGTTTTTCTAAGCTCGAGAGAGCTTTTGACTTCCTTTGATCACATAGATGTCATCATTATGTTTGAAATGAAATGCCTGATGGTATGTGGATGAGATCGCTTCCATGTTGTGTAACCAGTAACGACCTGTTATTTCCAGGTATCGGGATTTTGCATTGATGATCTAGATAGTAATGTTGAGAGTGGTGGGCTCAGTAGTGATCGGTTGGATGATATTTCCTACTCGTTTTTCATTAGATCCGTTAAAGCTACTGATATCGATGTCACTTGGTACAACTTTGTCTGCCAGGCCCATTTGCTTAATTTTGCTAAAAAAAGGATTTTTATACCACTGCCTATATCTATAATCATAGTATACATGACCTATGTCGTAATCTTCAAATGAAATTTCAGTTCATCGATTACTTGATTCGGGAAGGAGTTTAACTTCTTTATCCTGAACTGTGAGGTCACAGCACTCAGTTAACCTCCTCCTCTTGAATCTGGTTAAATTTTTTATCTGGTAGATTTCGATCATGTGGCTGGGGTAGAGGTCGTATAAGTGCTTTTCCTCTGATTGTTCCTCGACTTGAATTACTTGAATTAATTTTTTATTGCTCCCATTCTTATATCCTTCGAAATCGACAATGTATTTATGCATTCTTCCTTCCTTGAAAATGTATTCAGGTAATCTCTGTAAAGTACGATCGGCTTCATGATGTGCGACCCTATGGTGTATATAATAAGATTTTCCTTTGATTGGTTCGAGAGGTTGAGCCACACGGCTGAATTTGTCTTTTCTAGTATAGGGTAGATCACTAAGATCCTGAGATTCATCTTTGGAAGGACTAGTTTGGGTAATAAGTTTCCTTTTAGTGATTTACCTATGTCGATTTGAGCTTGCTTTTTATCACCTTGGTTGGCTTTGTTACGTTCACTGTCTCTCTATGTGTTTGGACCCTTCACAGCTAGGACATTTTTAGTAGATTTATGCCTTTCAGACATCATCCTTTCCTGAATTATATATCCATTTATCTTTGTAATCATGTCTTCCAAAGTTGAGTGCTTGTTTAGCCCTAGAAGAGATGTACCCAAGGGCACATAGACACAGATTAGTAGAACAAGATATACAGGCCGCATCTACTAGACCAATTACCAGAAAACACCAATAGCCCAAGTAAATTAGCCAAGGAGTCAGTTAGCTGACACAACTTTATCAGTGCCATCAGCTACTGCAGTATTATAATACCATCAATATCCCCGTAATTAGCAGTGCAGGCAATACAAGGTGTGTATACCCACTAGAGGCAAGACCAATGTATATTGTAAGGCTATCAAGGATGATCACATGAGAGTCCCCTGAGGCAGGATCAACATGACAAGAAAGGATAATTCACGACAAGACCTTCGAGTTTGTATCGATAGTCTGACCAAACTAAAATTAGTGTTTTTCAGCGAATGAAAAAAAATACCTTAAACATCTCACGCACAGAGCTGTAGAACATTAACAAGAATGGTGTCAATTATAAACCTCCTGACCTTATGGAAGACATACCGAGATACCCACCCTATCAACACCACCATGGGGTACAATGCCATGAGATTGATGAGTTCTGCGACTACATCAATATATCTGAATACATCCTCCAGAAGCCAATATACTATCAATATATAGGAAATCTACCAATAATGCAATAGGTGGCACAAGCGCCACAGTAGACGGTACAATAATATCAGCAACAACTATAACTACCCCCCCCCCTCCGTCACCTTAACAACCATAGGTCACAACCATTATTGCAGACAACCAAAACGTAAAGGTAGTATATAACATGATATTCGGGAATGTACACCACGCAAAACCAAAATGTATAAGAAACGAGATGGAAAGAACTTTTTCATTCCTATCCGAAGAAGGCCAGGTGATAGTTCAAATTGTAAGACAAACTGAGTTATATTGCAAGCGACAATAGCAAAAAAGTAGAGCTTTGACCTTTTCTGATTGCAATTCGATAGACGTCATTGTACCTCACCAGGATGCCCTGATTGTAATGGCCTAATTTTGTAATAGCTCTAAATGCTCTTACACCAAATATACATGTGACAACAAATAAAATATAAATTAATACATGTTTTTGCAAAGAAACCTCTAAATAGGTAAAGACCACAACCTCGGATTGAGGATTTTAGAAACTACAACTTTATTGCTTGAGACTGATATTTTAATTACAATTGATGATTTTGTTAGCTAAAAATACTTGGTCCCTTATCCTCTGGAACTAATCAATTTTATAGACCTCACTCTTAATTGGTTTACATGTATCAGCACGTTCTCCTGAATTGGGGGGGGGGAAGAGTGGAGGCTATTTTTGTAACTGCTTGATCATGGTAGACAGGTGTTCGGACTTGTTCTATTTTATTTGGAGTGCTCGAGCTATGTTCTTTAGTTCGTAGTCTAGGTGTTATTGTTGATTGTGTGTATGTCACCTGCGTGTTGTGTGGGTCTGGTATTGGATCAGTTCGATATTATCCCAGTTCGAGGGATAGGTCCCTACACTGAGCATACATGTTCGATTGGGGGAGGAAAAGTGTAGCAAATGCTTTTAGACATAGGAAGCGGGCCTAATATCCTCTCCGCATAAGCAGTTGTAAGCATTAATATCCTACAATACTTAACACTAACAATATTAGCCATCGCTGGATTCAAATGGCTGTCGCCGAAGGGAAGTGCGAACACATGTCGCAGCGGGGTCAATAATACTAATAAGATCTTTATTATGGTCCCACATCTACGCATTCCTTACATCGGTATCCTGGAACGAGATTGGATACATGCAATGGGAGCAGTGGCCATTTCGTTACACCAAATTATCAGGTTCACGATATGCGAAGCAGTATACCATATCCGAGGACACTAACTAAGTTGTATCTAAAGATTGTTACAAAATGCCAAATTTCAAACTTCAAAACCTCACCAGGTAAACTAGCATAACAATTAGCCGAGGCGAAGGCTGCAATGTTTAATGTTACCTCGAATGTGTAGAAAGGAAAATAAAGAACCAGGGTACCATGGCATGCCAATGATGAATTCCTCATAGGCGCTGGGTCATTACAAATAGAAATATTAGCACAATCGGCAACAGTTGAACAGGTGGAAGCAGTTCAGCTTGATGGTCTAGGTAGAAAAGCGCATATTAGAACATAACTTTATTCGTAAGTACGCAAAACACTAATAGCCCTGTTAAAATGTTTCCAGTGCATGGTCTTTCAATGAAATGCTCAGAATTGATCCAACAATAATATGTCACCACTTAAACGTAGACCCAACAACCTAGCCCATTAACCAAAAATCAAGGAGATGCACCCAGCACCTACGAGCAATGGTAAACGAAGAAGTAAATAAAAATTGCTAGACGCAAAATTCATCCGCAAAGGTGAGTACACTAACTGGGTGTATAACATTTTTATGGTAGCCAAGAAAAGCTACCCAAAGGAAGACTTTCCTCTTCCACTAATGGGAGATCTGCTAGACGCAACCACGGACCATGAACTCCTGTCCTTGGTAGATGGTTATTTAGGATACAGCCAGAATGCCCTCCTCAAAAAGGATAAAGTAAAAATGGTTAGGAGTTGGGTCCAACACAATATGGGAACCCAACTGGGTTGGGATGTTCTACTAGACTCCAAACAAGCTCATAGACCATTAGGGTTTATGGGGAGAGTTTGAGTTAGTATAGATAGCCTAAAAGGGTTATCCTTTGTAACATGGAACCTCTAAGGATACAAAGAGATATTATTCATCAATAAAGATATCCTTACTCTTCACTTAATATCAACATGTCTTTGATTAACTGATAGAGTATCCAATATTATCCAGCACGTTATTAGCACTGCGAGCTTGTGGATAAAGAACTCTCCAAATTAGCATTTTCTAGAATTTTTTTGCGTTGAGGAGAAGTATTTTTTACCCATTTTTGAATATCTACATAATTTTTGCTTGATCTATGATATAGGATATCTAGATATGTATAGAAGAATTAATATTATTTTTTTAGGATTAAAAAGGCTATTTTGAGTAATTTTTAACCCTTATGATAGGGCTATTTTTAAACTAAAATAGCGATTACTATGGACATTGGATTGATACACTATCAATTTTATTATGTAGCCTATTCCATAATGATCACATTGGTATATGACACGTCTCAGGAAGATGTCCCAATCACTTATAAATTGGTGATGAAATTGGGTAGTTCACGGCAAAAAAATGACGTATTTAGGTAATCTCCCTGATTCTGATATCATCAGATCCAGATCCAATTTGACAAAAAAAATGGCCAAAATATTTATTACCTATTTAAGATGTCATCAAATCCAGATCTAAATTTTGAAATTGGACTGGATCAGACCTGATTTATTGCTGACGTGGTAGTGACACGTGTTAATGACACATGGCATGCTGACATGGCAGGTGGGGCTTACCATGCTAATATGATAGTGATACATGTCAAGGGCATGTGTCATTCTAAAGTAGCAGGACAGTGGCATGCCATATGGCACACACGTGGCAGTCTATTTTGGTGATACGTGGCTTCACTGTTTGGTAACATATGGCATTTGTTTTTCTGTGACACGTGGCAGTCTAGATTTTTGACACGAGGCAGATGATTTGATTCTGGACCGGTTAACCTAGTCCAGGCCTTGATCTAAATCAAGCGAGACCGGTCTAGAACCGGTTCAGCCACTAAATTGGCTCTGGAGAGCTCATTTTTTGGTCAAATTAAGTCAGGACCTACCCCTTGGGGGACCCATTTCTGTGACACGCATTGGAAAACTAACTCACTAATATATCATACCTATTTAAGTATCTTACAATGGCTAATAGGATATTAATGGTATTCCCCTAAGATACTAATTATCATAATTATGGATCACAGATAATACGAAGCCAAGACTAATTTAGAGTACGACTAGGAGTCATATCTAAATTATAATTAATTGTTAAGGACAAATAATTACAGCTCAATTGGGAATTAACTAAATCTTATTTCTAAAAACTTGGTGTCTTAAGAACTAATTTTACATATTTATGTACAATTAGATCTTATATGATAACATAGAGGTATATAGGCACTGATAACAACATATAGTACCCTAAAGTATTAGTTCAAAGATAGGCATAATCTACATATCTTATGAACCTAACAGACTTTGGGGTGGGACCACTTGTCAACTAAACATCTAATACCCCTTATATTTATATCAAATAGGGTTATTTAGCTAGAATATACAGACCTTATATAACTTTCGGGTTTAGAATACCCTAGTTGTCAGAATAAGAAACGCGCACATCTAGTAGTTTTAATTAGCAATCCTGGCTAAGATTCTATTAAAGCACACATCTAAGATTAAGATTATTACTTTACGGGGTAAAATTGGGATTTAATTATTAGAAAAGAATTTCATGAATATTAGAATATGAAAATGTTCAACAATAATATGATTATGAATCATTTATTTTCCGCTATTCTAAGTACTATGATCTGTTTATAATGTATTTGAAATATTTATCAAGAATTGTTACTAATTACAATCTATATTTTGCATAACATATGTCTGGGAAACTCAAGAATGTTGAATTTTCTCCATTGCTGCTTACTGGAGCCAATTATCTAACTTGGTGCATTGACGCTGACTTGTTCATGAAGTTTCTAGGTCTACAGAAGACCATCGTCATTGGCAACAATAAAGATTCCATTGCAAAGAAAAGGCTTTATTTATCTTCCATCATCATATTCAGGATGACCTGAATACTGAATACCTCAACAAGGTTGAGCCAACTGACTTATGGGCAAGCAAGAAGGGGCATAATGGTAAAAAAAGTCCATTATGTTCTCAAAAGAGATATACCAATAGGACAACCTTCTGTTCCAAGATTTTAAGACCGCCGTTGATTATAACTCAACAGTCCACAAAATTACTTCTACACTAAAGTTGTATGAGAAGAAAGTTACTAATGCTTAAATGGTAGAGAAGACTCTATTAACTTTCCATGCTAGCAACATTGTGCTTTAGAGGCAATATCGGTGAAAGAACATTGCGACTCATGGAGTCTTGATTTAAGCACTGTGCCTCTCTAAGTAGAATAATGAACTTCTGATGAAAAATTATGCAATACGGCCTTCTAGGAGTGCATCGTTGCCCGCATCACACAATGTTTAGTTTTAGAGAAAGAACTATGCAAGTCAGGGATACAAATATAGAAAGGGCAGAGGAGGATACAAGGAAAACAAGAATGACGTGAACTAGAAACCCATTGACACTGGAAAGGTAAAGGATTTCAGAAATTTAGCAAACCAGAATATGTGAAGAAGGAAAAGGAGACAGATCAGGAATCTCCTAGCTTTAACTACAGTGGCACAGGATACTAGGCATAGGAATATCTGGCCCCACGGGTGGTCAGAAATAACAGAGTCCAGCCTACCATGTAGTTATTAGCACTGACTCTGCCCTTGTGGAGTTTACATCGTCGGACTTCTTCGGCGACACTAATGCCGGCATGGATCAACATACGGAGTATTCCGAAGAGATATCTTAGTAGACATGTGATATCACAGTAGAGAGCACTAGTAGTTTCTTTTCTTGGAAAGACTTGATTTGCTTTTTGTTAGTATTTTTTATTATATTACGAATAAATCATTCATGTTTTAATAAAGTGCTCGTGAATACATGAGATTTTTAATTTGCTCTAAATTATGATTATTCAAATTATTGTTTGTAATAGTAGTCAATTTGTTATATATATAATTTTTATTTTGTTATATATATTGGTAGCCCATGGATCTTTCTGCCTATAGGGCACTAATTGATAATAGGACGAATCACGACACATGTCACGTAGACACTGGTACCACACACTCGATCCTTAGAGATAAATGGTATTTCCCATACTTGACCACGTATGTCAGGGACATTCCAACTGTTACTGGGATAGCCAGTATCATAGAGGGCTCAGGAAGTACCACGCTATTACTTCCTAAAGGTACGATACCGAGTATCCAGACCGCATTGCTTGCTAGTAAATTTCCCAAGAAGTTACTAAGTATTAGGGACATACAAGATAATAATTATCAATTCAAGACGATAGGACATAATGAGAATCAAATTCTATGTATCACCTATTTGCCTAACGGTCAAGAACTTATAATAGAACGGTGTCCAATGTATTCCTCAGGGCTTTATTCAACTGCCTTCAGGCATGAAAAAACATATGCAATAACTAATTTTTCTCCATTACAAGAGTATTTATTTAGGATTTAACATGATTATTTTGAACATCCTGGATAACGAATGATGAGGGAAATTATCAATAGTACTTTTGGACATTCACTCACTGGAGAAAAGATTAGAATTTTGCAAGATTTCCTGTATAGCGCATACTCTCAGGAAACGCTTATTGTTCAACCTAGTAAGACCAAGGTGGAGTTGGAGTCTCCAGCCTTTCTCCAATGTATCCATGGAGACATATGTTGACCTATCCATCCACATAGTGGTCCGTTCAAATACTATATGGTCTTAATCGACGCATATGTGAGATGGTTAGATGTTTGCCTATTATTATCTAGGAATATGACATTTCCATAATTGTTTACCCAGATTATCTGATTCCAGGCTCATTTTCTGGATCACCTGATCAAATCTTTGAGATTTCACGGCGCTGGCGTGCTTACCTCAAAGGCTTTTATTGATTATTGTACGGCTAATAAGATAGATGTCGAGCATCCAATACGCCATGCCCATACCTAAAATAGGATGGCAAATAATCTAATCAACCGATTACAGTTAATTGTTAGGCCATTGTAATTACGATTTCAGCTTATAGCCACTGCGTAAGGTCATGCAATTTTGTATGCTATCCCCTGATTAGAATTCGTCTAACAACAAATAATCAATATTTCCCCATTGTAACTAGTAACTAGGTTAGAGACCGGTGTCGCCCATCTATGAATATTTGAATGTTTCGTACAGGTGTCGATTGTACCACAATGTACAAAGATAGGGCCACATCATCGGCTCAGTATTTATGTGGGTTACGATACACCATCTATCATTCTATACTTGAAACCCACTATAAACAATATATATTTACTACAAGATTTACAGATTGTCATTTTGATGAGACGATATTCCCAGTATTGGAGGGAGAAATGATAGTCAATGCTGAGGATGTTTTCAAGATTAGTTGGAAAACACCATCGTTGTCTCATCTAGATCCCTTAACCAATCACAGTGATAAGGAAGTACAGCGGATTCAATACTTACAATATATTGATAATGAATTCCAAGATGCATTCAATGATGCTGCTAAAGTAACCAAGGTGCATATACTAACAAGTAATGCACCTACACGACTGGATATTTAGGGAACTAGTGTGCAACCCGCTAATAAATCTAAGCTGCACATCACGAGAGGATGCTCTAATACAAAGAAGAACACTGAGTTGAGGGATAAGAAACAGCGTGTGGGAAAAGAAAAAACTAATGGTGCAGTCGGTTCATTGGGGATGGAACCTCTCATAGACAGGGTTATAGTAGCTACATATTAACGTGAAGTATTAAGAGACAAGCCCGGTGAGGCACATGTACATGATAATCAAGAGATCTCGATTAACTTTGTTTTTAATGGTACCACTTGGGATCATTCAGAAGTAGTAGTCGACGAAGTATTCCCTTTCGCTACTATACTCGCCATCGAAGATGATGATCTAGAATAACTCACTGTAGATGAATATAAAAATTGTATAGATTGGCTAGAGTGGGAGGCTGTGATAAATGCGAAGCTCAGCTCATTAGCTAAACACAAAGTGTTTAGACCAATAGTCCCTAGGCAAAATGTCATCAAGCCTATCGGTTATAAATGGATATTAGTATGGAAATGTAATAAACTTGAAAATATAGTAAGGTACAAGGTAAGACTAGTTGCCCAGAGATTTTCTCAAAGACCTGGCATCGATTACGATGAAACCAACATTCTAGTCATGGATGTTATAATGTTTCATTACTTGATCAGTCTATCAGTCGTTGAGAATGTGCTTAACATGCGTCTTATGGATGTAGTTACTGCCTATCTATATGGTAAATTAGATATGGAGATCTGCATGAAGCTACCAGAAGGATTTAAGCTTTCAAAAGTGATAATGTCAAGCACACGGGGCAGACATAATAAAACTGGATAAGTCATTATATGGTCTGAAATAATTAGAGCTCATGTGGCACAATAGGTTGACTGAATATTTAAAAGCCGAGGGTTTTACCAATAACCTTATTTACCCATGCATTTTCATCAAGAAAATGAATACTAGTTTCGCCATCGGTGTAGTTTATGTAGGCGATTTGAATATTATCAGAACTCCGAGGGAGATCACAAATACTGCCAAATACCTTAAGAAGGATTGCGAAATGAAAGACCCTGGAAAGACCAAATTTTGTCTCGATTTGCAGATTGAATATTTTTGTTACGGCATAATCGTATATCAGGCGATGTATAACAAAAGAATAATAAAACTTTTTTGGTATGGATACGGCACACTATGCCAAGATGCCTATGCATGTTCATTCATTGGATATGAACAATGACATATATTGTCCTCCAGATGAGGGGGGGGGGACTCTTAGGGTCTAAGACACCATATATAAGTGTTATTGGTACTTTGCTATGCTTAGCAGGGTGCACTTGACCCGATATCTCATTCGCATTGAACTGTTTAGCATACCATAGTTCTACACCTACCTAAAGGCAGTGGAATGGGATCAAGCACATTCAGAGATATCTCATCAGCACAAAAGGTTGGGGTCTGTTCTATCCAAAAATTAGCAAACGAGAAATTATAGGATAGGCTGATGCAGGATATTTATCAAATCCACATAAAAGGTCGATCACAATCAGGTTATGTGTTCTTGTATGGAGATACAGTGATTTCATAGAGATCAGAAAAGTAGACGATAGTTACTATATCCTCGAACTACGTAGAGATTCTTGCACTTCATGAAGCTGCAGAGAATATTTCTGGTTCCGATCTAAATTCTAACCAAGATAAACTCACTACTCTTTATGAAGACAACGCAGCTTGTATCATTCAAATCAAAGGCGAATTTATTAAAGGTGACAAAATGAATCACATTTCACCCAAGATCTTCCACATACACGAGTTGTAGAAGACAAATTTAATTAACATTATTCAAGTCCGTTCAGAAGATAACTTAGCTGATCTATTCATGAAGGCCTTTGCACTTCCTACGTTTAAAAGACTGGTACACGGAATCGGCATGCGGAGTATACATAATTTATTATCTTAGAGAGCTAGATCTCAAGGATATCAACATCAGGGGGAGTAATCCCATCCTAATGTGAACACATGCGTGTTGTACACTTTTTTCTGAGAGTACAATTTTTATCCTAGGGGTTTTGCTAACTAAAGGTTTTGATGAAGCAATGTATACGTGTTCACAACCCATACGGGGTATTGGATTGTAATCTTTCCTTACACAGCTTTTTGCCCAGGGTGCTTTGCTAGGCATAAATTTTAATGAGGTAAGTCGTCCTGGTATAGAGCACCCCGAGAGGGAGTGTTAGGAGTTGGCTCCGACCCAAGGTGGGAACCTTACTAGGTTGGGGTATCCTACTGGACTCCTAACAAGACCATAGCCCATTAGGGTTTATGGGGAGAGTTTGAGTTAGTATAAATAACCTAAAAAGGTTATCCTTTATAACACAAAACCTCTGAGGATATAGAGATATATTATTCACCAATAAAGATATCCTTACTCTTCTCTCAATATCAACTTGTCTTTGATTAACTGATAGAGTATCTAATATTATTCAACAAAAATCTCGTTTCTTATGGAAAGTGGAATCTATTGCAGTATAGTCATGCCATTTAGATTAAAAAAAAATACGGGTGCAGCATACCAGCAGTTGGTGACTCAAATGTTCGAGAACTTAATTGGGTACACTGTGGAAGTATATGTCAACGACATGATCATTAAGAGAAAGCCAAGGGATAACCAATGGGCCGACCTCATGGAAGTATTTGAAAGACTGAGGCGATACAGGATGATGTAAATGCGACCAAATATAAATTTAGCGTAGCATTGGGAAGGGTGTTGGAGTACATGTGCATACAAGGTATAATTGAGGCCGACCTAATACAAATCAAAGCTTTGATTGAAATTCTGTCACCAATGAGTTTCAAGTAGCAGCAGGGGCCAGCAAGAAAAATTATGGTGTTAAACAGGTTCATATCAAACTTATCCGACCGTTGCAGACCTCTATTTCGATGCTTGAAAGATAACAAAGATGCAAATGATAAGCGAAAGTTTACATGGCCACAAGAGTGTGAAGACTTACTCAAAAGCATTTTAACCTACCTAGGATAACCTTTAGTACTTATTACGCCTAAACTAGGGGAAGTCTTGACCATCTACCTCACTTTAACCGATAATGCAATCAACGCAATTTTAGTAAGGACTAGGGTCAAGTCTGAGCAACCAATGTACTTGTTAAACAATGCATATATTACTTGATAGAAAAGTGAGTTTTTAACTGTTGAAAAGCTAAGGCTAGCAAAAGTCTCGGTGCAAAAACTCAGATCCTATTGCCAATCACATGAAATCCTTGTACTTAAAAACCACTCTTAAAGGGAGATGTTCTGAAAAAGGAAAAGTCAAGATAGATCACAAAGTGGTTTGCCATACTAGCAGAGTTTGACATAACATTCTTGCCGTGAATGGCAGAAAAAGAGGAAGCAATGGCAGGATTCCATGCAGATTTCCTAAAAGAGGACCCAGATTGGGAAGCTGATAAAGATGAAAAGCAGGACCAAAACAGGTAGTAAAGGAACATAAGAACCACCACCACTAGAAACTATTCGTGGACGAATCAGTTAAAGCTATAGGGGCAGGAGCAGGGGCAGGAATTGTGCTAGTCACCCCAATAGATGAGCGTCTACAAAAATCCGTCAAGTTAGCATTTATGACGTCTAATAATGAAGCATAATGCATAGTAGTCCTCCTCGGCCACCAAATGTCATTGGACCTCGGCTTCCCTATGATATCCATCTTCATAGACTCAGCTGGTAGTCAATCAGGAATCCAGAGCATTCCAGGCAAATGATGCGGATGGCTACATACAAGGATTTGCTGGGATGTCGAAGGGGTCTGTTCCAACGAGCAGCCCTCAACCACATTCTCAGGGGGGGGGGGGAACGGACACCCCGACACCTAGGCTTACCTCGTAGGAGTATCTAATTTTGAGAAACAAAGGACGTTGGAATTGAAAATCCTACACGAGCCCTGCATAGTACACCCAGAGGTTTTGGTTGTTAAAATAGTCTTGGATCTGGAAGTAGACGACTGGCAAACATCATTTATATTATTTTTTCAACCATAACCTGCCATAAAACAGAGACGATGCAGTAAGCATCGCCAATAAGGCCATAAACCACATAACTAATGGAGGAAATGCTAGTCTATAGGAGCATCCACAGTAACCTCCCTAAACTTATTCTAGGGTGGCAAAAAGTCATAAAATGTTTTTTATAGGTTCCCTATGAGACTCCCTATCCCTATTTTTTCCTCTCTCCTAAGGACTAGTGAGTCGAGAGAGAGGTTTGGTCAACCACACGTTGTCAACTTCTTAAATACGTAAATAGGGTTAAATACGTGGAAAGGGTTTTTCTTAGGTGTAAGGCAGATTTGTGGCTGGGAAAGTATATTTTGGGAGGGAAAATGCCCACAATCTAAATAAAATTGGCCTCATCTCTTTTATATGCGATAAATATTTTTTCCTCCCCCTTGTTCTTTTTCCTCTAACTTTATTTTTTCTTCTTCTCTTGGCAGTCCCCCAAATCAGGTAAATAACCAACTTGAATTCCAACTTTTTTGTACCAATTTTTTGGTGAATTTTTGATTTCTTCTTTGATGCTAAGAATTGTCGTATTTAGGTACATTTCTAATGATTTAAAATTGTCGATTCACTCTCTTGAGATTTAGATGTTTATTATTTGGGATGCATTCATCTCTCACCATCTCTACCTTTGATTTCAATTGTAGTCTTCATCATCTTGGGTTTATGTATGCTGGAGTTAAGCTCGTTGGTTTTACACACACTCTATCTCTCTCCCTCTGTGTGTATGTGTATCAAACTCTAATTGAGTTCGTTTTATCGAATGCAAGCGTTGGATCAAGTTAAAGAAGAGGTGAATGCGTTGGGCGAATGTGTTTTCACAAGTAAGATTTATTGTAAAAAAAATCAATTTTTTTTATGGATTTTAGTTTAAGGATTTTTATGCAATTGGGTGTACTTAGTTGGGTTTGAATGTTAATTTGATCATAGGATTGAACTCATATAACATGATCTTCTAGTTTTTTTAAGTTTATTTGTTGCAGATTCCTCATTCAAAACCTTCTCATAAATATGGTGTCATTGTAAATAGGAGGATTAGCAAAGTAGTCCGAGTAAAGCCTTTCATGGCCTGTAAGTCGTTCTCGTTGTATAGTCGATCTTGATTCTTTATGGTGACATCTCGTCCGATTATTGTTTTTGATCTTGTAAGCTTCTGCATATGCTAAGCTTGCGATAATTATGAAATCATCGTTAGAAGAGGAATCGTGAGACATTATGCTAAGCTTGTGAGCTTACCTGATTACAACAAACCCCTAATTCAGTGCTTTGAAAACTGTTGCTCCAAACAACTTCCCTACCTGATTACAATAATTACCCAGAACTCAAATAAAAAATGAATTAAGATAAAACCTTGTAATTAGGTAAATATAATTTATGATAGAAATATGCTTATCTACTATCTATGAAGATAATTATTTCACAGAGATACATAGCAAGAGTTCACAACATATGGGAAACTAGGAATTTTAGGAGCAAGTTAGAAATTTATGTTGATAATTTGTGATGAGTTACCAGCCGGATCAAGCATAAAAAAAGAAGAATTCTAAGGCGATAAAACAAGGAGGTGTTCTTCAGTACTTAATCTAAAATAACTTATTTAAGTGGGAGAGAGAGGGAAAATATGTTAAAACATATTGTGGCATTTTGCTTTAGGTGGCATACTTACTTTTGATTTGGCTTATTATTAAGGGAGGCTATTTTATTGATAGGGATAAATCTGATTTCAAACTTCCAAAATGACTCCCTATTTAAAAGAGGATGCTGGGGATGTTCTAAGTTGATGGGGAATATCTTACATGCATCGGCAACACAAAGGCGAGGGTGTTGTGGATGTTCTAAGTCGATAGGGAATATCTCGCATGCATCACCAACACAAAGGCGTGGGAGGTATTTGAAGAAATTCATGAAGGGGAGTGTGATGGGGCAGTCAATAGTGGAATGGATAAAAACGTAAGGAGTATACTGGCCAACAATGTGAAAAGATATGCACGAAGATACGAACAATGCCAACTGCACGAATACCTCATACACACACCATCGGTAGAGTTTCACAGCGTCACCAACCCATGATAATTTGCATAATAGTGCTTGGACTTGGTGGGACCATTCCCCATTGCGAATAGGAGATGGAACATGCTTATATTTACCATAGACTACTGCACCAAATGGGTTGAGGTCTGTTAAGGGTGAACTCATGTTGTCGAAGTTATTCGAACAAAAATGGATGTCGCTCGAACGAGGATAGATTTCGTTCGAACGATATGGTAGTTTTTGCATTA
Organism: Kingdonia uniflora; assembly: GCA_014058105.1. Lineage (NCBI taxonomy): Eukaryota > Viridiplantae > Streptophyta > Magnoliopsida > Ranunculales > Circaeasteraceae > Kingdonia > Kingdonia uniflora. Next base: position 3,857,873 of record JACGCM010000622.1, read on the forward strand.
GAAAATTGGACCGAAGACGTCGTTCAAACGAGCTTGGATGTTGTTAGAATGAGATGTATGTTTTCTAGGGCTGAAAACCTTTATCGTCAAAGTCGTTCGAACGAGCTTAGAGCCGTTCGAATGAGATGTACGTAGGCTATTTTTAGAAGCTCGTCTGGGACGTTCAGTTTGCCTCGAGATTCGTTATATTTCTAATTAGTCCCTGATGTATATAATGGGGACTTAGGTTATTTGCTGGCCTAATCTTTTTTTGTGAGTTTAAATCTAAGGAGCTAGGATTTAAGAAAATCTATTATAAAGCTTGAGAAGCTTGGAAAAGATCGTGTGTAACCTGTTTGACTATAGTGGATTATTTGCGAGAATCAGTTTTTCATCTATAAGGGTTTTCTACTTCCCTCCTCTGGGAAAATACTTGTCTTCTTTATTCTTCTCTGTTCTATTTATTTCTTGATTATGCATATTCTGCATATCATTCTTAGCGTAAAATAGAGAGCAGCTACCTCAATTCTCAACAATTAGTATCAGAGCGCTTGTTATATGGCTTGTGTGGTAAAGAAAGATGGATGATTAAGAGAAATTGAAGATCACGAAGTTCAAAGATTTGAATTTTAGAGTATGGAAGATGCAGATAGAAGATTACCTCTATCATAAGGATCTTGACTTACCACTTGGTGGAGTTGAGATGAAGCCAACAGATTATGATATTGTTAAGTAGGCATGATTGGATTGCAAGGCACTTGGAACCGTTGGGCTAGCACTATCATCTCAAATTCAACATATGATCTCCAAAGTTATGGCAATAAAGAGTTTGATAGAAACTTTGTCCTCTATGTACTCAGAACTGTTTGGGGCAAATAAGGCACATCTTTTACAATACTTATTTACCTTGAAGATAAAGGAGAATGGTAGTGTGCAAGCTCATATCAGTGAGTTCAATATTAATCTTGTTCAGCTTGAATTCGTGAAAATTACTTTTATCGAGGAGGTGAAAACGTAGACTTTCTAGGGCAGATGCCTAAGAGCTGGGAAGGGTATACTACAGGTGTGAGCAACTCGTCGGGGAAGGAAGACATTAAATATGATTCCATAGTTTTTTTTATTATGATTAAAGAGAATAGGCATAAAATTTCTAAACCATATTCGGGTTCAAACGGCAGTGCGTTGAACGTTGAGGAAGAAGGAGGTCTTTCAAAAAGGGCCAAAATATTAAAGGGGTTGTTCACAGTCAAGCAAAAAGTGTAAGCCGCCCGGTACATGTTGGACTTGTGGATAGAAGGGTCACTTCAGGCAAGATTGTAACTCTTCTTCTAAGAAAGTTGATGATAAGAGAAAGAAACAATGAACCTTATTGAGATAGCTAATTTGGATGAGGCTCTACAACTTTCATGTGACGATGTTAATGAATCCCTGATAGTTGATTTGGGAGCCTCATTCTATGTTACTGCAAAGGTAGGTTTCCTAACCAATATTGCTAAAAGCGACTTCGGTACTGTTTTTCATATAGATAAGAGCACACACAATATTACTGGTAAGGGAAACGCTAGGTTGATGTTGCCTCCAAGGGGAACGTTGGTTTTACAGAATGTGCGACTTATATCCAAATTGAGGTGTAACCTTATCTCTCGGCTAGCCAATTGGCGGATGATAGTGGATTTGAAAGAACCTTCTGGAAGGTTATAAAGGGAGTTATGGTACTAGCTCAAGGTTTAAGATAAGGAACATTGTATACAACACAAAGTATAATTTATACTATTTGTGTGACCACTCTGGGGATTGATACAAGTACTTGGCACAAACGACTCCGTCACATGAGTGAAACAGGGATGAAGATAATGGTAACAAAGGGAAAACTAGAGAGTCTTGATGAGGTTGATCTTAAGTTTTGCGAAGAGTGTGTTCTTGCGAAGTAGAAGAAGGTCAGTTTTAAAATAACTAGGAGATCAAGGAAACTAAGAAAACTAGATCTTGTACATACATATGTTTGGCGGCCAACCAAGGTGTCTTCTATTGGCGGTTCTCATTATTATGTTATTTTCATTGATGATTCTACTCGTAAATTGTGGGTCTACTTTGTGAAGAACAAATTAGATGTGTTCGATAAATTCAAGAAATGGTGGGCTCTAGTTGAAAATGAAATCGGCCTAAAATTGAATTATATTAGGTCAGATAACGGGGGAAAATACTGCAGTAACCATTTTGAAGACTTTTGCGCATTAAACTGGATTAGACGATAAAAGATTATTCCTACAACACTGTAACAAAATGGTGTTCCAGAATGCATGAACTGAACAATAAGCAAAAGAGCGAGGAGTATGAGACTCAACGCTGGATTGCTAAAATGCTTTTAGGCTGATGCGGTTAGTACGGCGGCGTATTTGACTAACGGAGGGCATTCAACGGCTTTGAACTTTAGACTTGGTGGTCATGAGTTTGGGTATTCAAGGACAAAGTTAGATGCAAAGTCAACGAAGTGCATATTCATTGGATATGGTGGTCATGAGTTTGGGTACTAATTTTAGGATGTGAGGAATCAGAAAATCATCCAGAGCCATAATGTTACATTCAATGAGGAAATTTTGTATAAAGACTTCAAAGTACATGTGGAAAAGAATCGAAGTAAAGTAGCGAAAAGTGTCGACATTGAATTTAAACCCTCTCGAGAGGTTGGTGAAGAAGTCGTGGTTGAGTGTGATACACCGGATCAAGGTGAGGAACCTAATGATCTAAACATTCCAATAATACTTCAAAAAAAGCTTGCAAGAGTTCCGACTAGGTACATTACCTCCTTACATCACTTGTTACTTATAGATGGTGGCGAATAGGAAAGTCTCAGGGAGGCTTTAGATGTGGAAGCCAAAAGAAAGTGGGAGCTTGCTATGGATGATGAGATGCAGTCAATATCTGTAAATTGAACTTAGGATTTAGTTTGGCTACCTAAAGGGAAGAGGGCATTGCACAACAAGTGGATATACAAATTAAAGCAGGAATCTGATGGGTCAAGGAGATTCAAGGCTAAATTTGTGATGAAGAGCTTTTAGCAGAAAGAAGGCATTGATTTTGGTGAGATCTTTCCTCCTGTTGTGAAGATGTCTACTATTTAGGATGTGATGAATATAGTTTTAGTTGAAGATTTTCATCTTGAGCAACTTGATGTTAGGATAAAATTTCTTCATAGCAACCTTGATGAAGAAATTTTTATTAAGCAGTCAGAAGGGTATTCAGTAAAAGATAAAAAAGATCTTGTGTGTAGGCTCACGAAGAGAGTATATAGTTTGAAACAAGCATCGAGATAGTGGTATTTGAAGTTGGAACAATTCATGTCCAAAAATGGTTATTCGAAGAGCAATGCCGATTACTGTTGTTTTATCAAAAATACGGGGAACTCATATATTATTCTACTTTTGTATGTAGATGATATGCTGGTAGCAAGTGCCGATATGGGAGAGATTGTCAAGTTGAAGGAACAGTTGCCTTGGGAGTTTTCTATGAAGGACTTGGGTACTGCAAAATAAGTTCTTAGTATGCGTGTTACAGGGATAGAAAGCAGCAAGAATTGAAGTTATCTTAAGCTGAGTACATCGGCAAAGTACTTAAGTGGTTTAACATGGATGGTTCTAAAGTTGTTAGTATAGCATTGGGTGGTTACTTTAAATTGTCAAAGGAGTATTGTCCGAAGATGCGGAAGGATCGCAATGAGATGCGAAAGGTTCCTTGTCAATCGGTAGTTGGTACCCTAATGTACGTTATGATTTGTACAAGACCGGATATTGCATAAGCAGTGAGAGTTGCTAGTAGCCATATGAGTAATCCAGGCAAGGAGCATTGGAGAGCTGTAAAATGGATACCTAGGTATTTAAAGGGGACTCAAGATATACAATTATGTTATAGGGGTTCTTAGATATGCTTATATGGTTTTGTTGATTCTGATATGGCGGGCGACATAGATAGGCGGAAGAGCACTAGTGGTTTCGTATTTACATTAGGAAGCGGTACGGTTATATGGGTTTCTAGGCTATAGAAGATTGTAGCTTTGTCTACGACGGAGGTATAATATGTTGCGGCTATGGAAGCGTACAAGAATATGGCTTGGCTTAAAGGGTTGATGAAAGATCTTGGCAGAGAATAAAATTCTTCTAAGTTGTATAGTGATAGTCAAGGCATTGTACACTTAGCAAATAATTTGGCTTTTCACTCTAGGACCAAGCATATTGATATTCGATATCATTATATTTGCTCGCTCCTGAAAGACGGTGTGTTGAAGCTTGTAAAGATTCATACTAATGTGAATCCGGCAAATATGTTTACGAAGTTAGTAACTTTTCAGAAGTTGACGACATGTACAACTTTTATGGGTCTTCATGATTGAAGGTCTGGGTAGTGTGAGTAATTCATTTGGAGATCTCTGGAGATTGGTTACAGGGTTTGATTTCTAGTGGGAGATTGCTAAGGGTGAACTCGAATTGTCGAAGTCGTTCAAACGAGGATAGATGTTGCTCGAACGAGATGGTAGTTTTCGTGTTGGAAACTTGGACCGAAGAAGTCGTTTAGACGAGCTTAGATGCCATTCGAATGAGTTGTGTGTTTTCTAGGGCTGGAAACCTTTATTGCCAAAATCGTTCAAGCGAGATGTACGTAGGCTAGTTTTTGAAGCTCGTCTAGGACATTGAGTTTGCCTCGTGATCCATTCTTTTTGTAATTAGTTCCCTAAGAATATAAAGGAGACTTTGGTTATTTGTTAGCCTAATCTTTTTTTGTGAGTTTAATTCTAGAGAGCTAGGATTTGAGAGACTCCATTACAAATCTAGAGAAGATTGGAAGATCGTGTGTAATCTGTTTGATCATAGTTGATTGTTTACGGGGAGCGGTTTTTCATCTGTAAGGGTTTTCCACTTCCCTCCTCCAGGAAAATACTTGTCTTCTTTATTGTTCTTTGTTCTGTTTATTTCTTGATTCAGCGTATTCTGAGTATCATTCTTGGCATAGAATAGAGAGTAGCTACCTCAATTCTCAATAGAGGTCATCTAGCAAATAACATCTAGGTAGAGGATGTCATCACATTCCTTTGGCAGAACCTAATAACAAGGGTCAGAATTCTTCATGTTTTTATGACTCATAATAGCAAACAGTTTAAAGAAAAGAAGATGAAAAAAATTGCAGAGTTGTATGAAATTAAGCTTGTAAACTCCTCGTCGCAATTTTTACAAGGTAACGGTCATGTTGATTCAACCAAAAGGATGATGGGTAAAGGAACTTCCAGGCATATTATGGTCCTATAGGACAATACCACATAAGTCAACAGGTTTCACGCCCTTCATTCGCACATATGGATCCGACACAGTACTGCTTATAATAATTTTTGTCTGAACTCTGCGACCGCGAATTGCAGTTACCGATGAAAATAAAAGAATGCTAGCACGCAACCTCGATCTCATTAAAAAGACCAGGAATGAGGTTACAACAAGGTTGGGTCGCTACCACAAAATTCTAAGGAACAGTCACAAGAAATGGGCTTGAACCATGAGATTCAAAGTATGAGAGTATGTGCTCAACCAGGCTTTCCCAAAGGCGGCAAATTATAACAAAAGGAAGTTATATGTTAATTGGGAGGGACCCTTCATTAGAGCATCTACAACAGCTGGAGGGTGAATTTGCCTAAATCTACCCCAAAAATCAATCTACCCTACTACAGTTAAGCCTAAAATCAAGGTGAATATTAGCTACCATAGTTCTGAACTGTACGGCACAACCTTCCTCCCAGATTAAGCCACGTCTTAACATTTGGAACCTTCGATCCCCATGTGCAGTTCAGAACTGCGTGACAGGGTGAACCAATCAAATTAAGCCATATAGTAATTTTTTTTAATTAATGTCGTGCAGTTCAGAACTGTGCGATAAGAGCCTGTATGAAATTTTATACGAATTGCTATAATCCTTCACTCATATTGCTAAGTAAAGATAGTTGCTTCTAGTTTAAACACCCAAACCCATTTTTTTAAGGTTCCCAATTCCCACCTTTTCCTATTAATTTAATCCCATTATCCATAGATTAGCAATGTCGGGACCTAGTCATGTTATTCCAAAAACTAGACGTAGGCAAAGTGTTGATGTTAAACGAAGGGAAAAAAAATTGGTTACGAATATGTGGCTGTTACACCACACATCGGATAATGATCCCGCCCCAACCCTCGAGACTTTACACCGAGTGGATATCATCCTGGACAACTGGATCCACATTTCCATTGGATCATAAGAATTGCCAGTAAGTTTTTTGCGTAAAATTTATGTGTTATTAACGTTATTTGTCAAATGTTCGACGAAATGCCCGAATAAAAATTTAATATGCTAATGTGCTATTTTTGCGGAACCGAAATGAAATACTATATAGTGGATCACTGGATAAAATATTAAAGTGGTATCAATGGATTACCAGGTATCCCACGTTGAAGAGGTTGGTCGACAATATGGGTTTCAAAATTTTTTGGGGGATTAAGGTGGGAAACTCGGATAACCACTTAATTTATGCTCTCATGGAACAGTGGTGGTCTTTCACCCATACTTTTCTCTTTCTTTGTGAGGAACTTGGTGCTATGTCGTTATACTTCATCATGCTAATGGGCATAAGTTTTGGGGTGGGTTTCAAACTCCCGTACAATGATAAGTACTTAAAGTTTAAAGAAGCGCAAACATTATTCCCCAGAATTACTCAGGCTGACATCAGGTATGGTAACATCACTCTAGCTTATTTGAAAACCTCGAGTGACGCTTTGAATCCACAAACCAACATTTACAACCAAGACATGGATCTCGTGTATACGAGGGCATTTATTACATACATCATAGGTAATATCTTCTTCTCGAATGTAAATACATCTCTACCGGCCAGTTATCTTGCAACTTTTACAGACCACTATATTCTAGGTGCGTTGAGGTTCGACTGGGGTACTCCGATCATGGCGGCTTTATCGGGGACTAGATAAAGTCTCAATACTGAAGAATGGGAAGGGGAAGAGATTAATTACAGGCTTTTATGCTTTGTTAGAGTTTTGGTTCTTCGAGTACTGCCGCCTTGGAATGTATCTGGTCAAGGTGAACAACTTCAACCATGATTATCCTCGTATGGATGCGTGGAGAGATGAAAGGGCTAGTTCTGGGGCTGAGATCCATCATTTATTTTCTGTAATTAGATAAATAATTGAATAGAAAGACAGAACCAACATTGTTGTCAACCATGGGCGAGGTTTAGACAGGCAATTCGTCTAGAGCAAAGAGTTGCCACAAAGCTTAGTACAAGAAGGGCTCCATTAGTTTCAGTCCTATATGGGAATGGTACGCTTTGGTATTTAGGAGACCGGTGTATGCGTCAAAACACCGGGGTTGATAGTGTTCCCTATGACCCCCCCCCCACAAGTGATTATGGAACTTCCGCAGTACGATCAATAACTTTATCAGGGACTGAAAGAGGTGGACCTCTATGATGAACACAATTACATCGTTGTTGACGTGGATTACATGACATTTTGGCTTTCGGCTCATCCAAATCCTAAGATCAGTTATAGTTTAGTGAAAAGGGCAGAGAATATTTGGATGGTCGGGCATGATCTAGTGAGACCCAATGTTGCTTTGCCACCTACTTCGAGTTTAGCCACATCTTCTCAAGTACAAAACTATGGTGTTGAGGCATACGGCGAGGAAGTAAGGGATCTAGGATAGTTCATGGAGATGGACGGAAGTAGTGGTAAACGTAGACGACTACCGATCACGGCCATGCAGGTACCATACTCATGTCAACTTAGGTATAGTATGGATGAGTTGTGGCATCAAGACCAAGGAATGTGGTATGCGGTATATAAAGATTCACGACAATATTTTCAACTCACAAAGGAGTTAGAGGAACAGCTGCAGTAGAAGGATAAGATTATCTCAGTCTCGGGAGAAAGACTAGCTCATATGTCTATTAACTATCAAATAGAGCTGAAAGTCCAATATACCTATGACGAGAGTCTCGCCCGTCCTAGACGCACCCGCCAAACATAGAGAGGGCATTCCACTTAGGCTATATTTTATTATGTTTTGTTTAGACTATCGAGTTTATTTAATGTTTTCATGCGGAACGTTGATATCCTATGTTTAAATTATGTTTAATTGATTATGCATTATGTTTAAATATGTGTTTGCTTCAAATACTAGGTTTTTTTAAGTATTTGAATGAAATTCCTCGTAGAGAGGAGCTGATAAAAGAACTAATTTTGATAATATTACAATATAGGGAATATGTTTGATGAAATACCTAAACAAAAGTGAAGAAAAATAGAACTAAGTATGAAGAGATGCACACACAATTGAGGGCACATAAGGTGTTTGAGGAAATGCCTTAAAGAAAAAAAAGAAAAAAAACCCAAGTATGGAGAAGGGAATCAAAGGCAAAAGTTCCAGGCTCATACCGAATAGTTTAGAACTGTGTAACAAGCTTGCTGAGACTTATGGTTTAATCTGATCCCTCATCTTGTCACTGAAAAAGTTGTCAAAAGTTGGTCAGAAAAGTTGTCGGACGGCCACCGGAGCAGTGACATGGCAAACACGTGCGAGGCACGTGTGCACGTGTGACATGTGTGGCATATGTGCAGCCCGTACATGTGGTATGTGTGACCTGTACATGTGTGGCATGCGGAAAACTAGGTCAGACCAGCTCAGATCAGTCAACCCGGTCCAGGTCTAAACTGGACTGAGTCAGACCGGTCCAGAACTGGTTCAGATACTAAAACGACTATAAATAGCCCATTTTTTTTAAAAAAAATACCTATTATCTAAACCTACTCCGTGGGGGACCAATTTTAAAAAAAAATTATGAAAAATATTTTCTTAAATTTTTTAGGAAGATGTGCCTTGTATAAGAAAGTTGGCTCACTTATATGTGATATAAATAAATAGTATAATACCTATTTAAGTATCTTATGATAGCTAATAGGATATTACTGGTATGCCCTTAGGATACAAATTATAATGATCAAGGATCAAAAATAATATGAAACCAGGACTAATTTAGCATACGACTGTGAGTCATATTTAAATCACAGTTAATTGTCACATATAATTTACTAGAGCCCAATTGGGAATTGACTTAGTCCTATTTTAAAAAAATTGGTGCCTGGGGAACCAATTTTTTGTATCTAAGTGTAATTACATGTATATAAGCATTAATAGCAACCTATAGTACCCTAGAATGTTAGTTCAAAGACTAGCATAATCAACCTATCTTGTGAACCCAACAGACTTTGGGATAGGACCACTTGTCAGCTAAATATCTAATACCTCTTATATTTATTGCAAATGGGGTCATTTGGCTAGAATATACATACCTTTATAGAACTTGAGAGCTTAGAACACCCTTGTTCTTAGAATAAGGAAAGCAATATTTAGTAGTTTTGAATAGCTGTCTCGGCTAAGACTCTATTAAAATATATTTTAAGGTTAAGATCACCATTTTAAGGGGTAAATTTAGGATTTAATGCTTAATAGGATATGAATAAGGTTCACCTATAAGTAATGATTAGGAATCACTAACTTGAATACTATAAATTTCTTTTAGTAATGATTGGAAATCGTGTACTTAAAAAGAATTTTATAAGGAACACACACATCTCGTAGTTTTAAATATCAATCTTGGCTAAGATTCTATTAAAACGCATATCTAAGATTAAGATCATTATTTTATAGGGTAAATTTGGGATTTAATCATTAGAAAAAAAAATCATGAGATTTAGAATATGAATAAGGTTCAACTATAATATGATTATGAATAATTTATTTATCGTTAGTCTAACTACTATGATTTGTCTTTAATATATTTTGAAATGCTAATCAAGAATTGTCACTAATTACGACCATTTATCATTACAGATGTCTTCCAGCCCACGTTATGATTACGAACCATTGGGGCTTGATGGATCGAACTGCCTGTCTTGGTGTAAGGACATAAAGCTCCCTTTGCAGACAATGAACGCCTCAAAGTCAATTGTTACAGATAATACCATCTTTGAATAACTTAGGGCACATGCCATGTTGGCTATGCGCGCCCACCTTGAGTCAGTGCTAAGATTTTAGTATTTCCGTTGTGGAACTCCATATGAGTTATGGACGATCTTAGATGAAGGTTTTGATCTACAGCAGGCCCTAACGAACTATAAGAGCAGTAACCGCCGGAGCAACTTGAGGCTATGTGACTTCAAGACTGTAGCTGCCTATAATTCAGTACTACAGAAGATTGTTTCAGCCAGAACGCTCAATAACGACTACATCTTCGCGGAAGATCTTTTGGGAAAGACTTTTTCCACATTCCCGCATTCACAGGCTGCTCTCAGGGACCAGTATGCGAAAATGGAATTTAGTAGTCCTGAAGGTCTGATCCAACTCTTGCTCACTGTAGAACAAGATGGCATAATATTTTTGGGAAAAAACAAGAGGTTTCCCCCTAGGAGGAAGAAACCAGATGTACGAAAGATCTTATCTCTTGACAGAGACAACCATGAACGGGGTTCTGGAAGTGGGATGACGACTAAAGGTGGGGATCGGGGATTCTTGGGTCCTCAGAAGTATAACAGGTCTAAAAAGCTTACTCAACCATAGACACCAAAGAAGATCAAAAAGCTAAATTTTAAATCTCCTTGCTTGAGATGTGGGGTAGCTGGACACTGGGTTCGCGATTGCAAGACACCATGGGTGCCTGGAGTCAAAGTTCAGGCTAACCATATCACCACAGGCATAACTTCTATCTCTATGAAGTTAGCAGCGTCAGACTTCTTCGGTGACACTGATGCCAACATAGATCAACATACGGTGTAATCTGTAACGATTCTTCTTTAGTCATGTGATGTCACATTAGAGAGAGTACTAGTAGTTTCTATTCTAGTACATACTTGATTTACTATTCTTTTTGTTGTCAGTATTTTTGATATTGCTGGGAACATATCATTTATATTTCAATAAAGTGCTCTTGACATACATGAGATTCCAATTTGTTCTAAATTGTAATTATTCAAATATATTGCTTGAGAAGTAGTTAAATTCTATGTATGATAGTTGATCCACTATATACAACCCTCCTATGGATCTATCTGCTCATTGAACATGACCGATAATCGAATGAGTGACGACACATGGCTAAGAGACATTAGTACCACGCACTCGATCCTTTTGGGATATGAATATATTTCTTGTCTAACCTTGTGCATCAGGGATGGAACGAATATCATTGGCTCGGCCAACATGATAGAATGCATTGAGTGCGCCATGCTATTACTCTCTAACGGTATGATACATGGTATCTAGTCTACTTTATAAACTAGTAAATCCAGTCAGATTTTACTAAGTTTAGGGAGATACATGATAATACTTATCACGTAATGACTATAAAATAAAATGATAGACAAGGTTTTGTGCATTTACTTCATGTCTAAAGGTTAGAACACGCTATTGGAACGGCTTCCAATACACTCCTCAGGGTTCGGATAGTGAGGATAATTATTGGGATTACATCTAAACTTTTCTTTAAAAGAGAGAAGATTCAGAGAGTGTACGTGTAACGATTGCTTTCAAGAAAAGTCTATTATTTTATCCTAGTATGACCAAGGTGAAGTGGGATCGGAAAAGATTTAGAAAAGGGGGAAAAGATTTAGAAAAGGGCCAAAAATTGGGCAGGTAAACTCTTATCGTTCCAAAGTAGAGTAATCCTAGCAAGGGCTGTTTCAAATAGTCTCCCCATCTACAATATGGCTATTTATAAATAGCCAAGTTCGTTCATAAAGGAAGGGGACCCGATCATACGTAATTTTATCTGGACTGGGGATCCATCCCGAAGAAAAGGAATCACAGTCAAATGGAAGAAAGTCTGCAAGCCACTGAAGGAAGGTGGGTTGGGTATTCGAAGCTTGAAAGAAGTGAATGATGCTATGTTATGCAAACTCCATTGGGCCTTCTGTGATAGGTAAGAGGACTGGTCTCAATTTATGCACGCTAAGTTCACAAACAAGGCAGGCGACTTCATCCGATATCATAAGAAGTCTACGATTTGGCCAGGTATTAAATTAGCTGCTAGTATTAATCGACCATATATGGGATGGTTGGTAGGGAATGGGGCTAAAATCGACTTTTGGCGGGACACTTGGGCCATGGAAATACCCTTGCGGGAATACATTGAGATGCCACAATCCCTGTGGAAAAGATGCACAGCCAGACTTAGTGACTTTATCAACTCTAATAGATGGGATATACCTACAGATATTAGGATTCTACTGTTGGCTCTAGGGATTAATGTGTTGGAAATTCCTTGCAACCCACAAGAAGAAGATAACAGAATCTAGAAACTTGATAGCTATGGGAATTTCACTGTTAGAAATGCTTATGAGACTATAAGGAAAAAATTGAATACGGCATAGTGGTGGAAGTATACGTGGAGGGGAAGCGTTCACCCAAAACTAGGGGGTTTTGCATGGAGATTGGTAAATCATATCCTACCTTTGGATGACATTGTTCAAAAAAAGGGAATCCAAATCACTTCACGATGCACTCTTTGCCGCTTGCAGGAGGAATCAGAAACACATTTGCCCTTGCACTGCCCTTCAGCTGCAAATATTTGGTTAGGGTTACTAATACTTTCTTTCTTCCTTATATAACTAGTACAGACACATGGAAATCCATTCTGGTAAAAGACCCATTCAGCTAGCAGCTATATAAATGACCTTTGGATTATAATTATTTTCTCCATCTACCATACAATCTGGACAACTAGGAATAGCTTGTGATTTGGCGATACAACGCCATCTGTAACTAATATGAAGAGGGAGATTCTAAAAAACATTCAGTACACTGTTGAGCTATCAAAGGGAAAGATGAATAACAACATACAAGAACTGTAGACAATCAAAAAAATTTAAAGTTCAATGCAAGGCCAACAACTATGTAGGTGTACAAAGCAATTTTTGGGACCTGCCTATGTCGAATGAAGTTAAAATCTGCTGTGATGGTTCTAGTATTGGAAATTCGGGTGCTGTTGGTATTGGTGTGGTGTTTCGGGACAGTGAGGGAGTTGTTCTGGGGGGATTTAACAAGGCGATCGGAATCTCAAGTAGTTTTACAGCCGAAATACTTGCGATACTTGCAGGTATTCAGAAAGCGGTTGCAAGAGGTTGGCATAATCTATGGGTGCTCTCCAACTCCGAAACAACAATTAGGGAATTTAAAAATGATAATATTCCCTGGAAGTTTAAGATATAATAGAGTTTACTCAAGAAATCCATTCGACAAATCCGTTTCAGCCACACATGGAGGGAATGCAATTTCTCCGCCGACCTAATGGCAAGGAGAGGATCCGAAAATGCTGAACCTTTTGAAGAAGAATATAGTGGACTCCCATCTTTCCTCATGAGAATTGAAGTTCCCTTCAGTGAGTACTTTTGATTCCGCTGATCAAGACTTCTCTTAGTTTTCATGTTTTATTTGAACATATCCTTTCCTGTTCGAACACAATAGTAACTGAGTGTTTTTATTCGAATATAAATTTTCCTGTTCGAATACACTCTCGACTGAGTATTTTTATTCGAATAGAATTATTTCTATTCGAATAGAAATATTTCTGCTTGAATAGATTTCTGCCTGACCAGTTTTATTCGAATAGAATTCTTCTTGGGCAATTTTATTCGAATACATCTCTATTCGAATAGGATGTTAGTATATTCGAACAGAGTAGATATTAATTGTTTTTCTTTTGAGAGTGGGAGGGCATATGTGTCCATGATTTGTAATTATCTTGTAATCCTTGTTTGAACATATATAAATAATCTAAACTTTTTACAAAAAAAAAGAAGGTGAAGTGGGATCTTCAGCCTTTGCTCTAAACGCATCCATGGAGACCCATGTGGACCTTTCCATCCACATAGTGGTCCATTTGAATATTTATAGTAATAAAAGATGCATCTAGGAAATGGTTTAACGTTTGCCTCCTCATAAAATTAAGGAATCCAATGTTAGCACGACTTCTCACTTAGATCATTCGATCGCAGGCAAAGTTCATGAATTAACCGATCAAAGTTGATCAATGCAACTTGATGGGGGGTTGGGATTTGGACTCACAGGATTTTGATGATTATTTTACCGCTAAATGGGATAGATGATTAAGCATTGTGAGTACCCCATACCATATCCAACTCGGGATTGGAAGAGAACCTAATCAATCGATTTAGGATAATCGTTAGGCCACTGTTATTACGATCACAGCTTTTGGTTAGTGTGTGGGATATGCATTCCTGCTCCCACAACACTAATTAGGGTTCCTCCCTTAGCAAATCATCAAATTATTTTTTCCCAAAAGCAACTAGTAACTGGATCGGAGCCCGGTGTCGCCCATCGACAAACATTTGGGTATTCCGTACAGGTGCCAATCATACCACAATGTATGAAGATGGGACCCTCAAATGTGGCCTGATATTATATGGGTTATGATTCGCATTTATCACTGGATATTTGAACCCACTGGCGACGTATATACTGTAAGACAGATAATTATCACTTTGATAAGATGATATTCCCAGTATTAGGGGGAGATATGATAGTCAATGTTGAGGATGTTTCCAAGAGATCTTTGAAAACACTATCATGTTCTCATCTAGATCCCTATACATAAGTTATGTGATAATAAGATTCAACGAATTACAAACCCTCCAATAGGCTGTAAATGATTTGTTAGACGCATTCATAGGCACTATTGAAGTACCATAAGTGTATGTACCTACAAGTAATACACTTACACAGCAGAATGTTCTGGGGGAACTAGTACCACAGTATAATGTTCCAGGGGAATTAGTATCACAAATAAATATGAAGCTCACTCTAGGTGCAGAGCACCGTTGGAAAAAAGTATTCTGAGCCGGGGAGCTGCAAAATAAGGGAATGATGGAACCACCCATCGATGAGGCAATAATAGCTACGCGACCAGTTGATGTATTACGAGACTAGCCCAGCTTGGCACATACGCGTATGATAATAATAAGATCTCGATATATTAAAAGTCTGCAATAGGCATAACGTAGGATCATTTAGTAGAGATTTGTCGACATGGTATTCATATTCGCTGCTGTGCTCGCCATCAAGGATGAGGATTCAGAGCCACTTATTGAAAATAACTGTATATTGTTATATATTGGCCAAAGTAGGCATCTGGAATCCAAGCAGGGCTTAACTTACTAGCATAATGCAAAATAATACAATTGAGCATGCCGATTATAAATGGGAAAGGTACAAAAACACGATTAACTTGGAGAAACAATATGGTCAAGGCAAGACTAGCTGCCCAGGAAATCTTTAAGAGATCTGGAATCAATTACAGTATGACCTATTACCCGGTTATGGATGCTATAACATTTCAATACTGATCATTCTGTCAAGTTGTCGGGAACAAGCTCGACAAGCGTCTGATGTAAATACTACGTATCTATATAAAAAAAACTAGATGCGGATATCTACATGAATCTACATGGGAAGGTATAAGCTTCTGGAAGCAATTAAGCCTGATACATGAGGTGTGTACGTAATTAGACTGGAAAAATTATTGTTAACTTGAAGCAATCAGGGCCCATGAGACATAGTAAGTTGACTGAGTATCTGAAGGTCGGGGACTTTATAAATATCCTTATTTGTCCATACGTTCTTATTTAGAATACATAAACTAGCCTCAATATCATCATAACAGTGTACTAAATGATTTAAAAATGATTGGACCACTGGGGGAGATCACGCGAGCCGCCGAATACCTTAGGAAGGAATTTGAAATACAAGATTTTGGGAAATCAAGAGTGTCTTAATTTATAGATCAAACATCTTGATAGTGGCACTCATACACCGAGCAATATATATCGGAAGAGTTATCTAACACTTCGATATCGATGTAGCACAAGGTGCAAAGTTATTTATTGCGCGTCCATCACTTGGGTGTGGATAACGACATCTTCTACCATCCTAATGGGGAAGAAGCTCTTAGGGCCGTGGTGCCATAGTTAGGAGGTGCTTTGCTATAGTTAGCTGGGTAACTTAATGACACATTCGCAGTAAACTGTTTGGCTTGCCATCGTTCTGTTCTTTTCAAAAGGCACTGGATTGAGATCAGGTACATACTGAGGTATCTGATCGATATGAAAGACTGGGGTCTGTTCTACTCGAAATGGTAAACGTAAAAGTATAGAATACATCAATACAAAATACTTCTCAGACCTACATAGAGGTCATTGTCAAATGGATTATGTGTTTATGTACAGGGATACATAATAATTCTTGGAGAACGATGAAGCAGACGGCAGTAGCTACACATTGAATCAAGAAGATTCTTGCACTTCATGAAGCTGGCAGAAAATGATGATTACGCTCCAAGACAAATCTCATCAACTGAAGTTGTGGCGTATTCTATCAGAGATAAAACATCGACTATGTATGAAGACAATTCAGCCTGCATCATTCAAATCAATGGCGACAGAACGAATCATATTTCATAGAAGCCATTCCAACCTTATGAATTATAAAAGTCAAATGAGATTGGAATTGTTGAAGATATTTTAGAATACATCTTTGCAAATCCGTGCACGAAGACTCTTGCACCACTTACGTTCAAGTGGCTAGTACATGGAATTGACATGCATAAGATTCATTTATCAATATCTCTAGGAGATACATCCGAGGGAGAGAGATCTTAGGGAGATCGACGTCAGGTCAGGGGGAGTAGTCCCAACCTGACGTGGATACATGCATGTTCTACTCTTTTTCTTGATAGAGCAGTTTTTATCCTATGAGGTTTTACTGGCTGGAGGTTTTGATGAGGCAACGTATACGTACTCACAACCCATACAGGGCATAAGATTATACTATTTTCCTGCACAACTTTTTACCCAAGGAGGTTTTGCTAGGCAGAGGTTTTGATAAGGCAAGTCGTCCTGGTATGGAACACCCCAAGGGAGAGTATTAGAAGTTGGGTCCAATCCCAAGCTAGAAAGCCAACAAGGTTGGGGTGTCCTATTAGAATTCCTAACAAGCCCATAGGCCCGATAGGGTAATGGGGAGAGTTTGAGTAGGTTAGGTAACCTTTCTTGTAGGGTTATCGTTATATCACTGTATTATGTACAGAGAATACTATTTAGAATCAATAAGAAATCTTCTCTTCTCTCTCTCCTTTTGTTCTCATGATATTGAACTGTTAGTATACTCTATATCGATTATCTCTCAACAATACTAACCATTACATATACAATTCCCACAACTTAAATCCACTAATAAATGAAAGCAAATAAATATACTTAAACTTAAATCTTTGATTACAAAATTTTAGGAATAACACATAATTAAGAGATTTAACATAAATGAACCCAAATCTTTCTTAACAATTTCAATCTTATTTCTTGCCAAATATTCATTTCCTCGGATTGGTACGATCTAATAATATAAACTTCTTTCGATATTCAATAAGCTCATGCGCTGCCCATACAACTCTGGATTGAAAGATCTACTGAGATGTCAAGCTTAGAAAGATAAACCTAACAAAATTTGAGTATTGTCAATAAGTGTTTTAGGAGGCTCATGCTCGGCTCATGCTCGGATGACTTCTCACATCTCACAGAAAGAAGTTGCACAATAATTTTATATTATATCATTTGCTGGAAGAGTATCATCAGATAGGTTTATCTCATTACTTTCTTCGTGGGTTGGCCATGCAACCCTTAAACGGAATGACCGGACCAAAGTTCATCAGCTAGAACTTTAGACTTCCGAATTTCTTGGGTGCAGAAGGTAGCACCTCGTATTTACTCCACTCATCCCCTTCTACATATCTGGCTATACCTCCTCCCAACCCAAACCTTCTTGTATGGTTATCATTTGAAAGGAATTGTATAAAATCTTACATGTGAACTCATCTCAACAATTCCACCTGCGTTATCAGCTATAGGACCAAACATATCCATGGTAAGAACGTAGACAACATTGCTCAGCATTCCTATTGTTGCAACAGCTGTTCCAAATAGACTACCAATCAGTTTTTTAGTTTTATCTACAAGCCCTGAAGTATGACCAAGCCAGAAAGCCGAAATGATACATACGCTAATTTGAAAAACTGGAAGAGCCGTTGATTCTAAACCCAAACTAATACTGGCAATTATGTTAGTATCGTGCCCTGTAGCGCTAGTAAGAGATAATGTACGCACAGGTTCGTGCTTGTAATCCGTGTAATACTTGGATATCTATACAAAAGCATAAGCTGTCATGATCCCAACCAAGCCACACAAGGTGAAGTTTAGCCAGGCAGTAGGTGCTTACTCGGTATAAAGAAGCCATCAAGTGGGCTACAAATATTAAGCCAAATCACCAGACATTTAGTAACCACCATAGTTTAAAATATCGATAAACTAGTATGTCTGATTGATATCAACTATTTCTTTTATAAGCTAATACATTAGTTAGATATGTTCTAAAAAAGAATAAAAAAAATGATGCCATCTTATGTTAAGGTATGAACTTGAAATTGTATTCGAGGTAGTTTCAGTTCGAGCTAGTTCAATTCGAGGATTAAAGTCGGATCATTTTCAATGTTCAGATTCGAGCTGGTTAAGTTACCTGAAGTTTGAGCTGGTTAAGTTACCTGATGATTGGAGCTGGTTCTGTTCGACCAAGTTCGAGCTGTTAAAGTTGAACACGAAATAGGTCGAAGTCATTCGAATGAAAATGGAGCTCGTTCAAACGAGTTGTCTGTTTTCACATTTGGAAACTTGAGACCAAAGAAGTCGTTCGAACGAAATGCATGTTTTCTAGGGATAGAACCTTTAGTCGTCAAAGTCGTTCGAATGAATTTATGTTTCGTCTGAACGAGATGTGCGTAGGTTATCTTTGGGAATTTTTCTGGGACGTTGAGTTTGCCTCGAGATCCGTTCTACTTGTAATTAGTCCTCTAGTATATAAAGTGGATTTAGGTTATTTGTTAGTTTATATTTTCTTTGTGAGTTTAATTCTTGAGTGGTAGGATTTGAGAGACCCATTACAAAGCTCGAGAAGATTGGAGATAACGTGTAACCTATTTAATCATAATGAATTACTCGCGGGGAGTGGTATTTTATCTATAAGGGTTTTCCACTTCCCTCCTCTGGGATATTCTTGTCTCCTATATTGTTCTTACTTTATTGTTCTCTTGTTAGGCATATTCTACGTATCGTTCTTGGCGAAGAAGAGAGATTAGCTACCTTGATTCTTAACAATTGGTGTCGGAGCGCTTATTACAGGGCATGTGTGGTGAAGAGCAATGGCCGATCAAGAGAAATTGAAGATCATGAAGTTCAATGGTTTGAATTTTGGAATGTGAAAGATGCAGATTGAAGATTATCTATATCAGAAGGATCTTGATTTACCAATGGGTGGAGCTAAGATGAAGTCAGCAGATCTTGATACTGCTAAGTGGGCACGATTGGATCGCAAGGTACTTGGAACCGTTAGGTTAGCACTGTCATCTTTGATTCTACACATGATCTCTAAAGTTACAACAACAAAGAGTTTGATGGAGAATTTGTTCTCTATGTACTCGGAACCGTCTGGGGCAAATAAGGTACATCTTTTACGGCGCTTGTTTACTTTAAAGATGAAGGAGAAAGCTCATATCACTGAGTTTAATACTATTCATGCCCAGCTTAAATTTGTAAAAATTACTAATTATCGAGGAGGTTAGAGTGTGGGCTCTTCTAGGGTAGATGCTTGAGAGTTGGGAAAGGTTTATTACAGTTGTGAGCAATTTATCAGGGAATAAAGATATTAAATTTGACACTATAGTCTCTTTGATTATGAGTGAAGATAATAGGCGTAAAATGTCTTAACCCTCTTCGAGTTCAAATGGCAGTGCTTTGAATGTCTAGAAAAGAGTGAGGTCTTACAGAAAGGGGCCAAAATATGGAAGGGGTCGATCACAGCCAAGAGGAAAGTCTAAGCCACCCGGTACGTGTTAGACTTGTGGAAAAAAAGGTCACTTCAGGCGAGATTGTAACTCTTCTTTTAAGAAAGTTGATAATGAGATAAAGAAACAATAAACCTTACTGAGGACGTTAGTTCTAATGAGGCTCTACTACTTTTGTGTGACGATGTTAATGAATCTAAGATAGTTGATTTGGGTGCCACTTTTCATGCTACTGCAAACGTAGGTTTCCTAACCAATATTGTTAAAGGCGACTTCGGTATAGTCTGTTTTGCAAATAAGAGTGCACGCTATATTACAAGAAAGGGAAATGCTAGGTTGATATTGCCTTCGAGGGCGACGTGGGTTTTATATAATATACGACTTGTGTCCAAATTGGGGCTTTACCTTATAAGAGTATGTTCTTGCGAAACAGAAGAATGTCAGTTTCAAAATAACTAAAAAATCAAGGAAGCCTGGAAAGCTGGATCTTGTGCACACAGATGTTTAGGGGCCAACCAAGGTGTCTTCTCTTTGTGGCTCCCATTATTATGTTACTTTTATCGATGATGTTATTCGTAAACTATGTGTCTACTATGTGAAGAACAAATCAGATGTGCTCGATAAATTCAACAAGTGGAAGGATCTAGTTGAAAATGAAACTGGTTTGAAACTAAAGTGTCTCAGGTCGGATAACGGGGGTGAATACTATAGTAACGGGATTAGGTGACAGAAGACTATTCTTGGAATATCGCAATAAAATGGAATTATAGAACTCATGAACCGAACAATAAGCAAAAGAACAAGGAGTATGAGACTCAACGCTGGATTGCCAAAATGTTTTTGGGCAGATGCGCTTAGTACGGCGGTGTACTTGATTAAAGATGGCCTTCAACGGCTTTGGACTTTGGACTTTCTGAAGAAGCATGAAACGGTAAAGAAACCATTCTCATATGCATATTTTTGGTTATATCTTATATGTGCTTGATAATTTAGATACAAGGACAAAGTTAGATGCAAAGCCGACAAAATTCATATTCATTGGCTATGGTGGTGATGAGTTTGGGTATCAATTTTGTGATGCGAAGAATCAGGAAGTTATCCAGAGTTGTAACGTTACATTCAATGAGGAAGTTTGGTATAAAGACTTCAAAGTATCTGGTAAAAAAATAGTAGTGAAGCAGCGGAAATTATCGATATTGAATTTGAACCTTCTTGAGAGGTTAATGAAGAAGTCGTGGTTGAGTCTGATATACCAGATCATGACGAGGAACCTAATGATCTAGACATTCCAATAGCACTTCAAAAGAAGCCGAGAATTACAAGAGTTCTGGCTAGGTATGTTAACTCCCTGAATTACTTAATACTTACGAATGGTAGTGAATAGGAAAGTTTTAAGGAAGCTTTAGATGTGAAAGCCAAGAGTAAGTGAGAGCTTGCTATGGATGATGAGATGCATTCATTATCAGTAAAGATAAATTGGGATTTAGTTTGGTTACCGAAAGGGAAGAGAGCATTGCACAACATATGGGTATACAGACTAAAGTAAGAATCTGACAGTTCAAGGAGATTCAAGGCTAGACTTGTCGTAAAGGGCTTTCAGTATAATGAATGCGTTAATTTTGGTGAGATCTTTGCTCCTGTTGTGAGGATGTCTACTATTCGAGTTGTGATAAATATAGTTACATCTGAAGATTTGCATCTTGAGCAGCTTGATGTTAAGATAACATTTCTTCACGACAACCTTGATGATGAAATTTATATGAAGCAGCCAGAAGGGTATTCGGTTAATGGGAATGAAGATCTTGTGTGTAGGCTCACGAAGATCTTATATGATTTGAAACAAGTGTCGAGACAGTGGTATTTAAAGTTTGAACAATTCATGTCTAGAAATTGTTATTCGAAGAGCAATACAGATCACTGTTGTTTTATAAAAAATATGAGGAACTCATATATCATTCTACTATGTAGATGATATGTTGGTAGAAAGTGCCGACATGGGAGAGATTGTCAAGTTGATGGAACAGTTATCTTAGGAGTTTTCTATGAAGGACTTGGGTGCTGCAAAACAAGTTCTTGGTATGCGTGTTACAAGGGACAAAAAGCGGTGTGAATTGAAGTTATCTCAAGCTGAGTACATCGGCAAAGTACTTAAGTGGTTTAACATGGATGGTTCTAAAGTTGTTAGTACAGTATTGGGTGCTCACTTTAAATTGTCAAAGGAGTGCTGTCAGAAGATGCAAAAGGATCGCAATGAGATGCGGAAGGTTCCTTATCAATCAGCAGTTGGTACCCTAATGCACGTTATGATTTGTACGAGACCAGATATTGCCCAAGCAGTGGGAGTTGTTAGTAGGTATATGAGTAATCCAGGCAAGGAGTATTGGAGGGCTGTAAAATGGATACTTAAGTATCTAAAGGGGACTCAAGATATGATATTATGTTATGGGGGTTCTCAGATATACTTATATGATTTTGTTGATTCTGATATGGCGGGTGACATTAATAGGCGGAAGAACACTAGTGGTTTTGTATTTACATTGGAAAGCGGTACGGTTATATGGGTTTTTAGGCTATAGAAGATTGTAGCTTTATCTACGACGGAGGTACTACAACAAATACGGGTATTTACGTCACAAAAGAAATGACGTGAGAAAGAAATAACGTCACTTTTGCAAGCGACGTTGACCAAGGCAACTTGGTTAGTACTATGCATTTACGTCACTTTTTTAATGACGTTTTTATGTTAAAAAAGTGACGTTAAAAGTGTTATTTCATTAAATAATTTATGTTTATTCACGTCATTTAAAAGTGGCGTAATAGGTACATTTTTACGTCAGCTAAGAAATGACGTAATATAGGGATCCTTGTCAAGTTAAAAGTGACGTAATTGATGAATTAACATCATGTGAAAAGTGATATAAATACATAAAGCAAAGAAATCTATATCACCGTAAAAGCGATGTTAATGATTTGAAATTCAAAAAATAATAATAATAAATTGCTCTGCAGCTCTTGTATCTCATGCTATGCATATGATGAACTTCAGCTGCAAGGTAGCCACCTTCCTACATTTATGCAAGATTTGTAACAATACTCAAGTAATAGAAATACCTAAAAATAAATCAATATGTGCAATACTTTTCAAAAAATAAAAACATATATTAATGTTGTAATGTCATACATGTTGATTTCAAGTGCAATAACAATCACGCTTACAACTGAATCTCTATGTATTTATAATAAAATTAAAACCAAGGAATCTAGAAACACTGAGTGACACTAGCATAGAGCCATAAACCACCTTGGAAAAAAAAAGGAAGAAGAAATGAAATGAAGATTCACCTACATTTATTTCTCCGCTTTAAACTACCAAGGAAACAAACATGGCTCGCTAATGTTGGTCATTGATGCAACAACCTACCAAGACTTGGACATCATTTTCACTGCTCTCAACACTATCCTTACTAGTCTTGCTTTCATCTTCATGTGAGACATGATCTTTAGTTGATCTACATAGAGAAGAAGAAAAAACAATTAAATACATGATCATCCAGAGAAAATAATGATTCATATATCAAAAGTAAAAGAGAGAGGACATTAAGAATATAAAACTTACAATTTTTATTTCTTAGAGTTGTTCTTCATGATTACTTAAGACCATATCCATGGCTATTTTCTGGTATTCCTTTATCAGAGAATGCACATCTAAGGTGAGAATTTAACTTAATCTACTTGGGTCAGAATTTGAGAGTTTCACCTCTTAGTCAATATCAGATGATTTATTTAGGTTCACCCTCTTAAAATTTGAATCTTCCTGAGAAGAATTTGTACTTGACACCGTTGGTAACTCGTCGCATTTATAGCTCAAGCATGAGACATCTAGTACTTCTATTGGGTTTTGGGGAACAGATTGAACTGTCGCACTTCTTTGAAGCTCATGAATAAGTTCAAGACACTTGAAAACTCTCTCCTACATATCCAAAATAAATTTCCCATTTAATCAATATACAAACACTTCCAAGGATAATAATAAAAAGATGAGCAAAGGCATTAGTTTGATTGAGTAGTTCACCTTTTGTACATTTTTTATTAAGGTTCATACTTGTCAAGGTTGGTTTCCCTTATTACAGATATTAACACCGCTGTAGCAACCTCAGAAGGCTTGAATTCCAGACTGGGCTGTGACCACCAAAAAGGTGATAATTAGAACAATCAAACTTATAGTCTGGGGTTTCATTTTACAAGGTCAGTTTTCCACCATTTCGTTAAATCAGCTTGTTTGATACATTGCAACATCCAACTGGACATGACTATTTTAGAAACAAAGATGGCTAGTACTTTCTAAAGAGCATGACTAGTTCATAAGAAAACAAAAAAACCTTTCTTATGCAAGGTTCCAATTTTTATTTTTATTTTCTTGCAAAAAGTAAGCAAATATATTAAGATAAATTAAGATAAGAAAAAGAACTTGCAGACAGCCCTTGTAAAGCTCAAATAAAAAGGCAGTAGATATGCCTACTTAGGTAACAAAATTAAAGTACATGATCATCCCTTAATAAATTTAGTCAAATCAGTAGTACTCCACATAAGGGGCTTCCAGTTTTTTTGAGAAAAGAGGGTCTGCCATCAAACCATTCTTTGGTAAGAAGATGTAATCTAGCAACACTATTGGCACTGTCATCTGCACTTAAGTTACACTCCCTCCAGGAATGCGTGCTTGAGTCTTATCTGCATTTGAGATGAAATGAATTCCATGAGGCTTGGAGTTTCCAAGGAACATTATTATGCTGAAAAGGTTTGATTGCTGTCTGTGAATCAGAAACTAGATAGATATTAGTCCATCCATGCTCATGAATAGAAAAGAGAGTAGATAGAATATTGTTGTACTCAGCACAATATGAAATCTGAACCCCAATATTCTTAGTTAGAACATCAATAACCTCCCCAGTGTAACCCCTAAACACTGCCCCAGAGCTAGCCATCCCTGGATTACTAGGACTACAACCATAATAGTTGATCTTAACTTCTTCATACCAGAGGAGTTCCCAAACACAAGATCTAATCCATGGAGCTCTCATGTACTTGAAAGGAACTTCGAAATTATGCTGTATATCCATCTCTGCATGAATGTTTTTCATGTAACCCTTAGAATTAGTAGCAGTTTCATGGATTGCGGAGTGTATATTAGCCATGATTGACCTAATAGTTGGAGCACACTTATCATGAGCTATCTTATTTCTGCACGTCCATATAGCATTAATACAGACAAGTACACCATTAACCCAAATGTTCTCCACATAGGAACTGAAGGAACTAGCAAGTTTTAAGATATGTATAAGATACCAATTTGAGATACAGAGAATGAACTGAGAGCTTAACCAACTCCATATGTATTTAGAGAATGGGCAGTAGATAGAGAGATGTTAAACATTAATACAGGCAAGTACACCATTAACCCAAATGTCCTCCACATAGGAACTGAAGGAACTAGCAAGCTTTGAAGATATGTATAAGAGACCAATTTTGAGATACAGAGAATGAACTGAGAGCTTAACCAACTCCAGATATATTTAGAGAATGGGCAGTGGATAAAAAGATGTCGAACATTCTCCATCTCTTGCTTGCAGACTCTACACTTAGGCTAGAGAGACACCTCTTGTCTACACTTTAACATCGATAACTCTCCATGCAAGATTGGAGTGCCTGGGAAAGCAGTTAGATCTCCACAAATACTTACTCCACCAACAAATTTTAAACTTCTTTCTAATTTGTTAAGGAGCTGACCCGGTTGAGAAGTTTCCCTTAAAAATTAGGCTTGTATATACACTTATCAGTCCCAGCATGATTAATAAAGATATCTGCAAGGTTAACTCCTGCTTGAGCTAGAAAGTGAGAGGCGTTCTGATTAGGATTCCAACCACTACTCGTCAAAAGATTTGAGACCATGAATTGGAGATAACTCCATTGAATGTGGAAAAGAGAATAAATCTCTTTTCTACATAAATGCTAGCTACTGATCTCATGGAAATGCAGATAAATACCGAAACCACAAGAAAAAAAGCCAATTTGGAATTTATGTCTTTGTTACTAAAATAACTATATGACTCAACGATGTGGTAGCACGACCGTCAACCGCACAAGCCACGAGTGTCACTAATAGATAGGTGTCTTTGTTTCTTACAAATCAATTCCCAATTCCTTGTATCATCGCTCAAAATTTGCATTTTATTGTCAAACTAAGGTTTATGTACATCATAAAATTTGTCTGTATGTTTCAATATATTGTAATCTATTATATTTAATAATATGTCGCAAAATCTTTATAAACTTTAGTTTAGAAAATGTAGAAGATAAGATATATCGTCATTTGGTAATAAATTCTTTTGTGGTTACAATAGTCGGAACAGATTATTCCGTAATGATTTTTAAATTTCAATCAATTGAAATATGTGTTTAGGTCCTGCAAAGGCAATACTAGTCTGTTATTTTATTCCTATAATATTGATCTGGTTCTTTGAGATTAGCTTATCTATATAATATTACTATGCATGAGGCTACTCACATGCTCCAGACAAGATAACTTACGGAGTTGACATGAAGGAGATAAGGTGGTGCGGAATTCTTCAGGTGTAGTTGGTGAAACAATTAATCCTTCTGATGTGGAATTGTAGAAGAAGTTATCTTCAAAAAATGACACTGAAAATTGTACAGTTTTCTATTTTTAGAGGATTGTTCTTGCATATCTAGTAGTTTCATTTTTGGAAATCTTTTCAAGAAGTTTCATATATAAATTGTCTATATGCTATAATCAGGATGGTATGCCATCAGGGTCAATCTTTTCAAGACGATGGTATGTAATCAGGATGAACCCACAATAGGGCAGTAAGAGTAAGCTTGGTATGATTTATTTTGAGCTTTCTCCTGTTTCTAACCAAATCCATGTATTGTTTAAAAAACCAGCCCATACGTCTACAATACCACTTGAGATACTCATAAATATGTAGATATACCTGGATCGGTTGTGAATTAGTGTCATGGAGTTGACGGCAAGACACTCTTACCTGCCACATCGCTTGGGTTCATTTTCTCGGCCTATAATCACCCCATTAATAGCAACACATAAACAATCAGTCTCATGAATATAAACTAAAATATATCATAATATAAACAAATGAAGCAAGTTACCTCTATCGACATTAATGGGGTCAGAAAAGTAACCACATACGAGGTACTGAAATACAGCTTCGCTGATTTCAGATATGAGCGAACTACAATGAATGATCATTCCTTTCACAGATACCATCTGTAGAGATATCGTTCACTCATAATAGGCTATATCACTTTCTCTTAAATTTTTTGCTTAAGATTGTATGCCCACTATATATTACAACTATTGGTATATGTGATGATTATGTAACTACTCCAAGGGATATTGTTGATGTGGGAGATACTGATGTTAAAAAGGCTCTAAATGAGGCTTCATGCACTCGAGGCAGACATGGAGTCAATGAAGCAAGCAATTATCTCAATGAGGACAGATAAAGTACAGTTGATACTACTAAAGGAAATAGCTCAGCATCTATGTAAAGATATGTCACCAGAAAGGAGATTGACAGGAAAGAAGCCATCTTGAAGCTTCTCCTTGATTTCATTGCTTAAGTGGATCATGCCCTTTGTTTTCTGGAGAAAGAGAGCTCATCAAAGCAAGAATATGTTCAATGTATCAGAGAGAAATGCTAGCTTATTGCTACTACTCGAAGATGGCACTGATATGAGGAGGTAGAGGTGTCTTACAAACGCACGAGTCTAATCACAGCCCTGATGGCCTATGCTCATCATCTACTTCACTCATCTATGAGCCTTCAAGTATCATTCCTTTTATGGATTTTAAGCACTAGGAGTAGTGGATTGTATTGTTTTCCTTTTCTGGCGATTAAAAAATATTTGTGTTGGTTTGCAGTATGTGCATGGACAAAGTGTAGGTTTGATAGAAATGTAACTCTAAAGGTAATGCTCCATTTGTAACATTCTGATGTATATTACATACAGTTGAATCAATGATTTTGTACTTAAAAAAAAAAAAACATTTGTATATCTTTATATTCAAGATATACTGCCCTATCCAGAGGTTCAATTACTTCCCTTCAAGTATACATTTGTGTGTGTGTCTCTGTGAGATTAGTTTCACAAGGTAGGAGGAACATATGCTACGATTATTCAAACTGCATATATCGTCAATATGCCAAAATTTTAAATATACTGATGCCTAGGGCACAAGACTCCAAATTGATAACTAGATTCTTCATAAAGAGAGTTTCAGTTAGTACTTGTAACTCTTTTAGCAAGTATGTATGGGTTTACATAGAGAGGAAGAGTATGCAGAATAACATGCAACATGGATGCAACAACTCACACTAACACGGTGGATCAACATTAATTTATAAACTCTCAATAACCTAACCTCTCCCTACTCAAACCAACCATTACCCATAACATAAGAGATCACAAGCACTGATATAAAGTTCCATTTTTTCAACAATAAAAAAAATTAATTCTTGAATCGAACCAAAATCACTGCCAATTTCATTTTTTACCAATAAACTGAGATTAAAGCAACTTATATTATAAACTCACCGTTACGCAATTTACACCGATAAACTATCATAATTCCTCAAACTTTTTCGCAGTCTGAAGTGCAAGTTCCCTATACACAATACAACAAAACTTAGGAACTCAAGATCAGAAGGAACATATTTTTACCATCAAACAAATAAAGGATTAAAGAGGGAGAGGGAGAGACAGAGAGATTGGCTGATTGGGGATAAAATCCAAACGATGAAAATTGAGTTCTTCAATCAAAATCCAAACGATGATAATGGGGATAAAGATTATAAAAAAAACTATCACTACCTTGAATCAAAATCAAATTGAGTTCTTCAATCTGAAATTTAAACGAACGCGGATGTTGGAGAGAATTTGAGTAGATGAAGACTAAGGTTGTGTTTATAAAGCCCCACGATTTGTAGATGAAAGATTTGTTGAAGCTCCACAACAATCTCGTCAAGAATCTCCAACGAAACCTATCCATCTCCACTCTCCACGAAAACCTAATTTCGCGATTCTCACTTCGCGCTTATAATCTCTTAACTACGCGCAAATTTTTTGTGAATAAATCAAATAGAAATAACGTCGTGAAGGAATAAAATCGACTTGATTGAAATGGTAAGGGTTTTCACATCGGGAGGGAGACGACTTAATTGTAATAGCTATTATGTCGCGCCCAAAAACGACTTTGATAGTAAGATGATTTATTTTTTAACATCACTTTTAGTAAAACCGACGTTGAAATCCATGTGAAAAGCAAAAATAAGACTTTTAACGACACTTTTTAAATAAGTGACGTTATTCAGATGACATTAAAGCCATATTTTCTTGTAGTTATATGTTGCGGCTACGAAAGCGTGCAAGAATATAGTTTGGCTTAAAGGGTTGATGAAAGAGCTTGGTAGAGAACAAAAATCTCCAAAGTTGTATATTGATAGTCAAAGCACTATACACTTAGCAAAGAATTTGGTTTTTAACTCTAGGGCCAAGTATATTGATATTCGATATCATTATATTCGTTCCCTCCTCGAGAATGGTGTGTTAAAGCTCATAAATATTTATACTGATATGAATCCGGTCGATATGTTTATGAAGGTGGTGATTTTTCAAAATTTGACGACATGTACAACTTTTGTGGGTCCTTAAGATTGAAGGTCTGGGTAGTGCGCGTAATTTATTTGGAGATCTGGAGATGGGTTACGGTATATTCGATTTAAAGTGGGAGATTGTTAAGGTATGAACTCGAATTTGTGTTCGAGGTAGTTTTAGTTTGAGCTAGTTCAATTCGAGGATTAAAGTCGGATTGAAACGTATTAAAAATGGAATTTTCAATGTTCAGATTCGAGCTGGTTAAGTTACTTGAAGTTTGAGCTGGTTAAGTTACCTGAAGATTCGGGCTAGTTCTGTTCGGCCATGTTTGAGCTGTTAAAGTTGAACTCGAAATAGGTCGAAGTTGTTCGAACGAAAATGGAGCTCGTTCGAATTAGTTGTTTATTTTAGTCGTTCGAACGAGTTTATGTTTCGTTTGAACAAGATGTGTGCAGGTTGTCTTTGGGAATTTTTCTGGGAAGTAAAGTTTGCCTCGAGATTCATTCTACTTGTAATTAGTCTTCTAGTATATAAAGATGACTTAGGTTATATTTTAACTTATATTTTCTCTGTGAGTTTAATTCTAGAGTGCTAGGATTGGAGAGATTACATTACAAAGCTTGAGAAGCTTGGAGAGAACGTGTTACCTATTTAATCATAGTGAATTACTCGTGGGAAGTGGTTTTTTATCTGCAAGGATTTTCCACTTCCCTCATCTGAGAAATTCTTGTCTAATATATTGTTCATGCTTGATTGTTCTCTTATTAGGCATATTTTGCATATCATTCTTGGCGTAGAACAGAGATTAGCTACCTCGATTCTCAATATTTTATTGGTGGCAGTAATGATATTACACGATTCAGTTTTTCCCGGACCCCGTATCATATAACTTATTTGATAATATATTAGCTAAATATCTTAAACAATAGATAATAAAATATCAGTATTTTATATCAATACGTTGGAAATATCGTGATCCCTAAAAGTTGTATCGGTTCTTTAAAACAATCTAAAAATGTAATTTTAGTATACATAAATATCGGGTAATGAGAATACATATTTCTGTATGTGGAGGAAGTATTACCACAACAAATGTCAGAACGGCTAAGACAATTGTGATAGAGTAGCCTTTTTGAAGAATTACCATTGGATCCTCCATAGGAACCTTTACTCCAGAAGAATCACCGAGACCCCTGATTGAAAGCATTCCAATGGAAGATATCACCAGGTCAAAAGAGTGAACAATGAGAGGAAACAAGATGAAACCAGATGGATCTGCGGATACAAAAAAATATATTAAGATTCGGTGATGTAGAAAGAGAAGAAAGCAACACAAAACTGTATCACATAAACCAATGCAAGAAAAGCTTGAAAAAACAGAATTAAAATCAAGACCGCAACACACTCAGAATCCAATTTAACTATGATAATCCAAATATGCTATTCAAGTACTCTGACATTTCCATTTATTCAATATAGTACCTTCTTGCTTGTTTATAGAATGAGAGGACCCACTATCACAATATTTTTTTTTTGGGAGAAGCAGAATAGAAGTAAAAAATGAAAATGATAAGCAGGGAAGAAAGAATTCCTAAAAGAGTGAAAGCGAAAAACAAAAACAAAAACAAAAACGAAAAAAAAAAAAAAAAAAAAAAGGAAGAAGTAAAAGGCTCGAAAGTCAGATACCAAATTAGCATAGTGTTGTTTATCTTCAAGTTTGCATCGCTTAGCCATTGTCCCCCCAAGTATCATGGCACTGATTATCTCCGCCGCAATACTCTCGAAGAGATCTGTGCCTCGAGCTGCATAATCACCCCCTTTGTCTCCAACCTTCCAAATGAAAATGGACTCATCAGTTATCTCATTCTACAATTGAACTCCTTAAGATAAAAATAACTATTAAACTAGAAATGTAACAGATAATCATGTTATACAATGTAAAGTGCCATATTAAATGCCAAGTAGTAAAATGAAACACGTTTTCAATGCAATGATGACTGCTCATTGGCAAAGCACTTTTCAATAAGCTTTATAACAATTACTTTTCTCCACAAATGTCAAAGATCTTCCTGAAAGTATCAGAAATAAAAACACATTTCGAGGATCATCTTCAGGTATACCCTGCTCTACTTTTCCAACAAGATCAGCTCCAATATCAGCTGCTTTAGTGAATATTCCACCGCCCAACTGGGAGAAGAGTGCAACAAATGAAGCTCCAAAACCGTAGCCCACTAAAAGTACCTGGACGTTCAAAGTCAAAATATATGAACTAAAACTTACAATCATTGAACTTCATCACGTCGGGCGAGTCTACCCATAACAGAACATAAAATGTAGCATACAGAATTGTAACTTCGATTACAGTCATGCCAACAAAAACAATGGCCGAGAAACCACCAGCACGAACAGCTATCTATATACAAAACATGCCTACAAAATATATTTATAATAATTAGAATATTTTTTGGCTAATCCAATTAAAACTGATGTACACATGGACAGAAAATATGCAATGCTTCTCGGGCAGATCGTCTTGCAGCACTGGAGACTCGAACATTTGCACATAAAAACACCCACATTCTGACATATCCAGCAAGACCTGAACAGACAGCTCCCAGAAGAAAGGCAGTAACTATAATAGGAGCAGATGCTGACCTGTAACAACACAACAACAACATAAAGTATAATCTAACGGGACTTGAATACATAAATATTAGAAAATGGAAAGAATAATATAGCACCTCCCAATACCAGCTTATTCTTATTGAGGAGTTATGTTGCGAAACAAGTAGATGGTAAGGATCACCCCTGCTAGCAACAATGCCATTTTGGAAATAGTCCCATATTAAGTCCTAAAAAAGCCTTCTGTCCCATCTCGTATTGCATCTGATATCTACAAAGTAAATGATAAGCTCAATTAAGTGAACAAAGTACATATTCAGATAAAAAACTGGAGAATTCATGGTTGATACTAAAATAATAATAATCACAATAAGCTTATACTAAACACTTGTACAAAGAAGATGGATACGGTGATTGAAAAGATATTACACTAAAAGCTTTTACCTGAGACATTTCGGGAGGCCCCTCATCCTTTGGAAGGACCCATTTAGCGAGGTATATAGAGAAAAGGAAGCTGGAAATACATATGGAGAATATGAACAAAATAATTGGGGAAGTACGTGCCCCAATATAAAAAATAACCCCAAAGCAGAGTAGCAAAAGGGCAAATAGGACTCGACGATTAACTCCAAGAAAATCTAGAAAATCTTGATAAATCAAACTATTAATAATGCAACAGAAGCAAACCAACTCCAAGAAGATATGTTATTCATGTACAAAAGTTATAACATATCTTGTCTCAAACTAAAAATACCCAAAGTTTGTATTTCATATTTGGGCCATCTTGATCCTTTTTTTATAGCTATCCCAATTGTGTAACAATAGGTATCCTCATTCATAACTTGTTTCTCAATTGCCTACTATTCTGATAGAGTGTTAACCCTTAACATGGAGATCATCGACAGTTCACGTTGACAAAGATTAAGGAACCTAATCCAATTCAAGAGTCCCTAGTATCATTATTTGCCACTATTTGCACAATGTTAAGTTAATTTACTAACCCTTAATGGGGATCATCGACAGTTCACGTTGACAAAGATGAATGAACCTAATCCAATCCAAGAATCCCTAGTAGCCAGTAACAATCAAACAATCCCCCATATTGCCAACTTTTAATTCAACCAAAAAGCACCTAGTTTTGGCTAGTATTCACAGTCAAAAATTACCACAAACCCAAAATTCAGAACTCTGAGGACCATCCCATTATCAAACAAACTAAAAAATTATACCATGTCTCTCACTTTTAGTCGAAATACTCCAACTTAGATTACTTTTTTAGTCAATATTAAAAGATGTTTGAGAAGTATCAACACCTCATGAACAGGCTTTCCTTATGCTTTCGCAGGCTTTTAATCATTCTATCACTACTACTACTATAGTGAGGTATACAAACTATCAAACCATCATTTATAAAAGCTCAAAGCAAACCAACCATTGTAACAACACCTTAATTCGTTGAACATACACAGTAGAATTGACCAACCAAATCCCCAAATTCTAAAAATCAAAACCAACACACCTAAATTAAGAGAAATCAAAACCCTAGAAATTAAAATTAAAAGCTTGAAATCAAACCACCATTTCATTGTTTAAACCCTCAAATCATGGAAAATGGAAATATTATGGTCAAATCACCTAGAGATGGATTTACAACCTTGAATCGAGCCCTAAACCTTTAAAACTACATCAGATTTGAAACCCTAAACTTTCAATTGCATCGATTCAAACTCGCCCCAAATTTAATTAAAACCCTGGATTGAAATCAAACCCGAGATAGTTATAGACCTTCATCTTCCATCGTTGTGCATCAGGTTGAGAAGGAGGAGATGATGTAGTCTTGGAGTATTGAAGCTTGGATTGAAGAAGATCAATGAAGATTCGAAACTTTGAATCTCAAAATAATAAGAGAGATGAGACGAAGAGGAGTTTGAGGCATGGAATTTGGACAATGTTGAGGGGGTATTAGGTAATTGTAAAGAATTTAGACTTCCTAAAATACTGCTGATTTCGTATAGGAGAAAAGTTTAGGGTTGGACTTCCATTTATACCCACCATTTCATAAAGTAATTATGATTGAGATGCCTATTTTTTGAAGGATTTGATATAGAAGGGGTAGTCCCGGCCACTAGTAATTCGAGGCAAGTAAGGAAATGGCCAACGAGGCTCATCTATCTTAAATATAATACCTAATGCCTAAGATGAATTAGATGGCTCATGCAGCTGATGTAAGTCCAACTCTGAGAAAACTTAAGAGTATCACTCTTAAATCTATGGCTATTGATGTTATTTTTCATGATAATGGTATCAAGCTATCTAATATCTGGATTTTCTAGGGTAAAAATAAGGATAAGTCGTTTATAATTGGGCAATACTCTCCCAACGATAGCAACCAAGGTTATCTCTGTTCCTTATCACCTTCTGTATGTTGATGATGTATTTATATTTACTAATGGTCATTTTAAAGGTCTCAAAGCCATGAAAGATTGGTTGCAGGCATAACAAAATATTGAATGCCAATACTTAAATGTGGAGAAAAGTTAATTTTTCTTGGGAGGTATGGACCCCAATAAAACTACAAAGGTTAAGGATCTTTTTCAGTTCATTGAAGGTTCTCTTCCAGAGAAGTATCTTGGCATCCCCCTGACAAGATCAAGGTAGAGTTCACAAAAATACTATAATGGCTCTTGTTGACAAGATCAAAAAGAGAGCTTCTTCTTGGGCTGATAACTTGCTCTCTTTACAAGGTAGAATAGTGTTGATTAACTCAATGCTTAATATTTTGTCTAATCATAACATGGGTATTTACAAATGGCCTGCCAGTGTTATAAGAGAAGGGAAAAAGGCAATTAGAAATTCTCTTTGGTCTGGCTTTATAGAAAATAGGAAAGCTTGTACAGTTGCTTGGAAGAAAGTATGTTTCCCCTCAAAAGAAGGTAGTGCTGGGATCAGAAGAATGAAATAAATTAATCCTTTTTTACTCATGAAACTTGATTGGCATTTTTGCAATTCTGATAATGATTGGAGTAGGTTTATGAGGGCAAAGTTTATTAATAAGGTTGGAGACTTTTCTACAGTTACAAAAGGTTCCTCAACTTTACCTGGAATCAGGTGGACTCTTCCTTTTATCTTTCAAAACACTGCCAGGATAACTGTTAATGGTGAAGACATTAACCTCTGGAGGGATACTTGGTGCTCTGACAAATCCTTGAAAGATCTAATTGAGAACACAGATATATAGTGGCCTCAAATGAAAGCTAAAATTATGTAATGTTTACTTTTCTGGTTGGCAAACTTCGCCAATACTTTAGTGAAGAGACTACTATTTAGCTGTAAGTAAAGACTATATCATAGTCAATTTTACGTGGAAACTCAATAAAACCTGAGAAAAACCATGACCTCGAGGAAGGTTTTGCAATCTAAATCTACTATGTACTAATCTATTACACTTGCAAAGAGATTGAGTAGAGTATTACAATGAATTTTAGATATATATATATATATATATATATATATATATATTTGATAGTATTGATATATGCTCTGCCTGTATTTATAGATGGATACAGGCAGTTACAAGTATTTTTCCTATCTTTATGGGTAGTGGGCAAACTTCAACGATCATGTGCAACAACTCTATTTGACCAAGTTTAACAGTTACTTGTGGAGGGTCGAGATCTCTAGTTATGGTCTTGATATCTCCTTGAATGATCAAATACATTCGACGTGGTTTTACTATCTTGTCTTTATCAAATTTGGGGAACATACTACTACAAGCGCTCTATTTTTTATACAATTACTTGTTGTGCCGAAAAGATTATTTTGAACCTTTGTGGTATTAAATTTTGGGAAAGATGCTTGGAGAATGAAATCCCATTATTTGTGGCGCGAATGTAGGGAAAGTATGTTTGATTGGTACTATCCTTTGAGAGCTTCTTCTATTAATAGCAATCTTTGTGCTCTTAGAAATGTAGAGCTATGTGGAAATGGCGAGAACTCGCTCATGTCGTCAACAAGATTTAGTGGACGGTCATTTGGCCATTATGGTGGCTGAAGTGAAGGAAAGGTACTTTGGACGTCTGTCAGTTGCTGATGTGTTTTCTCCTTAGAGCCCTTTAGATGTTATAAGTACGACACCATAGTAGATAGAAGTGCAGGTGGATCGTTGGTTCTGGTATGTCATTTTTACAGATAAAGTGCTTGAGGTCAGCCACCGTCGTAATGTTTTGAGGTATATCGCAAAAGATGAAATTAGGCAAGAAGATATTCTTGCTGCTGGAGGATTGCTGATTCCATATGGACAAATGAATCATGTTCCTTGCTTTAAATGTAACTACATGTGAACAAGTGATGTAATGTGCTTGATGGTAATAAAATGATTTTTTGGATTGAGGGTTTCTCGATGTTTGTAGTAGTAACAATATTCGTATCAAATACTTTGTTGAAATTTGAAATGTAGTTATAGGTATCCTGTTAAAATAGGAGGTAGATAAAAAGGAAAAATACGGTTTAGGTTTCAAAGAAAAATGGTTAGGTGTATCCCTTTAGGTGATGGACTAATATATAAAAAATTAGATATTCAGTCTCTTTTTGTAAGTTTAAGAACTGCATTGGTAAAGAAGGAAAAAATATAGGAGGTTTGGGTATATGTAAATGGATTAGAGCAACATTGCAAGAGTTTGTTGTCCTTTAGGAGGCGAAGGGGGCAGGACTTCTAGAAGAGACGTGTTAGGCGAGCTGCTAGGCAGTTTGCCAAAGGGTCTCGAAGGGGTGCGTCAAACCATAGTATGGGGATCCTTTGGCTGGCGACTGCTCAGACTCTGTTATTTCTGAGAATTTTCATTTATTCTCTGATTCTCTATACTCTTCTCTTGTTCATTCTTCCACCATTGGTACTGAGGAGATTATTATTTGTATTGAAAGAGCGAAAGGTTAGTCTCATATTTTTATTTTTCCTTAATTCAATGTTTGTTTGTGTGTGTATGATGATTTGTTGGAAACCCATTGTAGATAATACCGGTAGGAATGTTTTGTATGAAGTAATTGAGACAATTATTGGTATGCTGTTAAGATATAGTTTGTAAATGGAGGTGTTGGTGATCGAATAATGTATCTTTAGAAGTACAAAAGTATGGTATGTGAGTTGATTAGTAGGCTTTTTGTGCGAGGTGGAGAGAGGATTGATTTTTGTTATCCCAAGTATCACAGTGTGCGCTGGGAAGAACTTGGAAAAAACTAAGTTTTAGAGTGAAAAGAGGTTGGGGAAAATATTTTCCCAGAATGTATGTCGTATTTGGCTTGAATTAAAACCAGAGATAACATTAATTTGATTTTTTTTATTGTGCTGGCTATTTTGGCAGGAAACTGGGCGGCAACCGTGTTGTCCTCGAGAAGTTTGGAAAAAATGCATTTTGAATAACTTCGATAAACTTTTATAAGTAAATAAAATCTTTGTCGAGTGAAATAATAACGATGTGAGAATTAATGACAATTTATTATGTGAAGTCGAGAACTGATGAAATAATGTCGAAGAAAAAATAAATGTCCAAAATAAAACTTGGCCGAAATTAGTTTTTCTTGGGATCGAGAACTAGATAGTAGTAGATAAAATGATGTGTTGGAGAGTAATCTTCGACAACAGTTATTATAATAACAAATAATAATATATAGTGTAGAAGATATGATATCTTACTAACTTAAAAAATGAATTGTGATTTTTCAGGATAAAAATGGTTGAACCAGTTCAAAACATTAATTGTTCTGATGCTACAGCAAAATGAATTTTTGATAATCTTATCGATGTAGAACCATTAATGATCAATGTGACTACCTGCATGCAAAAGTTAGGTAGGAATTACCTGGTGGGAGATAATAGTGTGGATGTTGCTCATGAGAATTGAGTAAGGTCAGAGACTGGGGTTTCTGAGATTTTAGATGGAGAGAGAATAGAAACTGATGTGAAACAAGAGCTCCAGACAAGTGATCGAGAAGAATGCGTTTATTGGGGTAGAGAATGTGGTGTTTTAAAGGTAGATCTGGATCTCGATGGAGAGTATTATGGGGATGGGGAGGAGACGCATGAAATTTTGAATTTCAAGAAGAAGTACGGGATCCCCAAAGATATAAGGTTGGAGGAATATTTGGTAGAAATGATCGATCAAAATCTCCCCATGGATGGTATTCTCGTACATCGAGAACAGATAAAGAAGAGTTTGAAGTTGCCCCTTTGACCTGACCAGAAGAAAATTTTGAACTTCTTCAATGTTGCCCCTAGTCAGTTCAACCCAAATGTGTTTGACCTATTTTGGGTGGTGGCAGTTTTAAATGCTCAACTGAAAGAGAGGGTAGAGCAGTTGATCTCTAGCGATGATTTGCGTGTGTATTATACGATGAAACAGAATCCTCAAAAAATTGGCTATAGATATCTAACCAGAATTCTCAAGAGGCCCGTGCTGTATGAAATGGCCTCGACTAGGGGGGGGCAATACTTTGTTGATTGTCTTCTTGTGCCAAGGAATTACGAGTTCGAGCCCAAAGACCCTGGGAAATGTCTGAAGAGGAAAATTTTCATTCTAGGTTAGTGGTACCTGTGTTTATGTCATTTTGATGTTGAAATATATGTTTTTCAAACATTTTTTTCTTTGACAATGTGCTAAATCATGTTGATTTGTTCGTGCAGCTGGAAAGGAGATTGACAGAAGCTCAAAGGTGAAGGAGAAGTTGTACAACCTTAGAACCAACTTTTTTAGGCAAGTCGACTCTCTTGCCGAAGATCAAGAAAAGGTATAATGGCTATTTAGGGAAGCTGGTTTAAAAAGATCTTGAACTAAGGGGTCTGAAGTTTTAGTTATTAACAGGAAAATGTCAGTAAAAAATAGAAGAGTCGCTAATGTCAGTCTCCCTCTTAAGAATCCTGCTCTTAGTGGGTACATCACTGACTCTGCTACTGATGGACACATAAAATGACCACTATTCCCCTATGACTTAATGTTTATTATCCTTAATTTTATTATTAAACATGACTTATAAAACCAATTTTTATATTTTAGGTCACATGGAGCTCAGTTACCAAATATGTGCAAATACCGGGATGTATAGCTCAAAAGATGAACTACTGGAGAAGGATGTAGAGTTGTCAAACACAAAGGTCCTACATAGGGAGGTTACAATTTTAGAGGGTAACTCTTGGAGGTTACAATTTTATGTACATTCATGGCATAGGTTATAAATCTCATATTAAATGTAAGAATCCTCTCTTTTATCTATAAAATAAGAGGTGGTGAGCTCATAAGAAGTATCCAATTTTGAGAGAATCATTCTTGTAGAGTGTAAGAGAACATTATTGGAGTAAGTTGGTGCAAGTCTTGTAAGCATTTGGAGCATTTCATTTTGTAAGTCAATAAAATTCCTCTTTTTGTTGTTAGTTTATGTTCATTTCATTCTCATATCATTTAAGTTTTATAGCTGTAATAATGGTCGGCTAAGTCCTCACTAGGGGTGAGGATGGATCCGCCATAAGCGTATAATATCATGTAGTAGAATGTATTTTTCTCCAACACAAAATGAGCATATTATCCCAAATCCCAAAACTATATTGTTGGAGACATCCATTATCACCCTATGATCTCTTTAAGTATATATATAGGAACAGTTTTGTGATTTTCAAATGACATAGTAAAATTGTATTAATATTGTATTTTTCTAAGGTATGATCCTAATTAACATTTCATAGTTAGCATTGCTTTCATAGAATGTGTTTTTAGTACATACTTAGTTCATATGATATATTCTACTTGAGTTCTAATCATGGGATTACATCGACAAAATGTCGAAGTTTTTTATTTCAATTAAGTTAAGAATTTAATATATGATACTATATTGATATTGTATGTAAATGGTGGTGAAATCCAAAACCCCTAGACCTTTATTCTTGATTAAAACCATATCATTGATTTTTACGGTTTTCAACCTTAGATTACTAAAACACAAAGACCAAAACTAATTTCTAGTTTCGTTAGAAAGTGAACGACACTCTAATTTTTACCCATACTAAACACCGAATTTTGACCGTTATCAGCTACTGAAAAGAAGGAGGCCCTGTTAAGTGGGGTCTTCAAAAATAATAAGAGGAACAGAGTTGTCAATCCTTCCCTTGACCTTGTACAATAATTTAAGAGGCTAACTCGACAAACTCTAGTCAAGAAGAGGGGTAATTATAAAGTTGTGGGATCGGGGATTGCAAGTATCCTATAAGGTCGACCAGTAAAGGGGGCGATGCTGACACAGCAAAAAGTTGTAGCTAGAAAGAAAGTCCCTCCCGACTTGCTAAAGTCAAAAGTATCTGGGAATCTCATAGATTCTGAGGAGGAAACCCAGCGGACCATCGATTTCTATGCTGTTGGGACAAAGTCTGTAGAGGAGGACTTTGCCAACTGCTTGGTTGGAGCAGAGTGCTTGTCTACCTTCTTCATCGAAGGTCATCGTATGATGAACCAGGTATTAAATTTACATACCATATTTCGATTAGCTTCGTTGGCTCCTTCCTCGAGATCTCATGTTTTAACTATAATACAAATCATTAATTTGCTGCTCGATGGTAAGCCTCTACTGTTGGGTAGCCAGAGTCTGGCTAATTAACTCCTTGCTTATAAAAACATCGAGAAGGAGTTGCTAGCAGAGAAAGAAGATCTAAAGACAAAGATGGAGAAGTTTGAACTTGGCACGGTGAAGTCGAAGGAGGCTGTCGTTCGCGATGCCAAGATGATTTGAGATGGGGAGAGGAGGAAAGAGATTGAGAAGATAAGGGCCGACTTGGTAAAAGAGAGGAGGATGACCTTGCCCTTTAAAAGTCAAACTTTGAAGATGATGTTTGCAAACAGATTTTGGTTGTTTAAAGGTCAATGGAGGCGGAGAAGAATAAAGTTCTTACCGAGACTGCCGCAAAGTCAAAGCTGTCTGAGATCGACTCTTTGAAGCGAATGAAGGAGAATTTTGCTGGCTAGTTTGACATCATGGAGGAGAGGAAATATTTTTACGAGGTTCTGGCCTCTGTCATGGGGTAGCCTTTGTGGATTCTGATGCTGAAGAGGAGGTTGTCGAGGTTTAAGATCTTACTCCTATTTTGCCCGAGGGTACAGTCCAAGAGGAAGTTCCTCATGATTTGACACCTGGTTTACTAGTGAAGATTACTACTCCTATCTCGCCCCTTGAGAAGGAGATATGAGAATTGTAGTATTCTGTATTACTTATGTTTTTGTTAATTTTAAAGGATTTTGGTGTACAATTGGTTGATAGGACCTAACAACTTTGGTTTTTTAAATGAATTTTGGTGAATAGTTTTAATTTTGCTAAATAAAGTATTTTGACTTATCGATAAATGATGGAGAGGTTCTCAACCTCAATGAATATGTTACTGGATATGCTTAAGTATTATATTTGAGTTGATATAATGAATGAAGTATAACATATTATTTATGAGATGTTTCAGAAAGTTCCCATTTAAAAGATATTTGAATGTAGTGAAAGGGTAGCCATGTTATGGCTTTGCCGAGTATAGGAATGAATGTAAGATATATTTCTTCTATGGGATATCTGGTTTGTTTGATAAGATAACCATGTCATGAGTTATCGAATTTGTAATGATGTTCAAATGAAATCTCCTTTAATTAGAGTTCTATTTGTCGAAGAATTAAGATTAAGATTGACAAACACCCATTAAGTTTTGTCAATTAAAATAACGTAGAATAGACAATTTATTGATGGGAAAGATAATTTATTTATTGAAGAGAAATAAAATTGATTGCAACTCTTATCTATATAACATCTTCAAATGGGTTGTATTCTATGGGAATTCGAGCTGTAATTCATCTTCGGTCATTAACCAGTATGTGCTACTATCGGTTTTGTCACTACGATGTAAGGACCTTCTTAATTTTCTGATAATTTTCCTAAATTTTTAGGTCGAGTACTGTCTTGAATTCGTCGAAGGACAAGATCACCGATGTCGAATGTTTGTTACCTCACTTTCTTATTATATGCTTTTCTTATAGTGTATTGCCCCAAGTTTGCAATGGCATGGTCTCGCGTTTCTTTGATTCAGTTGAGATTGCATAGAAGTCCAAGTTAATTTTATTTATCTGGGACATGTCTTCTAGCAGTTGGGAAATTGAGGTCTGAAGGAATAACTTCTATACCAAAAGCCATCATAAATGGTGTGCACCCTGTGGAGGTTCGAGGTGTTATTCTATATGCCCATAAAATACTAAGTAGTTCTTCAACCCATTTACCTTTCTTTTTATTGAGGCGTTTGCGCAAGCCTGACTTGATGCTCTTATTAATAGTCTCGGCTTGACCATTCCGTTGGGGATAATAGGGTGTTGAAGTAGTTAATTGGATCTTGTATTTGTGGAGAAATTTTAGGAATTTACTACTAATGGATTGTTTGCCATTATTCGATCTTATCATTTGTGGACAACCAAATCTAGTGATGATGTACTCCCATAGGAATTTGATTACTTCATTTTCATTAGTGTGACACAGTGGTACAGCTTTGACCCATTTGATGAAATAGTTTGTAGCTACAAGAATAATTTTTTTATTTCCTGACGCATGGTGGAATGGACCAATGATGTTGATTTTCCATCGCTTAAACGACTAGAGGACATTACTGACATGTAAATTGAGGCCTGGACTTTTGATATCATGAGCGTGGATTTGGCATTTGTAGTAATTTTAAACCAAATTTTTGCAGTCTTGCCTCATCTTCGGCCAGTATAAACCTTGTATGAATGTTTTTTACGCCAGTTATCGACCTGATACATGTGTGGTGCAAATTCCTTTATGGAGTTCCTTAATTTTTATTTGGGCTTGTTTCTATGATATACATTCGATTAGTATGCCTCTACTAATAATTTGGTGTTATACTCCTCCTTGTAGTTTGAATCATAAACATTTTGTTAATAGGGATCGAGCTTCTTCTTTATTATTGGGGAGGGTATTACAATCTTCGAGCAACATGGATTTGTATGGCTTAGCTTGTCTCGAGGCTGGAATGTTTAATTACTTTGATGTTCAACATTTCTTTCTCACTGTCTTCGAGCATTACAGCAACGTATGTTAGCGCGTCAGCATGGTGATTTTCTACTCGTGGTAAATAATAAATTGCAGCTTTCGCGATTTTTTTCATTTTTTCTTTAACTATTGCAGCATAGTTAACTATTTTTTCCAAGGTTTTGAATGTTTTGTTGTAATGGTTGGCTACGAGTAATGAGTCCACGTAGATAGCAATTTCTTATATTCCCAGTTCTAATGCGAGGTCGAGACCATATAAGATAGCCTCATATTCTATTTTATTATTTGTTGCATAGAATTTCAGTTTGATAGCTTTTTTTAATTCTGTGATTGGATGGTGTAACGAGAGCGATGCCAATTCCTGATCCTTTTGGTCCTGCAGACCCATCTATAGAGAGTCTCCATCCTATACTTTTGCACCATGTGTCTGGTTCTTCAATAAGCCATCAGATAGGACTTCTACGAGTTCCTCCCATTCAGGGTCTTTAACGGAAAAGTTTGCCAAGAAGTCGGCTAAAATTTGTCCTTTAATCCAAATTTGTGGTTCAGAAAAGATGTCGTATTGACCTAGGAAGACAGACCATTGTTGAACCTTTCTAGACTTCTCTTTCTTGGAAAAAATGAGTTTGAAAGGGAATTTGGTGATAACCTTGACGGAGTGTGCTTGGAAATAAGGTCAAAGTTTTTGGTAACTGTATACCAGGGCTAGTAACTATTTTGTAGTTGTGTATCTTTTTTCAGCAGGCATGAGAGTTTTTTTGATGAAGTAGAGTAGTTTTTCTACTCTGTTGTCTTCTTGAATAAAGATGGAACTGATTAAGTCTTTTATCGTCGATAAATACATTGTGAGTACTTCGCCATCAACAGGAGTACTTATTATTGGAGAACGCCCCAAGTATCTTTTGAGATCTTGAAAAGTCAATTCACACTCCGGCCAGATGATTTCTCTAGGATGTTTTTTTGTTATTGGTGTTGGGTTTCCCTGAAGAAGAAGGTAAAGAAGTTTGCATCGATCAGATGACTTTTATATAAACCCATGAAGAGCTGCTACCTTCCCAGCGAGTTTTCAGATATCTTTTTTGATTCCTGGTGATGGCATGGCCATGAGTGTATTGATTTGTCCAGGATCAATTTTTATTCCACTCTTGCTTACCAGATGCCCCAAGAATTTTTCAGATGCAACCCCAAATTGGTATTTATTTTAGGGTTTAATTCCATGCGGTATGTACGAAGAATGTCAAAGATTATTTTTAGGGGTTTATAATGATCTTCTCTCTTTAGGATTTTGCAAATCAAGTCGTCAAAGTATACCTCCATGATTTTTCCCAAGTGATCTTTAAACTTTTTTGTGACGAGTCGTTGATATGTTGCTCCTGTATTTTTTAATCTAAAAGGCATGACAGTGTAACAGTAAAGGACCATTTTTGTTATGAATATGGTCTTCTTTGGCAAATGGGACCTGATTATACCTCGAAGCTGCATCCA
This sequence comes from Kingdonia uniflora, assembly GCA_014058105.1. Taxonomy (NCBI): domain Eukaryota; kingdom Viridiplantae; phylum Streptophyta; class Magnoliopsida; order Ranunculales; family Circaeasteraceae; genus Kingdonia; species Kingdonia uniflora. Next base: position 3,902,703 of record JACGCM010000622.1, read on the forward strand.
TCATTTTAAAAAGCTCATGTCCTTTTTACGGAGTCGAAGAGGTGAGGAATTAAAGGTAGGGGGAAGTTATCCTTTGGTGTAAATTTATTAGGTTCCGCGCGGACCCTAATATTTTCATTCTTCTTTGAGACAACGACTATGTTCGATACCTACTTTGGATATTTAGCTTCACGAATGAATCCTACTCGAAGTAGTTTATCAATTTCTTCATTAACTGTAACTCGTAGCCTAGGGGCTAGGTTATGGCATTTTTGCACTACAACCTTTCTGTTTGGTACGAGGTTCAAACGATAGCATGCAATGGAAGAATCAATTCCCAGTATTTCATGAAAAGACCGTGCAAAGATATTAATATTTTTCTTCAAAAACTACAAGAGGGATTCTCTATCTTCTGGTGAGAGTTTAAAGCCAATAAAAGTATTTCTCCCCGGTCCATCGAGTTTTATGGATTCGACTGCTTCAGTGTAATTCTGCTCGAATGTTGGGGGAGGCTCTTTATGTAATTGTTATACTTTCAGAAGTTTTGTGACATGAGAATTTGTGGTATTATTTTTGCACATCTATGCTACAGCTTCACTTCATTTGATTTTGTAAACTCCGTGATCTATCAGGAAGTGTAAAGCCAGATAATATGTCAAAGGTACTGCCTTGAGTGAAGTCAACTTCTTCCTAGGATTCTTAGGTATTTGGATTCGACATCAATAATGATGAACTTGATGAACGTTGTTTCTATTCTTGCCTGAACAGGCAGCACAATTTCTCCCAAAGTTGATTCTTTTGAAATATTAAATCCTGTGATAATTGCGGTTGAAGCTTTGACAAAATCTATAAGGCCTACGACATCGACTGCTCTTTTAAATAGTATGTTTACTGTACTTCCTGTGTCCACGAGGGGCAGGTGTAAGTACTCCTGTCTTACTTTGGGCATTATCACCAATGGATCATCGTGTGGGTATTTCCATGAGTGGTATCGCAATCCTCAAAAGATATGTGATATGTGCATTTTACTTTGCTGAAGCTTGATAGAAGTTTGGCAGATTTTTCAGAAGATATCATCTTGCAACATGATGTGATTTTGTCATCTTTCTTTCGTTTATTGCCTTTTTCAATCTCGATCATGTAAAGATGGTGAGCATAACCTTGACCTTGCCCTTGTTCACCCTCTTAACTTTTTGTTTCATCTTCGAGAAATTTTTGGACATCAATTACGTATTCATGGAGCCACCCTGCCATAACAATACGAATAAAAATGCGCATGAGTGAATAACAGGTATCTGCCTTATGGTTATAGACATTGTGATATTGGTAGAAAGGTTTATTTGGGACATCAGGTATTTGTTGTGCGTCATGATAGAATTCATCTCCTTTTAGCATGGGTAAGATAGCCGAGAGGGTTGTTATTTGAGGTAAAATTAGGATTGGTCTATCTTTTCTCCCATATTTTTCTTTGACGTTTTCATTAGATCTCTCACGTTGTTTTGTGCCAGCATTATTGGTAGGTTTAAGGTGTGGTGGTGAAAGAATATCGTCGAAATGAACCAAAGAAGAGCTTCTCATCTTATCTTTCTTTGATCGCTCGAGCTCGATGAAGTTGTTAACGACATCTATTATTTCTTTAACTATTTTAGGATTATGAAATGTGAGTTCATCTCGAACTTTAGAATCGATGTGAAGTACAGAAGTAAAGGCTAGTAACACAATTTTTGGATCCAAATTCCCAATCTTCTTTATTTTTTGCAAGAAATGCTTATAAAAGTTTGTGAGTGCTTCCTTTGTGCCTTGTTCGAAAAAGAATAGAGAATCAACTATTATTTATTGTTCTTTAGCATGTGTATAATTTGATTTAAACAATTGTTGTAACTGGGCAAAGCTAATTATTGATCCTTCGGAGATGGTTTGAAACCATCTTAGAGGTTCTTCTTTAAGGCTCGTGATGATCAAGCGGCATAACATATGATCGAGATTGGAGTACAGGCCGACTGCTGCTTTGAAGTGATGAACATAGATGACAGGGTCGGGGAGGCCTGCATTTTAATAAAACTTTAGCATGTGAAAGTTTTCTGGAATAGGCATAACCTCGAGGTGAGGGAAAATAGGATTTGTCTTGATCTTGTCGAGAGCAGATCTTTGACTAGTATTGTTGGAATATATGACCTAAATCCAATTGTTTAGGTTATCCAAAGTAACAAACTGTGAGAGAAGGTTTAATATTACTACAACTTGAGGATTAAAATCCCCTTATCCTTCAGGGCCCAGCTGTTCTCTGACTGGTCCCCTTAGAGGTGGTGGTGGGATCTGATGGCGAGTGCATCGACTTATCTTGGTGGTTAATGCTGATAATGTGAGTCCAAAATGTCATGATGCTCTATTTGGGATCCTTGATCATGATCTTGAGGATTGGTTTCATTCCTCCCTTGGTACATTCTCCCTCTTAGAAGCTCGTGTACGGTGATCACTTCGGACTGGTAGGGGTAAATCTTGTCGAGTATTGAATTGATCATGTTGTCTTCTTAGACTTTCCATTTCTTTTTGATGGGTTTAGCTCTATTGTTCCAGGGCTTTCCTCCTCTCGTCACTCTCAATTTGAATGGCTTGTGCATGAATTCTCTGATCTTCAAGCCGCTGGATCCGGTCAAATTTTATCTGCTTCTTAAGCTTGACAACAGCATTGTGTAAGTTAACTATTTCTAGTAGGAAGATTGTTGGAATGTCCTTATTGTTCCTCTAGGTACTGGAGGAACTTCTGAGGATCATGTTGGTTATGGCAGTGACTGTTCAAAGCGAGATCTAGTAAAGAAAAAGTAGGCTTTCCTACAGACGGTGCCAATTGTAATAGCCAGTTTTCTAGGTGGCAAACTTCACCAATACTTTAGTAAATAGACTACTATTTAGCTATAAGTAAAGACTAGGACATAGTATATTTTACGTGGAAACTCAGTGAAACTTAAGGAAAACCATGACCTCGAGGAGGATTTTCTGATCTAAATCCATTATATACTAATCTATTATACTTGCAAAGAGATTGAGTAGAGTATTGTAATGAAGTTTAAATAGATATATCCGAACCTATTGACATATGCTCTGCCTATATTTATAGATGGATAGAGGCAGTTACAAATATTTTTCCTATCTTTATGGGTGGTGGGTAAACTTCACGGATCATGTACAATGGCTCTATTTAACCAAGTGTAACAGTTACTTGTAGAGGGTCGAGATTTGCAGTTATGGTCTTAACATCTTCCCAAATGATCAAATACCTTCAACGTGATTCATCTAGCTTGTCTTTATCGAATCTAGGGAATATGCCACTACACTTATTAAGAAACTGGAGGCCGACTTGGTATAAAGAAAATTAAGGTAGATTTGATGAACGCACGAGGTAGTGAGAAATTTTGAATGATTTAATATCAAAGATGGAAACTGATTTGTCGGTATCCTAATGCAAGCTTGAGGAATTAGCCGAATGTAAGGTGGGAAATAAGGCCGAATTGTGTAAGTCACTGGATGTGATGAGGAAAATGAATGATCTTAAATCCAAGCTAGAGATCTGTTTACTGAAGGCTCTCGCTGAGACGGGTAAGCTTAAAATTTGGTATGAGAAACAAAAAAATTTGCTATAAAGTTTATTTATAATTTTTACGGATCTCGCTATACCGAACAGTGATAGGCTCGCAGCTGGTGAGGTGCATACAAAGGAGTTGACAGTAGTTATAGTATTTTTTGTGGATAAAATTAAGAGGATTGAGAAAGATAGGGATTTGCTGCATGATGGCATGATCAAAAATTATGTTATCTGCAATATTAATATAATTTGTGTCGAATATTAGAATCGATTGGAACCTTGCATTGGTCCAATTACGTAGGAACGTGTAAAATATGGTAGGAAAATAGTTGTTGCTAGGGTACCATAATATGTGTGTTCAAGGGCTCCAGAGGTAGAAGTTCCTCTGGTGTAAACCGAGAAGAACCTCCTGTAGAGAACGTTTGACATGATATGGTTGCTGCAAATTTAGATGTCAAATAGATTAAAGTGAGTTTTATCTTTTGCCTAATCATTTTAGATTTAATAAATATGTTTATATTTATGTATATATAATAGTAGGCAGTAATGTTGGGAAATTTTTAAAAGTTTTCATTGATGAGAAAAAAATATACAGACTGTTGGAGATTACATCTCACTTTTGGAATATGAAATAATAGTAAATGGACTCGTGCTCGAAAACTTATATAACTAGCGATAGTATTTCTTCAGCCTCCTAGTATTCTAAGGACTTGGTATCCTAATACCTTCTTCTATCATAAGATAGTTGGAACTTAGGCCGATTGTCCCTACTACAATAAATGGTCCTTCCCAGTTCTTGGCAACCTTCCCAGTATTTGGCTCCTTTTTATTCTTAGGGATCTCTATGAGTACTAAGTCAGTTGATTTCGAACTTGCGATTTTGAACTCTATTGTTGTATGAGTTGGCTAGCATATGATTATATCGACCCAAGTTTGTAATAGCTCGATTTAATGTTTTATCTACCCAGTTCATATGGCATGCTAACTCAAATTCATTTTCTTCATCAGTTAGTTCGTGATCTTTGGCGGGATGATGATATTTTGTTGCTATCACGGCCTCTGTTCCATAAGCTAATAGAAAGCGGGAACATCTAGTTGATTGTCTTGGTGTAGTACGGTATGCCTACAACCCATGTGGTAATTCCCTCATCTGGTTCATCTTCTTTTTTGATTTTTATCTCTTATTGATTCCATCAACTATAGTCTTGTTCGTGATCTCGACTTGTCTGTTACCTTGGGGATAATATGGATTTAAGGGTGAATGTATGATGTTGTATTTGTTGAGGAATTCTACAACCTTCTCTCTAACGAACTGAGGTCTATTATTGATACAAATCAGGTACGGGAATCCAAATCTTGTGATGATATATTCCCCGATAAACGAGATGACTTCTTCCTCACGAGTTCGACAAAGGGGGACTGCTTCTGCCCATTTTGTAAAATAGTATGTTGTCACGAGTAAGAATTTTCTGTTACCCGGTGTGTTTGGGAATTTTCCTACAAGATCGAGTGTCCACTATTTGAATGGCCAAAATACTTTACTTGTATGAAGTTCGAGTGCAGATGCTCATATTTTGTGACCATGTCGCTGACAAACGTCGTATTTTAAAAAAAAATCTTCAGCCTTTTTTTTTATTCAGGCCAAAATACTTCTTGTGTGATTGATCTATTTGTGAGAGAACATCATGCGGTATGAGAACCACAAGTTCCTCCGTATAAATTTTTCATTCCATCAGATTTTTTATGTGAGTGGCATTTGAGGTACGGTCTAGTCACAAATCTTCTGAATGAATTGTTCTTCTATACTGTGTAATGCTTCAAGTTGCTAATTAATTATCTGCGCTCTTTTGGATCTTCTGGTAGTTGTTTATCACACTTATTGTTTGGGTCTATATAGATTAGGAAAAGCTTTCACCAAGTGTGTTCCTCATCTTTATCGCCCCCAGTGTTGATTGCGAATATCGAAGTGTAATCGATGTTAGAGGTTGATATCACTTCGATTTATAGGTACCTTGCCTTTGTATCTAATACCCTAGCTAAGTAAGCTAAGGAATCGGTGTGGCAATTCTTGCCACGAGGTAGGTAATCAAGCATAGCTTTTTTGAATTGGTTCATTTTGCCGGCAACTAGTACTGCGTAGTCGGCCATCTTGTCATTCTTCTTGTATCACTCAGAGTAATGATGGACTATCTGCAGTGAGTCAATATATACTGATAGTTTGGTACTCTAATTTTTAACGCCATATCTAGCCCATGGATTAGGTCTTCGTACTCTATGATATTATTCGAGGCTTTAAAATTTAACCATATTTATTTTTTGATTCTGTCATTGGATGGTATAATTAGTATGATTCCTATCCCTGACCCTAGAGGTCCTGTTGAGCCATTTGTAAGAAATCTCCATCCTTGATGCGTAACCTATTCAGTTCTTTCCTCGAAAGGCTTTGATGGTAGATTGTCATTAATCTATTTTGTTAGATCAGGATTGCGCTCTTCCCAATCTAGATCTTCTACTGGGAAGTCCGCTAAAAAGTCAGACACTACTTGGCCTTTTAATGATATTTTTCGTTCGAAATCGTTGTCATGCTCTCCTAAGCTCACCGACCATTGTTGCACTTTTTATGATTTCTCCTTCTTAAATAGTAATTCTCGGAGGGGATAGTTTGTCATGACTTTCACTAAATGAGCTTGAAAATAATGTTTGAGTTTTGGGAAATGTAAACGAGTGTTTGGAGAAGTCATTCAATTTTAGAATATCTTGTCCCTGCCAAAGTAAGAATTTTACTGACGAAATATGCAGGTTTCTTAATATTCCCTTCTAACCATATAAGGATAGAGCTTAAAGAGTTTTTTGTAATTGCAAGGTAAATTATCAATTCCTTATTGCCGATCGACGGGTTTATTATTAGAGATTTTTCAAGATACTTTTTAAGTTCTTGAAAGGCAGCTTTACATTCTTTTGCCCTGTCAATCTCTTCGTTCTTTTTTCATTACTTCTTCACATAGATTTACGAAGATGTGGGAATAACCATTGGCATCGATCTGACGATTTGGAAATAAATCTGCTGATAGTTACAATCCTGCCAACTAGCTTTTGTACATCCTTCTATGTCTTTGGAGATAACATAGAGATTAGAGCTCAAATCTGATCTTGGTTAGCTTCGATCCCATTCTTATTGATGAGGTGTCCCATTAATATTTCAGAATGATCTTTGAATTAATATTTACCTGGATTGTGTTTCATTCTGTACGAACGCAATATGTTGAAGGCTGTATCGAGATGTGTAATATAATCTTCCTTCTTTAGGCTTTTGTATAGTATATCATTAATATATACTTCAATGGTTTTTCCCAAATGCTCTTTGAACATGTTTGTAACTAACCTTTGATGGGTTGCTCCTATATTTTTTAGGCTGAATGGCATGACTTTGTAGTAATAGAGGCCTCTTTCAGTGATGAAGGTGGTCTTCTCTTGATCTTCACCTAAGAAAAGTATTTGGTTGCATCCCGAAGTAGCGTCCATCATAGATAGCATCTTGTATCCCGCTGCGAAATCTAGAAATTGATAGATTATGAAGAAAGGGAAACTACCTTTTAGCGTGTGCTTGTTTAGATCGGCAAAATATACACAAACTCTGACCTTCCCATATTCTTTGGAATTACTAATATATTTAAAATTCAATCAAGGTATTTGGCCTCTCAAATAAAACATACTTCAATCAATTTATCAATTTCTTTGTTGACTTTATCTCTTAGTCGAGATGCGAGCTCTTCTGCTTCTGTTTGACTGCCATAGCTTTATCTTAAATACTTAATTTATGACAGGCTATCCCTGGGTTAACTCTTAGCATTTCTTGAAAAGTCTATATGAACACTTGTTTGTTGGATTGAAGGAATTATATTAGAGCTTCCTTTTCTTATTGGACAAGCTCAGTACCAATGTATATTCCACTGTTGTGTCTATCGATCTCAATGAATTATGTAGGCTCGACTGTGGTAAGCTAGTCCTCGGTGTGACCATTTTTCTGTAATTGTTATAAAAAATATTTCTCATACGTATCGAGTATAATAGATACTATATTTTCAGAAGCTTGAGCGAGCTTTTAACTTCCTTTGACCTCTTAGATGCCATCATTATATTTAAAATGAAGTGCCTGATGGTATGTGGAAAGGATCGCTTGCATGTGTGTAACCATCATTGCTCAATAATTTGTAAGAATCAGGATTTTGCATTGATTACATAGAATGTCACATCGAGGGTTGTGGGTCCGGATGTTATTGGTAGAATAATTTTTCCTACTCTTTCTTCTTTAGATCCATTAAAACCACTGATATCTATGTCGTTTGGCTCCACTTTGTCTGTTAATCCCATTTTCTCAATTGTGCTCTGGAATAGAACTTCGATGGCACTGCTCGTATCTATCATCATGGTGTGCATGATGAAGTTTTTTATTTTTAGCTTGTTGACTAGCGCATCATGATGTGGGAACTTGGCACGACCTATGACGCAATCTTCAAATGAAATACCAGTTTGCCAAAGGCCTGATTCGGGTAATAACTTAGCTTCTTTCTCTTGGACCGTGAGGTCGTAGCATTGTAGTAATCTTCATCTTTTAAATTTGGTCGAGTTATTGATCTAATGAATCTTGATCATGTGGTTTATGTAAAGGTGATACAAATACTTTTCCTCCGACTCTTCTTTGACTTGAATGACCTTGACCTGCTTCTTGTAACTCCCATCTTTATATCCTTCAAGGTCGATGATATACTCATGCATTTTTTTTCCCTTCAAAATGTATTCTAACAATCTTTGAACGGCGTAGCATCTGCTAGTTTCATGATGTGTTACTTTATTGGGCTTACAGTAAGGTTTTCCTTCGATTGGCTCTAGAAGTTGTGCAATATGGAAGAATTTGTCTTTCGCCAGTATAGCATAGATTTCTAAAAATTTGGCATTCAACTTCGGAAGGACGGGCTTTGGTAGTAAATTTCCTTTATGGGATTTTTGTGTATCTATTTTGTCTCACTTCTTGTTACCTGTTTATTATTGTTGCGTTCACTATCTCTATCTATGGTTGGACCCCTTGTGGCTTGGACGTTTTAAGTAGATTTATGCCTTTCAGACATCATCCTTTCTAGGTCGATATACCCATTTACATTTTCAATCATTTCTTCCAAAGTTGAGGGTTTGATTAAGAAAAGAAGCTCTTTTCGATTTACAATCGATCTGCAAAGCATTGGTAACCACCGAAACGGTGATCTTCTGATCGAGATTATCAACTTTTTGGGTAAGTTCGGGGAATTTCTTTGTAAAAACGTCAAGCTTCTCCCCTTGAGACTGCTTCGGACTAATAAGAGTGCACAAATTCTCCTCCTTATCTTTGTTATGAGTATAAGTCTTTACAAAGATTTTCTACATCTAGTCGAATGTAAGGATAGAATTTTTAGGTAAAGAATGGAACCATCGGAGTGGCTCTCCCTAAAGAGTTGTAGCGAACAGCCGACAAAGAATATGATTTTAGTTCGAATATAAACCCAACGAATCTCGAAACTTTTGGATGTGTTCACTTAGATCTGTGCCTTTGTATTTGCATATTTTCAGAGTATGGAATCCTTTTGGAACTTCCATATCGAACAAATCTTTGGCAATCAGATTGCCTATTAATTTGCTCAAATCGTCTTTGCCAGATAGAGCTTCAGCTTCTATCAATTCCTTGATTCGTTGATCCATATGTTCCTGGGTAACATACTGGCGTAGTACTAAAACTATCTGTTGTACGGGCCTTATTTCCGCTGCCCTCATTCAAATGTTCCTGAACTAGTACCCTGGATGGGGGTCGCAGCTCTTCATTTTGACGCTTGGAGTACCGGCGTCCCCTACTAATTTTGGATTGATCATTACATCCTAGGTGAATTGAGGCTTCTAGTCCTTGAGGATCATTGTATTGAGGTCTTGAAGCTCTTCTGCTTGCAGTGCCTCAAGGTCCTAGTCTGTCTCGTGCTGATATTCTAGAATTTACAGGTATGACCTCTCATTCTCCAGGAGATTACCCCTGTTGATTGTCCTCCAGGGCCTTCAAGGAAATTTACAATTTTTCCATTTGTTCTTCATGCCGTTTAAATTCCAAATGTCGATCTCTACGCTTTACCTCGAGTTCCTGTTCACGAAGCTCTCGATCGCGAACCAACTGGCACTCGAGCTCATTTTGCATCTTGGTTTCGGCATTGAGTTTCACCCTTAATTCTGCTAACTGGTCAGGTTCTATTGAAAAGTCGTATTGAACAGCTAAGGCTGGTCGTTTGGGATCACCATGATTGAATGTTGATGATTTTTGAGTGACTCTCTGCCTTAGGATTTTGTAGAATGGTTTCTTTCCCACAAACGACGTCAAATCTAAGAACCTAAATTCGAAGCTCGAATGGCCTTTTCCACCAAATGCACCTGTGACATAAATATAATAAATAGATAATATAAGAAGACTCAGGTTTTAGCATGGAAACCTCTGAATAGGTGAAAACCACAACTTCAGTTTGAGGATTTAGTATAAATTACTTTATTGCTTAAGAATAATCAATGCTGAATACAATTAAGATCTTTTGAGTCCAAAATCCTTGGTATCTTTTCCTTTTTCTGTTATTCATTTTATAGATTTTGTTCCTCAGTTCGTGTGTGTGTCGGCACGTTCTCCTGGATTTGGGGGAATATTAGAGGTTTTTATTGTAACTGTCAGCTCGCGGGTGGCAGGTGTCCTTGACTCACTCTATTCTTATTTGGAGTGCTCGGGCCACGTTCCTTCTTAGTTCGTGGTCCATGCGCCCATGTTGATAAGGTGCATGTAATGCATATTGTGTGTGAGTCTGGCATTGTACTAATTCGTTGTTACTCTAGTTGGATGGACATGTCCCTACACATACAACTTGCGATTGATTCGTATTGGTAGATCCTCCATGTGTTGCAATGGATACCGCTTCCATTTAATCCATATTCTCATCAAACGACGAAAGAGTTTAAGGTTTGGGTGTAACGCAATAGTCGTGTATAAGCTGATTGATGTGGGTTTCATTTGAGATTTGAGATTGGTTTAGTGGATCTTTGATTGGGATAGGTCTCAGAGGTGTGGTAGGAGAAGGTTTATGGAGATGGTCACCATGGTTATCGGCCATCGGCCATGGCTGGAGTTGAGTAAGGATAAAACCCAAGAAAAAGTCTATTTTGTGTAAACGGATATAAGGTTTGAGTATGCTACAGTAGGACTTAACATACCAGAAGAAGAAACTTTTAACAATAGCTGTAAGATCAACAAATAATGGATGCCAGGGATTAAAAATGGGTGAGTTGTTTACATAAAGACCCTTAGTGGTGGGAAGGAGATTAAACATCGCCTATCTCTCCCTCTCTCTCTCTCTCTCTCTCTCTCTTTTTGGCAAAGCAAAATAAATTAGTCCCTGTGGGGCAACAAAGATACACCATAGTTCACGAGGTTCAAAGCCTCTAGGGAGTATTACAACAAAAAATAGAATAATGGGCACCCCATGCAGAAAGGGCGTGAGCCTCAAAATTAAAAGATCCACTAATGCACTCGAGGAGAAAACAAACAAAATTTGCCACCAAGCTCAACAGGTCTGGGGTAAGAGTGAGAGCGCCACAAGGCAGATCTGTAGACTTGCTAGCAAAAGCTTTAATGAGCCTCTTGCAATCATAAATAATTAGAACTCTTGGAATCCTCACATCTCGTGCCACCTCTACTCCTCTAATGATCGTTCTAGCCTCCGATTCTTCAGGATCTAGGTCCCTCGAGAAGTCATGACCTGCAGATGAAATCAAGTTCTCATCAAATTTGATAAGAAAACCAATACCACAGTTAGAGCTGGCAGAAAAAACCAAAAAGCATCAACAAAAATAGTAGACCGTCATTTTCCAGCCCAGGTCTGAGAGTGGATTTTGAGAACGGGCTGAAGTAGGGCGGGGTAAAAAAAGGTGGGCCCTCGATAGTTTTTAGATAACCGAATAATATCAGGGGGAGAAAGCTGCCTATTGTTGAAAATAATATTATTTTTATCGTTCCAAATAATAAACATAATAGCCACGGTTTCCCCCCAAAGGGATATGGTGTTATTGCCAGAATAACTCTTATTGGCAAGAATATACAACACCTTTTGAAGAAAATCTGAGTAGGGCCAATCACAATTATTAATAGAGAAGTCATAAGCATACTAGATAACTTTCAAATTCTTATAATAAAACAGAGAATGCGTAGTAGTTTCATCTTCTTCTCCACATCTGGGGTAGATAACTTTGCTCATATTTTCTCTGTGGGATAGGTTGATCCATGTAGGAAGACCTTCATTCATAGCTCTTCAGTGGAAGTATTGAATTTTAAAAGGAACCTTGATTTTCCAAATGGAAGACTAAGTTTTATCGAGACATGTCGCGTTATGGTACTCACTAGGTATTGCAGCAACTTCATCTGCTATATACTTATATATATATTTAACCGTGAGAATCCTAATATTTTCAATAGTCCATCTAAGAGTGTCTTTGGCAGGATTAGTGATGAGGGGAATAGACAGAATGGGGGTGGCAATTAACTCCAAAAAAATGTCAAGGATGCGATATACCTTTCAGGAGTGAGAAATAGGGCAGATAAGATTCAAAACTTGTGAAAACTCCCTGTACATAGGGATCGGCCTAGCTGGCCAGCCATGCAGAATGTTAAGAATCCTGGGCTCTTGCCATAATTCAATGCTTTTACCGTTCCCAATGTGTCACCTAAGATTTGTCCAAATTTTGTTTCTGGCTCGAAGAATACCTTTCTAAATCCAGGAATCAGTAGCCTTAATGGAGACATTCATGATAGACTCCTTGGGAGAGTACTTCTTTATTAAGTTCCTAACCTATAACTTTTTAGGTTCTTTAATGATGCGCCAGAAAAGCTTTGCTAGAAGGGATTGGCTGTGCAGGGTAGCCTTTCTGATGCCAAGGCCACCGACCTTAAGGGATCTGCAGATGCGCTTCCAGGTAATGAGATGCGCTTTAATCTTTCCTTCCTCATTATTACCCTAGAGAAACTGAATGTTGGGGAAGTCCAGTTTGTTACAAATATTAGCCGAAAAGAGAAAGACCAACATAGGATAAGAGGGAATTACTGAGTTAATAGCATTATTAAGGGCAAGTTTACCAGCTTGAGAGAGAAACTATGCTTTTCAACCCTCAATGCGGTTCGAGACTTTAGAAATAATACTTTAGAAGTCCAAGCATTTAGCTCGCCCAAAGGCTAGCGGGGCTCCGAGGTACTTCTCCCCCAGTGTGTTTTTCATAATGTTCAGGATTCTTTGGATCATCTTGAGGTGACAGTGATGACAATTTTTGCTGAACATAACGCACAACTTATCAAAGTTAACTTCTTGACCAGACACTCTTCTAAAAGTATCCATGGCTTCTTCAACACTGTTAGCTTCATCCAGAGTAGCCCTGCAAAACACGAAGTTGTAATCAGCAAAGAGGAAGTGAGAGATGGGGATATCTCCTCTAGAGATTTTGATACCGTGCAACTTCCCGTCAGCCTCTTTCTTAAGGAGAATCTTGGAGAAGGTTTCGGCACATAGGAAAAAGAAGAAAGGCGAGAGGGGGTCGCCTTGGCGGATGACCCTTTCAAGTTCCAAAAGGCCAAAAGGTAAACCGTTCATGTTAAAAGAAAGGGTAGAGGAAGAGACACACTGGTTAATCTAATATCTTTATTGTTCACAGAAACCCATAGCTTTCATGGAGTCATTAAGGAAACCTCATTCAACTCTGTCAAAAGCAATGCTCAGATCAAGCTTAATGGCCATGCAACCCGAAGTACCCTTTTTTTTAGAGAGTAGAGAATTTCTTGTGCCATCACAATGTTATCAAAGATTTGCCTTCTTGGGACAAAAACATTCTAAGCAGGGGATATTAGCTTATCTAAGAGGGGCTTCAGGCGATTTGCCAAGATCTTAAGATAAGCTTGAATTTAACGTTATAGAGACTGAGAGGGCAAAAATCATTAGGCTTTTCTGTTTTGGGCTTCTTGGGGATAAGGGTAATGTTGACATGCTTAAATTCCGATAGCAGGTGATTAAATTGGAAAAAAAACAATGATAGCTTGGTAGAGGTCGTTGCCCACTGCCTCCTAATACTTCTAAAAGAATAAATGAGTAAAGCGATCTGGTCCAGGCGACTTGTTAGTATTCATAGTAAAAAAGGGCTTCTTTGACCTCCTCTTGAGAAGACAATTGAGTGATAATCTTGTTAGTTTCCTCTGAGATAACTTTACCAAAGATGTTGAGATCCTTAACTTTGAACGTAGGGTAGGAGGAGGTAAAGATGTTCTGGTAGTAGTTAACGATAGTATTACCAATCTCCATTCTCGTCGAGGCCCAAGAGCCGTCTTCTTTACGAAGTTAGTTAATAATATTCTTTTTCCTACGGCAGACTATTGAGAGGTGGAAAAACTTAGAATTTTTGTCCCCTTCTTTGAGCCATAGCTCTCTAGATTTGCCTCGCCAAAAAGACTCTTGCTAATAGAGGGTATGCTCGAACTCATTGATAAGGTCAACTTTAACAAGAAAATTAGCTTCAGACGGGTTTTCCATTTGAATCGAGTAGATCTGCTCTCGAAGGCTCATGATTTTATTAGAAATATGGTCAAAAACTTCTTTGCTCCATTTGAATAAGTTTCGTGTAGTTTGGCGGAGCTTACAACAGAGCTTAAGGGGACGAGACCTAATTTGGTTAAGGGCCCACGCTTTTTGAATTACATCTTTGCAGCCCGAGTGATTTTCCCAAAGGGCCTAAAAATGGAATTGCTTGGGGTAGCTGACAAAATTTGGGTCAGTATTGAGAATAATGGGGCCATGGTCAGAGCCTATAATAGGGAGGCTAGTGAGGTAGGCCTTCGAAAAACTAAGGGACCACGAGTCCGAGGCCAGAGCTCTATCCAGTCTTTCCTTAACCAGGCCACGACCTTTCCTTTTGTTGGACCAAGTGAAATTAATACCAGAGTACCCAAGTTCATCCAAAGAAGAGTCAAAAATAAATTTCTCAAGAGGGTTTGGGAGAGCGGGGTTAAAGGGGATTTTGCCATATTTTTCTCCTTTGTAGACATAACTGTTAAGATCCCCTATAATAAGCCACGGGTAACTTACCTTAGTAGAGAGATTCATCATGAAGTCCCAAAAGGCTTCTCTATCATGGGGGTCCGGGGGGCCATACACAAAAGAACAAAGCCAGGAAATAGGATTCGAGTTAGTGAGATTGGGGGGAGGTCAAAGGGGGGAACCAAAGAAATAAGGGTATCAATGCCTCTCGGAGAGGAATAAAAGTAATACTTCATATACTTACAGAACATTTACTAGTTTACTTTGCTATAATCACTCGGCATGCGTAATGCGAGATCAACTTAGAGAGAAATAGTAACTATTTTCATGATTACCTCCACAAATATGAAGCAAGGACTACGGTGACAACATGGTGGTCAAGTAAGTGACAGAGAGTACAAGTTACGAACGGGCTCCCAAAAAATTGATTTTGGTGTGACTCGCTAAACTTTTGGGATTATCAATAAATAGCAAGGGAGTCGACATGAATAGAGACAAGGCAACGACAATCACAATAACAAAGGCACTTAACACCCTTGAAGAACTCAAGTCTTTAAAGTGGGTCCTACATAAGAAGATTCATGCTGCACAATGAGATGCGCACCACAGTAGCTCAACAATAAACTAGAACATAAGTGTCTAACATCAATATACACGACACACAAATTCAAACTCTACCTTCTTTTATTTTTCTTTTACGTTTTTGAACTAAAAGCTACCTGATGGGAATTGATCTATAAAACCCCTTTGTTTTCCAGGTACTAACCCTACCAACAGAGCAATCCCTGGTTGATCACCTTTAGCAACAAGGTGCACCTTTTCATGAAAACAAATCCACTACATTATGGACTTATGCAACCATTGCTATCGTGACGTGTATTAGGTGGCTAATGTCATTATTCGAATACTCTATATAACTTGCGGAACCCCAAAAGCAGTTATCGATCAAGCTATGGCAGACTTGTTAACAACATTTTTAGAGCACAATGATACTATAAGAGCATCTCAAGCAGGGGGGCAAGGGCATCCCAAAACCACTCTATTTTGGCCTTTTTCTCTTCCAAAACCGAGTTGGATAACCCCAACGGGAAAATGCAATTCTTTTTTCCTTTTTGTAAATAGAGGGACATCTTTTCAACGTAAATAGAGGGGGTAATCCAACAATTATTTCATGAAAAAAGAACAATCTTTCAATCTCCTCTGGTACAATCACATAATTTACCTGTTTTGCCATTTCATTTGGACATTTTGCGGGCGGTGACTTTCCAAGTGTCGTCACAATTATTTTTACTTTGAGAAGAATTTTTGGCTGCTCATCCAAAGTGGCCCAACTATTCCTCCCGTAAAATAAAACTACAATATAACTAGTGATTGTTGAGAACAAAGACAATCTCTATTTAACTACTGAATCATGTACACATACATACAATATAGATAGAGAAGAAATGCCTTTATTGATGAACTTGTTAAAGGTTACAGATACATAACCCTAATAGGGATATATCTAATAGCTTTTAAAACTCACTTTAGGGCTAGGAATCGGTGGATCACCCCAATCTAGTTTAGGTGGGACTGACCGAACTTGTTTATAGCAATCCCCCTTTAGGTGTCCCACATCCAGACGACTTGCCTAATCAAAACTTTCACCTATCAAAACCGCAATGGGTAAAAAATTGTGCAAGGAATGAGTATAATTTTATGTCATAGATGGGTGGTAGGCGCGTATAATATTTTATCATCAAAACCTCTAGCCAGTAAAACCCCTGGGAATATAAATTGCGCTATCAGGAAAAAAAGTATATCACGCATATGCCCACAGTACACCCGACTAAGTATAGTAAAGTATTGATTGCTCACACCTTGGGCCCTAGAAGTTCATCCCCCTCATCAGGAGGGTAGAAGATATTATTGTCCACATCCAAGTGGAAGACTGCCATATGCACCTTAGCACTGTGTGCTGCATCCATACTGAAACGTTTAAGGATTCGCTCGGCACATGTCGCTTGGTGAACGAGTATGCCACTACCAAGATGTTTGACTTACAAACTGTGACAAAATATTATTTTCTCAAGGTCTTTCATTTTGAATTCCTTCTTAAGGTATTCAGTGGCTTTCGTGTTCTCCTTTGAAGTTCCAATGATTTCAAATCATCTACGTTTACTACAATGATGGCGAAGCTTGCATCTGTTCTTTTAATGAAAATTCATGGATATATATTATTATTTAAAAAACTCTCTGCCTCTAAATATGCATACAATCCATTATGACACATGAGCCAAGATTACTTCAAGTCGCATAGTAACTTATCCAGCTTTATTTTGTACACACCTCGTGTGTCGGGCTTAATGTCCTCTAAAAGCTTGTACCCCTTGAACAGATTTATATAGATATTCGTATCTAGTTTTTCATATAAATGCATGGTAACCACATCCATAAGACGCATGTTTAGATTTTCCTCGACAACGGACAGACTGATCAGACAATATAACATTATTGCATCCATGACCGGAGAGTAAGTTTTATCATAATAAATGTCAGGTCATTGTGAGAATCCCTGGGAAACTAGTCTTACCTTGTACCTTTCAATCTCTCGAAGTTTATTTATTTATGTACGAATACCTATTTATAACCGACAGACTTTTATGCCATCATGCTTACAAATAATTTCTTCAAATACTTTACGTTTAGCTAGCGAGGTGAGCTCAACATTGATCTCTGCCTTTAACTTTGGTCAATCTAAGCAAATTCTACATTCGTCTATATTAAGTGGTTTTGGATCATCAACAATGAAGATGAATACATTGTCAATAACTACTTTAAAATGATCCCAAGTTGTACCATTAAAGATATGATTGATCGAGATCTCTCTATTATCATAGCTATGTACTGCGATAGGCTTGTGTAATACATCAACTAGTCATATAGTTACTATAGCCTTGTCAATGGGAGGCTCCATCCTTGATGAGCTGACTGCACCACTAGTCAAATTTTGTCCCAAATTTTGTCATTTCCTCAAAGCCAGGTCGTTCTCCTTAGAAGGTTGGTCATGAGGTCTCTTAACTTTAGATTTATTTATGGGAGGTATGGTAGCTCCTACTAGAACTTCCAATCGTGCTGGAGTAAGACTTATAGGTACATGCTTATTGGTCACTTTAGCAGCGTCGTTGAACGTGTCAGGCAATTCATTGATGAACTATTGTAAGTGAAGTATCAATTAGACTTCATTGTCACTCTGTTTTGTAACGGGGCCTAGATTATACAAAAATAGTCCTTCCCAACTTAACTTAGGAACTTCTGTGGCATTACCTGCCATATCACCCCCTAATGCTAAAAAACTCATCTCATCAAAGTGATAGTCTGTGAATCTCGCAGTAAAGATATCGCATGTAGTGGTTTTCAAGTATCGAATGCTAGATGGTAAATCATAACCTACATAGATATTAAGGCGACGATGATGACCCATTTTCATGTGTTGTGGAGGTTGGATCAGCACCTACACAACAAATTGGAAAGTACACAAATGGGCGACGTTCACCTCCAACCTAGTAACTAGTTACATTGGGGAAAACTGACAATTTATGCTCGAACAAACCCTAATCAGTGTTCCAGTCTGGAGGATTACATTCCCCAAGCAGCTGCTAGAAGTTGTGATTGTAATAAGAGTAACTGGTAATTAGTGAGAATCGCTTGATTAGGTTCAATGCCATCCTGTTCTAGGTATAGATATAGGGTACTGGATTTTCAACATATGCCTTGCAAGGGGTACAATAATCATCAAACATGCGAGAAGTAAACTCACATGTACTACCAACTCGGATTGACTTAATCAGATAATCGAGGAAATGAGCCCATAACTGAATAGTTTTTGCAAGAAGTCATGCAAATGCCATGTTTCTAGTCGATAAGAGGCAAACGTGTTACCATCTCAAAGATGAGTCAATAATAGCCATAAAATAACGAAATGGGCCACTATGTGGATGGATAGGTCCACATATATCTTCATGGATGCGTTAGATAAAAGCAGGAGACTTCGACTTTACCTTGGTTATGCTAGGACGGATTATACGCTTTCCTTGAGAGCTGGTGTTGCAAGGAAAATTTCATAATACACAGATTTTTTTCTCCTATCAAGGAATGTCTAGAGGTACTATCGATAATCTTTCTCATCATTTGAGAACCTGGATGTCCACAGTAGTACCATAACTTGAATATTTTCCCTTGTAATAGAGGAAAATTTATTATGGCGCAGGTCTCAACATTCTGAATGTCAGTGTAATATGGCCCTAAGGGCGTATTGGATACCGTTCAAATATAGTTTTTTGACCATAAGACGTGGTGGAAGTAATATACAAAACTTGGTTTGTGTATTTTCCCCTAGTTTTTACTTGAGAACCTAACATCATATATGTCTCAAAAGCTGAGTAAGTTCCTGGTGGATTTAGTAGCGTATAAAGCGAACTGGATATCTAGTATCATACTGTTGGGTAGTAATAGCGTGGTACTACTGATGCCATCTATCATATTGGCTGAGCCAGTAATAGTTGTGATATCCCTAATGCATGAGGTGAGATACGAGAAATATTTCTTTTCTCATAGGATATAATGCGTGGTACCGCTGTCTAATAGACAGTTGTCGCTGCTCATTCGATTTTCGAGGAGTTTTCAATGAATGGAAAGATCTATGGGAAACGTGTATATAGCAGATTAATTATCATACAATAGAATTATGAGCAAATTTGATATAACCCCCAAAGTTTCTTGGCCAATTAGCTATTGACCCCTTGGTTCTTCACTTATTGCATTTGGGTCCCTTTTTAACGGATTACGGTCAATCAAAGTTAACAGAAAATATGTGCAACAAGAGGTAGGAGGAAGGGGTATCGACTTAACTCTAACGCGCATGCTTTTTATAATGGTATAATTGGATTTGTATAGGTCAACTGTCGTTCAATTGTCATTGACTGGCCGTAATCCGTTGAAAAAAGACTCAAATACAATAAGTGAAGAACCAAGGGGTCAATCGCTAATTGGCCAAAAAACTTTGGGGGTTATATCAAATTCACTCTAGAATTATCTACTATCTAAAGCAATAATTCTATAATTCTATCAATTAGAACATAAATAAACTTATCTCATAGATGATGATACTGAAATGTATCTCACAACAATTATAAAATTATATCAGATTATTTGTTTTAAACATAGCTAGCGACTGTACTATCAAATGTAAATAAACAGTGACTGTACTATCAAACGTGACATCACTCATCCTATGAGGAAATGCTACTAACTACAAATTCTAGCCAATGGAGCAATCAGATCCTCGACACTATTATATCTGAAACTTACACTCAACTAAGGATCTCGGAGGTCAGAACGGAGATGCTGCAAAAAAATTTGTCCAACTTAAAATCTCTAAATCTTAACAAGTAGAGAAATATATAGGAGTAAAGTGTAATATGCCTTATCTTTAGTGACGTTAATTTTTGGCACTAGAATGTTAAGCTCTTAAGGATTAAATGATAAATCATATATAGCAAATGACAACATTTTAATAATACCATGCAATTTATCGATTATAAATGATAAGCACCTTAAAACAAATGACAACTCGCTTATTGTTGGATGACATATATTTCATTAAATAGCAAATGTATTTCCAATGTTCCTTCATTTCCAATGGTTTTCGTCAGCATTAAATACTACTGTGTTTGAATTCATTTAACATTGGGATTTGGAACTCAACATTAAATACTGCTCTAGTTTACAGTGCTATGGTATAAATACGGATGTGGTACTTCTTTATTCCATATTTAATCTTGTACAACTATTGTGTATCTGCTCTATGAAGAAGATGGTGACCACCAGATACTAAGCGTACGAGACTAGGGTTCTTGCAAAGATACAAGAGCTGTGACTTCGATACTTTGGGACCCAGCCCCTTAAATTTCTTACTCCCATTCCAGTGCGTCCTACCATCTATGGAATGATGTATAAATAGGTAGAAGAGACGGATGATAATTATTATTAAATGCAATGCTTTAACTATATGGTGACGTCGGAGCAGGGGAGGAGAATTGGTATGCGCCTTCTGGCAGAGGATGTTATTACAACGGCGGATGAAGTAGCTGGTATGCGTCCGATGATGTCTTGTCGTTATCCTGAGTAGGATCAAAGGAAGAGATGGCGGTGGGGGGGGGGGTTACGGAGGAGGAGACGATGGTGGTAGTAGGGGAGACCGACCACCACCACCACCACCTCCGAGTGCATAAACTGATGTAAATTGATGTAATGTAAATTAAAAGTTGTACAATATTCGAGCTAATGAAAGTTTCTTTTATTGTGCCCAATGAGTTCTAGGAAGGTACCCTAAGTTATACACAAGTAATATCATTAATTTATATAATCTTTCTCATTTGTTATATCTTCTTTGTCATTCGTATAGTACATAATTGTTAAAATGGCTAGTCTGTATAGTTGAATTATAATTAATTTTTCATTTCTTATGTATGATTTGGCATTTATTATTATAGATTTGTCATTTTTTATATATGATTTGGCATTTGTTATCAGAAATTTGACTTCATTTTTCATTTGTTATATATGATTTAGCATTTGTTATCAGAGATTAGTTGTCTATAATTTGTCATTTGTTAATTATGATTTGACTTTCTCTATGCAGCATTTTTCACTTGTTATATATGATTTGGCTATGTGCCTAGAGTGGTTACTAGGGGAAGAGGGGGACAGACGCATCGATTGACGTTTATCAGTTTGAAAACTTAAAAATGTGTAACCCCAACTCTTATCACTTTAACCTTTCCATCTTCCTCTATCATTTTTTTTTTTCTCTCTCTTTTTCTTTCTCTCTCTCACTCTCTCAAGTCTCAAGACTCTCAACAATGTCAGATTTCCTTCTATTAACTCCCCCAACAACGGACTATAGTGATAGTGATGAGGGGGAGTAGCTAGCTGACTACACCTCAGGCGAATATCCCACAGAGAACTTCAACGTCGAGGAAGACCGAGAGTTGTTGGAGGGTGGTGGTGGTGATGATGATGAGGAAGATGATGATGATGATGATGATGATGATGATGATGATGATGATGATGATGATGGTGATGATGCGGATAATGAAGATGAAGATGAAGATGATGAACCTCCTCCTCAGAAGAGGAGGATGAGGTTCTATTAAGTTTTTTTAGTTTTGGCTTTTTGGAGGGAATTTTTTTGGGAAGAAGCCTAGAAACAGACATTTTTGAGGGATTTTTTTTAAGGTTTTTATGATGATGAATATTGATGAATGATAATGTTGAATGTTGAATGTAATTTATTTAGTTTTGAATCTTTTGATTTATATTTTATTTCGATATATTTTTTAGTTTGAATCTTTAGTTGACTATGATTTATATGATAGTAGACAACATTTACCATGATTTGTCATTTGTTAGCCATGATTTGTCATTTGTTAACCATCTGTGGTCTATTTGGTTCATTAAACATTTGTATTGTGTTTGTTTGCTAGTAGACTTCATTTAAACTTAAAAAAATTAGGTATCAATAATTTGTCATTTGTTAGCCATTATTTGTCATTTGTTAACAAATGACAAATAATATATAGCAAATGACAAATCATAGTCAACAAATGAGAAATTATTTTTTTTAGTACAAATATTGTCTACTATCATACAAACACAATACAAATGTTCAAAGAACCAAATAGACCATAGATGGTTAACAAATGACAAATTATTGCTAACAAATGACAAATAATGGTTAACAAATGATAAATTATTGATACCTAATTTTTTTTAAGTTCAAATGAACTCTACTATCATACAAACACAATACAAATATTCAAATAACCAAATAGACCATAAATAGTTAACAAATGACAAATTATTGCTAACAAATGACAAATTATTTCTAACAAATGACAAATTATTGATACTTAAATTTTTTTTAAGTTCAAATGAAGTCTACTGTCATACAAACACAATACAAATGTTCAAAGAACCAAATAGACCATAGATGGTTAACAAATGACAAATTATTGCTAACAAATGACAAATAATGGCTAACAAATGATAAATTATTGATACCAAATTTTTTTTAAGTTCAAATATTGTCTACAATTATACAAACACAATACTAATGTTCAAAGAACCAAATAGACCATAGATGGCTAATAAATGACAAATTATTGCTAACAAATGACAAATAATGGCTAACAAATGATAAATTATTGATACCAAATTTTTTTAAGTTCAAATATTGTCTACAATCATACAAACACAATACAAATGTTCAAAGAACCAAATAGACCATAGATGGTTAACAAATGACAAATTATTGCTAACAAATGACAACTAATGGGTAACAAATGACAAATTATTGATACCTATTTTTCTTAAGTTCAAATGAAGTTTACTATCATGCAAATACAATACAAATGTTTAAAGAACCAAATAGACCATATATGGTTAACAAATGACAAATTATTGCTAACAAATGACAAATAATGACTAACAAATAACAAATTATTGATACCT
Organism: Kingdonia uniflora; assembly: GCA_014058105.1. Lineage (NCBI taxonomy): Eukaryota > Viridiplantae > Streptophyta > Magnoliopsida > Ranunculales > Circaeasteraceae > Kingdonia > Kingdonia uniflora. The sequence goes on from JACGCM010000622.1 coordinate 3,925,938, forward strand.
AATTTTTTTTTAGTTCAAATGAACTCTACTATCATACAAACACAATAAAAATATTCAAAAAACCAAATAGACCATAGATGGTTAACAAATGACAAATCATGGCTAACAAATGACAAATAATGGTCAACAAATGATAAATTGTTTTTTTCAGTACAAATGTTGTCTACTATCATACAAACACAATACAAATGTTCAAAGAACCAAATAAACCATAGATGGTTAACAAATGACAAATTATGGCTAACAAATGACAAATCATTTTTTTCAGTACAAATGTTGTCTACTATCATACAAACACAATACAAATGTTCAAAGAACCAAATATACCATAGATAGTTAACAAATGACAAATCATGGCTAATAAGTGACAAATAATGGTCAACAAATGACAAATCATTTTTTTCAGTACAAATGTTATCTACTATCATACAAACACAATACAAATGTTCAAAGAAGTAAATAGACTATAGATAGTTAACAAATAACAAATCAAAGCTAACAAATGATAAATAATGGTCAACAAATGACAAATAATTTTTTTAGTACAAATATTGTCTACTATCATACAAATACAATACAAATGTTTAAAGAACCAAATAGACCATAGATAGTTAACAAATGACAAATTATGGCTAACAAATGACAAATAATAGTCAAAAATGACAAATAATAGTCAACAAATGAAAAAACTTTTTATAACAAATGAATAATCGTGTTTTTAAGAACGCATGTTGTCTATTTAAAAGTAATCACAATTCATTTGAACCAAATCGATCATTCACTTACATCAAATTATGTCTATCTACAAAACAAATAATATATAACGAATGATATAGCATAAATAATAAATGACAAATCACGATAACAAATGCCAAATTATATATAACGAATGATATATCATAGATAGCAAATGATAAATCTCTGATTCATTCCTTCTACAAGTCTGAATCTAGGGTTTTTGACGGTTCTACCGACCACCGCAGTTCCTGACTTCTACCGAGCACAGGTAATCTCTCTCTCTCTCTCTCTCCAAATCAAATAATTTTGGGGATTATCTGATTTTTTGTGGCTGATTATCTGATTATCTTATTTGTGTTTATGATTTGGGTTTCTAATTTTTTGATTTGGGTTTCTAATTTGGGGGATTATTTGATTTGGGGATTATCTGATTTGATGTCCTTTTATGATATTTTTTACGGAAATACATTGTATAGAGGCTATTGCAGCTGAGAACATGCATAAATCACGCCATCCAAATGGAGACCAGAAGGCTTCAACCATCAAACCAACAAACTTGTTTCTCATTAAAAGCATTACTTACCTCTGCTGATCAACAAGTATCAACTACAGTTGTTATTGAAGAGAAGAAGATTGGGGTTTTGTTGCTCAACCTTGGAGGTCCATAGACTCTTGAAGATATGCATCCCTTTTTGTTTAATCTTTTTGCGGATCCGGTAAGCTATTGATGTTCCATGTAGATAAAAATCAGCATTTAAACTAAGCTATTGATTGTATAATTTTCAGGATATTATTCGGCTCCAAAAGTTGTTCCGTTTTCTCCAAAGGCCCTTGGCACACCTCATTTTCATTCTTAGAGCACCGAAGAGTAAAGAAGGCTATGCTTCTATTGGCGGTGGATATCTTCGCCGGATAACTGATGTACAAGTATACTTTTATCAACATTTCTATTTTCCCTTTCTTCATCTTATTATGTATTCTTGGGTTTCAGGCTGAAGATTTAAGGAAATTTCTCTTTGCAAAAAATGTCCCAGCGGAGGTGTATGTGGGAATGCGTTATTGACATCCTTTCACCGAAGAAGCTATTTACAAGGTTTTATCTACTTAAACTTATTGATGTTAATTAACCATTTATTATGCTAAGGGTTTAATCTCCTTTTTTTCAGATCAAAATGGATGGAATCACAAAGCTTATCGTACTTCCTTTTTATCCGCAGTTCTCAATATCCACTAGTGGTTCAAGTCTTCGGCTGGTGAAGAGCATATTCCGGTTATGAACAAGATCCCATGCTGTTATTGTTCAAAACTATGTCCAGTGTATCTTACAATATCGTCTGATTCTATTTCCAGGGAGGACGAATATTTATGAGCTGTCCATTTTGTGATGTTATGGGCTGCCCATTTTGATGCCCTTTTATGGGCTGTTCATTTTATGATATTATGGGATGTCCAAGAACTTAGTATGGGCTGTCCATTTTGTTAAAAGATCTTATGGGCCTATCCCACACAAAAAGAAAAAGATCTTATTATGGGATATCCTACATATAAGAGAAAAATATCTTATTATGGGCCTAATAGGCCCAGCCTATGGCTGGCTGCATGATAAAAGCAAAAACTAGATCTAAAACACAAATATAAAAACCGGACCGACCGGTTCGATTTTGGTTCGGTTCTTTATGAAGCCAGTTTGGTTTCGGCTCGGTATTCTCAAAAACCGGTGGTTTCGGTTTCGGTTTGCGGTTTAGGGTCAAAATCGGACCGAACTGAACCGTGTACAGCTCTAATAACAAATGCCAAATAATATATAACGAATGATATATCTTATATAACAAATGACAAATCTCGTATTACAAATGCCAATTATATATAAGAAATAAAAAATTAATAATAATCCAACTATATTTACTTGTCGCTCTAACAAATATGTAACATACAAATGACAAATAAGAAAGATTATATAATTAAATGATATTACTTGTTTATAATTTTACAAAATTATATAAATTATACATTACAACAAAATAGATGTTAAAATTTCAAAATCTTCTCCGGCTCAACTCCCAGCCTCAATATATCATAAGAAACTGTGTAACGGCATTCATTACCTCCTATTAGATCTGAAAATTGCATTCTCCTTAGGAGATTGTCCATAAAGACAAGTATATAGACCCCGCAGTCATTACCATTTGGCTGTATTGGACATTTCCCAAAATGAGTTGTCCATTTGTAGTTTAGACCATAATCATTTACCTCTAAACCAGTTGGTGGCCTACTACTATCAGCAAAATCTCTCAATATCAACATTTTCGGGAGGATCGTTGATATCCGATCTTCAATAAGCTAGTGTCCAGGAAAAAACTTCTTCCTCTTCCGTACATTTACAATTTTTGAATCTACCATTGAATCGTAGATACATATTTTTCTTGCCGTAAAAGACACAGCACAAAGGACCCAGTGGCTATCATTGATATTCCAGGGAATGAGTATTAATTTTGAATTTACCACTTTTAAATCTCCTCGATGGATGCAATTAGAAAATGTACGATCCCATTGCATAGATATAATTTGTTCCCAAATTGATTTCTTCTTCAGTTCCACACCTTCTGGAGATGACATATTACGAGTCCAGACATTAAAAGCCTTGCCAATATATTGACAGGCAAAGATATCTGCCAGCACAATCCTTTCGTTATCTGGGCGGGCACGATTTTGTGTGTCAAAATATTGAATCAAGGCTTTAATGTACACATCAATGACCTGAACAGGAAAAGAAAATGACAAATTAGATAACAAAAATGATAAAATTCAAATGACAACAAGGGCAAAACTAATGATAAAGTGCATTCGAATAAATGACAGACAATGTAAAAAAAAATGGAAGAGACTCTTGTATAAATGACAGAGGAAATGAAATAAATGATATAAATACCTCATTGTCCAACCATTGATTTGGATATAAGGTGCAAAGAACGCTAAGGTAAACAGTTTCTTCACCTATCCTCATATAGGTACTACTGTTATCCTTCTTAGCTTTAGAAGATAATCCATCTTTCCTCAGTGACCAGACTTGGTCCACCTGGTTTTTCTCATCCTGGGAGATGGGTCTTTGAATAAAAGATTCTAATAACACTCCTAGAAGAAGCTCGTCAAGGTGAGCATGCAATCGGTTCATTTCACAATCCATTTTGACGGCTCTTTTATTAATTTCTTCCTCAGTTAATGCATGCCTCTTCTTTAAGGTGGCATCCACTTCTGACTCCATTAAAACAAGCTCGTCAAGGTGGCATCCACTTCTTGAACTTTTTCTTCTTCAGATTTAACTTTCTCCTCAACATCTTTCTTATCAGCATTATCTTTTTCGTCACCCTTCTTCCACTTCACATATAACAAATAAAATGAACAAAGACTTCAGAAGAAATGAAAGTTTTGGAAAAGAGAATGACAAAGGCAACCTCACAAATGCCAAAATATACTGAACAAATGATAAACTTCTGAAGAAATGGAAAATTGCATAACCTAAATGCCAATATTTTCAAACAAAAATATCAAATAAAATCATATAAATGATAAGAAGTAGCAAACAGATGATACCTTTAGAAGATCGCCACCATATTCAGACAATATCACATTGAAATTTACTTCCCTCCCAACTTCAACATCATCATCTACCATTAAATCATTTACCACCTCCAATATCTCTCCAGGCGCAACTTACTAAAGAAAATTTTCGACAATTGATTGAATATTCTGAAGTTCTGGGAATTTAACTCGTCTCTTCCTTGGTACTCTATTATCCAAGTCCTTCTTGTGGATCTTGGGGATTAAGGCTTTCAAATGGATCAGTGGGACATGATCAAATTGTTTATCAGTCAAAGCTTCTTTCTTCGGGTCTTCAACTTTTTTCTTCTTATTGGACACATCAGCTTCTTTTGCCTTCTTCTGCCATTCTCCCTTACCTTTTTTTGTTCTCGGCTCCGTCTTCTTCCTTTTCCCATCTTCTTTCTCATTACCTCCTTTTCTCTTGCATTTTACGATTTTCTTAAGAGTAGAGAACTGGTACTGCCCAAGGAGTGGAGTATCTCCAAGTGATAAAGTACTGTCTCTCACAGTAGACATCGAAATTCATTCTAACATTTTACCATGATTATGCAATATTTTGTCATGGTCATCCAACTTCAGTAACATTTTACCATGTTCCTCTAACTAGGAGCATACCCTAACCACTACAACTCCGATCTCAGTGGCAGAAGAACTGCTACCTATTGCAGGTACAACGACTGTAGGTACACCGATTGCAAGTGCAGCGCCGATTGCAGGTGCTTCGATTTGATGTCTCTGAAATATTCAAATAGATGATGATGACAAAGGGTAACTTAGAAATGACAGGATTTACTATAACAATGATAATAGGCATACAACAAATGACAAAAAAGGACTTCATAATGACAGAAAAATCCAACAAATGTCAAGAAGATAATACAAAATGCCAAAATTAACAAATAAAATGATAGGAAACATAAATTCAATGACAAAGAAACAATAAAATGAATCAAAATCATACAAAGAATGGAAGATTACCGTGGCCTCTTGCACAAGATCTTACTTCATGTCAGTCTCAGAGGGATTCATAGCTATTACCAGCAAATTGGGGTTAACAAAAAACTTTTTAAACGTCACAATTTGGCGACGCTTAAAGGATGTTATCCTCCATCCCTGTAGCTTAGGAAACAAATGTATGGATTCCTCAATTCTTGGAAACTTCAGGCTAAGAATAGAAAGGAAAGTTCATATCATCAACACCTAGGTACATCCGTGGAGTGATAAAGCTTTATCCAATTTTTTATCAGCGACCGATCGATATTTGGCAAACTCCACAATTTGCCTCCAAAAGAAATTATAGACTTGCGTACCCCAGGGGAATCTGCTGAACTATTGTAGATCATCTACCAAATCAACATACTTCACCCAAACGTTTCTTCCCTTGTTCAGGAGGAGAAATGATAGTATAATTTTTAACAAAATTAATCGAAGAGCATCTTCTGCAAAACGAAATAGCACAATGTAATGATAAGAACCTTAGAATATAATGAGCCAAAAATGGCAAATACAATACAAATATTGGAGGGGTGGGAAATACAATGAAGGACGATGATAAAGAATACAACACAAATGAAAAATTAGAGCCTTACCCTGATATCTTTCTAATTTTGCCTGTTTTAAAGCATCATTAATTTCCTTCAACCCATATGTATTCTTCTTCTTGGAGAATCGCCTCATTCTAAAATTTGTCATATGCTCAGGATCAACAAATAAGAACTCGTTTACAATAGGCGAGACACGTAGCCCCAAAATCAGGCAAACATGAATGGGCTTCATCTGAATTATTGTCTCCCCAAATTGGAACTTTATATCACCAAGATGACGATCGAATATTTCAACAACCAACGTCGACATCGTCGTTATTGGATCAATCAATAGTAGAGTGCAAAACAGGTGACACGAAGAGCACCCTTCTCCTCTTCAAGCAGAGCTGCAAACATTTTGTGAAGTCCCAACCTGTACACCGAGAGGTATAATTTTAAGCATTTGAGGTGCCCTTCTTGACTCTACCCTCATGTGTTTGGTTCTCCTTGTCAATTTGTTCATTCACTTCTTTATCAGACTTCATTGTGGAAGAAGAAGAATAAAAACAGACTTTGATCAAACACCTGGTAGGCAGTAGTCACACAGATGATTTGCCACTTATATAATACTGAAATTACACAAACACATAGATAATTTGCCAATGATTTTTGAGAAAATGGTTTGTGCGACTAGGACAGTTATTACGCTCGTCAATCACACACACGATTTGTAGAAACGGGACGATTTTTGCGGTCTTTGTAATGGTCGTGCAGGAAGAAAGTGTTTGAGGAATAGGAATGGTTTTTGGTGCCAAAAGCTAAACGAACTCGTGTGAATTACACTCTTTACCTAACCCTAGAGAACAGTAAACAAATGCCAAATAATATAACCGATGGTGACATAGTCTGCATGAGCCAATATAACTGATGCTTAAACACATGACAAATTGGTTTCAACAAATGACAACAAATGCATGTAATGGTGATAGGATCTGCCTTACACGTCTCAAAATAGTAAGGACACGTGTAGATCGAGGAACGGTTAAAATTGGACACATGGCGTGATAACAATATTTTAAAATGATTTGAACTTTTTTTATTATTAATTATGAAGTGACATTCGAGCAACTAGTGGAGCCCACAACCTTATCTGCTACCTTACCTGTGGTGCCCACGGCCTAGAAACCTACTTTAATATTCAATCAGTTGATATTTTTGGAACAAATGGCAAAAATGTATAAAACAAATGACAAAGAAGGCTGAACAAATGAGAAAGTTGCATAAAAAATATGAAAACAGTCTGTTAAAAATGACTTAGATGTCTGCAAAAATGCCAGAGTTGAACTAAATAAATGACATATTTTTGTTTGCCGCATCCGCGCAGACGATTTGCCATCGTTTGTTCTACAAGTTGAGTATAGTAGAGTACCATCTACAAGAGTTACGAGTACCATCATTTCCTTCATGCCCAAGTAGTAGGGTATCAGTCTTCAATCAAAAACTTAGTATGCAGCAGTCACACAGACGGTTTGTGACAAATAATCAGGACGGTTTTTGCGGTTGAGTAAGAAAAAGAAACTGTTTGATGAATCGGGATCGCTTTTGGCTCCAAAAACCAGACGAACTCCTGTGAACCGCAGGTGATATTTAACCTTAAACGATGAGAAATAGTAACAGAATTGGTGAAAAAGTCTGCCTTCTTATAAATAATAAATTTGTTCAAAGGTAGAACAAAATGTACTACAACAAATGACAAATAGTTCATGAGATGGTGACAATGTCAGCCTTCCTCGTACACGTGGATTGATATAATAGTTTTAAATGAGTTAAATAATTTTTTACAATTTTTTATTAGGCCGGATGTAACATTTGTACTTGTGGAGCCCAAAACACAGGTGGTTGTTTGCTGTAATATTAGAACTTTAGTAGGGGCAAATATAGTTTTTCCTCTTGCCATTATCGATTTTGAAATTTATTGCTCCCTGATTTTTTAAAGATACAAAAACTAGTATTTATTATCTTAATTTCCGTTTCTAAATCTATATTTAGGGTTGGAGTCGGTGGATCACCCAACCCAATTTGTGTGGGACCCTATCGAACTTGTTCCTAACAGTGATCTGTGATCTGGAAATAGCTCATTTTAATGATTCTAAAGTCGTAAAGCCCGAATCTTCCTCTCTTTAATTCTTTCTTTCACTATAAAACACCAAAAAGGATAAAGCGTCAGTTTTTGGGATCTGGGTTCCCTTTAATTCATCTATCTGTTATTAAAACAACAACAACAACAACAAAATCAAAGAAAACATGGATTTGTTTTTCTGGGATTTTGAGCTCAACTTGCTTTAATCATTACTAATAGTCAACTGTTGTTGCCCCAAGATCTTCAAATGGAGATTGAGAGATCAGATTGTTGATAACAAAGAAGAATTGAGTTTTGTTTTTTACAAAGTTTAGATCAGTGGGGTTTTGAGTTGAGAGAGAGAGATGGCTCATCATTCATCATCACATCATGGTCTGTTGAGAATGGTGTTGTTATTTGTGGGTGTTTGGTTGGTTGTGTACATTGTGGGACCTCCAATGTACTGGAGATTTACAGGGAAGAGTCAGGCTTATTGTCCTGCATGTATATGTGATTGTTCCTCTGAATCACTCCTTTCATTTCCACTAGGTGAGTCATTGTCAGCTTCTTATGTTTGTACTAGTATATATGTTTAGGTAGTGCTTATTTCACCACTAGGGTCTTGATGATGCATTGATGATGATATAACAATTAGATTTTAAGATTAATGGGTCTTAATTTGATAATTTGATGGTTTGAATCATACTATGTTGTATCTAACATTGGCTATTTGGCTTATTATGGAATTTGTGTCACTTAATATGAAGTCCATTAAATTGAGTAGTCTTATATTGTGAATTACTCAACACTTTCAGTAATTTAAGAGCCTAATGCTAACTTGTTATGATTTGTATGAAGAAATTACAGTTTAATATAGATGGGTATTTTTAGTGTTTTGATACTAACTCTGCCGAGAATTATTGTGACTATTTTGGTTTTCTCTTAAAGTAAATTTCCAGGCTTGCTCCTATGGCTTAAAGGTTTTCTATAGACTAACAAAATCTCTTATTTGCTTTTACCAAAATCAAATCTTTCTGTACGTAAGACCAAAATATCTTATTTTCAAAACAAAAAAAACGAAAAAAACAAAGAAAGAAAGAAAAATCAGAAGAAAAAAAAAAAAAAAAAAAAACCAAAATCTCTTATAATATTAAAATGATACACCGTATTGTCGATGAAATCAATTAACTCTGTAGTCTCTATTAGTGCATGACATCGAATTGTTAGGTGTGTAGTTCTGAAAGAGATCAAACGAACTTGGAGCACTTATTAGAACTGCGAGTTAGTCATACAACTTTTAGTTTAGGGAGATGGTTTCTAATTTTGGTGGCGTCACATGTGGTGCATATAAGATCAGCCCATCTGCCCTTACGCAGTTTGAAGGAATTGACTTGAGAAAATACCAAAACATTTTGTCTAGGCTTATGCACATATCGGAAGATGTAACTGCAAAGAGGTCTTTATAGTTGTACCTAGAAATCAAATGACTTTTCTTGTCGACACAAGTTGCAACAAACCATATAGAATGTTATTCAAAAAAAATTTCCTCTTAAGGAGCCATAATTCTATCAAAAGAATATAATTCCTTCTTTGATGGAAAAAGGGAAAAAATCCGCCTAACCACCCCAGGTTGTTACTTGTTTTCTTGCAAGGTAAGCTCAAGTTGAGCACTTCCCTTTGCATTACTAATAAAACAATGGTGGATTACTTCCCAAGTAGATGTTTATCAGGGTTGTAACTTGTATTTATCTGACGAGTGGTGATTGGGTTTAGGATCTTCATGGTGTCTATCATTATTCTTATTATTGTTTTCTAAATTATTTTGAAAGATGTCACATTTCATGGCATGCCAATGATGAACTGATATGTATTGTTATTATCATTGGGACTGGTGAACTACTCATTAGCAGGTTAGTTCAACTACTAATTTCGAGCACCTGCAGTAGCTAGGTCGATTCTGACATGGCGAGGTGGATTGAGAAATCCACCCCACAACAGCTAGGTCGTGGAGTTAACGTGGCTCTCCCAAACCCACCTTGAGGGTGGTCTCTCCACCTTCTGGGTGGATATTTGGTGGATTGATCCCGCGTTGTTCTGAACTGCGTGTAGCTTTTGAGCCACTAGAATGATGACATTTGTCAAGCTTCCAGTGGCTCCTCTGCCCCGCAGTTCTGAACTGCGCGTAGAGTGTATACTCCAGATGAAGACACGTAGACGGTTGGGATTCAAACTTGGCTAACGGCTAGTTATTGCCGCGCAGTTCAGAACTGTGCGGCTAGTGTCTACATGAAATTTCCAATCCTTCCCTTCTCCATACTTGGCTTTGTTTTTTGGTGATCAGAAGGCCTATAGTTTTGGGTATACTTGTTCAACAAGAACCTCAACGGCTATATTTTTGGGTAAACTTTTTTGGCAAGCATCTCAACGGCTAGTTTGTTGACCAAACTTGTTTGACAACGGCTAGTTTTTTTACCAAACTTGTTTGACAAGAAGCTCAGCGGCTAGTTTTGTTCATTTATAAAAATCATTCATCTTGTACACTATATTATCTTACTCTTCTACGCTCAACTATATTTTCTTAAAAACCATTCATCTTTTAAACTCTACTCTATTCTCATGTTATCAATTTCGCCCAATCATGTCTGACCTAATTTTGGAGGACCTAATCATGTCTGACCCATCACTTTCATCCTTGTCATCATCGTCTTCATCATCGTCCGGAAGCGAAGAGCTATTCCAAGGTCAAATTATGATGATGCATAAGTATAGCAAGGTTCTCATGGAGATGGGGGAAGCGGAAAAAAAAAGCAAGATGGCGGCATCATCACGGAGGCGGGAGGGTAGTGAAATGGAAAGGATTGACAAGCAGAAAAGCCGTGATCATAAATTAGGTGAGTTTAGCCTTAATCGAGATTATTTTGGTGCCAACCCAGTCTACACCGGTATCGGCGTATTCATGATCATGATATTTCTGCGAACCCTTATTTTATTCAAAGAGAAAATGTCGCTAAGACGATGAGCTTATTTATGCGAACCCCTATTGTATGCATTGGAAATAAAAAAATTGTCCTACCGGGTGGACATGATAATATACCGGATATAAAAAAAACTCGGCGATAATTTTAAAAGCGGTTGCATCGCAAGATCTTTGAATTTGGTACACATTCTTTAGGGTGTCCGGTTCTAACAATGACGTGAGCGTCTTGCATCAAGGGTAGATTTTTAACAACTTGTCTAATGGAGTTGCGCCGCCATGCAATTACAATATAGGCACGGTCCCGCACACCATGGGGTATTATTTAGCGAACGGAGTCTATCCAAAATGGCAAACACTTATTCAAACCATAAGAAATCCGTCCAACGATGCGAAAGATATTTTGCAAAGATGCAAGAAGCATGCCATAAAGACGTAGAGCGTGCTTTTGGGGTATTACAAGCTAGGTTCCAAATATTGGCGCACGGTGCAAGATTTTGGAAGCCTAGTGATCTAGTAAATGTTATGTACGCATGTATAATCACGCACAATATGATCGCCAAAGATGAACGTTATACTTACATCCGACAAGTGGATATTGATCCCGAGTTTAAGAAAACCGTAGATACTTGGAAGGAGATGTTAAATCCAAGACACGCGTTCAACACTATGACACAGTACAGCGATAAGATTCATAAAATTAGAAATGAAGGTGCTCATTTCTAATTACGAAATGAACTTGTCGCGCATTTGTGGAATAAAAAAGGGGCAGAGTAATGTATTTTGTTTTGAAGTTTTTTGTTTTATGTTAAAGTTATAATGTATTTAGTTTCAAAGTTTGTAGTTTTATGTTAAAGTTATAATGTATTTGGTTTCGAAGTTTGTAACTTTATGTTGAAGTTGTAATGTATTTTGTCTACTTAATTAAAGTTTATTTTGTGGAATACTTACGATTGATAAGAATTTTATTAAAATAATGAAATTACATAGAACTTAAAAATTACTATTAACGCTAAGGATTACATCAATCTTTATCACTAGAAACGTCGTCATCACTTGGACACTGCTCCTTCAGCTTATTTGAATAAAGTTTAATTTGCTTCTTCATCCAATGCATTTGTGTCGGTAGTAGGTTACTTGGGTCCGTTGTCATCACTTTAACCATATACACATCTTCGATGGCTTTTTCTAGTTAGCTCCACTTCACGTCTCCTTTGAATCTCTGCATCTCTGCATCTCTAGCCAACTTTTGTTCCTCTTGTGCTCTAGTTCTAGCTTCATTTTTCTTTTTCTTCTGCTCGTCTCTCGCATTCCATGCCTTCATCATGTTTGTCGTCATCTCAAACATCTTCTTTCCCAAAAAACTTATACTTGACTCTGCCGTATCTTTTGCCTTATATTTTTGTTTGGCCGTCTAGTCGTACTTCCCCACAAGCATATAATGGTACATCCAAGTCGATAGAATCATCTGAAATTATGACATTTGGAGTGCCGGAAGAATGTGTAGAGGGATCGGTGTTGGAAGTACCTGGGCTATCGTTAAAATTTGATTTCCTGGCGACGTTGCGGTTGGGTTGCCCGATGTTCTTAATTTGTAACCATTTTGGGCAATACTCCAAAACTTTATAAGCCTCCCATAATATAAATGGGTTTTTTTTTTGTAGTTTTTCAAATGTGTTATATGTCATACATTTCTAGAAATCAAGTTTGAAATTCTAATAAGTACAATTTACCTAACAAAATTAATGGAATGAGAAAAAAAAAATTACTTACGACATCGCCCGTTCCAATGCTAGTAAAATATTGGCTTTCGAGGTCTTGAATAATGTCTCTAAAAATTGAATATTCCTTATTGAGCCGCCCCTTATACGCGTAATTGACATCGTTGCATGATTGCCACATCGATTGGTCATTATAGAATGAGTTGAATTGGTCACGCACCTTGAACCAAAATGTAACGGCTTTTTGGTTATTCGTCGTAGCGAGGTTTTGAAAGACTTAGGACCAAGCGCATGCGAGATTGACGAAGTCATCGGACGACCAATTTTTGGAGTTCGTGTATCTTTATTTGTCATCATCAACTTCATCCTCAACCTCAACTACATCCTCAACTATAATAGGTATCAGTGTCATCTTTCTTTTAGACTTCGCCTTTCCGCCCACATTACTTCTCGTGAGAACCAGATTGAGAACCTTAGAGATGATCAGAGATACAGCTGGTGATGTATTGAGGTTTAAATTATTTAAACCCCATGTACCTCTCATCGGCGTGGTGCTCGAACTTCCACCGGCGTGAGATGATAAATATGAATTTCCCGATTGAAAGTACAAGCCCGTATGAGGATTAAATTGAGGTTAATATCATTGGTTTTGGTAATGAGGGGTAATATCCTTGGGTTTAAGATAGAAATTGATTGTCGCATGGCAAGAATAGTTGTTGAACATGGTGATCACGATATTGGGAAGGGTTAAGCATTTGCGACGAATCATATGTGCTGAATTGTATCGAAAATATGTTCCCTTGTTGGTTCGTATTGGAGAATTGAGAGTGGTTTTGAAAATTAAATTGGGAGCTTGAGGATGACATGGTAGTTTTGCTTATAAGCTAAGAAGGGAGGAGAGTGTAGAAGATTAAGATAATATAGTGTAGAAGATGAATGAGTTTTATAGATACAAAAAATATAGTCGTTGAGCTACTTGGTCAACAAGTTTCTACGGGAATATAGCCGTTGAGCTACTTGGTGAACAAGTTTCCCCTTGAATATAACCGTTGAGCTACTTGGTGAATAAGTTTCTCCTTGAATATAGTCGTTGAGCTACTTGGTAAACAAGTTTCCCCTTGAATATAGCCGTTGAGCTACTTGGTGAACAAGTTTCCCCTTAAATATAGTCATTGAGCTACTTCGTGAACAAGTTTCCCCTTAAATATAGTCATACTTGGTGAACAAGTTGACAAAGGTGAAGAGAAGCAAATACATTCTATATTTCGTATTTTCAAGCATTTAAAGAAATTCCCTGTATTTCTGAGCTTATGATAATAATAATGGAACTAATTTTTCATCCTTTGGGAAGGTGTTTGAGGAAATACCTAAACGAAAGAGAAGAAAACAACACATAGTATGAACCAATGCACACAATTAGAGGGCAAGAGAAGGTGTTTGAGGAAATGCATAAAAGAAACTTACCCAAAAAAAAACGAAGTATGGAGAGGGAGGCATTGCAAGGTAAAAGTTCCAAGCTCTTGCCGCGCAGTTCAGAACTACGTGGCAACCATGGGAGATACGTGGCTTAATCTGGTCTCTCTGTTTGCCATGCAGTTCATATGAGGGACCAGATTAAGCCACATGTCTCATCAGGCTTGCCACACAGTTCTGAACTACGGGCAAGAGCCTAGAACTTTTGCCTTCGCTTTCACTATCCATACTTAGTGTTTTTCTTGGGATTTTTCTTTGAGGCATTTCCTCAAATACTTGATGTGCCCTCTATTGTGTGTGTACCTCTTCATATTTAGTTTTATTTTTCAAAACTTCGTTTAGGCATTATATTAAACACTTGAAAAAACCTAGTATTTTCTTCAAATACTTGTTTTATCAGCTCCTCTTGCCACAAAATTTCATTCAAACACATGCGTAAAAACCTAATATTTGAAGCAAACACAAATTTAAACATAATGCATAATCAATTTAACATAAACACGATAGTTAAACAAAACATAACATAAATGTAGATAGTCTAAACAAAACATAACATAAAGGTAGATAGTCTAAACAAAACATAACATAAAGGTAGATAGTCTAAAAAAAACATAACATAAACTCAATAGTCTGACAAAATATAATAAAACATAGCTTAAGTGGGATGGCTTCTCTTCGTCTCGCGGGCGTGTCTGGTACAGGAGAGACTCTCGTCATAAGTACATTATACATCCGACTTTGTCTAGTAGCTGATAGACATCTCAGCTAGTCTCTCTCCCGTGGTCCTGATAATCTCATCCCTCTACCGAAGCTATTTCTCTAACTTCTCATTGCGTTAAAATAATTGCCTTGTATCTTCATAAGCTGCATACCGCATTCCTTAGTTTTGAGTCCACTACTCATCCACACTGTATATAGGTGGACACGGGTGTGGTACCTACATGACCGGGATTGGTAGCCATCTACGTTCTTCAATGCTTCCTCTCATCTCCATGAACCATCCCAGATCCCCCACTTCCTCGTCGTATACCTCAACACAATCGTTTTGCACCTGAGAAGACGTGACTAAACTTGAAGTAGGTGGCAGAGCAACATCGAGCCTCACTAGATCACGCCTGACCATCCAAATATTCATGGCCCTCTTCAATAAACTACAACCAATCTTAGGATTTGGATGAGCGGCTTGCCAAAATGTCATGTAATCCACGTCAGTAACGATATAATTGTGTCCATCATAGAAGTCAACATCTCTCAGTCCCTGATAAAGCGCTCGATCGTACCGCATAAATTTCATAATCTCTTATGAGGGGTCATAGGGAACACTATCAACCCCAGTGTTCTGGCGCATACACCGGTATCCTAAATATCAAAATGTACCGTTCCCATATGGGACTAAAACTAATGGAATCCTTCTTTGACTAAGATCTGTGGCAAATCTTATCTCTGGACGAATTGATTGTCTACTTCTCAGCCATGGTTACCAATCAATGTTGGTTTTATCCTTCCATTCTATCATTTCTCTTATCACAGTAAATGAATGATGGATCTCAGCCCCTGAACTAGCCCTTTCATCTCTCCACGCACCCATACGAGGATAAACATGGTTGAAGTTGTTCACCTTGACCAGATACATTCCAACGCGACAGTACTCGAAGAACCAAAACTCTAGCAGAACATAGAAGCTTGTGATTGATTTCTTCCCCTTCTCACTCTTCAGGACTGAAACTTCTAGTCCCCGATATAAATGTACCATGATCGGAGTACCCCAGTCGAACCTCGACGTACCTAGAATATGGTGGTCTGTCAAAGCTACAAGATAACCGGCCGGTAGAGATATATTTACATTCGAGAAGAAGATATTACCCATCATGTATGCAATAAATGCCCGAGCATATATGAGGTATATGTCTTGGTTGTAACTGTTGGCTTGAGGATTCAAAGCATCTCTCCAGGTTTTTAAATAACCTAGTGTGATGTTACCGTACCTGATGTCGGCCTCAGTGATTCCGGAGAACAATGTTTGTACTTCTTCAAACTTTGAGTACTTATCGTCGTACGGGAGTTTGAAACCCTACCTAAATCTTATGCCCATTAGCATGACGAAGTCTAATGGCGTAACACCAAGTTCCCCGTAAGGGAAGTGAAAAGTATGGGTAGAAGGCCACCACCATTCCACGAGAGCATGAATTAAGCGGTTATCCGAGTTTCCCGCCTTAATCGACAAAAATTCTTCAAAACCCATATTGTCGACTAACCTCTTCAACGTGGGATACCTGGCAATCCATTGGTACCACTTTAAGACCTTATCCAGTGATCCCCTACATTGTATTTCATCTCGGTTCTGCAAAAACAGTACATTAACATATTAAATTTTCATTCGGGCATTTCATCGAACATTTGACAAATAACGTTAATAATACATAAATTTTGCACAAAAAACTTAACGACAATTCTTTCGATCCAATGAAAATGTGGACCCAGTTGTCCGGGAGGATATCCAGTCGGTGCAACTCCTTGAGGGTTGGGGCGGGATCATTATTCGGCGTGAGTTGTAACGGCCACATATGCGTAACCAATTCCCTACCCCTTCATATAACTTCATCACTTTGGTTATGTCTAGTTTTGGAAATTGAATGATTAGGTCCCGACATTGTTTATCTATGGGTAATGTGATTGAATTACTAGGTAAAGGTAGGGTTTGGGAAACTTGTGTTAGAAGTTGAGTTTGGGTAAACTAGAAGGTGGGGTTTAGCAATATGTGATGGTGAAACTAAAGTGGCAATTCGAAGGTATTTCATGTAGGCACTACCCGTACAGTTCTGAACTGTGCGGCATTAATTAAAAAAAAATACGTAGCTTAATCTTATTGGTTCTCTTTACTACGCAGTTCAGAACTGCGCGGGGGTATTGGACGTTCCAGATGTTGAGACGTGGCTAGATCTTAGGTGTTGTTTGTGCCACGTAGTTCAGAACTACATTGGCTAATATCCATCTTGATTTTGTTCGGAACTACTGTGGGTGGATTTGGGGTGGATTGGTTTTTGGGATGGATTTGGCCAAATCTACCCTCCAACTGCTGCATATACTCTTACTATTGGGTGTGTACTTGAATGTGAAGAATGGAATTGTCGAAGAAATCAGGAAATTGTCGAAGTCATTCGAACGAAGAAGCCGTTCAAACGACCTTTTTCCTACTCCCTGAAATTTTGGCCCAGGAGTCCATCTCGTTCGAACATTTATGTGATGTTGTTCGAACGAGTTGTTATGCTTTAGGGCTGAAGACCAATTATCTCAAAGTCGTTCGAACGAGTTAGGAGTCGTTCAAACGAGCTTGACGTAGGTTTGCTTTAGATGTTATTCTGAATCGTTGAGTTTACCTCGAGATCCGTTCTACTTATATTTTAAGTTACCTACTATAGAAAAGGGACTTACGTTATTTTGTTAGCCATCTTGGTGAGTTTAATTCTAGGGAAACCTAGGATTTGAGAGACTCCATTAAAGCTTGAGAAGCTTGGAGAGATCGTTGTAACTTTTTGATCTTTGATTAGTGAATTGTTTGCGGGGAGTGGTTTTTTATCCGCTAGGGTTTTCTACTTCCCTCCTCCGGGTATATTATTATGTTCTTGCTTTCTTATAATTTCTTATTGGCATTCCCATTTATCGTTCTTGGGGCGAGGGATTGGGATAAGCTACCATAATTCCTAACACTTAGTTCAGCTACTTTAATAATATATATATTTCTTTGGATATTAGATGGAAAAGATAACTACTGATAATGTCTTATAAATTCTACAACTTTATCAACAACATTATAGTTTAGGGCGTTGTCTCTTAAAGATTGGAAAAAATAAACAACATAGCCACTAAATCAACCATTGGGCTCTTGGCCCAGTGGTGGTTGTACTCCACCTAGAGAGAGGTTGTGGGTTCGAAACCTCATAGGGTTGGAAACTCAGGGTTACTGATCCCTATATAAAACTAGCTTGCCTTGCAAAAAAAAAAAACAACCACTAAATCAAGAACAATCTTAAGTCCAAATCTAAACATTTAATTTGTATTCATCTGATAAACGTACTCTAATTTGAAGAGTCTAAATCATTTCTAGAATCTCATAGCACATCAGAAAGTGATATACTGTATCTGCAAACCCTGCTTCAGTAGAGAAGAAAATAGGATGAAAGTTTTAATTTAATCTCTTTATGTCAGTAAAATCGTGAAAGTTGTAGTTTGCTCTTAAAAATGGCGAGTCAACCTTCAGGCTTTATTTTCAGCTCCTCAAGTACTATCACTAGAATATCTCCTCCATCAAGCTATGGCTACTTGTTATACCTCTTAAATGTACTTTTTAAGTAGCACATATTGGTCCAAGAGATCTTAATTATTGTTCTGATGAATGCTAAGGTGCAAATTAGAATTCTACTTGTGTCACCCATAAGTGGGTGAGTTCTCTCAAATCTCCTATTAAATGGTGACAGCTGGTGAGTTCTCCCTAATATCTTCTCCATTAATTTCGCTTCTTTATTTATTCCATCTAAAGTCCATACAATATTTTGATTTGAATCCCTTCAATTTGAATTTTAAAGTGTATAATCAACCCATATTCGGAGTATAATCAACCCATATTCGTCGAATACAACAAATAAAGAGGTTGAAATCCTTAGGGCCTGCGGCGACATCAAAGTAAAGCGAGGGAAAATCACTTTGGCAATATTGCGGGATAAATCGTCCCAATCACATTAACGAAGAATATGGGATAGAGAAAGGGAAGAACTTTCATAATATATAAGACCTGAATGATAAGAGTCGGAAGAGAAGAAGTAAATTAGATTAGAGATGTGACTTTTTGAAATAAGGAGTTGTGTTTTAGAGCATCAGGTGTAGCCTAGCTAAAGTATAGCTAGCAAGATGAGTTCGAAAGTAATATTTGAAAAAGAAAAAAATAGACTCCCAAAAATTACTCGTGTAAATAAAAAAGGTTAAAAAAAGAAGTTTAAATTTTTCAAACACTTTCTAACTATTTATTTTAATTAAAAAAAGGTTTTACACGTAATAAAGTTGTCATAGGTGGTTACCCATTTTTTTTTTCTCTCTCAAAGAGAGAGTATTAAAACCTAAAATAACCTCCCAATTGGGGAGGCTAAAAATATGATTTTTAGTATTTTCTCCTATTTATTTTAACAGCCTATACCACATCAGCCTCCTCAGATAGGGAGAGTATTTTAAGGAGTTTGAGGGTAAATACAATTCTTACCAAGCAGCTTACCTGTTTTAAGGAGCCACATCAGCAAAATAACTTAGAAGTATCCCAAGTATCCCACGATCTATCCCATAAGAGCATCTACAACAGCCTCCCTAAACCTATTTTAGGGAGGCAAAAAGTAATAAAATGTATTTTATAGGCTCCCTATCCCTATTTTTTTCTTTCTCTCTCCTCAAGTATGGAGAGTCTAGAGAATAATGGCTATTATATTACGTGGAAAACTACTTTTGATGTGGAAAGTAAAGAAAAAATGTTAAAAAATTTAATTTTTACATTTCTTTTTTAAATATGGCTACTTTAAAGTGGTTTAGGCAGTTAATTATGTGATGTGGCTCATTTAAATGTGGAGTCTATTTTATACCTAGTGTTTGGTTTGATGTAAAACTCCTAAAAAACACTCTCTATTAAAAAGAGGCTGTTGTGATGCTCTAATAAGCTTTTCTACTCTAATTTTGAGGGTCCTACACTTTCCACCTAATAAAATTTTCCAACATGGCTACCCAAAACTTATTTCTCTCTCCCCATTGTTGAATAGAAAGTATTGAAACCCAAAATAACTACCCTCTTAGAGAAGCTGAAAACCTAGTTTTTAGCACTTTCTCCTCTTTATTTTAGCTATAAGGAGACTATACTGGATGCTCTTACAATCTCTTATAATCTGAGATGAGTTTCTTTAGAGAGAAAAAAGTAAGGGATTATGGAGGGAGAGAGAGCTGTTGTAACTTGTGAGAAAGAGAAAGGTTCTTCCTGTTTCCAGTTTTTAATCGCTACGTATCATATATTTTGTGGAGTGTTAGCTATAACTCAGCGTACTGTAGGTGATAAAAGTATTTTCGAGCAAGTTACCTCATTCTTTTAAATCGGTCCTAAAAACTGAGTTCTGTTGTGTTTCCAAATTTTCCATAAAGTAGGAGTCTAGTTTCTTCTTTTCTTCCTTCAATGTACTATAAATGTTTTTTTTTCTTCTTTTTATTTGTATAGACTGTGGCAAACATGATCCTGATATTAGCTTAGAACTGGAGAAGGACATGATAGGTTTACTTACTGAGGAACTAAATCTCCAAAGAAATGTGACAAACGATAACATGGAACACACCAAGTCGGCTATACTAGAGGCTAGGAAGACTTCTTCTCAATACCAAAAAGAAGCAGAAAAGTGCAACTCAGGTATGGAAACATGTGAAGAAGCAAGGGAAAAGGCTGAAGCGGCAATTATAGCCGAGCATAAGTTGTCAGCAATATGGGAAGACCGAGCTCGACAACACGGTTGGAAGGACCGCAGAAGAACATATGCGTGATTTTTTTTTTGTGAACTTTTCCTTGATTCTGAGAAAGAGTGAATACATTGTATATTCAAAGACTTCTCTACCTTGTGCATAAGAAGCAGGTCATTTTCCATTTTTTCCTCTCTCAAAGTTTTTGGATATATTCGGAAAAGGATATCCTTCAGACCGAAAAAATGGGTTGCTGAATATTGTTGATTCTCAGAACCTAGAAAAAATTAAACATTGTCCGATTCAGTTAAAGGACATAGAGGAGGCTCCCTGTATCTAATTACTGAAGTTTCTGGGCTAAAGAAGCAATAAAACTTCCACTATAAGAGCTCTTCAATACTGCCTTGATTTGGAGTTTGCCCAAACTCTGAACTCATCTCATCTAGCAAGAGAGATTTGCTGTATAGATTAGCGTAATTTCAGAAGTGGCAGGCCCAAGTGTTCCGCGCAAAACAAAATCAGATGTACTAAACAAAACCATATCCAAATGTACTAAACAAAACCATATCCAAAAGAATAAGAAAAATTGTCTAGGAGGATCATACTTTTCCAAGGCAGGTAGGGTACGTCAAAATGACAAATAAAAAGTGCAGAGATATTTCACTTCCTTCGGGATTCAACCAGCCTTCCATCTCATAAAGAAATGCTCTACTCAATCATTACATTGTGCAATAGATAGAGCACACAATACTGGCAATTTTAGAAGATTTGGGATTAAATGATAACATTACTAGAAGTAGACAAGAAAGATCCTCTGAAAACAACTAAATATTCCCTCGACAGATCCAAAATTCCTTCCATAGAACCAAAATTTGCAAGTAGATGGAACAAAGAAAATTACCTCAAAGATCAGGTTAGCAAACTTGCCCCTCGTGGCCTAGTTTTGTTAACACATTTTGCTTTCAAAAAAAAAAAGTTCAAAGTATCTCAAAATATTCTGCAATTTCATACAACTTAACCCTTCTTTTTCCCTGAAGAGTTTCGTCTCTTAACCTCCTGCTCTGCAACAAGAACATAAAACTCAGCTCCAAGCATCTCATGTATATCAAGATTCAATGTGGTGCCCATTTCAACTGTTTCCAATATAACTTCCACAGTGAGATTGAATGCCAAACTAGATAAGACACGGATAGCGTTTGCAATCCTACATACACTCTTCCTCGTATCTAGTGGAGTGTATGCTTTTTCTCCTTCTCCTATGCTTGTCAATCGTCCACTTGATTTACTATTCTGTTCAGACGCCTTTTCTTGATCTTCTGTAACCATATCGTCTCTGGCTTCCACGTGTTCACCAACCCAGATGAATCCGTTACATCCAATAATTAAGTCGATGCCATACTGTTCGAGATAGTGAAAATGTTGTTTGCGCCGTTTCACTAGATAAGGAGGGATTGTAAGCAACTGACCCCTTTCCAGCTGCATGGATGATTAAGCTCATATTAATGACACATTTAATAAATAATGTTCAGAATATAACACTACAAAATTGACAGCCAAAGAACAGAAATAACACAAGTAATTGAATCAACATGACTCAATACATAACTGACTTTATTTCTGTTAAGAGAGTTTAAAGTGTGTGTGTGCGTGTAAATCGCTATGCCCCATCCATTCAAAGTACTTCATATTTTGCATTAAGCTGAGATGATAATAAAGAGAATACATTTACTTAAAATGGAATTAATCATGTAAGCAATAAATAATAAGTTGGCGAATGATTTAATGAAATCAAAGAGACCTTCCCATATTTCTGACTTCTTGCTTGAAGGTGTAAACTGCCATCATGCTGGAAACCACGAACTTCAGCCTGAAAAAAGAAGGAAAACAAAACTTAAATGAAAAAATTGGATCCATTTACCAGGCAAACTGAATTAAAGTCCCTCCTCTCCAAATTGTGTTAAAATCATCGCCAATAAAACTGAAAGATCTTTACAAAAACCGCCAAGCCGACAGTGAATGGCATAAGATTACACAAACTTGGTTTGGACCATTAACAAGGTGAATGATAAAAATCACGGACACCATAAAATCTCCATATTTTTATAGTAGATAATGATACTCTCAGTCTTACTATTTTTGGAACAGGAAAATATCTGAGAAAAAAAGCAGGGATTTGTTAACTTACACATACTACGTCACTCTCTTCGAAAATGCTACGCATGTTCAACTCATCTATTGCCGTTCGTCGTCTCTACCAATCAAAGTTTTAAAATAAGTAAACTAGGAAAGAAACTTAAAATATAAGTAAAAGTTATCTGCTTACAGATCAAAACACCAACCATCACAAGTTCTTAAGAGAGTTGAGCAACTAGTTAACATACCAACTAAAGGAAGTGTTTTCGATTTATATAAACTCTGATCGTATTTAAAGAAAGAGAAAAAGTCTGCAACTATGCAGCCACGTCTCAAGCAAATATAGCATCTGTGTTTCTATAAAACCCATTTCATAGAATATTTTTTGTGGAAATAAGAAACATATCTAATTAAGTTTGACTATAAGTAAAACTTAACATATTCATTGGGCAATCTAAACCTTTATGCTTGGATTGCCAGAGGTGATGCGTTAACATTAGCTTCAAGCCATTAATTCATGAAACTCGATGGAGCAAAGGCACAATCAAAGGGGTCCAACTATACACTTTTCATCGTTTGCCCACTGTTTTTTCTATTCTGTTGCGCACTCCCATGGAATTGGGGCCAAAGGGACTATTTCAATCATAGGTGCAAGATCTCGTATTTCTTTATCATGTTGCTGCCAACGAAATTACAAGTTCTAGCTAATCACATCTCCCTTCCATATAAAATACTCTGCTACACCCTTGCTTTTTAGATAGCAAAGGTTATAAAGTGATAGCTGCATCGCCGCAAGTGGTTTCGCCTCACCCCATGCTTGGGGCGGATCTTCGCACTATCTCAGACAGTCACCTCAATACAATCTCTGAAAATATCCCCCAAGTATTTATGATGGATGTCTAAAAGCCAACTTCATAAGTTATCTAAGGAGTAATGCTTGAGCTGATCTGCACGCTATCTCTGCCAGCCACCTCAATATTGTCTGAAAAAATCCCAAGTATTTACAATGGATGTCTAAAGGTCAACAACAAGTAACCCGAGGAGTATTTAGGAGCACCGCCACTTTAGTAAATGAGTCATCCTACTACCATTTGCGTCTTCCAGAAGGAAGTTCATAACAATCTTCTTGACTTTCACCGCCAAATAGCCAATGAGTTTGGTATATGGAAAAACCAACAGATTATCAAGCACCAAAAGAGTATAACTTAGAGAACCGACAAAGGAGAAAGAGTTCCACCATACCAATCAAAGACGCCCAATCCTCACATTGAAACCACATAAGCTCAAAATGAAACAGGGACGACCTCAAGCGAACTGCACCACAATCAAGCCAAAAAGGCACATGATCCCGAAGAAAATCTCCTAAGAGAGTCCTGCAAATATATGAAGAAAAGTGAACCTCTACGAGTCTGTCCACATGGATTTTAAAAATCTTGCTTAATACTTTGGAATCGCATTAAAATCTTTTCATGTACACCATGCCACCATGTATCATCCAAGACACTCTCATATAACTAAGTTCTTGCCACAAATCACATCTACCTTGTCCACCATTTGGTCTGAACACGGCCCCTCTTGGCCACTCAAACAAATTGATAGTGACAACTCTTGCAATGCAACAAATAGGTATGAAATCCGAGAAGTAAATCCTGAACCACCTTAGCCACTTCTCATTTGTAAATAGCCAAAACTTCCTCAAAAGTGCCTAAAGCATTTGAGACTGTCAACCCAATCTTAATTCTCATATATGGTCCTAAAAAGACTTTGTTTCATCAAATTAACTTTGGTTTCTTGATCAAAAAGTACAGTTTCAAATTTCTAAAGTAATACCGAACAACCAAACTACCTAAAGCATTTATAGCGTCAAACCACAATCTTTATTCCTCTACACTACCTTAACAATACTTGGGACCTTCAATTTTTCTTGGTTACTTGAATAAAGTAGAATGGCTAGTTTCAACTTTCTAACGGAATACTGAATATCTCTACTTCTCTCACTAGAGTTTTTTTGAGAATGTAAAAGAAATAAACTTTCCGAGGTGTAAATATTACAACTCGAAGGCAAAGGAAAAGTAAAAACAAAACAAAACACTCGACCTCACACCCAATCACTAGTAATTAAATCTTTTCATAGTGTCACAAGATCTTCAAATGTGACCCTTTCAGGATTCAAGACAATGAAGACCAATACAAGATAGTCGTGATATCAAAGATAATCTCCTCCGCGGTCTTAACCTTCTCATTGAAGAGTCTATCATTAATTTCCTTCCACAGGACCATCCAATTGCATATGGAGTAAGATCCCAAAGAACTTTCAAATTTGTATTACTTACACTAGGGCTGAGCAAAAAACTGAAGAAACCAATCCATTTCAAGTAAAATTGTTCGGTTTTTAGGAGCCCGGTTTCGGCTTTTAAAACATAGGAACCCAAAGAATCCCGTTCGGTTTCAGTTTTTATACAAGTCAAGCCGTGAGAAACCAAACCGTGGGACCTCTTTTAAACAATGAAAACCCTGACTTACCAACCACACAACCAATCTCCTTTACTGCACTATCTCTCTCTCTTTCTCATGGGTGCAAAACTGTTAAAACTTCTTCAGACCATTGAAAAAAACTTCAAATCATCTCCCTCAAGCCCTTTCTCTACTCTCCTCATCTTCTAGGGTTTCTGATTTAATGTTTTGTCGTTGGAACCATAACACCCCAATAACCATTGTCGTCGGATAAATGGGATGTAAATCTGCAGTGAAGAATGCCAATAAATTGTAGATCTAAAATCGGGATTTGAAGTTGGAGAGAAGGTGGAGAGGAAGACCATGAAAAGTTGATTAAATAATTATACTCATATACCCATTTTTAAAATCTTTGTTTCTTCACATCACATGTTTTGTTATTGTTAATTCTTTATGGGTGATTGGCTAAATCAGTGGGTTTGGTTTAAAATGTTTTAGTGATTAATGTGTACTCTCCTCAGAAACCTTTGTAGGAGAAATGGTGTATCGAATTTCAGGATTTTTTACTTTACCCGTTCGGTTTCGATTTTACTTCGATCTTCTCTATATTTTATCGGTTCGGTTTTGGTTATGAAATCTGGAAACCAAATTTTTTGGTTTCGGTTTAGGCTATGGTATAAAACCGACCCATGCTCAGTCCTAACTTACACCACCACGCTTTTAAAGATGAAATAAAACTTCGTTCAAATACCCAAGAGACACCAAAAGGATTAAAGATATGATTCCACACCTCCATCGCAATCGGGCAATGTAACAGTAAATGATATATGGACTCGCCACAACATTGCAAAGAAGGCGCAAGGGAGTTTTGCATCCATAGCTCTTCATCTTAATTGGGCTTTAGTCGTTGCTCGCCCTCAAGCTACCCCTAATAAACGAAGCTACTTTGGATGGGATGTCTTTCTTCCATACCAAGCGTCTCGGGAAGGTCCTAATTTGATACCAACTTCTTATTTTCCTAGCTTCTACCAAGTGGATACATATAGATTTCATCGTAAATTTCTCATTCTCAACCCACTTTCACTTCCATTTGTCTTCACCCACTCGAATCGCAATTGATGTGACTTTTATAATCATAAACTGAGATCTTCTAGCTCCCTATCACCAGTGGCGGATCCAGGAATCTTTTACAATTTCAAAGTAATTAAGGGTATTCTAGTATTTTTAACCATAAAGATGGATAGAGGGGGCAAACATTGAAGGATTTTTTTTACCAAAAAGAAATGATTGATCTGGTACATTTTATGGTTGAATATGTATTACCAAAAAGCCCCAAAAATATCATAATATGGGTAGGCATATAAGTGGTATGTGTAGTAAATTAAGAAACTCGGGGAAGGCAAGTGCAAGATTTTGCAAAGGGCAAGTGGAAATATCTTTTTTTTACCTGTAGAAATCAAAGCTCTAAAATTTTCAGGGTGGGTGGCTGCCCACCCTTAGCTCTACCTACGTCAGCCACTGCCTATCACTATAGATTACTAAAAAGCTTTTACCCGTCTCATTAAATTCATCGCCTATTTACTAACTTGTTAACGCATGTCATACTCCAGCATCCTCATCCTCATCCTCCCTCAGTCAGATTCTTCATAGATATTCGCCTCCAATATGAATATCATTAAGTAGCTCAGACCTGGAACCATTCTCTACAATTTTGATCCCATCGCCTCAAATATGAGATAGCACCTCCACCAATAGCTCTTTATTTCCATGTACATTCATCCTCGGGGTCTCCTATATCATTAAGCATTTTTGTAACCATTCTCATCTGCAAAGGAGGAGGTCTTGCTGGCTCTCTAAACATCTTTTGTGGGAAGACTAAATTGAAAGCTTCATCTCTGCGTTAGCCTCCTCTATGAGCTCAACCCGACTTCTTGATCGCCATTTCTCACTGATGATGGAGCTTTGATAAATCCCAAATGCATCACTTCCCTACAAGCTAGGGCACAAGAATAATCTATCAACTCAAAACCTCCATCTAATATCTTGAGACGCGAATTAAAGACCAAATGCCTAAAGTCTCACTTGAACTCCCCATCTTATTCCTGTAGAACCAAGAGTCAAAGTTTCCAGCAAATTCTAGACTTTCAGATGGTCCTTTCTACTGCCCCCCATCTTTTATCTCCTCATATAAGCTTTGATAGCTCGAGCTTAAAACTTCAATTTCCTTCTTCCGCTTCAATGAGTAAGCACTGGACCTGCAATCTTAGACTAAGTTCTTTCTTCTCAAAACACTCCAAGGAATAGTAGCATACACGGTCTCCTCCACTCCAGATCGTACAGAATTTCTTTTTGTTTGTAGTATCGCTTGCACTGGACCAGGCAAAAAATACCAATTCCACCTCATTAATCTCCCTTCCAACTGCATCTAAATAAAAGTTTGATATAGAGCCTCGGGCACAAAACCTGGGGATGTACCGGAGTAGTCGAGTCAGTAAATTATCCCGAGTTCGTAAGCAAGATTTTCTTGTTGCCGCTATATGATAATTGTGGCTTTGAGCAGCTATCCCCACTCATTTAGGTGAAATCAAATTATAAGGAAACTTGGAAAATTCTCTCTTTTCACCAAAAAATTTGGCTAGATATGGACCTGGTGTTGCAATTTTAGTAGGCCTCTCCTAGGTATCTTGAATTTTTAGACAAAAAAGGACTGATGAATTGCGAGAAAATCAGGAATTAACTCGACCTTACCTCGTACAGTATTATTTATCGCATGCCTAATTGGTAACTAATGTCTAACCAATTGGGAGAAGTAGAAAAAAAAATTACAAACGTGAAGCCTATCCACCATCAGTAGCTATTGTTAAATACGACTTTCTGCAGAAGTTTCAACATGGATAGTAAGATAAACAAGGATTATTTATTTACATTTGCAGTTTAAAAACATTTTTTACACAAAAGAAGAAACACTGATGGCAACAACTTAAGGCTGTGGAAAATGTTCCCATACGCATGGACTAAGTAGCAAAATATTAGTTGGAGATAAATTTTACAAAGCACCATGAAAAAATTTAAGCACAAGTTTACTAATAGTACCCCGCGCCCCACTCTAGATGGCTCAGTCAAGTGTTTCTGACTATAATAATGAGTTCAGTATTTTTCTTCTGCAAGATGCAAACTAAGATTATATGATGAGTGCAATATCTAGATGGATCAAGAAAGCGCTAAGAACTTAGAAGTTAGAGATGAAGCTTTAATCACAAATTGGTGGAATTGAGGATGTTGAGGAAAAGAGGTAAAAGCCACCTTTCTGCCTTCAAAACACTTATTATACTTCACTATTTCTCCAACTTAAGATCAAGAAAGTGCTAAACCCTAGAAGTTAGAACTGAAGCTTTGACCACAAATTGACGGATTTTGGAAATGAAGGTAAATCGCCAAATGCCACCTTTTTGCTCAAAAAGCATTGTTCTTCACAATTTCCCTCACATATTCTATTAAGAGCAAAAGGAACCATCCAACAATGATTATAGCTTCCAACGAATAATGCTTTCAACCAAGAACTACAGGTATCCATAGATGCAGAAGCTCATAAGGAGGCCAAATACAAGTATCCTGCAAAGGAACACATACATAACATATAATATGAAGAAAAAAGATGCAGTGCCCCCACTTTGCAACACAACAATCAAGGCATCATATAGCAATAAATGGTGTCGCTATTGGTAACAATAACATCAAGGTTACTGACTTGGTCTGAGTTATAGTGTGATGTTACCATGGGTTGCAACGGTTTCCATTGATTATCTTGTGTACAAGGAAAATTCAAAGCAAAACTATATATCTTTCCCAGTAATATGAACATAAAGTTAAAGCAATAAATCTTCTCACATCTGTACACAGAATACCATTACCAACATCAACAAAAAGTGTCAGCTTGCAGAATAATGGCATCAGTTGTGCATGTCAAAATATCAATGGAAATTTAGGAAAATTAATTTTTTTGCTACCTGAATACCATCAGGTAAATTCATGGAGGAAAGCATCAAGACTGCATCTTGACTAAAATTGATTTCTACTCGCCAACGCTTAGGAACAACCTAAAAGTTAAGTGGAGAACGAGACCATTAAGAAACTATAAATAACTGAACATCATTGATGGCTGAGCTGAAAGATCACTTAACTGTACTAAATCATGAATTTATATACAAATATCTTTCAATGCAGGTGGCACATAGATATAAAACTGATATTGGGGTCAAAGTGAAATTAAATGTCTTCTTCGAAGATTAACACGAAAATGAAATGCAACACACCTAAGAAAACAGTATAATGATTGCGCATAGAGCGTACAGTCATAGGCTTAATCTTTCAGATTCTACACCAATTCTTCGCTTTTTATGCAGATCAATGCCTTAATCTTTGATTATGAATCTTATGATGATGCCAGATCTATCTAACATGGATACAAAAGTTTTTGAGTGGTTGCAACTGGTTATTTCAACTGGGATCTCATCTCTTAACAACAGCAAGGAGAGAGTGGGTCAAGAACTCTAGTAACAGCAAGAAGAGAGAGCTGCAGATTCTACTTCAAGCCCAGAGAAGGAGAACTCTGTAGGAGATAAGGAGAAGGTTTCTTCTACTAATAAAGATGCAGTTTCTGGGGTTGAGGGAGCTAACCCTAGTTTGCAGACTACTTCAAATCCAAACCCTTCTTTGGTAAAAGATGTCGTTGCTGTGGAGGAGCAAACCAACAATACCAAGAAGGAGAATATAAACTCTAACTCTGAGTCTGCGGGTATGAAGGCCATTACTGATGTGAGTACAGAGGGAGTTAACCCTAATAAAACAGCCTTGATCAGAGTAAGGTTGGCCCAACTTATGCTGATAAGGTTATGGGTACAAAGAAGAAAAATGTCCCATTGGATCTTATACCAAACCCTACCATTATTGGAGATAAAACTGTGGTCTCTATATCTAAGGCAGCTATACAGGAGGAAGTGGAGTATTATAAGTTCAGTCTCATTGGTAAACTGCCATTGCTTAGTATCACTCTGGAGGAAATTAGACTTCAAGCTCTAGCCAAATGGAAACTGAATGGTTCTTGTAAATTCATTGCTATTGGAAGAGGGTTCTTTGTCATAAGGCTTGAGAATGAGGAGGACAGGATGTCTGGCTTGGTGGAACTAGGTTCATAGAAAAGCAGCCCCTTAGACTACTCCAATGGTCTAGAAGATTTGGAGCAACATAGGAATACTTGTGATGTTTGCTGGGTAAGATTTTCTAAACAACAGTGGGTACCTCAGCCAATCCTCAGCCAATATACTTCCGTGGGATGACAAGGCCAGTGGATACCTCAGCCAATCCTATTGTGCTGCCTACAGGCATTCAGAATGTTGCTGGAGACGATCAGAGTGGTGAAACTACTATGCAGAAGGAGTCTGTTCAAAGGGTGAATGAAGCAGAATCAGCAGCTCCAGTCAACCCCATAAATGCTACTACAGGTTCTAATAATGATGATCATACAGGGCCTAAACAGCAGGCAGAGAGCTCTGATCAAGAAGTACAACTACAAAGTGATCAAGCTGGGAAGTTTAAGGGGTTGAGTGCTTCAAACAGTGAGAATTGGGGGGACACAGAAAATGATAATCCTTATAAGCATGAAGAGATGAGTGGAGATGAGTCTGCTACATCCTCAGATGGGGGAGACATTACTAATGACCTTACATCGGAAACTTCTAAGGAGAATCAGGCCAAGGAGAATGAAGGTGAGTTTATTTTCTCTAAACAGAGAATAAAGAGAACCTATGGTAAGAAAGTGGCAGACCTGAATACACCTATTCCTAATACTAGGTCTACTAAACAAAAAAAATACAAAGAGTTTTTAATGAAGGTTCTCTTTTGGAATATAAGGGGAGTTGGGAACAAGAGAACTCAAACCTACTTAAGGAATTTGGTGTACAAACTAAATCCAGATTTTATTTGTATAGCTGACCTAAAGTCTGGCCTAACCCACTCAATGTTTCTAAACTTAGGTTAAAAGACTGACAATATGCCTATTGTTAATGACCTTAATGATGGGAAGATTCCTAATTTATGGGTTTTCTGGAGGAGTAACTTGGTCAAGCCTGAAATCACATTCTTCTCTAGACAGCAAATAACAATTTATCATGATGATATGCTTCTTTCATGGGTCCATGCAAGTTGTAATATAGTGGAAAGAAAAACTCTGTGGGCTGAACTCAAAAAACTAAGCGGTCTGTTCCTTGGTCTATTCACAATGACTTTAATACTATATTATCCAACTCTGAAAAGTTGAGAGGTAGACCTCACTCTATTGTAACTATACAAGACTTTTTAGGAATTTATAAATGGTTGTTGCTTGGAGGAAAGTGATAGACTTGGGCTGCTATACTCTTGGTCTAATGAAATATTTTGTCTCCTTAATAGGGTTCTCCACAATGAGTTACGGTCCCATAAGCATCAAAATTGGAAGGCCAGAATCCTACCTAGAACCGATTCTGATTACTCCATTGTTTTTAACTGGGATACTGCTGTTCCCAAGCCTAAAAATGTACCAATCAGGTTCTGTAAGGTCTGGACTGAGTATCACACACTGTACAAGCTCATAGAGTCAGTTTGGTAAGAAAGAGTGATTGGGGCTTCTCCCTGTGTTCTAAGGACTAAATTGAAAATGGTGAAAGCTGCTTTAAAGACATGGAAGAAAGATGTCTTTGGTTATACAGATATTTACATAAGGGTTATGCAGGATAACCATTAGGCCTCCAAGAGCACAACAGTTGTACCCTGATAGTGACTTAGTGGCTGCTGAACTGATACAAGTTCAAGTCAACCTCAACAAATCCTTGCTCTTTCTCTTGCTCTTGCTCTTGCTCTTGCTCTTGCTCCAGAATGAACAACTACTCCTCAAGAAGTCTAGGCTTAAATGGGTTAATTCAGGTGATACAAACACTCAATATGTTCATGCTGTTACTAAATTGAAGAGGGAGACGGCTCTGATCACTAACCTGATGAAAGAAGATGGTACAAACCTCATCTATCAGGAGGAGATCTCTAACTACATAATGGGGTTCTATGGAAACAAATTCAAAGCTGATGGAAGAGTTACTCCAAACCTTGACCTTATGAAAATTATTCCTAATATTGTTACCACTGATGACAACAACTGTTTAAGTTGTATCCCCAAGGCTGAAGTAAAACAATCTGTTTTTGCTATGAACTTTGATAGCTCACCAGGGCTTGATGGATTCCAAGGGATTTTCTACCACAAATATACTGGGAGATTATTAAAAAGGAGGTATGTGCAACCGTGATTTCTATCTATATCGAGTTTACTATTCCTCATAGCTATAGTTTTATTATCTTGGTCCCCAAAGAAGAACAAGCAACTACGCTCAATCAATTCAGGCCTATTTGTCTTAGTAATTTATGTTTCAAGATTATAACTAAAATTATGACTACTAGGCTCAAGTTGGTAGCTAGTAGAACTATAACAAGTCATTGGGAGCTTTTTGCCTGGGAGAAGCATTCAAACCAATATTGGGCTAGCAAGTGAGCTCATTAATGAAAAGGTGGGGAGGCAGTGTTGTCTTAAAATAGATATATCTCAGGCATATGATACCCTTGATTGAGGTTTCCTATTATATTTTCTCAAAAGGTTTGGTTTCTCTGAAACACATGATGTAGCTGGATAGGTTGTATTCAAACGAACTCTAACAAGGTGTCTTAGGCAAGGAAACCCCTTGTCACCTTTATTATTTGCCCTGGCAGAAGAGGTTCTAAGTAAGGGTATTATTTGGTTAAGGGATCAGTATTTCATCCAACCTATGAATACTTGAGAGCCTTAAAGCTTTCAAGAAGCTACTATAAAGTTATCAAGAATTTGCAGGTATGGATAAACCAAGCTTAGGGAGAGAGTACCACGCCATCAAACAGTTAGGACGAGCGACCCAGGATGAGCCGCAGCAAGCAGGCAACAAGGCAATGGCAAGCATCCACCCCTAAACATTTGGTACCTTACCGGGACAGACCAAACTTAGGGAGAGAGTACCAAGGACCGTCGGACGAGCGACCCAGGATGATCCGCAAAGCAGCAAGCAGGCAAGGCAATAGCGAGCATACACCTCTAAAAAACCCTTCTCCATCTTGTCCCTATCTATCAAGTCTCCGGAATAGCTATCCTTCGAGTCTTAAGCAAATTGTACTCTCACTCAGGCCTGGGTAAGCATTTGAAGACCAGAAGAAGATGATCTGTGCCAATGCCTTCTATACTTCCAACCGCAGTGCGGGTGTGCTGGTTTGTTTTAAAGCTAGTCTCAAGTGCTAGTGTGCTGGTTTCCAATGCGGGTGTAGCACGGGTGTGCTGGTTTGTTTTAAAGCTGGTGGGTCTTTAATGCTGGTTTCCAGTGCAGTCTCAAGTACGGGTTAGGGTTGTCAATGGATCAGATTCGGACCGGATTTGCTACAATCCGAATCCGATCCGAAACTTTATAAGTAACATCCATATCCGATCCGAAACTTTTATGGTTAAATCCGAATCCGATCCAGTCCGAAACTATTTTCGGAGGTTCGAATCCGAAATCCGATCCAACCATAATTTTATTTGAAGAATAAAAATGTGGATGCAAAGGCTTGAACCCATGACCTTTCATGGGTTTTAAGAACTAAGTACCACTTAGCCACAAAGCTAGATGTGTTATAATCTATTTTCTTATTGTATATAATATATTTCTAATAGTTGTAGAACATTAACATTGATAAAATATAAACATATCAGTATATAACTTCGGATCGGATATTTATCGGATTGGACTAGGCACCATCCGAATCCAATCCGAAATTATTTCGGATGTTCCTTATTCGGATCGGATCGGATCGGAAAAAATAACATCCATATCCTAAAAAGGAATCGGATTTCGGATTATATCCAATCCATTGACAGCCTAGTGCGGGTGTGCTAGTCTAATCTCAACGCAAAAACTTTGAAGTGGATAGTGTGTGCGCCTACTTCTTTTCTTTTGTCTTAGAATGTTGGAGCAGGCTGATGCAACAGATAGCTATCTAGTTGTTAATAAAAAGACAAGATGCGTCTGCCTTGACCAAATAGTGGGGAAATGACCGCAAAGTATGTTCCTCCTAGTACTCCTAGAACCCGCTCCTCCTAATCAACCCGACCCTAAGCCATTCTGAAGCCGTCACATTAACACTCGGCGAAAGACAAAAGAAGAAGAAAAGGGTAACGTAGCAAGTATCAAAAAACACGAGAGTGCGTCTGTAGTCGTGAGCTTCTACCTGCGCATCTCATTTTGTCTTTGACGTAGCATCTCTCAACTCTCTACTCATCTCTTCTATGAACCCGCGAGTCATCTTCTTCTAGATTCCATAGGATAGACGCACCACTCGACTAGGATCCTTCTTGGGGTAGGCCGCCTATATATTTTCTTTATTCCCCATTTTAACTATTCAGCTTGTTCACCCGCACCTGATTTCTTTTCTTGAAATCTTGTCTGCTTTTCTTCTATGGGTTCTGCTTCGCACCTTTGATTGAAGTCAGTAGTGGAAAGAGCGTGTGGCTAAGAAGGAAGGCCAATACCTATTTGGGTATACCATTAGTAGAGGGTAGAGTGACTAGTTCTTGCTTAAGAATTATGATTGACAAGGTAAATAGTCGGGTCAATACCTATGTTGGTATAATGTTATGTATACAAGGGAAGGTGGGTTTTATACAAATCTATTTTTTTTAGCATGCCAATTTACGATATGTCAGCTTCTATATGGCTTACTTCCATATTGAAAGAGGTTAAGTCTACTATAAGGAACTTTATCTGAAGTGTAGATCCAACTAAAAGAAAGGGAGTCACAACAGCATGGGAAAAGTGTTGCAAGCCGGCTACAGAAGGAGGTCTTGGGCTTAGGAAGCTGGGGCGCATAAATAAAGTCATGCTAATGAAATTAACCTTGGATATAGCTCAAAAAGGAAATATCTTGTCAAATTCTATGTTGTCAAGGGCGAGGCGGAGTGTTAGGCGGTGGACATGGTAAATGTTAGGGCGGGGCGGGGCGGAGCGCTAGGCGGGAGACAGAGCTGGAGCATTGTGTAATATGTCAATGTAAATTTATAATATGGGTAATTATTTTTTTCGTAATATATTATTTAATTCAAACAACCCCATAATCAATAAAAAAACCAATTAAACAAACAAATTAGACCAACCAAACAATTAGGGAGACAAACACACTAATCCATTCATAGACATATTTTGGGGTTTGCTCGAATTAAAAGTTATGCATTAGAGTCCTTTATTAAGCTTAAAAGAAACAATCTATATAGCTTTAAGCCTTTAAATATCAAACAATAAATCAAAGAAGGAAATTTTGGAGAACCCTAATTGCTCTAGAACATGGAGAGAGAGAGAGTAGAACTTTTTAACCCAATTCGAGAACCTAAATTGCTTTACCAAAAAGAGAGAGAGAGCGAAACAAAATTTCTCAAAACTTGCAATTTTTTTCTCTCAGTCGCGAGCCAGAGAAAAGAAATCGTAATTTTTGTTTTTAGTTTTGTTTTTAAATTGCCAAATGATTTGGCGATTTTGTTGTTTTTTTTTTTTTACTTAAGTCTAAAACTGCCAAATCATTTGGCAAAATTTTAGAAAATAAATAAATAAATAAAAAGTGCATAATCATTTGGTGCCTGGAGAGAGGCGCACCGCCTCAGCGGCGCCCCGTGCTCCCAGGTGCCCTAGGGCGGAAAAAGGTTGTGGCGAGGCAGGTGGTTTAAGATTGGGCGACCGGCGCCCCTGACAATATAGGTCAGATTATATGATAGCCAAATACAAAGCAAGGTGACATAATATAGCATTATAAGAAATCTTCAATGTGGATTGGTATTAGGGCTGTCTATCAAACAGTAGTTCAAGATCTGGATTTTGAGTGGAGGGACAACTGGACAGGGAATGGGGCTCTTAGAGACCACCCCTCCCTTGCTCATGTTCAATGGAAGGGTTATCAATCTATTGTATCTGACCTTATCACTAATGGTCTGTGGACTCCTAACCTATACTCAAGCTGTGCTCACCTTGGCTGGGGCAGAATTGAGTAGTATCATTGTCAAAGGTACAGGCACTGATATATGCATTTACAAACCTGATCTACATGGTTCCTTCAGTGTGAAAGTAGCCCATGAAAATTTAAGAAACAAGCTCCCTGCTTGTTGGCGGAAGAAGTATATTTGAAGAACGTCTTGTAAACCCACACGCATTCTAACTTGGCTTGGAGAATTCTACAAAATGTTGTCCCTACTGATCAAATAATCCAATCAAGATCTATTCAGTTGGTTTCACAATGTAGGCTTAGCAGGTCAGCAGTAGAAAGCACTCATCACCTTTTCCTTGAGTGCCCTAGATCACAACAGATTTGGAGTTGGCTAAGTAGTATATTTGGGTTGAAGATTGAGAATTGGGGTCTGCATGCAATCATTAAACTTGCCTGTTCTTTCAGCTCTTATTTTGAAGACCAAGCTTCCTGCACAAGATTGACCTTCTTTTTGTTGAATATTTTAGATTTAATTGATGTATTTTTCTAGAACATTAAGTCTTTAAGCTTGAGTACTACAGGATCTGTCTGTAGAATCTTATTACTTGATCAATAAATTTGCTTACCTTTTGCAAAAATAATGAGGCTCGGATTAGAACTCCAGTTCTTCTTCATTTAGATGGTCATATGCAGTGCAATTCAACTAGGTTTTTTCTAAGTTCATAACTTGCTTTCTTTACCTT
Organism: Kingdonia uniflora; assembly: GCA_014058105.1. Lineage (NCBI taxonomy): Eukaryota > Viridiplantae > Streptophyta > Magnoliopsida > Ranunculales > Circaeasteraceae > Kingdonia > Kingdonia uniflora. The sequence continues at coordinate 3,962,939 of JACGCM010000622.1, forward strand.
CCAATTTGTATGGAATGTGTGTATTGTGTTTTGGAAATTAAAAAACGCAACAAGTTTCAAAACAAATTTGGAACATCCAGACATTTCTGGCTGAGATAATCAAATGACACCAATAAATAATACTTTCTTAGAAAACATAAAAGCTTCAGTGTCAGAACCAAATGAAAAGAAGCACCCTTTAGGCTTTTTCTCAAGCGTAAGTGTGGTAGAAGCAAAACTGTTTATCATATCCATTGTTTATTACCCACTAGAATCACAATTCCATATTTAATATTTATCTACTATTTACTGTGGCAGGGGTCAAGAATTGTTTGGGGATGAGTGTCCTATCACTTAATGGTAATATGCAAATATAAAGCATGCTGAGAGAATCTGTAATCTTTCCACTCAATGTAAAACACGATATGTGCTTAGGGCCCGAATTAATGGTACCTTTTCAACTACAAATTGGAGTATGAAAAAAAAAATCAGTATTCTAGGAAATCCATCACTCAAATAAGAGTGGAGAATGTAACCTTGAATACAGAAGTATCGACAAGACAAATCTGGATAATTTCGAAAAGGCAACCATGGAGGTTGGAGTCATCGGACAAACGATACAGTGTCAGAATTGGATCAACATCCTGATATCTAATTCCGAAATAGGGATAAATGGTCTGGCAGAGTAGACGATTTATACCAAATTCATTTTTATATTAGGAACGTGAGGAGATTTGGTTCCAGTGAGAGGTGATTGAGTAGGTAGGACATCGTGTGGAGATGTAGGAGGGTGGTCCTTTCTAAACAGTGTTATAAATTTTAAGATCCTTTCGGCGAGTTTTCTTGATCACCTACTTATGAAGATCCTTTTTTCTTTAGCCTTCTATCTATATTATTTCCACCTCGGAGTTTTTTCCCATGTTACAAATATAAAAAATAAAAAATTCAACTAACAGTTATGTCAATATTTTCCCAATAATATGTTGTCTAAATGGCATAAAGAGTAGTACAAGTGAGCCCTCTAATCTGGATATCTTCAAGGATAATGAAATATCGTTTTGAAGGTATTTGGAATGAAAGAAATTCCAAAACAATGAGTCATGATTCACAAAGCAACTCATTGGACATGGTTATTTTCAAAAGAAGTATCGTAGACAGGACCTGGAACTAATCTACGCTAACATAGGTTTCCCGTATTGAGAATAGTAGTACAAAAAAGTTTGAAGTAGTAACCTGCTAATATAAATTTCCATACATAAAGTGTCTCAGAAAACATCTCAACCAAGACAAAAAAAAATATGCTCTCAACCCCATAATAAATCTGAAACTCCATAATCTACCAATGTATTATATCAATTATAACAGAAATCTATAACTACACCCCATTAATAATCTCTACACTCTAATACAAAAATCATATCACATTTCGAAAAGTAACAAAGAGTAATTAATACCTCAATCACACGCCCCACAACTATATCTCCAATCTCTGGCTTGTACCTGCAACCAACCAATTGTATTAACATTTTTCACAATAAAATCAAACAACCCCATTTCCTACAACTTGTAAATTACATAAACACAAGAATCGCGATTAAAGATTAGGATTTATTACCTGGCTCTTAAAGCACGGACGTAAACAAGCTTATTAACCCGTTCAACCACTCCACATAGAGTTGCTACAACTTCCCCGTCATGCTCTGAAGTTCCGTGACCCTTGAGAACCCCATCTTCGTGGTTAACAGAGATGGTATCAGAGACTGTGACAGAAGCAGAAGCAGAGGAATTGGGTTTAGATGAGAGATCTTGAAGGTTTTGGAGAGCTTTTTGTAGTCTTATTTTCTGAGTTCGATTCAAAGACACCTGCAACTCTCTCATCTCTCTCTTTCTCTGTATTAAGTTCTTGGAGGAGTTGAAACCCTTGAAGATTGAGAGAGAAAGGTTGAATTTGGCAGGAAATACAGGAGAGTAGACTAGTATACCGCAAAACGGTGGGAAAACGACTAAAAAAGCTTTCAAACAACTTTGTTTTTGTTGCTAGATCTTATTTGTTCCCTCTGAAATCTGCATGAAGATGACAAAAAACACATCCCTTAATGCACACATGAAACACTTCATCGTAATTAGGGTTGTACACAAAACCCGCCAACCTGAGAAACCGACCCGGACCGACGGGCTCGGTCCGGGTTTGATCACAACCCAGGTCGGTTTCGGTTTAATATTTAATAACCCGATTATTACCGGTTCGGTTTTAATTATTAGGTTCGGTAACCGGGTTGGACCCGAACCGACATTTATCTTTTTAATATATAACCTCAAACTATACCTAACAAAACCCAACAGCCGCCCTATAGCTAAACCTCTTACAGGAAAGAAGCTCTGCAAGAGAACTCTCAAACTTGTCAGAAGTTTATTTGCGATATGATTACATCTATTATTACATCTTTTACTCTTTTGGGTGTTGTTTATTTGCCTTAAGCTACAACCCATTTTGATGATTTTTTGTGGGGTTGATTTGTTGTGTCTGATTGCATTTGTTTTTTATTTTTGATGTTTAAGCTTCGGAGTCGAAATGCTTGAAGAGAGGGGTCTTCTAAGCTGTCCATCTTCAGAAGAAGCTCGAGACCAAATGATCATATCTTTGCTGATGAGTCCCATTGATTTTAGCGATGAAGATTTTGTTCACGCTTATGATGAAGAAACCGAAAGATCACGCTAATGATTTTTTTCCCCTTTCTATAACACAACCCGAATTACAGACCCGGACCGACCCGACTGTTCTGGTTCGGTTTCAGTTCCAGTTTTGGGGGTAGTCGGTTCGGGTCCTGTTTATGAAGGTTAGAACCCGAGATGTCCGGGTCGGTTCAGGCCCAGGCCTAAACCCGGGCCGACCCGACCCGTGTACAGCCCTAATGGTAATACATATTTGATATTCATTACTCCCGTCGTTTAAGTTTTATTTGTCCTACAATGGGTTGTTCAAGAACCCACTAATATGTAAGCTCTAAGACACTTTTATAGACTTTCAATCTTCTACATTAGGGATTCATTGGTTTAAAGACATTGTCGAAGTAAACTTATAGTTGCAACAATCATAAATTTATCTATAAAAAACAATAGAAAAACCCAAGAGTATGAAAGATATTGGGCAAGAAAATTAAAGAACTGCATACATGCTAAGGATGAGAATGAAAGCTATGAAATACATATATTAGTTCCAAATGATTAAGGGGCTACCTTGTTTCCTACTAATTGCTCCAAATAAATAATTGCTGCAAATAAATAGGTGCTCCAAATAAAATTTTGGAATCTTTAGAATTAAAATTGTGCTTTAACATAGCATAAATGTGATGGTAACAATATCATTTTATTTCAACCCCAATACTTGGTTCAGTCGACGAAGAATGATATTCTTTGTCAATGGGTTGTTTATGAAGATCAAAGACACACATCCAACTATCAAAAATATTTTGAACTCCAGTAATTGCTTCGCTTCGATACATTGAGATATATCGACTGCAGCCCAATATCAAAAATCTAAAATATTATCGTAGGACCATATCCAAATCATCTAAAGATATCCAGCTAAACTATTTCCCTAATTCAAGAATCAGTTTATTGTTGCTCTTCTCCATTAGGCTTACCTTCAAACCACCCAAAAAATAAACATAATCTCAAAAATGTGAAGAAGCAATCATATAAATCCTTTAGCAAATGTAAAGTTTCAGATCAACAAATTACTCCAACTAGTTCCTACGCCAATGTAAAGTTTCAGATCAACAAATTACTCCAATTAGTTGTCGGACCAAATCCTTTAGCAAATACCCATGTCACGCCACGGATCACACTTTAAAGGTCAGTTGGCGTGCCTTCGGCACTATGCCTCTTTAATGGCTTGCCAGCGATACTACCAAGTAAGATTTTGTTATCCTTGTTGTTTTCTTATTTTGTTTAAACGCATTGCCTTTTCGCCGTTATAACTGTTGCCTCATGGCTCACACCTCCTATTTCAATCGAAAAATTCCCCGTTTTGCATGAACCATAAGTCTCAAGTTCTTTGCCAAAAGATAAATGGATTTGGAGTTACGTGAGGTCATATAAGCTTTTCTCTATGTAAATGGAAAGCCATGGATAATAAAAACCTTTTACTTAAATTAACAGAAGATGTGATGTCTCTTTTGAAATCCGAAAGATGCGTACACATAGCTAGGTGATTAAATAAATGACGTAAGTAGATTACTGCCAGAATTAGAGAAGTTCTAATGGCTGTTTAGAAAAAGGTATGTAGACATTCCCACGAAAGCGAGACTTGGCTTGAGGGGGCTTAAAGAGTACATAACGGCAAATTACTGCTTATCAAAAGGGGAAAATCTCAGTGGATAAAGTTCAATGTGGACTGTTATCTCTTGAAATCATGGGCACATGTGGATTGTAACAAGGGCCAGCGGAGGCAACTTAGCTTATTAATTCATAAAATATTTTGATAGAATTTTTGAGAATTGTCTACCCTAATACCCATGCCACGCCATGGATCATGTCTTTTCGATGCAGTACCTATCTTTGTAACATGTCACACCACGGTCAGCGTCTTTTCAATCCAGTACTTTTCTTTGTAACGTGACGTGCCTTCGACACTATCCCCATATGCGATGTCTAAAACCATGTGACCATGTCAACACCACAAAGCATGTTATTTTTTTCTTTATATGCACTAAAATATCCAAAGTTCAATGTGGACTGCAATCCAAGAAGTAATTCTCCTCATGATCCTCTTATATTACAATGAATAGAAGGAGATGGCAACAAAATTAATATCTAAAATCATTTATGAATAGGTAATGTTATACTAAATAAGCAGGTTGTAGGCACTTACTATCTATGACCAGTTGATTCCATCAAATCAAATGGAATATGGATACTACCTACAAATCTTCAGAATGCCTTTAATGCCTTTGAAATGGATGTACACAGTATGGTGGTTGATGATCATGCACAGGATTATGTAGAAATAAATAAAAGATTTTATTACTCTTGAATTGATTTATTATATTACATCATAACCTCTCTTTATATAGTAGAGGATCATTAAGCTAATTCTACTAGTACCCAATGTGGGACTATGTTTAGTATCTTATATTTAGTATATTCTATATTCAACACTCCCCCTCAAGATGGAGCATAGATGTCAATCATGACCAGCTTGTCAATCACTTCGTTAAATATTCGTTCACAAACTCCTTTCGTTAGAATATCTGTAAGTTGATCTTCTGACTTCACGAATGGAAAGCATATGCACCCTTTGTCAATATTTTCTCTGATAAAGAACCGATCCACTTCAACATGTTTCATACGGTCATGTTGAATTGGATTGTGTGCAATCATAATCGCTACTTTATTGTCACAGTGTAGATCTATTGCTTTCATGAGTTTAAATCCTAGATCCTTCAATATATTCCGCATCCATAGTAGTTCACATACTCTATGAGTCATACCCTGAAAATTAGATTATGCACTTGATCTAGCAACAATTTTTTGCTTCTTAGCTCTAAATATCACCAAATTCCCACATACAAGCGTAAAATAGCCTGAGGTTGACCTCCTGTTCGTCATATATCCTGCCCGATCTGCATCGGTGTATCCCATTACTTCCATATCACCACCTTTTCAGAATAGGAGACTTTTTCCCAGAGATTTCTTCAAGTACCTTAGTATTTGAAAGACCGCCTTCATATGTTCTTTACTTGGATTATGCATGAATTGACTTACGACGCTAATGGCATATGCAATATCCCATTGAGTATGGGAGAAATAAATTAGTCTTCCCACTAAGCGTTGGTACCTTCCTTTGTCACATGGAACTTGGTCAGAAAACATTTCTAAGTGATGATTCGCTTCAATCGGTGTATCTACCGGTTTGCAATCAAGCATCCCAGTTTCTGCAAAAAGGTCTAATATATACTTTCATTGAGACATGAAAATACCTTGACTTGATCTTGCAACTTCAATGCCTAAGAAGTATTTTAACTGTCCCAAATCCTTCATCTCAAATTCCTGTGACAAATAGTTCTTTAGTGCCTCCATTTCTACTGAGTCATTTCCAGTAACAACCATATCATCAACATAAACAATAAGAGCGGTAAGCTTGCCTGACTTCCATTTTATAAACAAGGTATGATCAAAATTACTTTGTCTATATCCAAATGCCTTCATGCTCTTCGAAAACTGTCCAAACCAAGCTCGTGGCGACTATTTTTGCCCGTACAATGCCTTCTTTAATTTGTATATTTTTCCTCCTTCAGAATTTGTGACTCCAGGTGGTATCTCCATGTATACTTCTTCTTCTAAGTCTCCATTGAGAAATGCATTCTTCACGTCAAACTGTTGTAATGGCCAACCTTGATTGGTTACAAGAGAAATGAGTACACGAATAATGTTTATCTTTGCCACTGGTGCGAAGGTCTCCTCGTAATCCACACTATACGTCTGCGTATACCCTTTGGCAACTAGTCTGGCTTTATACCTATTAATACTTCCATCTGAATTCATCTTTATAGTAAAGATCCAACGACACCCAACAATGTGATATCCGTGGGGTTTATCAACAAGTTCCCAAGTGGAATTCTTCTGTAATACATTCATCTCTTCATTTATGGCTTTCTTCCATCGTGGATCTGATAGTGCTTCCTGCAAATTACTAGGAATAGATATAGAGGATAATTAATTCATAGTCCATATAAATGATTTAGCCAACCTATTGGTGGACACATAATCAGAAATTGGGTATTTGGCTTTAGAATTGATATCTGGTTCATAAGTAGATTTTGGAATACCTTTAGTAGGCATTTTTGAACGTTTAGGTTTAATATCATTAATAGTGTTAGGAATAGGTAATACCTGAGGTTCGACATTCTTCGGCAGTGCTTCGGTAGATGGTGTTAGAATGTTGGAGTCACGGGCAACTTCTACTACTTCAGCTTGATCACCCATGTCATCTGGTCCTCTCTATTCATATGAAGTTCATCTTCAATACCCTGATCTCCCACTGTCATCTGTTCTGCTTCACTTTCCTTTTCATCATCAGTTAGGTTACTACGCCTGTTCAAATTATTCGTCAAATCCTTTAGTTCCTAAAACATATCCTCAATAATAAGAAACTTTCCTTCACCATCATTATGTTTCTCCCCCTGAAGGGAAGATCCCACAAAATATGCCTCCAATTCTCGAAACGAAACATCGAAAGAGATATACACCTTCCCCTCTACAGGATCATAACAACGATAACCCTTTTTAAAATTAGCATATCCAAGAAATACACACTTTCGAGCACAATGATCCAATTTTTCTTGCTGATGTTTAGGTATATGAGCAAAGATAATACATCCAAAAACACGTAGTTCTAGATTTGACATTGCAGGGATGGTGATAAGATCATAAAGTTTTTGGAAGGGGGTCTGAAATTCAATGACCCTAGATGGTGTGCAGTTTATCAAGTAAACATCAGATTTTAATGCTTCTCCCTAATAATTTAATGGCATATTCATTCCAAAAAGAGATGCACTAACAACTTCTAACAGTTGTTTATTCATTCGTTCAGCTAACCCATTTTGTTGTGGTGTATAAACATTAGAGGTTTGATGTCGAATGCCGTTATTTGTCAAGAACTCCGCCATATCATTACTAGTAAATTCTCCTCCATTATCAGATTGGTACACTTGTATCCTCCTTTGGAATTGGTTTGGAATTGGATCAAAACCTTATGATAAATTTTTTTAAATACTTCAAAGACTTCACTTTTATGGGTAATTAGGGATACCCACATCATATGAGTACACTCATCAATAAAAGTCACAAAATAACGAGCTCCAGACAATAAATGAATACGTGCAGGACCCTATACATCAGAGTGAATAATACTAAAAGGTTCTGAACTTTTAGTAAAACTTGGAGAGTGTGTAATGCGATGACTTTTAGCGAGTTCATAAATATCACACTTAAACTCTGAAATACTATAATTCAAAAATAACGACGAATTTAACTTTTGAAGATACCCAAAGGAGAGATGACCCAGTCGCCGATGCCATAACCACACATTAGCTTTTGCTTCTTCAATTCCTCTGACTTTATTCACCTGATAAATTCTCTACTCTCCATTATTAGTCAGGTTCAAATAGGAGAGATTGTCTTTTCTAACACCACAACCAAGAACCTGTTGAGTCACTATGTCCTAAAAAATACATAACTGAGGTCAAAACGTCACGGTACATCTAAATGCAACAGTGATCCTACTGACAGACAAGATATTGTACTCTAGAGCAGGAACAATAAGAATATAGTTTAATGTCAGGGATTCAGATATGTAAGTGGAACCTTATCCAATTACAGGAGAGGAATCACCATTTGCTGTGTATATAGAGGTTTGGGTTGAAGGTGTAATGGATGATAATATGCTAGAGTCGTTTACCATGTGATCTGATGTACCAGTATCAATTAACCAAGTACTATTCAAAGAATTTACAAATAAAATACTACCTTTAGTTTTCATACCTAACTGAGCAACATTCACTGAAGTCGAAGCCTTCGCAAGGTTTATGAGACGCAATTGTTCAGTTAACTGCTCCTTATTCGCAGATAGCTTGGAAACTGTTGTTTCCAAAATCGTAAGTCTATCGCTGGAATCGCCCATCCAAATCGTCATTCTTCATCGATTTAGGTCTATGATAGATCGTCAACGGACTCACAAAACTTCCCTTCGTTTGCGTAGATATGAAAATCATTGTAGCAGTCTCGAAATTACTGTAGCCGATGCCATAAAACACTGTAGCAACCCATAAATCACTGTAGCAGACGCCAGAAATCACTGTAACGGTCACCGAATTCACTGTAGCAGACAGAAATCCACAATACGATGGAGAAGAACAAAAGAAATAAAAAGCTTTAATTCGAGATTCGCAATGGAATTCTATTCAATTCAATTCGAGAGAACCTGGTTCAATTATCGAACCCGCTCAAATGCCATGTAGAAATAAATAAGAGAAGATTTTATTACTCTTGAATTAATTTATTATATTACATCATAACTTTTTTTTATATAGTAGAGGATCATTAAGCTAATTCTACTAGTACCCAATGTGGGACTATGTTTAGTATCATATATTTAGTATATTCTATATTCAACAGATTACTGTGTATGGATACAAAATAAGAAAGGAATCTTCACAGCAAACATTGCTTACAAATGGATTAGATAGCAAAAGCATTTTGGGGGAGCAAATTGATATGGGATACTTGAGTTCTTCCTAAATTTTCTTTAACTTCAATTGGGGCTTGATGTATTGGGTCTAAATTTTCTTTATTAGACCCCATATCAAATTTAACCATTAAATTTTGGAGAGAGAAACTATCAATTTAGAGAGAAACGCAGAAATTTTAGAAAGAGAAACTCTCCTCTTGCCCGAGACCGAAAGAGAAATTTTAGTTGAGCATGGGCATGATTAAAGTGTTCTTGTGGGTTTTTTGGCTGACCTCCACGCCTATAATCATTCAACCAATACCTTACACCCCTGAATGAGCATATAAAGCCTCTAGTTTGGTCGTATGCAGCATCACATAAGTAGTATAGATCTATAATACCCAAAAGGGAATTTATAAGTTTTGTTTTTCAAATCAAAACTAAAAACTAAGAAGTATCTTTAAGATGAGAAAATGACTTTACCACGTGAGGGAGGTATTGGGAAAATATTGGATGGATTTACCAATGTTTCACTTAAAACCCTAGCATCATGAGCCACTCATTCCCATCCAGCTACTACATACGTGAACATCATGTTAAAGTCACATATGGCCATCACGTTTTGGAAGCATTCCCCTCTACCTCTTCCCCTATAAAGAGTTTTGTCATCCTCTGCAATGCTTACACTAATAAGTGTACCATCAATTGCCCCTACAGTTCCTTTGAAATGCCCCTCCCTCAATGTTTTATGATGTGTAATAGGTCTAGGTGGTTGATCAAATTTAGGAGACACTATCATCTCCTTTAGAAGTATCATCATAACATCAAGAACTTCATGAAATATCTTGCTCGTAGTAGCAGCCGAATGCTAAAACCTAGAATTTGCAGCTCGATTTAACATCTTATGAGCAATGATATGCATGGAAATAGCTAGCTTCTCCTCAACATCTAGATGCATGTTATCTTTAAGCAACCCAGTACCCCTAAAGTGAGCCACAAGGGATCTAAAAGAATCAGGATCTATCCTCATCATATTGTACATATTGGTGGCAGGACCCCGAATCAATTCATGGACATATTGTTTTCCAGTTAGTGTAGAAGTGCAAAGTTTCTGACGAACCTTCCTATTCATCTTGACCAGCTCCATGTATAAAATAATAATTGCAATAATGGCTAATATATACTGACAATTATTCATCTTCCCCTAAAAAGAGTTTAACAAATAAGTACTGCACGATACATCAACCATCATTTGTAATATATTACTATTAAGTACTAAATAGTATATTATTAATATGTACAACAATAATATCGAATTATCATCTACAAAAAATAAATTTGTCATACATTCTCAAAGTTTAGAGATGAAATAGAGAGAGTTCACAACCTGTCAAGAACCACCACAAATCAAATCAATAACTCTTTAATACACAAGTAATACAAAAATAATTTATAGACTTGTTGAAGAGGTGGGAATGTGGCTATACACTTGGATATTCATATTCATTAATACATAAGCTATTAAGATTCTTTGTAAGCTACCAAAAGGCCTCAGAACATAGTATATACTTGGATAAAAGCATAATATTATATGGAGCTATGCACCCTGAAAGTGGAAGCAAAATCTCAAATCTATTTGGCATCAAAGAAGGCAGGCTACCAGAGGTATGTTTAGGTGTACCACTAATGCAAGGCAGAGTCAAAACATCACATATGAACAACTTGGTTGATAAGGCTCATATAAAGGATGGGATGCTTATGGCTAAAGAGATACCTCCTAATTCTAAAGCTAGCAAAACAAGCAATACAAGCATTAAAATTCTAGGGGTGAAACCTATACAATAAAAACCAGTGTACAAGGAGGTCCAAGGAAAGGATAAGAACCAAGCAGTTGAGACTTGTACATAACAGATTGAAGACTCTCCTACTATTCTATTTCCTGGGATTGAACATCTAGTTGCTAGATTCCCAGGTTGTAATAATAAATTTCAGGAATTGCAGGACAAGTTTGCCAAGGAGATAAAACAAGTTGTGTAGGATAATAACAATCTAGTACACAAGACTGATGGGGATGCTCAAAACTATTCTCAAGATCATGTGCTAGTAATATCAGCATGGGCAATAAAGGAGAGATGGTGGCCTATCATGAACCAATTGAAGAATCCACTTCAATAGATGTATCAACTAGACATAAGTTCAGACAGGAATCCAAAACAACAAGATTCAACAGCAAATTCACTCTAAAATATTATAGATTTAATAACAAGATTATAATTACAGATTCAGCAAGATTCAACAGATTCAACAACAAGATTCAAATTGAAGATAAACAAACCCTAATGGAGGAATTACAACAAGATTATACCCTAAAATAATAGAATAATTACCTTGAATGAGAGAAATACGCAGCAGTGGGTCATAACGATTCGCTGGAATTCTGTTGGAGCAGTGGAAGAGTTGAGCTCTGTAGTAGAGGGAGCTCTGTAGGAGAGGGAACTCTATGATTGGAGCTCTTCAGTGGAGTGATTGGTCAGAGAGGGGAGAATGGAAGAAGAAAGAAAAAACTTGTTTTTAGGTTTTGGCGGAGAAGAAGGCCTAGGGGTAAGAATTAGGGGAATAGAGAGGGGAAAAAAAAGACAAAAGGAAACTTAGAGCCTCTTACCATGAAACCAGCCCATTCAGCCAGTAACTTAGAGAATACTAACTTGAGTAAGATGTTAGAGGCAAAAACAAACAGCTCTAAGTCGACAAGTAAGAGAGAGTAAGAAGTTTTAAGCTGAGTAAGAACTCTAAGTTAAGTAAGAGCAAAAAACAAACACCCCCTTAGTTGTGTTATCTCTCTATTAAAAAAGGGCGGTATTTTTGCCACTTTGGAAAAGTCTGCCTTATGTCTAGAGACAAAGAGGCGTTGTTGTGGACGCCTCAAGATTGAGATAAGCAAGGGTAGTTTTGGAACTTTATATTTTAAACCCAAAACCTAAAAAACTTACCCCTGACCAAAAAAACTTCACCCCTCCTCCCCGACTAAAAACTTCACTTCTAAAAAATAACCTCTCTCTCTCTCCCTCCCTCTACGAGCTCTATATCTCTATTTTTCGCTTAAGAGCTGTACAATTCGAGCTTTGATGGCGATTCATCAGCTTTAGCATTTGATTGTTCTCTCCATCTTCACAATAACGTCTCTCTGTATCATGTCAAGAATGATCTCGGTCGATTCGTTCAGCATTGAAGCTTTAACAATTGCTTCAGACTTCTCGAGATCTTCTACGAGATTTTCATTATGATCACTATCTCAAATGGCAGAAATATTCTATCTATTTTAGGTTTTGTTTGCATCTGTTCTTTTTATAAATTACTCTGTTATTTGTACTAATTCTATAAATTACTTTGTTATTTGTGCTTGAATTGTAAGTTAGGGGAAGCGGCACTTCAATTGCGATAATCTATTCTTTCTCCCTTCATCTTCTATAAAGTAACAAATGAAGCAATTGAAGTGAAGGTACTGGAGCGGTTCAGGTCATTTCGATCAGATTAACCAAACAATCAAAGTTGAAGGAAATAACACGTGAAGAAAGCAACAAACACCCAATTTTTGATAGATATAGATGACAAAAAAATTACTCCAAGAGATCACGTATGTCTATGTTTCCGTGTTAGGATGTTTAGGCATTGTGAGCTTATGTTATGGCATTTTTGTGCTTTATGTTTTCCTTTTATTTTGCCAGGTACTATTTTTGCTCTAGTATTGTTGTGCTCAATTATGCTTTCCCCCCAACAAAGATGACTAGGAATTTGATTACATTGCAATGAAATAGTCCTTCAGTTGAACAAGGTAAAGATGGGTTTGTTTCATAATGTATATTTGATGAGTTAAGGGTTTTTTACCCCATACATCAAGTTATCAACCATTAATGTAGCTTTTTTGATCTTGAACTATTTGATTAATTTTATGATCTTTACTATTTGATTAATTTTGTTCATTAATTTTACCCTCTTTTTTCAATGCTAATCCCTCGATTTTAAACCTCAAAAGATGAAGCCCATGGGCTAATGAGATTGAGCATAAAGTTCTTAGCTTACTAGAAGTTGGTAAGCATAACAAGTCTGAATGATTTAAACTTGATTCATTTCATGTATGTAATTGACATTCACTTTATCATTTTTATCTTCTTCCAATATTTGCGTTATGTTGAAGTAGCATTGTAACACTCCACTGCAGAAAACATAAGAAGAGTCTGCTGAACTGCTACTAAGGTTCCTTGCTATACATTAGTATGAAAATCTATATTTTCAAAAGCTTTCTTTCCATGCATTCTCAACTATCTAATTACATAACTTAGTTATAATAAAGCACGTCACACAACTGGGACCATGATATTTCATTTTAATTTTACACAAATAATTTTAGTTTAGATGTTTATTTAACTGAAATCCTCTGCCCTTCTATATTGAATTCTCTGTGTGTTGATTTTAGCTTAACTTACTAAACCCTATTTCTTCCCTTTTTTGCGATCTCTCATTAGATTCTGGCAAGTTTGCAATGTATAAATATTTAATTCTCCATTCATCCTAAAATTATTTTTTAATTCAACCTACATCTGAAATTGAAGTTCATCTATCGCATCTTTGGTTGGATATTGTTCTTTTGGTTTGCAGTATTTATTAAGTTGTTGGAGTTGGATTGTCTGGCGGAGGAACTTCTCATCATTTCTGTAAGTTTGTTATCACTTATCATGTTATTTATGTAGTTAAATTTGCATGTCTAATTAAGATTTCTTTAGTTTGTGTTGATATGTGAAATGTTTTCTTATTTTATCATTACTTCCCATATGATAAATAGACGCTTCTGTCTAATTTGGATGTAGTTTTGATGAAATGCAACTAAAAATCAAACTAAAGTGTTTAAAATGGTTAACCTGCTTACAAATGAAAGAACTATATCCAGCTTTGAATCTAAACCCAATAAGGTTTGCATGTACTACTTATTATCTTTCTTTGATTGTCGTTAGGGAAAATTTCATCGTTTTACACTCTTGCTTGCTTAAAGTTATTTTGTTCAGTAGATATGTTTGTGTTGTTATAAAACTAAATAAAATTTTGTTCCCAAAAGAATGATATATGTAAATGTTGGTTTAGTGGATAACGTTGTAATGAGTATTAAAAATTTTCCTTGGCGATTCTTAACAATTGTGTTTGTGATAATAATCTTCCTCCTTTCTTACAATCGTTGTTGATATTTAGTCAGCAAGAGTTCGTGTCGATTTCGGTGTTATATTTGCCTTTTTATGATGTCCAAATTTTTTGGGCCATGACATGAAGAATAAAACTTACAGCTTGAATAGTTGCAATAATTTTTGAATTAGTCTTCACGCATTGAGTGAACCAAATCTTTAGTCCTAAACTTAGGTATAGTAAAAATAGTTAGCTATATAAACTAACTTTTCCTAACAAATAATGGTACCAAAACTATGTTTTGATTAGTGCTCCAAGTTCAGTTATATAAAGATAAAGGACAAGATGTTTCTATCACTCTATGGTTCTATTATACTCATGGAAAGGATGATATATTGAGAAATCGGGATACGAACTAACCCTTCTTTTTATATTTTGTAAATAGTTATTAGCCTGGGGTGTCGTAATTCATCGATAAAAAAACTAGCAAATATATACCGCCCAAGGCTATGAGGGTACTTTTAATATGAGGTTCTATTAGTCAATCTCCTCTTTTTTATTCATGCAGATTCCCGTAGATGCCGATCTACGATTGACGAGTTGCTGATTTTCATTTGGAATTGCTGAATTGTTGATTTCATCCTTCTTTCAAAGGTTCGCAACAATGATTTAGACTTTCCAATTGTTTTATTTATTACTGATTTAAATTGCTGATGTTATCTAATCTTCAATTGTTGCAAATTTAATTTAATTGGCTATTGTTGAGTTACTGAATTCGTGAAACTACCGTTGATTTCAATTGAGAGAAAGGGCAAATTTCTCGATTGCTAATTTTAAGCTATTGATCTGCAATTGAGGAGTTGCGTGATTTTCATTTGGAATTGCTGAATTGTTGATTTCATCCTTCTTTCAAAGGTTTGCAACAATGATTTAAACTTTCCAATTATTTTATTTATTATTAATTTTCATTTCGAATTGTTGAATTATTGATTTCATCCTTCTTTCAAAGGTTTGTAGCAATGATTTGGACTTTCCAATTGTTCTATTTATTACTGATTTAAGTTGATAATGTAATCTAATCTTCAATTGTTGCAGATTCGATTTAATCTATTGATTTAATTGGCTATTGTTGAGTTGCTAAATTTGTAAAACTACAGATGATTTTAATGGAGAGAAAACAATTTAAGGCAAAAAATCTCAGGTGTGTATGCTACATAAACTTCATAGTTACCACTAAATTTGACTTTTCTAAGATAAATTTAATTTGATCATATTGATTTTGATGAGTGGGTAAATTGTGTTTGTTTGATGTATTACATGCTAAAATCTCAAAGTTTAGTAATGGATGTTTTCGTGTTCTCGAGACCTCCGGCTTTCATTTAGGGTTATTAGAAAAAAGTTTATCTCATTCATAGGTTCGGTAGGATTTTAGGACTCAAGGGTGCAAGGTGAGAGTTTTGATCTGAGTGATGGTCTTGGTAACTTTGAGTATAAATGCCTATCAAGTTATACTGTAGGTTTTGTAATATTATGGGTGAAATGGAGCATCCTGAATGCTATGTGTCCTGAATGAACTTATAATCGATGCTACTTGAAGGCTAGACATATAATTGACACTTGCCTTTCTTAAGGCACTATTGTTTGGGGATTACTTGAAAGGGAGTAAAATGCACAAGAGATGAAGAAATGTACGCTGTACCGGCGATTCTTTATAAAACCTCAATTATTTTCATAAAAGAACATCCATTGATTAGGTGATTAGGCATATTATTCAAGGTGTGCATATTCAAGACATGACATGATTAGGCATCTTGAATACTAATAGTTCGACTATATATGATGTTTAATTTGGTTCTTACAGTGCTTTGTTATTTTTTGTAGCTCTACATGCTTTATTTCCATGATACGTTGAACTTGTTAGGCATTATGTTCATTTTAATTTTGTTAGAGGATCCAAACCCAAATGGTTTTCAGATCCTCTTATATTACCCAAAATCTATTTGATTTGATAGAATCAGCTGGCTTTAGATAGTAAGAGCCTAAAACCTGTTCATTGCTTAAACATTATCTATCCATAAATGAATATTAGATTATTAATCCTTTGTACGGTTTGCAAGAGAAAGAAGAAATAGATATAGGATAACATTATCAAAATGGTTGAGGTAACCCCGAATCACAAGTCTGCCTTATGTCTACGCACGAATTATCAAGTCTACCATATTATATATATTAGTTCGATAAAATAATTTGGGTGCCTCGATAATCGCACATGGATGGGCAGTTTCGGAAGTTCAAGTTTTATGTCCAAAGCTAAAAAAAAAACCCCCGAAAAACTACTCTTCTCCTCCCTCGACTCCAAACTTTACCCTCCTCAAAGAACCAAAAACCTGTGTTATCCTAAAAGCAAAAAGAAAAAAATCAAATTAAGTTCTTTCTTTAAACCTGCGATGAGATCTCCCTCTCTCTCTCAGATCCCAATTTCATGATCGAAGGTTGTGATGAGTTCTCGGTCACAAAGTAATTGATTTTAGGTTCGATTAGGTTTCGATGATTTATTGTTGGATTTCGGCCAATTTTAGGGATTTAGGGTTCAATCTCTTCATTTCTTCTGATTGTTTGAGTTTGAAAGTGTTTCATGTCAATATTGCAAAGGATTTCAATTTGATTACAATGATTTAATCTCTATTTCGGAGTTGCAAACGATAGTTTTGATTTGGATTTGATAATGGAGTTCCGATTATTGAAGGTTTAGGTCAGATTGAAGTTTGAAGGATTTTAACTTGGGTTTGATTATCCGTCAATAAGGGTTTCAATTTTGGGTTCATGGAGTAGTTTGAGTGGATCAATCATGGGCATTCTTTGTAGGTGATTATTGGTAAATTTGTTCGGAGTTGTTAGTGGGGTTTCGATTGATTAAAGCGTAGTATGTGAGGATGCTTGCACCTACCAAAGTTCATGTCCTCTAGATTTTTGAGTATAATGTCTATGGTTAGTTTTTCTATTTCCGAGTACAATATGTCGAAACCAAAGTTCATCATTTCTTAAGCTTTATTTCATCTCTTCTTCCTAAATATCCATTATAAAAGTGATTTCTTTTAATTGCTTTTACAACTTCTGGTTGCAGGTTGATTTTTTTAGCCTCTAATCTCACTTATTTGTATATGTTTTGTCTTCTTCTTAAAGGAATGAAAACATCAACCAACACCTAGGCATCAACGAGCATTGTTAAGGTTGTGCTCTCATGGTAACCTCTTCCGCTCTTTATTCAATTCTCATTACATTACATTTCATTTCATTTCATGGCTTCAATTTTAATAAATTGTAGGCCAATCAAGAATTAAATTAGTTATAATTGCAGAAAAATTGATATATATATTTTCGAGAGTTTATTAACATTGTGGTACGAATTTTAGTTTGCCTCGACTTCACGTTCTTGAAAATGTATAAGTCAAATCGGAAGAGCCATTAAATCTGAAGTGGTGTTGTTACTTCCCGAAAATGTTGGCATGATATATTTGATCATTTCATCTTTGTTAATTCTGTGCTTATATGATTTTGCTTTCCTGCCATCTATTTAAGTATATTTATATTTTCTTCGTAATTGGTCCTCTTAAATGTTTTTTTTAATCTTTTATAGGGCCGCAAAGGAAAAAAGATGTCAATGGAATGGGGATAATACTTAAATAAGCTGGTTGAAAGGTATGTCCAAGCACCAATAAATAAGTAAATCATCATGTGAGATTAATGACTCATTTAGAAAGGAGATGCATTGAATTAGTAACCCCTGCAATGTTGATAACACCCTTGCATCTTTTGTAAGTCTATGCAAACATCGAGCTCATTAGTGTTAATGTTTACTAACAATTTTTGAGTAGTAGTTCATATTTGTTGAAAGGCTTTTGTCCTAATAATGCCCATTTTGCTTTATTCATCTAGATTTTTCTTAATTTTTGTTTCTTGGAATGTCAGAAATGCAAATGGGTGGACCTTATTTGCCAAAGTTCTATAATATTTTACCTTTTGTTGTTCCTTTGACGTTGTGGGTTCGCACAAACTGCACCTATGTCGTATATTTTGTTCATCAGGTGTTTAGAGCTTTACACTCAATAAATGTGGGAGTAATAGAAAGAAGTTAAAAGCACTTCGTTCGTACATATAATACAGACCTTTAATGGATTGACGGATACTACATAGCCTTTTTGTATTTTCTTTCATGTAAAGTTGATCTGTGGCATTATTACATTTGGCAACATACTGGAATCATGCTATTTATATAAACTAAAATGGTAGTTATTTATATAAACTAAAATTGTCTTTGACAACTAATAAGTATTTATTGCACTTACAATAAGCATATAACTAAATAACAGGCCTCTCTCCGCTCTGGTGGTTCCACTCTTTACCTGAAGATTCCATACTCACATTGAATCAGCTATAGAAACAATTTATCAAGACGTATGCTCACAACCGAGAAAAAAAAGAAAATTTGTATTCTCTTATTAGTCTTAAACAGTTACACAGAGAGAAGCTTGAGGCTTTTACAAAGAAGTTTTTGGAGCTTGCACGTAAAGTAGACAATCTCGATAAGAAAATAGTTGTTACTGCTTTCACCAACGCGCTTCAGTTCAGCTGCAAGGGTAAATAGCACCTCTTCTTCTACAAACCTGTAACCTTAGAGGATATGATCACCAAGGTCAATGGTTATGTCAACCTGGAAAGGATGATGTCTAAAAGGCATAAATATACTAAATTCATCCTTACCACGAAAGGTCCATCCACAGATCGAAACACTGAACCAAAGGAGGATCACGGTGATCAAAAGCTCTCCAAGGGCAACAGTGGCAACCATTGGAAAAGCAGTTCACTACCCAAACCGGTCCTCCCTAAGATGAATGTTTAAATCTCCATAATTTTTCCATTCCTCTCCAAGGATAAGCTATACCGTCCGTCTCAACCATTGGAACCAATCGATAGTCACCCGTACTGCATGCATCACAAGGTAAATCATCATTCTACTTATAGTTGTTATGCTTTACAGAGGTTGCTGGAATTTATTTTTAAGGAAGGGCGGATGTATGAATACATTATCGATCTAGAATCTTACAAATATAACAGCTATAAGAAGCAGCTCGAAGTAGTCCAGGTCGAAAATCAAGTTGAGGAGAAACATCTCTATCATATATACCATAACAACATGATCGAAATCTATCAGATCACCAATTCTTGCCGTTTCAAGTGCTGGAGACTGTCAAAATGTTGCGATCTCACACCTCAAGATAAAGAAGCCGAGCTTCTACCTGAGTCGACCAATCACTGGCTTGGGATCACATTTGAAGATTATGACATTAGTCATGTAAAATTTCTACATCATGATGTATTAGTCATAATGCTCGACATGAAGAAGTTTGTCATGCACACAATGATGATCGATATTGGAAGCAATTTTGAGATTCTCTTTCAGAGCATAATCGACCAAATGGGATTGGCCGATCAAGTTATTCCAAGCGACACCGATATCAGTGGATTCAATGGTTCTAAAGAAGAGTGGGTGGGCATGATCATCTTACCTATTACAACAGGACTAGCTACCATCGATCATCTTCTACGTCATTAATGCCAAATCTCGCTATCTCGGGATTATGGGCCACTGCTGGATACACAACATGGAGGCAATTGCTTCCACTTATCATCAAGCACTCCGCTTCGAATACAATGATGGTATCTACGAAATCAAAGGCAATCAAAAGCTTTCTCGAGCTTGCAAAAATATCATCTATGCTATTCTAGACACCTTAGACAGATACGCGCGTTTCATAGTAATTACAGAAAGCTGATCACCTTGATGATCTGCCTTTAACAGAAGAGCCTACAGAATGCGTCAACATTGATGGACCTAGTAGAGGTACTTTTATCGTTACCAAACGGGTCCAGCACGATAAGGATACTCTCATTCAATTCTTATGAAATGATCGAGACATTTTTGCGTGAACTTTCAAAGAGATGCCTGGGGTCGATCCGACCAAGGCATGTCAAAAATTGGCCATCAACATCAACACCATGGCGGCCAAACAAAAATAGCAATGACTATCACCTTACCTTTGAGATGAAGTTAATATGGAGATTAAGAAATTGATCAAAGTGGGATTCATTGGAGAAGCCAAGTATATAGATTGGATATTCAACATCAACACTGTCCCTAAGAAGAATGGAAAAGTCCAAGTTTGTATAGATTTTACAGATCTAATCAAACACACTCCAAATGACAGTTTTCCTCTTCCTAACATCCATCAAATTCTTGACAAAGCAGGTCACAAACTCCTATCTATGATGGATGCCGCTTCTAGATATAATTTGATTCCACTCATGGAAGAAGATCAAGAAAAGACTACTTTCATCACTGAAAGAAGACTTTATTACTATAAAGTCATGCCCTTCGGACTGAAAAATACAGGTGCGACTTATCATCGGTTGATGACATCTTGGGAAAGTTGTGGAAGTCTACATTGATAATCTCTTGTGCAAAAGCATACAGTCAGTCAACCACATTACAGATCTCAACACAATATTCAATATTCTTCGATCTTACAGGATGCGGCTCAATTCTGATAAGTGTCAATTCGGTGAACATTCAGGCCGATTCCTCGGCCATCTCATCAACAAGAAAGAGATTGAGCTGATCCATATGAAATTCGAGCTCTCCTTAACATGCCATCTCTAAATACGATGAAAGACGTACAAAAGCTTGCCGGCAAGATTGCCACTATCAGCCGATTCGTTTTAAAATCTTCAGATCACTATTATTGATTGTTTCTACTACTCCTCGGTTGTACCAAATAAGGAAAAGTTATGCCAAATGCAGAGATTCAATAGATATCAGAATGCGAGGCAACTTTTTAAGATCTCAAAACCTATTTGGGGAAGTTTCCCATAATGAGCACCCCAGTAGATAATGAGGAACTGATCATCTACCAAGCAGTTATAGATACTTCTATCAGCTCGGTTCTCATTTGACTTGAAGGGAAAATCAAGAAGCCAGTCTACTTCATCAACATAACCCTTACTCCAGTGGAAACAAAGTATTCTAAAATCGAGAGACTCCTTCTAACTCTTGTTTACACTTCGCATAAACTTAAACACTACTTCCAAACTAATTCAGTTAAAGTCATAACGAACTACCCACTTTGGAAAGTTATCCAAGAAAGAAAAATCCAGGAAAGTGTAGCAATGGTCAGTTAGTTTGGGAGAACATAATATTAAGTTTAAACAACATCATTCTAAAAAGGGTTAGGCCATTGCCAATTTCCTCATAGATTTTCCAGTGGAAGATCCTGAGTGGGAGGAGTACGATCCTGACATAGCAGAAGAAATTACAGAAAATCTACCTACCAAAAGCTTTTGACGAGCGAGCTAAATGGATTACAAGGAAAGGGTGGAGACTTCTTACAGATGGTTCCGTAGGACCCACAGGGTTAGGAATTGGGATCATATTGATTACCCCTTCCAACGAGCCTCCAACAATGTCACCGTATATGAAGCTCTCATTCATGGACTCGACCTCACACTTGAGCTCGGGGTCCCAAAACTCTCAGTCTATACAGATTTACTACTCTGAGCAATATAAGAAGAATGGCAAGATGATCGAATATGCAGCCCTCGTTGCAGATTGGATGAGCCAATTCGCGAAAGTAACTCTCGATTATCTTCCTCGAGGTGAAAACATACATGTCGATTCTTTGGCTTATCTAGCTGGGGTGTTGGGTACAAAAGTTCGATATCTCCAAATTGAAGTGATATCAACCCCCAACATTGATCGTATTTTTGTATGCACGATCAACATTGGGGGCGATAAAAAGGAGGACGATGATTGGCAAAATCCCTTCCTTGCCTACCTTGGCACCAACAATGAATGCTAATGACCCCTTCCAACAAATCCAAATGAGCACCGACAGCTGATCGAAAACTCAAAGCGCTACACAAATCAAAATAGTTTTTTTTATCATTGTTCAGTTATGGGGCCTTATCTCAAGTGCCTTTCCAGAAAGAAAGAAGACGAGATACTCTGGGATTTACATAAAGGGACTTATAGCTCCCATGTCGCAGGTCGCTCACCCACTAACAAAGCCATTATACAAGGAGAATTTTGGCCTGGCATGCGCAAGCAAGCAGAAGGGTACTCACGCAAATGTGATACATGCCAATGACATGGATAAATGATACGCACCCTTGCGCTTGAACTATATGCAAGCAAGGTGTTCTGGCCATTCAAAAGATGGGAGCTCGATCTTGTCGATGAATTTCCTAATTTTCCAGGTAACCGCCGATACCTACTCATAGCTATAGATTATTTTACAAAATAGGTAGGAGAAGTTCCATTCTATTGAACTAGAGAAGAATAGGTCATCTCTTTTATCTGGGAACACATCATTACTCAGTTTGGATGCCCCCACCTAATTCGTATCGATAATGGGCCACAATTCGCTGGAGAAAAAGTTGTAGCTTTCCTCAACAAATATAACATCATCCACTCACCATCCAATCCTTACTACCCTCAAGGCAATGGCTAAGCTAAAATTACCAACAAAACTATCGTGGATGGACTCAAGAAAAGGCTTCACTCGTAGAAAAAAGAAAACTTGGTACGAGAGCTTCCTTATGTCTTATGGGCACACCGTACCACTCTACGTCAATCTATCGGTTGTACCCCATTCCTCCTTGCCTATGGCACTGAAGCCGTTATTCTGACAGAATATCATTATCCAGTCAAAGATCACGAGCTAACTGACGAATAAAATGAGTTCGAATTGGCCTGCAATCTCAATTGGATTAATGAGACTAGGGAACGTGCTATTGCCAATCTAGGTCAATATTACCATATGCTGGCTAGTTCGTACAATAGACGAGTCCAAATTCATACTTTTCAAATTGACAATCTCGTCCTTAGAAAAATCTCTCAGCAGAGAAAAGATGCACATTCCGGGAAACTGGCAGAAAATTAGGAAGGTCCATTCTTAATTACTGGTCTCACTGCCTGGGATCATATTATCTCATGACTGAAGAAGGAGTTCATATCTCAAATCCTTGGAACACTAGGTGACTAAAATAGTACTATCGTTAAGTCCCTCACTACTCCATTTCAAATTCTCGCTCTTTTCATTCCAAAAGTGAGATTTTCATCTCCATATAATGTACATTCCATTCTATGTAATAAAAACTTCCAAGTTTTTTCCCACACAACTTTCTACTCACGTATACAATATATAGATTAAAGCAAAGGTAATAATAGCTTTCAATCGACCTCTATTTTGATTAAAGCAAAGGTAAAGATAGCTTTCAAACAATACTCTATACATACTCTGCGATTAAGATAAAGGTAATTCTTGTTTTCAATCAAAGAACTCTACCAGACATAAGATAAAGCAAATGTAAAGCTAGCTTTAATCTCTTAATATGGTTTCGACAATTATACTCTGTGATTAAAGTTAAGGTAATACTAGTTTTCAATCAAAGAACTCTACCAAACATAAGATAAAACAAAGGTAAAACTAGCTTTCATCTCTCAATATGGCTGCGACAATTATACTCTGCGATTGAAACGAATGTAATACTAGTTTTCAATTAAAGAACTCTACCAGACATAAGATAAAACAAAGGTAAAACTAGCTTTTATCTCTCAATATGGCTGCAATAATTATACTCTGCGATTAAAACAAAGGTAATACTAGTTTTTAATCAAAGAACTCTACCAGACATAAGATAAAGCAAAGGTAAAACTAGCTTTCATCTCTCAATATGGCTGTGACAATTAGACTCTACGATTAAAACGAAGGTAATACTAGTTTTTAATCAAAGAACTCTACCAGACATAAGATAAGACAAATGCAAAACTAGCTTTCATCTCTCAATATGTCAGCGACAGATTCTTTTTCAAGTTACATATACAGTCACTAAAAAGGATTCTTTTCTGCTATTAGGAGGTCAGCTATACTTTCCCCTACAATAGGAGGGCGACCAACCATAAATTCTCAAGCTCGAGCAGTCACAGCGATCCTACCTTGCTCTACCAAAATAGGTCGAGAACCTAATTCCGTTTCCATAGAGTACATATAGTTTCCTTGATCTATATCAGCTCTACAAACAAATCATTTATTCGACAAATAGTCATGTAAGGTATCCCTCTCTAATTCGAGCCTTCTAATTTCCTTAACGAAATAGGCAATTACTGCCATTAACATCTTTGAGCGCGATGCCTTCGGCATAACCATCTTTAAAAATTATCTCTTGTCGTTTGAAGGCACTCTTTCAACCTTTTATGCCGTGCTTCTTGCCATTCCATTTAACTATCTGCATGGGACATAAATTCAATGCTCTCCTTCGCCTTCTCATCAGCTTTAGCTGATTCATCGTCCTTAATTCCGCCACCTGAGCACAAAGTTCCTCAAGCTCCTTATCTAAATCTTCCCCATCAGGAGATTTCTTTAACGGTTTATCTTTTTTCTTTATCAAGATCTCCTTACCTCTGATAACCCGCTTTAACTCTTGTTCCTTGGCGAGAGCAACGTCCAACTTACCTTAGAACTCCCTTAACCGCTCATTTCCTTTTTATACATGACCTTGAGCTTGAGCTACATTTTCATCTAGCTTTCTGATTCGAATTGATAGGCTAACCACATCCCCTTGAACAAGGGATACCTTGGTATCACCTTTATTCTTCCTCAAGCGCTCTCCAACCTCAGCATTTTTGGCACGCAAATTGGCCTGAGCCAAATCGGCCTTCAACCGTGCCACCATCTCATTCATCTCATCACATTTTCTTTGCACCAACCGGAACTCTATATCTTTAGCAAGCAAAGCTACAGTCAACTGCCCAACTGCAATTTCAAAGTTAGATAGGTCATCTCGAGCTCTCTTCAGCTCGCTATCTTTCTCAACTATTTTCTTCTTCAATTGCTCCAGTTTGCGTCTTGTACTTACTAGATCAGCTCGAGTATGCTCTTGTTTGTTCGTTTTAATGATCATTTGGTCCTTCGGACTGGTCACAACATGGCGTAACTCTATCTTTAACATTTTTAACACCTGTATACGGTTTCTAACACCTGTATACGGTATCGGGCCATGTCAGCCTCCCTACTCTTTACCATTAGCGTATCATTCTGGCTTTTAAGTTTTGCTACCTTTTCTTTCATCTCTGCGAGCTCTTTTTTCCTTTTACTAATTTCTGCATCCTTCCCCTTGATCTTTCGAGTGAGGTTATTAACGGTTTGAGTTGTCTCAACGAACTTAAAAAATACCTTTACATGTTGATCTTCCATATCTTCATGTACCTCTCTCATTCTATCAAATTCCGCAGCAAACTCTTGGTTACATTGGCGTGTCTCTTCTTCGCTCAAATGAGCTTACTCCAATTTGACCTATTTGTCATAGATATAATATATCAAGTTCGATTCAGGACATTCACTCAATATATACATCTTATTTCTAACAAAATTTCTATTTTTTGACATCTACGGTGTGAAACTACTTCTAAGCTTAAGGTCGAAGTATAATCCCAATTTGATGAACAATAAAATATACTTCCAATTCTAAGGTACACATTCTCTATATTATAAACTTTTTCAACACTTTGATATTATCTATATAGAGTTGAGTACCATTGCCCCTAAACTGTTAGCAAGTTTTTGGTCTATCTCTACGCTCTTATTTTTACTTTGTAGCACTAGAGTAATGAAGCATACAAGTCAAATATTTCTTGCTTTTTTCTAGCCTGTAGCTCTGCTTGCGAAGAGAGCAGAGACACTAAGGCATTTTTCTCCTTAACGAGCTCATTTTCTAATTCTTTAATTCTGAGGCGCATGTCCTTAAGTTTCTATAACAAAGTTTACAAGCACATCTTAGCCTACAAAAGTCTATCCAACAAACAATGTTCCATAAGATTACAACATTTTAAACCCTTCATAATCACACAATCATAGAGTCAACATTCTATTATGCTTTTTCCTTTTCCTCTGGACGCTCATTATCGTCCTCTTGGTTATCTCACACCGTTTGGGGAGAGACACCATCTAACCCGTCTACGAGTCCAGCCGCGACATCTTCCACCTCATCATCTTCCTCCTCCTTAACATAGGTGTCCGCCATAATATCGTTTACCTTAGTTTTGGAGTACCCTATTTTTAGAAGGTGGTTCCCAAGTCTACGCTGGATTACCACCTCCTCCAGGATCTTTCATGCTTCCGCTGTCAGCTCATTTATCTCCCCCTCTTGCGCAACTTTCACAAAGTCCAATCATTTCCCCTCCCTAGCCAATTCAGTTTTCAAACAAGGTACCTTCTTCTCGAGCTCAGCCTTTCCCCTTTCGAGCTTAACTTTTTCCTCCTCCATCCCGAGGCAGATCCCCTTCATCAGACGAGCAGCCTACAGAAAAAAAATACAATCATCGGCCAAATTTTTTAGCTCGAACTACAAAATTGAATTCAGCAAATGTTCAAATCGTCGAACTTTCCATTTTGCTCATCTCCTCCTCACCATTGTGGGTTGCAAGCCTCGCCTTTTCCTCCACTATTTTCAACTCGCCTTCCTAACCAGGTCGATTCTCCACGACCTTCGCCCCAATCAGTTTAGAAGGACCTACCATTATCCTTTTTGCCTTTCCCTCGACCTGACCACTCCCTGTGGTATCGAAGGTCAAACCACGTTTCAACATCCGCTTCTTTGGAAATGCCCGAACTAACTTTCTTGACGTAATAGACTCAGGCACATCTGCAAAATCTACTCTAGAGGCCTTTGGCGAAATCACATGCCTCTCTCCATTAGCTCTCCTCTTCTTGTTGCCACCAACACCCGTTATTAACCTCATTGCTTAAGACTTTGAATCTACTCAGACCTGCTATTAGCTCGCTTCTTTTTACTAATGCCGATTTCGGTCAGCACAGCCCCGAGCTCGGTCCCTTCCTGAATAATAGTGTTTAACAGGGACTTCTTCCTCTTCACCTTCGACATAGAACCTGTCAAACCACAATGTATTATCAATAACCGAACAACATATGATTTTAACATTTCAATATTATACATTATTATGCTTACTTTGTTTCATAGTTCTACATAGAAGTTTTGTGGGTTCTTCATCATCTCTCTGAAGGGTCTCTGAAGGCAATCACCCTTCACCCATATCACATTATCGTTCCACATTCGACCTGTTGAATTCAGATTGAAGAAAAGAGGTCAAATCTATCTCGTAAAAAAGTATGCCCCTCCACTTGCAGAATAGTTTTTCACACCATAAAACTGCAAGACATCTTCAGGAGATATCCTCCTTTCAACCTCATCCTTTTCCCATAACTTATTCAAAAATTCACAGACATTTATTACCTCCCACATATTCCCCTTCAGCTGAACAGGACATGCCTCAATGATATTCATAATATCTTTTGCAAGATTGTTAAGGGGCAGACTCAACCCGTATTCTAATTGAGACAGGTAACACAAAAAACTCTCTTTCAAGTTGCCCTAGACATTTCTACCATAATAATATAAGGATATAGATTCGTCTTACCCTCTATCTAGTTTTTCCTTCTCCAGATCAGTCAACAAAAAGAAATGCTACTCCCTAGATCCTAAAATACAACTTCTAAACTGCCTACCGACGTGTTCTGCAAAATTACCCCATCTTCCCCCTTTAGAAGCTTTGGCTTTATAAAACTCTCAAAACACATAAGAATTCGGAGGATGGGATACCAATTTTCCTGGGAAATCTGGAAATTGAACAACTCCTACTTCATCCTCCATATTAGATACTATATTCTCGGACTTAGCCGATCGACCAAAGGTCGACGCCTCATTAACAGGTGAAGTCTCCATATCAACTACAACTCTATAGTAGATTTGGTTCTATACAAAACTCTTCACGATCGGTCTACATACAGGTTTAGGTATTCTATCATTATCTTTTACATATACATCACTTAGATACGTATATCATTTGTATATCTTTTTACAAATATATCTAACACATTTTTATAGATTGCTATAAATAGTAATTTTTAAATTTAATACCACCAAAATTGATTTCCAAAAGAAACACATTCACAGTATCACAAATCATCAACTAACCTTCTATGCCGGAACACAAATCTGACGTAGTGCCAAATCCTTCCCTCACAATGGTACTATATAACCACCTTCGTGACTCAGTCTCTGTAACTCTCTCTCACTTTGATTGCTGATCACTCTCAATTAATTTCTCACGAAATTCTCTGCTATTTTTTCAATTTCCTTTCGCATTGCTCTTCAAGTTTTTAAAAGTTGATAAATGTTTGAATGAAGAAGATGAAGTATTATTTATATTTTTTCTTTCTAACTGCTGGCAATTATTGGGCCTCATACGAGCCGCCCTCGGTTTTGGAACCGAGGCATCACTTCCACAATTAATGTCAGACGTCTTGCACCTTTTCGGTGAAACACCTTCCCATCATTGCCCTCTGCCCTATATTTTAATTTATTTTCATCTATCTTTCCCAAATCTTCCTCTGACCTCACAACACTCATGATGACTCAACACTTACATGCAATCAAACTTTCTCTGCAATCACACCAGAGGCAAAATCAAAAGTTGTATGCTTTTTCTATTTTTGCTTCTTCTACTTATAAAAGTGCTGATGTCATTTTTAAAGCTCTCAACATTTCAAAAAGATTTAAAATTCATTTTTCACAACAGTCGTAAATAACATTCACAACAAAAGACGACATATTTAAGCTTCATTCTCATTACATTTCTTTGGCAGTTATTCGAACTCGTACAATTTACTCCCTTAAATATAATTACACCTAAAAAAATTCCAAATCTCCTGGGGAGCCACGCTTGATCAGTTCGCCTCCCGTAATCCTTATATCTTCGAACTCAATCTCTTCTTCATTAATTAATCTTATAGCCTCTTTTTGAGCAAAGGGTTCCACAATCACTTCCTGGAATAGCTCATCGTAAAAGCAACGTTCGTACTCAACTTCCCTAGCCATCTAGTCTAAACCTTCAAACTAATACTCAGTCACTGGCAAGTCAGCATCATAATCTAACAAGCCAAAAATATGTTCCCACACTTTAGTTATCTTTACCGCCAACCGTTCCTTAGTGGTATAACGAATTCTCTCAGATCAAGTACACACAATTTTTATTTTCTTCCACCTGTTTAAAATCTCATTTTCCTCTTGCTATGCAGTTTTCTAGATTACTTTAAATCCCAACAATTCATTTTTATATTCTGTTCTTTCACAACAGAAACCCTAGTATCCTGAGTGAAATTTATTTGAACTTATCTATCCACATCGACCTCAAATAATTTGGCCTACTCCATCTCGAGCTTATTTTTGTCAAATCTAATATTTTGAAATGACCTTCCTGAGCTTGATTTTCCAAATCTTACATATCATAAATCTTCTACAGTTATCTCTCCCAATAATTCTAGGTTATTTAGTTCGAAAACGAATTCTTACACATCTTTTAGGTTACAAACACATATTTACAGCTCGATTATTATAAGATACTTTGTATGTCCAGTCTAATATAACAAATTTCATCTTCTATTCGTAAATCTTCAAATTATTCATAGCTCGATTTTAATCACTATGGTATCCTACTCGCAGCCTTCGACCTCCTTACTCAAAGTCCACTTCGTATCCAACTCGAATATATTAAAGACTATTTCGACTTAGAATCAAGCCCCTCAAGGAACTCTTATAGTCAAAGCCTCGACAGCAGATAAACCGTTGAGAACAGATCAACACATAATAGCAGATAAACCTTCAAGAACGGATCAACACATAATAGCAGATACCCTTCGACCGAACGTTCGAATAGTTAAAGTGTGATGAGATTAGTAGTCAGCTCAAACGGATTGGATGTCACATTAATTGGTCTCTCAGCTACAGTGATAGGGATGTCCGTAATAAATGCCACCGCTGGAAAACCCGTACAGTAATCATATAGCCTAGCCCACTCTTGGTGACTCCGCTTCTTATGTCTCTATAAATATGAGGGAGGGGAAACTAAGAGGGGGTTAGAAAAAAAATCCTTACCAAACCCTATGCCTTTTACCTTCTACCACTTACAAACTATATTCGATCTTTATTATTACTCATCAGTAATAGAATCAAAGTTTAAAAATCCTCATCAGGGGTTGTAGATAGTCACATTCGGGCCTCTACGCAAGTATTTATCTCTAATTAGTCTCTTTTTAGGCTATATACTTGCACATCTTTGATGAGAGCCATATTCGCTTCTCAACGAAGATCAGGTCCCTAAAATTGGCACCGTCTGTGCTTCCCACACTATCAGTTACCTCGTTTTTGTTACCTTCCTTTCTTTCCTACCATTTACCGCTCCTTTTCAATGGCCCCTTTCTGCCATGCCAACTCAACTCAGGCAGGCAACTCCATTGATGGAGTTGCCGTTCAAGTCACTTTACTATCTCAGCAAATTGCTCAAGCAGAAGAGCGCCATCAGGATCAACTCACCCAGGAATGAGAAAATCACTGCCAGGCACTGGAAACCAAACGGAATCGCCGGGCAGACGACGAAAATAGACAGAATCGAGCAATCGATGAGCTACGCAACACAGTCCGAGAACTTCAACAGTTAGAACTCTTGGAACCCGCTCGTCAGTCCTAGGTACCAGATCAATCGCGCGTATCTACCCGCTCCTGGCTTGGACCCTCAACAGACCTCGAGTTACCCCCAGCTCCCATCGGTGCTGAAGGTATTCCCCGTACTATTCCCCCCACTGGTTCTATCCACCTCGGAATCCACCCCACAGAAGACTCTTCTGACTCCACCCTCGATTCATCAAGACACCCTCGGCCTGTCAAAGACCGATTCGGCGAGCGCCGTCCCGCTCGAGACTGAATCGGGGAGTGCAGTGCTGAATATATGCCACACATTCGACCCTGCAACCATCGACATCACCAATCTCCCCCTCCTGCATATGTCACGCAACAAGACTTTGAACACAAGGTACAACCCGTTATTTACTTCAGCACAATCCTAACCTTAAACTCATGGAGCCACCTCAACAATCCCATTTGTGCCACCCTACTCGCCATCGACATACCCCCTAATTTTCGTGCCCCCAAACTCAGCAAATATCGCAATACAGACCCCAAAACCCACATTTTCAAATTTCAAAACTCACTAAGCCTTTACGCTATTGCCGACTACCTGTTATGTCGACTTTTCCCAACTAGCCTTACTAAAAAACCACATCGATGGTATCACAATCTCCCAAATGGCTTGATACGAAGCTTCGAGCAACTCACGCAGTTCTTCATCTCCCAGTTTGCCTTCAACAAAGACAGAGAAGTCAGAGTTGACGCATTATTTAATTTTAGAAAGTCAAGCACAGAGACCCTCGAAGCCTTCACAAAGCGATTCCTCGATGAGTCACAGAAAATAGAGAACCTCGACTGTGCAAATGCTATCCTCGTATATTCAAATGCTCTGCCTGATCATAGTCGAGTAAAAGGGCACCTCGTCCTCTATAAACCCAAAGCACTCGAGGAGATGCTCTCAAAGGTCAACGGCTATATCGATCTCGAAAGACTCCAAGAATCTCGTAAACATACCCAACCTTCGAACACTACCCATTTCAACAAACCGCGACAGCATTCGCATCCCACTCCACCACCCTTGATCGCTCCTGTCTCACAGGAGACTGGGAGCCACAAATGCCCTTATACCGACAGTAGTGCTGAAGCTCGCAAGAAGTGATCAAAGCCTATCTTGCCTACACTCACCGTCCCCCTCAGTACCCTCTTACCGCACATTCTGGCAGACCCCATATGGCGCATCCCTCTCCCAATTGAAGTCAGACCCGGGGAGCCTTATTGTGCCAATCACAAATGCAATTGTCACCATACGAACAAATGCTTTGCCCTCCAACGTTCTCTCAAACTCATCCTCCGAGCAAGACGTCTGCACCAGTACGTTGCCGACCTTCCCAATTATCTCGATGGGTCTTACCTCTAATCCCTCTCCACCCCTATTGCTGACCCAGCCGTGGTACATATCTACCGATCATATTTTATCGAAGTCAACAATATAGACAGTGGTCGTTCGCTTAGCAAACGAAAGCGCATCGGCGAATGTTACAAACTTTCTTACCAAGAAAAATTCCCTACCCTACTGCCAGAATGCAGCCGTCACCCTCGTCTCGAGGGTATTTCTTTCATCAATTATGACACGTCACACATCCATTTCCCTCATTCCGATCCTCTGGTCATTATGATTAAGATTGAGAATATTATCCTTCACACAATGCTCATCGACATAGGAAGTGCAGTTGACGTCCTATTTCTATCCACCGTTGAAAAAATACAGAAAACTGAACACATTACCCCAGCCAACGTCGACTTAAAAAGATTCAATGGGACTACCGAAGTCGCCATCGGTCGTATCAGCCTACCTGTCACCAGAGAACCCCTTACCCTTCAAACCAGCTTCCTTGTCATCGACAAGAAATCCGAATACCTCAGTATACTCGGCCGGAACTGGCTCCATGGTATGCGAGCTATACCCTCGACCTATCACCTAACCCTTCGTTTTGCAACTCCCGAGGGTACGTGGAACCTCAAAGGATCTCAACGTCTCGCCCGCTCATGCGAGCACCCAGAAATTGACCAGACCAGAAAACTTGTCTGACGCCCATAACAATCACTGCATATTTCTATCCCATCGACTTCGACTGAAACCACCCCCCATATCGAGCCTACTGTTTATATCGAACTCGACGGCCCTGGTCGAGGAACATTCATTGGAACTTTTCTCAGCGAGGCTGAACGCCTCAAGCTTACAGATTTCCTTCGAGCAAACACGGATATCTTTGCTTGGACATTTCAGGAGATGCCTGGTGTCGACCTCAACCTGGCATGCCATCGCCTCGATCTCATTTCCAATTCCATGGCAGTCAAACGAAAGAAGCGTACCCTGGCACCACGACTTCGAGAAGCGGTTAACCTCGAAGTAGACAAGCTTATAACCGCGGGCTTTATCTGAGAAGTCAAGTACGTTGATTGTATATCAAACATTGTACCAGTTCCTAAGAAGAATGGAAAGATCCGAATCTACGTCGACTTCACCGACCTCAATAAACACACACCGAAGGACAGTTTCCCACTACCGACCATTTCAGCACTCTTTGATGCCACTGCTGGACACGAGCGCCTATCCATGATGGACGCAGCTTCGGGTTACAATCAGGTACCCCTCTTCCTAGAAGATCAACTTAAAACTTCCTTCATAACTGAACAAGGCCTTTATTGTTTTAATGTCATGCCCTTCGGCCTTACAAATGTGAGTGTCACTTACCAGCGCCTCGTCACAACTATGTTTAAACCCCTGCTTGGCAAGTCAATTGAAGTCTACATCGACAACATATTATGCAAGAGTATACAAAAACAAACCTACATTCACAACCTGACCAACATCTTCTCAATACTTAACACCTATAAAATGAAACTCAACCCAGAGAAGTGCCAGTTTTGCGTCTCATCCGAAAAATTCTTGGGCCTTCTTATCAGTAAGCGTGGCATCGAAATCGACCCCACCCATATTCGAGCCCTCATTGACATGCCCTCACCTACAACAAAGAGAGACGTCCAAAAGGTGGCTGGCAGGATAGCAGCCCTTAACCGTTTTATTTCCAAGTCCTCCGATAGATGTGCTTGGCTCTTCTCCCTCTTATGCAGTCAGGGCGCCCATAAAATAAGAAAGAAAAACAACCCTGAGATCAATTGGACCACTGAGTGCGAAGACGCCTTTCTCAAACTCAAAACTTATCTTGGCAGCCCACCTACCATCAGTACCCCCATCGAAGGTGAAACACTCTCCTTATATCTCGTTGCCACAGAAACTTCAATTAGTTCCGTACTCATTCGCCTTGATTCCAACATCGAAAAACCCGTGTATTTCATCAATAAAACTCTAACCCCTACCGAAACCCGTTATTCCAAACTTGAGCGATTGCTCCTGATACTTGTTTATTCAGCCCGCAAGCTCAAACCATATTTTCAGTGCCACCCTATTCGTGTCATCACGAGTTACCCTATTCGCGAAGTACTTAATAAAAAAAAAATCCAGACGAGTACAACAATGGTCTGTATACCTTGGCGTGCACGACATAACCTTCGAGAAGCAAATATCTCAGAAAGGCCAAGCAGTAGCAGATTTCCTCGCCGACTTCCCAGTCAAAGATTGTAACTGGGAAGAACACGAAGACGATCTACCAGAAGATCAACCTGAAGTTGTAGATCCAGGGGACCCCCTTACCGGTTGGCATTTATTCACAGATGGCTCCGCAGGAGCCAATAGTTCAGGAATTGGTATTGTCTTGGTCACACCGACTAATAAACGAATAGAGAAAACAGTTAAACTTTCCTTTGAATATTCCAATAATGAAGCAGAGTATGAAGCACTGATCGATGGTCTCGACTTCGCACTCGATCTCGGCATTCCCAAACTCGTAGTCTTTACATATTCCCAGCTCATTCAGAGATATTACTCAGGAGAAAATCAAGCTAACGGTCGCATGGCTGACTACGCTTTACTTATGCGACAGCGCATGGACCAATTTCCCGAAAAATCAACAATTACCCATTATCCTCGAGGAGAAAACAGATATGCCAATGCCCTCACCTACATAGCAGCTATGCTGGGGCAGACAGAATCTCAAACCCTCCACATTGAAGTACTCGAACGCCCAAGTATCGACCAGATGGAATTTAATGCCATCAATACTGGGGGCGAGAGTCTCGATTTAGATGATTGGCAAACACCATTCCTTCGTTACCTTACCAACGCCACCCTTCCCGATGATCCCAAAGCCAGACGTTAACTGTTAGAAAACTGCCACAGATACACTATCCATAACAATGAACTATATCACAAATCTCCAAATGACGTCCTCCTTTGATGTATATCCAATACCGAAGCCTCTCGAATCTTAGTAGAGCTTCACGAAGGTACCTGTGGTGCTCACACCGCTGGTCGATCTTTGGCCCTTCGAGCTGTAACCCAAGGATTGTTTTGGCCAGATATGAGAAAATAAGCTTCAGAATATGCAACACATTGTGACAAATGCCGGCGTCATGCTCATGACATCCATTGCCCCTCTTGAGATCTTCAGGTCAGCCAAGTTTCTTGACCATTCAAAAAATGGGCCATCGATCTCATTGGTCCGTTTCCGAAAGCTTCGGGTAGCAGAGAAAACGTCATTGTTGCCACTGATTACTTTACCAAATGGTCGAAGCTGTTCCCTTATGCCGAACCAGAGATGAGGAAGTTATCAAGTTTTTATGGGAAAACATCCTCACTCGCTTCGGCTACACCTACATGATTCGGTACGATAATGGTCCCCAGTTCGTTGACACTAAAGTAAGGAATTTCCTCAAAAAACATAACATTATTCTCTCGCCCTCCACGCCTTACTACCCCCAGGGCAACGGTCAAGTAGAAGCAATTAACCAAACTATCGTTCGTGGTCTGAAGATGAGAGTCGACACAAAGAAAGGATGACGGTCAAGAGTTACAACACGTACTTTGGGCCTATCGTACAACACCAAGAAAGTCTACCGGATGCACCCCCTTCCTCCTAACATATGGAACAGAAGCAGTACTACCAACTCAGTTCGAAATACCCACTCGAGATCCTAATCTCCCAGACGAAGATAATGAGTTTGAACTCGCATGCAACATATTGTGGATCGATGAAACTAGAGACCGAGCTATGGCCAACCTGAGCCACTACTACGCATCACTTCAGAAATCTTACAATAAATGAGTTCGACCATGAAGTTTCAATGTTGGAGATCTAGTACTCTGACGTGTTAATCAGTTGACGAAGCCCGCAAATGCTGGATAATTAGCCGAATCTTGGGAAGGACCCTACATTGTCTACGATAAAACAGACAAAGGATCTTACTACTTGATGACAAAAGATGAAGAGCCTCTACCGAACTCTTAGAACACAATGCAGTTGGTCTCTTATAAAAGGCCTTACCTACAATCATGTACCACTGGTGTAATCCAGGATAATCAATAAACGGGGTTATTACACCAATACTTCGTCTCATGTTTCACTTTGAATTTCTTGGTTTAACACAAATACCATGTCAACCTTCGACCCAACTAGTACTCGAGGATGATCTCGACAATTTTTCAGTCTCTTAAATTTGAGCAAACTCGAGGGGCAAGGATGGTTGAATGAACGGACCCTCGGGGATGCATGGGAGGCAGTTCGATATTCCTTCGCTGTGGCTACGGCCTTCGAAGTACAGTCCTTTTCTTGGTCTACCCTGGGTATCATGTCCACCCTTGCCCCGACAGGTACTTGGGGGCGACCTTGAATTGCTCAAGTCTCCAAAATTCGAGCAAACTCGAGGGGCAAGAATGGTCAAAAGACCGGACCCTCGGGGATGCATTGGAGATGATTCGATATTCCTTCGTCCAGGCTCTGAAGCCGACAAAGTACAGTCCTTTTCTTGGTCTACCCTGGGTATCATGTCTACCCTTGCCCCGACAGGTACTTGGGGGCGACCTTAAATTGCTCAAGTCTCCAAAATTTGAGCAAACTCGAGGGGCAAGAATGGTCGAAAGACCGGACCCTCGGGGATGCATTGGAGGCGATTCGATATTTCCTCGTCCAGGCTCTGAAACCGACGAAGTACAATCCTTTTCTTGGTCTACCCTGGGTATCATGTCCACCCTCGCCCCGACAGATACTTGGGGGCGACCTTAAATTGCTCAAGTTTCCAACATTCGAGCAAACTCGAGGGGCAAAGATGGTTGAATGACCGGACCCTCGGGAATGCATTGGAGGCGATTCGAATGCTTCGCTGTGGCTTAGGCCTTCGAAGTTCAGCACATTTTCGGGTTTCCCCTAGGTTTCACATCCCCTCGCCCCGACTGATACTCAGGGGCGACCTGGAAATGTTTTGAGTTTTCAACATCGCTGTGGCTTTGGCCTTCGATGTCCAAAAGAACACACTGAGTTTGATCCACATTACATCCACATTCTTCATGGATCGATAATGCTACAATCATGTAAACATCAAGGAAGTATCATGCATATTATCTGTCAACGCAGCAGTCGCAGAGCAAGTCAAAGATCAATCATCAATAGTTCAAAGCAAGCAAAATCGGCAGAATAAGCATGCAAATTCTAACATTCCAAGGTTAACATAAGATAGCATGACTATTAAGGCACTACATCAGAAAGTCAGATTCAGCAGACTCAGAATGTACTTCTAAAAATACACATCAGCATGTTCAGAATTAACTACAGAAGCTCAAAGAAAAGCAGCAGCAGCACAGTTTAACATATTACAAATCACCACATGTCAGCGGAAAACGATGAACATCCCCAATACAAGTACCTCACACCGGCATGGTCTCACATTCTTGTTCCACAGACGCTCTACCATCAGCAACCTCGGCGACTTCATTCGAGACTCCGACAGCTCTACCATCAATAAGACCATTACTGGGTGATCCAAGAAGAGATGTATCTCCAACACCTTCTGTACTCCCAACTGTCTCATGAACAACGGGTAACTCTACTCCCTTCAGCTGGACCTCATCACCTTTAACAAATTCTGGAGACACAGGGTACGGTTTAAGTGTATCAGGGTCATACCCCTTTTCATCAATAAAAGTCTTCAACCACATAGTCACCTTGCATTCGCCATCGTACTGTCCCTGGAACCGCACTTTCTGATTAGCCTTCTCCCGCTCACATGCTGCAAGCTTCGTAGCCCACTCCCGCTCCAGCCTCGACCGCTGATGTTCGAGTCTCTCATCATAAGATTCGGTAAGAACCTCAAGGTCATGCTTCTACTTCTTCACCTCAGACACCAATGATGCCTCCGTCCCCTGGGAAAGATCAAGATTTTCCCTTGCTTGCCGCAACTTCGCTTTTACCGACTTCATAGCCTTGCTGCACGTTCGTACCCAAACATCTGTCTGCTAAAATATTTAATCAGTCAGTGAACCTCGAAACTCAAAGAATTCGAAAGACATTTTAGAAAATTATAATAAGGAGCAGTATATAGTTACCTGAAACATGTACCTCTTTACTTCCTTCGACGCCTCGTCTGGGTCGTTCTCCCAGAGTTCGACCATCGAAGATTGCTTAGCGATAGCCTGCTCCTGTCGTTCTGCCTCTGTCATTTCTTCATCCTATTCCTGTGTATTGTCCTTCCCCAGTGCCCAATGCCTCTTGCGTTGGCCTTCCTTCGATTACTGTAATTTCGGGGCTTCGGGAGCAGCACGACTCTTCCCTTTCTCAACATGAGCCGATACTGGCCTTGGCCTTAAACTCAAAGCCTCGATAGCCACTTTGGGCACCGCGCCCACTTGCTTCGACCCCTTGCGAGGTCTCAGTACAAACTGATAGTTCCTCGGTAGCTCCTCTCCCCCCATTTCTTTTGGCCTCTTGGAAGAACCTTTACTTCTTTTTCTCTTTGCTAGCTTCGGCGTAGTGGGTACGCTTCGAAGCAGGGAATCAACCTTCTTCCTCCTCTGCCTCTTGATTTTGAGACTATCAAACACCAAATTTACCCAGTCTTCACTAGCCTTGAGAAGATTATCAATGTAATTCACCGGATTATCCCAAGTCAAACTTCCCAGACCTGCAATAGTAAAACAAAATAAAGTTATAACTTATTTCAGAAACACATCAACAACAAACCCTTCAACAACAAACTTACTTTCATTATATACCCTATGATGCAATTTATATGGATCATCCTTGTCTACATTCTCGAAGTTACCTCTCACTATCAACAAATCTTTATTCCACCCTCAACCCGTCGAGCACAAATCAACGAACCAAGGTTTCTCCGGGTGACATTGGATGTAATAGGTCCCTGGGTTCTGACTCGCCTTCCTCGAGTAAAATGTAACAATATCAAACCACTTAATCAAATTTCAACCCTCACCATCCAATTTTAGATTCATCCCCTTTATCACCTTCATCATCTGATAAAAATTCCCATTCATTTGCACTGGAGCCACCTCTCAAAAATTCAGAATTTCTTTCACCAGCCTTCGGAGCAGTAACTCTATCCCCAATTGAATCTGGCCCCTATAACCCATAATCTCACTCCCAGGATTCGATTTAAAGGTCAATCCTTCCCCTGCAATACTCAAAAATACCCCTACCACCCCAAACTCAAAACAACTTCACAAAACAAAACAGAAACTACAAAAAATAATGCCAAAACATTCACAACATCTGCTCGCCGCATGTTCCTCCTCGATGATCTCCTCTACACAGACAAGGCTTTCGTAAAACACGGCCTCAATTGCTCCCAGAGATAGGCGTACAGTTCACCATTGATGAACTTCTCTGGCCTCTCGTCCACAAGATCCGCATGTCCCAATTCAGATTATGTTGTCCAAAAAACCTCATGTGCAGCTCCGCCATTTTCCGCTCCACACGACGATCACGGGCAAACCCCATCCTCTTCTGATAACGAGTATTGGGCGGGCTATCCATTCAGATATTCAGAATGAAGAACAGAGCAATGTTGAAGATGGAAGAAGATACAGAATCTTGCACAAGAACTAATTTTTATAGCCTTCACCCCATTTATTACCTTTTACCCACCTAGACCTCTTAATTACCCCCACCCACTTTATAATTTTTCTGGAAACCAATGGTCAAACAAGAACATGTTCCAAGACAATAGTTTTCTCAGCAAACGTCTCTCTACCTGGCTTCGTGACCCTTGCTGAGAGGGGGCGAATGTGTTAGCCTGCTCGTAGCCTTCGACCTCCTCACTCGAAGCCCACTTCGTATCCTACTCGAACATATCGAAGACTATTTCGACTCAGAATCAACCCCTCAAGGAATTCTTGTAGTCGAAGCCTCGACAGCAGATAAACCTTCAAGAACAGATCAACACATAATAAGAGATAAACCTTTGAGAACGGATGAACACATAATTACAGATACCCATCGATTGAACGTTCGAATAGCAGAAGTGTGATGAGACTAGCAGTCAGCTCAAAGGGATTGGACGGCGCATTAATTGGTCTCTCAGCTACAGTGACCGAGATGTCCGTAATAAATGCCGCCGCTGGAAAACCCGGATAGTAATCATGTAGCCTGTCCCACTCTTGGTGACTCAGCCTCTTATGTCTCTATAAATAAGAGAGAAGGGAAACCAAGACGGGGTTAAAAAAAAAATCCTCACCAAACCCTATGCTTTTTACCTTCGACCACTTACAAACTGTATTCGATCTTTATTATTGCTCATCAGTAATAGAATCACAGTTTAAAAATCCTCATCAGAGGTAGTAGAGAGTCACATTCGGGCCTCTACGCAAGTATTTGTCTCTAATTAGTCTATTTTTAGGCCATATACTTGTACATCTTTGATGAGAGGTTGACCTCCATGTTGTAAAAACCATCTTTGCTTCTTAACGAAGATCAGGCCCCTACAATCACAAGAGTTAATTTATATATCATCACAGAGTTTGAATAAACAAAATTTATTAAGCTCGAATATAATTATAGGTACTTTACAGGTAGCAAATCTTTTAGGCACTTTACAAATAACAAGTCTTTCAGGTACTCTAAAATTAGATAACAAGTCTTACAGGTATTCCAAAATAATAAATCTTTCAGTTTATCTAAATTCAGTGATGTTTCACTCCAAGAATCTTTTGATGCAAAATAGGTATTGGAAATCACCAGACGTCCTTCTACCTTCACATCAACTTTCTCTGACCAGAAACTGGGTTTGGAGAAAGTCTGGACTTAAAAGCAGAAGAGTCTGTGCTTGAACCAACTCTTCAAGCAGAAGGTCTTCTTAGTGCCAAGACATGATGATGGTATAAAAACAGACTTCCATTCTCCGTCTCCCTTCTTTACTACCACTATCGCCTCCTCTATAACTGCCACCATCAGGGAGTTGGTAAAGATTAAGAGAGCCCGACCATAGAATCTAATCCTACGCAAGATATTCGCGAAACTGCCACGTAGTTACTCCGATCCCCGCATCTGTCTCCTCAACCTTGTATTTTACAAGGATCCGAAGATACCTCCAACGTTGCTTGCATGCCAAGACAACATAATAAAATCTCTACATACAGTAAAAATCTTCTTCAGCTTCAGCTGCTTCTTCTTCTGACATACCCTGATATATCAGTGGAACAGGAATGGGGGCAGGCATCTCCAATGATTGATCACTGAAATATCTCGACTTAAACTTCTACATCTCAGTAGAGACTCTCTCTTCATAAACCATTCTCTGGGTCTTCACCATTGTCAATCTAGATTTTCAAATTTTTTGGTAATAAACAACGTACTTTACCACAATCCTCACTACATGTACTATTTATATAACCCTAATATTTAATATGCAGGTACGTTTCACAAGCGTCATCATTCAAAATAGACGAAACTCTCAAAACCTCAAGCATCGCGTACATCAATATTCCCATCATCATTCAATGCACAAACATCTTCACCATAAAAATATACATATTTTCCATACAGTTTAATCCACATTAATACATCCTTCCTTTTCAGCTTCCAAAGCCCATTTACCCATAAATTCTTTCTCAACAAAAGCTACTCGTGACTTTAGTTGCGAGGGGGCAATTGTAGGGAACTATCCCTCTATCTAACCCAATTTGAACTATTTCTAATTCAAACTACCTCCATATCCGACTCACGCATCTTACACATGACATAAACAGTAAATATTGACACCTGCACCACGAACTGATAAAGAACGTGGGTCGAGCACAAATGAAAAACATAAACAAGTCAAAGAAACCTGTTTCTCACAAACTCAATAGTTGCTCAGTCAATCGCTACTTATTATATTGTTCGGAGAACATGCTTCAGTTCGATAAAGAACTGCAGATAGGGCCTCTATAAAGAAAGGTTCTAGAAGAGACAAGGACCAGAAAAATATACGATAAATCACCAGGAAAACTATATTTCCTAGATTCTTAAACACCAA
Source organism: Kingdonia uniflora (assembly GCA_014058105.1). Lineage (NCBI taxonomy): Eukaryota > Viridiplantae > Streptophyta > Magnoliopsida > Ranunculales > Circaeasteraceae > Kingdonia > Kingdonia uniflora. The sequence continues at coordinate 4,005,333 of JACGCM010000622.1, forward strand.
AATTCTTATTTGCAAGATCAAGTCATAAGTAGTGATTGACTGAGCAATTCACTCTTGGGATTAGATAGCAGATTTGCCGCTTTGTAAGATTATTCAAGATTATAGCAGGTTCAGCACACACTATGTTGCCCAAGCCTTGGTTAATGGTTCATGGGAGGTAACTAATGAATTATCTTCTGCTTTAGATGGTGCTGACATTAATCTGCTTAGTATTATCCCAAATATGAACTTGGAACACAGTTGTATATGGAAACCAGATTATAAGGAATATTCTCATCCAACTTAGCCTTTGAACAATTCAAAGAGAAAAAACTTAAGGTGTTGCTGTATGGATAGGTTTGGAAGAATATCACACAACCTAAAATTTCTTATTTTGGGTGGAGATTGTATAATGGTGCTCTACCAATAGATGAGGAACTCAAGAAAAGAAGCGTAACCTCAAGTTGTCACCAATTGTGAAGCATATGAAGAAACCACATCTTACCTCTTTAACGACTATAGCATAGCCAAGAAAATCAGACAGTAGGGATCTGTTCAGTTTCACTAATCAACCAAATACATAAAAAGAAGTTCTTCTACAAGCTAGACAAACCAGTCCTTCAATTTAAGATCTCTGTAAGGTTATTTTTCTTGATTTCTCAATTGAAAGCAAGGAATGAAGTGGTGCTTGATAATGCTCCTTCTAGAATACAAAGATTACAAAGAAAAATACTCAATGAAGTGTCTTTGTTATTATGATAGTATGTAATTTTGGACCTGTTGTGAACTAACTTTTTGTAAGTGTGCTCTCTCTCAATCAGGTGGAATACTAATGCAAAGGACATACATTTATTCCTAAACAGTCCAAACATGATATACTTGATCACAAAAGGCAACAATAGCACTTAGTTCGAAGTAGCTTCTAAGTCCAGGTCTACAAATCATTCCATAATTCCTAAGAATTTCATATTGCGGCCAACGAATCTACATAAGGTAAGAATTGTGTTATAGAGTTATTTTGTCATAGTACAATCAACAAACAGATGATCACATTCTCATAAGAATACCTGAATTCTGTGAGTAGTAAACTTAAGTTATAATATGATGTTTACATATAATGGAAGTTGATGATCAACATCTTGGTTGTAAAACTCATGCCTTAGACTATATATATCCACTCAAAACTTGAGCAATCAGAAGAAAAACATAGTAGTTGTAACAACATACTCATTTGTTACTGATATTTGTGATAGTACATGAACTTTAATAGTGGCAAAGTATATGACTAGCTGATTTTATGGCTCAAATTAGGGTACAATAATTTTGTGTTATGATCTTTATCAACATGCTTAAACTAAGATAAAAAGATGCCACCTTCCATTTCTAGGTCATGATATTTATGCTTTTAACACTGTAGGTGGTTGGATAAGCTATTATATTTCTCCTATTATAAACTTCCACTGTGAAAGACACTTACATATTATTTTAAGTTACTCATTTCCTAGAAATTTGATCCAATTGGTACCCTATTAAGGAGTATAAAGTTGCACTTAATAAAATTAAACCTTGCTTTCTTAAGTATAACTTGATTGACTGTAGGTGAGAAATCATTCGCACTCTCAGGCAAAGTTGTCCAAATGATTCCAAATTAAAGTTTTAGCATTGGTACACTGCATGTATATCTTGAGGCTAAAATTACTTCTTGATAGTCTAATACTTAAATGTCGTACCTTATTTACCAGGACTATTTACTAGATTATTGATTGACCTCTCCAAAGTTTGATCAAAGTACCTGGAGTCAAAAGTTTTACATATTTATGTATTTTATCATTATGAGCTTAAGTATTCGTGCGTAGCACGGGCTTATAGCCTAGTCTATTATACATTAGAGAACGGTGTTTTTTAAATAGACAAATTTTCCATTGTCTTAAAGATAGAGGGGCTGAGATTTGTGAGAAAAAGGGAGATGGACGACCTAGATTACTTCTACTCTCATACTTAGGGGTACTTTCGACATTGTCTCTCTCTCCTATTAAAGCTAGCCCGACTCTTCTTCTTTCAAGTACCCAAACTCTTCATCATCTCTCCATCTCTCCAGATTCTTCTTCTTCTCTCCATCTCTCTGCTTCCCCATCTCCACAATGCCACTAGGTACTTATCTCTATCTCTCTCTCTCTATCTTTTTTTTTCCCTCTCTCTTTACTCTGTTGTTGTCTAGATTCATTTTCCCTCTCTCTTTACTTACTATTTTGATCGCCATTGTTTTTAAGTTTGATTGCACTTTTGCTTGCTATTTTGATTGCTGTTGCTGTTGCTGTTTGATTGGTACTTATCTATCTCTCTATCTCTTTCCCTCTCTCTTTACTCTATTGCTGTTGTAAGTCTCTTTTATAGCTTATGCCCTGTTTGTTATTTATTATTATGTTGTGTTTACTGTTTGATAATTTGTTCATGAGAAACTTGTTACTTTAACAAATCACCTTCAACTCATCGATATTGTTTCGATCATCACATGGTGTTCCATGTTAAGAATTTGGGTAATCCTCTGAAGCAAACATGTCATACAAACAAATAAACAATCTACATTTGATCTACACATCAATTATCATGTACTAAAACAATTAAACCGATAAATCGAAAAGAACCCATTGTAGAAAATAGCACCGTTAAATCGAAAAGAACCCATAGTAGAAAATAACACATTTCATCAGATCACGCAAGCAAAAATAGATAATCATGAAAATTAAAGCACACCCAGTATATAGAAAATAAAGAATAAAATACTAACTATCAGGTCCTCCAAGCTGATTGACTACATGTTTAAATCTGTCATGGAGTTCTGGTGTCCATCGAAGGCGATGTTTGGGACTCTCTCTTTCCCTCTCTTTTTACTCTGTTACTGTTGTAAGTCTCTTTTCCAGCTTATTCCCTATTTGCTATTTACAGTTATGTTGTCTTTGTTGTTTGATAATTTGTTCATGAGAAACTTGGTACTTCAACAAATCACCTTCAACTCATCGACATTATTTCGATCATCACATGGAGTTCCATGCTGAGAATTTGGGTCATCCTCTAAAGCAAACATGTCATGAAAACAAATAAACAATCTGCGTTTGATCTATACATCAATTATCATATACTAAAACAATTAAATCGATAAATCGAAAAGAACCCATAGTAGAAAATATCACCGATAAATCGAAAGGAACCCATAGTAGAAAATAGTATATTTCATCAAATCATGCAAGCAAAAACAAATAATCATGAAAATTAAAGCACACCCAGTCTATAGAAAACAAGGAATGAAATACTGACTATCAGGTCCTCTGAGCTAATTGACTGCATGATCAAATCTGTCATAAAGTTCCGGTGTCCATCGAAGGCGAGGTTTGGAATCAAAATTAAGTATCACACAAGGGTCTTTATCTCCTCCTTTTTCTCCTATCATAACTATATTCATATTCATGTGGGGTTGGTTGTTATCTTCCTGAACAAGAATGGGGTCTGGGGTTTGAAAGAACCCAAACCCAGAAAAAGAGCAATGATGAGAAGAGTACATTTTCTCTCAGAAACAAAAACTCATGAATATGCAAAAAACAAACTTGACATTATTATCAGAGAGTGTGTGAGTGAAGAGTGTAAATAGAGGTGAGAGAAGTATAGAGTTCCATGTTGAGAATTTGGGTCCTCCCCTGAAGAAACTTGGCTATGAGGTTATCATGGGATTTGGGTCATCCCCTCTGTTTCATCACATGGAGTTATATTTACACTTCAGAGGCCTTAAACCTTGGTTAGTAAATATGTATAAGATATAACTTAGAATAGAGGCCAATAGAGGAAATTCTATGAGTGTTGAAGTTACAATGGTAGCTGCAGGCGAAAGCAGCTACCATTGAAGTTAGAAGCTATTTTGTCTCAGGCAAAAATATCATCGGCTTAATATATTTGAAACAGGTAAAGTGATAACAGTTGAAATTTTTTCGATGTATATCACATGAGTTACATTTCATCTTCAGTCTATCGTGGCCGAAAAGAGGCAAGGGGTGCATAGCTTAATATCATTATTAACACTAAATTAGGGTTCATACTTTGGGTGATTGCATGCAAATTCCTGGGACTACCAATTGAGTTGTGGACTCCTAAAAATTGTTATGTCTATTGGAAAAAATTGGGCATTCTAATCCAATTAGACCAGTCCACTAAGAATCAGGATTATGGATATCAGGGTTATATGCAGGTAGATATTGATCTATCACAAACTATAGGTTTTCATGTCTTACTTGATGTGGAAGGAAATATTCTCAAGCAAAAGGTTGTTCTTCATAGACCACCAAAATACTGCAATCATTGCAAGAATGTGGGGCATATCATAGCATAATTTAAAATAATACAAAGGGCTTTCAGAGCAGGAGATTAAAACCAAGGATCTAAGATTAGCAAAAAGAACAACAAGGAGCAAGCAAACCAAACCAAAAACAATAAAGCAATAGTCATTCAAGCGGAACAAATGAGAAAAAAGAATGCAGAAAGAAGTGATAACTGGTTAACAAATAAACACACTTACTTTGAACAGTTTGCACAAACAAAGAGTGGATCACCTATAATCTACTTCCCTAGAATAGAGAAACCTTCTAATCACATACATCAAATGGAAAGAATAGTTGATAGTAGGTGGTCTGTACCAAAGAATACAAGGAAATTAAATCTGGGGAGAAGCAAAGGCTGTGAAGTGTTTACAAAGTTAAAATAAATTTTAAGCCCTAAATGAGGAAGAAGACAGTACAGATGGAACAAAAAATACTAAGAATCAGGGAGATAAAAGGGAAGAATAGAAGGAGAGTGGGGAGATTAGTAACATGGCTAAGAGTAGCACAAAAGATAAAATAACAGATATATAGAAAGATACTGGTGAGCAAGTAAAGGGAATAGAAGAAAGCCAAGACTCTGAAGTAGTTAATGAGGTAAGGCAGCTCTTAGATCCTAGCTAACAGTTGGGTTGATCAAGTTAAGGAGGAGATGCAAATTGGACCAAGCCAAATATGTATTGGGGGGAAGGTTTAAACCATGGACCCTAGAGAAACAAGATCAAACACCTCAATATTGGAATGCAAGGGGTCTTGGCAACAATAAGACTCTCAAGTACCTTTAAAAAAATGTAGTGGAGTTAAAACATAATATTATGGGGCTAGCAGAACCTAAGATTTTCTCTAACAACTTCAGAATTTATGAATATTGTTCTAAGATTATAAATAATGAAGAAGCAATAATAAGGGAAACATTTGGAATTTATGGATTGAGGAGGTCCAAGATCCCCAGATCCTCTTTAAAAATAAGCAGCATATTACCATAAAAGTTATGGACTGCATCATTTCTGTCATACATGCATAGTGTTAGAGGATAAATAGATTAGAACTCTGGGATCAGCTGAAAGCATTTTCAAAAGGAAATAGCCTTTCATGGATTTAATGCAATTTTGAGAATGAATGAAAAAAAGGGAGGAAGACCACCACTAGCCGGGACTGTTAAAGATTTTCCTAACTTTATTGATGAAGCAGGACTTACAGAGAGTAATTCTACAGGTTTAAACTTCACTTGATGTCACAATAAGTGAGGGCAAGAAAGGATTATAAGTGTCCTGGATAGGTGTTTACAAAACTCAGTATGGGTGAACAAATTTCAGGATTGGGGCATAAAAGTGTATGCTAGAACCAGGTCAGAACACTTATTATTATATGGGGAATTTCAACAAATTCCAAAACCTGCAAATATCCCTTTCAGATATCTAAAATCATGGAGTAAAGATCAGGATTTTAGAAAGATTGTTAAAGACAGTTGGAAGTAGCCTATGAGGGCAAAACCTCTATTTACTATAATGCTGAAACTTAGAAGACTAAAATTGGAAATTAAAAAGTGGCAATACTTGACTCAAGACACAACCAAAAGAAAGAAGAGAGAAATGGAAAGATATATTCTCTAGATACAGGTTCAAATGGAAACATACCACACTAATGATAGTCTTTACAATAGTATGCTCCAAACAACAAAATTGCTTTATGAGATAGAGAAAGTGAAAGAAATTGATTAGAGGCAAAGATCAAGAATCAAGTGGCTGCATACAGGAGATAGAAACACTGCATATTTCCATGCAAATACTTCCAAAAGAAACGCCAAAGCATATATCACTGAACTAAAAGAGACAGATGGCACAATAATCACAGACCAACAGATGATTATAGATCACATATATACTATTATATACTAATACTGTTTTCTATTGTCATCTGTAGTAGTCTATATTGTGTAAATGGACCAATATGTTTTGGACGGAGTTGCTTTGCAATACCCTATATATGCTTAATAATAGTAGGTACCACATGGATAGGTATATCACAAATATTTTATTTTTAGTTCTTCTGTGGAGAAGGGTATCTCTTAGTAGTTTACATGGAAGTTGTAGTAGCATATTTCCCATATTCGACAAGGGTAAGCTAGAATAACATAGTCTAAGATAGCTCAGCATTTGAGAAGATGCCACGTCTATAGGAGACTATTTCTTTCTTTTTTAAACTGCCTGTATCTACTATAAATACAGGCGGAGAATAGATTATTCAGATCCGCAAATTCACCATTAATTCATCCTTACTTTACTATCATACAACAAGCTGTAATAACTAGCAACCTATTGGATTTTACATCAAAATCCTCCTCGAGGTCGTAGTTTTTCTCAGCCTTTACTGAGTTTCCACGTAAAATCTTATTCTATTTAGCTCATTATTGCATCATCCTTACAAAAAGTATTGGCGAAGATTATCCTTCCGAAAAACACGCCATTACAATTGGGGCCGTCTGTGGGAATACCACATTTTTCTTTACCACCTCTGATCTAAAAACAATCTGATGACAAACATGAATCTCCGAAGCTATTCTAGTACGCAGAGGAATTACAAAATCAACTTGATACCAGAAATTGATGATTTGTACGGTATAATGATCAAATTGCAGAGACAAATAGAATTCGACCGAGTCTAGTAGTTAGAAGATCAGCGCATCCACACTCAGGTTCTTCAAGTGGAAAGAGCCGAAAGGAGAAAAACCTTAGACCAGCAAAGTCAGACACATTAGAAAGAGATGTATAATTTATAGAGAACTCAAGATCGACTCACTGGCCGTCAAATGTCACCTTCACAAGCCTGAAGTGATCATCGATCCAGGACAACTTAGAGAGAAAATCAGCCAAGAGAAAAATGAGTACAAATTTCTTGATCCAGATCCAGAAATCTAGATAAGGTTTCTCAATACTTTGGACTTACATCCTCAGCATCAATAACTCAGGGAAGTCGATGTACGCGTCATCAAACTTTCTCACCACAAAAAAGACCAATTAGGGACCAATTGGGACCTGAAGAACAGGGAGACTTTGATCCACAAGTTGCAGCCTCACTGGCCCTCACTGATGGCAATGCCATCCCTCGAACAAAGAAAGATGTATAAAAATTTGTTGGCAAGATTGCTACTCTTCACAGGTTCATTTCAAAATCATCTATCGATATAAACTTCTTTACCTCCTTCTTCGTGGAAATCCAACTCCACTATCTAGAAAATAGACTAAGAAAATCATTTGGACTCTTAACTGTGAGTTAGCCTTCCATGATTTTAAATGTTACTTGGGGCGTCCTCCTATCATGAGTACTCCAGTTGATGGCAAGACACTGAAAATGTGCTTATCCATAATCGATGATTCTATTAGCTTTGTCTTAATTCGAGAAGATGGCGGTGTAGAAAAAAAAATCTACTTTATCAACAAGACTCTCATACCTGCTGAGAAAAGATATACAACAACCAAAAAACAACTACTTACCTTGGTCTACAGCTCTCAGAAACTTTAACCTTATTTCCAAGCTTAACCCATCAAAATCATTACTAAATATCCTCTCAAACTTGTACTCTATAAAAAAAATCTCGAAGAATTCAACAATGGTACGTATTCCTCGGGGAATATGACATCTCCTTCGAACCTCAGATATCAATCAAAGGACAAATAGTAGCCAATTTCTTGGCAGATTTTCCAGTTGAAGACCCCGATTGGGAAGAACTTGAAAAAGTATTGGTTGTTGACTCAATTATAGAACCAGACGCCTAGTCCCACAACACAAGATGAAGACTCTTCACGGATGGATATGCTGGACCGTGAAGATAAGGAATCAACATCGTTTTCGCTACACCATCTAATCATCGCATCGAAAAAGTTATTAAACTCAAATTTTATTCCATCAACAATAAAATAGAATATGAAGCTATCCTTCATGGACTGGGTCTTGCTATAATACTTGGGGCAGAAGAAATAGCGGTCTATGTCGACTCCTTACTCGTCGCCAATCATTACAATACGAAATTTAAGATATTCGGCAAGATGGTTGACTATGCAACCTTAGTCGAAGAAAATATGAGCAAATTCAAATCAGCAACAATCTCTTACCTCCCTCAAGCCGAAAATTGCCACGTTGATGTATTGGCATACCTTGCTGTATTGCTCAAAGACAGTGAAAAGAGAACTTTGGATATCAAAGTTAGCAAACATTCCAGTATCGATATAAGCTATATGATGCAAATCAATATTATTGAAGAAGAAGATAAAGACGATTGGAGAAGACATTTTTATGCATACCTCAATTCCAACATCCTCCTAAGTAACAAAAAAGAGGCCTGATCACTCTTGGCCAAATGTCCAAGATTCACAGTCCAAGATAACATCCTCTATCACATTATTGGTGAACCTCTTATTAAATGCATCTCTTAGAAATAAGCCCAAATAAAAATCAAAGAACTTCACAAAGGGATTTGTGCAGCTCACATTTCAGGACGATCATTGGCCCAACGGGCATTCACTCAAGGGTTATACTGGCCGAAGATGCGACAAGACTGTAAAGACTTTCTTTGTAGATGCTACAAATGCCAAATCCACGCTCAAGGCATCAAAAGCCTAATACTCAATTTACATATAAGCAATGTCCTCTGGCCATTCAAAAGATAGGGGATCGATATCATTGAACCCTTCCACCCAGCATCGGGTGATCACAAATTTGTTCTTGTGGCCACATGCCACTTTACAAAATGGGTCGAAGCAGTTCCTCTATGTCACACCGATAAAAATGAAGTCATCAAGTTTCATTGGGAGCACATAATCACCAGATTTGGCTGCCCACAAATGATACGATCCGACAATGGCAAACAATTTATCGGCAGCAAAGTCCTCACTTTCCTTCTCAAATACAAGATTCAACTCTCAACTTTGACACCTTACTATCCATAAGGAAACAAACAAGCTGAAGCCATCAACAAGAGCATTAAATCAGGACTATGCAAACGCCTATACGAGAAAAAAGGAAGATAGGTATATGAATTACTAAGTGTTCACTGGGCATACCGAATAACTCCTCAAGCGTCCACTGGCTGTACTCCTTTTATGATGGCCTTCGACACTAAAGTAGTCATACCCTCAGACCTCAATCTACCAAGTGGTCGAAGTAAACTCACATAGAAAGACAATGAGCTAGGTCTTCTCTACAACCTTAACTGGATCAAAGAAACCCGAGACAAAGTCATTGCAAGCTTGGGACAGTACCATGACACACTGAACAAAGCTTATAGCAAAAAGGTTCGAACGCAAAAGTTTGGTATTGTAGACCTTGTCCATCGACGGATTCAAGATAGTACTAGACCTAAGAATTCTGGAAAATTGTCAGAAAACTGGGAAGGGCCATACATTGTCTGTGACAAAATAGATAGTGGGACTTACTGGCTGTTGATCGAAGATGTAGAACATCTCTAATTTTCATGGAACACTGCCCAACTAATTTTTTTCTACAGATGACAAACTGTAACTGATTTTAGCTTATTTCAATAAAGTTATCTTTACTTTCCAATACATTTATCACACAATCATCTTCACCATCTTTACTTTCATTTAGTATCGATGCATACTACATATATGTATTATGAACTAACATTCTTCTATTCGATAAACACTATCCAATTACAGGATCTTGTTTGCAATCATTACTAATCTCACAAAACATGTCATATTTTATCGATTCCAATCAAAACCGAGATATCCCATAGAGAAATAACATCTGGTAATCATTATCAAAACCCAGATATCCCATAGAGGAATAACATCTGATAATCTCAATCGACAGCCTAGATATCCCATTAAGGAATAACATCTGGTCACCATTTGCTTTTTACGTTATCCCATCGAGGAATACCATTTACTGATCTTAATACAAACCCAGATATCCCTTCGGGAAAAACATCTGACCATTATTTACAGGCCATTACATGGCCCTATTTTTATCATTTTGTATGCTTGATTCTGAACTATCCTCACGCATTCTACATCAAATTATATTCTACTCATCTTATCGAATTTAAACACTTAGCATAAATTCACACTATCTATGCATAAATTATTTTTTAAACAAATTCTTCAAATCCATAAACGTCATCATTAAAAAACATAGCAAAATATTATTTCGGTCCCATTGACCATTTTTATATCTGACATCAAACAAAAACAATTTCGAGACCAATTTTACTCTTCCAGGGGAGACACTACATTATCGACCTTCATTAATCTACCGGGAGAAAGCACATCCTGTATTTCTTCGGAACGTAAACCATCGGAATTCATCATCACAAAATCATCGACAACTTCCGTTCCACTAGGAACTTCAGCAGTTTCCGAAACCTCGTCTTCTTCGTTTGAATTATCAAAAGCCAGATTCCCAGCTATGACCAATGCTTTGTAATGATCTTTCCTCTGCTCCATCTCCACGAAATGCCTTCCATAATTGGCCCTCACCTTCTTACAGGCCTCGAGACTGTCTCGCATAGCCTTTACCTCATCCAAGACTTTCCCATGCTCCACTTCCATCGCTCTTTGAGCATCATTTACCTGCTTCCGTACATCTTTCTTAAAATTTGATCTCAGCAATGCCAACGCCTCATCTTTCTCTTTCACTAGCTCAGCCCTTATCTCCTCGACATTTTCTCCCACGCTTTCCTCGTATCACGAAGGGCAACTTCCTGCGCCTTCCCAGCATCCAGCTTGTACCTATTCAACTTCGTATTCAGCTTCTTGTTCTCCTCAATCAGATCTTCTTTCTCTTTTGTCAAATCTTTCTCGATATTCTTGTAAGCAACCAACTTATTTGTCAGTGTGCCACCGCCAACAATACGACCTTTTGCATTAGTCAATAACCTCTTAATATGTATTATATTCATAAAATGAGTATTCGAATGAGGTACCAGTTTCTTTAAGCGAATCAAGGCAGAAAAATTTCTCACCTTCGACATATTTTGGTGGCCCTCGCTAAGAAAAGTTATCAAAATTTCTACCCCAACCAAATAATCATTCACTTGTGCCTCTAACACATCCGTCCCTGATACATGCGTCCATGGTCTTTTGAACCTCAGTGTCAGATTCCTCAACGTATTTCTTCTTCGATATCTCTGAATTCGTCGTCTTCTTTTGAATGATACTTGTCGAAGCTAGTGGAGGTCACCCATCAAGCACAACAATTGGTGTCTCAACCTTTGCCCCTTCCTCAATGTTTAACCCTTGAGAATGCCTTTTTGGAGGTAGCAGAAGAGCAACAACTTGGCTAGCTGCCCTTTTCTTCATTCTCTTCCCCAAAGTTTCCATGAACAACGAATCTCTCTCAGTAGTTACAGAGTCTGTCGTATACCCAGCTAGCAGAGGATTTTCTAAAGGCAAGCTCGACTCTGCAACACTTTTGTTCCTCATAGACATCTTTATGTCGATTACTGGAACTTCTGCCCCGTTAGCCCTTGACCTCTTTAAGCTTGCCTCTTAAAATAAAGTACCCACTTTCTCTTGGTCGATGAGAAGGTTGTCGATCCTACCGTACAAGCCCTTCATGATATTATACAGTTGCTCTTGTACTTCAGAATTCCTATCGATCTCTTTTAAGGCTGCACAAACACCAATAATAGTTACAAACAATTTAATCAAATACACAAATCAAAAATATCGATATTTACGTTACCTAACCACACACCTAAATGGAAAGCTTTATTTTTCAAGGGCTCTCTTAGATCCTTCTTGTCAAACTCATAATTCCCCCACACCAGAAGGTGTTCATCATTATACTGCCCACCTGTTGAAACCATATCGTAAAGCAGTGGCCTTTTAGAAAACCTTACCAAGTACCGGTATCCTAGCTTATGTGGATTTTGTTTAAGTGTGTAGTACACACATAAATCATCTACAGTAATCAATTCTTCACCCCTCACCTTTAATCAACTGTTTATCACCCCACATATGCGAAAGAGATCATATACATTTGGGTTGAACTGACCAGGTGCAACGTCAAAGAAATTCAACATCTTCTTCTGATCAGCTCGAAGAGGGAGCTTCAACCCCTTTTTAATTTGTTCTTGATGAGCGAGAATCCCACCCAAGGGTATTTCCTAATCGATCATATCATACTGATACTCCTCTAACCTAATGTCTTGAGGAATACCGTACCTTTTCTTAAAACTCAATATCTCTTTTGTTTCTGACCCCTCACCATAACAAGCCTCCTCCCCTTTCTCAACATCTTCTTCCCTACTCCCATTACCTTCCCTATCTCTAGCCTGTGGCTCATGATCCACATCTCTGTCAGTACCCTCCTCGCTAAAAACTTCCACATTCCTTGGTGCTACTCTAAACTGGTCGACACTAGTTATATCTGCACTACTCGACCCCACCCTATATCTACCACCTAATTATTGGGCACAAGTTGTTACATCAATCATCAGGGGCTCAACATCTTGAAGGCTCTTAAATATATCTTTATCATAAATATGGATAGGTTCAGCAATTTTTATGAACCTGAAAATTAGATTCCATTTTATACAACAATTAGTATCTATCATATGTGATACATTATATATATATATATATATATATATATATATATTATATATATATATATATTCATATGTTCATATTCATATAGTTTTCAAGTTTACTCTCCAACACATCATTATCTCATTATTATCATTATTATCATTAGAACGAATACACATACTACATTAAGTTCTCGATACAAATTATATTACTATTTTTTCTAAGTACTAACATCGGGTACTATACTCACGTTATTTCTCGATATTCAGGAACCTCAAACTTCTCGAGTACACTTCGCCTATTTCCCGCAAAAAGAATGAATTTAAAACATATAGGAATCCACCTTCTCAGTCGTAAAACCCAGCCACATCACATATACTCCGGCATTCTATTACCAAACTCCTAGCAAATTTGGCCATTTCCCCATAGTCGTGCCATAATGGTAGCGACACCCACCAATCACTCTCTCCACTTATTTCCAACAACCTCTATCTTATAAACTTTTATAACCCTTTTCAACAACATTGTGATAAAAACAGAAACCTTCATCCACCACTATCACGAATTCTGTCATCAAAACCCTACCACGATAAATCCCCAATTACTTCCAATCCATCATTCCTAATACAAATTCCTTCTAATACTATCCTTATCATATCTACATCTACACAAATTTATAACGAATCATTCAAATATCATACGAAACAATAAAAAATACTAACCTTAGATTTACGCTGCCTTGGTATCCCTCTGATTTGTACGCTTTTCCATCTCAATTAATATACTTATCTCTTCTTTCTCAATTATTGACAACGATTCTAGCGAAGAACACAAGGAATTCGCACTTGAAGAATTTTTTTTAGATTTTTTGAAATATGAACAGTCACCTACCACGAGGCTATTTATAGACCCCACACGGCCGTTTATTGTACCACTTCACGATCGTTCGAGTACTCAAGCATTACACATTATCCGTCTTTTCTCAAAGTCTTTGATTCTTTGCCTTCTAAAAGCCAATAAACCCATGCACTGTTGTTCCAAACCTAGCATATCTCTTTGTACATCCTCTGATAAATTCATCTTTACCAAAATACCACTGATTTTCTTACAAAGATACTGTACATCCATTTCCTTATACTTTACAATGTCACCTACAGGAGTACGCCTAACCATTTTTGATTCTATCATTACTTCGACACATGCTACCTTATTTACAATTCTGCTATATTCTTGGGAAGATCTTCAACATTCAATTCAAAATTCTAATTTTATTCGACATTGTAATTACCAAAATGCAACATTGTATTAGTACATTTCATTCAGACACACATGTCAAAACATATTTGACAATAATTCTCATTACAAATATCGACAACCACATTTTGACAAACAAATTCATTCTATTTTACCATATAACGTTATTCAATCATTACATTGCCTGCTTCACAAATCAAATTGTCCTTAACAAATCCTAATTGTAGCAGTATCCTCCTTCCTAACCAACAATTTTGCACAAGAATACATGCTGCTAATATGTTACGGAGGACTCATAAATTTAAGTCAGTAATAAAACTAAAAATCCTCTTCCGTATCCTTCGCCTCTGCCTCGTTCATCCCTTCATAATTTGGTTCCACTAGAACTTCTATTTGAAAATTGGTATACCGATTTCTGAAGTAAGGCCTAAACAATTCCCAATACTTAGCTTAAACGCAATTGAATTATTCCTTACATACTTGCGCCCTGATCTTCACCATTTCCTCAAACACAAAATCTCAATTTTTATAAGTAAGGGCTACTTATAGAGCATCTGAGTCCAAGTCAATCAAGTTCAACCTTTATTTTTCATTGGAACTTTACACTTTAAGGTCAAATCAATCGTCATCGAAATCCATTCCTGGCCCTATGCAAACAAACTATACTTCGAGATATCACAAACTAGACATTCATTCATATTCAACACATTTTACTTCGACATCAAAATAATTCGATTACTTATTTAGTTCAAACTTTAAGATCGCAAAACTATAGACACAATATGAAGTCAAAGAACAAAGTTTATTCATAAAAATATATGTTACATTTTACATTCGATAATTCACTCCTTCGATTATATTACGTCCAACTACATCTCAATCTCTAATTCGACTTGATGACCTAATTACTATGTGCTTCTTTTCACCATAATCTAACATTGCCTATGGCAAAAAGGCAATGATATCCTTTGAAACATAATGAATCTTAGGTCAGAGAACTTCTAAACAAAGCTGCCTCAGTAGATGAACAGCAGTAGAAAAAGACAAAATATTTTTTGGGGTCAACAAGATCCATAGGATGCCAATCTAGCCTTTACATTATCATCTTCAATATGAATAGTAGCCCCTTCTCCAAATGGTTGATGAACTCCAACACCTTCTGCAATAGCAACTGACACTAGCTCCAACAGATATCCCGCGTGAAAATGCTCTCTATCTCCACCTCCCTCAAATCTACCCACCATGATGATAACCGGTACAAGGTTAAACAATAAAGAGTAATACGTTACCTCTATATAGTCTTCATGGTAACCATCTATATACTCAAGCCACTTGCTACGCCACACTTGGGGGCAATATCTTTCCCAAGCACTACCGTACAAATCCTTGTTTAAGCTATTTATTTATTACTTCCACTTCTAGTTACAAGGTCCAATGACCCGCATTAAATACTCCCAAGAAAAACATGACCAGATTCACTTGACTTTGACCCTGGAAATGACAACATAAAGACTTGTGTGAACATTTGACAACCTCTTCAGCTTCCAATTTCTTCTCGACAAAACCACAAGTACTTATGTCAAGAATGGGGCAATTGTAGTAGCATATTTCCCATATTTGACAAGGGTAAGCCAGCATAATATAGTCGAAGATAGCTCAACATTCGAGAAGATGCCACATCTACAACTACAAGTCCTCGACCTACTAAAAGAAGATATTGTACCAGGTTAAGAAAGAGTCGCTAGAGATCCGTGAAGTTTGCCCACTATCCCCGAAATAGGAGACTGTTTGTTCCTTTTGTAAACTTGTTATACTATAATTACAGGCAGAATAGATTATTCAGTCCGCAACTTTACATTAATTCATCCTTACTTTACTATCATGCAACAAACTTAATAACTAGTAACCTATGAATTTTACATCAAATCCTCCTCGGGTCGTGATTTTTCTCAGCTTTTACTGTGTTTCCACGTAAATCTTATTCGCTTTAGCTTATTATTACATCATCCTTACAATAGTATGGCGAAGATTATCCTTCCGGAAAACACACCATTACAAAAGTTATGCAAAACGTCCCCATATAAACAGGATCCGACTGCTAAAATTTGAAGTTAGACTTCGTTAAGTTAGATGTAGTTGTACAGACCTACCTTAGCCGAGGATAATCTCAGTTTTGGTGTGAGCTGCACAACATTGTGGGTTTGTAAGATTTCTTTATAGTATACAAATAATCTCGAACAATCGACTGTATAGTTAGCACATCTGTCGTTAGCTCATTCATAAGTTAGGTTAAATAGACTATATAAAAGTTTTGAAGCATTGGTTATGAATAACATAATAGAGTATTAACCTTGACCTTGATTGAATACCTTTTTCTTCTTCTTTCTTTGTTAATTGTTTTTGGAGAAAGTGAGAAACAATATGAAGAAAGTATTTACAAATAATAATTCTTTATACTCTTAATAATGGAAGTTTCCTTAAATTTATAGAAAGTTCATTTTACTATACCGTCAGAGGGTTAAAACAAATACTCTTTATAATGGATGCTCCTGAGGTAAGTTATATTATATTATTAATGAACATTACATTATTAGTCAATGTACTTAGCTTCATCTCTCTAAATTGCGCTTAGCCTATATTTCTATCTTTCGCAATTGGTTATTTATTTCGTCTCTATTTTCGTCGTTAGCTCATAACTTTAGTTACTTAAAATTATAGTCTATGTTTTTTACATATTTGACTAATTATAATTTTTAATCTATAAAATACTATAAATTTTAACCATTAACAATATAACCCAGTACTCCTTAGAATTACTAAATAGGAATCGCCACATATTCCTCCTGCTAGGAAAATGGTGATACGGTCAACACCTTCAAATGATAATACACCGTCAAATTGGGTGTATACAACCAATAATATTATGTCACCAAGTCTCCTTACTCCTTCAACTGAGAATGCTTTCTCAAGAAGAATGTTAGCTCAACGTGGTAGAAGAAAAAGAGAATGCGATAGGTAACTAAGTGAACCTATAAATTGTCAACAACCAACGCAATAACAACTATCTAAATAATCGGTTGCACAACGTACTAGAAGAGAATGCGAGAGGCAGCTAAGGGAAGTTATAGCAGTTCCTCAACTATTCAACCAAGGAGTTACAAACTGTAGATTAGCTCAACATCTAGAAACTTAGCTAAAAAAAATTAATATAGTAGGTTTGCGTTCAGAAACTACCCCTATTGAAGGGACTGTAAGTCTTCCCCCAACTGAAAAAAAAACTTTCTAATTGGTCTATTGCATAACATTCCAAAAGAGAACGTGAATGGCAATAAAGAGAAATTGTGACAAATCACCAGTTGTTAGATCCTGCGGTTAGAAGTCATTTATCAGATTCAATTTTCCCAAACTTAAATCCAAAATTTAATAGGGTATCTTCACAACCTCCTCATAACATTTGAGAAGATTCATCCACTTTACTACTTGACAATGTTACTATTTTATAAGAATAACCTTGCACAATGCATTTTCCCAACGTACCTTATCCAATCATGCGTAATACGTCTAATTTTTCTTCAAGTACATTTAAAATTAGAGAGTCTTCGTCGGTTCGGGCAAACGTGTAAGTACATAGTCAATTACTTATTTCCAATATTTTATTATAAACAATTTCAATGTAAACAAGGGTACTAATTAATCTTAAAATTTTAAATGTAGTATTCATTATGATGTAGAAGTTGTTTATTATAATCCAATAGAAAGTGATGGTGAACGCAACATTGATGACGAAGGTAATGATAGTATTAATGAAGTAGATAAAGGTAACATTAACGGTAATGATGAGGAAGTACAATTAGGATGTCATTTCCTTGGCCAAATGGACATTGTATGTACGTATTGCTCTGTACTTCATTAGAAGGACGAACAACTATCAAAATCTTCAATCATCAGCCAACTATTTGGTTAATATAGCCTACAAGGTAAAATTAAGGTCCCAAATCTCAACGCATTGCCTAATGAATTTCAAGAATTATATGATAGTTACGGGCCGCATTCAAGGTTATTTCGAAGGTATATGCGAAAATATAATGCAGTTAAGGCATTTACGAGTCCTGGGGTTCATATGGATAATCGAGTAGCTCATGGGTGAGGTCCATCTTCTTTTATTATCTACGAAGAGTTACACCATCGAATAGGTGCATTGGTTCCAAATGAGGAACAAAAAGCTTCTTTTGCACAATTATACTTCTTTAACCCTGGTGCATCTCTTAATACCCATCATAAAAGGAACCTACACCTAAATAGAGATGTGCTAAAAGTTATCCAAGACACATTGGTTTGAAGTAACCCATGCAGTGAATTATATCGACATGCATATGAGGTATTAGAAGACGCTGCAGGCGATAATGAAAATTTTAATGTGCCGGCGTACCTTCATTGTAGTGTTTTGACAGATCATCGTAGATATAATTTACCATCAACTAATGAGATTGCAGTAATACTACCTAGAGATGGGTCAGAAATCAGTGGTGTGAGAGACATTATTATGTATTGTAAGGCAAATTGGGGGTTGATGCAAATTAGTGAATGTCATTCTGCATACCTTCCCATACATTATGTTCTTCTTTTCCCTACTGGACAACTTGGCTTGTCATTCTACTTAAAGTATTGAAACGTTGTAGCTAACGCATGGAATTTAATTAAAAAACTTTCTCACAAGGAATACTGTTGTTATTGCCAATTTTAACGTATAACAGAATATTCACCAATCTTGTGAGGATCAAAATTATTATAATAATTTATAATAGATGTATGGGCCTCGATTGAGTAAAATCAATTTAGATATGTAAGGTTAAACCAAAACAACCTTTGGTCCGAATTATATGATCGTTTGACAGATATTGTGATAGCTGATTTGGATCCTAATCAAATTGGACAACATGTTGTTTTACCCTCTTCACATTCTGGAAGTGCAAGGAGTATGTATGAAATTTATCAAGATTTGTTGGCGATCACACATTTTAATAATTATCCAGATATCTTTCTTACAATGACAGCTAATCTAAAATGGCCTGAGATTAACAACGCACTCCTACCTTACCAGTCTGTTTATGATTGGCCAAATTTAGTAGCCCGCGTGTTTAAGTTAAAGAAGAAAGCTTTGTTGAAGGAAATTGAGAATAATCTTGTTTTTAGAAAATGTGTTGCACATGTGGGGACAATTGAATTTCAAAAGCGTGGTTTACCCCATATGCATGCATTGTTCTTCCTAAATTGTGAGGATAAAATTTGAACAATATCACAAGTTGAAAATATCGCAAACACTGAAATTTCTGGTGAAAAGGTATATCCCGCTCTCTTTAGAATCATAATAAAATGTATGATTCATGGACCGTGCGGGCCTGCAAACATGAACTCCTCGTGTATGGATAGTGGTAACTTTACATAGCGATATCCTTGACAATATGCTGAAGAAACAACTATGGGTCTAGATGGTTATCTTATTTACAGACGACGACTAACACTTGATAAAACTTGCATTTTTAAAGGGAGAATAGTTGATAATATTGATGTTGTGCCATATAACCCTTACCTGTCTAAATTATTTAACTATCACATTAATGTCAAAATCTGTACAGGTCATCAATGTGTAATATACATTCACAAGTATATTTACAAGGGTCATAATCGAGTAACTATGGTCATCGCTTGGGATGAAATACAATAATATCTCGATTCTTGATATATTGAACCACCAGAAGGAGCTTGGCGTCTTTTCAGTTTTAATCTTCACCATGAAAAACCAAGTGTCATAGGACTTGCTTTACACTTACCTGGAATGCATCATGTTGTTTTCAACACAAATGAGACCATGACATCTATTCGTGCTCGAGCAGCTAATAAAAAAGCATCTTTAACTGCTTTTTTTGAATACTGTGTTAAAAATATGGAAGCACAAGCGTTTACATACCAACAATTTCCCCAACATTATTTTGGGCATGATACTGATGGTAGAAATATTTGGTCAAAGAGAGTACAACAACACAAATTTTCTATTGACCGAATAAATTATGCAAGCCCAAACACTGGTGAGAGATACTACTTACATTTGCTTCTAACTGTAGTGAAAGGTTCAACATCTTTTCAAAATTTGCGTATGCACAATGGTATTTTGTATGACACATTCAAAGCAACATGTGCTGCCATGGGACTTTTGGAAGATGATAAAGAATGGGTTGATTGTTTAGAAGAAGCAGCCGTGATAAAAATTGAAAATCAGCTGAGAAAATTCTTCAGTATTATTCTATCAAAATATAATCTAATACAGCCTGAAGAGTTATAGAACAAGTTCTGGGTTAATATTTGTGATGACCTCGCTTATAAACTTTGTACCCAGTTTAACATTCAAAATTTGACCGAGGATCATGTCAATGATTATGGTTAATATCTATTGGATGAATTGTTATCCGAATCAGGTAAAACTTTACATGATTTTCCTTCAATGCCATTACAAGTAGGAAATTGGCGTTCCATAAATGGGAATAAACTCATAATGAAACATCGACAATTCCAATATGATACATAATTTATACATGCTGCGGCTAATGTGAGCCGGTTCAATAGTGCTCAAGAGCAAGCTTATGAGGCCGTTATTGATTTTGTGGCTAATAATATGGGGCAACTTTTCTTCTTGAATGGAGCAGCGGTACTGGTAAAACATTTGTTAACAATACTATTGCTGTTACTTGCCGAAGGGAGGGGGATATCGTTATTATGGTTGCCAGCTCGGGGATTGCATCATTGCTTCTTGATGGAGGAAGAATTGGACATTCAAGATTCAAAAATCCAATAAAATGTGTTGGATAACTCAAAGTGTGGATTTACTTAGAAATCTATTAATGCAAAGTTGTTTAGAAAAACTAAACTTATTATATGGGATGAGGTACCGATGCAACATAAACACTATGTTGAGGTAGTTGAACGGACATTACAAGACATTCCTGATGATAGTAGACCATCTGGTGGAATTATAGTTGTCCTTGGAGGAGATTTTCATCAAATACTGCCAGTTGTACCCAAAGGTGTATGTGAGCAAATTGTTGTAGAATTATTAAGACGGTCATCGCTATGGAGACATGTACGTATTCTGTCGTTGGTGGATAACATGCTTTTGGATCATACAAACCCTGATAATGCACGGTTCGTAGATTATTTGATGGATGTAACTATTTTGCTAAATTATTTCACAGTTATTTATAACGTATTTAATCAGAATGTTCACATTTTAATTCTACTTTGTTATTTCAACAATTATTAGATCAGAAGCAACCTCGAAAAAATAATTTAATTGCTTTCAACAATTTAAAATTGTCCAAGTGTTCAAGACCTAATACTCTCTGTCTTCTCAAACTTAAATATTTCTTGGGAAAGAGAGCAAGGTTTTCTAAGAGAGAGAATAATCTTATCTACAAGAAATGACGATGTTAGCTCGATTAATGACGAGGCTTTAAGCCTTTTTTTGGGAGAATCAATAGTGTATTTGGCAGCAGATAAAATTGAGGAAGATAAGTCAACAGATCGTACGTATAATGATCATTACCCAAGTGAGTACCTGAATGGTCTCGACCCTCTGGGTTTACCACCATTTAAGCTAAAACTGAAAGTTTGATGTCTGATAATGTTACTTAGAAATCTTGCTCCAAAAGATGGACTATGCAATGGAAATTTGGTCTTTATTCTAAGGATTTCTTTGACACCGTCAATGAGAGAAATGCCTTTTGAAATAACGCGGCGACAGTTCCCTATACGGGTAGCATATACAATGACAATTAACAAATCACAAGGACAATCAGTCAAATATGTGGGGATAGATCTACGAACAAAAATTTTCTCTCATGGACAGCTATATGTGGTATTGTCGAGATGTATTTCAGCCAACAAAATCACCACACAATTGCCTCCAAATGCTTCGTGTTGTATAACAAACATTGTTTACCCTGAAGTCTTATTGTAATTGAAGTATGTATCTCTTACTTGCTTTCGTAAATCTTATTTTTCCAATATCTTTTATGTTGCTAATTTATATATCTACTACTTCTTATAAGATTTTCCAGATTTTCCAGATTTGTTTCAAGTAAAGCACAAATTAACATAGTTGAGAAAAATGTTGAATATGGAACCGGTAAGAAACTTTAACATAATTTATTACATAACAATTTTATCCTTCAACTCATAATTTCTCAATGATTTTTTTTTAATTTTAACAGAAATGGGTCAAACTTTACCACAAGAACTGTAAGCCTGGCAGCTACTTCAGATTGGACATTAGAATTTATTGTTTACTCAATTTTCAACCAGAATGGATCAAAGTGGTCTTCAAGATTTGATGACTAATCGAATTATGGAAAAGACTTGATTTATTTTTATGTTTTATAATTGCCAATTGCATTAAAACAAAATGCTTCTTTTCATTTAAGTATTTAAACCAAGACTCATTGACAAGTCATTATTATTTCCCTTTATATGTGATATCTTTTTACAGTAATTTTTACTATATTTAATTTAAATCTACGCACGATTTACACTTAAGACTTTCTTCCAATTACTTTCATGGTTGCATATAATGCCTCCATCAAATTTAAGGTTTGTGTCTGAATATCACTAATAATTATTTCTTAGCTCTTTATATATATTTAACAGTATATCTTATGTTGCTTTAGTCTTTCCTTAGGTGACATTCTAGACTAAACTCCTTCTAGAATCTATTATATCTCGAAGACCACATTACTTCATACAATCTATTGGATGTCAGGTAAATCATATACATTTCTTTGTTTAATTATTTTATGTATGATTATCTGGACACTTTTTGAATTATTATGTATGTATAGGGTTTTTAAGCGCCGAAAGCGCGTTAATGGATAATTATGTAGCGCCGAAGACGCGTCGATGTAATCGTCATGGCAAGCCATGGGTAGTTCTAGTCTATATTATATTTTGGGGTACTTGTATCTTTCGCTGTGTCTATCGAGGGCAAAAAAAAAAGGATCAACAGTGCACATTGTTTTCACTCTTCTAAGGGCTTTGTAAATACATAAATAAAATGGTAACTACTCATAATCTATATTATATTCTAGGGTACATGTATCAAGACAAACTCAACTTGTTGCGTCTCTCGAGGCGGGGAAAAATGAATCAAGGGTGTACATTTGTTTTAAGTTTACTAGGGACAGTATTGTCCAATGTATATAAGAGTAGGTTACAACCGTAAGTGATGGTTATATTACTTCCCACAAAAACAACCACTTCTCTTCAAAGTTCAAAAATCCCTCCTCCTTCTCACACCCTTACCGTATCTCCCACTTCCACAATAGTATCAACTCTTCATATATAAGAAAAAACACAGGTATAAATCTCTCTTCCACAATAAGATCTGTCTCAATCTCTCTTTAAACTTTATTGATGATTTTGGAACCTTTTTTTCATCTTTCTTCTTTCTTTCTTTCTTTCATATTTTAGGTTAAGATTGCTTATTTTAGGGTGCCGGATCTACTCCTCCTGCAAATTCTTCCCAGGTACTCATTTACAGTAATTGTTCTTAATTTTACTATATTTGCTCAATTCGGTATCAAACGAATCATCAAATGGTGTGGTTTATGTATCCCATTGGTTTTAATGATAAAAACATTAATGAGGTGGAGTTGATTTATGTACCAATGGCTTAATATTATACAAGGTCAAGGTCAAATTCCTCCATCTTAAACTCCATTCTCGATTTTTAGGTTTTTGATTTTAGATCATTTGCTCTTCGAGGTTCTTAATTTTATTCATTTTGCTCAATTGGGATGTATAAACTAATTGTTCAGCTAATTGAAAAAATGTATCCCATTAATTGAAATCAAAACGAATTTGACCTTGTCCTTGAGCAAATGATAAAAATACAGATTCCTCCCCAATTTGATGTATTATCAACAACATTTTTAAGCATTTCTTTGTATGTCATTTAGGCCTACAAAGGTATGGTTATGTACGGAAGCATATTTCTTTACCGCGGTGTCCGCGGTTTATGGGTATTATTTATTATCATCATAACAGAAGTAAAATCCATATACAGTTTGCACTAATATGTTTGGAATCATCTCTGGACTTATATCTAGATATGTCTATAAATAAAAACACAGTGTGCAAGAGAAATAACGAAAGATAGCTATGGAGGAAACTAGGTTAAGTATCATCAACTTTCCACGATGTTTAAGAGCCATTAACAGAGCTTTTTTCATCGTTCGTTCAATGCCCATGCTAGTATTACTCTACTACGGATAGCATTTCGTCGTTCGTTCGTTCAATACCGATGTTTAAGAGCCATTAATAGAGATTTTTATCTCTCATCTTTCTAACAATAGCATTTCTGTGTTCCTATGGCTTCTAATGTCCATCTCAGAGTTCTTTTGTGTCTTTCTTTGGCTCTTAGATCAATCTTTTTCATTGCATCCTATCGCCCCAACTGTCGTGGGATGAGCCCATCATGAGTAGTACTAGATCAACCAATATCGCTATTCGATCCACCTCCAGCACTTGCATCGGAAAGATATGCAACAATAACAGAGAATCATTAAAGATATAAACAGAGAGAAAGAGAGAGCAACCTTTAAAAATGTCTGACTTTATCTCTGTCACCGATCATTCTATCTCGCTTTCACTCTATTGTAGTAAGTAGTAGTAGTAGTAGTAGTAGTATTAGTAGTAGTAGTAGTATTAGTAGTAGTAAAGATAAATGGAGGCTATTGCAGGTTTGTTTGTTTTTTTTGCTCACCGTTGATGGGTTAGATAGATGACCAAATTAGTTGCTGCATACAACCATTTTGTTTGGCTAAAATCTATCTCATCAGGTAGCGAAAACTTGAAATACACCGGGTTGAAAGGAACATCATCGACATGTCGAACCATAGGTCAGTGGCCAAGTATCAAAACCTGTCGGACTCGCACAGAAAAATTCTACCGTGGTTGCCAAATATCAAACTTTGTCGATCTCCCATAGGAAAAATTCACCTAGGATTATGGTTTGTATATTGGCAGCTAAACTCTTAATTTTGTCTACGTTTCTCTTTTATCCTGAAGCCAGCCATCTGGTCAGGCCATGAGGGAAAATGCATAACATCACTTATTGAACACTACCTGCTGCTCATAGAGCTAGCAACCCTGAACTTTTGATTGCCTCCTATTCCTTTCCTCTCCCCTTGATGAACCTATTCTCTCAGTTGAATTTTTGTCAGTATGGCCAAATTATTCACAAGAAAAGACGCGAGTTCTTTGTTGAAGGTACCTTTGGTTGTTTTGCCACCAATTGTCTTTGATCTAATTGGAGTACCTAAAGATAGATAAAGGAATTTTAGTGCTGTAGAGAAAAAGATGGTTGATATGGAGGTTAAAGAACCCAAAGTGTATACGAGGGATACAATATGGAATATATCAAATTTTTTGAGATATTCGACGTGGGAATCTGCTGAAGAACAGTTGAAGTATCTTCTTATGCGATGGGTTTCTTGTACGATTAACCAAGTATTGACCCCCCCCCCCCTTGGAGAAGTTGTGGTTGTTTTTCAATTGGGCTTCAAAGTTAAAAGGCTTTAGGCATGATCAATTTATGTACACGACAATGCAAAATATATTTGGAGAAGCTGGGAGGATTTCATCAATGAAGTATATCTTTCTGGAAATGAAAAAGAAATATATAAAGATAGATGTTGCTACGTACACTTCACTATTGCATTGGCTGTCTAAAGATGGGGATATATGGGGATCTAATTTGAGTACCTAAAGATAGATGTTGTTACGTACACTTTCCTAATGCATTTGACTACCAATCGGAAAAGCTCACCGTGTACTTATCTAATGATGCTGGCTCTCCTTTTACTTTATCTGCTATTAAGGAGGCAGAAAGTATAGGGATTATTTCTTAACGGAGGTCAACACACGATAAACAATCAGAAAGTATGGGGATTATTTCTTATCCCCATAAGCATGGTTATCTCGACCCATATAATGGTTATACACTGCGGCCTATCCCCATAAGATTGTTTAAAAATCTTCACTTCCATTGTTTTCTATTTCAAAGTATGGGGATTATTTCTTAACCGCGGTCGGCAATGGTTATTTCTTAATGGCAGTGTATTTGAAAGTACTGCAAGTTAATGTATGTAGTCACAGACAAGTATAAGGAACATAACATGAACTCCAAAACATTTTCTCAAGACAAACCAATCACGACATGAACTCCAAAAAATAATTCACTTCCAATGGTATGCCTTCCTGGAACAATCTATATTATATTCTTGATTAACATTATTTGTATGCCTTCCTTAATCTGTATTAATTACAGCTGTACATATGAGTTCATGCATATGCCTTTCTTGAATTAGGGAAACATGGTAACGGTTAGTCATTTATATTGTATCACTGTAAAATGGGTACAGAGAGTTAGTCCTTGATACATTAAGCGTCTATGTATTAATCACATTAATGATGTATAATTCATGAACAATTCGGTTATGATGGGTACTTGGGCACTTTGTGGTTTGGTACAAAATTATTTACTTCTTAATGGGTTCTTAATACTCTGTTTGGTTAGACTAATTAGTTTCATATGGAAAACCATAGGGACCTGTTTGGCATAACATTTTTTAATAATTATGGGTAGTTAGTGCCCTGTTTGGTTAGGTATAACTCATACCCTGCTTGGTTAGTCATTAATTAGCTTAATATTGAAAACCATATGGATCTGTTTTGTAGTTAGTACCCTGCTTGGCAATTCCTTCAATTACTTTTGATGTGGATGTTGATTTTGATAATTTCGGTTTCTGATAGTGGTACCTTGTTCCTTACATTTCACAGTGTTTGAAGAAAAGATGGAAAATGAAACTACTCAGTTGGCAAATAAGAATGATAAGAAAAGGAAGAAAACTTTGTCAATGACAAAAGTATGAAAACTCATTTTGAGAAATTAAACTAACTTCATATAATTCATTTAATCTATATCTCAAGAATGAGATTGATATGTTTTATTGCACATTGGTCAGGTTAGGGAACAAAATGCAAACAAGGATGTAAACACCACTAAACTCAATGAGAACCAAATACAATAGCCAATACTACGAAATGCAAATTGGTTCAACATGAAAGCTCTAGCAGAGGAATAAAAATCCATACATAAAGAAAAATGCAGGACAGAGGTATGTCATTTAAAACATTTATTAGAAAAGCAATATGTTATGTATTAGTACATTTTAAGTAGAAGATCATATGATATATTTGTATCAGCACTAAGTATGTAACATATTAATTTCCTTAATATGAATATTTACATATATCAACTACTAAATACATAAAAAATTTGATAGGAAATACATAATACTTCAGCGGCTATCGCCCAAACAGAATCTGAAATAACTACAATGATACCTTTTCTAGGAATTTTTGTACAAAGGGAGAATAATCTTCAAACAGACAAAATTACTTTAACACAACAACAATCATCTGTTGCTTCTGACAATGCACCATCGAAACGTTCATTAGCACAATGAGTAAGACGTGAGAAAGAAAGATAAAATGCGATGATGGATGCTACTAGCAATACGTATAGTAACAAAAATGTGGGGATCAATGAGGAGAACTCCTTCATGGTGGCAACTTCGAAACATGCATTAACACAACATACGAGGAGAGAAAGAGAAAAAAGAAATACAACTGCAATATTTCACCTTCAAGCAGAAAATAATATTCATCGCGATGTATATTTCAATAGGGACATATCACCACAACAATATTCACAATTCCAGGAAGCTGGAAACGAGGCAAATGTGCTACATGCGTCTCCGTTGAATGATGTCAACAATCATTGGAACACATATGTTGATCTAAATCTAAACTTTTTCCAAGGTCAATTTAAAGTAATTTACTGTCAGATTTTAATTTAAAATCTAAGATAACAATGTTATAACAGCTTGGAGAATGCAAGAGAAAATCCTGAGGCTGGCAGGGTTACCCCATCTAAAATTCTTGGTATTGATAAAACAACAAATACTGCTACTAGGTTACAAAACTGTATTTTCAAAGCAGGAAAATCTTCAAGGGTATCCATTGACATGTAAGCTTCTCACTATAATTAAGTAAAATTATTCAACCAATACATAATATAACTTTCAAATTAAATGATTACAGAGTAAACGAGCCACCGCAAAAACCATTTATGGATGAACACTTCTTTAGTGATGATAACATAGTGATCCTTTAATCCATGAAACTTGGCATTATTTGGAAAATATGGATATCGAATGCCCTTGGTGCCACGCATTGCATTGGCTTGATGAAAATTGACAAACTTATTGCATTATCGGCCACTATTTGGGACATATTGCAAATAAGGAAAGATAAGATTACCTATTCTTTAATCACTTCCTCCAGCTATGCAAGTATTGTATGATGATGATTCATCACATAAAACATCATTTTGAAGTCATATCCATGAGTACAATACAGCTAACACTTTTACCAGCCTCGGAGTAAAGTTAGATGATCGAATTCTAAATGTCAGAGGTCCCAAGCCATTCTCAATCTACGGGGAGCTAAACGAGTTGGGGCTTTACTACCCAATCTGGGATGACAAGCAGCTTATATACAACTCTACATTTGCGATTCTGCCTCAGTACTTAATGCGCATGTAACCCGCAATCCACAACTAAATACTGATGTCTTAAAAATACCCAAGATAATTTGATGGAGTACAATCCATTTTTTCGAATATATCGTCAAGCATACGAGGTATTGAATAATGCGTACTCGTCAGATAGCCAAGTTGTTAATCTCCACGCACATCTTCATTATAGTTCAAGAACAGATCGACGTCGCTACAACCTTCTATCGATAGATGAGATTACCGTTATACTTCCAGGAGATGGACAAGAGGCCCCCAGTACTAGAGATATCATCGTATATTTGAGAGGAGGTCATGAGCATATGCAAATAAGTGAATGCCACCCTACATATTTACCAATGTACTACGTCCTTTTGTTCCCACACAGAGAAATGGGTTGAAAACCATAAATGAAGAAGTGGGATGTCAATTATAATCGGCCTACTACCAAATGACTAACCCAGTTGGATTACTATTCGTATCGGCTCTTCCAGCACCCTACATAGTACTCTGCTATGTTAAGGAGTGGCAAATTGTTTCAAGAATTTCTAATAGATTCTTGGGCTGCGAAAGAGCAAAATCGCATAAAATACGCTACAAAGAACCAATGAAAGCTTCGTTATGAATTATATGGTGGTTTAAAAGATTTGGTGGGGATATGATTGAACTTAAAAGAGGTTGGCAAAAGATTAATTCTACCATCGACCTTCATTGGTGGTCGGAGACACATGTCTGAGATATTCCAGGATTCAATGACAATCACCCGTCACAACAATCACCCAAATATTTTCTTAACAATGACTACGAATCCTAATTGGCCAAAAATAAAGAAGGCTTTATTACTACACCAAACCGCAACTGACAATCCTAATTTAGTTGCACGTTTATTCGAGTTAAAATGACGTGCCCTAATGAAGGAAATAAAAAAGGTTATGTATTCGGTCTAGTGGTAGCAAATGTTTATACAATTGAGTTTCAAAATAGAAGATTACTCCATATGTACGTGCTTTCATTTCTCTAACAATCACACAAAATTTGTAAGCGCGATCAGGTTGACCAAATCATATCAGCTGAGTTTCCCGATGAAAGTATTGATCCAACTCTATACCAGACTATCAAGAGATGTATGATGCATGGACCTTACGAAATTTTAAATCTAAGGATGGCCTGTATAAAAAATGGAAAATGCACAAAATGATATCCAAGGATCCACACAAAAACTACATCAATGGACACTGATGGGTATCCAGTGTATTGGTGAATGGACAACAGGTCGATAACAATGACATTGTCCCTCATAATCCATATTTAACAAGGATATTCGACTGCCATATCAATGTCGAAGTATGTACAAGTGTTTAATGCGTTAAATATATACACAAGTATATATACAAGGGTCGTGATCGTACCACGCTGGTATATTATGCTGACGACGAGATTCAACAATACCTCGATGCAAAGTACATTGGTCCACCTGAGGCTGCATTATGTTTATTCGGGCATTTGTTACATGAAGAGAATCTTTCAGTAACCAGATTGGCGCTTTACTTACCTGGAATGTATAATGTGGTCTACGACGAGAGGGAACCAATTGAAAATGTCATCTCCAGTGCACAAGATTAGAGATCGACACTTACTGAGTTTGTTGAATATTGTGCGACACATAATATTGCAACAACCTAAACTTATCAAGAGTTCCCAGAGTTCCATACCTGGCATGATAAACCATGTATATGGCTTCCTAGAGTAGGGCCAAAATTAATTGGCAGAATTTATTTTGAACCTCCATATTCTGGGGAAAGATACTACCTACGCCTGCTTTTAATTGTTGTAAAAGGCCCACATTTTTTTGAACATTCATGGAATGTGAACGGAGTTTTTCACAACACGTTTAAAGCAGCATGTGTTGCACTTGGATTACTTGAAGATGATAAAGAATGGATACAGTGTCTTGAAGAGGCAGTTATTATGCAAACTGGGTACCAATTGCGGAGACTTTTCACTATTATTTTTATCCATTGTTGTCCAATAGATCTAATGGGATTGTGGACAAAGTTTTCGATGAATATATGTGATGACTTGAAATTCAAACTTAAAGACAAATTTGGAATTTTAAATCCGATAGAACACCAAATTACTGACTATGGCCTATTTTTATTAGAACAAATATTATAAGAAGAAGGTAAGAGGCTCATAGATTTTGACCCTGATTTGAAAATTATTGAAAGATGGAGCATTGAGGATATTGGAAATCAGCTAGTATGGGATCAAGAACATTTAACATCTAATGCGCAGCATAAAAATCTCTAAACATTGTTGATCAACTCAATGATAAAGAACGGTACACTTATAATGCGGTTATTGATTCTGTTAAAAATGAAGTTGGGACTGCCTTTTTCTTGAATGGAGCTATTAACACATGAAAAACGTTTGCATATAACTAATTAGCAGCTACATGTTGATATGAGAAAAAAATTACAATATTAGTATCATCATCAGGTATTGCTTCATTACTACTAAATGGAGGTCGAACATCTTATTAAACTTTTAAGATACCCATAAAAATCTTAGATAACTCAATGTGTGGGTTTTCGAAGCAATCAATACATGTAGAGTTATTCAAAAAAGTAAAGCTTATCATTTGGGATGAAGTTCCCATGCGACACAAATATTGCATGAAAGCGGTGGATCGATCGATCTCTTTAAGATGTTTTAGGAAATAGAAGGCCATTTAGAGGTATAACTGTTGTTTTAGGAGGTAGCTTTCATCAAATTCTTCAAGTAGTGCCAAAAGGTTCCATGAGGATATCGTTTCTGCATCTTTGAGAAGATCATATATTTGGGGACACACAAGTACTATCCTTATCGCAGAATATGAAACTAATCAACAACAGCTCTAAGAATGTCACATTTGCACATACATTATCTAATTTTATCCTATCTAATATATTTATTTCGGTAAAATTTTTACTAATACACTTGCGTTTAAAATATATGTAGATAGGATCTAATCCAAATGAAACAGTTGAATTACTAGCGACATTTAATAAATTTGCAAATCTAGATAAGCTAATATGTTCAGTTTACCCACATTTGGAAAAAGTTGCAACAGCCTCAACTACATACTTGACCGAGTGCACGATTCTATCAGCCCATAATGAAGATGTTAACATTATCAACATTCAAGCTATGGCCAAAATTCAAGGACAAGAGATTGTTTTTCTTGCCGCTGACAAGTTATTAGAAGCAGATGTTGGTGATTGTACTGTCACAAATCGATATCCCCAAGAATATATGAACTCACTCGATCCTTCAGGTCTACCTCCGTTTTGACTAAGATTGAAAGTTGGGTGCCCAGTAATTTTGTTGTGTAATCTCGTTCCAAAAGATACTTTATACAATAGGACCAGATTAATGGTGATGAGATGCTCTCCTATATTAATCGAAGCAAAGATTTTAACAGGATGTAAAGCTAGAAACTTGGTATTCATTCCAAGAATATCTCTAACTCCAACGTCTAACAATTTACCATTTTTTATGACAAGGAGACAGTTCCCACTTCGGCTAGCATTAGCATGACCATCAACAAATATTAAGGCCAGTCAGTAAAATTTGTTGGGATCGATTTAACAACTTCTGTTTTCAGTCATGGCCAATTATATATGACATTGTCAAGATGTACATCCCCGAAGAGAATAAGTGTACTTCTGCCACCAGATGCTACAAATAAAACAATAAACATAGTATATCTGGACCTTTTGTTGTAGGTAAATAGCTTAAAAATGACATGACCCACTACTCTGATGTTTATCTTTCTTAAGTTTAAAATTCAATATGCTTTTTAGAATGAGACTTATTTATATGGTCTACTAATCATTCTCTAAATTTAAGATAATCTTTTTCGTAAATATGAGAGATGGAAATTAACAAAAAGTATGGAACAATCGTGGGAAGAGTACAATAAACATGTGGTTTAAATGATACTTATATAATCAAATAAATCATCTCAATGTGGCTTCAATGATTACTAGTATACTTCCTATTTCATAGACAATCCTAAAACCGCAAATTTAACAAACATTGGTGATATATTACCATGGCAATAGATTATCAAAAAGAAACTTGAATGTCCGATACCCATAGCTACGGAGTTCTGTGACTATTAGTTGTTGCAATTTTGCTGAAGTTGTACGAAACATGATCCAAAAGATAAAAAATGAAGAACGTGAACTACGTCGTGCAAAGAATAACAAGCTATAAAAAGTGATTCTTTATATCGTACACCAATTGCAATGTAAAGAGAAGCAAAAACTTCTTCGAATTAGAAAGAAAAGACAAGACAAATTTTGCAAATGTGAGAACCTAAATACAATTCTATGACAACATGTGTTACTCAAAACTTATGTATATTTTGTATAGATTTCATAAATTTATATGTAGAATTAAAAATTGATGTATAACCCCATTTTAATGATTATCGTATTGAACATCATTCCATACTAATTTATTGTGATGCGATGTAATAAAAGGGGGATAAACCTTCTACGCTTAAAAACTATGCAGAAAAGATAGAATCAATGACAAGAAGAAGTTGGAGACAAACACACATTGATGAGGTATGTTTAATTTGGTGTATATTGATTTAACTCCAAATTATCAGCAATTTCTCTTGAGTAGGCACGAAATTATTCCTCCATATTTGTAACTTTGTACATTTCTATTATTAAAATTCCAGTTCTACATCAAGGAAGTGAAAATGAAATCAGATGCCATCGATGATATCAACTACGCTGTACACCGTTGCCTATATCATAATCGTGTTGTGACTATGCTGGAAATTATTTGAGGATTAGAAGGAGATTTATTTCAATTATATTTAGTATCGTAAAATTTGTATACTCTTTTATAATACTAGCATAAATCATATAAAACTTATTTTATTTGGGGTGATGCATATTATCAACTCT
This sequence comes from Kingdonia uniflora, assembly GCA_014058105.1. Classification (NCBI taxonomy): domain Eukaryota; kingdom Viridiplantae; phylum Streptophyta; class Magnoliopsida; order Ranunculales; family Circaeasteraceae; genus Kingdonia; species Kingdonia uniflora. The sequence goes on from JACGCM010000622.1 coordinate 4,039,135, forward strand.
TTTCAAATACAACATCCTCGTAAATAATTTCAATTAATCAGTGTATAACCTAATATTGTAGCAATTAAATTTTGCCGATATCAATGCTCTAAAATAGATAGCGCTGTAGGCGCGTCGACGTAATTGCCATTGTGTCGTCACGGGTAGTACTAGTCTATATTACATTCTAGGGTACTTGTATTAAGACAAACAATATTTGATGTATCTCTCAAAGAAAAAAGAGAGGATCAAGGGTCTAAATTTACTTTCAGGTATTAAAAGCTACCCAAACCATTGAAGGGATTATAATCTCCCGAAACACTTCGATTTGTCCTCATAGTTTTACGTGTGCCAAGTGCATTCTATGTGTCCACTTTATATTGGATAAGTGGTTAGAATAACTCATTTCTTCATCGTAACAATATGGAGGGCCAAGAGGGATTACAAAACCATTTACCACCCAAACCACCTAAGGGAGAAAAGAGAAAAATGTTTAAAACTATTTTGACGTTTCCAAAGTTCAAGCTGCCCTAGAGTGGTTTTCTCTTATCTGAAACTTCTCAATTGCTCTCAACGTGAAATCTGACATCCCCAACTGACGCCATTTGGTTTTATTCTTTCTCTTTCTACGAATTGATTGTACAAGGGTTTCAATGCAGTTCGTGTCAGTATAAAATTTTTGGGGGAAAATTGTGAATTTGGGAGAAATCTACCATCTTTTTCTAATTTTTTTTTATTATAAAATTTTAAATCATAGTAGAAAATTCCCATCTTCTCAAGTAAATCCTCTCCCTCTCTCTCCAAATATATCTTGGATTTTAACGCAAATTTAAATTTACATTTTACATGGTGATTGTTTAATAGATCATGGAATTATTTTTGCATTTCTTTTGTAAGGCAACTCGGCATTCCAATTGGAACTTCATTGTCGTATTTGAGAATGCATGATCCAAGTGTCTCTTCATCAGTTGAAGATTGTTATAATCTTCCCCCCTTTTCTATTCCTCTTAAAGTTGAAGTAATTTTACATTATTCTCTTGATTTATAGTTGTTGTATATGCGAATATTTAAAATAAGATTTATGGATTGATCGAATGATATGGGTATTGGGTTCTTTATAATAATAAATTATTCTAATAGGTTCTAAAATATTGTATTCCCTTCATAAATGATATTGCAAAGCGCTTATACACATCTTTTATGGCCTTAAAATACAGTTGACCCTGCCAACGTATCATTTCTAACGATGAAAGCGATCTGGTATATATTTGTGGTGCTTAAGGGGAATCTATGCACATTTATAAATGCTTGCAGTATTATTTAAACCAAGTATTGATGTCCCAATGCATTTCCTTTCTTGAATTAATTAGTGTTTATATTTATCTCCATTTATGAATTTATAGTTATCTCATATCTGTATATGATAGTGATGAATTCAAGCGTAGTCTAGAGTTTCGATATTACATTTTTTTTTTAATCCGAGTAGTTTTGATTGGTGATATATTTTTCGTAGGGGGCCAAGTCACCACTTTGGCAAATAAGGAATCTCGACATATTCAACTCAGACTCAAATTAAAATGATTATAGGAAAATGTGGTATACTCTCTATATATCTGTAGATATTCATAGATTTGTAGTTAGTCTTGGTGTTGTTCTTAGATTGGGTCATTGAAACTAAATTTACTGGATATGGATTTTCAATCTTATATCAAAGTAGGTTTTTCGTATACGAGAATGTCGGGAAAAATATAAGGAGGCAATAGCTCATATTGCCCATCAAACAAGTCTTAAAGGACGTGTATAAATTTGTAGATGCACTACTGCTTGCCTTTTAGTTGTGGACTATTGTACCTTTTTTTCTAAGGTGTACTTCATCGAATGTAATTTTTGTACCTCTAAGTAATACTTCCAGCATTTCACTAAACTTTGATTCTCTTACTTTTATTTTAACTTCTGATCTTTGAAGTTTGAGTTGTAGTTAAGTGGGATGAATTTAAATGTGAATGAATGTTGTACTAAATATGTATTCCACAACTATTTAATAAGTATAAAAAGATTCGTGCATATAGATGTAGTAAAAGTAATGTCTTGAGGATGTGAAAATAGCTTTTTCGACCCTGATGGCAATAGTAAAGGTAGTCCATTACATTGTGACCAAACTTTGTAAACAGTCGTATTAGGCTTGGAAGAAGAGAGGAAGCTGGGAATTTAGCATAGGTTGGAGTTGTGAAGCACATCAATTGTAGCATGTAAGATCTATAATATCATGACTTAGAGGGATGCTCGAGATATCGTGAATGACAAACTGAAATTCTATTTAGAATTGTGCCTCTTTCTATGTGCTCTAAAGATAGCGCCGGAAGTATGTCGATGTATTCACCGTGACTTGATCACTGGTAATACTAGTTTATATAAAAAAGGGCTTGAAAATCAAAATGACTTAAAGGACCTATAGTATTATATTTTCCTCTAGTTTGAGGAACTAAATCTGCACCGTTTAAAATTCTCGAATCATTCATAACAATTATAATTTTCCTCTACTTACATTTTATCTTTGTAAGAGAAAGTTTTGGATGCCTGTAAATATCAAGGTTGAAATGTGGTGCTCTAGTGAGAGAAAGTCTATCTGCTCTGTCGATGTCCCTAGAAAGCATTTCGTAGTACTAATTATCCTTAGGCGACTTATTTTCTTAGTGAGAGAAAGTAATATGGGTGTCTAAAAAATATCAGAGTTGAAATGTGTGTACACCGTTGTGTTTTATAATAATAGACTAGCGAATACTCGTGTCATCCCACGGATCACATTATTTCATGATGCATCGACGTGCCTTCGACACTAACGGGCGTGCCCATGTTTTCACTTCTTTCAAAACTCACATTCGAATAAACTCAAAAAACCCTTAAAGTGAAGAGAAAAAAAGGCAATTACTTCATCCCCATTATCAATGCCGACAATACTTGTCTTCTCAAGTGAATAATTAGCTTGTTTTCTCTTTAAGTAACCCATATCAGTTTTGGGCATTGTATAGGTGCATTAATGTTTGTTCATATGAGATAAACACAAATACAGGTGGGAGAAAAACATATATTCATTACTATAACTTAATTTTTGTGTAATATTTCTTAATTGGGTATAGTTACATGTTGGCACATATCACGCTTTTCACAATTGCCAATCCTTTTTTTTTCTCACCTAGGTCTACAACACCTATATTGAAGTTAATATCGGGGACTCAAATCTTTTGAAAGAAAATGACTAAAGATATCAATTTAATATATGATCCTCAAGGCAATTTTCATCATCATCTTCATGCCCATCCTCCCAATGCGATCTTCACAATTCATATACCTTCTTGGAAGCCTCAATGGCTTGCCTCCATGCACACATAGACAGTAAAAGCATACCCATATATAAATCATACCCTTATATAAGTAGCCTCATGACCTCTCGTCAGAAATTACGGAACATACCGACCTCAAATGTAAACCTTGCAATGCCAGCACCACCACAAAAGAACAAAAATTAATTCGACTTTACCATTCAGCTGGACCATATAAAGCTAATACATGGCAAAAATAAGGAAACTTCCATCCATGAGACTATACCGTACTTCCCAAAATAAATCTCACACAAATCACAATGTGGGAATTTATGAATGAAGTTTAAACATAAGATTTTATTAAATCATCTTCAAATCCCTTACCCAAACAACCTTAGAACTCATATAGAATTATAGATACAGCAAGAATGATATCTCCAGTGCAAGATAATCTCAGAGAATCTCTTACTTTGAAGCATTAACATATCTTCAAGACACAATTACAATGAATATCCTTAATAGACATAAAGATAGCCTGTGATCTTTTTCGTTAAGACCCCATTAAATCCATGAGACCTTTAATGATGGGAATATATGAAAAATTATTCCTTTTTAGCTCATCTCTTTTATTGGTTAAAAAGACAGTTGAATAGTTCCAGTAGAGTGTTGTTCAACATCTTCCTCATCTTGCTAACATTACCCCATTTTACATTTGTCATGTTCCAGTGTTCCACCATGCCTTCAACACTACCCTTACACTTGATTTAGCTTCCTCCTCATCGAATGCCTCAAACATGGTCAAAATGTCCAATACATTGAGAATTCTTTTCAAGAAACTTTCACCGTAACATTTTTATTTACCACCATTAGAGATTCCCTGTAAATCAGCTCTCCATCTACCCACCATTCATGTAGTGAGAACAACAAATAAGTACAACTTTCTCGATGGGGCACGTGATATTGATCAAGTAGGTTGTGTTCATCATATTCTCTTCTTATCTTTTACCCAATCTCAGGGAACTATTTAATCCAAACCATAAATGACCATCCATGAAAAAGAATGTAATCAGTCAATCTGATATGCTTTATATGCTGCGAGTTTAACTTTTGGGATCATCCTTATTGATCTTCCATTTTGTTGCCTCTTACCCCGCTTAATGATACTTCGCCAGTCTATTTTAACTTGAAATCAATAATTCAAAGAGTCGCCTAATCCAAACGAAACATAGAAATCAACATCTCTAAAGAAATAAATTGACTTTGATAGGTATAAGTAAGACCAAGTGGCTGAAGATTTAGACACCATGAAGATGATGTGTAAAAACACGACATCGGTAAATTATAGATGTTGGGTGTAATAGCCTACTTGCAGCCTTCCAAGACTAATCGAATACTAGAAGGCTACATCGAAGCCTACCAAAGACTCGAAGCCCTGGGAACCCACAAAACAGCCAAAGGCATATGATCTACCTGAAGCCTTTTGACACTAGCCGAACACTCGAAGGCCACATCAAAAATAACTAAAGACTCAAAGCTTACTGCAAAATTCGAAGCTGAAGGCAGTCGTGCAGCATACAGAGCCCAACACAAGGTCTAAGAGGACTTCGACCATATCGGTGCACGGTTAAAGATAGGCAAACCTGACAGCTAGCTCACAAGATAATACAGTAAAATAAGCAGCCAGACACAGCTACTGTGACAAAATTGACCTTCCATACAGGACAGCTACCCTAAAAGGGTAAACATGTAATATAACCTCACTATTGTGACTCATCATTTCCTATCTCCTATAAATAGGAGAGGGGAGCCATCATATTGAGGTTAAAAGATCTCAGCCCAAAGCCTCCCATAAGATTAGAAACCTTCAAGCATATTCAAGCTCCGTTGATTCGAACTGTAACCTCATTCATATATCCATCATCCCATTCAAATCCTCGGTAGAGGCGTGGAGAATACCAATTCATGGACTCCATGCAAGTATGTTAGTACAGAGTATTCTTTTATTTTTGTCTTATATATTTGTGAAAACCTCTAGCCAAACCTAAATCCCACGGTGTAAAAGCATGAACTCCCCTCTACAAGATTACGTCACTATATTTGGCGCCTTCTGTGCTATACCCACTATCCTCAATTCTTTTTCCTTATCCCTATACCCATATTCGATGGCCCCCACCCTCCGTTCCCACCACCGCCATTCTCGGTTTCTCTACCAACGGTATCGCTGCCCAATTAGCTCTTATAAGCCTGTAGTTCACTCAGGCATAAGTGCATTACACCAACCAACTATGCCTCGAGCGCCACGATCGCCGCTAAGAGATCAAAGCTGAACGGCAGCGCCGTTTGGATGATAACGGCAGACAATACTGAGACCTCAATGAGCTCCACCACACAATTTGGGAACTCCAACAACTACACACACAATATGCCCTTCTACCTTCCAGAGCCCCCGTACCATCGCGCGTATCCTCCCTCGCACGCCTCAGCCCCCACCCCTATACCGAAGTACCACCGGTCCAACTTGGTATCGAAGGTGCCCCCACTAACATGCCCGCAGGTTCAATATACCTCGGCGTCCCCATTTCCAAGGACTTGCCCGATTCCACCCTCCGAACCTCCCGACATCCCACTTGGTATCCTGTTCAGGAATGCTTGGGAGAACATAGTGCTGAGCACACTCCCAACCCATGGTCCTACCACCCGCAACCCCAGCGTTCTCCCCCTTGAGCAACCTACCTCACCCAGTAAGAGCCCAACCAAAAAATCTATACCACTATTCGCATCAAATCCAGCCTTATTCTAAATTCTAAAAGTCGCCTTAACAACCCAATCTGCCTAAAGCTCCTTGCCGTTGAGGTGCCTTTGATCTTCCATACCATAAAAATCTGTAAATATCGCAATACCGATCTTCAATCCCATGTACTTGAGTTCCAAAATGCCCTGAGCCTACACTCTTCAGTAGATCATATCCTCTGTTGAATGTCCCCTACCAGCCTTACTGGCAGCCTCCTCAAGTGGTACCAAAGCCTCCCCAATGGGTCCATTCAAAGTTTTGAACAACTATCAAGTTTGTTCATCTCTCACTTCTCTTTCAACAAAGACCACGAAGTACGAGTCGATGCCCTCATCAACTTTCGAAAGACACCCACCAAAATACTCGAGAACTTTACCAAGCGTTTCCTCGACGAATCGCGCAAAGTTGAGAACCTCGATTGCTCGAATATCGTACTAGCCTACTCCAATGCCCTGCCTGATCACAACAGCGTTAAAAAGTATATCATCCTCCAAATGCCCCGAACCCTTGAAGAGATGTTATCCATAGTCAATGGATACATCGATCTCAAGCGTTTCCACAAAACTAATTGCTAGGGACAAACATCTTCCACCAACCACAATAGGCCTCGACAACCAAATACGACCATGGGTGCTCCCGCCTACAATGAGACTGACAACCGCAAACGCGTCTACTTCAATGTTCAATCCTCCGAGCCTCGCAAAAAATGCTTTATACTAGTCCTACCCAAACTTACCATACCCATCAGTACCATTTAAACAATCATCCAGGCCGACTCTATTTGGCAAACCCCCTACCCCATCAAAGTTAAGAAGGATGAACCTTACTGCTAGAACCACGAATACAACTGTCATCCTACTAACAAGTAATACGCGCTACAACGTTCACTTGAGATGATCCTCAAAGCAGGATGCTTACACTAGTATGTGGTTGATCTCCCCAGTTACCTCGATGGTTCATACCTTAATCCCCAGCCAGCCCCGAATGTTGGACCTGCCGAAGTATACATCTTTCAAGCCCACATGATCGAAGTAAACAACATCGACAATGGCCACACCTTAAGTAAACGGATGCGGGTCGAAGAGTGTTATAAACTTACTTACCAACAAAAACTTCCAGTCCTTCTACCCGAATCAAGCCTTCACCCTCGACCTAAAGGTATATCCTTCATCGACTGTGACATCTCCCACATTCATTTCCCTCACTCAGATCCCTTAGTCATCATGGTTAAAATTTAGCACCTTGTCCTCCATACGATGCTCATTGGCACTGGCAGTACAACCGATGTACTTTTCTTTTAGACAGTTTGAGCTATGTAAAAAACCGATCTGATCACCCCCGTAAATGTCAAACTAAAAGGCTTTAACGGCTCAACAGAGGTTGTCGTCAGTCGAATTTGCCTCCCCGTCACCACTAGCCCTATAATCCTTCAAACCAGTTTCCTTATCATTGATAAGAAGTCCGAATACCTTAGCATTCTGGGCCATGATTGGCTCCATGCTATGAAAGTCATACCTTTGACCTACCAAAAAGTACTTTGTTTTACTACCCCATGCGGTACGTGGGACATGAAAGGCTCCCAGTGATTAGCTCAATCCTGCGAGCATCCTAAAATCAAACTTATACGGAAACTGGTGAAGTCATAGCAATCACTACAACTCTCCCTCCCCAACCCATCGACCTCATCCACCGACACACCGACCATCAAACCCATGATATACATCAAACTTGACGTCCCTGGTCGAGGCACATTTATTAGTAGTTTCTTGGCTACCGAAAAAATACTTGAACTTACAACTATCTTTCTATCCAACAAAGATGTCTTCGCCTGAACATTCTACGAGATGCCCGGGGTCGACCCCACCCTCGCCTGCCACCGACTCGACCTTATCTCTAAATCAATGGCCATCAAACAAAAGAAACGTACTTAGGCCACTACAAGAAAAAACACATCTAATAGCATTCGAAAGCTGCTATGAAAAACTACTATAGCATTTTTCGTCCATTCTATTATGCGATACTATCCATTTTTCAATAACATTTTTACGCATGCTATGAAAGCTAAAATGCTATTGCAAACTTTTTAACAGCAGTTGCTGAAAGTTGTTGTTTGCTTATAATAGCAGTCAAAAGCCGCCATGGAAAGGTTACGATAGCATTTTTCGTATGCTATAATATGCAATGTTATTCTTTTTATAATAACTTTTTTCTACGTGCTATTAAAAATATTTTTAACAGCATTTACTTGTTGCTATTATTTACTTAAGATAGAATTTACTGAATGTTATTTCAAATGAACAATAGATAACATTTACTTTGTGCTATTGAAACTCTTTCAATAACGCTTAGTAAATATTATCATCTACTTATAATAGCATTTGTAAACACCATCATATATCCCTTGGATTAATATTTTCTATTTTGCAGGTATTTTGCAATATATTATGCCAAAAATAATAATCAATACAAAAATGTGTAATACTTTTATTTATGCTATAATAATCAAGCGGATCCAGATGGATTCGAACCATCATCTTCTCAAACTATGAGTGCTCTTACCAATTTAAGCTATAGATCCATCGACATACAAGTACAATTCCTATAAGTACTTAACATAGTAAAAGATAACTAATAACTCAAAAAACTTTAATAACTAATACTTTATAAAATCCTAAACTCTCTATTTACATCAAGTAACCAAAAAATAGGCAGATGTACACATACACTGAAAGAATACCCAATTATCTAAAGAAGATATTTTTAAACCGGTTTACCACATATTATCCCAATCAACTATGAAAAAACACTATAATCAGCATCAATCGATATTTTCTATACGTATAAAAACAAAACTACAAATAGAACTGAAGGTACCTCTATGAATGTAGATATAACAATATCTTTAGACCTGTTTACTTTTTTAAAACCTGATATAGCACATTTACTTCTTTTTGAGAGAACGGAAGATAAACATATTTCATATCAATTTATAATTCTCAAGTTAACTTTAAAAGCAAAAGATACATGCATACCTCTTGCTTGCCCTTTTATTTTATAGGCCGATCAAACATCTTGAATCTAATTCCCTATTTGTCCGTAGTAAGATAACAAAAACTCAAATAGAAAAAAATAAATTAAAATACCTAATTATAAAAGACAAAAATTCAATGATCTTAATGGCCTGGGTGATGTCTAGATGTGTTAAATTAGGTTCTAATGGGAAAGGGGGCTGTTCTCTCTCAATTCTCATGGGTAAGGGCAGTGAGAAAGGAGGTACTAGCAAGCAAGATTCTAATATTGTGGAGCAAGTTCAAGATATCTCTCTTGCCAAAAATCAAAACTTAAAATGAGTTTGCAAAAGTATCCTATGTTTAGAGTATCAAGATAATAAATACAATAGTATTGACTCTCTAACCCACATTAGGTAAATTAGATTTCCAATGGGCTGTTAGTACCAAACATTTCTCAAAGCTATAATGCAGATCATGTATAATGGTCATTCATAATACTAGGGAAGAATGCATGATCTCAAGGGAGAAGAATACACTAACCTTGATGTATGGACTTGAAGCACATCCCCTGTGAGCAAACCACCCACCCTAAGAATTCAAAGGGAGTAGTTAGGTATATAGATCAGAAAACAATTCATGTTTCTTTGATACAAATTAATGCTTAAAAAGGTCATGTACAATGCATGTTATGCCCTTATGAAAAATGATAACACCCATAAGAACACTAATTAGCAAAAATTAATAGTATTTATAACTACAGATTCAATAACTTAAGATCAAAATAAATATAATTGCCAATAACTATGTTAATCATACTCTATTTTTTTTCCTTCTTTTTTTGTTTGAAAAGGTGAAATCCAGTTAAATATAATAAACCTATGGTCAATTTTAGCATTAAAGTTTCATAGCGCTACAACAGAACCAACAAAATCAAAAGAGTATATGACCAAAAGAAAATAGAGTGCTATTAGAAGAGAAGGAAAAGCTCATCTACTAGCACTGTATTTGTACCCATATAGGCCTTTTATGCACAATTGTAATCTGATAATCAGAGGGCCAGGGGGTGGAGTTGAATTCCAAGTGGCATAATCTTCTTCATCACACACAGGTGGACAAATCAAAGATCATGAACAAGAAACTTAGGCGAAATGATATCCTTAGCCTTTTCAAAGCAGAATTTGGCAGCTAACATTTCCTCAACAATTTTCTATTGATCAGCTTTCATGTCATCGACTAATCTCGAGTTCTTCACACTAATTTTCATATATTGTTTTCTACTTTTAACAAGCTTGAGATGATCCACACCTTGATCTACTGTCTCTTTCAGACTATTTATGCTGAATTTAAGATTGTCACATAGCTTTGGGAAACATTAAAACTCCTTCAATAACAGCTGGATATATATTCAGTATTGGACAACAACCACTCCCTTTATAAATCTATTTTAAAAAGAAATGAATGTAAAGCTTTGGCAGATTTCTTTTCCAGTTCCATCCTTAGTTCAACTATTTGAAATATAATGGTATCTTTTATGGACATCTCCCAATCATTTTCCCTATGTAAGTCTTTGCAATCAGTCAAGAGAGACCTCATCGTCGGGAAGGGTCCATCTAGCATATCGTCATCACTGAACTCAGTTCTAGCCATTTGTAAGCTGGTAAGGACTCTCATCAGTTCCTCATGGAGCCTCACCTTTGTCTTGAACCTGGCTGGATCCAAATGAATGGTGGCATGAACATATTGGACTCCACATTTGGATGTGGTGCAAAGCTCTCATTCTCTACGCTAAATACTAGTATGCCCTGAGAAGATTGCAAAGAATTGCTCGCATAGTAGATGCAGTTAGACTGCAAACCTGGGAAGTCGATTGCCGAATGCAAAATGATGAATTGTAGCCAGCAAATATCATGTGGCCATCTAGATTCTTTACCTCAATTCATTTTTTTGCAATTGAGTCCTGCTTGAAGACATGAAATCTAATAGTCGAGTCATTTCCCTGGTCAGCTATCTTTATGACCTTCAACAACTCCCTGAACAACTCCATAAGATACAACTTATTTTCAAACCCCCTTATATTCAATATCTTACTATGAGGACGAGCCTCGACTAAGGTCTCCTTGGGTCGAGGAGGCCGGATATAGATAGAGCAAACCTTTCCATTGTAATCAATAACATAAACACCCCTTTAGAATGCATAACATCAGCTGGGGCATTACTCACTAAACCTGATTTCACAAAAGACCATTTTGTGTCCTCTGCCTTGAAAATGCCAATCCTAGAATACTTTTATGAAAGAAAATTCCCATTAAAGTAGAAAATATTTCACTGGTGAAGTTCTAGTTTCCAAAGGAGGCAAAATATTATGAATCTATGATACACATTTAGATCAAATAAACTAAACCATGTTCATGTTAACAAATTTAGTTAACCAAAATATTCATTCATAACAGCATGCATAGGTAGTGATCACACTAATTAGAAATTGGTCTCGTAATTAAATGTCCACAAAAGTAGATAAGACATAGAAATTCAAACTTCACTCATTTGCCTTACTTGAAATTCTCCCAATAAAACATGTTTATTTGTATTAATGCATAGTTGTAGAAATGTGCATGCATAAAATTCTCCAAGACGACACACGTAAAAACGAGCTTAGGATACGGCAAAATGTACATGCTATGAAGGAGGCAATGTTAAAAGCACATCTTTTAGTTAAAAAACTAATAATAAGATTGCAATAGTGCAATATCTCTTAAGTTAAACATGACAAACAGGCTGAGGGAGAGAAAAAAAGAATGGAAATACTTACCAATTGAGACAGAATGAGTGCACCTTGCATATCTACAACTTGGATTCGGTTTGTGCCCCCAAAATATAAGGTTTTGCCAGTATGGCTATATTAATAGAAGTCAAACCTAGTGGGATGACAAATTTTAGTATCCACAACAGTTACTGCAAGTTTCACACATGAGAAACTTAAAAACATAAAGAACGCTATGCACAAACTAGAAAAAACAAAAATATCGTGGTTCTCCAAATTAAAGACCTCATTGCCAGGTAATATGTTTCCACTCATATCTGTCTAATTTCTTTCTCCATGATTATTTGCAAACAAACTTTTGTGATGATGCTTTTGGATCACCATAAGAGTCATGGGAGGAATATAACCCTCCTGGATAAAAGTACATGCCTGAAACTCAAAAAATATTTTGATGAAGTACAAAGTGAAAAAATGCAAAAAAAGAAAACTCTTTGTTTTCATCAAAGAGACATAAAGTTTTTGCCATTTTAAAGTAATGCAGAGACAAAAGTAAGATGGAACTTAATCTTATAGCTAACCTTATAGATTGCGTCCAATTCGAATAATAAAATCTGATAGGACTGCCCTTCACAGACAACATCCCTACATAAGAAACTTTGTTAAGCAATCATCGTAAAGGACATTAAGTGCAGTAAAAGGAATACCTGTAAAATATGATCCCTTGAGGTATAACCGAGCTGCTTGATAAAAATATCTTAAAAGTTCTGCAACTTTATCCATGTTCTATTGTGTCAAATACATATGGATTGGATGGAAGATGTTGATGCTGCCATTTATCAGTATTCTTACCAATTCAAATGTAAATGAAACAATCTACACAGAATGATATTCTGTGACTTGGATTCGGCTTCAGATATAACTTGGGCTTGATTAATTGTATCACTCATTACTGCTGCTGCCGTTTTTCTGTATTGTATTGTGTATAATACGTTTGAATTGGATAGAACATGGTTAATGGCTACAAAAATACTGCATTAACCTCTTAACTAACCTCTAATGTCAACAAAATTACATACAAGCAAAGTCCATAATCCAGATTAAACCCCACGAAACCCTAAATTGAAAAATAGATTCCTAAAACTAGTAAGGAAAGAGGGTACTTTCCAAGAGTAATGAAGAGCTTGCCTCGAGTGAAATTCGAAGTCGTAACATCATTCATTAGAATCCAATTTCGAATCTGGTGCAAGGAATCACGCAGAAATTTGTAGCATAGGAGAGAAATCTAACTATGGACATTGGAAGATGTAGAAGTAGATAACAAGTAGAGATGCTCTTAGGAGTAGAAGAGAATTAAGATACAAGGTTAGAGTAGAGAATGAATGGGTTAGAGTCGTGGATGGAGTAGTTTCTAATTTTGGAGTTTCAATTGGGAGATGATTTAGAGACACTAAAAAATGAGACACTAAAGTTTCACAACATACATCTAATAGAGATGAGTGACTCTAAAACAGGGTGTTGTAAAATAGGGAAATGAGATGGAAATGATGTGTCACACCCTCTCTCTTTGATGATGTGTCTAGCTTCCTCTATTATTGCTTTGGTTTAAATTATAACACAATCTCTTACCATCCCAGTCTTACTCTCTTTATCTTTCTCTATCTCTCTTTTTCTCTAAAAGACTAATCCCTCTCTCTCTCTCTCTCTCTCTGACTGTCATTTGAGAAGAAAGGAAAATTAATTTCTCTAGAAGAATGACTACAACCCATATCTCTCTTCGTGTTTGAGCAAATCGATCTTTCTGTAAATTGATTTCTCTAGAAGAACAACTACAATCCATCGTGTCAGAGTGCAAATCGATCTCTATGCAACTGGTTTGGTTGAAGATGGCCTAAGAAATTTAGGACATAAACGATGGGAAGGAATTGGGAGAAGTTGGTCCTTAATCTATTTGTGAGCGAACTCTGAATACCAATAATTGTCGAGACACTCCATTATCGACAATCAATAAGAGTTATCAGCAATCAAAGAGAATTTTTTTTGTCGAGACACTCCTTTATCGACAATTTGACAATCAGCAAGAACACAAAATTGTTGTTATTGACAATTCGACAATCAGGAAGAACACAAAATTGTTGTTATCGACAATTCAACAATCTGCAAGAACAATAATTGTCGAGATACTTCTTTTTGGAGCAATGACATAGGTGTATCTAGAAACAAATCATACCAATGCACATCCCCACAACCACCACCACCATTACTACTATTAATCAACTCTTTTACAACACCAGAACCACCTTTGTCGAACTTCAACCCCTCATTTTCATCACTTTCTATCGAAGAATAAATCGCGAATGATTGAGTGAGAGTGATATTGTTTAATGTGAGGGAATTGGTTCTCTCATTTGGATTGGGCCGTGATTGATAGAGGGAATTAGGGTTTTAAAAGTGGAGTGAAAGATAAAGGATGATTAAAGTGGAGGAGATGATGATGGTAAGGTGAGCTTCAGTTGTGATGGGAGGCATTTATAATATAAAATTATCGATTATCGGTGGTTTGGTATTGTCGATCCCCGCTATAGTCGACAATTTGGAACACTGTTAATATTATCGACATGTGCATCACCGACAATACTAAATGTCACTATTAGCTAGTTATCAAAAATTAAATGCATCCCGACAATCCTATCACAAGGATTGTCGATAAGACCATGGATCAACAATTACATGTGTGCCTTATTGTCAATATATGCATACTCGACCAAAAATGCGTTCAACATAGAACTCTATATTAGCTGGTTAAATGCACGTGCAACATTCAGACTAAAGGAATATGGCAATAAATCAGTATGTACATATAAAAAGTGAAAAATGACAAGTTTATAACATTGGATAGTTGAACCAAAAAATAAGTACAACGTTTCTCTTCTCTCTCTTCTCCATCATCATTTCTGGTTTTATTGCCACCCTTTACTCTAGAGAGCTCCAACTACAAATGAAGCCACGACACCAAAATGCCAAAATAAAAAGCTCATCGTCACCATTATAATAAAATTTCTTCTCTATTTCTAAATTTTTGTAAAACAACGTTTCAAGGCGTCAAAACCCTAAATTGGCAAACAAAATTAAAACGTAACAGAAGCTCTCGCCAAAGCTATAATTAAACATTAGAGGGAGTGAGTGAAAAAAAAACTAGATCTGAGATTCAAAATTGAAACTGAAGAAAGAGAGAGGAGAGAAAAAGAAATATCTTCCCACGTGAAGAGAGAGAGAGAGAGGCCAACTCATTTCCACCATATATTATTTGGGCTTCTCTTTTCCACCTCATCTACTAGATGTGCGGTTCCTATTGAGTGGGACTTTAGTGTCTCATTTTTTAGTGTCTCTAAATCCTCTCCCTAGTTAATTCACGATGTTTATTGTTTGGATTTGTGCTTTTTGCACGAAGTCTTAGCATATGATAGCGTTGATTTAAAAAATACCATAAATGCCAACTTATAATAACATTCACTAAAAATATAATTATTTAAGTAATATCATAGGTACTTTTTCTTGTAGTGGGCCCTGAGGATTTGAGACCCAGTAAACCTCGAGGTCGAAAAACTCTTAGCCGCTAGATTTATATGCAAGGACAAGTACACCGATTGGATCTCGAATATCGTCGCTATACCCAAAAAGAATGGCAAGATTCGAATCTGTATTGACTTTACTGATCTCAGCAAGCACACACCAGAGGATAATTTCCTTCTCCTGATTATTTCAGTGTTTTTCGATGCCGCAACTGGCCATGAACAACTCTTAATGATGGACGCAGCCTCGGGTTACCGAACAAGGGCTCTATTATTTAATGTAATGCCTTTTTGGCTCAAAAACATCGGTACAACTTACCAGCGCCTCATTACTATCATGTTCGGACCCTTGCTTGGCAAGTCAGTTGAAGTCTACATCGATGACATGCTATGCAAAAGCCTCTACAAACATACCCATTTACAAGACCTGACCAAAGTTTTCTCCATCCTTCGATCATACCTAATGAAATTAAACCCCAACAAATGCCAGTTCGGTGTCTCATCCAAAAAATTTCTGGGCCATCTCATTAGTAAACGTGACATCGAAATTGACCCTATTCAAATTTGAGCCCTCATTGATATGTCTTCTACCCAAACAAATAAAAATGTCCAGAAGGTATCGAGCAAAATTATAGCCCTTAACCGCTTTATTTCAAATCCTCTGACCGCTACGCCTGGTTATTCTCCCTCCTATGCGAACAAGGCGTCCATAAAACCTAGAAGAAAAACCCCAACATTAATTAGACACCCGAATGTGAGCAAGCCTTCCTCAAACTCAAGACTTACATTGGCCAACCACCTGTCATGAGCACCCCGGTCGAAGGTAAAACACTTTCCCTCTCTTTAGCAGTTACTGATGATTCTATCAGCTCGGTCTTTATCCGAACATAAATGGGTATCGGAAAACCTATCTACTTCATCAGCAAAACTCTAACACCAGCCAAAACATGATATAGCAAACTCGAGTGACTTTTCCTTACCCTTGTCTACACTTCTCAAAAGTTCAAGCCCTACTTTCAAGCACACCATATACATGTAATTACTAGCTACCCCCTCCGAGAAGTCCTCGCCAAGAAAGATAAATCCCAATAGGTACAGTAATGGTTTGTTTTCCTTGGTGAGCGCGATATCACTCTTGAGAAATAGGTATCCCAAATAGGCCAGGCAGTCGCCGATTTCCTTTCCAACTTCCCACTCAAAGACATCGAGGGGGAAGAGCATGAAGACGACCTATCCGAAGATCAACCAGAACATACCGACTCCTAGAACCTTAACATAAAATGACATCTCTTTACAGATGGATCTGTAGGCTCAAACAGTTTTGGGATAGGCATCGTATTGGTAAAAGGCAATAAAACTATATTTTGAATGTACCAACAACGAGGCCGTGTACGAAGCTTTGATACATAGTCTTGATCTAGCCCTTGAACTCGGAGTCCCCAAACTAGTCATCTTCATCGACTCACAGCTCGTCCAGCAATAGTATACAGGTGAAAACCAGGTGAACGGTCGCATGGCTGAGTATGCAGCGCTCGTTCGCCAATACATGGATCATTTCCCCAAGAAATTATTGATCACACATTACTCTCGAGGTGAGAATAGATATGCCGATGCCCTCGCCTATATTGCAGCCATGTTAGGCCAGTCTGAACCTTAAAAACTTTGTATCGAAGTACTCGAAATCTCAAGTATCGACCAAATGAAAATCAATACCATCAATACTGGGGGTGAGAGTCTCGATCCCGACGACTGGCACATACCTTTCCTCACATACTTTAACTACTCTATATTACCGAAGGTAACCTATTCTCAACGGTAGCTTACACTGCAAATCACCAAATGGAGTAAACCTCAAATGCATATTCCAACAAGAAGTGGCAACTATCATTACTGAGTTACACGAAGGGAACTGCAGGTCCCATACTACCAGCCGATCAATGGCTCACCTCGCAATAATACAAGGTTTGTTCTGGTTAAACATGTAAAAATAGGCCGAAGAATATGCGAAATACTGTGATAAATGCCAGCGTCACCCCCATGACATCAAAATTCCCTCACAAGACCTCTATTGTAACCAAGTCGCTTGGTCCTTTAAAAGATGGGCCATCGACCTTGTTGCCCCATTCCCTAAGGCCTCGGGAAGTAGAGAACAGATCCTAGTCGCCACAAATTATTTTACTAAATGGGCCGAAGTTGTGCTATTATGTCAAGCCAGAGAAGAAGAAGTAATAAAATTCCTTTAGGAAAATATTATCATACGCTGCAGTTGTCTACATATGATTCAATGTGATAGCGGCCCACAGTTCGTAGGGAACAAGGTTTGAACATTCCTCAAAAAATATAACATCATCCTCTCTCCATCCACACTGTTTTACCCCCAAGGGAATGGCCAGGTCAAAACAATCAACAAAACTATAGTTAATGGCCTTAAGAAATGCGTTGACGAGAAAAAGGGGCGCTAGGATCAAAAGTTACAACATGTACTCCGGGCTTACCATACCACACCAAGGAAAGCGACGAGCTGTACTCCTTTCCTCTTGGCCTATGGCATCGAAGCCGTCTAACCCGCCCAGTTTGAGGTCCCAACGCATGACCCAAATCTACCAGATGAAGATAATGAGTTTGAATTCGGATGCAACATGCTATGGATTGATAAAGCATGAGGCCGAGCCTTAGCTAACCTCGGGCATTACCAGATCTCTATCCAGAAATCATACCTAAGAGGATTTGACCACGAAGTTTTTATATAGACGACTTGGTACTTTGCTGAGTCAACCCCTAAAAGCCATGCAATACCAGCTAGCTAGACGAATCTTGGGAAGGAGCATATGTGGTGTACGACAAAACAGACAAAGGAACCCTTGCCCAACCCATAGAACACAATGCAGCTAGTCTCATACAATTGGCAGCGGCTGCCATCTCGTAATATTGATGTAACCACTATGCAATTGTTGAGAATCAAGGTAGTTATTCTCTTTTCTACGCCAAGAACCATACGCAAAATATGTCGAATTAAGAAATATATAGAAAAAAGAACAATTTAAAAGACAAGTATTTTCCCAGAAGAGGGAAGTGGAAAACCCTTATGGATGAAAAATCACTCCAGCGAACAATCCACTATGATCAAGCAACTTACACACGATCTTCTCCAAGATTCTCAAGCTTTGTAATGGAGTCTCTAAAATTTTGGCTCTATAAAATTAAAATCACTGTAAAAGATAGGCTAACAAATAAACTAAGTCCGCTTTATATACTTAAAGGTCTAATTACAAACAGAACAGACCTCAAGGCAAACTTAACGTCCTAGAAGAGTTTCTAAAACCAGCCTACACACATCTCATTCGAATGACATCCAGGCTCGTTCGAACGACTTCTTCGGTCCAAGTTTCCAACGCAAAAAACTACCAACTTGTTCGAATGATATCCATTTTCGTTCGAACGACTTCGACAATTCGAATTTACCCTTAATAATCTCCCACTTGAAATCGAATCTCGTAACCCATCTCTAGATCTCTAAATGAATTGTTCGCACTACCCAGACCTTTAATCATGAAGACCCATAGAAGTTGACGACAAGTTGTGCATGTCGTCAACTTCTAAAAAGTTACTACCTTCAAAAACATATCAGCCAGATTCACATTAGTATAAATCTTCATAAGCTTCAATACACCGTCCTCGAGGAGCGAGCAAATATAATGATATCGAATATCAATATGCGTGGTCCTAGAGTGAAAAACAAAATTCTTCGCTAAGTGTATAACGCTTTGACTATCACTATACAACTTAGGTGAATGTTGGTCTCTACCAAGCTATTTCATCAACCCTTTAAGCCAAGCCATATCCTTGCATACTTCCGTAGCCACAATATATTCAATTTTTGTCGTAGATAAAGCTACAATCTTCTGTAGCCTAGAAACCCATGCAACCACACAGCTTCCCAATGCAAATATGAAACTTCTAGTACTCTTCCATCAATCAATATCACCCGCCATATCAGAATCAACAAACCCTGTAAGCATTTCTGAGAACCCCCATAGCATAATGCCATATCTTGAGTCCCCTTTAGATACCTTAGTGTCTATTTTACAGTTCTCCAATGCTCCTTGCATGTATTACTCATATACCAACTAACAACTCCCACTGCTTGAGCAATATCGGGTCTTGTACAAATCATTGCGTACATTAGGCTACCAACTATTGATTAATAAGGAACCTTATGCATCTCATCGCCATCCTTCTACGTCTTCGGACAGCAATCCCTTGATAATTTAAAGTGACCTCCCAATCGTGTACTAACAACTTTAGAACCATCCATATTAAACTACTTAAGTACTTTGTTGATGTACTCAGCTTGAGATAACTTCAATTCTTACCGCTTTTTATCTCTTATAGCACACATCCCAAGAGCTTGCTTTGCAGCACCAAAGTCTTTTATAGAAAACTTTTGGGACAATTGTTCCTTCAACTTGACAATCTCTCTCATGTCGGCACTTGCTACCAACATATCATCTACATACAGAAGTAGAATGATATATGCGTTCCCTGTATTTTCGATAAAACAACAGTGATTTGCATGGCTTTTCGAATAACCATTTCTGGACATAAATTATTTGAACTTCAAATACCACTGCCTCGGCTCTTGTTTCAAACCATATAAGCTCTTTGTGAGCCTATACACAAGATCTTCTTTACCTTTAACTGAATACCCTTCTGGTTGCTTCATATAAATTTCTTCATCAAGGTTGCCGTGAAGAAATGCTTTCTTCACATCAAGCTGCTCGAGATGTAATTCTCCAACTACAACTATATTCATCACAACCCGAATAGTAGACATCTTCACAACAAGAGCAAAGATCTCACCAAAATCAAGGCATTCTTTCTACTGAAAGCACTTTACCATAAGTCTAGCCTTGAATCTCCTCAAACTATCAGATTCATGCTTTAGTCTGTATACCCACTTATTGTGCAATGCTCTCTTCCCTTTCGATAACTGAACTAAATCCCAAGTTCAATTTACTGATAATGACTGTATCTCATTATCTATAGTAAGTTCCCACTTGCTCTTGGCTTCCGCATCTAAAGCCTCCTTGTAAATTTCCGGCTCACCACCATCCGTAAGTAACAAGTAATTTAGGGAGTTAACGTACCTAGCTGGAACTCTTACAATTCTTGACTCCTTTCGAAGTACTATTGAAATGTCTAGATCATTAGAATCTTCAACTTGATCCGGCGCATCGGACTCAACCATGACTTCTTCATTAACCTCATGAGAGGGTTCAAATTCAATGTCGATACCTTTTGCTACTTCACTTCTATTCCTTCCACCAGGTACTTTGAAGTCTATATACAAAACTTCCTCATTGAATATAACATTATGGCCCTATATGACTTTTTGATTCATCGCATCCCACAATTGGTACCCTAACACATCACCACCATATCTAATGAATTTACACTTTGTTGACTTTGCATCTAACTTTTTCCTTATATATGAATTATCAAGCACATATGAGGTACCACCGAAAATATACAAGTGAGAAAGGTTTACCGCTTTACTGGTCCATGCTTCTTCAGGAAGCACAAAGTCCAAAGCCATTGAAGGCCCTCTATTAATCGAGTACGTGGTTGTAATAATCGTATCTACCTTAAAATATTTGGCCAATCCGACATTAAGTCTCATACTCCTTTCTCTTTAATTTATGGTTTGGTTCATGCGTTCTGCAGCAACATTTTGTTACGGTGTTCTGGGAATAGTCTTTAGTTACCTAATCCTGTTTGATGTGCAAAAGTCTTCAAACTCGTTACTATAGTATTCGCCCCCATTATCTGACCTAAGGCACTTCAGTTTTAAGCCAGTTTCATTTTTAACTGGAGTCCTCTACTTCTTGAATTTATTGAACACATCTGATTTGTTTTTCACAAAGTAGATCCACAATTTACGAGTAGTATCATCAATGAAAGTAACACAATTATGAGAACCACTAAGAGAAGACACCTTGGTTGGCCCCAAAACATCTGTGTGTACAAGATCCATCTTTCCAGGTTTCCTTAATTTTCCAGTTATTTTGAAACTGACCTTCTTCTGCTTCGCAAGAGCATACTCTTCACAAAACTTAAGATAAACCTCATTAAGACCCTATAGATTTCCCTTTGTTACCATCATCTTCATCCCCTTTTCACTCATGTGACTGAGCCATTTGTGCCAAGTACTTGTATCAATCCCCGGAGTGGTCGCACAAATAGTAAAAATTATGCTTTGCGTTGTATACAATATTTCTTATCTTAAGCCTCGAGCTACTACCATAGCTCCCTTTAGGAGCTTTCCCTTTGTTATCATCATCTTCATCCCCTTTTCCATATGACCGAGCTACTTATGCCAAGTACTTGTATCAATCCCCGACGTGGTCGTAGAGATGGTAGAAATTGTTCTTTGTATTGTATACAACGTTTCTTATCTTAAGCCTCGAGCTACTACCATAGCTCCCTTTGTAACTTTCCAGAAGGTTGTACCAAAGGTGCATATATATCCACTATTATCCGCCAATTGGCTAACCGAGATAAGGTTATGCCCCAATTTGGGCACAAGTCGCACATTCTTTAAAACCAACGTCGCCTCTGAAGGTAATCTCAACCTAGTATTTCCCTTTTTAGTAATATTGCGTGTAGTTTTATCTGCAAGAAAGACCGTACCGAAGTCGCCTTTAACAATATTGGTTAGGAAACCTATGTTTGCAGTAGTATGGAAAGAGGCACCCAAATCAACTATCCAAGGTTCATTAATATCGTCACACGAAAGTAGTAGAGCCTCATTAGAACTAACCTCCTCAGTAAGGTTCATTGTTTCTTTCTCCTCATCATGAACTTTCTTAGAAGAAGAATTACAATCTCGCATGAAGTGACCATTTTTTCCAAAAGTCCAACACATACCGGGTAGCTTGGACTATCCTCTTGACTATGAATGACCCTTCCCATATTTTAGCCCTTTTCTGTAAGACCTCCGTCTTTTCACAATGTTCAATGCACTGCCGTTTGAACTCGAAGAGGGTTCAAATATTTTACGCCTATTTTCTTCACTCACAATCAAAGAGACTATAGTGTCAAATATAATATCTTCTTTCCCCAATAAATTACTCATAGCTATAATAAACCCTTCCCAGCTCTTGGACATCCACCCTAGAGGAGCCTACACTCTCACCTCCTAGGTAAAAGTAAATTTCACAGATTCAAGCTAAGCATGAATAATATTAAACTCACTGATCATGTATAGAATCAGAGATGACTGCGCCAACCTAACGGTTCTAAGAGCCTTGTGATCCAATCGTGCCCACTTAGTAGTATCATAATCTGCTGTGCTTATCTTAACTCCACCTAGTGGTAAGTCAAGATCCTTCTGATAGAGGTAATCTTCTATCTGCATCTTCCATACTTTAAATTTTGAACCATTGAACTTCGTGATCTTTAATTTCTCTTGATTGGCCATCGCTCTTCACCACACAAGCCCTGTAACAAGTGCTCTAATACTAATTATTGAGAATCGAGTTAGCTACTCTATCTTATACGCCATTAACGATATGCCGAATCAAGAAATAGACAAAAACAAAAAATAATAAAAAAGATAAGTATTTTCCTGGTGGAGGGAAGTGAAAAACCCTTATAGATGAAAAACTACTCCATGCGAACAATCTACTATGATCAAATAGGTTACACACGATCTTCTCAAGCCTTCTTAAGCTTTGTAATGGATTATCTCAAATCCTAGCTCTCTAGAATTAAACTCATAACAAAAGATAGGCTAACAAATAACCTAAGTCCCCTTTATATACTTAGAGGACTAATTACAAATAGAATGGATCTCGAGGCAAACTCAACGTCCTAGTAGAGCTTCTAAACCAGCCTACACACATTTCATTTGAACGATTTTAAGTTCGTTTGAACATCTTCAGCGATAAAGGTCTCCAGTCCTAGAAAACATACATCTCGTTCGAATGACTTCTTCAGTCCAAGTTTCCA
Organism: Kingdonia uniflora; assembly: GCA_014058105.1. Classification (NCBI taxonomy): domain Eukaryota; kingdom Viridiplantae; phylum Streptophyta; class Magnoliopsida; order Ranunculales; family Circaeasteraceae; genus Kingdonia; species Kingdonia uniflora. The sequence goes on from JACGCM010000622.1 coordinate 4,062,576, forward strand.
ATGCATACAACTACCAACTCGTACGAACAACATCCATTTTCGCTCGAACAAACTCATTCGAGCGACATCCATTTTTGTTGGAACGACTTCGACAATTTGAGTTCACCCTTAACAGTAATCATTAAGGAACTTTATCTTAACTTTTGCATTATATCATATCTCAATAAACTTTTTGATTTGGGCAAGCCTAAGTATCCAGTCAACCTTTTGACCCGACAGATACTTGGGAGCGACCTCGAAGTTTTTCAAAGTTATGATTTGGGCAGACTCGAGTGGAATGAATAGTCAAAAGACTAAATACTCGGGGGCGACATCGGGGCCGACCATGTCTTGCTTCGTTTAGGATCAAGCCCGCGGATAGAAATACCCGAGGGTGACCTTGAAGCTCAATAAACTTCATGATTTGGGTAAATCTAAGTATCCAGTCAACTCTTCGACCCGACTGATACATGGGGGCCACCTCCAAGTTTTTCAAAGTTTCGATTAAGGCAAACCAAAGTGGCATGAATAGTCAAAAGACTAAACACTCGGGGGTGACATCGGGGCTGACCACGTCTTGCTTTGTTCAGGATCAAACCCGCGGATAGAATTACCTAGGGGTGACCTTGAAGCTCAATGAACTTCTTGATTTGGGCAAATCTTACTATCCAGTCAACCCTTCGACCTGACTGATACTTGAGGGTGACCTTAAAGTTTTTCAAAGTTCTGATTCGGGCAAACCCGAGTAGCATGAATTGTCGAATGACTAAATACTCGGGGGTAACATCGAGGCCGACCACGTTTTGCTTCATTTAAGATCAAACTCGCGGATTGAAATACCTGGGGGTGACCTCAAAGCTCAATGAACTTATTAATATGGGCTAACCTAAGTATCCAATCAACCTTCCGGCCCGACTGATACTTGGGGACGACCTCAAAGTTTTTCGCAGTTTTGATTTAAGAAAACCCGAGTGGCATGAATAGTTGAAAGACTAAACACTCGGGAGTGACATCGGGATTGACCACGTCTTATCTCTTTCAGGCTCAAACCCAGATATAGAAATACATGGGGGGCTTTCTCGAAGCTCAATCAACTCCTCGAATTAGGCAACCTTTGAATCCCATGGATAGCAATACCTAAGGAAAACTTTGACACTCTAATCAGCTCTACCAGTCGATTAAACAAAATACCAACAAGTTCAAATCAAATAATAAAACATCTTTTACAAAAACCATCACCAACCATACATGACAACTAGATCAAACAAGTTTTACCCTTACAAAGCTCATGCAACAGAATTACCTTGGTTCTCTACAAAAAATAGTAATTTCATTAGTACCAGGAGTCTCTCTGACAGTCACGACTTCCTCGTCTTCCACATTGGCCACTTTGATTGTAGGAGTCATTTTCATCATCTCCGCATCTACCACACCATCGACAATAGGGTTTAGCTCTTCTGCAGGGTAGCGTTTGAAGGTGTTTGGGTCATAGCCCATCTCATCTATGAATTGCTTCAAATACGAGGTTAAAATGTACTCTCGGTCGAAGTCTGCCTAGAAATGCGCGTAATTATCTCACAGCCTCCCCTCTAGCCCCTCCACTTTTTCCTCATACCTCTCGACCACAACCAAGTTTTCCTTTATTACATTAACTCAAAGTTGCAATATCTCACGCTCTAGTTCGGTAACTCAGGTGTTCAGCGACATAATGGTTCCCTTCAACGAGCTCCCCTCTATTAACCGACTCTTTTAACTTCTTGCCATACACATTTTAAGCCATCTTAAAAGAGATTATCCTAGCATGTATCTACGCAGATGCCAAATTCTTCGAGCATTCAGCATCGTTTGACCAAATCAATAACAAACATTCCCTGATTAGCAATAACACATACCTGGCGCCATACCAACTTTGCCCGACGCCCTGCTTCTTCTGGGTTCATGGCACACAAATGCATCATCGACTTGGCTGTCGCTCTACTAACATCTTCTTGTTCGGCAGCAAGTTGCTTGGCTTTGGCTGAGTTTAACCCTTCTCTCATCTGATCATACGACCTCTTTTGGGGTATCGTTTTTGTTAGTAGAACATTCGACCCATCGACAATGGCTTTTCCCTAGCCCTTTTAGGCTTATTGAACAATATCTTGGGAACCCGAGCCTCGCCCCCTTACCTCGGCCAGTGGCACTGCAACACCACGACGAGTCCTCGACACATAGCTAGACTTTGTCCTTGTCAAGGTGTTGTAATCTATCTTGCTTACTACTTTAGAAGGGGAATCCTTTTATCTCCTCTTTGAAGGCCCAACTATGGTCAAAGCTCCTTTTAGCAGAGTGTCCACCTTATTCTGTCTCTTCCTCAAAATCTTCAGTGTCCAAAATACTTTATTCATTCGCTCCTCATTCTTATCGATAAAATTATCGTTGTAGAGCCCTTCTATTGATAGGGTCTGCAGTACACACATATTAAAAGTCAATCAATGGTCGAAGTAACACAGTTCAAGATACTCGAAGATACACTTACCTGCATTAAACAAGCTATGGGTCAGAGCAAGATCTTCCTCCTCATTTGCATACTCAAAATTACCTTTCACTATGACTAAATCCTTATCCCACCCACGACCAATTGAATAGAGGTCAAACAACCATGGCTTCTCGGGGTGACACTGAATATGGTATGTTCCTACCTTCTTATTCCCCTTTTTCAAGTAGAATAATAGCACGTCGAACTACTCGATCACAGGCCTCCCTTCGTACCAGCTCTTTACTCATGCCTTTGATAGCCCTCATCATCGCATAGAAGTTACCAATCATCTGGCACGGTGTCACATCCTAAAAATTCAATACCTCCTTCACCAATCTTTGAAGGGGTACCTATATTCCTGGCTGAATCTGCCCCAGAACATAATTATCCCTCATTGGGTACGTCCATAAACGAATACTCTGACCCTAATGGCTCCAGCTTGATCCCTTTCCCCACTAGATCATGCTTTGGTATGAATCGTTCAAGCCTGGCTTGCTCCCACGGTGAGACTTTTCCCACAAATGCATCCTCCCTGTCTGCTTACTACTTCCCTCACTCACGTCCAACTCCTCCCTTTCCCCATCCTCCCCTACATTTTTTGTACAGTTGACTTCAGCTTCCTCAACCTCCTCCACTTCTTCCTCCTCTTCGTCACTCTCCCCAACTATTTGAGCTCTCCGCCGACTCCTCCTCGCCGAATTAAAATTGGGCTCAATCACTGCCAGAAGTACATCAGATACGATGTGTAACTTTTTGACATCACTACTCCCTTCCCCTCGACCAGAGGCACTTGGTTCATTTATAACATCATTGTCCTCATCTATCAACCTCATCCTTGAAGCTTCACAGGTATGCATTATACCCTACAGAAGAAGAGGGAAGAAATTAGCTTGATATATTCAAGGATAAATCCTCAAGTTTATATGATACTATCATCTACCCAACTCTCACCCATCAGACATGCCGAAGTCTGACTATTGTACTCTCTGTTAACTATTGACTACTCTTCTACCATACCATAGCCACCCATAAATTAAACTTCGATGGATTTTGTAGTTCGATCCCTCAACCCTACCACAACTAAATTATTAATGGCCCAACAACTAACCTTACTCTTAACAATGAAAGAGAAATGCGAGAGCAGAGATACAATACAACAGTCAAATGACCTACCTGCCTGGGGGAGATTACCATACCAACGAAGAGTCATAACAACAATGGCGTCCAAACTTTACAACAACAATGGTTTCCTTCCTTCCTCTCCTCAGCAACAATGGTTGGTTGTTTTTCTCTGCTTGATTAATGTTTATAGCAACTCTCTCTATCCTCTTAACTGCAGCCTACTAAATCGCCTTATTTTCCTCAAACTATAATCATAACCACTACCCCCACTACCTCTCACACATTGTAGTAGCCTACTCACATCCATCTAGCTTCAGTCGAACACTCAAAGGCTACATCGAGGCTTACATGAATACCTCGAAGCCCATTCAATCCAGAAACAAGCCTTCCAAGGCTACACGAGGACGAAATCTCGACTATGAACAAGCCTCAAAGAGGAAGACAAAATCCGTCAGCATACAAACTCTACATCAGCATCAGAAATACTTCGACCATATTCATACGTGGTCGAAGGTAGACATGTCAGACAACCAGCTTACCAAACAAGAACGGCGATGTTGTTAGTCCAGACAGCTACAGTGATAGAACCAATAATGGCTATAGTGTCAGAGCACAGTGCCAGACCCGATATTTATGGTAACACCAACTTCGGGATACCCGCCTGATTCCTGGAGGGTACACATGTAATTTGATCTCCTACGGTGACTCAACTCTTCCTATGTTCTATAAATAGGAGGGAGGGGGAACCGTAGAGAGGTTACAAAATCTCTCCACTGAACCCTTACAGTTTACCTTCAATCACCCTGTAAATTACCCAATACTTGAACCTTCGACTACTCGGCAGCAATATCAAATCTCTTAAAAATCCTTATCAGAGGTCGTAGAGTGACCCATTCTAGGCCTCCACGCAACTATATTATCAGCAGATTATTAGTACTATTGATTATATGCTTGAATCCTTTGATAGGAGATAAACCCCGTGGTGTAAGAGCCAACTTTCCCTCCTCGCGAAGTTAGGCCCCTACACACATCCCTCCACATTTTCAGCTAACCGTGTGTTTTTACATAAATACCTCTGCTAAATACGAACGTGTGACAGACACACCTTCACAAGTTATGGAATTTCTCTTTACCTTTCAAACCCTCGACCCCCTATTAATACCACATTTGTCCCAATGCATATTCTGCCAACAATCTTTGACTACCTATAATCATCGACGATTAACTTCAAATTAACTATCATATCCTGCCATGTGGACTTCATCTAATCGTAACGTGGCATACACATCATCCCTATGGCCGACATGTCACGATTATTGACTGGCTAGTACACTGCTCAATGCACGTTATCTCATCTGTCAACTCTGGGCTGTCAGATCCATGCAGGCGACACAAAACAAGCCTTGACCAATTCATTTATACACCTTCTTTGATCGCTCGAACCATCTCGGTACGATGGACCTAATCCATATTCTCGAACATTTTTAGCCCTCGACCATGGCACAATATCATCTCCTTTCCCAGCTATCTTCAACCAAATAATTTATTATTCAATATCTTTCCAGTCTTTTGACATCGAATATAAGTTTTTTTCCCCTATCAGAATACTAACCGCGCCTATGTTATACTCGATCAAGTTATCTACCTGCGACTACTTTTAAATAAAACTGAACACCTCAATAACAGTACGAAGTTGTATATTCCATTTCATTCAACGAAAAAGGAAAGAACGAAAAGAACAACAATTATATTCAGTGTCCCCACTCACAATCAAGAACCCCCCACCCTACTTATATACAGGGCAGTTTTTCCATTACCATAGAGAGCTCTTGCCACCATCTTCGGCCTCCACTAGTCGTTGAGCCAATGTTCGCAGCGTGAAGGAGTGCGCTATCATACTCTGTAGGTATTGCTGGAACATCGTCTACTAAAAGGTGAACGACTCGGCCTCCTTCCACTCCTTACCAGTCAATTCTTCCTAGGGCAAGTCCACCAACTCCGACAGTGGTGACCCTATGTTCCTGCAGCCAAAGTGCATTTTCTTCAGCTCCACATACTTTGCCTCTATACGGGTCTCCTTCTCATCCATCCTCTGCTGGCTATGAGTTATCATGGCGTTTAAGTTAGAAGATGAACAGAACAAGTTTTAGAAGAAGATGAACAAAATATACAATGATCTCACCCCTCAAACCTTATTTATACCGTGTTTATGGAAGCATTAATACCCCCTAATTAGTATAGTTACCATCAATGCCCTTGGAACTCGGCACATTCACACCAGTCCACCATACAACTTCCCACGCATAACAGTTTTTCTCAGTACGTGCCATCTACAATAATTTTTGAGGCACTAGCTGAGAGGGGTAAATATAAAAGCCTACTCGCAGCCTCCCAAGACAAATCGAATAATATAAGGCTACATCGAAGCCAACCAAAGACTCAAAGCCCAAGGAACTCACAAAACAGCCAAAGGCATATGATCTACTCAAAGCCTTCTGAGACTAGCCGAACACTCGAAGGCCACATCAAAAATAACCGAAGACTCGAAGCTTACTGCAAGATTCAAAGCCGAAGGTAGTCATGCAGCATTCAGAGCCTAACACAAGGTCTAAGAGGACTTTGACCATATTGGTGCACGGTCAAAGGACGACAAACTTGACAGCCAACTCACTAGACAATATAGTAAAATAAGCCTTTAGACATAGCTACAGTGACAGAACTGACCTTCTATACAGGATACCCCAAAAGGGTAAACATGTAATATGGCCACACTATGGTGACTTATCATTTCCTATATCAAACTTAACCTCTCACACCAAAAATAATTATAGCGCTATCAAGTAATTGTTAACACGAGATTTATCATGGAAAACCTTTGAATAGGTTAAAAACCATTATCTTTCTTGAAGATTTTTAAAAGAGATATTATTGATAATTGTTAGCTATTACAAAAATTGTTCTGGGTAGTTCTATAAAGAGTTTCTGGGTAGAATTCTTAGTCACTAATCTGTTATTCTATGGTCCTATTTATAGGTTTTATAATATGACCGTTTGACGACTATTATTACTTTTAATAATGAACGTTATAATATGATTTTGATGAGTCTTTGAACTAGTTGCATAACGGTCTGATCCTTTTATTTTGTAACGGCTTCTTTGATGCTGAATGCTTGCTGAATTAAGCTGTTAGTGTAGAGGTCGAGAATAATAAGTAAACTCTTATTTGTAGTTGTTCCATAGTATGCTACATCTAATCGTATGTTGATGAAGTCGAGTAAATATATGATGGTCAAAACTGAGGCCTGAGTTTGAGGTCTGGAATAGGCCACTACAACTGCCCCCTCTCATCCAGGAGCACGAGAAGCTTCATGAACGAGTGGTTTTGGTTGAGAAGCATCATTAATGTTATATTCAATATCTGAGGATCATTTCTAATGATCCTTCATGAATATCTGTTATGGCTATGGGGTTCCCTAGAACCAATGGCTTTGGTCAAGATTGTTGTATTAGAATTTATTCTGACATTGGGAATTTGGAACTCAGCATTAATGGAGGTTTGGTATAAATACTGCAATGGTTTGTAGAAGCAGTTATTTATTCGTCAAGTACTTCCTTTATTCCATATCTTCTACAACCATTTTCTTTGTATCTATTATGTTAAGAAGATTGTGACCACCAGACGACAATCGTACGTGGCTAGAGTTCTTACCAAAGTGCAAGAGCTGCAATTTTGATACTTTGGGACCCAATCCCTTGACCTTCCTACTCCCATTCTTGTGGGGCCAACCTACCAGGGTATGACGTATGAAGAGGTAGAGGAAGTGGATGATGATTACTATTAAATGGTACATTTTTACTATATGGTAACGTCAGGGCAGGGGTGCAGGAATGGTCTGCATCTTCTAGCAGAGGAGACAGTAACAACAGCGCATAAGGTGGCTGGTGTACGTCCGAGGAAGTCTCACTGGTACCTTGCTGATGAGTGAATTCTATAAAAGTAGAATCATTCTTCTTTCTCTACCACTCAGAGGTGGTGGGGGTTAAGGATGGATAGGGGAGATAGATATTGGAAGTATGCTTCCAGTCTTCAGCATCAGGCTCTGTTATAATAGTTTTTTTCTTTATTTTTCTTGAAGAAGTATTTCAGTCCGTAAACTGATGTAATATATGTAGATCAATATGTGGGAAAGTTATGATATTTTCTTGTAAGAAATATTCGAGCTAATAAAAATTTCTTGTTGTGTGCCCAATTTAAATTGCAATTTGAACTAAAAAAAAAAATGTTTAGCATACTTATGTAATTTCCTGTTTGAGAAAGCAAACTAAAAAATGAGAATGGTAACTCGAACTGCTAATGGATCAAAGTGTGTGATAGAAAGTGGAAATAACATAAAAGAATTCTGGAGGTCAAAAATATGTTGGAAAATCTAATTCTGTATAATGCATGAATTATCATGTTTAGAGCTGTAGTGGAATAGAGACTTGTATCGATCTGAAAGAAGGCAATTGAAGCAAACTACAAGACATCAATATGTTGTAGAAGTATTGTGCTGAAAGTAAAAAATTAAGTTGCGAAGAAATTTTGATGTATATAAAACAGTTGAGAGATTGTGGAAGTGAGTTCGAAAAAGAAATGGTCAAAATGTAATGGGGTTGTTTTGGAAAGATAAACTCAAATAACTTGTGAGCATGAGCTTCATGTTGTTAGTTATGGATGATGGGAATGGATACATATTAACCCATATGCAGAGTGAGAGGAAGTATAAGTAATCGTAATTTACAAGTATAAATCATGCTTAAGATGTGATTAGTATGGTTATTGGTTGTTGAGCTGTATTAGGCAAGTGTGAAAATGTTTTCGCCAAACTGTTTATAGAATTTTTGATCTACCATCTCGGAACAACCCAAGACTGTGTTATACGAATTGTTTGTAGACTTTTCAGTCTGCCATCTTGGAATTATGCAATGGTATTCGACACAGTTGTTATTTTCAATATGTGTACATATGTTGACTAGGTCGTTAGAGTTCCAATGAATTGTGCCCTTTTGACTTTGTAGGAGTCAAAGTATGCTGCTGGCAAACTATAAGTATCCTTTATTGGTGATAGATGATGTTTTCTCCATACTTCAATATGTTGTGATTTGACAATGTTCTATGGAGAAGTATTTTTGAACTACTTTGAAAATTCCTTGATGTAGTTGAGTAAAGGATGTATGTGTTCTATAGCATCTTGGTTGGAGCTGTTTCTGGATGGACTTGAATAATTTTATTCTTTGCGACCTCTATCTTTGTGGACGCATCATTTGTGTGAAGCATGTGAGAAATAATATCCACGACGAATATATGTCTTGGGATAGAAAGCATGAGTTGTCGTAAATATTCCCAAAAATCTACTGATATCCTTATTACTAAATATTTGTTCCCGTAGAATATATCTTTCTTTAAAATCTGATTGATAGGCGATATTGGTGATGCACATAAAGATCTACATGTTGGCTATATATGATCTTGATCCTTTGGTTCTATTCATTATATTCTTCTACAGGAAAAAACTTACTTTTGGTTGATTGAAAGTTGTCATGGTGAAGACACATTCTTAGCGTGCTCGACATACGGCGGAAGGTAGGCTAAACATCAAGGTGGCCTAACTTCGTGAGCGGTTCTTTCACCTGTTGCCTTATAATCCTGTATTACCTGAGTAGCCATTATAGTTGGACGGTTTAGATGACGAAGGTAGATGTGTGGAGTTTGATCATTATTTATGGAGTGATGTGTTCTGCACTTTAGTTCCAGCGGCAACCCTGTGAGAAGATGTTGTTCAAGATATCGTATTAGATAGGCTAACTGAAGAGGATGAGAAGGCAGGAGGGGGGGGGAGATAATTCCATGTGGTGAATTGAATTGCCTAGGCTGCTTTAAATGTAACTATATTTGAATGTAAACTCAAACTTTTATAGCTCGAAATGAATAAGTAACCTGTTTGTAGTTTTCTGTTTTTGTAATCTGTTGAATTTTAGGATAAAGTGTAGATTAAAATTGAGACTTAAAAAGTAGGAGTAATACGTTTGTTTAGCTAATTATGGGATAGTTATGATGGATTACAGCTGGCTGATGTCAATAATTGTATAGAGGATTTCAAATTTTGAATATTGAATATTTATAGGAATGACGTACGGTGTGGGACAAACTTGATTGAGTGTAAAAGCAAGGTAAGGGATCGTATAGATTGTCTTGGGAAGGAGGAATTGAATTGTTTAATAGCTAAAGTGAGGGATAGATGTGATAACAGAACACGTTATCACAGAAGTAATGAAGATGTTGTGAGGCAAAAAGATGTGCTTGTAGAGGTAGTAGGGGTGACTGACACACGCCTGAGAGAGCCGTCATTTCAAAAACTGAGGGTGAGTATAAAAACTTGTCTCTCCCTTCCTCATAAACTATCTAACACTATATAAAGAGAAAAAAGAAGTGTAACCAGTATTTCTAGAGAGAGAAAATGTTTGAGTTCTGAGCATAATCTCGTAGTAAACGCTTCGTCTGGTGAAAGGAATTTGTTGGGAAAGCAGCACAATCACTCAAATTCTGTTAAAGTCTTTGGCAAAGTAGAAGATTATGGATATTTCAGTATAGGTGAGTAAATTTTTGATGCTCTGTTACGTTTGAAGTTCATAGTAGTCTGTGTATTTGTTATTTTATGAATATTCTTTGTATGTTATTGATTGTGGGTGGGAAATTGTAGAATGTAGGGGACTGAAAAAGGATTGTTTTCCTGTTATTTATAAAAATTGCAAAAGTATTGTATATGGTAACTATTTTTGTAGAAGAAGAAGAGGGAAAGTTTTAGTTTTTGTTGTTATGGAAAGATTTGAAAACAAATGTTTTTACTATGTCGTAAAGAGATAATAAGTATGGGTGTGGTTTTTATCTGCTGTGTTTGTGGTATATCATCTGGCATGAGGTAATGTTTTTGACTTCAAATTTGCTGGTAGACCGTAGAATTATCATCTTGTATGGGTAAGGGGTAATCATTTTCTTGACCGAATATTCGTAGGGATAAAAGAGTAAGTAATGTCTGCTAACTTGACCAAATATTGATTTGTCTGCGAGCTTCTAATCATTTCCCTGATTTTGTCTGTCAAAATATGGTCCCATAGCTATTCCTAATATAACGAGGTTATTTTACTGCGTAGCCCGTGAACAGGTCAAGTTGAACGAGCTCACAAAAATTGAGTTATGGCTGGTCAAGAGGGTATTGAGAAGGTTATGAACACAGACCTTCATCCTCTAGGGGATTTGACTGGTATCCCTCCGCCTCCGCCAAGGAGTTCGAGCGGTTTGTAAAAGATCCATAGGGCAAAAAGAATACTGTAAGAATCTTCTCATTATGCTGCAGAGACGACCTAAGGGAAAAATGGTGACAAGGTGGCTGTCTCGGATGCTGTAGAGTAGCAGACAGTGAGTAAGGTCGTTCCTCAAGAGATGCTGTAAGAATCTTCTCATTCTGCTGTAGAGGTGGTCTAAAGGGAAAATGTGACAAGGTGGTTGTCTCAGATGCTGTAGAGCAGCAGACAGTGATCAGTAAGGTCATTCCTCAAGAGATATAAAAGACTTCATAAAAATGGAAACAACATGAGGTCGAAAGTAGTGACCAAACTCAGTATAAGTCTGTGGCAAAGTTGAGGGTAATATAACAAAGATGTTTTAACATGGCTGGGACTGACCCAAGGCAACTCGAAGTCGTATTTCAAGAGCGCAAACAACATAGGTATGTGTTAATATTCTCTGTTTACTACAGTCTGGTCAATATGTCTATTATTGATTCCATGTATTATATTGGCAGCTCTCTATGTTGGAGAAAGGGTCTACAAATTTTTTTGAGATGAGAAACCAAGAGTATGTAGAGCTTACGAAGAGGTTCGGTGCTCAAGCAACCCAGTTTAAGGAGCTCGGAGAGGAGCTTGAGAAGGAGATAAAGAAGAAGGCAAAAGTAGTGAAGGTTACGGATGTTGGGATAAATAGATAAGTTTATGACCGTGATGTTAACACGTAATAAGATTTCTAGTGCGGAGAATACTGTGGTGGCGGATCGTTGCAAACAATTGTAAAGTTTGCTAGATGAGGCGAGGGGAAGGATTGTAGAGCTCGCCGTGTCTAACATGGGTATGATCGAGGCAAATGAGGTGCATAATATAGAAATAGCAGCAGTGCTTACCTTCTTTGTATCTGAGATGAAGAGACTTAAAAAAGAAAGAGACACAATTCATAATAGTATGATCAAAAATGGTGTGAAGTGTAAAATGCAGCTAGTACGGACTGAAAAACTTGGATCGCGTTATGTCAAAAATTGGCGTGCTTACGAAGGACAGATGGGATGAAGGAAGAGAAATTGTTGCAACGAGGGCACTAGAACTTAAGCTTCTACAATCTTCAGAATGTGGGAAAAGTTCGCGTGATGAACGCTCTGACTGAACTTCATAATTTTGGGGGAGTTGGTATTGATTTAAAATCAAAATATTTTTGCTATATCACTCGAAATATAGTAGATAGAGTGTAAAGGCAATGTTGTAGGGAAATTTATATTATCTGATAGCAGGATAAGTGATCCGTAGATATTTATAACGAACTTTGATGAACTAATTATTGTCTTAAAGTATGTAACTTATTGGCTGAATTAGGGAACCAATAGCCGACCTGTGATGTATTAGAAAGTCGAATTGGATGAAGGAATAACCGACCTGTTTTGTATTAGAATATCGAATTAGATGAACCAATAACTGACCTGTAATGTTTAAGAAGATCGAATTGAATGAAGTAATAATCAACCTATAATGTATTAGAAAGTCAAATTGGACGAACCAATAACCGACCTATTATGTATTAGAAGATCAAATTGGATGAACGAATAACCGATCTATAATATAATAGTAGAATTAGGATAAACCCATTGTTTATCTACAATAAAGTAGATGTGATTTGTATATATATGGTAGATATAAGATAGTAGAAGAGTACTGTATGAGAAAGTAGAATAGTACTGTAATGTAGGTCAATAAAACATAAGTATTTCATTAATGTAAGAACGACGAGCAAAAATGTAAGAAATAGTATAATGTAAACTATGATAAGTTGCTATATGCTATACAACTTCAATCTTCTCGTATTCCAAGGATTGGGGGCTCATTCTCCATATGATGTAATGAGGTCATAAGAGCCGAGGCTATTTTTGCTGATAACAATAAAAGGTCATTCCCAATTTTCTGCGAGTTTCTTAGCATTGAGCTCCTTTATATGTTTGGGGACCTCTCGTAGGATGAGATCTTTAATGTCGAACTCTCTATGATAAACGCGCTTGTTGAATGACATTACCAAAGCCTGGTGGTATCTTCCCAAGTTCATGATTGCTCTATCTCCTGTTTCGGTGATCCAGTTCATATTACATGCTAACTAAAACTCATTTTCTTCATCCATCATTGTATGATCACGTACTGGGTGATGATATTAAGTGGGGATGATTGCTTTGGTACCGTAAGCTAACAAAAAAGGTGTACATCACATCGATACTCGAGGCTGTTTGGTACGCCCACAACACATGTAGTAATTCTTGCTCCCAATTACCTATCTTCTCTGTCAAACACTTTTTTATTCCGCCGACTATAGTACGATTGGTGATTTTGGCCAGACCATTTTCTTGTAGGTAATACAGATTTGAAGGAGAGTGAATGATGTTATGCTGTTTGAGGAAGTTGATGACCTTTGAACCAACAAACTGTGGTCCATAATCAATTCTGATAAGGTGAGGGCAACCAAATCGTATGATAATGTTTTTCCATATGAATTTGATGACTTCGTCTTTGTGTGTTCGACTCAAAGGGACTGCTTCTACTCACTTAGTGAAGTAGTCCGTTGCTACTAAGATGTGTCTCCTTTTTCCTGGGGAGTTTGGGAATTCTCCCACAAAATCGAAGTTCCACCTTTTGAATGGCCAAAAAACTTTGCTTAATTGGAGTTCCAAAGCCGGAGCTCAAATTTTGGGCCCATATCGTTCACAGGCATCACACTTGCTTACATATTCGATAGCTTGGGCTTTCATTTTAGGCCCAAAGACTCCTTGAGTAATAGCTCGGTTTGCTAAGGACTGTCCTACCGCATGGGATCTACAAATGGCTTCGTATAAATTGTGTAGGAAGTTGTAGGCTTCCTTATCAGATAAACATTCGAGATAGGGCCTTGTAACCGATCTTTTGTAAAGGAGATTGTTGACAATGATGTATCGTTTAGCATTATCTATTAATCGTCTTCTTTCGTTGAAATCTTTAGGGGGTTCACCATCAAATGTATTGTTTGGTCCGATATATGTAAGGAAAGGTCATCTCCAATCGTGTTCGACCTCTTTGTCGCCCCCAGTATTAATAGCATTTGAGCTAATGGTGTTAATGTTGGGAGTAGATACTATATCAATCTTTAAATATCGGGCCTCCATTGTAAGGACTCTAGTAAGATAAGCAAGGGAATCAGAATGTCTATTTTCTTCACGAGGTAAGTGTTCGATTGTAGCCTTTTTAAATCTACTCATTATGTCAGCTACCGCTACTGCGTAATCTATCATCTTTCCATTTTTATGATATTTGCCAATATAATGGTTCGCGATTAATAAAGAATTTGCGTAAACAGATAATTCGGGTATACCAATCTCCAGTGCCATATCCAGTCTGTAGATTATTGCCTCGTATTCTATTTCGTTGTTGGTAGCTTTGACGTTGAGTCAGACTGATTTTTTAATTCAATCATTGGAAGGTTCGATAAGAATTATCCTTATGCCTAACCCAGTTGGTCTGGCAGAACTGTTAGTTAAAAGGTGCCAACCTTTTTTGGATATCTAATCTGATTTTTCTTCAAGCTGCTCTTCGCTTATATCAGCACTATCCTCTTCCCAATCAGGGCTGTCTACTAGAAAATCTTCGAAGAAATCTGCTACTGCTTTCCCTTTTTCAGAATGCTGAGGTTCAAAATGTATATCGTGTTTTCCAAGAGTAACTGACCATTACTGGACTAGTCTGGATTTCTCCCGTTTGGATAGAACTTCACGCAGGGGGTATTTTGTCCATACTCAAACTGAATGATCTTGGAAATATTATTTTAACTTATGTGATGTATAGACGAGAGTTAGGAGGAGTTTTTCAATCTTAGTGTATAGTGTTTCTGCTAGAGTAAGAGTCTTACTGATAAAGTAAATGGATTTTTCCATCTTCTTATCAAGTCAGATGAGAATAGAAATGAGTAAGTTATCTATAACTGCAAGGAATACTATGAGCTCTTCTCCTTCAGTGGGTATACTCATTACTGGTGGTTTCCCTAAGTAGTATTTCAATGCTACTTCACATTCTGTGGACCACTCGATCTCTGGATCTTTTAGAATTTTGCCTTTCTTTGTCCCTTATCGCAGAAGGTCAAATAACCATCTACACCGATCTGAAGACTTGGAATCCAAATGATTTATTACTGCTATCTTTTCAGCTAGCTTTTGGATGTCTTTCTTTGTCTTTGGTGACGGCATGGATAACAGTACACGGATATGATCTAGGCCAGCTTTGATACATTGCTTGGTAATGAAATATCCCAAGAATTTTCCTGATTGGACTCCGAATTGGCATTTATTAGGATTTAGTCTCATTTTATAAGATCGAAGAACTTCAAAGGTCGTGTACAAATTTATGAGATAATTTTCCCTTTTAAGACTTTTACATAGTATATCATCAATGTAAACTTCCATCATTTTTCCGAGATGGTCTTTGAACATCTGGGTCATCAGCTTTCAGTAAGTGGCTCCGGGGTTCTTGAGGCTGAAAGGTATGACTTTGTCGCAATATAATCCATGTTCTATGACGAAGCCAATTTTTTTCTTGATCTTCGAGCAAAAGGGCTATCTGATTGTACCCTGATATAGCATCCATCATGGACAAGAGTTCATGTCCCGCAGTTGAATCGAGCAGATGGTTGATGATAAAAAGGGGAAAACTATCTTTCGTAGTATACTTATTTAAGTCTGTAAAATCCACGCCTACTCTGATTTTCCCATTTTTCTTTGGGACTGCTGCGATGTTTGAAATCCATTCGGGGTAATTAACTTTTCGAATAAAACCAACTTCAATAAGTTTACTGATCTCTTTATTGACTTCCTCTCGTAGTCTTAGTGTTAATGTCCTATATTTATGTTTGACCACTTCAGCCTTGTCTTTAAAACTAAGCTTGTGACAAGCCAAAGTTGGGTCGATGCCTGGTATTTCATTATTATCTTTTAGAAACTATATAAGGGTATTTCATTATGTTGTGGGAAAAAGAGTCCCAATGTAGGTACCCTGTTTCTCCCCACTGATCTCGACGTATTCTATGGTTTCTGCACTTGGAAACTGGTTCTCTGTAGTATTCTTTAATTATTATGCGACATGATTTTATGGTGGCTCTATTACGATGGTTATAGTATTTTAGTAAGTGCGAGCTAGCTATAACTGCTTTGATTTCATAGAAATCGCCATTCCAATCGAACCGTAATGCCAGATGAAATGTCGATGGGATGGCCCTCATGTTGTGTAGCCAGCAGCGTCCCATTATTCCCAAATAGCAAGATTTTGCGTTTATAACATAAAATACAATGTCAACTATTACCGGTCCTGCAGTAATAGGAAGTATGACCTTTCCAATGCATTCTTCTTTGAAGCTGCTAAAACCACTAACATCGGTGCCACTAGGCTTAACTTTATCGGCCCATCCCATTTGATCAATTATATTCTAGAAAAGTAGGTCGATACTAATGCAGTATCTACCATCATTGTGTGCAGGATAATATTTATTATTTTTAACATGATCATGAATTCGTCGTGATGAGGAAAGTTGACGTGGCGAATGTCGCAATTCTCAAAGGAGATCCTTGTTCGTTGTGTACTGGATACCGGGAGTAGTCTAGCATCTTTATCGACCATGGCTAGATCATGGCATTGGCAAAGATATTGTCTTTTGAACCTGACCGATCTGTTGGTAGTATGAGTCTCTATAAAATGGCTGAGGGATATGTGGCACAATTATTTTTCCTCGGTCCTTTTTATTTGTATTATCTCATTATTAATTATATAACTCCCGTTTTTACAACTTTTTACGTCTACGATGTACTAGTGCAATCTTCCATCCGTAAAGATGTACTCTAAAAGTTTCTATAACGCGAAGTAATATTTTGTGTCATGATGTCAGACGTTGCGGTGTATGCAATATGGTCTACTTTTAATGGGTTGGAAGTATTGGGCATTTCAAAAGAATTTGTCCTTCTAAAGCGTGAGATATAGGCTGACTATTATAGCAGTCAATTTGAGAAGGCATGGCTTTGGTAAGTTACTACCTCTCCGAGGCTAAACTTCATTAGATTTAATATGTTTTCTATCTCCTCCGTAATCTATAGTACAATTGAAATCTCATTCTGTGGATTGATCTTTGGATGTCAAGATTAACTTATGGGGCTTTTGTCTTTCGGCTAACATCCGTCGAGATCGATATAGCCGTTAACCTTTTCGATCATGTCATCCAAGGTCGCGGTTTGTTGAGAATCAATTGCTCCTTCGGTCTACTTTCCATGAGCAAGGAGTTTGTAAAGGCCGAAATTGTAATTTTCTGATCAAGTCGATCTACCTTTCTGGCCAACTCCAAGAATTTCTTAGTGAACGATTCAAGTTTCTCTCTCAATATTTGTTTAAGGATAAGCAAAGAATAAAGATTTTCCTCTTTGTCTCTGTTGTGTAAATAGTTCTTGACGAAAAGCTCTCGCAATTGTTCAAACATATGAATGGACCCTTCTTGCAGTGAGTGGAACCACCTCAAAGGTTCGCCCTAAAGACTGGTAGGAAAGAGACGGCATAAAATATAGTTCGATGTAGAATGCATGCCTAAAGAATCTTGGAATTCTTGGACGTGTTCCACGGGATTTGTTCCCCTGTACTTTCAAATTTTTAGGGTGTGAAAATCGGTGGGAACCTCGATGTCTAATAGATTCTAAACTATCGGGTTCTTCTGTAGCCAATTGTAGATGACTTTGGCAGTTTGAATCTGGGATTTAAATAATTCTTTAATGCACTTTTCGGCATTGGATACGTCCTTCACGAGGAATGTGTTCGCCACTTTCTTCACTTAATCGTTCACGTACAGGAATGGGAACTCTCCCAGAGGGTGGGTCCCCTGCTTGCCTGACTTTGACAGGAATGTCATCGACTTTTTGTCGGACTCCTGGTATTTGTATGAGCTCGGCCTTAACTAATTATTATCGGATCGAACATTAGCTCCCAGGCTGTCGCCTCAGAGTCCTAGCCCGTCTCGAACAGAAATTCTTGAGGTAGATGGCAGCGTGCTTTTTTTTTTGGGTTGCCATCTATTGTCCCTGTAAAACTTTTAACGCATCTCTTACATCTGCCATATATTGTTCTCAAACGGCCCGTCTTTCCGTCTCAGAGTTTAGAATGGTCCTCAATTCTGCTAGTATGGTGCTTCCTTCTATTAGGCCAACTGGTGCATTCTGGTCTAGAAGCGACATTCTGTAAAGAGAATAAGTATCAGCTATATCTGATATTTGTGGCTAATTGTTTGAGTTACCACAGACGGTGCCAAAGGTAAGAACCTAATTTTGTATATCAAACTCAGTCTCTTCCTCCTTTATCTCTCTACCTCTCTCTCTCGCACCCTCATACCTCTCATTATATATATATATATATATATCTCCTACCTTTCTCTCTTCCCCCCCTCTTTCACTACCTGTACCTTTCTCTCTTTCCCTTATCCCCCTCTCTTTCTTTCTCTTTTTGTTTCTTTCTCTTACCTCTATCTCTACAATGGCTATTTCTCCATCTCTCTCTTTATGTAGGTATAATAAACCATGTCCCCTATATATTTGGTATTTTGGTATGTAATTCACACGTATTAATTTTATTTTTTGCCTTAAACCACTATTTTAATTGTGTTGTTACATTAATATATGATGAATTAAAGAGGAAAATGTGGTTTATATATGTGTTTTTGATGTTTTTATAGAAAAACTTTTAATTTGTGGTCAAATTAGATGGTTCAGCCAAACAGACTAGTGAGATGTTGAAGTCAGAAGGTAGGATTTTAAATAAAATTTCTAATCATTAGCCAAACGCATGCGAGTTTTTTTTTCAGTCGTCTGACATCAATCTTCTATGCTCTTCTCACCTCTTTTTACCTCTTCTAACCCAAAAAAAAACATGGCCTAAAAAATTACTCTTTGATGAGATATCCCATGTTCTAATTTTGCTTTTATTTTAGTAGACTTAAGAGATACTACATACCTGCCCCTAAGATTTTGATGAAAAGACTAAGTTACCCTCACACTCTAGCTTTAATTTAGCGAGAGAAAGTCTATTTGAGCAGTTGATTTCCTCGGGCCAATTTGAGCTCGAATACCTGTGTCACACCACGAATCACATTTTTTTTAATCTAAAATGGCGTGCCTTCGGCACTACTAATCTTTGGTGGTGTGCATGCGGTACTACCAAATAAGTCTTATGTATATACACGATAGATAACATTTTTAAAACCAAAATAACAAATATTTAGAAATATGTTACAGATGTTCACACCGCGGATAACATTTTTCTTCAACTCTGATCTCATTGTTAAAGAGACATGCCTTCGGCCGACCCAAATTGACACACTCCTATTACATTCCCCTGGTACCACCATCCTAATTCGTAATACATGTTTTTTTTATATATATATATATTCATTTAACTTGCTTCAAGTTTAATTGTGTACTTTAGCTCAATTTGACATTTCCCGGAAGGCAATCAACTTAGTTTTTATTATAACTTCACAATTACAGTCAATATTTGAGATATTGTCATACCCAATAATATGTTTAGATGACATTTATGTTCAAGAATTGCTTTCTCATTCTTCAAGTATGTCCATCTTGATTTTTCCCTAGAAACCATTAGTTTTCTTTCGACACTATACCATGCACTTGTGAGGGATTGCACATTGAAAACTTCTCCTAATATGTCATGCACCCCTTAATAATCAAAAACCACATGATTCATAAGCATTTCGCAACTCATTAAGTAGCAAAAATTAATAAACACCCATCAAATTTATCAAATGCTTCCATATAGATAACAAATATAAGCATTTTAATGACACATGATGGTCAAAATGGCTGAACAAAACATATTTGTAGCGATGCCATCTAGTAAAATTTGTATTCCTTAATACCTTTAGAAATCATCTTCTGTCAGTAGTTTCCCATTTATGGGCATATCACTACCACAATTGCAGTCTATTGGGTCAACTATTCCATTCAAGCCACCCTTATTTTGAGTTGAATTATGGCTGTAATCATTGTATGGAAACTGGTATGAAGTTAAAACTCGAGGAAGGTGCACCGTGAGCCATGCTAGGATGAAGCTAGTGGTAGGAATGCATTAACATTACTTCATGAAAATACCTAACCTTTAGGAAGAATTACATCCATCTCAGAACTACTTTGGTTTCGACCTGTATGTATATACCATACTCAATGGATGAAAAACCGCCATATTGCTGACTTTCTAGATGATGACTAAGAGATTAATGTAGAAACTAATACAAAAAATAAAAGATTCAAGAAGGACTAACTTTATTATTATTCAATTATTACAATGGAAGAAAACCTTCTCCTTATATAGTTACAATTACTTGGGCGCTAAGTAAGAATATCCTATATTTAGAGAAATCTATATTTAGTATATATATATATATATCCTATATTAGGTATATTCTATATTCAACATATATTCTATATTCAATACTCTCTCTCAAGATGGAGCATAAATGTCAATCATGCCCAGCTTGTCAATCATGTCGTTAAATATTTGTCCACAAACTCCTTTTGTAAGAATATCTACAAGTTGATCTTTCGACTTCACGAATGGAAAAGATATACACCCTTTGTCAATATTTTCTCTGATAAAGAACCGATCCACTTCAACATGTTTCATACGGCCATATTGAATTAGATTGTGTGCAATCACAATCGCTGCTTTATTGTCACAGTGTAGATCCATTGCTTTCATGAGTTTAAATCCAAAATCTTTTAATGTATTCCGTATCCATAGTAGTTCACATACTCCATGAGCCATACCCCAAAACTCAGATTCTGCACTTGATCTAGCAACAACCTTTGGCTTCATAGCTCTAAATATTACCAAATTACCACATACAAGCGTAAAATAGCCTGAGGTTGACATCCTGTTCATCATATCTCCTGCCCAATCTGCATCGGTGTATCCCATTACTTCCATATCACCACCTTTCCGGAATAAGAGACTTTTTTCCAGGGATTTCTTCAAGTACCTTAGTATTCGAAAGAACGCCTTCATATGTTCTTCACTTGGATTATGCAAGAATTGATTTACGACGCTAATGGCGTATGCAATATCCAGTCGAGTATGGGAGAGATAAATTAGTCTTCCCACTAAGCGTTAGTACTTTCCTTTATTACATGGAACTTGGTCGGAAAACATTACCAAGTAATGATTCGCTTGAATCGGTGTATCTACCGGTTTGCAATCAAGCATCCCAGTTTCTGCAAGAAGGTCTAATATATACTTTTGTTGAGACATGAAAATACCTTGACTTGATCTTGCAACTTCAATGCCTAAGAAGTATTTTAACTATCCCAAATCCTTCATCTCAAATTCTCGTGACAAAAAGTTTTTCAGTGCCTCCATTTCTACTAAGTCATTTCCAGTAACAACCATATCATCAACATAAACAATAAGAGCGGTAAGTTTCCTGACTTCCGTTTTATAAACAAGGTATGATCAGAATTACTTTGTCTATTCTCAAATACCTTCATGCTCTTCGAAAACTGCCCAAACCAAGCTCGTGGCGACTGTTTTAACCCGTACAATGCCTTTTTTAATTTACATACTTTTCCTCCTTCAGAATTCGTGACTCCAGGTGGTAACTCCATGTATACTTCTTCTTCTTTTAAGTCTCCATTAAGAAATACATTCTTCACGTCAAATTGTTGTAATGGCGAACCTTGATTGGCTGCAAGAGAAATGAGTACACGAATAGTATTTATCTTTGCCACTAGGGAGATGGTCTCCTCGTAATCCATACCATACGTCTGCGTATACCCTTTGGCAACTAGTTTAGCTTTATACCTATCAATACTTTCATCTGAATTCATCTTTATAGTAAAGATCAAACGCACCCAACAATACGACATCCGTTGGGTTTATCAACAAGTTCCCAAGTGAAATTCTTCTGTAATGCATTCATCTCTTCATTTATGGCTTTTTTCCATCGTGGATCTGATAGTGCTTCCTGCAAATTACTAGGACTAGATACTGAGGATAATTGATTCATAGTACATGTAAACGACTTAGCCAACCCATGGGTGGACACATAATCTAAAATTGGGTATTTAGCTTTAGAATCGATATCTAGTTCATATGTATATTTTAGAATACCTTTAGTAGGCCTTTCTGAACGTCTAGGTTGAATATCATTAACAATGTTAGGATTAGGTAATACCTGAGTTTCGGCATTCTGCGGCAGTACTTCAGTAGATGGTGTTAGAATGTTGGAGTCACGGGCAACTTCTACTACTTTAGCTTAATTTCTCCCTGTCGTCTGATTCTCTCCATTCATATGAAGTTCATCTTCAATACCCTGATCTCCCCCTGTCATCTGCTCTACTTCACTTTCCTTTTCATCATCAGTTAGGTTACTACGCTTATTCAAATTATTTGTCAAATCCTCTAGTTCCTGAAATATATCCCCAATAATAGGGAACTTTCCTTCACCATCATTATGTTTCTCCCCTTGAAGGGAAGATCCCACAAAATACGTCTCCAATTCTTGAAACGAAACATCTAAAGAGATATGCACCTTCCCCTCCACAGGATCATAACAACAATAACCCTTTTTAAAATCAACATATCCAAGAAACATATACTTTCGAGCAAAATGATCCAATTTTCCTCACTGATGTTTAGGTATATGAATAAAGATAACACATCCAAAAACACATCGTTCTAGGCTTGGCATTGCAGGGATAGTGATAAGATCATGAAGTTTTTGGAAGGGGGGGTGTGCTATTTTTTAAGTAAGCAGCAGATTTTAACGCTTCTCCCCAATAATTCAATGGCATATTCATTCCAAAAAGAGATGTACGAACAACTTCAAACAGTTGGCTATTCATTCGTTCAGATAACTCATTTTGCTGTGGGGTTTAAACATTAGAGGCTTGATGTCGAATACCATTATTAGTTAAGAACTCCCACATGTCATTACTAGTAAATTCTCCTCCATTATCAGATTGATATACTTGTATCCTCCTTTGGAATTGGGTCAAAACCATCTGATAATTTTTTTAAAATACATCAAAGACTTTAATTTTATGGGTAATTAGGAATACCCACATTATGCGAGTACACTCATCAATAAAAGTCCCAAATTAACGGGATCTAGACAATGATGGAATTCGTGCAGGAGCCCATACATCAGAGTGAATAATACTAAAAGGTTTTGAACTTTTATTAAAACTTGGAGAGTATGTAATATGATGACTCTTAGCGAGTTCACAAATATCACACTTAAACTCTGAAATACTACAATTCAAAAATAATGACGAATTTAATTTTTGAAGATACCCGAAGGAGAGATGACCCAGTCGCCGATGCCATAACTACATATTAGCTTTTGCTTCTTCAATTCCTCAGACTTTATTCACCTGATGAATTCTCTGCTCTCCACTATTAGTTAGGTCCAAATAGTAGAGACTGCCTTTTTTAATACCACACAAAGAACCTGCTGAGTCACTATGTCCTAAAAAATACATAATTGAGGCCAAAATGTCATGGTACATGTAAGTGCAGCAGTGATCCTACTGACAGTCAAGATATTGTACTCTAGAGTAGAAACAATAAGGATAGAGTTTATTGTCAGGGGATTCAGATATGTCAGTGAAACCTTCTCCAATTACAGGAGAGGAACCACCATTTGTTGTGTATATTGAGGTTTGGGTTGAAGGTGTAATGGATGATAATATGCTAGAGTCATTTACCATGTGATCTGATGCACCAGTATCAATTAACCAAGTACTATTCAAAGAATTTACAACTAAAACACTACCTTTAGTTTTCATACCTGACTGGGCAACATTCACTGAAGGAGGACTTTTAGCAGCATCCTTCTTCGCAGCTATATTCATCTTTGGTCGCTTTGTAAAATCCTACCATTCCGGATACCCAATGACTTCATAACACTTCTATTTTGTGTGCCACTTCTCTACACTTTTTTTTTGCACAGTGGGTACACTCAAGATCAAGACAGAGAGGTCGAGTCTCACTATGAGAATTCCAGGAACCTTGAGGTTGTCCCTTTTTATAGTTAAGTGCATCAATGTGGTTATGAACAATGTGAGGATTATGGTTTAAGTTTGATGATACCATTGTTGTATCATCATTGGAACCCATTGGTCGAACTGCTACATTGATTTTATGGCATCTGCTACAGTAACTTTGGACTGCTACAGTGATTTCCTAGTAGTCTGCTACAGTACTTCGAACTGCTACAGTACCTCGAATGTTACAGCTACAGTACTTTGAGCTTCGCAACAGAATTAAGCTTCGTGATAGTAATTTGCAGCGAAATTCAATTCAATTCAATTCAAAAGAACCATGTTCAATTATCGAACCCGCTCTGACACCATGTAGAAACTAATACAAAAAATAAGAGATTCAAGAAGGACTAACTTTATTATTATTCGATTATTACAATGGAAGAAGACATTCTCCTTATATAGTTACAATTACTTGGGCGCTAAGTAAGAATATCATATATTTAGAGAATTCTATATTTAGTATATATCCTATATTAGGTATATTATATATTCAACAATTAAAACCTTTAGAATGGAAGCCTTTGAAGAATAATGCGAAACCATCTATAATCCAATCAAATCAAGTTGATTTTGCACATATTCACACCCCCAAAATGATGAAGGGTAATAAGGCCTCCAACAAGGCTGCTTGCACAAATAAATCCCTATTAATAGCTTTGATAATCGATTTTAGTAAGGAAATGGTTGGTTTAATCAGAGATTAATGAAGTTACTTTGTTAATCATAATGATTAGCATCTCTACTTTCTCTGGTACTGTAAATCTTCTGATTAAGGCCTAAGAGCATGGGCAGAAGGGTAGCTATCGCTATGTCAGTGATCTAAATTTAATAAAATTCCCTTTTTCAGGATAGTTATCGCTCAAATCTTGGTAATTTTGAGAAAATCATTGGCTATCTATGGCGACCCAATTCATGTTAGCCTGTCAGTAGGGCCCACCTAAATGAATTATTAAAAAATAGTTTTTAATTAAATAATTTTTTTGTTGATTTTTATTAATATTTAACATGCTCCAATTGAATTGGCGCTGTGTATATTTTTTTTTTTATTATTTAAAAATAATTATAAATGTTAGTGCCAATTCAATTGGTGCACAACAAATTTTTTTAATTTATTTTTATTAAAATTTATTTTTTGAAAATTCTGACATCCATCTCCACCCTGAAAAAGAACATTTTTTTAGCCCTATACATGTCATATTTTTTCTGAATTTATGCCTATGTGGCTCGTTAACTTAGTTGTCCTACTACCCATGCTCTAAAGAGACTTATAATCTAGACCATTAAAAATGTCTTGACATTCCCCCTTTATTAATGTGCATATCTATCTGCTGAGTTTTACGGTATTTCATGGTAGCTTTAACGAAATCTCTTGTAGAAAATAGAAAACTTTAGTAAACCCATTAAATCTTGAAACCCTGAAGTAGAAATTGACAGATACTGGTCATGATTGAAGCTAAATCCCCAATTAAATTGAAACCATGGATTCAAATCAAATCTAATGATTGCAAAATGAAAATTAAAACTGAAACCCTAAGTCCAAAATCACAGACACAAATCAAACTCTAACTCGGATGAACCCTCGATTAAAGTAATAAAATCCTCAATTAGATCCAACAAATAAAGTCAAAATAAAATTTGAAATCAAAAACCAAAATCTGTAGATGAAGATCATACTTGATGATTAAAAGTTTTTGAACGTCGTGAGAGAAGAAACTCAGAGTTCTAAATCTCCATTAGAGCATCTCCAACAAAGTGGTATGCTGTTAAGGTTTTCCCATACTTTTGCAAAAAAACCCATCCAACAGGGGTATGGTGTTAAGTATACTCACCCCCATACCCCTTCAAAGTATGCGAAACCTGAACTTGGCGAGAAGTATATGCATACCACCTTGGCGCTGAACCATTCAGCGTCCAACAATTATTTTTAATACAACTGTCCAAGGGTTAAGGGAATAATTAACAGATGCTAGGCGCTGAACCGTTTAACACCTAAGAAAAAATACATATCCTTTGGCTTTTTGATGTTAGGTGCTTGAACCGTTAAGCGCCCAAGAAAAAAGAAACGTAATTTATTGTTGGACCAAAGTAGTATGCAATTCTGGAATACCGGTATGGTAAATCGGAATAGCATACCACTCTGTTGAAGATGCTCTTAGAGATCATCACGGAAGAGATTGAAACCTTGGAAACTCTAGGTAGGATAGACTGAGATTGAGAATCGAAATCGACAAAGAGACTCTTGAGTTCTTTTTAAAGGTATTTTTAGCCTTTATTATATCTAGTTGTTACAGGATACAATGGTAGATTCGCTCTTATAAAAGTAGATGAAATGACTTACTTGCCCTTTAGCAAAGTAATTTCTTAGTGAGAGAAACTAAATCTGGTCCGTAGATGTCCTCGAGTCACGTATTGTAGTACTAATTTTTCTTGAGAGACTCATTATCCTAGTTAAAAAAATTAATGTACGACTGAGAATGAGTTTGTATCTCTTCTTGTTTATCACTTAACAAATTTGTGTACCTCGTTGTGTTTTATACTATTACTAGCGAATACCCTTGTCACGCCACGGATACTGTCATTTAAATCCCCCACACTAATTATTTCAGGAGACGCGCCTACGGCACTATCTTGTTTCATGCCACGAACTTGCTAAGGATGCGATGTTACTATCCTTGTCATAGGCTAATATAATTTATACTCATTATTAGTGGCGGCCTATTATGATGAGTGCCTTCAGCACCTTTACTCATATGTCACCTTTGACATCATTAGTTACAGTACTGCAATCATAACTGTAAACTAAAGCCTGGAACATGTACCTCCCCGCTACGTCCCATGAGTATCATACTTGTAAACATAATTGGTAGTCTTGTTAATATTTTTATCCAGGCCCTCTGATACCATGAGGATTTAAGACTGTAGTTATAATAACAATTACGAATAAGGAAAAAGATTAACAACCAATACTCTTGTAAGAGTAGCATTTAGTTAGAAATGCGATTGACTCATACTTCTAGCATCATAAGATCAGACTCCACTAATGCCGTCGATACCAAATTCCTGGACACCTCCAGTCTTAAACAATACCCATGATATTAAGCCCCATTTCCTTTCTATGACTTGTGGTTTCTAAATGAACCCTGTGTTCCATAATGTTTGTATTAAACGTAATGGAGAAAGACCCTAAAACTAATCTACCAAGTAGTTAACGATTCTATTGGTATTGTTAGGGAAGCGACACCACCAACAAATAAAAGCTACCCCAGCACTCATAGTTTGTTAAGCAGTTCACTTAGACATTTCTTCAATCACTTAGTTTGGAAGCCTATATTTTGCCAATCGAAATACGGAACTCTCATGGGAAACCGAGAAACCAACTTTAGCACACACCCATCCATATACATTCCCAAATTATAATCTATTAGGAGTTGGATCCAACCCAACCAAGGAGCCCAACAAGGTTGGGGTGCCCTATAGGACTCCTAACAAAGCCCATAAGCCTTTTTAGGGTTATGGGGAGTGTTTGAGTTGATTAGCTAACCTATTCAATAGGGTTATCTCATTATGCATTACGTACAGTTTTATAGTTCTCCAATATCAATAAGAATTCTCTCTCTCCCTCAATTACTCTCCAAATATATAGAACTGATAATCCATTAATGGTATTATATTTCTTAACACGTTATCAGCACGTAAGAAGGGAAAGTAAAAAAATACTCTCCAATCAGCATTTTTTAGGGAAACTTTGCTATCAAAGAGGTATTTTACAATTTTCTTGATTTTGTTTCAAATTCTATCTAATCTATATTGTATGATATCTTATATAGATTAATAACAATTTTATTAATATTTTTGGATTAAAAATATATTTTTTTTAGAGATTTTTACCCTAGAAATAGGGTTGTTTTCAAACCAAAATTAGTTTCTTTGTAGACATCGGATGGAGGTGAGACACGCTTGGTTAGAAAGCCTATCCCGAGATCTTTTCAATGGTATTTTGCGCGCCTCAGGGAAATATACCAATCACCAGAAAATACACGATGAAACTAGGCAGTTTTACGGCCAAAAATGGTATGATGACGTCAGCAAAAATAACAATTTTTATTATTTTTTTAATAATTATCTGTTGATGACATCATCGTTATCCATTACTGATGTCAGCAGTGATATGTGTCAAGGACACGTGGTATACTGACGTGGCATGACACCTGTGTGGCATGCCTGGCACGTGCTGTGACACGTGGCAGTCGCCGACCGGTCACCAAAAGTTTACCAGAAGTTTGCCGGACCGATCACCGGACGGTCACCGGAGTAGCACGTGTGACAGATACGTGCGAATGTCACGTGCGTGGCACGTATGACAAACACGTGTGGGCACGTATGACTGGGTTAACCCGTTCCAGGCATTGACCCAGACCGAGTCGGACCGGTCCAAGACCGGTTCAAACACAAAAACGGCTATAAAAGGTCAATTTCTTTGTCAAATTGAGTCCAATTTTTTTTAAGAATTCTTATTAACTGGACCTACCCAATGGGGGACCCATTTTTATTTTGAAAAATATTTTTAAATTTTTTGGGAAAAGGTACCTTTTATAGGAAAGTTGACTCACTTATATAGGATATAAGCAAATGGATTAATACATATTTAAGTATCTTACGATAGCTAATATGATATTAATTGTATTCCCCTAGGATACTAACTATCATGATCTGGGGATCAAAGATAATATCAAACCAAGACTAATTTAGAATATGACTAGGAGTCATATATAAATCACAGTTAATTGTCAAGGACAAATAATTATAGCTTAATTGGGAATTGACTTAGTCTTATTTCTAAAGATTTGGTGTCTGAGGAACCAATTTTTTCGTATCTAGATGCAATTAGATGTTACATGATAGCATTTATAGGTATATAGGTACTGATAAAAACCTATAGTACCCTAGAATATTAGTTTAAAGACAGGCATAATCAACCTATCTTGTGAACCCAACAGACTTTGGGGTGGGATCACTTGTCAGCTAAACATCTAATACCCCTCCTATTCATACTAAATGTGTCATTTGACTAGAATATACAGATTTTTATAAAACTTTAGGGCTTAGAACACCCTAGTTATTTTGTAGTATCCAGTGGTTTTGAATAGCTGTCCTGGCTAAGACACTATTAAAACGCACTTTAAAGAAGGGCGGGAACCATAAACTTTTGTCCCTAGGAGAGGTACAGGATTTAAGAAATCCAGGACACCCGGCAATGTGACGAAGGAGAAGAAGACAAATCAAGGATCTACTTATTTTAACTATTGTGGCACAGGACACTTGGCACGGGAATGTCATGCACCACGGGTGGCTACTGATAACTGAGTCCGGACCCACCATGCAGTTGTTGACACTAACTCCACCCCTGTAGAGTTTGTAGCGTCAGACTTCTTTGGCGACACGGATGTCAGCTTGAATTAAAATAGGGAGTACTCCGTAATGATATCCCATTAGACATGTAATATTACATTAGAGAGAACACTAGTAGTTTCTTTTCTAGTACAAACTTGATTTACTCTTTTTGTTAGTATTTTTAATTTTATTGGGAACATACATGAGATTTTCAATTTGTTCTAAATTGTGATTATTCGAATTTATTGCTTGAGAAGTAGTTAAATTCTATGTATGATAGCTGATCTACTATATACAACCCGCCTATATATATATCTGCTCATTGAACATGACCGGTAATCGGATGAGTGGCGACATATGTCTATGAGACATTAATACCTCGCACTCAACCCTATTTTTGAGATATGAATATATTACTTGTCTAACCTTGTGCATCGGGGATGGCACGAATATCATTGGCATGACCAACATGATGGAATGTACTAAGTGTGTCACGTTACTCACTAAATGGTACGATACAGGGTATCTTGTCCACTTTATACACTAGTAAATCCAGCCAAATTTTACAGAGTTTAGGGAGATATATGATAATGTTTATCACGTAATAACTATAAAAGAAAATGACAGACAAGGCTCTGTGCATTCACTCCATGTCTACAGGCTATAATACACTATTAGAACTGTTTCCAATACACTCCTCAAGGCTCGGATAACGAAGAGGATTATCAGAATTATATCTCAACTTTCCTTAAAAGGAGAGAAGATCCAGAGAGTATACGTGAAGTAATTACTTTCAAGGAAAGTCTATTACTTCATCCTAGTATGACCAAAGTGGAGTGGGATATCCAGCCTTTGCTACAAACGCATACATAGAGACACATGTTAACCTATGCATCCACAAAGTGGCATACTTTAATATTTATAGTCATAATATATGTATCCAGGAGATGGTCTTACATTTTCCTATTAAAATATAGGAATGCAATGTTAGCACGACTTCTCACTTAAATCATTCGATCGCAGGCTCAGTTCCTGGATTACCCAATCAAAGTCGATCGATGGAACTTGACAGGGGCTTGTGAGTTGGACTCACAGGCTCTTGATGATTATTTTATCGCTAAATGGGATAGATGATTAAGCACCGTGAGTACCCCATACCATATCCAACTCGGGATTAGCGGAGAACCTAATCAAGTAATTTAGGATAATCGTTAGGCTACTATTATTACGATCACATCTTTTGGCTAGTGTGCGGGATATATATTCTTGCTCCCACAACACTGATTAGGGTTCGTCCCATAATAAATTATCAAATTATTTTTTTCCCTAAAGTGACTAGTAACCGGGTCGGTGCCCGGTGTCGCCAATCGACGAATATTTGAATGTTTCTTACAAGTGTCAATCGTACCACAATGTATGAAGATGGGACCCTCAATGTCGGCCTGGTATTATGTGGGTTGATTTACATTTATTGCTGGATATTTGGAATCCACTGGCAACGTATGTACTGCAGGGCAGATAACTGTCACTTTGATGAGACGATACTCCCAGCACTGGGAGGAGGTATGATAGTCAATGTTGAGGATATTTCTAAGAGGTCTTGGAAAATACCATCGTTGCCTCATCTAGATCCTTATATATAATTTAGGTGATAATAAGGTTCAACAGATTACAAACCTCTAATAAGTTATAAATAAACTACCAGACACATTCATAGATACTATTGAAGTACCATAAGTGTATGTACATGCAAGTAACACCCCTACACAATAGAATGTTCTGGGATAACTAATACCGTAACTAAACGTTCTAGAGGAATTAGTACCGTAATGAATCTAAGGCTTGCACTTAGTGCGGAACACCATTGGAAGAAAGAATTATGAGCCTGGGAGCTACAGAATAAAAGAAAAATATAGCTAATAGTGTAGTCGGTTTATCGAGGATGGAACCACCCATCGACGAGGTAATAGAAGCTACGCGACTAGTTGATGCATTACAAGACTAGCCCGGGGTGGTGCATACGCATATGATGATAATAAGATATCGATCTATTAAAAGTCTGTAATTGTACAACGTAGGATTGTTCGGTAGACATTTGCTGACAAGGTATTCTTATTCGCTGTTGTGCTCACCATCAAGGATGAGGATTCAGAAATACTTATTGTAAACAACTGTGTGTTGTTATACATTGGCCAAAGTGGGCATCTGTAATCCAAGCCGAACTTAGTTTGTTAGCATAATACGAAGTGATACATTTGAGCATGTCGGTTATAAATGGGTAAGGTACAGAAACATGATTAACTTGGAGTGATAATTTGGTCAAGGCAAAACTAGTTGCCCAGGAAATCTTTAAAAAAATTGGCATCGATTGTAGTGTGACCTATTACCTGGTTATAAACGTTATAACATTTTGGTACTGATCAGTCTTTCAAGTTGTCAAGGACAAGCTAGATATACGTCTGATGTAAATACCACGTATATATATATGGGAAACTAGATATGAATATCTACATGAAGTTACCCAAGAAGATATAAGCTTCTTGAAGCAACTAAGCTCGACATACGAGGTGTGTATGTAATAAAATTGAAAAAACTTATTGTTGACTTGAAGCAATTAGGGCCCATGAGACATAGTAAGTTGACTGAGTATTTGAAGGTCGGGGACTTCGAAAATATCCTTATCTATCCATGCATTCTTATTTAGAACACAGATATTAGCTTCACTCATCATAACAGTATACTAAATGATTTGGATATCATTAGAACTCTGGGGAAGATCGCAAGTACCGCGGAATACCTTGGGAAGGAATTCAAAATTCAAGACCTTGAGAAATCAAGTAGTGTCTCGATTTGTAGATCGAACATCTTGATAGTGGCACTCCTTCACCAAGCAATATATATTGGAAGGGTTATTTAACCCTTCGGTATGGATGTAGCACACGGTGCTAAGTCATGTATTGCACCTCCATCACTTAGGTGTGAACAACGATATCTTTCACCATCTTAATGGGGGGAAACTCCTACGGCTGTGACGCCATAGCTATGAGGTGTTTTGCTATAGGTAGCTGGGTATACTAGACCCGATGACTCATTCGCAGTAAACTGTTTGGCTTGCCATAGTTTTGTTCCTACACAAAGGCATTAAATTGAGATTAGGCACATTCTGAGGTATCTGATCGGTATGAAATACTGGGGTATATTCTATTCGAAATGGTAAACGTAAAGGTATAGAGTACACCGATACAAAATACTTCTCAGACCCACATAGAGGCCATTGTCAGATGGATTATGTGTTTATGAGTGAGGATACATAAAGATTCTTAGAGATCAATAAAGCAGACGACGGTAGCAACACCTCAAACCACAAAGATTCTTGCACTTCATGAAGCTGGTAGAGAATGCTTCTGGTTGCGGTCTATGATCAACCACATCAACGGGAGCTCTGGTCTGAGTTCTATCCAAGATAAACTGATGACCCTTTATGAAGACGTTAGGGAGATATATCTCATAGAGATAGATCTCAGAAAGATAGATCTCATGGGGAGTAGCCCTAGCCTGATGTGGACACATGTGTATTGTACTCTTTTTCCTGATAGTACAATTTTTATCCTGGAGGTTTTACTGACTGGAGATTTTGATGAGGCAACATATACGCGTCCAGAACCCATACAGGGCATAGGATTATACTCTATCCTTGCACAATTTTTTTCCCAAGGAGGTTTTGCTAGGCAAAGATTTTGATGAGGCGCGTCGTTCTGGTATGGAACACCTCAAGGGGGAGTATTAGGAACTGGGTCTAGCCCAAGCTAGGAGCCCAATAAGGTTGGGCTGTCCTATAGGACTCCTAACAAAGCTCATAGGCCTTTAGGGTAATGGGGAGAGTTTGAGTTTGAGTTGATTCGGTAACCTATTTAATAGGGTTATCTCATTATGTATTACGTACAATTTTATAGTTCTCCAATATCAATAAGAATTCTCTCTCTCTCAATTGCTCTTTAAATATATAGAAATAATAGTCCTTCGATAGTATTATATTTCCTAACATAATCTAAATTTCCCAACTAACCAAAACGAAACAAAATCAATCCAAATTAAAACCCTCATTGACAGATGATCAAACTCAAATTAATACCTTTGAAACTCTAATATGATCTAAGCCTTCAATACCCAATATTAAGTCCAAATCCAAACAATCAATTGCAACCCTGAAATAGAGATTTGAAATCACTGCAACCAAATCAAAACCTTTCGAAATCAACATCTAAAACTGTTACAAACTCAAACAAAACAAATGAAACCAATATCAAAACCTCTCTTAACATCAGCTTCGATTTTAAATGATACCTAGATAAACACAAAAGCTTTGAGATTGAAACCCTAAGAGCTTAATCAAAAGAGGGGTAATCACCCAATGTACGAATGTATAGAGAAACCGTAGAGATCGGAGAGAAAGTTGCGATTTTTGCTTGGAGATCGCATAGGTTTAGGATGGAGTCATTTATAGTGTTTTAGAGGTAAAAGAGATGTGGTTTAAGAGTTTGAGTGATGGGGGATTTATTTTTTTATTTTAATAAATTGATAATATTCTGATGGATAGCTTTACCCTTGAGGAATTCGACATTTACTGAAAGGCATAATAATCTAGTTCGCCAAAATTGCCTCAAGTGACGATAAATAGTTAGAGTATACAGATTAACATATTTGACAGTTTAAAATGTCTTTCTAGCTTTGATTTAGTGAGAGAAAGTCAATCTTGTTCGTTAGTGTCCTCGAACAATGCATAGTAGTACAATTTTTCCTCGAGAGACGAGGTATCCTAATGAGAGAAAGGGAATGGACAACTTAAAAATATCCAAGGCAAAATGTCTTTTTGTTTATACCTTAACAAATTTGTGTAACCCGCTGTGTTTTATATAATAGAACTACCCGTGACTACGCACGGGGAAGTACGTCGACACGCCTTTCGGCGCAACATTTGATGTATCAACACAAATTTGGTTATATAAAATGAATCTTAAGGGACGCTCCAATTTATCTCTATTAATTTATTGGGTGACTTGTTTCTATGTTGCATAATCCATTTAAATAATTGCCCATGAGTTTTGCCTCCATTAGAACAATTAACGCATTATTGCCATTATAATACATCATTCAATGATGCCTTGACTATCACATTATTTTTAGATGCATCCTACCATAAAATCTAATTTTATTGAGCCCATCAAGTCATAACATTAAATAATATCGATTCAAGGAAAGATTTTGCATAAGCATTTCTTTACTGGGGTTTTTTTTTTTATAAAAATTCTCAATCTGGAATATATTAGGAGAAATTAATAGGTTTACTATTTGAGTAAAAGTTTTATCATAGAAAATTAAAAACTGTGGCCTTTTCCATATATAAATGTAAATACCTATTTATCTCATCTGAAGAGTTTAGCATATTGTTGAGATTATCGAGTTGAATATAGGTGGATACCTGGTTGGGTCACTTGGGATGAGCTTAGACATTATAACGCTATTTCAGTAGGTTTTGGGTTGCCGAATTGAATAATAAAATTAAAGGACTGTCTTTCTCAAGGAATAGTAATTCAAAAACAAAAGAGCCAAGTTACACGTTAACAATCCTTGGAAGAGAAATTTATGTTCAATCGTGTGTTAATGAAAACATGAAATAAGTACATACTTATTATTCACAAAGTATTACTTATGAAGAAGTTTATCTACTCTTAGTGCTCAAAAAGAGTATCTTCTTAACACGACATGCATTTTGAAAGTTGACTATTATCTTAAATAGTAATAAACCAAGTCTTCTATTCCGGATTAACCTCAAGAATTCATAATTCTTAAGGGAACTATACCTATCACCTCCTAAGACAATCATCCTCAAGCTATGCCATCGATAAATCTTCACATGATAATGAGTGAAGAAGTTCATTGTTGTTATTGCAATGCATCAAACCAAACGTCACCATGAGTTCCACTAAACTGATCGTGTCCTTGACCTTTTGGGTCTTGTTAGTACTTTGCGAACTAATGTTTCAGTAACACAATATCAGAATATCTTAGTGACAAAGACAAAAGCATTTGAGAATCAACAAAATTCAAAGCCATAAATAACAACTTTAGTTTGCCAAAGAAGAAGATCAATAATAAGAATAGTATGATTCAAAACTAAAATCTAAAGTGAAAACTTGCAAACAATTTTCTCTAAAGCGACCAAACTCCAATGACCTTCCCTTAAAAGCAATACGACAGTCTATACTATTTTAATTAAAACAACACTAAGATGGGATCAACAGTAAGGGAAGATGAGACATGCCTAACTTGAAATTCCATTCCAATAGCGTATCATGAAAATAAAAAATGTAATTGTGATAGACCAGTAGTATGAAGTTTGAAGTTTGAAGTTTGAAGCTACCTTTCTATCATGGTTTTAAATTATCAGACCAATTAATGATAGTGTAATTCTTCTAGTATGAAGTTTGAAGTTACCTTTCTATCATGGTTTTAAAATATCAAACCAATTAATGATAGACCAGTAGTATGTAGTATGAAGTTTGAAGTTTAAAGTTTAAAGTTACCTTTCTATCATGGTTTTAAAATATCAGACCAATTAATGATAGTGTAATTCTTCTGTGATGGTGTAAAATCACCACCTGTTGTCCCATTCTAGACATTCAAATCATTTCCAAAGTAATCGTGACTCATAATAAATACAAATATTAGCTGCAACTTGTTCTCTTCCAAACTGCAAAAGAAGAAAATAATACTATGATAAGAGGATCTTTGAACAAATAAAAATATGAAATAAGTGCACCAATTCACGCCCTTAGGTTGGTACTATACGAATAACAATGGTAAAGATATGAACCAAACTAACCACCATCAAATTCTGGGATATAACACAAAGAAGAAGGAATATAAATCTGCCTCGAATTGCTCCACTATCATCTTTGCAGAATATGCCTGAAAAAACACAAAAGTGCATAGGAACTTATTAACAAAAATTTTACAAAAAATTAAACTTTAAGTCAATACCAATTCACTATAGAAGAATAAGAATACAGGAAGATATAATATCAATACCAATTTACTATGAATCTTTGATTGCGCAACTTAGGAACAACCAAAATTGGGTACTAACTCAATGTTCGTCATGATTCCATCAACCAATGAAGACCAACAAATAAATACTTCCCCACCAAATAAAAATATGATGGTTATGGACCTCAAAAAGCAACTGGACAACAATTCTATGCGCATCTACATTTATAGTACCAACTTAAAATACTTACAAACTTCACAATTAGAGAGAGGATTGGTTAATGTGTCTTGTGACTGTAAAAAATTGGCAAAACTTTAAATGGCAGAGTGAATCCCTAATAGGAAGTTAGGAGAGTTGGATTAAATTTACTTTAATAGAAACACACCAAAATCAGTGGTACGATTCAGCGCGAAACCATAACCCGAGGAAGCCGCATTGCCGTCAAATTGTGATTTTATCTTTCTAGAGAATAATAGAGAGATGTGATTCATTTTTATAGATAGTAGGGCTGGATAGAACAGTGGGAAGTTTTATTTTTTTAGGAAGATAGGGTATAAAGACGGTTAGATTGGAGGGAAAAAGTGTTGGTAGAAGTTGTGGGAGGTATGTGGTATAACTTGTTATAGTAGGAACATATGGAGGAGTTTTATGGGATTCTTTACCCGTTCGGTAATTTGCGCAGCTTCAAAAGTTCTATCCCCCTGAAAGTAAATTCGACCCATTAATTTGATTATACTTGCCTCGAGAAACACACCAATTCAAGATTGTCTTGATAGAAGTACCTAGAATGTAATATAGATAATAGATATATCCTAATATAATATATATATATATAGAGAGAGAGAGAAAGAAAAAGAAAAAGACAGAGGAATTTCAAATTTCAAATAAAAAACTCTAAATATACAGATTTACTTTTCCAATCCAGAGAGAGATTTACCCAACCAAATGTAAACAAGAGATTAAAATTTTAAAGATCAAAAAATGGCGGAATTAGCTTGTTGAAGAATTGAATTGAAGGCTAAATTTCTTCTATCAATCAAAGTATAGGGATTTCAATTAGGCACATTGAGAATGGTCACGAGGGAGAGATGCACTTTGATTTGGGAGAGATGAGAGGGAAAGAGGTTTAGTTTGGGAGAGATAAAGAAAAGAGAGGATGTCACAGACCAGCTAAGATTATAAGCTTGGTATGTACGGTATTTGAGGCATGTACCTCAAGTAAGCCTATTTATTCGTCTACTTTCAATTGTCTTTTATCGCAATATATCAATATCAAATAATAACAAGGCAATATACAATAATCCAAAGATTTATGTAAAACTAGCTTTCATTAGCTTATCAATAAGATTACAATGCTTTAGTTCCAACTCGGGTGTATAGGATTCACTTCCTCTACAATATAGCTACTAAGTAAATAGTTTACAACTAAAAGGAAACATCAAAGTTGGAGACGAAGCATACTCCCCTTAAAAGCTAATCTAAACTCTACAGAAATTAACAAAACTTTTTACAAGGCTTTATTACATCCTAGAGTTAGGGATGGCAATAGGGGCGGATTTGGGGCAGGGGAGCTAATTCCATCCCCATTCCCGCCTAAGTTCCCCACTCCCATCCCTTCCCTAAAACCCATTTAAGTTAAACGGGGATCCCCATCACCGCCCCCACATTGTAAAACTAAATCCCATCCCCACCCCCACCCCCATTTAGCTAATAAAGTTATTTTTTAATAAAAAATTCTTTTATATATGTTTTTATTCATATATTTAAGGGTAATATCAATAAACTATTTAAATGGAGCAGGTACTGATTTTTTTAGGCAATCCCAAATCTGCCCCGCTTACCCACAAATTTGTATTATACTTCCCATACCCGCCCCCATACCCGTTTAATACATCTCAAACCTGCCCCGTTTGGGGCGGGACTGGGCGGATCCCCCAAAAAAATCTAAGTCTGCCAAAAATCCTCTAGATCTCAAACCATCTAAATGGGGCGGGTATGGATTTTTTGAGGCAATCCCAAATCTGCCCCATTACCATATGGATTTGTGTTATACTTCCCATACCCGCCACCATACCCGTTTAATACATCCCAAACCCGCCCTATTCGGGGTGGAGCAGATCCCCTACAAGGAGGGTCAAATTGTCATCCCTACCTAGAGATTCTAATTACAAAGTATTTGGTTGACACGCTGAGGCATTACACTCTCCCCTACTCATCTTGGATACGTCCTCGTCAACTTTTTCTTCTTCGTCTTCTTCATCTTCCTCTACTTTTTCCTCTCCTGTTTGGCTTTAATCTTCCTGAGTCAGATTAATATATGATAAGAATTTTGGTGCTCCCAGCTGGTTTCTACTTATGGCAGATCTATCTACTTCACTAGGTACTAGCAAACTTCTTCATTGGTGTCGGGATCAACATAGATCACTCTGCGGGCAAGAACACTCTCTGGACTTGGTCTATTGTAACTAGCTTGTGAGGAATCTGAGGTCTAACGGTACTTTGGCAAAAATCTTCCTTGTCTTCATGGTAAAGCTTGAGGACACTGGCATGGAACACTGGATGGGTGAAGCGACGATGGGGTGGCAATTGAAGCTTGTAAGACATCTTTTTCAATGATCAGCATCAGACCTACATATCTGGGTACCATGCCTTTGTATGCTCTATCGGTTCTGTGTTGGAGGTGGGAGGTCTTGATGATAACAAGGTCTTTGACTTGAAAAGGATCTGGTTGCCTCTTCTGATCTGCCCATTTCTTCACTCTGGTAGACGCTTTCTCCTAGTAGGAACGAGCAATATCAGCATTTCTCTGCCATTCATTTGCAAACAAGTAAGCTCTCTGAACTTTTCCTTTATAACCGGGGATCACAGGGTACAGTGTGAGGGTTTACTATCCCAATAGTATCTCAAAGGGACTCTTTTTGGTTGATAAACTCTTCTGCAGATTAAAGCAAAACTGTGCTACATCCAGGAGTTCAGCCCAGTTCTTCTTATTCACACTAACAAAGTACTGAAGATATTCCCCCAGCATTGCGTTGAAGCGTTCGGTCTAACCATTTGATTGTGGGTAGTTACTAGTTCAGAAGTTGAGAGTAGATCCCAGTAATCTGAATACTTCCTTCCGAAACTTCTCAGTAAATTTTGGATCTTTATCGCTGACGATGTCCTATGGCATGCCCCAATATTTGATAATGTGCTTCCCAAAGAGATACACTGTTTCATCTGCTGGGCAAATAATTGGAGTTGGAATGAATTACCATAAAAAAATGGGTTTCGGCGACGGGTTTCACACGTCACGAAAGCCATTTAGTGACGGGCAAAGATCGTTAGACCGCTGCCGCAATTGATGGTGTCAGCAAAAGTTTGGCGACAATAAAAACCGTCGCTGTATACCATAATTTTTGATACAAGTATTTTACGTCGCTATTTCTTGCTTATTCACGACAGAAAATTATATCGCTAAACATTTTAGGACACTGCCTTTTGCGACAGTTTAAGTTGTCATCTAAGAGAATCGTTCGTCGCAAAAAAATATCCGTCACTATCTATTGCAACATTATTTATTTGTCGCCGACAAAAAATTGTTCGTCATTTCTTCTTTAGAATTTTGGCTTTTGAGATAATAGAATTTTGTCGACATTGAGTTTTACGAACAACAGTTTCCGACGGATAATACTCATCGCCAAAAATATTTATACAAAGGAAAAAAATAAATAAATATATATATATATTTACACACAGCTGTATAGGATAAAAAGAGTAATCTTGCAATTAAATTAGAATTGTATCTTATATTATAAAAGTTGAAGTCTGATATAAAAATAAGTAAAATACTAAAGATAATCATTCATACTGCTGCAACTTGACAATATAGTAATAATATATTCACAAAATAATGGAATTCATAAAAGCCAATTTTATTCATTCGTAAGTGTTTGAGTATTCAAGTACACTTGCTCTATAGGTGAATTGCATGCGACAATCAAAAAGAACATAAGCCTTATTCCTTGCAATTCCAGCATCCGTAAAGTACTAGTGTTGAGATCTAGCAATAACAATCATATGTGGTATTATTCAAGGGAAATAATGAAAAAAGAATAATTGAATGAGACAACTTTATAACCAATCCATACATGTTATTTGAACGTTTGAATTGAATATGCCGTTGATCTGTAGTTTTAGACAACCATTGTAGTTTTAAAACTATTGCAAATCAAATAATACTCCGGTTGACCCGTCCAAAGTTGTACCCTAGAATCGGATTCCAACTCGGAATCGTTGAGTTCGATGACGATTCAAGAAGATGCTTGAAGCTTGAGGCATCAATGGCAGTTCTAGAGAGAGAGAGGGCTAAATCTATCACAGCACATGCATCAAAGTAGGTTATTCCCAAGTTTTCAGAAGTAGACCTTCAGGGGTCCTGCACCTGAAATAATCAATGCCAAACTTATAATAACAGGATTGGTTGCTGCGGAATTGGCAAGAGGTGAAGTTCTAGTAGCTTAATGGGCTAACTGTTCGCGAAGACAACAGTTCTACTTTTTCTTCCATCTTGATTCCCTTATTGAAAGGTGTGAGCGTTGAATCAAAATCAGACAGGGTAATGAAATCTACTTCTGGGATGCTGACTAGTCGATTCCAATGTTGGGTTTGGCAGTCTTATTCCTACAGAATAAATGAGTGGTGATGCCAGATCTGGATGAGCCCAACGAGTGAGTGAGAAAAGCAGAATCTTCTGAATGAATGAGTTCATGAAGTTATTACCTGGGAGGCTGCGCAGGTGTTACATACATGAAGAATTCTTACTCACGACTAATTCTCCTAGATGCTTTATGAATGATTTTTATTGGTTTGAAACGGTTCTTGCTATAGACTTGAGAGCGTAAAACTGTCATCATCGTACCAGCGGAGTTGAGAAGCATTTTAAGTTGTACCTTCTGCATTGAGCAAAGACCTGAAGCCCTCAGGATATACTCACAAAAAAATCAGTTGTACTTTCAAAAGTAAGCCTGGGACTAATGTAATGTCTGTCAATGAAAAGTGTTACGTACCTTGAAATTTTATTGTACCTTCTGCATTGAGGAATACATGTACCACAATTCAGTTCAGATAACAGATATAAAGATTAGTCTAAAGACGTACACGATTCTTATGGATTTGATCATCATATCAGACAATCTATGAGATATACAAAATCATCATAAATGATCAATAGAACAGGACATATAATTACGAGAGAAACTTACAGATGTGAGAATGCCAGATGTGGGAATGCATATTACAAATTTAATGAAAAAGTCAGGACTAACTTATGAAACAAGTGATAATAGAAAACTTACAAATTTAATGAAATTAAACCTGTATGATTGGAGGATATCTACATATGCCACTCCCCAACAATGGTAAGAAGATAAGTCATAGCCATACTCACCAGGACAACACTGCCCATCCTTCTCTTTCTTAATGCAATGGTATATTCTAGTTATGAAGCTTCCAAAGAGGATGCCACTCAGGCTATCAAGGCCTCCTCTGTTAACAATCAATGGGAATCTGATTATGTGTCTGCAGGGGCACCCATTGGAGAAAGTAACTGTGAAGAAGCTGCGGAGTTTGATCCAATTAAGCATCACAACCTTTTATGCCCATGGATGAATGGAAATGTCACTGCTGCTGGCTGTGGAAGCAGTGGAGGTTCAAGTTCCGGTGCTGGAGCTATAGCTATTTGTGGCAGGAATATGACAATAGATGCCTTAGATGCAGCTTTACAAAGAACTTCAATTTTAAATTTTCTTTATATCATTCATGTGCTTGTAGGCTTGCAACTCATAAGGGGGATTATATAGGCATCTTTGACTGTCTTTGTGCTCAAATTTCAAGCCACCTGAAAATCACACGTTTTAAAAGTATGATTAAACAATTGTAATAGGTGATCTCATAGAAGATACATTTTGCAACGATGTGAGAGACCCATATGTTATAGATTATAGTAGACCTGGACTGGCTTCAAAATGCTAAGGATGAGGCGATTTAAAAATGGGAATGCATATTACCTGGCGAACTGCAGCAAAAGCAAAAAGCTATGCTTGGGAATGCAACAAAGCCCCATCTGCCACACTTTAAATCCTACAGAATGCATGAAATCTGCTTGTGTGACTTGCATATCTCAGATTTTCCCTCATTCACTGAACTGTCCAACTCCCTAT
This sequence comes from Kingdonia uniflora, assembly GCA_014058105.1. Classification (NCBI taxonomy): domain Eukaryota; kingdom Viridiplantae; phylum Streptophyta; class Magnoliopsida; order Ranunculales; family Circaeasteraceae; genus Kingdonia; species Kingdonia uniflora. Next base: position 4,105,281 of record JACGCM010000622.1, read on the forward strand.
TACCAAGAGGACTTCTTGAACATTGTAATGCATCATTAGATACTGAGATTGATCATCCACCAACACTTTGAAACATTATCGGAGGCAGTTTATGTGCCACTTTACATATCTCAGAACCAGAGACATTTGGAAGCATCTCCTTTGAGTGATGTATGGATGTATACATATCAGTCAAACAACTCTTCCCATACTTACATTTCAGATAAAGCTCCTGTGGGCTCGGCCAAGAGCTCTGGCAACGGGCGAAATTTGTTTCCTATGTCGTTTTTAGTTTTACATTCTTTTTTGGACTTGCTCAAGAAGAAACGAGGGGAGAAGCTGGTTGTGGGAGCCACATAGGATGGCTGAATACAAGAAGTTGGTTCAATGCAAGATGGTTAAACACAATAAGCGGCATTCTTCCGTGTGGAATTGGACTCGAAGTTGGAAGACTTGACAAGAGTCGGGCTAACGCTGCATCAAAGGGAGAGATCGAAGTTAGAGAGCATTATGTGGCCATCTTCCCTTACGAGGATGTTTTCTGGCTTGAGATCACGATAAGCAATCCTGAGCATGTGAAGGTACTGAAAAGAAGTATAGTATGGCCAATCAAGCGGACATGGAAAGATAGTTTGCGGGAGATTTTTACTCAAAAGTTATATACAACTTTTGATACCAATTCCTTAAGTCTCTATTCTCTATTGGCTAATGTGGATCTAAATATACCTTTCAAATATTTTTTCTTCAAAAGGACAACGGTGTTAAATAATTCTGATTGTAGAAAGCATAATTGCAGAGACGAGATACATGTGCAAGATGTGTGGAATGTTACTGGCTATAAGATTTAATGTACTATAGTGGGATAGGATTTCTTTCTAGATGTGACCTACAAAGGACGGTTTAGATTCAGAAAAAAGAAAGAAAGAAGTGATATAGGTATGGGAGCAACAAAAAAAAGGCTGATGTAACTAAATTTAATTCACCTATATATCTAATTTAACCTAAGAGAAGAACAGCAAGAAAACTAAAACAAATAAAAAGGACTTCATTCTTTTATCCAGCTTTGTACATGATGACCACTCTCATTGACAAGGTCAGGATAAGCATACCCTGGATTAGGGATGCCTCTAAATTTCTTCCTCATAAATCAATTCATTGAACTTGCTCTTAATACATCAGCTTTCTTTGTTCTTCTAATGGGAATAGTTCCCTCAAACACCTTCCACTCAAATGCCACATCCGTGTGATTGAGCTTGATTTCTCTCTAGATTCTTGTTTTCATCATACATGCCTTCTGAATGATAATTTAGTCTCATTAGAAACAACCCCAAACCCCAAACCCCATTAAAAACATAATGACTTAATAGATACTCAGAGAGATGGGGGAGGATTTAAGCCTGAATAGAGTGGTTCTTGAGGAAAGGGTGATCAAAAGCAAGTTTATGTGAGACATGAACCCAGTCGAGTTCAAAGTGGAAGTACCTGTAAATAAGCGACAAGTTTCAAAGTGGAAGTACCTGTACAATGATACATGGAACATCAAGAATCACGTTAGTATTCAACTAATATACCATAATTATCCATTAAAAAAGTTGTCATAGTTAATAATTAAATACACGTCATCCATATTCAGAATTCAGGCAACATATTCCCAATTAAAAGTACTCTCCTAAGAAAAGCAGCATTTGACCATCAATCATCAAATTGTAGCAACCATTTGGACCACACAACAAAACCTCCTGCTTGGGCCTCTCCAAGGGTGTTCACCTAGCCATCAGGCTTAACCAATGGACAATTAGGACTATATATTTCATATAGTAAAATCTTATAAAGCCCTTCTCCTAAAATGCCTTAATGAATAGGAATTGCAGGATCGACAAAAGCTACCTTGCCATGAGCAACTTTAGCCTTACTAAATCCATTCAAGATACACTTTTTGTTGAGATGAGGGTTAAGTGCCTAGACAAAAAAATTCAAAAATTAATTAATGTTGTCAACAAAAAAATGTTAAATGAAGTAGGTACAAAAGTTTTAAATATTCATACAGATATAGGAGCCTGAAATGGAATGGATGGTGGTTGTGAAGTACTGCAGCTTCCTCCCTGAGATGTGCTCTGTTTGTGGAAGCATAATAAAACTATAAACTATATGACATACTTTTGTATCAATAATTATACATAATATGTAAAATTTAAAAGTTACCGCCAACACATTCATGATATCCTTGACTTTTTGTAGATCTTCTCGAGTACATCCACTTTACCAGCCAACTCAATATTTGTATCACACAAATCTTCATTTTGTATCAGCAAATGCTTAGCCTTTTTCAGTAATGTAGGGCAAACACCTGCACCAAGGCCTATCAAATGTCCTTTGTGGTCTTTATCAACCGACTGAAAGAAAATTATATTTAAGGTATAAGAGCTAACATAAAGTCTATTATTTAATAAACTAAAGAAGAAAATAAATTTAAGGTTTCACCTTAGCAACAAAATCAGTCATGCTTGTCATTTTAGATTCAGGGTTTAAACGCTCACATTTCCTTATTTTTTCCTGAATATTCGAAGATAACAATTAATTAATAAGTAACTTAACATGCTAATAATTAATTTCACTAGTATAATAATGAGAAAAGGTATGATTATAAAGAGTTCACTGACAACTAATGTCGGGCATTGGACAATTTTGTCACTCTTTGTGTGTGCTTTGATGAAGCCATCAGATCTTGGCACTTGAGCATCAGACTTCAAAATCATCTCATTTGCCTTAACATGTGAACATTCATAAGTTGCATTAGTAAGAAAATAAATTAAGAAATAAAAACGTAACACATGGTTGGGTTGTTTTGGACTGTGAAAGCCGACACACAATCTTGGAGTTTAGGTGAAAGAGATCTAGATTTTTTTTGGAAAGAAGACAGACTGGAGAAGGAAATCTCACTAATTATGGACTCGTCATCTTTAGTTTTGAAGGTGCATTGACAAATTAATCGTGCATATGCGATTGAAGAAAAAATTGGTTTGAAGAATTGGTTTCAAAGAGTTGCACCCACTTAGTATTAGTTAAAATAATCTATAAAGTAGAGGAATATGTATAATTATAGCACATTACTCCAAAAAAACAAAGAATATGTCTAATTATAGCGTACCAGTCTATGACGAACCACAACCATGCTGTCTCTGCCTACACATACTGGTGCTGTAAGATTTTCTCGATTAGCACTGTTACACGCACTTACAGCCTACATTACAAAACATATCAGTAAGTAAATTATCAATTTTTTAAATGCTTATATATATAATTGACAAACCTGGAAGGCGACACTATTACAATAATCAACAAAGCGATGCCAATCGTCAATAGGGACAAATTCAGGGCTATTTGCTTTTGCGAGTGCGGGATTTTTCCTCTTCACATTTTTGGTGTACTTATCGCTCTTGAAATTCCTCCAAAATGTTGCAAATCAATCCCTCAAATACATCTCAGAGACATGCAGAAAATAAAACCCCTTCTGCATATTGTTTGAATCATAATGACATTAACAAATAACTTTTGGAGACTTGAACTACAATACAAAATTTAATAAAATACCATGTTTATTTAAACATAGTTAATATTACCTCAAAACCTTTCATTATGCTTTTTATGTCTTCATCATGAACGTTTATAATCTTTGAATAGATGATAGGGATATGGGTACGAGTTAAAATTCTAAGAGTAGAGATAAACTTATGGTGATTTTTATCATCTCCTTTTTGCTGCCCCAAGTCATTTGTACTCACATATCTTTTTTCGTCATTGGATAACATAGTTGCCTCCCGCGAAGGACCCCATTTCCTACCCACGACTGATGTAGATGTAGTGGAAGATGAAGCTTCTAAATTAATCACGAAAGAAAGAATTATAAACTATTAAACTAAGTTTATTGTACTAACAAATAAATTTCCATTACCTTGACCCCCAGTGAGCATTGTATCATTCCCGTGTGTGCTTTGGGGTTCCATCTAGTTATGAAGAATCTGTAAACATATATCAAAACGAGAAAAAAGTTGATGTACTCAATTTATTCTTGTTGGGAGAATGTACATAGAGCTCCAATGTTAATTTCAATGCTTCCAAATACCAATGAGAAAATTAGCTAACAACAAAATATGTTACATTATCTTTAGATATATTCCCTGTATGCAATAATTTATTCTTATTAAGAGAATGTACGTAGAGCATCAATGTTATAAAAAAAACTAAATGTTAATGAAAAAAAACTAACATTTTTCAACCTTTAGAACCAGAGCACCACTTTCTAGGTGATTAGTTTAATTACAATGTAGAGTCCAAGCAGCTTAACTTCTAAATAAATAATTTCACAGGAATCCAAAAGTTTATAGGCAAACTTAAATTTTTTGATGCACACCTATGGTCAAGTTTGTATGTTGTGTGCTGACTATGTTTGCTACTCCAAAAATGCTCTAAAATGACTATGTTTGCACACCTATCGTTATATTTAAATTAAACTGGAATTATATCTAACAGAAAACAATGTAAACTGATAGGACATTTACCCAGAACTGCCTTAACTCAACCAAGTTGGGATTTTCTCTCAAAATATTTAAAAAACAAGCATATCTATAATGACATTTCAAACTTGTATATAAAATCTAATTTCTAGTTGAATATAAACAGAAAATCTAGCCACGATTGCAAAAAAATTTAAAAGGGAAATTAGGAAATAAAAATAGCCAAACAAAGCATAACATCCCCAATCAGCAATTCAAAGACACTAAGAATACTAATTGGAAGAAATCAAAGAGTTCACTTACTTATGCTCTTCTCACTCAAGGAAAACCCCTTTCTTCATCTCCCTCCACCTGTCTACGCCTCTTCGAACACCAAAACAAAATCTATTTGAAGAATAGAGAGGTTAAATGCCATCAAAAAGACATAACAGAGAGAGAGGTTACATAGATCGTGAGAGAATAATTTAACTGAAAACATAAAAAAGATGATAACCGTGAGAGATTGGGATTGTGACACAAATTTGGCATAAAATTGAGGCGGGAGAAATTCATCGCAATCACTTCAAATTGGAGGAGGAGAAGGCTGCTTGAAGGAGTTATGGGTGATAAAGAGGGGAAGGCTTTTTTTAGGAGAAAAAGTAAATTACAATTTCATCGTCTGTTGGGTTGAAAACTAAAGAACATTCGCAACAGTAAGTGGCTGTCGCTAATTTGTTACAAAATTATAATTAAAAAAATAATAATGGTATTAGTGACGGCAATTTTAGTTTTACTGACGGAAAAAATCGTTGCTAAGTTGTGATGGGCAATGCTCGTCACCAATTGTCTACCTATGTTGTCCCCAAAAGTCATTTTTTTGGTAGTGAATGTTACATACTTGGAGAATCTGTCGATGATCACGAGTATGGAACCATATTCTTCAGTTTTGGGTAACCCTGAGATAAAGTCCAGATAAACACTTTCTCAAGGTTGTGTCGGCACTGGAAGTAGTTTAAGCAATCCAAGTGGTAAGTCCCATTCAACTTTGTCCTGCTGGCAAATATGACAAGTCTGCATATAATCCATCACTTAGTCGTAATCCTTTGGCCAATAGTAACTTCTATGCAATAAGGATAATGTTCTCCACCAACCTGGATGACCTGCCCAAAGAGTGTCATGACACTCCTTAATCAGCTTCTGTCTTAGTCGTGCGAATTGGGGAATGTAAATTCGTTGTCCCTTTATATACAGAAGACCATCTTCTACCTAGAACCGTTTGGTTTTCCCTTGTTTCACTAAGTTTATGATAACTTGGGTTTGAGGATCCACCGCCAACCCTTCGTGAATCCTATCTTGAAGAGTGCTGGTGAAGTGAGATTAAGATTGCTTGGTTGCTATAGAGATGGTTGTTAGTTCAGTTTTACAGCTTAACGCATAAGCCACATTGTTCATCCTCCCCAACTTGTGCTCGAGATCTAAATTAAACTCTGTTAGAAACTCTTGCCAACAAGCCTACTTCAATATCAGCTTCTTCTATCTAAGGAAATGGCTTGACGTAGTGTTATCAGTCTTTGCCAGAACCTTTATTCCCAATAAATAATGTCGCCATACCCGCAAAAAATGCACAATAGCTAGGAGTTCCTTCTCTTGTGCTGAATACAGCCTCTTTGTATTATTCAACTTCCTACTTCCATATGCAACTGGGTGCCCATCTTGTAATAACACTCCACAAATAGCATAATCAGACGCATCGGTATGTACTATAAATGGCTTGGTAATATCTGGCAAGGCTAAGACTGGGTCGCTAATCACCGCATACTTCATATTGTCAAATGTTGGTTGACATTTCCCAAAGCATGACCAAGATATGTCCTTCTTGAGAAGATATGTAGGAAGTGCCACACACTTCGAATACCCTTCGATGAACCTACGGTAGTAGTTCACGAGGCCAAGAAAAGAACGAACTTATGTAACCTTCGAAGGAGCTTTCCACTCCTCAATAGCGTGCACATTTTCCATATCCATACGGATCTTTCCTCTGCCAATAATGTGTCCAAGAAACATAACTTGTTCCTGGGAAAGTGAGCATTTATCTAACTTGACCATAGAGCTGATTTTGTCATAGGACTTCGAATACCAGGCGAAGATATTCAAGGTGTTCTTCCATAGTACTATTGTAGATAACAATATCATCCAAGTATACCACTACAAACTTGTCAATATATTTTTGGAAGAGCACATTCATAAGAGTGCAAAATGTTGCAGGAGTGTTGGTCATGCCGAATGGCACGACAAAAAATTTGTAAGCCCCATATTGAGTTGAACACGTCGCCTTCGGTTCGTCCATTGACAACAATCCTGACTTGGTAGTAACCCGACCTCAAATTAAGTTTAGAGAAGTACTTCGCAGATGTAAGTTGGTTAAACAAGTCGGCAATAAATGGTATTGGATAGTTGTTCTTCACCGTAACCTTGTTCAGGGCTCGATAGTCGACACATAATCGCAGACTTCTATCATGTTTCTTCTGAAATAAGACCGGGGGTACCATATGGCACTTTTAAGAAGTGCTTAAAGCATGATTTCAACAATCTATCAAGTTGATTGCAAAGCTCTGTTAGTTCAGGCAGACTTATCCTATACAGTCCTTTGGCAGGAGACTTGGATCCAGGTACTAACTCAATCTGATGCTCAATAGGCCTACGTGGAGGTAACAACTTTGGCAGTTCCTTCGGCATCACATCCCGAAACTCAGTGAGTACCCAAAAAAATTTATTCGATATGGCGCTGTGATCCTAATCATTTAGTTCCATCCATAAGGTAGCAAGGTAGGTCAACTCCCCTCGCTTCAGCCCCTTCTTCAACTAAAGAAATGATAATATGTTGCCCTCTTCTTTGTGTGTGTACATCTTTATAATTGGAAGATTGTTACTGAAGATCCCAAAGGAATTAATGAACGGCATCGGCACTGCTTTGTGGTAGCAAAGAAAGTCCATCCCCAGAATAATCTTGAAATAATCTAACGTTACTACAAAAAGATTAACCTTCCTACTCCACTATCCCATCTGAACTGGAACAAACTTTGTAATGCCATGTATCAGTATTACGGCTGAGTTAATGTCTTTCATCCAGCTAGAATCCTTCACCAAACACAGTCTTAAACGATTTGCTTCCTGAATGACTATAAAGTAATGGGTAGAACCCGTATAATCCATTGCCAAAGTACCTTGCTCATGAATATTAGGATCCCCGTACTTGTGTCCCTTCTTAGGTGTAGTCTCCGCCACATGATTGGTCACTATATTGAGTAAGTGAAGAGAACCCATATGAGTTTTACCGCTATCACTTCCCCTGACAGTGTCATTGGTTCACTCATTTTGTAAACCAACAGGGAATTTAATACCGTCTTCTGAGGACATTGATATGGGTTTGTGATTCACTCCGTGAAGAAAATACTTCAAGTTTATTGGACGTCCTTGAAACCTGGACGAGGATGGGGTACCACCATTGTAGTGTGGCCTGTGGTAGTCCCTCATAGGATTGGAACTCGAGGCACTGCTTGTACCTGCTCAACCACTTCTGACTTGGCCATGACCTTGGTCTCCCTCACTTTTAACTTGGTATTCCCCACTCTTGCCTCTATTATGACTATAGGAGGATCCATTTCTCTATTGTAACTTGGATGTAGACTAAAATTGAGTCAGTCAGCGCTCACCCTGCATAGAAGAGTAGTCATTGATGCGCTCAGCGAATACCATTACGGATGCCTAATCTTAAACCCTTTGCCTTTACAGTTCAATCTGGAACCATGATTTCAAACCTTCCAAGAAATAAAATAACTTGTCATTTTTGAACATGTTACAGATATCCAACATTAGTGAAAACCATTTGACATAATTGCGAATATTGCATATTTGCTTCAGCTGCCTTAGATTCCTTCGAGCAATAAACTTAACATTCTCGGGTAGGAACTGAGTCTTCAAGTTCTTCTTCAAGTCATCCCATGTGCTAATAATACCATGACCACTTTGGATCTCTGTATAGTTGGTGCTCCACCATAGTTCAGCGTCACCTGCGAGGTACATGGTTGTCATCGACACCTTTGTACCTTCACTCCCAGGGCGGACTACATTGAAATAAGTCTTCATATTTAAGATGAAGCTTTCTACCTCCTTTGTGTCCCTCGCTCCCTCGTATGCCTTGGGTTTGAGGACCTGGATCCTGAGCCAATCTACCGTGCCACCCTTAGGTAACGGTTCACCAGCTCCAATAACCTTAACTAGGAGATTCACCTTCGATGATAATTCAGCCACTTGATCTAGAAGTGTAGTGATATTCCCCTCGACTAACCCTTCTAGCGTAATTAGACATTCGCCCATATGGGCCTCGTCATTTGAGAACCCATCCAATTGTTCTTTCAAAGTTGTTACTTGATCAATAATCCTATCTGGAGCTTATATTAGAGACTCCAATTGGTCTATCCACATTTAGGTGTTCGGCCTAGGATTATTGGGTTGTCCTTCCATTCGTGGGGTAAGGTCATTAGCACTGGGACCATTCGCCATAGCTACCAAGATCACTCGCCTACTAGAACATAGCTTTGATACCAACTGTCACGGACCAGCTGAGATTAAAAGCTTGGTTCGTGTGGTACTCAAGGCACGTGCCTCAAGTAAGCCTATTTATTCGCCTACTTTTAACAGTCTTTTATCGCAATATCAAATAATAGCAAGGCAACATACAACAGTACAAAGATTCGATGTAAAACTAGCTTTTATTAGCTTATCAACAAGATTACAAAGCTTTAGTTCCAACTTGGGTGTATAGGATTTACTTCCTCTACAATATAGTTACTAAGTAAATAGCTTACAACCAAAAGGAAACATCAAGTTGGAGACGAAGCGTACTCCCCCTAAAGGATAACCTAAACTCTACGGAAATTAACAAAACTTTTTAAAAGGCTTTATTACATCCTAGAGATTCTATTTACAAAATATTTGGCTGACGTGCTGAGGTGTTACAGAGAGAGATGCATGCAGTCTAACAAAACTTTTCCAAAGTAAGAACCCAATTATAGTGTAAAAAATGCTACCTATCATCATTTTACTAAAGACCAATACTACTTGGTTAAAACTTCCCCAATAGGGCTTTAGTTCATTCCAAATAAGCACGAGATTATTTTACTCCCACACAGATGCAAAGTGTGAGTGGTTGAAGTTTCTATCGAGGAACATAGACAGTCTGCGACTAGCTACTCCTTCATCTCCCTGCCAAATATTAAAATAGCGGTTATGTTTTGGCTTTTTCTCTATATAAATATTAATTTTCAATTATAACAACCGTTCTAGATGCTATTTTACAAATAACACCGTTATAGATGATATTTTTTATATTTAAAAAGATGATAAAGGAAAAAACCAAAGTACTTATTATTGAAGTTATTACTTATTGCAACATTAAAACAACACACCCCACCAAACATTAAACATCATACCAAAGCATTAAAAATCACATAACATCAGACGGATAATGATTATTCTAGAATACGACATTGTATTCACTAGTAAATAGAATTGAACTTATTGGTTTCAAATTCAGAGTAGTTCAAAGGTTGGCCATGCTCCAGATTGATCCAGCTGAAATCAAAATCAAAATACACCACAGGCAATGGCTCCATTGGTGTTTGATATATAGGTACTTGTGACTAATATTTTATGAAATCTATGTCAATAACAAAAGTAGAGTACCTCCTATTGTCATGCCCCAAAATACAGTAATCGATAGCTAGACCAATTACTGAGATTCGAGGATGCGCAAGTCGGGGAATCCAAAAATTTTCCTTAAGAACAACCGAGCCGTAGACAAATTTTGGACCAGTCATTCACAATAGAATTACAATAGAGTAATAAGGAAAAGCAGAAATAGCGGAAGACTAAGATAACAATATCTAAACGTAGGATTCTACAAACCTCTACGCAGCAAACCCGACAATAATAACTGGAGAATAAGCCTCCAGCTCAGCTCCCCAAAGATCACCACAGCAGCAACTAAAACCTGAAACAACCTGCCACTGAAAGGGGGATGCGAGAGCGAGCAAACAACGAGCTCACTAACTCTCAAGAATTGCTAAACGATTATACTAACCAATTAGATGGATATAATAATGATAATAGGATATAATAATATCTAACGATAAACAATATATATATCTAAATATATACAGGATGCCTAATAGGTATCTAATAGGTACATAACTAGTCTAAGGATTATATGTAACTATACTATAATTATACATACACATCTCGAGCAAAGGACTGCTAAGACTATAACTACACTCCAGTCCCAATGACTACTAACTACACTCTAATCACTACCATGGCCCTCGGCGCCACAAACGACTAACCTACCATAGAAATACAATCACACACGAGGGTAAACACTTTTAGCCCACAATAATCCAACAGGGTTACCCAAACCCCAACCAGGCACAACCCCGAAGCTATTGCAAGCTGAGCGAGATTGCCCACAACCAAATACTAGCCAAAAGCTCACAGCAACCAACCAGATTAATTAACCTAATAGATTAACCAGAAACAGAAGAGGGAGGACTATATATAGAGAGGAGAGGAGCATGCAGAAGGAAGATGAATCTAATTACACCGCAAATTAATTAGGAGAAGAGGAATTTAAATAAGAGGAGAAGAATATGATGAACTAGGATAATCCAAAAATTATCCTAATGCAATGATATGTTATGATGATGATATGATGGAATGAGATAATCTTATGATTATCCCAAGTGCAGAAGATTCTATATTAAACATAATGCAGAAAGGGTTAAAGATTTATATCAGAAGAACCTACTAATTAGAAGTATGCATAGATGAAATGATATGCTCGATGATGATGATGATGATGATGCGTTATGATGCAGAATGATTTATCAATGTCAACCCAAAGGGCTAGCCCCCATGACTAAAGTGGGTTGACAACTGCTAAAGAGGGATTAACTTAAAGGACCATTATGGATACAGGTACGATTTTTTTCTAAGTAGACCACGTTGGGGGAACTACACTGGGCGTCACGATCACCCCAAAGAATTGCATCCTCAGTCACACATAAGGAACCACAGTCCTTGCCATACACATGTCACATATAATATGGGTCAGGGGATGTATCCGGTCGCAATAAGATAAGATAATATATTATCTATGGATGTGAGCAAAAATCCTAAAGACTGAAACACAACTGCTGCCAACACAGCCAGCACACAATAGGTTAACTGCCTGGCAGATAGCGTGGTAACCAAAACTTACACATATGCCCTCCTGTGACTCAGTTGCACCATCTAAACTTAGATGAAACAGAAACTTAACCGTCACGACATCTAAATAGCATCAGTCTTTAAGCTTCCTCAAAGCAATATGATTACCATCAAGTTCTACAGTACTCTAGCTCTCAACGCAGAGTAGTAATCATGGGGTGACCTACAAGTATCCAACAAGTAGCCAAGAATCCTCAAATAACCGAACCGCATCACAATACTCCTAATCATGTACATAAGTCACCAACACAGATGTACAGGAACCCACCAGGTCTGTCTATACCCATGGTGGCAATCTCCGCGAACAGATGCTTGACGGTGACATTTTCCCTATACTGATGTGACAGTCCACCCCAGCAAATTCCATATTACGGGAGGCATACAACTTCATAAACCACCTGGCTCAGCCGTGTACCCCATTGAGCCATGTTGCCTCGTTGCCTCCTAGATGGCAGAAGGGAACACAACCTTAACAGCCTCATCCCGGGAAAGGAAGGCTTACGAGTAAGCTCTATTAGCTCTAAGAATCATGAGGACAATAAGTATCACAACACGATAAGCAAACAATCCTAAGGCAAACTATCAGAAGTTCAACATCTATGACCAACCAGCACAGACAAGCTGTCTGATCACCGCTAACTACTAACAGTCCAGGAGATTCCACACTCGCACAGGGAATCTAACATACCAACCAACCACCAATCACAACGACATTGCTCAAGGACCAGGCCTCGGGAACACAGAGTACACCTAGACTAATCCTAAGAAAAATCAAAGCAATAGCAGGCAAGAGGATGAGCTCCGAATCGAAGACCATGTCTCACTGAAGCTATGTCGCCCTAATGACGATCCAGGAAATAGGTCCAGCAACCTAAACTAACCAAGGTTGTATAACTATAAGGTGAGAACTATAGTCTTTGGACTATAATATCTAATAAGAATAACGGCTCAACCATGTGACGTCCATACATCTCTACTACTAGCCAAACCTAATTACTAGTGCCAAGAAACAAGTTAAGCATCCTAATAACTAGCCAACGATTTCCATATATATAGTACAGCGACGCAGAATCGTCATAACCCCTAAATCTGAGAATAACTATCTATAACCTATAAGGTCCTATCTTGAAGCAAAACTCACAATATACCCAAATGTTGCACTAACTTAACAATTCCTTAAGTACTCATGCATACAGTATACCAAACGAATAAACCGTATGGATGCCCTAAGCAATTAAGCAATATACTAACCTAATCACAGTGTAAACATAATAAACTAGGCGATACAATAACTCATTAATCAACATAATAATCTAGTTATTCAGGAAGATAAAGCTCACCTGACGATATGCTCCCGAAGAATTAATCCAAGCAAAACAACTCAACGCTACAACAACGGCACCTCACGGATAAACACATCCAATCATTCTACTAGCCAAGAAACACTACACCTCCATAACCATAGAAAACACGATTTAGATTAAGCACAACTCAACCAATCATAACTATAACCTACAAACCAACTTAACCCAACATAATCCAAATCCAATCCACCAATCATAGGTTAAACCAAAATAGAAATAAGATTATCAAATCTGGTTATCAAGGAAGGAAAAATAGTTCATAAGAGAGGGAACATATTTTACCAAAGGGGGAAAACAGTTAGGTGATGCGAACTGATTTCAGATCTCCGAAACACCACAACGACCACCACAATCGCTCCTCTAAACCCAAATCAATAAAAAAATCATCGGGAGTCAAACACCAATGACTTACAGTAATAACTACCCTCCAATTCTTCTCAAATCAAATACCATGCAAGGAAGAGGGTTACACTGAACTTAAAATCAGATTGTAAAGTTAGAGCAGCAACAGGGAATTACTTACAGAAAAAAGGCAGCTGCGATTGGAAATGGATGACAGTTTGTCGGATATTGAATATGGTTAAAATAACTTCTCTCTACACTTTAAAACAACAACAACAAAGGGGGCAACGACTAAAATAGAACAGCCACAAAGGCAGCAATAACTGAGCCGTAACAGTTGCCTCTACTCCCTCTAACAGCAGCAACTCTTCTTTGTCCCTCTCTCTCTCCAATTTGAATCAAAACAAGGACCCTAATTGTAACATCAATAGCAGCAACAACAGCTTGAGAAAGGGTAAAAAAGTCAAGGAGAAATAAGAGCAACAAAGGCGACAACAATCAAGGACGAGGAGAGCAAATAAGGCAAGGGGTAACAATCCTCCATCTCTCTCTCAAACAGCAACAGCTTCTCTTCCTCTCCTCAATTCAATCTAAAATTGGTTCCTCTCTCCCTCTTTCTCTAACCCTAAAATAAGCCCCAAACTAAAGAGAACCAAAAAAATATAACAAGGAAAAGAAGATTTATACTAAAGTTTGACAACGACGGTCGTTTGAACGAGAACTGGAAAAACTCCAAAATGTCACTCTGAGATCCTCCTGAACCACACCAAACACCAAGGTACTCAGAGGACAAGAACAACCCGAAGCAACAAGCACAACCCTCTCAGAGACCAACTACGGCTCCTAAAATCATAACACAAACACCTCCGCCCCCAACCCTTCGAAGCCACCCGAACCACCGAAACTACTTAAAAAAGAATCTAACATCAAACCTGACAAATAGAAGAAACACGGAAGCATAACGAATAACAATTAGGAATAATAATAATAATACTTAATTATAAATAAAAGAAATAACCAGAAAATCTGGGACAATACAATCTACCCTCCTTAGAAGAATTTCGTTCTGACATTTAAAATACCTACTTAAGTATAGTATAGTATATTTCAAATGTAATGTGCAACCATATCCTACTAGCGGTTACACAAGGTCAATAAAATAGAAATCCCCCTAACTCCCCGTCCAGGTACATGACATTATAGCAAAAACAACATATCATAGATTATGGTTAAAATATATTAATATATAATTTGTATGAATATATATATAGTTTGATTATAAAAAAACAAATAGTTTAAGATTGCCAAATACATAAAAGGAAAGTGGAATATGATGTCCTCTTCCCTATATGAACAAAGTCAAAATCTGATGTGCACACGATCCCCAATTTTATAACACGTCTACTATAAGATCAGGTTCGTGACACAAAAGATGGAAATAATCGGTTAAAACGATGCATTTCAGTAAATAATAAAAACCAATCCAAACGATCAGATCCAATATCAAGATCGATCTGGACTCGATGAAGGGAAAATACCTAAAACTCTATAAGAGAATGTTAAAATGAAATACACGTCAAAACTACTACGACGGCAAACATAATGTCATCCAAATAACGTAAGATCACAAATCAAAAAATCAAAACCTAATACCAAAACATAACAGGGAAACCAACCACCATTAAAAGCCAATCGATCACTATTCTAAGGATTCATGATAAACATCTTTAGTCCTCTAAATCTATAGCAAAAGCCTACACACTAGACTTATGCTAAAAACCTATACGCAGAAGTTCTCAAGAGATCAACTCCATTACCAAACATGCGAAAAAGATACAAGATACCAAGGAATCATCCTAACTCGTTCTAAAGAAGTAACTCAGCCTATGAGTGCTAGACACCGAGATAAGAGTTAACCTAGAGCTCTGATACTAAGTCTGTCACGCCCTAAAATCTAGTAATCGGTAGCTAGACCAATTACTGATATTCGAGGATGTGCAGGTCAGGGAATTTAAAGATTCGCCCTACGAACAACCGAGCCATAGACAAATTCTGGCCCAGTTATTCACAATAGTATCACAACATAGTAATAAAGAAAAACAAAAACAGCGGAAGAGTAAAATAACAATATCTAAACATAAGATTCTACAAACCTCTACGTAGGAAGCTCGACAGTAATAACTGGAGAATGAGCCTCCAGTTCAGCTCCCCAAAGATCACAATAGCAGCAACTAAACCCTGAAACAACCTGCCATTGAAAGGGGGATGTGAGAGTGAGAAAACAACGAGCTCAGTAACTCCCAGGAATAGCTAAACGATTATACTAACCAATAAGATGGATATAATAATAATAATAGGATATAATAATGATAATATGATATAATAATATCTTACGATAAAAAATATATATATATATATATCTAAATATATACCGGATGCCTAATATGTATCTAATAGGTACATAACTTGTTTAATGATTATATGTAACTATACTATAATCATACATACACATCTCGAGCAAAGGAGTGCTAAGACTATAACTACACTCCAGTCCCAAGGACTGCTAACTATACTCTAATCACTACCGTAACCCTCAGCAACACAAGCAACTAACCTACCTCAGAAATACATTCACAGACGAGGGTAAACACCCTCGGCTCACAATAATCCAACAAGGTTACCCATACCCCAATCAGGCACAACCCCGAAGATATCGTAAGCTGAGCGAGATTGCCCACAACCAAATACCAGCCTAAATCTCATAACAACCAACAAGAATAATTAACCTAATAGATCAACCAGATACAGAAGAGGGTAGAATAGATGCAGAGAGGAGAGGAGCATACAGAAGGAAGATGAATGTAATTACACCACAAATCAATTAGGAGAAGAGGAATTCAAATAAGAGGTGAAGAATATGATGAACTAGGATAATCCCATAATTATCCCAATACAATGATGTGTTATGATGATGATATGTTGGAATGAGATAATCATATGATTATCCCTAGTGCAGAAGATTCTATATTAAACATAATATAGAAAGGGCTAAGGATTTCTATCAGAAGAACCTTCAAATTAGAAGTATGCAGAAATGCAATGATATACTTGATGATGATGATGATAATGATGCGTTATGATGTAAAATGATTACCAATGTCAACCCAAAGAGCTAGCCCCCATGACTAAAGTGGGCTGACAACTGCTAAAGAAGGATTAACTTAAAGGACCATTATAGATACAGGTACAATTTTTTTCTAAGCTGACCAGGCTGGGGGAACTACACTGGGCGTCATTAGTACCCCAAGGAATTGCATCCTCAGTAACACACAAGGAACAACAGTCCTTACCACACACAAGTTACATATAATACGGGTCAGGGGATGTATCCAGTCGTAATAAGATAAGAGAATATATTATCTATGGATGTAAGCAAAAATCCTAAAGACTGAAACACAACTGTTGCCAACACAACAAGCACACAATAGGATAACCACCTACTTGAGGGCGTGACAACCAAAATTAATTCAGGTGCCCTCCTGTGACTCAGTTGCACCATCTAAACCTAGATAAAACAGCAACTTAACCGTCGCGACATCTAATCCACATCAGTCTCAATGCAATATGATTACCATTAAGTACTACAGTTCTCTAGCTGTCAACACAGACTAGTACTCATGGGGTGACCTACAAGTGTCCAACAAGTAGCCAACAATCCCCCAATAACCGAACCGCATCACAATTCTCCTAATCATGTACATAAGTTACCAGCACGGATGTACAGGAACCCATCAGGTCTGTCTGCACCCAAGGTGAAAATCTCCACGAACAGATGCTTGACGGTGACAGTTTCCTTACACTGATGTGACAGTCCACCCTAGCAGATTTCACATCACGGGTGATGTACAACTTCATAAACCACCTGGCTCAGCCGCGTACCTCATTGAGCCATGCTGTCTCACTGCCTCCTAGATGACGGAAGGGAACACAGCCCTAACAGCCTCATCCCAGGAAAGGAAGGCTTACGATTAAGCTCTATTATCTCTAAGAATCATGAGAATAATAAGTGTCACAACACGATTAGCAAACAATCCTAAGGCAAACTATCAGAAGTTCAACATCTACGACCAACCACCACAGACAAGCCGTCTGCTCACCACCAACTACAAATAGTCCAGGAGATTCCACACTCCCACTGGGAATCTAACATACCAACCAACCACCAATCACAAAGACGGTGTTCAAGGACTAGGCCTCGAGAATACAGAGTTCACCTAGAATAATCCTAAGATAAATCACAACAATTGCAGGCAAGAGGACGAGCTCCGAATCAAAGACCATGTCTCACTGAAGCTATATCGCCCTAATGACTATCTTGGAAACAGGTCCAGCAACCTAAACTAACCAAGGTGTTAAAACTATTGGGTGAGAACTATAGTCTTTGGACTATGCTATCTAATAAGGATAGCGGCTCAACCGTGTGTCGTCCATACATCTCTACTAATAGCCAAACCTAATTACTAGTGCCAAGAAACAAGTTAAGCATCGTAATAACTAACCAACGATTTCCATATATATAGTACAGCGACGCAGAATCGTCGCAACCTCTAAATCTGAAAATAACTTTCTATAACCTACAAAGTCCTATCTAGAAGCTAAACTCACAATATACCCAAATGCTGCACTAACTTAACAATTCCTTAAATACTCATGCACACAGTGTACTAAGCGAATAAACCGTATAGATTCCCTAAGGAATTAAGCAATATACTAACCTAATCACAGTGTAACATAATAAACTAGGCGATACAATAACTCATGAATCAACATAATAATCTAGTTATTCAGGAAGATAAAATTCGCCTGACGATATGCTCCCGAAGAATCAATCCAAGCAATACAACTCAACGCTACAACAACAGCACCTCCCGGATAAACATATCCAATCAATCCACTAGCCAAGCAACACTACGCTGCCATAACCCTTGCAATCATGATTTAGAGTAAGCACAACTCAACCAATCATAACCATAACCTACAAACCAACCTAACCCAACATAATCCAAATCCAATCCACCAATCATAAGTTAAACCAAAACAGAAATCAGATTATCAAATCAGGTTATCATAGAAGGAAAAACAGGTCATAAGAGAGGGAAAATAGTTTACCAAATGGGGAAAATAGTTAGGTGATGCGAACTGATTTTAGATCTCCGGAACACCACATCGACCTCCACAATCGCTCCTCTAAACCCAAATCAATAAACAAATCGTCGGGAATCAAACACCAATGACTTACAGTAATAACTACCCTCCAATTCTTCTCAAATCAAATACCAAGCAAGCAAGAGGGTTACACTGAACTGAAAATCAGATTGTAAAGTTGGAACAGCAACAGGGAATTACATATAGATAAAAGGCAGCTGCGATTGGAAATGGATGACGGTTTGTCGGAGATTGAATATGGCTAAGATAGCCTCTCTATACACTTTAAAATAGCAGTAACAAAGGTGGCAACGACTGAAACAGAACAGCCACAAAGGCAGCAACAACTGAATAGTAACAGTTGCCTCTACTCCCTCTATCAGCAACAACTCTTCTATTTCCCTCTCTCTCTAATTCGAATCAAAACAAGGACCCCAATTGCAACATCAATGGCAGAAACGACAGCAAGTGAAAGGGTAACAAAGGAGAGGAGAAATAAGAGCATCAAAGGCAACAACAATCAAGGACGAGGTAAGCAACTAAGGCAAGGGGTATCAATCCTCAATCTCTCTCTCAAACAGTTGCAACGTTTCTCCCTCTCCTCAATTCAATCTGAAATTGGTTCCTCTCTCTCTCACTAACCCTAAAATCATCCCCAAACTAAAGAGAACCAAACAAAAAATAAGGAAAAGATGAATTTATACTAAAGTTGGACAACGACGGCCGTTCGAACGAGAACTGGAAAAACTCCAAAAAGTCACTCTGAGATCCTCCTGAACCACACCAAACACCAAGGTCCACAGAAGACAGGAACAACCCGAAGCAACAAACATAACCCTCTCAGAGACCAACCACGGCTCCTAAAATCATAACACAAACACCTCCGCTCCCAAACCTCCGAAACCACCCGAACCACCGAAACTACCTAAAAAGGAGTCTAACATCAAACCCAACAAATAGAAGGAACATGGAAGCATAACGAATTGCAATTAGGTATAATAATAATAATACTTAATAATAAATAAATAAAATAACCTGAAAATCTGGGACATTACACCTTTGCTCATTGACCTCCAGGTCTTTAGTTGATAATTATCTTTCAAGCTCTTCTAGCCATTCTTCATGCATTGGCAACAAAGGCTCATTGTCATCTTCAGCAATCCATTAACACAATGGATCTTCAAATTAAATAGCAAGCACACTTATGCGGTCTGCACGATAATGTCGACGTTTGAAGATAAATACCTTTAAGGAGAGTTTGAAAACGGTATTTAGGTAGTCACTTATTATACAAAAATGATATTAAGATTAAGATGGTAACTGCATATATTCGGACATATTTATTTGAATACAAGAAAAAGAAAACTTGCATACTGAAACGACTTTCGAAAATATATGTTCCAAAATCATTAGTATAAAAAGTAGCACTCGCCAAATTTCATTGTGTCAAACATAAATCTAATTCAACAAGAAGGGATCAGTCTTTTAAAACTACTAACCTACATTATTGTGAATGTTGATGTTACCACATTCCTACATTCCTACATCCTAAACCATAGCATCAAAATTTGGATAAAATTGACAGCTAAAAGCAGAAACAATACAGTAAAATTCAAATATCTTTTTAGTGGTAATAGAAATGTCGGAATGACTTTATTTTTTGTAACGGTGCTTTACATGAAAAGGAAATCACATCCATATGGCTACAACTTACTAAAATATCTTTAGGCATTCCAAAAAATAGGATGTCTAGGAAGGTGTTCCAAAAGGGCGTCTTCGCGGATTCGCTTATATATATATAGGAATGGATCAAGGTACGCGCCCTTTGAAGACACAACCCATACACTGAAGAGGATACTTCCATTTGGAAAAATGGAACGTCTAGATGAGAGGTGTTGGCAAGCTTATCTAGTAAGGCAAATGATATGGCCAAGGATGCATGATGTGGCGAGTGCGACGTGTCATTTTACTATTGAAAAGGTACAAACTAAAAAGATACATCCTTTGGATGTAAAAACATTTTTGTTAATTATTACCACAATTTCTCATTCTCACTCTTTTTTTTTTCTCTCTCTCTCTTTTCTCTCACTTTCTTACTCTCCCTCACTCAGACGATTCATCTTCGTCATCCCCTATGAATCTGTTTATGTTCAATCTCCCTCAAAGGCACGATTTTCTTGTTTCAAATGTTGGATGTGCTTTCTTGAAAGGTATGATTCCTCACCTCAGCGTTTATAACATTTCTTAGGTTTTTGGTTTGTTGAATTTGTAAGGTTTGTTTGTACTATTGAATCAGTAGTTATTTATATGCCATTTTTCCACCGAATGTTGTAGAAATTTAGTTTGTATGGGAATGGGTTTGATGGTGTTTCGAAATCAATCAACCATTCCCCATATTTGAAATTGTTGATCATCTAGAGTAGCAATTTGTTGTTTGGAATTTGTTTTTAGGGTAAAAGAGAAGTTTCGCTATGGGCAGGTTCGAACCTAGGATTTCATTTGCAGTTTCGGTTAGGGTATTTCGAAAACATAAGAGTTTGGGGGAAAACTGGTAATTAAAGCCGTATTTTGAAAGAAACCACAATCTAATTTTTTTTTCTTGATTTGATTGTTTAGGTAAATTGTATATCTAAAATAGTTTCGATTTTAGAATTTATGAAAACTCTGCTATTGATGTGTACTTTGCAAATTCCTTAGTGTCATTGGGAATGAGTAGTCTTTACAGTAATAAATGGATGATTGGGAGGGGAAAATATTGTTTTGTTACAGTGGTTCCGAAACTAAAAAATTTGATATATGGTTGTCGAAAAATCTATAATGAAGTGTAGTTTTGAAAATCGGTAATAAAATTGGCGAGCTTTGGCATTTTATCCAAAATATTGTAATGTTGCCCCCATTTCCACACTTATTGGTCTGAGCTATATTTCTTCTATGTATTGATCTTTATAAATATTTGTGACAGAGAAAATGCTAAAGATGAGTGGAGGCAAGCAGAAGACCAAAGGAAACGATCCTCCTCCAGAAGAATAACCAAAGATATATAAAATAGAAGATGTGATGGTGGAATCCCAAGTTAAAAAAATATAAAATTGAAAGGCAAGGGGAAGGATTATGTGGTTGAGGAACCCCCAATTGTTGAAAATATCCTTAAGACGGTATGGAAGGGGAAGAATGTTGTGGTGGATACACCTGCTCCCAAAGTCACTAAGAAGTTGAAACTGCAGTGGCAAAAGGTAGTTGGTCTTCCTCGCCTTACGAGAAGTAGATCGAGCAAACTACTTGAGAAGAAAACTTTGGAAAAAAATAGTGAAGAAAATCCCATAGAGCATCAGCCAGGAAGGCTGCGAAGGAAAGCCGTGTTAAAGCCGCGAACGTTGAAGGTGTTGGCAACCTTGCGTGAAAGAAATGCAAGGTGGTTATCGAGGATCAGAGTGAAGGAAAAATAGAAATTGAGCCTATGGTAAAATTAAGCACAGAGTATGCTAGCTATATAGAGTTGGAAGAACTCTTGTAGAAGCTTGAAGATCATGGTTGTGGTCAACCAATGGATGTGAAGTGTGGTGGTAGTATGACATTGCAGCTACCATTTCAAGATAAGCATGCCGCAGAGTAGGCTGAGAATGTTAATCAGGATCAGTTTACGGATATGGATGAGGACAAACGAGAAGAAGAAATTACCCATTTTAATGAAGAAGTCCCCAAAACTGATGGAGATGTTGCTGAGATTCCTTCCAAACTTGGCTATGGGAACACCGGGAATGAAACTCACGAAAAGGATGAAGCTATAAAAGGGAACGGGGGTGAAGCTGCATAAGGGAATACAAATAAAGATGAGAATCCGCCCGAGTTTGACGATGGGGACAGCAGGAATGATGGTAGTTCAAATACTGTGGTGAGTGTGACTCCGAGCCAATAAAATAAGATTATTGAGGTTGGACAGCCCGTTCTACCAATTTTGCCAACTATTCCTATTTGGGACTTATTGCCAGCGGACCCCAGCTTACTTATGGTGTGGAAGTAGTATAGAGCAAAGGCATATCAGGATGGAAAATTAATAATTGTTTATGCACTTTTATTATCATTACCATTCCATTTTATATAAAGATTGATTATAATTATATAGTTTGTTAAACTATTATTACGCACATTTGCTTTTAACATGGCACACATTAATTTCTTCAATACTCTTCAATCTGAAGATCCTCAACAATATTAGTTTGTACTTCTTGAATTCCTTAGCTTTCTTCTTTGGTTTTAGCATAGAAAAACTAGAATTAAAAGTATCTAGAATAGTATTTTCAGTAAATGAGGATGTTTATCATTTTGTTTTAGGAATGTCTTAGTTATGTTTTGAATTTTAGAAAGTTAACAATTTCATTTTGGAGTTTCAAAACTCATTTAGTATCGACACATATTTTTGAAAGTCCTCCACTTTCGTCAGGTGTATTCTGAAACTAATTAATGACCCTTGAGGGTACTGTGCATTATAACATAAAAGGATATAATTTTGATAAATCCATAATCAATTTAAGTTATAATGTTGTTCTGATAATTTATTCATTTCTTTGCGTAGACGAAGAGCAAATGCCTCAAAATCCACCACCACCCGGTCAAATGGTATGTAGGGCTGAAAGGTGATACTGTCATAGAACTTGTTGATAACTCTGTGTTGGGTGGGATTGGTCATATTTGTTATGATCATCACAACTCTCCAATGATAACAACCTTTACTGAGAAGTGGCGTACAGAAATCAACAGTTTCCATCTCCACAGCAGGGAGATGACAATCACTCTTAAGGTTGTGTTAAAACTGGTAACACTGAGGGTCGATGGTATGTGTTTGTTGGAGTTGTCAAAATTTGATCCAGTAGCTTTGTTTACAAGTGAACTGAAATTGTTGATAGCTAATTTCAGGAAGGCCAAACAAGCATATGGCAAAGCTTTGACATTTAAAATGTCCGGGCTAGATAATTATTACAAAGATAAACATGAAGAGGAATCCTCATCGAAGCAGACAACGACGAGTGGTTCCCCATCGGGTAAAGGGAAAGAAAAGGTTTCCCAAAAGAAGGGAAGGGCTAATAAAAGAAGCAAGAAGAAGAAGAAGAAACATCCTATTTCTATGGCGAGGGTTTACCTCCTTTACTTAGTGAGCCAGGTGATGTTCCCTATGAAGAAAGGGTTTTACATCTCCCCCAAATATTTGTCATTGTTCAAAGCTTTGAACAAATAATTGGATTACTCCTGAGGGACTACTGTCCTGGCATCTCTCTATAGGGAGCTTGGGTATGTAACAAGCCACAACAGTGAGCAATTTACGGGGTTTACAACTCTACTTGAGGTAAATTACTTTGCATTTAGTATCAGCTATTATTTTATTTCAGCATTGTATAATTTATTATTTTTTACTTATATTATCTTGTTAATGCAGTTGTGGATTTATGTCCACTTCCCCAAGCATCTAGGGGTTTCGAAAACTCAGGAGCGTATTGGTGATACATATTGTACCAAGTGAAAGGTAAACAGGAGTGTGAACCACTTACAAGGCGTGAAAGTCCTGAAAGAGATACAGATTGTACTTGACAACTACAAAGCGAAGGATGTAAGTAAAGGGTAGGGAAGAAAGTAGTTATGCGTTATAAATAGTTAACCGCATGAATGTTACTTGTATAACTAAAAAAGTATTGTGTTTTCTAGGTTATTTTGGGATCCTTACCAGGATAGTCGCGAGCTTGCCTCTGATGTTTCATGTCTGAATTTCTTCGATGGGATGGTACGAGACACAGATTATGTGTATCCATCCTATTATAATAGGGTAATGTGATAGTTTGGCAGGATGCAGGGAGTGCCCCCACAACCAAAATATATACCTACTCAAGGGGCCCTTACCAGCTAAACTTTCCACTACTAGGTCATATAAGCATGGGAAGAAAAAATTTCTGAAGGGAAGTGGAAGGACAATATAAACCCTGATATTGAAGGTGCCCAACGTATCGATGCTACATTCCCCAACTGTACCCTGGAGTAGATGCCTTGGTTCGAGACTGTGACCTTCACACATTTTACCCCTACGTTACCTCTTAAAGATGAAAATATCTAGCAGGCTCTTCATGGTCAGGATGAAGTTGTCAATCCACAGATTTTGGCTTCTTTGAAGGGGGAATTGGAATCTATGAAATCTGAGTTTGCGATATACAAAGAGGAGAAAGAGATTGAACTTGTCAAACAGTGTATGGTTGCCGGGAAACTAGCAGAAAAGGTATGTACCCGTTACTAGTGTTTTATATTTCTGTAAATAATTGATTTATTAGATAATTTATAATTGTTTAGGAGAAGGAATGTTTAGTACTGGAACTGTAAATATCATCAATGGTTACCGAGGGAGACACTGTCCCCACAGAAATGGAACCATCATTCTCTTTGAAGATTTAGGTAAACTTTAGTACTGATAATGGTTTTTCCTATTTAAACAATTAATTGTTGCCTTTCAATTTTAGATTCAAAGTTAGTTTCAATTTTGATTTTTTAAAACTGAAATTGATGGACTTTCGAAATAAATAAACCAAAACTCAACATGTTTCATTTTAATTTTTTAAAATACATATGTTTTGATTGAATAGTTCTGAGACTAATCAAAGGAACATTATGAATGAATATGTACTCTAATTGGTTTCTTTTTTGCGATTCTAAATACTATGTGATTCTCAACATTTTAGAAAGGAAAAGTTGGAGGTGGAGGTAGCTACCAAGTTTCTTTTGGAGGAAGAGTTAAAGAAGGCATTGGAAGAGAAGTAGAAGCTGGAAAATGAAAGAAAGATGGTATTACAAGAAATTGAAGAGTTGGGGAGGAAGAAAGTTGGTTTGGTTGGTGACGACGAAAGTGAATCTTTAGTATCGAGGGAGAACTTAGCCAAAGAACAGCAAGATCTAAAGGAAGTACTGAAGCAAAGGGAATTGGAGCTAAAGAAAATTAAGGCGAACTCTATGGACGTGACGTTTGATATTAGATTACTTGTGAGTCCTACCTTATGAGCTGGTTAATCTATTTGACTGAAACAACTAACGTTTGTTTGATTTCTGTTTTACATTCTACGATATTAATACATTTGAAGGTTTATGATTGTTTGATTAGAACAATAATTAGTGGTTACATATTACTTTCTATGAAAATTATGGGAGTGTTACTTTCAATTTTTTTTTGTAAACCATTACTTCTTGGTATTGAATTCCTAAAACTGGCGCGCGGGGATGTTCTCCCATAAAATTTAGAATCGAAAAAAGCAATCTATTAAGCATGGCAGTGTCTATAGTTTCAAAACTGACGTTTCCCATCCTCAACTTTATGTTCAGCCCTCCACCAAAATACTAGACTGAATAAAATGCAATCTAAATCCTAGCCGGCATTCACTAACCCAGCCCTATGCAATTTTTTTCAAGTGTAGAAAACCAAAAATACGAAGTTGTTGATAGATATGGCAGACCTTAAGGGGAAGATTAAAGTCGTCGAATGTTAATTCATAGCTAAAGAAACTGAGGTAAAATATTGCCTTTTCAAAATTGAAAGCAAACACCTCTTTAGCTTTCCATTAGGATTAACCTATAATGGCTGTTTTAAATGTAGGTTTACTTCTTAAACCTCAAAATGGGGGGAAAAAGGTGAACTTGCAAAATGGGTGAGTTAATTTATCGGTTGCCCAATTAGTAATAAAAATTGTATACAATTTTGTAAATTCAAGTTGTTTGGAATTGTTGGAATCTCATGTAAGACATCAATATCAGAAGTATGTTGAGGTTTACGAGAAGCTACAAAAATTTGTAAGTTTCCCTTAAAGTTCTAGTTACATATTAGTTTCAGAAATTTTAGTACCATAACAATAAATTTTCATTCCTTGTATTGTTCTAAAACTTTAGTAGTATCGGTATCTGTATTTTGCAACTTGGTTCATTTTCAGGAGTGTGAATCGAAACTATCTAGTTTTGGTATGACTGTACCGAAACGGGGTAATTTGTTTATACGTTTTGCGAAACGAGGTCAGTTTTGGTGTCCTGTAAACGAAACTATGAAGTACTGAATTTCAACCCTTACTGACATTTTTTTTCCATAAAATGTATCATATCAAATGGGAAAATGATATATGGGTGGCTTTGAATACCCACAAGCCTGTTCATGGGGGATAACCAACAGGGGCGGAGTATGAAATGATGCATCTGGAAGTTGTTGAATGTATGATGGAAGGGCCAGACGATAAATATGGAGAGGAATTGTGTTTAATTATTGAAGATGTTACCACAGAGATAGAGGTAGCTAAAGCTTCCATTATGGAAAGGAAGGTGAGGGGGGCTAGATTTGACACCTTGAAAAGTGACATCTTCCTGCCGCTGCTGGATTGGTTAGTTCCAAAGGGCATGAAAAAGGTGCAAAAGATGATGGAAACTCCTTGTACAGGTGCGTGGAATAGTAAGTTTCTAAAAACCAATCCCGTTAGATTTAAGAAAAATTAGATATGTTAAAACTAGTGAAGGGGCACAGGTGGTTAAATTATTAGAAGAAGTTATTCAGTGGGCAAAGAGAGAGGCATGCCAATTCCACCAAGCAGGGGCTTCACAACTATGCCAAATGTATTTCTGACCTAAGCTACGTTAACAAAGATGGGGAGTTCCTATACTTGGGGCATGTATTTTCCACCAATTACTAGCACGTTGTATGCTTCAAAGCCCCCCACACGATGCTAACATTTCTGCCCCTTAGTTTAGACAAGGCGAGCTTCCCCAAGGTAGATCGGGATCCGAGGGAAGCTTATTGGAGATCTATTTTTGAGAATGACAACAACATCGTCATTTGGATGTCCACTTTAGGAGATAGGGGGGAGGGGAGGGCGCTCGCGCTACGTTAGGTTGGTCCTCAAGCAAGATGCATCGTTACCTCCCATTTCAGCTGTATGGAGGGTCTACCAGAAAATTGAGGTCGAATACATTGATGCGATATGGCCAAAAGATTGGTTGGCAAAGATGAGAAAGTTCAAGAAGTTTTTTTTTGATGCAGGTAGGGGTGACAGCTATATTTTGAACGACATCGTTTAAGACTAATTACAGAGTGGCTAATTTTTTAGCTTAAAACAAAACATTAATTACTATTTCTGATATTTTGACACATTCTATAACCTCATGATTGTGATGTACATATATATATATAAGTGAGCTATATTTTGTATGTATTGACATTGGAATGTTATCGATGGATATATTATTTCTGGGCTTTAAGGAAAACATTAACCATTGAAACTGTTGTTTTCTTAATTATTGTTGTTTTGATATATTCTTACCGAAAGTATACAGTTTTGGCATTTATTTTCTGAAAGTGTTACGTTTTGGATATCTAACTTACCTTCTCTAACATTGATTGACATACAACACAAAATTGGAACACTAGGGTCATTCCAGTTTAATAGATTCAGGCCAATACAAGTGCATCCCAAATGGCAAACATAAAAGTACATAAGACATAACATGATATACGATTCTATTATCACAAAATCATAGATATATAACACAATATTGGAGCAATAAGGTTCTTGATAAAATCTAGTAGATTAAGCCGAATACAAAGTACATCCCAAATGAAATAAATGCAAAAGTACATGAAACATGTAAAATAAATGCAAAAGTACATTTGAAAGTGATTGTTTAGCAACATGGGGTTGTGAGTGCTGGCCAAAGACACGTTGTGACTATTTTTCCATAGCGGGGTGGGATTGTTCACCCAAATCAGGTTGTCATTCTTCCTTAACATCAGTTTTATGTTGTTGTGGTTCAGGTACAGGCTGCAACTCCTTCACAATCTCGCATTAGTGCAAATAGTCTACAATCTCTTTTAGCTTTGAAAGGGGAAATTTTAATTTGCCCACATCCTTTGACGCTGCCCTAAACAACTTTGAAGCCTTGAAAAATAGGTGGCTGTGCCACAATGGCTCCTTTAATAGCTCCCCCATAAATGCTCCCCCCTCCTTCAAGACCAATGGGTAGTCGTTTGCCCCAACTGTCCATCTTTTTAGAATGAAATATTGGGGAATCTTAACAATACTGTAGAGCTGGAGCACCTTCATAATGTGACCACAAGGGATGCTTAAGTACTCCATCAATTGGCACCCACATCTTACCGTATTCAGTTCAGTGTGGAATTGAACTTTGTGCTTCTCAACCCTACCAACATGAGATGTTACAATTAAAGTAACAATATTTCCCTCAATTGTCACATCTAATGTTATGAAGCAAATAATCTGATTCTACTCATGCTCCAGCTTATTGAACATTGTCCGGGTGTACAACTTGGCCGCCACCAAGAGCAAAACATTATGTGGGTTTACTTGACAAAACTTATGCTTAGGTTGAAATCCTCACCACTCTCCTTCTGGTATACTTCTTCTAAGGCAGCCTCGTACCTCGTGATGAACGTGTACAAATTCATCTTCTCGTTTAACCAATTGTTGAATATGTGGTTTGTACCCTTGGCATGGCTAGTCGTACTCACACCTGTAAAGAAGTGCACCCTATTCCATAGTTGTACCCATCTCTCCCTAATCTCGAATAATGTATTCAACCAAGAGTTGTTTTCCAATTTGTGCTCCACCATCAAAGAGTACCACTTGGTAGCAAACTGACCTGGGTGATAGATGTCGTAGATGATATAGTGCAAGTCTTTCTTGAACTTAAAATATTCTTTTTACACATGATTTAATTTCTTATCAAACTTGTGCAAGATGTACCACAAAAAAAGCCTATGCTTCGTATCCAGAAATACCTATCAAACAAATTTAATCAAAGTTTAGTATTCTGATCTTTGATGGTAGAAACAAGTAAGGCTTTTTACAATACATTCAATTGAACTGAATAAAAAACTCTTGGAGTCATGATTTCAGAATGAAAATCCTAAAATAGTACAATATAGATATCTTTTTCCCAAAATAGTGTTAGTTTTGAAATCATACATCCGAAACATTATCAGCGCACATAACTTCTGGAATTTGGGCCAAAGTTTGGCAAAAGTAAATCGGCACATGATTATTTTAGAATCTAATCTTTCAAAACTCCTAGCGCTTTAGAGACGATCATTCCAGAACGATGTCAGCCCATGCTACTTTTGTCCCTTTCACCTTGAATGGGAAAATAGAAAAGAAAAGAAAAATCTCTCCAAACAATAAAGTTTAATTTAAAAAAATGACATGTTAATAGTACCTTGGAAATTGCAACACCCATAGCCAAGTCATGGTCTGTGTTAATGGTACGAGGGTGATTGTTACCAACTACAGTAGGCCACATGTTAAATAGCCATGTAAAAGATACTTCAGTCTCATCCCTGAGGAGGGCACATCCAAACTGAATTCTTTGGTAGTGGTGGTTAGCCCCTGTGAAAGGTGCAAAGGTCATCTTGTACTTGTTTGTCTCG
This sequence comes from Kingdonia uniflora, assembly GCA_014058105.1. Classification (NCBI taxonomy): domain Eukaryota; kingdom Viridiplantae; phylum Streptophyta; class Magnoliopsida; order Ranunculales; family Circaeasteraceae; genus Kingdonia; species Kingdonia uniflora. Next base: position 4,135,430 of record JACGCM010000622.1, read on the forward strand.
TAAGTCGTGTCAAATGTCATAACCTCACCGAATTATTTGTGCGCCATCCTGGAATGGGAATCTATCCAAAAGAAGTTCAGTGCACGTTTGTCCTCATCCAATTGCATGTCTAAGTAAAACACGGGGTTCTACGTCTATTTTCTCTTAAAGAAGTCCAAAACTGATTGGGCATCCCCAACCTTAAGTCGCCTTTGGTTATTATTATGTGTGTGGTTATAGTAAACCCTCTTGTCAAAAGTACGTTCAGGGAACAATGCTGACACCTTACCTACCAGAATGTTGTATAGCTTAAATAATTTTATAAGATACTTTGCAGCCTCCAGGAAATTACGATTCAGTTTTATCTTGTGTCGATTATGAGGGGACACAAGAGAATCGTTATGCACGTCCAAAAAAGTAGTGACATCGTACACCTCATACATCTTCTGCCAATTTATATGCATGCCCGCCCAATAGCTGCTTCTCTCAGATGATTGCTGGTTCCCTAACTCCTGATTAGTATCGAGTTTTTCGCCCTTGTTCTTCTTTAAAATACCTTGATTCATACAGGTGAAATACATCCTACCAATGAAATTTAAACGAGGCAAGTTCTCCAAAGTTCTCATCTTTATCAAGAAACCCATGCTTCACCCGTAACACGAATAATATGACTCAGCAACAACAATAGATATAAATTGCTTCCAAACATAAGGAACCGCTACTTGGAGATGGTCAACCGAAGCTTCAGGAGTAACATCAATACCTTCAAGAGTTTGCACACCGCCCACTTGGACAAGCGTGCCCTGAAAGTTTGGGATGGACGAGCTTTCCCCAATAACAGGGGAACATATGTCTACATCTAAATTTCCCATCCTAAAAACAAGCAACATGATTAATTCAAGTTAATCTCCCATGAAAACTCTTTAACGCTAAATAGCTAAAAAAAGTAATGAGGAATACAATTTCCAAAAAAATTTCGGTAGGGAAGTTCTGAAACATAGTAACTTTCGCTATACCAAAACGAAACAACGTAGTTTTGTTCAAAGATAATCGAGACTTAATCAAAGTGGTTATAGTATCTTTTAATTTAAATAAATGGTTGAATGTAATAAAATAAAATCCCAGAATTAAAATATGATAGGTATGCACAACAAAAAAAATTATAATAGTTCAAAGATACTAATATAATTATTTAAAGAGCCTAATGTCCCTAGTTATATAAAAAATTGTCATACAAATTGTTTAATTCGTAATCATCAGAACTATTGTAATCATTGTAATTGGGTCGCCTGGTACCCCACATAATTTCTTCCTTGAACAGAGTTAGTCGGCGTTTATCTTCCAAGTCATATTGTATGTATTCTCCATAAACTACAAAAAAACATTTCATACTCCCAATCTATTTCAGAGTTGGCTTAGAGGGGGGGCTTCAATCACTGTCTCACACAATCCGTGGACAAAGTGATGGAATAACTTAATGAAGGCAATAACTACTCCAACAGAGCAATCCATTAAAACTGCCATGTCTCCAATATCTCGCAACCCTTATATCATCAATTTAAATTTACAGTTAGGACATCACTTATAAATAAACTACTCTACTTATAGAGGGTCTGAAGGGTAAGAAAATAAATATAGTATCCTTTTATAGTTTTCAAAATCGAATAGTTTCGAATTGATAAATTCGAAACTCCTTGCCTTCACTTCTTCACTTCTTTAGGTTTAGACACTTTCGAAAGTCAAACATACAGCTCGGGATAAGGAAAAAAAATATGATTAAACACTTCTTGAATAAAAAAAGCAACTTACAGGATTTGTGGGTATTCCACCTAAATAACCAAATACAACACTTTTGAGAGAAAAAAAAAACACTTACACCTTCATCCTTATCAATGAAAGTCAGCGCTGAGTTTGTGCTCTCCAAGTTTCGAAAAGTATTCTGAATTCTTTAGTTTCAGAAAAGACAAGTCGAAAGGGCCATTGCACGCAAACTGCATATACTGAATAGTACAAGAAATTTGGGATGATCAATAACTAAAACTTATACCCTGTGGCACCATCAAAATTGTAAAATACTTATCTACAACATAATATTTCTAAAAATTACAAAAAAAAAAAAAAGCAATAATGTATTCAACCATAAATTACTTTAGATAACATGTTTCGAAACTAGAAAATGAAAGTCATATTCTGGGGTTTTGAAAATACTTATTACAAACAGCAACTACAGTAACAAAGGAAATCATATTCAAGTTACGAATTAAACTATCCGAAACTACAAATAAAATCATAGGTTCGAATCTGCCCATAAGGAAACATCTCTCTCACCCAAAAACAAATTTAAAACAACAAATTGCTACTCTAGATGATTGTAGCTGCATTTTAAATTGGTAATTATTGCCATATTTTGAACAACAATCTTACGAAATATTTCAAAAACAAAAATCCCAAAAAAGAAACAAACAAATTCGTTGCGTCTTGCTGTTCAGGGAGAGCAACACAAACAAATTTGGTAGGTGATGGAGAATAAGATAAATTGTCTATTCAGGGAGAGGAAATGTAAACAGATTCATTGCAGTGAGGGAGAGAAAGAGAGAAAAAAAAGAAGGTAGTAGACACAATTTGTTTAGGTGAGGAGGAGAAGGAGAGAGAGAGACAGAAAGAATGAAAGAAAGAGAGGGAGTAGACAATGATGGGACTTGTACATTTTGAATATTAAAATGATGTTATGTCACATTCGCCACATCATGCTTTGTTGGCCACATCATCTACCTTGTTGGCAAAGCTTGCCAACACCTCTCATCTAGACCTTTTATTTGGACAAATGAAAGCATCATCTTCAGTGTATGAACCATGTCTAAAATGGGTGTGTACCCAGATCCTTTCCCTATATATATATATATATGATAATTCATATTGTAAATCTACACTACACTTAGAAGACTCAAGAAATTGCTCCAAATTTATTGTATGAGCATGTTCCCACTACGTGCGAGCTCAATTGTCATACACGATCCCTCACCCCTGGAAAAGCACGTCTTAAGGGGCGGACATGGAACGACCTGTGAACCACATCAAAAGTATCATAACCGATAAGATTACTTTAGATCAGACCCATGTAGAATGGTAAAGCCTTAAAACCTGCATAGAGAGTCAATGAATTATGTATGCACGTGAGTCCAACCCCCTCTAGGGCTTAAACCATGCCATATAAGAATAGGCAAGGGTGATTCTAGAGAGGATCTTTTTATGAGAACTTCCCCTTCCATCTACTAAACCCTAGCAGCTCTAAATGAAGAGAGAAAAGAGGCCCCGAGATAGTTAAGTGGCACCCTCTTCTTGTGTGATGTGTTAAGCCCCAAACATCGTAATACATATTGTCGTCCTCATGAACGATCTAGGAGACTACAATAGGTGTTGTCCATGTCCTCGTGACAACAATCTCTACTCACAAGCAAAATGGTGATCTAAACGCAAAACCAAAAGGGAATTGGCCATAGCTGAGATGAGGGATGCGCTTACAACTTCAAGAACAAATGATGACAAAGGAAGCTTAGATATAATATCTTCAAGATGCAAATAACGAAATGAGGCAAAATATTGCTAGAGATAACCAAATGCTCCCTGGTAAACTTGTCACCTCTAAGACCGTGGGTGACTCTTTACCGCACGAGGTACCCCTCGAAAATGTGGAACCGGCAAACTGCCAGTACATGGCCCAGTGTACGCACTACAATAGACCCTAGTATGCAAAAAATGCCCACCAACTCACGGCCCAATACTATCGCCACATGGGTGTATGCTCCCACCTCTCATCAGCCAACATAGCCATAAAGGCCCACCCCTACCTTCATGTTAAGCCCCGCAGTACCAGGGTATGCGAACCTTAGTTCCACCACCATATCCAAAGGAATCGTATATAAACTTTCAAGGGATCCTTCCCCCAGGATTTAAGTGGTCCGGCTCTGATGACACCTCTTATGCACCAGGTTACGGATAGAGATGCAACAAGGGAAATGATCCACGACCCCACAGAAGGAATAGACCAGCGTATAGTGATAGGTGCAATGAACGCTACCAAAGCCAAAAGCGCGTGAAACACTTTTAAAAGTCCGACGAAGAAAGTTACTATGATTAACCGTTTATATGAGGAGGTATATGACAAAGAAGAGACAAGCAAAAAATGACCAACTCTCCATAACAACGGCGTCATTGGAAGCGTTAGTTCAAAGTTTGTAGTACAAAGAAAATGACTTGGTAAAGAAGTTAACACAATAAATGTTATGAAAGTTTCATAGTACACCATTCACCGACATCGGGGACTACGTCCCAGGACAAAGTTACTCTTGGCCAAAGATTGACAGGAGCCAAGACCCGGGTGACCACATTTCAAGGTTCCAGTATAGTATCGACCTGCGATACTAGACGAACGAGCACATGTGCAACTTATTCCCTTCAATACTGTCAGATGGAGCCTTTGCATGGTTCTGGAGCTTAAAGCCGAACATGATATTGACCTTCAAATAACTATCTTCAACGTTCATTGAAAAATGCCTATACAACCGTAGATAAAATAAACAACTAGTTGAACTCTTTGCATTAAAACAAGAGGTCGGAGAGACCATAGATTCCTTTGTAAGAATGATCAAAGATAAGCTCATATATACAAGTCAAGCGGGTAGTCGCATAAATAGCATGCCTGACGTTTATGGGAGCATGCTTGCCTGGCTTAAAACTTTGAGAAGCATTGTACAAGAAATGACTAAAGACATTGAAATGCCTGTGTGAAAAGGTTCGCAAGTACCAAAATGTAGAAGCTGACAACTGAGCATCCACCTCGCACTCCACCACCATGCTCAGTACTACCTCCGATCCAGTGCCAATAATTCGCTCGGGGGCGCTAAAGCACCCAAGAGACAATTCTAAGTTGCACTATAATGAAGGCAAAGGAAGAAATAAGAGAAGCTGAAAATAGGAGAGCATAAGAAGGTGTATCCCCGATGAAGGAGTGCATAATGTTCTTAAACTATGCCACTCGGGAGCATGTGGGGGATATTTTGGATCAAAACGTACAACCACTAAAATACTTCAAAGTGGGCTTTATTGGCCCACTATTTTTAAATACACGTATAAGTATTGTGCATCATGTAATCAGTGTCAGCAATCTAGAAATATCTCTCCTAGAAATATGATCCCCTAAACAATATCCTTCCTGTTGGTATATTTGATGTTTGGGGCATAGATTTCATAGGACGATTCCCGGTGTCTAAAGGAAATTTGTACATCCTAGTGGCTGTGGATTATGTATCAAAATGGGTAGAGGCATTAGCTTGTCCATTAAATGATCATTACCCTGTGATAAGACTCCTTAAAACTATCTTTAATCGTTTCAAAAAACACTTCTGTAACTTACCATTTTGCAATCTACTACGAAAATATTCTGTCACACATAAGGTAGTAACTGCCTATCATCCTCAAACTAGCGTCCAAGTAGAAATTTCCAATTGTGAGATAAAAAAAATCTGGAAAAATTTGTACGAAGAGATAGAGGAGATTGGTCATATTATATAGATGATACTCTTTGGGGTTATTGTATAGCATGCAAAACACCGATTAGAATGTCCCCCTATAGGCTTGTCTTTGGAAAACCATGCCACTTGCCTGTAGAGTTACAACATAATGCTTTATGGACCGCCAAAGCATTCAATGTCGATATGGTCAAAGCATGAGATCATAGATGACTACATCTTTTAAAGCTTGACAAACTATAAAGATAAGCTTATGAGAACACAACATCTTACAAAGAGCTCACAAAAGTTCATTACGATAAAACTATCATACAAAAGAGTTTCCACTCAGATTAAAAAGTGCTTCTTTTTAATTCTGAGTTACGTCTCTTCCTAGAAAAGCTAAAATCAATATGGTAAGGCCTCTATATCGTTAAAACACCATACCCAAATGGGGTTGTTGAAGTTTATCAAGAAAAAAATGGCCAAGGCATATTTCTCATCAACAGACAACGTCTGAAACCCTATCACGAACATGAGAAATAATCATCAAAAGTACTCTACATTAATGACTTGATCAATCCAGAGGATTGATTAATTAATTCTTATACCACGGAGACATTTACTCAAAAATCTAAGTTTGGGGGTATATTATGTCTGGCTAAAGACGTATAACTTAGTCTTAAGTGGGACATAACCCATATTTTTCTTTATAACTACATAAAGAAATAGAAAATCAGATAAACAAATAGTGTCATTTATTTTTCCTTTAGTATGTACATTGTAATTCCCTAATGAAGTGTTTGTTTCAGAAAATTTCTCATCTTTCACAACATTTCATTTCATTTCAGCACAACAATGGTAATATATTCCTTATCTCCAGTACTTAATTTATTTTCGAGAATATCTAAAACATTGAGGACAATGTTCATCTTAAGTTTGGGGGTATGGGGCTATATGCTAAATTTAGGAAAATAAAAAGTACTTTTCATGGAAAAATAAAGCAAAAATGGGACCTGCCTAATTATTTCTATTCTACGTTAAGACTAAAAGAGTAGACACTTATATTTCAAAGTAAGTAATGCATGCATCTAGTTTAATAACTCTATTATATTAATGGTATTATTTATGACTAGATTAGTGCATTGCTCTCTTGCTACACTAATTTACTGGAAAAATACTCGGTCAAACACTTTCACAGCAGTCATATGCTGCTTAGTCTAGATGAATAGTTAGTCATAATTAGAAAACTTGAGGATAACTATAAAGACTTTTTGACCCAAGTGAGATATCCTAGCCTTGAATAACCTTCGAGTGTCATACATAAACTCTTTCCAGATTTAGTATCCTTAAATTCGTGATCTCATTATTCGTTACACTAATTAATTGTCAAGGGTGAAATAAAATTTGAATTAAAAATACTAGAACCCTTTTTTTATCTTTCTTCAAGGCGAAAAAGAGTATGTTTTTACCTCGAGGAAGATAATCGAGAGTTTCTTTCGCGAACTTGCTCATCCTATCTACAACGAGGGCTGCGTATTCGATCATCTTTCCATTCTTCTTATATTGCTCAAAGTAATGGTGGACGGTGAGTAGTGAATCTATATAAACTGAAAGTTCAGGGACATCGAGCTCAAGAGGGAGGTCGAGTCCATGAATGAGATCTTTGTATTCGGTGACATTATTTGAGGCCTTAAAATCCAAGCGGATCAATTTCTCAATTCTGTCATTGGAAGGGGTAATCAATACGATTCTGATTCCTGACCTTACGGGTCCTGCTGATCCATCCGTAAGAAGTCTTTACCCTTTTGTTATAATCTATTCAGCTCGTTCGTCAAATGTCTTGGGGGTGGATCTTCAAAAGTTTTTTTCTTAAGGTCAGGGCTGTGTTCCTCCCACTCGGGATCTTCTACTGGAAAATCTACGAGAAAATCAGCAATGGCCTGACCCTTCTCAGAATGGCGTTGCTTAAACTTGATATCATGTTCTCCCAAACTGCATGACCACTGTTGCACTCTTCTTGATTTTACTTTTTTGGATAGAATTTCCCAAAATGGGTAGTTTATCATGACTTTAACTGAATGAGCTTGGAAGTAGTGTTTGAGTTTTTGCGAAGTGTAAAAAAGAGTGAGAAGACGTTTCTCAATTTTAGAGTACCTCATTTTCGCTGGAGTGAGGGTTTTGCTGATGAAGTAGACTGGTTTTTCAATTTTCCCTTTAAGAAAAATGAGAACCAAGCTTAGTAAAGTACATGTGACTGCTAAGTAGATAATAAGTTTTTCATTATCCACTGGGGTGCTCATTATGGGAGACCTCCCTAAATAGGTTTTGAGATCCTGAAAAGATGCTTTATATTCTGGTGTCCATATGACCTCTGTATTTGGCTGAACTTTTCCTTATTTGGTACAACCGTAGAGTAGTAGGAATAGCCAACGACAGCGGTCTGAAGATTTATAAATGAAATGGTTGATAGCGACAATCTTGCCGGCAAGTTTCTGAACGTCTTTCATCATTTTTGGAGAAGGCATGTTGAGGAGAGCCTAAATCAGATCTGGATCGGCCTCAGTTCCCTTCTTGCTGATGAGGTGGCCTAGAAATCGGCCAGAATGTACCCCGAATTGACACTTATCAGGGTTGAGATTCATCCTATAAGATCGAAGAATGTTGAATATGGTGTTGAGATTTGAAATGTGGTTGGCTGACTGTACGCTCTTGCACAAAAGATCGTTGACGTAGACTTTAACAAATTTCCCGAGATGCACTTTGAACCTTTTAGTCATCAACCGTTAATATGTGGTACCCGTATTTTTGGGTCTGAAAGGCATGACTTTATAACAATAAAGACCTCTTTCAGTTATGAAAGTCATCTCTTCTTGATTTTCTTCAAAAAGTAGAATCTGATTGTATCCCGAAGCCGCATCCATCATAGATAGGAGGTCATGGCCTGCTGTGGAATCATGGATCTAATGAATGTTTGGAAGAGGGAAACTGTCCTTTGGAATGTGTTTGTTCAGATTGGTGAAATCTACGTAAACTTGGACTTTTCCATACTTCTTTGGGACAACGACAATATTGGATATCCAGTCTAGATATTTGGCTTCTCGAATGAATCCCACTTTGATAAATTTCTCGATCTTGATGTTAACTTGATCTCGAAGGTGAGGTGATAGTCATCACTATTTTTTTTACCACCGTGGCATTGATGTTGATGGCCAATTTGTGACATGCCTTGGCCGGATCGACCCCATACATTTCTGCGAAAGACCATGCAAAAATGTCTCGATTTAGTTGTAAGAATAGAATGAGAGCATCTTTTTCGTACAAAACCAGCTTAGTACAGTTAAAAGTACATCTGCTAGGTCCATCAATGTTGAAATATTTTGTGGGCTCCTCTGTGGAAGGTTGACCGTTGAAGTGATCAACTTTCTGTAGTTGTTATGCAGCAAATCTGTCAGAGGTATCTAGGATAGCAGAGACAGTATTTTTACAAGCTCAAGAAAGCTTTTGACTACCCCTAAACTCATAGATACCATTGTTGTGTTTGAATCGGAGTGCTTGAAAATAGGTAGAAGCGATTGCTTCCATGTTGTGAATCCAGCAGTGGCCCATAATCCTGAGATAACGAGATTTGACGTTAATGACATAGAAGACGACGTTGATGGTGGTTAGTCCTGCGGTAATAGGTAAGATGATCTTGCCTACTCCTTCTTCTTTAGAACCATTGAACCTATTAATATCGGTATCACTCTGAATAACTTGGTCGGTCAATCCTATTTGGTCGATAGTGCTCTAAAATGGAATCTCAATACCACTTTGAGTATTGATCATCATTGTGTGCATGACAAACTTCTTCATTTTGAACATTATTACTAACTCATAAAGATGTAGAAATTTGACATGGCTAGTATCGCAATCTTTGAAGGAAATTCCAAGCCAGAGATTGCACGACTTAGTTAGAAGCTTGGCTTCCTTGTCTTGAGGTATGAGATCACAGCATTTGGATAGTCTCCTGCACTTGGATCTGCTAGAGTTGGTGATCTGGTTGATTTCGATCATGTTGTCGTGGTGCATATGGTAAAGATGCTTCTCCTCGGCTTGATCATCGACCTAAGTAACTTCAAGCAGCTTCTTATAGCTACCATCTTTGTATGATTCCAGGTCAGCAATATATTCGAACATCCATCCTTCTTTAAAAATTTATTTGAGTAACCTCTGCAAAGCATAGCAACTGTTAGTAGAATGATGGCTTACCTTATGATACAGGCAGTATGGTTGATTGCCAATTGGTTTCAGTGGTTGAGAGACACAGTAGAGCTTATCCTTCAAGAGTTATGGAAAGATTGTAGAGATTTGGATGTTTATCTTTGAGAGGATGTGTTTGGTGGGCGGACCACCTTTCTGAGGGTAACCAGCGTTGCCCTTGCCGCGCATCTGATCACCCTGATCCTCCTTTGGTTCAGTGTTTTGATCTGTAGATAGACCTTTCGTGGTGAGGATGGATTAAGTAGATTTATGTCACTCAGACATCATCCTTTCTAGGTCGACGTAACTATTGACCTTGGTGATCATATCCTCCAAGGTTGCAGGTTTGTTGAGGAAGAGGTGTTATTTGGCCTTGTAGTCAAGCTGGAGCGCGTTGGTGAAAGTAGTAACAGCTATTTTCTGATCGAGGTTATCCACTTTACGTGCGAGCTCTAAAAACTTCTTCGCAAAAGCCTCGAGCTTCTCCCCGTGTGACTGTTTGGGACTGATAAGAGAATACAAATTTTCCTCTTTATCCCTGCTTTGGGCATATGTCTTGATGAACTGCTTCTGCAGCTGGTCGAATGTATATATGGAGTCCTCAGGGAGAGAGTAGAACCATTGGAGTGGTTTCTTCGGTAGACTTGTATCGAAAAGACGACAGTGGATGTTGTTGAGATTGGAGTACAACCCCAATGAATCACGGTATTGTTGAATGTGCTCCTTCGGGTAGGTACTTTTGTATTTACAAATTTTTGGAGTATAGAAACCTTTCGGTATCTCCACATCAAATAGTTCTTTGGCAATCAAACTTCCTTGTAATTTTATGATATTATCGGCAGTGCCCAAAACTTGTGTTTCGATCAACTCCTTAATACCCTGGTCCATATGCTCTTTTATGACGTAATAAAGTATTGGTTGAATCACTAGACGAGTAGGTTGCGGATGATGAGTACAGGTACCTTCACTCAAACGATCTCATGTTGGAACTCGATATGGTGGTCGTTGTTCTTCCTCCTGACAGACAAAAATTTGGTGACCTCGGCTGGCTTCAGACTGAACTTCACCACCCAAATGAATGGAAGGCTGAGGCTCGTGCTGAATATTCTTAGAAACAACTTTACTAGTGACTCCTCAAGGTCCCAATCTTTCCCTTGTAGAAACATGGGAGGTCTCTAGCAACTGATCGTGACCACTTGTTGGAGGAACCTGCTGAGTATTTTATAAAGCCTCTAGGGCAGTTTGTATTATTGTCATCTGGTCTTCATGTTGTATGAGCACTGTCAACAGAGCTTGTCATTCTGTGCTGAGCTCTATCTCGCAGAGCTCTCGATCTCGAGTTAATTGATGTTCGTGCTTGGTGCGCTTCTCTGCTTCGGTATTGAAATTCGCCCATAGTTCTGTAAGTTGCTCCGGATCTACTGAAACATCGAGCTGGATGTAGGTAGCCGGTCGTCTGGAAGTAACCATGATTGAAGATTGTAGCGAAAGAATGCCTTAGGATATTATAGAAATAAAATATATCCCACAGATGGCGCCAAACATTCGATAGGGCAAAGGTAATACTTCCAGACATAAGATAAGATAAAGATAATACTAGCTTGTATTTATTTCGATATGTCTGCAACATATACTATTTATTTTTAGGGTGCATTCACAACTACTACAATGGATTCTTTTCTAGTGTTGGGATGTCAGCCGTGCATTCCCCTACAACAGGATATCAATCAAATTTCAGTTCTTGAGTCACAGCAACCCTGCCCCGCTCTATCAGATCTCCAGGGCGTGAGCCTAAATTTGTTTCCATAGAGGTCATACCGTTTCTTCGATCTATATCAACTCCACAAATACATCTCTTGTCAGACAGACTCCTGAACAAGGTATCTCGCTCTAACTCAAGTCTTTTTTACTTCCTCTACGAAGTAAGCAAAGATTGACTTTAACAAGTCGGATCGTGATGTATGAGCTACAACAGTCTTTGAAAAGTGTGATCTCGCCTTTGCGAGGCATGACTCTGACCTCGCATACCGTCGTTTCCGATGTGCCATCTTCTTTTCTATCAGAGCATCAGAAACTATACTATCTTCTAATTTTTTGATTATTTTATCTAATTCAGCCTGATTAATGGCCTTTAAGTCTGCTACCTGAGCACAAAGGTTCTCGATTTCTACATTCAACTCTTCCCCGGCTGAAGTATCCTTTAACAGGTCATCTTTCTTCTTTATCAGAGTCTCATTTGCCCTGATTTCCCCTTCCAATACCTTTTCCCTTATAAGAACAACATCGAACTTATGTTGGCACTCCCTTAAATTCGTAATCTATGACACAGAAGGAGTATTATCTATCACATACTCTGAGGCATATCCCCCTCACTAAACAAGTTACCTACAAAACACAATTTTACCTTAGCGTGAGCTCAGAGCGTAATACAAAAATATATTTCGCATAATCGAGCATAGAGACCTACCATTTTGCTCATATTCTCTTCCCCATGAAGAGCTGCCAGCCTGGCCCATTTCTCCACCTCCTTCAGATCATCCTCAGCAATAGGTCACTCTTCAATGACTTTCTCACCTGATGTTCCTGAGGGTTTAATCCATCGTGGGTCCGATTCCCACAGACGGTGCCAAATATAATGGTCAAATTCTGTAAGCTCGAAACGGCTTGGAATTTCCTATAACACCAAAGAACCTATGATAATATTCTAATACAAAGCAAGAAATGGCACAGGTGGTTTTAGTGTGGAAAACCTCTGAATAGGTAAAAAAACCACGACCTCGGGTGGAAGATTTTTGTAAAAGTATCTTTATTGCTTGAGGTAGATATCTTATTACAAGTGATCTCTAGATCTAGAAATGCTTGAATCTTGTAACTAAGACCTTTGAATGTTTTGGAGAATCAAGAATATGAAGTTTTTTGGTGATTTCTCGTGTAATTTCCTCGTCCTTGTCTCTTCTTGAACTTTTTCCTTATATAGGCTTTCTCCACAGTTCATCATCGTACTAGAGCACATTCTCCAAATAATGTGGTTAGTGGCGGTCGACTGAGTCACTGATGAGTTTGTAAGAGATAGGTATCTTTAACTTGTTTAGGTTTTGCAGTTTGAGTTCGACCCACGTTCTTTACCAGTTTGCAAAGTAGGTTGAAATGTTGACTGGAGAAGTCATGTTGAAAATGCGCGAGTCTGAGATGTCAGTAATTCGAACTGGAAACAGCTCAATTTTTGGTGAAATCGAGGAATAGGTCCCTTGAATTACTACGACTACACTTGTTTTCGTTAAAAAGATAGTAAATTTTTAGTTTTTAGCTGGAATTCTTCAAACTCCATTTCCCCTTTTTACTCAATTGGTGACTCATTCCATTTCTTACCAATTCTGATCATCTATATACCAGTATTCATCTCCATCTATGTACTCCATCATTACAATCGATATGAGACTCAATTCAATTTCAAACCTAAAATAGCATTTTTCACCAAACTAACTTTCATTTTCAATAATTTTCTTGGAAAATAGCTTTCGTCAAACCTCACACCATCTTATGTTGTCAACTGTTTTCCTTTTTCTCGTCTGAATCGCATCTTATCTTTGGCGTATTAATAATGCCTATATTTCTTTAGAGTTTTGTAAAAGTTAGATTCTATTGAAAACATTAAATAACACTTTATCAAACATATATATTTTTAAACAAGTGTTAAGCGGGTACTGGGGATGGTTTGGTATAGGCAAATTTAAATGGGGCGGGTTTGGGGGTAGGATAATTTGGCCGGTATGGGCATGGTATTACTCTACCCGCCCCAAACCCGACCCATTGCCAGTCCTATTATAGTTAGTAGAATTTTCCCAGAAGTACAGTATTACATGTTTTATCACCAATGCTTGATTGCTTCATTGTTCCTAAGATTTGATAAATTATGAGATAAACTTAACGAAGAGCAATAAAAAGATCGCTCCAAGGAACGATAATTATCGCTGTCTTTTAAGAGATGTTTCTCCCCTTCCGATATTAACAGCGAGAACATACCGGGATGAAACATAAATCTTTATCTAGTGATACAATGGAGAAACACTAGATTCAAGTTGTGTATGACTCGATCCAACCAAAGAACACTCTGTGAGAAAATGATGATGCCAAAGAAAGGGAATAAAAGGGATTTTAATATATGTTTGCGACTGACTGGGCAAGTTGAACCCTGCGAGCTGACTGGGCATCTTGACCCCCATTTGTGACAAACATAATTTGAAATGGCAAACAAATATTAAAAACTTTCTAACATTCCCTCACTATTTTACAAATATTTGATCATTCGCCCCAAACTTTAAAAATATAATAGGTTTTGAAAACAAAAATAAATATATATAATACAATGGGTTACATCACCGAAGTGACTACCTACGTACCCTTTAGGAATCAAGCCATTGTACATGCATCGATTAAACAACTCGATTGGTATGAATATGCATTATCGTAAAAAGAGTACATAAATGAAAGTAGCTTTTGGCTTTGAACTTCCACTTAGTGTAAAGAGCTCAAGGTTTGGTTAAGGTACTATGGTGAACAGATTTTTAACTAAGGACCCTTTATTGACTAACCAGAGTCGTCACACATTACTTTCCAAAGTAAGGGTATCTTTTTATTCCTACTCGTTAATGGCCATGCGTAGTACCTGTTAGGGGAAAAAAGGGCAAATTGTAATGCGGAAGCACGATATGATTAAACAAGAACTGAAGATCTAACTCTACTTAGAAAGAATTCGATCAAAGTAATAAATACATACACAAAATTTGAATTTAGGTAGAAACCCAAAAAGATCAAAATGACCCCCGACAAACATAACGAATCTATTATCAAATTAGGATTGGAAGAAGTTCCAGAGATCACTCAACCTCACCTCTACCCTTATAGATAATCCCTAGGAAAAAACCCTAGAAAGAATACCCAATAAATATATCCTGAGTAAAACCCTAGATTTCTCCCCTTTATCTTTCTAGATATTTTTCTCTCTCAAAGGCCTTGAACTATATCCTTCATAGTCTAACAAAGCCCTAACTTTATAAACTCTTCATTAGGTTATCAGCAAAGTACGCATCACGATGTACTTCAAACGACCAAAAAATGATCTCACAAAACCAGCCTACACGGTTTTCGTTCAAACGACATTGACGAAACCAAGTTTTTAACCTAGAAACAAGCTTTTCGTTTGAACAACTTTGAGTTCATACCTTAACAACTATTGTTTTTGAACTGTCACCTAACAATCTCCACCTTGGCAAAAAAATCTGTTTCTTTCGCAGCATTCATCGTGTATCCTTGTCACGTTGCCCCTGGGCAACTTCTCAATTAAGAGAATTACGCGAGTCTAGGTTTTTTCTAGACTCAGCAATCGAAGCCCACTTTCTGATCATCTTTATAGACCGTGTCATTTCTCTTCCTTGAACTAAATTCCCCTTCCGAGAAATTTCCATAACCCTATCGGTATATGTAACCTTTATATCTTCACCCACTAATTTACCAACCAATGCATACAAGTTCCTAATGGGCATGTAAAATGACCACTTTTCCTCTATGACTTAATATTTATTATCCTTAAATTTATTATTAAACATGACTTATAAAACAATTTTTGCATTTTAGATCACATGGAGCTCATTTACCAAATATGTGCAAATACCAGGATGTATAGCTCAAAGGATAAACTGCTGGAGAAGGATGTAGAGTTGTTAAACACAAGGGTCCCACATGAGGATGCTATATTTTAGAAGATAACTCTTGGAGGTTACATTTTTATGTACATTCATGGCATAGGTTACAATTTTAAATTAAATATAAGAAACTTCTCCTTCATCTATAAAAGGAGAGGTGGTGAGTTCATAAGAACATCTAATTTTGAGAAAATCATTCTTGTAGAGTGTAAGAGAGAATTATTGGGGTAACTTGGTACAAGTCTTGTAAGCATTTGGAGCATTTCATTTTGTAAGTCAATAAAATTTATCTTTTTGTTCTTAGTTTATGTTCATTTCATTATCATATTATTTAGATTTTATAGTTGTTAATTATAATGGCCCACTAAGTCCTTACTAGGGGTGAGGATGGATCCGCCATAAGCGTATGATATTGTGTAGTAGAGTATATTTTTCTCCAACCCAATATGAGCATATTATAATAAATCTCAAAACCATATCGTTAGAGACATCCATTATCATCTTATGATCTCTTTAAGTTGAGATATAGGAAGAGTTTTGTGATTCTCAAATAACATAGTAAACATATATTAATATTGCATTTTTCTAAGGTATGATCCTGATTAACATTTCATAGTTAGCATTGCTTTCATGAAATGTATTTTTAACACATACTTAGTTCATATGATATATTATACTTGAGTAATAGTTAATCATGGGATTACATCAATAAAAGGTCGAAGTTTGTTATTTCAATTAAGTGGAGAAATTAATGTACGAAACTATGTTGATATTGTATGTAAATGGTGGTGAAATCCGAAGCCCCTAGACCTTTATTTTTGATTAAATCCATATCATTGATTTTTGCTGTTTTACAACCTTAGATTACTAAAACACAAGACCAAAACTAATTTCTAGTCCCATTCGGAAGTGAACGACACTCGATTTTTACCCATACTGAATACTAGATTTTGACCGTTATCAAAATGACATCGTTGCGGGTTTCGTTCTATAATTAAAAACAGTTTTTGATTGTGTTTTCTTGGATCTATTGCCATTGCAATTATTGATTTTACATATTCTTTTCTTCCTTTTTCCATTTGAGGTAGCTTATTTACATTTACAGAGAAGGTAGAAGCGATACCACAACTTATTTTGGTTTGTGTTGAAGTGTTGCATCTGTCACCAAGGCCTATACATATTGTTCAAGGCAAGGCCTAAAGTCAAGGCTTAGGAGTAAGGCTTGATTGGGGTTGGTGCATTACATAAGACATAAACATAAAGTGGGGTTGGTGTATTACATAAAACATAAACATAAGGTGGGGTTGGTGCATTACATAAGGAGGCAGTTACAAATCAGAATTAAAGTGGGACAGTTACAAATCAGTAATTAAAATCAGGAATTAAAAGTTCTTGTACTGGATTGCGGTGTACCAAAGACGTTTGCTTGTGTTAAGGAGCTGACATCATTAAGTTCAAAAAGGAAAAGCACTAACCACTAAAAATGAAGGAATAAGTGTTGTTAGTTCCATCGTGTAGTGTTACTGGACACAGTTTTGGTTTCGAGTTCTCTTGTAATTTGATCATCGAAAGGAAAAAAAAATGTAGAGTAATATTTTTATAGTATTTTATCTTTTCCTTTTCCCTTAGAGTGACATGTAGTGAGGAAAACTTGTAAGTGTGTAATTGAAGTGAGGATACAAGTATAATTTTTTGTGCAGGAGCTTTATTGGAACCCACATCTAGGGTGAACCTCTCTACAATGCCTACTTGAGCCAGAGAGCCTGGGTATACCATCTCACCGGTTTCACCAGGGTAAATAACGAGCTCCTAAAAAGGTCGCCCTGTAGGTACTTTCTTCCACTGCACTCTCCTACAAATAGATCAATTTTTGTTTATGTGTCTAATGTTTGCATACTTTTAAATTCTAACATTATATAAAGGGCAAACAAAAAGTGGGATTTCATCACCCGTATGTGGCACCGCACACTAGGACCCTGGGAGGTCATGACTCGGTTTAACATTTTTGGAATAAGACATTGACTTTACAAGAAACCAAGATTAAGCCATAAAATATATAGATAAACAAAAGGCTTATATAGCACGGACCGGGAGCATTAGGAATGCGCTTATTAGGACCCCTGATAGTGGCTATATTTGTCTAGAGGAAGTACGTTCCCTGGCATAACCAGTGTGGAAAGGTGATTCAAAGCGGTTTGCCCCACCTTCCAGCAAAGGTGCTTCTAGGTGATTACAACCATATGCGAGTTATTGTTAAAGCGAATATACATAACTCAACGTGCGAACCGATCCACTGTAAGGAATAGGAGTAACTGAACCCTGAGGTCAGGTTCACAACTTGACCTTAAGTAAGGCCCATCTGAAAAGGTTGTTGTGTTTATTTTTATATACCTCATTATTGTGTGATCATCATAGTGCACACATCTATTAGTGTATGAAATAATGGTTTTGAGGGCCTAGGTGTCGTCTTAAAAGGCTTAGAGAATCTGATTTGATAGATATTCTGATGCACTTCGAGGTAGGCAAGTCAACCCAACTGGAGATACCAATCTCCATTGATACGAGAGACTGTACAAACCTTACCCATAGGGAACTCTTCCCTATTGTGGGCGAGCTAGAAACCTTTGATTTCCCTATCTCACCATTGAGACCCAATCCGAGTCCAATTTTCTCAATCACTCTATTTAATGTTCCACCCCAATCATTTGAGATAGAAGATAATAAGAGTGGTCAGGGACCCGGGTGAATTCCTCTTAAGGCTCACATGTTCCCAAAAATGACAAATCGTGACTCGTACATTATTTTAACTCATACCACTGGGAAATTTTAACTTAGGAATGCGCTCATCAATTCATTGCCAAAATTCTCAAGAGGAGAAGATGAGAGCCCATACGTTCATGTTAGGGATTTTGATGACTTAAGGTTCCTCCAAAAGTATAAAAATGAGAACAAAATAGAGGCCATGAAATTTGTGGTATTTCCCTTTTCTTCACTAGGGAAAGCAAATAGCTGGCCTCAAGCTCTACAGCCAAAATCAATCACAAGTTTTAAGATGCTTACTAAAGCCTTTTACAAGAAGTTTTTCTCTCTTAAAAAAACTGAGACCCTCTGAAGGGCCATTCTTAGGATTACCCAACTTCATGGAGAAAGCTTAATGAATTATCTTGAGAGATATAAGGGATTGATCTTACAATGCCCTCATCATGGTATCGACTCATGGGTCCTTACTAGAAATCTTTATGATGAATTAGATGTTAAAACCAAGAGAACTGTAGAATCCTTTTGCTTAGAGAAATTCACTGATAAGAATGATGTAGAAGGTTTGGAATTCTTAGAAGAGATGGCTAAAAAATTGTAAACCTGGAGAACCATGAGAAAAACCGATATACAAGAGAAAAGAGGTAATGCCTTTGGAGTTGG
This sequence comes from Kingdonia uniflora, assembly GCA_014058105.1. NCBI lineage: Eukaryota > Viridiplantae > Streptophyta > Magnoliopsida > Ranunculales > Circaeasteraceae > Kingdonia > Kingdonia uniflora. Next base: position 4,154,280 of record JACGCM010000622.1, read on the forward strand.
ATCTAACTCCAACTCGGAAGCTACGTTAACGGCCATCCTGCGTAAGATATAGTCCTTAAAAATATTAAAAAAAAAAATATTCGCTAAAGCACCCATTTTACATGCTGAGATGCAAGCTTGTGCTGTGTATGATGATGTTGGACATTATACTCAAGATTGCCCTTTGATTCATGAAATTAGGGAAACTATGAAGGATTAAGTGAATATGTTTCATCAAAAACCTTCCTCTTTTCCTTATAGCCAGTCACATCATCAAGGGAATTCTTTAGGGAAGAATAATTCGAATAACTATTCTAGTTGACCGTATTACCAACGGAGTAATTCAAATTAAAATCAAGGAGGTGCATCCTTTAATCTCAATCACCAACCATTTCAGCAAAATATTCTTTACGTCCCTCCTCAGAATAGGAAACCATCTTCGGATGGTGGCATCCATTCCCTATTACAATCCAGTAACCAATTGATGCAACAATTCATGTAAATGAATCAACAATCTATTACTCGAATAGAGCATCAATTACTCAACTGGCATCTGGGTTAAGTACTAAAGACAAAGGTACGTTTCCAAGTCAAACCTAACCTAATCCGAAGGATCAAACCGAGAGTTTACATCTTAATCAGACAAATGTGGTGATCACACTTAGAAGTGGAAAGACTATTGACAACAAAGCTAGGATGTCTGAGGGCGAATCACGAAAATTCTTAATCCTAGTACTGAGAAAGTTATAGAAGGGGGAAAACCTATGTGTGAAGAAACCCCTTTTGTTGAGGAAGAAATCGGGCAGGTATCGCTAAGTGAGAAGATTATCAAAAATGATCCACCTTGAATTCCTAGAGTATCTTTTCCCCAACAGTTTTTAGTCAATAGGAAGAACATTCCCGATGAAGAGATAAAAGATATGTTTAAGAATCTTAAGATCACTATTCCTTTCTCGATGCGTTACGGCAGATTCCTTCCTATGCAAAACATCTTAAGGACCTCTGCACATTCAAGAAATGTATGAATGCTTCCAAGAAAGCTTTTAATTTTTAAGATAACAAAAATGTTATTCAATTGGATGCTTAGGCTAGCTCTATAATCTTGAATAAAGCATCCATGAAATGCAAAGATCCAGGAATGCTGATAATTTCTTGTCACATACGGACAAATCACATCAGGAAAGCCTTACTTGATTTAGGCGTCAATGTCAACTTGACCCTGTAATGGCCTAATTCTGTAAGCTTGAAATGACTTAGAATTAGCTCTTACACCAATATTTTTGTGATAAAAACTAATATGAAATAAGAAATAACATAGGTAATTTAGCATGGAAAACCTCTGAATAGGTAAAAAAACCTACGATCTCAAGTTGAGGGCTTTAATAACAGTGAATTTTATTGCTTAAGCTATGTCGATATCTTATTACAAGTTAACTCCTGAACTAGAAATTCTTAATCTTGTAAATAAGAAGTTTGGGTGTTTGAAAATCTAGAAAATATAGTTTTCTTGGTGATTTTTTATATATTTTTCTTGTTATTGTCTCTTCAAGAACTTTTTCTTTATATAGGCCTTGTCCAGACTTCTTTATCGTGCTGAAGCACATTCTTCGAACAATGTGATAAGTGGTGTTTGATTGAATAACTATTAAGTTCATTAGAGATACGTGTCTTTGACTTGTTCATACCTTTTTGTTATGCTCGACCCACGTTCTTCATCAGTTCGTGGTATAGGTATCAATGCTGACTGTTTATGTTACATGTAGAATGCGTGAGTTTGATATGGAAGTAGTTCAAACTAGAAATAGTTCAAACTGGGTTAGATCGAGGGATAGGTCTTTATAATCGCCCCCTCGAAATTGAAGTCACGAGTGCCTTTGGTTGGAAATATTTTGTGGGTATATGGGTATATGGATTTTAGAAGTTTAAAAAGGAAGGAGAATTAATGTGGATTTGACTATATAGAAAATGTGTATATTTTTATAGGGGGATGTTTGTGCATTGAATAATGATGGGAATATTGATGAACGCGACGCTTGAGGTTTTGAGAGTTTCATCTATTTTGAATAATAAATCTTGGGAAATGTACCTGTACATTAAATATTAGGGCTATATAAATAATGCATGTATCGAAGATTGTGGCAAAGTACGCTGATTTTTGTAAAAAATTTCGGAAGTCTAGATTGACAATGGTGAAGACCCAGGAATAGTTTGCGAAGAGAGAGTTTTTGTTGAGATGCAGAACTTTCAGTTGAGATATTTTGATGATCAATCCCTGGAGATGCGTACCCCCGTTCCCGTTCCACTAACATATCAGGGTATGTTGAAAGAAGAGGTGGCTGAAGCTGATGAAGATTTTTACAGTATGTGGAGATTTCATTATGTTGTCTTGATAGGTGAAAAACGTTAAAGGTGTCTCTGCATCCTTGCAGAAGATAAGGTTGGTGAGACAGATGCAGGGGTAGGCGTAACTGCGGGACAGTTGCGCCAATGTCTTGTATTGGATTGGATTCTAAGGTCGGTCCTTCTTCATCTCCACCAACTCTTCGGTGGTGGTGGGTATAGAGAAGGCGACGGTGGTAGTGGAGAAGGGGGCGGATAATGGAAGTTTGCTTCTGCACCATCATCATTTCTTAGCTCTAAGAAGACCTTTTGCTTAAAGAGTTGGTTCAAGCACCGACTCTTTCTATATTAATGGCCGAACTTCCTCCAAACCCAGTTTTTGGTCAGAGTAATCTGGTGTGAAGGGAGAAGGACGTTTGGTAAGTTTTAATGCATGCTTTGCTTTAGAAAATTCTTTAGGTGAAACATCACTAAAGTCAGATGAACTGAAGGATTTGCTATTTTGGAGTACCTGAAAGACTTGTTATCTATAAAGTACCTGAAAGACTTATTATCTGTAAAGTACCTGAAAGATTCAATATTTGTAAAGTACCTGTAATCTATATTCGAGCTTAATAAAATTTGTTATACAAACCCTGTGTTGATATATAGAAGAACTCTTGAAATCGAGCTATGAATAATTTGAAGATTTATGAATAGAGGATGAAATGTAATGTATGAGATTGGAACTACAAAATATATTATAGTAATCGAGCTGTAAAAATATGTTTGTAACCTAAAAGATGTGTAAGAATTCACTTTCGTACTGAATGACTTAAAATTATTGGGGGAGAGAGATAATTGCAGAAGTTTTAGGAATATATAAGAATTGGAAAATCGAGCTTAGGGAGGTCGTTCCAAAATATTGGGCTTGAATTAAAATAAGTTTGTTATGGAATAGGCCAATTTTTTTTTCACAGACAAGGTCGATGTTGGATAGATAAGTTTCTGGCGAGTCAAGGAAAAATTACTCCCCTGGTCAAGGTTAAAGGTATTGAAGGACCTACTCACCTACTTTTTACTGATGACATTTTTTTGCTTGTTAATGGTAATGCCAAGTGCTTAAGGAATTTGTACAAAATTCTAAAAGCCTCCCGACAAGCCTCCGGGCATATGGTTAGCGTTGAGAAAAGCAAGATTTTTCTTGGCCATACTCCTAATCATAAAATATGAGAGGTGATCGACATCTTTTGGTTTAGGGAGGGAACATTCGCAGAGACATATCTTGGCATCCCATTGGTACAAGGAAGGATATCCAAAAGCAATATTAACCCCCTGGTGAAAAAAAATTGAAAGAGAGCGAATAGTTGGAATGGGAGAATGCTATCATTTCAAGGGAGAGTAGTCCTTGCCAAATTGATTCTTAATAGCATCCCCATTTATAATATGGCCATATATCAATGGCCTCAATCCTTAATTAAAGAAGGAGATTTAATTATTCGTAACTTTACCTGGACTGGGGATCCCACAAAGAGAAAGAAAATTACTCTGCGATGGGAAAGGTTGTATAAACCGATCAATGAAGATGGTCTGGGTATACGAAGTTTAAGAGAGGTGAATAACGTTATGCTATACAGGCTGCATTGGATTATCGCTCAAAGAGAAGAGACTTGGGCTCAAATTCTATATGCTAAATTCCATACTACCAATGGCAAAAGAATTTAGTACCATAGACGTTATTTTGTCTGGCCAGGTATAAAACATGCGGACGGCATTACCAAACCTTTTATATGATGGATAATCGGAAAGGAGATGAAGATTGACTTCTAGAGAGACTCTTGGGCATTAGACATCCCTTTACGGGAACATATTGATCTCCCTCACCACCTATAGAAGAAGTGTATAGCTAGGATCAGTGATTTCATAAATGTTGATGGATGGAACTTCCCTGCTGATATCTCTATGGCCTTCTTGGTTATGGGAATAGACATTAATTTTATTCCTTGCAACCCGAGTGTGAAGGATATTCAGATCTGGAAGCCAGATGTTCATGGTGATTTCTCAGTTAACAATACATTCAAATGTACCAGGAAATGATTAAACACAGCTTGGTAGTGGAGATATACATGGAGGAAATGTTTACATCCGAGTCTAAGCGGGTTTGGGTGGAGATTAATGAACCAAATCCTTCCCACTGATGAGAAAGTCCAGAGGAAGGGAATACAGATGGCCTTAGTGTGCGTTCACTGCGAAAGCAAAGCTGAAATGAAAGACCAAATATTCTTTGAATTTACCACGGCCAAGGTGATTTGGATTTGGGCTACAAATGTTTTCCATCTTGTTTCTATTACAGGTACGTATAGATGGAAAAATACTCTGGAGAAATGCAGGATGCATAGCTCGTACCTCAATGACTTATGGATTACTATGGTCTTCTCAATTTTTTGATGGCTTTGGAACTCGGGAAATAAAATCAGATTTGATGAAAGGAAGCTGCTTATTAGAGATATAGAAAATAAGGTTCTGGGAGACATATCCAATAGCGCAAAACTATCTTCAAATAGCATGTACAACACAACCTTCGAACTACAGGTGGTAAAAGAGCTATCGGTCAACTGTAAAATGGGGAACGCTCCATCCATTTGTAGCTGCGAATGGACTATGTTGGACATCGAAAAGATTAAGCTGTGTTGTGATGGCTCAACTTTAGGTAACCCTGGTCCATTAGGGATTGGAGTTGTATACAGAGACTGGGAGGGCAGAGTTTTGGGCACACTCAGTAAAGCAGTAGATTCCACCACTAACTACCTGGCAGAAGTTCAAGCTATCATAGACGGGGTGGAACAAGCAATACATAGAGGATGGACAACTTTGTGGATAATGTCGGACTCCTTGGTAACTATCAAAGTTTTTATCTCAAGTAAGATACCATGGAAGTTCCAAAGCAATTGGAGGAACCTACTCACATCCATACAAGCAATCCGCTTCAACCCAATATGGAGAGAAGCAAAGTTCTCAGCAGACAACATAGCTAGGAGAGAATCCAGAGTTGACCAACCTTTTGAGGAATGGTTTGAGGGTAGACCGAAATTTTTGGCATGAATTGAAGACCCTCATTCTAAGTACTTCCATTTTTGCTTAAACTTGTTTTATATTCGAATATCCTTTCTCTTGTTCGAATATAAAATATCCTGAGAAAGTTTATTCAAATAGAAGTTTTTCTGTTCGAATACACTCTTTTCCTGAGTGTTTATATTCGAATAAAAAAAATTATGTTCGAATACATTCCTGCCTGAATGTTTTTATTCGAATAGAATCCTTCTCTGTTCGAATACATTCTTGAATGTCAGCTTTTATTCGAATAGATTAATAATCTATTCGAATGCAATCTTATTCGAATAGACTTTTTTGTCTATTCTAACTGGGCGTGTTTCCACTTCTTTTTTTGTGCTTTTAAGAGCAGTTTTGTCCTTGTTTTATACTTACCTTGTACTTATGATCCCGCTTATATAAAATGCTAAACTTTTTGCCATAAAAGAATAGATAAGTTTAAATAACTTTGCTCAGGATACTAGGGCTTCTGTTGAGATAGACAAAATATAATTACGAATTGTGGAGGATTTGGAGTAGTTTAGAAAACTATATAAATAGGGAAAATGATTTTTGAGCACGTTGAAGGAAATAGAAATGGTGTGGACTTGATCAGAGAGAATTCATTATGCTGCTGAAAGACGGTTGGCCATAAAGATACCAGAAGTGTGGAAGAAATTTTTTGTCTTGTTAGACTATGATGCAGACCTGCCAGTGACCAAGTATCAATTTAAAGGTTTATATTGGATGGGCAGGGAACTTGAGTACAGACGTCACTTCTACGAGAAACTATTTCGGGAAGTGATTGAGGAGCCTTCAGCTTGAAAAGAGGTTGTAAGACTCATTGCAGAAGAAAAGATCGAGTTTGAAGATGTAAAAATTGCTGGAGGATTTCGTGAGAACTTGAGTACGAACGTCAATCAAATTTTATCAACTTCTGAAAATTTGAAAATTAGTGAGAAAAAAAAATAACAGAGAATTTTACGAGAAATTAATCGAGAGTGATCAACAATCAAAATGAGAAAGAGTTACAAAGACTGAGTCATGAAGGTGGTTATATAGCAGCGTTGTGAGGGAAGGATTTGGCACTGCTTCAGATTTGTATTCCGACATAGAAGGTTTATAGATGATTTGTGATACTGTGAATGTGTTTATCTTGAAAATCCTTTTTTATGGTATGCAAATCTAAAATTTACTATTTATAACAATTTATAAAAATCTGTTTGATATATTTGTAAAATAAAATATGAAAGATATATGTATGTGGGTGATGTATATGTGAAAAATAATGATGGAATATCTGGACCTGTATGTAGGCCGAGCATGTGGAGTTTTGGGTAGGATCAAGCCTCATATATAGTATTATAGTTAATATGGAGACTTCACCTGTTAAAGAGGCGTCGACCTCTGGTCGACCAGCGGAGTCCAAGAATGTAGTATCTGATAGGGAGGATGAAGTAGGAGTTGTTTAATTTCTAGATTTCCCTAGAAAATTGGTATCTTATCCTCCGAATTATGATGTGTTTAAAGAGTTTTGTAAAGCCAAAGGTTCTATAGGGGGAAGATGGAGTAATTTTGTACAACATGTCGGTAGGCAGTCTAAAAGTTGTATTGTAGGATCTGGGGAGGATCATTTCATTTTGTTGGCTGATTTGGAAAAGGAGAAAGTAGATAGGGGTCTAGATGAATCGATCTCCTTGGAGTATTATGATGGAAATGTCCAGGGCGACCTAGAAGAAGGTTTTTTGTGTTATATTTCTCAATTGGAGTATGGGTTGTGCCTGCCCCTTAGCAATCTTGTAAAAGGGATTATGAATATCATTGGGGCATGTCCTGCTCAGTTGAACAGGAACATGTGGGAGAAAATAAATATCTGTAAATTTTTGAAAAAGTTGTGGGAGGAGGATGAGGTAGAGAGGAGGATATCTTCTTAAGATGTCGTACAGTTTTATGGGGTAAAAAATATTCTGCAAGTGGAGGGGCATACTTTTTTGCGAGATTGACTCGACCTCTTTTCTTTGATGTGAATTTAGCAGGTCGAATGTGGAATGATAATGTGATATGGGTTAATGGTGATTGCCTTCAGTGAAATGATAAAGAACCCATGAAACTTTTGTGTAGAATTGTAAAACAAAGTAAGTATAACAATGTATAATGTATAATATTAAAATGCTAAAATTGCATGTTGCTTTGTTTTCGATAATGTGTTGTTAATTGACAGGTCCTCAATCGAAGGTGATAAGGAAGGAGTCTTTGTTTGATACCATTGCTCAGGAAGGGATTAAGCTCAAGGCTGCTTTAAAAGAACTTAGCATTAGCAAAAAGAAACGTGCTAACAGCCGGTCCAAGAAAGTTCAAAAGTCACAGACAATAAGGCTAATAATGGGTGTTGGTAGCAACAAGAAGAGGGGAGCTAATGGAGAAAGGCAACTGGTCTTGCCCAAGGCCTCTGGAGTGAACTTTGTGGATATGTCCGTGTCTACTACGTCATGCAAGCTAGCTTGGGCATTTCCAAAGAAGAGGATATTAAAGCGTGGCTCGACCACTAGAACTACAGGAAGTGGTGAGGTCAGAGGGGCAAAAAAGAGAAGGGTTGATCCTCCTTCCCAACGGACTGGGGCGAAGGTCGTAGAGGGTCGACTTGATGAAAAGGATAAGTTAAAAGTGGTGAAGGATAGGGCGAAGCTTTCAGTTCACAATGGTGAGGAAGAAATGAGTAAAATGGTAAGTTTAACGACTTGAGCATATGATAAATTTTGTACGATGATTCGAGCTAACAATGTGGTCGATTTATGCTTTTGCAGGCTACTCGTTAAATGAAGGAGATCTTCCTTGGGATGGAGGAGGAGAAAGCCAAGCTTAAGAAGGGGAAGGCTGAGCTCGAGAAGAAGGTAGCTCGTTTGAAAGATGAATTGGCTAGGGAGGGGAAATAAGTGGACTCCTTGAAGGCTTCTCAAGAGGTGGAGATCAACGAGCAGACAGTGGAAGCAGGAAAGAATCTGGGAGAGGTAGTAATCTAGCGTGATAGACTTGGGCGCTACCTCCTAAAAAGGGGGTACTCCAAAACTGAGGTGAATGGCATTATGGCAGACACCTATGTTAAGGAGGAAAACGATAATGAGGTTGAAGATGTTGCTAGAGTCGTGGATGGGTTAGATGGTGTCTCTTCCCAAGCAATGTAAGACAACCAAGGGGATGACAATGAGCGTCCAGAGGAAGGGAACGAGAAGGTAGAGTAAAATGTTGACTCTATCATTGTATAATTATAAAGGGTTTTGAATGTTGCAATCTGATGGAATATTGCTTATTGGATAGACTTCTATAGGCTAAGATATTCTTATAAAACTTGTTGTAAGAACATAAGGAAATGCACCTCAGAATAAAATAATTAGAGAATGAGCCCGCTAAGGAGGAAGATGCCTTAGCGTCCCTATTGTCTTCACAAGTGGAGCTACAGGTTAGAAAAGAGTAAGAAATATTTAACTTGCATGCTTCATTACTCTAGAGCTACAAAGTAAAAATTAGAGTATAGAGACAGACCAAAAATTTGCTATCAGTTTAGGGGCAATGACACTCAATTGTGTATAGATAATATTAAAGTATTGAAAAAGTTAGAATATAGAAAATGTGTACCTTAGAATTGAAAGTATACACTATTGTTTATCAAATTGGGATCATACTTTGACCTTAAGTTTAAAAGTAGTTTTACACAGTAGATGTCAAAAAATAGAAATTTGGTTAGAAATAAGATGTATGTATTGAATGAGCATTCTGAATTGAACTTGATATATTGTATCTATGATGTGTAGGTCAAATTGGAGTTAGCTCATTTGAGCGTATAAGAGACACGCCAATGTAACCAAGAATTTGCGGTGGAGTTTAATAGAATGAGGGTGGCAAATGAAGATAGGGAAGATGAACATGTAAAGGTTTATTTCAAGTTCGTTGAGGCAACTCAAACTGCTGATGACCTCACTCGGAAGATCAAGGAGAAGGATGTTGAAACTAGTAAGGGAAAAAAAGAGCTCGCAGAGGTGAAGGAAAAGGTAGCAAAACTCAGAAGCCAGAATGAGGCGATTATGGTAAAAAGTAGGGAGGCTGACATGGTTCAATATCGAATACAGGCATTTGAAATGTTGGAGAAAGAGTTATGTCATTTTGTGGCTAGTTTGAAGGACCAACTTATCAGCAAAATGAATGAACATGAGCAAACTCCAGCTGATTTGCTGAGTATCAGGAGCGAACTGGAGCGGTTGAAGAATAAAATGGCTGAGAAGGATAGCAAGCTAAAGAAGACTCGAGATAACTTATCTAACACTGAAATTGTGGTTGAGCAGCTGACTGCATCTATACCTGGTAAAGATATGGAGTTTTGGTTGGTGTAAAGGAAATGTGATGAGTTGAATGAGAGGGTAGCACAATTGAAGACCGATTTGGCACAGGCCAATTTGTATGCCAAAAATGATGAGGCTGGGGAGCGCTCGAGGAAGAAGAAAGGTGAATATAGTTAGCTTATCAGCTCAAATCAGAGAGCTAGAGGGAACTGTAGCTTGAACTCAAGGTCAAGTACAAAAATGAAATGAGCGGTTAAGGAAGTGCAAAAGTAAGTTGGACGCTACTCTTGCCAGAGAACAAGAGTTAGAGTGGGTTATCAGAGGTAAGAAGATTTTGATAAAACAAAAAGATGAATTATTAAAGAAATCTCCTACTGGGGAATATTTAGACAGGGAGCTCGAAGAACTTTGTGCTCAGGTGGAAGAGTTGAGGGCAATGAACTAGGCTGAATCAGCTAAAGCTGATGTGAAGGTGAAGGAGAATAACAAATTTATGTCCCGCACAGATAATCACATGGAATGGCAAGAAGCACCGTATAAGAGGTTGAAAGAGCGCCTTCAAACGGCAAGAGAGAATTTTTTTAAGATAGTTGTGCCGCAGGCATCACACTCAGAGATGTTAATTGAAATAATTGCCTATTTTATTGTGAAAATTAGAAGGCTCGAGTTAGAGAGGAATACCTTGCATGACTTTTTGTCAGATAGAGGATGCATTTGTAGAGTTGATGTAGATTGAGGAAACTGTATTGACTCCATAGAAATGGAGTTAGGTTCTCGGCCTGCTAAATTGGTAGAGCAAGGCAGGGTCACTGTTACTGCTCGAGCTCGAGAATTTGTGGTTGACCGTCTTCTTGTTGTAGGGGAAAATGTGGCTAACCTCCAAATAGCATAAAAAAAATCATTTGCAGTTGTTATATATGTAACCTAAAAAAGTATCTGTCGTAGACATATTGAGAGATGAGAGCTAGTTTTACCTTTACTTTATCTTATGTCTGGTAGAGTTCTTTGATTGAAAACTAGTATTACCTGTATTTTAATCGCATAGTATAATTATCACAGCCATATTGAGAGATGAAAGCTAGTTTTATCATTGTTTTATCTTATGTCTGGTAGAGTTCTTTGATTGAAAACTCGTATTACCTTCATTTTAATCGCAGAGTATAATTATCAGAGCCATATTAAGAGATAAAAGCTAGTTTTACCTTTGCATTATCTTATGTTTGGTAGAGTTCTTTGATTGAAAACTAGTATTACCTTCGTTATAATTGGAGAGTATACTTGTATCAGATATATTGATAGATGAAAGCTAGTTATACCTTTGCTTTATCTTATGTCTGGTAGAGTTCTTTGATTGAAAACTAGTATTACCTTTGTTTTAATCGCAGAGTATGTATAAAGTTGATCAAAGCTAGTTTTATTTTTGTTTTAATCGGAATAGAGGTCGACTGAAAGCTAGTTTTAATTTTGTTTTAATCTATATATTATTTACATAAGCAGAGAGTCGAGAGGGAAAAAACTTGGAAGTTTTCATTGAAAAGAAAAGGATGTACATTGTATGGAGATGAAAATCTCACTTTTGAAATGGAAAAAGCGAGAATTTAAAATGGAGTAGTGAGGTACTTAACGATAGTACCGTTTTAGTCGCCTAGTGTTCCAAGGATTTGAGATATGAACTCCTTCTTCGGTCATGAGGTAATATGGTTCCAGGCCAGTGAGACCAGTGATAAGGAATGGACTCACCCAATTTTCTACTAGTTTCCCAGCATGTGGCTTTTTTCTATGTTGAGGGATTTATCTAAGTACGAGATCATCAATTTGGAAAGTACAACTTCTGACTCGTCTGTTGTACGAACTGGTTAACATATGGAGATATCGTCCTAGGTTGGCAATAACGTATTCCCTAGTCTCATCAATCTAATTAAGGTTGCATGCCAATTCCAACTCATTTTCTTCAACAATTAGCTCGCGATCTTTGAACGGATGATGTTATTCTGTTCAAATGACAGCTTCGGTCCCATAAGCAAGGAGGTATGGGGTACAGCCGGTTATGTGACGTGGAGTGGTACGATATGCCTATAAGACATGAGGAAACTCTCGTACCCAGTTTCCATTTTTCTGCGAGTGAAGCCTTTTCTTGAGTCTATCCACGATGGTTTTGTTGGTAATTTCTGCTTGGTCATTGCCCTGAGGGTAGCAGGGACTGGATGGTGAGTGGATGATATTATGTTTGTTGAGGAAAGCTACGACTTTTTCTCCAACAAATTGTGGCCCATTATCGATACAAATTTGGTGGGGCCATCTGAACCGAGTAATGATGTGTTCCCAGATAGAATAGATGACCTCTTCTTCTCCAGTTTGACAGAGTGGAACTGCTTCTACCCATTTTGTAAAATAATTGGTAGCTATGAGTAGGTATCGGCGGCTACCTGGATAAAGAAATTGACCTACAAGATTGAGCGCCCATCTCTTGAATGGCCATAGCACCTTGCTTGCATGTTGTTCGAGCGCAAGGGAGCAGATCATTTGTCCATGTCGTTGACATGTATTGCATTTGCGTGAGTACTCTTCTGCTTGCTTGCGCATGCCTGGCTAAAATACTCTTTGTGTAATTGCTCTGTTTGTGAATGATCAACTTGCGGCATGGGAGCCGCAAGGTCCCTTATGTAAATCTCTGAGCATCTCGTTTGTTTTCCATCTGGAGAGGCACTTGAGGTAAAGCCCCATGATAGAACGGTAATATAAAAACCATTTGGATTTTTGTAGCGCTTTAAGTTGTCGATCACCTGCCGGCGGTCATTTGGATCTGCTAGAAGGGGTCTTTTGCATTCGTTGTCAGCGCCAAGGTAGGCAAGGAAGGGCTTTCGTCAATTGTCGTCCTCCCCTTTATCGTACCCAGTTCTGATCACGCATACAGAAATGTGATCAATGCTCAGGGTTGATGTCACTTTGATCTGAAGATATCTGGCTTCTATTCCCAAGACCCCGGCTAGATAAGCCAAGGAATCGGCCTATCTATTTTTACCTTAAGGAAAATAATTGAGAGTTGCTTTCGTGAACTGGCTCATCCAATTTCCACGAGGTCTGCGTATTCAATCATTTTACTATCTTTTTATATTACTCAGAGTAATGGTGGATGATGAGTAGTGAAACTGTGTACACTAAGAGTTTTGGGATACCGAGCTCTAGTGCGAGGTCGATTCCATGAATGAAAGCATCGTATTCCGTGACATTATTGGAGGCTTTAAAATCCAAGCAGATTGATTTTAGAATTCTGTCGTTAGAAGGGGTAATCAATACGATTCTAATTCCTGACCCTGCGAGTCCTGCTGAACCATCTGTAAGAAGTCTCTACCCTTCCCTTGCAATCCATTCAACTCGGTCGTCAAATGCCTTGGTGGGTAGATGTCCTGTAATTTCTTCTGTAAGGTCAGATCATGCTCCTCCTACTCAGGATCTTCCACTAGAAAATTTGTGAGAAAATTGGCAACGGCCTAACCCTTTTCAGAATGACGTTATTCGAACTTGATATCATGCTCTCCCAAACTGACTGACAATTATTACACTCTCTTAGATTTTTCTTTCTTGAACAAAACATTTTGGAAGGGGTAGTTCATCATGACTTTGACTGAATGATCAGTTCCTCATTATCTACTGGGGTGCTCATTATGGGAGACTTCCCTAAATAGGTTTTAAGATCCTAAAAAGGTAGCTCGCATTCTGATTTTCATTAGACCTCGGCATTTGGATAAACTTTTCATTGTTTGGTACAACCACGGAGTAGGGGAACAGCCAACAATAGTGATTTAAATATTTTGAAATGAATTGGTTGATTGCGGCAATCTTACCGGCAAGTTTTTGCAGATCTTTCGTTGTCTTTGGAGATGACATATTGAGGAGAACCTGAATTTGATCTAGATCAGCCTTAATCCCTTTCTAGCTGATGAGATAGCCGAGGAATCAGCCTTAATGTACTTTGAATTGACACTTATCAGGATTGAGTCGCATCCTATAAGATCAAAAAATGTTGAATATTGTGTTAAGATCTGTAATGTGGTTGACTGACTGTATGCTCTTGCACAAAAGATCATCAATGTATACTTCTAGGATTTTCCCAAGATGTGCTTTGAACATAGTAGTCATCACCCGTTGATAAGTCGTGCCTATATTTTTGATTCCGAAGGGCATGACTTTGTAGCAATAAAGTCCCCTTTCAATGATGAAAGTAGTATTTTCTTGATCTTCTTCCAAGAGTAGAATCTGATTGTATTCAGAAGCAGGGTCCATCATAGATAGGAGTTCGTGACCTACTATAGAATCAAGAATTTGATGGATATTGGGAAGAGGGAAACTGTCCTTTGAAGTGCGTTTGTTTAGATCTGCGAAATTTACATAAAGTTAGACTTTTCCATTTTTCTTAGGGATAGCGACGATGTTGGATATCCAATCTGGATACTTAGCTTCTCGAAAGAATCTCACTTTGATCAATTTATCAATCTCCATGTTAACTTAATCTCGAGGGTGAGGTGATAGTCATTGCTTTTTCTGTTTCACCATCGTGGCGTTGATGGTGATGGCCAATTTGTGACATGCCTTGGCCGGATCGACCCCAAGCATCTCTTTAAAAGTCCATATAAAAACGTCTTGATTTAGTTGTAAGAACTAAATGAGAGCATCCTTATCGTGCTAGACCATCTTGGTACCAATAAAAGTACCTCTGCTAGGTACATCAATGTTGACATATTCTTAAGGCTCTTCTATTAAAGGCTGACCATCAGGGTGATCAACTTTCTGTAATTGTTATGCAGTGTATCAGTCGAAAGTATCTAGAATGGCAGAAATGGTATTTTCACAAGCTCGAGAAAGCTTTTGACTACCCTTGATTTTATAGATATCATCATTGTGCTAGAAGCGGAGTGCTTGATGATAGGTGGATACGATTGCTTCCATGTTGTAAATCTAATAGCGGCCCATAATCTCGAGATAACAAAATTTGGCATTGATGACATAAAAGATAACATCGATGGTAGCTGGTCCTGCGGTAATAGGTAAGATGATGTTGCCTACTCGCTCTTCTTTAAAACTACTGAATCCACTGATATCGGTGTCGCTTGGAATAAGTTGATCCGCCAATCCCATTTGATCAATTGTGCTCTAAAAGAAAATCTCAATACCGCTTCCAGTATCGATCATAATTGTGTGCATGACAAACTTCTTCATCTTGAGCATTATGACTAATGCATCATGATGTAGAAATTTTACATGACTAATGTCGTAATCCTCAAAGGAGATCCCAAGCCGGTGATTGCTCGACTCATGTAGAAGTTTGGCTTCTTTATCTTGAGGTGTGAGATCGTAGCATTCTGACAGTCTCCTGCGCTTAAACCGGCAAGAATTGGTGATCTGATAGATTTCGATCATGTTGTTGTGGTACATATGGTAGAGATGTTTCTCCTCAGCTTGATCTTCAACCTGGACTACTTTGAGCTGCTTCTTATAGTTGTCATCCTTGTATGATTCTAGGTCGATAATGTATTCAAGCATTCGTCCCTCCTTGAAAATGAATTCTATTAACCTCTGTAAGGCATAATAGTTATCAGTAGAATGATGGTTTACCTTATGATGCATGTAGTACGGGTGGTTCTCGATTGGTTTTAACGGTTGAGAGGGACAGTATAGCTTATCCTTGGAGAGGATCGGAAAAATTGTGGAGATTCGAACATTCATCCTTGGGAGGACCGGTTTGGATAGTGAACCGCCTTTCCTAGGGTTGTCAGTGTTTCCCTTAGAGTGTTTTTTATCACCCTGATCTTCCTTTGATCGGTGTTTCAATCTGTAGATGGACATTTTGTGGTAAGGACAGATTTAGTAGATTTATGCCTTTCGGACATCATCTTTTCAAGGTCGACATAACCATTGACCTTGGAGGTCATATCTTCCAAGGTCGCAGGTTTATTAAGGAAGATATATTTTTTGGCCTTGCAGTCGAGCTAGAGTGCATTGGTGAACGCAGTAATAGCTATTTTTTATTTAAATTGTCTACTTTACGTACGAACTCTAAAAGAATTTCTATCAAAAGCCTCGAGCTTCTCTCTGTGTGACTGTTTAAGACTAATAAGATAATATAAATTTTCTTCTTTATCTCTGCTGTGAGCATACGTCTTGATGAATTATTTTTACAGCTGATCGAATGTAAGTATGGAATCCACACGTAGAGAGTGGAACCACCAGAGCGGTTCTTCCTGTAGACTTGTTGTGAACAAATGGCAGTGGATGTGGTTAAGATTGGAATACAACCCCAATGAATCATGGTATTGTTGAATATGCTCATTTGGATCTGTGCCCTTGTATTTACAAATTTTTAGAGTATGGAAACCTTTCGGTATTTTCATATTGAATAGTTCTTTGGCAATTGGACTCCCTTGTAACTTGGTAAGGTCATCGGTAGTGCCCAGAACTTGTGCTTCGATTAACTCCTTAATGCGCTAATCCATATACTCTTATGTGACATATTGACGTGTGAGTTGAGTGGCTTGACGAGGAGGGTGAGTATTGTGAGTACCGGTACCTTCACTCAAACAATCACGTACTGGAATTCGCGATGGAGGTTGTTATTCTTCCTCCTCCTGGCGTTTAGAAAATCGGTGACCTCTACTGATTTTAAATTAAACTTCACCACCCAAATGAATAGAAGGTTGATGTTCGTGTTAAATGTTTCTGGTCGAGATCCCAATCTGTCCCGTGCAAAAACCTAAGAGATTTATGGTAATTGATCGCAATCCCTTGTGGGAGGAGCGTGTTAAATATCTTGCCGAGCTATTAATACAGTCTACATGGTTGCCATCTGGTCTTCATATCATTTGAACGTTATCAAACGAGCTTGTTGCTTGGCTTCGAGCTCTTTCTTACAGAGTTCTCGGTCAAGATTTAGCTGACAATCGAGCTCATCGCGCTTCTCTGTCTCGGCGTGGATAATCGCCCGTAGCTTTATAAGTTGTTCCAGCTCAACTAAAAGATTGAGCTGGATTCTGGTTGATGGTTGTCTGGAAATGACCATGATTGAAATTTGTAATATAGTGAATATATTTCCTTAGAATATTGTGTAAATGCCTTTTATCCCAGAGACGATGCCAAATGTAATGGCTTAATTCCGAAAGCTCAAAATTAGCTCTTATACCAATGTTCCTGTGACAAAAACTAATATGAAATAAGAAATGGCACAGGTGATTTAATGTGGAAAACCTCTAGATAGGTAAAAAACCACGACCTCGAGTTGAGTGGTAAGTGGTGTTTGACTGAATAACTATTGAGTTCAAGAAAGACAGGTATCTTTGACTTATTCATGCTTTTCTATTATGCTCAACCCACGTTCTTCATCAGTTTGTGGCGTAGGTGTCAATACTGACTGTTTATGTCACATGTAGAATGCGTGAGTCTGATATTGTGGTAGATCAAACTGGAAATAGTTTGAATTGGGTTAGATCGAGGGATAGGTCTCTACAGATCCCTTATTCATTATATGAGCAGCTAAGTCTAGAAGGACTTAAACTGACATATAGAACCTTGCAACTAGCTGACGGATTCATTAAAATTCCTAGGGGAGCTGTGATGGATGTACATCTCTAGGTTGATAATTTTTTGTATCCCCTGTACTTCGTGATCCTTTACACAAACACAGTAGAAGACCCAAATAGTGAGATACATGTGATCCTTGGCTGATCTTTCTTAGCCACCGCTAATGCGCTGATCAATTGCCCTAGCAGAACTATGGAGTTGACTTTTGGGAATAAGACCATCGATTTAAATATTTTCAATGCAACTCATACTCTATTTCAAGATGAACCCAATGAGTATAACATGCTTGGTACTATTATAAATAGTACATTTCATAGTTCCAATCCTAGGGACCCATTAGAAGCTTGTCTTACATATTTTGGAGAGGATTTAGACGTTGATGATGTCATCAATGAGGTCAATGCCTTGTTGTATTTTATTCCTATTTTAGATAACAATGATAATGTTGAAATGCTTAAAGTTAAAGATCCTATTCCAGAAATATAAGAAGTACCCGCTAGGTTAGAACTTAAACCACTCCCTGAAAATCTCAAATATGTCTACCTTGGTCCTAAGGAGACTCTTCCTGCTATCATAGCATCTGACCTAGAACCTGAGAATGAAGAGAAATTAATTCGTGTATTGAAGGAAAACACAAAAGCTCTTGAATGGAACATTTTAGATATTAAGGGTATTAGTCAATCTGTGTGTATGCACAAGATAAAACTCGAGGATAAAGCCAAGAAGTCTAGAGAAGGAAAATGAAGGCTTAACCTGACTATGGCTGAGGTTGTAAGAAAAGAAATTTTGAAACTGCTTGACGCTGGGATCATTTATCCTATTTCTGACAGCCCATGGGTAAGCTAAATTTATGTTGTTCCTAAAATGTCTCGAATCACGGTTATGAAGAATAATCACAATGATCTTGTCCCCACTAGCATGGCCATGGGGTGGCGAGTGTGTATAGGCTATAGAAAACTCAATTTGATCACTTAAAATGATTATTTTTCCTTGCCATTCATGGATTAAATGCTTGAACGTCTCGCCAGTCACAAATACTATTATTTTCTTGATGGGTATTCTGGGAACAATCAAATACCCATTACTCCAAAGGACCAAGAGAAAACCATGTTTACTTATCCTTTTGGCCTTTTTGCCTATCGCCGCATGCTATTTGGGTTATACAATACTCCGGCAACATTTCAGCGATGTATATTGAGCATCTTCTCTGTTAAACATTTCTTTGAGGTTTTCATGGATGACTTCCCCCTCTTCAGACATTCATTTAACCAATGTCTCCGCCACTTATTACTTGTTCTTACTTGATGTCATCAGAAAAATCTTGTTCTAAATCAGGAAAAATGTTACTTTATGGTAAACAAAAAAGGCATAGTATTAGGACATGTCATATCAGTAAAGGGAATCGAAGTAGATAAAGCCAGGATCGATGTCAAATCTAGTCTTCGGCCCCCATGAACAATCAATGATGTTTGTTCATTCTTGGGGCATGCAGGATTTTATCGACGTTTTATTCCTAAATTTAGCAAAATCGCTTGACCCCTCAGCAATCTCTTCGCCAGGGACACCACCTTTTTATTTGATGATTCGTGCCTTAAAGATTTTGAGAATCTCCGGACACGTCAAACATCATTATTCGTCATTTAACTTCCAAATTGGAACGAACCTTTTGAGTTGATGTGTGACGCATCTGACTATGCCATTGGTGTAGTTTTGGCACAACACATTGATAACCTTCCGCGTGTCATTTATTATGTCAGTAAAACTCTTAATGGTGCGCAACTCAATTACACAACCAAAGAGAAAGAACTTCTAGCGATAGTCTTTGCTCTAGAAAATTTTTGTTCTTATCACATAGGTTCTAGAGTAATAGTCTATACGGATCATACTGCTATCAAACACCTTCTCTCCAAAAAGAACACCAAACAATGCATAATCCGATGGATATTATTACTTCAGGAATTGGATATCGAGATTCAGGATAAAAAAAAGGTGTCGAGAATGTGGTAGCTGACAACCTTTCTCGAATAGACAATGATTTTTTAGATAGGTCGTTACCTATTCGTGAGTCCTATCCTAATGAGCAACTCATGTCCATTCGCTATATGTCTTTTGGACCATAGTTTGCAAATACAACTAATTATCTTGCCACAGGGCACTTTCCTAGCTTTTAGACCAAGACAGATAAGAATAAATTTCCAAGTGAGGCCCGACACTTCTTCTGGGATGACCCATACCTATTTAAATATTATTCTGATCAAATCATTAGGAAATGTGTCCCAGATTCTGAGCATACCAAAGTCATAGAATTATGTCACTCCCAAGCTTGTGGTGGTCACTTCAGCTCCAAAAAGACCTCAGCAAAAAATTTGCAGTATAGATTTTATTGGCCTACCATTTTTCGTGACGTTCATAAATTTTGCACGAATTGAAATAGATGTCAGAGAATGGGAGCCCTATCCAGTAGGAATATGATACCCATAAACCCATTTTTTAACGTTCAACCATTCGATGTTTGAGGCATAGACTTTATGGGTACCTTCACCCCATCTTCTGGGTTCACATATATCTTTTTAGCCATTAAGTATGCGTCCAAATGGGTTGAAGCTATTCCTATTAGAACCAATGATAGTTCGGTTGTTATCAAATTTATTAAAGAGAACATTTTCTCCCGTTTTAGAACACCGAGGGTGATAATTAGTGATGGGGGGTTGCATTTCAACAGTCGAATGTTTGCCAACTTAATAAGAAATTTGGAGTACCAAACAAGGTTGCTACACCCTACCATCCGCATGTCACGCCCCAAAATTTAGTAATCAGTAGCTTGACCAATTACTATATTCGAAGCTGTGGAGGTCGGGGAATCCACTGATTCGCCCCACAAATAACCAAGCCAAAGACAAAATCAAGCTCAGTCATTCACTTTAAGCAATAATCATCAGAGCAAAGAAAGAAAATAACAACGCAGAAGAAAAATATATATATAGATATCATATTGAAAATAGTGAACACAATCTCGAATAAATTACAGTTACACATACTTAGATCACAACAAGAAGTCTAAACTAAACAGATTAGCAGCGACAACTACTCCAAACACAGCTGAAGCTCTCAAAAACTCAACCTACCCAACCTATGAAAAGGGGGAAACAATGCGAGAGTGAGCAAAACCACGGCTCACTGAAACCCAACAAAGCTAAATAACATACTAGTAAACGGGTATAGATAAAGAGGAAGAAGTGAATAAGATAGAGCAAGTTTAAAGCAAATCAATAGAAAAATAAGTGATCAAGATAAAGGTAATAGAGTAATAAGAACAGAAGAATAGAATATATAAGTAACCAGAGTTAGGATAAAGAATTTAAGAGAAGAGGGGGATTTTGACATGTGGGGATGATGCAATGATATGTTAATGATATGATATGATGAACTGGGATAATCCCATATATATCCCTAATGCCGACTGATGCAATGATAAACTAAAGTCCTAATGTTGAATGATTGGATGATTTAAAATGTGTTACAATCCTATTATAATATTGGTTGATCAACCGCTAGCATGTTTGACTTAAAGAGATTGGTTAAGGGGATACAATGGGTACGATTTTTATCAAGCTCGACCAAGATAGTGGATACTCACTTGATCAGAGTGTTCCGGGATTTTCAACCCACGGAGCCAACGTCCGAACTGTATTTCATTCCATGGAATTTCAACCACAAGGATAAGTTTATCACCGGATTCATACTGTCTCAACCTTCCCACACTCTCGGATGGGTATATAAGGTATGATAGTGTTCACAGCCAGTTCTTCACCTACTATTTTAACCCGATGTAGGACTCATGTGATCCTATCGGAGGTCAACCGATTTAGAGTTTTGCTATATATCCGATCTCGTTAAGTTAAAAGAGTTTTGCATGATTGAAACGATGTAATAGATCCCAAGGATCGAAAATACAACAGCTGCAAACTCAGCAAAAAAATCATAGGATGACCACCTGCATAAGAGCGTGGCTAACCAGCCTAACCCAAACGCAAAAAGAGACTCAGTCACATCATCTAAACTTAGATAAAACAGCAACTTAACCGTCACAGCGATAAATCAACGTCAGTCTCTAGAAGACTGAAACCAACGACAAGAAACGCAGCTACTAGAAGTACCACACTAATAGCTTCTAACAAAACCCAACTCTAAATGCAAACTATAGTAACCAAGTTACAGAATAACTAACTAAATAGGTTAATAATTATATAGAGAAATAATATGATAACAAACACTAACTAGATCACATGCATCTCTCTACACATAGTACTACTCTAATCATCATTTATTAACTAGTAGAGGAATTTAGAAATGTAGGGGAAACTCGCCTGATAATAATCTCGAGTTTTGACGAAACAAAAACTAGAATTCAAAAACTCATAATTAGCAATACAGCTAACAGAACACAGGACAAGCTACAACGGACAATCATGACAACAATTTAACAAACAAAACCAGGAAACCAATCAATAAGCCAAACCCTAGAAATTAACCCAATGCCAAATCGGAAGAAAAGAACGGAAAGGAATAGGAAATTACTCACCAAGGATAAGTGTGATAATCAACCCAAAGATTAATCTCGTTCGAACGACTACTGGAAAATCCCAAAAGATCCCCGAACCACACGAACACCCGAACAAAGAACAATCCACACCCAAACACCACAACAACACCACCAACAACACATTTACAACACTAACCCAACCAAGGGTCCCCGAATACAAAGCACAACTACCTCCTCCTAAAAACCACCAAACCACCGAAAACACTGAAAAGGAATCTAACTCCAAACCTGCCCAAAAAGGAATCAAACGAATGCATAATGGATAGAAGGAATATGCGGAATAAATACGGATGCAGAAAAGGATAGGAATATGCAAAAAAGGAATAATATAATAATATACTAATAATTAAAAAATAAGGGTCACTACAATCTATCCACCTAAAAAGAAATTTTGCCCCGAAATTAAATACACACCTCAGTCCGAGAATAACTGCGGATAATGAACCCCCCCCCCCACACACACACACACATCAGCCTCTAACTCCCAGGTAGCCTCCTCTGGTCTATGGTTACTCTACTGTACTTTCACAAATGGAATAACCTTGCTGCGAAGAATCTTCTCCAGGCGATCCAAAATACACACCAGATGCTCTATATATGTGGCATCGTCCTGAACCTCTATGGGTTCCCACTCAATCACATGAGTTGGATCCCGTTCATACTTCCTCAGCATGGAAACATGGAATACACTGTGAACTCGGTACAACTGCGGCGGCAATGCTAAACGATACGCTAACTCTCCAACTCTGACCAGAATCTCGAACGGACCAATAAATCTCGGAGCTAACTTCCATTTTCTACTGAAACGCATTACGCCCTTCATCAGAGAAACCTTCTGCAAAACGTGATCACTGATCTTAAACTCTAGAGGTCACCTGCGGATGTCGGCATAACTTTCTATCGGCTCTGTGTTGTAAGTAACCGATCCCTGATAATAGTGACTACCTCAGTAGTCTCACTGACTAAGTCTGGCCCCAGTAAACTCTTCTCATAAATTTTTGCCCACCTCGGCGGTGATCTGCAGGGTCTTCCATATAAAGCCTCATATGGGTGCCATCCCGATGCTCGACTGAAAGCTATTGTTATATGCAAATTCCACCCAAGGTAAATACTCGTCCCACGTACCCTTGAAGTTTAAAACACAAGCCCTAAGCATATCCTCAAGAATCAGGTTCACACTCTCTGTCTGACCGTCGGTCTGGGGGCAAAATGTTGTGCTAAAATCTAATCGGGTATCCATAGCTCGCTGGAAACTCTTCCAAAAGTTATCGGTAAATTTGGCATCACGATCAGACACAATAGACACTGGAACCCCGTGTAAACGCACTATCTCTCTCACATATAATTTGTTTTGTTCCTTAACCGTTAAAGTCTTGCGAACCATAATAAAATTTGCCGACTTGGACAATCGGTCTGCAATCACCCAAATAGAATCTTGGCTCATCTTCATCCGCGGTAAACCCAAAATAAAGTCCATTGTCACGTGCTCCAATTTCTACTCTGGAATAGGTAAAGGATTGAGGTGTCTCGCCAGTTTCTGATGCTCGGTTTTCACCTATTGGCATGTAAGACACCTAGAAACGAACTCGACTATCTCTCGCATCATGTTGCCCCACCAGTAATGCCACTTCAAATTCTAATACATCATGGTATTACTTGGATGAATAGTGTACCTCGAACCGTGAGCCTCGCTCAATATCTCACGCTTCATCACCTCTGAATTTGGAATGCATAATCTGCCCATGTATCTGATACTGCCATCTGAACTAACTGTCCAATCTGGTCAACTAATATCTGAGGCCCAAAACCGTAATCTAGCATCCTGTTAATGAGCCTTTATAAACTGTGAAATCAATGAAGGTTGAACTCTCAAATTTGCAATAAAACCACCCCTACCCTGTGAACACAAACTCAGCCCAAAATATGCCACATCACGAAGTATCAGCCACTCACGAATCATTAGGCGTGCAAGAAATCCCCTAGGCAAACGGCTCAAAGCGTCAGCCACCACATTCACCTTCCCTGGGTGATACTGCAAGTCAACATCATAATCCTTCAAGAATTCCATCCACCGGGGCTGCCTCATATTCAGCTCTTTCTGAGAGAAAAGGTACCGTAAACTCTAGTGATCATAAAAGAGCTCGAACCTCTCTCCGTAAAGATAATGTCGCCAAATCTTTAACGCATAAACCACTACTGCCAACTCGAGGTCATGAGTAGGATAGTTCCTCTCGTGCACCATAAGTTCTCTCGAAGCATATGCCACCACCATCCCCTCATGCATCAGAAACCAACCAAGTCCACTAAGCGAAGCATCGCTGAAACCATGTACTTCTGCCCAATGGATGGAACAATAAGGATTGGAGCTGCATTCAATCTCTTCTTCAACTCTGTAAAGCTTAATCATATTTATCATCCTAAACGAATCTAACGCCCTTCTGTGTCAAGCGAGTCAAAGAAGCTGCAATCAGCAAAATTCCCTCGATGAATCTGCGGTAATAGCCGGCCAATCCCAAAAAGCTGCAAATCTCTGTAACATTACTCGGCTAAGCCCAATCTCTAGCGGCCTCAACCTTTGAAGGATTTACTGCAATTTCATCCTTGGACACAACATGCCCAAGGAACCTTACCCCTTTCTGCCAAAAGTCACATTTCTTGAACTTAGCGAGCAACGTGTTCTCCCTCAAGGTCTGCAATGCAACTCTCAAGTGGTCCCTGTACTCGGCATCAACCTTCGAGTATATCAAAATGTCATCCACGAAAACGATGAAGAACTGGTCTAGAAAAGGTCAAAAAAAATGGTTTATCAAATCCATAAAAGCTGCGGGCGCATTTTTTAAACCTAACGGCATAACCTGAAACTCATAGTGTCCATAACGCGTCATGAATGCTGTCATGGAAATATCCTCCTCCTTGATCCTCAGCTGATGGTAACCTGATCTGAGATCAATCTTCGAAAAGAACTGTACTCCCCGAAGTTAGTCAAACAAGTCCTCGATCCTAG
Organism: Kingdonia uniflora; assembly: GCA_014058105.1. Lineage (NCBI taxonomy): Eukaryota > Viridiplantae > Streptophyta > Magnoliopsida > Ranunculales > Circaeasteraceae > Kingdonia > Kingdonia uniflora. The sequence goes on from JACGCM010000622.1 coordinate 4,179,181, forward strand.
GTAAAGGATATTTTTTCTTGATCGTGGCTTTGTTTAACTCGCGGTAATCAATACACAGACGCATTGACCTGTCCTTCTTCTTGGAAAATAATACCGGAGCTCCCCACGGTGAAGTACTCGGCTGAATGAACTTTTGATCCATCAACTCATAAATCTGATCGTATAATTCCTTCAGCTCAACTGGTGCCATACGATATGGAGCCTTCGAAATCGGAACCGTACCAGGTAAAAGATATATGCCAAAATCAATCTCTCTCGCTGGCGGTAAACCGGGAATCTGCTGGAAAATGTTGGAATAGTCACAAACCACCGGAATCGAACTAACGTCCACACCGGAAGACTCTAACTCTAAGAAAGCCAATAAACCATCCCCTGACTGCGCAGGTTTCGAACTAGCGAACACGAACCGCCTCTCCCCGAGAATACTAAAAGTAGTTGTCTTCTCAAAATAGTCTAAAGTAACTCGATGTGTCAACAACCAGTCTATTCCTAGGATGATGTCAAGCTCCTGTATCGGTAGTACTAAGAGGTCTACCGATAGGACGTGACCACAAACAACTATCGGGCAATATCTTCAAATACGAGAGATGGACACTGAAGAATCGAGAGGAGCACCCACAAAAATCTCATCAAGCAATAAAGAAGACTCAAAACCAATAATGCAGAGGAATGCATATGCTATGAATGAATGCGATGCACCAGAATGGGAAAGAACACGAACGGGTGAATAAGAAATATAGATCTTACCTTCCACCACCGGTGGAGCGGTGCGAGCACCGCGCCTCCCAACTGCATACATCCTGCCCTGCCCCCGACCCTGATCCTGGCCCTGCTGCTGTCCCGGATGTTGCGGTCTCTGTACACCCGAATTGTCTTAAAGTAGTTGTCTACTCAGCAGCCCCTGGAATTATTACTGTGGAAACTGCTGAGTCTGCTGCGATCGCAGCTAATAACCAACTGGACTCTAAAACTATCCCAATGGCGGTTGACCTCAGACTGGTTTAGGACAATGTTGCAAGGCGTGCCCCGTCCCCTTGTAGTTCCAACACTGACGTGAAGCAAGCTGCCTCTTCAACACTGACGTGAAGCAAGCTCCTCTCAAAATACTGTTCCCTCACAACTCTAGCTAGAGTACTCTCCAACTCCTGCCTCTTCAAACCTAAGCTATCGTACTTAGTCTAAACCGCCTTGCCCTTATCGGATCATTGGTCATGCCACTTCTGGCCCCTCAAGTCCTTGGACTTACGTTCCTCGACATCGTTATGTCCTAAATCCAAAGCCTTAGACAAAACCCCTTTATATGTACTATCGTCAGATGTAATCAAGAACCTCCTAAAATATGGATGAAGACCCTTCAGAAACTTCATCATCCTTTATTCTTCATCATTAACAATGATCGGAATGTAATGAGAAAGCTGGTTAAATCGCTGATCGTACCTAGCAACGCTCATATCGCCCTGCTCCAACATATAGAACTCATAAATACAGGCGTCTCTGAAGCTTTGAGGGAAGTACAGATCAAAGAAATGATTCTGGATGGATGCCCAAAGTATCGGAGTCTCCACTATGGTCCCCTTGGCCATTTCCCACCAATGATCTGCCTCGCCCTGAAGTAGATACGTCGCAAGTGTTACCACTAATCATCAGGACATTTCATAGCATCCAAAGTCTTCTCAATAGACTTGAACCATGACTCTGCCTCGGAAGGAACCAACGCACTGGAAAAGGTAGGATATTTGTAACTCTGGAGCTGCTCAAGGTAACTGTGCTCACTGGCTACTGGGCACTTAGCCAGCTAAAAATAAGCTGTAAAACCCTCCATGAACTGTTTTATCTCTGCTGAAACACCGGAAGCAACCGTATCTGGTAAAATACATGCCTGCTCGGGAATCGCTGGAGTAGGTGGGGCACCTAGATGAATCAGAACCCCTAGAACTATCCTTACACCAACCCCAGCCTCCGAAGCCATCTGCTTGTCCTGAATGATCGGAATAGATCCCAGACTCTCCAGACAACTCGTGGGTTCACCAGCTACTGTTCCACTGCGTAAACCCCCACGAATACCACCACGGTTTCTTGCGTGACCACTTCCTCTTCCACCTCTAGCCATCTGTAGGAATAAAGGAAACAATGCACAGGAAAAGAGGAAAAGAATAGGAACTGTAATGGAATACGATAAAATAAGTGAAGTCCGAAAAGAATCGATCCTAACTCCTCCTGAAAAATAACTCGTCATATGATTTGCAAGAATTGAGATGGAGATTAACCTATACCTCTGATACCAAGTCTGTCACGCCCCAAAATTTTATAATCGGTAGCATGACCAATTACTATATTCGAAGCTGTACAGGTCAGGGAATCCACTGATTCGCCCCACAAACAGCCAAGCCAAAGAAAAAATCTAGCTCAGTCATTCATTTTAAGCAATAATCATCAAAGTAAAGAAAGAAAATAACAACGCGGAAGCAAATGATATATTATATATCAGACTGAAAATAGTGAACATAATCTCGAATAAAGTACAATTACACATACTGAGATCACAACAAGAAGTCTAAACTAAACATATCATCAGCGGAAACTGCTCCAAACACTGTTGAAGCTCTCTGCAACTCAACCTACTCAACCACAAAAAGGGGGAAACAATGCGAGAGTGAGCAAAACCACAGTCACTAAAACCCAACAAAGCTTAATAATATAATAGAAAACGGGTCCAGATAAAGAGGATGAAGTGAATAAGATAGAGCAAGTTAAAAGTAAATGAATAAAAAAATAAGTGATCAAGATCCAGGTAATAAAGTAACCATGAGTTAGGATAAAGAATTTAAGAGAAAAGGGGGATTGTGACATGAGGGGATAACGCAATGATATGCTAATGATATGATATGATGAACTGGGATAATCCCACAATTATCCCTAATGCTAACTGATACAAAGAGAAACTAAAGTCCTAATGTTGAATGATTGGATGATTTAAAATGTGTTACAATCCTATTATAATATTGGTTGATCAACCGCTAGCATGTTTGACTTAAAGAGATCTATTAAGGGGATGGGAGCGATTTTTGTCAAGCTCGACCAAGCTAGTAGATACTCACTTGATCAGAGTGTTCCGAGATTTTCAACCCACGGAGCCAACGTCCGAACTGTATTTAATTCGAAGGAATTTCAACCTCAAGGATAAGTCTAGAACCGGATTCATACTGTCTCATACTTCCCACACTCTCGGATGGGTATATAAGGTATGATAGTGTTCATAGTAAGTTCTTCACCTACTATTTTAACTTGATGTAGGACTCCTGCTATCCTATCGGAGGACAACCGATGTAGAGCTTTGTTATGTATCTGATCTCTTTAAGTTAAAAGAGTTTTGCATGGTTAAAAAAAAATAACAGATCCCTTGGATCATAAATACAGCAGCCGTAAACCTGGCAAACAAACATAGGATGACCACCAGCATAAGAGGGTGGCAAACAATCCTAACCCGAATGCAAAAAGTGACACAGTCACACCATCTAAACTTAGATGAAACAGCAACTTAACGGTCACAACGATAAATCAACATCAGTCTCTAGAAAACTGAAACCATCAACATGAAATGCAGCTACTAGAAGTACCACACTAACAGCTTCTAACAAAACCCAACGCCAAATGCAAACTATAGTAACCAAGTTATAGAATAACTAACTAAATAGGTTAACAATTATACAGAGAAATAATATGATAACAAACCCTAACTAGATCACATGCATCTCTCTACACAGAGTACTACTCTAATCAGCATCTATTAACTAGTAGAGGAATTTAGAAATGAGGGGGAAACTCGCCTGATAATAATCCCGAGTTCTGACGAAACCAAAACCGGAATTCCAAAACTCATAATCAGCGATACAGCTAAAGGAACACTGGACAAGCAGCAACAGACAATCACGACAACAATTTAACAAACAAAACCCGAAAACCAATCAATAAGCCAAACCCTAGAAATCAGCCCAAAGCCTAATCAGAAGAAAAGAACGGAAAGGAATAGGAAATTACTCACCAAGGATAAGTGCGATAATCACCGCGAAGAATCGGTAAGCGAGGGAACGGATTGGGTACGAATTTGGGAAAGGGGATTGATTTGGAAGGGAGAGAGTAAGTGAGAATTGAGAGAGAGGTGAATGAAATGAAATAACCCCAAAAGGAACTAAACAACCGCATACTCATTCGAACGAAGATAAAAGCCTTTCGAACAAAGAAGGATATTAAGGCAAAATTCCCAGGGAAGTGCCACTGCCGTTCGAGCGAAAAAGGTTCGTGCGAATGGACAAAGAAGTTTTCAAAAGGATACAAAAGTTGTTCAAATGGATACAGAAGTCGTTCGAACGACTAGGAGATCATGGGCCATATTCCAGGAGATCAGTCGATTCGTTCGAACGAAGTTTAATCTCGCTCGAACTACTCCTGGAAAATCATAAAAGAACCCCGAACCACACGAACACCCAAACACCATAATAACACCACCAACAACACACTAACCCAACCAAGGGTCCCCGAATGCAAAACACAACTACCTCTTCCAGAAAACCACCGAACCACCGAAAACACCGAAAAGGAATCTAACTCCAAACCTACCCAAAAAGGAATCAAAGTGATGCAGAAGGGATAGAAGGAATATACGGAATAAATGCAGATGCTGAAAAGGATAGGAATATATAGAAAATGAATAATATAATAATATAATAATAAATAATAATATTATAAAAATACGGGTCACTGCAATCTACCCTCCTAAAAAGAAATTTCACCCCGAAATTAAATGCGCATCTTAGTCTGAGAATAACTGTGGATAATGCCCCCTCACTTTAGCCTCTAACTCCCAGGTAGCCTCCTCTGGTCCATGGTGACTCCCCAGTAATTTCACAAAAGGAATAACCTTGCTGCGAAGAATCTCCTCTTGGCAATCCAAAAAACACACTGGATGCTCTATATACGAGGCATCCTCCTGAACCTCTATGGGTTCCCAGTCAATCACATGAGTCGGATCCCGCTCAAACTTTATCAGCACGGAAACATGGAATACGTTGTGAACTCGGTCCAACTGCGGCGGCAATGCTAAACGATACGCTAACTCTCCAACTCTTGCCAGAATCTCGAACGGACCAATAAATCTCGGAGCTAACTTCCATTTTTGGCTGAAAAGCATCACGCCCTTCATCGTAGAAACCATCAGTAAAACATGATCACAGATCTCAAACTCTCGAGGTCTCATGCGGATGTCGGCATAACTCTTTTGTCGGCTCTATGTTGTACGTATCCGATCCCTGATAATAGTGACTGCCTCAGTAGTCTCACGAACTAAATCTGGCTCCAATCAACTCTGCTCACCAACCTCTGCCCAACTCTGTGGTGATCTTCAAGGTCTACCATATAAAGCCTTATAAAGTGCCATCCCGATGCTCGACAGAAAGTTGTTGTTATATGCAAACTCCACCCAAGGTAAATACTCGTCCCAGCTACCCTTGAAGTCTAAAACACAAGCCTTAAGCATATCCTCAAGAATCAGGTTCACTTTCTCTGTCTGACCGTCAGTCTGTGGGTGAAATGCTGTGCTGAAATCTAATCGGGTATCCATAGCTCACTGGAAACTCTTCCAAAAGTTATTGGTAAATCTGGCATCTCGATCTGACACTATACACAACAAAACCCCGTGTAAGCGCACTATCTCCCTCACATATAATCTGCTCAGCTCGTCAACTGTCAAAGTCTTGCGAGCCAAAATAAAATGTGCCGACTTGGTCAATCGGTCTACAATCACCCAAATAGAATCGTGGTTTGTCTTCGTCCGCGGTAAACCCGAAATAAAGTCCATCGTCATGTGCTCCCATTTCCACTCTGGAATAGGTAAAGGTTTGAGTTGTCCCGCCGGTTTCTGATGCTCAGCTTTCACCTGTTGGCATGTAAGATACCTAGAAACGAACTTGGCTATCTCTCGCTTCATGTTGTCCTACCAGTAATTCCTCTTCAAGTCCTGATACATCTTGGTACTGCCTGGATGAGTAGTATACCTCGAACCATGAGCCTTGCTTAAAATCTCACGCTTCATCACCTCTAAATATGGCATGCATAATCTACCCCTGTATCTGATACTGCCATCAGAACTAAGGTGGTGTTTATTTTTCAAGTGCTGAATGCTGAAAAAAAAATTAAATGTTGAATGCTTAATGTTTTGAAGTGTTAAATGCTGAATGCTGAATTGCTAAATAAGTTATGGTGTTTCTTTTCTAAGAAGTGCTGAAAACTGGTAAAACTGGTAAATGTCTTAAATACCCTTGATATAAAAGAACACAACTTGAAGCATATTCGAATAAACTAAAGTTTGGTCTATATCTGCCCTTCTTTGTTTGAACAAAAGGACAAAATGTACATACAAAAGGCGTCATTACACAAAATGGACAAAATGGGCATAAAAGAATGGACAAAATGGATATATAAATGGACATACAAAGAAGAAGAGGTACTCTAGATATTTTTAGATTCAAAAAAGGTATTTGTGAATTATATCCCTTTCTTGCTGTTGTGTTTGTTGAAAAATTGGCCTCTCTCCATACTGAGCTAAATTTGCTTTGCATTTGCTACTGTATCTCTCTCTATTGTGTCTGGAATTTCCATGGAAGTTTGTCATTAATGAAAGCTTGTATAGCAGCCTTGGAATATGACACCACTCAAACCTTAAGCCATCCATTTTCAACTGTTTTTTGTAACCTATCCAGGATTGCTTGAATTTCAGCCATGTAGTTAGTGGTAACTCCAATAGCTTTACTCAAAGCTCCCAAAACCACTTTCTTGTCATCCCTGTATACTACTCCAATACCTGCATTCCCTGGATTTCCCAAAGAGGATCCATCACAACATATTTTTATTTCTCTTATTTCTGGCAGTTTCCACCTACAACTTTTGATGCAGATTGCTTTCTGTGCTTACAATGTACTTGCAGAGCTTTGATGATTTTGAGTTCTTGTGGTGAATTGTGCATACAGTTTTATGAAAGTTGTGTTGTATATGAGACTTCCTTGAGAATCTGCTGCTGTATATGTTTTATGTTTCTCACACCCCATAAACAGTTACAAATTGCAAAAACCATACATGTCCACAGGTCTTTGACATACATACTGCTGCAAGCATTTCTTTAGAGGATAGTTTTCCAATTATCATCACCTGTTATAAGATTGAAACATAAAATATTAATGGCTCGCTACCAAATATTTGCTGTTGTAGGGCACTCCGGGAATATATGCTTTTCAGTTTCTTTTTCATTGTAGCACATAGAACAACAAGATGTTGTAGGTATGCCTTTTATTTTAACCACACTGTCTAAGGGCAATACATTGTTCAATAGTCTCCATGCAAATCCACTAAGTTTGGGATGAAGGTTGTTTTTCCATATGTATTTCCACCACCATAATCGTTTTTTTGATTGCAGCATAGGCATTCTTCACTGAGAAATCACCTTGTAAGTCTTCTTTCCAGATGAGTTTATCAAATTCACTTGGGTTGCAGGGTATGTTAGCTGTATTTATGCCCATTGTAAGAAACAACATTTTGATGTCTTCAGGTATGTTCCACCCATCCCTGTTGATAAAAGTACTTAATTTTGTTGTGCAATTCTTCCAAAGATTCTTAGGTAGATCCATGAGCTCCCTAAGCAGTACTTCTGTAGCCCAAATGTCCCTCCAGAAGTCAATGTTTGATTCATCACCAATAATCCACCTGATGAAGGGTTTAGATTAATTTTTTGCTTCTTTTATGCCATTCCAGATTTAAGATTTTTTGTAATAGCTGATGAAGTCTCCTTGTCTATTCTTGAATTTGGCTTCTAAGAATTCTGCCCAGTCTTCTTCTCCCTTGGCAAATACCCAGTGAAGCTTGCATAGCAAGGAGTCATTAACTTCCCTTAATTTCTTGATCCTAAGTCGACCTTCTAGAGGTTTACACACATTTTCCCACTTCAGAAGCCAATAACCAAACGCTAGCAGGTGCAAATAAGAGACCCAAGCAATAAATTGAGAGCTAAACTACACAAATTAGGGTGCATGAAATTCGAACTAACCCCATTTGCATATCATCAACCCCAAATCCAAACAACCCAATTCCACCATTCTGGAAAGAGGGAGAGAGAGTTACCAGTTGATAGAGGTATCGTTAGAAAGAGGAGGAGATGTGGAACCTAACGTCGTCGATCTTGATCCAATTCCTGTATGAGAGAGCGAGGAATTAACTCGGGAGAGAGAGCACCAACCAACTGCTAAAAATTTGATGGAGTGAGGCGTTGAAGAAGAGGGCAATCTCGGCAATAAAATGCTCTTCGAGTGCTGAAAAAATTTTAAGCATGCATTACAAGCTGAATTTTTTTGCTGAATTTGGTTATCTAAATTTTTTTTTAGCTGCTGCAAAAAAATTCAGCAGGAAAAGAAACACCACCTAACTGTCCAATCTGGTCTGCTAATATCTGAGGCTCAAGACTGTAATCTAGCATCCTGCTGTTGAGCCTCTATAATCAATGAAATCAATGAAGGCTAAACCCTAAAATTTGCAATAAAACCACCCGTACCCTGTGAACAAAAACTCAGCCCAGAATCTGCCACATCACGAAGCATCAGCCACTCACGAATCATCAGACGTACATGAAATCCCCTAGGCAAACGGCTCAAAGCGTCAGCCACCACATTCGCCTTCCATGGGTGATACTGCAAGTCAACATCATAATCCTTCTAGAATTCCATCCACCGGCGCTGCCTCATATTCAGCTCTTTCTTAGAGAAAAGGTACCGTAAACTCTTGTGATCAGAAAAGAGCTCGAACCTCTCTCCGTAAAGATAATGTCACAAAATCTTCAACGCGTAAACCACTGCTGCCAACTCGAGGTAGGATAGTTCCTCTCGTGCACCTTAAGTTGTCTTGAAGAATATGCCACCACCTTCCCCTCTTGCATAAAACATAACAAAGTCCACTTAGCGAAGCGTCGCTGAAACCATGTACTTCTGCCCAATGGATGGAACAATAAGGACTACAGTTGTAGTCAATCTCTTCTTCAACTCTGTGAAAGCTGAATCATATCTGTCATCCCAAACGAATCTAACGTCCATCTGCATCAAGCGAGTCAAAGGAGCTGCAATCCGCAAAAAGCCCTCGATGAATCTGCGGTAATAGCCGACCAATCCCAAAAAACTGCGAATCTCTGTAAGATTAGTCGGTTGAACCCAATCTGGAACAGCCTCAACCTTTGAAGGATTTACTGAAATTCCATCCTTGGACACAACATGCCCTAGGAACTTCACCTCTTTCTGCCAAAAGTCACATTTCTCGAACTTAGCGAACAACGTGTTCTCCCTCAAGGTCTACAATGTAACTCTCAAGTGCTCCCCGTACTCGGCATCAGCCTTCGAGTAGATCAAAATGTCACCCACGAACAGGATGACGAACTGGTCTAGAAAAGGTCAGAAAGCTCAGCTTATCAAATCTATAAAAGTTGTAGGCGCGTTTGTCAAACCAAACGGCATAACCTGAAACTCATACTGTCCATAACACGTCCTGAATGCTGTCTTAGAAATATCCTCCTCATTGATCCTCATCTAATGGTAATCTAATCTAAGATCAATCTTCAAAAAGAACTGCACTGCCCGAAGCTGGTCAAGCAAGTGCTCGATCCTAGGTAAAAGATATTTGTACTTGGTCGTGGCTTTGTTTAACTCGCGGTAATAAATTCACTGACGCATCGACCCGTCCTTCTTCTTGGCAAATAATACCGGAGTTCCCCACGGTGAAGTAGTCGGCCGAATGAACTTCTGATCCATCACCTCAGAAATCTGATCGTATAATTCCTTCATCTCAACTGGTGCCATACGACACGGAGCCTTCGAAATCGGAGCAGTACTAAGTAAAAGATATATGCCGAAATCAACCTCTCTCGCTGGCGGTAAATCGAGAATCTGCTGGAAAATGTCGGAATAGTCACAAACCACCGGAATCGAGAAAATGTCCACACCAGAGGACTCTAACTCTAAGAAAGCCAATAAGCCATCCCCTGACTGCGCAGGTTTCGAACTAGCGAACACGAAGCGCCTCTCCCCGGGAATACTAAAAGTAGTTGTCTTCTCAAAGCAGTCTAAAGTAACTTGATGTATCAAAAACTAGTCCATACCCAGGATGACGTCAAACTCCAGCATCGGTAGTACTAAAAGGTCTGCCGATAGGACGCGACCACAAACAACTATCGGGCAATCTCTACAAATTCGAGAGATGGACACCGAAGAATTGAGAGAAGTACCCTCAAAAATCTCATCAAGCAATAAAGAAGACTCAAAACCAATAATGCAGAGGAATGCATATGCTATGAATGAATGCGATACACCAGAATCGAAAAGAACACGAACGAAAGAATAAGAAATATGGATAGTACCTTCCACCACCGGTGAAGCGGTGCGAGCACCTCGCCTCCCTACTGCATACATCCTACCCTGTCTGCCACCCCGACACTGGCCCTGCTGCTGTCCCGGATGCTGCGGTCTCTGTACACCCAGATGGCCTGAAACTAGCTGTCTACTCTACGGACCCTGGAATTATTGTTGTGGAAATGGCTAAGTCTACTGCGGTCGCGGCTGATAACCAATTGGACTCTGAAACTGCCTCAATGGCGGTTAACCTCTGACTGGTTTAGAACAATGTTACTAGGCGTGCCCCATCTCCCCGCAGTTCTAACACTGACGTGAAGCAAGCTGCGCTCTCTCAAAATACTGTCTGCCCACAACTCTAGCGGGAGTACCCTCAAACCTCTGCATCTTCGAACCCAAGCTATCGTACTAAGTCTGAACCGCCTTTCCCTTATCGAGTCATTGGTCTTGCCACTTTTGGCCCCTCAAGTCCTTGGACTTACGATCCTCGACATCGTTATGTTCTAAAGCCAAAGCCTTAGACAAAACCTCTCAATATGTACTAGCATCGGAAGTAATCAAGAACCTCCTAAAATATGGATGAAGACCCTTCAGGAACTTCATCTTCCTCTGTTCATCATCATTAACAATAATTGGAACGTAACGAGAAAGCTGGTTAAATCGGTGATCGTACCTAGGACCGCTCATATCGCCCTGCTCCAACATATAGAACTCAGAAATACAGGAGTCCCTGTAGTTCCGAGGGAAGTATTGATCGAAGAAATGATTCTGGAAGGATGCCCAAAGTATTGGAGTCTCCACTATGGTCCTCTTGGCCGTTTCCCACCAATGATCAGCCTCGCCCTGAAGTAGATACGTCCCAACTATCACCCACTGATCATAAGGACATTTCATCGCGTCCAAAGTCTTCTCAATAGACTTGAACCATGCCTCTGCCTCGAAGGAACCAACGTACTGGAAAAGGTAAGATGTTTGTATCTCTGGAGTTGCTCTAGGTAACTGTGCTCTCTGGCTACTGGGCACTTAGTGTGCTAAAAATAAGCTGCAAAACCCTTAATGAACTGCTTCATCTCTGCTGAAACACCGGAAGTAGCCGTATCTAGTAAAATACCTGTCTGCTTGGGAATCACTAGAGTAGGTAGGGTATCCAGATGAATCTGAACCCCTGATAATATCCCTACACCAACCCCATCCTCTGAAGCTATCTGCTCGTCTTGAACGATCAGAATAGATTCCTGATTCTCCTGACTACTCCCTGGTTCACCAGCTACTGTTCCACTGCGTAAACCTTCACGATACCACCACAGTTTCTTGCGTGACCTCCGTCTCTGCCACCTCTGGCCATCTGTATGAATAAAGGAAACAATGCTCAGGAAAGGAGGAAAGGAATAGGAACTGGAAAAGAATACGATAAAATGAGTAAAGTCCAAAAAGAATCGATCTTAACTTTGTCTAAAGAATAAATCCTCATATGATTTGCAAGAACAGAGATAGAGATTAACCTATAGCTCTGATACCAAATCTGTCATTCCCCAAAATCCAATAATCGATTGCATGACTAATTACTATATTCGAAGCTGTGCAAGTCGGGGAATCCACTGATTCGACACACAATCAACTAAGCAAAAGACAAAATCAAGCTCAGTCATTCAATTTAAGCAATAATCATCAGAGTAAAGAACGAAAATAAAAACGTGGAAGCAAATAATATATATACATATCAGATTGAAATCAATTAACACAATCACGAATAAAGTACAGTTACACATACTGAGATCACAACAAGAAGTCTAAACTAAATAGATCAGCAGCGGCAACTGCCCCAAACACAGCTAAAGCTCTCAACAACTCTACCTACTCAACCTATGAAAGGGGGGGAAAATGCAATAGTGAGCAAAACCACGGCTCACTGAAACACAACAAAGCAAAATAACATAATAGAAAATGGGTACATATAAAGAGGATGAAGTGAATAAGATAGAGCAAGTTTAAAGTAAATGAATAGAAAAATAAGTGATCAAGATCCAGATAATAGATTAATAAGAACAAAAGAATAGAATATATAAGTAACCAGAGTTAGGATAAAGAATTTAATAGAAGAGGGGGATTGTGTCATGAGGGGATGATGCAATGATATGCAAATAATATGATATGATGAACAGGGATAATCCCACAACTATCCCTAATACCGACTGATGCAATGATAAACTAAAGTCCTAATGTTGAATGATTGGATGATTTAAAATGTGTTACAATCCTATTCAAATATTGGTTGATCAACCCCTAGCATGTTTGACTTAAAGAGATCTGTTAAGTGGATATAATGGGAACGATTTTTGTCAAGCACGACCAAGCATGTGGATACTCACTTGATCAGAGTGTTCCGGGTTTTTTAACCCATTGAGCCAACGTCCGAACTGTATTTCATTCCAAGGAATTTCAACCTCAAGGATAAGTCTAGCACCGGATTCATATTGTCTCATACCTTCCCACACTCCCGGATGGGTATATAAGGTATGATAGTGATCACAGCCAGTTCTTCACCTACTATTTTAACCCGATGTAGAACTCCTGCGATAATATCGGAGGTCAACCGATGTAGAGCGTTGTTATGTATCCGATCTCGTTAATTTAAAATAGTTTTGCATGATTAAAAAGATGCAATAAATCCTAAGGATCAAAATTACAATAGCCGTAAACCCGAGAAACAAACATAGGATGACCACCTGTATAAGAGCGTAGCAAACAATCTTAACCCGAACGCAAGCAGCGACTCAGTCACACCATCTAAACTTAGAAGAAACAGCAAGTTAACCCTCACAACGATAAATCAACATCAGTCTCTAGAAGACCGAAACCAAAGAAAAGAAATGCAGCTACTAGAAGTACCGCACTAACAGCTTCTAGCAAAACCCAACGCCAAATGCAAACTATAGTAACCAAGATGCAGAATAACTAACTAAATAGGTTAATAATTATACAGAAAAATAATATGATAACAAACCCTAACTAGATCACATGCATCTCTCTATACAGAGTACTACTCTAATCAACATCTATTAACTGGTAGGGGAATTTAGAAATGAAGGGGAAACTTGCCTGATAATAATCCCGAGTTCGGACTAAACCAAAATTGAAATTCCAAAACTCAGAATCAACGATACAGCTAACAGAACACAGGACAAGCTAGAACAGACAATCACGACAACAATTTTACAAACAAAACCAGGAAACCAATCAATAAGCCAAACACTAGAAATCAATCCAAAGCCTAATCGGAAGAAAAGAACGGAAAGGAATAGGAAATTACTCACCAAGGATAAGTGCAATAATCACCGTGAAGAATCGGCGAGCAAGGGAACTGATTGGCTACGAATTAGGGAAAGGGGATTGATTTGGGGGAGAGAGAGTGGGAGAGAATTGAGAGAGAGGGGAATAAAATGAAATAACCCCAAAAGGAACAAAACAACTTCATACTCGTTCGAACGAAGATGAAAGTCGTTCGAACGATGAAGGATATCAAGGCAAAAATTCCAGAGAAGTGCCTCTATCGTTCGAACGAAAAAGGTTCGTGCGAATGGACAAAGAAGTTTTCAAAAGGATACAGAAGTCGTTCGAATGGACATAGAAGCCGTTCGAACGACTAGGAGATCTTGGGCCATATTCTAGGAGATCAGTCGACTTGTTTGAACGAAGATTAATCTCGTTCGAACGACTAGTGGAAAATCCCAAAAGATCCCCGAACCACACGAACACCCGAACACAGAACAATCCACACCCAAACACCACAACAACACCACCAACAACACACTAACAACATTAACCCAACCAAGGGTCCCCGAATACAAAACACAACAACCTCCTCCTAAAAACCACTGAACCACCGAAAACACCGAAAAGGAATCTAGCTCCAAACCTGCCCAAAAAGGATTCAAACGGATGCAGAAGGGATAGAAGGAATATACGAAATGAATGCAGATGCTGAAAAGGATAGGAATATACAGAAAAGGAATAATATAATAATATACTAATTAATAAAAATAATAAAAAATACGGGTTACTACAATCTCCCCTCCAAAAAAGAAATTTTGCCCTAAAATTAAATACACACCTCAGTCTGAGAATAACTGCGGATAATGCTCCTTCACATCAGCCTCTAACTCTCAGGTAGCCTCCACTGGTCCATGGTGACTTCACTATACTTTCACAAAAGGAATAACCTTGTTGCGAAGAATCTTCTCCTCGCGATCCAAAATACACACCGGATGCTCTATATACGAGGCATCGTCCTGAACCTCTATGGGTTCCCAGTCAATCGCATGAGTCGGATCCTGCTCATACTTCCTCAGTATGGAATCATGGAATACCTTGTGAACTCGGTCCAACTGCGGCAGCAATGCTAAACGATACGCTAACTCTCCAACTCTGGCCAGAATCTTGAACGGACTAATAAATCTCGGATCTAACTTCCATTTATTGCTGAAACGCATCACGCCCTTCATCGGAGAAACCTTTAGCAAAACGTGATCACCGATCTCAAACTCTAGAGGTCTCCTGCAGATGTCGACATAACTCTTATGTCGACTCTATGTTGTACGTAACCGATCCCTTATAATAGTGACTGCCTTAGTAGTCTCACGAACTAAGTCTGGCCCCAGTAAACTCTGTTTGCCAACCTCTGCCCAACTCAGTGATGATCTGTAAGGTCTACCATATAAAGCCTCATAAGGCATCATCCCAATGTTCGACTGAAAGCTATTGTTATATGTAAACTCTACCCAAGGTAAATACTCATCCCAACTACCTTTGAAGTATAAAACACAAGCCCTCAGCATATCCTCAAGAATCTGGGTCACTCTCTCTGTTTGACCGTCTGTCTGTGGGTGAAATGTTGTGCTAAAATCTAATCGGGTATCCATAGCTCGCTGGAAACTCTTCCAAAAGTGATCGGAAAATTGGGCATCTTGATCTGACACTATAGACACTGGAACCCCATGTAAGCGCACTATCTCTCTCACATATAATCTGCTCAGCTCGTCAACCATCAAAGTCTTGCGAACCGGAATGAAATGTCCTAACTTGGTCAATCGGTCTACAATCACCCAAATAGAATCGTGGTTTGTCTTCGTCTGCGGTAAACCCGAAATAAAGTCCATCGTCTCGTGCTCCCATTTTCACTCTGGAATAGGTAAAGGTTTGAGTTGTCCCGCCAGTTTCTGATGCTCGGCTTTTACCTGTTGGCATGTAAGACACCTAGAAATGAACTCGGCTATCTTTCGCTTCATGTAGTCCTACCAGTAATGCCTCTTGAAGTCCTGATACATCTTGGTACTGCCTAGATGAATAGTATACCTCGAATGGTGAGCCTTGCTCAAAATCTCATGCTTCATCACCTCTGAATCAGGCATGCATAATCTGCACCTGTATCTGATATTGCCATCTGAGCTATCTGTCAAATCTGGTCTGCTAATATCTGAGGCCCAAGACTGCAATCTCGCATCCTGCTACTGAGCCTCTTTAATCTGTGAAATCAATGATGGTTGAACTCTCAAATTTGCAATAAAACCTCCCGTACCCTGTGAACACAAGCTCAACCTAGAATCTGCCACATCACGAAGCATCAGCCACTCGCGAATCATCAGACGTGTAAAAAATCCCCTAGGAAAATGGCTTAAAGCATCAGCCACCACATTCGCCTTCCCTGGGTGATATTGTAAGTCAACATCATAATCATTCTAGAATTCTATCCACCGACGCTGCCTCATATTCAGCTCTTTCTGAGAGAGAAGGTACCGTAAACCCTTGTGATTAGAAATGAGCTCGAACCTCTCTCTGTAAAGATAATGTCGCCAAATCTTTAATGCGTAAGCCACTACTGCCAACTCGAGGTCATGAGTGGGATAGTTCCTCTCGTGCACCTTAAGTTATCTCGAAGCATATGCCACCACCTTCCCCTCTTGCATCAGAACACAACCAAGTCCACTGAGCGAAGTGTCGCTGTAAACCATGTACTTCTGCCCACTGGATGGAACAATAAAGACTGGAGTTGTAGTCAATCTCTTCTTCAACTCTGTGAAAGCTGAATCACATATGTTATCCCTAACGAATCTAACGTCCTTCTGCGTCAAGCGAGTCAATGGAGCTGCAATCTGCGAATAGCCCTCGATGAATCTACGGTAATAATCGACCAATCCCAAAAAGCTGCGAATCTCTGTAACATTAGTTGCCTGAACATAATTTGAATAGGCCACAACCTTTGAAGGATTTACTGCAATTCCATCCTTGGACAAAACATGCCCAAGGAACTTCACCTCTTTCTGCCAAAAGTTACATTCAGGAACTTAGGGAACAACGTGATCTCTCTCAAGGTCTGCAATGCAACTCTCAAGTGCACCCCGTACTCGGCATCGGTCTTCGAGTAGATCAATATGTCATCCACAAACACGATGGAGAACTGGTCTAGAAAAGGTTAGAAAACTCGGTTTATCAAATCCATAAAAGTTGCGGGCGTTTGTCAAACCAAACGGCATAACCCGAAACTCATAGTGTCCATAAGGCGTCCTGAATGTTGTCTTGGAAATATCCACCTCCTTGATCCTCAGCTGATGGTAACCTGATCTGAGATCAATCTTTAAAAAGAACAGCGCTCCCCGAAGCTGGTCAAACAAGTTCTCGATCCTGGGTAAAGGATATTTGTTCTTGATCGTGGCTTTGTTTAACTCGCGGTAATTAATACACAGACGCATCAACCCGTCCTTCTTCTTGGCAAATAATACCGGAGCTCCCCACGGTGAAGTACTCGGCCGAATAAACCTCTGATCCATCAACTCAGAAATTAGATCAAATAATTCCTTCAGCTCAACTGGTACCATACGATACAGAGTCTTCAAAATCGGAGCCGTACCACGTAAAAGAAATATGCCAAAATCTATCTCTCTCGCTGGCAGTAAACCGGGAATCTAATGGAAAATGTCAAAATAGTCACAAACCATCGGAATCGAGCTAACGTCCACACCGGAGGACTCTAACTCTAAGAAGGCCAATAAGTCGTCCCTGACTACGCAGGTTTCGAACTAGCGAACACTAACTGCCTCTCCCCGGGAATACTAAAAGTAGCTGTCTACATAAAACTGTCTAATGTAACTCGATGTGTCGAAAACCAGTCGATACCCTGGATGATGTCAAACTCCAGCATCGGTAGTACTAACAGGACTGCCAATAGAACACAACCCCAGACAACTATCGGGCAATCTCTACAAATATGAGAGATGGACACCGAGGAATCGAGAGGAGTAACCACAAAAATCTCATCAAGCAATAATGAAGAATCAAAACCAATAATGCAGAGGAATGCATATGCTATGAATGAATGTGATGCACCAGAATCGAAAAGAACACGAGCAGGCGAATAAGAAATATAGATCATACCTTCCACCACCGGTGGAGCGGTGTGATCACCTCGCCTCCCTACTGCATACATCCTACCCTGTCCGCGACCCTGACTCTGGCCTAGCTGCGGTCTCTGTACAACCGGATGGCCTGAAACTAACTGTCAACTCTGCCGACCCTAAAATTGTCGTTGTTGAAACTGTTGAGTCTGCTGCAGTCGCGGCTGATAACCAACTGGACTCTAAAACTCTCTTAATGGTGGTTGACCTCTGACTAGTTTAGGACAATGTTGCTAGACAGGCCCCGTCCCCCCGCAGTGCCAACACTGACATGAAGCAAGCTGCGCTCTCTCAAAATACTATCCGCCCACAACTCTAGATGGAGTACCATCAAACCTCTGCCTCTTTGAACCCAAGCTATCATATTGAGTCTGAACCGCCTTGCCCTTATCAGGTCTTTGGTCTTACCTCTGTTGGCCCCTCAAGTCCTTGGACTTACGATCCTCGACATCGTTATGTTCTAAAGCCAAAGCCTTAGAAAAAACCTCTCTATATGTACTAGCAACGGAAGTAATCAAGAACCTCATAAAATATTGACGAAGACCCTTCAGGAAATTCATCTTCCTCTGTTCTTCATCATTAATAATGAACGAAACGTAACAAGAAAGCTGGTTAAATTGCTGATCGTACCTAGCAACGCTCATATCGCCCTGCTCCAAAATATAGAACTCAGAAATACAAGTGTCTCTATAGCTATGAAGGAAGTACTGTTCAAAGAAACGATCCTGGAAGGATGCCCAAAGTATCAGAGTCTCCACTATGGTCCTCCTGGCCGCATCCCACCAATGATATGCCTCGCCCTGAAGTAGATACGTCACAAATATCGCTCACTGATCATCAGGACATTTCATCACGTCCAAAGTCTTCTCAATAGACTTGAACCATGCCTCTGCCTCATAAGGAACCAACGTGCTATAAAAGGTAGGATGTTTGTATCTCTGGAGCTGCTCTAGGTAACTGTGCTCTCTGGCTACTGGGCTCTTAGCCTGCTGAAAGTAAGCTGCAAAACCCTCCATGAACTATTTCATCTCTACTAAAACACCAGAAGCAGCCGTATCTGGTAAAATACCTGCCTGCTTGGGAATCACTGAAGTAGGTGGGGTACCCTGATGAATCTGAACCCCTGATACTATCCCTACACCAACCCCAGCCTCTGAAGCTATCTGCTCGTCCTAAGCGATCAGAACAGATCCCAGACTCTCCTGACTACTCCCTGGTTCACCAGCTACTGCTCCACTGCGTAAACCCTCAAGAGTATCACCACGGGTTCTTGCGTGACCTCCGCCTCAGCCACCTCTAGCCATCTGTATGAATAAAGGAAATACAGCTCAGGAAATGATAAAAGGAATAGGAACTGGAAAAGAATACGATAAAATGAGTAAGTCCAAAAAGAATCAATCCTAACTCCGTCTAAAAAATAACTCGTCATACTATTTGCAAGAACAAAGATAAGGATTAACCTATAGCTCTGATACCAAGTCTGCCACTCCCCAAAATTCAGTAATCGGTAGCTTAACCTTTTACTATATTTGAAGTTGTGCAGGTCGGGGAATCCACTGATTCGCTCCATAAACAACCATGCCAAAGGCAAAATCTAGCTCAGTCATTCACTTTAAGCAATAATCATCAAAGTAAAGAAAGAAAATAACAACACAGAAGCAAATGATATATTACATATCAGACTGAAAATTGTGAACACAATCTCGAATAAAGTACAGTTACACATACTGCGATCACAACAAATAGTTTAAACTAAACAGATCATCAGCGGTAACTGCTCCAAACACAGCTATAGCTCTCAACAACTCTGCCTACTCAACCTCTGAAAGGGGAGAAACAATGTGAGAGTGAGCAAAACCACGGCTCACTGAAACCCAACAAAGCTAAATAACATAATAGTAAACGGGTGCAGATAAAGAGGATAAAGTGAATAAGATAGAGCAAGTTTGAAGTAAATAAATAGAAAAATAAGTTATCAAGATCCAGGCAATAAAGTAATAAGAACATAAGAATAGAATATATATAAGTAACCAGAGTTAGGATAAAGAATTTAAGAGAAGAGGGGGATTGTGACATGAGGGGATGATGCAATGATATGCTAATGATAAGATATGTTGAACTGGGATAATCCCACAATTATCCCTAATGCCGACTTATGCAATGATAAACTAAAATCCTAATGTTGAATGATTGGATGTTTTAAAACGTGTTACAATCCTATTATAATATTGGTTGATCAACCGTTAGCATGTTTGACTTAAAGAGATATATTAAGGGGATACAATGGGAATGATTTTTGTCAAGCTCGACCAAGCTAGTGGATACTCACTTGATCAGAGTGTTCCGGGCTTTTCAACCCACGGAGCCAACGTCCGAACTGTATTTCATTCCAAGGAATTTCAATCTCGAGGATAAGTCTAGCACCGGATTCATACCGTCTCATACCTTCCCACACTCCCGGATAGGTATATAAGGTATGATAGTGTTCACAACCAGTTCTTCACCTACTATTTTAACCCGATGTAGGACTCCTGCGATCCTATCGGAGGTCAATCGATGTAGAACTTTGTTATGTATCCAATATCATTAAGTTAAAAGAGTTCTGCATGATTAAAAAGATGCAACAGATCCCAAGGATCAAAAATATAACAGTCGTAAACCCGGCAAACAAACATAAGATGACCACCTGCATAAGAGCGTGGCAAACAATCCTAACCCGAACGCAAACAGTAACTCAGTCACACCATCTAAACTTAGATGAAGCAGTAACTTAACCATCACAATGATAAATCAACATCAGTCTCTAGAAGACTGAAACCAATGGCAAGAAATACAGCTACTAAAAGTACCACACTAACAGCTTCTAACAAAACCCAACGCCAAATGAAAACTATAGTAGCAAAGTTATAGAATAACTAACTAAATAGGTTAACAATTATACAAAGAAATAATATGATAACAAACCCTAACTAGATCACGTGTATCTCTCTACACATAGTACTACTCTAATAAACATCAATTAACTAGTAGAGGAATTTTGAAATGAAGGAGAAACTCGCCTGATATTAATCCCGAATTCTGATGAAACCAAAACTGAAATTCTAAAATGCAGAATCAGCGATACAACTAACGCAACATAGGACAAGCTACAGCAGACAATCACGATAACAATTTTACAAACCAAACCAGGAAACCAATCAATAAGCCAAACCCTAAAAATCAACCCAAAGCCTAATCGGAAGAAAAGATCGGAAAGGAATAAGAAATTACTCACCAAGGATAAGTGCTATAATCACTGCGAAGAATCGGCGAGCGAGGGAACGGATTGGTTACGAATTTGGGAAAGAGGATTGATTTGGGAGAGAGAGAGTGAGATAGAATTGAGAGAGAGGGGAATGAAATGAAATAACCCCAAATAGAAATAAACAACTGCATACTCGTTCGAGCGAAGATGAAAGTCGTTCAAACGAAGTTAGATATCAAGGCAAAAATTCTAGGGAAGTGCCTCTATCGTTCGAACGAAAAAAGTTTGTGCGAATGGACAAAAAAGTTTTTAAAAGGATACAGAAGTCGTTCGAATGGACACAGAAGTCGTTCAAACGACTAAGGGATCTTGGGCCATATTCTAGGAGATCGGTCGACTCGTTCGAACGAAGATTAATCTCGTTCGAACGACTACTGGAAAATCTCAAAAAATCCCTGAACCACACGAACACCCGAACACAGAACAATCCATACCCAAACACCACCAACAACACACTAACAGCACTAACCCAACCAAGGGTCCCCGAATACAAAACACAACTACCTCCTCCTAATAACCACCGAACCACCAAAAATGCCAAAAAGGAATCTTACTCCAAACCTGCCCAAAAAGAAATCAAACGGATTCAGAAGGGATAGAAGGAATATGCGGAATAAATGCAAATACTGAAAAGGATAGGAATATTCAGAAAGGGAATAATATAATAATATACTAATAAATAATAATAATAATATAAAATACGGGTCACTACACCGCAGACTAGTGGGCAAGTGGCGGTTTCCAATCATGAAATTAAGAATATTCTTCAACAAATGGTAAAACCAAACCGCAAAGATTGGTCAACTCGACTAAACGATGCTCTTTGGGCATATCGTACTGCTTTTAAGACGCCTATTAAAATGACCCCTTACCGACTAGTTTATGGAAAGACGTGTCACCTTTCAGTTGAGTTAGGACATCGTGCCTATTGGGCAATAAAGGCCTTGAATTTTAATATTAGGATGGCCAGTTTATATCATAAGCTTCAACTCAATGAGTTAGAAGAACTACGGAATGATGCATACCAATCAGCAAAGACTTGCAAGGAGCGCATGAAAGCGTTTCACGACATGAACATTTCACAAAAATTATTTGAACCAAACAAAAAGTCTTGTTATATTCTTCTAGGTTGCATTTATTTCCCAGTAAACTACGACCATAATGAATCGGGCCTCTCATTGTTAAAATGGTATATCCACATGGGGCGGTTGAGGTTGAAGAACCGAGCACTGGCAAAATACAAAAAGTGAATGGGCAAAGGCTTAAGCCTTATTATGAACAATTTAGCTACACCAATGAAAACTTAAAACTTTTAGACCCCGTTTATGAGGACTGACATCCTTCTGACCTGGCTCCCACTTAGTTTGAGGGTACCTCATTTCGTCTGGTTGAAGACAGTAAACTTAGTGCTAATTGGGAGACAACCTAAGTTATCTTAGGTACTATATTCTGATTTTATTTCCCATCTTTTAAGGTACTAGTTTGGGGGTGGGGTAAAATCGTTCACGTTTATCATACTTTTTAAAGAAAAGAGGGGTTATTCTGATAATTTATGAGACTCTTTGAAAAATTTCTAAAAACTTAAAAATATTTGATCGTGGACTAATATATTTGATCGTAAAAACCATAAAATTAAACTTTTTTACCAAATATATGCTTAGAAAATGTTAAAGCACTATCCTAAGCTAGATATATTATCCTTTAATTAGAAGAAGTTTCAAGTTGAGTGATATTTATCGAAAAAGTTGCACTTCACGGTAGTGTTGCATTTATTACTTTCGTTAGAATTTTGACCAATCCAAGGGAATCAAATATTTGAGGTAGGAATGATCTACTACAAGGGAAACAACTGCTTAAGAATAAGTCCGGTCCTGAAATAATAAAGTAAGGATTTCTATAAGCCAAAATAGCTCTAAAAAAACTTTCACGATGCAAGGGTACTCGCAAGATTTAGAACTTAAAAAGGAAGAATTATCGCCAAGCTCGAGTATGGTCATGAACTATGTGAAAGGAGAAAGAAAAATGTTAACTTGTGAGAATCCAGAGCCTATGTCACGAAGGGGCACCAAACCCTGGTAACCTAAGCCAAGGAAAGCAAATATCAAAATAAAAAGGCTTATAGTTATTCCCCAAAATTATTAACAAGATTCGAATTGACTAAAGCACTTATCAAACTGACAGCTAGATTTATTTTACGAAATACGAGGCGACTGGATATTAACTCAAGAACCTCTAAAAAAAGTTGTTTGTGCAATTACTATTTTTACTACACTCGAGGGTATTAGAAAAATATTTAAAATCTCATCTAATTATTGGATAATATCTCAAGCTTCAAATAATTTTCCGGGAACTTCTAATTAAATATTTGGGAAAGAAATAAATTTTAAGGACTTTTAATTCTTAAATATTTGTACCATTGTCAAATGTTTACAAGTTGATGAAGTGATCTAAAAATTTTTAAACTACTATAATGCCTTTATTGACTCTTATGGGTATAGTCACTGCAAACCCTCACAAGAAAAAAATCATTCTATAGGGGTAACATATAAGTTTAACGGCTTGATGCATACTCTAAATGCAATCGTCTTAACCACAAAAGAGTTATGCTTTTATTCTTTTCTTTGTTCAAGGACTGGCAAACTTAAAGTTAGGGGGTATTTGATGGGTATGTAAAATGATCGCTTTTCCCCTATGATTTAATATTTATTATCCTTAATTTTATTATTAAACATGACTTATAAAGCAATTTATGCATTTCAAGTCACATGGAGCTCATTTACCAAATATGTGCAAATATCGGAATGTATAGCTCAAAAGATGAACTGTTGGAGAAGGATGTAGAGTTGTCAAGCACAAGGGTCCCCTATGGGGATGTTATATTTTAGAAGATAACTCTTGGAGGTTATATTTTTATGTGCATTCATGGCATAGGTTATAATTTTATATTAAATGTAAGAAACCTCTCCTTCATCGATAAAAGGAAAGGTGATGAACTCATAAGATCATCCAATTTTGAGAAAATCATTCTTGTAGAGTGTAAGAGAGCATTATTGCAGTAACTTGGTGCAAGTCTTGTAAGCATTTGGAGCATTTTATTTTGTAAGTCAATAAAATTCTTCTTTCTGTTTTTAGTTTATGTTCATTTCATTATCATATTATTTAAATTTTATAGTTGTTAATTATAATGGCCAGGTAAGTCTTCACTAGGGGAGAGAAGAGTATATTTTTCTCTAATCCAATATGAGCATATTATCACAAATCCCAAAACTATATCGTCAGAGACATCCATTATCATCTTATTATCTCTTTATGTAGAGATATAGGAAGAGTTTTGTGATTCATAAATGATATAGTAAACTTGTATTAATATTGTATTTTTCTAAGGTATGATCTTAATTAACATTTCATAGTTAGCATTACTTTCATGGAATCTACTTTTAGCACATACTTAGTTCATATGATATATTCTACTTGAGTTATAATTAATCATGGGATTACATCGACAAAAGGTCAAGGTTTGTTATTTCAATTAAGTGGAGAAATTAATGTACGAAACTATGTTGATATTGCATGTAAATGGTGGTGAAATCTGAAGCCCCTAGACCTTTTGTTTTTATTAAATCCATATCATTGATTTTTGCCATTTTATAACCTTAGATTACTAAAACACAAGACCAAAGCTAATTTCTAGTCCCGTTCAAAAGTGAATGGCACTCAATTTTTACCCATACTAAACACCGAATTTCGCTAGGCCAAAAAGTACAAATAATGATACTTTTGGAAGTAGATGTATGACTTGGTTGCTCTGTTGTAACAATATGACTTCCATTAACAGTCGATATTTTAGAACCACCATCGTTTTTTACTTTTCCCATCTTATTTTCGACTCAAAAAAATTGACTCCTCCTCTAGTCGATAAAACCATTCAATTTCGACTTTAGAAACTGTTGTTTTGCATTTTCTCCCTTAGAAACATCATCTCTCCACGATCCTACTAATTCCACCACAAAAATCCTCTTAAATCATACAAAACAAAAATGAAAATTCTCTCTCCCTGAAAGTAAATCTTCCTCTCTCTCTTAAAATCCCTTTCTCTATCACAAAGCTTAATCGAGGTCAAAAGGTTGAAGACTCAAACTCCACTCATCAATCTCAATTTCAAACCAACTCTATCAGACTCCGAAATTGTCATCATCATCAATTGTAAACGACAGTCTCAAAGTCCTGGAGTGGGACAAAGTATGCGATTTTGTTGCGTCTTTCGCCGGGACATCTTTAGGTCGACAAGCAACGAATGTATCTATCTCTCTCTCTCTCAATACTTAAGATTTCTCTCATTTGGTGATTGTAATTGATCCATCTCGCAGGTACAACTATGGTCATTGAATCAGACAGGGGTGAATTTAGGAGGGGGCTAGGGGGTGCCCGGCACCCCTACTTTTTTTTCGAATTTCCTTTAAAAAAAACAAAAAAACAAAAAAAATCCTTAAAATTTAAAGTAGCAGCCACTCCCTGCTATGTTTCGAAATACCCCTTAAAATTTTATCCATGAATGTGGGGGATTGGTAATCTCCGTATAAGGTAATCTCCATTTTATCCATGAATCTCCGTATAAGGTAATGTGGGGGATTGGATAAAATCCTTAAAATTTTCAAAAATGTAGCATTAGGTAATCTCCGTTACATTTTATCCATGAATTTCGAAATCCCCCTTAAAAAAATTTGGGGGCTCCGCCCCTAGAATCAGAGCTTTGTAGAGAGCAAAAAACTCTTAGTGGAAACTAATGTGGTAATGGAAATGCTCAACTATGGTGACAGTGGGGGAATGGACTTCAGTGACATTGATGTCACACTGGTAACAATATTCTTCATTTCATTATATCAAATATCAACTAATTATATGCTCCCTGATCGCATCTTGTCTTTTGAACATTATCCAAATTGTGCATTATCCACATTAATAGCAACATGGCGAATTGGTGACTGTATATGTGGAGGTTATATTAGGATTCAGGGAGCATGTGATTACTTTAGCTGTACTAGTCATCCTGCTGTTAAGGATGAATATACGTTACAAACATCAATGTCACTCTCTCAATATCTGTTGTTTCATTATATCAAATCTGTTGTTAAGGATGCAATATTATGGAGTTTAGCATGTGTTGTTTGCCTTTTTATTTGAGAAAATACATTATTTTACTGATACAAATAATTGTCCGAGAGATTGTATTTTTTAGTTTTCTCGTCTCTTTGACAGCATCAATCAATTCAACTGCTCAAACTGGACATACAAGTGGAGCTAATTGGCGGGAAGAATTTTATCAGAAGGTTGTTTTTTATAATTTTGGTACAATTGGGTTATTTTTTTCTCTTGCTTATTGGTGTGACCAAGATGAGATTTTATGCGCACCATGTGTACTCCCCTATTAAGATATCTGGTGGGGCGGGTACCATGGCTTTACATTAATGGAAATCATTTTCCAGATTTGGAGAAATTGGTTGCGAAACTTTATATACATATTTTCTTATGCACAATGTAGAACAACACCATTGTAGATGTTTTTTTCATCATTATATAAATAAGATTTGTTAATGTTATTTTACAGGTCAAATCTATGAAAGAATTGTAGTTTCCAGAGCTAAGTGACATGCACAATAAGATTTCCATCAAATTCTAGCAAGTAAATTTTTTGGTCTTTTTTACAAATGCGTATTACAAACTCCTCGTACATCATTCTTTACATTCTTTATGCTAATATGTGTATCTTTTGGTGTTCGGCAGAGTGAGAATTTATACGTGCCAAAGAATAAATTGAATGACTGAGAGGATATACATCTATGTTGGAACGGATGATACAATTTGTGCAGATAAAAAAAATCAAATCCCTCTTTCTTACAGAGGGAAAATGATCCAATTTGAGAAGCAAATAGTTGGTTGTCTTACCATCAATCGCCCTAAAAAAACCTTATTCCTTACATCAGCAAAACCAACAACAACAACTTCAGCCACCTAATGGCCACCAGATGAATCTCCAACAGGAAAATCAGATGAACCCCCAGATGCAGCCAACAAACTTGCAAGGAAGTGTGATGAACTCACTGCATACCGGATCGATGATGGAGTCCAGACAAGGAAACACAATGGGATCATTGAGCTCAGGTGGTATGGGATCTCTACAGCAAAATGTTGCTGGTGTATCCCAAGAGATGAATCCTAGCACCTTATCACAAAACAATCTTAGCGTTAATCCCCTTCAGTTAAATTCTAGTAGTCTTCAACATCACCATCTGAAGCAACAACGGAAATAACAATAATTGTTACAAATACTTTCTCTTAATTTATGGGTTTATTTTTTCTTTTCCTTTATTTTGTGTGCGGGTCTTCACTTTTGGTCCCTACTAGATGTCCTTTCCTGACTTTGCTCCTTGTATCCCCATGTTCCTTTTTTGTATGAAATTTAACCTTTATCAGCAACAATTAAAAGAAATAAGTTGTTAGAGAATTTCCATTGGTCACTTTATAATTTCCTTGTTACCTCAGAGGTTCTGAAAGCCCATTCAAAGGGGAGATACTGTAGACTGTACTATTATTAACCAAAGGATGTTGAGTTTTGAGCAAAACAACCCTACAAATACATCAAGGTTACCGTATTTTTTATTTTTGACATATGCCCAGGGGCGGGGCGGATTTAGGTCCCCCCCCCTACAAAAAAAAAAAAAAAAAATCTAAAAAACCTTCTAGTATAGAGCATAAAAATAAATAAATAAATAATTATAATATACTAAGCATATTATTATTGTTGTTTCTCTATTATTATAAAATGCTAGCCTAGTTGGTGAAGTACCAAGGATCTAATCCCATTGACTAGAGTTCAATTCATGTTGCCACCATGTTTATTATTAGTTTTTCTTTTGTTGTTCTAACCAAGAACTTTGTTGTTCTTTTTTAACAAAAATTTCTTGACTAGAGTTCAATTCATGTTAGCCCCGTGTGATTATTGATTTTTTTGTTGCTGGACTAACCAAGAACTTTATTGTTCTCTTTTTTCAAAAATTCATTATTTTTTATAATATTTTGCTAAATTGTTTTATCCAAAAAGTGTGATTATGATTTTATGAAAATGTATGAAATGTGGGGTTATGTCTAATACTTTCCTTACTTCTACTATACGAAAATTTGACCCTCTCGTTGATCAATGTGGAGTTATGTCTAATGCTATAATTAGTATCTTTATAATTTTAAAATTCCAAAAATGTGCCCAATTTTCATACAGTCGCAAAAGATGAAACAACTTTAGCAATGCCATGTGCATCAGCAGTTGCTACAACAACAAAATCAGCAGATGATGATGGTGCAGCAGCAACAACAACAACAACCACTGAAGGCACAATCAAACCAAATCCTACAGATTCATCAAATGAATGAGGACTTAATGGTGAGACAGCAAGGCATGGGGGGTTATAAACCTGGAATGTCTCAACAATAACGCTAAGCTCATCACCATCAGTAGCTAAAAGCCAGTTCCCAGAATCCTATATCCTCTCCTCAACTACCCTAATCTCAATCCCCTTAAATTTCTCAGCACTCTTCCCCACAAATTGACCAACAAAATATGTTATCATCTCTTACAAAAGCTGGAACACCTTTGCAATCAGTGAATTCACCCTTTGTTGTTCCTTCACCTTCAACTCCCTTGGCTCTGTTCCCACTACTAAGGGATCCTGAGAAACAAATATCAAGTGTTTCATCACTCTCAAATGTAGGAAATCTTGGTCAAACACAGGCGATGAGTTCACTAGGTCAACCTCAATCCCTTGCTATTGGCACACCAGGGATATATGCCTCCCCCTTGCTTGCGGAGTTCACTAGTTTGGACGGGACTACATCTGCTATGGTATCTGGCAAATCAGCTGCTACGGAGCTACCTATAGATTTCTTGCTTAAAGCGGTAAGTGGATTTAACTTGCATTTTTTTGCTTGTTGAGCTTATATATTGCCACACATCTGCGTATAAAATATATGGCAGCCCTATATAATACATTTGAAGCTAGGTAACTGTGGCATTTCACTTAATAAAAATAAAACGTGTTCGACACCCCGGTACTTGGACACTCAGATACACGTGTCCAACGTTATTTACAAGGTACTTTTATATATTTTGCCATTTTCGATACTCTGTACCACACCGACACCCGTATCCGTGTCGTTGTTACCTAGATTTGAAGATACTTGTCTTACTTTTTTTGGGGTTCTCTGAACTCTCAATACGTATATTCCACATATAATGTACTTGAATTTACTAAGTGATGAATTTTTACCATGTCTTTCACTTATCCTACTCAAAAAGAATATCACACAGTTTTGTGATTTGAAGATCTTTGAAGAAATTTGCAATTCTCTTTCATCAACGGTATTGCTAGCATAAAAATCACCAAAAATACCATGGGTTCACATTTGTGTATAGTCATAAATTAAAATATATGCTCAGTTAGATGAGGATACCCTCTTACCACGAGGTAAGGGATACTCCCTTGTATCAGTTTGATAAGTTCAGAAAGAAGGGATGGTCTATTGGGATATAATGGTTAAAGTAAGAAGATTGCTCAATCTAACGAAACGATGATAGATTAACTATTTTATTCTATTTGGAGTATATCGTAATGTACTAATATGTTGAGTATATCGTAATGTATTTGTATATTGTTCGACCATTCCCATGTATTTTATCTGTTGAAGGAAAAACTATATTGGCCTATACTGAGGATTTATCTTAATCTGGGTTGAAAGATATATTCATTGGATTAGTGACGCCTTTAATATATTTTTCCTTGGGGACATGCAAGGTATATTTCTGCTGAGTTTTAGTAAGTTAAAATGGTAAATGCATGACCAATATGATGTTATACTTTTTTCCCCAGGTAAAATCTATGTCAACTACATTAGGAACCGCTGTAAGTGATATCCAGTCATTTATCAGTTTGAGTGATCGAATAGCAGGATCCACACCTGGTAATGGGTCTAGAGCTGCCATTGGAGAGGATCTGGTAGCTGTGACAAAGTCTCGTATGCAATTAAAGAATGTTAGCACCCACAATGGGAACTCTGCAACAAAGAAAATGAGGCGTGACACGAGTGCGATGCCTTTGAATGCCGCTTCATCAGCTGGAAGTGTTGATGGTCTTGAGGCACTTGATTCAGAGTTAACAGTGACTTCTATGATGGAGAGGCCCAAAATCGAGGTATGTATTTTCTTGCAGTGTCATTTCTGTACTTAGAAACTCCTGCCGAGCATAGTTTCTTTCTTATTGCAAAGTTGTACAAATTTGTGGATGTCATTACTCAATTCTTGTGATCTCCTCTCTCTCTCCCCCCCCCCCCCTAAAAGAAACACACACTCTTGTTGTCTTCGATTGATAGGCGAAACGGGGTTTTCTAAAAGTCCAAACATCTAATAAAACAAAAAGCAAAGAAGGAAGAAAAAAAATATCTGAAGCAAAAAAACATTGAAACAAGAAAATAAACTATCGCATAATAATTGAAGAACCTGGAAACCCATATCCGTGAAAAACTTAATTAATGACTTAGTTTTGGTAGAAAAACTGTAAGCTATATTTGTTTAGTTTATGTTATGAATCCTATTACAAAGAAAAATGATCAGCTTATACAACTAGAAACAAAATTTGGATTCCTTATATTTAAATTGTAAGTCATCTTTTAACATAGACACAAAGGAATATAGTACAACTTTTCCCCCTTAATAATATAACCCATAATTGCTATTATTATGCACATTGTATTTTCATGCATCTTTATTGATAGAACTATAAGCTCTAAATGGCAAGAGCTCTCATGAACTTGAGACAATGATGGTTTAAATCCATCTAGTTCTAATTGTAAAAGTATAAGAAAGACTCTTTAAGTAAACTAATATAATTTAATAAAATTTTGAAATTTATAATTGCGAGAAGCGACTAAAATCATCGTCAATAATTGTGTTTGAAACGTTGACATTTTTGCGTGAGAGATAGCACGAATAGTTTGTATGTTGAATTCTTTTAGAATTACGACAAATTAGGCAATTTTGGCATCATAAAATTGCGACGCATAAAACAACGGATAAATAAATTGAAAAATGGAACAAATACGGCGATAATAACGACTGATACTTGGGTATATATTTGGCGATGCATAAAATGACTCATAAATGTGTCGCAATTTTAACTAAAAATGACAGATATTAGGACGTGGTTTACAGTGGTAATATTACAACGCATTTCAAGTCGAAAACATAAAACTACTACAAAAAGAACGACGCTTTTTTCAACTAAAATGGAAGTCACTTTAGCAAAATAACGACTGACGTGCCCCATCATTTCTTACTTATTTTGGCCTAGTGTTTTGACCGTTATCAGTTCCCGTTAAGAACTCCTTTCATTATCAAAGAAGACTTCCAATAAACTTTCATTACTCCACCTTGCCCCGAGTAATTGTAGCCCTCATTATCTAAGTTGGAAAGGGAAATTAGATTATGAGTCATACTCGGCACATGTCGAACATCATGAAGAACTACGATGCGTCCATTGAACATCCTCACACAAATATTACCATCTCCCAAAATTGACCTTCGAGAACCATCGCTCGTCGACACAAACTTGCTACCCTCACACCTTGTATATTTGTCAAACCATGCCTTGTGTTCACATCATGCAATGTAGCCCAACTATCAAATACCCATCCTCTATCGTGGTGAGGACCATCATGGCCACCACAAGGAGTAACTCATCACCATCATCACCAGTAATTGTTGCCAGTTTGTTAGTGTCACCTTCGGAGTCCTTTGTCGAACTTGCTCATTTACCTTTCCAAGCTTTGTAATCCGATCTATAATGACCCAATTGACCACAACCCTAACAAGTTCCTTTTCTAAACTTATTAAAGCTTCTCTTCCTACTAGCCCCCATCACCACAGAGGATTCGCTACCCTTAAGCTTTTCCCCTTAGAAAGAAGCATATTTGTAACCTCTTCAAAAATTAAAGTTTCCTTCCCTTACATCAGCGTAGGTTAAAGATGCTTGAAGGTAGAAGGAAGAGACCATATGAGTTGAAGCGCCTCATCTTTATCCTAAAGTTTAACTCTGATCGATTCTAATTCTGAAACGATCCCATTCAAAGAACTTAGGTGATCACCAACACTCGTACTCTCATTCATCCGAAGCGTATAAAGCCGTTCTGTGAGGTATAAGCGATTTAAAATACTTTCATTTTGTACAAACTTTTAAGCTTTTCTCAAAGACCCTTTGCGGTCTTCCCTCCAGCTACGTTTGCCAAAATGTTTTTAGCAAGACAAAGGAAAATCCCGCTCGCAACCCTTGAATCTAGATCTTCCTAGTCTTCTTCATCGTCGTTCACTTTCTGGGCCGTTATACCTTCAATCAGAGTTTTAAGTATAGGCTGCCCTTTCAGTGCCTTGTGTAACCCACCTTGAATCAAGATATCTTAGACTTGTATTTGCCACAATCCAAAATTAATCTTACTATCGAAATTCTCCACATCAAATTTGATCGCGTTAGAGTACTTAGATCTTCCCATCTTACTTCTCTATTGCCCTAAACCTCGCTCTGATACCAATTGTTAAGAAACAAAGGAGGCAAATCACAACATGGAAGCATGATATGATTAAGCAAGAAGTGAAGATTTAGCTCTACTCACAAAGAATTTAATCAAAGCAATAAACACATGCACAAAGTTTAAATTTAGGTGGAAACCCAAAAGGATCAAAACCACCCCCGACAAGTACGACGAATCTATAATCAAATTAGGGTTACAAGAAGTACTAGGGATCACTCAACCTCACCTCTACCCTTACAAATAATCCTCAACAAGAAACCCTAGAAAGAAAACCCAAGAAATCTTTCGAGAGTAAAACCCTTGATTTCTCCATTTTCTCTATCTAGATATTTTTTCTCTAAGAGGCTATGAACTTAATCCATCATAGTCTAACAAAGCCCTAGCTTTATGGACTCTCCATTACGTTATCAGCAAAGTACATATCACGATGTACTTTGAACGACCCAAAAATGATCTCACAGAACCAGCCTGCGCAGTTTATATTTAAACGACTTTCAGTATCGTTCGAATGACTTTGACGGAACCAAGTTTCCAGCCTAGAAACAAGCTTTTCGTTCGAACTACTTTAGGTCTCATTCGAACGACTTTGGTTTCATATCTTAACAACTGTTGTTTTTGAGCCGTAACCTAACAATCTTCACCTCGGCGAAAAATATGTTTCCTCTGCTGCATTATTCGTGCTTCCTTGTCACGTTGCCCCTATGGGAAACTTCTCAATTAAGATAATTACACGAGTCTAGGTTTTTTCTAGACCCGCCAATCAGAACCCACTTTCTAATTATATTTGTAGACCGTGCCATTGCTCCATCTTAAAACTAAATTCCCCTTTCGAGAAATCTTCATAGCTCTATCGGTACATGCAGTATTTACATCTCCACCCACTGATTTACCAACCAATGCATGCAAGTTCCCGCTAAGAACTCTTTTCATGATCAAAGAAGACTTCAAATAAACATTCATTGCTCCACCATGCCCTGAGTAATTGTAACCCTCATTATCTAATTTGGAAAGTAAAATTAAATTATGAGCCATACTCTGCACATGTAGAACATCATGAAGAACTATGATGCGTCCATCGAACATCGTCACTCCATCTTACTACAAAACTTATCAGGAATTTAATACAACTTCTTGCATGCAAATATCTAATACTAGAGATTTTAAGAATAAGGTCTAAAGTTATCCCTCAATGGGATATCTGGGTTTTGATATGAAAGAGATTTGCTTCAACCCTTCTTATTTCTTCCATCACATGAGAATTGAATTTTAACCTAGTTGCTTCACCATCCCATATTTTAACCTATTTATCCCTGCCTTACCTAACCTTTCTTCCCTCCTTCATTAACTTCCATCATGCTGCTCAGAGAAGTCTACCCTTCGCTTGTAATTAAACTTGACATGCCTTCTAGGAAACTGACCTGCTTAGTCTTCTCTGCTTGCATCACCCACCAATCATAATCATCTAGTTGCATTCAAATGTTACCTACCTGCTTAAGTACTAATGCCAGATGATCCAGGTACTTTTGGTATGATTGGAACCAGAACTTATTCAAATCATTTAGGCTTTGTACAGATTAGGGTTTTTATGAAGGAGATGGGAATGGGTTCTCCTTAGTTTGTAGTTGTGGTTAATTTCTAACAAGAGATGTTTATGATGTTATGCTTCATTTGGCTTTCACATTTAGGTTGAGGTGTGTACTTATTTGAGTCCAGACTTGCTGATATT
This sequence comes from Kingdonia uniflora, assembly GCA_014058105.1. NCBI lineage: Eukaryota > Viridiplantae > Streptophyta > Magnoliopsida > Ranunculales > Circaeasteraceae > Kingdonia > Kingdonia uniflora. Next base: position 4,213,720 of record JACGCM010000622.1, read on the forward strand.
TTAACTTGGTTAGTTATCTTGTATATCATTTACTATAGTTGGGCAGTCATGGAGATTTATAAGATTATGTGTTATCCATCAACGACTTCGCTTAGACTAGAATTGGTTGCACATCACTAAGGCGAGTTTTCTCCTTTAATATCTAAGCTTTTATATTAATTAGCAATGTTAATAGTATGCACTATATACAATTTACTGATGTTTGATCAATCACAAGGTTGAAAACCATGGGTTATTTTTTACCATTATGATTAGTAAATTAGAGTAACTTTTGTTTAAGATAACCTAGATGGTCAAATGGTGACACGTGGGTTAGCCACTATTTAATAGAATATATTTCATAGATTACAGTTAACATTAACATGTTATAGGTATGATGTTAATTTAGTTATGTGACATGATAATGGGATTAGGCATTGTCTATTTGGGTTTGTCTACGTTATCCTCGTGGCCTCGTCCTTGGATATATAGCTATAGTTATAGTTATAGTTTAGTCTCCAATGATAATGGGATTAGGCATTGTCTATTCGGGCTTGTCTACGTTATCCTGGCTTTGTCCTTGAATATATAGTTATAGTTATAGTTAAATCACCAATAACGATAGAATAACAACATGTTTCCAACAAGTAGTCAACAAATATTTCCTTAGCTTGGTCGAGCTTGAAAAAAATCGAACCCATTATATCCAATAACGATCTCGTTAAATGTCTAAGACTTACGTTGGCGGTTGATCAACCAAATCATAATTATGACTATTATTTTTAACGCCTCTCATTAACTCGAAGTGTAGTTTATAGTATTATTATTCCTTTGCATCTGACTTTTTAGTTTAATAGATTTATTAGGTTTGTTATAGATCTTGATTTGGCATATTCATCATCATTAGTATATAGCATTTTATCACCTGCAAAATTCTTATATCTTACTTATGTTATTTGTAATAGCGTGTTTTCTGGGAGGATAATCTTGGCCAATACTTTTAGTAAAGATGAGGAGATAACCAGTTCAAACTAATATGATTTTATGTGGAAACTCAGTAAAGGCTTAGAAAAATCACGACCTCAATGACGATTTTGATGTAAAATCCAATAGGTTGCTAGTTATTACAATTTGTGGTTTGACAGTAAAGTAAGAAATGATGAATAGTAAAGTTGCGGATCTCAATAATCTATTCTCTGCCTGTATTTATAGTAGATACAGGCAATTTACAAAAAGAAAAACAGTTTCCCATTTTGGGGGAGTGGGCAAACTTTGTAGATCTGTAACGGCTCTTTCTTGACCAAGCACAACGGTTACTTTCAGTAGGTCGATGACTTGTGGCATCTTCTCGAATGTTGGGCTATCTTTGCTTATGTTACGCAGGATTATCCTTGCATAACATGGGAAATATGTTACTACAATTTCCTCATTCTTGACATAAGTACTTGTGGTTGTGTCGAGAATAAATTGAAAGCTGAAGAGGTTGTCGAATGTTACACAAGTCTTTATTTTATCATTTCGAGGTTAAAGTCAAGTGAACCTGGTCATGTTTTTCCTGAGGAGCATTTAACACAGGACATTGGACTGTGTAGCTGGAAGGTGAGGTTATAAATAGATGGTAAAAGGAGGATTTGCTTGGTGGTGAATGGTTTGGAAGCTGTGATGGGAAAGATGTCGCTCAGGCGTGTCATAGTAAGTGGTCAAATGGTGCGGTCGGTAATTGTGATGACGATACAGTGGTAAAGCTCGGTGGTAAGTCTCTGTTGTTATTTGATTTTATGCCGGTGGTCATAATGGTTGGGATATTTAAAGAAGGTGGAGGTAGAGAGCATTTACACGCAGTGTATCCATTGGAACTAATGTCAGTTGTTGTTGTAGAAGGCTGTGGAGGTCATTAAGTATTCGGAGAAGCGGGCACTGCCCATATTGAAGATGATAATGCGAAGGCTGGTTTGCCGTCCTGTGGAACTTATCGATCCAAAGAACTTCTTATAATTTTTTACTGCCATAGTTCTATACAGGCAGCTCTATTTAGAAGTTCCCTGACCTGAGATTCATTAAGTTTCTTAGGATATCGTTACCCTTTTTGCCAGAGCTAATGTCAAATTCTGGTAAAAAAAACACGTAGCACTTAGTCTTTCATGTTGAATAACTTATTGAAATGTAGTTGTATGTAATGTAATCGAAGGAGTAAATTGTAGAATGTAAAATGTAACAAATAGTTTATGAATAAACTTTGTTCTTCGATCTTTTCTTGTGTTTATAGTTTTGCAATCTCGAAGTTTGGAATAAACAAGTAATCGAATTTATTTATTGTAGAGGAAGATTGTGTTGAATGTATATGGGTTTCGAGTTTAATATATCTCGAAGTATAGTTTGCTTTGTGCAGGGCCAGGAATGGATTTTGAGGATGATTGATTTGACTCGGATGTGTAAAGTTTCAATGAAAAATAAATATGGGATTGGATTGACGTAGACATTGCTGTACTAGAAGTACCCCGTGTACTTAGAAAAATTGAGATTTTGCGTTTGAGGAAATGGTGAAGACCAGGGCGCAAGTACGTAAGGAGCAGTTCAGTCGCGTTCAAGCAAAGTATTGGGAAATGTTTGGGGGTTACTTTGGAAATCGGTGTATTAATTTTCAAATGGAAGTTCCAGTAGAACCTAATTATGAAGGGATGAGCGAAGCAGAAGTGAAGGATACGAAAGAGGAATTTCAGTTTCATTGTTGACTTGAATTTTTGAGTCCTCCGGAGCAAGTAAGTAGTATGTATACATGTGATAAATTGTTGGTTAGGGAGGAGGATGCCGCTGCTAGTTGGAACTGCTGAAGACATTATGTTTTGTTAAGGCAATGTAATAATCGAATAAGTAATGTACTGTGAAATAGAATGATTTTTGTTTGTCAGAATTTTCTTGTTGATGTTTGTAGGGATAATTTTTTGTCGAATATGTTGTGACTGTGTGATTGAATGAAATGTATTAACGCAATTTTTGCATGTTGGTAATTGAATTATCGAATAAAGTAAAATTTGAATTTTGTGTTGAAGGTCTTCCCGAGAATATGGGGGGATTGTAAAATAAGGTAAAATGTGTGTGGGTTATGAAATAATTTAAATGGCTAGGTGTATTCCTGTGGGTGAAATATTAAAGTATAAGAAAATGGATGTACAACATATTTGTTATAAAATTAGTTGTGCTTTGTTGAGTATGGATATATCAGAGGATATTCAAAGAGATATGGAAGGTTTGGAGCAACAGTGCATGGGTTTATTGGTTTTGAGAAGGCGAAGAATTAAATACTTTGAGAAAATACCAAGAAGGCATTATGCTCGACTAATCGAACGGTCGCGAAGTGGTGCGATGAACAGTCGCGTGGGGTTTATAAATAGTATTGTGGGAGGAGACCGTTCATATTTTAAAAATTCTTCAAGTGCGAATACTCTGTGTTCATCACTTGAATCACTGTCAACGATTGGGAAAGAGAATAACAGTGTATTCAAGGTTAGCGGTTTTGGTTGACTCGCTTGATATTGAATCATTGTAATGGCTTGTAACTGATGACCATATATTATTCATTAATGAAATATATGGGTTTTTATTAAGATTAACAGATGTTATTCCTCGATGGGATAACTAAAAAAGGAAACGATGACCAGATGTTATTCCTCAATGGAATATTTGGGATTTTATTGAGATTATTAGATGCTATTCCTCGATAGGATAACTGAAAAAGAAAATGATGACTAGATGTTATTTCTCAATGGGAAATCTAGGTTTTGATTAAGATGACCAGATGTTTATTCCTCTATGGGATATCTGGGTTTTGATTACCAGATGTTTATTCCTCGATGGGATATCTGGGTTTTAATTTGAATCGATAAAAGATGACATATTTTGTGCGATTAGTAATAATTGTAAGCGAGATCCTGTAATTGGATAGTATTTGTCGAAGAGAGGAATGTCAGTTCGCGATCCATATATGCTAGCATGCATCAATACAAAATGAAAGTAAAGATGGTAAAGATGATTGTGCGATGGTTGTATTGAAAAGTAAGGATAACTTTATTGGAATTAGCCAAAAGCGGTTACAGTTTGTTATCTGTAAAAAAAAAATTAGTTGGGCAGTGTTCCATGGAAATGCGAGCCATACTCTGTCTTTGGTCATCAACAAGTATGTCCCACCATCGGTTTTGTTACTGATAATATATGATCCCTCCCAGTTTTCGGATAACTTTCCAGAATTTTTTGGTCGAGTGTTGTCCTGAATTCGTCGAAGGACAAGGTCGCCAATGCCAAACTTACAAGTTTGAACTTTTTTGTTGTAAACTTTCTTTAGGGTATCGTGGTACCGCCCCAAGTTTTCTATAGCTTTGTCTCAGATTTCCTCAATCCAGTTGAGGTTGCAGAGGAGTCCTAGTTCATTATCTTCATCTGTGACTTTTCTTCGACTACTCGGTAGGTCGAGGTCTGAAGGTACAACTGCTTCAGTATCGAAGGCCATCAAAAGTGGAGTACATACTATGAATGTCCGAGGAGTTGTCTGGTATGCCCATAGGATACTTAGTAGTTCATCAACCCATCTACTTTTTTTCTCGTCGAGGCGCTTGCGTAATCCTGACTTGATGCTCTTGTTAATAGCTTCAGCTTGACCATTTCCTTGCGGGTAGTAAGGTGTCAAAGTTAAGAGTTAAATCTTGTACTTATTAAGGAAAGTGAGGATTTTACAGCTGATAAATTATTTGCCATTGTCAGATCATATCATTTGTAGGCAGCCAAATCTGGTGATTATGTGTTCCCAAAGGAACTTGATAATTTCATTTTCATCGGCATGACATAGAGGAACTGCTTCGACCCATTTTTTGAAGTAGTTTGTGGCTACAAGGACAAATTTTCAGTTTCCCGATACTGGATGGAAAGGTCTGATGACATCGATCCCCCATCTTTTGAATGGCCAGAGGACATTGTTAATGTGCAAGTTAAGTATTGAGATTTTGATGTCTTGAGCGTGGATTTGGCATTTATAGCACTTACGTACAAAATCTTTGCAGTCTTGTCGCATCTTCGGCCAGTATATTCCTTGTGTGAATGCCCGTTGGGCTAATGATCTTCCCAAAATATGAGCTGCACAGATTCCTTCATGAAATTCTTTGATTTTGATTTGAGCCTATTTTTTAGATATGCATTCAATAAGGGGTCTTCCTCCTATGATACGATATAAGAATTTATGTTGAACTGTGAATCTGGGGCATTTAGCTTATAGTGATAGAGCTTCTTCTTTGTTAGTCGGGAGGATGTTTGAGTTAAGGTATGCATAGAAGGGTTTTCTCCAGTCTTCAGCGCCTTCTTCTAGAGTTACAGTGATTTGCATCGTAGACTGGATATCGAGACTAAAATGTTTTATGACCTCGATATCCAAGGTTCTCTTTTCTCTGTCGTCTAGCATGGCAGTGATGTAAGCTTATACGTCAGCGTGGTGATTTTTTGTTCGAGGTAGGTAAGAGATTGTTACTGTTTTAAATTTGTTCATATTTTCTTCGACCAGGGTTGCATAATCAGCCATTTTTCCTGATGTCCAGAATGTTTTGTTGTAATGGTTGGTGACGAGTAAAGAATCAACATAAACTATTATTTCTTCCGCCCCAAGTGCTATTGCGAGATCCAGTCCGTGAAGGATAGCTTCATATTCAGTTTTATTATTTATGGCATAGAACTTTAGTTTAATAGCTTTCTCGATACAATGATGGGAAGGTGTGACAAGGACGATGCCAATTCCTGATCCTCGCGGTCCAGTTGATCTGTTTGTAAAGAGTCATCATCCTGTGCTTCGTGACCATGCGTCTGGTTCTACAATTAAGTCATCCGTAAAGACTTCTTTGAGTTCTTCCCAATCGGGGTCTTCGATTGGAAAATTTTCCAAGAAATCACCAACTGTTTTTCCTTTAACAGATATCTGAGGTTCGAAGGAGATGTCATACTCGCTGAGGAATGCAGACCATTGCTGAACCCGTCGAGATTTCTCTTTCTTAGAAAGTACCAGTTTAAGAGAATATTTGGTAATGATTTTGATCGGATGAGCTTGGAAATATGGTCGAAGTATCTGAGAGCTGTAGACCAAGGTGAGGAGTTGTTTTTCAATTATTGTATATCTTTTCTCAACAGGCATGAGAGTTTTACTGATGATGTAGATTAGTATTTTTACTCCTTCATCTTCCCAAATTAGGACAGAGTTAATGGAATCATTAATTGTCGATAAGTACATTATAAGTATTTCTCCATCGACTAGAGTACCCATTATTTGAGAATGGCCCAAGTATCGTTTAAGATCTTGGAAAGCCAGTTCATAGTCAGGGGTTCAAATGATTTCTTTGAGCTATTTTCTAGAAAGTGAAGTGGGATTTTCATGAAGGAGGTAAAGAAGTTTGCATCGATCAGAGGACTTGGAGATAAACCTGTGAAGAATTGCAATCTTATCAGTAATTTTTTGTACATCATTCTTTGTTCGAGGGGATGGCATTACCATGAGTACTTTGATTTGCGTTGGATCGATTTTGACTCCTCTTTTACTGACCAGGTGTCCCAGATATTTACCAGATGCAACACTGAATTGGTATTTTTCTGGGTTGAGCTTCATTTGGTAGGTTCGAAGGATATCGAAGATGGTTTCGAGGTTGCTGAAATGATCTTCACGCTTCATGTTTTTGAAAAGAATATCATCGATATAGACTTCCATGATTTTTCCTAGATGATCTTTAAACATTTTAGTGACAAGTCGTGGTAAGTGGCCCTTGCATTTTTTAATCTAAGAGGCATCACTGTATAATAGTAGAGACCTCCTTCAGTAACAAAAGTTGTTTTTTCTTGATCTTCTTCGGCGAGTGGAACTTAATTTTATTCGGAGGCTACATCCATCATGGAAAGTAGTTCGTACCTTGCTACAGAATCGAAGAGTTGTGGGATCAATAGGAAAGGAAAGCTATCCTTTGGTGTGAACTTGTTGGGTTCTATGAAGTCAACGCAAACCCTAATTTGCCATTCTTCTTTGGGACTGCCACAATGTTAGAAACCTACTTTAGATATTTTGCTTCTCGAATAAATCTTACACGAAGGAGTTTATCAATTTCTTCATTCACAGCTTTGCGAAGGCGGGGGAGAAAAATTTTGACGTTTCTATACCACTGCTTTGTTGTCCGGAAGGAGGTTCAGTTTGTGGCATACGATTGATGAATCAATGCCAGGCATTTCTTGGAAAAACCATGCAAAGATGTTGACATCTTTCTTAAGGAGCTTAATCATGGTTTCTTTTTCATTAGCGGAGAGCTTAAAGCTAATGAAGGTGTTACGCCCAGGCACATCGAGTTCAATTGAGTCTACTACTTCGGTATCATGCTGCTCGAATATGGGAGGTGTTTCATGTTGTAGTTTGCTATGCTTTCAAGAGTTTTGCTGTGTGAGAGTTGGTGGTGGTATTTTTATACATTTGTGCAACTGCTTGGCTCCCATTAATTTTATAGACTCTGTAATCTGTTGGAAATCACAATGCCAGGTGATAGGGCGAAGGTACTGCTTTGATCAAATGTAGCCAACTTCGTCCTAAAATTCCTAAATATTTGGATTCGGCATCGATGACTACAAATTTAACGAAAGTACTTCCTGATCCCACCTAAACTGGTAGGGTAATCTCTCCTGTGGCCAATTTTTTTAAACCGTTGAAACCTGTGATGGTGATTTTCAAGGCTTTCACTGAGTCTTTGAGTCCCAGGACTTTAATTATTCTTCTGAATAGAATATCTGTGGTACTTCCTGTATCGACGAGAAGCGTGTGTAGGTAATCTTGTCCTACTTTGAGCATTATGACTAGAGGGTCATCATGTGGGTACTTGACATGACTGGTATCGCAATCCTCGAAGGTAATATGATATGGACGCTTTGATTTTCTTGGGCTGGGGAGAAGTTTTTTGCTGATTTGTTTGAGGAAGTCATTTTGCCACAAGACGTAATTCGATCGACTTGTTTTCTTTTCTTTTCTTTTCTTTCTCAATATCAATCATGCAAAGATGGCGAGCTTGCCCTTGGCCTTGTTCTTGATTAGTGTCTTTGTTTTTAGTTTCTTCTTCAATGAACTTTTGAACGTCAATCACATAGTTATGAAGTCTTCCAGCTAATAGAATGCAATAAAAAATTTGAATGAGAAAGTAACAGTTGTCAGTTTCGTGACTATGCATATTGTGATACTGACATAAAGGTTTGTTGGGGATATCAGGAATCGCTTGTGTTGCCCCGATAGAAGTTATCCCCCTTTATCGTCAGTAAGATAGCAGAGAGAGTTGTTGTCATTAGAGCAAAAACTGGGACGGGTCTGTCTGGCCTTCTGTCCCTTCTTTTAGTGCTGCCAGTATTTCTTTCGCATTGTTTAGGTGCTTCAGTTGATTTTTGGGGTTGAGATGTAAATGTTTCACGAGACTGGATGACAGAGGAGTTCTTCATCTTATCTTTATTGGACCGCTATAATTCGATGTAGTTATTAATGACATCAATCATTTTTGTCACCGTTCTAGGCTTGTGCAAGATAAGTTCTTCTTGAACTTTGGAATCGATATGCAGAGCTGAGGTGAATGCTGGAACGACGATCTTGGGATCTGAGTTCCCAATCTTTCGGGTTTCTTATATGAATCTTTTGTAAAAACTCGTTAGTGTTTCCTTCACCTCCTGTTTGCAGAAGAATAAAGAATCCACAATTATCTCTTATTCCTTAGCGTGAGCATAATTGGACTCGAAGAGGCACTGTAACTGGCTGAATGTGGTAATAGAGCCTTCAGGGATCGTTAGTGTTTCCTTCACCCCCTGCTCGTAGAAGAATAAAGAATCCACAATTATCTCTTGTTCCTTAGCGTGAGCATAATTGGACTCGAAAAGGCACTGTAACTGGCTGAATGTGGTAATAGAGCCTTCAGGGATTGTATGGAACCATCTGAGAGGTTCTTCCCTTTAGGCTCATGTTGAGTAGTTTGCATAGCATGTGGTCGAGTTTGGAGTACAATCCAACTGCGATTTTGAAGTGTCGGACGTGGGTGAGTGGGTCAGTGAGGCATGAATACTGAATAAATTTTGGCATGTATTATCTGGTATAGGCAAAACTTTGAGATGAGAAGAAATAGGGTTTGTCTCGATTTTATCAAGGGCAGACCTTCTGCCTGGGATATCAGAGTTTATGGCTTGAATCTTATTATTTAGGTCTTCCAAGGTGATGAACTATGGCAGAGGGATCGGTATGGCTGCAACTTGTGGATCAAAGTCTCTCTGTCCTTCAGATCCCAATCGGTCCCTGATTAATCTTTTCTCTGGTAGTAGGGGAGTTTGGTGACGCGTGCATCAACTTCCTTGAGTTGTCGATGCTGAGGATGTAAGTTCGAAGTGTCAAGAAACCCTATCTGAATTTCTAAATCTGGATCTGGATCGAGAAGTTCGTACTCGTTCCTCTCTTGGATGGTTCTCTCTTTGGGTCGCTCTAGAGCGATGTTCACTTCGGGCATGAGGAGGCAACGTTTGACGGCCGGTAAGCCAATCCTGAGTTCTTCGTAAATTCTCTATTTTTTTCTAATGTGTCTGACTCTGTTAGTCCAAGGCCTTTTTCCTTTCGTCTCTTTCGACTTGAAGAGCCTGAGCGTGAATGTATTGATCTTCCAACCTCTAGACTCGGTCGATTCCATTTGTCTCTGTAATTCGATCACTGCGCTATGCAGATCGACTATTTCTGGTATCGGGTTGATTTCATGGTTCCTCATCGTACTAGAATGGCTTCGAAGATTTATGTTTGTCATCGGATTGTTTCTTAGATTGGAAGTGGAAAAGAAAAGTGTGGTTTTCCCACAAACGGTGCCAATTATAATGGCATTTTTTTTGGGAGGATAATCTTCGCCAATATTTTTAGTAAAGATGAGGAGATAACCAGTTCAAACTAATAAGATTTTACGTAGAAACTCAGTAAAGGCTGAGAAAAACCACGACCTCGAGGAGGATTTTGATATAAAATCCAATATGTTGCTAGTTATTACAATTTGTGGTTTGACAGTAAAGTAAGAAAGGATGAATAGTAAAGTTGTAAATCTCAATAATTTATTCTCTGCCTGTATTTATAGTAGATACAAGCAGTTTACAAAAAGAAAAACAGTTTCCTATTTTGAGGGAGTGGGCGAACTTCGCAGATCTGTAACGGCTCTTTCTTGACCAAGCACAACGGTTACTTTCAATAGGTCAAGGACTTGTGACATCTTCTCGAATACTGGGCTGTCTTCGATTATGTTACGCTAGCTTATCCTTGTCGAACCAGGGAAATATTTTACTACACTATTATCATATTGTTAGTCATTATAATTGTTTAACTATTTTGGGAAGTTTGTGAGCCATGGTTTGCTCACACTCGTAATATAAATATTTCAGATCTTGAAATGTAGCAGTTATGGTTGAGGTGATCCTATTGAAGAGCTAAAGTTGATAGTTTGGCTCTTAGTTATTATGTTGGATCACGGATTAAATGTACTTGTGAGAGTTTAAATTCATGAGATTGTTGTTACATACCTGTTGCGGTTTGTAGAAATTTGAGTATAGTTATAGTTATTTTTGTCTTCTATTGTCGTTTTATTCTTTATTACTCTGACTTATGCACCAAATATTTGCTGGCCCTAACCCTTTATTGGTTTGGTTATTTGTGGGGACCTGTACGTCGTCGAATTTCCATAATTGGTTTAGTTTTCTAATTATTGGAATTTGGGGCGTAACATTGACCATCTCCATTAAAGTTCTCTTCTTCCTCTCCGCAACACCGTTTGATTCCAGTGAATAAGGTGGTGTAAATTCGTGAACTATACTATTGGATTCACATATCCTAGATAGCTCTATCACAGTGTATTCACCCCCCCCCCCCCCCCCCTATCGGATCCAAGGACTTAAATTTTTCGGTTTAACTAATTTTTAATTTTGGCTTTGAATGCCAAAAATATGTCTAAGATTTCATTTTTTTTCCAATGAATACACATAGGCATACTTTGAATAATAATCTACAAAAGTAACAAAATATTTATTTTCTCCATGTGAAACAGTTTCATGCTAATTAAAAACATCTGAATGTACTAATCCCAGCAACTCAAAAGTTTTAGAGTCAGACTTGTGTGGTTTGCAAGTTATTTTACCTTGAACACAAATCTCACACTTGTTAAGTTGATCGAGTTTACAGTTAAATATAAGTCATAAGTTAAACATATTCTTAATAGACTTAAAATTAACATGACCTAGCCTACCACATGCCAAACATAAATAGAATTAACAGAGTAAACAAAAAATAACATCATTGATTAAATTAACTTTGAGCATCCCATTACAAGAATATCCCTTCCCAACGAATACACTGTTCTTGGATAATATGAAACTGTCCGACTCAATCACCATCTTAAATCCTCTTTTGTTGAGAAGATCTCCTGAAATCATATTCTTAGTCATATCGGGCACATGGAGCACATCGATAAGGGTAAGAACCTTTCCTGAAGTGTACTTGAGTTATATAGTTCTGGTGTTAGCAACCTTACTACAAACGTCGTTAGCCATTTTGACTTCTCTGCCATTTTTGTTCTCTTTGTACGTCTTAAACAAGTTACGATATTCTTTACATAGATGGATAGTTTCTCCTGTATCCAGCCACCATCCTTCTTCAACTCCAACCGAGTTGGTTTTAGCCACCATTGCCACGTATTCATTTTCTGCAGTCATGTTAATCTGACCCTTTTGTGATTTCTCGTCTTTCTTCTGAGTCCTACAATCTCGGGCAAAATGACCAGGTTTCTTGTAGTAAAAGCAATCACCCTTAGGCTTCACATTCTTAGAGGATTCCCCCCTAACCAATGGAATCAAACTTTCTCTTTTTGTTTCCATTTTTCTTATGCTTATATATGATTCTTGGAGGATTCCCCTTGAACCATGATTGCCTTGTTTTGTTTAGCCTCTTGATCATTAGTACTCTTCTCATTTACGAGAGTCTTCCTCAATACAGAGATGATGCATGAGGGATTCCAGGGAGTGGTTCTTATCATCATGCTTCAATTTCTTCTTGTAGCAATTCTAGGAGTTGAGAAGTTTCAAAACTATGGCACCAACTTGGAACGTTTCAGAAAGATCAATTTCATCAATCTTAAGATCACTGACAATAAATTGTAGTTCATGTATTTGAGTAGGAACTGACTTATTATCAGTTATCTCGAAATCCATATAATTACTAATTAAAAACTTTTGGTTACTTGCCTCTTCAATGCGGTACTTAGAGTCCAGCGCTGTCCGAAGAGCCTTTGTCGAATTAATCGCCTTATGCGCGCTATTAAGAAATTTTGACAATGCATTCAGAATATGTCCACGACATAGAAAATCGTCATTCTTGCGCTTCTGCCTTTGATCTTGAAGTTCCTGCAGACGTTCGGGCATATCCTCCTTGTCATCTTATGGATCAGATCATCTCCCAATATGTAGGAGAGTTTGAAAGCGGTGAGGAAGAAAAAGACTTTCTCATGCCAACAAGTAAAGTTCTATTCATCGAAGCGATCCAAACGAACAAGGTCTTGGTTCATCACTTGAATGGAATGAGCGAGGGAACCCTCCAGCGTTAAGTCTTTGAATGAAGATATCTCTCAAAACTGTTAGATTATGGGATAAACTTAACGAAGAACAATGTAAAGATCGCTCCAAGGTACGATAGTGATTGTTGTCCTTTAAGAGATGTTTCGCCCCTTCTGGTATTAACCACGAGAACACACTGGGGTGAAACAGAAACCTCTATCTCAGGATACAATGGAGAAACGCTGGATTTGAGTTGTGTACGACTCGATCTAACCAAAAAACACTGTGAGAAAACGATGATCCCAAAGAGAGAGAAAAAACAAGGGATTCGAATGTGTATTTATGATCTTACTGGGTAGGCCGAACCCCGCGAGTTGACCGGGCAGCTCGACCCCCTTCACAACAAACATAATTCGAAGGCAAACAAATATTAGAAAATATCTAACAAGATTCATCCCATCTGAAGAATATTTTTCTACAACACATTGTAACTACTTAAAATGTTAATGTTGATGATGTGACAGTAGAGAAACTCCAGGAAGTTGGAGTAATCACTTGATTATACCCATGTAGGGTGGATTGGCTCAAATTATCCTTCTTTTCTGCCTTAGAGCATCCACAGCAGCTAGGCCCACCCTGAAGTGCCAGGGTGAATTTCAAATCCACCCCCTTTTCCACCCAATTCGTCTCCCAACAGCTAGGTGAATACCTGACGTGGCAAGAGCAAAATTCATCCAATGGTGGATTTTCTACCCTGTGGGTGGATTTGGGGTGAATTCACGCCGCGCGGTTCTGAAGTGCGCGTAGCCATATAACCTTTAAGATTATAACACGTGGCTCCCATCCAATGGCTCTTATTGCGCGTAGTTTTGAACTGCGCGTAGACTTTAATATCATTAGTTACGCGCGGTTCTGAAGTGCGCTGGGAGATTGATGGTTTAGATTGAGACACGTGGACGTATCTGGGACGTACATTTCAAGCGCGTGGTTCAGAAGTGCGTGGGGTGAATTCACCTTGGGGTGGATTGAAAACTGTTGTGGGGTGGATTGAGGTGGATTGGATTCACCTTGAAATTCATCCAATCCACCCTCTTAACTGTGGTGGATGCTCTTAAGTGTGGGTAAGGAGAAAAAATTGTCGGAAGTTGAGGATCCAATTACAAAACACCATCTGGCAACATACCGCACCTACCTCAAATTTCAGAAAAGGCTCATACACACAAAATGTTTGTACCGTAGGCACTCCTCGAATTTCTTCTTCTATTTTTATGACAATTTTCAGTTTTCACCACCAGCACCAGGCATAAAACATCTACTGGAAATATGCATGCAAACCTCATCATCCAAACCAACCCCTGAATGCAACATTCATTTGCAACATGTGAATTCCCCCAAAAAATATAGGTACAGAGTAGATTGAACAAAGTTCCTCTATGTTGTCAAATCAACCACCATAAACCATACTCTCTCCTACCACAACTCCAACAATAGACTTTAGTTACAACCCAAACATGATAAAAGTAGGTTTAGTTATCCTCAAGCTAAAGTTTATCAAAGAGATAGACTCTCCAATTATATTTATGAAGACTCTGTAAGAATATGTATAAATAGAGAAGAACTCACTGATGAATATTATCGAGTGATTTCTCAAAGAGTGGTTTATCTTTACAACACCAACACTAAACCCTAACTCATCATCTCCCGTAGTTGCAACTCCCAAACCACACCAATACAATGGGATCACTAACCGGAATCTTCACCACACTATTCCTAATGTTAGCTCTGTATTGCGGCATCGACCCTTTCAAGCACAGCGGCATCGCGGAGTTTCCTGATTTCGAAGCTATTAAAGTGGAGATGTCGCCATGGTCTGAAATCCCAAAGGAAAAGGATGAGGAAAACTTGTTGCAGAAGTCGGAGATTAAGTTCTTGAATCAGGTACAAGGGCCGGAGAGTATTGCGTTTGATCTGCTCGGGAGGGGGCCGTATACCGGTGTCGCGGATGGGAGGATTGTGTTTTGGGACGGTGAGGAGTGGAGGGATTTTGCTGTTACTTCAAGTATTAGGTGAGTTCAAATTTAGCTATGGAATCATTTAATTGTTTTTAGTTTGTGTAAAGTCTAGTTTATGGTATATTTTAGGAAAAAAATAGTATGATGTGACCCCTTATAACGTCATTAGAGAAAATGTTAGTTTACATGCCCGAAAAGCTTAACATACCCAAAAAGTTGAGCGCTTGTGAGGAATGTGCTAAAAGGGTCCTTTCCGAGCATGGGAATGTTGGGAGTTTAACATTAATGGAGAAAATGGTGGACTCGAAATGTGTTCCGCTTAAGAGTTAGGAAACGTAACTAGCATAAAAAAGCAGTTACAACAAGCAAGATAATGGTGATTTTCGTCCACTTGAGTTCTGGGTGTGTTATTTAATGTCCAGTTGGAATTAATATGTACAGTTGGGACATCTTTGTTAACCCGAAAATGTAGAGCAACTATAGTCGAGGGGCCATTTTGTTTGATAGGAATTGTTGGAAAGTCAAATCAGTAAAGAAACAGGTATCTAACTCAACAACTTCAAACCAAATTCCTTTTAAGGCAATTTTGCTTGCTTAATGCTGCTTACAGTTACAGAGTACTTCAAATCTGTTAGAAATAAAAAGCTATATCTATCAGAAGTCACATCAGGAAGGTAATAATGGATATTTTGAGTAAACAACTAAATTTTGGGCATCTTAATAACTTTTGGCAAGCAAGTTTTGGAGAAACAACTGCAGATGCTTTAAGCGTTTTTGAGCTCCACGACTAGCTATGCTCTTAAGATCATGGTAATGCCTTATATACAATTTCCTTTTTCCTATCTCGAAAATTGAGAAGATTCTGCTTGAAGTACTATTTGTTTACATTACTTGAGCATTTTTTTATTGCAGTCTACTTGTGTGGTAATAAGATAGCACAATTGCATTCAGTGGGATACTTTGTATTCCTCGTCTTTTGTAGATCTAGCCCATAAAGACTTGTAAGTACTAGCTAAACTAAGACGCTATTGTTTTAGTGTACCTAAAATGAACGGATGAACCACCTAAAAGATATTTTGTTATAATGAGCCATGGTTCTTAGATATAAAATGATTTGATGCTCCAATCAACTGCATCTCCTTTCATAGTTAGTTTCTTTAATAACTGCAATATCCATATCTGGAACCATTGGACCAGGCAACATATCTAACTCACCCCCACCTAGTAGTTGTTTAATCGCTTTGATGGCCTTATACGAATCAGGGTAAGTGTCATCATTATTTTCTTGTTAATCCTCAAAACTTATCCAACTGATCCCCAGAAATATACATCAAGACATATTCCAGCTCTTATATTGGCGGTGTCCACTCAATAGTGTTTAATTGAATCCAGATAGTGTCTCGTGGATTTCATTCTCCACACCCAAATGACACTCGCCATTTTAAATTGTTAGCTAAAGTCGTAGGCACTTGTGAAACAGCTATTTTCTCGTCGTCATTGGGCTGGGGTCTCTACATGAGCACACAACTGGAGATCTATTATAACCTAGTAGGTTTGATGAATTATACTAGCTAACCATCATGGGAAGTAATGCCATATTATGACTTCCGATTATATAGAATAAGAAGTTTTGCACACTGCTTCCTTTTTCTTATTGAAAGGTAAGCTGGGGTTAAACGACAACAAAAAAAGATTACATCCTAGGGTATAATGTCCTATTGCCATCATCTTTTATAAGGCTACACAAACCAGCAGGAATGGCATTAGGGGTTATACAAATGTCACCTATTAAATCATAAAAGGTGGACAAGAATTGTGCACAATAGTTTGTTGTTGGAAAATAAAGAGGACTTACACCTCTTCCATTTGTGATATGAGAGCAAAAACCTCCTCGCACAGATTTCTACATTGCTATGGAGGTGCTTTCTTCCTTTCCAACATCTGCACAACATCTACAGTCAGAAACCACATAAAGCTTCTTGACATTATTGTTGATGGCAGTCTGCATTCCTAATCTGATTGCCTCCAGCTCATGATACTCAATAACATTAGGCTGGCAGTTGCCTGCATAGCCTATAATAAAGCTCCCTGCATGGTCTCTTATCAGTCCACCAAAACCCCCAAGAGTTTTATAATTGCCCTTGCAGTTGAGCATATAGTAGTAACCTGTGGGAGGTAACTCCCACTTACATGAGGGTTGAGTAAGATTACGTGAGCTCAGACCCCAATTGTAAAGAAGTTTAGGATCCCTGCAGTTAGCATAAAAGCTAGCAGTGGCTTGTGTTCCCCTTGTTTTAACCTCAGAGATAATCTCTTGCAGAATTGATGGAGGGATGAGCATCTTCTTTTTTTCTTTTTTTTTTAATTTCTAGCTCTCCATACATGGTTAAGCAAAGTGAAGAAGGCTATTTTCAGGAGCTGGGTAGTAGCATCTCCTGATTCCTCTGATTAAAATAAATTGAAAGAAGTCTGAGTTTCATGTAAGAGAAAAATTGATCGGCCATGCTAAGTTTTTTGAGACGAAAACATATTGTTTGACTGCTGATATGTTGATACTCCAATGTCAAGCTCCTTTCCTAAATTCCTTTCAGAAAAAAGAAAAAAAAAAACTTATTTCCTAAATAACATCTTTATATGTTGCTTTCATCCAAAATATAGTAGTGACTGACACTTTTTCTTGTGTGTGTTCTTTGCGTCACACCTTGAACTCAGTTGTTACCTCACTCAAATTGGTGTATATGCATGATGCCTGTACATTATTGTATTTTTTCTTAATCCTCGAAATATCTTTGAAAGACTCCCTCGTTGCATTTGGATATAGTTTAAGACACAGTAGTCTTTTAGGTTTGGACAGATGTTCCAAAACAAAGATGGAAATATTACTGAAGGAAGCTTGTTTCTTTTATTTGCCATATTTTATTAACTCTTTGGTGTACTAGTTAAATTCTTTTTGATATTTCTAATTATACGGTTTCTGGTTCTTTGATGCTTAGGTCAGAGTTGTGTAGCACAAAGCCATCAATTATGAGTTACTTGAAAAATGAGCACATCTGTGGCCGACCATTGGGGATCCGCTTCAACAAGAAAACAGGAGAATTATATATTGCTGACGCATATCTTGGGTTGATGAAGGTGAGTCCTGAAGGTGGGCTGGCAACATCTCTGACAACTGAGGCAGAGGGAGAACCATTAAGGTTCACAAATGATTTAGACTTTGACGATGAAGGGAATGTTTATTTTACAGATAGCAGCACAAAATACCCAAGGAGGTACACGATTTCTTTACTCCTTATATATGTAAATGCAGTTCGTGTTACTTCACTTTTTTATGAGAGACGCCCTAAAATTGGGCTTTATGTTTTCTTATTTATCATATGATTTTGTTCAAAATAAAATTAAAAAAACAGATCCTTTTTTCTCTTGTAATGGCGAGACACCCAGTTTGTTGTTTCATGAAAAACAAAGATAATCAAAATTAGTCCTCATGGTCGAGTATTTAAAAAAATCAATCTGTCTAAATCAATCTGCATTCATGGATATCTATTTTCCTTTGCTCTTTCTCAATCCTCTACTCAATCTGTCTGCAGAAAACTTTCTGAGCTTAATAAATGAAGTAAACTAGATAAATAAAAATATATAATGGAAGAGATATAGATCTCTTTAAAAGAATCTAGAGAGTTGATGAGAGGAAGAAATTTAAAGGAAAAAATGTATGGAGAAAATCTAGAGAGTTGGGCGAGAGTGATAAGAAAATAATATAGATAGTAAAATGGAAACTTGAAAAAAGGAAATCTATAAATAGTATGTATAAATACAATGTTGAAACAGGGGAAGCTGTGATGGGAGATATTCTGGAAGTAGACAATCGAGAATCTATTGAAAGATGCTCTAAAGAGAGTTTAGAGAAAAAGATCTGAATTGTGAGTACTCGATAGATAATATTATTTATACAGAGAGAGACAGAGACATTATGAAGTGAGGAACGGAGAAGGAGAAAATACTGAAAAGGAAGAAAATAAAAAGCGAGGGAGATAAAATGTGAGGAAAAATATTGAGAAAGTTGAAGTATTGATGCGAAGAACATGTACCAAGCTAAGTATTGGAGTCCCAAATGTCTTTCAGTACTTCTATGAAACGGAGCGGCAAACTCTGTATCACTGGAAACAATTGTATTATTATTTTTCGATTATGTTTCGTCATTTCATTTTCTACCATTTGCATGAATAACCATTTCATAGAGAATGGGTTGCCTTCTCCTTCTTTTTCCGCAAACCAAGCACTCCTATCATGTTATATTACACCAAAAAACTTTCATATACCGAGCAGGGACGCAATTCCATTCTTCAAAGAACTTTGTCATGGAAATTATTCGATATATTTCAACGGAATGATTCTAGTTATCAACTAAATAACAACGACACGGATACAGGTGTCAGAAACGGCAGAATTTTGTTAAGTACCCTGCAAATAGTGTTGGACACGTGTGTCAGAGTGTCCAAGTGTCTGAGTGTTGAGGTGTCGAACACGTTTTATTTTATTAAAGTGAAGTGTCCTTGTTACATAGGTTATCAAATAATCTCACTTTTTAGGGGTTAGGCAGATACGTGGGACAGTTTCTAACATCTCATTCAATGACAACCTCTTGTAAAGTAATATTAGCTTGAGTATCTTTGATAGATCGTGGGATAGACCCTGACCCACGAGGCACGTACTTATTTTCGTTTTAGTAGTTACTTTGGTTAATAAATAGGAGGGGAACCTCCTAGAGTAAGTAGTTCTCTAGTTTATAGAAGTTTATATGAGTTTAGGGGAAAACTCTAAAAACCCTAGTTTCAATTTCAGTAAGTCGTTTTGCTTCCGCACTTAGTTTCTAACAATTTGGTACCAGAGCGAGATTTATTCCGTGGGTAAGAGATGATGAATTTTAGTTTTGCGATGTATGCTCAAGCTATTGTGCAAATCGCGGATATTGAGGCATTTATAAGGGAAAGGGGGGGTCGATTGAATTTGACGGAAGAAACTCGAGTATGATCCAACACAAAGAATCAACAGAGAGAGAGGCTCAACAGGTGATTGGTGTTGTGGAGAAGGTGATGTTGCACTACAAAAATTTTCAAGTCCTGTATTTGAGGTTACGACCAATGCATGTTTTACAAGCATTGGTACGACGCTATCTCAGTCGAGACGACCTCTTACTTATTTTAGTGAAAAGTTGTCAGGAGTTCGGTTACTATATTCCACATATGATATTGAGTTGTTTGCAGTTGTTCGATCGCTGCGGCACTGAAGATACTATTTGGTTCACCGAGAGTTCATTATCCATTCAGACCATGATGCACTACGACATATGCACAGCACAAGGTATCTACCGATAGGCACAAAATGGTTCGGGTATCTCCAGAGTTTTCAGTTCCATGTACTACATATCAAAGG
Organism: Kingdonia uniflora; assembly: GCA_014058105.1. Classification (NCBI taxonomy): domain Eukaryota; kingdom Viridiplantae; phylum Streptophyta; class Magnoliopsida; order Ranunculales; family Circaeasteraceae; genus Kingdonia; species Kingdonia uniflora. The sequence continues at coordinate 4,233,744 of JACGCM010000622.1, forward strand.
CAAGGATAATGGGTTCGTCGACTGGATCAGCCGTACAGCTCACTTGTTGGTTACACTTCGCACTTCAGTTTTTGGGTTCGGCAAGTTACGAGAGTTGTATGCAGGAGATGATTTTTTTGGTTAGATTTATACCTCCTGTAAATAAAGGTACGACGTTCTTGGTGATTACTTCTTACAGAATGGTTATCTTTTCAAAGGAACGACGTTATGTATTCTTTCTTCTTCTATGTGAGAGACTCATCTCAGAGGTTCACGCAAGGGGGGTTTAGGGGGACACTTCGAAGTGATCAAGACTATGGCTCTCATGCAGGAGAATACTTCTGGGGCTCGATGCGATGGGATGTCAACACTTTTATACGAAAGTGTTATTCCTGTGCCACGACAAAGGGAAAAGAACAAAATACGAGTCTATATACTCCTTTACCGATACCGACATCCCCTTGGAGAGACATATCGAGAGATATATCGATGGATTTTGTGACAAGGTTACCTAAGGTTAGGGGATTTGATTCCGTTTTTGTGGTGGTTGATAGGTTTTCCAAGATGGCACATTTCATTCCTTGCAGTAAAACAATGAACGCCGCAAACGTCGCTCGCATATTTTTTCTAGAGATCGTTTGCTTACATGGAGTACCACACTCGATCACGTCAGATAGAGATAGGCGATTCACAGGGCATTTTTTGGGCACATTATGGAGGTTACTTCGATGCAAACTTTCGTTTTTCTATAGCTTTCTACCCGTAGACAGATGGCAAACAGAGGTTCTTAGTCGTAGTTTGGGTAATTTGCTGAGATGTATTACATGAGATAGGCCAACAGAGTGGGATTTCGTTTTGTTGCAAGCTGAGTTCGCATTTAATAGCTCTGTTAACAGTTCCACATGAGTATCTCCATTCCAGATTGTGACCGGGTACAATCCTGACACCGTACTTGATTTGGCTCCTATTTCTTAGCTTGTTCCAGGTTCACATAGTGCTACAAAGTTCGCTGAAGCTATTCGGTCTCTCCATACAGACGTGCGACAACATGAGGTAATTTTTTCATCTAGAGGACATTTATGCAGGCGTCAAGGACCGAGTGGATAGACATCGACATGAGGTAATTTTTTCATCAGGAGACCTTGTCATGTTATATATTGAAAAGGAACATCGAACGGGTGTAGCTTCTAAGCTTCTACTACACAAGACGGGGACTTTACTGTTATTTGGAGGTGTGGCGAGAACGGAAATGAGATTGATCTTACAGGCAACCGTTTCGATGTATTAAACGTCAAGTTATTATCACACTATCATGGACAGGGTTCACCGCCATTACCAATATCTCCTATACCAGGTATCCATTATCGAGACGATATAGATGAGATTCTTGATCAGAGGGTTGATGATTTGGGGCGAACAGAGTTCCTTATACGTTGGGTAAAAAAAGGAACGGAAGATAATTCTTGGATTTCGGAAGAGACTTTTGCGAGTTTGGACCCAGTTTTTATGAAGATTTTATAGAGCTACAAAATTCGGGGTCGAATTCTTCTTAGAGGGGGAGAGTTGATAGATCGTGGGATAGACCGTGACTCACGAGGCACGTACTTATTTCCGTTTTAGTAGTTACTTTGGTTAATAAATAGGAGATAAATCTCCTAGAGTAAGTAGTTCTCTAGTTTATAGTTATAGAAGTTTATGTGAGTTTAGGGGAAAACTCTAAAAACCCTAGTTTCAATTTCGGTAAAGCGTTTTGCTTCCGTACTTAGTTTCTAACAATCTTAAAACTTAATATTTGGAATGACCACCTTCGACCTATTGAGTAGACGCAATCACCTTGTCAAATAAAAGTGCAGTTTTCACTATGCTGCACCTAACAGAGGATGGCGTCTATTTTTTTTTCTGTATCTTTTGAAACACTATTTGGTCTAGATTCTGTTATTTATTGAGGAGTTGGTGGATTAAGAGGACTGAATTATTTGTCTATTTAATCGGCTGAAATGTTTTAACACTGTATTTTACTTTATGACTGAACTATTTGGCTATTCAACAGTTGAAATGTTCTAATGCTGTATTTTACTCTAGGCACTTCATCCAGCTTGTGTTCTCTGGAGATGATAGTGGGAGGCTTCTGAAATACAATCCAATCACAAAGGAAACCACTGTCCTAGTTCGAAATCTCCAATTCCCTAACGGAGTGTCCATGAGCAAAGACAAGTCATTTTTTGTCTTCTGTGAAGGATCCCTCGGCAGGTAAATCCTCTTTACTCTATAAAAAAAATACTCTTGCTCTCCAAAAGTTTCAGCAACATCACAATCCATACTTGTATGCAATTCATACTTGTTATGATATAGGTTGAGGAGGTACTGGTTGAAAGGAGAGAAAGCAGGGACCTCTGAGGTATTTGCGATGCTGCCTGGATTCCCAGACAACGTGAGAACAAACGAGAGGGGTGAATTCTGGGTGGCAATCCATTGCCGTCGCTCGATGTATTCATATATATGCGGACTTTACCCCCGATTGAGGACATTCATACTTAAGCTACCCATTTCAGCCAAGATTCATTACCTCATAAACATTGGTTTCCGCCTCCATGCGATGGTTATCAAATACAGCCCAGATGGTGAAGTCTTACAGGTATTGGAGGACAGTCAAGGAAAGGTTGCCAAAGTAGTTAGCGAGGTTGAGGAGAAGGATGGAAAGCTGTGGATGGGGAGTGTGCTTATGCCATTTATCGCAGTATATCAGTTGGAATGAAGTATTTAGATGATCATTAGCTTGCTTGTGTGTTTTTCAGTGAGCGTAAGTAAAATGTATTTTCTTTATATTTAAGTAGAAGTATCCGTTGGCAGTGTAATCAAATATCTTATTATTTTTCTTACACGTAGGTGAATTTCTGTAGACTTGGCACATGTTTGTTAATACCAACTTAGTCGAAGATCGATTATCTTTAGGACATAATACATAACTATAACGCAAATTAGATTAAAATAAAATCGACAGAAAAGGCAAACGTAACCCTTTGTATCAGAACATGTAGGGAAACAAATTTAGACAACGGTGTTATAACGAGAAAGAAAATACATAGGAAATTATTAGGTTTGAACTATGAACGTTGATCAGTACTACTACCGGATATTGATCACAAAACATAGTCTTGATTCTACTCTAAATGACCAAACAACTACAGTATGCGTCACTGGTTTCATCTTGTTTGCGGTCACGATTTCATTCCACCCGTTCACCAATGCATATTGATCTACGCTCGGCCAATATCTCAAGTCTAGCATCCGTGATTCACCGTTAGGATCCACAACCCGAACTTCCAACGTCGTGGGTGTACCGCCTTTCATGATTTTCAGATAATGTGTTTCTTGTTTTGTCAAGAAACTCGCTAAACCACCTTTCTTTGTAAGGAAAAGACGGCCTTGAGTTGGACTCAGATCAGTGACTGTTAGTTGTTTCTCCAAAACACGCGAAACTTCAGTCCCTACCATATCATTAATCACACTCGCTAAATGCTCCGGGATCTCTCGTATCTGGTTTTGAATCGCTATCGGTTCTTGTTGTTGTTGTGGTGGTGGTGGTGGTGATGGGTGTGTGATTTTCACCCTATTAGTCCTGGGTTTCTTCACCGTGACGATCTGTTTCAGCAACGGTTCGAGTTTCTTTGACCTCTCAGCAATCATACGATCTTTATTAACTTCACTCATTGTCTTCCATCCCGGGGTACTAAATATCGCCCTTGCTTCAGTGTCCGCAGCATGCCATAGTTTTTCCATTGCTTCAGAGAAAGCGGGAGAGCAGTAGTTGTGGGAGATGGTGATAGAAGAAGAGGGAGCTTGTATTTATTGTCAGGGTTTCCTAATTGGAAAGCAATTAGTAGTTCTTTTAACCTTAATTCGAAACTATTTAGGAAACTTGGTGAACAAGTTTTCTACGATTTCCTGAAAACCCTTACCGCTGAAGAATCGAGGCAGTTTGATCTGATGGAGAGATTGGTTGATGAAATATTGGGAAGGGATTCGTGATTCCAGTGAGAGTATGGAAAAATATGGTTGCGAACCTCACAATATGGTTTATAAGATGATTGTGTCTGCTCTGTGTAGTGCAAGAAAATATGCAGAGTTTGACAATGCGCCTAAAATTTGTAAAAGACTGTCAGGCAGGAAACTCGTACTTAAACTGCCCGAAAACTACAGTTTTTCTTGCAGTTAGTTTCATCTCAAAAACTAGAAAACCTAAAAAATTTAACGAAACTTATCAAAATAAGAAACATGGTTAAAACTAAACACCGGGTTAAACTCCCTGGATTAGATAAAGAGAAATAATAACCTCTAGTACATCTCGAAAAGCTAAAATGTTAAGTCGTTTTAGGCACCCAACATCCACTCAGGCAGTAACAGATGCATATAATATTAGTTTACAGGGAGGCGTAACCGTCCTCCATATCGAACATCATCCAAATCTCATTAACTCGGTTCTCAAACTCAAACGGTGAATTATACTGTGCAACGATGTACGGGGATGTGGGGTCTGCAACACGGCTTTTCTCAATAAAATCAGACCACTTAGACCCCAAAAGACTATCGTGCAATGCTAATGCTTGTTCACCCGCATCTGAATCCTTTACGAACCCACTGAATTGTCTCACTGCTGCATACTTGGTTCCCCATTTCTGGGCATGTAGTCCTTGCGCTGGAGGTGTGTCAGCTTGATTCTCTTTAGGGACGTAGAAGCTAACAATGAATGAGGATGCACATACGGGTCCATCACTAGGGGCAATTTGTACAATGACTGGAGCAGTCATCTCTATTTTTTTGGCATATTTGTTTTTCCCCTGAATGTAGTCGAATAACCTGTGGGATGAGCCAATGCCAAATGATGCGAAAATGAGATATTATATAGTCAAGTATGTCTTACCATTGAATTATATATCTAAAGGCGTATATCTAACGAAGATATATGCCTTACTTTATAACGGTTACCATTGGATTAGCTAAGCTTTACTTTCATACATGAATCTAACGGTTGGCATATGTCTAAAAACGGAGCCTATTTATAATAACGATATAAGAACGAATGAGACACTTACTGAAGAAAGCCTGATCTTGTGGCATCGACCAAAGAGATATCTACTATGGGACTAGTAGACATCCAAACCGTGGAATTATATCGACGAATCTCAAACCCATTGCCAACATGGACTAAATCATAACTTGGGCACTCTATTCGGGTGCATGATGTTGGAGAGAATTCGACGTTGCCGCCATTTTGCGACCAGTTGGTGAAGTTTGTGAGAAGATTGAAGAGAACTGAGAGCTTGAAGAGACTAGGAGCCATTGATTACTGCTTGGTGGTAGAGAATGAAGTGAGTTGAAAATGTTTAAGAGTGTTTACAATAGTGGTTGATATGGTTCCACCAAGGGGTGATGAGAATGTTATCTTTGTGAAGTGTGAGCCATTCAATAACCAAAATACCGTAGACGATCTCCAGAAGTGCTCTAGTTTGGAGCTCGTGGTTGAGCTGAGAAGCTTTACTTAAGCTTTTTCTCCTCCAAAAGTGCTTGAGTTGAGAGCTATATGTCAGATTTAGAACTTATCAGAAAAGCTCCAAGCTCTCATAACGAGCATAGAGTTTGTCTAAAAGTTGAACAAGGCGCACATAATTGTTATACTGACACATGTAAAATTAAGTGAGGCGCCTAACATTTTAACATTTATTCATCTCTCTTGTTCTGTCTCTACCTCTCTTCTGAATATTGTTCGTGTAGAGACCTATCCCGCGATCTAGTCCAAACTCGAACTACTTCAATATCAGACTCACGCATTACACACGTGACATGTACAGTCAGCATTGCCACCTAGACCACGAACTGATTAAGAGCATCGATCGAGCACTACAGCAAAATATGAACAAGTCAAAGACACCTGTCTCCCACGAACTAAACAGTTACATTTTCAACTACTGCAGGGACCTATCCCTCAACCTAACTCAATTCGAACTACCTCCATATCAAACTCATGCATTTTCCACGTGACATGAACAGTCAACAGTGCCACCTATCCCACGAACTAATAAAGAACATGAATCGAGCACAACAAAAGAGCATAAACAAGTCAAAGACACCTGTCTCCCACGAACTCAACAGTTATTCAGTCAACCACCACTTACCTCATTATTCAGAAAACTTGCTTCATCACGATAATGAGCTGCGGGTAAAGCCTATATAAAGAAAAAAGTGTCAGAGGTGACATGGACCCAAAAAAAGATACGAAAAACTACTAAGAAAACTAGAATTTTTATATTCTAAACACAAAAACTTCTTATTCACAAAATCAAGTATTTCTAGTTCGAGAGATCACAGATATCAGCCTCAAGCAATAAAAGTTATTGTTACTAAAACTCTCAACTCGAGGTCATGGTTTTTTACCTATTCAAAGGTTTTCTACGCTAAGTCACATGTGTTATTTCTCACTTTATATTAGTATTTTATCACAGGTATATTGGTGTAAGAGCTAATTCCGAGCTATTTCGAGCTACGAGATTAAGCCATTACATTTGGCACAGTTTGTGGAAAAAAAAGACATTTCCACAATATCCTAAGGTATATATTCACTTTACTATCAATCTCCAATCATGGTCACTTCCAGACGACCAACGACCGGAATCCATCTCGATCTTTCAGATGAGCCTGAATAAGTTACAGAACTCCAGGCAAATCTCTACGTCAAAACAGAGAAACGTAATGAGCTCAAACGATAAGTAACTCTTGACCGAGAGCTCCGAGAGAAGGAGCTCGAAGCCGAGGGATAAGCTCGTTTGACAGCGTTTAAACGACATGAAGATCAGATGACAACCATACTGACAGCGTTACAGGCTCTGCAGGATACCCAATAGGCTCCCCACACTAGAGATCGCAATCAAATGTCAAAGACCTCCCGGGTTTCTGCGAGGTAAAGATTGGGAACTCGAGGAGCCACCAGCAAAGATATTTTTAGAAATGTTCAGCACGAACCTCAACCTTCCATTCATTTGGGTGGTGAAGTTCAGTCTGATATCAGCAGAGATCTCCGACCTTCCAAACGTCAGGAAGAAGAAGAATGACCTCAACCTCAAATTCCAGCACGTGATCGCTTGAGTGTGGGTACCGGCACTCATAATCCTCAACCACCTTGCCAAGCCACTCAAGCCACACATCAATACATCATATAAGTGCATATGGATCGACGTATCAAGGAGTTGATTGAAGCTCAAACTCTAGGTCATCAAGACGACCTTATCAAGTTGCAAGGTAGTTTGATTGCCAAAGAGTTATTTGATATGGAAGTGCCGAAAGGTTTCCATACTTCAAAGAAATGTAAATACAAGGGCATCGGTCCAAAAGAGCATATTCAGCAATACCGTGATTCATTGTGATTGTACTCCAATCTCAACCACATCCTCTGTCGTCTGTTCACAACAAGTCTACAGGGAGAACCACTCTGGTGGTTCTACTCTCTACCTGAAGATTCCATCCTCACATTCAATCAACTAAATAAGCAATTCATCAAGACATGCTCACAACAAAGACAATGAGGAGAGTTTATATCATCTTATTATTCTTAAACAATCATAAGGCGAAAAGCTCGAGGCATTTGCCAATAAGGTTTTGGAACTCACGCGAAAAGTAGATAATCTTGATAAAAAAATAGTTGTTATTACTTTCACCAACGCACTCCAGCTCGACTGCAAGGCCAAATAACATCTTTTTCTCAACAAACCCGCAACCTTGGAGGATATGATCACCAAGGTCAATGGGTATGTCAACTTGGAAAGGATGATGTCTGAAAGGCATAAATCTACTAAATCTGTCATAACCACTCAAGGATCACCTACATAACAAAATATTGAACTGAAGGAGGATCAGGGCGATCAAAAGCATTCCAAGGGCAATACTGGCAACCCTCAAAAAGGCGGTACATTACCCAAACCGGTCCTTCCTAAGATGAATGTCCGAATCTCCACAATTTTTCCAATTCTATCGAATGATAAGCTATACCGTCCATCTCAACCATTGGAACCAATCAAAAGCTGACCGTACTGTATGCATCACAAGATAAATCATTATGCTACTGACAATTGCTATGTTTTGCAGAGGTTGCTGGAATTTATATTCAAAGAGGGGCGGATGTGAAAATAAATTATCAACCTAGAATCTTACAAGGATGACAGCTATAAGAAGTAGCTCGACGTAGTCTAGGTCAAAGATCAAGCTGAGGAGAAACATCTCTACCGTATGTATTACATCAACATGATTGAGATTCATCAGATCAACAACTCTTGCAGATTCAAGCGCATGAGACTATCAGAATGTTGCAATCTCACACCTCAAGATAAAGAAGCCAAACTTCTACCCGAGTTGAGCAATCACCGGCTTGGGATCTCATTCGAAGATTGCGACATTAACCATGTAAAATTTCTACATCATGATGCATTAGTCATAATGTTCAAGATGAGGAAGTTTGTCGTGCATACAATGATGATCGATACTGGAAACGGTATTAAGATTCTCTTTCAAAGCACAATCGACCATATGGGATTGGCCGATCAAGTTATTCTTAGCGATACTGATATCAGTGGCTTTAATGGTTCCAAAGAAGAGTGAGTATGCAAAATCACCTTACCTATCACCGCTGGACCAGCCACAATCGACGTCGTCTTCTACATCATTAACGCCAAATCTCGTTATCTCAGGATTATGGGCCACTGCTGGATTCACAACATGGAAACAATCGTTTCCATTTATCATCAAGCACTCTACTTCAAACACAATAATGGTATTTATGAAATCAAAGGAAGTCTAAAGCTTTCTCGAGCTTGCGAGAATACTATCTCTGCCATTCTAGATACCTTAGACAGATACGCTGCATAAAAATTATAAAAAACTGATCGCCTCGATGATCAGCCTTCCACAAAAAAGCCTACAGAATACAACGACATTGATGGACCCAGTAGAAGTACTTTCATCGGTACTAAGCTGGACCAGCATGATAAGAATGCTCTCATTCAATTCTTACGAATAAATTGAGACATCTTTGCGTGGACTTTTGAAGAGATGCCTGGGGTCGATCCGACCAAGGCATGTCACAAATTGGCCATCAACATCAACGCTACAGCGGTCAAACAGAAATAGCGATGAATCTCACCTCGTCTTCAAGATGAAGTCAGCATTGAGACCAAGAAATTGATCAAAGTGGGGTTCATTCGAGAAGCCAAGTATCTAGATTGGATATCCAACATCGTCGTTGTTCCAAAAAAGAATGGAAAGGTCCAAGTTTGTGTAGATTTCACCGATCTAAACAAGCACACTCAAAAGGACAGTTTCCCTCCTCCTATCATCTATCAAATTCTTGACTCCGCGGAAGGTCACGAACTTCTATCTATGATGGACGCTGCTTCTGGATATAATCAGATTCCTTTCTTGGAAGAAGATCAAGAAAATACCACTTTCATCACTGAAAGAGGACTTTATTGCTACAAAGTTATGCCCTTCGAACTCAAGAATACAGACGCGACTTATCAACGGTTGATGACTAATATGTTCAAAACACATCTAGGAAAAATCGTGGAAGTCTATATTGATGATCTCTTGTGCAAGAGCATACAGTCAAACAACCACATCACAGATCTCACTGCAATATTCAACATTCTTATTATCAACGGTTGATGACTACTATGTTCAAAGTACATTTAGGAAAAATCGTGGAAGTCTATATTGATGATCTCTTGTGCAAGAGCATACAGTTAAATAACCACATCACAGATCTCACCACAATATTCAACATTCTTATATCTTACAGGATGCAACTCAATCTTGATAAGTGTCAATTCAGAGTATATTCAGGCCGATTCCTCGGCCATCTCATCAGCAAGAAGGGGATTGAGGCCGATCCACATCAAATTTGAGCTCTCCTCAACATGTTATCTTCAAAGACGACGAAAGACGTACAAAAAATTATTGGCAAGATTGCCGCTATTAGCCGATTCGTTTCTAAATCTTCAGATCGCTGTCGTTGGTTGTTCTTGTTACTCTGAGGTTGTACCAAGTGAGGAATAGTACAGCCCAACAAAGAGATCAAATGGACATCAGAATGTGAGGTAGCTTTTCAAGAACTCAAAACCTATTTGGGGAAGTCTTCCATCATGAGCACCCTAGTAAATAATGAGGAACTAATTATCTACCTGGCAGTTACAAACACTTCTATCAGCTCAGTTCTTATTCGACTTGAGGGGAAGATCAAAAAGCCAGTCTATTTCATCAGTAAAACCCTCACTCCTGTGGAAACAAGGTATTCTAAAATCGATAGACTCCTTCTAACTTTTTTTTACACTTCACAGAAACTTAAGCACTACTTCCAAGCTCATTCAGTCAAAGTCATGACAAACAAACCCACTCCAGGAAGTTTTGTCCAGAAAAAAAATCCAAAAGAGTATAGCAATGGTCAGTCAGTTTATGAGAACATGATATCAAGTTCGAACAATGACATTCCGAAAAGGGTCAGGCAGCTCCTAATTTTTTGTAGATTTTCTAGTAGAAGATCCCGATTGGGAGGAGCACGAGCCTAACCTTATAGAAGAAATTATAGAAGATTTACCCACCAAATCATTTGACGAGCGAGTTGAATGGATTACAAGGAAAGGGTGGAGACTTCTTACAAATATTTCAGCAGGACTCGCAGGGTCATGAATTGGAATCGTATTGATTACCCCTTCCAATGACAGAATTGAGAAATCAATCTGCCTGGATTTTAAAGATTCCAACAACGTCACAGAATACAAAGCTCTAATTCACGGACTCGACCTCACACTCAAGCTCGGCATCCCAGAGCTCTCAGTCTTCACATATTCTCTACTAATCATCTACCATTACTTTGAACAATGCAAAAAAATGGTATGATGATCGAGTATGCAGCCCTCATTACCGAAAAAATGAGCAGATTTGCGAAAGCAACTTTCGACTATCTACCTCAAGGTAAAAATAGACACGCCGATTCCTTGGCTTATCTAGTTGGGGTCTTGGGTATGAAAGCCAGATATCTACAGATTGAAGTGATATCAACCCTTAGCATTGATCGTCATTCAGTATGCACGATCAACACTAGGGGCGATGAGGAGGAGGACGGCGACCGGTGAAAGCTCTTTATTGCATATCTTGGCCCTGAAAATAAATGCAAAGAGCCCCTTCCTACATATCTGAAAGAGCGTCGACAGTTGATCAAAATCTTGAAGCGTTACACAGGTTAAAACGGCCTTTTATATCACAGCTCAGTTACGGGGTCTTACCTCAAGGGCCTCTCCAGGAAGAAAGTAGACGGAATGCTCACAAATTTACATGAAGAGACTTGTGGCTCCCATGCCGCAGGTCGATCCCTAACTAATAGAGCAATTACATAACGAGTATTCTGACCAAGCATGCGCAAGCAAGCAGAAGAGTACTCATGCAAATACGACACATGTCAACGGTATGAATACATGATCCGCGCCCCAGCGCTCGAAGTACATGCAAGCAAGGTGTTTTGGCCATTCAAGCGATGGGCGCTCGATCTCGTCAGAGAATTTCCAAACACTCCAGGTAACCGACGATACCTACTCATAGCAACATATTATTTTACAAAATGGGTGGAAGCAGTTCCACTCTGTCGAACTAGAGATGAAGAAGTCATATCTTTTATCTGAGAACACATCATCACACGGTTTGGACGCCCCCACCTGATTCGGATCGATAATGGGCCCCAGTTCGTTGGTAAAAAAGTCATAGCCTTAATCAACAAACATAATATCAACCACTCATCATCCAATCCCTACTACCCTCAAGGTAATAGCCAAACCAAAATCACCAACAAAACCATCATGGATGGACTCAATAAAAGGCTTCAATCATAGGAAAAAAAATTGGATTCGAGAACTTCCTCATGTCTTATGGGCATACTGTACCACTCCACGTCAATAAACCAGCTGTACATCCTTCCTCCTCACATATGGTACAGAAGTCATCATTCCAACAGAATACCACCATCCAATCAAAGATCTCGAGCTTACCAATGAGGAAAATGAGTTCGAATTGGCCTGTAACATGAATTGGATTAATGAAACTAGGGAAGGCGCTATTGCCAATTTGGGTCGATATCACCATATGTTGGCCAGTTCGTACAATAGAAGAGTCTTAAGCCGTATATTTCAAATCAACAATCTCGTCCTTCGAGAATTCCCTCATCATAAAAAATAGCCATATGTCAGGAAACTGGCAGAAAATTAGGAGGGTTTATTCCTAATCATTGGTCAAACTGGTCTGGGATCATATTATCTCATGACGGAGTAAGGAGTTCAAATCTCAAATCCATGGAACATTAGGTGACTGAAACGGTACTATCGTTAAGTCCATCGCTCCTCCTCTTCAAAAAATTTGTTCTTTCCATTCCAAAAGTGAGATTTCATCTCTTTACAATGTACATTTTATTCTATTCAATGAAAATTTCTAATTTTTTTCCACATTTCTCTCTACTTACGTAGACTCTACTAAATCGTACCAATTAAAGTAAAGGTAAAACTAGCTTTCAATCACCCATCTATTCATATTCTGCGATTAAAACGAAAGTAATACTAGTTTTCAATCAAAGAACTCTACTAGACATAATATAAAACAAAGGTAAAACTAGCTTTCATCACTCAATATATCTGCGACAGATACTCTATACAGATTAAAGCAAAGGTCAAACTAGCTTTCAATCACCCATTTATATATACTCTGCGATTAAAACAAAGGTAATATTAGTTTTTAATCAAAGAACTCTACTAGACATAAGATAAAGCAAAGGTAAAACTAACTTCCATCACTCAATATGTCTGCGACAGATACTTCTACAGTTTAAAGCAAAGGTCAAACTAGCTTTCAATCACCCATCTATACATACTCTGTGATTAAAACGAAGGTAATTCGAGTTTTCAATCAAAGAACTCTACCAGACATAAGATAAAGCGAAGGTAAAACTAGCTTTTATTTCTCAATATGTCTGTGACAGATACTTTAACAGGTTAGATCTACAAGCCACTTCTAAGGATTCTTCTTTGTTGATGGGAGATCAGCTACTCTTTCCCCTACAACAGGAGAACAATCAGCCAAAAAATCTTGAGCTCAAGCAGCTACAATAATCCTGCCCTGCTCTACCAATTTAGCAGGTCAATATCCTAACTCCATTTCCATGGAGTTCATACAGTTTCCTCAATCTACATCGGCTCAAGAAATACATCCTCTACCCGATAAATAGTTGTGCAAGGTATCTCTCTCTAATTCAAGTCTTCTCACTTCCTCTATAAAATAGGTAATAGTAACCGCTAGCATCTGTGAGCGCGTTGCTTCGGGCACAACTGCCTTGGAAAAATTCACTCTCACTTTCTGATGACGTTCTATGCAACTTCTTGTACCATGCGTCTTGCCATTCTATGCGACTATCTACACGGGACATAAGATTATTATGCTCTTTCGCCTTCGCCGCTGCTTTATTTAACTCATCCTAGTTCATCATCCTCAATTCAGCCACCTGAGCACGAAGTTCTTCAAGCTCCCTGTCTTTACCTATACTTCCCCCAGCAGGAGACTTCTTAAGTAAGTTATCTTTCGTCCTTATTAGTTGATCCTTACCCCTTATCACCCGCTCTAACTCCTGCTCCCTGCTATGAGCAGCATCCAACTTATTTTGGCACTCCCTTAGCCGTTCATTTCCTTGTTGTACGTGAGCTTGAGTACGAGATACATCTCCCACCAGCTCTCTAATTCAAGTAAATAGGCTAACCACCTCCCCTTAAGCAATGGAAACCCTGACATCACCTTTATTCATCCACGAGCGCTCTCCAGCCTTGGCCTTCTTGACACACGAATTGGCCAGAGCCAAATCGGCCTTCAATTAGGCCGCCCTCTTGTTCAATTCAATATATCGTCTTTGCGCCAGCCGGAAATTTGTATCTTTAGCAGGTAAAGCCTCAGTTAACTGCTCAACCGCAATTTCAAATTTGGATAGATCATCTCGAGCTTTCTTCAGCTCGTTATCCTTCTCAATCATTTTACTCTTCAGTCACTCCAGCTTGCTTTTGGAACTCACTAGATCAGCTCGAGTCCGTTCTTGCTCAATCGTTGTACTAATCAATCGGTCTTTCAGACTATCCACCAAAATTTGTAATTCTTTCTCAATTGTTTATAACAACTGGATATGGTATCGAGCCAACCCGCCTCCCTACTTTTTACCATCAACACATCATTTTGGCTTTGAAGCTTCGCTGCCCCCTCCTTCGCCTCCGCGAGCTCTTTTTTCCCTTTTTCAATTTCAGCATCTTTCCCCTCGATTTTTCGGGTTAGGGCATCAACAATTTGTATTGCCTTGACAAACTTGAAATATACCTTGATGTGTTGATCCTCTCTATCTTCAGTTGTATCTCTCATCCTATCAAACTCCGCTGTGAACTCTTGGTTATATTGGCGCGTTTATTGTTCAGTCAAGCGAGCTGACTCCAGTTAGATATAATACATCAAGTTCGATTCAAGAACACTTAACCAATACATTCAATCATGATATAGGAATATTATTTCTAAACAAATTTCTATTTTTTGGCATCTACTGTTGTGAAACTGCTTCTAAACTTAAGGTCAAAGTATGATCCCAGTTCGATGACAATAATAGGTACTTCCAATTTTAAGGTACACATTCTCTATGTTTTAACTTTTTCAACACTTTGATATTATCTATACACAGTTGAGTGTCATTGCCCTTAAACTATAGCACATTTTTTGTCTGCCTCTATGCTCTAATTTTTTATAGCTCTAAAGTAATGCTGCATACAAGTTAAATATTTCTTGCTCTTCTCTAAGGCGTCTTTCTCCTTAGCGAGCTCATTCTCTAACTCCTTAATTCTGAGGCGCATATCCTTAAGTTCCTATAAACATTTTTTATAAACATCTCTTAGCCTACAAAAATTATCTAATAAAACAATATCCCATACAATTACAGTTCTCAAACCTCACATAAACACACAACCATAGAGTCAACAATTCTACTCTACCTTCTCATTCTCATTCTCTGGATTCTTATTATCATCTCCTTGGTTCTCTCACTCAGTTTGGGGAGAAACACCATCCAACCCTCCTACAACTCCAACCCCATCATCCTCCACCTCATCTTCAATGTAGGAATCCTCCATGATAGCTGTAACCTAATCTTTAGAGTATCCCCCTTGAGGAGTTGGCCCAAGCCTGTCGCTGGGTTATCACCTCATCCATGTTCTTCTGTGCTTCTTCTGTCAGCTCGCAAATCTTCACCTTCTACGCAGCCTTAAAAAAATCCAGTCACTTCCCCTCCTGAACTAGGCCAGACTTCAATCGAGCCACCTTCTTTTCGGGCTCTACCTTCCCATTCTTGAGCTCAACTTTTTCCTCCTCAATCCTGAGGTAGATCCCCTTTATCAAACGAGTAGCCTACAAAAAAAATTGAATGTATATTAGCTAGAAGAATAATACAAATTTAGCAGACATACAAATCATCAAAACTTACTACTTTGCTCATCTACTCCACACCCTTATGAGTTGTAAGCCTCGCCCTATCCTCCATAACTTTTAGCTCGTCTTCCTCACCAGGTCTATTCTCCATGACCTTCGCCCCAATCAATTCAGAAGGAGGATCTACCCTTCTCTTTTTTGCCTCTCCCTCGACCTCACCACTCTCTGTGGTTCCAAAGGCCGAGCCACGCTTTGCTATCCTCTTTTTCGGAAATCTCTGAGTTAGCTTGCTAGACGTGGTAGACTCCGGCGCATCCGCAAAATCCACTGCAGAGGCCTTCGGAAAAACTACTCGTTTCTTGAGACTTTTAAATTTTCTCGGACCTCCTATTAGCTCATTTATTTATACTAATTCTAAGATCTTTCAACACTGCCTCAAGCTCGACCTCTTCCTGAGCAACAGTATCTAACAGGAACTCCTTCACCTTCCACTGAGAAGCTGTCAAACAACAACACATTATCAACAACAAAATAACATTTAATTTTAGCAGTTCAATATTATACATTATTACACTCACTTTTCTTCATAGTTCTATATAGAATTTTTATGGGTTCTTCATCATCTCTCTGAAGGTAATCACCTTTCACCCAAATCACATTATCATTCCATATTCGACCTGCTGAATTCAGATAAAAGAAAAGAGGTCGAGTCGAGCTCACAAAGAAGTATGACCCTCCACTTGTAAAATAGTTTTTCATGCCATAAAACTGTAAACATCTTCAGGAGATATTCTCCTTTCCACCTCATTCTCCTCCCACAACTTATTTAAAATCTCACAGACATTGATCACCTCCTACATGTTCCCGTTGAATTGAGCAGGACATGCCCCTATGGTATTCATTATCTCTTTCGTAAGATTGCTAAGGGGAAAACTCAACCCGTACTCCAACTGAGACAAGTAACACAAAAAACCCTTTTCCAGGTCGCCCTGAATATTTCCATCAAAATCCTCCAAGGAGATCGATTCGTCTACCCCCTATCCAATTTCTCCATCTCTAAGTCAGGCAAAAAAAAGAAATGATCCTCCCTAGATTCTACACTTCAACTTCTAAACTGCCTACCAGTATGCTCTACAAAGTTGCCCCATCTTCCCCCTATAAGAGTTTTAGATTTACAAAACTCTCTAAACACATCGAAGTTCAGAGGGTATGATACTAATTGTCCTGGGAAATCTTAAAATTGAATAGCTCCTACTTCGTCATCCCTATCAGATATTATATTCTCAGACTCAGTTGAACGACCAGAGGTCGACGCCTCCATAACAGGTAAAGTTTTTATCTCAACTACAAATCAAAGGATGAGTTTTGATCTTACACATATATTCTTCACGTTTGACCTACATACAGGTCCAGGTATTTTATTATTATCTTTAAGACATCCATCATACATATACGTATATCGTATCATATCCCTTTTTTACAGGCATATCAAACAAATTTATACAAAATTACTATAAATAACAATTTTTCAAAATTTGAAAACCACAAAAATCTTTCAAACGTACATTAACATGATCAAAAATCATCTACTAACCTTTAACGTCGAAAAATGAATCTAAAGCAGCGTCAAATCCTTCCTTCACAACGCTACTATATAGCCACCATTGTGACTCAGTCTCTACAACTTTCTCTCGCCTTGATTGTTGATCACTCTCGTCTAATCTATCACGTGGATCTCTGCTATTTTTTCTCTTTCCTCTCTCACTATTCTTCAATTTTTTAAAAGTTGATAAACCTTTGAATGAGGAAGATAAAGCATTATTTGTAATTTCTATCTCTAACTGCTGGCAGTTATTGGGCCTCGTACGAGCCGTCCTCGGTTTTGGAACTGAGGCATCCCTTCTATAATTAATATCAGACGTTTTACACCTTTTCGGTGAAAATACCTTCCCATCATTGCCCCCTGCTTTATATTTTAATATATTCTTATCTCTTCTACCTAAATCTCCCTCTGACCTCCCTACACTCATGATGACTCAACACTTACGCGCAATCGAACTTTCTCTATAACTACACAAAGAGACAAAATCAAAGCTACCTACTTTTATCTATTCATACTTCTACTACTTATATAACTACTGACGTCATTTCCAAAGCTCCCATATTTTAAATTCAAATACTTTATTCATAATAGTCACAAGCAACATTTGCATCAAAAAAGGAACATATTCAAAATGCATACTACACCTAATCTTTTTGATAATTATTCAACCTCATACAATTCACTCTTTTACATATAATTACACATAAAACATCTCAGATGTCTTGGGGAGCCACACCTAATCGGTTTGCCCTCAGTAATCCTCACATCATCTTCCTAGATTTTCTCCTCAGCAATTTACCTTATAACCTTTTTTTGAGCTGAAGCTCCAGAATTACTTCACGGAATAGCTCCTCGTAGAATCGATGTCCTAACTCAAGCTCCCTACCCCTCAAATCTAAACCTTCAAACCGATATTTAGACTCTGGCAAGTCAGCATCATAATCAAGCAAGCCAAAAATTTGTTCCCGCACTTCTGCAATCTTTATTGCCAACCACCCTTTAGCAGCCTGTCGACCTCTAATAGATCGAGTCCTCACCACATTCTTTTTCTTCTTCCTCATTCAATCACATTTCCTAATATTTATGTAATTTTCAAGATCACTTCAAATCCCCCATATTCGGTATATATATGTTCTGTTTTTCCATAATAGGAAACCCTAATATCGTGATAAGAAAGTTATTTGAACTTATCTACCCACATCGACCTCTTTGGATTTGGCCTATCTCATTTTGAACTTATTTTCTCCAAACCCAACATTTCAAGAGAGATCTTTCTCCGCTCAAATTTTCAATCTTGTAAATTCTTTACCTCATGCAAAATTCTTTCACCATAATTTTATAAGTTATTAGTTCAATTTTTACACCTATTTTATTTTCACAAACACATTTTATTTTACAGTTAGACTGAGGAATATATTTTTTAGTTTGATCTTATATATTACATTTGGTCATCTACTTATTCAGCTCAATCAAGAGTTAATTATATCTATCAACACAGAGTTTGAATAAAAAATATTCTTATTAAGCTCGAATTATATTTTACAGATACAAGTCTTTTAGGTACTTTACAGATAACATGTCTTTCAGATCTTTAGAGATAACAAGTCCTTCAGTGACAGATACCTTTCATTCTCAAAATCATATCCATCTTCTGTGATGTTTTACTTCAGGAATCTTCTGAAATAAAGCAGGCATTGGAAATCTCTAAGCATCCTCCTTTCTTCGAGTTTGGTCGAAGTCTAGACATGGAGCCAACTTCAAATAAAAACTATGGAAGCAAAGAAGTCAGTGCTTGAACCAACTTTGCAAACAAAAGGCCTTCTTAGCGCCAAAAGATGATAATTGTGTATGGGCAGACTTCCAATCTCCATCTCCCCACTCCACCACCATTGCCTCCTCCTTCGTAACCCCCATCAACAAAGAGTTGATTAAGATGAAATGGAGTCTTACATTAAAATTCAGTCTTTCGCAGGATACCGGCGATATTGCCTCGCAGATACACCGGCCCCCACATCTGCCTCCTCAACCTTGTCCTCCGCAAGGATGCGTATACACTTCCAACGTTGCACGCCTGTCAAGACAACGTAATTAAATCTCCACATACAATAATAGTCTTCCCCAACTTCAGCCGCTTTGTCTTTTGACATATCGTAATACATCGGTGGAACGGGAATTGCGGTTGGCATCTCCATAGATCTGTCCCCAAAATATCTTAGTTTGAATCTTTACATTTCAACATCAGTTCTCTCTTCATATACCATTCTCCGGGTCTTCACCATTATCACTCAAGAATTACATAAAAATTTTCAATAAGCACCGTACTTTGCTAGAATTCACGGTACAACTACTATTTATATAACCCTCGTATTTAATGTGTTGGTACATTTCCAAAATAGTCATCATTCAAAACAGAACCACTCTCGAACCCCAAGCGTCGCGTATATCAATACTTTATATCATCATTCAATGCAAATATATTACTCCATAAAGAAATATGTCAATCTGCCCAACCAGTCAAATCAACATTAAATACATTATTTCTTTTCAACTCCCAACACCACATAGCCATAGATTCTTTCTCAGCCAAAGCCACTCATGCCTTCAGTTCTGAAGGGGGGATTATAGGGACCTATCCCTTGACCTAACTCAATTTGAACTACCTTCATATCAGACTTACGCATTTTCCACATGACGTGAACAGTCAACAGTACCACCTAGTCGACGAACTAATAAAGAACATGGATCGAGCACAACAAAAAAACATAAACAAGTCAAAGATACCTATCTCCCAAGAACTCAACAGTTACTCAAACAACCACCACATACCTCATTGTTCAAAAAATGTGCTTCGGGGCGATAACGAGCTGTGAGTAAAGCCTATATAAAGAAAAAGTTTTAGAAGAGACAGGGACCCAGAAAAGGATATGAAAAACCACCAGGAAAACCAAAATTTCTATATTCTAAACACAAAAACTTCTTAATCACAAGATCAAGTATTTATAGTTTGAGAGATCACTTGTTAAAAGATATCTGCCTCAAGCAATAAAAGTTATTGTTACTAAAACCCTCAACTCGAGGTCGGGGTTTTTACCTATTCAAAGGTTTTCCACGCTAAATTACCTGTATTATTTCTCGCTTTATATTTACATTTTTTCACAGGTACATTGGTGTAAGAGCTAATTCTGAGCTATTTCGAGCTACGGAATTAGGCCATTGCAACTACCACTTACCTCATTATTTGAATAATATGCTTTTATACGATAATGGGTTGCTGGTAAGGTCTATGTAAAGAAAAAGTTCCAGAGGAGATAGGGACCAAAAAAACTTGATTTTCAAGACTCTAACATAGGAATTTCTAGATTCTAAACACCACAAAACTTTTTATTTCAAGATCAAACATTTCTAGTTCAAGAGATTATTTGTAATAAGATATTAGCCTCAAGCAATAAAAATTACAGTTACTAAACCAGCAACTCGAGGTTGTGGTTTTTACCTATCCAAAGGTTTTCTACGTTAAATCACATGTGTCATTTCTTGTATTACATTAATTTCTGTCACATGTACATTTGGTGTAAGATCTAATTTTGAGTTATTTCGAGTTACGGAATTAGGCCATTATATTTGGTATCGTTTGTGGGAAAAAATACATTTCCACGATATCTTAAGGCATACATTCACTCTACTATCCATTTCCAATCATGGTCACTTCTAAGCGACAAACAACAGGAGTCCAGCTCGATCTTTCAGTTGAACCGGAACAACTCGCTAAACTACGGGTGAATCTCCACGCCGAAAAATAAAAGCATAATGAGCTCGAGCGTCAATTAAATATTGACCATGAACTCCGTGAAAAAGAGCTCAAAAGCGAGCGTCAAGCTCATCTGACAGCATTCAAGATACATGAAGAATAGATGATAACTATGCAGACCGCATTGTAAGATTTGCAGAACACTTAACAGGCTCCCCATACCAGACATCGAGATCAAGTGCCAGTGAACTCCCAAATTTATATACGAGAACAATTAGGACCTCGGTGAGCAACCAGTAAAGCCATTTCCAAAAATCTTCAGTACGAACCTCAGACTTCAATTCATTTAGGAAGAAAAGCTCAGTCCGGTATCACCAGAGGTCTCCAGCCTTTCAAATATCAAGAGGAGGGGCAGCGACCTCAACCCCAGATTCCAGCACGTGAACGCTTGAGCGAGGGAACTGGAACTCATAATCCTCGACCAGCTCGCCAACTCACTCAGGCAAGACATTAATACGTCACACAAGAACACATAGATCAACATATCAAGGAGTTGAATGAAGCTCAAGCTCTAGGCAATAAGGACAATTTTACCAAGTTGCAAAGTAGTCTGATTGCCAAAGAGTTATTTGATATGGAAGTACCAACAGGTTTCCATACTCCAAAGATACGTAAATATAAATGCACTGGTCCAAAGAAGCGTATTCAGCAATTTTGTGATTCACTGGGATTATACTCAAATCTCAACCATATTTTATGTTGTTTGTTTGCAACAAGTCTACAAGGAGAACCGCTATGGTGGTTTCATTCTCTTCCTGAAGATTTTATCCTCACATTCGACCAACTACAGAAGAATTTTGTCAAGACTTATGCTCACAATAAAGACAAGGAAAAGAATTTATATTCTTTTATTATTCTCAAGCATTCACAAAGTGAGAAGCTCGAGGTCTTTGCAAAGAAATTTCTAGAGCTCACGCGAAAAGTGGATAATCTCGATCAGAAAACAACAGTTTTTGCTTTTACAAATACGTTGTAACTCGATTGCAAAGAAAAATAACATATCTTCTTAAACAAACCCACGACCTTGGAGGATATGATCACCAAGGTCAATGGGTATGTCAACCTGGAAAGGATGATGACCGAAAGGTATAAATCTACTAAATCTATCCTAACCACTAAAGGTCAAAATACATAATACAATAGTAAATCGAAGGAGGACCAGGGTGATCAAAGCATTCTAAAGCAAATACTGGCACACCTTGAAAAGGAAATTTATTACCCAAGCTGGTCCTCCCAAAGATGAATATTTGAATCTCCTCAATTTTTCCCGCTCCCGCAAATGACAAGTTCAATCGTATATCTCAGCCGCTGGAACCGATAGAAGGTAAACCGTACTGCATGCATCACAAGGTAAATCATCATGAAACTAACAACTGTTATACTTTATAGAGGTTGCTGAAATATATTTTCAAAGACAGGAGAATGCACAAATATATTATCAATCTAGAATTGTACAAGAATGGTAGCTACAAGAAGCAAGTCAAAGTAGTCTAGGTAGAAGATCAAGCTGAGGAGAAGCACTTGTACCAAGTGTACCACAACAACATGATCAAAATCCATCAGATTAACAACTCTTCTAGATTCAAGCGATGGAGATTATCAGAATGTTGCGATCTCAAACCTCAAGACAAATAAGCTAAACTTCTTCCTGAATCAAAAAATCATCGGCTTGGGATTTCATTTAAGAATTACAACATTAGTCACATCAAGTTTCCTCATCATGATACATTGGTTATCATGCTCAAGATGAAGAAAATTTTCATGCATACAATGATGATTGATACTGGTAGTGGTATTAAGATTATCTTTCAAAGCACAATTAAAAGATGGGACTAGCCGATCAAGTCATTCTAAGCAATATCAATATTAGTGGATTTAATGGTTCCAAGGAAGAACGAGTGGGCAAGATCATCATACCTATCACTGCTGGACCAGCCACAATCGACATCGTATTCTACATCACCAACGCCAAATCTGGTTATCTCAGGATTATGGGTCGTTGTTGGATCCACAACATGGAAGCAATCGCTTCCACATATCATCAAGCACTTCACTTCAAACACATTGATGGCATCTACGAAATCAAAGACAGGCAAAAACTCTCCCAAGCTTGCAAAAATACCATTTCTGTTATTCTCGACACATTCGAGAATAATAAAAAGTTGGTCACATCGATGATCAGCCTTCAACAGAAGAACCTACAAAGTACATAGACATTGATAGACCTAGTAGAGGTACTTATATTGGTACCAAGCTGGTCTAGTACTATAAAGAAGGCCTCGTACACTTCTTACGAATGAATTGAGACATCTTCACTTAGACTTTCAAAGAAATTCCCAGGGTCAATTTTTCTAAGGCATGTCACAGATTGAGCATCAACAGTAATACCACGACAGTCAAACAGAAATAGTGATGACTCTCACCTCGCCTTCGAGATGAAGTTAACATTGAGATATATGAATTGATCAAGGTGGGATTCATTCGAGAAGTCAAGTACCCGGATTGGATCTCCAACATTATCGCAGTTCCGAAGAAGAATGAAAAATTCTGAGTTTGTGTAAATTTAACCGATCTCAACAAACGCATTCCATAGGACAGTTTCCCTCTTCCAATCATTCATTAAATTCTTAATTCCATAACAGGCCATGAGATCTTATCTATAATTTATACTATTTTTGGATAAATTAGATACCTCTCTTGGAGGTCTATCAGGAAAATACCACTTTCATCATTGAAAGAGGACTTTATAGTTACAAAGTTATGCCTTTTGGACTGAAGAACGCAGGCGCAACTTATCAGCGGTTAATAACAATAATGTTCAAAGCACACTTGGGGAAAATTGTTGAAGTCAACATCGATGATCTCATGTACAAAAGCTTACAGTCAAAGGATCATATCACACAATCTACAACATTCTACGTTCTTACAGGATGCGCCTCAATCCTGATAAATGTCAATTCGAAGTACATTCAGGCAAGTTCCTTGGCCATCTCATCAGCAAGAAGGGGATTGAAGTCAACCCAAATCAATTTGAGCTCTTTTCAACATGCCCTCTCCGAGAATGAAGAAGGACGTACAGAAACTCGCAGACAAGATTGCTGCTATCAATCGATTCATCTCTAAGTCTTCATATCAATGTTGGTGGTTGTTCTTACTACTCCGAGGGTGTACCAAAAGAGGAAAAGCTCAGCCCAATGTAGAGATCTAGTGGGCATCAGAATACAATGTAGCTTTTTCAGGAACTTAAAACCTATCTAGGGAAGTCTCCTATCATGAGCACTCAGTAAACAATGAGAAACTGATCATCTACCTCGCAGTTACAGATAATTTTACCAGCTTGATCCTCATCTGACTTGAAGGTAAGGTCGAAAAGCCAGTTTATTTTATCATCAAAACTCATACTCTAGCAAAAACGAGGTATTCTAAAATTAAGCGACTACTTCTAAATTTTGTTTACACTTCACATAAGCTCAAACACTACTTCCAAGCTCATTTAGTTAAAGTCAAGACAAGCTACCCACTCCGAAAAGTTTTGTCTAAGAAAGAAAAATCACGAAGAGTACAACCATGGTCAATCAGTTTGGGATAACATGATATCAAGTTCGAATAACGCCATTCATAAAAAGTTTAGGCCATTGCTGATTTTCTTATAAATTTTCGTATGGAAGATCTCGATTGGGAAGAGCACGATCCTGACCTTATAGAAGAAATTATAAAAACTCTACCCATCAAGCCCTTTGACGAACGAGCTGAATGGATTACAATGAAAGGGTGGAGACTTCCTACAAATGGTTCGGCAGGACCCCCAAGGTCAGGAATTGAAATCGTACTGATTACCCCTTCTTACAAATAAATCGATAAATTAGTCAGCATAGATTTTGAAGCCTCCAACAATGTCACAGAGTGCGAAGCTTTGATTCATGGACTTGACTTAGCACTCGAGCTTGGCGTCCCCGAGCTCTCAGTCAATATATATTCTTTACTCATCATCCGCCATTATTCAGAGCAGTATAAGAAAAATGGAAAGATGATCGAATATGCAGCACTCATTGCCAATAGGATGGGCAAATTCGCGAAAGAAACTCTCGACTATTTTCTATGAGGCGAGAATTGATATGCCGATTCCTTGGCTTATTTGGCCGGGGTCTTGGGTACGGAAGCACAATATATACAGATTTAAGTAATTTCTACCCCAGCATTCATCTCTATTTTGTATGTTCGATCAACATTGGGGACGATGAAGAGGAAGATGACGATTGGCAGAAGCCTTTTATCGCCTACCTCGGCCCGAAGAACAAATGTGATGGGCCACTTCTAATAAATCCAAAATAACATCGACAGTTGATCGAAAATTTAAAGCGTTATACAGTTCAGAACGATCATCTCTATCGCCGCTCAGTAACAAGGCCTTATCTCAAGTGCCTCTCGAAGAAGAAAATAGATGGAATGCCCAAAGAAGTACATAAAGGGAATTGTGGCTCCCATGCCACAAGTCGATCACTTGCAAAAAGAGTAATTACACAAGGAGTATTCTGGCCAGGGTTGCGCAAGCAAGCATACGAGTACTCATGCAAATGCGACACATATCATCGACATAGACACATGATCCGCGCCCCTGCACTCGAACTACATGCAAGTAAGGTATTTTAGCCATTCAAGCGGTGGGTGCTCGACCTCATAGGGGAATTTCCCAATACGTTAGGTAACCGATGTTTCTTACTCGTGGTAACATATTATTTTATGAAATGGGTAGAAGCAATTCATTTTTGTCGAACTAGAGACGAAGAGGTCATCTCTTTTATCTGGGAATATATTATTACATAGTTCAGATGCCCCCACCTGATTCAGATTGATAACGGGCCACAGTTCATTGGTAAAAAGGTTGTAGCCTTCCTCAACAAACATAACATCATCCATACTACCCGCAAGGCAATAGACAAGCTAAAATCACCAACAAAACTATAGTGGATGGACTCAAGAAAAGGCTTCAATCACATAAGAAAGAATATTGGATATGGAAGCTTCCTCATGTCTTATGGGCATACCATACTACTCCACGATAATCAACTGATCATTCCCCTTTCTTTCTGGCTTATGGTACAGAGGCCGTCATTCTAATAGAGTACCACCATCCTGTCAGAGATCACGAGCTTATAGATGAAGATAATGAATTTGAGTTGGCCTACAATATGAACTGGATTGATGAAACTAGGGAACGCACTATTGCTAACCTGGGTCAATATCATAATATGCTCCATGCTCGTCTAACTGACGAGTTCGTAGCCTTGAGTTCCAAATCGACGATCTTGTCCTCAGGGAAATCCCACAAAGTAGAAAAGAAGCTGTAGTGGCGTATTTACCATAAGAGAAATCTTTGCCAATACGTATTCGTAAAGAGAATACAATAAGACTAGATAAATAAGATTTTACGTGGAAAACTCAGTAAAAGCTAAAAAAACCAGGACCTTGAGGAAGATTTTGATGTAAAATCCAATACATTGCTAGTTATTACATAATTTGGAATGATAATAGGGGTAAAGTAATGAGATGGTAGGGTTCGCAAATTCTTGGTCTGTTTTTATCTATTCTCTGCCTGTATTTATAGTAGACACAGACAGTTTACAAATAGAAAGAAATAATCTCCTATTCCGGGAGGAGTGGGCGAACTTTGCAGATCTCAAATAGTTCTTTTTTTGGCCAGGCATAATGGCTACTTTTAGTAGGTCGGGGACTATGGGTATCTTCTCGAATGCTATTTGTCTTCAATTATGTACGGCTGTCTTCGACTACGCTATACTAACTTACTCTTATCGAATTTGGGGAATATACTACTACAATTGTCCCATTCTTGACAGAAGCACTTGTGGTTGTGTCAAAAAGAAGTTAGAAGTTGAAAAGGTTGCCGAATTAGAAGATGAGTCGTCTTTGTTATTTTCGAGGTTAAAGTGAATTGTATCTCGTCAAATCATTCCCGATGCGTAATTAATGCGATACAATAAATCTGGCAGAGTGAAGTTGGA
Organism: Kingdonia uniflora; assembly: GCA_014058105.1. NCBI lineage: Eukaryota > Viridiplantae > Streptophyta > Magnoliopsida > Ranunculales > Circaeasteraceae > Kingdonia > Kingdonia uniflora. The sequence goes on from JACGCM010000622.1 coordinate 4,260,679, forward strand.
TATGAATTGGAAGGATCCCGCCCCAAATGTGGTAGAAAATATTGTTAGAGGATGAAGATGGTGAGGAATTGGAGGTAAAGTATTTTCCCAGTATAGGCTTGGTAGTTATTTCATTAAACACGTTACGGTGTTGAGGGTGGGGGAAGGAATTGTCAGAGAATGGTGGTATTTGTTTGAAGAAATTGTGTCAGCATACGGTGGTAAAGGTAAGGGAGTGCATCTGTTTAGGGGAGAAGGGATAACTATTCGAGTTAATGATGAAGATTTGAAGTTTGGATGGGCGTCCAGGGATTTTGCCGAACGTAGGAGGCTTCTTGTAATTTTTTGTTGCCTTTATCTGTGGAAGTATCCCTTAAAAGTTTAGTGACTTGAGATTCATTAAGGTTCTTAGTACTGGAAAGAGGCTTTAATGTCTTATTCTAGTAAAAGGAAAACACAGAGTAATTAGTCATGCAAGTCGAATCGTAAAGATAGAGTGTAGTTTGATGTAATGTAATCAAAGGATGAAGTTGTCAAATATGAAATGAAATCATTCAAAATAAATAAAGTTAATTTCTTCGATATTATGTTCTTGTGTTTTTGGTGATTATAAATTGTAGTTTGTAAGTCACCGAAGGTCAAATGTCGAACGTGAATATACATAAAATGATAATATTTGTTATAATGTCTCGAATGTATTTGACTGAGTTGGTCCAGGAATGGATTTCAAGGTTGATTTATTTGACTCTGAATTTGTAGAGTTCCAGAGCAGAGTAAATGCAGGTGAGTTGGGCCATGACTGGAGGGGGTATAAATAGTTCTTGTTCCTGCTGATGTGATACATTCATGCAAGATGGTGAAGACGAGATCTTAGGCCCGGAATGGGGTGTACAGACGTGTTCAGGCGATGTACTGGGTACTATACACTAGATACTTTGGTTCTCAGAATTGTGATATGCATATAAAAAATCCTGAGGAGCCTGATTACGAAGGGATGAGTAAGGCAGAAGTGAAGGAAGCTGAGGAGGACTTTGAGTTTCATGTCAAATTATAGTTTTGGCATCCTCCTGAATATTGTAGTGGTATGTGGACTCGAGCGAAGTTGTTAATGAAGAGGGAAGATGAAGTTCCAGCTAGGGGCTTATGAAGGTGTAATATTTGTAGGAGTAGGTCTTTTGTAAGGAGGTGTTATGGTTAATGAAATGTAATGAAAATAGTGGTCAGAATGTTTTGTCGATTGAAGTAAAGTGTTGTTTATTTGTCGAATTGAATATGTACTTGTTGATATTTGGAAAGGGAAAATAGTTTTAGCAAATTCCTGGTAGAATGTCGAATATAATGATATTTTGTATGTTGTCAAATATGTACCCAAAAATATGTGAATTTGTAGGTAAAGTAGAAGTGGGGGAACTAACAAGAATAATGATTATGGCAAGATGTGTTCTTTTAGGTGAGATTATGAAATATAAGGAAATTGATGTACATCATCTTTGTGACAAGATAGGTTGTGTTTTGTTGAGCATGAATGTAGCTGAAGAAATTCTTTAAGATATGGAAGGATTAGAGTGGGAGTGTAAGGGTTTATTGTCGCTGAGAAGGTGAAGTATCGAAAAGACTAGGAAGAGAATTAGAAGGCATTACGTTTGAGGAGTTAAACAGTCGCGAAGTGGTATGATGAACAGTCACGTGGGGTCTATAAATAGTTTTGATATGGGCGACTGTTCACACTTTTCCAACTCATAAAAAAATTTCTCTAGTGCGAATTACTTTTGCTCGTCGTTGGAATTGATGTCTACAATTACGAAGGAGGATATTAGCGTTCTGATTGCAAGAGCCAAGTAAGCAAAGGAAAGGGATACAAAAACAATGCGTAAACAAGGTTAGTGATTCTGGTTTTGGTGGTTTTTTGGTTTTTATTGATTAAGAATTGATAAACAAGCAAGATTTAAATATGTGTAATGATGTTATAGAATGAATTTGATTAAAAGTGAATGGTTTGCAAGTAGGAGACAATAGGACAGTGTTAGGGTTTGACAGAGGGATTATGAAATCATGATTTAGTTATGACTATTACTGGTGTAATGGTGGAATAAATGGAGTTATAGGGTGTTATAGATAGGTTTTGGTGTAAGCGGTGTGATAAATGTATGGAAATGAGGGAAGAGAGTGACCAGTTTGTGGCGTTGTGGTTACAGTGCAATTGTAGAGAAGTTGTTTTCGAATGGCGAGATTATCGGGGACTTCGTTTTTTGCTAGGATTTGGCCGGATTTTGTGCCTGAGAAGGGGAATTCTTAATTTTTGAATGATGGTATTTTTGGCAGGAAATAGGTGAAGAGTCTTTGAGAAGCTATTAAGTTTCCTGAAATTCGACCAAAAATAAACCAGATTAACAAGTTATCAATGCTTATTATTTAAAATAAAAAGGCACCGAGAACTAAGCATATTTGTTAATAATTGAAGATAGGAATATGAATTAAATCATATGCATTATATCGAGAACTGTAGTATTAAATATAATTACAAAATGATAGTAGCAGACAGTAAAGTAAATGATGTGTTGGAGAGTAATCTCGACAACGGTATGATTATGAATATATGAACGTATGAACATATATATGTATCACATATGATAGATTCTAACTGTGTAAGAAATATGGAATCTGATGTACAGGTTCTTTTTAAAATGGTTGAACCAATTTAAAATGATGAGAAAGATATATTCGCGAATCTCAAAGACGTAGTGCCCCTAATAATTGATGTGAAGACTTGTGTACAACATTTGGGAGGGAGATATAGGGTGGGGTCGAGTAATGCAGATCTAGGTAGCGTGGAACAGTTTAAGGTGGCACCTAATGTTGTCGAACTGGTTGATGAGGAGGACACGAAGACAAATGTAGATCACGAGCCCCAAGAGAGTGATCAAGAAGGTAGTGGGGATGGGGAAGAAGATGTGAAGGAGGGCGAAGAGGCATATTATGAAGAGGGTCTAGAGACCAAAGAGATATTAAACTTCAAGAAGAAGTACGGTATTCCTGGGGATATAAGGTTAGAGGAGTACCAGTATGAAATGATCGACCAGAAAATACCCTTGAATGGTATTCTGGTGCATCGAGAACAAATAAAGAAGGGGTTGAAGATTCCCCTCAGAGCAGACCAGAAAAAGCTAATAAACTTTTTTGATGTAGCCCCTGGTCAGTTCAATCTGAATGTATACGACCTATTTAGGGTATGTAGGGCAATAAATGGTCGACTTAGGTCCATGGGGGAGAAGTTGATAACCGTTGATGATCTATGAGTGTGTTATACCTGCAGAAGTTAGGCTATCGATACATCGTGAGGTTTTTAAAATGACCATTGTTTTATGATATGGTGTCAACGGGAGGGCAATACACCGATGAACGCTTACTTGTCCCCAAGAATTATGAGTTCGACAAGAAAGATCCTAGAGAACCCCTAAAGAGAAAGACTTCTTACTTAGGTTTGTGGTTAGGTAATTGTAATTGTAATTGTTGATGTTTGAAGTGTTTGAATGGGATGTGAAGTGTTTCTAACTGTTTTATGTTATTTACAGCGTTGAAAGAGGTCGATAAGAAGTCACAAGTAAAAGAAGAGCTGTATAAGGTGAGGAAATATTTCTTTGGTAGGATCGATAATCTGGTCATCGACCAAGATCTCGTGAGCACGTTATTCCAAGAGACCGGTCTAAAGAGGTCGAGGGTAAAAGGTTATGAAGTGCCTATTATCGACGGAAATATGTCGAAAAGTGAAGATGCATTTTGCTTAATAGTATAAGGAATTGGAGGAAAGGAAAAAAAATACAAGGGGATTACAAAATGTGGTGGTGTTGCTTTTTATGATAGCTCAGAAGACGATGTACCCCAAACTCCCGATGTTTACGGGGCAACCGAAGTTATCAAAGATGATGTGATGATGGAGGCCGATGGTTCTCGTCCTGGGGAGGTAGCCGATGTGAAGGTACCCGATGGTGCCCTAAATGTGAATGAAGAAAAATCTCCTTCTGAAATGCTAAACATTATGTAAGCAGTGCTATGTTGGTAAAGTATGTAAAAATGGTCAGTGGGACCAAAATAATTTAATTTGCAGTTTATGGTGAATATTGGTGTTGCGAAAAAAAATTATTTGTGAAATAATTTTGTGCATGTGTTTTGTAAATAATTATATGTAGTAGATTCGATAAAGTGATTTTATCGAATGTAACTATAGATTCGAGTAGATAGATGAGAAACACTTGTTCGTGTGATATGTGAAAAATGGAAAGTAATGAGAATGAGTATTTGATTTATATCCTTAGATGGGTATCTGGATTTAGATTTGAGAAGAACAAGAGCTCTGTTAGAGGTTGTTCGATAAGTAAAGAGCGTGAAGTAGAATATTCTGTAATTAGATGTTGTTCGCATAAAATTGAATGATAGTCTTTAGTCGTACTTGTTAAGTAGTCACCAAGAACAAATCAAGAAAGTAAGGATTTTGTTTGTCTCATGCATACTTATCAAGTATGGGTTGAGATCAAATCAAAATAGTAGGGATATTGTTTGTCTGATGTATACTTGACAAGTATAGATTGAGATCAAATCGAAATAGTAAAGATATTGTTTATATGATGTATACTTGACAAGTATAGATCGAGATCAAATTGAAATAGTAAGAATATTGTTTGCCTGATGCATACTTGACAAGTATGGATCAAGATCAAAACAGAAATAGTAAGGAGTAAACTGATAATAAAATTTGTTTATTTAAATCGATGAAAATGGTTACAGTGTCTCATCTGTAAAATAGTTTTAGTTGAGCAGTATTCAATGGATATTCAAGCTATATTTTGTCTTCAATCGCCAGCCAATAAGTTTCACTATCTGTTTTATTGCTGACAATGTATTGCCCTTCCCAGCTTTCTAATAATTTTCCAGAATCTGTAGGTTGAGTACTATCTTGGATCCGTTGTAAGACAAGGTCTCTAATACCAAATTTTCATTTTCGAACTTTCTTGTTGTATGTTTTTTTCAATGTATCATGGTATCGTCCCAAATTCGTAATGGCCTTGTCTCAGGTTTTCTCTATCCAATTGAGATTGCAAAGGAGACCGAGTTCATTGTCTCCATCTAGAATTTTCTGCCGGGTACTTGGTAGATCGAGGTCCAAAGGTATGACTGCTTCGGTACCAAAAGCCATTATGAATGGAGTACAGCCTGTTGAGACTGGAGGAGTGGTTTGATAGGCCCAGAGAACACTAAGCAATTCATCCACCCATCGCCCCTTCTTGTCGTTGAGACGCTTGCGTAATCCTAATTTAATACTTTTGTTTATGGCTTCGGCTTGTCCATTGCCTCGAGGATAATATGGTATGGATGTTGTGAGCTGGATTTTGCATTTATGGAGGAAAACAAGTACTTTGGCGCAAATAAACTGTTTACCATTATTGGAGCATATCATATGCGGACAGCCAAACCTGGTGATGATGTGCTCCCAAAGGAACTTGATGACTTTATTTTCATCAGTATGGCAGAGAGGAACTGCTTCAACCATTTTGTGAAGTAATCAGTGGCGACTAGGACGAACCTTCAGTTTCCCGATGCTTGATAGAAAGGTCCAATGAAGTCGATTCCCCGTCGTTTGATTGACCAGAGGACATTACTAATATGCAAGTCTAAGGCTAGACTTTTGATGTCTTGGGCGTGAATTTGGCATTTGTAGCATTTTAGAATAAAGTCTTCACAGTCCTGTCATATCTTGGGCCAGTACAATCCTTGTGTGAATGCATGTTGGGCTAATGATCTTTTTGAAACATGTGCACAACAGATACCTTTATGTAGTTCTCTGATTTTGATCTGAGCTTGTTTTTGAGAAATGCATTCGATAAGTGGTCCCCCTCCTGTGATTCGATATAAGATGTCATCTTAGACAGTGAATCTAGGGCACTTGGCCAAAAGTAATCGGGCTTCTTCTTTATTACTGGGGAGGATGTTGGAGTTGAGGTACGCATAGAATGGTCTTCTTTAGTCTTCAAGGTCTTCATTTTCAGCAATGGTGATCTGGAGTGTTGACAGTATATCGAGGCTGGAATGCTCGATGATTTCTATTTCTAAAGATCTTTTTTCATTGTCCCCCAGCATGGCAGCAATGTAAGATAACGCATCGGCATATCAATTTTCTTGTCGAGGTAAGTAAGAAATGATTGCATGTTTAAAGTTTTACATCTTTTCTTCGATAAGAGCTGCGTAATTAACTATTTTTCCTGTTGTTTTGAAAGTTTTGTTATAATGATTAGCCACAAGTAAAGAGTCGGCGTAGACTGCTAACTCTTCTGCTCCAAGAGTGAGTGCGAGATCGAGACCGTATAAGATTCTTTCATATTCGGTTTTATTATTGGTGGCCTAGAAGTTTATCTTAATAGCTTTCTCGATTTGATGATTGGAAGGCCTAACGAGGAGGATGCCAATCTCTGATCCTTGTGGTCCTGCTGACTCGTCTATAAAAAGTCGCCAACTTGAGCTTTTGGACCATGCGTCTGGTTCTGCTATTGAGTTATCTGTGAAGATTTCTTCGAGCTCTTCACAATCGGGATCCTCGATGAAAAAATTTGCCAAAAAGTTGGCCACTACTTGTCCCTTGATTGATATTTGGGGTTCAAAGGAAATGTCGTACTCTCCAAGAAAATTATACCATTGTTCGATTCTTTGAGATATTTCCTTTTTGGGAGTACTAGTTTGAGGGGGTATTTGGTAATGACTTTGATGGGATGAGCCTGAAAGTATGGATAAAGTTTTTGTGAACTACAGACCAGGGCGAGTAGCTATTTTTCTGTTGTTGTGCATCCTTTTTCAGCAGGCATAAGTGTTTTACTGATGAAGTAGATTGGTTTTTCTACTCCGCCATCTTCTTGAATAAGGATGAAATTGATTGAATCTTTAGTTGTGGATAAGTACATCGTAAGTGATTCACCATTAATTGGAGTACTCATTATGGGAGGATGCCCCAAGTATCATTTAAGATCTTGGAAAGCCAACTCGTAGTCAGGAGTCCAAATGACTTCCTTTTGTTGTTTGTTCGAAAGAGGAGTGGAGTTACCATAAAGAAGGAGGTAAAGGAGTTTGCATCTATCAGATGCCTGTGAGATGAATTTGTGAAGAGCGGCTATCTTGCCTGCGAATTTCTTAACATCTTTTTTTGTTCGAGGAGATGGCATCGCGATTAGTACTTTGATTTGTGATAGATCGATTTTAATCCCTCTTTTACTGACCAGATGTCCTAGGAATTTTCCAGATGCGACTCCGAATTGACATTTCTCTAGGCTAAGTTTCATCTGGTACTTGCAAAGGATATCAAAAATGGTTTGGAGGTTACTGGAGTGGTCTTCTCATTTTAAGCTTTTGCAAATCATATCCTCGATGTAGACTTCTATAATTGCGCCGAGATGATCTTTGAACATTTTAGTCACAAGTCTCTGGTAAGTAGTGCTTGCATTCTTTAAACTGAAAGGCATTGTCGTGTAATAGTAGAGACCTCTGTCGGTGACGAAGGTTGTTTTTTTCTGATCTTCTTCGACGAGTGGAACTTGATTATAACCAAAGGCTGCATCCATCATAGAAAGAAGTTCGTGCCCTGCGACTGAATCGAGAAGTTGCAGAATTTATGGTAGCGGAAAACTGTCTTTGGGTGTGAACTTGTTGGGTTTTGTGAAGTCAACACATACCCTAATTTTGCCATTTTTCTTCGGTACCGTTATGATATTAGAAACCCACTTTGGATATCTTTCTTCCCAAATAAATCATACTCGAAGGAGTTTATCAATTTCTTCGTTTACTGCATCACAGAGTCAGGGAGCTAGATTCCGTCATTTTTGAATGATAAGTTTACTGTCTAGAAAGAGGTTTAGTCGATGGCAAGCGTTGAAGGATCGATGCCAGACATTTCTTAGAAAGTCTAGGCAAAGATGTTGATGTTCTTCTTAACTAGTTGTATCATGGCCTCTTTTTCGTCGGTTAATAATTTGGAGCTGGTGAAGGTTGTGCGCCCCAGGCCATCAAGTTCAACAAATTCGACCATCTCGGTGTCATGCTGTTCGAATGTAGATGTTTCATTTTGTTGTAGTTGTTATGCTTTAAGAAGTTTGATTATATGAGGGTTGGTTATGGTATTTTCGCACATTCGTGCAACTTCTTGGTTGCCTATGATTTCGTATATTCCGTGATCTGTTGGAACATGCAGTGCCAGATGATAAGTAGAAGGCACTGCTTTGATTGAATGTAACCAACTGCATCCCAAAATTCCCAAATATTGGGACTCTGCATTGATGACAAGAAATTTTGTGAATGTAGTTTCTAAACCCGCCTGAACTGGCAGAGTGATCTCTCCTGTGGCTGATTCTTTCGAACCATTAAAACCTGTAATTGTTGTTGTCAAAGCTTTTACCGAATCTGTAAGGCCTATGACTTCAATTGCTCTTCTGATCAATACATCTGTGGCACTTCTGGTATCAATGAGAAGCGTATGTAGATAGTCCTATCTAACTTTGAGCATAATAACGAGAGGGTCATCATGAATGCATTTAACGTGGCTGGTATCACAGTCTTCGAAGGTGATTTGGTAAGGACATTTCGATTTGCTTGTTCTTGGAAGAAGATTTGTTGATTTGTCTGAGGAGGTTATTTTACAACAAGACGTAATCAGATCGTCTTATTGTCTTTTCTTCCCTTTCTCAATCTCGATCATATAAAGGTGGCGAGCTTGCCCTTGGACCTGATTTTGCTCTACTTCTTTATTTTTTGCTTCATTCTCGAGAAACTTTTGGATGTCGATAACATAATTGTAGAGTCTTTTAGATAATAAGATACGATGAAAGATTCGTATGAGGGAGTATCAGTTGTCAGTTTTGTGACTATGCACATTGTGATACTGACATAGAGGTCTATTGGGAAGATCAGGAATAGTTTATGGTACGCGATAACACTCATCTCCCTTTATCGTCGGTAAGATAGCAGAGAGAGTCGTTGTCATTGGTGGCAGAGCTGGGACAGGTCTGTCGGGTTTGCCATCCCTTCTTCTATTGTTGTCAGTATTTTTGTCGTGTTGTTTGGATGCCTCAGTAGTGACCGCTCATTGGGATGGGGTTGAAGATGTTTCTCGAGAATGGATGACAGATAAGCTTTTCATCTTATCTTTCTTTGATCGCTCCAGTTCGATGTAATTATTAACTACATTAATCATTTTTGTGACTGTTCATGGCTTGTGCAAAGTAAGCTCTTCTCAAACCTTTGAGTCAATGTACAGGGCAGAGGTGAATGCTGGAACTACGATTTTAGGGTCAGAATTCCCAATTTTCCTTATTTCCTGTAGGAAGCATTTATAAAAGCTTGCCAAGGTCTCTTTTGCGCCTTGCTCGAAGTAAAATAAGGAATCGACAGTGATCTCTCGCTCTTTAGCATGAGAGTAATTGGATTCGAAAAGATGTTACAACTAGCTGAACGTGGTGATGGAGGCCTCTTGAATAGTATGGAACCAACGAAGCGGTTCTTCCTTCAGGCTCATGTTGAATAGCCTACACAGCATGTGGTCGAGTTTGGAATATAACCCAACTACGGCTTTGAAGAGTCGAACATGGGTAAGCGGGTCAGTCAGGCCTGCATACTAAATAAATTTGGGCATATGGAAATTTTCTGGGATAAGCATAATTTCGAGATGAGGGGAGATGGGGTTTGTCTCGATTCAATCAAGCACGGATTTTTGACATGGAATGTCAGAGTTTATGGCCAAGATTATGTTGTTGAGGTCGCCCAAGGTAACGAACTATTGTGGGGGAAATGGTAAGGCTGCAACTTGAGGAGCAAAATCTCTCTGCCCTTCTGGTCCTAATCGATCCCTGATTGGTCTTCTTTCAGGCGGGGGGGGGGGGGGGGTCTGGTGACGCGTGCATCGACTTCCTTGAGTTTTCAACGCTTAGGATGTTAAACCAAAATATTGAGAAGCTCTGTTTGGATTGCCAGATCTGGATCGTGAAATCCGTAGCTCATCTTCCCATGGTTGATCATCGCGTGAAATTTCTCTTGATCTATGCTCACTCCGGGTGAGTGGAGGGGACGTTTATCGACCAGTGAGTTGATCTTGTATTCTCTTTAGTCTTCTTTTTTTTGATGTGTTTGACTCTATTGATCTAAGGCTTTCCTTCATTCGTCTCTCTCCGTTTGAAGAGCTTGAGCGTGGACACGCTGATCTTCCAATCTTTGGGCTTTTTTTGCGGCCATTTGTTTTTGAAGCTCGAGTACTACACCGTGCAGATCAACAGGGGTAAAGCTAGAGTATTGCTAGTTATTAAAGAATTTGGAATGATAATAGGGGTAAAGTAATAAGATGGTAAGGTTTTCGAATTCTCAGTCCATTTTCATCTTTCTCTGCCTATATTTATAGTAGACACTGGCAGTTTACAAACATAAAGAAATAGTCTTCTATTCTGAGGGGAGTGGGCGAACTTTGAGGATCTCTAACAACTCTTTTCTTGACCAGGCACAATGGTTACTTTTAGTAGGTCGAGGACTATAGGTATCTTCTCGAATGTTATCTGTCTTCGATTATGTACGGCTGTCTTCGACTACGCTTTGTTGACTTACTCTTGTCAAATCTGGGGATTATGTTACTACAGAAGCACATGCTGGGAAGCTTACAAAAAATTGAGAAGGTCCTTTCCTCATCAATGGCCGAACTAGCCTGGGATCGTAATATCTTATGACATAGCAAGGAGTTTGAATCCCAAATCCATGGAACATTAGACAATTGAAACAATATTGTCGCTAAGTTCTTAGTTTCTCCATTACAGATTACACTGTTCCTGTTCTTTACATTCCAAAAGTGAGATTTCAATCTCTAACATTGTACATTTTATTATACTTAATGAAAAGTTCCAAGTTTTTTCCCACATTACTTTCTACTTACGTAGAATCTACTAAATCTCATAGATTGAAGCAAAGGTAATACTAGCTTTCAATAAACCATTTATACATAGATTGAAGAAAATGTAATACTAGCTTTCAATCGACCATTTATACATAGATTGAAACAAAGGTAATATTAGCTTTCAATCGACCATCTATACAAAGATTAAAGCAAAGGTAAATACTAACTTTCAATCGAACATCTATATAGATTAAAGCAAAGATAATACTAGCTTTCAATCACCCATTTATACATATATCAGCGGTTAAAACAAAGGTAAAACTAGTTTTCAATCAATGATCTCTATCAGATATAAGATAAAGTAAAGGTAAAACTAGTTTTCATCTTTATACATGTCTACAACTACATAAACTACAGGTTACTTCTACAGGTATTTTTTTGCTTATAGGAGGTCAGCTGCGCTTTCCCCTACTCAGGAGGTCGTGCAGCCATAAAATCTAGAACTCGAGCAGATACAACAGTCTTGCCTTGCTCCAATAATTCTACAGGTCGGGAGCCTACTTCCATTTCCATCTCGTTCAAGCAATTTCCCCGATCTATATCAAAATTACAGATACAGCCTCAGAATGCCATATAGTCATGCAAGGTATTCCTTTCGAGCTCAAGCCTCTTTACTTCTTCCATAAAATAAGCAATGATAGCCATAAACTTCCTAGAGTGCACCTCTTCCGAGCGATACTTCACTCGGTCAATCATGACCGCCTTGGCAACCCACATTTTTAAGCTCCGATAACGCTGCTTCAAATCTTTGTGGAAAATATCTTCCATCTCTGTTCATTTCCCTAAACTTTTTATTCCCTTAGTAAGCTACGCTATTGTCCCCATCGCGCTATCCAGCTCACCTTTACTCATCGTTCTCAGTCTCTCTGATTGAGCGCGAAGCTCCACTAACTCCTAGTCATTTGCATTACTTCCCCCAATAGGACCCTTCTTCAACAGCTCATCCTTTCTCTTGATCACCCCCTCTAACTCTAGCTCTCTACGAAGAGCAATATCTAACTTATACTCGTTTTCTCTTAATCGTTCATTTCCTTTCCTTACATGAGCTTGAACACGAGCTACATCCACTTCTAACTCTTTAATTTGAGCTGCTGGGTTAATCACGTCACCCTTAGCAGTCGAAACCTCGGCGTTAGTCTTTATCTTCTTTAACCGCTCTCCAGCCTCGGCCTTCTTGGCTCGTGAATCGATCATAGCTAAATCCACCTTCAACCTTGCAACCCTCTCATTCAGTTCGTTACATCATTTTTGGGCCAGCCGAAGATCAATATCTTTAGCAGGCAAGGCCTTACTCAACTGCTCGACCACACTTTCAGAACTCACCAGGCCAGTTTGAACTTTCTCAAGCTCATTGTCTTTCCTAATCATTTCACTTTTCAATTTCTCAACCACACTTTTGGAACTCTCCAGGTCAGTTCGAAATTCCTCAAACTCGTTCACTTTCCTGATCATTTGACCCTTCAAATTATTCACAAAGACCCGTAACTCTTTTTATGTCACTTCTAACGACTTGAAACGATATTGAGCTACATCATCTTCTTTACCTTTTACCATCAACAAATCTATCCTGCTTTTGAGCTTCGCTACTTCAGTCGACGCCTCCACTGGCTCCTTTTACACTTTTTCTATTTCAACATCTTTACCTTCAATCTTCCGAGTCAGGTCGTTTACAGTTTTTATTGCCTTAGCAAGCTGGATCTGTATTTTGACATATTGATCCTCCCTATCTTCAGATGCTTCTTTAATCCTATCAAACTCTGCCACAAACTCATAATTATATTGGAGCGTCTATTGTTCGCTTAAGTGAACAATCTCTAATTTGACCTGCATCATCGAGCTCGACTCAACATTACTTCATAGATACAATCAATACATATTACAGATAACTTTACAGATTTCTAATAGATTTTTGTTTATGACATACCAACAAGCTGAGATTATACTTCGACTTCAAGTGAAGAAGTTATCTCACAATAATGAAAATAATATCTACATCCACTTTCAAGGTACACATTTTCTATGTTCTAATTTGCTAGTACTTCGAAATAGTCTGAACATACTGGATTACTATCGTTCCTAATTTTCTAACACATTTATGATCTGTATCTATCTTCTAACTTTATTGTGTAGATCTAAAGTAGCGCAGCATACAAGTTAAATATTTTTTGCCCTTTTCTAACCTGTAGCTCCGCCTGCGAAGTCAACAGGGATGTTGAGGCATTTTTTTCTTTAACGAGCTCTTTCTCTAATTCCTCAATTCTGAGGCACATATCTTTAAGTTCCTACAAATCAATATTTGCAAACATCTCTTAGCCTATCCCAAATTTATCCTACAAATCTATGTACCATACACTTACAGTTTTTAATCCACACAAAAACACACAAAGAAACCTCAAACAATTTTACTCTACTTTCTCATTATCTCCTTCACGGTTCTCTAGATCAGTTTTAGCTAAGACCGAGTCCAGCCCTGTAACCATACCTGGGAGAGAGCCATCATCAACCTGGAGCTCATCTTCTGCTTTGACCTCTTCGACATAGGTACCTGTTATAATGGCTTCGAGGTCGACAACAGAGTACCCCACTGCGAGAAGTTGGCACCCAAGGCTATCCCGAGCAGCTGCAGCCTCATCAACATTCTTCTGTGCCTCGTCAATGAGCTCGCGTATCAATACCTTATGTGAATATTTCAAGAAGACCAAGGACTCCCTCTCCAAAGCCAAATCAGACTCAAATCGAGCCACCTTCTTCTTGAGCTTGGCTCTCCCGCCCTTAAGCTCAGCCCTTCCTTCCTTGATCCCGAGATAGATACCCTTCAACATGCGAGCAGTCTACAACAGAACAAAACACAATTTTAGCTCAAAACCAAATATGAAGTTTAAAAATCATAAAGACATCAACTTACCACCCTGTTAAACTTTAACTGTGTAGAAGCATTCAGCTCCTCAATACCTCTTCGCGTTGCTAGCCTCAACCTATTCTCTACAACCCGCAGCTCTTCCTCCTCAACAGGTCAGCTCTCTACACCTTCTGCCCCGCTCACAGCAGCAAGCGAGTCCACCCTTTTCTTCTTCGTGTTCACCTCGACCTCACCACTCGCCGGGGTCCCTGAGGTCGAGCCACCCTTAACAGCCTTCTTTTTTGAGTGCTTTCGAGCTAACTTTCTCAAAGTAAAACCCCCAGAAACATCCTACAGCGACATTGGCGCAGCCCTCGGTACTACCGAACGTTCTTCCCCTTCTGCTACATTTTTCTTACTGGCTTCAGCTCCTGTCATTTATCTCTTAGCTTGAGACTTTTGTACTTTCTCCGACTTGTTGTTAGCTCTTTTGTTTCTACTGATACCGAGTTCTTTCAGGACAATCTCAAGCTCAACACCTTCTCGTACTACAGTATCTAGTAGTGATTTTTTTCTCGGTACTTTAGATCGAGGACCTGCAACATAATACAACAAATTGGTCAACAAACACATATCAACCTACAACTACAACAATTTGATATCATATACTTACTTTTCTTTAAAGTTCTATATACAAGGTCCATGGGTTCCTTGCCCATTCTCTGAATATAATCACCTTTCACCCATATTATATTGTCATATTAAGCTCTTCCTGCTAAATTCAGATCGAAGAAAAAAGGTCAAGACGAACTAGAACAGAAATATACTCCTCCAATCACTGCATAATATTTCACAGTATAATACTACAAAATATTTACAAGAGTTATTCTCCTCACCACCTCATTTTCCTCCTATAATCTATTCAGATTATCACAAATGTTTATCACCTCCCACATATTTCCATTTAGTTGGACAGGACATGCCTCTATGGTATTCAAAATATCTTTAGCAAGATTGTTAAGAGCAATATCAGTCTGTACTCCAACTGGGACAGATAACACATAAATCCCTGGTCAATGTCGCTTTGGACATCTCCATCAAAATACTTAAAATAGATTCGTCAACAAAAAGAAATTTTCTTCCTCACTCTTCACAGTACATCCCCTGAACGACCTCCCAGCATGCTCTACGACATTACCCCATTTCCCACCTAAACTACTTTTGATTTTACAAAATTCTTTGAATACATCAGACTTTGGAGGATAGTATATCAAATGACCAGGAAAATTTGGAAATTGTAATTCATTCTCCCCCTCAATGTCTATATCTACAGCTTCTACATTATCAGACTCCCCCATATGACCAGAGGTTGACGTCTCCATATCAGGTGAAACCTCCATAACGGATATAGGCTTGAGGATGAGGCTAGTTTCTATAACAGATTTTCCTCACGCCTTAACCTACATATAGGTCTAGGTATTCTGTCAATTTTCTCAATCATTATCTTTTGTCTATACACATCCATACATGCATATACATACATCATTTACATATCTCTTATTACATACAAATCAAATAGGTTTTCTCAAAAGTTAACTTTAAATAGCACGTTTTTCAAAATTTTAAAAACCCAAAAATATTGTAATTTTCATTTAAAAACTTCACAATCATAACATATCTCAATCACTAACCTTCAACGTCCGAGTGCGAGTCAGTAATAATACCCAATCCCTCTTTCACAACGGCACTGCACACCCAATGCCTTGACTCTTCCTCCACAACCTTCTCCCTTCTTCTACAATGATTGTCTAATCTCTTACTCGAATCTCTGCAACTTCCTTTCTTTTATCTCCCTCTGTTCTGTCATTTTTCTGAGTTTGATAAACGTTTGAATGAAGAAGACAAACTATTATGTATACTTTCCATTTCTAACTACTGGAAGTTATTAGGCCTCGCACAAACCGCCCTTGATTTTGGAACCGAGACGTCCCTTCCACAATTAATATCAGACGTTTCATACCTTTTCGGTGAAAATGTTTTCCCATCATTACTCCACATCCAATATTTTAATATATTTTTCTCTCTCCTACCCAAATCTCTCTCTGGCATTCCCACACTCATGATGACTCTATATTCACACGTAATCGAACTTTATCTACCCTTACACAAAAGGCAAAAACTAAAGCTGATCTATTTTTTCTATTCTTACTTCTACTACTTATAAAACTACAAACATCATTTTCAATGTTCTAACATTTCAAATTTTCAAAAAATTTAGTCACAAAAGCTTTTAACAACATTTACAACAAAACAGGAACAAATTCAATAGAAATATTATACTTACATTCCAATTACAGTTATTCAATCTAATTCCTTCAAATATAATTTTACATAAAACATCCCAGATGCCCTGGAGCACCATACCTAATCAGTTCTCCCCCAGCCATCCTCTCATCTTCCTCGGCTATCTCTTCTATAACAATTTGCATCACAACAGCTTTTCGAGCTTCAGGCTCCAAAATTACTTTACGGAATATCTCCGAGTAAAAGTGACGCCCAATCTCACGTTCTTTCGCCCCCACATCCAAGCTTTCAAACTGGATTTCAAATTCAGGCAAGTTAGCATCATAATCTAATAGCCTAAAAATCCTCTCCCGCACTTCTATTATCTTTATAACTAAACACCTCTCTGACACATGACGAGCTCTTTGAGAACGAGTCTTCACCATTTATACTGCTTCTTCCTCTCTACATGACCTTTCAAATAATATTTATACACCACTTAGAGATAACTTCAAATCTCCCACATTCAGTATATTATAAACCCTATTTACCCCACTTTGTTAAAATTAGAAACCCTAGGATTATGATAGAAAGTTATTTGAACTTATCTTTCCAAATCGACCTCATTGAAATTCGTCCATCCTCGTTTTGAACTAACTTTCACCAACTTTCCCCACTGTAATCCATTTCTAACAATACCTCCATAGCTCGATATTTCACCTTCTACATATTCTATTCTCTATATGAATATTACCTCCTAACACGATTCTTGAAATCTAATCAGTTCGATACACATACCACATATATCTATTTTACATCTTCAAATATTTCTTCAACAGTTCGACTGGCAATACTCTTTTTGAGTTCGTTTTCTACAACACAACATTGCATTTTCATATTCCAACATATATTTCTTTTAGTTCGATTTCACTAATAATTGCTAATTTGATTTATCAATACAATTTTTGTACAAATACTTTTTTTATTAGCTCGAATATTACTTACAGAATACTTTACAGATAACAAGTCTTTCAGATATTTCTACAGATCGATCTACATGTTATATTACATTTTAGTTTTCAACACTATTTCTTTCCAAAACTCTTTTGCAAGAAAAGTCCAAGCAATCCTTCATACCATTTACTTTTATAAGAAATTGAGGAAGCTAGTGGTATCAGTGCATGAACCAACCTTCAAAAAGAGGCACTCCTTCACAATATAGAGGGATGATTGTGCAGAAGAAGATTTCCACTCTCCATCTCCCTTCTCCACCACCACCGTCTCTTCCTCCATAGCCCCCACCAGCTTCGAGTTGGTAGAGATTAATGAGGTCCTACTTTAAAACCCAGTCCCTCGTAGGAAATTGGCAGTACTGCCTCACATATACGTCAGCCTCCACATCTATCTCCTCAACCTTGTCATCTGCCAACAGGCAAAGGTATACCCGACGCTGCGCCCCTGCCATAACCATATAGTAGAACCTCCACATGTGGTAGTAATCATCCTTAACTTCAGCAACTTCTTCCTTCGTCGTCCCATGATAAGTCGGTGGTACGGGAATGGGCGTGGTGGGCATCTCTAAAGCTTGGTTGCCAAAGTAACACAATTTCAGACTCTAAACTTTAGTAGCCACCCTCTCTTCATATACTTGTCGCCTGGTCTTCACCATTCTCATAACAGAGTATAACAGTAGATACTTACAGCTACAAGATACTTTTACAGAGAAGATAGACGCTACAGTACAGGTACTATTTATATCAAACCCGCATTCAATGCGTAGAAGCATTTTCAAAGCAGTCATCATTCAAAGAACAACTTATTTTGGAACCCCAAACGTCAAGTACATCAACCCTTTCCACCACCATAAATGCCAGATACAGTGTTCCATAAATAAATACCGAGTACCCAACCAGTCAAATTCCCCATCAATACATCATTATTTTCTAACTTCTAACACCAACAGTCAAAATGTTATTTCTCAACCAAAGCCGCCCGTACCTTCAGTTGAGAGGGGGCGATTATAGGGACTTATCCCTCGATATAGTCTAAACTTAAACTATCTCAATATCATACGCATTACACACGTGACGTGTACAGTCAACATTGCCACCTAGACCATGAACTGATAAAAAGCATGGATCGAGCACTACAACAAAATATGAACAAGTCAAAGACACATGTCTCCCACAAACTAAACAGTTACATTTTCAACTACCACTTACCTCATTATTCGAAGAACACGCTTATACACGATAATGAGCTGCAGGTAAGGTCTATACAAAGAAAAAGTTCCAGATGAGATAGGGACCATAAAAACTAGATTTTCTAGACTCTACATAGGAATTTCTAGATTTTAAACATCACAACAAAATTTATTTCAAGATCAAGCATTTCTAGTTCAAGAGATTACTTGTAATAAGATATCAGCCTCAAACAATAAAAATTACAGCTACTAAACCTTCAACTCAAGGTCGTGATTTTTTTACATATTCAAAGGTTTTCCACGCTAAATTACTTGTGTCATTTCTTGTATTACATTAATTTTTATCACAAGTATATTTGGTGTAAGATCTAATTTCGAGCTATTTCGAGCTACGAAATTATGTCATTATAGTTCGAATTCTCTAACCAATTACTCTCTTTCTCTTTCTGGATCTTGTTCGTGCCAATTACTGCAGCCGATATCCATCACCGGACAATATCCCACCGATTTCCTCTGATCACGGGACAATAATTATCATGTAAGGCCGTTTCCCACCATGTTGCGGTATTTTCCACAGTCATCTTCACATATTCTTAGCTATTTGCTGGAGAAAATAAAGAAATCCAAGGCGGCGTTTGTTTTTTCATCAAGTCAGACTTAGAGCTCTAAGTGGGAGTTAGTTCAGTGATTTGGACTAACTCATTGCACTTAGAGGTGTTCTTTTTTGGCTCAAACTCAAACTAAAGTAAGATTTGTTCACTTAGTCCACTCAGACGCAATATGCCATCTGACTAAGAGACTCAGATCTGAGTATTCTTTTTCACCCAAAATGACCTCCCCATACGACTAATTACTACCCCTGGTACTTTCCGCCCCTAACTAAAAAAAACACCTGCTCCAAATACACCTCCTCTCCGAACTGTGAAACCTTGGAGAATGAAGCTTGATCACTAACTTCAGATCACCAATCAAGTTTCTATCTCTCTCTCTCTCTGGGGTTCAAGTTTTAACTATCAACAATCAGACAACTACAACCCAGTCGTCAACTCTCGAATTCAAGGTTTGATCTCTTGACCCTTACTTCAATTCGATTTGATTGCCCCTTTTCATGTGTTTAGATGTATTGATTATGGTTGATATAGTTATCACCACATTGAATTGAATTTTGTGTAGAATTATTTTAATAGATAGATCGAGATTAAGGTTTGTAACAAAATTGATATCTTGCCCCCAGCTTCCTGCATTTCTAGCCACTCCCAAATTGCTAAGGATATATGAAGTTTCAAAACAGACATTCAAAGAAAAAAGGAATGAATGTGGGAAAAGATGAAGTTTAAAACCTGGATAGAGGGGCCCCATTAAAGAATTCCTTAGCAGCTCCATATAAGTCCTCCTTGATAATCTCCCAACTAGATGTGAAACCATCACTACTAGGTGCACTATCAGTGAGGATGCTGAATACACTTTGGTTGAGCTCTTCCATGGTGGGTATGCCAACAATGCTTGCATTTTCTTCTTCTGTGATGACTGATGGTATACACTGTAATAGCCCATAATCTGCTTGAGTTGTTGTTGCTGTAAGAACCTCCTTAAAGTATGAAATAGCTGGTGCATGAATTTCACCAATGCCTTGGGTTTGCTTTCATCTGGTAAGGTGAAGTTGGAAAGAAAGGATCTTTTTTCTGCTCACTTGCAGTATGAAAAAAATTGCAGTAGAATCTACAGCTTCAATCCACTTTATCGTGGACTGTTCTCTCCAAAACACTTCCTCTTTATGTGACATCTCTGCATGTTCCTTCTGTACCATGCTCAACTCAACCCCAATCTGCTCATCCCATCCATTTTGTAAGATAAAATCCATGAGTAATCTTATCTTTCAAAATGTTTATGTTATGAATTACATTTTCAAAGACTGATATATTCCAATGCCTAATAGCATATCTTACTTTCTTCAGTTTGTGTAGCCAAGATTACTAAGAATTTTAGACCATAGCATATCTTCCATATTTCCCTCATATCTTCTGATCTGATTCTAGAGCTAGGAACAACCCACTCTTCTTCTAGGATGATATCATGTACTTTTGCATTTTGTGGTATATTAGATAGAATCATGTTTATTCTCCTCCATAGAACTCCTTGAACTGTCTACTATAACTCTGCTTGCAATCCATTCAAGTTCACTATATTTGGTTGATTATTTGATACTATTTTCTTGATTATTTGATACTATTTTCTTGATTATGTATTTTTAGGGACAATGAATCAGGTTAAATGGTTATTAGGTATTCTTGCTATTGTTCTTTTGTACATGGAGATAGTAAGACGAAATAGGAGGGTCCGCCAAAGAATAAACACTTTTGTTCTCACTGGCAAGACATATGTCTAGGAACTCCTAGAAGGTCCTAGAACTGTAATGTGTAATATGATGAGGATGGACCCAGCCTCTTTCAAATCTCTAGTTGCCCACTTCATAGATACTGAGTTGTTGAGGAATAGTAAACATATAGATGTTGAGGAGAAGTTTGCAATATTCTTACACATAATTGCACACAACATGAGAAATAGAGCTGTAAACACCAGATTTCAGCATTTCCTGCTACAACCAGCAAAGTCTTTCATGAATGTCTTGATGTAATGATGAAGTTTTCAAAAGAGATAATAGTGCCTCCTAACTTTGATGAACCAACAAAGCCAATTTGATATTATAAAAGACTTATGGAAGGGGTTTTCAAAGGAGCTGTAGGAGTACTAGATGGTACACTAATTCCTACAAGTATTCCAGTAAAGGATCAAACACCTTTCAGAGGAAGAGGTGGAGGGATTTGCTTCCAGAATGTGATGGCCATATGTGATTTTGACATGTATTTCACGCATATTGTTGCTGGTTGGGAAGGAGTTGCCCATGATTCTAGGGTTTTGACAGAGACAATGAATAATCCAGCCAACAACTTCCCGATGCCTCCAAGTCGTGGTAATGGTCATTCTCTTTTTGAACAATTTGAAGGCGGCAAGCTGCTTAATGAAAAACAAGTTAGTACTGTGTTCCAGCATCACAGGCTCCTATTTCTTCAAAATTTGATCATCATTTCCTAACTGCCGCTAGAGACTTTATTATACCATGTAAGCTCCCTAAAAGTTAGGAAATGATAATCAAATTTTGAAGAAATGGGAGCCTGTGATGTTGGAACACAGTACTAACTTGTTTTTCATTAAGCAGCTTGCCGTCTTCAAGTTGTTCAAATTGTTAGTTGGGAAAGAGGGGGGAGGTTGCACTGCTCAAGCTAGGCTTAATAATGATCAATAGCCAAGTTTTGCATACCTTGTTCTTCCATGAATTTACCATATGATGCAGACCAAGGATCTTAGCATATTGATCAAACAAAGCATTGCTCAGGTTCCTCAAAGTGAGCCACAGAGTTATATAATTCTGATTTAGGTAGGACTTGTTATAAGCGATAAGCTTATAGTGAGTATGATGTAAATGAGGTTCTTAGATATTAAGCTCTTTCCTTTTCCCAAAAACTTCATTCTTAAGTCTCAATCCATCATTCATAAGTAAGGCACTAAAAGGCTAACTTACAGCAATGGGTTTGTCAGTGTTAGCTTTCTTGTCCTTGGAAAGTAATCTAGGGTTGAGCAACCAACACGCGCAAGACTAAAAGGAAGAAAAAAGCTATCTCTCTAACAAAGCTGATCCTTTTCTCTTATGCTTTGCTTTAGGTTTTTGCTAATTTTTTTGTAGCTTTCTTTACTTCTGTAAAAGCCTTCTCAACAATGAGGTTACCATCACTCGATGAACTAATTTTGTGTAACTGATAAAGCCTTAGGGTTTTCAAAACTAACTGTCCTCGTATAATCCCTTGATGACTGTTACTTATTGGTGGATCCTTATTTTAACAATTTTCTCTGAATAAAATAACTAAATTCAACTGACTAGTACCTGTTGGAGTAAGGGAAGTGTTGGTGGATTTAAGGAAAAGGGAATGTAGTAGTTAAAGATAGTTGGAGGAAATGCTTTGCAGCTACTAGGATAATTTCTTGATTACTTGACTTGAAAATTTCAAAATGAGTACAAGAGGTAGGCATATATTAATAGCTCTCTAAGGAACATTCTAGAGACATGCTCTCTACTACCCAGATTTTCTCTCTAGAGTTCTTATCTTTTAAATGCATCCCAATGGAGTCCCTAGATTAATGATCTTCTAGAGAAATCTTCAAAACTCTACATATAAATTACAAATTACATGCTTAACACCCCCTCTTAATTTGTAATTTTCATCACCTCTCTAAAATAGTTGAATTTTTCCGTTGTATCGGCTTTGGTGAAGATGTCTGCACAATTCTCGTTTGTCTTACAAAATTTCGACTTGTTCACTTGGCTTCAACTAACTTCTTAATAAAGTGGTATCGGATCTCAATATGCCTTGATCGGCCATGGAAGACTGAATTCTTTATAATAGCAATAGTTGACATGTTGTTACAGTAGATTGTTATTGCTGTCTTCCAATTGCAAAATAGATAGAATTTTTTCCAATTGTAGTTAATATATATTTCGATTCCTTTGACAAGAGTGCCACTGTATTTTGCTTCTTTGAATTCCAAGAGATGACTTTGGATCCCAAGCAAAAGACATATCCCAAAGTGTTTTTTTTTATCATCGATACATCTTGCCTAATCGTTACCCATGTATCCAACGATGCAAATATCTTCTTCTTTAGTGTACTCGATCCCAAAGTATTTAATTCCTTTCATAATATACATGGGTATCCACTTTGTTGTTGAAGAATATTGGGTCTTGTATTTGGTTTTCCTCTACTTAAATTTAAGGGATGTTTGTTTTTTCCTCTACTTGGATTTAGTTTTTTGTGTGTTAATTTAAGACATTTTGTCGCTAAATCTAAGTATATAGAGTCCACTTAGACTTATATACACTTGCTAGAAAGGAGTGTTCATTATCTAAATAAAGTTCTACTTGTTAGAGATACTTATGTTTAGTAAGGGTAGTCTAAGTATTTGAGTATTAGGGTATTTAAGTACTTCCTCTTTGATTAGGGTTTTCCTATTTTCTTATAAGTAGCTTATGGCTTGATTGTAATAGACAAGGTTTTCCAATAGAATAATAGTTTTGGTATTGCAATTGTATCATGGCAGGAGCCATCGTAGCTTCCGTTCACTCTCTTTCTAATCGCAACAACTCTCTTTCTTTCTCTTGATAGAAACAACTGATTTAATGATTTATGGAGGTGTTTTACTGATTTATGGCTGATGGTGATTTGAAGTTTTAAGGGTGTTTAACTGATTCTAGGTGCTGATTTAAATTTGTGTGCGTGCTTTATTGATTTTTGGGGTGCTGATTCGAATTTTTGAAGCAATTTTTATTGATGATGATTGGCGATTCTTCTCAAACCCTAATTGTTGCTCGATACCTTGGTGTTTGCTGATAATGAAGCTGATGGTGGGTTGGCTAATGGAGATGAGCGATTCAAAAGCATCGCATTAACATAGCATGACAATTGCAATAGATTTTGAAGTAGCATGGCAATAAATGGTAATCTGCCCAAATTTATCTTGATTTAAAATGGAGCGTGTGTGACTTGCGGAGGTACCGTGACAAGTCCCAGGAGACTAGTTTGGAGAATGGTGAAAAATGATGAACCCGATATAAACTTCCAGATTCCAAAAATAAATAAATAAATAAAATGGTAATTGCATCACATAGCAATGGAAGTAACAATCGCATCGCATAGCATAGCAGTGGAAGTACTAATTGCATTGGCATCGCTTTTATTTTCTTTTTGTTCTGTTTTGGCAAACAGAGGGGGTTTTAGAGATACTTATGTTTAGTAAGGGTAGTCTAGGTATTTGAGTATTAGGGTATTTTAGGTATTTTTTTTATTAGGGTTTTCCAATTTTCTTATAAGTAGCTTATGGCTTGATTGTAATAGACAAGGTTTTGCAATTGAATAATAGTTTTGGTATTACAATTGTATCAAACCATATTATGATTCTAGGGTTTATAGGGAAGAAAGGCAAAGAACTACATTGTTATTAGAAGTGATATCTTTACAATAAAGCAAATAAACATATTTAAAGGAAAACAAGCTAACCCTACTAACCCTAATAAAAGATAATACCCAAACTTCCCTTATTACTCAATACGTATCTCTAACACTACTTATAGAATTGATGATGTCGGCACATGATCTTCTTGCACGTTCTCCTCGTCGTGTGGTAGTTTTAGTCATATCTCCTTTGAACAAGGAAACTACCCTTTGGTGGAATTTCCCTTAGGTTTCCTTTATGTTTAAAACTTTAATTGTTGGAGAGGTACTTTTGATTTTCATTTAATTAAACCCCTAGGGCATTATTTCTTCTCTATCTGAAGAATAAGAACATGTTCATTAATAATAATTTGCATTTTGTTTTTTTTTCCCTTGATTGACTTGTGATCTATTTGTCAATCTGTAGTTTGATTCTTTGTTGCTTCGATATTTCTCTTCCATGAGTATCGTTTACATCAATTGGTATTCAGAGCAAAAGGTTAAGATTTGTGGGACATCGGTCTGAGGAATCGCGACGCCTCCCAAGAATATTGCCCAAGATATGACAAACGAAAGATTGGATCAGATTGAACAAGCACTTGTTTTGAAATCACTCAGAAGTTAGCCCAAATGGCTTCACCCAAACAGTGTAGAGAAGCACTGGGGAGTGAACGAGAAGGGGATTTAAGCGGTGTGGCGGATACCTTCACCAACCCTTCAACTGGAACATTGGAGGAAGATGTATAATATAACGATGCTTCTGACTTAGATGCCCCAAAATTTCAAAACCTTTGGGCTCAAGGTGGTTTTCGTAACTGAGGACGAGGTCGAGGTCGAGGTCGAGGCCAAGAGAGATGTAACCAGGGCAGACACGATGGAGGGTTTAATGTTAACCGCTTATTGAGAAAAGTCAAAATTTCGACATCAAAATCGACATCGCAGAATTCCATGAGTGACTCCAACCAGAAGAATTCCTTGATTGGCTTGCAAAAGTGGCGAAGGTTCTCAAAGACAAGCAAATGGAAGATCCTAAGAGAGTATGTTTTTTTGGATGGGGGAGTCGGGCGGTGGGGGTCACATAGCAATGGGGGTCACTCGGGCGGTGGGGGTCATCTCTTCAATTTTGCATCTGAAAAGGATTAGGATCCAACGACCATAAATTTCTGCTATTATTATCTGTTGAAAGGAAAAAGACTTGGGCCAATTTTTCAATGAAATTAGAAGCTATAATAATTGGAATGTCTTTAGCCATCCAAACTGAAATGATGAGGGTATACTTAATAAAATGAGGGTATAGAGACCACTCTCTAAGTAGAGCTACCTTGATAATGAACACTCCTCTTTAACATGTGTCTTTAAGTCAAAATAGACTCTGTTTAGATTTAGAGACAAAACGTCTTAAATAAACTAACATCTCCTAAATTTTCCAATCTATAGCTGGTCGGGGTCTGCCTTAACCCCAGCTTACAGTTCAAAAAATAAAAATAAAAATAAAATTCCAATCTAAACAACAAATTTTCACAGTAAAAATAGTGAAACAGCACAGCGACCCAGTTAACCAATTAGCTTCTCAATCTAAAATAAAACCTGTTAGGTTATCATGGATATGCTTTTTTATTTATTTAGGACAAGATAGATGTGGTACAGAAGTTATATAAATTAAGATAAAAAGGAGAGAGAGCTGTTTCTCCTTGGGAATAGGAGGGTTCAACTCTCTGTTAGCAATCTTCTTTTTGATTATGTGAACGATTCTAATTAAAGCTTATCTGATGTAAACAATCTACTGAAGAGAAATATTGATGAACACCAGAGAAATTCAAACTTAAGGGTTTAAACCCGAGAAATTCAAACTTAAGGGATTAAAACCCTGTTTACATCACTCTAATAATTAAAAAAAAATTAATTAATTACTTGAATTTCCTAAAACATTAATGATGTCCAACGTTGGAGGTTAGGCTTCTTATCTTCTCTTCTGAACTTAAACCCTACTGAACCTTCTAAAGGACTCAAACTCTATTCCTAAGATAAATTGATTTTATAGGTATAGGAACAAATCCTGGATTATCTTAGGAACAAAAGGAAAATAAAGGGGCGAAAGAAAGTTCAGCTCAATTGAAGGAAGACGGTGAGGGAAAAAAAGTCCTAATGCTTAACGCTCAGAGAGGGATATGTGATAAACTTCCAGGGTGTGCCCTCACATTATTATCAAGTATTGTTCATTTGAAAACTAAAACTAATGCGTTAGATTTATTGAGGTAGTGTTAGTCTGATAATATATTTCTTAACTAACTTGCCCGTCTCTTAAAAAATATTTTATTACAGAAATCTAGACTGCACTCTAATTATTCTGCCCAGTATACCATAACTTAGTCATTAAGAATACTGTCACTAATGTATGAGGCGTTTTGTTTCAGTTTGAAGTACTAAATGTTGATAGCATTAACTTTCTTAGTTTTAAGTTAACGGCGTTCTTCATATTTCATCGCATAAAAGAAGTCCACTTTTTCTAGTACTTCAGATATTGCATTATCTAATTTACCTCTACTAATGTTTTATGCATTTCTTTCATTGTCTTTCGTTCTCGCGATGTAGTGCATATACTATGAATTAAAGTTAATTATTTTTTCAGGTTAATGGATGTTGCAGAGATTGTAAAGGGGGACAAACTTATTTTGAGGGGGTTGAAGTTTCATGGATTTCATGGGGTAAAACCTGAAGAAAATAAGTTGGGTCAGAAGTTTGTTATTAACATGGATGCCTGGATGGATCTCCGTACAGCTGGTGAGTCTGATAGTCTGCCTGACACTGTCAACTACACCGATATATACCGGTAAGTAATTATTACTTTTGTGTATACTCTCCCTAGCCACAAAGCTAGCCTGAATCTCTCCAGAGTTCCTTTAGATTATGATTTTTGTAAAAAAATAATTGTGTTTCATTTATACAGCTCATGGTAGTTTTCTGATTGTTTTTTACTACCAATAATGTTCCAAAATTGCTATTCTGCATAGTTGAAAAACACTTGTGTTACTCACCTCACCTTATGAATGCTTATCAATCTTTTGGAGAAAATAGTGGCTTCCATCTCTAACACCTAATTAGCTCTTTACTCTACACTTCATGTGCACGGATCTTAATCAAAGGCATTGAACTTTTGTATGTTTACTTTCTTCATGTGCTTATCAGAAGAAAGAAAATATTTAGAACTACAATAAGTTACAAGATGAAGTAAACCTCGTTTTTGTAATTCTTATGTAATACTTATTATATAATTATGAATGGTGGATTTCGTAAACGAAAGTTTTGATGTGAAACCCCTGTTTATTGTATGTCAAACTCTAAACCAGATTGTATCATTTCTGTTTGTGACATATTTGTTGATCATGTGCATTACCACCCTGCGTAACTGTGGGTATATGTGTAAGCTGGATCCCCTAGTATTTCATATTTATGTACATATACATTTCCAACTGTTTTATTAAACAACCTTTCTTCTGAGTGCAGCATAGTTAAGGAAGCTGTGGAAGGACCCCCACATAAACTTCTAGAGTCTGTAGCTCACCGCATTGCAACGACCACCCTTAACAAATTCTCTCAGATATCATCAGTACGAGTGAAGGTCAAGAAGCCTCATGCTGCAGTGCATGGTCAAATTGATTACTTGGGCATTGAGATCTTTAGATGCAGACCTACTGAAGTCATTGCTCCCACTTAAAGTTACCCTTGTGATTTATTTCAATGAATTATGAAATTTGTGTAATTTTGACTTATTCTTGCTTTGTGTCCTCAATTTGCTAAGGGTTTTCTCGTCGTTGGTACGAATTGTTCTGTTCTGTTTTGTGCCCTCTTATCCTACTAGTTGAGTAAGGTTGTATAATTTGCAGGCAGACGTTGTAGTAAGAAAAATGTTTGTGCATTGCATATATGATATAATGGATAATTTGGCCTGAGAAAACATGTAAACTTATGGTGAATGCCTACTGAAGCAAACAGTAGAAGTCTCATTTATCACATCCCTGGCAAGTTCTTATAGGAACAATAAAGAACATGCCAAAATGTATAATAAAGGCGGACAACATGTTTGTGAAAGTTGTGGTAATACTCGATCCCAGTGCTTAGCCCCTCCATCCATTCTAAAAGTATGCCGCCCTGCCATGGTTTAAACATAGACTTGGATCGACATATATTAAAGTTGATTTGGACCCAAATACCTATGATGTTAGGGTAAGCCTACGAGCAAACGCAGCAGGGTGCGGGTTTGAGTGTGGGTTTGCAAACCCACACTTTGAGTCTCCCAGCAACGTTTTTCGAATGTGAGTTTGCAAACGTGGTGCTACAGTAACTCAACCGAGTGTGAGGAGCTCACACTCAAAAAAATTGAGTTTGGCGATGTTTAGATTACCGCGTGGTAATCTAAACACCGCCAAACTCAACTATTGGACTCAACACTCCCTGACAACTTTTTCTTCTCCAAAACCAATTGCAGAGCAAATGAGAACCTCTACGCTCTCCCGAAATGGCTAACTCCGGCACCAGTAGTAATAACTCTACACCGTCGACCCCATCATCCCATAACCCACCTTCAACACCATTCGCTCAACACCCATCATCACAATTCACTCCATACCTCTACCAAAATCCATCGCAATTTCAACCTCAATTTTAATCACTGACCCCACCTCCGTTTACCATGTCGCAAGGGGATCCCAGATATGGACAATATCAAAGTCCATTTACACTCTCTCAACCGCAACCTCAGGCGTTTAGCCCGTACTATCAACCCTATCCGCTCACTCAACCTCAAGGTTTTCAACCTCCAAATTACTTTAAGAACTACCTATTTCATGGTGAATCTACTCAGCACAGTGACGCAAATGCGTCAATACCTGTTGAAGCGGCGGCGCCCATAAAGAAAAAGGAAAAGGAAGAAAGAAAAGAACACCCGCAAAACAAAGACAAATCGTGCAAGTGCTAGAAGATGCTGAGTTTTTGGACGAGACGGATGATGGTGGAATACATTGGACGGAAGCAGACTTTACGTGTCACGCAAGGGCGTGGGTAACAACTTATGTCCAGACTATGGGCCGCACAAAGGGTTTCACTTTTTATCAAAATGTCAACATTGCCTTTAATAGAGACCCCGAGTTCCCCACATGATGATCAAGTGGGTCGACCAAATCTCAATGGTATACCCTTAATGCACAATGTGTGGCGTACAATGAGATAGTTGCTCAAGAACGATTTAGGAATAGCAGCGGGAAAACAAAAGAATATTAGGTACGTTCTGATTTCCTTTAACTCAATTTCATTTATTTCTCGCAGATATACACGTTATTTATTTGTATTTGGTAATTTTACGAATTGTAGGAAAATGATGTACACAAGATCTATCAAGGCTTGAATGGCTGCAATGATTTCAAACACCGTGAAGCGTATAAGATTTTGGCGCGAGAACCGTGATGGGCCAACCTAAGGGATGATGGGTTGAACTATGCGAGGAATATACCAAGAAATGTAGCCAGGAGAGCATCAGACAATTCTTCTCAAGGGAACTCGGTCGGATCAAACAATCTATCGGAGGACCGCGACGGCCCACCTACACCTCAATCTGTGGGCCCAAATTCTAACTTAGATGGTTCGCTGTATGAGGGTGAAAGCAGGTCCATCAGCCAAAAACTCTATAGAAAGAACCTTGCAGCACAAAAGACAATGGATGGTGTTACTGCATCTAGTAGCGGTATCCAAACAATGCTGGATAAACTACGGTTGGAGAAGATACAAGCGAAAGAAGAAAATGAAAGAAGAAGAGCATAAGTAATGCAACACTGGCAAGCCAAAATAGATTTCGAGCAAGCAAAGGAAGATCACAAAATCATGGAGAAAGACCTGAGTACTCTTTCTGGACATCAATTGCAATACTATCTACAAAGGCAAGCTGAGGTCATGAAACGTCTGGCCAAGAGGGGCGGACCAGGTACTTGAAGTGGTGATGAAATGTAATTTAACTTTGCTGTATGTAGAAATTTTTTATCCAAGAATGTAGTTTAATAACAAATAATGTAAACGTTTGAATAATGTACTGCTCGAAATTCTACAGTGTGTTTTCGAAATATTTATTTCCGATAATATTGCGTTAAAACAAATACAATATCAATATTGCGTATCAAAAATATGTTTAATAAACTTGTACGACTAAGAGAAGCATTAAATTACATCAAGAACACGAAGATAATACAATAAATAGAGTACTAAGTTTGAAGATTTCCCTTCACGACCCACAAATGCTCGATTAGATCATCCTTTAGATCAAAGTGAAGTTCTCGACTTCGAATCCGGTTCATTTTCGATATAAAAGATTCTATTGTTCCGCGTTCTCGTACAATATCGGACCGTTCGCCTTCGATAGTTGAGGGCTCAGCCGGATTGTAGTCTAAGTATGATGGAAATGTACCTCGTTCCTCTTTGACGATCATATTGTGCATTATCACGCACGCCTTCATGACAACATTGAACCGAGATTGTAAAACCCCAAACGCCCGTTCTACGTCTTTTCGGCAACTTTTTTGTTGTTGAGCAAAAAAAAAATTGTTTCACTGTAACCGGATTGGATATGGGTTGGACAAGTGTTCCCCATTTGGGGTATATGCCATCCGCTAGGTAATACCCCATATCATAAGCTTTTCTGGCAATTGTATAATTATAAGGCGAGGCAATACCATCGGCCAGGTCGGTCAAAAGATGTGATTGTTACAGGACATTGATATAATTGTTAGACCCCTGGTAACCCAAAAAAGTATGCCAAATCTAAAGGTCCTGTGAAGCTACCGCTTCAAGAATCAGTGTCGCATTGGGGTAATGACCAATAAATTAACCGTGCCAAGCTTTGGGACAATTTTTCCATATCTAATGCATGCAATCAAGGATTCCTAACATGCCGGGAGATCCCCGAGACTCTCCGATCGCTTTTAACTTTTCGACGTCGGCTGCGTTTGGTGCTCAAAGATATTCCTCGCCAAAAATTTTTATAACCGCAACACAAAACCTTTTCACACATAACAAGGTTGTGTTTTCTCATATTTAAATATATTCGTCAAAAAGATCTGCCGCAACACCGTAGCTTAGGAAACGTAGTGATGCGACTACCTTTTGGTACGGTGATAACCCTATAGTACCAGCGTTATTGGGTTTCTGGACAAAGTAATGATTATGTGCAACGACTGCATCGAATAGACATATAAACATGTCTCTACTCATACGAAAATGTCACCGAAACTCCCATGCCTCATATGTGCAATTCGGCTTGAAGTAGTCTCGTATAATGATGTAATGTCCCAATTGGTGATCTCGCTTCTTTCTCTTATCCTTACGGCCCATGACACTCCCGCCGTAACTCGAAGTTGCATCTTGTACTTCTATGTTCATTGCAGCTTGGTGTAGAACACAAATTACCGTCACACAATCAAAGATAATATCGTCAGAGAAGGACGACGACGATAAACCTGGAGGATCGGGAATGGATGAATCGGATGATGAAGAAGACATTTAAGGTTGTGGAGTTAAGAGAAGGGTATAATACCAAATGGTGAATAAGTTTCCAATGGAAGAGAGAACTGTAAAAGGGAGAAATGTAAAAGGGGAAAAAGATGTGGGTATTGAAATAGTGATTTGGTGGTGAAATGAACATCGTCTGTTTCTATTCGACCTCAGTGCAAATTTTGTTCGAACAGAATTTGGTTCTATTCGAATAAAACTGCTCAGTGCCAAATTGTGCAAAATTGTAGAAATTTATTCTAACAGACAAATGTGAATAAAACTGCTCAGTGCCAATAGTCTGTTCGAATAGACATTGAAAAAACTCTACCAAAAACCTAAAAACTTCAATCAATTTCAACATTAAATAGTCATGGCTAATGAACATCACGCAAACTCTCCCAAAAACCATTTTAGCTAAACTACAGCTTAGATTGCAAAAAATAAATAAAGGGAAATAGAACAGAAACACGAGAGAATAAATACTAGTAGTTATAGCTTAGCTTCTACATTGTCTACAAAAACATCAAAAACACTTATATCTACTCATAATCATCTCCAGTACCCCGCCCCCTGCGGCTAGTACCACCTTACCTGGTTCGCGGACTAGATCCACGCTGCCTCGTCCTTGCGCCACCTCCAGGTAGTAGCTACACCACTCGTACGTCACGCCCCCTCCTCAGCTGTAAGTCCTGAACGGGACAAAAAAAATTATAAATATTTTGACAAAATAAATATGACATTAAGAAAAAAATAAAAAAATAAAATACTTACATGGGCATATAGCTGGTGATCTATACTGTCAATTTGCATGTGGGCAATAGCAAGTTCATCAGTCAACTCCTGGAGCCTCTGTGCGTCCTGCGCAGACTCTGTAAGGACAAATCGCCACATACCATGAGTCAGGTGCCACAACTGCTCTGCGCCGTAGGAGGAAGACATGGGTGGCGGGTCCCTCAAGCGGGCGATGGGGAACATCTCACATGGCCCTGTCCACTCCATGTGCCACCCTGAGTCTGCCTCGCCAGGCAAACTGAAGTCCTGGGACAAACTATAAACCGACGCTGACGTAACCACCGCGGGTGTAATACCAGCTCTGAGTGCAGTCGGTTCGAGCAGATATATATTCCCCATCCTCTGGGAATTTGTCAACATGTGGCCTACCTCCGAAATTTGTTCAGCCCAGTATAAGGCGTAAGTCTCTCGCTCTTCCCCTACCACAAATTGCTCACAGTCAAGAAACCCAGCCTGCCTCATCTCTTGTAAAGCCGCTGGACTAATATGTGGTAACATGCTAAGCGGAGGATCCAAAGGAATACGCGCCTCGCCAGCCAACTGCCTCCAGCATCTATCTCCCAAGTAATATTTATAGTTTCCATTTGGTACTTGAAGTGGCATCCTCTTACGGGATAGGAGTTTTGCAGTTAGTACGTCATCTATCTCAGACACCGCAGATTCTAACCAAGGTTCCCAGGTGATCGTGTCAACAGTGCGGTGGTCAATGTGGTATTTGCCTAAAATAAATAGATTGGTTGCCTAGTCATTTGTTTTCCTTTTATTCCCCCTCTCCCATGCTCTGAGACGCGGATAGGCCGAGAACTTAACATCTTCCTTGATAATAGGGTGACCAACCCCACAATACTCGTAGAACCAATTCTACATTTCAGAACAACATAAAAAATAATAAGAATTTATATTTAAGACGTTTATTGGAAGATATTTGATTTGTGAAAGGAAAAAATGTTAGTGTACCGTAAGAAGTTAGACAAATCCAGTGATGGCACCCCCGGTCGTGACTGCGGTATCCAAACCATGGTACATGGAGACAAGAATAACAGAACCCCAGTCATATTGGGCAACCAAGTCCAAATCGGCCACAACCGCAAGATATCCAAGCGGGACGGTGTCGTTGGCCGTTTGGAACCACAAATGTCCCATCATGAAAAGGATAAAAGCATGAGCAATAATAATATTATCCTCCCGATCATCTGCGATGGTCAAGTACGTTCTCAAATGTGAAATGTTGACATTCCCACTCTTTATATGGTTGGAATTAATGTTGGGGAGCAATTGTATCGTATTGGATAATACACTCCATGCGTCGTCATACGGTACCTGTGTCGGATATCAACCGATTGACAATGATGTCAGCATTGTGAAATCCAATGACGTGACCCCTATCTCCGCACACGAGAATAGAAACATGTGCGTGGTCGGCCACCAACGCTCTATAAGCGTCTGAATTATCTGAATTGCCCAAGCGTATATCCATAAACTGCCCGAATATATTCACCACGACATCCCTTACAGGTGGAATTATGGAAATCTCTTTCCACACTTTGATCACCGTAGTGAATGTGCCGTGCACACGCATCGAATCCCGATTCTGTTCATTGAGGTATTTTGTCAAACACTTAATTTATGGAAATAACAAATTTACAATTACACTAAAACTTACTGTGATTTCCTTTCCCGTGTAATAGATGTGACTGACACCGTCTGAGAGTTGGGTAATACACCTCCGCGGGAAGTTTTCTTGGGTTGGGTTTGGTATAGATTGGGGTTGGACATCTTCAAATTTCACTCGCTTTTTCTTCCTTCCGGACCTCGAGCGAGTTACGAAACGATCTGAATCTCTTGTTCCTCTAAGCTCATGCATAGTATTGGGACGTGGGTCTCTCTCTGGTATATGCATTTTAATTTTGTTAGAATTCACAATTTTTTTACCAGGGATTTTGAGAGAGAGCAAGAAGTAAAATGTGAGAATAGTCGAGTTGGGTGAAGAATTTACAAATAGTTGAAGCGGCGGTGTTTGGAACCCCGCGCGGTATTCCTTTTACTGCGCAGTAAAAGAAATACCACACGGTGTTTTTATCTCTTCTAAATTAAAAAAAAATCCACGTCGATAACTCACAGTGGCTGTTGGGAGAGGTCGGGTGTGAGTTAGGTTTTTGGTGGGCCAGGGTGTCAGAATTCACACCCAAACCCACACTCGCTGCTAGAGATGCTCTAACCAAGTTGTTTAAAAGGGTTGGCAAAGTTGAGATTGACCATTGCGGTGCTCCCAATAAAATAAATGTTGAATAATATTGAAAGGAACCTGTAATATGCTTCCCCAAGTAAGTGACGTAATCAGCAATAATAATTATACAACCAGCAGTAAGGAGTCTTAGAGTGATAAACAACAAGCAGTAACAGTAGAAAGGTAACAACAAGTATTGTGGTATGAACAACAACACCTCAGTTCTTAAAAACAACAAATCGGCTTTTGAATTTGTAAAAGCAAATTGATTAGAAGTATGATCTGAAGTGCAACTTCAGTTGTTTGCTTCGAATAACAGCAGTGTTGATCGGAAGTAGTATAGCAAACTCGAACTGTAATAGTAACAACTTCAAACTGGAATAGTAACAAAAAATTCTAGCTTCGCAACAGAATTAAGCTTCGTAACAGCAACACCGAGTTCTGAACAATAACAACAGTAACAACGATTGATCTGAAAGAGTAACAAGATGATTAGTGCTCGAGGCGTGGATCACACTCTCTTTAAAGAGTATCTTAAGTACTTTCCCAGGATACAACGAGCATATACGGTAGCTTCGCCGGAAGTCTACGTAAAAACTGAATGAGTTTGCACCTCAAGTATAAACTATTTTAGAGAGAGAAAGAGAGATGATGATGAACAGTACTTTTGTGTGTTTGTTGAGTGTTTTTGTTTGTAGGAGGAAGGAAGGTATTTATAGGGTTAAACACAACGTTAATAAGCATGTTTAACGTCAAATAACAATCTATGAATGCATGCAAAACGCTCCCTGAAGATCAAGTCCATCAATGTAATAGCTGTTGGAAAGAAGGAGATGAAAGACCCACTTTAAATGAGAACAAAGGCCCCAAGCCCAAGGTCCAAATGAGTTTTTGAAACAATCGAACAATCCTCCACTTTTAAAAACTTTCCGAATGAGAAAAGAAACAAGATAACAGTTTTGATATATATAGATGTACATAAGTAAAGGTGTCCTTAGGCTTGAACCTTTACATAGTGGACAGTCCTCAACGTATAAGAATAATAAGTGATCAGAGTCTTGAACTCATTATTCGCTTTTATACAGTGAGGAAAACCACATACAACCCTACCAGGTGCAATTCCTAAATACTAGCACATTTCGACCATGTGCTTAATCCCAGTATAGATGAAGGCCTTAGAGAAGTTAGCCTAATTTCTCATAGAAAGCGGTTGCACTTCCACAATCACCTTGGAGAGTTTATGAAGAGTGTTCTTGTAGCTAGACACCCCACTCAAAGAATGAGATATATAACTCATTAAGAGTTTAAGATAACTCAGCCTAGCATTCGCTTCAAGATATCATGCATATTTACATTTATGTACAACGAGATGAACTCTAGAGTGACAAGCTCCTTATTTGCATGATTCTATATCACAGTGATTTGTTTTCCCCATTGGGCCTATTTCTTGAGATTTTCAGTCATTTAGGTTGGGTTCCCACCACTTGTGATTCTATAACAGGCTTTATCCCCATCCCTAAAGATGTGCTCCACACTTTGTTACGAGACAGTCCTTTCGTCAAAGGATCTGCCAAGTTGTTTTCCGATCTTATAAAGTCCACTGTAACAGTACTAGATGTGAGGTAACCTCTCATCATACTGTGCTTGTGACGTATCGCTAACTTCTTACCATTATAGTAATTGTTCTGTACTCTGGCTATCGTAGCAGTACTATCTGAGTGGATCAGTATCGGCGGTATAGGGCTATTCCATAAAGGAATATAAGACAAGAGGTCTTCCAACTAACTTGCTTTCTCACTAGCTGCAACTAGTGCTACTAACTCAGACTTCATAGTCGACTGAGCTAGAATCGTTTGTTTCTTGGATCTCCAAGAAACCGCCTCTCCAGCTATACTGAACACGTATCTGTTGGTGGCTTTGGAATCATCTAAAAATGAGTTCCAATCTATATTGCTAAATCCATCAAGGATCGCGGGAAACTTCTGATAGTGTAAACCCAAGTTCATGGTCATTTTCAGGTATCGCATAACTCTATCAATAGCACCCTAGTGCGCCAAACTTGGTTTACTTGTAAATCTACATAAAACCCCTACAACATAAGCTATATCGGGTCTAGTACAGTCCGTAACATAACTAAGGCTACCAATAATACTTGCGTATTCTTTCTGTCTAACTCCCTTCCCCAAGTTCTTTAAAAGTTTAACTTGTGGATCACAAGGAGTACAAGCAGGTCTACGGTCAAAATATTTGTACTTCTTCAAGATCTTCTCAATATAATGAGATTGATCAAGAGTAATACCAGTGTCTGTGCGTGTGATCTTCATGTCTAAAATTACATTAGCCTCGCCTTGGTTCTTCATATCAAAATTATTGTTAAGCATGGTTTGGGTCTCTAAAATGATATCAAGTATAGAACCAAAAATAAGTAGATCATCAACGTATAGACATATCATAATACAACTTTCACCAGATACTTTATAATATAAGCATTTATCAACAACGTTAATCTTAAAACCATTTGAAAGAAGTAATTGGTCGATTCTGTCGTGCCATTGTTTTGGAGCTTGCTTTAGACCATATAAGGTCTTGTTCAGTTTGCAAACTTTGTGTTTCTCACCAGGTACTACAAAGCCTTCAGGCTGGTCCATATATAATTCCTCTTCAAGCTCTCTATTTAAAAATGCAGTTTTTACATCAATTTGGTAAATAAACAAATCGTGCACGGCAACAACGGCCAATAATACTCTAATGGTTGTCACACGAGTAACTGGGGAATATGTGTCGAAGAAATCAATATTTTCCTTTTGCGCATATCTCTTTGCTACAAGTCTTGCCTTATATTTATCTATAGTACCATCTGGTTTAAGTTTTCTCTTTAATATCCATTTATACCCAATAAAACGACTACCAGGAGGTAAGTTAACTAAGTCCCAGGTTTCGTTTGTAGTAAGAGAATCCATTTCATCATCAATGGCCTCTTGCCACAAATCAGCGTCACCTGAGGTTAACGCTTCCCTGATAGTATTGGGGTCCGATTCTA
This sequence comes from Kingdonia uniflora, assembly GCA_014058105.1. Classification (NCBI taxonomy): domain Eukaryota; kingdom Viridiplantae; phylum Streptophyta; class Magnoliopsida; order Ranunculales; family Circaeasteraceae; genus Kingdonia; species Kingdonia uniflora. Next base: position 4,298,582 of record JACGCM010000622.1, read on the forward strand.
AGGTATATATAACAAAATCATTACCAATCTTTAAACATTTTCCTCTACGAAGTTCTGGATCTGTATCATGGGAATAATCATCTTTAGGAACGTTTACTTGAGGTACATTAGGGGTCGAAGACATAGAAGGTTGAGAACCCCTACTACTACCCCCACTGTCCCTCAGTAAGTAGGGAAACTTGTCCTCATAGAAATCAACATCGAGAGATTCAATTATTACATTATTCTTAATATCAAGAAACCTGTAAGCTTTACTGTTAATAGCATAACCAATAAAAATACATTCTAAAGCTCTACTGGCTAATTTTATCCGTTTAGGATCAGGTTTACGAACATAAGCTAAACAACCCCAAACCTTAAAACAGCTAACATCAGGTTTTATTTTTCTCCAAATTTCATAAGGTGATAATTCAGATGTGATATGAGGAATACGGTTTAAAACATGACAAACAGATAATAAGGCTTCACCCCATAAAGATTTGGGTAATCCAGAACCAAGTAAAATTGTAACTATTAACTCAGTATACGTTCTATTTTTGCGTTCAGCTTTACCGTTAGATTCTGGAGAATAATGAGCAATAGTTTCATGTATAATCCCTAAGGATTCATACAAGTTTTAAAATTCATGTAAATCATACTCTGTGCCTCTATCACTACGAAATCTTTTAATGTGTCTATCAAACTAATTTTTCACCTCTGTTACATATGTCTTAAACATATCTATAACTTTACTTTTGTGACGTATTAGGTAAACCTGAGTATAGTTTGAGTGTTCATCTATAAAAGTTATAAAATATCTTTTATTATTTTGAGTTAATGTACCGTCCATTTCACAAATCTCAGAGTGCACTAAATCCAAAAGTTGTGATTCCCTTACAACACTTTTATGTGAGGTTTTAGTAATCTTAGCTTGACTACAAGATTGACATTTATCAAAATCGTTTAAATCTACTTTAGGGATCATACCTAGTTTACTCATATTGTGTACTAACTTCTTGTTAACATGACATAGTCTAGAGTGCCAAATATTAAAAGAAGACAATAAGTAAGCTGAAGCAGATTTAATCACTTCAATGCTTAATTTGAACATTCCATTACAAGCAAAGCCCTTTCCCACAAAAATCCCATCCTTAGTCAAAATGTACTGATTTGAGCCAATGGTCTGCTGAAATCGTGCCTTGTTGAGAATATAGCCAGAAACAAAATTTTTCCTCATTTAGGAGTGTGCATCACATCCTTCAGGGTAACTATCCTTCCAGAGGTAAATACCAGTTCAACATCTCCAGTGCCTAACACTTTGGTGCAATGATAATCCCCAAGTAACACCTTCTGGTCTTCAGTTTCCTTGTAGGTCTTGAACCAATTACGTTCATAACATATATTCCTAGAAGCACCTGAATCAGCCCACCACCCATCGGTTTCACCGACCATGTTGATCTCCTTGATCATAACCACTAATGGCTCTTCGGTAACGTTCGCCTGAGCAACAAGTTTGTAGTTCCGGTAGTTTCTAGATATATGTCCAGGCTTGTTACAGTTGAAGCACACAATAGAAATTGTTCCATTATATGGTGGGGCTTGTTGGTTCCTTCCCTTATTAGGATTCTGGTGTCTATTTTTTTTACGGTTATTAGGATTACCACCATTAGGACGGTTGTTCCTATTAACGCCATTCTTAGTCTTAAAAGATTTTCCTTTAGGTTTCAGATGGACCTTCCCTTTGGCTTAAACCAAAAGGATTTCTTCTTTCAGGTCTTGTTTTCTAGATTCTTTTTCAACCCTAAGACGAGTAATCAAGTTCTCAATGGTAAGTTCCTTTGACTTGTGTCGTAGGATATTTTTATAGTCTTTCCAATTAGGCGGTAGTTTGTCAATCATCACGGCAACCTGAAATTGTTCATCAAGAAGTATCCCTTTGGACACGATCTCATGCGCAATTCGTTGCAACTCATGTGATTGGGTAATTACCGACTTATCGTCGACCATAGTAAACTTGAGATATCGGCTTACGGTAAACTTTTTAGAGCTTGCCTCTTCCGTATCATACTTCCTCTGTAATGCTTCCCAAACGGTTTTTGCAGTTTCGGACTGTAGATAGTACAGTTCGTCTACTAATCCGTTTAGGATAAAATTACGGCATTTGAAGTCAATCTCAGTCCAGTTCAAGATTGATTTTAAGGTTTTATCATATTCATTTATAATCAGGTCAGGGTCTACCGCAGGTACAGGAATGGGAGGTTCAATTGGGCATTCTTGTTTTAGAACATAAGCCACTTCCTTAAGTGTGAGATAAAAGAATATTTTATTCTTCCATCTCTTGAAGTTGAGACCATCAAACTTAGATGGTTTGTTGGAATCAAACTTCAAGACGTCTGAAGTAAGAGACATATTACAGAAAGAAATACTTTTTGAAAATGTTGAATAATATTGAAAGGAACCTGTAATATGCTTCCCCAAGTAAGTGACGTAATCAACAACAACAATTATACAACCAGCAACAAGGAGTCTTAGAGTGATAAACAACAAGCAGTAACAGTAGCAAGGTAACAGCAAGTATTGTGGTATGAACAACAACACCTCAGTTCTTAAAAACAACAAATCGGTTTTTGAATTTGTAAAAGCAAATTGATTGGAAGTATGATATGAAGTGCAACTTCAGTTGTTTGCTTCGAACAACAGCAGTGTTGATCAGAAGTAGTAATAGCAAACTCGAACTGTAACAGTAACAATTTCGAATTGGAATAGTAACAAAAAATTCTAGCTTCGCAACAGAATTAAGCTTCGTAACAGCAACACCGAGTTCTGAACAATAGCAACAGTAACAACGATTGATTTGAAAGAGTAACAAAATAATTAACGCTCGAGGCGTGGGTTGCACTCTCTTTAAAGAGTATCTTAAGTACTCTCCCAGGATACAACGAGCATATACTGTAGCTTCACCGAAAGTCTACGTAAAAACTGAATGAGTTTGCACCTCAAGTATAAAACTGTTTTAGAGAGAGAAAGAGAGAAGACGATGAACAATAGTTTTGTGTGTTTGTTAAGTGTTTTTGTTTGTAGGAGGAAGGAAGGTATTTATAGGGTTAAACACAACGGTAATAAGCATGTTTAACGTCAAATAACAATCTATGAATGCATGCAAAACGCTCCCTGACGATCAGGTCTATCAATGTAATAGCCGTTAGAAAGAAGGAGATGAAAAACCCACTTTAAATGAGAACAAAGCGCCCAAGCCCATACCCAAACTTAAGCCCAAGCCCAAGGTCCAAATGAGTTTTTGAAACAATCCAACAATAAATCTCTGAGCTAACACAACGACTCATGTCCGAATCACGTTTCCAAGATAATAATAATTTTATATTTCGATCTCTCCAAGACAATCAAATCAAATCAGTCCCATCTTATATTATTATCTCACTTTTGTTGAGATCTTCAACATCTGGGTAATCACTAATCTCTCTATATATCTCCATCCCCTTTTCAGCTTAATTGATTCATATTTATTAGTTTGAATTTTGCTTATTTGATGTTGGGTAATATGTCTTTGTGGGGTTTATCTGCATCAAGGTGTTAATGGGTTTTGAGGAGTTAATTATGTGAAGTCTTATTAGTAGTAGTAGGACGAATTATTGTGATTATTATAGTATTAATTTGTAATTGCGCTCAAAGGGTATGCTTCAATTTGTTTATAGATTCTATAGTATTACATGTGTGATTGTAGAGTAATAGTTCCCCTTTTAGTCACTCCTGCTTAGATAGCATTTAGTGATACTTATAAGTTCCCCCATTATACTTTTAAACATGCGGGTGTTAAGGAAGGAGATGTGTAGGAGCACATGAAATAAACAAAATCACAAGCAAAATTTAGAAAGAATGCTTTACAATTTGTACTAACTTTTATAATAAACTTGATACATGCTGCAAGTGGAAATACATGCTTGATGCAAACGAACTTAAGTGGAAATATATGCTCTGCAATTTATTTAAAGTTTTTCCTAGCATAGATTATCTGATCTAGTAGAAAATTAAGTCATAAAAGATAAGCCTAAAATACTTGCATATTAAAATTTTCTTAAATATTAAAACAAATGAAAGATAATCAATCTCCCAAAAAAGGAAAGAGGTGGAGAGAGAGAGAGAGACGTTTGGTGGAGGCGTAAATGATAGAGATGGAGGTGTCTAGGGTATAAGGAGAGAGGGACAGTATGGGTGTTGAGACGAACCATCATATCATCGCCCCCCTCTTTTATTTTTGAGAATTTGGACATGAATTCAGAGAGGGTGGTAGCTGGACATAGCAACCTATCAAACCTTCAAAGTTAGGTGCCAGAGTCCAAAGGGGTGGCGTGCAATCCCAATCATATGTGGTTCACCTTGTTGCAATCTTCCAGGGGTTCGGGCTTCATCATGATGTAAAGCTGGGTTTTTTTTTATCTAAGAAAATTCACCTTTGCAATGTTTTATAACATACTTCGCTCCAGTTCATCACGCTTTGTTATTCCACATGTCTCCTTTAGATCTCTGCCAATTATCATTTGAAATTGCCAAAACTTTTGAGTTTGACACACGAGTCCTGTTGCTTCTTGACATTGAGCTAAACCTTATTCAGATTAGTGTTGTTTTTTCTTAACTATCTGAGCTAAATCATACCCAGATTAGTCTTTCATTGATTTCGTTAAAAAAATAAATTTAAGGGATCTTATTATGACCACTATATTGATGGCCAGCTGTACCCTTGACATGGACTACCGTGGTTCCTTTTGAATTATACTAACTAAAGTCTTTGCGATGGATCTCACTGCTTTTTGGGTGATAGGGGTTAAGATCAGTGTATCAAAACTAGTCGCACATCACGTAAAGATGATGTCCACCACAAGCTTATAACGAGATACACTATGAACTTACACCGAGGCCTTTTAAGAACAAAACCGCACACCTAGCCTTAGCCTACTAGGATATGAATGTGACAACATGCAATGGAGGTTTGAGACTCCAGAACTGGTATCAGAGCTTATGGCATGTCTTGACGTATCGGCCTATATTGTCACGATCCCACTCTACGCACACCGATATTGGCCCCACTTAGCCACCTCCAGTAGAGGTGTGAGGTTTTGTTTCCCTAAAAAGTCCTCAGTGAAAAGTAGAGTGAGATCTTAACTTAAGAACCATACACCCAGCTAAGCCATGCGAGACTAAACCACTGGTGCAGCCATCACCACACTCGGGTTAGATCTCTCTAGTGCATCTGCTCGTACGGGGTGTCACATATGTCTTCAGTCATTTGAGGTGGAGCTCATTGTAAAATAACCGTGTTGCATATTCTCCAATCATTCAAGGCGGGTTGGTGGCTGTTATGGCATAATTGTGTGGTGGTGGTCGATGGTATTTGACATTGTCAAGTTTGGCAGATAGCATTAATCCCATATCGGGTTAAAAATGAAGTTCAACACAAGATACCACATCCAATTGCACCGAAGCTCTCTAAAAACAAAATCCTGCACCTAGCTTGGCCCAACTAGGTAATGAAGGTGAGGATAATATCGGTTCATTGTGGCTTGGGACCCAACAATAGGGTTCCAAGGGGAATCACGATTGGATCTGCAAATGGAATCTTGGTGAAGAGTACGACAACTTGCAAGTTTCCCCACAAAAAAAATACTAGAGTGACGGCTTGTGTAGCGGAAAATCTTGTCGTGACAACAATCTGATGCATTTTGGTTGGTACTGCAGCATACAGGGCTGCACTAATGGTATGGAACTGTAACATGTCATTGGTTTTATGTGCTGCATCAGGGATCTCCACCGAGGATGATAATGGTACTTCACGATTGTCGATGGCTTTCATTTTATATCTCTAATCTCTGATGATTGAAGGGAGGTTGGGAGTCAGACTACTCGTCATGGGATCTCATTAGGTCAATCGATCCAAAACTAGGATAAAGAGTGGAAGGCAGGGGTGGAATCCAATTCGGGGACGAAAGCTTGGATTGGTGGCGACGAGAGGGAGGGGGAGGGAAGGCCACTTTTGATGTGAATCCTAGATATCAATGTAATTCGACATTATTCAAGTCATAATAACAATCTTAATGTTGGATTGATAAATCAGATTATGAATTGAGACAATTTAGATCCAGATGGTGTGCCGTTTATTCTTATTAGCTTGTTTCTCCTTGTTCCAACCTTGCTTGTTATGTATCTATGTGTGCTGAAAATAGTCCATTTGATTTATTATTGATTTTTTTTTTCAGGAGATAGTAATATCAATTATGAGAACTTCGCATGCATTTGCCTCATGATCTGTTTGGTGCCGTAAATCTCTTTTAGCGACCTAGAGATGTGAAAATGGAAAAGAACCAAAAGATCTTAGAATACCGCAAGAGATTGGATAAAACATTAGCATCACATGATCTTGTAAACAAGGAGTCCATTAAGACACTTGTCAAGAATCAACTCTTGCGCTCATCACCATCCGAGCCTCATGGTTTGTATATTTCCATACGTCCCACTCAGTTATGTTTTTTTCTATGATTTGGGAATCCTTATGTACTTCTGCAGGGTTCGCATTCTGATAGTAACTACGAATCATGATGGAGAATTTAGTTTCAGTTTGTCAACAAGTCTGATTTCTGCAGCCATCTATGCAGGATCCATAGAAAGTTATGTGGAAAGAAGAACATTGGACGTATCAAAATTTCTTGACATGTTGAGGAGTGTTTCACGAAATAATAGCGAGGTTTCACAAAATAAAGAGACATCACGTGGCGATTGGAAGGTATTGCCTTAAGTGCAGTAAAATTCTCTGCTACTTCTACTGTTGTTTTCATCAGCACAGTCTCTTTAATAATAAAGAGTGACATGCCTAACTCGTGCATGTGAACCTTGTAACCTAGTTGACTTGTTTGTTAGGCTCTTCTTGAGCAGTATATAGGAAATTTTAGTTGCTCGGCCTTGTTATTAAAAATATGAATTTTATCCGGGTTAGAAAGTAAGAACTTAAAGAAGGACCAGTACATTATTCTATTTATTAGAATTGTGCCGGACACATGTACTTGAAGCTATTATTTTCTGTTGACAGTTAAAGCAAGATGATGATGAATACCGTGTTATGTACCGAGAAGGACCCCAAGGCACCCCCTTTCATACACTACTCGTTGAAGGCTATGTGGAGGGACCTGCGGATGTCTGTGAGTTAATGAGAATTTTAAGTTTGAGAGCCATAAAGGACCATTTAGTTCCATAGATGTTTACGCTAATAATATATAAGATAAATTCAATATTTCATTGCAGGTTTATGTGTCTCGTGGGAGTCAGCCTTATATAAAAAATGGTGAGTATCTATTGCATAATCTTATACATGTTTGCGGTTAATTTTTATTGTAATTTATCTTTCACTATGGCTGGAAATTGTTTGCTTCTTTAATACATGACTTGTGGGAGATTTGAAGGACATTTAGAGAATTTTGTATGTGAATAAATAATGTATTTGTTTCTATGCACAATTGCAATCTTTTCATTCTAGATTATTCCTATTAGTAACATAGTGTAACTTCAGATTCCTTGTCCAAATATATATAGAGGAAAAGTGAAACAAAAAATAAGCCTCCATGTAGGTGAATGTTGTAATGAGAGCTAACAATATGATGTGGAGTTATCATCTGCTCTTATTTTGCTCAATGTATCTCAAACAATTACTTGTTCTTCTCAGGTGGCCTGAGTCTCGCATTCCACCTTTCAAAATTACAGCATCTAAATGTGTGCAGAAAGTTAGAATCGGGGAGCAAATTTGTCTAGTGAGGTTAGTTTATAGATCCTCGAAACTAGCTTGATCAAGTTCATCGTAGTACTTTGCCCTTTTTGAGTTGTTGAATTTTCTTTTCTCGCTGTTTGGAAGGAAGGATGAAGGTTGCATGGCCGCTATCAGCTAGAGAGGTGGTTGTGCACTACTTTGAAATAGAATATTTTGAAGAAGATCTCATCATCATTCTTTTTAACTCGGTACTTTTTTAGCACTGATGCGCATAATTAATTTCTTCTTTATTTAAGAGTGATGATATTTCTGAATGGAAGCTTACTCCTTAGGTCAACTGTACCATTATTTTCAGGTATCTGACTTAGACAATGTCGATAAATATACGCATGGGTTCACTAGTGATGGGATTCCTGAAGCAGATGATATAGTACGCATAGATGTGGTGGGAGGCATTGCTGTACAAAAGGTGACTTCAAACAAAAGCTATTTTCGGTGAGTTTTCTTTAAGTTCGCTTTTTCTTTGGACCACATCTGTAGGATCTTGCTTGTGCTTATGATTTTATTTAGTGAAGATTATTGTGATTGGATTCCATATTTTCCGTAGATATTAAGCTCTCCAAGGAAGGAAAAAACACATTTATATACTTGGGCGTGGAGTTAAGGCCGTTTAGCAGTCTATATGCAGTAGGCATATTCCCCCCAAAGAATTCAGGAGATAGATATGGTACACTATGTATTTAGAAAATAGTAAATTGGACTTAGCTCTCCAAATGTTGATACCGTTTTTGACATTGACCCCCTTGATGTTAGATACACTCCATTCTTTTACTCTGCTATTGTACTCAAAATAAACTAGATTAAAAATATTCTCAAGATTTTAATTGTTTGACATGCATGCTGGAAACACTTGTATCTTGTTGTATGTAACTTATCTGTAGAAAGTTGTCATTTTTCTTGATTTCATATTCTCCTGTTTTCTAGTGCACTTCTCTGCCTTATTATTCAGATCATTTTGTTATTCTTTTGTGGGATTTACTTAGGAACAAATGTATATATAAATTTGATTTTGATCATGAAAGCACTTTATGTTTACATCTGTAACTGCATTTTACCTCTCTCCAGCACTGCATGTATATAGGATAGAGGTATTAGTCGAAATGTAGACTAGATAATCTAGGCTACTTAAGCTGTATGAATTATGATGATCCTGAATTATGGTCCTAGAGCTTAAATAGTGTGTAAACAACTGCCCATCATTAAAACCCTACACATGGAATTTTTTAGCTGCATAAATCCTGATCCTCCATTCCATATCCAAATCTCTGCCCATATTTTCTCAAACCTAACTGTTACCCTCACAGGTGGGTCTTTTCTCAAACTCACTTGATTTTCTTAGTTCCGTCAATTCACCTCTCAAATTTCCACCAAATTCCATCCATTCCACTATCAAGTTTTTCCAACTTCCCTTTGTTATCCACTGCATCACTTTCTCTCCTTTTCTGTATTCCTTAAATCAATACAAACTTCCCTGTCAAAATTCCTTTGAATTGTCATCATTTCTCCTATTTTTTTCTTCTTCATATCCCGGTATATTACGATATCACCAACTTTCAATTTGGGTTTCAATGATTGGTTTTATTTTTTCCTTGTTCTTCTCGTCATGGACTTCTAAAATTTACTGTTAATGTTTATTAGAATGCGTATTCACATCCGCAGATGCACACCTTCTGTGGTTAACCAGATAGCTTTAATGAGGAATTAACTTATGGATAATATAAACCAGCATCATAAATGGTTACTTTTGGGAATTACATGTGACCATGTCAATTCTCAATTCCTTTGTGTGTCCTTACTAAACTTAATTTCCATATGTACTCTTCTTGGTCCGACTAATTTGAAATCATTTGAATTTAGTTTTATCCATTTCTACTCTATCAATTGGTGTTTTGAGCCAACGAATAATAATGATATAATGAGTCGTTGTTGGTAATATAATGATAGGATGTATGCTCTGTTCTTTGATATTTTATGTTGTTTACTACATTGATATATTTCTTAGCAGTCCCTAAAAATTTTGCAGGACCATAGCCACTATGGATGTGAAAGTTGACTTTATTCCTCCATCATTTATTAACTATGTCTCAAGGCAACTCATAGGCAGCGGCTTCAAGCTATATCAAAAGGTTGCATTTTAATTTTTGGGATAATGTCTTTGCTAATCAACTGAGATCTTATTGTTTGAGATTTCCTTCACTGCGGATGCACTGCCAATATATTTTACTCCTATAAGAAGCAATCCAGTAAATCCATGATTATATCTGAAGTCTCCGACTCTTAAAAAAACTTCTCCGTGAGTAATTCTTGAAGGGGGATCCCTGGTCCGGTCCACATCCAACTCAAAGGTCTTCTTTTTAGTTCACATGCCAGAAAACACAATCATTGTGGTCCGCATTATACATTGCACAGATTTGAAAAGATCGAATCTACCATATGTTGGAACATACCCTATATATATCATTGATCAACATAGGCACCTAATGGAAGTTAAAGCTTTTAATTCAGAGAAACATTTATATGAGCGTTCTCGACTGTTTTTTCTTCCAACATTTTCTTATGCTTACTAAATACATTTCAGGCAGTTGCTTCTGTGGCCAAAGGAGACGAGGATTTCAAAAAAGCTTTAGAGGACCCACTGTATGCTAGAGTGCGTGAAGGTTTAAATCAGAAAAAAGATATCGACAAAGGTCTGGAACTAGAAGCATTTGAGAGCAGAGAATCTACAGGCATCTCCGCTGGAGAAGTTGCAAGTGAAAATAAAAAAGAAAGTGCTCCAGTTATAGACCAGGTTTCCCATTATGACATTTTGGAAGAAGAACATGAAAGAAATCGCCTAGACCAGCAAGAATTTGCAAATGGAATTCAAGGGGCATGTGAACCAACTGTAGGCCAAACATTCCTCAATGAGATTGAGGAAGAAGAGATTGAAGAAACCTGTATAGACGAGACTGGCAAAATTATAAATAACCATTTGATCAATGTGAATGCAGAATATTGCCATGTTAACGAAGAGCATAAAGTTCTTATTAACCCAGAGGTAGAAAACGCTTTGGGCATTTTAGAAAAAGCCATTGGTATGATTCGGGGAGGTGCATTTAGCATGGAAACTTGGCCTACATTTGTGTCCAGCAAACAAGAACTTCGGAACTTCGAAACGGTTTCTACAGAGGTTGGTTCCACTTCTATAGATGGGTCAGATTGTGGGGTACATCTCAATGCGCTGAAAATAGAGAATACGGATAGAGCTTCGGGCAAAGTTGAAGATAGTTTAAGGTTTGTTGATGCCAGGTACTGCTTTTAGCCTTTCACTAAACATTAAAAGCATCATGTACTTAATCACTAAAATCATTCTGGTTAACAAGGGTAAATATAATTTGAGAGGACTAAAGGGAAAAAAATAGAATAAAAAGCTAGGGTTAGGTAAAACCCGACCAGATTTCTTTACAAAAAAATATTTGCACTACTGTATGTGGTATATACAAGATTTACATCTGCTATACAAAGAGCAACTAAAATATTAGCAAACTCTTGGGGAAAGATAAACAAGTTTGAAGTGATTTCTAAGGATGATGATATGAGATCCGCTGGTTGTTACTTTTCTTGATTAGAGAATGCTCCACTATTTCCATGACATTATTTGTTGTAATCTCTCCTTTGTTTTTATCCATTTCAAACATTCCCCTTTTGCAATTTTGTGGGCTGTCTTATTTGTTTGTATCTCCATCTTCTGTAACCCAGTATCTCTGCTCTTCTAATACCATTGTATATTGTACTGAGCTCTATCCCAGTCAAGCTTTCCTCTGGTCTTGCAATATCCCTATATATACATTTCTTGTATTACTTAGGCAACCCCCACAATTCAAGATTACTTGCATATCTGTATTAGTTTTCCATGAGACCCACGCCTTTGGCTCTGGCTGTTTGATAATAGTGTTAACTCCCAACATATTGTTGCTGTTTTTGTTTTAGCATTTGCATAGAGTTTGTGTAGAAAGTTGCATTTGAAACTAAATCTGACTTTATAACTCTTGGGGAAAGTCTGAAACTAAATCTGACAATAAGTCATTTTGCTACAGCTGGTGTCAAGTGTGGCTCCTGAACTCTTTTGAAGATTATAAATCCTTGTTTTCATGAGATCAGAACAAAGAAAATAAGAAAATGAATTGGTATCAACCGATATAGGGCGGTTAACTCCAATCCTAAAAACTCATCGTACTCTTTGCAGTTTTTAATAAAGGCAAACTATGTTAAACAAAGCGAGTGAAGCTCATGAGACAACAGAGAAAGTAAGTAAGAACACAGATGTAGAATGCGAGGAACACAATTCATTACAAGAATATCAAATCACAAATAGAAGTAGGGCTGTCAATGGATTGGATATAATCCGAAATCCGATTCGAAATTAGGATATGGATGTTATTTTTTTTTATCCGAATCCGAATAAGGAACATTCGAAATAATTTCGGATTGGATTCGGATGGTGCCTAGTCCAATCCGATAAATATCCGATCCAAAGTTATATACCGATATATTTATATTTTATCAATGTTAATGTTCTAGAACTATTAGAAATATATTATATATAATATGAAAATATATTATAACACATCTAGCTTTGTGGCTAAGTGGTACTTAATTCTTAAAACCCATGAAAGGTCATGGGTTCAAGCCTTTGCATCCACATTTTTATTTATCAAATAAAATTATGGTCGGATCGGATTTCGGATTCGGACCTCCGAAAATAGTTTTGGACTGGATTGGATTCGGATGTTACTTATAAAGTTTCGGATCGGATTCGGATTTGCATCAATCCGACTTCAATCCGATCCATTGACAGCCCTAAACAGAAGCAAAAACATTAAGGTTGCCCTTTCTAGTACCCAATACAAAGGATGTCCAAATTAACTTGTTGGGTCAGGCTCTACAAAAAGTCCCAACTCTTCTTTAACTTTTGTTGTCAACACTTGCACCAAAGCATACATCATCTCACTTGTTTCTCTGAGGTGAAGGTGAACTAGGTTTACCGTTCTAGTTGCTTTAGGCATTAGCTCAAAAAATATTGGGAGTAAATGGGTAACACCAAAATCTCACACAAAGAATTGTTTGAGCTTTAGCTTTCATTATATATAGTTATTTATTTTTCAAACTGATTGTTGTTCATTGTATATCTGATCTGCAGTTCCTCAATTGAAACTATCCATAATGGAGAATCAGTATCAGTAAAACCAAATTCAACGATTTTGAACAAAATTAAGGAAAATAGTTTCAGTTCCATGCATAATGGAATAATAAATGAGACAACCGTGCTAGAGAACATGAGCAAGGATAATGAAGATGCCCTTGATAATAGTGAGAAGAAGAAGAAACCAGAGAAGAAACATAGGCGGTGTTGCTTACACTTACTTCCAACCAGAGCTTGAGGGATAATTTTGACACAGTTGGTTCTGAGGTGGTTGACAGTTTGTGGGGTTTTAGAAAATTCCTAACAGTATTTGCAACAGAAGAGGTCTGTAACATTATAGTTTCCGACAGAGCATGGTAGGGCCAACAGGAGCATTTTTCCGATTATAGAGCTTAATATCCAATGATTAATCCCATCACAAATCTTACCTTGTCTCACTCTAAAAACAATAGATCATCTGAGTTGCAGGAGAAGATTTATTGGTATGAGACGATGACACCACCTAGTTATTAATTCTCATCAGACGATGACACCACCTCTTCATTAGTATTTCACATATACTTTGTACATACGGAAACCCAATCTACATGAATTACCTAGCTGTTGTTCCTTAAAACCCCACACCTTGCTATTATACGTTTTAATGCGAGTAATGGAGATTTGGGATAATAGTAGGTGGTTTCAAGGAGCAGTTTGGAAATTCATGTTAATCGGTTTTCAGTTTGTAGATGGTAGTATGTGGTGTAATGAATAGGAGATGGTGCTGTCTCTGATGAGATTGCGCTGCCATCAGAGGTGGTGCAGCCTGAAGAGATAAGAGGTGGTGTCCCTTTGAGACACAAATATGTTGTAATTCACGTAATTCTGAAGACTTGTTTTTAGCCTGAGAGAAGGCGAGAATTGAGAATTGGATGAACTGTTGGATATGGTCTTATATCGTAAACCTGCCTCTGTTGTCCCTGGAAGTTCTGTCTACTGTAAAATACAACATATATGTATCGTAAGTATGTAATAGTCATGTCTTGTGTAAAATGCAATATTTATTGTATTATATATATGTGCCAATTGGAGCATGAAGAAGGTGCTCATTGATCATGATAAAGTAAAAAAATTCCACCAGATGCGTTTTCTGTAGTTATGTTTTCAGCAATTTCTTTAGCTATATTTGTGTCTTCAGAATTTTGGGCAGGTGGTGGTATTGCGAATTGGAGTGCCTATATAGTTTCAAGGCATTACTGTCTACTGATTTACTGTTGCCAGAAAAGAAGAAATACATACATAAGCGATTTGCTAACAGTTCTGACCAAAATGCGAGATGCCTTCTTTTATGCTTGTTTGTTGTCCTTTTAATCTACTGATGGACTTAGCAGTTTGATGCCAAATTCATGCAGTTATGAACCTTAGAAATGCTTGGGCCTAATATATAATTGTTCTTTGACATGTTTCAAGAAAAACTCTGAAGAATAAATGGCTGAACCTTCAGAGAAACTTCGCCTTGTTTCTCTTATTTTGTTGTGTTTTTGCATCTGCATTTTTTTCTTAATGAAAAAGGGTTGTTTTGCTTTATACCTAAACTTGAAACTTGTAATAACTACTAACATATTGGATTTTAAATCAAAATCCTCCTCGAGGTCGTAGTTTTTCTCAGCTTTTACTTAGTTTTTCACGTAAAATCTTATTTGTTTAGCTTATTATTGTATTTCTATCACTAATAGTATTGGTAAAGATTCTCCTTCTGGAAAACACGCCACTACAATTGGCGCCGTCTGTGAGAAATTGCCACACTTTTCTTTACCACCACTGATCTAAAAACCTTCTGATGACAAACATGAATCTCCGAAGCCATTCTAGCACAGTAGGAGACCACGAGATCAATCCGATACCAGAAATAGTCGACCTGCACAGTGCAGTGATCAAGCTTCAGAAATAAATGGAATCAGAAAAAGCCAAAAGATTGGAAGATCAGCGCATTCATTCTTAAGCTCTTCAGGTGGAGAGAGACGAATGAAGGAAAACCTTGGGCCAGTAGAGTCGAACACATCAAAAGGAAATGGAGAGATTAAGGAGGACCCAAGATCGACTCACTGGCCGACAAACGTCACCTCCACTTGCCCGAAGCAATCATCGGTCAAAAGGAACTCAGCATGATGATTGACCAAGAGAAGACGGGTTACAAATTTCACGATCCAGATCTGGAAATCCTGATAGGGATTCTTGGCATTTTGGTTTGAAATAGGGATTCTTGGCATTTTGGTTTGAAATCCTTGGCATCGACAATTCAAGGAAGTTGACGCACACGTCATCAAACCCCCCCCCCCCCCCCCCCCACCACCAAAAAAAAGACCAGTCAGGGATTGATTGGGACCAGAAAGATAGGGATATTTTATTCTTCATGTTGCAACCTTACCGATTCCTCCACAATAGTTCATCACCTTGGATGACCTAAATAATAGAATCCAGGTCATAAACTCTGATATCCCAGGCCGAAGATCCGCGCTTGACAGAATCTAGACAAACCCCATCTCCCCTCATCTCAAAGTCGTGCCCATCCCAGACAATTTCCACATGCCAAAATTTATTCAATATGCAGGACTCACTGACCCCCTCACCCATGTACGACATTTCAAAGCTGCAGTGGGATTATATTCCAAACTCGACCACATGCTCTACAGGTTATTCAATATTAGCATGAAAGAAGAACCTCTCAGATGGTTCCATACGATCCAAGAAGGCTTCATCATCACTTTCAATCAGTTACAACATTTATTCGAGTCGAATTATGCTCACGCGAAGGAACAAGAGATTATTGTGGATTCATTATTTTTCTTCGAGCAAGGCGCAAAAGAAACCTTGGCAAGCTTTTACAAGCGTTTCTTGCAAGAAACTCAAAAAATTGGGAACTCTGATCCCAAAATAGTCGTTCCAGCCTTCACCTCCGCCCTATACATCGATTCTAAGGTTCGAGAAGAGCTTGCTCTACACAAGCCCAGAACGGTAACAAAAATGATTGATGTAGTTAATAACTACATCGAACTAGAATGATCCAAGAATAATAAAATGAAAAGTTCTTCTGCCATCCATTCTCGACTCATCACTTCTTGTCCTCCCCAAAAGTTGACCACTACTGAAGGGAGATGAGGTTTATCGAGCACCATAAAAATTGATTGATGCGGTAGAAACGTCGACAATAACAGGAGACCCAACAGGATTGTACCAGTTCTACCCCCAATGACAACGACTCTCTCCGCTATCTTACCAACGATAAAGTGAGATGAGGTTTATCGAGCACCATAAAAAATACCCGATCTCCCTAAGAGACCTCTATGTCAGTATCATAATGTGCATAGTCACAAAACTAACAACTGTTATTCTTTCATTCAAATCTTTCATCGCATCTTCTTAGCAGGAAGGCTTTATAATTATGTCCTCGATATCCAAAAGTTCCTCGAGGATGAGGTAAAGAACAACGATGTTGAACAGAATCAAGGCCAAGGGCAGGCTCGCCACCTGTATATGATCGAAATTGAAAAAGGAAAGAAAAGGAAACAAGACGACCGGATTACATCCTGTTGCAAAATGACCTCCTCAGATATATCAGCAAAACTTCTTCCAAGCTCGAGCAAATCAAAGCGTCCATACCATATCACATTCTAGGACTGTGACACCAGCTACGTAAAATACCTTCACGATGACTCTCTCGTTATTATGCTCAAAGTCGGACATGACTACCTACATACGCTTCTCATCGATACAGGAAGAGCGACGGATGTATTGTTTCGAAGAGTAATTGAGGTCCTAGGCCTCACAGACTCTGTGAAAGCCTCGATAACAACAATCACCAGCTTCAATGGTTCAAAAGAATCAGCCAGAGGAGAAATTACTCTGCCAGTTCAGGCAGGATCAGAAGCAACATTCGTAAAATTTATTGTCATCGATGTTGAGTCCAAATATTTGGGAATTTTGGGACATAGTTGGTTACATTCGATCAAAGCAGTACCTTCTACTTATCATCTAGTATTGCAATTTCCAACAGATCACAGAATCTACGAAATCAAAGGTAGCCAAGCAGTTGCATGTATGTACGAAAATACCACAACCAACTCTCATACATAAGAAATTCTCAAAGCATAGCAACTACAGCAAGAGACACCCCCACATTCGAACAACATGACACCGAGATAGTTGAATCTATTGAACTCGATGGTCCAGGGCGTCACACCTTCATTGGCTCCAAAGTATGCACCGACAAAATAGAAGCCATGATCCAACTACTTAAGAAATATGCGACATCTTTGCTTGGACTTTCCAAGAAATGTCTGACATCGATCCATCAATAGCGTGCCACCAACTGAACCTCCTTCGGGATAGCAAACCTATCATTCAGAAATGACGAAACTTAGGTCCCCACCTCCGCGATGCATTGAACGAAAAAATTAATAAACTCCTTCGGGTTGGATTATTCGGGAAGCCAAGTATTCAAAGTGGGTTTCCACCATCGTAGCAGTCCCAAAGAAAAATGGAAAGATCGGGGTTTATGTTGACTTCACAGAACCCAACAAGTTTACACCCAAGGATAGTTTTCTGCTACCACTACTTCCGTAACTCCTCGACTCCATCGCAGGGCACGAACTTCTTTCCATGATGTATGCAGCCTCCGGCTACAATCAAGTTCTACTCGCCGAAGACGATCACGAAAAAATAACCTTCATTACCGAAAGAGGTCTCTACTGTTACACAGTGATGCCTTTTGGGTTCAAAAATGTAGGAGCTACTTACCAAAGGCTTGCGACTAAAATGTTTAAAGATCATCTCGGTACAATCATGGAAGTCTACATCGACGATATGATCTAGAAAAGCTTGTGGCGCGAAGATCACTCCAGCAACCTCCAAACCATCTTTGATATCCTTCGCGAATACCAGATGAAACTCAACCTAAAGAAATGCCAATTCGGAGTTGCATCTGGTAAATTCCTGGGACACCTGGCTAACAAAAGAGGAATCGAAATCGATCCTGCACAAATCAAAATACTCATCGCGATGCCATTTCCATGAAGAAAGAAAGATGTCCAAAAATTTATAGGCAAGATCGCTGCTCTTCACAGATTCATCTCAAAGTCATCTGATCGATACAAACTTCTTTACCTTCTTCTTCGTGGCAATCCTACTCCTCTTTCAAAGAAACAACACAAGGAAATTATTTGGACTCTTGACTGTGAGTTAGCCTTCCAAGATCTTAAACGATACTTAGGCCATCCTCCTCTCATGAGTACTCCAGTTGATGACGAAACACTGACAATGTACTTATCCACAACTGAAGACTCCATTAGTTTCATCCTTTTTCGAGAAGATGAAGGAATAGAAAAACCGATCTACTTCATCAGCAAGATACTCATACCTGCTGAAAAAAGATACACAGCAACAGAAAAGCAGTTACTCGCCTTGGTCTATAGCTCTCAAAAACTTCGTCCATACTTTCAAGCTCATCACATAAAAATCATCACCAAGTATCCCCTCAAATTGGTACTCTCCAAAAAAGAAAATCTCGAAGAATTTAGCAATGGTCTATTTTCCTTGGCAAATACGACATCTCCTTCGAACCCCAGATATCTATCAAAGGACAAGCAGTTGCTGACTTTTTGTGGACTTTCCAATCGAAGATCCCGATTGGGAAGAACTTGAAAAAATCTTTACAGATAACTCAATTGCAGAGCCAGATACATGGTCCAAAAGCTCTGGTTGGCAAATTTTTATAGACGAATTAACCAGACCGTGAGAATCAGGAATTAGCATCGTCCTCGTTACAGCTTCCAATCATCGTATCGAGAAAACTATCAAGCTGAACTTTTATGCCACCAATAATGAGATCGAATATGAAGGAATCCTCCACAGTCTAGATCTTGCACTCACACTCAGAGTGGAAGAATTAGCAGTCTACGTCGATTCCTTACTCGTAGCAAATCATTACAACAAAACATTCCACACAATGGGAAAAATAGTTGATTATGCAGCCCTGGTCGAAGAAAAGATGAACAAATTCAAAAATGCATCGATCTCTTACTTACCTCGACAAGATAATTGGCATGCTGACGCATTAGCTTACATCGTTGCCATGTTGGGGGACAGTGAAAAATGATTTTTATAAATCAATATCATCTAACATTCCAGTCTCGATATACTGTCAACACTACAGATCACCATTGCTGAAGACGAAGATCCTGAAGACTGAAGAAGACCATTCTATGCATACCTCAACTCCAACATCCTCCCCAGTATCAATGAAGAATCCCGATCACTTTTGGCCAAGTACCCCAGATTCATAGCCCAAAATAATATCTTATATCGCATCACCGGAGGAGGACCCCTTATTAAATGCATATCTCAAAATAGGCTCATATCAAAATTAGAGAGCTTCACGAAGGTATATGTGGGGCCCATATTTTAGGAAGATCATTAGCCCAACGAGCGTTTACTCAAGGCATCTACTGGCCGAAGATGAGACAAGATTATGAAGAATATGTGCATAAATGCTACAAATGCCAAATCCATGCACAAAACATCAAAAGCCAAGCTCTTGATTTACACATTAACAATGTTCTTTGGCCATTCAAACGATGGGGAATCGACATCATTGGGCCTTTCCATCCAACATCGAGAAACCAAAGATTTGTACTTTTAGCCACTGACTACTTCACAAAATGGGTCGAAGCAGTTCCCTTATGTCACACCGATGAGAATAAAGTAATCAAGTTCCTGTAGGAACACATCAAAACTAGGTTTGGCTTCCCACAAATGATACGCTCTGATAACGGGATGTAATTTATCAGCACAAAAGTACCCGCTTTCACCACAAATACAAAATACAACTCTTAACCTCCATACCATACTACCTTCAAGGAAACGGACAAGCCGAAGCCATTAACAAGAGTATCAAATCAGGTCTACGCAAGCTTCTCGACGAGAAGAAAGGCAGGTGGGTCGATGAATTACTTAGTGTTCTCTGGGCCTACCGAACCTCTCCTTGTATTTTAATAGGCTGCACTCTGTTCACGATGGCCTTCGGTACTGAAGCAGTCATACCTTCAGACCTAGATCTACAAAGTACCCAAAGGAAAGTCACTAATGACGACAATGAACTCGGTTTCCTCTGCAACCTCAACTGGATCAACGAGACCCGAGACAAGGCCATCACAAACTTGGGACGATACCATGACACATTGAAATGAGCATATAACAAAAAAGTCTAATTTTTTTTTGGAATTAAGGACCTTGTCCTTCGACGGATCCAAGATAATACTCGGCCTAAAAATTTAGGAAAGTTATCAAAAAACTGGGAGGGGCCATACATTATCAGTGACAAAACAGATAGTAAAACTTACTGGCTAATGACTGAAGATGAAATCTAGCTTGAATATCTGTGGAATTTTGCCCAACTGAAATAATTTTACAGATAAGCCCTGTAACCGTTTACATCGATTCAAATAAACAATATTTACTGTCACTTTACTCTTTACTATCTTGATTTGATCTTAACCCATACTTTATAAGTATGCATCAGACAATCAATTATCGTTACTAATTTGACTTGTTCTCGATCCATACCTGATAGGTATACAACAGACAATCAATCATCCCTACTACTTTGACTTGATCTCAACCCATACTTAACAAGTATGCATCAGACAGTCAATCATCTTTATTATCTTGATTTGATCTCAATCCATACTTTATAAGTATGCATCAGACAATAAATTATCTTTACTAATTTGACTTGATCTCGATGCATGCCTGATAAGTATGTATCAGATAATCAAACAGCCCGAAATAATCTCGATCCAAACCCTTGTAATAATCTTTCCTCACCTCCAACTCATCATACTGCCCAAAATAATGGGCCCTCACTTGTCTACATTTCTCTAACTTCTCCCCTTCCAACTGAGCCCTAACCTCGTCCAAAATCTTACCATATTCTAACTTCATCGCCCTCCGTGCATTGGCAACCTGCTCCCTCACATCCTTCTTGAAGTTTGTCCGCAGCAGCGCAAAAGCATCTTCTTTTTCTTTATCCGACTTTTTCTTCGCTTCATGAAGGGCAACTTCAGTCACTTTTCGTACTTCCAACTTGTAGGTATTCAGTTTTGCATTCATCCCCTTCTTCTACTCGATCAGAGCTTCTTTCTCACTCGTTGAATCTTTCTTTATATTTTTATATGCCAGAATTTGATTTTCCAGATCACTACTGCCCACAATACGATCTTTGGGTTTCGTCAGCAACTTCTTGATTTGCATTACATTCATAAATTGAGTATTCAAATGACCTACCAGTTTCTTTAATCGAAACAATGTAGTAAAATTTTTCACCTTCGACATGTTTTGCTGGCCCTCACTGAGGAAAGTAATCAAGCTCTCAGTCCCCACCAAGCAGTCATCCAATTCTACCTTCAACGCATCCGTCCCAGATATATAAGAGTCCATCGTTCTCTGGACTTTAGTCTTAGACTCTTTGACGAATCTATCCTTCAACGTCTTACCGCTCCCTTTCTTCTTCGGGAGTACATTTGTCGTACCCCGTGGCGGACTCCCATCTGACACAGTTACGGGATTCGCGATCTTTGCCTCCTCTTTAGCTGTCGATTGCCGTGTTTTCCTCTTATGAGGAAGCAAAGGAGCCTCAACTTGGCTCGCTACTCTTTTCTTCTTATTCTTTCCCAAGCTCTCTCCGAACATTACATCTATCTCGGCATCAGTCGTGTACCCGGCCAAGGAGCGATTTTCCAGTGGCAGACTCGCCTCAGCATCCCTTTTTTTTTTTCGCCGACATCTTCCCGTTAATTACAGAGACTTTAGTACCTTTGGCTCTCGACCTCTTGGAATAGGGTGCTCACACGATCTTGGTCGATGACCAGATTGTCGATCCTACTAAAGAATCCTTTCCTGATCTTGTACAATTCTTCCTTTACTTTAGGATTCCTATCGACCTCCTTCAAAGCTGTAAACAAACAAAAAGCAGTTCAAACTGTAGTAGCATATTCCCTAAATTCGACAAGAGTAAGCCAGCACAGTATAGTCGAAGGCAATCATGCATAATCGAAGACAGATAATATTTGAGAAGATACCCCAAGTCCTCGACCTACTAAAAGTAGCTGTTGTGCCTGGTCAAGAAATAGCTGCTAGAGATCCGCGAAGTTCACCCACTCCCCCCAGAATAGGAGACTATTTCATTCTTTTTTGTAAACTGCCTATATCTACTATAAGTACAGGCAAATAATAAATTATTAAACACCCCCACAATCCGTAACTCTACTATCTTTACTTCTTAACCCTACTATCACTCGAAATTTGTAATAGCTAATAACATATTGGATTTTACATCAAAATCCTCACCGAGGTCGTGGTTTTTCTCAGCTTTTACTGAGTTTTCCACGTAAAATCTTATTTGTTTAGCCTATTATTGCATTTCCATCACTAATAGTATTGGTGAAGATTCTCCTTCTGGAAAACACGCCACTACAGTAATGTAACCTTTAGATCGATCTGTAGAAATGTCTGAAAGACTTCTTATCTGTAAAGTATTCTGTAAGTAATATTCGAACTAATGAAAAGAGATTTATTCAAAAATTTTGTTTGATAGATCAAATTAGCTGTTTGTACTAAAATCGAGCTAAAAGAAATATATATATTGGAGTATTGAAAATGTAATTTTGAGAAGGCAAACTAAAAAATGGAATTTTATTAGTCAAACTGTTGAAAATATTTGTAAAGATGTAAATATAGATATATCTGAAGATGTGCATCGAACTGATTAAATTTCAAGAATCGTGCTAGGAGGAAAATCCTTATAGAGAATAAAATATGCAGGGATTGAAATATTAAGCTAGGGAGGTATTATTGGAAATGTTTTACAGGGTGGGAGAGAATGTAAAAATTAGTTTAGAATGTGGATGGATGAATTCAAGGAGGACGATTTGTAAAGATAAGTTCAAATAACTTTCTATCATGATCTTAGGGTTTCCAGTTATGGAAAAATAGATTATACTATATACTGAATGTGGGGGATTTGACGTTATCTCTAAGAGGTGCATAAATAACGTTTGAAAGAACATGAAAATAGGAAGAAACATTAAAAATGGTGATGACTCGTTCTCAAAGAGCTCGCCACACGTCAGAGGGGCATTTAGGAATAAATATTGCAGAAGTGTGAAAATGGATTTTTAGGCTGTTAGATTACGACGCTAACTTGCCTAAATTTGAAATCCAGTTTGAAGGGTTGGATGAGAAGGCGAGGGAACGTGAGATAGGGCGTCATTTTTACTTAGAGATATTCCGTGAAGTGATTTTAGAGCCTGAAGTTTGAAAAGCTATTGTGAGGCAAATTGTTGAGGAAGAGATAACTGAAAAAGATGAGAGGATGGTTTGGGGAAAATTGATTAGGTGTGGCACCCCAGGGCATCTGGGATGTTTAATGTGCGATTATGTATGAGGGGGCAAACTGAATTAGATGGAATAACTGTAATTAGAATGTAGGTAGAATATTTTTCTTGAATATGTTCCTCTTTTGTTGTAAATGTTGTTGGGAGCTGTTGTAGATATAAAATTTGAATTTTGAAATGTGATTGCATTGAAAATGATGTCAGTAGTTCTATATGTAGCAGAGGTAGGAATGCAAAAAACAGATTTGCTTTGATTTTTATCTTTTGTATAAGGATAGAAAAAGTTCGATTGCGTGTGAGTATCGAGTCATCATTAGTGTGGGAGGGCCTGAGAGAGATTTGGTTAGGAGAGAGAAAAATATATTAAAATATAAAATATGGGGTAATGATGGGAGGGTACTTTCACTTAAAAGGTACGAAACGTCTGACATTAATTGTAGAAGGGACGCCTCGGTTCCAAAACTAAGGGCGGCTTGTGCGAGGCCCAATAACTGCAGCAGTTAGAGAGAGAAAGTATAAATAATTGTTCGTCTTCCCCATTCAAACGTTTATCAAACTCAGAAAAATTAAAGAATAAAGGGAAAGAAAAGAGAATAATTGACAGAGTTTACAGTGAGAGATTTGGCGAAGGTGATCATTGCAGAAAGGGAGGGAAGGCTGCCGAAGTAGAGTCAAGACGTTGGTTCCACAATGCCATGGTGAAAGAAGGATTAGGCGATACTTTTGATTCATACTCAGACGTTAAAGGTTACTAATGAGTTTTGATTTAGTGAATGTGAAGTTTGAAAATTGTTTGGGTTCTTAAATTTTAAAAAATATGCTATTTATAGTAAATGTTTGAAAAACCTGTTTGATTTGTATGTAAAAAGATATATGTATGTATATGTATAATAGATGTGTATGTGTCAAAGTATAAAAAATAGATAATGATTGAGAACATAACTGAATACCTGGACTTGTATGTAGGTTGTGGTGTGAGGAGAATCTGATATAGAAAGAAGCCTCATCCTCAAGTTGGTGTCACCTGATATGGAGACGTCGACCTCTGGTCGTACGGAGGAGTTTGAAAATGTAGAAGCTATAGATGTAGACTATGAGGGGGAGGATGAAGTACAATTTCTAGATTTCTCTGGTCATTTGTCATACTATCCTCCCAAGTCAGATGTATTCAAAGAATACTGTAAGATGAAAATTAGTTTAGATGGGACATGAGGTAAGGTTGTAGAACATGCTGGGAGGTCGTTCAGAGGATGTATTGTGGAGAGTGGGGAAAAATATTTCATTTTGTTGCCCAACTTAGAATAGTAGAAAATGAGGTTGAAAGTGGAGGAATCGATATATTTCGAGTATTTTGATGGGGATGTCCAAAACGACCTGGACTAGGGATTTCTGTGCTATTGGTCCCAGTTGGAATATTGATTGAGATTGCCTCTTAGCAATATTGCTAAAGGTATATTGAATACCATAGAGGCCTGTCTTGCCTAACTGAATAGAAATATGTGAGACTCTGAATAGATTATGGGAGGAAAATGAGGTGGAGAATAGAATAACTCCTGTAGATGTTTTACAGTATTATGCTGTAAAATATTATGCGGTAACCGGAGGTACATATTTTTGTTCTAGCTCGTCCTGACCTCTTTTCTTCGATCTGAATTCTGCAGGACGAGTTTGGAACGATAATGTGATATGGGTAAAAGGTGATTGCCTTCAGAGAGTGGATACCTTGTATATAAAACTCTTAAAAAAGTAAGTAATAGTGTATAATATCAAACTGTTGTAGTTGCAGGGTTGTTGTGTGGTTTAACAATTTATTGTATTATGTTGCAGGTCCTCGATCTGTGGTGACTACAAGAGAATCGCTGCTGGATATTATAACTCGAGAAGGTGTTGAGCTTGAGGTAGTTTTGAAAGAGCTCGGCATCAGCAGAAATAAAAGAGCTAATAGTAAGTCAAAGAAAGTACAAAAGTCTTAGGCCAAGAGATAAATGACAGGAGCTGGAGCTAGCAAAAGAGAGGTGCGAACGGGGAAGAACGTCCGGTATTATCGAGGGCTGCAGAAATGTCGCTGCAGGACATTTATGTAGGTACTACTTCGAGTAAGTTAGCTCTAAAACATCTAAAGAAGAAAGTTGTTAAGGGTGGCTCGGCCTCCGGTACCACGGTGAGTGGTGAGGCTGAGGTAAATACAAAAAAGATGAGGGTTGATTTGCCTGCTACTGTGAGAGGGGCGAAGGTTGTGGAGAGTTGACCTGTTGAGGAAGACGAGCTGCTGGCTGTGGAGAACAGGCTGAGGCTGGCAGCTCGAAGAGGTGTTGAGGAGCTGAATACCTCTGCACAGTTGGAGTTGAGCATGGTGGTAAGTTGATGACTTTGTGATTCTTGAACTTTGTATTTGGTTTTGAGCTAAAAATGTATTTTATTCTATTGTAGACTACTCACACGTTAAAGGGTATCTGCCTCGGGATCGTGGTAGGAATGGATGAGCTCGAGAAGAAGGTCACTCGACTTGAGTCCAATTTGGCTCTGGAGATGGAGCGCTTGGTTTTTGTGAAAGACTCGCATATGGTGTTAATACGCGAGCTCATTGACGAGGCGCAGAAGAATGTGGATAAAGTTGTAGTTGGTCTGGACAGACTTGGGCACCAACTCCTCACAGTGGGGTATATTATCGCTGACCTTAAAGCCATTATAGAAGGTACCTAGTTCAAAGAGGACGAAGCGGAATAGGAGGTCTAGGTTGATGGTGGCTCTCATCCAGGTGTGGTAACAAGGCTGGACTTGGTCTCTGCTATAACTGATCTAGAGAACCATGGGGGAGATAATGAGATGGCAGAGTAAAGTTATTTGAAGTTTGTTTGTGTGTTTTTTGTGTGGGGTGGAAACTGTAATTGCATGGAACATTGCTTTGTAGGATAAATTTTGGATAGGCTAAGAGATGTTTGTAAACATTAAATAGTAGGAACTTAAGGATATGCGCCTCAGAATTGAGGAATTAGAGAAAGAGCTCACTAAGGAGAAAAGTACCTTAGTGTCTCTGTTGACTTCGTAAGTGGAGCTACAGGTTATAAAAGAGCAAAAAATATTTGACTTGTATGATGCGTTACTTTAGAGCTACAAAGTAAAGTCAGAAGATAAATATAGATCGCAACTGTTTTAAAGAATTAGGAACGATAGTTATTAAGTATGTTCAAGCTATTTCAAAGTGTTAGTAAATTTGAACATAAAAATTATGTACCTTGAAAAGGATGTAGATGTAATTGCCATTGTTGTGAAGCTACTTTTTATATTGAGGTCCAAGTATGATCTCAGCTCGTTGGCATGTCAGAAATGGAAATATGTTAGAAATATGTAAAGTCATATGTATTATGTATTGATTGTATCTATGGAGTACTGTTGACTCGAGCTTGATGTATTGTATCTGTGATGTAGGTCGAATTAGAGACTGTTTGCTTAAGCGAACAACATACGCTTCAATACAACCATGAGATTGTAGCAGAATTTGATAGGATGGCTGGGGCATATGAAGATAGGGAGGATCAATATGTCAAAGTATAGATCCAGTTTGCTAAGGTGACAAAAGCTGTTGATGAACGTACCCGACAGGTCGAAGGTAAAGATGTTGAGATAGAAAAAATGCAAAGGAAGCTCGTGGAAGCGCAAACTGAAATGGCAAAGCTAAAAAGCAAAGTAGATTCATATACGGAGAAAGGTAAAGAAGTGGACGTTGTTCAGTACTGAATCATGTCGTTAGAAGTGGCAGAAAAAGAGTTACGAGACTTTGTGGCTAGATTGAAGGGTCAAATGATCAGGAAAGTAGACAAGCTTCGGAAGGCTCGAGCTAACCTGGTAAGTTCTGACCGTGCGTTTGAGCATTTGAAGAATGACATGATTATGAAAGACAATGAGCTTGAGAAAGTTCGAGCTGGCCTAACCCGTTCTGAAAGTGTGGTTGAACAATTGAGTGAGGCCTTGCCTACTAAAGATATTGATTTTTGGATTATTCAAAAACGGTGTGTTGAGCTGAATGTGAGGATGGTCAAATTGAAGGCTGATTTGGCTATGGCCAATTCGCGTGTCAAGAAGGCTGAGGCTGGAAAGTGGTCAAAGTAGAAAAAAGATGATGTCGGGGTCTTGATCGCCAAAGGTGACGTGGCTAACCCATCAGTTCAAAATAAAGAGCTGGAGGCAGATGTAGTTCATATTCAAGCTCACGTAAGGAAAGGCAACGAACAAGTAAGATAGTGCGAGCACAAGTTAGATACTGTTATTCTTAGAGAGCTAGAGTTAGAGGGGATGATCAAGAGGAAGGATGAGCCGTTGAAGAAGGGTCATATTGGGGGAATGATGCAAATGATTGGGAACTGGTGGAACTTCGTACTCCATTGGCAGAATTGAGGATGATGAATAAAGCTCAGCTAGATAAATCAGTGAAAATGATATCAAAGCATAATAAGGTAATGACACGCATAGAGCAACACATGGCGCGGGTCGGCGATATACACAAAAACTTGCAAGAACGTCATCAAAGATTGAAAATGTATTTTTTCGAGGTAGTTATGCTCGATCAAAATATGACTATTCAAGAAAGGGCGCGCTCACAGGAGCTAATGGTTGTTATTACCTATTTTGTAGATGAAGTAAAAGGGCTTGAGCTTGAGAGGGTTACCTTGCATGACTGTGTGTCATTCTGAGTCTATATCTGTAATGCTGATATAGATCAAGGGAATTTCCTAAACGACATGGAAATGGAGTTAGGTTCCCTACCAAATGAATTGGTAGAACAAGGAAAGATTGTTGTAGCTACTTGAGCTCTAGAATTTATGGCTCAACGTCTTCTTGTGTAGGGGAAAACATAGCTGGCCTCCCATAAGCAAAAAAACTTATAAAAATGACCTGTTGTTTATGTAGCTGTAGACATGTGGAGAGATGAAATCTAGTTTTACCTTTGCTTCATCTTGTGTCTGATAGGGATCATTGATTGAAAACTAGTATTACCTTCGTTTTAATTGCTGATATATGTGTAGATGGGAATTAAAAGCTAGTATTATCTTTGCTTTGATCTTTGTATAGATGGTCGATTGAAAGCTAGTATTACATTTGCTTCAATCTATGAAATTTAGTAGATTCTATGCGAGTAGAGAGTAATATGGGAAAAAACTTAGAAGTTTTCATTGAGTAAAATAGAATGTGCACTGTATGGAGATTGAAAGCTCACTTTGTGAATGTAAAGAACGAGAATAGTATAATATGTATTGGAGAAACTAAGGATTTAACGATAATATCCTTTTAGTCGCCTAGTGTTCCATAGATTTGGGATTCGAACTCCTTGCTCTGTTATAAGATAGTACGATCCTAGACCAGTTTGACCAATTGATGACTAATGGAACTTCCCAATTTTTTGTGAGCTTCTGGGCATGTACTTCTTTTCTGTGTTATAGGATTTCTCTAAGTAAGAGATCGTTGATTTGAAACTCACAGCTTCAGACTCGTCTATTGTAAGAGTTGGCTAGCATATGGTGATATCGACCTAGGTTGGCAATAACGCATTCCTTAGTTTTATCAATCCAGTTTATATTGTAAGCCAACTTGAACTCATTTTCTTTGTCTGTAAGCTCATGGTCTTTGACAGGATGGTGGTACTTTATTGGAATGACGGCCTCTGTGTCATAAGCCAGGAGGAAGGGGGAACAACCAGTTGATTGTCGTGGAGTAGTACGGTATGGCAATAAGATTTGTGGGAGTTCCCATATCTAGTTTCTTTTCTTCTGTGATTGAAGTCTTTTCTTGAGTCCATCCACTATGGTTTTGTTGATGATTTTGGCTTATCCATTGCCTTATGGGTTGTATGGATTGGATGGTAAATTAATGATGTTGTGTTTATTGAGGAAGGCTACGACCTTTTCACCAATGAACTGTGGTCCGTTATCGATCCGAATTAGGTGGGGGCATCCAAACCGTGTGATAATGTGTTCCTAGATAAAAGAGATAACATCTTCTTCTCTAGTTCGACAAAGAGGAACTGCTTCTACCCATTTCATAAAATAATCTATTACTACCAGTAAGAAACGTCGGTTAACTGGTGTATTTGGAAATTCTCCCATGAGATCGAGTGCCTACCGCTTGAATGGACAGAACATCCTACTTGTATGTAGTTCAAGTGCAGGGGCGCGAATCATGTGTCCATGCCGTTGACATGTATCGCATTTGTGTGAGTACTCTTATGCTTGCTTGCATATTCCTGGCTAGATACTTATTGTGTAATTGATCCATTAGCAAGTAATCGATCTGCGGCATGGGAGCCACAAGTTCCTTCATGTAATTCTTTGAGCATTCCATATGTTTTTTTTTCTTTTTCTTTTAGAGGCACTTAAGATAAGGTCATGTTACTTAGTAGCGATATAGAATATCGTTCTGAACTCTATAACGCTTTGAGTTTTCAATCAACTTTCAGCACTCTTTTGGATCTATCGAAAGGGGCCCGTCGCATTTGTTCTTCAGGTCGAGATAGGCAATAAAGGGCTTTTGCAAATCGTCGTCTTCCTCTTTATCACCCCCATTGTTGATCGTGCATACAGAATGACGATCAATGTTGGAGATGGATATCACTTCAATTTGTAGATATCGTACTTCTATACCCTAGACCTTGGCCAAATAAGCTAAGGAATCGACATGTCTATTTTCGCCTCGGGGTAAATAGTCAAGAGTTCTTTTCGTGAATTTTCTCATCATATCAGCAATGAGAGAAACATATTTGATCATCTTGCCATTTTTCTTATACTGTTCTGTGTAATGGGGGAAAATGAGTAAATAATCATTATAGATTGAGAGCTCGGGGACGCCAAGCTCGAGTACTAAGTCAAGTCCACGAATTAGAGCTTCTTAATCTATGATATTGTCAGAGGCTTCAAAATTTAAGCGGATTAATTTCTCGATTCTGTTGTTGGAAGGGGTAATCAGTACGATTCCAATTCCTGACCCTGAGTGTCCTGTTAAATCATCTGTAAGAAGTCTCTACCCCTTCCTTATAATCTATTCAGCTCGTTCGTCAAAGGGCTTGGCGAATAGAGCTTCTGTAATTTCTTCTGTAAGATCAGAATCGTGCTCTTCCCAATCCGGATCTTTCATAGGAAAATCTATGAGAAAATCGGCAATGGCCTCACCTTTTTCTAAATGGCGTTATTCAAACTTGATATCATGTTGTCCCAAACTGACTGACCATTGATGCACTACTCTTTGTGATTTTTCTTTTTTAGACAAAACTTCTCGGAGTGGGTAGTTTATCATGACTTTGATTGAATGAGCTTTGGAAGTAGTGCTTAAGCTTCTGTTAAGTGTAAACAAGAATTAGAAGGAGTTGATCAATTTTAGAATACCTTTTTTCCACTTAAGTGAGTGTTTTGTTGATAAAATAGATTGGCTTTTCGATCTTTTCCTCAAGTTGAATGAGGATCGAGCTGATAAAAATATCTATAACTGTGACATAGATGATCAGTTCCTTATTTTCTACCGGGGTATTCTTGATTGGAGACTTCCCCAGATAGGTTTTGAGTTCCTTAAAAGTTGCCTCACATTCTGATGTCCACTGAATCTTTACGTTGGGCTAAATTTTTTCTTATTTGGTACACCCTCGCAGTCGCAAGAGCAACCTTCGGCATCCATCTGAAGACTTAGAAACGAATCGGTTAATAGCAACAATTATTCTTGTGAGTTTTTGTTCGTCGTTCATTGTTCACGGAGAGGGCATATTGAGGAGAGCTCGAATTTGATCTGGGTCGGCTTCGATCCCCTTGTTGCGGATGAGATGGTCGAGGAAGTTACCTGAATGTACTCCAAATTAACATTTATCAGGATTGAGCCGCATCCTGTAAGATCGTAGAATGTTGAATATTGTGGAGAGATCTATGATATGGTCCTTTGAATGAATGCCTTTGCACAGGAGATCATCGATGCAGACTTTAACGATTTTCTCCAAGTGTGCATTGAACATTGTTGTCATTAACCGCTGATAAGTTGCGTTTGTACTCTTTAGTCTGGAGGGTATGTCTTTGTAATAGTAAAGTCCTACCTGAATGTACTCCAAATTAACATTTATAAGGATTGAGCCACATCCTGTAAGATCGTAGAATGTTGAATATTGTGGAGAGATCTATGATATGGTCCTTTGAATGAATGCCTTTGCACAGGAGATCATCGATGCAGACTTCAACGATTTTCTCCAAGTGTGCTTTGAACATTGTTGCCATTAACCGCTGATAAGTTGTGTTTGTACTCTTTAGTCTGGAGGGTATGTCTTTGTAATAGTAAAGTCCTCTTTCAGTGATAAAAGTGGTCTTTTCCTGATTGGTCTCCAAGAGAGGTATCTGATTATATTTTGAATCAGCGTCCATCCAAGATAAGAGCTCATGACTTACCGTAGAATCATGAATTTGATGAATGATTGGAAGAGGGAAACTATCTTTCGGAGTGTATTTGTTGAGATCGGAAAATTCTACATAAACTCAGACTTTCCTATTCTTCTTTAGAACTGCGACAATGCTAGAGATCCAATCTGGGTACTTAGCTTCTCTAATGAATCCCACTTTTATCATTATATCGATCTTAATGTTGATTTTATCTTGAAGATGAGGTGAGAGTCGTCGTTATTTATATTTGACCACCGTGGCGTTGTTGTTGATGACCAATCTGTGACATGCCTTGGATGGATCGACCCCTGGCATTTTTTTGAAAGTCCAGGCGACGATGTCCCGATTCATTCGTAAGAAGTGAATGAGGTCTTCCTTATCATGTTGGACCAGCTTGGTACCAATATAAGAAGTGAAGTGCTTGATGATATGTAGAAGAGATTACTTCCATGTTGTGGATACAACAACGGCCCTTAATCTCGAGATAACGAAATTCAGCATTTGTGATGTAGAATACGACATCGATTGTGGCTAGTCCAGAGGTGATAGGTAAGATAATCTTGCCCACTCATTCTTCCTTAGAACCATTAATTCCACTGATATCGATGTAGCTAGGAATGACTTGATCGGCCAACCCCATCTGTTCAATTGTGCTCTAAAAGAGAATCTCAATACCGCTACCGGTATCAATCATCATTGTATGCATACAAAATTTCTTCATTTTGAGCAT
Source organism: Kingdonia uniflora (assembly GCA_014058105.1). Classification (NCBI taxonomy): domain Eukaryota; kingdom Viridiplantae; phylum Streptophyta; class Magnoliopsida; order Ranunculales; family Circaeasteraceae; genus Kingdonia; species Kingdonia uniflora. The sequence continues at coordinate 4,331,130 of JACGCM010000622.1, forward strand.
GATAACTAATACATCATGATGAGGAAACTTGATGTGACTAATGTCGCAATCCTTAAATGATATCCCAAGCCGACGATTGCTTGATTTAGGAAGAAGTTTAGCTTCTTTATCTTGAGGTATGAGATCGCAGCATTCAAATAATTTTCGTCGCTTGAATCTAGATGAGTTATTAATCTAATGGATTTCGATCATGTTATTATAGTACATATGGTACAAGTACTTTTCTTCAGCTTGATCTTTGATCTGGACTACTTCAACCTACTTCTTGTAGCTACCATTCTTTTATGACTCCAGATCGGCAATATATTTGTTTATTCTCATGTCTTAGAAAATATACTCCAGCAACCTCTGTAAAGCATAACCGTTATCAGTTTCATGATGTTTTACCTTGTGATGCATGCAGTGCAGTTTGCCTTCGATCGATTCCAGCAGCTGAAATATACGGTATAACTTATTGTTTGCTAGACCAGGAAAAATTGAGGAGATTCGGACATTCATCTTGGGGAGGACCGGCTTGGGTGATAAATTGTCTTTCTGAGGTCTACTACTGTTTGCCTTGGAATGCTTTTGATCATCCTGGTCATCATTTGGTTTACTGCTGCATTATGTGTTTTGACCTTTAGTGGTCAGGACGGATTTAGTAGATTTATGCCTTTCGGTCATCATCCATTTCAGGTCGACATACCCATTAACCTTGACAATCATATCCTCCAAGGTCGTGGGTTTGGTTAAGAAGAGATGCTCCTAAGCTTTGCAATAGAGTTGCAGTGCATTGGTAAAAGCAGTAACGACTATTTTCTGATCGAGATTATCAACTTTTTTTGCGAGCTCCAGAAACTTCTTTGCAAATACCACGAGCTTCTCTCCTTGTGATTGTTTGAGACTAATAAGAGAATATAAATTCTCCTCATTGTCTTTTTTATGAGCATAAGTCTTGACAAAATTCTTCTGTAGTTGATTGAATGTGAGGATGAAATCTTTAGGTAAAGAGTGAAACCACCAGAACGGTTCTCCTTGTAGACTTATTGTGAACAGACGACATAATATTTGGTTGTGATTTGAGTACAATCTCAGTGAATCACGGAATTGCTGAATGTGCTCCTTCGGATCGTTGCCCTTGTATTTACGTATCTTTGGAGTATGGAAACCTTTTGGTGCATTCATTTAAAATAACTCTTTAGCAATCAGACTACCTTATAACTTGGTGAAATCATCCTTACTTCCCAGAGCTTGAGCTGCAATCAACTCCTTGATACGTTGATCCATGTGTTCTTGTGTAACGTACTGACGTGTTGTCTGAGTGACTTGGCGAGCTGGCCGAGGATTGTGCATTCTGGTGCCTTCGCTCAAGCGTTCACGTGTTAGAATCTGGGGTTGAGGTCGCTCCTCCTCCTCTTGACGTTTGGAAGGCTGGAGACCTCTGTTAATATCAGACTGAGCTTCTCTTCCCAAATGAATTAAAGCCTGAGGTAGATGCTGAAGATTTCTGGAAATGGCTTTGCTGGTTGTTCCTCGAGGTCCTAATCTTTCTTATGCAGAAACTCGGGAGTTTCCTCGTACATGATCACTATCTCTGGTATGGGGAGCCTGTTGATTATCCTGCAAAACTTATAATGCAGTCTTCATGGTTATCATCTGTTCTTCATGTCACTTGAATACTATTAAGTGAGCTCGTCGCTCTCTTTCGAGCTCTTTATCGTGGAGCTCACAGTCAAAAGTTAACTGATGCTCGAGCTCATTACGCTTTTCTGTTTCTGCGTGGAGATTTGCCTGTAGTTCAGCGAGCTGTTCCGATTGAATTGAAAAATAGAGCTGGATTCCTGTTGTGGGTCGCTAGGAAGTAACCATGATTGGAAATAGATAGTAGAGGAAATGTATGCCTTAGTATATCGCGGAAATGCCTTCTTTCCCACCGACGGCACAAAATGTAATGGCCTAATTCCTTAGCTTGAAATAGCTTGAAATTAAATCTTACACCAAATATACCTGTGACAAAAATTAATGTAATGCAAGAAATGACATAGGTGATTTTGCGTGGAATAACTTTGAATAGGTAAAAAACCACGACCTCGAGTTGAGGGTTTAGTAACTGTAACTTTTATTGTTTGAGGCTGATATCTTATTACAAGTAATCTCTTTGAACTAGAAATGCTTAATCTTGGAATAAGACATTTTGCGGTGTTTAGAATCTAGATATTTATGTGTTAGAGTCTAAAAAATCTAGTTTTTTCTAGTACTTATCTCCTCAAGAGCTTTTTCTTTATATAGACCTTACCCGCAGCTTATTATCGAGTAGAAGCACGTTCTCTGAATAATGAGGTAAGTGGTGTTTGAATGTGCAACTGTTTAGTTCGTGGTAGACATGTGTATTTGATTTGTTCATATTTGGCTGTAGTGCTCGATCCACGTTCTTTATCAGTTTGTGGTCTAGGTGGCAATGCTGACTGTTCATGTCATGTGTGTAATGTGTGAGTCTGATATTAAGGTAGTTCGAGTTTGGACTAGGTCAATGAATAGGTCCCTACACTTCCTTTCCCATATTCTCCTTCACTTCAAATGGGCCATCATATTGTGAAACTAATCCTGGATGTACAGTTTTCACACATATCTTCTTTCTAATCTGCAGAGTAAGCTTTATCATTACTTTATCCCCAACTTAAAATTCAACATGTCTCCTTCCTTGGTCTGCCCACTTCTTCATTCGCTTGCTCGCTTTTGAAAGGCTATCTCATGCTTCTTCCAACATTTCTCATTTAGAACGAGCAAAGTTATAAGCAGCTGGACAGGCCCCATGGGATCATATTTTTACTATCTTATGAGGGGTTAATGGTTGCTGACCCATAGCCAACTCAAAGGAACTCATCTCCGTACTCTAACTACGATGGAAATTATAGTAAAATTGTGCCGAATCTAGCAACTCCACCCAATTCCTTTGACTTGCAGTAATATAATGCCGAAGGTAAAGTATTCACCCTCTCAATTTACCCATGGGCTTGAGGATGATTTGTTGTAGAGAATTTTTAACTTGGGAACCCATTAATTTAAACATTGTAGTCCAAACCCGTCCCGTGAAGCGGGTGTCTTGATCACTAATGATATCCTCTGGTACTTCCCATAATTTAACTGTAGTAGCATATTTCCCAGATTTGACAAAGAGAAGCCAACGGAACTTAGTCGAAGACATACCATCATTTATGAAGATGTCACATCGGCGACTACGGTTCTCGACCTACTTAAAGTAGCCGTTATGCTTGGTCAAATAGAGTCGTTGGGAAATCCGTGAAGTTCGCCTAATACCCCCAAAATATGAATCTGTTTTTCCTTTTTATAAACTACATGTATTTACTATAAATACAGGCAGAAAATGAGTTATTCGGATCCGCAACTTAACTATTCATTCATTTTTACTTTCTTACCAAACAACAAATTGTAATAACTAGCAACTTATTAGATTTTTTATCAAAACCTTCCTCGAAGTCGTGGCTTTTCTCAGCCTTTACTAAGTTTCTATGTAAAATCCTGTTTGTTTAAACTTATTATTGCATAATCCTTACTAGAAGTATTGGCGAAGATTATCCTCCTGGAAAATATGCCATTACAATTGGCACCATCTGTGGGAATACCACACTTTTCTTTACCACTCAAAATCTAAGACTATCCGGTGATAAACATGAATCTCCGAAGTGCCTCCAGTATACTGAGGAACTACGAGATCAACCCAATACCGGAAATAGTCAATCTACACAGCGCCATGATCGAACTTTAGAAACAGATGGAGTATGACTGAGTCCAAAGGCTTGAAGATCAGCGAATCCATGCCCATGCTCTTCAAGTTGAATGGGGCAAAATGAGAAAGGCCTTAGCCCAACAGAGTCAGACACATCAAAAAGAAATGAAACATTTATGAAGAGTTCAAGACTGACTCATTGGCCATCAAACGTCCTCTCCTCTCCCCAATCCCAGAGTGAAATCGCTCCAAGGTTACTCAAAGAGAAAACCAGTCGAGAGAGGAACAAGTTTGAACTTCTCGATCCAGATCGAGGAATCTAGACAAGGCTTCTTGACATTTTGGACTTACATCCTCAGCAATGACAACTCTAAGAAGTTGGCGCACACGCCACCAATCCCCTCTACCACTGATGAGACAATCAGTAAGAGACAGACTGGGACCCTGAGGATAGAGTGACTTTGATTCTCAAGTTACCACTCCCCCAAATGCTCTACACCAATTTATTACCTTGGATGACCTGAATAATAGTATCCAGGCCATAAACTCTGACATGTAAGGCCGAAGATCAGTTCTCAATAGGATTGAGACAAACACTATTTCTTCTCATCTCAAAGTCATGCCCATCCCCGAAAATTTCTACATATCGAAATTCCTTCAATATGTAGGCCTCACGGACCCTCTCACCCACGTTCGACACTTTAAAGCTACAATTGGATTGTACTCCAAACATGATCACATGCTTTGCAGATTATTTAACATGAGCCTTAAGGAAGATCCTCTCAGATGGTTCCATACTATTCCCGAAGGCCCTATTATAACATTTAGCCAGTTGCAACACATCTTTTAGTCAAACTATGTTCATTCTAAGGAACGAGAGATCACAGTAGATTATTTGTTCTTTTTAGAGCAAGGTAAGAAAGAAACCTTAACAAACTTTTGCAAACGTTTCCTATAAGATACATGCAAGATTGGGAATTCTGATCCTAAAATTGTTGTTCCGGGATTCACTTTCGTGCTTCACATCGACTCTAAAGTTTGAGAAGAGCTTACTTTGCACAGACCCAAGACAGTAATAGAAATAATCGATGTTGTTAATAACTATATCAAATTGGAACGATCGTAAAAGAATAAGATGAAAAGCTCCTCAGTCATCCACTCCAATGAAGCATTTTTGTCCCTTCCTCCAAAGTCAACCTAAAATGGAGACCCTAAATAACGCGGATGAAACACTGATAATATCAGGAAAAGAGATGAAAAGCCTGACAAACCTGTCCTAATATTACCTCCTATGACAACAACACTCTTCGCTATCTTAACCACGATAAAGGGAGATAAATTATATCGATAAGCGCAGGCAATTCCTGATATACCCTACAAACCTTTATGTCAATATCACAACGTGCATAGCCACAAGACTGACAACTATTACTCTCTTATTCAGATTTTTCATCGCATTCCGCTAGCTGGAAGACTTCACAATTATGTAATCGGCGTTCATAAGTTCCTCGAAGAAGAAACTAAAAGAAAATATGTTAAACAAGAGCAAGGACAAGGGAAAACTCACCATCTTTACATGATCGATATTGAGAAAGGAAAAAAGAGATAATAGGATGATAAAATTGCATCTTGTTGCAAAATGATATCCTCAGACATGTCTGTAAAACTTCTCCCCAGCTCCAGCAAATCAAAAATTCTGTACCATATTTCATTCTAGGACTGCGACATAAGCCATGTGAAGTACCCACACGATGACCCTCTGGTCATCATGCTCAAAGTTGGATAGGACTACCTATAAGCACTCCTCGTTGATACAAGAAGCACAACAAATGTTCTGTTCAAAACAACAATTGATGTTCTAGGTCTCAAAGATTCAGTAAAAGCTTTGACAACCACCATCACAGGTTTTAATGGTTCCAAAGAGTCAGCCATAGAAGAAATCACCTTACCAGTTCAAGCGGGATCAGAAACTACTTTCGTCAAATTCGTTGTCATAGACGTCTAATAAAAATATTTGGGAAACTTTGGTCAAAGTTGGCTACATTTGATCAAGGCAGTACCTTCGACCTATCATCTGGCCTTACGGTTTCTAATAGATCATGAAATCTATGAAATTAAAGGAAGTCAAGCAGTTGCACGTATGTACGAGAATACCACTACCAACTCTCACACGACGAAACTTCTGAAAGCATAGCAATTATAGCAAGAATTGCCCCCTGGATTTGTGCAACATGATACAGAGGTAGTGGACTCAATTGAACTCGATGGACCTGGATAAAATGACTTTATTGGCTCACAACTATCATCCGATTAAAAAGAAACCATGATTCAACTCCTAAAAAAAAATGTTAACATCTTTGCATGGTCTTTTCATGAAATTCCCGACATTGATCCCTCGATCGAATGCCACAAGCTTAACCTCCTTCCAAACAGTAAAGCAGTTATGCAGAAGCGTCGGCTTCCTGCCTTCGTGAAGCCGTAAATGAAGAAATTGATAAACTCCTTCGTGTATGATTTATTCGGGAAGCAAAGTATCCAAAATAAGTTTCTAACATAATGGCGGTCCCAAAGAAGAATGGGAAAATCAGAGTTTGTGTTAATTTTACAGAGCCTAACAAGTTTACACCGAAAGATAATTTTCCTCTACCACTGTAGTGGCAGATTTTCCAGGAGAAAGATCTTCGCCAATACTTAATCGTAAAGAGGCTGCAATAAACTAGATAAACAAGATTTTACGTGGAAAACTCTGTAAAAGCTGAGGAAAACTACGACCTCGAGAAGGGTTTTTATGTAAAATTTAATATGCTGCTAGTTATTACAGAGTTTTGAAATGATAGTAGGTTTAAGAGGTTGTAATTGGTAACGTGTAAGGATATTTTGGTCCTGAATAATCTATTATCTACCTATATTTATAGTGGATACAGACAGTTTTGCAAAAAGGAAACAATCTTTTATTCTGGGGGGAGTGGGCGAACTTCGTGGATCTCTAACAGCTTTATCTTGACTAGACTTCAATGACTTCTTTTGGTAGGTCGAGGAGTTATTGTATCTTCTAGAATAATGAGCTGTCTTTGACTATGATATGTCTTCGACTACACTGTGCTGGCTTATAGTTGCTGAGCTGTCTTTGACTATGATATGTCTTCGACTATACTGAGATGGCTTACTCTTGTTGAATATGAAGAATATACTACTACAATCGCCCCATTCTCGACAGAAGTACTGGTAGTTGTGTCGAGAAGACTTTTGGAATTTGAAAAGGCTGCCGAACAAAAAGATAAATTGTCTGTGTCCTTTCTGAGGTCAAAAGAAATGTATCTGGTCAAGTTATTCCCGAGGTATAATAAATGTCGTACACTAAATATGGTAGAAGGATAATAGGTATAAATAGGGTGTTATGGAAGGGGGGATGGTGGTGGTTGGTGGAGAGATGCCACCCCAAGTGTGGTCTATGGCGTATTCTGGGATTCAAGATGGTGATCATTCAGATGGAAAAATCTAGTGTAAAATGATAGATGTGAAACCGGCATGTGATCATAGTATATCGCTGGGGTGGGAACATGATCAAAAAAGAGATGATGTGTATTTGTTGGAAACCATTGTATCATCATGCGGAGGTGAAGGGATAACTGTGTGCGTTGATGATGAAGATTGGAAGGTTAGATGGGCATCCAGGGATCTTGTCGAACGTTTGATTTTTCTTGCAATTTGTTACTGGCTCTTTTCTGCTAAAGCATCTCTTAAAAGTTCAGTGACTTGAGATTCATTGAGCTTTGAGGACTAGGAAGAGGCTTTAATGTCAGATTCTGGTGAAAAGAAAATTGAGTAACTAGTTATGTAAGTCAAATGTAATAAGAGAATGTAACATGACATAATATAATCAAAGGATGAAAGTGTCGAACGTAAGAAATGACAAGTAGTTGAATGAGATAGATGTCGAATGTAAGAAATGCAATGCAATGTAAGATTAATGTCGAATGTAATAAACAATTTATTTAAAGAAATAAATATTTTGGTCAAAGTTAGTTTGGGAATGTGTATTGTTTATCAAGTAAGTTGTAGTATGAGTAGAGTCGTCGAAGATATCTGTGTCAATTTTTTGCTTATGTAAAAATTTGAAGATATTTGACCGTGTGGGGCCAAAAATAGATTTCAAGGAATATTGACGGGACTTGGAAATTAAGAGCTCCAAGGTAGAGTAAATGCAGAGAGTTGAACTAGGACCGTAGGGGGTATAAATAAGTCTGGCATTGCAGAGGTGTGACATTCATATGAGATGGTGAAGACGAGTACTCAAACCCGTGATGGTGTGTTTAAACATGTGTAGGCGATGTACTGGGTACTGTATACACGATATTTTGGATCTCAAAACTGTGATATGCATCTGGAAGATCTGGAGGAGCCTGATTACGAAGGTATGGGTGAGACAGAAGCAAAGAAGGCTGAGGAGGACTTTGAGTTTCATATCAAATTACAGTTTTGAAATCTTCCTGAACGCTGTGGTAGAATGTGGACTTGAGCAAAGTTGCTGCTAAAGAGGGAAGATGAAGCTGCAGCGAGGGGTTTATGAAGTTTTAATATTGTAGAGGGGGTATGTGGTAAGTAATTATTGATGGTGAGGAATGTAACTGTGGTATTGATGTTAGTGGAATGAATTAATGTGTATCACTTGTCGAATGAAAGTTGTACTTGTTAATTTTTGGAAATGAAAAATGTGTTGAAATGAATTGTTTGTCGAATATGATGAAATTGGTGATGTTGTCGAATACAATTCCAAAAATATAAGAATTTGTAGATATAATAAGAAATAGGGGAACGAACATGAAAAATAATTATGGCAAGATGTTTTCCTTTAGGTGATAGTATAAAATATAAGGAAAATGATGTAAATCATCTGTTTGATAAGATAGGTCGTGCTCTAGTGGGTCTTAATGTATCCGAAGAAACTCTTCGAGATATTGAAGGATTGAAGCACGAATGTAGAGGTTTATTAATGGTGAGAAGGAGAAGAGTCAAAGAAGTCAAGAAACAACGCATGAGGTGCTACATTCGAGGAACTGAACAGTCGCGAAGTAGTGTAATGAACAGTCGCGTGAGGTCTATAAATAGGGAAGAGGTGGGTGTCTATTCATACTTTTCAAAAATAGAAAAAAAATTTGTGGAGTGAATTGTTGTTGCTCGTCGTGGGAGTGGTTGGATACGATTGCGAAGGAAGAGATTAACGTGCTTATTAAAAGAGCTAAACGAGCAAAGGAGAGGGATACAGAAGTAGCGCGGAAACAAGGTTAGTAATTCTTGTTGGATTGTTTGTGATTTTGATTGATTGATGTTATAGATGAAGAATAGGATGATAAGTGAATGTTCCTGTGTGTGGAATTAAATGTGAAGTGAATGAGTGCTAGATAGGAGATAAATGAATAGTGTTAGGGTTGGACAGAGTAGTGGAGGACGTACTCTGTTCATGTGATTTGTAAGGGTGTAAAGGTGGATGAAATGGAGTCGCAGGAATTTTATGTATGGGTTCTGGTATGGTTTATACGAGAATTAGTGGAGAGGAGTTGAGAGAGGGATTAGTTAGTGGTGTTGTAGGTACGACGCAATTGTAGAAATCGTTGTTGTGATATGGCGAGATTGTCAGATATTTTCGTATTTGTTGAGATTGGACTGGATTTTGTGGCGGATAAGGGGAATGCCTAATTTTTGAATAATGGTGTTTTGGTGGGAAAAAAGTGAAGCGTCTTCGAGAAGCTATTGGGATTCCTTAAATTTGACCATGATGAAAATGAATTATAATGTTTATCAAAAATTAAATTGAAAAATAAAATGTATCGAGTACTGAGTAATGTGTAAGTTTAACGAAGATAGGAATATAAATTAATGTTATTACATCGAGAACTGTATTAAACAATATAAAATGATAGTAGCAGACTGTAAAGTGAATGATGCGTTGGAGAGGAATCTTCAACAACGAGATGATTATGAATATATGAACTTATATACGTATCACATGTGATAGATACTAATTGTGTTAAAAATATGGAATCTGTTTGACAGGTTCTTTAAAATGGCTGAACAAGCTTTAAATGATGAGAAATATATATAAGTGAATCTCGAAGATATATATCCCTTGATGATTGATGTGAGGATCTGTGTGCAATATATGGGAGGGAGGTATAGAGTAGGGGCAAGTAGTACAGATATAGGGAGTGTAGAGCAGTTTAGGGTGGCACCCAGTGTTATTGAATAATCTGAGGAGGAGGCCACATAAAGGGATATGGATCACGAGCCCCAAGCAAGTGATCGAGAAGGTAGTAGGGATGGGGAAGAAGATGTGGAGGAGGGCGAGGAAGCATCCTATGGAGAGGGTCCAGAGACGAAGGAGATCTTAAGTTTCAAGAAAAAATACTGTATTCCTGGGGACATACGGTTGGAAGAGTATCAGTATGAGATGATCGATCAGGAAATACCTTTGAATGGTATTTTGGTTCATCGAGAACAAATAAAAAAGTTTTGAAACTTCCCCTCAGGGCAGATCTGAAAAAGTTAATGAACTTTTTAGATGCCGCTCCTGGCCAATTTAACCCGAACAAATATGATTTGTTTAGGGCATGAGGTGCAATAAACCGTCGACTTAAGGATAGGAGTTAAATAACTGTAGATAATTTGTGTGTGTATTACATATTGAAAACGAACCCGAAGTTAAAAGGGTATCGTTACCTGGCGAGGTTCTTGAAGAGGCTGATGTTTTATGACATGGTGTCAACTGGAGGTCGATACACCGACGAACGTCTAGTTGTGTCTGGAAACTATGAGTTCGATCAAAAAGATCTTGGGGAGCCATTAAAAAGGTAAGCGTTTCTTCTAGGTTTGTGGTTAGGTAATGTAAATGTTTAAGTGTAGATAAAAATTTGAGTTATGTAATGTATGTAATCTGTTGATGTTTTTCTTTTTTACAGCTTTGAAGGAAGCCGAGAAGAAAGTTGAAGTGGACGAGGAATTGTATAAGATAAGGAGAAGATTTTTTGGCAGGATTGATAATTTAGCTATTGACCAAGATCATTTAAGTACGCTATTTCAAGAAGCAGGGCTAAAAAGGCCAAAAACTAAAGGTTCGGAGGTGTCTGTTATTGGTTGAAAAATGTCAGCGAAGAATAAGAGAGTCGCGGAAAGAAGTTTTCCATTAGAAAATCCTAGGTTGTCGGGGTACAACACTGACACTGAGATAAATGCTATGCTTGGGGAGTCTTTTGGATAAAATAAGAAAAAGAAGGTGGTGAGCTCTGAAGTCCCTCCGTTGCTATACCATAAGAGGACTACTCGACAATCATTAATGGAGGGGGTCAATGTGTCTGCCAAACCAGCTGTGGTGGTTGGTGGGTTACCTCCACAGGGTTTGAGCAGTGCGTTCCCCTGGATGACTACTGGTGGTGGGACGTCGAAGATTTTTTTTTTGAGGAGTTTGAGATGGAAGTGCAGAAGGCTATAAAGTCTTATACGTCTGGGACGGATGAGTTGAAGAAGGAGATGGCGGATTGTATGGTGGGGATTGATAGCTTGGGTACATTTTTAGGCGAGGGACAGAGGAATTTGGCGAAGGTACGAAATTCTAATGCTTTGGTTCAAATGAAAAATTTGGTAGGTCACTCGAATACTCATTATATGACTTTCATGCTGATTAAGAAGTTAAAGGGTGAAGCCATGGGTCGTGTTGTCGGTAGTAGTAAGTTGGCAAATCAGGTTGTTGCTTACAAAAATATAGAGAAGGAGTTGAGCGCAGAAAATGCTGATCTGAATGCGAGGCTGAAAATGTACAACCTGGAAGCAAAGAAGGCGAAGGAGGCGGCGCTAGCAGAAGTGAAGAAACTATTGGAGAAAGAAAAGAAAGAGGCTTTGGCGCTGCAGAAAGCTACTTATGAAAAATATGTTAGAGATCAAGTTGCGGATGCTCGCAGAGAAATAGAGCAAGAGTAGGGCAAACTGCTCGATGATGTGAAAGATCGAATGAATGTAGAGAAATTGGAAAAGTGTAAGGAAGTGAGGATGCACTTTCTAGGACAGCTTGAGAAGACAGAAGAAAGGAAAAAATATTTCAAGGGACTTGTAAAGGCTGGTGGTCTTGCGTGTGATGATAGTTCAGACGAGGATGTACCCCAGACTCTTGATGTGCATGGAACATTTGAAGTGATCAAAGAAGAAGTTATGATGGAGGTCGATGGTCCTCGTCCTTGGGATAAAGCAGATGTACAGGTACCCGAAGGTGCCTTAAATGAAGAAAGTATGTTACTAATGGTCAGTGGGACCGAAACAATTTTAATTTTGTGTGTGCGAAGAATATTTGTTTTGTTGTTATAAAATTTTGATAAATAACTATTGTGCAATAAGTTTGAGTAGATTTGATAAAGTGATGTTTCGAAAATGATGATAGATTCGAGCAGATAGGTAAAGAACACTGGTTTGAGTGATATATGAAAGATGGCCAAGAAATGGCAAGTAATGAGTACCAGATGTATATCCTGAGATGGGTATCTGGATTTTAATGTAAGAAGAACAAGAGCTCAGAAGAGGTTGTTTGATAAGTAAAGAACGCGAAGTAGAACATCCTGTAATTGGATATTTGTTCGCGTAAAATTGAATGATATGTGTTAGGTATACTTGTAGAAGTAATGACCTAAGAACAAATCAAGATTGTAAGGAATTTGTTTGTCTCATGCATACTTGATATGTATTGATCGAGATCAAATTAAAGTAGTAAAGATATCATTTGTCTGATGCATACTTGATATGTATGGATCAAGATCAAATCGAAGTAGTAAATATATCGTTTGTCTGATTTATACTTGATAAGCATAGATCGAGATCAAATTGAAGTAGAAAAGATATCATTTGTTTGATGTATACTTGACAAGAATAGATCGAGATCAAATTAAAGTAGTAAAGATATCATTTGTCTGATGTATACTTGACAAATATTGATCGAGATCAAATCAAATTAGTAAAGATATCGTTTATCTGATTTATACTTGATAAGTATAGATCGAGATCAAATTGAAGTAGTAAAGATATCGTTTATCTGATTTATACTTGGTAAGTATAGATCAAAATCAAATCAAAGTAGTAAAGAAGACAATGATGAGTACAAATTGTTTATTTGATTGGAAGAAAATGGTTATAGTATCTCATCTGTAAAATAGTTTAAGCTGAGCAGTATTTCATGGATATTCGAGCTAGACTTCATCTTCAGTCATTAGCCAATAAGTTCCACTATCTGTTTGGTTACTGATGATGTAGGGCCCTTCCCAGTTTTTTGATAATTTTCTTGAATTTTTAGGTCGAGTACTATCTTGGATCCGTCGTAAGACAAGGTCTCCAATACCAAATTTCCATTTTTGAACTTTTTTGTTGTATACCTTTTTCAATGTATCATGATATTGTCTCAGATTGGTAATGGCCTTGTCTTGGGTTTCTTCGATCCAATTGAGGTTGCAAAGTAGGCCGAGTTCATTGTCCTCATCTGAGATTTTTTGTCGGGTACTTGGTAAATCAAGGTCTGAAGGTATGACTGGTTCGGTACCAAAAGCCATCATGAAAGGAGTATAGCCTGTTGAAACTTAAGGAGTGGTACAATAGGCCCACAAAATACTGAGTAGTTCGTCTACCCGTTTGCCTTTTTTGTCGTCGAGGCGCTTCCGTAAACCAGATTTGATGCTCTTGTTGAAGGCTTCAGCTTGTCCGTTACCTTAAGGATAATATGGTGTAGAAGTTATTAACTGAATCTTGTATTTATGGAGGAAAATAAGTACTTTAGCGCTGATGAACTATTTGCCATTATCAGAGCGTATCATGTGTGGATAACCAAACCTGGTAATGATATGCTCCCACAGGAACTTGATGACCGCATTCTCATCAGTATGGAAATGAGGAATTGCTTTGACCCACTTGGTGAAGTAATCAGTAGTGACCAAACCGAATCTTTTATTTCTTGATGTTGGATGGAACGGGCCGATGATGTCGATTCCCCTTCATTTAAATGGTCAGAGGACATTGCTAACATGTAAGTCGAGGACTGGACTTTTGATGTCCTGAGCGTAGATTTGGCATTTTCAGCATTTACGCATAAAGTCTTCACAATCTTGTCGCATATTGGGCTAGTATAATCCTTGTGTGAATGCGCGTTGGGCTAGCGATCTTCCTGAAACATGTACACCACAAATACCCTCGTGAAGTTCTCTGATTTTGATCTGAGCCTGTTTATGTGAGATGCATTCAATAATTGGTCTTCCTCCAGTGAGTTGATATAAGATTTTATTTTGGACGGTGAATCTGGGAAACTTGGCCAACAGGGATTGAGCTTCGTCTTTATTACTGGGGAGGATGTTGGAGTTGAGGTAAGCATAAAATGGTCTTCTCCAGTCGTCAGGGTCGCCATCTTCGGCAATGGTTATCTAGAATGTTGATAGGATATCAAAGCTAGAATGCTCGATGATCTCGATTTCCAAAGATCTTTTTTCACTATCTCCCTGCATGGCAGCGATGTAAGCTGCGCATCGGCATGCCAATTTTCTTGAAGAGGTAAATATGATATTGTTGCAAGTTTGAATTTTTTTATCTTTTCTACGGCCAAAGCTGCGTAATCAACCATTTTGCCTGTTGTCTTGAAAGTTTTATTATAATGATTTTCCACGAGTAAAGAGTCGACATATATTGCTAATTCCTCAGTTCAGAGAGTAAGTACAAGATCGAGACCATGTAAGATTCCTTCGTATTCGGTCTCATTATTGGTAGCATAGAAGTTTAGTTTGATAGTTTTCTCGATGCGATGATTAGAAGGCGTAACGAGGACTATACCAATTCCAGATCCTTGTGGTCCTGCTGATCCATTTGTAAAAGTCACCAACTTGAGCTTTTGGACCATGCGTCTGGTTCTGCAATTGAGTCATCTGTGAAGATTTCTTCAAGTTCTTCCCAATTGGGGTCTTTGACGGAAAAATCTGCCAAGCAGTCGGCCACTGCTTGTCCCTTAATGGATATTTGAGGTTTGAGGGAAATATCATATTCTCTAAGAAAAACTGACCATTGATAGATTCTACAAGATTTTTGTTTTTTGTAGAGTACCACTTTGAGAGGGTATTTGGTGATGACCTTGATAGGATGAGCTTGAAAGTAGGGATGAAGTTTTTGAGAGCTGTAGACCAAGGCGAGTAGCTATTTTTTTGTTATTGTATATCATTTTTCTGCAGGCATAAGTATTTTGTTGAGGAAGTAGATTAGTTTTTCTACGCCGTCATCTTCTAAAATAAGAATGGAACTGATTGACTCGTCCGTTGTGGATAAATACATAGTAAGTGATTCGCTATCAATTAGAGTACTCATTATAGGAGGGTGCCCCAAGTATCGTTTAAGATCTTGGAAAGCCATTTCACAGTCGGGAGTCCAAATGATTTCCTTATGCTATTTGCAGGAAAGAAGAGTGGGGTTGCCACGAAGAAGAAGGTAAAGGAGTTTGCATCGATCAAATAACTTTGAGATGAATCTCTAAAGGGCGGCTATCTTGCTGGAAAATTTTTGAACATCTCTTTTCAATCGAGGCATTGCCATGAGTGCTTTGATTTGAGTTGGATTGATTTCTATCCCCTTTTTACTAACGAGATGTCCTAGGAATTTACCAGATGCGACGCCGAATTGACATTTTTTTGGGTTGAGTTTTATATGGTTGTTTGGATGATCTTCTCTCTTCAGGCTTTTACAGATCATATCATCGATATAAACTTCCATGATTTTCCCGAGGTAATCTTTGAACATTTGGGTTACAAGTCATTGGTAAGTAGCTCCAGCATTCTTTAACCCAAAAGGCATTACTGTATAATAGTAGAGACCTCTTTCGGTTATGAAGGTTGTTTTTTCCTGATCTTCTTCGGCGAGTGGTACTTGGTTGTATCCCAAGGCGGCATCCATCATAGAAAGAAGTTCGTGTCCTGCGACTGAATCAAATAGTTTCAAAATTAATGGTAGTGGAAAACTGTCTTTGGGTGTGAACTTGTTGGGTTATGTAAAATTAACACAAACCCTGATTTTGCCATTTTTCTTTGGTACAACGACGATATTAGAAACCCATTTCGGATATTTGGCTTCCCGAATAAATCCTACACGAAGGAGTTTATCAATTTCTTCATTGACTGCATCTTAGAGTCGGGGAGCTAGATTCTGCTATTTTTGAATGACAACTTTACTGTCGGAAAGGAGGTTGAGTCGGTGGCAAGCGATGGAATGATCAATGCCAGGTATTTCTTGGAAAGTCCAGGCGAAGATGTCGATGTTTTTCTTAAGCAGCTGTAACATGGCCTCTTTTTCGTCGGTCGATAATTTGGAGTCGATGAAGGTTGTACGCCCTGGGCCATCATATTCAACAGATGTGACCATCTCGGTGTCATGCTCTTCGAATGTCGTTGACTCCTCGTACTATAGTTTCTACGTTTTGAGAAGCTTAATTATATGAGGGTTGGTTGTGGTATTTTTGCACATTCGTGGTACTGCTCGGCTGCCTTTGATTTCATAGACTCCATGATCCGTTGGAAAACATAGTGTTAAATGATAAGTTGATGGCACTACCTTGATAGAATGCAACAAACTTCGACCTAAAATCCCCAAGTATTTGAACTCTGTATCGATGACAAGAATTTTGACAAATGTGGCTTTTGAATCTGCCTGAACGGGCAGAGTGATTTCTTCGGTGGCTGATTCTTTTGAACCATTGAAGCCCGTGATTGTTGTTGTCGAAGCTTTGACCAAATCTGTAAGGCTGAGGACTTTAATTGCTCTTCGGAACAAGACATTCGTGGTACTTCCGGTATCGATGAGAAGTGTATGGAGGTAATCTTGTCCGACTTTGAGCATAATAACAAGAGGGTCTTCACGAGGGTATATAATATGGCTGGTGTCACAGTCTTTGATGGATATTTGGTACGGTGGCTTTAACTTGCTTGTACTCGGAAGAAGTTTTGCCAATTTGCCTGAAGAGGTCATTTTGCAGCAAGACGTAATGCGATTATCTTGTTTTCTTTTCTTCCCCTTTTCAATCTCGATCATATACAAGTGGCGAACTTGTCGTAGGTCCTGATTTTGCTCGACTTTTTTATTTTTTGCTTGATCTTCGAGAAACTTTTGGATGTCGATAATATAATTGTGGAGTCTTTTAGCTAATAAGATACGATAAAAGATTCGGATGAGGGAGTAACAGTTATTTGTTTCGTGAATTTGCACATTATGATTCTAACATAAGGGTCTGTTGGGAAGATCAGGAATTGTCTGGGGTACGCGATAACACTCATCTCCCTTTATCATGGGCAAGATAGCGGAGAAAGTTGTTATCATTGGCGGCGAAATTGGGACAGGTCGGTCTGGTTTGATGTCCTTTCTTTTTTTTTTGTCAGTATTTCTATTACGTTGTTTCGGCGCTTCAGGGGTGACTGTTCGCTGAGCTGGAGTCAAAAATGCTTCTCAAGAATGGATTACAAATGAGTTTTTCATCTTATCTTTCTTTGACTGTTCCAGTTCGATGTAGTTATTAACCACATCAATCATCTCAGTGACTGTGCGAGGTTTGTGTATAGTAAGTTCTTCTTGAACTTTTGAGTCAATGTGCAGGGCAGAGGTGAATGCCGAAACTACAATTTTAGGGTCTAAATTCCCAATCTTCCGTGCTTCCTGAAGGAAATGCCTATAAAAGTTTGCTAAGGTCTCTTTCGCGCCTTGCTCGAAGTAAAACAATGAATCAATTGTGATTTCTCGCTCCCTAGGATGAGCGTAATTGGATTAAAAAAGATGTTACAACTGACCGAAAGTGGTGATGAAGGCTTCTTGGATGGTGTGGAACCATCGAAGTGGTTCTTTCTTTAGGCTTATGTTGAATAGCCTACATAGCATATGGTCAATTTTGGAATATAACCCAACCGCAGATTTGAAATGTCGAACATGCGTAAGTGGGTCAGTTAGGCCTGCATATTGAATGAATTTGGGAATATGGAATTTTTTGGGGATGGGTTTATTTTCGAGATATAGAGAGATGGGGTTTGTTTCGATTCTATCAAGTGCAGATCGTCGGCCTAAGATGTTAGAGTTAATGGCTTGGATTATGTTGTTAAGGTCGTCTAAGGTGACGAACTGTTGCGGGGGAGGAGATAGGGCTGCGATATGAGAAATAAAATCGCCTTGTCCTTCTGGTCCCAATCGATCTTTGATGGGCCTTCATTCTGGCAGAGGGGTCTGGTGATGTGTGCGTGCCTTGGGTTATCGAGGCTGAAGAGGTTAAACCAAAATGTTGAGAGGCTCTGTTTGGATTTCAAGATCTGGATCATGAAATTTGATGACCGTTCTCTCCCGGCTGATCATCGCGTTGAACTGCCCTTAGTCGATATTCACTTCGGGCGAGTGGAGGTGACGCCTGGCGGGCAATGAGTCGATCTTGTGTCCCCCATAGTCTCTCTGTCTCTTTTTGATGTGTTTGACTTTGCTGATCCAGGGCTTTTCCTCATTCGTCTTTCTCCATTTGAAGGGATTGAGCGTGGACACGCTGATCTTCTAGTCTCTGGGTTTTTTCTGCAGCCATTTGTTTTTGAAGTTCCAGTACAACACCATGTAGATCAATAGCTCTTGGTATTTCCTGATCTCTTACGGTACTTGAATGGCCTCTCAAGTTCATGTTTGTCATCAGAGGGTGTTCAGATCAGAAACGGTGAAAAAAAGTGTGGTAATTCCCATAGACGGTGCCAATTATAGTGGCAATTTTTTTGGGAGGAAGATCTTCACCAATACTTAATTGTAAAGATGCTGCAATAAACTTGATAGACAAGATTTTACGTGGAAAACTCAGTAAAAGCTGAGAAAAATTATGACCTTGAAGAGGCTTTTTATGTAAAATTCAATATGTTGCTAGTTATTACAGAGTTTTGAAATGATATTAGGTTTAAGAGGTTGTAATTGGTAAGGTGTGGGGATTTTTTGGTCCTGAATAATCTATTCTCTGCCTGTATTTATAGTGGATACAAGCAGTTTTACAAAAAGGAAGCAATCTCCTATTCCGGGGGGTGTTGGCAAACTTTGCGGATCTCTAACACCTCTCTCTTGACCCGACTTCAATGGCTACTTTTGGTAGGTCAAGGACTTATTGTATCTTCTAGAATGTTGAGCTGTCTTCGACTATGATATGTCTTCGGCTACACTAAGCTGGTTTATAGGTGCTGAGCCATCTTTGACTATGATATGTCTTCGACTACACTGTGCTGGCTTATAGGCACTGAGCTGCCTTTAACTATGATATGTCTTCGACTACACTGTGCTGGCTTACTCTTTTCGAATTTGGGGAATATGCTACTATAACCACTGATCCCACAACTCTTCAACTCTATAACAGGGCACGAACTTCTCTCTATGATGAATGCAGCCTCTGGCTACAATCAGGTTCCTCTTACCAAAGAAGTCCAAGAAAAAATAGCTTTTATCACATAAAGAGGTCTCTACTATTACACAGTAATGCCTTTCAGATTAAAAAAATGTAGAAGCCGCATATCAACGACTTGTCACTAAAATATTCAAAGATCATTTAGGAAAAATCATAGAGGTATACATCGATGATATGATCTGTAAGAGCTTAAAGCGAGATGATCATTGCAAAAACCTTTAAATAATCTTCAATATCCTTCGCACCTACCAGATGAAACTCAACCCATACAAATACCAATTCGGTGTCGCATCAGGTAAATTTTTGGGACACCTAGTTATTAAGAGGGGAATCGAAATTGATCCAGTACAAATCAAAGCACTCATGGCCATGCCATTTCCTCGAACCAAAAATGATGTACAAAAACTTATTGGCAAGATTGTAGTCCTTCATAGGTTCATCTCCAAATTATCTGCTCGATGCAAACTTTTTTACCTCCTTTATGGAAATCCAAACTCATTTGGACCCTTGACTGTAAATTGGCTTTCCAAGATCTTAAAAGATACTTAGGGCATCCTCTCATAATGAGTACTTCAGTCGATGGCGAAATGCTAATAATGTACTTATCAACCATCAATGATTCCATTAGCTCTGTCCTTATTCGGGAAGATAATGGTGTGGAAAAACCAATCTACTTTATCAGTAAAACTCTCATGCCTGCTGAGAAAAGAAATACAATAACTAAAAAGCAACTACTCGCCTTGGTGGACAACTCTAAAAAAATTTAACCCTATTTCTAAGCTTATCCCATCAAAATCATTACCAAGTTTTCTCTTAAACTTGTACTCTTTAAAAATGAAAAATCTTGAAGTATTCAACAATGGTCTGTAATCCACGGTGAATATGACATCTCCTTTGAACCTCAGATATCTATCAAAAGATAAGCAGTAGCTAATTTCCTAGTAGATTTTCCAGTCAAAGACCCCGATTATTAAGAACTCAAAGAAGTACTGACTGATGACTCAATAACAGAGCTAGACGCATAGTCGCAAAGCATAGGATAAAGACTCTTTACAGATGGATCTGTTGGACCATGAGGATTTGGACTCAGTATCGTCCTTATTACACCATCCAATCATCGCATCGAGAAAGCTATTAAACTCAAGTTCTATGCCTCCAACAATGAAGCATAATATATAGCTATCCTCCATGGACTGGATCTTGCTATAGAACTTGGGGCAGAAGAAATAGCTGTGTACGTCGACTCCTTACTCATCGCCAACCATTATAACAAAGCATTCAAAACATCAGGAAAGATGGTTGATTATGTAGCCTTAGTCGAAGAGAAAATGAACAAGTTCAAAACAATAACAATCTCTTACCTCCCTCGAGCCAAGAATTTCCATGCTGATACGTTAGCATACATTGCTATAATGTTCGATGACAGTGAAAAAATAACTTTAAACATCGAGATCATAAAACATTCCAGTCTCAATATAAGCTATACGATGCAAATCAATATTACTGAAGATGAAGATGCTGAAGATTGGAGGTGACCATTCTATGCATACCTCAATTTCAACATCCTCCTAAGTAATAAAGAAGAGGCCCGATTACTCTTAGCAAAATGTCCTCGATTCACAGTTCAGAATAAAATCTTATATCGCATCATAGAAGGAGGACTTCTTATTGAGTGTATCTCTCGAAAACAAGCCCAAGTCAAAATCAAAGAACCTTATGAAGGAATCTGCACAGCTCACGTTTTAGGATGATTATTGGCCAGCGGGTATACACTCAAGGGTTATAGTAGCCAAAGATGCGATAAGACTTCAAAGACTTTGTTCGCAGGTGCTACAAATGCCAAATCTACGCTCAAGATATTGAAAGGCCAGCACACGACTTGCACATTAGCAATGTTCTCTGGCCATTAAAAAGATGGGGGATCGATATCATTGGACCTTTCTACCCAGCATAAGGTAACCGAAAGTTCATTCTTGTGGCAACAGACTACTTTACCAAGTGGGTATAAGCAGTACCTCTATGTCACACAGAAAAAATGAAGTCATCAATTTTCTTTGGGAATACAGTATAACCAGATTTGGTTATCCGTAAATGATACAATCAGATAACGGTAAGAAATTTATCAGCAGTAAAGTACTTAGCTTCCTCCACAAATATAAGATTCAACTATCTACTTCGACACCATACTACCCTCAAGGTAATGGCCAAGCTGAAGCCATCAACAAAAGCATCAAGTCAGGATTGCGCAAACGCCTCGACGAGAAGAAAGGTAGATGAGTGGATGAACTTCTAAGTGTCTTATGGGCATATTGGACGACTCCTCGAACATCCACAGGCTATACTCCATTTTTGATGGCCTTCGGCACTACCTTCAAAACATGACATACCAAGTACTTGAAGAAAAATCACAGATGAAGAAAACGAACTAGGACTCCTATGCAACCTCAATTGGATCGAAGAGACCCATGACCAAGCTATTGCAAACTTGGAGCGATACCATGACACTCTCAAGAAAGCTTACAACAAGAAGGTTCAAAAATGAACATTTGGCATTGGTGACCTTGTCTTTCGAAGGATCCAGGACAATACTCAACTTTCTGGCATGTTATCAGAAAACTAGAAAGGGCCATATATTGTCAGTAATAAGACCGATAGTGGGACTTACTGGTTAATAACCGAAGACGAAATAGAGCATGAATATCCGTGGAATACAGCCCAACTGAAAATGTTATACAAATAACCACTGTAACTGCTTTCGAATGATTCCAATAAAATTATCTTTACTTTAAATTACATCTTTCAAGCAATCACTCCTTAGTATCGATAGATACTTAACAAGTATGTACCAACACTAACATTCATCTCTTCGGCAAACACTATCCAATTACAAAATAATCTCCTTTATAATATTCATTACTTATTAAATGAACCATGTTATGTTTTGTCATTTTCTACTAAAAACTTAGATATCCCATCGAGGTAAAACATCTGGTCATCATTCTACATTTCAAATGCGCCATCACATAACCCTCTTTCAATCATCTCAGATACTTGCTCCCAAGCAACATTCTACATATTATCTCCATTACTATCTAATTCTATAGATCTTATCGAATAAAAATACTTAGCATAAATTTTACAAAAACTATGCATAAATTACTTTCAAAATATTCTTCAACAAAACATCAACATAAAGCATTTAAAAATAACATAATATTGTTTCAGTCTCAACGACCATTTTTATATCCTTTGTAAAAACAAACACTTTTCCAACATAATTTACTCTGAGAGGGGAGAGATTGCAGTATCAACCTTTACTGGTACACCTGAAGTTAGTTTATCTAATGAATCCTTGGCACGGATACCCTTGGGAATAGTCAACACATGAGCTTCCGGTGCTTCAGGTACCTCAGGTACTTCAGGCGCTTCAGGAACTTCGTCCTCCACGTCTGAGTTGAGAAAGAACTGGTTCCCGATAACTGCCAAACCTTTGTAAAAGTGTTTTCTCTCCTCCAATGTCTCGAACTGCCTAATAAAATTGGCCTTCATCTTCTTGAGCGCGTTCAGATTATCTCGAATAAGTTTAACCCTAACCTCCTCCAAAACCTTAGTGTGCTCGACCTCCATCGTTCTTCGAGAAGTAAGGATCTATTTCCGAACATTACTCTCGAAATTGGTTTTTTGCAGAGACAACGCCTCCTCTCTTTCCTTCTCGAGGTCGACCCTTATCTTCTGGACATCTTACTTCTTCTCCATATCCCAAGACAACTTCCTTCGCCTTCCCGACTTCCAGCTTATACTTAACCAGCCTCGCCTCAAATTTCTTTTTCTCTTTAATAATTCTCTTTCTCAGTCACCAACTCCTTCTCGATATTATTATATACGAGAACCTAGTTTGCCAGAGTATCAGCACCCAGAATGCAAGGTCTGGCCTTAATCAACAACTTCTTGGTCTGTATTACAGTCATAATATGAGTTTTTGAATGAGGTAATTAATTCTTTAATCGATGCAAAGAAAAAAAATTCCTAACCTAAGTCATGTTTCGGTGGCCCCCACTGAGAAAAGTAGAAAAGCTTTCTGTCCCCACCAGACAATCATCAAATTCCTTCTCCAAAGTAGTCGTCCCAGACATATATGCATCCATGGTCTGTTGGACCTCAGTTTTTGACTCCTCGATGAATTCTTCTTTATCGACTCAGAAGCCGCCTTCTTCTTCGGCAACAAGCTCATAACCGCTTTTGGAGGTCGACTATTCGGAATACCAGATAGTGTTACATCAACTTTATCCTCAGTAGTAGATATACGAGAAGCCCTCTTCAGAGGAAGGAGGGGAGAAACAACCTGGCTGGCGGCTCTCTTTTTCTTGCCTTACCCGAAGGTTTTCGTTAACATAACATCTCTTTATGCAGTTGCAGAATTTGTGGTGTAACCACTAAGTGACGGGTTCTCGAGGGGAAAGTTGAAGTCCACAATTCTCTTATTTCTCACAGACATCTTTCTGTCAATAACTGAAATTTTTGTCCCTTTTGCTGGTGTTCTTTTTAAGCCAGCTTCATGAAATAAGCAGTCCATCTACTTTTGGTCGACCACCAAATGGTCGATCCAGCCAAAATAACCCCTCCTGATATTGTACAACTTTTTTTAAACGTCCGAGTTTCTATCAATCTCCTTCAGAATTGCACGAAGATAAAAAACAACCAAAAGTTAGAACACTAGATTAAGACAAACTTGTCAAAACTTTGACATCTAAATCACCTAACCACAAACCTAAGTGAAAAGTATTCCTTTTAAGAGCCTCCTTTGGATTTCTCCAATCAAATTCATAATTTCCCAATACAAGGAGACATTCCTCGAAATACTACCCCCTATCTATACCATCTCATAAAATAGAGGTCTTCTCAAGAACCTCACCATGTACCTATACCCTATCTTCGATGGATTTTGTTTAAGTGTGTGATGCACACATAAATCATTGGGGGTGATTAACTCTTCCCATCTCACCTTTAATCGATCATTTATCACTCCACAAACTCGGAAGAGGTCATACACATTAGGGTTAAATTGACCAGGGGCAACATCAATGAAATTCAGGAACCTTTTCTGGTCAGCTCGAAGTGGAAGCTTCAATCCCTTTTTTATTTGTTCTCGATGAGCAAGTATGCCATCCAAAGGAACGTCTTGATAAATCATTTCATGATGATATTCCTCTAATCTAATGTCCTCGAGATTTCTATATATACTTAACTTTGAAACGCAAAATCTCACTTGTTTCTAGACCCTCTCCATAACATACTTCATCATCATCCTCGACATCTTCTCCCCCCCACCACTACCTTCTCGATCACTAGCCTGCGGCTTGTGATCAATGTCTGTTTCAATACCTTCTCGTTCGAAATTCCACATTTCTGGGTGCCACTTTAAACTGGTCAACACTCTCCATGTCCGCACTACGCGACCCAACCCTATATCTCCCATCTAACTTTAAGACACAGGCTGTCATATCAATTAGAAGGGGCTCTACATCTGTAAGGTTCTCGAAAATTTCTTTATCATCAATTTGGATAGGTTCAACCCTTTTTATGAACCTAAAATCAGATTTTATTTTTTAACAAAAGCATTAGTATATATCATATATGATACATTATATATGTTCATATGCTAATATTCATATAGTTGTCGAGTTTTATCTCTGACACGTCATTCTTTGCATTACTATAAGAATAGACAATTACTACATTCAATTCTCGATTTAAGATTTCTTTACTATTTTTTTAAGACCTGACATTGATAACTATTTCTCTGTCACTAACGTTTCTTATCAAAGTTTAGGACCCTAAGCTTCTCGAAGACACTTTGATAGTATCCTGCTTCCCATCAAAACAAGCCGAATTCAAAAATTTGGAATTCTGTCCTCTCCGGCGTAAAACCCGGTCTATTTCATAGATCCGGCGCACTAACCGCCAAACCTCATCACATTTTACATATCCAAACAAAACCCGTACAATCGTGCCGTAATCCCAGAGATGCCCAAAACTCACTCTCTCTACTCGTCATCACCTCTTTCCATCAACCTCTCTCCCTACAATAGACCTTAACCCTTTTTAACACCATTGCTCCATCAGTCGCCTAACCATACCGACAATATTACATCAATTTTATCACAGACCCTACATCTTTGTTTTTTTCTAATTACTTCCACTACACCGACTTAAACTACAATTACTTCTTACACTATCAACACAATGTCAACATCTACAAAGGGTTTACACAGAATCACATGAATAAAAAACAAATAAAAAAAAGCACTAACCTTAGAGTCACGCTACCTTGGTATCCCTCTCAATCAACACACTAATCTCCTCCTTCCCTTTGGTTGACAATGACGCAACCGATGGGTATAGAAAGTCAGCACTTGAAGATTATTTTTTAAAATAAGTGGTGTATGAACAGTCGCTAACCACAAGTTTATTTATAGGCCCCATACGACTGTTTATCGCACCCCTTCGCGACTGTTCGAGTACTCGAGCGTAACGATTTATTTGCCTCTTCTCGAAATCTTTGATCCTTCATCTTCTAAATGCCAACAATTCTATGCACTGTTGCTCCAGCCCGTCCATATCTCTTTGTAACTCCTCTGATATATCCATCCTTGCCAAAGCAACTCTTATACTTTTAAAAAGAGATTGTACATCCAATTTCTTATACCTCAAAATATCACCTGCTGGAGAACAACTAATAATTTTTCTCTCGTTACCTAAACACATCTTTCCTTATTTATAACTCTCCTATATTCTTGAAACAATCTTAACATAAATTCAAAATTCAAAATTTATTCGACAAACAAATTACCTGACATTGAGGTATCATACATTCACATACCCATAATCACAATTTTATATCAGTAAAATTTCATTCGTTCAAATATATCAAATTAAATTCGAAAACTTATATTATCACATACATCGACAAAATAATCTGACACAAACAAACTATTGTATTTCATGTCAAAATCACAGTACAAAATTTATTCGATCATTACAAACCCCTATATTCACAAACATATGCCTTTCAACCGATCCGACCAGCTACATCTTCCTCCCTAACCAACCACTTGGCACAAATATACAACCTATCAGTAGGCTCAGAAGGGCTAAGCGATTTGAGTCGGCAATAAAACATATACTCATCTTTCACCTCCTTCACCCCTGCCTCGCTTATCCTTTCATACTTCGGTACCACCGGAGCTTCCATTCGACCGTTAATACACCAGTTTCTAAAGTATCGCCTCATCATTTATTAATTCTTACAGTGAACACGATTGGCATGTTCCTTGCGTAACTGCGTCATGGTCTTCACCATCTCCTCAATAGAAAATACTAATTTTTTTTCAAGCACACAGGGTACTTATAGTACAACATTCTCAATTCACCATTCCCAATAGTCAAATCCTATATTAACTTCACATTAGAGTTATACAACTCTCATAAACTCAAACCTCCTTAGGAACCATTTCAAGCCCCACATAGTCAATGAACTTTAGTTTGATCTTATAACCTTGACCACATAGCCTTGAACTTTATATACAGTTCGAAACAATTAGATCTCGACATCCACATAACATGACCAATAATCTTCGGATACTAAAATTTATTTCATTCGAGATCACCATATGTATATTCGATGTAAATGCAAAAATAAACATTTATTTTATAAGTAAACTGTTACATTTTACATTCGATAATTCTTTCCTTCGATTACATTACATCAACTTACAGGTTACCTATTATCCTTCGACATGAACTACTTGAAGCTATATGATTCTTTTCACCAGAATCTGGCATATCCTCTGGCGACAAGGGCAACGATATCCTAGGAAACTCAATAAATCTCAAGTTGAATTTCTAAGAGCTGCTTGTGCTCGCCCTGAAGAAAGGCAGCAAAAAATTATAAGAAGTTTTTTGCGTCGATTAGAGACACAGGACGTCATGCCCACCTTCGCATCATCACCTTTAATATGGGTAGTGACCACTTCTCCAAACAATCGATGAGCTCCGAAGCCCTCCATAATGTAAAATAAAATGAACACCAATGAAAATATTACGTTTCAACGATCTCCACCTTCTCCTTTGTCATTTCTTCCAAATCTCATCACCACCAATTCCGAATTAGAGGACGACAATGGAAAACTAAGATGCATCTCTTTATACTCACCATACTTCCCATCCACAAGCTCCAGACACCCGTTATGCAACGACTGGAGCGACATCGTCACCATCATGGCCTACTCTACCGCTACCCTGCTGAACAACAACTCCTTTCACCCTCTATTTATAACCTCACCTAAAAAATTATAAAATCCAATGTTCTACCATAAATGCTTCTCAAAAAAACATAATGACCAGATTCATTTAAATTTTACCTCAGAAATGATAGACAAAATACTTATACAATGTTCAACAACCGTTTCACATTTCAATGGTCATCTCGATGCAACAAGTAATTATGTCGAGAATGGGGTGATCGAAGTTGCATATTTCCTAGATTCGACAAATAAAAGCCAATGAAACTTAGTCGAACACATACCATTACTCGAGAAGATGTCACGTCGGCGACCAGAGTTCTCGACCTACTCAAAGTAGTCGTTATGCTTGATCAAATAGAGCCGTCGGGAGATCTGCAAAGTTTGCCCACTACCCCCAAAATAGGAAACTGTTTTTCCTCTTTGTAAACTACATGTATCTACTATAAATATAGGCAAAGAATGAGTTATTCAGATCCGTAACTTAACTATTCATTCATTTTTACTTTCTTACCAAACAACAAATTGTAATAACTAGCATCTTATTAGATTTTTCATCAAAACCCTTCTCGAGGTCGTAGTTTTTCACAGCCTTATTGAGTTTCCACATAAAATTTTGTTTGTTTATACTTATTATTACATAATCCTTACTAGAAGTATTGGCGAAGATTATCCTCCCAGAAAATGCGCCATTACATTAACCATATTCTTGAAGAACAACTCTGCCACAATATCCGCATTGGTGTTAGAATGAATGTAACATAATTTGAGAAGCGATCTACTACCACCATGATCGACGAAAGCCCTTGAACCTTAGGCAAACCCAATATAAAATCCATGGAATGATTCTTCCACAGCTGGTTCGGAATAGGCAATGGCTCCAACATCTCTGTGATCTTCTTCTTCTTCTCGGTCTTGTCTTGTTGAAATACAAGACAAGTCTTCACATATAGTTCTACTTCTTCCTTCATTTTAGGCTAGAAGTAGCTTCTCGATAACAAGGCACACATTCCAATCTTTGGCCAGGATGACCTGCCCATAATGAGTCATGCGTCTCCTTCAAAAGTTCATGTCGGAACATATACGCGTCCCCTTTTGCACAAAGAATGCCATCTTCTATCCAAAAATGATTAGTAATACCCTCTCTGATTTTCTCAAACAGTCACAAGCATATAGGATCCTTACCCGTCTTCTCCTTAACCTTGGGAAGAAAATCAGTTTCAATGGATGCTAAGGCAGCCACCATCTCCTCTACTACCTTCCTTCTTAGAGCATCCAGAACCTGATTAAGACGGCCTGGTTTGTGCTCCAATGTCATATTGAACTCTACAAGAAACTCTTGCCATCGATCTTTCTTCGGAGTTTAACTTCTTTTGCGTCACTAAATAGGTTAACATTATCTGTTCGAACTATAAATTTTGTTCCAAACAGATAATGACGCCAAGTCCGAAGAGCATGCACCACCGTGGTCATCTCCTTTTAGTGGGTGGAGAATCTCATCTCCGGTCTATTTAATTTTCAGCTTTTAAACGCAACTGGATGACCTTCATGAATAAGAACACCCCCGATAGCTCTATCCGAGGCATCGGTATGTACTTCAAACAAAAGATCAAACCGGGGTAGCCGCAACACCGGCCCAGTTGAGACTGCATTCTTTAACTTATTGAAGGTGTCATTACATGCCATTGTCAAATTCCAACGTTGATCTTTCTTCAATAAATCAGTAGGAACCACCACCTTCTTGTTAGAATAAGAACAGAGGCAGATGATAAACAATGATATAAAGAGGAGAGAACAGAAAGCTTAAGCAATTACTTTATTGATGCTAACTAAACTTAGTACTAAAGCTAATGACTGCACCAATATATAATGAAAAATAGTGCACCACAATCTTCTACTAACTAGCAACTGCTGCAAAAGAATAGGACACAATAAGACCAGGACTTCTCCAAATATCTAGCTAACAACTCATGAACCAGTAAACCACTAACACCCCACTAACAAGTCAAACACTAACAGTGCATCAATTCTTATCACTTCTTTGAATGCCCTTGGATAAACTTGTGATAATAGTTAGCCAAGCCTAAGAAAGACCGCAACTCCGCCACTTTAGTTGATGTTGGCCAATCTAAGATCGCTTTCACCTTCCGCTCATCCATCCATACAATTCCCTATGATATAATATGACCAAGGAATGTAATATCTTTTTGAGCGAATTCGCACTTCTCCATATTTACAGAGAGCTCGAATTCCCTCACTTTAGTCAAGACCTTCTTTAAGTGTATAAGATGTTCCTCTAAGGTCTGACTAAACACAACAATGCCATCTAAATATACCATTGCAAAGCGGTCGATATACTCAGTAAAAACATGGCTCATTAAGTTACAAAAGGTCGCAGGAGCATTCGTAAGGCCGAATGGCATTATTAGATATTCAAAGGAACCACACCGTGTTACCATTGCCGTCTTTGACTCATCACCCACAGCAATGCGAACTTGGTAGTACCCTGATCGCGGATCCTATTTAGTGAAGTACACTGCCTGTTACGGCCTAGCCCAGGGTTGTCTCTACAGTGCCCAAAGCACAACGGAATATGAGACCCTGCGGTATGCATGCACGTGTGGCCAGCATGCACATGCCATCTTCACCAATACGTGCGGGGCTAGTAGAATAGAGCCACAGATGCTAGAGTGACATCCAGATAATCCTAGATACTCGTGAGGGGTCATCAAATATGTATCCGGTATAGGCAATAATGCTAAAGGTTCCCTCAATAATCCCTATAGCGTAATCTCTCGTGACTGGGCATGAGGTACGGAAAGCACACATATCCTGTAGCGGATCAGGGTAGCTCAATATGTCGGGTTCCAAATATTGGACATGTATATCTCAAGGGGCGACGAGCCTAGACTGGTTACATAGTCCATTTATAGGGGCGGTGCATCTCGTTTAGCTCGTGGGGCATAGCAACGGCATATCGATGCCATATACAAGCCTTATCTGTATAAGTGGCCCGCATTGCAAGGCAATGTCTCCTGGCCTTCCCTAGGCCAAGGAGAACTTATGACTATCCCTTGTAGATAGCCCATGAGCCGGAGTCCTAGATGACCAACCTATAAAGCTCTTTTAGTCATGGAGAGGTTTGGACCAAGGTTTCTCCTTAATATAACCACTATGTAAATAGCTAGTTTCCAAAAGGAAACGTTAAAACTTGAGACGAAGCATACTGGCACTTCTCGCCCCCTTAACCAATTCCGATTTTAACGAAACTTGGCGTGCAGCTATATTAGGGTATTGAGAACATATATCCAAGGTCAGAACTCAAAACGCTCGGGTAGATTTTCCCAACGATAGGTAGGGCATCACACCGCCTTCGATAAACGATCAAATAAATCTGTAACCAATGAAACCGGGTACTTGTTCTTCGCTGTTAGTTTGCTTAATGCCCTGTAATCCACACATTCTCATCGAACCATCCGTTTTCTTTTAAAACAATACCGGTGCACCGTAAGGAACTTTGGAGGGCTGAATGTATCCTACATCCAACAATTATGCCAATTGGTTCTCAATTCCTCAAGTTCTAAAGGAGTCATATAATAATGGGCTTGGGCTAGTAGACGAGAACTAGGTACTAACTCAATCTCATGATCAATAGTACGCCGCGAAGGAAGTCTTTTAGGTAGTTCTGAGGGAATAACATCACTGAACTCCTTCAACACCTCCATTGCCGAATCATCCACCATCATCTCCTTTCCTGGTTTGACTTCAACAAGGGCAGCAAGATAAGTGGGTTGTCCCTTCCGCAATCCTTCCTTAACCTGAATCGCTGAGAGCATAGGCTATGATTTTGATACCTCAGTACTTTGCCCCACTTTGAGACCATGTACAAAGCAAGGAACATCTCCTCCAGATATGAATATCCTTCTTAGATGTGGTGTAACAGCCACTTTCACTTTGATAAAGAAATCCTTCCCAAGAATGATATCAAAGTTGTCCAAGGGAACAACTAATTATAAGTTCAACTTCCCTTTCTATTCTCCCAACTCAGCCTTCACACAAAGTGTCGTACCCTGAATAGACTTTTCTTCAGAGTTTACCGCCTTAATCTGATTGGTATTCTTCATGATGGCAAGTTGTAAACTCTCAGCTTGTCGATCCTCCACAAATGTGTGTGTAATTCCTATATCCAACATAACTTGGATAGGAAACCCGTTGATAATAGCATTGACATACATCAGCCCGCTACTCAACGTCGCCGACTCTTGCTTAATTGTGTTCAACAATCACATAGGATTGCAACACGATTGATCCTCAGTACCTTCATCTGCAATTAGGGCAGCAATCTTCTACTTCTTTGGACAGTCACTAGCCATATGAGGCCCCTCACTAATAAAACATCCTTTAAACGTCGCCACCTTATTTGTGGATGTCTCACCTGTTTTGGGTTTGTTTTTCCCATCCTTTTTTCCAGACTTGTTTCTGTCCTTGTTGTCTTTCTTGCCCATCCCTTTGTCTTTCTGCTTACCATCTTTACTTGATAAACCTAACAATTTGAAATTCACAAGACTATCTGCGACAGCCATCGCAGCATGAAGATCCATTACATTCTGCCTACGCAACTCCGTACGCGCCCACGCTTGGAGTTCAGACAAAATATTGAACAACTTATCCTCTTCAGACATGCTCTTAATATCCAACAAGAGTGAAAAGAGCGAAAATAATTGTTTAACGTACTTTCAAATTCCTCGCAAGCCACCCATGCAACATTGCGAGGGAGGAACTGCTCATTTGGTTCTTTCTTCAACATCTCCCACGTCTTAATCCTTGCTAACCTGCTCGATGCATAATTGTCCGAGAGACCTCTCCACCAAAGTTTTGCATCACCGGAGAGATACATACTCGTCAACATGACCATCTCAATTTCAGGGGTATGAACAGCCTTGAAATACCATTCCATATCCCACAAGAAATTCTCTAACTCCTTAGCATTTTGTGCACGCCATGCCTTCGGTTAAGGAACTTTAGGTTTCCTTAATGAATCGCCTGTGGGACCAACCTACACTACCACCTTCTTTAGGATAATCAACTCATCTCTCACGTTATGGAGATCTTCCTTAAACGCAATCGACATCGCCTCAGCATCCTTTGCAAGGACTGAAATGTGTGAATCTTCAACAAATTGTTTCTAGAACAATTTCTTAATTGCTTTAATTCTTCTCACCAACGACCGAAGTATTTGATGAGCTACTAGTCTCCCCATTGGACTGATTACCACCTTCAGAAGTTCATGACACCAATGACTCCAATACAGTGACATGATCCTGCAAAGCATCAACCTTTGCATCAACGTTTTCTTCGACCATCGGAACGAGTGCTCTGATGCCAAAATTGTCACGGGTCAATCCTTAACCTAAATTTTCTTCGCTTTGAACACTCCGTGATCTTCAAGATATATATATCTTAGATCAAAAAAATAATCAACACTACAACACAGGGATAACAAGCAATCACATACAAGACTTAAAAGATTAAACATACATTCAATCACACACAATAATCTGTTTAAGGCCGCTACCAATATTTTTATATTAATCAACTCTATGATTACAAGACTTTACACAGATCCTTTCTTCTATTCCAAGTTCCCTCCATACAAATATTTAAATCAAGAGTAATCTACAATACGAATTGAGAAACCCTAATTATAAGAATAGTACAAAGAACACACAAATTGGTAGGGAATTATTGGTAGGAGAATTCCCTTTTAGAGTTTCAATTGCTAAAAAAATTTGATTACAATCAAATTCCTCTCAAGCCTTAAGTCTCTCTCTCAAAAATTTGATTAACCAAACCTCCTCTAATCTTGCCCAGCCTTACCACTTTATAAGGGTTACAAGTTCCTAGTTACAAAACTTGGACAAATATGCCATTAAATGCCTAAAATAGCAATAGGCTGAATCACGCCTCTATTCGAACATAACAAGTCTATGTTCAAACAAAAAAAAGTGTATTCGAACAGAACACTCAAAAAAGTCTGTTTGAGTAAAACACTCAAAAAACTGTTTATTCAAATAAAAAAAGAAGTCTATTCGAATACAAAGGGGTGTAAAGTCTATTCGAATAGACTTTAATATAACTCTAAAAAATACTCAGATCCACCTGTATCATGGTTTCCCCCTTTAGGAGCCTTGAGTTCCTACCCAAGCTAGAACTGGAGATATGGGAATACGGCAATGCCCATTTTCCTATTGTACCACTTCAACTTGTTAGGTAGTTAACCTTTCTTCCCAATTCGGAATGACTCAATACCACCCCGTCTTGTAGCATGAACTTTCCTCTCTAGAATACCATCCTCCTATAACGGATCTTCTATTTCCATCCATAAGTCATCAACTGACGGTAGGCGAGTGTCGATTGTAGAGTTCATCATAAAAGACGGCTCAAATAGCTTAAAATGCTCGACATTAATTACCAAATACATCTTCATAAAAGGCGGCAAATCCAATTGGAATGCATTGTCACCAATCTTCTTGAGAATCGTAAATGAACCATAATGGATAGGTTTAAGCTTCTTACCTTCCCCCTTTAGCTGTTCTTTACCCAAATATAACCAAACTAGGTCACCCTTTTGAAAAGTACACTCAACCCGATGCTTGTCGTGACGAGCCTTATACTTAGCTTAAGTCTTCTTCAATTATACTTCAACCGCCTCATAAACCTTGCGTATCCTCTTAATGAAACACTAAGCTTTAACTTGTTCTTCTTCCTCCTTCCATGACACTGTCTTGTCGCTGAGACTAAAAGCCAAATCAAAAGGGCATTGAGGCAAGTACCCCAAACAAACTTCAAAAGAAGACTTCAAAGTGGAACCATGAATAACTCGGTTAAATACAAATTAAAGATACGGTAAACTCTCATTCCAAGTCTTAGGATACTTAGAATGGATTCTCCGTAGTAAATGAACCAAAGTGCGATTAACTACCTCTATTTTGCCCGTTAGTCTGCGGATGAAAGGTGGTACTTCTCTTCAACTTAGTGTCCATCAACCCCCATAAAGATCTCCAAAAATACCTCAAAAAGTGTCTATCCCTATCAGAAATAATAGATGAAGGTAACCCCAAATACCTCTAGACATCTCTTAAAAATAATCGCGTTGCTCCTTCCCCGGTGACCGTCTTCTAGTATAAAATAAGAACAATCATCTTGCTAAATCGATCCACCACCACAAACAAATAACCATTCTTATACTTGGTCATGGGCGAACCACTCATAAAATCTATTGAAATGCTCTCCTAAGGTCATCTAGGAACTAGTAATGGTAAGTACAGTCCTATCTTTCGATTGGAAGGCTTCGATGTGTTGTATAACACGCAACCACGAACCACACGAGCAACATCCACCTGCATCTTCGGCCAATAGACATAACGCCATAAATTTAAAAGAATTTTTTCAACTCCGAAATAACCTACCACCTGGGACAATTTGCCTTTCGAATCTAATACAAATGGTCTCCACCCTCAGGAATACATAGTAGACTGCCCCTGTAAATCAAACCATCCTACAATCTATACTCGCATGGCTTTCCTTGTAGTAACTTCTCATGAATTACAATAAGCTCCTTGTCATCGCCATACCCTATAACGTATTTTGAAGGAACAATAGGAAGTATCTGCATAGCTACCAACAAAGAAGAAATAGTTGGTAATGGGGGTCGAGATAACATATCAGCAATTTTGTTGTCCACTCCTTTCTTATACTTGATCATCAAGGTAAACTGTTGGAGGTATGACATCCACTTCATATGGCGAGCTTATTGTGGCTTGGACTGTGTAGATAAGAACTGTAATGGTCTGTGATCGGAATGTACTACAACCTCCTTCCCCAATAAGTAACTCCGCCAATGTTTCATTAATTGATATAATGCATACAATTCCTTATCGTAGGTAGGATTGTTATATACTACTCCTGTAAACATCGCAGAATTGTAAGCAACCGACTTCCCATCCTGTAAAGAATTGCCCCTAATGCATAGTCTGACGCATCTGTCTTGACCTCAAAAAGGCCACTGCAAATTAGGAAATGCTAACACTGGTACATATATAATCTTTCGCTTCAATAACAGAAAAGTATTCTCATGGTGATCTTCCCACAAAAACTGCACTTCAACTTTTGTCAAGGAATGTAACAGTGTGGGTATTTGTAAAAAATGCCGAATAAACTTTCGTAAATACTGGCAAGAACCCATAAAACTTCTTACTTCCATCACTGTATGGGGTCTAGGCTAATTAGTAATGACCGAGACCTTCTTTGGATCGACCTTAAGCTTACCGCCACCAACAATAAACCCCAAGTATACTAACTCCTTCCACAACACACACTTCTTCCCATTGAGAAAAAGTTGTTATGATCAGTTAACGCCCAACACTTTGCGTAAATGCCCAAGGTGTTCCTCCTATATTTGACTATATATTAAGATGTCATCCAAATACATAATCACGAAATCATCAATAAAAGCATGAAGTACCTTATTCATTAATCGCATAAATGTCGCCGGAGTATTGCATAGCCTAAGGGCATCAACAACCATTCAAATAGTCCTTGTTTGGTCTTGAACGTAGTCTTCCAAGTATCTTCTTCCCAAATTCTAACTTGATGGTAACCCGACTTAAGATCCAGCTTGGTAAAATATTGAGCCCTCTGCAACTAATCTAAAAGCTTGTCAATCCATAGAAGCGGTTAACAATTCTTAACAGTAATCTTGTTTAGCACCCGATAATCCACACACATCCTCCAAGACCCATCCTTCTTCAGCACCAATAACACCGGTAAACCACAAGGTGAGCAACTTAGAGTAATAGCTCCTTGCTCTAGGAGTTCCTATACCATTTTCTTGATCTCATCAGACTCTGTGACAAAAGTCCAATACAATCCAATATTTAGTAGTGGCTCACCATTCACTAAGGTGATATCATGCTCCACATCCCTCTTGCGCGACATCCCTTTTATGCCTAGAAACAAGTCTTCATACTCCTCTTGCAACTTCCCCATATCGGCTTGTTGCTTAGGTAACATTGCCAAAGTAGATAACACTTTAGCCGACAGACCCTCTTGAATTGGTCGTAGCAATAACAATACAAACTTGCCGCTTGTATTAGCCAACCTCTTTGCTCAAGTCGTCGTTACTAAATTATTAGTATTAATATGTTCCTTGCAAGCATTGATATGAAACTCTTTCCCCTCCTTCACAAGATGGTACTTGCGAGCTCTACAGTAAAGGATTGTATCTTGGTCCCAAAGATAAGGGCTACCCAAGATGACTTGACACACGTCCAACGGAACCACCTCACACGTTACTTCCTCAATAAACTTCTCAGTAATCGTAAACTTGAACGTGCACTACTTAGTGATCTTCAATTCTATGTCTTTCTAAATCCAGCCCAAACCATACGGCTTAGGATGAGCCATAGTAGCCAAACCCATCTTCTTCATCACCGCCTTTGAAATAAAATTCTTCTAACAACCCGAATCAATGATGGCCTCCGCTAAACTCTGCTTTACTTGAATGCTGACATGAAAAAGTTCTTCCCAACTCGCCTCATCAATAGCCATAGGTTTCTTAAACATTAGAGTAAGCTTAGGATTTAGCTTATCTAAATTCGGAAGATCCATAATCGTTGCGGCTATTGTACGTTTCTCTTTCTTGCTCCTCTCCTCCTTCGGCCGAAGCTCTGGGTAAAGTTTCCAACATTTATCTGAAATGTGCCCATTAGCCTTATAATGACTACAATAATTCCCCTTGGATAAAGACCCCTCTCCTTTAGACTCCCCTTTATGCTCATTCTTCCAATTCGACATATACCCCGATTTGCTCTTATCGTCTTTCTTCAAGTACTTGACTTCAATAGTAATTGTTTTAATGGTAGCATTTTCAATATTTTCCACATTAAAGAGCTTTAACTCTCTTCTAATGGACTCCGACAAACCCCTTGTATATTTTATGAACACCTCATACTCATTCACATCAATATCTAAAACTAACTCTTGGTTATGAAACTCTGTAGTAAATTCTTGTACGGATTGCCCTAACTTTTGGCACAAATTGTGCCATTTGTACCATCGCTCTTGTTCATACCCAATTAGATAAAATTGCTTTCTCACTAACCCCTTGAGCACTTTCTAACTTAAACTTCCTACTTCGTGACATTTTCGATAGGATTTCTACCACGTGAGTGCATGACTTACAAATTTCAATATAGAAAAGCAAATTTTCTGAGAGTTGGAATATTCGTAAAGAGAAAAATAGGTCTCTAACCTATCTAACCAATTATTTAACTACTCGATATCGATTGAATCATCGAATACTAGAATTTAAATCTTAAAGTCTATACAAAGAATACGCATAAGATTTACCAATACCCGAGTGCTCCGACATCACTAAAATCATTATCAACCTCCTCAGTACCCCCGTCTCTAACCTCCTCCATAACCCATTTTCTTCTTTGAGCATACTCATAGTTTTACCAAAGCGGAAGCTTGCGTATGGTTCATGAAACATAATTGCTCCACCAACTCTCCTAGTGTAGTAGTTAGGTCAGAAACTTTCATTTCCAAAGTCATGAGTCGATCTTCAAAATTACCCATCTCTAAATTTGCCATCTTCTTCGAGTTAGGTTTGCAGTGAATCTTCAATGGACTCACGAGCTTCTCCTTCATTTGCTTCAGTCGGTCACGTGTAGAGACCATAAAGTACAATCGCCCCTGAGAATTATTACTAAAAAACTAATACAACTTAATCCAAAATACGAATTGAGAAACCCTAATTATAAGAATTGTATGAAGAACACACGAATTGGTGGGAAAATTCCCTTTTAGAGTTTCAATTGCTCAAATAAATCGATTACAATCAAATTCTTCTCAAGCCCTAAGTCTCTCTTAAAACTTTGATTAATCGAACCTCTTCTTATCCTACCTAGCTATGCCCCTTTGTAAGGGTTACAAATTCCTAGCTACAAAACTTGGACAAATATGCCCTTAAATGCCTAAAACAATATGCTAAATCGGGTCTCTGTTCGAATAGAACAATTTTCTGTTCAAACTGAAAAATGTGTATTCGAATAGACTTAAAGTCTATTCAAACATAACACTCAGAAAAGAGTATATTTGAAAGGACTAAAAGTCTGTTTAAGCAGAACACTCAGAAAACTGTTTATTCGAATAGAAAGAGAAGTTTATTCAAATTCAAAGGGGTGTATTCGAACAGACTAAAAGTTTATTTGAATAGACACTTTAAGAAAAGTCTAAGAACTACCCAGATCCTCCTAGATCAAAGAGATTGCCCCACTAAAGGAAAACCACCTAGCAACTACCCGCATTCAGGTTGTGCCATTTACTTGTTTCCCTCCATTTTCCCATATTTGAATCCAAGAGAACACTTTCTTCTTTATCCTATAAAGGAACAACTACCCACTACCCATGTTCAAGAAGTTGTAGCTTTAGTCTAAATACTACCTAAGTTTAAACCAAAACCGAAATCGAGTAACCACTTTACACTCCATCGTCAAGCCTTACTCCTATGACATGTATCGCCTTGACCATGCCACTTAAGCGGGGTCTACTCATTGGGTGTTAACTATTTAATATCCGCATCAAATAGCTCACACCCGTGCTGCAAACTCAAGGGGCTAACACTTACTTACATTACTCATTCTCTCTATTTCTAGAAAGAAGAACCCACCTTCCTACTTCCCTCAATCCTCTTCAAGATCATACATTTATCGAGAGTATAATGGAGTTGCTGACAAGATTGCCAACATGGCTTACTTATATTGTTCATTATCTTTGTTTCAGGGAAGAAGACTCCCAAACGCCATCAAAACTTTATTGTAATAATTTTCACCTTCCCATAACTAGAGATAGCAATATATGAGAATTTTTTATATGCAATGAAACCCTTCTTGTTGCACCCTATATATAAATGAAGAATATTTCTAAATGAACAAAAAAACTTTGTCCCCAAATGCAAATCCTTTGTAATTGAAAATTTTATATTTACACTTTTTCGCAGTCCTAAGGGTGTGCATGCATTTATCTAGGTTTCACTTAATTTGAAAACGAATCCTTTTCAATTTCATCAGCCAATATCTTCATCAGATCAAATAGTTTTGCTTCTTTAGGAATATATATCATTACATTATAAGTTTCATCATATATAAAAAGAGTTTCTTGGTGGTATGGATGTGAAGAAACCCTAATTAGAATAAGAGTGTAGTTGAAACCCTAATTATAATAATAATAATAATAATAATTAGAGGTATCAATGATGGTCATCAAAGATGGATGATTGCCAAAATCGAGGGAAGTATCAAGGGAGGTAGGTAAGTATTTTCTCTATGTTCTTACTAATGGCTCAGCTCACTGCAACCGCGTTGATCCTTTCTAGGATACAAAAAATTTAGTCCCTATTTAGCCACTGGTTATGGATAGACCCATGGATTAAAATACCCAGATAAATATCATGAATTTTTTTGTCAGCTTGGTATTTTGATAATATTATCAGTGGTTCACCAATGCCTAGTTTTGTGGCAAAAAGCTGTTAATGTATCACGATTTTATCAATTTATCACTAAAATATCGCGATGATTTGTGGTATTAAGAGATAATTGGTTTTAACTTTTAACATTCTTAAAACCCAAAAGTGTATGTGATTTATTTTATTATAAAAGATCTATGGGCACCCATTTAAAGACTTTAAAGGAGATGGTCTCATATTTGAAGACCAAAAGACAAAAATAAAATATTATCTCGAAAATGATTCTTCTCTTATAACTTATAACCATACATAGTTTATGCATTTAAGGGCTAGAAAAACTAACAAGATAATGGTATTAAAGGATGGTATACTATTGGTAACTCTGGTAGCACTAGTCAAGGAATAGGTAATCCTGTTAAAAGTATTTACCACTCAAGTCATGGGGGTTATGTTTCTTTTTGTGTAAAAACTAACTTTGACCATGCTACTCAAGATTCCGATCATAGTTCCTGTTAAAGATCAATTAATTGGGGAAACCGGTGAGGTCGAATATGGAGGTCACAAAGATTTGGCGAAGGCTTATCTCGTGGGAGTTATGATGCAGGTTCCCTTTCATTGTACTTTGATGGTATGCGCATGGGCACTGGCTACTATCTATATTTGTCCCTTTTCGATGCTCAGCAAATCAGCTCATGTAGTAGCCTACTCGCAGCCTTCTACCTCCAGTCAAACACTCGAAGGCTACCTTGAAGCCTACCCGAATACCTCGAAGTTTAATGCATCCATAATCAAGCCCTTCAAAGATCATACAAACCTTCGACAATGAACAGGTCCCGAAGCCGAAGGCAGATACGTTAGCACACGAGCTCCACGTCAGCATCGAAAACACTTTGACCATATTCATACATGGTCGAAGGCAGACATGTCAGACAGCCAGCTTACCAGACAAGAACGACGCCATTGTTGGTCCTTACAATCACAGTGACAGAACCAACAACAGCTACAGTATCAGAGCACAGTGCCAGACCCAACATTTCCGACGTCAACACCAACTCCGGGATACCCACCCGATTCCCAGATGATACCCTTGTAATGTGACCTACCTTGCTGACTAAGCCCTTCCTATGCTCTATAAATGGGAGGGAGGGGGAACCAAGGAAGGGTTGCAAAGTCTTGCCCCAGAGTCTTAGAAGTTTACCTTCGACACTTCGACAACTCGACAGTAATATCACAACTTTTAAAAATCCTCATCAGAGGTCGTAGAGCATCTCATTCTAGGCTTCCATGCAAGTATATTGTCGGTATATTAGCTTTAATATTGATTATATTCTTGAACCCCTTTGATAATATATAAACCCTGTGGTGTAAGAGCCGACTTCCTCTACTTGCGAAGTTAGGCCCCTATATTTAGCACCGTCTGTTCTTTCCCACCCTACCAATCTCCTTTGCCACTTATTTTCCTTCTCAACCTCCCATAATCTACTTCCAATGGAACCCACCCTTCGCTCCACCTCCACCCATGCTGGCAACTCCACTGATGGATTGGCCGCCCAACTCGCCCTACTTTCCCAGCAATTTGCTCAGGTTGAGGAGTGACACCGAACACAACTGCACCAGGAGC
Source organism: Kingdonia uniflora (assembly GCA_014058105.1). NCBI lineage: Eukaryota > Viridiplantae > Streptophyta > Magnoliopsida > Ranunculales > Circaeasteraceae > Kingdonia > Kingdonia uniflora. Next base: position 4,372,761 of record JACGCM010000622.1, read on the forward strand.
GCGAAGAGGACCGTCAAGCATTTAAAGCTGAGCAGCAACGCTATTTGGACGATGCCGATAGGAAATACCATGCTATCGATGATCTGCGCAACACGATCCACGAGTTACAACGTCTACAACCTCTAGACGCCCCTTTGCCATCTTGAATACCCGCCCCATCGCGTGCCTTTGCCCGCGCTCGATTGGGACCACTTCCACATATTGAAGTACCCCCGGTCCATCTTGGTGCCAAGGGTGCTTTCCTTGTTATCCCCCCTACTGGCTTTATCCATCTCAATATCCACCCTATAGAGGACTTATCAGATTCAACCCCTCGTTCTACCAGGTAGCCCAAATGCCGCCTGAGATCGTCTCAGGGAGTGCAGCGCCGAGCATACACCAAACATTCGGCCTCACCCCCTTCGACCACAAAGATCCCCCGCTCATCCTGCCTATCTTACACAGCAGGAACTCGACTGCAAATTTACCCAGCCATCCATATCAGTACGAGCCCCACACAAAATTCATAGAGTCAGTTAAACAACCCCCTCTTCCCCAAACTCGCTATCGAGGTGCCTCCAAAATTTTGTACTCCCAAACTCAGCAAGTATCGCAACACAGACCCTCAATCGCACATTTTCGTATTCAAAAATGTTTTAAGCCTTTACTCAACAGCCGACCACCTGATGTGTCATCTATTTCCCACCAGCCTTACTGATAGCCTCTTCGATGGTATCGTAACCTTCCTAATGGCTCGATTCAAAGCTTTAAGTAATTGTTCAGTCTGTTTATCACCCAATTTGCCTTCAATAAAGATTGAGAAGTTAGAGTCGACACCCTCTTCAATTTATGAAAATCCAACAGTAAAACCCTTGATGCCTTTACCAAGAGGATCCTCAACGAGTCTCACAAAGTTGAAAACCTTGACTGCGCGAATGCTGTACTCGCATATTCAAACGCCTTACTAGATCATAGCCGTGTCAAAGAGTACCTGGTACTCTACAAACCCCGAACCCTCGAGAAGATACTCTCAAAAGTCAATGGTTATATCGACCTTGAGTGCCTTCGCGAATCAAACAAACAGGGGTAACCTTCGACAACCAATACAAATATACCTCGACCAGTCCCACCCTCTACTCCTATACCACTGATCGCTCCCATCTCACAGGAGACTGAGAGCCACAAACGCCCTCACACTGACAACAGTGCCGAAACTCGCAGAAAATGACTAAAGTCGGTCTTACCCAAACTTACTTCCCCTCTCAACAATCTTCTACCACAGATCCAGACAAACCCCATATGGCTATCCTTTTCCCCATCGAGGTCAAACCAGGCGAACCGTACTGCGCCAACCACAAGTGTAACTACAACCACACCAATAAGTGCTTTGCCTTGCAACATTCTCTCAAAATCATCCTCAAAGTAGGTCGTCTACATCAGTAGGTTGCTGACCTCCCTAGCTACCTCAGCGATCGTACCTTAAACCTCAACCCTCCCCTGTTACTGACCCAGCTGAAGTACACATCTACCAGCTTTACCTCATCGAGGTTAATAACATCGATAACGTCCCTTCTAAGAGTAAGCGTAAGCATGTCAAAGAATGCTACAAACTTACTTACCAGGAGAAGCTTCCTGCCCTCCTGCTAGGATCAAGTCAATATCTTCGACCCGAGGGTATCTCTTTCATCGACTTTGATACCTCGCATGTTTGTTTTCCTCATTCTGACCCTTTAGTCATCATGATTAAGGTCGAACACCTCGTCCTCCATACCATGCTTATCGATACAGGAAGTGCAGCCAATGTACATTTCCTGCAAACCGTTCAAGCCATAAACAAAATAAGCCTCATCACTGCCACCAATGTCAAACTAAAAGGTTTTAATGGGGCCACTGAAGTGGTTGTTGGTCAAATCAGCCTCCCGGTTACCACCGACCCATTCACACATCAAACTAGCATTCTTGTCATCAATAAGAAGTCTGAATACCTAGGTATCCTTGGGTGCGACTGGCTTTATGCCTTGAGGGCCATACCTTTAACCTATCATCAGACCTTTCATTTCACTACCACCTATGGTACACAGAATTTAAAAGGCTCTCAACGCCTCACACGTTCATGTGAGCATCCAGAGATTGATCAGACCTGGAAACTCATCAGACTTCAATAGCAATCATTATCTCTTTCTGTCTTCACACTTTCGACACCCGCCATCTCACCCATCGAACCCACTATTTATATTGAACTCGACGGTCTGGGTCGAGGTACATTCTACGGAACCTATCTAGACGAGGCATAGCGCCTTGAACTCATAGACTTTCTTTGAGTAAACAAAGATGTCTTTGCATGAACATTCCAAGAGATGCCCGATGTTGACCCCAGTTCAGCATGTCACCACCTCGTCCTCATCCCCCACTCTATAACATTAAAGCAGAAGAAGCGTACATTGGCCCCGTGACTTCGAGAAGCTGCGTCGACTTCACAGATCTTAACAAACACATACCGAAGGATAACTTCCCCCTCCCGATCATTTCAGTACTCCTCGATGCCATTGTAGAACATGAATGTATGTCTATAATAGACGTTGTTTTGGGCTACAATCAGGTATCCCTCCTCCCTGAAGATCAACTTAAAACTTCTTTTATTACTGAACAAGGCCTTTACTGTTTTAACGTCATGCCCTTTGGCCTTAAAAATGTGGGTGCCACCTACTAACGCCTCGTCACAACCATGTTCAAACCTTTTCTTAGCAAGTCGGTCGAAGTTTACATCGACGACATGCTATGCAAAAGCCTCCAAAAATAAACACATCCATGACCTAATCGAAGTTTTTTGATACTTCGAACATACGACATGAAACTAAATCCAGACAAGTGCCAGTTTGGTGCTTTGTCTGGTAAGTTTTTAGGCCAACTTATCAGCAAATGAGGTATCGATATCGACCCTGCCCATATCCGAGCCCTCATCGATATGCCTTCCCCCCAAACCAAAATGATGTCCAAAAGGTGGTTGGAAAGATAGCGGCCCTTAATCAATTTATTTCCAAATCCACAGACCGCTGCACTTAGCTCTTCTTTCACTTGCGCGACTAAGGCGTCCACAAGGCCAAAATAAAAAATAGCCCTGAGATCAACTGGACACCTGAATGTGAACATGCCTTCCTCGAACTCAAAACATACCTTGGTCGACCACTCATTATCAGCACCCCTGTCAAAGGCAAAATACTCTCTTTATATCTCACCGTCACCAATACCTCTATCAGTTCTATTCTCATTCGACTCGAGTCTAATGTCAAGAAACCTGTATATTTCATCAGCAAAACTCTAACACCCGCAGAAACTCAATACACGAAACTCTAGTGCTTACTCATCACCCTCGTTTACACCTCTCGAAAACTGAAACCATATTTTCAAGCTCACCCCATCCATGTTATAACAAGTTATCCCCTTCGAGAAGTACTCTGCAAGAAAGAAAAATCTAGACGAGTACAGTAGTGGTATGTTTATCTTGACGAGCATGACATCACATTTGAGAAGCAGATATCCCAGAATGGCCAAGCAGCTGGTGATTTCCTCACTGACTTCCCGGTCGAAGATATCGACTGGGAGGAACACGAAGACCACCTACCAGAGGACCAGCCCGAGCCTACAGACCCATGAAATCCTAACACAGGCTGGCGACTTTTCACAGAAAGATCCGCTGGACCTAATGGTTTCAGGATCGGTATCGTCCTGGTTACACCTACCAATGATCGAATAAAGAAGGCAGTCAAGTTAAACTTCAAATTTACCAACAATGAGGCTGAGTATAATGCCTTGATCCATGGCCTCGACCTCGCATTCGAACTTGGTATCCCTAAACTGGCCATTTTTACAGATTCCCAACTATTCAGCGACAATACACTGGTGAGAATCAAGCCAATGGTCGCATGGCTGAATATGTTGCTCTTGTCCGCCAACGCATGACCCTTTCTCTGAGAAATATTCTATTACTCACTACCCTCAAGGCAAAAACAGACACGCAGATGCCCTTGCCTATATAACAGCTATGTTTGGCCATTCCAAATCCCAAACCCTCCACATTAAAGTACTAGAACGCCCAAGTATCAACTAGATGGAAGTCAATGTCATCAATACTGGGGGTGAGAGTCTCGATCCAGACGATTGACGAACACCATTCTTCGATTAATTCAACAATGTTACCCTCCCAGACGATCCCAAAGCCAAACGGTCATTATTAGAAAACTACCGCAGATACATAATCCCCAAATACGAGTTACATCGCAAATCTTCAAATGGCATCCTCCTTCACTGCATCTTTCAAAACGAAGCCTTCACAATTCTAGCCGAACTCCACAAAGGTACCTGCGGTGCTTATACTGCCGGTAGATCTATGGCTCTTCGAGCCGTCTCCCAAGGTTTATTCTGGCCCAATATGAAGAAGCAAGCTGAAGAATATGCCAAACACTGTGAAAAATGTCAGCGTTATTCCCATGACATCCATAGCCCTTCACAAGACCTCCATTTTAGTCAAGTCTCTTGGCCATTCAAACGCTGGGCCATCGATCTCATTGCTCCATTTCCCAAAGCTTCGGGTAGCCGAGAAAATATCCTTGTTACAACAAATTATTTTACCAAATGGGCCGATGCCGTACCTTTGCGTCAAACCAGAGAAGAAGAAGTTATCAAATTTCTATGGGAAAACATCATTACACGCTTTGGATTCCCTCATATGATTTGATATGACAATGGTCCATAGTTTGTTGGGACCAAAGTCAGAAATTTTCTTAAGAAGTACAACGTCATCCTCTCCCCCTCAATACCTTACTATCCCCAAGGGAATGGTCAGGCCAAAGCAATCAATAAAACAATAGTCGACGGTCTCAAGAAACGTGTCGATGCGAAGAAATGACGATGGGTTTAGGAGTTACAGCATGTCCTCTGGGCCAATTGAATAATACCAAGAAAAGCTATAGGCTATACCCCTTTTCTTCCAGCATATGGTACTGATGCAGTACTCCCAACTAAATTCAAAGAACCCACACGGGATCCCAACCTCCCAGGCGAAGATAATGAGTTTGAAATCGGATACAACATGATATGTATTGATGAAACCAGAGACCGAGCCATCCCCAATCTCGACCGTTACCATCTATCACTTCAGAAGTCATACAAGAAGAGAGTTCGACCACAAAGTTTTAGCATTAGAGATCTTGTATTTCGACGTGTTACACAGTCCTCAAAGCCTCGAAATGCCGACAAGCTAGCCGAATCCTGGGAAGGACCTTATATCATGTACGATAAAACTGACAAGGGTTCATACTACCTGATGACAGAAGACGAATGACCTTTACCAAACCCATGGAATATAATGCAACTAGTCTCATACAAAAGGTTTCAACCTCCACCTTGTTCACCTAATGTAAACACAAAATAATCAATAAACATTTTTTTCCCTTTAAATTTCATCTCCTATTTTCCAGTAAATTTCTTGGTTAAGCCTAAGTGTTGTCAACCCTTCGACCCGACTGACACTTTGGGGCGACCTTGAAAATTTTCAAACCTCTAATTTTGAGTAAACTCGAGGGGTAAGAATGGTCGAGAGACCAGACCCTCGGGAATGTATTGGGGCGAACACGTTCTACTTCGACCAGGCTCAGGCTGTCGAAGTCCAGTAAATTTCTTGGCAAAACTTAAGCGTCACGTCAACCCTATCAGTCGGGGCGACCTTGAAAATTTTCAAACCTCCATTTTCGAGCAAACTTGAGGGGCAAAAATGGTCGAGATACCGAACCTTCGAGAATACATTGGGGGCGAACACGTTTTACTTTGATTAGTCCCCGGGCCATCGAAGTCCTATTAATTTCTTTCCTAAACCTAAGTGTCACGTCAACCCTTCGACCTGACTAACACTTGAGGGCCGCATTGAAAATTTTCTAACCTTCAATTTTGAGCAAACTCGAGGGGTAAGAATGGTCGCGAGACCGGACCTTCAGGAATGCATTGGGGGCGACCACGTTCTACTTCGATCAGGCTCTGGCCATTGAAGTCCAGTAAATTTATTGGTTTAGCCTAAATATCATGTCAACCCTTTAACCCGACTGATACTTGGGGGCGACCTTGAAGTTTTTCAAATCTCTAATTTCCAGCAAACTCAAGGGGCAAGAATAGCCAATAGACTGGACCCTCGCCAATGCATTGGAGGCAACCATATTTTACTTTGATCAGTCTCAAGCTTTCGTAGCCTAGAAAATTCTTGGAACTCCCGACTGATACTCAGGATACCATCTCGAATCTCTTCAAGGTTCGATCACTCTACAATCATTATACACTTACATCATATGCAGATACAAGTATACAAAAATATTAACAGTCTTGCTATATGCAAGACATTTCAGTACAACATATATCAGAAATCTAGCACAATAATTCAGTGCAAATCAAGACAGTACAAATCAGTTTCAGTATAGTATACTTTAGCGGTACAAAGAAAGCTCAAGTTCAAAGATCATGTGCAAAGAAAGCTTAACATTTTTCACATATTACAACCCAACAGAAAAATCAGAAAAAACAGTATGGTACTTCAGTACAATACCTCATATCGGAGTGGTTGTACCATCTCCCCCAACAGGCCCTTCACTGCCAGCACCTCCAGTAGAAGGTTTCGACCCTGAATCATCGACGATCACATTAGTTGCAAATCCAGCAGCAGTACCTTCAACTAGAGAAGCCTCCACGCCACCTCCCACACCTCCATCAACAACATCTACCTCTATCCCCTCTGTATGAACATCATCTTCAGCAACATGATCTTGGGTAATGGGGAAGCGTTGCAAATTTTCAGGATCATACCCCAAGTCCTCTATGAACTCCTTCAGCCTCACAATAACTGTACATTCATCATCAAACTGCCCTTGGAAAGTCTCCTTTGGTTCCTTCTTTTCATTCTCCTTCTCAGCAAGCTTTGACTTCAGAACCTGCCCATGATTGTAACGCCGAGCCTCAAATCTTTTCTCGAACGCATTGTCGATAGCCACCAGATCTCGTTTCAAAACTTTATTCTCAGATAACAACGACGCCTCTGTCCCTCGAACTATCTCCAAATATTTAAGTGTTATTTAAGCTATCGCGATGTTGCCTTTTGAGCCTTGATGAAAGCCTGGACCCAAGCATACCTCTGCTAGAATAGTCGAGCCATCAGTATCTCCCAAAGTATGTTGCACTTAAGCAAAATGACATAATTTCATAAAAAAAAACAGTTACCTGATACATCATCCTATTCATCCTCCTCCCAGCCTCGTCTGGGTCAGTGGCACAGAGTGTTACCTTCGAAGCAGCCACTGCTAGAGCCTGATCCTCTCACTCAGCCTCTATCATTTATTTATCAACATACTCTGCATCATCTTCCCCTAATGTCCTACACCTATTGCGTAGAGTTACTTTCCTCTGTTGTGCCCTCGGAGAGTTGGGAAAAACCTTACCTTTCCCTTTCTCAGCCTGTGTCGATGCTTGCTTTGACGCTTGTTTCGAAGCACCACAAGCTACTTCAGGCATGGTCGCTGCATGCTTCGGCGACCGTTGCCCCTTTGGAACATACTTTACCATCCTTGCCAATTTCTCTTTCTCCATTCCTTCAACCACTTTCGAAGCACCTTCACGTCCCCTCTCCTTTGATGGCTTCGGTGTAACAGGTACATTTTGAAGCAGGGAATCTGTCCTCTTCCTTTTGATACCAAGACTCTTGATCATAGAATTCACCCACTCCTCGTCCGAGTTGATCAACGCATCAATGTAATTCCTCAGATTTGACCAAACCCGGCTAATAGGACCTGCAAATCAAACGGAAACACATCTATCAACCTATTCGATCAATATGTCAAAAAATCTTCAACAGACAACTTACTTGGATTATAGACTTTATGCTACAACCTATAAGGGTCCTCCCCTTCGATATTCTCATAACTACCCCGAACTATAACTAAGTCTTTATTCCACCTTCGTCCCATCGAGCACATATTAAACAACCAGGGCTTATCTGCATGACACTGGATGTGATAGGTGTCCATATTCTGGTTTGCTTTTGCTCGAGTAGAACGACACGACATCGTACCATTTGATCAAGCTCCTCCCCTCACTCCATAATTTTATATTCATGCCCTCTATTACCTTCATCATCTCATAAAAATTCTCATTTATCTGAACTGGGTAACTTCCTAAAAGTTCAAAACCTCTTTCACCAGTCTGCAGAGAGGTAGCTGCATTCCTATCCGAATTTGACCTCTATATGCCATTATACCCTCTCGCGACTTCGACTTGAAAGTAAACCCTATCCCCACTGTATTTAACACCACCCCTACCTTCGACAGCTCAAATTTAGAAACAAATCGATCTAGTCTCAGCTTCACCCTAGCCGAGACAGAACCATTGGCCTCCTTCAAATCAGTCGATTCCTCACTATGGTTATTTTGCTCCCCCTCTCCCCTTTCATCACCTGAAGGCTCAACCCGACCTTCACGGCTAGCTCTCTATCCTACCTCTATCTCTTCCTCATCACTATCATCACTCACTACTGTCTTTCAACGTCTACTACTTGAAACCCCAATCTCCGAAAGCACCACGGCTAGTGGGGCATCTACCGCTATAATTAATTTCTCAATGTCACTGCCCTCTTCTATGGGAGCATGACCAGATACACTAGCCTCATGTTCTTTTATCTTCTCGTCTATTAACCTCAGTCTTGAATATCAATGGGTATGCATCTTATCCTACAGAAGAAGAGGCACGCAATTAGATTGATACATTTGACTATTATGTATCAATAACTCATTTTTATCTACCCTCTCCAACTGATACAAGCAAAACCAAAAACACGACCCCAATCCCAGTCCCATTATCAATACCCTCAGAATCCCAAATTGTCTAGACCCCACGATACAGGGGTTCCCCCTATCCTCGATCATATCCTCACAACTACAAACCTAGAAGACTCCAAGACGAAGCCAAACAGAGACAGACAAAAGTCAATTGACATACCTGTGTGAACGGAAGTACGCTTAAAACAGCAAGTCAGCCGGTCCCTCAGCAGCAACCTGGTAACTTCTCTCAAGTGTCACGAAACAATGGCGTATGTTCTCTTCCTCTAACTCTCTTGTTTTTGAAAATGGGTTACCGGGAATAGTGACTTTGCACTCACACCTATTTATATTCCTCAAAATTACAAAAAACCACCTCGATTCCTGAAACCGCCATCATTACCACTACCCCACTACCCATACTTTTTGGCTGAGATGTGCTTTATCCATTTTACCCTCCTTTACCATATGTACGTATCCCATGGTCACATATTACATTTAAAAAACCAAGTCGAACCTTCTAGTCCTTGTTCAAAGTTATCAAATAAGGTCCTTACATCAAATTAACCCTTTTCGGTAAATCAAGTAAATATCATGATGACCTGAATGACACTATGCCCCAGGAACAGTACCATTGGCTGTCAGTTCGTCCAGTTGAATCTAGCAGACCTTCGACATACCTTCTTCTAATACACGAGTAATCGCTTATATTGTGTCTCAAATTATCATCCACAGACAACCTTATATTCGATTTTAAAATGTGCCAATCATTCAATTTCTTTCACGTTCGACATTCGACAAGATGATTGCGCCTAAATTACCATTGAGTACTATGTTTGTCCTACTTACACAATATTCAGTATTTTACTTCAACAATTACCTTATAAATTTCCAATCTCATTCTGGCAGACAACATTACAGAAAACATAACACAACACAATCAACGTCAACAAAAATTACAAACATCCCTACCATCTTATCATTTTCCCAAAATAGAGAAGCCCCTATTTACAGAAGGAACACTCCTCACAGGCCCCACCCCCAACATCTTCCTTGTCCACCACCTCCTTGGCCAGAGACTGTAAGAAGGCGAACCGGTCGTTGGGGATCGGGCTCATCATTTGTAATACCCTCCACCAGTATGCAGAGGGCATCCCACTAATGGGTTCCCCTCGCTCCAGTTCAAACAGGTATGACATATCCTAATCTAGGCCTCGATCACCGAAAAACCTCTGCTTTAACTCTAGAGTCTTCTCCCATTTGCCACCCGATTCTGGTACTTGGTATTAGGAATGTTCCAATGACTTTGGGATGAAGATGAAGACATTGTTATACAAAAAAGACGCAGATGTTTGAAGTTCTCCCATAAAACACCTCATTTATACTTGAAGGTACATTTAAACCCACCATAATCCCAAGTCGCATTTATTACAGTCTTCAATTCTTCTTCTTGGAAACTCAGCAGTCCAAACTTTACAACTTCCCAGACATAACCATTTTATCAATATGCACATTCAACCCCATTTTCGAGGTCTTGCAGTCGACAAGTCCCCAATATCGAACCATCGATCTCCTATATACATCCTCTCACCACCTCAATGATATAAACCTCGAGCTTCGAGAATTCAGAATCAGTTATTCATTTTAATTGAATACCAACCTTCATCCTCAATTAATACATTACAACTCGAAGTCAATTTCTGCTCAAAGATAACTATTTCTACTTTTTACCATTCGCTCGAAGTTGGATGTTTGATCTCGTGCCTACATTCTATTCGTCTACCCAAGTCATATTCATCTACCTAAATTATCAGATACAGAACTCATGATTCCAGTGAACTACTCTTTCATTTCAGTCACTCCAAAACCATACACATAAGAAAAGAAAGAAGAGCGAAAGAAGAAAATCCCTAGAAATTAGCAAAACAACAACAGAAACGTTCAAATACAGTCCTACAAGGAAAAAAACTCATTACCACCACCTTTTCACCACTTTAAGAAGAACCCGCCCTATTTTCAGACGGGCCAAATTCTCCTATAGAACCCTGCTCCTCCACCAGACGATCTTCTGCCTGCACGAGACGTTCGGCCAAACCTGACAATAAGAGATAGCGCTCCTGCGGAGCATAAAAATTCTGTTGCAGCATCCCCCACAGGTACGCATAAGAGTGCCCGTAGATTGGCTCCCCAGGCTTTAACTCCACCAGGTCTGGTATGTTCCAGTCAAGTTCTCTGTCATCAAAGAACTTCAACTTCAATTCAACAGTTTTTCGCCCTATGCGACGATCCCTAACAAGTCCCATTCTTTGTTGATAACGAGTATTCGGGGTAGTATCCATGAGTTTTTCACAAAAAGTAGAAGAAGAGAATGAAGACGAAGAGTCTACAGTATTTACCCCTCATAACCCATATTTATACACTTATTAACCTCCTTTATTCCCCGTAATCACCACAACTCCTTAACTACCTTCCATTATTGCCTCCCTCGGAATTCTAACAAGTCACAATCAACCTTCCAACTTCTAACAACCAACGACCTTTCTCAGTAAACGCCTATACACCTGTCTTCGAGACCCTTGCTGAGAGGGGACGAATGTAGTAGCCTACTCGCAGCCTTCTACGTCCAGTCGAACACTCAAAGGCTACCTCAAAGCCTACCCGAATACCTCGAAGTCTAATACATCCATAATCAAGCCCTCTAGGAAGAACCATATGAACCTTTGACAACAAACAGGTCCCAAAGCCGAAGGTAGATACGTCAGCACACGAACTCCATGTCAGTATCGGAAACACTTCAACCATATTCATACGTGGTCAAAGGCAGACATGTCAAATAACCAGTTCACTAGACAAGAACGGTATCGTTGTTGGTCCTTACAGCTACAGTACAGAACCAACAACAACTACAGTATCAGAGCACAGGGCCAGACCTGGCATTTTTGGCATCAACACCAACTCTGGGATACCCGCCCGATACCTAGATGTTACCCTTGTAATGTGACCTACCTTGCTGACTCAGCCCTTCCTATGTTCTATAAATAGGAGGGAGGGGGAACCAAGAAGGGGTTACAAAATCTGACCCCTGAGTCTTTGAAGTTTACCTTCGATCACCCTGTAAAATACTCAGTACTCGACACTTCGACTACTCAATAGTAATATCACAACTCTTAAAAATCCTCATCAGAGGTCGTGGAGAGTCTCATTCAGGGCCTCCACGCAAGTATATTTTTGGTGTATTAGCTTTAATATTTATTATATACTTAAATACCTTTGATAATATATAACCCCCGTGGTGTAAGAGCCGACTTCCCCTCCTTGCGAAGTTAGGCCCCTACAGCTCGTCTGGGGGTTTCTTCGGTAGCAAACATCCGGGCGTTGACCTATTCTCTGGGTATGGATATCTTCCTGAAGAGTCATCCCAATCTTCGAGACTAAATTATATAGAAAGAAGAAGAGCTGGAGTAATCGTTGTAAATGGTTAACATAATCACATCCTGCTGCAAGATGACATCATCAGAAAAGTCTGCAAAACTTCTACCCATCTTTAGCAAAGCCAAGTGTCCATATCATATTTCTTTTAAAGAATGTGACACCAGCCATGTCAAATACCCTCATAACAATCTACTGGTCATATTACTTAAAGTAGGACATGACTACTTGCACATGCTTCTTGCCGATATGGGAAGTACAGCGGACATATTATTCAAAAGAACAATTGATGTTTTAGCCCACAAAGACTCGGTAAAAGCTTCGACAATAACTATTTTAGGATTCAGCGGTTCCAAAAGAATCAGCCTTGGGTAAAATCACACTGCCTGTTCAAGAAGAACCAGAAATAACCTTCACCAAATTCATTGTCATCGATGCCGAATCAAATTATTTAGGAATTTTAGGAAGGAGTTGGCTCCATTTTATCAAGGCAGTACCATCGACATATCATCTGACCTTACATTTCCTAATAGATCATGGTGTTTGTGAAATCAAAGGGAGTCTAACTGTAACGCGAATGTACAAAAATACTACCACAAACTCTTACACAATAAAACTTCTAAAGGCCTTATAATTACAGAAAGAGCCACCTCCAACGTTCGAGTAACATGAGACTGAAGCGGTTGAATCCATAGAGCTCGATAAACCAGGAAGAAACACCTTTATTGGCTCAAAACTATCATCAGAAGAAAAAGAATCCATGATGCAACTCTTAAAGAAAAATGTTGATATTTTTACATGGTCTTTCCAAGAGATGTCAGGCATTGATCCATTTATGGCATGCCACAACCTCCACCTCCTTCCAGATAGTAAGATAGCCATATAGAAGCGTTGCAATTTGGCCCCTCATTTTTAAGAAGTAGCCAATGAAGAGATAGACAAATTACTTTGCGTCGGGTTTATTCTAGAAGCCAAATATCCAAAATAGGTCTCAATTATCATGGCTACCCCAAAGAAGAATGGGAAAATCAGGGTCAGTACAAATTTTGCTGAACCAAATAAATTTACACCAAAAGACAGCTTTCCCCTTCCTCTGACCCCTCATATCCCCGACTCTATCGCAGGGCACAAAATTCTTTCAATGATGGATGAAGCTTCAGGATATAATCAAGTTCCTCTTGCCGAAGAAGACAAAGAGAAGACAACATTTGTTACAGAAAGAGGTTTCTACTATTACACAGTTATGCCTTTTAGATTAAAAAATGCATGAGCTACTTACCAGCCACTCATCACTCAAATGCTTAATGATCACTTAGGCAAAATCATGGAGGTATATATCAACGATATGATCTACAAGACCTTAAAACGAGGGTATATTTGTGGCAATCTACAAACCATCTTCAATATCCTTCGTGCTTACCAAATGAAACTAAACCCAGAAAAATGCTAATTTGGTGTTGTGTCTGGGAAGTTTCTGGGACATCTGGTTAGTAAGAAGGACATATAAATAGGCCCGACACAAATCAAAGCACTCATGGCAATGCCATCACCACGAACCAAAAAAGATGTACAAAATCTTACTGGAAAGATTACAGCTTTTCACAGGTTCATCTCAAAGTCATCTGATCGATGCAAAATATTTTAGCTCCTTATTCGTGGGAATCCAACTCCAACGTCCACAAAATAACCCAAAGAAATAATTTGGACCCTAGACTGTGAATTAGCTTTCTAAGATCTCAAAATATACTTGGGGCATCCTCCCGTAATGAGTTCCCCTATTGATGGCAAAGAACTAACGATGCACCTCTCGACAACAGAAGACTCAATTAGTTCCGTTCTTATTCGAGAAGATGGAGGAGTAGAAAAACCAATCTACTTCATCAGTAAAGCTCTCATACCTGTGGAAAAAAGATATGCAACAACCGAAAAGTAGTTGCTAGCCTTGGTTTACAGTCCTCAAAAAACTTTAACCATATTTTCAAGCACACCCAATCAAAGTCATCACCATATTCCCCCTAAAACTTGTACTCTCTAAAAAGTAGAAGTCCTGAAAAGTACAACAATGGTCTATTTTCCTAGGAGAATGTGATATCTCCTTTGAACCACACATATCAATCAAAGGACAAGCAGTAGCCGATTTTCTGGAAGATTTTCCCGCCAAGACCCTGAATGGGAAGAACTCAAAAAAGTACGTGTCGATGACTTAATTGCGGAACCAGACGCGTGGTCCAAAAGTATAGGATAAAGACTCTTTATAGACGAATCTGCAGGACCAAGAGGGTCACGGATTGGTACCATCCAATTACTGTATTGAAAAGGCCATCAAACTTAAATTATATGCAATAAACAATAAAATAGAGTATGAAGCTATCCTACATAGCCTCGAACTCGCATTAGCACTCAAAACAGAAGAAATAGTTATTTATGTAGATTCTTTACTAGTGGCCAACCATTACAATATGACATTTAGAACATCTGGCAAAATGGTTGACTACGCTGCAGTAGTCAAAGAAAAAATGAATAAATTTAAGACAACAACATTTTCTTATCTTCCAAGAGCTGAAAACCGTTATGCTGATGCACTAGCATACATCGCCGCAATGCTTGAAGATGGTGAGAGGAGAACCTTGGAAATTGACGTACTCGAACATTCTAGTCTTGATAAAAGCTATTCCATACAAATTCAGGTTACCAAAGGTGAAGATCCCGATGATGGGATAATACCATTTATTGCATACTTCAACTCTAACATCTTCCCAGACAACAAGGAAAAAACCCAGTCTTTGTTAGCCAAATGTCCATGGTTCAAAGTTCAAGATGGTATAATATACCGAATCACTGGGGGAGGACTGCTCATTGAATGTATTTTACAATGAGAAGCCCACATCAAAATCAAGGAGCTTCACGAAGGAATCTGTGCCGCATACGTCTCAGGTCGATCACTGGCACAAAGAACATTCACACAAGGATTATACTGGCCAAAGATGTGGCAAGATTGTGAAGACTTTGTACAAAAATGTTATAAGTGCCAAATTCACGCTCTAGACATCAAAAACTCATCCCTCGATTTACATGTCAGTAATGTCCTATGGCCATTCAAATGATGGGCAATTAACATCATTGGTCCATTCCACCCAACATTAGGCAATAAAAAGTTCATTCTTGTAGCCACATACTTCTTCACCAAATAGGTCATAACTGTACCACTTTGCCACACCGATATTATGAAGTAATCAAGTTTTATTGAGAACACATCATCACTTAATTTGGTTGTCTGCAAATGATACGATCTGATAATGGCAAACAATTCATCTGTAGCAAAGTCCTCAAGTTCCTCCACAAATACAAAATCTAACTAACAACTTCGATACCCTATTATCCATAAGGAAATGGCCAAGCAGAAGCTATAAACAAAAACATCAAGTCAGGGCAACGCATGCGCCTCGATGAGAAGAAGGGAAGATGGGTAGAAGAGCTATTCAGCATTTTGTGGGCATACAAAATAACTCCTCGAACATCTTCAGGCTGCACACCATTTATGATGGCTTTCGATACCGAAGTTGTCATCCCTTCAGACCTTGATCTTCCAACTGCAAGAAGAAAAGTCACAGATGAAGATAATGAACTTGGACTTCTATGTAATCTCAATTGGATTGAAGAAACTCGAAATCAAGCAATTTCACACTTGGGGCAATACCACGACACTCTGCGAAAACCTTACCACAAGAAAGTAAGAATACGAGAATTTGACATCGGTGACCCTGTACTTTGAAGAACTCAAGATAGTACTCGACCTAAAAACTTTGGCAAATTATCAAAAAATTGGGAAGGACCTTATATCGTCAGTTACAAGACCGACAATGGTACCTATTAGTTGATGACGGAGAATGAAGTACAACTCGAGTTCCCATGGAACACAACCCATCTGAAAATGTTCTACCGATAGAAGTTATAATCATTTTTTACTATCCAATAAAGGAATTTATTCTCCCACATCATTACATCATCTGTCCTACATACTCTCTATTGACAAAACTTATAAGTATTTGTCCATATGAGATCTTATTTCTTTGACAAACAAGTATCCAATTACAGGACATACTGTTTGCCCATCGTTACTACTTTGACAATTGTATAACCTGCCTATCTTTTTAATAAAGCCAGATATCCCATCGAGGAAAAACATTTGGCCACATTTCTCAAATAATAAAGCCATTACATAACTATCCTATCTATCTCTACAGATCAAATTGCAAGAAGCAAAGATCTAGCACACATCTACAAGATAGTATGTCATACTATCATCATATCGAATCAAACACTAGCATATTTTTTAAACAAATATTATATATTACTATCGATTACTTTGTTGTCAAATATTTAGACTTCTAAATGCATCATTTGATAAAGTAAAATTAAGATGTCCAAAACATTGTCACGGTCCCATCAACCAATTGTACAAAAAATCTAATTCAACAAAAAACAAATTAACTTCTACTATTTCATTTCTCGAGGAGAAGAGTTATGCTAACATACTTCACTGGAAAACCAGGAGTAAGGCCATCCAACACTTCTTCTAGAATAGTTCCTTCGGGCAGAGCATGTGCAGATACCTCGGGAACTTCCTCATCAGCATCTGAATCAGAAAAGATTACCCCAAAAGTAACGGCCAATCCTTTGTAAAAATATTTTCTCTCCTCCATCTCCTAAAACTCTCCTTAGAAATTGGCCTTCATACGTTTGAGTGAATCAATGTTGACTCGATCAGCTTTTGTTTTAACTTCGTCAAGGACCTTGGCATGCTCCACCTCCATCGACATACGGGTAGATAAGATCTATTCCCGAACATCTTCTTCAAAATTGGTCTTCTGAAAGGCCAATGCCTTCTCTCTCTCCTTAGTCAGGTAAGCCCTTATCTGCTCGACCTCTTTCCTCTTCTCTAACTCCCAGGCCTTCATCGCCTCATAAATGGCCACCTCCTTCATCTTTGCAGCTCTCAGCTTCAACTTTTCTAGCTTCGCCTTCAAGCTTTCTTTCTCCTGGACTAGCTCATCCTTCTCCTGAATAAGCTCATTCTCGATATTTTTGTAAGCAAGGAGTTGATTTGCCAAAGTCCAAGAACCATGTAGACGAGTCTTCCTTTTGACCAACAACATTTTGATCTGCATAATAGTTATAATGTGAGTTCTCGAGAGAGGAAGTAAATTTTTTAGTCGAAGCAAAGCAGGGAAACTTGGAATCCCTGATTCAATTCCTCCAGCCTTCTGTCGAGCCATCCTCTTCGATGGTTGTGTAGGAGGAGCAGGAGGGATGACCACTCTCTTTATCTTCTTCTTGAAGGTCTCACTCAATAGGGCTTCTCTCTCTGTCATAGCAGAATCAGTGGTATACCCACTGAGAGCAGGATTCCCGTGAGGGATAGTTGCACCAGCAGCCCATTTGTTCTTCACAGACATCTTTCCATCAGTAAGGGGGATGCCTGATCCTTTAGTTCGCAATTTTTAATACCAGCCTCTTGGAACATACCTTGGACCTTCTCTTGATCGGCAACCAGAAAGCCGACCGTAGTAGTTGGTCTTTATGTCGTACAACTTCTCCTGGATCTTTGAATTTTAATCGACCTTCTTAAGAGTTACACACAGACAAAGCAGAAGACAATTAACACAAGCACAAAACAACAAGCAAGTCAAAAATTTGACAAACATGTTGCCTAGAGACACACCTAGATGGAAGCACTTCCTATTTAGAAGCTCCCCCAGATCTTTTTGGTCGAATTCATAATTGATAAAGTATTGCCCCCTGGTAGGCACCATCTTATAAAACATAGGCCTCTTTAGAAACCTTGTCAAGTACCTATAACTCACTTTCTACGGATTCTATATAAGTGTGCAATACATACAGAGATCGTCAACACTTATCAACTCTTCCCCCCTCTCCCTTAAACGACAGCTTGTCACCCCTATAACCCTTAAAAGATCATACACGTTCGTGTTAAACTGCCCATGGGCAACATCAAAGAAATTCAAAATTTTCTTTTGATTAGCTCCAAGAGGAAGCTTTAATTCCTTTTTAATCTGTTCTTGATGCACCAGCATACCGCTCAGTAGGACATCTTGATCAGCTATTTCCCAGTAGTACACCTCCAACCTAATGTCTTCGGGGATACCATACTTCAACTTGAAGTTCAATATCTCACTGGTTTTTGGAGCCTCCCCATAGTACTCCATATCTTCATCTTCCACAACTTCTGCCTCCCCTCCTTCCCCATCCCCGCTAGTACACCCTTCTCAATCACTTCTTTGTGGCTCATGATCCAAATCAGTGTCTGTCATCTCCCCATCTGAAACCAGAATGGGTTGCGCCTCCAAGTTACACCAATTCATACTGGCAACTTCAAAACCATTTCTCCCCACCCTATACCTACCACCCAATTCTTGGACACACGTGGTTACTGTAGGGACCAGATTTTGTAAAGCTTGAACTGGCTTGAAATTGATCCTTACACCAAGAACTACTATGCCAAGAATTCAATAAGAGATAACACTTGACACATGAGATTTAGCGTGGAAAACCTGTGAATAGGTAAAAACCACAACCTCGAGTAGAGGATTTTGTGAAAGTAGTATTATTGTTTGAGAAAGTGGGAGAATCTGATTACAAGAGTTAATCTAAGATAGAATAACTAAATATCAGATAATTCCATGTATAGAATTCTCTGTCGGCCACCCAGTTTCCTTAGGAGCTCTGTCCTCTTATAGACCTTGCTCTCAGTTTGACATCGCGCTCGAACACGTTCTCCTGAAAGTGGGAGTCATGAGCAGTTGAGTGTGTAGCTACTAGCTCGTGGGAAACAGGTATCTGTTGACTTGTTCTGTTTACATCTATTGTGGACAATCCACGCTCTGCTCGAGTTTGTGGTCGATGTGTAACTTTTAACGCATTTGTTTAAGCATGAATCTGGTACTGGATAAGATTGAGTCTTATAGAGCTTTTCTTTTAATTCCTCCTATTGGGAAATAAAGGGGAAAGAGGTTTTTGACCTATTGCAGTCTTGTACTTTTTGATCTGTGGCTGAGGTTTCTCTAGAAGATCAGGATTATCGAGCTTCAAAAACAACTAGAGACCTGGCAACGAGAAAAGAACTTGAGACCTGTCCTCGTATTGAGAAAGTATTTGTAATATCGAGCTTCGAAAAGCTTGATTCAGCAATTGTAAAACAACATTGTAGGGGTAGGCCTGTAACCAACTTGCTAGATAAAAATCGAGCGTAATAAAAGAATATTTGTATTTGTTTCTTACTAGCGAAAAACAGAAATAGTTGACATGTCATCGAGCAATACATAATATGGGAGTGAATAGTTGGTGGGATAAGATACTTGATCCTACCTCGTAAATGAATCGAGCTTAATAGATGTAAACATAAAGCTCGAAATTTCATTTTTAGGGAGCTCGATTAAGTACGAAAAGATAATAGCAAGTAACTCGAACCCGGGAAGAGTGGGTTATAGAAACTAAAATACGTTGCGTATAGGCAATCAAAAAATTAGTCCTGTTAACTGAACAGTATAAAAGTGTGACTTGTTCTTTAAGAAGGTTCTTCATAAAAAATGGTGAAAACTCATTCTCAGAGGGCTGTTGATGCGCGTGTGTTGAATGACTTGCGTTTAACATTCAAGATTGATGAAATAAGAGAAGCTATTTTTGTGCAGCAAGGTTATGATGCGGTTCTGCACGAAACTCGAGCGAAATACGAGGGTAAGATTGATATAGAAAGTGGTAAGGAAATGAACCGCGTGTACCGGTCCGAGTCTATGCGTACCTGTTGGGGGTCTGTTGAAGATCGTAAATAGTTTATCCTGATGATGGCTAGGGAGGAGATCAATAATGAGGATATGGATATCACCTCAGGGCCGCTAAAGACTTGTGGTGTTGTCAGGCACACCGGTTGCTTCAAATGCAAGTATCTTGGGGATTGGAGTGAATGATTGTTGTATTTTTTGAATGTTTGAAATGTAATTGCCCGAATTTACTTAAAGAAAAAAAAAATCTATTCACGAAAATAGGCTATGACTAGAATTGTTTGTTGAAACTGAATTTTTGAATTTGTGTGCTAACTGATATTGGCGTTAAAGTCAAGGTGTATAAGTAGGGAAAAATAATGTACGTGAAATTTAAAAGTAGAAAATTCAGAATCATGAGTTTGGGGTATTGTGAAAAAAGTGAGACCAAGAGGCTGAGAGATACGCTAAAGTATAATATTTGGTGTAATGATGGGAAGTTGTTTTCACCGAAGCGGTACGACAAGTCTGATAGGTTCAGTCGAACAGACGGCTCGGTTTAGGAATTGAGGACTTCGTACTGGAAAAATCAAAACTGCCAGCGATTCGTAGAAAGGTGCATAAGTACCCCCTCTACTCCCTCTCCGAATACAGAAAACCAAAAAAAAAGATAAGGGTTAGAGAGAGAGATCTCAACTGATGATTCCATTACCGCCGAAAGAAGAAAGGATAAGAGGAGCGCAGTGACTAGGAGTCTCAATTGCAAACTGCAAGAGGAGGCGGATATCGAGGAGGTTTTGACGTAGCTGCAGAAATTGAGCAAACTGGTGCGGACCAATGCTACAGACTCTCACTCGGGTGCTAAAGGTAAGTCTGTCTTTGTGTTTACAAGAGTTTTTGTATAATTTTTTTTTATTGTGTCGGGATAAGGATGTTATCCCTACCAAACACAAAAATGAAGTAAAAATAATAATGGGAATAATGACTGTGGGGCGATAAAAATCGTTTTAAGACAGTTTGTGATTGATAAGTGATCTAGTAGTGTGAGATAAAAATTGATATATATACCTCGGCCTATCTGTAGGTTTTATTGGACCAGCATTTTGTAAAGTAGGCCCTTAACTATAGATAAGTATGGCTTCGATTTCTGGTTGTGCAAAGGTCGATGAAGTAGACCTCGTAGGGCAGTTAACTCCCGTCATTGGAGTAGGGGATGAGGAGGATACTGTAGCGGAATTGATAGAATGGCCTCATCTGAAGGGTTCTCGTATTGATTACCTAACAGGATCTAGTCAGTTTAGGGAGTTCTGTAAGGCCAAAAGTAGTATAGATGGGATTTGGGGGTACGCCTTCGCATATAGGGATAATTTCTTTAGGACTTGTAGTGTCAGTCAAGGAGGGGATTACTTGTATTTGCTGCCTGATTTTGCCCAAGAAAAGAAGTGCAGGCATTTGGGGGACGAAGTATCCTTGGAGTACGTCCAAGGGGTTGTGAAGGATAGTCGAACTGATGGGTTTTGTTGCTATTTATCCCAGTTCGATTATGGGTTGACTCTGCCTTTGAGCAATTTGGCTAAGAGTGTTATGAATTGGATTGGGGATTGTCCGGCGCAATTGAATTGCAAATTTTAGGAAGTTATTCTTGTATGCGAAACCCTGAATGGGAGATGGGCTGTATCTGGTAGTGAGAGGAGGATTACTGCCAAGGATTTTCTGGAGTATTATGCTGTGAAATATGTCACAGCAACTGATGGTGCATATCTCTCGTCTAGTTCTTCAAGACCATGCTTCTTCAACCTGTCTTCAGCAGGGTGAGTGTGGAGCGACAACCTTTTATGGGTATCTGGTGAATATCTTTAGCGGTCTGATGAGGAACCCCTGGAACTTAATAATAGAACTATAAAAAGGGAAAATATACCATTGAAAATTGAACTATCATTTGTATGTTGAACTATACTTCTATAGTTGATCTGTATCTTACGTTGCCGATTTTTATGCAGGAATTAATTGTAAAGTTTTGAGGAAGGAATCCTTTATAGACGTCACTATCAGGGAAGGCACTGAGCTCGAAGTTGTTTTCAAAGAGTTAGAGATAAGTAAGTTCAAAAGGGTAGCTAGTAAGGATGACAAGGTCAGGAGATCGCAAGCGAAGTGGAGACTGGTCAGGAAAACTCCAGGCTTAATGGAAGAGAAATTGTCAACTCCTGAACTTAATACACCCTTGAAGCTTGTGCAGCTCAATAAAATTCTGGATGGGCCAGTGGACGTGGCCACGGTCTCTAGCACTATTGTAAGGAACCTGGCAAAGAGAAAGGCTATAAAAAGGGAGGCTACTCCTCGTTCTGTTATGTCGGTCAGTGTAGACGATAGCAGTAAGAGGAGGAAGGTAACTTCTCCCACAAAGTCGCAGGAGGTGCTAGAGGAAAGCGATAAGATCACTGAGAGGGCAGACCTGAGGTCGCGCTTTGAGGTTGAAGCTGGTCTCTTGGAGGAACAATGTCGAGCTAAAGCTCGAGAGAAGATTGTTGCTATTATGGATGATGAATTTAAGAAGGTTAGTAAATAGTATGTTTTGTCAGGTTGTTTTGTTGCTCGAGCTGACTTATTTCTTTTTGCACTTTGTTTGTGCTCTGAGGGACATTCAGCTTGGTTTCCAGGATAGGTCAATGGAGCTAGAAAAGAGGATCTCCCAGCTCGAAGGAGAGAAAAATTAGTTGGAAAAGAACCTTATTCGGGAGAGGGGAGCTTTCCAGTTGGAGCGGAAGAAAGAAAGGGAAGCTGCTTCCCTAAAGATGAAGGAAGTTAGGGCTAAAAGTGAAGCTGAAGCAGAGCGATTGGTTACCGCGTCGGCTCTTTCTCGGAATAACCTTGCAGGGAACCTCTACCAGCTGAGGTATACAAAGGCTGAGATAATGGCATTTAGCTAAGGGAATTATGAGGAGATGGAAATAATGGATAAAAAGGAGGTTGAGGAAAGGGAGGATGGTCTGAATGTTGGTGAAAAGACCGCTGGCAATAATCAGAAAACTATTAATCAGGTAGGATGATCGTGTAATGTAACATTGGTTATGAAACATGAACTCGAGCTTTGTAACTTTATTGTTGTTTGATGCCAACAGTATTTTACTTATGAAATTCCGTATTGTAGAAGATAGAAAGCTCGCACCTCAGAGTTGAGGACTTAGAGGGCCTGCTTGAAGTGGAGAAAAAATCTTCTGCTGAATTGCAGGTTAGATAATTTAGATAAATTAATAACTAGATGAACAAGAATAATAGGAGAAAAGATATGTACCTTGCATGCTTATTTTAGTTCAGGACGTTTGTGTATGTACCCTCTGTCTTGCGCCCAAAACTTGTTATTGTCGGTAGGCCAAGGAGGAGTTGGTTGTCTCGAGCTTGTAGGTGTCTGTACTGAAAGTTTATCAGTATGTTTCTATCGATCTGTTTCTCCATTAGGTACTGATGTTGTGGTCCCCTGCTAACTGTTATGCAGAAGGAGCTAGATGTTGCTAAAGAGAGAGAAGAACAGACTCTTTTGTATAATGCTGAGTATGCAGAAGAATATGAGGTTTTTTTTTCCCAGTATGAAGATCGATTGGATGATAATGTGTAGCTTACTTTAAAACTCGAAGAAGCTAAGAGACAAGTCAAGCAAAAGACTGCAACAATTTTGAGCAGGGATTTGGCTTTGAACCAACTTACCAATGAACTTGCTGAGTTAAAGGAAAAGGTTGCGTCAGGTTCTCGGCACGAGGCTGAGTTAGCCGAATATCGTATTAGAGCGTTAAATGAAGAGATATCTGATATGAAATGTAACATTCGTGCGATGAATGAGTAGTTGTTGAAGAGAGAGATCGAGTTGGATACTGCACGAACTGACTTGGCTGGGTCTGAGGCCGATTTTGAAAAATTGAGCAGTAGTATTATAGGAAAAGATTGAGAATTGCATAACTCTGCACAAATACGTGATAGTTTGATTGCCAGGTTAGATCATGTGAAGGCTGATTTACGCCATTTAAAAGGGAGAGAGGCTCAGAGCAGGGCTGATTTAGCAGAGATTCAAGCTAAGAACAAAAGTTTGGTGAATGATTTGGCCCACGCTCGCGGAAATGTGAGGAGGGTTGTGCAACGTGAGAAGGAGACGAATGAAAGAATTAAACAACTTTGTGCGCGAATCTCCGAATCGCAGCGGGAGTTATGTGTACGTGAAATGAAGTATCATAAAGATCTAAAATTTGAATTGGATAAAAGGGATGGTGAAATTGCTTCTTGTGAGGGGAGTCGAAAGATGAAGGAATTTCTTTGTCGAAAAAAAGATTTAGTGGAGAATTTGCGTATTGATCTCATAAACTCACGGCAGAAGTCGATAGATCTTATAAGGCAGATGAGCGAACGTATTGATCAATTAACAGCTGAACTGGATGAATCAAAAGCTCTTCATTTGAAGGATAACAAACGCGCTGCTGCTACTCACCAAACCTTTTAGGAAATAGTAGTTCACGAACAAGAAAAATGTGATGGTGAAGCTTTGCATCAACGGCAATTAAGTGCATTGGTTGCATTTTTTGTCGAGGAAATAAAATTCCTGCAGGTCGAGAGAGATTTGATGCAAGATTGCTTCTCTGGAAGGACTTGTGTATGTAAACTCGATATTTCGGGCATAGATCCAATTGGTGTTATGGATCGTGGCATTGGGATCACGACGGCTGAACAGATAGCTCGAGGGAGAGAAATTGTTGCTGAACGAGCTCCATAGTATATGGCATCCAGGACTAAAATAGGGGGAAGCTCGAGTGTAGTCTCACCTACTCCTATTGTGGGAGGAAGGTTGACTGCTCTCCCATTAAGAAAATCTTGCAGAGTTAAAAAGAAATAGAATTGAACTCTGATAACGAGTACCTTTTGTATGTAGCAGATGTTGATGCTTCAGTGCTCGATGTAGGACTTTGAGAGGAGCGTTGTAATTTGAAATGCTGATATGAGAAAATAATATTTCCACACCTGCAATAGATGTTATTCATTGGTTTGACCCATTGAATTAGAAGAAGTTTGTGGGTGTAGAAGTAAGTATTATATGTGCTTCAACCCTTGGACTTCATGGAGGCTTAGCGGTAGCGAGCTAGTATTATCTTTGCTCGTACTTTAGGCAGTCACCGTAGGCTAAGAGGTTCTTTATAGCCTCTACCTTGGATCTGTGTTTCCTCAGGGGTTCGGATAGTATTATCTATGCCTTGATACCATATTGGAGAGCTGGGCTAATTGGCAGCGAGCAACGTCTCACTCGTTCTTTAGGCCTGATCCCGCAGGCTGAGGCTCTTTATGGCCCCAGCCCCAGAGGTGTTTGTATCCTCAGGGGTTTAGCTAGTATTATCTATGCCTTGATACCATATTGGAAATTGGAGCTTAGCGGCAGCGAGCAAGTTTCTCCCTTACTCGTGCTTTAGGCTTGTTATCTTCAGGCTAAGAGGTTCGTTATGGCCCCCGCCTTCGGATGTATGAGTATCCTCAGGAGTTAGGCTAGTATTATCTATGCCATTACCAATGTTGGATGTTGGAGCTTAGCGGCAGCGAGCAAGTTTTTTCCTCACTCGTGCTTTAGGCTTGTTATCTTCAGGCTAAGAGGTTCATTATGGCCCCCGCCTTCAGATGCATGAGTATCCTCATGAGTTAGGCTAGTATTATCTATACCATTATCAATGTTGGACGTTGTTTACCTTTAGAGATCGAGCTTGGATAAACCGCACTTTTACTCTTGGATGGAGATTTCATTGATTGATAGGGATTCATGTGATAAAAATGAGATTTCTTTGATTGAAAAGAGTTTGTACATACACTGGAGGTGAAATCTCGGGGTGGATTGAACGCTGCTGAGTGATGGAGGATCTGTTTAGCGTCGATATAACTTCAATCTTCTTGTATTCCATGGATTTGGAATTTTGTCATCAGCTTCCGTCATGAGATAGTATGAACCCAGACCAGTTCGACCTATGACCATGAAAGGATCTTCCCAGTTTTTTACTAGTTTCCCAGTATGTGAATCTTCCCTGTTATCTGGGATTTTTCGAAAGATCCAGACGTTGATGGCGAACTCCCGAGTGCGAACTCGTTTGTTGTATGAATTTGCCAGTGTTGGATGTTATCGACCAAGATTTGCGATAGCTCGGTCTCGTATCTTATCGATCCAATTGAGGTTGTAAGCCAATTCGAACTCATTCTCTTTGTCTGTGAGCTCGTGGTCTCCTACGGGAAGGTAGTACTTTGTTGGGATGATTGCTTCAGTTCCATAGGCAATTAGAAAAGGAGTACACTTTGTTGATTTACGGGGCATAGTTCGATAAGCCCATAAGACGTGAGGTAATTCACGTATCCAGTTGCCCTTCTTCTGTAACATAAGGCACTTTTTGAGACCATTTATGATGATCTTGTTTCTGATCTCTGCCTGTCCGTTTCCCTGGGGGTAGTATGGGTTCGATGGAGAATGGATTATGTTGTGTTTGTTAAGAAATGCTATGACCTTTGATCCAACAAACTGAGGAACGTTATCGATACGGATCAAATGTGGACAACCAAATCTTGTGATGATATGCTGCCAAATGAAAGAAATGACCTCTTCTTCTCGAGTTCTGCATAGAGGAACTACTTCGACCCATTTGGTAAAGTAATCCGTGGCAATAAGGAGAAATTTCCTATTACCCAGAGTATTGGGGAATTCACCAACTAGATCGAGTGCCCATCGCTTGAACGGCCAGTACACCTTACTGGCATGGAGTTTGAGGGCAGGGGCCCAAATTTGATTTCCATGATGCTGACATGCATCGTATTTCCTTGAGAATTCTTTAGCTTGTTTCCGCATCCCTAGCCAGAAGACTCCTTGGGTAATAGCTCTGTTAGCAAGAGCTCGCCCTGCGGTATGGGATCCGTAGACTCCTTCATGTAGATCTCGAAGCATGTTATCGGTAAGTTCCTTAGAGAGGCACTTGAGGTATGGACCAGTGATCGAGCATTTGTAGAGATCACCATTTGGTTGGACTGTGTAGCATTTTGAATTCTTGATGATGTGTCTGCACTGTTGTGGATCATCTGGTAGTGGCTCGTTGCATGAGTTATCCTGACCGAGATAAGTTACAAAAAGTTTCCTCCAATCATCTTCCGCCATCTTATCGCCCCTAGTGTTAATCGCATAAATCGTAGTACGATTAATACTGGGGCTAGAAATAACCTCGATTTGAAGGTGTCGTGTTTCCGTACCCAATACCCCGGCTAAGAAAGCCAAGGAGTCAGTGTGGCGATTCTCTCCTCGAGGGAGGTATTCGAGCGTAGCTCTGTAAAATTTGTTTAGTTTTTCTGCAACCAGAGCTGCATAATCGACCATGATGTCATTCATCTTGTAATGTTCTGAGTAGTGATGAACGATTAGAAGAGAGTCTGTGTAGGCTGAGATTTCAGTAATTCCGAGTTTGAGAGCCATGTCCAGACTGTGAATGAGCGCCTCATACTCTGTAACATTGTTCGATGCTTCGAAGTCGAGATGGATGGATTTCTCAATTTGTGCGTGTCATCCTTCACGTCTAAAGTCGTTGCTTCGATGATCTCCCTGATATACTGGTCCATGAGTTCCTGAGAACTATAATGCTGAGGGATAGGAGCTGTTGGAGTTGCTGGAACTACCAGAGTTGCTGGAACTATCGGAATTGCTTGACGTATGAGTCTGGGAACGTGGTCACCTATTTCCTCGCTCACACATTCAGGAATCGGGGATCGGTAAGGAGGTTGCAAGACTTCCTCGGGCTACTTGGAAGGCCTGCGATCTCTGCTGATATCTGTCTGCGCCTTCTGTCCCAAATGAATTGAGACTATCGGTGCTTATGGATCCTCACAATAAATCCTAGAAATGTATGTACTATGTACCTCATGTGCCCCTAACCTCTCATGAACGAAAAATCTTGAGATTGTTGGTATTGTTTCGCACTCTCTCAGGGCTGGTGGTGGTTGGTTGCTCTGTAAAGCCTTCAGAGCTGTTTGAAAAGCTAACATCTGAGCTTCTTACTTCTTTATCTCCAGAACTCGAGCTTGACGCTCTCACTCTGATTCGTTCTCGCGGAGTTCTCGATCTTCCAATAGCTGGTGCACGAACTGACTCCGTTTATCAGCTTCGGCAATTAAGCTCGCCCAAAGCCCGGCAACCCGATCGGGTTCCCTCGAACTTTTAGGCTGAGCTCCCAAAGACTGACATGCTTGAACCATAATTGAATACTACTCGGCTGATGAGTATCAATCGTGGTCCTTAAGTACGTGGAAAAAATCATGCGTTCCTACAGACGGTGCCAAATGTAGGGACCAGATTTTGTAAAGCTCGAACTGGCTTGAAATCGATCCTTATACCCAGAATTACTATGCCAAGAATTAAATAAGAGATGACACTTGACACAAGGGATTTAGCGTGGAAAACCTGTGAATAGGTAAAAACCACGACCTCGAGTGGAGGATTTTGTGAAAGTAATATCATTGCTTGAGAAAGTGGGAGAATCTAATTACAAGAGTTAATCTAAGATAGAATAGCTAGATATCAGATAATTGTATGTATAAAATTCTTTTTTGGCTACCTGGTTTCCTTAGGAGTTCTGCCTTTTATAGACCCTGCTCTCAGTTTGACATCGTGCTCGAACACGTTCTCCTGAAAGTGGGAGTTTTGGGCAGTTGAGTATGTAACTACTAGCTCGTGGGAGACAGGTGTCTGTTGACTTGTTCTGTTTACATCTGTTGTGGACAATCTACGTTCTGCTCGAGTTCGTGGTCGATGTGTAACTGTTAACGCATTTGATTAAGCGCGAATCTGGTACTCGATAAGGTCGAGTCTTATAGAGCTCAAGGTATAAATGAGGTCGAGTGTTCTTAGCTCAAGGGATAAGTCCCTACAGTTACATCAATAACTAATGGTTTTACATAAACAAAGTTATCAAAAATTCCTTCTCTATCCGCATCATGACAGTTAGCATTTCGGATTGGTTCAGCCATTTTGTAACCTGAAAATCATATCCCTTTTTTACGTTAGTAAAGTATCATACCTTATACATTATTCTATATTCATATGATAACATAAATACGGTTGTCGAGTATTACTCTCCAACCACTCATCCTATCTGTTGCTATCATTCCTTCAACATCATTACATCAGTTATTGATACAACTTTCTTATCAATTTGGTTAAGTTATAACATCGATATCTTATATTATCGAGAACTATTACTTTTTATACTAATTTTTATTGAAGTTTATACAGGGTTCAAAGAGCTTCTCGAAGATGTTTTGTTTGCCATCCTGATTCCAACAAAAAAAAGGGTCAAATCCAAAAATTTTATTTTTGCGTCATCTCCGGCGTAAAATCCGGTACCAATCAGAAGGAAATTAAGAACACCTAATCTCCACAAATCCTATGACTCTTACGGCACATATGTCACCAAAAATAACCCCGAATCCCACCGTAATACCAACGGTGCCCAAATCTCTTCTTCTCACCACCTCAACCCAAATAAACAACAACACCCACATCCAAATCACCCCAATATCACCAATGATTCTTCCACCATCAACACACATCATGTTTCCTCTCCAAACCACCAAAACGAGAGAAAAACCCTATAACTTGGTTTCTGTCAAATTCTCCCAACATCATCATCCTTATTCAAATTACTTCCACCAATTAGTTCGTACACATCTAAACTACAATGTGTTTATGTGAAATCATCATTGCATACAAATTAAAATCAAAACAAAAATTCTCAAAATAGAAAATACCGACCTTGGATTTGTGCACCTTCTAAATCACTTTCCTTTGCGCGCTTAACCTTCTTAATAATAACAACAATCTTCTCAGCACATTTGGTGGACAAAGAAACAAAAGAGTGACCAAATGAATCAGAGTTCAAAGAAAAATTTTCAGAGTCAGCGGAGTACGATTAGCTGCCAGCCACGAAGAATTTTATAAGCCCTACGCGAATCTTTATCGCACCCCCTCGAGACCGTTTGATTAGCCGAGCGTAAGGCCTATCAAGTCTCTTCCTGAAGACCTTAACTCTTCGCCTCCTATAAGACAACAGACTTCCATACTGTTGTTCTAAGCCATCTAAACACATCTCTACCTCCTCTACGTTGTCCATATTTACTAATGCAGCTATTATATGCATAAAATGGACATGTATATCCAATTCTTTATAACTCCATACATCACCTACAGGAACACACCTAGCCATTATTCCTTGAGCACCTACAAAAATATCCAATAGTATTTCCCTTCTTTTTTTTTCTTCCTATTATCATGGGATAGTTGCAACTATAATTCAAAATTCAAAACACATTCGACAACTCAGCTACCTAACATCGAATATGTATTACATTCAATATTCAAATAACCCTTTTATTAATCATTAGAATATTACATCCCATGTTCACATATAGTTATACTTAAAGAAAGGAACATGTTTTACTTGAGCACATGGGATCAACAATCATCCTGAAACAAGTATATCCTCTTGCCGAATTTCATCCTCTGCAATGAGCCTCAAGAGATCACGACGATGATCAGCTTCCCAAACTTCACCTGCAAAGATACCATCCCAAAACTAATGATCAGTCTCCACCTCAATTTATTCTAGAAACATACCTGCAATGTCCAACACCCCTATATTAGGGAACTCATCGGCCACTGACACGCACCAAAAGTACCATTCCTCCACTTTCGGTATCTTAATAGCCAGACGACCATCCTCTGCATCTTTCTGACGGCACGAACGAGTCCTCACCATTTGCACACCACTTCTGCCAATCTCCAAACGAGACTTGCCTATTTATCACAGAAGATCTGGAAGATCCTAACCAACATATATCTTCGCCCTATGATCATGCCGCGAATCAGGGAATCTCACTCTCCAGATATTTTAGGGACAATTCATTCTGAAGATATTTTCCATTTTGAAATATGGGTCATTCGAGTTACCAAACATGTTCGAGAGGACATATATTTTCAGCATACAAAGTTGGAGAAACTATCAAAATTCGAGCTACAACCTACACCTTACAAACAGATCGATACAAAATCAGAAAGATAAATAAAGTAATTTATTCCACAAAATAATGATTACAAATTCATTTATTTTTTTCCTACAACTAGTTACAACCGAGGCACCCAACATCCCGCAAGCGCCTCTTCCTCCTTCACAAACGCAATAACACGGTTCTGCACACTACCCACACGCTTCGGACCCTTCAGAATTACGGTATGCAACTGACAATGGTAAACATTATCCTCTTCAGTCGCCTTCGCCTCTACTTCACTTATCCCCTCATAATTTGGCCTCATCAGTACAAGTGGCCGACCGAACAGGCACAATTTTCCAAAATACCGTCTCATCAGCTCCTAATACTTGTACTAAACACGGTTACGAAATGCCTCCTCACAGAGCTGAGCCCTCATCTTTACCATCTTACCAAAGGGAGAAAATGACCTCCTCAAACATATACAAGGAGTATTTATACGAACAACTCAATGAATCACAACTCCCAAGAGTCTAAGATAGCAATTACTATCCATTGGAACTATGACAACCCGGTCAACCAACTTCCATGGGAATCGTTTCAGGGCCCTAAACAGTTTACACATCAATTCGAGAACCCTATTTCAAAATTTACACAATTTTCTTCTCGACACAACAACAAGTAATTGTATCGAGAATGGGACGATTGTAGTAGCATATTCCCTAGATTCGACAAAGAAAAGCAAACAGGACTTAGTCGAAGATATTTTATCACTCGAGAAGATATCACATCGACAACTACACATCCCAACCCACTACACTAGCCGTTATGCTTGGTCAAATAGAGCCGTTACAAGAATATCCGCAAATTTTGCCCACTGCCCACCAAAATAGGAAACCATTTATTTTTGTAACAGCCCGTATCCATTTTAAATACAGGCAGAACATATGTTAATCCTATCTGAGACTCTACTACTCTTCTATCATTCACATCCTTATCATTCATCAGCAATTGTAATAGCTAAAACATATTGGATTTCATTACTAAATCCTCCTCGAGGTCGTAGCTTTTCTCAGGTTTTACTAAGTTTCCACGTAAAATCTAGTGTGTCTTAGTATTAAATTGTAGTATCCTTATGAAAGTATTGGCGAAGTTTACCATCTAGAAAATACATCATTATAGTTACACTTACTCAAATATAGTCGTTGTACGTGCTCCGTAAAGTTTGCCCACCTTCCTTAAGAATAGGATACACATTATAATTTGTAACTGCCTATATCTGACTACAAATACAGGCAGAACAAACAACACCAAATGACCTATTCTTTCTTTTCTGTACACCTGCTATCCAAATTTCTCTACAAGTATAATAGATTAGCATTTTAGTGGATTTACATCTAAACTCTCCTCGAGGTCATGGTTTTTTTTTAGGCTTCATTGAGTTTTTCACGTAAAATCTACTGCGTATTAGCTTCTATTTACACTTAAATCTTACGTCTTTACATAAAGTATTGGCGAGGTTTACCAACCGAAAAACTACCCATTATAGTAAGTGTTATTTTACAAGAATCGACTGCAAGTGAGTTTACGGCGATATCCGCTACGATGACGTAAGTGAGTATATACGGGGACCCCAAGTACTTTGTTTGCTACAATGTTTTTCTTCATTTCTGGTTTGTTATCGCTGTAATATTTCACTATTTCTAGCCTGTTGGAATTATTATGGAGAGAAAGTAGAGAGACGCAAAGCAACTAAGCAAGAGAAGAGCAAGAGAAAGATCAACGATCTCGTCTAAACATCCATTTCCCTTTTTTTTCATTTTTTAATAATTGTTGTTGATAAGTATTATAAATTATGAGAATAAATAGTACTTTTTGCCATCTTTACAAAATCGATACTTTGGCAAGCCTTTTTTAAAATCGATACTAAAATTAACAAATCGATAATGGTTCTACCTACTACCCCCTAGTTACCACCCTATTCTTTAACATTAAATGATGATGGGTAGTCTAATCTGTTATAATAATAAATCTACCAACTCACAAAGATAACTTAACAAATGACAAATCTATAACAAAACAATTACAAAGATATCCAAACAAATGCCAAAGTTCTCACAAAATAAATGATAAATAATACATAAAAAATAATAAACTATCCTACTGGAGTTGTTGAGTAGTCTAATCTGATACAGTAATAAGAACATTAATAAAATGGAAGATTCCCCGCATAATACACTACCAACCTTAAAAAAAATCAAAGCTTCTACTTCTTCTTCAACAACAAAGCTTCTACAAAAATCAAAGTAGATTCTCCTTAATGTATTGTTTGTCTCCTTCATGTGCCAATTCTTCCAACTATCATTGTGCATTCGCTAAAGTCCTTACACAGAGGTCATTGGGGAAAAAAAGATCGATGTTATCCTAGGTTATTCTCGTTGCTAAAGACCGTTGTTATCCTTCTTTCCGACCGTTGAAGTAACCATTGATGTAAATATTATCTTTAACTCTGTATCCATCATCTCTAACTGTGTATCCATATTATGATTTGATGGCTTTTTTCTTAAGAAAAATATTATACAAGACAATACACTTTGTACATAATCATTTTTCTTTTCCTACTTTATCATTGGTCTTCTACTACTTTATAATTTGCCATTTTTCTTGTGTCATTATTATAAGTATTTATTTTATACTACTATATCACTGAAATTGTTCATTGATATCATTTATTTCAGGATTACTATCATTTGTTTGAGGGATTACTAGAGTTGGGTTATATAACATTTATCTTCTGCTTCATTATTATTTTTATTGCCATTTTTCTCATTTATTTTAGGGATGGATGGAGTTTAGCTTTATACCATTGTTCATTTTGGGGGGTATATCATACATCCAAAGATCGGATCAATCATTAGTTATGTTGAAGAAAGTACGAAACTTACCTCACTAAAAGCACACTCGTCGTGTGAAGATTTTGTTACACTCCTTGAAGAGACAAGCGAAATTCGTCATAAGGACTATAAGTAGTACAACTTCGTCGATGGTTGTGCATACGCAATTTTATTATTCCATGACTTTAGGGTAATGATTAATATGCTTAAAAGCAATCCCGACACACCCTTTTACATATGGATTGTTAATGAGTTTAGGGTACCTTCTCAGAACTCCCAAAACTTTATTTTTGATTTCTGTTCTTCGAGTAAAGGGTTGTCCACCACCAAAGATACTGGTTCAGGTAAAGGGTTGTCCACCACCAAAGTGGGGGGACCTTTGCGTCATAACTTATTTTCTGATCATGAACCTGAATACAGGGGTTACCCTGAAATAAATGGCAGAGGGCTTAATGCACAAAGGTTTAGATCTTTAGTGGATGATGATGATGTTCCTCAATCAAATGATTCTTTTGAAACTATCCGTACTGATGTTCCTCCCTCAAATGAACCTAGTATTCCTCAATCAAATGTTCATCTCTCAAATAAAACTGTGTTAACTAATGTTCCTCAATCAACTAAACCTTTTCAAACTATCCTTACTGATGTTCCTCTCTCAAATTAACCTTGTATTTCTCAATCAAATATTCATATCTTAAATGAACCTATGTTAACTGATATTCCTTTTTCAAATGAACCTATGTTAACTAATGTTCCTCTTTCAATTGAACCCAAACCTATTATTGGACAAACTGAACCTTCAGGTAAGTTTGCAAAATTTATCATTTGTGAGGTGTTTTTTAACATTTTGTATCAAATTAGTATCATACTAAGAAACTTATTTCTCATTTGTTCAGCTGAATTTTGGTTTGAGCCACAGCCTAAACAGGTGAAAGATCTCATGAATTTTTGGCTCAAATCTCCTACGTTCACAGAAGATCCCTATGACTTTAGTAAAGAGTTTAGCATTGGTGATCTATATCAAGATAGGATTGAATTCAAGAATCGCATAAAAGCCTATGCAGTTGTTAACAAGTTCAATCTCGAATACGATCAGAGCAACGAATATAAAATCATGGTACGTTACAAAGTTCATAAATGCTCTTGGCGAATTTATGCAACAAGGTCGCTTGGTTCTGCCCTACTTAGAGTAAGTACTTATTACTCCGTGCATACATGCATCCGAGAAGAAACTGTAGAAATAATTTGTAAAGAAAACCTGTAATTAGCTTTCCCTTTCCTTTTAGTAATTCAGAACAGCAGCAACAGTACTTCGAGCTGCTACATTACTTCAATCTGCCACAGTTCTTTGATCTGCTACAGTAACTTAAAACAACAAGTTTGATACCGCAAATGCTAGGTCAAAGCAACAAAGAGATTCGATCTCAGGTAAATAACAACAGCAACAACAATTTCGAACTTCGCAATAGCAACCATGATTAGCGCTCGAGGCGTGGGTCACACTCTCTTTAAAGAGTATCTCAAGTACTATCCCAGGATACAATGAGCATATACGGTAGCTTCGCCGGAAGTCTACATAAAAAATTGAATGAGTTTGCACCTCAAGTATGAACGGTTTTTAGAGAGAGAAAGAGAGAAGATGATGAACAATAGTTTTGTGTTGTGTTTTGTGTTCTGTATTGATAGTAGGAGGAAGGAAGGTATTTATAGATGTAAACACAGTGGTTATTATCATGTCTCATGTCCATAACGCTCTTTGAATGCATGCGTTACTCCCTGAAGATCAGGTCTTCTAAAGGAATAGCCGTTTGAAGAATGAAGTAGAAAAAAGACCCACTTTAAATGATAACAAAGGCCTCAAGCCCATGCCCAAACTTAAGCCCAAGTCCAAGGTCAAATAAGTTTTTGAAATAACCCAACAATCCCCCACTTTAAAAAAGCTCTCCGAATGAGAAAAGAAGCGAGATAACCGTTTTGATATATAGAGATGTACATAAGTAAAGGTGTCCTTAGACTTGAACCTTTACGTAGTGGACAATCTTCAACGTATAAGAATAATAAGTGATCAGAGTCTTGAACTCATTATTTGCTTTTATACAGTGAGGAAAACCACATACAACCCTACCAGGTGCAATTCCTAAATGCCAGCACATTTCGGCCATCTGCTTAATCCCATTATAGGTGAAGGCTTTAGAGAAGTTAGCCTAATTTCTCATAGGAAGCGGCCGCACTTCCATAATCACCTTGGTGAGTCTATTAAGAGTATTCTTGTAGCTAGACACCCCACTCAAAGAATGAGATATATAACTCATTAAGAGTTTAAGAAACTCAGCCTAATATTCGATTCAAGATATCATGTATATTAACATTTATGTACAACGAGATGAACTCTGGAGTGACAAGCTCCTTATTTGCATGATTCTATATCACAGTGATTTGTTTTCCTTATTAAACCCATTTATTGGGATTTCTAGCCATTTAGGTTGGGTTCCCACCACTTGTGATTCTATAAAAGGCTTTAGCCCCATCCCTAAGGATGTGCTCCACACATTGTCACGAGACAGTCCTTTCGTTAAAGGATCTGCCAAGTTATTTTCCGATCTTATAAAATCTACTGTAACAGTACTAGATGTGAGGTAACCTCTCATCGTACTGTGCTTGCGACGTATCGCTAACATCTTACCATTATAGTAATTGTTTTGTACTCTGGCTATTACAGCAGTACTATCTGAGTGGATCAGTATCGGCGGTATAGGCCTACTCCATAAGCTATATCGGGTCTAGTACAGTCCGTAGCGTAGCGAGGGCTACCAATAATACTTGCGCATTCTTTCTGTCTAACTGCCTCCCCCAAGTTCTTTAAAAGTTTAACTTGTGGATCACAAGGAGTACAAGCAGGTCTACGGTCAAAATATTTGTACTTCTTCAAGATCTTCTTAATGTAATGAGATTGATCAAGAGCATTACCAATGTTTGTGCGTGTGATCTTCATGCCTAAAATTACACTAGTCTCGCCTAGGTCCTTTACCTCAAAATTATTGTTAAGCATGGTTTTGGTCTCTAAAATGATATCAAGTGTAGAACCAAAAATAAGTAGATCGTCAACGTATAGACATATCATAATACAACTTTTACCAGATACTTTATAATATAGGTATTTATCAACAACGTTAATCTTAAAACCATTTGTAAGACGTAATTGGTCGAGTCTGTCATGCCACTGTTTTGGAGCTTGCTTTAGACCGTATAAGGTCTTGTTCAGCTTGCAGACTTTGTGTTCCTCACCAGGTACCACGAAGCCTTTAGGCTGATCCATATATAATTCTTCTTCAAGCTCTCCATTTAAAAACACAGTTTTTACATTCATTTGGTGAATAAGCAAATCATGCACGGCAGCAACGGCCAATAATACTCTAATGGTTGTCACACGAGTAACTGGGGAATATGTGTCAAAGAAATCAATATTTTCCTTTTGTACATATCCCTTTGCTGCAAGTCTAGCCTTATATTTATCTATAGTACCATCTGGTTTTGTACATATCCAGAACTAAGTAAAATAGCAACTATCAACTCAGTATAAGTTCTATTTTTACGTTCAGCTTTACCGTTAGATTCTGGAGAATAAGGAGCAGTAGTTTCATGTATAATCCCTAAGGATTCATACAAGTTTTGAAATTCATGTGAATCATACTCTGTGTCTCTATCACTACGAAATCTTTTAATGTGTCTATCAATCTGATTTTTCACCTCTGTTATATATGTCCTAAACATATCTATAGCTTCACTTTTGTGACGCATTAGGTAAACCTGAGTATAGTTTGAGTGATCATTTATAAAAGTTATAAAATATCTTTTACTATTTCTAGTTAATGTACCGTCTATTTCGTAAATGTCAGAGTGTGCTAAATCCAAAAGTTGTGATTCCCTTATAATACTTTTATGTGAGGTTTTAGTAATCTTAGCTTGACTACAAGATTGACATTTATCAAAATCATGTAAATCTACTTTAGGGATCATACCTAGTTTACTCATATTGTGTACTAGCTTCTTGTTAACATGACATAGTCTAGAGTGCCAAATATTAAAAGAAGACAATAAGTAAGCAGAAGCAGATTTATTCATTTTAATACTCAATTTGAGCATTCCATTACAAGCAAAACCCTTTCCCACAAAAATTCAACCCTTAGTCAAAATGTACTGATCTGAGCCAATGGTCTGTTGAAATCCTGCATTGTTGAAAAGATAGTCAGAAACAAGATTCTTCCTCATTTCAGGAGTGTGCATCACATCCTTCAGAGTTACTGTCCTTCCAAAGGTAAATACCAGTTCAACATCTCCAGTGTCTAGCACTTTGGTGCAATGGGGATCCCCAAGTAGTACCATCTGGTCTTCAATTTCCTTATAGGTCTTGAACCAATTACATTGATAACATGCATGCCTAGAGGCGCCCGAATCAGCCCACCACCTGTCGGTTCCACCGACCATGTTGATCTTCGTGATCATAGCCACTAAGGGATCTTCGGTAACGTTCGCCTGAGCATCAAGTTTGCGGTTCTGACAGTTTCTAGATATGTGTCCAGGCTTGTTACAGTTGAAGCACACAATAGAAACTGTTCCATTATTTGGTGGGGCTTTTTGGTTCGTTCCCTTATTAGGATTTTGGTGTCCATTTTTTTTTATGGTTATTCGGATTACCACCGTTAGGACGGTTGTTCCAATTACCACCATTCTTAGCCTTGAAAGGTTTCCCTTTAGGTTTTAGATGGACCCTCCCTTTGGCTTGAACCAAAAGGATTTCCTTTTCCAGGTCTTGTTTTCTAGATTCTTCTTCAACCCTAAGACTAGTAATCAAGTTCTCCATGGTAAGTTCCTTTGACTTGTGTCGCAGTATATTTTTATAGTATTTCCAATTAGGTGGTAATTTGTCAATAATCACGGCAACCTGAAATTGTTCATCAAGAGGTATCCCTTCGGACACGATCTCATGCATAATTTGTTGCAACTCATGTGATTGGGTAATTTTTGACTTATTGTCGACCATAGTGAACTTGGGATATCGGCTTACGGTAAAAATTTTAGAGCCTGCCTCTATCGTATCATACTTCCTCTGTAATACTTCCTAAATGGCTTTCGCAGTTTTGGACTGTAGATAGTAATCGTACAGTTCGTCTGCTAGACCGTTCAGAATGAAATTACGGTATTTGAAGTTAGCCTCAGTCCAATTCGAAATTGATTCTAAGGTTTTGTCATATTTGTTTGTAATCAGGTCAGGGTCTATCGCAGGTACAGGAACGGGAGGTTTAATAGGGCATTATTGTTCTAGAACATAGGCCACTTCCTTAAGTGTGAGATTAAAGAACATTTTGTTCTTCCATCTCTTGAAGTTTAGACCATTAAACTTAGAGGGTTTGTTGGAGTCAAACTTCAGCACTTCTGAGGTAAGAGCCATATTTCAGATAGTAGATACTCTTTAAAATTATAGAAATAATTTGTAAAGAAAACCTGTAATTAGCTTTCCCTTTCCTTTTAGTAATTCAGAACAGTAGCTACAGTACTTTGAGCTACTACAGTACTTCGATCTGCTACAGTACTTAAAACAGCAAGTTCGATACCGTAAATGTTAGGTCGAAGCAACAAAAAGATTCGATCTCAGGTAAATAACAACAGCAATAACAATTTCGAGCTTCACAACAGCAACCACGATTGATCTGAAAGAGTAAAAGGATGATTTGCGCTCGAGGCGTGGGTCGCACTCTCTTTAAAGAGTATATCAAGTACTCTCCCAGGATACAACGAGCGTATACGGTAGCTTCGCCGAAAGTCTACGTAAAAAACTAAATGAGTTTGCACCTCAAGTATGAACCATTTTTAGAGAGAGAAAGAGAGAAGACGATGAACAGTAGTTTTGTGTTGTGTTTTGTGTTCTGTATTGATAGTAGGAGGAAGGAAAATATTTATAGATGTAAACACAATGGTTATCATTACGTCTCACGTCCATAACGTTCTTTGAATGCATGCGTTCCTCCCTGAAGATCAGGTCTTCTAAAGGAATAGCCATTTGAAGAATGAAGTAGATAAAAGACCCACTTTAAATGATAAACAAAGGCCTCAAGCCTATGCCCAAACTTAAGCCCAAGTCCAAGGTCAAATAAGTTTTTGAAATAACCCAGCATAAACAAATGGTGAGAACGTGTACAAGGCAGCGTTTAGTATATAGGTTGCTACTATAATCAAGAAAAAACTATGAAAAAACCCTAACTACAAACCTTCCAGAATTATTGATGATATGCAAATAGATCACAATATTGATGAAACATGCAATCTTGCTTGGCGTGCAAAAGAAAAAGCCCACGCAGAGGTATCATCACTTTATATGTCATTTGTTTCCCCATACAATTCATTTTCACAACAATGATTATCATTTAATCGCATGTCATTTTGTCGAATCACTGTGTTATTTGTACTTTAATGTTTATTATTTGTCTGCTTCACAATTTCATTTGATCTACGTAATTATTTCAAATGCGAGGCAACTTTGAGCACGTATACCAACTACTTATGAGCTACTTTGCGGAAGTGAGGTTGGTTGACCCGGATTTGGCATTTAACATACAAACTATGAGTTGCAAGGATAAGAGATTCACAAGGTATTTTTGGTGTTTTGGTCCTCCAAAAAATTTTTATAAACTATTGAGACCTGTTGTCGTGATTGACAAAACTTTTTCAAAAGGGAGATTTTGTGGGACTCTACTAACAGCCATCGCCATTGACCCAAGCAATCATATTTTTCCACTTGCATTTTCGATAACAGACTCGGAGACCACCAAATGTTGGACATACTTCCAGAAGATGTTTGGGACTAATTTCCATGGTAATGATACTAGATTCATCATCATCTATGACAAGAACGCTAGAATTATTGATGTTGTACCCAAGGTGTTTCCATTTTCAATCCATACGTTTTGTGCCTTCCAGATATCGAACAATATTAAAATTACCCTCGAAAGGATGAGGATCGCATTTAGGATGGCAGCAGAGGCCTAATCAGCATTGATTTTGATAAACACATGAATGCAATCTGAAATACAGATTTAGTGAGTCTCCAATACATACTAGGTATTCCCAAGGAAATATGGTTTAATTAATACATTCCAATGAGTGGGTACGTTGTTATTCTCTATTGATCATCTTTTCATTTGCTATTTCAGGAATAGTCATCAATACACCATTTGCGTACTTATTTGTCATTGTTTTTGCCATTATTTGTCATCAATTTGTTATTATTCCTTTTGTAGTTGTATGATTCCATTTGTCATCAGGTTATACATATTTGGCATTAGATTGCCATTGTTTGTTATTTGTTCAGATATGCAGTAGCTTACACAAATCTTGTCGAGAGTTGGAATAATGTTATTTTAAAAGTGAAAGATCTCCCTATCCATGTGTTTATTAAGGAATTGCGTAGAATCTGTTCGGAAATATCCTACATGTATAGGGAGGAAGCTGAGAAGAGTCGAGCTCGCTTAACGTCATGGG
Organism: Kingdonia uniflora; assembly: GCA_014058105.1. Classification (NCBI taxonomy): domain Eukaryota; kingdom Viridiplantae; phylum Streptophyta; class Magnoliopsida; order Ranunculales; family Circaeasteraceae; genus Kingdonia; species Kingdonia uniflora. The sequence goes on from JACGCM010000622.1 coordinate 4,414,254, forward strand.
CTACGAATCACTGTGATAGCAGATAGTTTGGGCAGATTTACTAACCTGCAGGTTTCATACATCACGTCACCATTTTCAGATGACTAGTTATGGCAAAACCGATTCTGTAAATATTGAAGATGGTACTTGTTAATGTCGTTGGTAGCAAATGATGGGTATACCTTATAAACACAGAGTACGCGCTCTCAGTTTTGCTAATGTTGATCCAACTATACGTGTCTCTGTGTACTTCACAAATGATACATACAAGGTTGTTTATAAACCGATATGGATTCCTATAAGAGGAATTGAGCAGTAGAAAATTTAAAAAATTGGTCCATGTGTTCGTGCTCCTATTCCAATAGTTCGGGCCGGTCATCCTCGCACACAAAGGAAGAGAAGGGAAGAAATGGCTGGTATTGTCACCAAACTAAGATTTTGCAGTAGGTGTCAAAAAAATGGACACAATCATCATTCTTGTAAGCTTCTACCAATTCCATCCGACAACAATACGCGTCCGACAATGGCACTATATTTTACGATGAGCACTGAGCCACCTGTCATCCCAGATGAATATGTTACAATCAGTTTGCACTGATGATTTTGGGTATTCTATGTATCATTTGCTTGTATGATCTTTATTGTCAGTGTTGTTAAAATCATCATTTAACTAAATATAACTGTCATTTGTTTAAAAAGAATTTCTCTTTTATTTGTTATCATTATATCATTATTTGCTACTAAATTTCATTTATGTACAAAAAATTTCACATTTGTTTGTTTCTATGATATCATTGCTTGCTTCTGAACTATCATTTGTGCAAGAAGTATTTTATATTTATTGGTTTCCATAATATCATTGCTTTCCTCTGAACTGTCATTTGTTATCGAATAATTTCACATTTGTTGGTTTCTATTATATCATTATTTTCATCTAAACTGTCTTTTGTGTGCCAAGAATTTCTCAGTTGTCCGTTGAATTATTATTATCAGTTTTGCTAAGTTCATCATTAAACTTGTCCCCCCTTATATCATCATTATTTTCTTAGCGAACTGTAATTGTTTTGTTTGTTTGCTACATATCAAACGGAAACCACTATTTAACAGCAAAAAGAAAACGAAACAGCACAAAATAAAACAAAATAGATGTTCATTCATACAAAGGGAAAGAACTAGTTAACATAAAAAACTAACAACCTAAACACCTAATAAGCCATATAAAATGATCACAACTCCTGATCACGTTCCAAGCATTCCAGATCGTGCTCCAAAGCCTGGATCTTCTGCTCGAGATAGCTAATCTTTGAAGTCAACTCCTCTCACGGTTTCTTGTGCTCATCCCGTCCAACATTATAGCATAGAGCTGATCTTCTAAGAAGCGTATATGGAACTTGAACTCTTCAAAATGCTGATCCCTCTTTACTATTACTTGATACAGTTTATCCCAGATTACATCGAACGCTTATAATTTCTCCCTGAAGTCTTTGTTATGCTCTTTCAAAATTTGTGCCTTCTCACAAGAGACATCCTTCTCTATTAGACATAATCTATTCAATTTGTAGAGACGTTGGTCACGCTGATCTTCCTGCGTCCCTACTTACACAAATCAATCGTATAGAGTATTTGAAGAGACATGGCTCAATCGAGTAGAGTACGGCATTTTTCTTGAGAAGTTTAAAAGAGTTTAGGGTTAGGGTAGTTGAGGGGTTGAGAATAGTTAATTTGAGATTAAGGTTTTTATAAGGGAATTGAATGAATTGGGAAGGGACGTGTGTCAGGAATTACACGATGTTTAGGGTAAAAGTTATTATTACTTCGGCTCGGTGCGATCGTTTCTTAGTATACACGTAAGTCATATGAGTATTTAAACTGAGTTGTCTAATCAAGTATCATTACATGTCATATCGACTTGTCATATGTTAAAAAGAATTTTGGATTTGTTTGTATGTTATATATCATTTTTTCTTTGCTGAACTGTCATTGTTTAACGATAATTTATTATTTGTCTGTTCAAATGTTATCATCAGTTTTGTTAAGTGAAACATTTATCTACAATTGTTTATAGACTCTTTATCATTTGTTTGGTTCTCTTATATCATTTATTTTGGATGGAACTTTTTAGTAGTTTGTTACCCTCATATCATACAGAAATCACTATTTGAATGTAAAAAAGCGAAACGAAACAAAATAAATGTTATATATGGGAAATAATAATAATAACAGCAAAAAAAACTAAAAAAAAATAACACAAATGTTTACAACTCCTCACTTGGGGAATTGTGATCACGTTCCATAACCATGATCTTCTGCTCGAGACAACTAATTTTACGGGCCGACTTCTTCCATAGTTTCTTGTGCTTATCCCAATATAACTTTATAGCGCAGAGCTGATCCTCCAAGAGGCAGATATGGAACTTAAACTCTTCAAAATACTCTCTTTTCTTTTTTATAATTTTATCCAGTTCGTCCTCCATTTTATCGAGCTCTCCTAGTTTTTCCTTGAACTCTTCGTAATACTCTTTCAGCAATTGTGCCTTCTGAATGGAGATATCCTTCTCCATTAGGCCAATTTTATTCAACGTAAAGAGATGATCGTTAGCCTGACCTTCTTCAATTCCTGCTGCCTCAAGCCAATCTTGAGGGGAGCTAGAAGAAGCACTGCTAAATCGAGTGGAGTGGGAGTGCGACATTTCTTCCCCAATTGTAAAGAGTTGAGGGTTTGAATAGTTGAAGCTTGAGAATATATAGTTAAAAATCTTTAGTTTAGGGTTTTATATATTTGGCAGAATTGGGACTTTAAATCACGCGTGGCAGGGATTAGGGCTTAGTGTTTAGAGTGGCGGGAATCACATGGATGTCTTGGATAGATAGCTTATTTTAAATGTAATAAAAGTTTACTTTAAGATAAGTTGTCTAATCAAGTAATAAAGATAGACTTGTCACATCGACTGTATAGGAAAGAAGCTTTTGGAATTTAAGCGGCTTATTTGTCATTTGGTCTTATAAAGAGTATCATTTTAGTACAGTTAATTATCAACGTATATTCAATGTCATCCTCCCATTAGTAGTTGTCATTTGTCTTTATATACAATGTCTTCTTACTAGTGTGACTTATCAAGCATTACATATATATTTCCCTATAGAGCTGGCAAAGTGACCCACGACCCGCCAACCCGATCCAACCCAACCTTGTTTCTGGCGGGTTTGGGTTTGGCCTTAAGGGGTTGCAGGCCATTTGACCCGAACCCACCTAACCTTTAATAAATGGATTGGCTTAGGGTTTAGCCTAAGTAGTTCGGGTTGACCCGTAACCTGCTAAAGTAATTTCGTATAATTTTAATTTTCTATATTGAAGCTACCCTTTAAGTCTTTAACCTTTAGGGTAGCAAGTAGAAATAAGTCTTTCAAGTTTTAAAGTTCAAACAACGCCTCTACACTTCTTCACTTGGTCTGGTCCACAGCCTCCACTCCTCCACATCTCCACTCTTACCACCACGAGGCTATAATCGTGTTCTCAAGTCGAACTACAGAACTAGTCGTTGTACTCAGTCAAAATAGTTGTTGAAGATCCGCCAAGTTTGCCCACCTCCTTCAGAATAGAAAACTGTCTTTCAAACTTTGTAAACCATGCCTGTATATGCTATAAATACAGACAGGTGATGAGAGATAAGCCGGAAGAGAAATCTACCCACAATTGCTCTAAGTATCATTATGTTCCTTACTCACAGCTCAAGATTATAACAATTAACATATTATTGGATTTTCTCCCAAAGCCCTCTACAAGGTCGTGGTTTTACTCAGGTTAGTGCGAGCTTTCCATGTAAAATTCAGTGTCATAGCTTACTATTTGAATTTCCTTCCATAAAAGTATTGGCGAACATTTTCCTTCCTGAAAATACGCCATTACAATTGGCGCCGTCTGTGGGAATCCACTCCTCTTTAGCAAACTGAGACCTCAAAAACCTAATGACCAACATGAATCTCTGAAGCACCTCTACTCTAAGAAATCAGAAGATCAATCCAGCACCAGAGATTGTCGATTTGCACGGTGCTATGATCGAGTTACAAAAGCAGATGGAATGTGAACGGATCCAGAGGATAGAAGACCAAAAAATTCATGCTCAAGCTCTCCAAATCGAAAGGGATGCAATGAAGAAAGCTTTAGATCAGCAAAGCCAGACGCATCTGAAAGAGATGGAGAATTTGCGCAAAGCATACATGTCACCACCCCCAGCTCACAGTAACCACCGTTCAAGAGCAAGCCATAGAGAAGAACAACCTAGGGAAGATCGGACACGAGTCTCTCGGTCTAGATCAAGAAATACCGAAGGAGGTTCTCGACATTTTGGACTTACGTCCTCCTCATCTACCGGTGGAAGTCGTCATACTTGCCAATAATCTCCACCAGCATTAGCGAGACAGCCTCTGAGGGAGCGACTAGGACCTGAGGGACATGGTAATTTTGATCCCCAGGTATAAGTTGTACCAGCTCAACCACCGCAGTACATCACTCTGGATGACCTCAACACCCAGATTCGGGCCATTAATTCATAAGCCCCTGGTCGAATATCTGTATTGGACAGAATCGAAACAAATCCCATATCTGTGCATCTCGAAGCCATGGTCATTCCAGATAATTTCCATATGCCGAAGTTCATCCAGTATGCCGGTCTCACCGACCCTCTGACCTACGTCTGACATTTTAAAGCTGCAGTAGGATTGTACTCGAAGCTCAATCACATGCTCTGCAGGCTGTTCAACATGAGTCTGAAAGAAGAACCCCTCAGGTGGTTTCATACTTTACCTGAGGGTTCTATCACCACATTCTCTCAGTTGCAGCGCCTCTTCGAGTCTAACTACGCTCATGCCATAGAGCAAGAAATTACCGTGGATTCCCTTTTCTTCTTCGAGCAAGGAGAAAAGGAGTCCCTAGCCAGCTTCTACAAACGCTTCTTATAAGAAGTGCAAAAAATTGGCAATTCCAATCTGAAAATTGTCGTTCCTACATTCACTTCAGCATTACACATCTACTCCAAAGTTCGAGAAGAGTTTACCCTTCATAAACCTCGAACAGTACCAGAAATGATAGATGTAGTTAATAACTATATCGAACTCGAGAGGTCGAAGAAAGATAAGATGAAAAGCTCTGTCGTGATCCATTCTTCTGATTTGACACCATCTCAACCAAAGAAGACAGCCACGATAGGAGAAAAACCTCGTGGAAAGAACAACGACAATAATAGGAGGAGAGAAGGAAAGATAGACAGACCAGTTCCAACTTTACCTCCTATGGCAACAACTCTTTCAGATATCCTCACAACGATAAATGGTGATGTACTTTATCGAGAAGCTCAGGCGATCCCCGATAAGCCAGGACAACATTTCTATCAGTACCATAATGTGCACAGCCACGAAACTGATAACTATTATTCACTCATTCGCATCATCAATCGTATTATATAAGAAGGACGACTTCAGAATTATGTAGTTGATATCTAAAAATTTCTCAACGAAGAAGCTGTAAAGAACAATCTTGACCAAGTCGACAGACAAGGCCAAACTCGACATCTCTATATGATCAAGATAACAAAGGGGAAGAAAAGAAAGCAAGATGACCAAATTATGTCCTGTTGTAAAATGACCTCATCAGATAAATTAGCAAAACTCCTTCCAAGTTTCAGCAAATCGAAACATCCGTTCTCCATCTCCTTCGTTGATTGTGACACTAGCCACATTACATATCCCCACAATGATCCAATTGTAATAATGCTCAAGAAAGGACAAGATTATCTTCACACGCTCCTTGTCGATACCGGAAGCGCCACCGACGTCATGTTCCAAAGGGCATTACAAGTACTGATTCTGACAGATTCTGTAAAAACTTCAAGAACAACAATCTCAGGCTTCAATGGTTCGAAAGAGTCTGCAACCGTCAAAATCACCTTGCCAGTACAAGCAGGATCGGAAATGACATTCGTCAAGTTCTTGGTAATCGACGCTGAATCAAAGTACCTCGGTATTCTGGAGTGAAGTTGGCTGCACTCAATAAAAGCAGTCCCCTCAACTTACCATCTTTCTCTCTGCTTCTCAACTGACCATGGTATCTACGAGATCAAAGGCAGCCAAGCAGACGCACGAATGTGCAAGAACACCACGGTTAATTCTCACGTAGACAAGTTACTCAAAGCATAGCAGTTACAGCTAGAGTTATCCCCCACCTTCGATCAGCATGATACTGAGATCGTCGACCACATTGAAATTGATGGCCCCAACCATCATACATTCATCGGCTCCAAATTATCAATCGACGAGAAAGAGACAATGATTCAGCTCCTCAAAAAGAACGTCGATATCTTCGCATGGTCGTTTCAAGAAATGCCTTGAATCGACCCATCCATCGCATGCCACAAGCTTAACCTCCTACCTGATATTAAAGCAATCGTACAAAAATGCCGCACCCTTGCTCCTCGACTTCGTGAAGCCGTCAATGAAAATATTGACAAACTCCATCGGATTGGGCTCATTCGGAAAGCCAAATATCCAAAATGGGTTTCTAATATTGTGGCAGTTCCGAAGAAAAATGGGAAAATCAGAGTCTGTGTCGATTTCACAGAACCAAACAAGTTTACACCAAAGGATAAATTTCCTCTCCCATTGATACCGCAACTCTTCGACTCAATTGCAGGCCACGAGCTTCTTTCTATGATGGATGCAGCCTCAGGTTACAACCAAGTTCCTCTCACAGTAGAAGATCAAGAAAAAACTACTTTCATCACCGAACGAGGCCTGTACTGCTATACAGTCATGCCTTTTGGGTTGAAAAATGCCAGAGCAACCTACCAAAGACTTGTTACTCAAATGTACAAAGACCATTTGGGAAAAATCATGGAGGTCTACATCGACGACATGATCTGTAAAAGCTTAAAGCACGAAGATCATTTCAATAACCTCCAAACCATCATCGACATCCTTCAAACATACCAAATGAAACTCAACCCACAAAAATGCCAGTTTGGAGTCGCATCCGGCAAATTTCTGGGACAATTGGTTAGCAAAAGGGGTATCAAAATAGATCCCACACAGATCAAAGCTCTCATGGTAATGCCGTCACCACGAGCAAAAAAAGATGTTCAAAAGTTTGCTGGAAAAATCGCCGCCCTTCACAGATTCATCTCGAAGTCCTCTGATCAATGCAAACTTCTGTATCTCCTTCTTCGTGGTAATCCCACCTCACATTAAAAAAAAAAGCCAAACGAAATCACTTGGACCCCAGATTGTAAACTAGCCTTTCAAGATCATAAACGATACTTGGGATGCCCTCCAATCATGAGCACTCCAGTTGATGGCAAAATACTTACAATGTATCTATCCACAACGGATGAATCTATCAGTTTCGTCCTCATTCGAAAGACAATAGCGTCGAGAAACCAATTTACTTCATCAGCAAAACTTTCATGCCAGCTGAACGAAATTATACATCAATAGAAAAACAACTCCTCGCATTGGTCTACAGTTCACAGAAACTACGTCCTTACTTCCAAGATCACCCTATCAAATTAATCACAAAATACCCTCTGAAGCATGTCCTATCAAAAAAAGAAAAATCTCAACGAGTTCAGCAATGGTCCATTTTCCTCAGAGAGTACGACATATCCTTCGAACCCCAAATTTCTTATAAAGGACAGGCAGTCGCTGACTTTTTAGCAGACTTTCCTGTCGAAGACCCCGAATGGGAAGAACTAGTAGAAGCACTTACAGACGACGCAATTGCAGAACCAGATGCCTGGTCATGAAGGATAGGATGGTGACTCTTCACAGATGCATCACCAGGACCACGAGGATCTGGGATTGGAATAGTCCTCGTTACACCATCAAATCATTGAATCGATAAAGCAATTAAACTCAAGTTTCATACCAACAATAACGAAGCCGAATACGAAGCTATCCATCATGGATTAGACCTTGCAATCATACTTGGGGCGAAAGACATAGTGGTTTACATTGACTCTCTCCTTGTCGCCAATAATTACAATAAAACCTTTAAAACCTCAGGAAAAATGGTTGATTACGCAGCTCTAATCGAAGAAAAGATGCTCAAATTCCAAACCTCATCAATCTCATATCTCCCTTGAGCAGAAAACAGACATGCAGACGCTTTGGCATACATCGATGCCATGCTCGAAGACAGCGAAAGCAGACAGCTCGACATCCAAGTTCTTGAACACTCGAGCCTAGACTTTCTGGCTACTATGCAAATCACAGTTACTGAAGACGAAGACAAAGATGATTGGATAAAACCCTTTCACGAATATCTCAATTCCAACATTCTCCCAAGCAACAAAGAAGAAGCTCGATCACTCCTCGCCAAATGTACACGGTTCACAGTTCAGGATAAATTATTATACCGAATTACAGGAGGCAGAGCTCTCATAGAATGCATTTCACAAAAAGAAGCCAACATCAAGATCAAAGAACTACACGAAGGGATATGCGGTGCAGACATATCTAGTCGTTCTTTAGCACAGCGAGCATTTACTCAAGGACAATATTAGCCGAAGATGCAACAAGACTGTGAAAATTTCGTCCGCAAGTGCTACAAATGCCAAATACATGCACATGTCATCAAAAGACCTGCACACGACTTACATATCAGCAATGTTCTCTGGCCATTCAAAAGATGGGGCATCAACATAATTGGTCATTTCCACCCAGCATCAGGAAATCGAAAGTTCTTCCTCGTTGCAACAAACTATTTTACCAAGTGGGTCGAAGCAATTCCACTTTGCCACACCGACGATAATGCAGTTATCAAGTTCCTTTGGGAACACATCATTACAAGGTTCAGTTGTCCACAAATGATACGATCAGACAACGGCAAATAGTTCATCAGCAATAAGGTTCTGTTGTTCTACCAGAAGTACAAAATATAGCTCTCTACATTGACACCTTACTACCCGAAAGGAAACGGTCAAGCAGAAGCCATTAATAAAAGCATCAAATCCGAATTGCGTAAACGATTAGACGAGAAAAAAGGAAGGTGGGTCAGCGAATTACTCAATGTCCTCTGGACTTACAAAACTACTTCACGAACCTCTACTGGCTGTACTCCCTTTATGATGGCCTTTGGCACTAAAACAGTCATACCCTCTGACCACGACCTACCACGCAGTCGGAAGAAGGTTACAGATGAAGAGAACGAGTTAGGATTACTTTACAACCTTAATTGGATCGAGGAAACTCGAGATCAAGCAATCCTAAACTTGGGGCGATACCACGATACACTCAGAAAGGCGTTCAACAAAAAGGATCACAAACGACAATTTGACATAGACGATCTTGTCCTTCGTCGAATACAAGATAGTACCTGACCCAAGAATTGGAGAAAATTATCCAAAAACTGGGAAGGGCCTTACATCATCAGCGACAAAATGGACACTAGAACTTACTGGCTGATGACAGAGGATGAAATTCAGCGCGAATACCCCTGGAATACAGCACGGCTCAAATTGTTCTATCGATAATTAATGTACCACTTCAACTGCAATTAATAAAGACTCATTATTTACATCTTTCTCTACAGTCACGTCTTACAGACACATGTTCTCATTCTTTACTATCACGCAGTATCAATCCATACTTTTTAACTATGCATCAGAACTACGGCTATTCATTCGACAAATGCTTTCCAATTACAGGATAACCATTTGCCCTCGATACTACAAACCAACATTCTTATGATTGGTTCTTTCAAATCCAGGTATCTGATTGAGGAACAACACCTGGTGTTCATTTAGCATCGACCACACTTTAATAAGTATGAGTCTGAGCTAAACTTCTTCTATAAGATAACAGATTTCCAATTTCAGGAAATACCATTTCCTTACATTTCTATTGATCAAAAAATTAACTTGTTTGGTTCATATCTAAATTCAGGTATCCCATTGAGGAGCAACACCTGGTGTTCATTTAAGATTGACCATACTTTCCAAGTGTGACTTCGAGCTATACTCGTTCTATAAGACAAAGGATTTCCAATTACATGAAATACCATTTACCTACATCGTTATCGACCACAACATTAAATCGTTTCATTCACGTTTAAACCTAGGTATCCGATAAAGGAATAAAACTTGGTACTCGTTCCTATTTGCCATAAAGGCTACCTTTTCACTAAAATAGTTTTGATATTTGCTACACTATCAAACACACAAATTTCTAATCGATACATATACTAGCAATTTTTATAAAAACTACTTACTTCAATAGAAATTCTACTGCTACTCAAAATATATCGGCCCCACTGGCCATTTTTACAAACATTATCAAACTCAAAACAATAAATTGTCTTAGCCCTACTGGCCATTTGTTACAACTTCTACTTACATGCAAAGAGAACTTACTCCACTGGAAGATCGGCAACACTTTCTTCGCCTACAACATTGTCTGGCACCAACTCATTAAACAACACCTCGGTGTCGACACCAACAGGAATGGTAAACACTGGCTCTTCGACCACCTCATGCTCCCCTTCGACATTAGGCGAATCTATAGCTGATTCATCCTCTGAATCCACGAACGGTAACATATTCTCCTTCACGATATTCTTATAAAATTCTTTCCACGAATGCACATCCTCGTAGTCTTCATCTAACTTCTTCCTCAGGTTTACAAACTTTACAAGATACTCTTGCCGAAGATTCTCCATGGCAATTTTGCGCTCCTCCAATGCCGTTTCCCTAGCCGCCTCAGAATCTCCCTTCAGTTTCACAATCTCCTCATCTTTCTCCTTCCTCACCTCAGCTACTGCAGCCTTCTTCAACTTATCAGCTTCCAACTTGTACCTGCTGAGCGTTAAATTAAGTTTTTCTTTCTCCTTGATCAGTCTCACCTTCTCCTCCGTTAAGTCCTTTTCAATGATCTGATACCCCTTCAACTGATTCGCGATGTCCCCAGCACTGAGAATGCGCGGCCTCGCCTCTGAAATGATTTCCTTAATCTGCAACAGTTTCATAACAGAAGTATTCATATTGGGAACTAATTTAATTAACCTCGATAAACAAGATAAATTCCTCACCGTCATCAAACTCGATTGCCAGTCGCCGAAGAAACTCATTAAAATTTCCAAATTGACCATACAGTCCTCCAGACGATCTCCCAGCAAAGCTAAACCTACAACAACCGAATCCAAATTCTTCATGACCTCTACTTCAGATTGCACCACATACTTCGGGTCGGAGTCATCCGCACCCTTCTTCTTCGAGACATAAACAAGTTTCTTTATGATACTACTTCCCGACCCTAGAGGAGGCTTACCCACAGAATTTTAAGTTACCACCTTTTGTCCCTCTGCAGTGCCACTCTTTCGAGAAGGCTGCTTTGGGTCTTGTAAATCAACCACTGCGTTACTAGGCGCAGCCCTCATCTTCGACCCCTTCCTCGAAGGAACATTGCACAAGCTTCTATCTCACTATTTGCATCAGTCGTATACCCAGCCAACGACTGATTCTCCAATGGAAAACTCACATCAAAATTCCTCTTATTCTGCGCAGACATCTTTCCGTCGATAGTCGAAACTACTACTCTTGTTGTTCTCGACCTCTTTACACCAGCCTCTTCAAGCAAAACACCCAAATCCTCTTAGTCAGCCACCAACTCGTCGATCCTCCCAGTATATCCCTTCCTGAGGTTGTATAACTGTTCTTTAATCCTCGAGTTCCTATCAACTTCTTTCAAAGCTAAAACGCAGAAAATGAGAATGTCACATAAACAGTTAACCATATTCATAAAATATAAATTTCGACAACTGTTTACCTAGATGAAAGGCTTTCCTTTTCAAAGGCTCCCCAGGATCATTAACATCGAACTCATAGTTCCCTATTACTAAAAGCCATTCATCACAATACTTCTCACCGGTCGAAACCATGTCATAGAACAGAGGTCTCTTCAAGAACAATGCTAGATATCGATAACCTACTCTAGCCGAAATCAGTTTTAGAGTATAGTATACGCAAATATCATCGACTATTATCAGAGCCTCTCCTCTCTTTTTTAGTTGGCCATTTAGAGCCCCACATACTCGAAACAAGTCATATACATTCGGGTTGAATTGCCCAGGAGCCACATAAAAAAAATTAATAACTTCTTTTGATCAGCCCGAAGAGGCAACTTCAAACCCTTCCTTATCTGTTCTTGATGCACCAAAATCCCACCTAGAGGAACATTTTTGTCATTTATCTCATATGCGTACTCCTCCAGCCTCACATCCATGGAAATATCACCCACATCACCCTGACCATCGCCATCACCTTCTCGACCACTAGACTGGGGCGAGTGATCAATATCAGTATCGGTACCTTCATCATCAGACACTTCAACATGTCCAGGTTCAGTACTTGCCGGCCCGAAATTACCACTTCCCCCCACACGATATTCCATACCTAACCTCTGCACACACGTGGTTACACCCACTTGCAAAGGATTAATGTGAACAGGATTTTTGATTATTGCTTTGTCAGCATTGAAAATTGGTTCCGCCATTTTTTATGAATTTGAAAATCAGATTCCTGTTTTTTAACAAATCATCTTATAAACATGATACATATCACCTACGTTCTATTAATTTGTTTATCAAATTCATTATATTATTTCAAATTCAATATCGAATAACCTTCTCAGTTTATTATTGTCAAGAAATTCTCCAACACTTTCTTTCTTACTTACTATTGACATATCTCAGATGATCATTTCAGTGTAAGTTATTAGTTCACTTCGTTATCGATTACTAATTATTTTTCATTTACAGTGGTACTTCTTCTCGGAGAAAATACAAACAGTTACGATTTTCCCGCCAAAATCGATAACCACCTAACCGTTCAATTTCAAATTTCTGACTCAAACACGGAAATTACGGCCATATCACCCATATTCCGCCCCACTTGCCGAACTTCACATACATCACCAAACATAACAATCGCGCCATAACGGCAGCAATGTACCAAATCACACTCCGTCTTCTACGCATCCATCTCCCAACAACCTCTCCACCATAGTTCCTCCATTATCAATATTTTTTTAAGCAATGTTAACAGCTATTTCAAACACTTTATTTCCTTAACAATTCATTCAGTTTACTTTCCATATTATCAAACATTTACACTAGTCTACAATACGTTTTAAACTGTTCAACATCAATCAAAAAGCACGAAGGAATTTACTTACCGTGTAACCTCGCTGCTTCTACGTTCCTCGCCTTAGCAAGTTTGGCCCTTTCGATCAACAAACTTATCTCCTCCCTCCCAATTGTAGACAGAGAGTCAATCAGCGATTGGACAGTTCGTAGAAATGAAGAAATTTTTGTAGAAGTTTTGAAATGCGAACAGTTGGCCATTGCAGATCAACTTATAGACCCCACGTGGTGGTTACGTGTAACTACCTCTGACTGTTCAGGATCTCGATCTTTTCATTTCAACCTACCCTTCTCGATTTCCTTAAAATATCTCCTTCACGACAAAAGTAAAATTTTACTCACTCGTTCTAATTCTACCAAACTGTCCAACAATTCGTCTGGAACATTGATCATCGACAATGACACCCATATTTTAGTACACAATAATTCCACATCTATTTCTTTATACTTAAATATATCAAGTATAGGTTTACACATCGTCATCCTATTTTGACACACTTTATTTGCAACTCACTTTATAAGCACCTGCCCCTACATTTTAGCAAAGAAAATACATTCGACTACATATAATTCGACAAGAAAGAAAATTCTTCTGTACCAAATAGCACAAAAACTTTCTCATTCATTCATTTGAGAACCACATTACATTCATTAATCCTAGAACTATTACAAGATTTCCTTTACAAAGTCCTTCCTTCCTTCACCAGTGCCTTCGCACGCTGAACAATCAGCACTTCCCGACCAAGATCATACACCATAGATTGAAGACTGCAATGAAAAAGAAAGTCCTTTCTCCAAAAGGAAGCATCAAATTCGGTCATCCCTTCGTAATTCGCCTCACATGGAGGCAACAACGGAGCACACAAATCTAAACAACCATAATAGCGCATCAACAATGCACGAAACATCTCTTTATTATGTCGGGAAACAACCTCTCGCCGGGTCTAACTCCTGGTTTTCGCTTCCCTGCCTATTTACACTTCCAACGTCCATATTTATAATCTCTACAACATTTAATGCTATATTAATTAACATTGGAATTTGAAATCCTAGTCACATCAGTCATTATGACAACCATACTGGGACCTGCAATTCAAACTATCTTATTCGAAAAGATACTTCTATCTATATACTTCGACTCCCAAAATACAATCAGAACAATAGATCTCGAACAATTTATTTGTATTCATATACTTTTCAAGTACATTTTACATTCGACATAAATCTCATTCGATATCAAACAGTTACAGTTACATTTTATCTCAATTCATTACAAAGTTCGATTGCAGTTCTTCAAGCCTTTCATTCGTCAACCTCCAAAAAAGCTTATGGGAGCTCAAGAAGTTCTGGGAGCTCGAGAAGTTCTCTTAGCACCAGAATCAGGCATTTGATCAAAGAACGGCCCCCAAATTTTATCTGATGAAAGAGCCACGTTCTTCGAGCACCTGAATGAATCTCAAGTCACTGAACTTTGAAATCAGAAGATGCATTCTGATAACAACACTGATACTCGCTTGATACCTGCCTTGAGGACGAACTTCTTGACTGGAGAATACCACTATAGCACAATTTTCAGGACGACAAGATTCAATAGCAACGCCTTCGATAACAACATTACGGCCAAATCTATCACTATATAACAACCCATAAACAGAAATCTCTTTACTCTGATATCTCAAACCTCCCGAATTGCGTACCTTACTATCCATGATTCACACTCAGGCTTCCTCCCTGAAATATCCCTCTCCCTATATTTATAGACCTGCATTTATCGCTGTATTGATTAAACTCGGGAACACCAAGTCCAGGTTCAATGTATCTGACATCAGAAATTACAAAGGCCACCATTCTTCAAAACTTCGATAACTTTTCATATTCTGCAGATTATTCTCGACAAAAATATAAGTGCTTCTGTCAAGAATGGGGAGATTGTATTAACATATTTCCCAGCATCGACAACTACAAGCCTGAAAATGTTAGTCAAAGATCCATTTCAGACGATATATAGACAGCTGATTATAATAGCATATTTCCCAACATCGACAACAACAAGCCGGAATATGTTAGTCAAGATCCATTACAGACGATGTACAGACAGTGAACACTGATCTCGAACAAAGACTCGACAACTGAGGCTACAATCGAGTTCTCAAGTCGAACTACAGAACTAATCGTTGCACTCAGTTAAAATAGTTGTTGAAGATTTTCCAAGTTCGCCCACCTCCTTCGGAATAGAAAATCGTCTTTCAAACTTTGTAAACCCTGCTTGTATATGCTATAAATACAGACAGGGGATGAGAGACAAGCCGGAAGAGAAATCTACCCACAATTACTCTAAGTATCATTATGTTCCTTACTCACAGCTCAAGATTGTAACAATTAACATATTATTAGATTTTCTCCCAAAGACCTCTATGAGGTCGTGGTTTTACTCAGGTTGGTCTGAGCTTTCCACGTAAAATTTAGTGCCATAGCTTACTATTTGAATTTCCTTCCATAAAAGTATTGGCGAATATTCTCCTTTCGGAAAATACGCTATTACAGGTCTGGCGCCGGCATAGGGTTTATATTAAAAAAACATTGGGTCGTGGTGGTGATAATATTGTTGGGGTTGTTGTTGAGAATAGATATCTTGCATCACTTGTACTCAGCTACTTTTAAGCTCTTGGAAACATTGATTTGTCACATCGACTGTATAGGAAAGATGTTCCTGGAATTAAAGGGCCTAATTTGTTATTTGTTCTTACAAAGAGTATCTTTTTATTGCAGTTATTTGTCACTGTAAATTCAATGTCATCCTCCTATTAGTATTCGTCATTTCTTTATGAATTTATTATCATTTTACTATTGTAAATTATCAAGCATTACATACTCCCCTACCAATATGGATGTTTTGGATAGATAGCTTGTTGTAAACGTAATCAAAGTTAACTTTAAGCTAAGTTGTCAAAATTAAGTAATAAAGATAAGATTGACTTGTCACATCGACTGTAAAGGAAAGAATATGTTAAATTTAAAGCGGAGCATTTGGCATTTGTTGTGACCAACGGTATCATTAAAATAAATGTTAATTGTCACCATAAAAATATCGTGTAGTGATAAAGTGGTTCTCATTTCTTTATAAATAGCTTGTATTTTTCCTACTTTTAATTATCACCATCATAGAGTGTTAACTACATAGCATGCACACTTGCTTCCAGTTCTTTCCAATTCTCAAGCATTATATACTTCCCCACTAATGTTGCATTCCTTTGTTTGCTGGTGCGGTAAAAATTGTGATCTTCGTCTCTCATACACGAGCCTCAACCCTAACCGTCGGTTATGTCAATGCACTCATAATATTGGTAGGTGTGGTTTATGGGCGTGGGTAGATGAGGTAAAAAAGAGCGATTGTGGTCTCATTTGTAGAGTCTCAAAGCCCCCAAGTAGGAGATTCTACCATTGCCTACATTACCATTGTCAGTTCAAAACTAGGTTTTGAGAATCGAGGATAGCATACCCAACCAAGGGCCTAACCAAGTCTTCAAAGGAGGTAAGATTTATACCTTAGATCCTCGAACCACACGATCCCAACGAAAAGATTATTGATGAAAGTCATCTTCTGGAATGCACGCGGATTAGGAAAGCCCAAAACTATCTCTTATTTGAAGAAGAAAATTGGAATACTTAAACCCCAGATAATAGGCTTTGCTGAACCAAAGATTTTAATCAATGGATTTTACATTCTTGGATTTAGCTCAAGGACTATTTCTAACGAATCCATGGATATGAAGGGGAATATATGGAAACTATGGGTAGAGAATTCTCAAGAACCACAGGTGATTCAGGTAGATAAACAGTGTATTACGGTCGAATATATGGACTACTGCTTTTCTTTTATCCATGCAGACTGCCTACGAATAAATAGACTAGAGTTGTGGTCAAAGCTAACTAGATTCTCTTTGAATAATACTAAACCTTGGATCTGTATAGGGGATTACAATGTGATTCTCCGACTTTCTAAAAGAAAAGGTGGAAGACCTCCTTTGGGGAGTGTTATATCCAATTTTGCAAATTATCTCGATAGTGCCAACTTGACAGAGAGTAGTACTTTTGGTATGAACTTCACGTGGTGCAATGCCCAAAAAGGATATAATAGAATCTTCAGTCGCCTCGACAAATGTCTCCAAAATAAGCATTGGCTAGACTCGTTTCCTGGCTGGAAAATCAAAGTATTACCAAGAACTAAATCCGATCATTCTCATCTGTTGAGGGAATGCTTCCACATACCCAAACCTCACAATATTCCTTTTCGCTACATGCAAGCATGAAGCAGATATCCTGAATTTTATAAGGTTGGGGAGCGCAGCTGGAACAAACCTATATCGGCTAACCTCCTATTTACGATGATGCTTAAACTTTGAAGACTCAAGGCAGATATTAAAGAATGGAGGCTTATGGTTACCGTTCCCCAAATTATTAAAAATGACCTGGAAAGAGAACTTCTTCATCTGCAAATAGAGTTAGAATAAGGCAACACAAATGACGATATTGAGCATCAAATGTTTGGAAAAGCAATATTGCGTGCAAATAATGAAAAAGTGGAGGAGATTACGTGGAGACAGCGTTCCCGCATTAATGGCTTCAAACAGGTGAGAGAAATACAAAGTTCTTTCACTCTTCAACAGAGATTAGAATAGAGAAAGCATTTATTACTGAACTTTCCACTCCAGGGGGTTTGACTATTACGGACCAAGAAGATATTAGACAACATATAGTAGCATACTATAAGGAGAAATTCAATACCCACGACGCCCTTCATACCCCATCACTGCTTGCCAACATGATCCACAAAGTAAGAACCGATGAAAACATTCAGCTGACAGACTGTCCATCACAAGCAGAGATAAAAGAAGCTGCGTTTGACTTGGATGGCGATAGTTTTCCCAGACCGGATGGGTTCCCTGGATCTTTTTTCAAGACACACTAGAATATTCTTGAAGCCGACATCTACTCTGGCATCACATCCGTCTTCTCTTATGGTATGATTCCCAAACATTTCAACACTAACCTGATCATTTTGATTCCTAAAGTTAAAAATCCAATGAATATTTAAGAGTACCGACCCATATGTCTAAGTAATTTCATCTTCAAGATTATTACAAAGATTATAGCCACAAAATTATATCCTATTGCCTCCAGAATTGTTGCTCAAGACCAAAGTGCATTTATTCCGGACAGAAGTATCCAAAATAACATTTACATGGCCTCTGAGTTGGTAAATGAAATGGCAAAAAAAAGGAAGGGTGGAAGCATTGCACTCAAGCTAGAGATCTCACAAGCCTATGATACTCTGAGTTGGGAATTTCTAATTGCAGCTCTGGACTCGTTTGGATTTGGCCCTACATTCTGTCAGTGGATATCGACCATCGTCAGTAGTAGTATGATTTCGATTTCAGTAAATGGTAGCCCTTCAGGATATTTTACTATGAGCAGAGGTCTAAAATAAGGGGACCCCTTTTCCCCACTGCTATTTGCAATAGCTAAAGATATAGTGAGTATTCACCTTCACCATCTACTAGAACAACGGAAGATCATCCCCATGGTTACGATTAAAAATTATCAAGCCCCTACACACCTCTTATTCGCAGATGATATTCTAATCTTTGTAAATGGTATAACCAAATACCTGAAACACCTAAGAAAAGCTCATGCAAGATACCAGAAAGCGTCCAGACAAGAAATAAGCTTAGACAAAAGCAAGATTTTCCTCAGTAGTGTACCCCTAACTCGAAGACGAATTGTGTTGAACATTTCAAGGTTTTCTGAAGGTAAATTTCCTGAAACATACTTGGGAATTCCTCAAAGTCCAGGCAGAGTAACCACAAATACTATAAGACCTCTAGTGGAAAAGATTTGGAAAAGGGTCAATAGTTGGACAAGAAAACTCTTATCATTCCAGGGTAGAGTAATCCTAGCAAGGGCTGTTTTAAATAGTCTCCCCATATACAATATGGATATTTATAAATGGCCAAGATCGTTCCTAAAGGAAGGGGACTCTATCATACGTAACTTCATCTGGACTGGAGATCCATCCCGAAGAAAAAGAATCACAATTAAATGGGAGAAAGTATGCAAACCATTGAAGGAAGGGGGGATGGGTATCCGAAGCTTGAAAAAAGTGAATGATGTTATGTAATGCAAACTCCATTGGGCCTTCTGTGACAGGCAAGAGGACTGGTCTTAATTTATGCAAGCAAAGTTCGCAAATAAAGCAGGTGACGTCATCCAATAGCATAAGAAGTCTACAATTTGGCCAGGGATTAAACTAGTTGCTAGCATTAATTGACCATATATGGGATGGCTCTTAGGGAATGGGGCTAACATCAACTTCTGGAGGGACACTTGGGCCATGGAGATACCCCTGCGAGAATACATTGAGATGCCACAATCCCTGTGGAAAAGATGTACAGCTAGACTTAGTGACTTTATCAACCCCGATGGATGGGATATACCTTCAGATATAAGGATTCTATTGTTGGCTCTAGGGATCAATGTGATGGAAATACCTTGCAACCCACGAGAAGAAGATAAAAAAATTTGGAAGCCTGATAGATATGGGAAATTCACTGTTCAAAATGCTTATGTGACTATAAGAAAAAAAGCGAATACGGCATGGTGGTGGAGTATACGTAGAGGAGAAGCGTTCACCCAAGACTAGGGGGTTTTACATGGATACTGGTAAATCATATCCTACCTTTGGATGATATTGTTCAGAAAAAAGGGATCCAGATCACTTCCCGATGCTTTCTTTGCCGCTTGTAGGAGGAATCAGAAACACATTTTCTCTTGCAATGCCCTTCTGCTGCAAATATATGGTTATGGGCTACTAATACCTTCCTTTTGCCTTCTATATCTAGTACAGACACATGGAAAATCATTTTGGAAAAGAGCCGCTCAGCTAGCAGCTATATCAATGACCTTTGGATTACAACCATTTTCTCCATATGCCACACAATCTGGACAGCTAGGAACAGATTACAATTTGATGATATAACGACATCCGTGCTTAATATGAAGAGGGAGATTCTCAAACAAATTCAGTATACTGTTGAACTGTCTAAAGGAAAGATGAATAACAACATACAGGAACTGCAGACCATAAAAATTATTCAAGTTCAATGCAAGGCCAATAGATTTGCAGTTGTACAAAGCAGTTTTGGAGAACTGCCTATGTCGAATAAAGTGAAACTCTATTGTGATGGTTCTAGTATCAGAAATCTGGGTGCTGCGGGTATTGGTGTGGTGTTTCGGAACATTGAGGGAGCATTTCTGGGGGCATTGAGCAAGGGAATTGGCATCTTAACTAGTTTTGTAGCAAAAATACTTGTGATACTTACAGGTATTCAGAAAGTTGCTGAAAGAGGTTGGCATAATCTATGGGTGATCTCTGACTCTGAAATGGCAATTAGAGCATTCAAAATTGATAAGATTCCTTGGAAGTTTTAGAAACAATGGTGTTTACTCAAGAAGTACATTCGACAAATCCGATACAGCCACATATGGAGGGAATGCAATTTCTCCGTCAACCTTATGGATAGGAAAGGATCCGACAATGCTGAACCTTTTGAAGAAGAATATAGTGGATGCCCAACTTTCCAATTGAGACTTGAAGTTCCCTTCACTGAGTACTTTCGATTCCGATGATCAAGACTTTTCTGGGTTTTTCGGGTTTCTTTATTCGAATAAGAAATTATCCAGCTCGTATAAACTCTAAACTGAGTATTTTATTCGAATAGATTTCATTATATTCTAATAGATTTCTAACTGGGCATTTTATTCGAATAGAATTCTTTCTGCTCGAATAGATTTCTGACTGGGCCTTTTATTCGAATAGATTGGTATTCTATTCGAATACATCTTTATTCGAATATACTGTTAGTCTATTTAAACAAATGTGTGATACGTTCTCCATGCGAGTGTGAGGGTTGTATATTTCTCATAAATTTGATTGAGAATTAATAAATAATCTATTTTTTTGCAAAAAAAACTCTTAAGGAATAAATGTTTAAAGCTGCAATACAAATGATAAATTATGATAATCGAACTACGAATTCTACTGAACAGCAGCATTACAGAAGATAGGCAAATCAATGGTTCATGACCGGACAACCTCTCATCTATTAGATATAACATTTCCTCTAGTGATTCAACTATGTCAGCAATACGCTCAAGATTTGAATCTATGTTTGTAAGACTGGTAGAAATGTAATGATAAATATTGAATGGGAAATGATAAATGATAAATGATATATAGTAAATAGCAAAATTTTAATAATACCATGACATAAGATGGTAAATAACAAACATACTAAAATAAATGACAGACAGCTAATTGATGGATGACATATATTTCATTAAATGACAAAGACATTTAACTACACAGACACTACATTCAGCACCCGGGGATCATTTCCAATATTCCTTCATTTCTAATGGGTTTGGTTAAGATTATTGTGCTTGAATTCATTCTGACATTGGGAATTTAAAACTCAGCATTAAATATTGTTGTTCTGCAACTATTTCCTCTATAACTGTAGAGACCTATCCCTCGATCTCACCAAAAGTCGAGCTGTCGCAAGTTTGAATCACCTCCATCTCAGACTCACGCATTTTTAACATAACTTTTCCAGTCAACATTCCAACCTACCCCACAAACTGGCTAAGAACGTGGGTCAAATTTAAACTGAAAAACCTTATCCAGTCAAAGACACCTGTCTCTCACGAATTCGCCAGTTACTCAGTCAATCGCCACTAACCACATTGTTCAGAAATCGTGCTCCAGCACGATAAAGAGATACGGAGAAGGCTTGTATAAATGAAAAGTTCCAAAAGAGACATGAACCATAAAATTTACACAAGAGATCACTAATAAACTATCTGTCAAGATCCTCAAAAACATTCAAACTTCTTAGTTACAAAGTTCAAGTATTTCTATATCCAGAGATCACTTGTAATAAGATATCCACCTCAAGCAATAAATATACTTTTACAAAAATCCTTCACTCGAGGTCGTAGTTTTTTAACTATTCAGAGGTTTTCCACGCTAAAATCACCTGTGTCATTTCTTACTTTCCTTTAAAATATTGTCATAGTTTTATTGGTGTGATAGCGAATTCCAAGTCATTTGGAGCTTATGGAATTTGGCCATTACATTTAGCATCGTCTGTGGGAAAGATTGTATTTCCATGATATCCTAAGGCATTCTTTCACTACAATTTTCAATCATGGTTACCTCCAGTCGATCGGCAACAGGAATCCAACTCGATGTTTCAATGGAGCCGGGGCAACTCATAGAGTTTCGGGCTAATCTCAACCCCAAAACAGAGAAATATGCCGAGCTTGAACTTCAATTAACTAAGGATCGGGAGCTCAATAAGAAAGAGCTCAATACAAAACGACAAGCTCGTTTGACAGTACTCAAACGACATAAAGACCAGATAACAACAATATAGACTGCCCTAGAGGCTCTACAAAATACTCAGCAAGCTCCTCTAGCCATAGGTCATGATCCGTTGCTAGAGACCTCTCGTGTTTCTGCAAGGGAAAGATTGGGACCTCGAGGAGTCGTTAGTAAAGTAATTTCCAGGAATCTACAGTACGAACCACAGCCCTCCATACCTTTGGTGGGTGAAGTTCAGTCCGAAGACAGTCGGTGTCACCAAATTTCCGTCCGTTAGGAGGAAAAATAGCCACCTCAACATCAAGTTCCAGTACGAGATCGTCTGAGTGAAGGTACGGGAACTCATCATCCACAGCCTGCTTGTCCAGCGATTCAACCAACACGTCATTATGTCATAAAAGAGCATATGGACCAGCGAATTAAGGAGTTGATCGAAGCACAAGTTCTGGGTACTGCTGACGACATCACACAATTACAAAGAAGTCTGATTGCCAAAGAATTATTCGATATGGAGATACCGAAAGGTTTCCATACTCCAAAAATTCATAAATACAAAGGTACTGACCCGAAAGAGCACATTCAACAGTACCGCGATTTATTGGGGTTGCACTCTAACCTCAACCACATCCTCTGCCATCTATTCGCCACAAGTCTGCAGGAGGAACTACTTCGATGGTTCCACTCTCTCCCTGAAGACTCCATATATATATTTGATCAGCTACAGAAACAGTTCATCAAAACATACTCACAATATGGACAGAGATGAGAATTTGTATTCTCTTATCTGTCTCAAACAGTCACACAGAGAGAAGCTCGAGGCTTTTGCAAAAAAAAATTTAGAGCTCGCGCATAAAGTAAATAACCTCGATCAGAAAACAACTATTACAGCTTTTACTAATGCACTCCAGCTCGAATCCAAGGTCAAAGAACACCTCTTCCGAAACAAACCTGCAACCTTGGAGGATATGATCACCAAGGTCAATAGTTATGTTGACCTGGAAAGAATAATGTATGAATGACAAAAATCTACTAAATCCGTCCTCTCTACCAAAGGTCCATCTATAAATCAAAGTACTTAACCAAAGGTGGAACACGGATATCAGAAACGCACCAAGGGCAATACTGGCAACCCTTGGAAACACGGTCCGCCGAACAAACCCATCCTTCCAAAGATGAACGTCCGAATCTCCAAATATTTTCTGCTGTTTCTAAAGGATAAGCTCTACCGCGTCTCTCAACCACTGGAACCAATCGACAATCGACCATATTGCCTGTATCATAAGGTAAACCATCATTTTACTGACAATTGTTGTGCTCTATAGAGGTTGCTCGAGTACATTTTTAAAGAGGGATGGATGGTCCAATATAATGCCAACTTGGAATCATACAATGATGGCATATATAAGAAGCAGCTTGAGGTTATTTAGGTCAATGAGCAAGCTGAAGATAAACATCTTTAACATATGCACCACAGCAACATGATCGAAATAAATCAGATCACCAATTCAAATAGATCCAAGCGCAGGAGACTATCAGAATGATGTGATCTCACACCTCAAGATAAATAAGCCAAGCTTTTCCCTGAGTCGAGCAATCGCCAGATTGAGATTTCCGTCGAAGATTGCGATACTAGCCATGTCAAATTTCTACATCATGATTCGTTAGTAATAATGCTCAAAATGAAGAAGTTTGTCATGCACACAATGATGATCGATATTGGAAGCGGTATTGAGATTCTATTTTAGAGCATTATCAACCAAATGGGTTTGGCCGACCAAGTTATTCAGAGCGACACCGATATTAGTGGGTTTAATGATTCTAGAGAAGAGCGAGTAGGCAAGATCATCTTACCTATCACAGCAGGACCTGCCACCATCGATGTCGCCTTCTATATCATAAATGTTAAATCTCGTTATCTCGGGATTACGGGCCGCCACTGGATTCACAACATGGAAGCAATCGCTTCCACCTATCATCAGGCACTCTGATTCAAATACGACAATGGTATTTATGAGATCAGAGGTAGTCATAAGCTCTCTTGATCTTGTGAAAATACCGTCTCTGCTCTCCTAGATACTTCTGACAGATTTGTTGCATAGCAATTACAGGAAGCTAATCACCTTAACGATCAATCTTTAATGGAGGAACCCACAAAATATATCAACATTGATGGACCAAGTAGAGATACTTTCATTGGTACTAAGCTAGCTCGGCATGAAAAAGATGCTCTCATTCAGTTCTTGCAACTAAATAGAGACATTTTTGTAGGGTCTTTCGAAGAGATGCCTGGGGTCGATCCGGCCAAGACATGTCACAAATTGGCCATTAATATCAATGCCATAGCGGTCAAACAGAAATAGCGACGACTGTCACCTCATCTTTGAGATGAAGTTAACACCGAGATTGAGAAATTAATCAAAGTGAGACTTATTCTAAAAGCTAAATATCTAGACTGGATATCTAACATTGCCGTTATCCCAAAGAAGAACTAAAAATTCTGAGTTTGCATAGATTTCACTGATCTGAACAAAAATACTCCAAAGGACAGTTTCCCTCTTCCAAATATTCATCAAATCCTCGATTATACTGCAGGCCATGACCTTCTATCTATGATGGACATTGCTTCAGGGTACAATCAAATTCTACTTTTGGAAGAAGATCAAGAAAAGATAATTTTCATCACTGAAAGAGATCTTTATTGTTAGAAAGTCATGCCCTTCGGACTCAAAAATGCAGGTGCCACATATAAATGGTTGATGACTACCATGTTCAAAGTACATCTAGAGAAAGTCGTTGAAGTCTACATCGACGATCTCTTGTGTAAGAGCGTACAGTCAGACAATCACATTTCAGATTTTAACACTATATTCAACATTCTTCGATCTTACAGGATGCGTCTCAACCCTGATAAGTGTCAATTCGAGGTATATTTTGGTCGATTTCTAGGCCACCTTATCAGTAAGAAGGGGATTGAGGCTTATTCATATCACATTTGGGCTCTCCTCAACATGCTCTCTCCAAAAATAACAAAAGACGTTCAGAAACTTACTGACAAGATTGCCGCTATCAACCATTTAGTTTCTAAATCTTCATACCGCTGTCGTTGGCTATTCCTATTACTCTGTGGTTGTACCAAACGAGGAAAAGTTCAGCCAAATATAGAGGTCACATGGACACCATAATGTGAAGCAGCTTTTTTGGATCTCAAAACCTATTTTGCGAGGTCTCCCATAATGAGCACCCCAATAGATGATGAGGAACTGATTATCTACCTAGCTGTCACAGATACTTCCATTAACTCAGTTCTTATTTTCCATGAAGGAAAAATTGAGAAACCAGTCAACTTCATTAGCAAAACCCTCACTCCAACAAAAATGAGGTACTCTAAAATTGAGAAACTTCTTCTCACTCTAGTTTGCACTTTCAAAAAACTCAAGCACTACTTCTAAGCTCATTCAGTCAAAGTCATGACGAACTACCCACTTCAGGAAGTTCTATTCAAGAAAGAAAAATCAAGGAGAGTGCAACAGTGGTAAGTCAGTTTGGGAGAATATGATATCAAGTTCGAACAACGTCATTCTGAAAAGGGTTAGGCCATTGCCAATTTTCTCGTGAATTTTTTAGTGGAAGAACCCGAGTGGGAGGAGCACGACCCTGACCTTACAGAAGAAACTCCCAAAGATCCAACCTCCAAACCATTTGACAAATGAGCTAAATGTATTACAATAAAAAGGTGGAGACTTCTTACAGAAGAATCAGCAGGACCCGCAGGGTCAGGAATCAGAATAGTTTTGATTATCCCTTCCAATGACAGAATTGAAAAATCAATCCACTTGGATTTTGAGGTCTCAAATAATGTCACCGAGTATGAAGCTCTCATTCATGGACTCGACCTCGATCTTGAGCTCGATGTCCTCGAACACTTAGTTTACACAGGTTCCCTACTCATCGTTCACCATTACTCTAAGCAATATAAGAAGAATAGAAAGATGATTGAATATGTAGCCCTCGTTACAGATAGGATGAGCAAGTTTGCGAAAGAAACTTACGATTATCTTCCTCGAGGTGAAAACAGACACGCCGATTCCTTGGCATATCTAGTTGGGGTCTTGGGTACAGAAGCTCGATATCTCTATATTGAAATCATTTCAACCCCCAACATTTATCGCATTTCTGTATGCATCATCAGTACTGGGGGCGATAAAGGCGGAGACGACGATTGGCAAAAGTCTTTCTTTGCCTACCTCGATATCGACAACAGCTATAACGGACCACTTCCAGCAGATCCAAAATAGCATCGACAGCTGATCAAAAACTCGAAGCGCTACACAAATCAAAATGGTATACTATACCGCTTTTCCACCACAGGGCCGTACCTCAAGTGCCTCTCCAAACCAAAATCAGATGAAATGTTCTGCGAATTACATGGAGGGACTTGTGGCTCCCATGCCGCAGGTTGATTACTAGCAAACAGAGCAATTATATAAGGAGTATTCTGGCCTGGCATGCACAAGCAAGCAAAGAAGTACTCATGCAGATGTGACACCTGCCAAAAGCATAGACACATGATACGCACCCCTGCGCTTGAACTCCATGCAAGCAAGGTGTTCTGGCCATTCAAAATAAGGGCACTTGATCTCGTAGGCATATTTCCTAACTCTCCAGGTAACCGCCGTCACCTACTCCTAGCTACCGATTATTTTACAAAATGGGTAGAAGCAGTTCCACTATGTCGAACCTGAATAGAAGAGGTCATCTTCTTTATCCGGGAACACATCATCACTCGATTTGGGTACCCAACCTAATTAGTATCGATAATGGGCCCCAATTTGTGGGAAAAAAATTGCAGCCTTCCTCAACCAACACAATATCATTCACTCACCACCCAATCCTTACTATCCTCAAGGCATTGGCCAAGCAGAAATCACCAACAAAATAATCGTGGATGGACTCAAAAAATGGCTTTACTCACAAAAAAAAGGGAATTAGGTTCGAGAGCTACCTCATGTCCTATGGGTATATCGTACCACTCCCCGACAGTCAACAGAATGTACCCCATTCCTCCTTGTATATGGCATCAAGGCCGTCATTCTTTCCGAATACCACCATCCAGTTCGAGATCACGAGTTGACTGACGAGGAAAATGAGTTTAAATTGGCTTGTAACCTTAATATGATTGATGAAACCAGGGAACGCGTCATCGCTAACCTAGGTCAATATTATCATATACTAGCCAGGTCATATAACAGCAGAGTCAGAAACTGTACCTTCTAAATCGACAATCTCGTCCTCAGAGAGATTCCTCAACATCGTAAAGAGACTCACGCTGGAAAATTAGCCGATAATTGGGAGGGTCCATTCATTATCACAGGTCTCTTAAGCCAGGGATCATATTATCTTATGACAGAAGAGGAAATCCCCATTTTAAATCTTTGGAATACTAGGCTACTGAAACGGTACTATCGTTAAGCGTCTTACTACTCCATTTCCATTTCTCGCTTTTATTTTTCAATTCCAAAATTGAGATTTTCATCTACATCCGATGTAAATTCTAAACTGATCAATGAAACTCCCAAGTTTTTTATAACATCTCTCTACTTACGTAGATACAACTACATTCTATAGATTAAAGTTTAGATAATACTAGCTTTCAATTGATCTTATACCAGTTAGATCAAGGATAACACTTGGTTTGGCTGACTCTACTAAATCTCTGTGATTAAAACAAATGTAGAAACTTGTTTTATATCATAGACTCTACCAAACATGAGATAGGGCAAAGGTAATACTAGCCTTCATGTACTTCAACTTGTTTGGGACATTTTACCAGTTAGATCAAGGATAACACTTGGTTTGGCTGACTCTACTAAATCTTTGCGATTAAAACAAATGTAGAAACTTGTTTTATATCAACGACTCAAACAAGCATAAGATAAGGCAAAGGTAATACTATCTTTCATCTCTTTCAATATGTTTGTAACATTACTACAGTTAAATCAAGATTCACTTGGTTTGACTGACTCAACCCATCTCTGTGATAGAACAAATGTAAAAACTAGTTTTATAAAAAAGATCGCACCAGACATAGGATAAGGCAAAGGTCATACAAGATTTTATATATTTCAATATGTCTGCGACAGATACTATTTATTTTTAGGTCAAATTATAATGGATTCTTTTATGCTATTGGGATGTCAGCCATGCTTTTACCCTACAGCAGCAGGTCGATTAGAATTTAGTTCCCGCGTTACAGCAGCTTTGCCCCTCTCTATCAGATCAGCAGGTCGAGCGCCTAAGTTCGTTTCTACGAAGGTCATACAGTTCCCTTGATCTATATTAACTCTACAAATGCATCCCTTATCAAACAAACTCTTGAACAAGGTATCTCGTTCTAACTCAAGTCTTTTAACTTACTCTACAAAATACGCAATGGTCAACTTTAACAGTTCTGAGCATGATGCATGAGATACAACTATCCTTGAAAAGTATGATCTCACCTTCTCGAGGCATGACTCTAAAATCGCATACAATTTCTTCTGATGTACCATTTCCCTTTCTGTTAAAGCATCAAAAGCTATATTATCTTCCAATTTTTTGATAAATTTAGCTCATTTAGCCTGATTAATGGCCTCTAGGTCCGTCACCTGAGCGCAAAGTCTCTCGATTTCGGCATCCAACTCTTCCCTGGTTGAGGTATCTCTTAACAAGTCATCTTTCTTCTTCATCAGAATTTCCTTCGCCCTGATTTCCCCTTCCAAGACCTTCTTCTTGACAAGAGCAGCATCCAACTTGTGTTGACATTCCCTTAAGTTTGCATTCCCTTTCTGCACATGCCCCTGAATTCGAGCTACATTACCTTCCTGCTCTCTAATTCGACCTGACAGGCAAACTACATCCCCTTGGACTAGAGGAACTTTAACACCATTCCTACTCCCCCTCGAGTGCTTTCCAGCCTTGGCATTCTTAGCACGTGCGTTGGCTTGCGCTAATTCGGTCTTCAATCGTGTCACACTCTTATTTAACTCTTCACACCTTCGTTGCATCGCCCAAAACTCCATATCCTTTGCGGGTAAGGCTATATGCAAATTGTTGGTTGCAGCTTTCGAAGCCGGTAGATTCTCCCGAACTACCTTCAGCTCATTATCTTTTTTAATCATTTTCTGTTTCAGTCGCTCCAGCTCGCTTTAATAATTCTAAAGATCAGCTCGAGATTGTCCCTCCGATCTTTCTAGTGCCTGAATACGGTATTGAGCCATTTCAGCCTGCCTATCCTTAACGATTAGTATGTCAATCTAACTCTGAAGCTTCGTGACGTGTTCTCTTACTTCTGCAAGCTCTTTTAGCACCTTATAAATTTTGGCATCTTTCTCCATGACCTTGCGAGTGAGGTCAACAACAGTCTGGGTTACCTTAAAAAATTTAAAATACACCTTTACACGCTGGTCTTCTCTGTCCTCATTCGCCTCCCTCACCCTATCCAACTCCTCTGCAAATTCTCGGTTATATTGGAGCACCTCATATTTGTGCAAGCAAACTGAATCTAATTCGACCTACACAATATATATACATTATATACAATTCGATTCAGAACACCATAGACATGCATATATATATATATATATATATATATATATATATATATATATATATACTCATTTCTAAAAAGATATCTAATTTCTAACATCTAATGTGTGCAACTACTTTTAGACTTAAAAGTCGAAGTACTATCTCAGCTAGACGCTTCATGACATATATTTCGAAGTCTAAGGTACATGTTTTCTATATGCTACTTTATCTAAAAAAATTGAATTTTCCTATGCACTATATTAGTGTTATTTTCCTAAACCTGATAGCAAGTTTTTGGTCTGCCTCTACGTTATATGTCATCTTATTTACTTGGTAGTTTTATGTCAATATAGCATACAAGTCAAAAGGCATGTTCCGATCAAACCTGCAGCTCCACTTGCGAAGACAGCGAGGATGTGAAGATCTTTATTTCCCTGGCAAGCCCAATCTCTAGATCTTTTATTCTGAGACTCATTTCTCTAAGTGCCTACAAGAGGGTTACAAAAAAATAAGAGCTCGGCCTACAGAAGTCTATTCAATATACACAAATCCAATAATTTATCGGACACTTTAAAAATACTCATACAAAGTCATTTCTCTACCCTACCTTCTCATTCTCGCCCTCTGGGAGTTCGGTGTCATCCCCATGATTGTCTAGCACCGTCAGGCAGGAGACACCATCCAACCCATCAACAACTCCCACCGCCACATCTTCTACTTCTTTATCATCTCTCTCCTCGACATAGGTGTTTGCCTTAATGACATCCACCTCATCCTCAGAATATCCCTTCGACATCAGGTAGTGCCCAAACCATTCGCACTCTGCCTCCACCTCCTCCAGATACACCCTCGCTTCCACTTGTAGATGGCCAATCTCCACTGCATGGGAAGCTTTCAGGGCCTCCAAGTTCATTGCTTCCTTGAGAGCATCCGCCTTCGCTAGAGCTACCTACTTTTCAAGTTCGATCTTCACCTTCTTTAGCTTAGATTTTTCCTCTTCAACTCCAAGCCAAATCCCACTCACCAAACAAGGAACCTACAAAATACAAATCGACCACACCGTGAGCTTGAAACGCAATAAATCAATATTTCACATGATCAAACATAAAGGCATACCAGTTTGCTCATGTTCTCCTCTCCATGAAGAGCTGCCAACCTAGCCCTTTCCTCTACCTCTTTTAGATCATCCTCGATAGCAGATTGCTCTTCAGCGACATTTTCCCCCAACTTCCTCGAAGGTTCGATCCTTCTCCTTTTTTCTTTTCCGTCGACCTCACCACTTTCAGGGCTACAAGAGCCCGACGGGCGCTTCAGCATTTATTTTTTTGGAAACGTTTGAGCTAATTTGCTCGACGTAATAGACTATAGCATAACCGAACTATCTATTCTAGGCGTCCTGGCCAAATTGATTTGACCTTCCCCACCAGTTCCTCTCTTCTTCCCATCATCAACATCCGCCATCAGCCTGGTCGATTGAGATTTTTAAACCTTTTTCGACTTACTCCAAACCCTCTACTTTCTGCTAAGGCCAAGTCCTTCCAACACAAATTCAAGCTCAACCTCTTCCTTCGCAACTTTATCCAACAATGAATATTTCCTCTCCACCAGGGACATCGGGTCTGCCATGCACAACAGCTTTATTATCAATAAAAGATCATCAGTTCTAACATATTAATATTATACTCTATGAATTATCATACTTACTTTGTATTACAGTTCTAAACAGAAGATTTAAAGGATCCTCATCATCTCTTTGAAGGAAATTACCATTCACCCATATTACGTTGCCATTCCAGGCTCGACCTGCTAAATTCATATCGAAGAAGCGACGCCGAGTTGCACTCGCACAGAAATATGCCCCACCACTGGCGTGATAATTCTTTATCCCATAAAATTGCAATACGTCCTCAGGGGATATCCTCCTCACTTTCCCCTCATTCTCCCATTTTTTATTCAGATGGTTGTAAATACTTATTACCTCCCACATGTTCCCTTTCAATTGAACAGGACATGCCCCAATCATATTCATAATCCCCGTCGCCAAATTGGTAAGGGGAAGACTCAACCCGTACTCTAATTGAGACATATAACACAAGAAACCCTCTGAAAGGTCACTCCGAACACTCCCATCAAAATATTCTAACGAGATCAATTCATTTATACCCCTATCTCATTTCCCCTCCTCAAAGTCGGCCAACAAATAAAAATACTCCTCCCCCTTCGCTACAGTACACCCCCTAAACAGCTTACCGGCATATTCTACGTACTTACCCCATTTCCCTCCAACAGCAGCTTTGGCTTTACAAAATTCTTTAAATGCATATGAACCAGAAGGATAGGCTACCAATTTACCAAGGAAACCTGGAAATTGTTCCAATCCTACTTCAACCTCACTATCATACTCTACCGTCCGACTACAGGTCGACACCTCATTAACAAGTAAACTATCCATCTCAACTACAATTCTATAGGCAAAGTTTTGATCTTCCACAAATACCTTTCACAATCGACCTACATACAGTTTCAGGTATCTATCATTATTTCATATACATCGATCATTTACATACAACATATCTTTCATATATTCTGTATATATGTTAAAATTCGTAGATTACTATAAATAGTGATTTTTTTAGAGATTTACTTAAAACATATTACGATTTGCAAAAAATACAAACATACAACAAACGTCTCTACTAACCCTTAATGTCAGAATGAGAATCCGCAGTAGCGCCAAATCTCTCCCACACAACGTTGCTGTGTAGCCACCTATGTGATTCAGTGCCTGCAATTCTCTTTGACTTTTGATCACCCTCATATAAATCCTTACCAAATCCTCTACAAGTTTTTTATGCTTCTCTCTCTATACTATCCAAATTTTCAGAAGTTGAAAAATGTTTGAATGACGAGGAATAAACACTATTTATTCTTTCTCTCCCTAATGGCTGGCAGTTATTGTGCCGCGCACGATCCGTCCTCAGTTTTGGAACCGAGACGTCATTTCCACTATCCATGTCAGATGTCTTGTACCTTCTCAATAAAACCGTATTTTCATCATTACCCCTCCCCTCATATTTTAATCTATTTTTCTCTGACCTTTCCACACTCATAATGACTCACACTCACACGATATCATATTTTTGCAATTTTACATAAAAAACAAAAATAGAAGCTCCTGCATTTTTTTTTTGCTCTTGTTTCTTATACTTATAGTACTAGAAACGTCATTTTCAAAGCTAACAAATTTTTTAAAGTTATTCAAAATTTGTTTATCAAAACAGTCTCAAACGGCATTTGCAGCTATAAATGATCAAATTGACTTTTATCTTTTCTATTAAATTTAACAACACTTACATTTATTTATGATAACACTTTACATATAATTACATCTAAAACAGTCTTGATGACCTGGGCGACCACATCCGATCAGATCTCCTCCATCGATCATCCCATCTTCAAATTCGATCTCCACATCAGCAATCAGTCCAACCATTTCTTCTCGATCTGCAGGATCCCTCACAAAGTCACGAAAGCATACCTCATAGAAATATCGGGCATACTCAAGTACCCTACCCCTTACATCCAGTCATTTGAGTTGACACTCTCTCACTGGTAACTCAACATCATAACCAAGCAATCCAAAAATCATCTCCCGCACTTCAGCAATTTTTATGGCTAATCGTCTTTCAGCGGCATGACGACTTCTCCGAGATCGAGTCTGCACCATCATAATCTCTTTTCCATATTCAAAAAATTATTCTACTCTTATTTATAAATTTTTACTATACTTTCCCATCAAAATATGATTTTAACTTTTTATCTCGTAACAAAAAACCTAAAATCTTGAGCAAACACTATTGGGACTTATCTCTTCCTTCGAACTTATACATTCTACTACTTTCCAGGTCGAGCTTATTATTTCCAGCTTTATTCGGCTATCAACCTTTATTAGATCAAATTTTCGCACTACATATTTCATACACATATTTCTCTCCCGCATTTCCAGTACGCAAAACAACATACTTACATTACAACATATATTTTCGCACATATTTATCTCGGATTTGAATGTCGCAATAACAATACTTTCGGTACTCATAAACTTCAATTCATTTCATACATTCTTCAAACATTTTAGCTTAATTTCTACGAACTATTTTATATCTACATAAACACAAGTAATTGGATGACAAATTTTATTCATGTCGAAAAAAATTATATTTATTTTAACAGATAACAAGTCTTTCAGTAATCGATCTCAGGTTACATTAGAGATACCTAATCTGTCTAGCACCCAACTTCAGGTACTTTACAGATAATAAGTTTTTCACTGCTTTTGTAAGTAACAGGACAGTCAGGCACTCTGACATATCAAATCCTTCAGTTCGTCCTGCTTCAATGATCTTTTACCCTGATACAAAGTAAAAATTGGAACCAACAAAAAGCTTCCCTCACATAAATTTGGTCAAAATCTAGTCGAACTTCAAATGGAAACTATGCAAGCAGTAGACCCAGTGTTGGTACCAACTCTTCAAACTGAAGGTCTTCTGAGCGCCAAAACGTGATGGAAATACAGAAGCAGACTCCCACTTTTCATTCTACTCCCCCACTGCCATCACTGCCTCTTCAATAACCACCACCCCTAAAGACTTGGTAGAGATAAAGAGAGCCCGACCTTAGAATCTATAGTGATACAAGAAATCAGCATAACTGCCATACAGTTATGCTTATCCCTGTATATAAATTCCCAACCTTGTCTTCCACGAGAGTACGGAGATAAGCCCAATATTCCTCGCCTGTCAAGACGATGACATGAAACCTCCACTTACAGTAGAATTCCTCCAGCTTCAACTGCTTCGTCTTCTGACATGCCTTGATAAGTCGGAGGAACAGGAGCGGGTATCGACATCTCCAAGGATTGATCGCCAAAGTATTTCAACTTTAACCTCTGTATTTCAAACACAATCCCCTCTTCAAGGACCATCCTCCGAGTCTTCACAATTTTCAATATTTCAGAGAATTTGACAAATTACAAGCGTACTCTACTTCAAGGATTAGATATAAGTACTATTTATATAACCCTACATTTATTGTGCAGGTACATTTTACCAAGCGTCATCATTCATTACAGATGCAACTCTTCAAAATCATAACCGTCATATACATCAGCATCCACATCCTCATTTAATATACGTCATTACCACATAACCCGCGTAACTTCCACACAGTCAAAGCCATTATTACTCCATTTCAAATATCAAGAACTTCAACCTAAATATCAGTTACACACAAATCATTTCTTGACCAAAGTCACTCGTGACTTCAGTTGTGGGGGGGCGATTGTAGGGACCTATCCCACGATCTCACTTAA
Source organism: Kingdonia uniflora (assembly GCA_014058105.1). Classification (NCBI taxonomy): domain Eukaryota; kingdom Viridiplantae; phylum Streptophyta; class Magnoliopsida; order Ranunculales; family Circaeasteraceae; genus Kingdonia; species Kingdonia uniflora. The sequence continues at coordinate 4,449,798 of JACGCM010000622.1, forward strand.
AGTTGAGCAGTCGCCAGTTTGAATCACCTCCATCTCAGACTCACGCATTTTTGACATAACTTTTCCAGTCAATATTCTAACATACCCTACGAACAGGTTATGAACGTGGGTCGAACATAAACTGAAAAACCTTATCCAGTCAAAGATATATTTTTCTCACGAACTCGTCAGTAACTCAGTTAGCCGCCACTAACCACATTGTTCAGAAAATATGCTCCAGCACGATGAAGAGCTGCGGAGAAGGCCTATATAAAGGAAAAGTTCCAGAAGTGACAGGGACCAGAAAATTTATACAAGAGATCACAAAGATACTATTTGTCAAGATCCTCAAAAACATTCAAACTTTTTAGTTACAAAGTTCAAACATTTCTATATCCAGAGATCACTTGTAATAAGATATATGCCTCAAGCAATAAAGATACTTTTACAAAAATCTTCCACTCGAGGTCATGGTTTTTTACCTATTCAGAGGTTTTCCATGTTAAAATCACCTGTATCATTTCTTACTTTCCTCTAGAATATTATCAAAGTTTTAATGGTATGATAGTGAATTCTAAGCCATTTCGAGCTTATAAAATTTGGCCATTACAGTAGCTATTCTGTGAAGAAGATGGTAACCACTAGACCCCAAGCGTATGAGGCTAGGGTTCTTGCCAAGATGCAAGAGCTACAATTTTGATACTTTGGGACCCAGTCCCTTCAACTTTTTATTCCCATTCCAGTGCGTCTTACCTTTCATGGGATGATGTATGAAGTGGTGGAAGAGGCGGATGACGATTATTATCAAATGTTCTGCTTTCACTATATGGTGAAGTCGGAGCAGGGGCAGAGGGACGGTCTGTGTCTTTAGGTAGAGGATGCTGCTACAGCGGCGGATGAAGTGGCTAGTATACGTCAGATGATGTCTTTTCGATATCTTGAGTAGAACCAGAGGAAGAGACGGTGCCAGTGGGGGTTATGGAGGAGGAAACAGTGGCGGTTGTAGGGGAGACCGACCACCACTACCACCTTCGAGTGCGTAAACTGATGTAAATTGATGTAATATAAATTATGATCTGTAACAATATTCGAGCTAATGAATTATTATTTTTTATACCAATGAGTATTACAATTTCGAACTAAAGAAATATAATCTTAGCATTCTGAAGATGAAGATAATGACAAATCATTGATAACAAATGACAAATCATAATTAACAAATGATAAATCTTATGAAACAAATGACAAATCTCGGATAGCAAATGACAAATCATAATTAACAAATGAGAAATCTTATGAAACAAATGATAAACCATATATAATAAATGACAAATCATACATAAGAAATGACAAATCATAATAACATATAACAAATATTGTCTACTTATAAACAAACACAATTCATAATATCAAATAACTAAATAGACCATTGATAGTTAACGAATGACAAATCATTGATAACAAATGACAAATCATAGTTAACAAATGAATAATTATTTTTTGAAGTATTAATATTGTCTACTTACAAACAAACACAATTCATTATATCAAATGACGAAATAGACCATTGATAGTTAACAAATGGCAAATCATTAATAACAAATGACAAATCATAGATAACAAATGACAAATTATAGTTAACAAAAGAATAATCATTTTTTTAAGTACAAACGTTGTCTACTTATAAACAAACACTATTAATTATATTAAATAACCAAATAGACTATTGATAGTTAATAAATGATAAATCATAGTTAACAAATGAATAATAATTTTTTTAGTACAAATGTTATCTACTTACAAATAAAGACAATTCATTATATCAAATAACCAAATAGACCATTGATAGTTAACAAATGACAAATCATTGATAACAAATGATAAATCATAGTTAACAAATGAACAATCACTTTTTTAAGTATAAATATTGTCTACTTACAAACAAATATAATTCATTATATTAAATAACCAAATAGACCATTGATAGTTAACAAATAACAAATCATTGATAAAAAATGACAAATCATAGTTAACAAATGATAAACCATATATAATAAATTATTTTAGACAAAAATTTCAAAACTGGATGACAACTATCGCATTAAAAGGTCACAAAAGATAAATAACAAATGGCAAATTGTTTAAAATTGGAAGACATACTACTAGACAACTAGACTAACTGGATTTTGACTTTATTCTAACAAATGACAAATATGTCATATATGAATGACAAAAAAGATATAACAAATGAGAAGATCATATAAATGAATGATATTAATAGCTGCTTATAACTTTACAAAATTACATAAATTATGCATTACAGCAAAATAAAACTTACAGTTTAAAAATCTCATACGGCTCAACTCCCAGCCTCAATATGTCAAAGCAATTGTGTAACGACATTCATCACCGTCTATCAGATCTAGAAATTTCATCTCCCTTAGGATATTATCCATAATGACAAGCATATAGATCCCGCAGTCAATACTATTTGGCTGCATTGGACATTTCCCAAAATGAGTTATCCATTTGGAGTTTAGACCATAAGTCTTTACCTCTGAACCAGTAGGTGGACTACTACGATCAGTAAAATCTGTCCATATCAATATTTTTGGGAGGATTGTTGATAGCTGATCTTCAATACGTTGGTGTCCAGGAGATAACTTCATCGTCTTCTGTGCATTTACAATTTTCGTATCCACTAGGGAATCGTAGATGCATATTTTTCTTCCCTTAAAGGGAACAACACATAGGACCTAATGGTTGTTATTGAGATTCCAGGGAATAAGTATTAATTTCAAATTAACCACTTTCAAATATCATCGATGGAAGCAATGAGAAACTGTATGATCCCATTGCATAGATGTAATTTGTTCCCAAATTGATTTCATCTTTAATTCCACACCTGCTGGAGAAGACACAATATGAGTCAAGAAATTGAAAGCCCTGCCTATATATTGATAGGAATAGACATCCGCTAGCACAATCTCTTTTTTAGCTGGGTGGGCACGATGTTGTGCATCAAAATATAAAATCAGGGCTTTAATGTAAACATTAATGACCTGAACAAAAAAAAACAATGACAAATTATAAACCAAAAATGATAAAGTTCATAAATATAAATAACAACAACGTCAAAACAAATGATAATGTACATGGAAAACAACTTCTGTTTAAAGAAATGCCAAAGTGCAATAAAAAAAGGACAGACAATTTGAAAATAAATGGTAGAAACTCTTGTACAAATAGCAGCTTTCTAAAATAATAAAGTATTTGACAGGGATAACCCAATAAATAATAGAGGAAAAGAAATAAATGATATAAATATCTTATTATCCAACCATTCTTTTGGATGTAAGGTGTAAAGATAGTTAAGGCAAGCAGTTTCTTAACCAATCCTCCAATAGATACTCGTGTTGTAGTCCATAGCTTCAGGAGATAATTTTTCTTTCCTCAGTGATCAGACTTGGTACACCTGGTTTTTCTCATCCTGGGAGATGGGTCTTTGAATAAAAGATTCGAATAACACTCCCGGAAGAAACTCGTCAATGTGAGCATGCAATAGGTTCATTTGACAAGCCAATGAGAAGGCTTTGTCATTAATATCTTCGTCAGTTAGTGTATGCCTCTTCTTTAAGGTAACATCCCCTTCTGACTCCATTAAAACAAACTGGAATAGATATGTTAAAATAAGAAAATAAAATATAAATGTGCATATTACATAAGAATGAGTAATAAACCAATTGTTTCTTTTAAAAGTACTTTATACATTGGTCCGGTCAACAACCATTTCTTTTATTACTTTCACAGGGTTTGGTTTTTTCTGTGAATTTCCATCATCATCATCATCATTGCCTTTAACAGCCTCCTCTTTACTCTGTTTCACTTCTTTTTTACTCTCTTTAGTCTGTAAATAAACAAACTACAAATAATAAGTGTGATACAAGATATGAGAAAATAAATAGAAGAAAATGAAAAATTACCAGCAAACAAATGATAAGTTACCTGACTAGCTTCATCTTCAGTTTTTGTAACCTCCATAGTTTATTCCTCGATAGATACAGCAGTTGTTTGGTCTGCACTAGTCTGTAAATAAATATACTTCAAATGATAAAAGTGATATAAGATATGGCAAAATAAAAGAAGAAAATGAGAAGTCACCGACAAATAAATGATAAGTTACCTGATAAGCTTCGCCAATAACTTCCTCTTGGTTGAAGAATGCTATATCAGTTTTTGCTACCTCTGCAACCACCATAGTCTGTACAACAAAGGGTAAAGAAGAAATAAATTAAAAAAAATGGTATGGATAGGTGATGTTAATATTATGGATAGCTCAATACAAACAAATATTAATTAAATACCTCATTGGCATGTTGTACATCTTTTTTTCTATTATAATTCACCACTAGAGTTTGCTGTTCAGAATCCTTTTCTTCAACAACTTAAGTTTGCTCTTCTTCAATAGATTTAGCTTTCCCTCGCCATCTTTCTCATTAGCGTCATCTTTCTCATCACCCTTCTTCCACTTCACATACAACAAATGAAATGAACAAAGACTTTAGAAGAAATGAAAGTTCTGGAAAATAGAATGACAAAAACATCTGAACAAATGCCAAAAAATACTAAACAAATGACAGACTTCTGAACAAATGACAAAGTTCATAATGTAAATGCCAATTTTTTGAAAAACAAAATTTTAAATAAAATCATATAAATGATAAGAAGTAGTAAATGGATGATACCTCTAGAAGACTACCACAATATTTAGACGATATCGCTTCTAAATTCACTTCCTTCTTAACTTCAACATCATCATTTACCATTAAATCTTTTACCACCTCCAATTTCTCTCGAGGCATAACTTGCTAAAGCAAATTTTCTGTAGTTAATTGAATTTCATCAATTTCTAGGAATTCTGCCCGTCTCTTCCTTGGCGCTCTATTACCCAAGCCCTTCTTAGGGATCTTGGGGATTAAGGTTTTAAATTGGATCAATGGGACATGATCTAATTGTTCATCAGTGAGATCTTTTATCTTTGTGCCTTCAACTTTTTTCTTCAGGGGTACATCAGCTTCTTCTGCCTTCTTGTTCTTCTTGTTGGCATTGAACTTGCATTTCTCTCCATGTTCTTCTTCTGCCTTCTCCCTTTGTCCCTTAACTTTTTTCTTCTCTTCATTCTTTTAATTTTTTTGTTAGAGACTTCTTTGCCAAGTTATCGGCTCTACCTTTTTCCTTTTCCCATCTTATTTCTTATTACCTTCTTCTTCTCGCTTGCGTTTTGCAGTTTTCTTAGGAGTAGAGAATTGGTACTGCCCAAGGAGTAAAGTACCATCTCCAAGTGGTAGAGTACTCTCTCTAACTGTAAACATCAAAATTCGTTTTAACATTTTACCATGGATCTGCAACATTTTACCATGGACCTCTAATTGGGAGTATACCTTATCCACTACAGATCCGATCTCAGTGGCGGAAGAACTGCTACCGATTGTAGGTGCACCAACTGCAAGTGCACCGACTACAAGTGGTTCAATTGTAGGCGCAATGCCGATTGCAGGCACAACACCGATTGCAGGCGCAATACCGATTACAGGTGCTTCGATGTGATTCCTCTGAAATATTTAAACAGATGACGATGATAAAGGGTAATTTATAAATGACAGAAACAAGTATAACAATGACAATAGGCATAAAACAAATGACAAAAAGGGACTTAATAATAAAAGGGGAAATAACATGGAAATAAATTAAACAAATGATAAGAAAATGATACCAAATGCCAAACCTAAGCAAATAAAATGATACGAAACATAAATTAAATGACAATGAAGCAATAAAATGAATCATTCATACAAAGAATGGAAGATTACCATGGCCTCTTGCACAAGTTCTTACTGCATATCAGTCTCAGACGCCTTCATAGCTACTACCAGCAATTTGGGGTTAGCAAAATCTTTTTAAATGTCCCAATTTGGTGATGCTTAAAGGATGTCATCCTCCATCTCTGTAGCTTAGGGAACAAATGTGTCGATTCATGAATTCTTGGAAACTTTAGGCTAGGAATGGAGAGGAAAGTTTATATCATCAATACCCAGGTACATTCGTGCAGTGATAAAGCATTATCCAATTTTTTATCAGCAGTCGATCGATAATCGGTAAACTTTACTATTTGACTCTACAAGAAATTATAGACTTGCTCACCCCAAGGGAATCTGTTAAACTCTACCAGATCAACATACTTCACCTCAACGTTTCTCCCTTCTTTTGGAAGGAGAAAGAAGAGTATAATTTTTAACAAATTTAATCGAAGAACATCGTCTGTAAAACAAAATCACACAATGTAATGATAAGAACCTTAAAAAATAATGACCCAAAAAGGGAAAATACAATCCAAAAAATTTTGGAGTGAGAAATACAATGAAGAATTATGATAAAAAAGATAAAAAAAAATGACAAATTAGAAACTTACCATAATGTCTTCCCAATTTTGTCTGTTTTAAAACCCCGTCGATTTCCTTCAACCCATATATATTCTTCTTCTTGGGGAATCGCCTCATTCTGAAATTTGTTATATACTCAGGATCAACAAATAAGAACTCATTTGCAATATGAGAGACACGTAGCTCCAAAATCAGACAAATATAAATGGGTTTCATCTGAATTATCGTCCCCCCAAATTGGAACTTCATATCAGCGAGATGACGATCGAATATTTCCACAACCAACATCGACATCATCGTTATTGGTTTAATCAGCAGTAACGGTGCAAAACAGGTGGTACGAAGAACACCATTTTCCTATTTAGGCAGAGCTGCAAACATTTTGTGAAGTCCCACACCTGTACACCGAGAGGTGTAATTTTTAGCATTGGAGGCGCCCTTCTTGGCTCCACCCTCCTGCATTTGGTTCCCATCGTCAACTTGTTCATTCACTTCTTTATCAGACTTCATTGTAAAAGAAAAAATATACTTTAATCAAACACTTGGTAGGCAGTAGTCACAGAGACGATTTGTTACTAAAATAACACTAAAATCACGCGTATACACGATGGGTAGAATCACGATGATTGTGAAAAAATAGTTTGTGCGACCGGGACAGTTTTTACGGTTATCAATCATGCACACGATGTGTAGAATCGGGACGATTTTTGTAATTTTTGCGGTTTTTGCAGTGGTCACGTAAGAAAAAAGTGTTTGAGGAATAGGAATGGTTTTTGGCGCCAAAAGCCAGACGAACTCGTGTAAATCGCACGTGTGACCTAACCCTAAAGAACAGTAAACAAATGCCAAATAATATAACTGATGGTGACAGAGTCTGCACGATTCAATATAACTGATGTTTAAAAATGTGACAAATTGGCATTCAACAAATGATAACAAATGCATGAAATGGTGACAGTGTATGCCGTACACGTCTCAAAATGGTAATGACGTGTGTACATCGAGGAATTAAATTTGGACACGTGGCGTGATAATATATTTTTAAATGATTCAAACTTTTTTTATTATTATTTCGGAAGTGGCATTCGTACTAGTAGAGCCCACAACCTTACTTGTGGCCTTACTTGTGGAGCCCACGACCTACAAACCTACTGTAATATTCAAGCAGTTGATATTTTTCGGAACAAATGGCAAAGTTATATAAAACAAATGACAAAGAAGTCTGAAAAAATGGTAAATTTATAGAACACAATTGACAACTAGCTATTACCAAATGTCATAGGTGTTTGAAAGAATGCCCGAGTTTCCCAAAATAAATGACATAGTTCGGTTCGCACCAGACGATTTGCCATCGTTTGTTCCATGAGTAGAGTAAAGTACCATCTACAGGAGTAGAGTATCGGTCTTTAATCAAACACTTAGTAGGCAGCAGTCACACAGGTGGTTTGTGACAATTAATCGGGATGGTTTTTATGGTCGAGTAAGAATAATAAATTGTTCGATGAATCGGGATCGCTTTTGGCGCCAAAAACCAGACGAACTTCTGTGAACCGCACGTGATACCTAACCATAAACGATGAGAAATAGTAACAGAATTGGTGAAAGAGTTTGCATTTTTATAAATAACAAATGTGGTAAAATGTATGACAAAATATACTAAAACAAATAACAAGTAATTCATGAGATTATGACAATGTCTGTCTTACACGTAAACGTAACTTGATATAATAGTTTTAAATGAGTTTTACAATTTTTTATTACGCCGAATGTGACATTTGTACTTGTGGAGCCCAAAAATAGGTCTGCAGTAATATTGTAACTTTAGTAGGGGCAAAATTGGTATTTTCTCTTGCATTTTGGAATTTATTATTCCCTGTGTCTGATTTTGTAAAGATGGCAAAAAATAGTATTTATTTATTCTCATAATTTCCGGATAAGTATCTAAAGTTCTCCATTTAATTTTTGAAAATGAAAAGACCACTGTGCCTACTGCTTACGGCCTACTGCTTACCTTTCTTTTAACTCGGGGATTGGCATAGGTCCCGACCCCCCTAAATTACATGTTGAATACATCACACATCATCTAGATGTTACATTTTCTCTTCTAGAGGTTTCTCATAATCTCTAAGCACCGCAATAATAATAAAATGTTGCGAAACAGAAGCGCGGTTTTCACCGGTATTTGTTTCTTGCTCGCTAAGAAACCCTTCTATTTTTTGCTTCTTTGACTCAAAGAGAGAGAGAGACGATGGGTTGGGTTTGGAAGGACGATGGTGAAGGTTCGAGGTTCGATTTGGAGAATCGAAACCCTAAATTTGACGTTGTTATTGGTAATGATGATGATGGTAGCAGTTGCACGAGAAGGAGGATTGTGAGATCGAATTGCAAGACGGAAGAGATCGAACCTGGAAGATTCATCAGGAAATGCGAGAAAACGGAGGAGATTCTTAAAGAATGCATTGGAAAGTAAGAATTTCTTCTTTAATTTTACCTAATTTAAGTTTTGTTTTTATGAAATGTTGATTTGATTGTTGTTTTTTGAGTTGGAATGATGTAGAAATGGGGAATTATGAAATGGGGTTTTAGGTTTTCTAAACTTGGCATTCATGTCTAGTTGGGTTTGTTGTAACTAGGTTGATTCATAGAAGCTAAGAGAGTTGTGATTGCGAGTTGTGATTCGCGGTATAGTTTTTGCTATCAGGGGTGGTGAAGAAATGGTAGAGAAATGATTTTGAGTGAAATTCAGCATTGCCCCAGTATTAAAGATCCTACGTTAAGGGCTTAAACAATTCTTCTGATTTGATTGTTGTTTTCTGAGTTGGAATGATATAGAAATGGAGAACTATGAAATGGGGTTTTAGGGTTTGTAAACTTGGGGATTCATGTCTTGTTCGGTTTATTTTAATTAGGTTGAAATTTAGCATTCCCCCAGTATTAAGGATCCTATGTTGAGGGCTTAAGCAATTATGGGGCAGTTCATTATTTATTTCTTTAAGGGGAGCCTTGAATAGCTCACAGTATTTTTTTTATATCCATTGGTTTCTTTGGAGGACTGGTAGTAAGAAATAGTAGGGATTTGTAAAAGGAGTGAATGTGGGAATAGAATATCGGACACCCTTTATAGGTGTGAAGGGATATCATCAAGGAGGCACATAAGTGCATGTATATGATTGAGTGAAAATGTAGCTTAATGGGATCATGGGGTAAGCACTCCAACATATACAAGTTAATTTTGACGGAGCTGCAATAGCAATTTCGTTAGGATTATTATGTTATAGTTTATCACAAATTTGCTTCTTTAGCAATTAAAGTTGTTACTGTATAGTGACAAACAAACCGACTGTCTTAAAGACTCGGGAACTTGGGGCATGACCTTAAGTCTTGTCTTAATTGACACATTTGATGTATATCTTGGATTCCAAAATATTTCCTAATGACATTTTTATTGTTCTCACTTCTCATACTTTTAGGATTCACCTCAGAAGTATTATGTCCTCAGTATCTCTGCAACCACTAACTTCCAAATGACATTCATAATTTAAATGTTCTAGGCTTCTTTTCTACCTTATGTACTTTGGCAAGCACATCTTCTCTCACTCTACTAGGTGATACTTACATTGCTAGGAAACATCTTACCTATAGTCATTGTGAAAGCTTGTCGAAGTACTTTCGAGTATAGGTTGTTAACCTGTTAGACAACTAAATCCTCTCTTTATATAATCCATTTATCCTGTTAGACACTTTATGAATTATTGGATCTCGGATGCCCTTTATACTTAAAAATGGATATCATCAAGTAAATGTATTTGATTGAAGGAAATGTAACTTCACAGGTTCTTGGGGGTAGCATTTCTACTTATACAAGTCTTTTCACTAACACCTACCCAGCAACATTAGTTGGTTCTCCATTAGAATTACATATCCCAGATTTCGAAATTCAGCTTATTGGATCACACTCCCAATTGATTTTCTTATGGTTCTCATACTGTCAGGATTCCACTCCACAAATATTCTGCTCAAATTTCTGCAAGCACTATCTTTCATATGGCATTCACGAGTTAAGTTTTCTAGGGACATTTTCCATCTGCAGCACTATAGCGAATGCACACCTTCTCTCACTATACTGGGTGGAAGTTAGCACGCTAGGAAACATTGTATCATTAGTCATTTTAAAAGCTTGATGAAGTACTTTTGAGTAGAGGTTCCTATCCGCTAGACCACCATATCCTTTTTATGATCTTCGCATCTTAGACACTATGAATACCAGGATCCATGTCTCTACCTTTAGGATTTTATTCCTACATTTGTTACTCTTTTCATCATTTCCACGGCATCGATCCCCGTGAAACATTTATAAGACTTTATAGACACTTGTAGTATGGTATTGAGAAAATAATATGAAATATCCGAGGCTAATATTGTACATAATGTTAATTATTTTCTTTAATGTATAAACTGAACCGTAGACAACCGTTTTCAGACTATAGCAAAAGTGCTATCATCATTCGCAAATTCGCACGACTCTCCTCGAGTCATACAAGTCAACACGGTTTCAACAATTTTTTGTGTTCACAATTTCTTTGTTTTACTTAATATCTAACGGTCTTATAAGGCCTCTTAGATAAAAAATACTATCTCCTCGTTAGTAGGTGACAATTACTATAACTCTGGGTTTTGTAGGGCTATTTTCGGATCGGATCGAAAATGAAGCTCTTTGGATTTTTTTTTTTCAGATATCAATATTGCATTCCGATTCGATTCGAATTTTTTCGGAAATCTCGGAATAATTTTCGGATTTTTTGGAATAATTGGAATTTTTGGAAATCCGAAAAATTCAAAATTTCCGGATTATAAATTCAGAAAAATCGGAAATTTTAGATAATATTTGTGAAAATAGTGAATCTTTGGCTTTTTTATATGTATAATTAAACGTAATGCTCTCAAATCAAAATATCCAACCCTTACTCGTACAATGATAACATCACCACATCTCCATCTAATAAAAAAAAATCATTAAACTACAAAAAATACTTTAAATATTGAATAAGAATATCGGATCGGACAAAATTCGGAATGATAAGAAAAATCGGAAAATTTGAAAATCGGAATTACAAAACTCTATCCGATTTTGATCCGATTATTTTCGGGAAAAAACGTAAATCGAATTTTCGGAAATCGGAAAATCAATATAGTGTTTCAAAATCGGAAAAAATCAAATCGGATTTCGGAAAATTCGAAAATTCGGAAAAAAGTTGCGGCCGTAGGGTTTTGGGTATCCCGTATCCGGAATAACAATAGACATAATAGCGTCTGACATGACATAGCTCGTAAACATCCTCTTCAATCTTCAACGACTTTTTATATTGTCAAGCCAAAAAGGCATCTAGGGGACTAGGATGAAACATTGACGGAAGCCAGTGATTCTGATTAATGGGTTGAGGGTAGGAGAGAAGAGTGCAATGGAGATACACATATAGTTTAAGAAAGTGGAGGTTTCCATTTCAGGAGGTGTATTTAGTCTTGAGGTAGGTTTGAGGACTGGCGCGTGAGCATCCTAATGAAAAGTTCTTGAAAAATCTCAAAAAACTTATAAGGAATACCAGAAAGGGTAAAATGCAACGCCCCATGCCAAAACTGTAACTTAAAATAGGAAGAAAGTAACCAAGGGTATGGAATATATCTTCCAAGTTACAACTGAAGTTTATCAATATTATTAAGAACATAAATGGTACATCAAGTTAACAATATTATTATATAATTTGACAGTATGAAGAAGTAATACCCAGTAGAGGTTCCTCAGAAGTATACTTCCTAGGAAGCTCTCGGGTCTATGCATACTTTTCTTAAAAGGTTTAGTGATGAATTTAGGCATTTCCTTTACCTGTCCATGATGTTGCCATCTTTATATATGGCGCTCTATTTATGCCGTAGTATAAATTTAAGACTATTTGGTAGAAGATCGAATCTCTTGAAGGGTATAATTACCAAAGTGGGGGAGTGGCGCACTGTAAAAATACCTTCTTTAGTCTTATATGTTACATTTTCTTGTTCAACTTGCCAAAGGACTGGAGAATTGATTAGAAAGTACTATGAAAACTTCCTTTGGAACGATATTGTGGAAGAACACAATATAACGACCCATTGTGTTCCTTGGCTAAACTCCTAGAGAGAGAGAGGCAATGTGGTAGAAGTAATAATGTCTGCAGCAGAGGCAGGAATATTGCATCATAAATTTCAGATGGCATAAAACATATGCTTTCCTACAAACATCACGATTACTATTGCAGAGATCTATAGAGCGACAGCGCACTCCTTTTTGGAAATGGTCTCTACAAATTTAAGGTTATGCTTTCTTCTGTTAGGTTTTCTGCCCTATGACATAAAAGCTTAGGCAACATCCAAAGTAAGCGATAGCTTTTCAATCCAGACCAACTAAAAAGCTTTAATTTGGATTCAGCATAAAAGACATGAATTATAACCTAACCCTTCCAAAAGCCATAGTTTTTTCTCTCTGGCTTCACTAATAAATGGCTTTTGGCCTGATCATTGACCATTTTTCTCTTCTAAATGAAGGCTTCTTTAGTCTATAGCAACCAGTATCTAGACCAAGCTGAGGATCAAGGTTTGACAGAAGACCTGTTTCCATTTGTGATTATGTCATAAGGAATTATTAAGAAGGGGAAATGATAACTTATGTATGTGTAGTCACTTTTTTAAGTTACTTAAAATGGGATAGTATGCACAAACACCTAAGAAGCATAATAATGTGAACAACAACATATTAAGCTTTGTTAGTCATGCACCTGCGCACACTACATTACCTCAACTCCTTATTTCCTTAAGAGTTACTGAATCAGGTATGTTCTAACTTCTAAACAACTTTCTTGATCAACACCTCAAGAGAGTTTGTTTGTCACCTTCTCCGGAAACTATAAGGACTTAAATTTGTATAATTCATCTTAAGGTCCTTAGTGCAGCCTCGGCAGCCAGTAACCATTAATAATTTTCTGTCTGCACGGAGCCTTACCACTTCTTCGACATAGTTAGGATTAGCTTAAATATCATCACTCTAGCCCACTTATCTTGAGCTCACTTTGAAACTGTACCTGCGTTTTTTGAGTTGGTATGGAGTACAATACCGACGCTGGCACAAGTACTGATCTGAGAAGCAGGGCTAAGACTCTTCATTTCACAAAATCCTTCACAAGGATACAAGTATCTCATTCTTTTTTCTTAATACCGTACAAATAGATCTAGGTTTAATTAGTTTGAGTATTTATTTATTTTCTTATTTTTAAATCAAACAGAATACACAACGCTTAAATTACATTTGAAAGCATCTGGTGAAATATCTATGAAGTATTGGTTATGTATAGGGTATCTTGGACATTGGTATGATGATGATCTGGAAGTATCCAGGTATAGAAAGTACAGGAATAAAAAGGAACAAGAATCTAAGAGGATGGAAAATATTAGAGCTTCCACAAGAGTTTTTAGAATTATTTGAGTTAATAGGATTGTAAGCCAGTCATTGTGTAGAGGTAAGGTGGTTGTTTATTATGGCATTATGAATGGGAGTAATGTGATTCTGTGCTTGTTCTGTCTAATATTAACGGACCAAGACACCGGTCGACGAGCTGCCAGTAGGCTTTGATTGGTTAGTCATCGAGCTCTCGCCTTGAATTGTTGACCAGAATGGTAGACATACCTGTTTAAAATCTAACTGGGTGCGTCTAGCGTTGACCATGGTGGTTCTGACGCACTGGTGGAACCAAATTTTTTTTTACCTAATTATTTTGCTTCCATCATAATCAGTAGTTAACATCAGTATAAACTTCCGATCGCTCGTACAGACTGGCTTGCCTCGAGTATATGAAATTTGTGCGACGTTCAAAATTATAAGTCAAAACTGTTCAAAATAATGGTTGTATTAGCAACAATACATTTGTTATTTTCTAGTTTAAGATTGCCTTAGTGATAAATAACTGTAGCATCTCTATATTGCATTTTTTTAAAAGCTTTGTAATTATATTTTAAAATTTTATTTCAGGCCAGTTGAAGTGGTGAAATCCAACACAGAATATACAGAAGAGGACATCACAGGCAAGACGGGCAGATCCCTTAACTACTCTAGATCCTTTGACTTCTCTGGGCCTCCTAGTGGATTTGAATCTGTTTTAGAGAGTAATATGGATTTTTTTGAGAAAGTTGGTGGTCTAGGCCGGGTATTTTATAAAGCTGAAGAGGTTATGAAGGATTTCTTCCAGGTCTTTGATACTCCACGTGTTCCTGAAAAAGAACCGCCCTCAGTGCCATTCATACGTGAAGTACCAATTCAAGGCCAACTTGAGACAGAAGCTGCACGTAAACAAATGAATTGTGATGATTCAGCTTATTCCGATTTTTCTGGGCAGGTCAGAGATGTTTAAAACGTGGTAGTTGTATGTTGTTAATCCCGTTATAGTGAAGAATTTGTACGCAGTTAAACTGGGTAAGCTAAATCTGAGGTGTAGGTTTTTTTAGGTCTCGGTTACTTATGCTTCTTTGTTTGTTGATATGGTTTTTGTTTCAAGTAAAGATGTAATCATCTTTGTACCCTAAACTTTACATAACAATATCTGAATGGAGTTTATGACTCTTAACAAATATCTGAATAGAGTTTATGACTGATAAATAATTTTATGGACTTGTTGATTGGAGTTTATGGCATGGACCTTCCAGGTTGAAATTTCTTGGCATCTTTGGCATGCAGTTATCAGATTTAGCATTCATGGAATCAGTTTTGCATCATTACAGCCCTACAAGTTATAGTGCAAGTTTAATTATCTCTTAGAAGTGTCCCAAGTAAACATATGATGCCCCTTTTATACCTATAAAATCTTCTCTAAATCTCTTGCTAATATTGAAGGAACATAGGGTTCAGTTTCATAGCATTATCTTATGCCTCTTTGTCGAATGGCAACGCTGTCTGGGTTCAGTTAGGCTTCCTCAGGGTACTTGGCTGACACGGGCAATTCTATCCATCTCTACCACCGTCATGGCATTTTTTTTTTTTTTCAAAATTCCAAGATTAAGGGGTCTTGTCCAGTGACCTCTGAAAGGGAGTTGAGAATATAGTAATGGACGGTTCATTTAGATTATCGTACTGCAACTGGTCCTAAACGCTTCTAACAATTTGGTACTCAAAAGCGTTGAGTATCATTAGGGGAGAAAACGACGTCAATCACTGGTAAAAGATGATTCATGGATTGATTACTTTCTTGACATGATCTGACACTAGTTACTTATAAACAATCCTATATGTTTTGGATACAGAAACGATTAGGACGGCCCTTAATGTTGTAACTTGTAATCAGATTAAAACAAAGTCCAAAGAAGACGACAGATGGGGTTTTGTCCTAAAGACGAAGTTAATTAGGCATATAAACATAGTAAAGGTGGATAAGATTTATGGGCAAAAGCTATTTATTGGATTAACAAAGTAGGGTTTTCGGTTTGACAAAAGTCGTTGAAGTGTAGTTGAGCTTATAGAATTAAAAGCAGAAGCAACTGAGAAACAGGCTATGGCCGGCAAAGGAAGACGGAGAGTGTGGAATCGTATCATTCAACTTCCACCCAAATGCAAAAGTCAAAAGACTCGGAAACCATCTATTATATGATTAATTATTAAAACTATTATTTGTTTCTCTTCAACAGGAATTACTTCTACTTGGTAATTGGTATAGTAGAGATCATCATTGTAAATAATATTCAACAACTTGGATTAATTCTTATGTATACCTCTTCAAGACATAATTGTTATTTCTAATAGCGGATATGATCTCATAAGTATTTGATCAAGGGCGGCAGAGCCACGATTAGAGGTTAAGCGGGTCAGTATTCCTCTAGAGGTTCTAAGATAAAGCCCCCAATATTTTTATTGGACTAGTTCAGTGTGTTTTGAAATTAAAGTCATTGTTATTATAGTGTCAAATTGAAACCCCAACTCTGTTAACTACAAATTTTTAGTGAACGTAACTGTATATCAAGGTAAACATCATGGAAGTAAAACTTTGTTTGTAATTATCATGATGAAATACCAAATTGAATAAGCCAATTGGTGGAACAATGTCACAATATTATTTGGTAATGAAGTTTGGTTTGCGTTTAAAAAATAATAATAATTCAGATATCGCACAATATATTGAAGTTATCAATGGTACACTATGATCATTGTTAATAATTTTGCGGTAATTTGTCAAAATTAGAGGTGGCAACGGGTCGGGTCTTTCTACTTCAGAACCCAATACCATTTAAGTCGAGTATATCGGGTTCGGGTCCTACGCGGGTTCGGATCCTAACAAGACAGTCCCAAACCCGATTCATTTAAATTTCGGGTTTTTAGTCGGGTTCGGGTCTGAGTGTTGGGTCCGACATTTGACATATCTTACTTCTTGCATCAGTTTGGTAAATACTTATTACAAAACCTTGTAATTATATATCATATAATAATACTTAATACTCTAACTTGACATCAAAATTTACCTACAAGCTAGAAGAATTCACACGCAAATGTACAAACACATATCAAAAACATAATTTATAAAGCATATTCCTAATAAAACACCTCATATCTTGCTAAAGTAGATGAAATTAAATTCACATATGAAAATTAAGTCTTACTACAATAATAGAAAATAAGCAAACCGGTTTAAAAAGTTCAGCATCATAAATAAATGGTACTCCAAAATAAATAAATAGTATGAAATCTGCAAGATCTAAGTTTATCTTTTATTCTGTTTCCAACTTGGAAAACGAATTTTACTCATGATATCAACCAAATAAACAAAATCAAGATTTAATATAGACAAATACAATAAACTAAGTAAAATACTTATGACTTCAAGAATTTATCTCATAATAATATTAATATTCACTATCTTCTTAAAGTTAAACATTTAAACTTGGGTTTTAATCGGGTGGACCCGAAACCCAAAATACCCATCGGATTTTATATCATCGGGTTCGGGTCATAAAAGACCCGAATTTAAATGAGATGAGTAGTAGAAAAGAGGATCCAAACCCGACCCAAAATGACTTCGGTTCAGGTAATCGATTCTATATTGCCACCCCTAGTCAAAATAAGGGCCGAATCTCCGATATATCTCGACTAAATTTAACATTTTTAATCGTATGCTCTAGCCACTAGTTATAGGATAAGCACACCACCAGGAAAACCCCATGGTCATGGTCATGGTCATGAATGATCGACGATTTTAAATTTAATAGACAATCACCTCAATAAGTCGTCTAACTTATGTTAATAATAATTACTAATCGACCTCCCTGAATAATAACTCTTATTAATTATTAATTTACCCCTTGATTTTACGCGTTTTGTTGAAAATGAAAAAACTGAAAAACCTGTTTTCTTCTTTCTTCTCCTCTCCTTGACATGTTTGAATATTAAAACCATAATAAAAAAAAAGCGACACATTCAAAGTTCGTCGTTGTTTCTCTCTCTCTCAAACAACGAGACCTGGTAAACCCTAAAATTCCATTTTCCATTTTGTTCTCTCTATATACTTGTGCTGTTGGTTAATTTTATATCAATTTTCTCCAACTTTACGTATTAGTCTCGTTGAATTTGATGCACAATTGCTCAATTTGTTTTTTTTTTAGGGTTTTGTTAGCTCCCACTTAGATTGTTTCATGTAAAAGAGGTGTTGAATGGTTCTTAGATTGGAGACTATTTGATTAGTGTGCAATATTGGGTTTTGATTATTTTGATTCCATTTTTTTGTTTTTAGGATCATTCCTTGGTTTTCCTGTTAAGGGGTTGTTTGTTTTGGCAATTTATAAGACCCCATTGTTTTGTTTGCTCTAAGGTTAAGTTGGTTGATTGTTTTGAAATTTTCGATAAACCCCTTGAAATCGGTGTATTAGTTAAAGTGGAAATCAATGAGTAGTCCCTTGTGTCTGGGTTAAGGATGGCTGTCCTTATATTTGATCTTTGATGAGTGGTTGTTTGTTTTTGCGTTGTTTGTTTGCGTGTCGTTTTGAGTAAGGGTGGGCGATAATGATGAAGTGGAGAATATGAGTTCTTAACAAAGTGAGAGAATTGGATTTAGATGGGTAACACTTGTGTAGGACCAAGTATTTCGAAGAATGGATTTTTTCAATCGGTTTCTGCTACAATTTGGCGGTCTAGATCACCTGATGATGGTGGAGATTCTGTGCGTGATTCACCATCTGCGGTAAAAAATAATGAACCTGAATCTCCTCTCCCTGTGTTAAATAAACCTCCGGAACCTATTAAGATTTCAAAAGAGGAACCACAACCTGTTAAGATTGCAAAGGAGGAACCACCTGCTCCGATTGGGAAAGAGGAACAACAACCTGTTGTGATTCCGAAAGAGGAATCTAAACCACCACAACCACATCCGAAGCCTAAGAGACCCCATCATAAGAGAGTAGCAAGTGCTGGGCTTCTTGCAGACTCCGTGTTACAAAGGAGAACGGGTCATCTAAAGGAATTTTACAGTTTAGGGAGGAAACTCGGGCAAGGGCAGTTTGGGACGACTTTTCTCTGCATAGATAAATCGAGTGGGGTAGAATATGCTTGCAAATCAATTGCAAAGAGGAAGCTTGTAACAGAAGAAGATGTAGAAGACGTAAGAAGAGAAATTCAGATAATGCATCACTTGGCTGGCCACCCTCACGTTATCTCGATTAAAGGAGCTTATGAGGATGCTGTTGCAGTTCATGTCGTTATGGAGTTGTGTGCGGGCGGTGAACTTTTTGATAGGATTATTCAGAGGGGGCACTTCTCGGAAAGAAAGGCAGCAGAGCTTACTAGAGTTATAGTTGGTGTTGTGGAAGCTTGCCATTCTTTGGGTGTTATGCATCGAGATCTTAAGCCTGAGAATTTTCTCTTTGTCAACCAGCAGGAAGATGCACCTCTCAAGACAATTGACTTTGGATTATCTATATTCTTCAAGCCAGGTATATTTCTCGATTTTTTTCTTCTGGTTTCGGTTTATCATCTCTATTTGATCTTGTTTCTCGTTCTTAAATTGTATGATGACCGAAATTTTTGAGAAGCAATGGAACAAACGTACCCTTTCTTTTTTTATTTCTGTTGTACAATCAATAATATCTTAGCTTCTAAACACCATCTGGAGACCCAACATGAATTTCTTAACTACTAAATACCCACTGTGTAATCACATCATTTATCTAGAATTTCTGTATACAAGCCCAGCTTGCTTCTGCAAAAATACTTTAAGCTACATAGTTTTATTGAAGAGTTTAAGCTACATAGTTGGTATAAACTAATGCTACATTGAGCCTAAGCAGTAGAAATATCCATGTGCAATTAAAAAAATTCCATCATCAATTAGGGCCCTTGTAACGAGTATTGGGTGTCCTCTTTGATTTTGTCCATAATCATTCAACTCATAGTATGTCCATAGTTTTTCAGTGGAACCTATGTGTTAAAGATATTTCCTGATTAACTACTATACATCATGTCCGACAAGTCAACTTGGTAGCTCATTTCAGTTTGATGGACTTTCTTATCCTGCTTAATGGGTGAAAATGTAGCACTTTCCATTAGCATTATACAGATCATGCAGATACAATAATTTCTCCTATAGAAATTGGAATCAGAAACTAACATGGTTGGTTAATTATTTATTCGAGTGATGTGTCTGATTCTATTAGTATAAGGCTACTAGAATTTGGTTTCTATATTCTTTAGATAGAATGGTGAGCTAGATTTGCATAGCTTACCATAAACATTTGGGATAAGGATCTTTATGTTAAAGCATGTCAAAATTGTAGCTCTAGAAAGCTCGTATGTAGAAATATAAATGTGGGGTCTCGTATAAACCATGCTCATTAGGTATCTATATTAGAAATCATACTTATCTAGACTGGCTAGCACTTTAGGTTGTGGTGTGGAGGTCTTACCCTCGTCTTACTTGAGCTTCAGCTGGAGGCTAAGTATAACTCTAATACTATTTGAAATCCTTTCATTAGAAGATTTTCGGAAAGATCGAGTGGGTGGAAGGCGAAGTACCTATCAATGGGAGAGAGGGTGACCCTTTTGAAGAGTAACTTCTCTAATCTTCTGATTTATTATCTTTCTCTTTACTATGTACCAAAAAGAGTGGAGAAGAAGTTGGAGACTATCATGAAAAACTTTGTTTGGAATGATTCAAAGGAGGAACATAAAATTCACCAGGTTAAATGAGATATTGTTTGTAGATCAAAAAATGAAGGAGAACTAAGAATTAAGAGATTGTCTCATATGAATGAGGCTTTGCTGGGCTGATTATGGAGATTTGTGTATGAAGAACTTGCGTTCTGGAGAAGAGTGATTATCTCTAATTTTGGAGTGACATAGTTTGGGTGGAATAGTACATATTACAGAAGTTGTAGAAAGTTGCGGTTATGGTGTTTGACAGGGGATACGAATGTTAGGGAGAGTTTTGCGAAGAGGGTGAGGGTTAGGGTTGGGATTATAAATAAGGTAAGGTTATGGAAAGTTGGATTCTTCGTTGAAAGATTCATATCCTTCCTTGTTTACCATTTCAAATAATCACTAGTTTAGTGTCTAAGAAAGTATGAGTCTTGATCATACAAGAATATCATGGAATCTGGATTTCTGTCGTGGTTATAAGGACCATGAGATGGCTATTGTAGCTTCTTATTTCAACGAATTCGGTAAGTTTCATCCTCATCTCACAAGGACGGTAAGAGAATTGGATAGATTGCGCAAATGAGGTTTTTTTGTGAGGTCATTCTGTAAGGCTTTATCTAATGTTTTTCCTATAGCTATTCATAGTTTTCCATAAAAGAAAATTTAGATTCCCAAATTACCAGCCAAGGTTGTTTTCTTTACTTGGACTGTGTATCTTAATAAAGCTCATACTAATGGCAACTTGCGTAAGCGTAAGATTTTGGTTATTAGTTTTTGATCTATACGTCAAAAAGACGGGGAATCCTTAAATTAGCTTCTCCTTCATTTTTTTCCACCCAAGGCATATGGATTTACCACTGGCTTATCTTGGTCTCACTCTAGAACTGTTAAAAATCTCTTATCAAAATGGAGCTTAACAAACCTCTCGACCCGGAGAAAATTAATGTAGCGGTTTCTTCCTTTTGCATTCATATGGGTCATTTGGTTTGAAAGAAGCGCTATGAAGTTTGAAGCAAAAAAAAACTGAAAGAGGATAGTATTATGATTATTGCGTTCGTTTTTTGGTGGAGTAAAGCGGCTACGATATGACGGTAATGGTCTTTGACAATCTTATGGCAAGGTGGAAGGAAGTTATCACGGAAGGCTTCCGAGTCTTGTTTTTCTGTTGTTATAGGGCGTAGTAGTTCTTTTTTGGTCTATTCTCGGTCTTGATGTGGCTTTCATTGCCCTTCTCTTTATTATATATATTCTAATCCTTTTTATCAAAATAGATTTTAAACTTATCAAAAATAAATATTAGAAATTAGACGACTTTGTGCCATGTCATAGGCTACAGACATGAACCATTTACAAAGTGCTCATGCTATATGGACAAAGAAAAACTCACATCATAATCTCATATAGCATCAAACTCTGTGTTCTTGTGAGCGTCGGTGGTAACATGGAAAGCCAAAACTACAATAAATAAAACAAAAACTAAAAGAAAAAAGGTAACAAAAAGGCTATCCAACATATAATAAGTGTAGGGAGGCACAAATATGGCAATTCAATTTTGTCTTTTGTGCTCACTCATTTATTTTAAAGTTAGAGATTCAATAACTTTGAGCTATAAGTTGGAATTCCATAAATTGAATATCCAGAAAATTCTTGCCGAGATCTTCCTATCCATAAATTTATATTCAATTACAGGAAAATAAATAAGTATTTTAAATGTGAGGAAGGCATTTGGAGTTGGGTGCCCAATGCACATTGGTTTGACACATTTTTGGAGGGGTCAGATGGAGGGAGCTGAGCTTGTTGATCCCAAGTTCACTTGTCAAAACCTGGGCGCTACGGGAAAGTTTTCCCCAGGCTTTTTCGAGTCAGTGTTCTCCCAAGTTGAATCGCTCGTCTAGAAAGATCCGTGTCTAGGCCAAGGCCCCAGATTATCTTTCTAAATTTTATCTATTTAGATTTCTCTCTCACTAGATTTTTCCCTTCCAGTTCAAGCATTCTCTTTAGATTTTTCTGTGTTGAAACTTTCTTCGGAGAAAAATTTATTGTGAGAAAGTTTCAAGAGAAAATTTGGCAAGAGATAGAAAATCTAGAGAAGACAATAATATGGGCAAAGAAAACTTGAAGAAAGAAAATCTGAAGAGAAGATAATGGAAGCAAATTCACATAGATAGAAATAGGAGAAAATCTGGAAAGGGGAAAAGCCAGAGACAAGAAATTGGAAGAGGATAAATGTAGAGAGAGAAAATGTAAAGTAGTCTCGTTCAAGGTTTAGTTTTTGATCTATCTTTGTCTTTTCCAATTACAGTTGAATGGCACCTACATTTTAGCTAAAATTTTCAGGTTTTTGTTACCTCTTTCGACTGTATAGGTTAATTTTGATCTTATTCGCAGAACATAGAAAAGTAAGAAATGCATTTAACTACCTGCAGTGCCCAACCAATGACAACTCCTTAATGCCATCTTACGTAGTGTGAATGATTCAGTGCTTAGTGAAATGCCGCAATGCAAGTGAGTGCAGCAACTTGAAAAATGCCCCCCTAAGGCAGCTAAGCAGTCATGGTACCTCTAGATGTATGTGTCCAGGAAGGTGAGGTGAGATCTAATCATATTTGCAAGCCTAGCAATGGAAACTCTTAGTAGATCTTTGAACTGTTGAGTTCTATTAGTAAATGGTAAATCCGTTGTTGGAGGAAGGCAACTATCACCAATAGACCATGATAGATGAGGAAAACAAGAATTGGTGTAATTAAATTGGAGGTAACCGCTTAAGAGAGAGACTCACGAGTCTGTAGTAAGACTCCAATAGTTTGATCAAGCTTGCATGTGTTTGCAAATAAGTAATACCAATTTGCTACAAACCATGCCCAACCTTAATTCATCCAAAAATATAATGGTACCCTATGACCAATTTGAATTGAGTGTGTAGAGATAAAGCATAATTTACATACAAACTTAACAAAATCCAAAATCTTTGAGAGAAACATGTGGATCTCAAACTGGACATGCATTCTTCACTTGCAGGCTAGGTTGTAGGGACTGCTGATCTCAACCGCACAAGATAAAATGGCATTGGTTGATAGGTATTTGATCGTTGAAAAGTAGGCAAGTCTGACAACCAAATTTTTTCTTACCCATGCATGGCTGAGTATTCAATTGATTCAAGGCTTGAATACTGAAAGGGAGGTTCCCATGTGATCTTTTTACTATATATAAGCATGTGAAGACAAGATAACGAGAACTCTGAAATGACGTGCTCAACCCCAAAAGGAAAGAGAAAATGATTGTAACTAGCTCGCTTTCTTTATACCTAAGTAATATTGTTAAGCTGTAATGTAATTAAGTTTCATAATTGTTTTCCAACCCTTTTTCATTAAATCATATAATTATTAGAACTTAATAGGGAAAATTTTGTTGGGGTTTGGATCTTGTATTGATTTTGAACCCGCATGTTGTTGGGGTCTAGGGGGTGCCCGGCACCCCCACTTTTTTTGGGAAAAAAATAGTTCCTTTAAATTAAAATTAAAATTACAAAAGCCCAAGGGTTTGGCATACCTCCAAGCCCAACCTAATGTTTTTTACTCTAAATTTTATCCCAACTCCTCCCGGTAGTTATTTTGCTCTCTCTACCATGTAAAGCAAAAATACTAAAATACCCCTTCAACTCCCCTTTTTTATTTGTGCCCCCCCCCCCCCCCCCCCCCCCCCGGATAAGGATATGGACACTGCTAGCAGAAAGCAGGGATATGATTCGACATGTTCCAAAGCTAGGGCAGTAATACGGAAGCTGGTATCCTACCATTTCCTTAAAACTATCATACATGCCTTATCACGTATGTGGAGTGAGAGTGCACATAAAAGTTCACATAAGTGGGTGATTAACAATCAATACAAAATTGAATGGTCTCTACATAATTAATAACTTCAGGTTTGATTTAAAACAAGAACAGCTTTCTTCTCATTCCGGTTATGGTATTGCCCGAGGCATCCAGCTCATATCTCACCCTTGTTCATATCAATGTACATGCTGTACTCAGGACATGGTACTCATCTAATCATGTATTGGGTATTTGGCTTTATCATTGTCACGAATCATTTGATACTATGTATAGAATGCCCTCTGTCAACTGCACCAGTATGATAGTTTTTTTCTTCTTTTTACCTTCCAAAATAAATTTCTTCCGCCAGTGGTACAGATTTGACTCTCATGCATCTGATTGGGAATTAACAGTTATTTTATTTCAGGGGAAACCTTCAGTGATGTTGTTGGCAGTCCTTATTATGTTGCTCCAGAAGTGCTTCGAAAGCGTTATGGTCTAGAAGCAGATGTTTGGAGTGCCGGAGTGATAATATACATTCTGTTGAGTGGGGTACCTCCATTTTGGGCTGGTGAGTAATTTGGGGTGGGCTTATTAATTCTTAATGGCATCTATCTGCCTTCATATATGTATTAGATCGTGGTCCTATTTTATTTTTAGAAGCTTGGTCCTATTGATAAAGTGTCAGTACTAACTTTGTTTTCCTTTTTTGTTGCGACGCTGCAGAAACTGAGCAGGGGATATTTGAACAGGTTTTGCATGGTGAACTGGATTTTGTGTCAGACCCTTGGCCTAGTATCTCCGATAGTGCAAAAGATTTGGTGAAGAAAATGCTTGCCAGAGACCCTAAAAAAAGGCTAACTGCCCATGAAGTTCTCTGTAAGTTTCTTTCCTTTTATTTACTTCTGGATAAAAGAAACACATGAATCACAGGAGTGGATAGGTATGCATATTTTACCTCTTAGTATGCAGAGGATCTCTTGCGATATTAACATCTTGCTGGGTTGCCATGCAGGTCACCCTTGGGTTCAGATTGATGGTGTAGCTCCTGATAGACCCCTTGATTCTGCTGTTCTTAGCCGTTTAAAGCAGTTTTCTGCAATGAACAAGCTCAAGAAAATGGCTCTTAGAGTAAGTTTTCAGAATAAGCCGTCTTAATTTATGAAACAGGCTACTGCTTATGAGATCCTTGAAAGATGGCATGCGGTTTTGTTTTTGTTTTTTATAAAGGCATACAGTTGTACTTACATTTCTGTAATATAAAAGATGTACCATATGTACTTTTAATTTCAATATGAAATGTGTACTTTTTATAGGTCATTGCGGAAAACCTGTCTGAAGATGAAATAGCTGGGCTGAAAGAGATGTTTAAGATGATAGACACTGACAACAGTGGTCAGATAACTTTTGAAGAGCTCAAAGCAGGATTAAAGAAAGTGGGGGCCAATCTTAAGGAATCTGAAATGTATCAGCTAATGCAAGCAGTAAGTACCAATTTGGATATTTCAGATTATTGATCACATAAGAGTCGAAAGAGCTCTATCACGGGTTATACATAAATAGTTCGGCTTATTAATTAATACAAGCAATAAGTATCAATTTCGATGTATGAGATTATGTGTTTTAAATAAGAGTCTGCAGGATTTTCAATCTTCAATCTATTGACGATTACAAATCAAGAAATTTATTATTACCTAGTGAAGCATATTCCTTTTCTTATCCAAAGACCGCACATTTAAGTTAGGTTATAATTTCTATTACTAGTCACACACCAGAAAATAGAATATCTGATTTGGCAGTGCCGATCTTCATCAAACTTCCAAGCTTTTCTGTCATCATTGCGAAATTACATTAGGTCCTTGTTATATGTCCCGAATGCTCTTCTTTCCCTTCATAATGCATAACTTCCATTTCAGGATTGCACTATGGGGGGAAATTATCCCGAACCAGGTGAACCATATCTTGATGTCTATGAATTATACAAGGACACTGGCATTTAAAACCTTAACAAATATACGTATAATCTACTTGGATTATCATTTTTGCAGCCTCGTGAAGGGCTCCAAAAAAGAGAGTAAATGATTTAGAAGTGGTCTAGTGTTGGATGACTACTATTATTTATTTTGTATTACCTGATTAATGTTAGCTTGCAATTGCACTATTGCAAAATCTTTGCACTCTCATAGGCATAAATTTGTTACATGCTCAAAAGAAATCCTTTTATCTCCTAATTTCCTGACATGCGAAAAGTAACCATAAGTGAAGTTCGGGACATAGGTGAAGAATGCTTGTCAAGAATTTGCAAGGATATTGTGTTTGGCTTGTATATTTAAAGTGTATGTTTGTTCCTATATTGCAGGCGGATGTCGACAACAGTGGCACCATTGATTATGGGGAGTTTGTAGCTGCAACATTGCATCTAAACAAAGTTGAAAGGGAAGATCATCTCGTTGCAGCTTTCGCCTACTTCGACAAAGACAGCAGCGGCTATATTACTCCAGATGAGCTTCAACAGGCATGCGAGGAATTTGGCATTGAGGATGCCCAACTAGAGGAAATGATTAGAGATGTGGATCAAGACAATGTGAGTAGATTATTTTTAGTATCGCATGATTTAGATATAGCCATTCTGCTTACTGCAAAACTTCGTATAGGATTTTTGGCATAAATTTATGTAATCGCCAGAAAGTGTGTTCCACATTTACAAGATATAGGAATTATGTATGAATATAAATAAACCAGTAGTTAAAGTTGATGATCATAGAATGTTGTGTACTTAAATCTGATTTTGTTTTTCAGTTTCATGTTCCTTCATATGATTCTTAAAAAGTTATCTTGTTCAACTTTCCAGGACGGACGAATAGACTACAATGAGTTTGTGGCGATGATGCAGAAGGGAAACCCCGGTTTTGCTAAGAAAGGCCTACAAAATAGTTTCAGTATTGGGTTTAGGGAGGCACTTAAGTTTTGATAACATTATTAATTTGTTGGTGAGCCTTTCTTTTCTTTTCTTTTCCTATTTCTTTCTATATTTTTTCCTCGATGTTTTATAGTGATGAAATTGAATACACGTTGTAAAGAACAGCCAAATCTATTAGAAAGCAGAAACATCGATCCTTTTAGATAACACGTGGAGAAAAACATTAATTTGTTTGGGTATACTTTTTAACTATACCGAAGTTTCTGTTATTTATCCATTCTCCTATGTTTCCTACTTCTATAATTTACTTCTGGTCGGCAAAATTTTCAGCTTATGTTTCTCCATTTGAACTGAAAATATTTTTTCATGACGATTTTCTCATTTTTCTTTCTTTCTGTCGTTTTATGGGAAATTGTTTTAGAAAAAAAGAATAGGAATTAGTGATTTTATATTTTGGATAATTGTCAAACCGTATAACATGCATAAACTTGAAGTGGAGGAGCATGTCGCCGGAAGGGTTACATTGGCCAGGGAAGGGATAAAGGTAAGTGCATTTGACAGAAAACGGTCAGGTGAAATCATGAAAACGTTTAAGAGTTGGGAGTTAAACCTGAGCATTTTTGCTTGTTTGCAGAGAATAAATGTGAATGTACAAATTACTCCATCGGTTAAGTTTTATAGATGACACGAGCACCGAAGCACGCGCTATATAGTTTTTGTAATTATTGGAGAATAGCATTAAGTGTTGAAAGTATATTTCAAGTTGGTTTTGGTTTTTACTTTTTGGGAGAGGATTTAGAGACACTCAAAAACCAAACACTCAAATCTCACTCAATAATAACCACTCATCTCGAATAGATGAGTAGTTCTCAAAATAGGTAATTTACTATATAGGAAATGAGGTGGAAAACCAAATAGTCTATCCTTCCCCACTTTCTCTCTCTTCAGTAACGTTGTATTTCCCTCTCTACTCCCCTGATTTTCAAATTCGAATAAATTTGTTCTCATACCACTCTCTCTCTCTCATATCACTCTCCCTCGTTCTCATATCACTCTCTCGTCCATACCCTTTTCTCTCTCTTTCTTACGATTTTCTGCCATTAGAGGTGTAATTCTTCTCTCCAAAGAACTGCGACAGCCACAGTGATAGAAGAAAGTAGGAGAAGACTCATCTTCGTTCACAGGTATTTGGAACATTTATCTCTCTCAAAGTTAGACACAGTAGTATGGGATCCCCAGTACTATACTTACCTGCTTTGTATGGAATGTTGTGAAATTGTAATTGTTAGTGTTATTAATCCTCTTTGTAATCCAAATTTTGTCTCCCCATGTAATCCTGTGTATGAATTGTCGGTAATGCGCCATTCGACAATTTTGTAAGCGTAAGTCTCACCAACACTTAAGAATTGACGAAATCGACAATATTAGATGTGCAATTGCTCACATGCACTATCGTAATTGTCGATATCGACAATATAAGATATAAAAGTTTTCACACACTAGCTACATTGTCGAACTCGACAATAGTTTACATGCAAGTCCTGACATAAAATAGTATATTGTCGAACTCGACAAAATTACATTTATTTTTAGCTTGTTTTAGGTTACGCCATATGTTGTAAGCATGTTTTGTTAAGGCATGACAATTTCATAGGGTTTTACTTCTGTTATTTCAAAGGCCTGACAATGGTATTTAGTTTTTTGTACTAGGTCCATAAATTATTTTGTGTGTGTTTTGCCATGGAAGAGTCAAAGTGTTATGATAGTGTCCACATCCCAGTTTCTTTGCCAACTCACAAAAAAATCTATCCACCACTATAAAAAGTTGAAGCAGAAGAAGCGAGGTACGCAAAAATTGAGTGAGAATTAGAATTTGGACGACTAAAAAATGAGTTCTGGGAGGAGCAAGATTTGGCATATTTTAATTCAGTGCGTTAGAGGCCTGATTACGATTCTTTTGACGATTCTTCAGATGGGTGGCAAAGAGGTCAATATAGTTGTGAAGAATGTCAATGTAGCTAGATTTTCGGATTGAAGTATGTATTGTACAACGAGTTTTTGTGGGGTGATTGTTTACATTTTGTATTCCCTCTTTTGTAGCATGTGATGTAATAAAGGCTTTTCAAATGAAATGAACATTACGTTGAACATTACTTGTGTTTAGTTTCTAATATTTTGTTAAATTACTTGCGTTGGACAACTTGTAATTTTTTCTTTTATGTGTCAACTTGTCAATGAGATCGACAATGGAAGACTCCATAAATGAAAATTAAAGTAAAGTTATTCGTGACGAGTCCCCAAAAAGGTCTGAAAATGAACGTATTATAGACCCGTTATTGGTGGAAGCCCCATACGAGGGTCAACATTTTGATATTGTTAAAGACACACGTATGTGCTACGAACGATATGGAAGAGGGCAGGGTTTTTTCACCGAGATACGTAATTATACTAAGCGTTCGAGATCGGATGATATAAGCAGAGCCCACTTCTGTTGTATGAGTAATGGCTTCTCAAAGAAAAACCATAGGTTAGATCCAAAGACTAGCGACATATCCGGCAACAGAAGATCATCTAATAAGTGTGGGTGTAAAACAACAATGAACATTAATTGGAATACCAAAATAGGCAAATATGTTGTCACAAGTTTCACGGATATCCATAACCATAAACTCGTATCTCCACAGAATCATCATCGTATGAAGGTTAACAGATTCTTTCTAGAAGCATAAAAAAACTTGACAATAACATTTGAGCTCCACAATATTCCAGTGAGCAAGGTCCCAACATTATTCCTAGTTCTAACCTTCAACAAACGGGATTGTTACAACTACAACACTAGAGTAAATAAGGAACAACTAGTCAGAGGAGATGCACAAGCCGCGTTGGAGTGGTTAGGAAGAAACAAACTGAAGATCTGATGTTTTATTTTGACATAAAGTTAGATGAGGAGGACCAAACACTAATTTTTTTTTGGATTGATGGATGTTCAAGGTGCACATACGAGGCATTTGGAGATGTCGTCACTTTTGATACTACGTACCGGACCAATATCTACAAGATGCCCTTTGCTCCGTTTGCAGGGATCAATAACCACTACCAAATAATTCAATACGGATGTGCTCTACTAAGGAATGAGCAAGAAAATACATTTGTATGGTTGTTCCATACTTGGTTGAAGGTAATAAACTACAAACACCCTGTTTCAATTATCACTGATCAAAATGCAGCTATGGCCGCCGCTATTCCCAAGGTAAAGAAGGCGTTCGAATTAGACAGACTAGGCACTGATCAAGTTGTCGATTTACCATATAGGTCGACAATATTAGATATATATAATTCCAATTGTACTTAGTAATTATCAAAATCGACAATGTTATCTATGCAATGTGTCATATACATTATCATAATTGTCGAGATCGACAATATTTTGTTTCATAACTTCAATGTTATATATAACTCCAATATATTGTTGAGTACGATCATGTATCGACATTTTATTGTCGACCTCGGCTTCTGATCGATAATATTATAGATTATTTGGTAGTGTCTCTAAATCATTCTAAGTTCCTCTGGTTTATTTGTAGGTCTTCCCCAACACCAGACATCGATTTTGTATATGGCACATCACAAACAAATTTCTTGAGAAGATCGGCCATATTTATCGGGAACCATCAACATTCAAAGAAGATATCGATTCGATAATGCATGACACATATGAGGTTGTAGAGTTTGAAACTAGGTGGATGGACCTAATGAAGAAACATAAATTGGATGATAACCTTTAGATGCAAAACATCTTCAATATTAGACATAAATGGATACCAGTATGGAATCGTTCAACCTTCTTTGCAGGCATGAGCAGTACAGGATGGAGTGAGTACACAAACAACTTCTTTAATGGTTGGTTTCCAGTAACAACTGGGTTGCATAGTTTTATGACCAAGTATGAGACTGCTCTTTTAGAGGTATAAGACCAAGAAAGTGGAGAAGACTTTGCATCAGAACACGTATATCGTCAAGTTAGTCCTCATCAAGTTCTACTAAAAGATACTGCAAAGATTTACACAAGAACAATGTTCCACAAACTTTAGAATTAGTATGACTAGGTTGTCCGCTTCATTGCAATAGAAAAAAACATAGAATGCAACCTTCGACAACTTACGGTGAAGTCCCATAGTGGTCATACAGAGTCATTTAAGTTAAATATAGACTTAGAAAAGCTAACTGGTAATTGTGGATGCAAGTTGTTTGAGTATGTTTGATTCCCATGTTGTCACCTCCTGAAGGTTTTCTTGAAATACAACATTCTCAAAATACCTAAAGCTTTTTTATGACAAGGTGGACGATTGGTGCAAGCAAGTTTTCAAGGTCATATGATAAAAGTCACTTGGGGGGAGAAAACTTACGGCATCCCTTACACCATAGCCACCTATCCTTTCGTGCATTAAAATTATTCGAAAAGGGTCTCGAAGATGAAATAAAGTATTAAATTCACAGTTTTGAAGCTAGACGAGATTAAGTCCTACCTTGATAACTATGACAATTCTTTAACATAGACAAATGCATCGCAACCAAACATCTCTACTTCTTTAGCATATTCTATGATGTCCAGAATTATCATTTTAAACCCTCTCGTTGTTCAAACAAAAGGACGAGCGAAGACTGATCACAAGAAAGGGGCAAGATGGAAGGAGGGATGGAAGAGGCTATTATGAAGAAGAAGAGAACATGCAAAAGTTATGGAGTACTTGGCAACCATGACAAACGGATATGCCCACTTCTCAAAATGAAGATAATGGAATCAAGTAAGTACATATTCAACACTATGCATAAACGCCATATTCTCTGTAATTTCTCTATAATGTGTTTCACATATATTTACCCCGTATTTACAATCAGAATGAATTCCATGTAGAAGACAGCCATGAGGATTCTGTTCACCCATTGTAAGTGAATCCTGATAACCAAGACATCTAGGAAAATAAGAGTTAAAATGACACCGATCTGTAATTGATTATAATAAATCTTTATTTGATAATTATTGCTGGCGAAGGATTGTTGTGTTCATTCAACAATAAGTTTGGTTTGATGATGGAATTTAGGACAATAGTAATGCACTATTTGGATTTTAGGGATTGTGTAGCTTTATGCACCCTCTATGAATTTATAGATTATCGAAATTATCCAATAGATCGACCATAATTTAACTATATTGTCGAGTTCGACAATATTATATACCCCCAACTCTAATTATATTTGGTAATTGTCGGGCTCGACAATATTAGAAATGCATAACTCCAAATACACTACCAAAATTGTCGAACTCGACAATATTAGATATTGCAAGTAACCATGTATACTACGAATATTGTCGAAATCGACAATATTCTATTTTTTAACTCCAAGTGCACTGCTAAAATATTCTTCACAGCCAATATGTACATACTTTGAACAGTCAGAAATGAGATTCAGATATAGCAGTGAGCTAACAGAACAGTGTATACTACAAAATATAAATCAACAAGGGGCACTTTTACAAAAAATTATATACTGTGACATACAAACAGTGAGCTAACAGAACTGTGATATACAAAAATTGGATAACCATATATACTACCAATAAACAGTTAGGTAAAAGAACTGCGATATACAAACATTTGGTCGACCGCCCTATTTGATTGTCGATAAACTAATAGCTATCATGTCATTCACTTTATACCCCTTTACATTGTGCTCTCTAAGTAATGTCTTAATGGTCCTTACCCTCACATCAAAATACCTAGTCAGTTGTTCTTTCACAAAAGCCGGAGGAATTTCCAGATTTGCATGACCGTAAAAAAGAGTAGAAAATGGAAGCATTGGCGCATCAAACCTTGTAAGCAAACGAACGTAATGATTGTCCACCCCCAAACCAAACTACAAGTACTTACTAGTATCCATAAGAAGGTTCTGGAACCTCTCCTCATTTGAAGTAGTATTTTTCTTACATGCCTAAAAAAGGGGTAAGAATGTATATGCTTCAGTGTAGCTAATGAAGACCACAACCTTCTCATAGTAAGTGGATAGTAAATGCGTCATATGCATATACTCCACATGTTGATAACCAAAAGAATACGCCTGCAATAAACTTTCATACACCTTCTTACCGGCTGGAGTGAATTGCCTACCCAATGTTTGGCTGAAGATACTCTTCCAGAATGTGTGGTCCTTACAGAGAAAGGACTTCAACAATTTTATTACATCTGGGAATCTATACTGTCTTTGGTGTTGAATCGTGGCCGAAACCCTAAAAGAAAAATTGTTATCACTGATTTCGACACCATGAACATCTAAAAGATACTTTGTCCATGGTTGGAATAAAACTTCTTGTAACTTCTTCCTCTTAGCCATATTCTCCCTCCTAGCAATAACAACATTTTCAAGGGTTATCCTCGTAGAAATCAAGTCTTCTTGATAATCTCCCTTGGGTCCTTGTTGTGCTATTGTGAAGAATATTTTATTTTGGTCAAAAAGTTCTTCAAACATTGGGTCCCCCATGTATCCCATTCCTTCACTCGCCAGTGCCTTCTTCAATGATTGACATCAAACCTCCAGTAACAACAACAACTAGATATTAGAGTAGATACTTATAGGTGCATCACCAAAGCTTATTAATAATAATATGACATGGGGTGACATAGGTACAAGAGTTAGGAGTAGGTCGTACCCATTCATTATTATTTACTTCCAAAGACTTCTTCATCTCTTCAGCATTAACCAACTTCTTACACTAAAAAAACCCTCTAACATTAGGATTAACAATGAAATAAACATTCCATTAAATAAATATTAAGGGGGGGGGGGGGGGCTTACGAGTTCGTTAGTTTCCTCCGTAACTCTTACAACTTCTTTCTTGTACTTGGATGTCCAGTTCAGTATCTGTTCCAAAGACAT
Source organism: Kingdonia uniflora (assembly GCA_014058105.1). Lineage (NCBI taxonomy): Eukaryota > Viridiplantae > Streptophyta > Magnoliopsida > Ranunculales > Circaeasteraceae > Kingdonia > Kingdonia uniflora. The sequence goes on from JACGCM010000622.1 coordinate 4,484,067, forward strand.
AAAGGAGATGAGCATCGAGTTCAGGTATTTGTGATTTAACAGTCAATTATTGTTGATTTCGACAATACTATGTTGTCTAACCAAAAACAAATTGTCGATTTCGACAATTATTTCAGTTGTTATTGTCGATACATTGGTTAATTTGACAATATTTATACATCACTGCTACCATAACCAAATAGATATTAACCAGGGAGCACAAGTTGAATGGAACATCTAATTATCCCTAACAAAGTAGCATTTTGGTCTTGTAAATTCTTGCACTCCAATATCTACAAACAAAAATATTATTACGAACATCAGGGTTTGGAATAAAACAATCAATGGATTTAGTGATAATCATATCGGCTTAAGACCTTACCTTCGCATCTAACTGCCCCGGCAGATCTGTGTATGCTAGTGCATATTGCTCGTCAAGTACACGCTTCAGTTGCATGTCCTTCTTCATTTGATCAATGCTTTCTCTCAACAAATTATATTCACTTGTCTGAGGTTAAGATGAGATGAAACAATTATTCTATAACCCAATTAAAATTGCATATGTGAACTTCAAAATTGTCGACCCACTAGGGATTTGACAATTATCTAATGTGCTTTACTATATTATTGTCGATCTCGACAATATTACATATAGATGAATTCACAAACAATTACCATAATTGTCGAGCTCAACAATATGATATATTTTTAACTTTACATATATCAAGATAATAGTCAAACTCGACTATTAGATATAAGGATAACTGTGGATAAACACTAACATTAACTATGGATAAATACTGACCTTCTCTTTTAGGGCCTCTGTTAGCTTTATGTTGGCTTCAGACTCTTTATCTTTATCTTCCTTAAGCTTCTGAAGTTCATTAATGCTTTGATTTGCTGATCCAACCCGTAAGATTCAGCCCGTGTTGGCATGGTATCATGGGCATTTAGAGACACAGTGGAATGCTCATTGAGCTATAATTTTGTGAATAGAATATTAGACAATAAATATTTAAAGCAAAAATGAAGGGAGTGAACAGAATATAAGGGAAGATGTACTAACCAATGCATGATATTGTTCACCACCAGCATCATAGTGGTCCACGGGGGTGTCACCATCCTCATTGACACAGGCTTGCTTCCTTTGATGAATTCTAAACATCGCAACATCAACATCTGCAGCCAAGTCAATGGTAATGGGACAAATCATCGTCTACGAGATAGTGTCAAAGCACTCCAAGTATCCCTACATACTGGAGGCCCCTTTCGTATCCTCTACCCCCTTTTAACCTTCTTCAGTACCTAATCCTTTAACTTCTTTTCGGAGAAGCAATCAATTCACTCATACTTAGGGTTATATTTCCTCGGCTCTTATGAGATCCAAAGCTTGGACACCTCTGGGCACAAAGGCTTCGTGGGGATGCCTTGTTCCAGTAAGAACTGTCGCACAACCCAATTTGGGTAGTAGGGTTGAACATGGTCTGGACTTGCTAGTGCATCATAGAAATAGGTGATCTCCTTGAACCCATGTGTAGAATCCCTTGTATCTCTTTACGGGTCCCATATAACCTACATGAAAAATGAGCCAAATGTATTATGTTAAGAACAGGAAAATATAATGGAAAGACATCTAAAGAAAAAATTGTGCAAACACACAATAATTATGATAAAAGCATTAAATTGTCTGTTTACCCAGTAGTTCTACATTAATTTAACTATATTATCGATTTTGACAATATAATATATGCATAACTCCTAGGCCTGTTTTCGGATAAGATCGGATCGGAAATGGAGGTGTTCGAAATTTTTCTGATTTTTTTCGGAACTGCCAAAATAGATCCGAATCCGAAATTTTTTGGAATTCGGAATATATTTCGGATATTTCGAAAAATTAAAAAATTAAAAAAATTCCAAAAAAATCTGAAAATTCTGATTAAAAAAAAAGTATTTAACAACTTGAAGCATCATTTGCTTTGTGTAATTTTACCTCTGATTTTCTACACCTTATATGCATACATATATCCCACTAAGGCCATTATGACAAAGTAACAAACTCTATCACGATGTGTGAGGGAAAGCAGTCACAAATGCTTTATTTTGTCACATCTCCAACTGCCCTCCTTGCTCAATTGCTTGCTTAGCCTCATCTTTGTTGTATACAAATTCCATATCATTACTACACACAAGGTATACCAATTCACCTTCTTCAGACAGCTCTGCCACCTTGCTAATAGAAACCTTCTCAAGCTTTTCTTTGGGCATTGTACACACATTAATCTTCACCTTATACATCACGGCTTTCCCTTTGTACTTCTCAGCAACCACAGTCTTCCCTTTGTTTCTCAAGTGGACTTAGAGAAAGTTGCAGTCTCATGTCTTCAACAATGATCAGCTCTTAAGTAGCTCCCTAGATCTACTCGAGCCACCCTTGATAAAAAATAACAAAGCTTCAATCCAGGGAGCTGGAGCCATTGCTGAATCCCAAAGTCAAAGACCAATGAATGAATCTGTAATAAGATCCCTTAATATGAGTAAATTCCTGAGCCATAATCTTTGTAACATTGCACTCTTTTGTTAAATGGATCATTACATGTTTTGTATCCATTAAATCAGAAAAAGAAGATCTCACTCAACCCCAAGTATTCTCAATTTGAAATCCAATCTCATACAATAAGGGAAGCGCTCAAAAGAGAAATGGTCTAAAAAGGATCACAAGAAGCATAACACTTGAGTAGTGTTAACTTTCAAAATCAATTTATGCATACAACTGATAACATCAAAATCAATTTCAAAGTAGTGTTAACGTTGTAGTTCATGATTCGCTTCCTGAAATTTGAAACTAAATCCACTTTGAATTGTTAAGACTAACGTAGCTGCCGATGCAACCTTGTAGTTTAACACTTGAGTTTCATTATGTTCCCCAATCTTCTTAGCAACATTCCCAAATCCCCAACCTCTGAATCGTCGCCTATCGTTAGCGTGATAATAACAGAGAATCACACGCAATTCAAACCCTATTGTTAGGTTGATAGATGAAGAGAGAACCTATCGTTAACGTGATAGATGGGGGAGAGAGAGAGGTAGAGGCAATTTAAACCCTAAGTAAGGAGGGGAGGCAGTAGAGAAGGAGGGGACTGGGGAGGCAGTAGAGAAATGAATGGAGCCCTAGGTTTTAACTTTAAGTTAAGTTTTATTATTTTTAATTGGGATAAATTCGGAATATTATTCATAATAAATTGGATCAGGGGTATTCGGATTAAATCGGAATAACATTCGGATTAAATTGGATCAGATAGTATTCCGAAAAATCGGATCGAATTTTTTCAGAAAAATCAGATCAAAAAAATCAGAATTTCAGAATTACATAAGCCTATCCGATTCCGATCCGATTTTTTTTGGAAAAAATTGGAAATCGGATTTTCGAAAATCGGAACTGTAAAAAGGTTTCCAAAATCGGAAAAATCGGATCGGATTTCGGAAAAAATTAAAAATTCAGACAAAAGTTGCAGCCCTAATAACTCCAATTGGACTTGATAATTGTCGATCTCGACAATATTATATATGCATAACTAGAACTATATTGCCATGATTATCGAGCTCGACAATATTAGATATGCAAAACTAGATCTACATTGCCATAATTGTCGAACTCGACAATATTATACATTGCCTGATTCCATATACACTACCAATATTTTCAATTTCGACAATATGTACTTACATAATGGTTGTGTATCTAAGTATATAACAATGACCAATAGACCTGTGTATACTACCAAAAAGTTATAGGATAGTTCATATAAAAAACTTACATCATCAACTTTGTATTTATCCAATGCTTCCCTAAACTTTAGTAAAGCTGGACCAGCATATCTATCCGTAACAGATCCGCCCAATTTGCAACAAGTACAGTGCTCATATTGGTCGGAATCCATCTCCGTCGGTATCCCAGCAAGCTTTGGGAAATGTGAAAAAATCCACGACTACATATATATAGATAAACAAAATCGAATTAATAAAGGGATAGGTGGATGCATATGTATACAAATTAGTAGTAAAGGAGTATGGGAATCACCTCGAGTAGTGTGGTACAACATGCAAATTGTCTCCCATCATCTCGAGATGTTGCACCGAGATTGTGATATATGTGTGCCAAAAACGCTGACCCCCATGACCACTTCTTTGTCGCTTTGTCATTGGCAAACAAGTCCAGATACTGTGCGCTGACATTAGTGCCCTTTTTCGTGCGGAATAAAAAAGAACCAAGTATATATAACATGTACGCACGAGCAACAGACCTGGCTGTTAACCCCTTTTTTTTGCTCTCACAGTAGTACCATCATTGAGAGCCTTCTCCAATTTATAGGCATAATGTTCTCTTAGGTTCTTCAATGACAAAGAATTACCAGCACCACCAACTTTGAAAGCCTTGAATCCTTTTAAATCTAGCAAAAGATTCTTTTCGAATACCTCGAGAAGCGCGGAGAATCCCCAAGTCCCGCCAATTATAGTGGCATCACCATTTATACCAAAGCCAATCAGTTCCTCCACATCATCCAAAGTTGGAGTCAATTCCCCCCATTTGAAGTAGAAACTATTAGTTTTTTGCTGCCAACATTCGACAAAAGCCAAAATAAGGCCAGAGTTATAAAAATCATAGGATATGGCCCAAATTCTATGTAAACCCTTCAACTTAACCAAATCTTGGATCATTTGTGGTTCCTTTATAAGATCCCACGTTGATGGGTGATGGTGAACACAAAGGCACGCCTTCTCCTGAATAATAACATCGATTATGTCAAAAAGAGAGTGATTACCAAATAAAATTTAACAAATAATAATTAAGTACTATACCTGCCCTAACGCGATCGACCTCACTCTACAGAACTTGAAGCTTTTGAGCAAGCTAGTATTAATATGGCCAACCTCTTTGCTGTTTCCAGCCCCCTTACCTTCATTATTTGCAGCACTACGGTCACAATTCTCCCTAATACTATTTATATTAACATCACAATCTGTTGGGAGCATTGGTTGAGCTCCCAAAGCAGTTTGGGTTGACTTACTCTAAATTTAAGAACCCCCACTCACCAAAACCTCATCACCATCTTCAATGTGAGCTCCACTATGCTCAGAAACACCCTCATTTATAGTTTCAAAGTTGGGAGGGGACTGTTCAACAGTGTTTGGAGGGACCATTGTTGTCGTTTCAACAGTCTTTCTCTTTATCTTATATGTAACTAGATCTCCAAAGTTTGGGTGCTCTGGGTCTGCTCTGTCCAACTATCTTTTTCTTCTATTGGAAGCTATAGGAGATACTTTCTCTTTTATGGTGCACCTGTACACAATTTTATGATAATTAGTCTAAGTCTCAGTGCAATGTTGTCGATTTTGACAATATTAGATATATATATATAACTCTAACTGTACTTGGTAATTGTCAAAATCGACAATATTATATATACAATGCTTCATGTACATTATCATAATTGTCGATTTCGACAATATTTTGTTTCATAACTCTAATTACACTTGATAAATTGTCGATTTCGACAATTTCTGTTTTTTTTAAGTCCAATTTTATAGTTAAATTGTCGATTTTGATAATTTTTGTTTTACTTAAGTCCAATTTCATAATTAAATTGTCGAATTCGACAATACCATGTTTCCATAACTCTAATCTCATTGCCATATTGTCGAATTCGACAATTTTGCCTATCCAATGCACAGAGGGGACATGAACTAGGGGTACAATGCACAGAGGCAAAATAAATTTCCAATTTCAATTGTAAATGAACTATAATTATTGGGGATAAATGAACTATAATTATTGGGGGATATTGGGACATTGTCTATGTATATAAGATAAGAAATACCTTTAAATAAATGCCAATTTCCACTTTCTCTTTATTCTCCAATATTCGGGACCCCAATATTTAACGCAACAACAAATCTTTAGTTATTCCCTTCCCTAAAAAGATGAAGGGAAATCCCAATGAAAAAAAACTTATCTCCCCTGTCTCTAACGATGAGTACAATAGAGAGAAACTGTTCGAGAGAGATAATTGGTTTGGTTAAAATGGAGAGAGAAACTGCTCGAGAGAGAGAAAGAAATTTAAGGGAGGGAATTTAGGGAAGGTTTAGGGAATTTGAATTACACTTTAATGGTGGTGAATATAACAGAGTTTGGTTTATAAGAGAGAGAGCGAGAGAAGTTGGTTTGTAAGAGAGAGAGAGAAAGAAAGGGAAAGAAAGCAATGTGATGTTTTAAATCTTTGTAAGAGAGAGGAAAATAGAGACAACAATGTGACATGACTGCCAGGTAGAGAAAGTAGGGCAGGATAAACTATTTAGTTTTCCACCTCATTTCCTATATAACAAATTACCAATTTTGAGAACCAGTGAGACACGAGTAAAACATCATGATTACCTTTTGGCACACTGCCCCAGACGCACGTACCATTCTGACAGACCAGCCGTCAAGATCGTTAGTAAGGCCAGTCAAATCAAGCATAACCTTTGACACACTCCGCGAACTTGAGTACTAGACCATTCTACGTCTCGAACAATCCTCATCAGATAGCTTCAAATTCACTTATCTTATATATCAACCTTTTACATACAACACATCCTTCAATTCAAAACCTCATGCCACCCTTATTTCAGCAGAATGCATTTTCTTTTTTCCTTAAACAGATAAGTTCGACCCTTCGACCGAATAGAATCATACATTTCAACCATTCAAAAATTCATTCTTACAGATAATGTTTTCAGCTTCGACACACTGTATCTTTCGCTTTGGCAAATTCATTTTTATCTTCGAACAACACAAACAATACATTTCGACAATTGTACTATCAATTCAATGACTCACGATACTATGTCCAGAATTCATATTATATTATTACTACTCACAGTTTGACAAAGCACGCTATTCTAAGATACCATTTTCATTCAGAAAAGACCGAAAATATTATACGCCTCGTACAAAGAAAACATAAAAGAAACAAAGCAAAGGAAAGCAACAACAAGACAACATAAAATAGAGGACCCTGTTTATCAACGGGATGCTCCTCTTCAACCACGGCCGCTGCATCTTCATCCTCTTGGTCTACTATATCCTCCACAAAGCCTTCGAGAAGAGACAGCCGATGCCCTGATCATTACTATTCTCCACCAGTATGCGATGGGCATGCCAAGGATTGGTGCCCTGGGTTCCGCCTCAAAAAGATCTGGCATTTCAGCATTAATATCCTCCTCGATATGGAACCTCCGTTGAAGACCCAAGAAGGCTTCTTGGATTCTTCTGGCCCTCACTGCCGGTTGATCTTCCTGAACGGGTACGTTTTCAGCCATGTTGATCAAAAAAAATTAAAAAGACAGATGAGGAGAATTTTGCAAGACAGATGAAGAAATCCCCTCCACCCTACCCCTATTTATACTTGCAAACCCATTACAACTTTCCCTCTTCCCTAACCGAATTAATGACGACCTTCAATTTCCCGCCTCGAAAAGTTAACAACCAACCTTCCCAGCTTCCTAGACGTAACCGATTCGTCTGTACCTGCATTCAAACCTCATTCCCGAGGACTTCTACTCGAGCATACCTCCAACATTAATCATTCGACCATTGTAACCCACGATCTCACAACTACAGCTCATTATACCTTTAATCATTATTACCTTCGATCATACCACTATACCTCGATACCACCAACAATTCGAAGACATACATATGTTAAGCGCGCCTATAAGAGTATTCGTCTACATTCCTCTACATTATCAATCAGATACAGTAATACAAGTGTGCAGAAAATAACATTTCCATTTTGATATCCGATTAAACAAACATACTACATTCCTACTATCACCTCCAAACAAAAAACCTCACACAGAAAAACAAAAACATGCAAAAGTACAAATATTCACCCATCAACCAGTAGCCCTACTCCCAGAAGGTTCAGCACCGCTTGCCGCGCTCTGTTCCTCTTCCTCCTCCGCACAAACAAGACACTCGGCTAACACTGACAAAAAAAGATAGTGTTTCTCCGCAATAGTAAAATCATACTTCAGACGGTCCCAAAGATAGGCATATGGGTCCTCATTAATGGACTATCCAGCCTCTACCTCCACAAGCTCGGGCATATCCCAGTCTAGATCATGATGCCGGAAGAATTTTATATGAAGCTCACCAGTCTTTTGCCCTACACGGCGGTCCTGGGCGAACCCCATCCTCTTTTGATATCGGGTATTGGGCGTAGTATCCATGAAGATTTCTAGGGTTGTAGTACAAAAAGAGAAAAATGAGAAGAAGCAAGCTACTCGCATCCCTACATGATAACCCATTCTTATAGCCTTCACTTCATTTATTACCCTATAACCACCTATACCTCTTAATTACCCTCTTTTATTACTTACCCGAAAACCAACAGTCAAACAGCTCAGATTCCAAGACCGAATAGTTTTCTCAGCGAACACCTCTCCACCTGGCTTCGAGACCTTCGCTGAGAGGGGGCGAATGTAGTAGCCTACTCGCATCCTTCGATAGTCGAAGTCCACTTTGTAGCCTACTTGAATGTATCGAGGCCTACTCAATCCCTAAAACAAACTTCCCAGGTATCTCCTGAAGACGAAGCTTTGAAACCAGACAAAACCTCGAGGGTGGACTAACACATCGCAATAGATACTCTTCAACCATATCTATACATGATCGAAGCATGATGGGACAGACAGCTAACTCACCTGACAAGCCAGCGTAATGATTGATCCTTATAGCTACAGTGACATGCTGAGCACTGCGCCACAGTGCCAAAGTACAGAGACACATCAAACAGCTGTTACAGTGACTGTACAGACAGGACCGGTGCCCATATCCCATCGGGATTTCCTGGCAGTAATCTTGTTAATCTGATCCACACTTGGTGACTTAGCTTCCTATGACTCTATAAATTGAGGAGAGGGGAAACCAAGTGGAGGTTAGAAAAATCATCTCTGGCCCCTTAGATTTTACCTTCGACCTCTCTACGCATACTGTATTCGAACCCTTTAATTACTCATCAGTAATATAATCTTTCTTAAAAATCCTCATCAGTGGTCGTAGAGTGTCACATTCGGGCCTCTACGCAAAAATTTGTCTTTAGTTAATTCTTACTTTAGACCAATTGTTTACTTCCCTTTGATAGAAGATCGATTCCACATTGTAAGAGCCAACTTACCTTCTAAAAGAAGTTAGGCCCCTACAATTAATGGCTTAAATGACATTGTTTCTATTAATAAAATTTAGAAAAATAAGAGAGAGGTTGCGGGAAATAAAAATTAGGATGCGATTTAGTGGAAAATTTTGTGGGATCACCATGATAATCAACCCAATACGAGAGAGGATATTTAGGAGGCACAATCGAAAGTGGAAGTTTTCCAATGAAGAAAATCTTACATAAGGTTTTTATGACCCAATTGAGAGAGGAGATTTGTGGCATAATCTAGAGAGGAGATTTAGCCGCTTTGCAACTATAACTTCAGGCCAACTCCATAAGGTTTTTACGGTGCAATTCAATCCTAACTTTAGCCCTAATCTGTAAGGATTAATCTTGGAGCAGGTATGAACTTCCCCCTTCAGCCCTAATACTTCAGGCCAATTTTTAATATTTTCCCCACAATTTGGTTTAGATATCCCAATTAACGATGCAACCCCAAATTCCCCATTATTTTTAATTCTTGTAAATTCTTATAAGGTTTGGGACAGCAGAAATTTGTTAGTTGATTTTGTTTAGAGTAATTTTATATTTTTAGCAATCTCTTGTGATTCTTAATTGATCTCTGATTTTATATTTTGGCTTTATAATGTTGCTTATGTTGTAACTTGAGTTTTATAGTCATATGAGCCGAAGAATAGGAATTGGAATTAGATGATATGGATAGGTGAGGGTTATTTAAGAATTGTTGGGGGGAGCTTTCAATCTTTGCAGGCTATTGCTTTACCTCACCCTCTTTGGATATCTATTTTTATGGTGTTAGATTTTCTTGGAGCCATTTTTACTGTGATGGGTTGTTAACTGTATAGTTATACTGTTGTTTGCCTTAATCTAGATTTTGTGTTTTAGCCTTGAATTCCCTTTAGTAGTGATCTGTTTGGGTTAAGTTTTTTTATGGAAATCTAGGCTTTTTAGTAGTTGGTTTCTTTGGTGTTCAGGTATCTCTTAGTTTACCTATAGGCTGGGAGAGTTATCGCCATTCCCTACCTTGTATTTATCTTTCCTTTATGCTTTTATATTATCAAAGAGCTTCATGGAGGATTTTATCGTCGATAGAACAAAAAGAGGAAGGAAGAGGGATGAAGTAAACGCTAAGAGAATCAGAGAGTATAAAAATAAAGTTGAGCCATAGCTGTCTAGTATTTGCAATGATATCAGGACTATGATCGATGAGCATCTCATTCCTTCATCGGCTGAAGATGGTAGGAAGGAAACTGAATAACTGAACGATGTAAGATCTATCCTAGTGAAGGTAAATACAATCCCTAGTGAAGGTAAATTCAATCCCATATGTCAACCTCAAGATCGTTTCCGCAGCACACCCCAGGGGAGTAGACTTATTTTGAGATCTCCCCGTAATGTCTATTTTCTTATGGCTTTTTTACTTAGGCTCTTTTTGCGCTGAGTTGAGGTAGGATTCTCTATTCTCTCCCTTTGGTCTGGTCTTGAATTTCTTAACCTAGGCGGGCAAGTATGGAGGAATGCGGACAAGAGAAAGACTGATGAAGTTTTGTCTTGTCTGCTACTAGCTTGGGGTCCTCAACAGAAGCTTAGAATACCATCTTGTAATTTCATTAGAACCTTTATGGAGACTGAAAACAACCTTGTATCTGTTCTGAAGAAATGTTCCCATTTACTTAGATACGATGTAGAGAAACTAATGGAACCCAGCATCTATAATTTGCGATCCCATGGTGTAGCTCAATCCCATATTGCAAAAATGGATCATGGCTGAGCCATCAACACTGACGCTTAACACTGAACGCTTCAAAATAAATATTGGAAAGGCTACGAAATTGGGTTTTGATCCTATGACAATAAAATTCATTACAGCTCTCCAAATGATGTTACGAATTTCTTAATCAAATTGGGAACTAAAAATAGAGGCCTATAAGAGTTTTGGTTTATCTGAGGAAGATATTCTATCTGCATTCAAATTGCAACCTTTGATTATGAAGCATACAGTCACCTCGACTTGGCTTATTATGCACAAGGTAATTACCAAGATGCTCTTGAGATCTTGAGAAAAGGTTTTTTATAAAGCCCTACGGTTGGACCCAAACAGTGATTCTATCAAAGAAAATATCCGGGTCGCTACTCAAAAGCTACGCACAGAACGAGATCAGAGTGCTCCGGGGTCAACAAGTACCAATAGCCAATAACCAAGTGGAGATCAGACTGGAGGAGGAGGTTCAAGGAACCACAGTGGAACAACAGGGTTCAGTAAATTGATCCCCTTTAACCTCGACGAGTTCTCCACAGGTTTTGCAAACATTTCTGGAACATGGCTGTAAATATGCAACAGGGTTAAGAGAGGCCATCGCATGCTGATAGCAGTAGTAATACATGTTGGTCAGATAAACCGGGGATTACATTTAACGGGGCTAATGGAGCTGACATAAACATGAACTTTGGAGAAAATATACCTGAGGATTTGATGGGAATGTGGAGATCTGTTAAGGGTACGTTCTCAGGCGCACAACCTCATCAAGGAGTACAACATCATCAACAACAGAACTCACATGTCTATACACACGGAGAAGGTCATCACCTAACTAAAGTATTGGACGATTATAGATGTGGTGTAAATTTATACTTTTCTTCTTGCTAGGGAATAATATACAATGTAGAAATGGTGCTTTGAGAAATAACACACAACATCAGGAAGATTAATTAACTAAGAGTCCAACGCTGGAAAAAGAAAAAAAAAGCCTTCAGTGAAGAAGTTTAGGAAATCGATGCATTTCTTTGTATCAAGTTTAAGAAAAAAAGCCTTCAGTGAAGAACTCACATGCCCTACTAAAAATTCGTTAGACTTTTTTTGTTTGGAAGACAAAATACTAAAAATACGTTAAACTCATCTGACAGGCTCAATACGACTGGCTTACAATCTACCTATGACCTCCCGAAATATTTTAAGGTTGTGTAATTCTATAAAGCGTAAAAACTCAGACGCAGACAATCATTTTTTGATAAACATCACAATCAAACTGTTAAGAAGGATAAACTGGGTTTGTTTAGGAGTTGATCGAGTTTATAGGCCTGCCTAATCCTATGGGTTCAAACAGGGCCTGCTTAATTTGAGTTGAAAATATTGTTTAAACTTTTTATGTTCACGGTATTATGTATTATTTTTAAGTGTTTTTCTTGCTATAACATGTATATTCTTAATACCCATGCTTAGTAGCTGTATGTGTTAGTTGGTATTATTATTTTTATTAAATGCAAATTTTAATCTATTTCTTTTCTAGTTATATTTTTGAGGGAATGAATTTTGTTGCAAGAGGCTCGATAGAATGTTTGAACTTGAGTTGATGGTAACTATATCAAATAACAATGTACTTGAGCATGAAAATTGTTTATTTCAAGTATTTGAAGAAGGTGTTCACCTCTAGTCCAAAGAAATCATAAATATAATTTGGAGTTTGAAGGTTAGTACCTAACTTCATCTTCATAGTCATTAGTGCATTAGCTGGTTGTATTTATCATCTGCTTGTAACCTAACTTTTCTTTCTTTTACATGAGAAGTGTGTGGTCTAACTGCTGTTAGTATTGCATAAGTGCTCACATTTACTAGATACAAATAAGGCCTTAATTTAGTCTAAAGACATCAAAATATAGATGGTTTAATGTTGTTGGTATTTAATATGTAAGCCCTTGCTATGATTTTTAAGATTATCCCATATGCGCTAATTACAACATAATATCCTGGAATTTTGGGCAATGTTCTCATAAGAAACCAGCACTTCATTATTTTGTATCTCTATGAATCTAAAGGTGCTTGTTTGTAAGTTGTTGGTGTTTGCTATTATATCCCTGAATAACTCTAGATATATTCATAATTAAGTAAACATATTCCTTATTTTTAGTTAAATTTATGAATTACATTTAAATGTATTTTTAAATAAAAGGTGCCCATGGATAAATCATGGAGGTTTTTGCCAAAAGCTAGTTAAGAGTACCAAGATGGAGTTGAAAATTTTCTAGAGTTTGCCAAATTAAACTCTAATGGTTTGGCCATGAACAAAATTAGATGTCCATGCAAAGATTGCAAGAACTTAAAGTGTTTGTTACATGGAAAAGTGTATTATCATTTGATAATTCGAAGTATAGATATGACTTACAATCCATTTATATTGCATGGAGATGATCTACCAGAGTCAATATCTCACGGTTAACACGAAGAGATAATCTTTAATCCAATAGATGCGGAGAAGAACTTATACAAGGCAGCATATGCAACAAATGCAGGAGATGAATATAATGGTGATGTTAATGAACTTTCAGACTTTGACTACTTGTTACAAGATACAGAAAAGCCATTGTATCCGGGTTGCACGATGTACACAAAGTTGACTGTTATTGTTAAACTGTTTAGCATAAAAGCAAACAATGGTTGGTCTGATAAAAGTTTCACTAAACTATTGGAGGCTCTGAAGGATATTCTTCCGGATGATAACCATCTCCCAAATTCGATGTATTTTGCAAGGAAAATGCTGAAGACATTTGAATTGGAATACGAGAAGATTCATGCATGTGTGAACGATTGTATTTTGTATAGGAAAGACCATGAAAAGGAGTCATGTCCTAAATGTGGAGCTTCGCGATGGAAACAAGATCCTAAGACAAAAAGAATAAGAGTTCGCATAACAGCAAAGGTTTTAAGGTATTTCCCCATAATACCGAGGTTTAGGCGGATGTATATGTCCATTGGTACTGCGAAAGAGTTGAGATGGCATTCAGATAATAGGAGTAATGATGGAAAGCTGCGTCACCCTGTGGATAGCCCTGCTTGGAAAAATATTGATTCTAAGTGGCCCGAATTCTCCAAAGAGTTACGAAACCTGCGATTGGGACTCGCTGCAGATGGAGTTAACCCTTACCGTAATTTAAGTTCGCAATATAGTTGCTGGCCTGTGATGTTAGTAAATTATAATTTACCTCCTTCTTTGTGCATCGATAAGAAGTTCTTGATGTTGACTTTATTAATCCCCGGACGGAAGCAACCTGGTAATGACATTGATGTTTATTTGCAACCCCTTATTGATGACTTGTTACTTCTGTGGGGAAATAGCGCTGAAACATATGATTTATATACCAAAACCAAGTTCACTTTAAAGGCAGTATTATTATGAACTATTAATGATTTTCCCGCATATGGAAATCTTGCAGGATGCTCAGTAAAGGGAGAAGTAGCATGTCCGAAGTGTGGCTATGGTACATGTTCACAATGGCTAAAGTTCGGCAGGAAATTTTGTTATATGCGACATATAATATTTTTTAGGCCTAATCACCCATTTCGGTCAAAGAAAAGTTGGTTTAATGGCAAAAAAGAGCTTGATACACGTCCAATAACTTTGAAGGGTACACAAATTTGGGATGAGGTAAAAGGTATTGAAACAAATTGGGGAAAGCCTGCACAAAAACAAAAAAAATTCTTCGCAAAGATGGAAGAAGAGGTCCATTTTCTTCGAGTTACCGTACTGGAAGTATAATCTACTACCTCATAATTTGAACGTGATGCACACGGAAAAGAACGTTTGCGCTAGTTTGGTCGGAACACTATTGAACATTGCCGGAAAATTGAAAGATGGTGTTGCATCCCGTCTCGACATGGAAGAATTAAAAATAAGGCCTGAACTACATCCTCAACCTAAGGGTAAGAGAATATTCCTTCCTCTGATACCACATATGCTCTCAAAAAAAGAAAAAGAAATTTTTAGCCATAGGTTATCTTCCTTGAAGTTATCGGATGGGTATTGTTCCAATATCTCAAATTGCATTTTTATGTCTGATCAAACAATTAACGGTATGAAATCACACGATTATCATGTATTAATGCAACAACTGATACCCGTGGATTTGCGTGATCTTCTTCCAAAAGGAGTGAGGCATGCCATTTTTAAACTCTGTTCATTTTACCATGAACTTTGCCAAAGAGAAATTGATTACGAGAAAATGGTGAGTTTGGAAGTGGTGGTCATAGAGACAATGTGTATGTTAAAGAGGTATTTTCCGCCATCATTTTTTGATATTATGGTACATCTCACTATTCACTTGGTTCAAGAGGCATGCCTTAGAGGGCCTGTACATTATCGCTGGATGTATCCATTTGAAAGGTACTTACTTTCTAAGTCTTTTAGTAAGTTATTTAGAATACTTGTATGAAGTTAATGTAATAATTGAATATTGATGCAATATATAGGTTTATGAAGGTGTTAAAAGGATATGTTAGAAATCCCGCAAGGCTGGAAGGGTGTATTGCCGAATGTTACTTGGCAGAAGAGTGTGCCATGTTTTGTGCAGGATATTTGAATCTTGATGAATATACCAATGGAAAAGTGAACAGAAATCATGTTGGCAATGTTGAATCTACCATTCTTGAGGGTTGCCCATTGTCAGCTGAATCAAAGTTTACTCTATCTGAAGGGAATTGTGAATCAGTTCATCGCTGTATTTTGTTTAACTTTGAGGAAGTTCAGCCATACCTAGAGTAAGTATAGTGATATATGTATGTATAAAACTTTTGTTTTATGATTATATTTTTGTAATTGTAAATAACCTAAATACTGTACCAAAAAACACAAGAGCCAACTTATTCTTCAAGATCGTCGATTAGGAAAGAATGACGGTCTACTTATTAAAAAGCATTCAGATGAGTTTAGCGAATGGTTTAAACATGAGGTATGTAAAAATTATGATGGCTCTGTCTTCTATTATTTTTAGTAAGATGCTTATCCCAATTATATTCCCATTTTTTTTCAAATTTTTGAAGAGATGAAACATAAGGTTATGTCCCCTACATTGAAAGCATTATCATATGGTCCAAGAAAGTCTGTCATGACTTGCAGATCCTATTTAATTAATGAATATCATTTTCATACAAAGGATGCAGAGAAAGGAACTCAAAACTCAAGAGTTTCTTTGTGTGCTACTACCTAATGTTGATCAAGTGATAGAGACCAGAGACAGATTGAAAGGGTCATGACTTACTATGGAGTTATACAAATTTTTATTTTGATAGACTATTACACCTTTCGTTATCCAGTATTCCTTTGTGATTGGGCAAGTATAGCTACAAGGATAAACATAATTGAGAGCTTTATATTAGTGAATCTTCATCATGGAATAACTCAACAACGAGATCCATTCATCCTTACAACTCAAGCTCAACAAGTATTTTATTCTCGGGAATCAGATGACTCACCATGGTATGTAGTTTTAAGAGCACCTCCTCAAGGGTTTATGGATTTGGAGGATACTAACGATGAAGTACGAGAAGAGTCGGTACCCATAGATAGTCTTGGGCCTATTAGAGATATCGAAGATGAAGGCTATGTGCGTGCGGACTGTGAAGGAGTATGGGTTCAAAATAATGCAGATTAAGTCTTTAAATTAAAAATTCTTATTTTCTTTCTATCTTGAATATTTTTAGAGCTTATTTTGGTTTATTTGATAAATGTTTGGTATATGTGATTAGAATTCTTTAGAGTTGAGATCTAATTATATGGATGGTAATTACACGACTTTAGTTATTTCTTTTGTTAACTTGTTCAATCCTATTAATAAAATATTGGTATTTATTTATGACAATATTATACTTTTACTTGTAAATTTTGGGCTTTTGATAGTGTTATCAAATTTGATATATTATCAATATGACCATTTTTTAAAAGGTGAACTTCTTTGCCCAATTTTATTACTATGGACCGAAGAAATCTGAAGAGTAAAGCAACACCGGTAAGATTCTTACTTTTATATATATTTATTTTAGTTATAATAATTTTAATTCTAATTACATTGTTAACATATGCACATTGCAGATTCAGATGGAAATTTCAAAAAGGGTTAAAATATCATTGCCAATATCGGTACTATGGACGCGATGAATCCCGTAGGTGACCGCAATAAATTTGGTGTTTAGTAATAGCGACTTTTATTGCTTGAGGCTGATATCTTATTACAAGTGATCTCTTAAACTATAAATACTTGATCTTGTAGATAAGAAGTTTGGAGTTTTGAGAATCTAGAAAATATAGTTTCTTGGTGATTTCTCATGTATTTTTTTGGTCCTTGTATCTTCTGGAACTTTTTCTTTATATAAGCCTTGTTCGCAGTTCTTTATCATGCTGAAGAACGTTATCCGAACAATGTGGTAAGTGGTGCTTGAATGAGTAACTGTTGAGTTCATGAGAGACATGTGTCTTTGACTTGTTCATGCTTTTCTGCTGAGCTCGACCCACATTCTTTATCAGTTTGTGGTGTAGGTGTCAATGCTGACTGTTCATGTCACATGTAGAATGTGTGAGTCTAATATGGAGGTAATTCGAACTGGAAATAACTCAAGTTGGGTTAGGTCGAGGGATAGGTCCCTACATTTAGCAAATTGGTGGATAATGGCGGATATATAAGCACCTTTGGTGCAACCTTCTTGAAGGTTACAAAGGGAGCTATGGTAGTAGCTCGAGGTTTGAGACAAGGAATGTTATATACAATACAAAGCACAATATTCTACTATTTGTGAGGCCACTCCACGGATTGATACAAGTACATGACACAAGCAGCTTGGTCACCTGACTTAAAAAAGGATGAAGATGATGGTAATAAAGGGAAAACTATAGAGTCTTGGTGAGGTTGATCTCAAGTTTTGTGAAGAGTGTCTTCTTGCGAAGCAGAAGAAGGCCAGTTTCAAAATAACTGAAAGATCAAGGAAACCTGGAAACCTGGATCTTGTACACACGAATGTTTGGGTGCCAACCAAGGTTTCTTCTCTTGGTGGTTCTCATTATTATGTTACTTTCATTGATAATTTTACTCGTAAACTATAGGTCTACTTCGTGACAAATCAGATGTGTTCAATAAATTCAAGAGGTAAATGGCTCTATTTGAAAATGAAACTGGTTTGATACTGAAGTGTTTCAAGTCAAACAACGGAGGCAAATACTGTAGTGAAGAGTTTGAAGACATTTGCACATCAAACGGGATTAGGCGATAAAAGACTATTCTCGGAACACCGCAACAAAAATAAATGAAAGTGCGAGGAGTATGAGACTCAACGCTGAATTGTCAAAATGTTTTTGGGCGGATGCGGTTAGTACGACAGTGTACT
Source organism: Kingdonia uniflora (assembly GCA_014058105.1). Classification (NCBI taxonomy): domain Eukaryota; kingdom Viridiplantae; phylum Streptophyta; class Magnoliopsida; order Ranunculales; family Circaeasteraceae; genus Kingdonia; species Kingdonia uniflora. The sequence goes on from JACGCM010000622.1 coordinate 4,502,406, forward strand.
TAATTAACAGATGGCCTTTAATGGCTATGGACTTTAGACTTCCTGAAGAAGTATGACCAGTAAAGAGGTAAACCTTTCTCATTTGCATATGTTCTTTTGTACCACATATGTGCTTGATAATTCACATACACGGACAAAGTTAGATGCAAAGTTAACGAAGGGTCTATTCATTGGATATGGTGGTGATGAGTTTAGGTACCGATTTTGGGATGCGAAGAATCAAAAAGTTATCTGGAGCCATAACGTTACATTCAATGGGGAAGTCTTGTATTATGACTTCAAAGTACCTAGTGAAAGAAATATAAGTGAAGTAGCGGAAAGTATCGACATTGAATTTGAACCCTCTTGAGAGATTGATGAAGAAGTCGTGGTTGAGTCTGATGTACCGGATCAAGGCGAGGAACCTAATAATCTAGACATTCCAATAGCACTTCGAAAAGAGCTGAGAATTACAAGAGTCTTGGCAAGGTACGTTAACTCCCTAAATTACTTGTTACTTACGGATGGTGGTGAACCGAAAAGTTACAAGGAAGCTTTAGATGTGGAAGCCAAAAGCAAGTGGGAGCTTGCTATGGATGATGAGATGCAGTCATTATCAGTAAATCAAACTTAGGATTTAGTTCGGTTACTAAAAGGGAAGAAATCATTGTACAACAAGTGGGTATACAGACTAAACCAGGAATTTGACGGTTCAAGGAGATTCAAAGTTAGACTCGTGGTGAAGGGCTTTCAGTAGAAAGAATGCATTAATTTTAGCGAGATCTTTGCTCCTGTCGTGAAAATGTCTACTATTCGGGTTGTGATTAATATAGTTGCAGTTGAAGATATGCATCTTGAGCAACTTGATGTCAAGACAGTATTTTTTCATGGCAACCGTGATGAAGAAATTTATATAATGCAGCTAAAAGGGTATTCGGTTAAAGGGAAAGAAGATTTTGTGTGCAGGCTCACGAAGAGCTTATATAGTTTGAAACAAGCGCCGAGATAGTAGTATTTGAAGTTTGAACAATTCATGTTCAGCAATGGTTATTCGAAGAACAATGCGGATCACTGTTATTTTATCAAAAATACAGGGAACTCATATATTATTCTACTTTTGTATGTAGATGATATGTTGGTAGCAAGTGCTGACATGGGAGAGATTGTCAAGTTGAAGGAACAGTTATCCCGGGAGTTTTCTATGAAGGACTTGGGTGCGACAAAACAAGTTCTTGGTATGCGTGTTACAAGGGACAGAAAGCAGTGAAAATTGAAGTTATCTCAAGCTGAGTACATCGGCAAAGTACTTAAGCAGTTTAATATGGAGAATTCTAAAGTTGTTAGTACACCATTGGGTGGTTACTTCAAATTATCAAAGGATTATTGTCTGAAGATACAGAAGGATCACGATGAGATGCGGAAGGTTCCTTATCAATCCGCGGTTGGTAGCCTAATGTACGCTATAATTTGTATGAGACCGGATATTGCCCATGCAGTGGGAGTTGTTAGTAAGTATATGAGTAATCTAGGCAAGGAGCATTTGATAGCTGTGAAATGAATACTTAGGAATCTTATAGAGACTCAAGATATGGCATTATGTTATGGGGGTTCTTAGATATGCTTACAGGGTTTCGTTGATTCTTATATAGCAGGTGACATTGATAGGCGGAAGAACACTAGTGGTTTCGTATTTATATTGGGAAGCGGTACGGTTACATGGGTTTCTAGGCTACAAAAGATTGTAACTTTATCTACGACAGAGGTAGAATATATTGCGGCTACGGAAGTGTGCAAGGATGTGGTTTGGCTTAAAGCTTTGATGAAAGAGCTTGGTAGAGAATAACTTTCTCCTAAGTTGTTTAGTGATAGTCAAAGCACTCTACACTTAGCGAAGAATTCAGCTTTTTAATCAAGGACCAAGCATATTGATATTCGATATCATTATATTCGATTGCTCCTCGAGGACGGTGTGCTAAAGCTTGTAAAGATTAATACTTATGTGAATCCGGCCGATATGTTTACGAAGGTGGTGATTTTTTAGAAGTTGACGACATGTACAACTTCTGTGGGTCTTCAAGATTGAAGGTTCGGGTAGTGCGAGCAATTTATTTGGAGATCTGGAGATGGGTTACGGGATTTGATTTCAAGTGGGAGAATGTTTGAGGAAGTTTATCGGAACTCGTGGGACGAGCGAGGATTGGAGGCGGTTTAAAAAAAAGTTTTTTCAAAGTTTTGTCCGAATAGACTATTTGTTTGTTCGAACAGAAGAGGCAAGAACATGATTGTTCGAATAGATATTACTATTTATTCTAATAAAAGACAAGTCGTTTGAACGAGAAAGGAAGTCGTTCGAACAAGATTTTGTCTGTTCGAACAAAACACTCATTACCCACTTTGTTCGAATAGACTGAGAGTCCGTTCGAACAAACATCGTAAAGTCAGTTTTAGAAGTTCGTTATGGAGGCGTTGATGTGTCTCGTGATCCGTACTTTGAGTCTATTTTTATGTAATGACTTCCCATGTTTATAAGGGATACTAGGGTGTGTTTCTAATCCTATCTTGGTGAGTTTAATTCTAAAGAAACTTAGGGTTTGAAGAGACCATTAAAGCTAGAGAAAGCTTCAGAGATCGTTGTAACCTATTTGATTATTAGTGAATTGTTCGTGAGGAGTGGTTTTTTATCCGCAAGGGTTTTCCACTTCCCTCCTCTGAAAAAATCTTCGTGTTCTTTATTGTTTTTTCTTGATTATTCTCTTGTTAGGCTTATTTTGCGTATCGTTCTTGTCGTAGAAGAGGGAGTAGCTACCTTGACTTTCGACAGCCGGTTGGGGTGAATAACATCTTTTATCTTTCGGTTGGCTATGCAGCATTGTATAAACGATGTGGCAACCTTCCCTTTTACATACTAAGGTTTTCTCTTAGGGGTTTGAGAAGAAACCTTCCCTACAATAGAAAGTAACTAAGATTGACTACATCAATCGCTGACTTGTCAATCCCTACAAAAAAAAACTTTTGCCTAAAAAAACTTAAAAAGAAAATGAGTATATTCGAAGAACTATTTTTAAACATGACTAGTACACGGTTGGTTACCATTAATTTATAATACGAAAATTTAGAAGTTTACAGGTGTGCGTGCATACTCACCCTTAATAGGTACATTAAATGTTTTTCTTGCCAGTTGAGGTGTAGCAGATGTTTGACTATCAGATTCTATGCCAGTTTTAGCATTGGCGGCTCTATAAGCATCATTAGTATCCAATTGTGCGGCACCTCTATTTGGGATAGAATCATCTGCTTTAGTATTAGTATCCCTAGAAAGATATAAGTATCGATAGGAATGATGTGATACATAATTGTATTTATTTAAATGATGCAAGTAGAAAGCAACTAATCTACCTGGGATTCGCAAATTTACTAAGCGGGTTAGTATGAACTCCAGAGCCAGTTATCTTATCGATGGTTTTAAAAACATTATCAATAGCCAGATGCATAACACCTCCATCATCTGCTTGAGTATTCGCTTCCCTAGAAAGACAAAATTGTTATTAGGAACGTACAGACTACTATATAATTTACCTATTCAATCAATACACATAGAAAACAATTAAGGTACCTGGGAATCACTAATGCGATATGTGAGTTAGTATGAACTTTGGAGCCAGTTTGCCCCTTGATGGTTCTAGAAACATCACAAATACCTTGGTGCATGGAATTTCCATTTGAAACATGACAATTTGCTTTAGTACTTGTTTTCCTAGAAAAGAAAAAATCACACAAGTAAATGCTAAATATGTATATAGTACTAAATAATTATTCATGTACAGTAATGCAAGTAGAAAGTAATTGATATTTAGTACCTGGGGATAGAAATAGTTGTTGTGCTACGCGGGTCAGTATGCAAGGCAGAGCAAGTTTGTGCATTGATGGATCTAGAACCATCATCAGTGCCCATATGCATGGCACCTCTGAAAGTTGATAATCTCCTTGGGTACTTGTTTCCCTAGAAATACACAAGTATCATTAGACATTAAGATCGTATATGCTGCTACCTAATTATATAATTATAACCAATGCAAGTGGATAGCAATTAAGTCACCTGGAATCAATAATGTGCTATGTGGGTTTACACGAAATCCAGTATCATTAGACATTAAGATCGTATATGCTGCTACCTAATTATATAATTATAACCAATGCAAGTGGATAGCAATTAAGTCACCTGGAATCAATAATGTGCTATGTGGGTTTACACGAAATCCAGATCCAGTTTGCCTATTGATGGTTGTCGAAACAGTATTAATTCTGAGATGTATGTCACCTCCATTTGAAACACAATACTCTTCTTGGGTACCCATTTTTCTAGTAATACATAAGTATCATTTGGAATATATATTCATACACACACATATATATACTTACATTATTATATTTATTTAGTCAATGCAAGTAGAAAATAATTAAGGAACCTGGGAATCGTTAATGTGCTACGCGAGTAAGTATGAAATGCAGATCTAGTTTGCCTATTGATGGTTCTGGAAACATCATCAACACTGAGTACTGGTTCCTTAATGCATGGGACCTCCATTTGAAACATGGTAACCTTCTTGAGTACTGGTTCCTATAAAGATCCAAGAATCATTAGGAAAACATATACTAGACAATTAATATTTATCCAATCAATGCAAGTAGAAAGCAAATGAATTACGTGGGACTCGTTAACGTGCTAAGTTACGGGTTAGTATGAAATCCGGAGCAAGTTTGCCCATTCATGGTTCTAGAAGCATTATAAGTAGCCTAAACGACACCTCTATTTGAAACACAAAGATCTGTTGGTGTACTCGTTTCCCTATAAACCATAATTGTCAATAGGGACTTATATAATACTACAAAACTATATCGATCAATCAATGCAAGAAAAAAGTATTTAAGGCACCTGGGAATACTACAAAACCATAAATGTGTTACGCAAGTTAGTCTTTGAAGAAGAAAAGACGAACTAGAATTGGTCTTTGAAGAAGGGAAAATGAACCAGAGGTAGCCGTAGTTAAAAAAGAGGATGGTAGAAAAGAAAGGTTTAAAAGCAGCAAAAAAAGGTGCTTTCCATAAAGCCTAAATCTCCTTTAAGAAGAGGTGGGAGTTAAAGAACCAGAGGTGGACAGCTTATAATAGAAGGAAAGACGAACCGGAGTTGGTCTTTGAAGAAGAAAAGAACTGGAGGTATTGGTAATGTCTATAGCGGAAAGACAAACTAGGGGTAGCCATAATGTCTATAGTGGAAAGACGAACCAACCGGAGGTAGCCGTAATGTCTATAGAAGGAAAGACGGACCGGAAGTATTTAAAAACAAGAATAGGAGCCTTTTGAGCTAGCATTCTTTTAGAAGCGTGAGTTTAAAGAAGCAAAAGAATAGGTAGGATCCTTGAGCAAACTCATTGGACAGTCTATAGAAGGAAAGAACCGCTACCACTATGTGTTACTTTGTGGGGATGAGAGCCTTTTTTCTAAGTCAGGTCTAGGCTAGAACGAAGAGAGCATTCTGAAGGACAAATGACAAGCCAGACCTCTTAGCTTATTTAGCTATGCACACTCATTCCTTATAGGCTCCTAACCTATAAAAATAACATGAATGCAATGATCAAAGGAAGCCGATAGGCGAGTTAAAAGAAGAAGGTAGCTTTTGAGTTCTTGAATGTAGAAGTAGCCTAGATAAGCAAGATTGAGTTAGACGAAAGAGCCATTACAGGTGGGTAGAGTTGCTATAGCGCCCCGTTTATTTATTTATTTTCACATTAGGCATAATATATGCTTTAGTCTAGACTGTATGATGTTATTTACTTAGCTTGCATTTTGTAGTACGCTATCTTATTCTTTGGGTTTTTGAGCTATAAACCCATTCAAACACACCACCGAACTTCCCCTAATTTTACTCGATCTCTCCCTCTTTCTCCTCTATCAATCCATAGCCATTAGAGACTCTTAGTGTGAGAATTGATTACCCCAAACTCTTTTACCTTCAACCTCTTTATTGTGACTGTATTTGGAGTGGGTTGGGTATTGATTTCGTTGGACATTTTAAAGTCGTTCTTCGCTCCTCGATCTTTACCAAATTCCTAATTAAAGCAAGTACAACTATTACCCCACATTGAACAAATGAATCGTGAAGAGTAGAGAATATTGATCATGATTAATGTTTAGTATACCAATACTCATGCTATATAACATATTGTTTTATTACAAACTTCTTCCTTGTTTAGTCTGCCACATGAAATTCAAGATGACATTATATGAGCTTTCACTACAACAAATACGGGTATTTACAATGTCACTTTTGCAAACGACATTAACTAAGGCTACTTGGTTAGTACTATTTACAATGTCACTTTTGCAAACGACATTAACTAAGGCTACTTGGTTAGTACTATGCATTGACATCATTTTTTTAATGATTTTTTTATATTGAAAAAGTGACGTTAAAAATGTCTTTGAAGTAACCAACAATCATTTAAAAGTGACGTAATAAATACTTTTCACATCAACTAAGAAATAACATAATTAAAGAATTCATGTCACGTTAAAAGTGACGTAATTGAAGAATTAACGTCATGATACACAAAATAGATAAGTCTACATCGCCATAAAAGTGATGTTGGTTTGAAAATTAAAAAAAATAAAATTATTTGCCCTGCATCTCCTACATCACATGCTATGTACATAAGGTACTTCAGCTGCAAAGTAGCCACCTGCCTGCACCTATAGAAGATCTGTACCTACACTTAAATAATAGAAGTACCCAAAAAAAAGATGAATTTCTACAAGTACTTTTCAAAAAAGAGAAACAAATATTAATGTTGGAATGTCATACATGTTGAATTCAAGTGCACTAACAGTGATACTTACAACAAAATCTTTATGTATTGAAAATGATATTAAAGCCATGGATTCTAGAAATACTGAGTGCACTAGCATAAAGCCATAAACCACCCAGAGAGAGAAAAAAATAAAATAAAATAAAATGAAGATTCACGTACATGTCTTCGCTACAAACTGTCGAAGAAACAAAATATGGCTCGCTAATATTTTGCCAACAAGCATGGTAGAAGCAGTTCCCAAAACTATCAGGCCCAAAGCTAAGGTGTTCCATAGAACTGCAGCTTTGATGTCTTTAACTGAACTGAAGAATAGCAGCTAATAAAGCATTGCACACTGTAGTAACTTCTTACTTGTCCACCCTCTCACTCCCAGCAAGATCCACTAGATGCAGGCAACTACGTTGGATGCTTCCAGAACTATCTTTACCTTGCACGTGAACTGTCAAAATGCTGCAGGAAATCATGATCCAAATTTTAGAGTTAGTTTGTGCAACTGAAGAATGCATCTTTAGGTACTTCATTAAGTAACTCTAAGTGACACGAGCCTTTTGGGTAGAGATGAGAAAGAACCGATACTCTTAGCGAATGTTGGACTAAATTCCTTCATGTTGTTTATATCCTATACTGAATGGGCTACTTACTACAATAATATGTACTATACCACATGTGGGATAAGAGCCCAAAAGCAAGTACACAAAAATACTGTTGCAGCACCGACATAACGCAAGGTAAAAAAAGATATATGGTAGCATAATGAAGTGGCTACTCAATGAAAAATGCAGCTATAAGAGATTTCTATTTCAGTCCCCACTATATTAAGAGTCTAACCAAGTACTTACAAGAATATCTTGTATGCCTATTTGGTTTCTACATGGTATTATAGTATATAAGAAAACAAATGAATCTATATCAAAGGAAATACAAACCTATGGGAACGACTGCTTCGATTGTTGTGTGTAGTGGAGCTAACAAAATGGTTCATCTCACCAAGTTTCATTAAATTAAGAACGTCATTCGTCGACTTCACAAGGTGCATTGTTGCATCAGGATGACTTAGCCCACCATTGCCTGCACAGTTTCGTATCTCTAATGTATTAACAATTATGGAATCCAAAGCATGTCCAACTTTTATAATTGATAAATACACAATCAGCCATAAAGAAATGGAATAAAGGATATTTTGTCACTGATGAGTCTTGTAGGAGAAGGTCTCGAACTTGCTCATTATAAATTTCGACCATCTGAATCTGAACCTCATAACTCATAATATTCTTTCTGGCTAAAGAAATATCAAGGTAGTATAGGCATTGCTCCAGTCAAACAACACAAGCACCATCGACCACTCTTTTCTATGGTGATTATGAGGCACGGCAGCTAGTCTAGTTGACTGATTGGTTAGGTTTAAGTGCCATAATTTGGCCCAATTCAAGTTGATATTTTTAGGCTAAGCCGGTGGACTAACTTGGCTCAAATCTACTTAGTTATTCATACATATCAATTATAAGTACCTGTACATACTTGAGCACATACACCAAGGTGTGAGCAGAGACTGTTAAACTATCATGGATACTGAATTGGCTAACCTTTTCAGAGGCCACTATTTAAATGCTAATATCATAATTTAGTTTAGGAGGACTAAATTTCAGCATCCTCGGTATGCATACGTAGTGGTGAGGCACCTAGAGCACCTGTATCTCTTAAACTTTGGTTCCCTAATAACTTTATGTATGATAGAAAAAAATGATCATCATTGACTAATTCTTTACTTATTAGGAAATAATATGATTACTTTATGTTACTGATGTTCCAGTGAGAAGAGTTCAAAAAGGATAATATACTTCATCTCATTAGAGCAGTTTAAACTTCAAACATTTTCTTTCACCTGTTAAATGCAAAATCTGCACCCTTAATGTCTTCAATAACCATGTAACATTAAAATATAGGGCACTGAGAATAAATAAGCTCACTGTAAGGTCCTTTTCTTGTACTTCCACTAAACACCAATGTATGCAGCTGTCTTTTTTTGAGCATGATCTGCAATACTACAAAAAAAATCATGCTTGTTACTCATCAATATTACCATTACTGAAGCAAAAAAAGTTGTTTATCATCAACATAAAGTCGTCAACCATTGGGCTATTGGCCCAGTGGTGGTTGTGACCCTCCACCAAGAAAGTCGTATGTTCGAAACCCCATGGGGTTGGAAACTCAGGGTTACGGACCCCTATAGAAAACCGGCTTGCCTTGCAAATTAAATAAATAACTTAAAGTCGTCATAAACAAAATAGTTGTCTAACGGATTATGATAATATACTGTCCTTCAATCTATCTATGTCAAAAAAGAAAATCCTAGTGTAGTTCATCGTTTTACTCCAAATATGTATTACAAAGATTAACAATTAATACCAGACAAGTGTCACTTGGATTATGTTGTATAAATTTATGTTTGAAAAGCAGCAAACACGTATGCAACACCAAGGTCCTAGATCTACTGAAATAGTTTAGAATCTTGAGAAGGATTCAAAATGTATATGATTTAATTCGACAAACAAATTTCTATACCTTATAAGTTATAATTAGAATAAAAAAAATAGAATCTATACCTTATAATTAAAGTTTTCTGTAGGGTTGGATCTTGAATGTAGTAACGAGTTGTTTACTTATGAGAAGTTCTCATTGAGAGTTGATTTCACCTAAAATCAGATGAAATGGCGTAATTTATATATATTCAACTTTAGTGACTAGGATGAGTTAAAAATAAGAAATAGTGAATCGCTGCAGGATATGCCCAAGCATAAGTTAGAGGAACTGATTAATCCAATCATTACAAATAGAAGAAGAGAAAAATTTCTAGATCCTAAATTTATGTCTTCAGCCCTCTAATTCTCTCCACCATAATCGACACAATTACTTTATCATTTAAGAACAGACACAATCCTAGTTCTTGGCGAATATGAGTATGATGAATTTTTTATTAACATACATGGTTCTTTTATATATCTTTTCGCTTTATATAGTAGGCAAGTAGTATATCTTTTTCACTTTATATAGTAGGCAAGTGGTATATTGGCATATAGTAGTGTTAAAAGAGAAGCATAATTGAAGCTTAGCACTATAGAAAAACATTAAGGATCACAGACAAAATACACATCCAAATGAACTAGAGGAATGTAAATGCGGATGAATAAGGAATATGTCATAATCTTCTTAAAACAGGGTTATAAATGAACTCGAACTCACCTCATGTCGTTGGTTTAATGGCTCCTATAAAGAACCTGGCAGAATCTTACTAAGAAGTTTCAAGGAGTCCTGCACCAAAGAGAAATTGCAAAACATCATAATCTTTTCATTCAACCATATATTTATCTTCAACTAATTATATTATATTTGTTACTTCTTACCGTATAACCATTGCGGAACGAAGCAACAAGTTCATGATCTATATTCTCCTTTTGATCAAGCATAGACTCAACGAGCGATCCAACAACTGCATCTACAAACAGAAATAGCAAGCACACTCAAAAAAATACTTTTTCATTACAACCTATATAGATATATCACAAAGATGAAATATTTGAGGGGGGAAATGGTATCGGCTTTACCATCAAGTTTCCCATTTTCAGTGACAACTGACATATCCAAATGCCTGCCAGGTTTCACAGGACTTGCAGGGGCAACTCGTGATTGAATTCTATTAGTCGAACGTTGACCCACCAGAGACTTTGAAGGCTTAACACACATTCATTCATCTCAATGCTCCATTGCTTCCATTCATGGTAAGACTTAAGCGCTAGTATACAATCAACTATTTTACCCGTCGACCCAGCCTCGACAGACTGATCAAATACAAACATTAAATGGGGTAAACCTCAAACCCGGAGAACAAGTTTTAATCACTCGAAATTATAATTGGGTTAGAGAATTTTACCCTCTCAAGATCAGACGCTCGGAAAGCAGGGAGCTTTAGCTCTTCCACAGCTACAAGAAAATTCTGAACATTCTCAAAGTACTGATACACAGGTAAGGGCTGTGTTTCCAAAATTGGAGAGAGCGAATGACTATCAATAACCTAAAACCCCAATTCACCCACTAAATTAACTCCAAATCGATGAAACAAAACCCTAAAAAACACCAAAACTGCTCAATTTACCTTGAAAACAGCTCCAGGTTGGATCTTGTTAATTGCATTGCAAAGAGCAATCCCATTCCTTAAGAACGAAAAAAATTATCGCTCCGACGAATTGTCGGATAGTCCCAATGGTCCTACGAAGTCCTCCAGTCACGACGCCGCTTGGAATCGCCTCAACGCCGGATGAATAAGGGATATGTCGTAGTCTTCTTAAAACAGTAAATCGGAGCATGTACTCACTCCTACAATCAACTTTAGTCACTAAACATCCCAAATCACAAATAGAAGCTACAAAACCCCCAAATCAAGGAGAAATCAGAAAGAAATTATCCAAAAATCAAACTTTAGAAGACCGGATCTTGATTAATCGGTCAATAACTTTATGATCGACGAGACTACCATCAACAGCAAGAACGTAGAGTTCATGTGAACCAACTAAAGTAGGCTACAGGGAAAATTCAAAAATTAAAGAACTAATCTTCACCAAAATAAACAATTACGCGCAAGCGCTTCTTGAAGATAGTCGAAGCCTCTCCAAAGGTACAAGAGAACTCAGCAGCACTATCTCCAGGATTCAACCAAGCTAGACCCGTTCTATCACTATGTGTTTGCACTGCACAGTGTGATCAAGTTTGTTTCACTTTCCTCATTGCCCAAATAAAACGAAAAAGAAAGAAATTGAGAAAGAAAAAGAACTGTTTGTTTTTCTCTGTATCTTTCTCAAATAAGAGTCTAAAAACTGTCCAGTTCTAAAACTGTTTAATTAATACATAAATATTAATAAGTCACACTTAAACCCCAATAAAGATATAACCAGTTACAGGACTCTAATAGACATAGAAGTCCAAGAGGTTGTCTGTCCCAGACCCAAGCCCACTAAGCCTACGCCTCACGACCGCGGCAAGCGTGCTAAGTGCGCCTAATAAAACGCCAAAATACGTCAAAATACGCCTTAAACGCCCATTCGCGCGCGCACGCGAGTCGCGCTCGATGCGAAGCATCTCGTTAGAGTACACACACTCCTAGAGTAGATTTTAAATCCAACTAAGCAATAGAGATATAAAAACTAATAAAATTACATTTTATTTCCAATGTGGGATAAAACATTTTAAAGCCATATTTTATAGTTAAAACAAATCCAACACATGGCTTTTTTTGCCATTTAAGACCTTTGATTAAAGATGGCCGAAGCAAATAAGGTTTTCTTTGTATGTGTGAGAGAGAGAGAGCGAGGTGGAGGGTTAGATTTTTTAGGGCTTTAGAATGATTTTCTCTGGTTTCTAATCTTCATACTTTAAAATTTCACGATAACATCATTGTCAATTGTAAAAAAATTGACTTAAATCTATTCACTTGCATTTCGCTTGATTTTAAGTCACGTGAAATAGAGTTAACAAGTAAATAACGTCAGTATTTAGAGGAATGGCGTTGTATCCTAACTAATCATGTCAACTTACGGGAACAAAACATAAAATTGGACTTGTTATCTCATTTTTTAAGTAAATGATGTTAATTAGGTGACGTAAAAAAATCATTTTTGTTGTAGTGTTTGTTCCTTAGCTTTAATATAATACAGTGTATTATTTGTATGATAATAGGTTTGCAGGGTTGGCTAATTATTGTTTAATAATAGAATCTTTCCCTTTGATCATGAGTAGCAACCTTACTGTTTCTATATGGTTTAATATCTGATTTTTGATTGCTAATCCCTCTATATAGGTATCATAAGGTCAAAAATTAGTTAGTAAAATTCCTAGAGATTGGGAGAATAAATATATTCTTGTTATGTATATAGGTGTAACTTAAAGAGGGATAATTCATTTCTAAGATTGGGATTAAAGTCTTCTGGCCATAGTCTTAAGCAAACTACATTATCCTTCTAGGAAATGCCATAAGAGTTGGGGTATTTAATTGACTTAAAGACTTGTTTTGGCAAGTAAGCAGACTAGTATACTAAGAATTACTAAAATAAATTATATGAGTTGATAGTGCGTTGTTTAGCTTGAACTAGTGATTTAGGACTTCAATTGATATAACATTTATTAACTGAAGGTAGAAAGATCATTGGTAGTCAGAGTATAAGATCGTCGAAAGAGTCCCCATTCTTATTCTTGTGAGGGTAGAAAAGTCGTTGAGCATAAAATTGCCAATCATATGATATAGTCTCATTGTCTATAGTGCAAGGACAAATAGGTCATTTTGATTGAGTGGAGGTCTCTTAAATCATTTATGAATAAGAGAACTTAGAATCGTGTACACAGTAGGGCTATGATGTCAGGGTCTTTGGGTTCGATTCCCTAAATAAAAGATTCGGTAACTGTTTATCAGTATTCTAGGGTTGCAAGCCCCTAAAATTCTACCCCAGTTACATATCGGCTTAGATATTCTTTGTGAATACTCCCCATGGGCATAGATCCCTAAAAGTGAAAATAAATTAGGCTTTAGACCTGTAGGTTGAAACTCCTTGACAACCTTGATCAGGTGATTTCCCCCGCTAATTTTTGGCTCACTAAAAAGGAATCCGCCAATCCCTGGCTCAACAATAAGGGATACACTTCTGTTGAGGACAGAAATGTGCGAGAGTGTGGTCTCACTCAATTAAAAGTGGCCATGTGTACATCGTCTGTTAGTTATCCCCCACATCTAATAACACTCAATAAATACTTATAATACCGATTGGCGCCGATGTTTAAAAACAATAATAATAATTGAAACTCATCTCCTCAGTAAGCATTGTATCATTTTTACATATAGGTAATATATTATATCGCTTTAGTATGTCTTTATTATCTCAGTCTGTCATGTTTAGTGATCGATAATAATTATGCTTGTTGACGCCATGTGTGCTATATTTTTCATAGGAGGCCGAACACGATAGGATTTTATTTAATGAGGCTTGGGTGATCATTTCGGGAATCTTTGGAGTTCTTGGATCGCTGAGCTGTGTCATAGGGTATTTATAATAATTTATTTCAGATTTCATTGTCGTATTCTTTTCCTCGTTCATAGATTTTGTTAAGAATTTTATTCACATTATTCATTATATTCATTATAATTTATAATTGAGTTATTTCCGCTGTATTTCTTTGGTGTAAGTTGATGTAATTAATTATTTTAGGAATATATTACATTTGTGGGGTTCATCCGTGGGATGCCTGACATGTTAAGCCTTAAGATTTGCTTTATGATTTATTATCAGAAAATCGGATTTTGGGGCATGAGAAACTTGGTATCAGAGCACTAGGTTTAATCTTTCGCTTGAGTGTACAACTTAAGCATTTTAGATATGGAATAGGACTCGCTGATTTTTTTCAATTTTTCTTAATTTTTTCAATTTTATCTTTATGAACGTTTGCTAATTTTTGTTTTTATCTTGTCTAGATGGTGCGAGGATGAGGTAATGGGCGTGTTGCTGCTAACCATGTTGTAGTAGGTCGTAGTGCTCCTTGTCGTAGTACTTGAGTACCAGATCCTCGTGTGCCTGCTGCAGTGCGTGGTCTACGAACCAATGTCTGTCGGGGACGTGGTTTGGGTCATGATGTGGGATGTGGTGCATTGCCGGTGGATAAGGCTGTCGCTGTGACTTTGGTTCACTTGGGACAATATTATGTTCCAGAGGTTACTCAGGATGAGATTGTTGTGCCACCATTCCTATTACGGTTCCTCAGGGTGATTTTTAATAGGCATTTTAGATGTTCATGCAGCAGCAGAATGCCAATCAGGGGTGGGTAACAAATGGCAGAAGGAGATGCGACAGTACAAGTTAGATTCTTTTGAGGGTCTTCCTGATCTGAAGATTGTTGAGGATTGGATGAAGCAGGTCAAGAAGATTTTTAAGAACATGGGATGTCCTGATGATGAGAAAGTGGAGTGTACTACTTTTCGCATGAAGAACGAGGCTTGAAACTGGTGGGAGATGACTGAGAGGAATCACGGGTTGATGCCACCGATGACTTGGACATAGTTCAAGGTTAAGTTCTTTGAGCAATATTTTCCACAGGGCATTCGACATCAGATGACTATTGTATTCTATCAGCTGACTCATGAGAAGTTAACAGTATCACTGTATGAGGTACATTTTATGGAGTTGTCTCGTTATGCTCCAGCAGTTGTAGCTGATGAGGAGTCCAAGGTTGCAAAGTTCATGGAGGGTCTTCTTTCGCCTATTCAGACTAGATGCAGAGGTTTTATTGGGCAGACTTATGCGCAGTTGGTTTTATGAGCTCAGGAGTTTGAGCAAAATTATCAGAGTAATATCAAGGTGAAGGAGTATAGACAGTCAAATAAAAAGAAGGAAGAGGGTGATTCGGCTGCTAGACAGGGTCACCATGTTGCTCAGGAACAGAACAAGAAGCGTTTGAGGGATGATAGATCTCAGGATACCATGGCAGTTGTTCTAGCTCAGGGGGCTCGTATTCTAGGTCCTTATTTTTCTTGCGGAGAGCATGACCATCTTGCTAGGCGTTGCCTCATAGGGATGAGCAACAATTTTAACAACGACCTCATGAGCATGGTCAGGGAGGTCAGGCTTCGCATCAGCAAGGTCAGCGTTACCATGTTCTATAAAGTGAATAGCCCGCGTTGAGCTTACTTGTGTACGACAAAAGCAATTTTTTCACTTTAAAACACTCTCTGTCTACCATCCTTTTACCCTAGATTCCATCCACCATTCTTTTGCTTTAAAATACTCCATCTACCCGTCACTCTGTCAGCCATTCTTTCAATTTAAAATACTCTGTTTATAGAAGGAAGCGTGGGAAATAGCTACAGACATTAGCAAAAGGTAGTTTAGAGTACTTTTATTCTAAACTACGTTGGGTTGAGGCGAAGAGTTGATCCCCAAAAGGATCCTTACACTCTTCATCCAGAAAAGGAAGGATCATTGCGCTCTTGAGGTCTACAAGTTGGTTGGTCCTCTTTATTTGATATGAGGCCATCTCTAAATCAGGCAATAAAGCCCCTATATAGCAGTTGGTAGATCCCTAAGAGCGGTCAATCTGGAGTTCTGCACTCATTCGTATCTTTTTTTTTTAAGAAGTTGTATATGGCTAGTTCTTTTTTCCTGTTGTCTATGGCGTATTTCTCCTGTTGTCTATGTTGAATTTCTACTAACTCTTACTTTTATCTCTTGCTGCGCATCTCTTTCAGTCTCGACTCAAAAGTGAGATCAAAATCTCCAAGCTACAGATCATAGGAATGAGTGCTCCCAGACAAAGTGCTTTGCTCTCTTTATAGAAAAGGAGTCTAAGGAATAAAAGAAAAGACAAGTATCCTTGTGTTCAGGGTAGCAACCTGTTGTCTATGGTGTATTTCTCCTATTGTATATGGCGTCTTTCTCATGTGGACTTCGACTTACTAAAGCAATCTCGGTCTGTGTTGCATATCTCCTTTCTTATAAAAAACTGAACTCTTTCTCCTACGTAGTGGAAGGCTAGGACATAGTACTTTCTATCCAGCCCCCACTATGTTTTTGCCACCAAAAAAAAGCCAACTCCCACTATGTACAAGGGTTTTTTAGGGCTGTCGTAGCCTACTATAGGTCAGTCAACAAAGAAATAGCTAGTTGCCTTAGACTAACTAATTTTGATCGTTTTAGGTCTAAATTGAAAGATCTTAAATCCTCTGAATTAATGGTCAAGGCTTAACCTAGTTCAAATCGACACGATTATCTAATGTTAAACAAGCAATGGAGATTAAAGATAAAGCAAAAGATTTTTAACCCTGTGGGAAACCTTTCTCAGGAGAAAAACCCACAAGTCGTTATCGAATCACTTGATAGCTAAACAATCTACTATTGAAAAAGAATTATAAGAATTTAATCACTTACAGACTCGATAAACACTTCCCATGGTTATCTCTCTTCCAATGAATCTTCTTGCAATCAATTTTGCGTTCTCGCAATGCTTCACTCCAATTTCACGTCGAAGCTCCTATTCTTGAATCGCTCAAGTTCTTCAATTTAGTTCTTCAATGCACGACTAAGATTTCTTGATCAATTGATTGATTCAAGATTGAGTAATTTGATTCTGTCTTGAATCTCTCAAAGATAGATCACTCTTCACTCTTAAAAATCAAGCCTCCAAAAAATAGGGTTTCAAAAAGTGAGTATTTGAAAAAGGCAAGAAAATAGAAAACACGGGCTCTGTTCGAATATAAATTAATCTATTCGAACTGGAATCTATCTAATGAAAATTATTCGAACAACAGTTACTCTATTCGAATTGAAAAGTAACTGTTAAAAGTTATTCGAACAATAATCAATCAATTCGAATATAAATACAACTGCTAAAAGTTATTCGAACAGAAGTAATTCTATTCGAATACAATTCTATCTGTTGCAATATATTCGAACAACATTAAAGGTCATTCGAATAGAACTTCTATTTTCTTTAAAGAGACATTCTTATTACTTTTTCATACTCTATAAAATACATAGGCTTGACCTTTTAGAATAAAGAGTTAGAAATCCACTTACCTGTTCAGAGTCAGTCAGTCCCGCTGTAGTTACTCCACGTGCATTCACTGACACCGGATAACTATGAGATAATGCTGACGCCTACTCTAGACACTAAATGAAACAAACTCCAGAATTAGATGTTTCAAGCAATACCGGGAAATACAAGAGATCTCTATCTTGGGTCTCATTACAGAAGTTGGATAAATGGATTTTTAAGGAAACGAGACCCACTAAAGAAAAGGGCTAAAAGGCAAGGAAAAAACATATATGAAAGAAAAGAGGCCACTCGGAGACAAAGACAAGAGGTGGATTTGAACCGAGAAACCTTAGTCCATGCACATCTCTTTTCTTTATTTTCACGACGTGTCTACTTGGGTTGCGGGTGAGACTCAAATATCGTCTCAATTTGGCGATGGATCCAGGAAAAAGAAAATAAAGGAAAACAAAGGAAAAGGCATCTCTTTTCTTTATTTTCATCGACCTGCCTACTTAGATTCCGGGGAAAAGGGAAACAAAGGAAAAGACATGCACATCTCCACTTGACGTGTCTACTTAGATTGCGGGTGAGACTCAAATGTCGACTACCCGGATAGAACCGGGAAAAGGGAAACAAAGGAAAAGACATGTAGCATATCTCCACTCGACGTGTCTACTTGCCTAATCTAAGTAGAATGAACCAAGTTGCCTAAGCAGAGTGAACAAAGGCATCCCAAGTTCGGACGCCTTGGGTGTCAGTCCAATGTCATGTCAGGTGAGCCAGTTTGATGTCAGGTCACTATTTACAGGGAAACCTTTCGTTCATAGTGGGTTTGTCTATCTAAAATGCAAAGATAGGTACAAAGATTCATAGGGATACTCATGTTGTGCAAGGAGACTCGGAGGATCCTTCAAAAGAAGACAAGGAGAGGCAAGACTTGCAGGGTATGGCTAGTTCTTTATAAACTATGGCTACCTCACTTTCCTTACTATAGACCTATAATATTGTCTAAGAATCCCAGCTGATTCAAAACACCCCTTCCCATCCTATGCTCCAGGGCTTTAACAGAATTTGTCTATAGATTTGAAAGAAAAACGGACGCAATTGAGGACTGTGTATTTTAGAAAGCATCACTAAAACAATTGGAGCAAGACGCCTATTTTCTTCTATTTTTGTTTTTGTTTTTGCTTTCGTAGGCTTTGTTGTACACTTCCTTCTAGCTAGTTTTTTTTTCTGCCTTCGCGTACACAAGTCCCCTTATTTTTTTTTTCCTACCTTCGCTACCTTAGAGTCGTAGTATTAGAGTCATAATTCCATTAGAGTCGTAGTAGTAGTGATCTTAGGTTCCACGTATGCAAAAACTTAATATTTAGCATTTTCTCCTCTTTATTTTAACTATAAGGAGCCTACACTAGATGTAGATGCTCTAACAAGAGGCACTTTTAGCCTTCGGAAAACACCTTCGGCTACCTAACTATTTATTGGGTCTCTTTTAACTCAATCTTCCTATCTTATCTTCTGTTGGTTCTCTTTTCCTTTGTTTTTAATCCCTTAAAAAATAACTCTTTTCCACCTTTACCTACAAAACCTTATTTTGCTTCCAAACTACTTTTTCTTTAATTCTTGAAAGGTTACCAAGCTCTTTCTTTCCTTTTCCTTGTCCACTATTTGCTTTCCAAATTGTTGGGCATTAAGAGCATCTAGTGTAGACTCTCTATAGTTAAAATAAAGAGGAGAAAGTGATAAAAATTATATTTTTAGCCTCAAATTTGGGTAGCCAACTAGGACAACTTTATTACGTGGAAAACTTTTTTATAACTAAAATTAATTCGTGTAAGTGTTTAAAAAAGTTAAAAGTATTTTTTTTAACTTTTTTTTTGTTACACGTCATATTTTCTTTTTTAGGTGGAGTAGTTTTTGGGGAGTCTATTTTTTGACTTTTTCAAATATCACTTTCCAACTCATCTTACTTGCTATACTTTAGCTAGGCTACACTTGATGCTCTAAAAAGAGTTAAAAAGAGTAATAAAAGAAAATAGTTGTCTCTTATTCTTTGTTTGTCTTTCGCACGCTTTTGAGGACAAAAAAAGAAGGATCTGACCTTCTTTCTTTTGATCGTGCACCTAGGCTTGATCACACCAAGAAAATCTTTACTACCACTCTGAAAGATGAAAGATCATTGGATTCTTTGCACTACCTCTGACTCTCCCCAAAGAAAGAGCCCACTGTGGCGCTCTGATAAAGGAAAAGGATGGACTACGATCGAGAGTGACAAGAAAGGCTGTGTATGCCTTGGAACTTCTATAGATCGAACCTAATCATTGAGGCCAATGCAAGGAAACATGGTAGGCGAACATCAAAAGAGAAAGGGATTTAAAAATAGGTTACTAAAGCTATTAAAAGAAGAAGGATTTAAGTAGTTAACTACTTGCGTGGGTCAGGTTTTTTTATTCTGCGTGTAGAGCGCTATTAGATATTGGTCTTCTCTCCTATCTCACAACCTCCAGTTGTTTGAAGTTACGGCATGATCTGTTCTGCTAGCTGACATAATTTCTTACACCGTACGTAAGTGAAAGGAAAGCGCGCATGCTATACTAGAGTCCTTGACCTATACGATGCGCTAGGGCCTATAAAGCGTCCTAGAGATCTACGTATGCGCTCGCGCTATGTCTAAGGTATAGCGGCAAAATACTGCTTTCCTTCTCGTTCGGTGCGGTATTTTGGATCAACACTTTTTTTGGGAAAACAACAAAATGCTTATAGAAGAAAAAGTAAGATATCTCTTTGCTTGGTGGTCGTCTGTACTGGGTAGTGATGAGAAAGTTGGTACATAGAAAAGAGGTGTTTCTTTTTACTTTCTAGTACTGTTCAACTCAACGCCTTTTTAGTGCTGCTTAACTCAAAGTGTAGAGAGGAAAGCCTTAAGCATAGAAGTCACCTGCCGCTCAACACAAAGTGTAGATAGGAAAGCCCTAAGCGTAGAAGTCAGCAGAGCCGAAAAAAAGATAGAGCATAGACTATATGCTAGCCAGCCATGCCCAAGTTGTAGATAGGTGATGGCTAGAATCCGAAACACGCATTGCTCAAGAGCTAGGTGTGTCACGGCCCGGCCCGGGTCTGTTGCTACACTGCCCGGAGCACAGTGGAATATGAAGCTGTGCAGTGTACATGCACGCATGGCCGACATGTACAAGCCATCTTCACTAGCATGGCGGCGCCAGTGGAATAGAGCCACAGATGCTAGAGCGACATCCGGATAATCCTGGATACTCGTGAGGGGTCGTCGAATATGTATTCGGTATAGGCGGCAAGGTTGAAGGTTCCCTCAATAATCCCTATAACGTAATCTCTCGTGACTTGAGCATGAGGTACGGATAGCACACCTGTCCTGCAGTGGATCAGGATAGCTCAATATGCCGGGTTCCAGATATATGATGCATATCTCAAGGGGCAACGAGCCTGGACTGGTTACATTGTCCATCTATAAGGGCGGTGCGTCTCGATTGGCTCGCGAGGTGGGCGGTGCATCTCGATTGGCTCGCGAGGCATAGCAGCGTCATAGCGGCGCCATATACAAGCCCTATCTGGAAAAGCGGCCCGCATTGCGAGACAATGTCTCCTGGCCTTCCCTAGGCCAAGGAGAGCTCATGACCATCCTTTGTGGATAGCCCATGAGCCGGGGTCCAAGATGACCAAGCCTTAAAGCTTTCCTTGTCATGGGGAGGTTTGGACCAAGGTTCCTCCTTAATATAGCCACTAAGTAAATAACTAGTTTCCAAAAGGAAACGTTAAAACTGTAGACGAAGAGTACTGGCACTTATCGCCCCCTTAACCAGTTCTGTTTTCAACGAAACTTGGCTTGCAGCTATATTAAGTCACAAAGAACATATATCCAAGGTCAGAACTCAAAAATGCTCGGGTAGATTTGTCTGGCGTTTGGTAGGGCGCCACATGGTGGGGTTTCATAGCCATGAAGGTAGGGATACGCACTATGGAAAAGAATCGGCAAGTATAGTAGTTAAGGAAAGCCGCGTCTTTTATTAGAACTGGCAGGTAAGAGAGGTGAGGTTCGGAAAGCAAGACGAGAATGAGAAGATAGAGTCAGTCTCAAAAGTCGAGTATGCTCTAAGGTAAAGAAGCGAGCCAAAAAAAGGCTGCTAAATTTTGCGCGTACACAAGTCATAGCAAGAGTTGGTCAGCCTGATGAGTTGGCCAACCTAATAGGTCCGATTCAAATGATTGTTTCAAAACAAGCCAAGGATCCTAGGCACCCTGGCAGCTAGTATAGGAAAGCTATAACCGGTTCAGATCAGAGTGACATAGGTAGAATGCTGAAGTAATAAAGAAAAGAAGCTGCAGCCATTAAGAACGCTCGGGAAGGTAGTTTAGAAGGCACGTATCCACGTCTATAGTAGACCAAGAACATATTGTTTGTCTTTATAAAGAATAACACCCAAGACGCAAACAACATTCATTAGCAAAAAAGTGTAACCCATTTGCGAAGTGGGATTCTTTTGACTTGGAGAAAGAGCTCGCTCTACTACGACGCCATCAAGGCTTCAAGGACATAGCACAAGATGCCCTAGCGTAGCAAAAAGGTAGCTTAGGGTGCAGATTGCTTTTTTGATCTAAGAGGACGCTAACTCCACCTTAACCCACATTTTTATGACGGTTAAAAAATAGCTCAAGGATCCTACCTAGGATCCTTCTTTTGCTTCTGTTCTATACACATTACCACTACTCTGGTGACCTTCTTTTAACCCACACTTTCTAGGATCCTTAGCGCTAACTCGTAGTTAGGATCCTACCTATTCCTTTTATGGCTTCTTTTCTTTAATGATCCTTTGTACCTTCTGATAGTAACCTATGGCTTAGCTCAAGAATCCTACCTATTCTTAGGCTTGCGCTACCTTTTGTTACTTTTTCCTCCCTATTGTAGTTTCCCCTTTTTTATCTTCCCTAGTAGTCTCATTTTTGTGAAAGGTGGGACGTTATACAGTGTAACCAGGAGGTTTGAGTTGAGAACACAACCACCCTTAGGTAGCTGCTTGAAAAGAGTGACTAAGTTGCTGGCGCCTGTAGTAAATATATGGAAGACGGAAGAGTTCTGTTAGGAATTGATATTCATAGCTATCTAGTTTAGAGGGGCTAGGTTCTAGGCTAGGCTTGTCTAGAGAACTTGACTTGTTTATAGAACTTGAAGAATGGATTCGACATTGTCGACTAGGAAAGGCAAAAGGACCTGGCCTACTCAAACTCAAAAAAGACCTTTTGCGGTGGATTCAACATCGTTGGTCTTTCAAATACGAAAGGCGAAGAAAGGGCCTGGCCTATCTCAAAAAAGACACGGCTTTTTAAGATAGTGGCTTCAACACGAGAGATCGAATGTCATGGCCTAGCCTGGGTCTGGCGCTACAGTGCCTGAAGCACAGTGGAATATAAGGCCATGCGACCGGCATGCACAAGCCATCTTCACTAGTGCGGTACGCTAGTGGATCATAGAGCCACGAATGCTAGAGCGACATCCGAATAATCCTGGATACTCGTGAGGGGTCGTTGAATATCTATTCGGTAAAGGCAACAATGCTGAAGGTTCCCTCAATAATCCTTACAGCGTAATCTCTCGTGACTGGGCACAAGGTACGGATAACGCACATTTCCTATAGCGGATCGTGATAGCTCAATATGCTGGATTCCAGATATATGATGCATATATCAAAGGAGCGACGTGCCTGGACTGGTTTACATAGTCCATCTATAAGGGGCGGTGCGTATCGGTTAGCTCATGGGGCATAACGACGGCATAACAGTGCTCTATACAAGCCCTATCTGGAAAAGTGGCATGCATTGCAAGGCAATGTCTCTTGGCTTTCCCTAGGCCAAGGATAACTCACGACCATCCCTTGTGGATAGCCCATGAGCCGGGGTCCAAGATGACCAAACCTTAAAGCTTACTTTTTCATGGGGAGGTTTGGACCAAGGTTCCTCCTTAATATAGCTACTAAGGAAATAGCTAGTTTCCAAAAGGAAACGTTAAAACTGAAGACGAAGCGTACTGACACTTCTCGCCCCCTTAACCAATTCCGTTTTCAACGAAACTCTACGTGCAACTATATTAAGTCATAGATAACATATATCCAAGGTCAGAACACAAAACGCTCGGGTAGATTTGCCCGGCATTCGGTAGGGCGTCACACCGAACCTTTGCATTATCCGGTTGGCCTACCGGTGGACACAGCGGAGCTAAAGATGCTTAATTAAAAAAGGTCATTCACCAAGTATCCTTGAATGAATCAGCCACTACCAGGCTAGGGCAAGCGCATATAGTAGTAGGCATAAACCCGTGACTTTGTGGCAACATCGAATGGAGGCCGGATTAAAGAAATGAGCTCAAAAAAAAAAAAAAAACTTCTTCGAGATCAATTAGCGCCCCGATTGATTCGGCAAAAAGAATATCTGTTTTTCTTTAACTTGCGTACGGGGTGATCCTGTTTTTTTAGCCAACTTGCTTATGAAGAAAGCGAGGAAGACTAATCCCTATACAACGTGGGCTCTATCTCGCACAGAAGGAAAGGGAAGACCAACCAAGGCGCGCTTCAGTGTCATAGAAAACATAACATTAGAGGAGAAAGATGATGAACCAAGACCTAGTCAAAAGATGTCGTGAAAGAAGAGAAAACAAAAGATCTCCACTGCAGCTAGCCGAAAAAGCGTCGCTTAACAGGGAAGGAAAAATCCATCTTGCTTAATCACGCATAAAGTAAAGAGCAAGACAGCGGGAGGATCCTTCTTGCTGGTCCTGGTTCAAACTCATAACCCCTCCAGCTACTAGCGCGCAATCCAAGGATCCTTCTATTTGTTGATTTCTTGTTGGCTCAAATTCATAACCACTGTTTTTCTTTATGGGAGAGGATTTAAAGATACTCACAAACCAAACACTCAAGTCTTACTCAATACCAACCACTCATCTCTATTAGATGAGTGGCTCTCAAAAATAGAGAGGTGGCAATTGCTAATAATAGAGAAATGAAGTGGTAATAGAGAGGTGACTCATCACTCATCTCTCTCACTCTTCATGTGTTCCATTTGTTCACTCTCTTTTATTTAAAATTCAAATCATCTCTCTCTCACAATAAGAACAACTCACTCTCTCACTCTCTCAATTTCAAATGTGACTCTCTCTCTCTCTCTCTCTCTCTCTCTCTCTCTCTTTTCAAGAGTGAATTCCTTAGATCTGCTCTCCTATCTAGCAATCTGGGTTTTCATCTAGCAACCTGCGTTCTATCTAACAATTGTTTTGAATGATGCGATTCATTGTGGAGAGTAGTTTTTTTTTAATTTTTATGATTATTGACAGTGATTTGGGAAGATGTCTGTGTCTAAAACACTCTCTTTCTTTGATCTACAACAACCTAAATCTTAAAAGTGAGTGTGATACATTTGGTGGATCATCGATGTCGTTTGGAGTTTCACTCTCAAAGAATCATTGCTGCTGTTTTGTGAATCTTTTGAACTCTATATCTCTATCTCTCAAGAAGAAATCATCGGCTTTGAAATATTTATCTCAAACGTTTTTGATCCATTGTGCATTTCTGTGTATAATCAAATTTGGGCTTGTTATCCTTTCCCTCATTCTCCAATATACTGGGACGACATAATTTTCGAGTATGTGAAATTTACATAATCTGAAATGTACCCGACAAAAATTGTCAATCTGAACTGTATCCGACAATAATTGTCGAACCTGACAATTTCGAGTATGTGAAACTTGCATAATTTGATCTGTTCCCGACAATAATTGTTACACCCGACAATAATTGTAACAAATAAACTTGCATAATCTTACATATTGTTGTACTAGATATTGTTGATGGCGTAGTTAGTCGACAATATCTAGATGGTATATCTGTAACAATTTGGACAGTAATTATTGAGATATGTATTACTCAAGATATTATTGAACCAATACTAGAAAGTAAGTATTCCCATTCACAGGTTCATTCAAGACAATACAATCTAAAACCAAACCAAAATAATAAAAATTAAACAAAGAATCCCATTAAACCTTAAACCACTAGCTATTTCAAAACTCCTCCCAAATTACATCATAATCTCAAAATCTAAGTAACAGTGCGACAATAATCTGCGATTGTGGGGAGAACGGAGAAGAGAAATTTCGATCTGAGTACATAAAATCTTGGTTCTGGTTGTCATCGTTTCTAAGAGTGATCTTCTCTGATGGGGAGCGGGAGAGAGAGACTTCAATTTGTGTTTTACGTCGATCTTCATGAGTAGAGAGAGAAAAAAAAACTGATCTGAAGTGAAAGAGACAAAAAATGGTTGTTTTCAAATTAAAATTGAAGAGAGGAGTGAGATAGACAATTTTGGCCACATCACGTGAAGAGAGAGAAAGTCTTCCACCTTATTTCTACCTAATTGTTATATTTCTCTATTTGCCACATCCCTTATTATGTGAGTCACTCATCTAATAGAGATGAGTGGTTGGTATTGAGTGAGACTTGAGTGTTTGGTTTTTGAGTGTCTCTAAATATTTTCCCTTTCTTTATTTCTCTTTTTAACTTCGGCTACGCATTTTTTTAGAAAGAAAATTCTCGAATTTAAAGACAAATGGGCTTTAAGTAGACGAAATAAAAGAGGAGGATCCTTAGTAGTTTAGAGCCATTCTTTTAGAGGTGTTTAAACTACATCTGTTATTATTTTTGCCTAAAACGCTTGGGGGAGAAATTGGGTATCTCGCCTTCAAGGTAGTTTCCATCGAGGTAGAGGTTTGTGATCGAAGTCAGGTTATCAATAGTAGCTGATATTGTACCATATGGTCCATGTCCTGAATAGTCTTTCACTCGAAACCTCACAAAAACTAAAACGAGCTAGCACAAAGCACAGTAGAAGTCTCATTGTTATATACATGTGGGATATAATTACGCCACTAAAGTCATGAACTAATCATTATGTAAAAGTTGCTATATTACAAGTATAATCCAGATTTAGAAGGGAAAAAAAAAAGTTTAGAGAATCCCATGAATGCTTTACAAACAACAATTTAATGATAGTATCCCAAAGACAGAAAACTGAGAACCACTAGTGCAATGAGGCAAATTCCCTCATTGGCAACACTCTTTGGTGCTCCACTTTTAGTTGGTACCCCCACAGGTACGGCTGCAGGAGTTGATGCAGCGATTGTGGCTGCAGGTAGCGGTGGGTCAACAATGTCCGCTGCTTCAAGGGCTGGAGCAGGAGCATCTGCTGGTGGTAGCGCTTCTTGTGGAACCAAATTTATTAGAGAACCGGGCTCCGCGGGTAAGATGGTGTAAGGGAGATCCGCATTGAGATCAGAACATGGGCTCCCTGAAAATCAATAGCAATGTACTTAGATAATGAAATCCGTAAATATTGTGTAATCAAGAAGGAATTGTTGGTGAAACTTACTCATGTATGCACTTGCAGTTGCTGGGTACTCAGTTATTACTCCATCAACTCCAATATCAGAGACGTAGGAAGCGATCTCCATGATTGGATCAGAGAAGAAGTCGAATGCAATTGTTGTGTACTCATTTCTAAGAACCGAGACATAAACGGTGAGGTTCCCCTTATGCATTCTATCTACAACATCTGTATAAGCAGTGGTTAAAGAGCCTGTAGTTAAGACAATTGAGCCTCTGGGGATATTAACTGCGTCCGCAAATTTCTTTATCTCTTCAACACTTTTAATTGGTGCATCACCAATTATCTCACTAATCGTTAGAACTTTCTTGTACGTAGGAACATTGTTAAACTCTGAAAGAACTGAAGTATCATCGGATTCTATTAAAACTTGTTGAGTGGACTGTTTGTCAAATGTGGCATTGCTCAAAGCGCTTGTAACAACATCTGTTATGCTGAAACCTTTCTTTGATGCGAGGTACGCCGCGTTCTATTTTATGAATGAAACTTGAGAACATGTTAAGAAAAAAAATCTTTTGAAATTTCATGTTAATGTAATGATATTTAGAAAAAGGAGGTTCACCTTTATGTTGATCAAAACTCCAGATACCGCTTTGGTCTTTGCAATCTCTAGGAATTCAGAGAGCAAGACTAATTTCCCTTTATTCTTGTTTGCTGGGTTTCTCGGTAAACCGGTGTCCTCTATCGGGCTAACTAGTTGCACTGGAAAGTAAAAGAAAAGATCAATGACGATGCACCTTAAAATTGTGTCTAGCCAAATAAAAACCAATAGTATAACATTAATAAGTGCAAATTTTAAGAAATTTACGTTGCAAGGTTTGAATTTCGGCCCAAGTAAGATCAAATGAAAAAATCCCATTCTTGGGTTGCATCTCAGGGATAGTGGAAGCTTTAGACATGAAAGTAGCCATTGCCGTAGTGCTGCCTGTGAGATCAGCTGACTCCAAGCAGAACGGAACCCCATCTTTGCTCATTTGTACTGAACAATCTATTATGTCAACTCCGCCCTCAATTGCTTCATTGTAAGCAAGATCACTACAGGCAGCATATGTTCCACTCGCTCCATTACGGGATATTATCAAAGCTTTTCCTGCACGAGGGAAGTATTATGAGTACAGAGAGATATGATTATGTGATCTTCGATTTCTTCGTTTATTGGGGTGGACTCTAAAAGTGAGGTGCATGTTTACCTTTTTTAGGCTTTAAGTTTTTGTTCTGCGCTAAACAAGCTGTAACAAGGAAAGAATTCAAAGAACATCAATAGATGTTTCAAACAACTATCTCATTATTTAATCGAATGACGTAAGAAATCTTACCAATAGCTTCTGAGGCAGTGGGAGGAAAGTCTGTAAGAAACCCGTCAACAGAGAAACTGGAACCTTCGATGTACTGCAAGTACTCAGCTGTAGGATCATAACTATAGTTATAGCTTCCAGGGACATCATTTGCGAAACCGTTAGCGTATACTTCTAGTTTTTGTTTATGAGCATCAGATACTAAACTAGTGGGAGCTTGTAAATATTGATCAGCGTCAACGGGCCAGATATATGCTTTTGGGACAAGAATTCCAGAAGCGAAAGACTTAATTGACGATAAATCCTTCAAGATTGTACTGTAAGTTTTCTTCGTTGTGGGTTCAATTGCATCCGGAGCTAGAAAACGGAAGATGAGCTTTGTCCTGGCTTCGTTTATCTTCCCATTAAGGCTCTTTAAGAACCCAATCTCAGGAGATGAGATGTAGTTGATAGCCATGGATCTCATTGATTCTTGAATGAATGCTCCCACATCTAGCTTGTGTTCCTTGTAGAAAATGTCATACTATAATACACAATTGAAAGGAAAACTGTTAGTCCCTTATTGTGTGTGTGCGTGTGAGAGGGAGAGAGAGAGAGAGAGAGAAAGAAAGAGAGACCTGCACGTTCAACCAAAACTTAAGTGGTCTTAGACCTGTTACATCTGCAACCGTAGTTATGGGCAGTGAATCATCGAACAAACTTGGTCTAGAGAAGATACTTTGAGTCACTGTGGGGAGAAGAGTAAATTTCTTTTCAATTTTAATAACAAAACCCAAATTATATCGAAGGAAATCTAAATAAGTGGGAATCTTACGTGTAACATTGGTGAAAATTTGTTTTTCCGTAAAATCTAGGGAAAACCAACCACTAACTGATTCCCCGTTCACCTTGTAGGTTTTCTGTCCTTTGGGGTAAATGAGGGCTATATTCGTAGAGTTGTCAAGCCGTAAATCTGACTTGCATATACCACTCTCATCTTTTGTTAATTGTAGATCACAGAACAATATTACATTTGATAAGCTTGTTGAGAGCGCAAGTTGATACGCAAATTGACTAGCTTCAGGGAAAAGTCCTGAAAATCCACCACGTGCTATTACTGAAGGCGCATCACCTGCATTTTACATAACATTTGACAACTACTAAGATTATTTCTCTTAAATCAAAAGTAGAAATGTTCATGAGAGATGCAGAGGTCAATTCGTATTAGTTGCACCTCATTATCATATTAGGCCAAATTAGCCTCTTCTAAGATTTAGAAAAAAACTGGTATGAACGAAAAGGGTCCTCTTCTAAGGATTTAGCCTCGTAATATTCTCGACACATTAATATTGGGAGGCAGATCTATATTCTGATCTATATATATATTGAAAATGCTATAACGGGTCCTGATTAGTAAGACGCAAACAAATGCGACATGCAGTGCTTTGTGGAACCATAATACCAGACTAATCCATGAAAAAAACAAATGAAATATATGTAAATTACCCGAAAGTGTCTGCCATTTCTGCTGCACAGGTTGATCTCCAGAACTCTTTGCGAGAGCCGATTGTATTAACAAAAAAACAAAGAAGAAATCCCTAATCATCTTCTCTCTCCCAATTCTACAAATTAATATCCAAATCACGTAAACCGAAGCTCAAAACATAAAAGAAAGAAACCCTATTTGCAGAAATCTTACCTTATGTTAGAAGGGATGGTAAATTAGATATAATAAAAACCCTCCTCTTTGTGGTTTGATAAAAAAGAGAGAAACTGTTGAAACAAAGGAGGAGAGAGAGAGGGTAATATTTGTTTTTGAAGAACAACATAAATTTAGGAATTAATGGTTGGTCAGAAAGAGGTTTGAAGTCTGGATTTCATTGATAAGAGAAGCGTTTGTTCCTCATTTAACAAACATGTTTCGCGCCAGATAGGCCACCTCAACATACAAAAGCCTTAACCGTTTTTCAAACAAATCCAAATCATCTACTCTACTCCGGGGACCTTAATACTTATCTTACTCCAGAATGAATCCAATGGGCAGCAATTGTCTACTTCACCAGAAATGTTTCAGATCACAAACATTTACAGTGTACCCAATTGGAGCCTATATCGGTAAAAAAAAATGTTTTGCAATGAGTAGCTTGTAGATAGAAATTGCCACTTCGAGCGCTCCTCGAAGAAGGATGCCATGCGACGCAATGCCCTGCAAAGGTTCACCCCCCAAATTACTAGAGATATAGTAGTACGTACGGCTTCGACGTAGCGGAAGTCTTACCTATCTTGAAGAAGATATAAGATAAATGAAGAGGTTAGAGTGGTTAATTCGAGGAAATCAAGACCTCCAAGAACACATAAGTGCTTAGATAATATTTAACATTATTTCTTTATTTCTCCAACATTCTTAAATAAAGACTCGCATAACAAATTCCTCCAAAATAGTAGGAATGACCCAAATAACTACTCCATACTTGACCCACTAATTTACTGACTTAAGACTTGATCAACTACTTAATATTAATGACTAGGTAAACACAAGGACTCCACTCTCAGTACTTGGCATGTACTTGTATCATATAGATTATTTTAATGCATTTCCAACAGTAGGAAGATAGTGGAAAAATGATTGTTTTTCGCAATCTGTGATGGAGCTCTGTTAAAATTATGTCAATGTTTTTTTGCGATTTTCGTACTTTTTTATGGGCTTTATATGTGCATGAGCATTTAAAGATGAGATCTTTTTCATGAAAATCAAAGATTTAGCTTAAATGATGAAATGGGGTTATTTGTTTTTGGGTTTTATACAATTGGTTTTGATCTTTCGTTGATATCCTCGAGGTTGATACTCTAATGGGGGTAGGGGTTGCTCTGTTTATCTTGGAAGAGTTGTTTATGTGGAGATGCATTAACAGACGATTTTTTTTCTTCCAAAAAAGACCAAAAGATTTGGCTTAATTGACCAATTGGGGGTCCCTTTTTAAGGTTTTCCTTCAATGGGGTTTGTTGATTTTTTCGAGGTTGATACCCTATGACAAGATTAAGGTCCTGCTTGTTTGGATCCAATTGGGGTCTGAATTGTTTGGATCCCATTATGATTACAGACCAACTTTTATCCAAATTGTGAAGAAGAGATCAGTGGAACAATTCTCACCAGCTCCTTGCAGCACTTCTCAATTGCATGCTTTGGGTCCTCTATGGTTGTAATCACGATTAATGGGACGGGTTTTGTTATCGAGCTCATTTATGTGGTTCTCTTCATTGTTAACTCAAAGGGGAAGAAAAGGTTACAAGTTTTGGTCATGTTATTGGTCGAAGCGATCTTTGTTGGCATTGTAGCTCTTCTTGTGCTCACCTTTGCTCATACTCTGTTGAGTTGCAAGCCCGGAAGCCGAAACTCCAAGTCGATTTAGGTTAGTCACAAACAAACACAATCAAAGAAATACACACAACACCAAGTTTATAGTGGTTTGGCAAATTGCCTACGTCCACTTTCGAGAGAGAGTTTATTCAAGGTCCCAATTACAATCACTCAATTTCATTTTGAGGTTTCTCTCAAAAACACCTCTCAAAAGACCTCACCAAAAAATTAAATCAAAAGGGATGGCTCGCAAAGAATAAGTTTCCCTTTATATACTAGGGAAACCCATTACAATTGCTCAAATCTCGAGGCAATCAAGAGGCTCAAAAACCATAAAAAAACAAAGTTCCCAGATTTCGTTCGAACGAAATAGGAAGTCGTTCGAACGAAACTTGTGTCTAGGCCAAAATTTCAAGGGATTCAATATTGGTCGTTCGAACGACTCTCAACCTCGTTCGAACGACTAAGGCAACAGGCAGCCCCACAATTCTCCACCTCGATGAAAATTTCCCCAACCAAACAAACTGAAATCTGAGCCGAACATAGAAACCAACCAAACAGACCCAAACAAACACTCTCCACCATTAAATGTCCCCAAAGACCCAAACATACAAACGGCCCAAGGAAATCAACCAAAACCAAGCATCCCAAAAGACTAAGATCCAAACCAAATGTCCAAAGGAACCAAAATTGACTACACCAAATCAATGGTTGCCTGCGTACCTCCGTGGATCAAGTCGCCCGTAGTTCACAAACAATTCAATCAATCAACATAAAAAATTTGAACTAAGTCCAAATAATGATTGAACTTAATTCCCAAAACAACTTTCGTAAACATATCAGCTGGGTTATCTTTGGTGTGAATCTTCTTCAAGAGAATATTACCCTCTTCCAGAACTTCTCTAACAAAGTGATAACGTACATCAATATGTTTTGTACGTTGATAACGAACCTCATCTTTGGCCAAGAAGATAACGCTCTGACTATCACCAAAAACATAAAGATGATCCATCTTGATGCCTAAATCGCGCAAAAGACCTTTCATCCAAATAGATTCCTTTATCGCCTCAGTCACCGCCATATACTCCACCTCGGTAGTATATATAGTGCCACTGTTGACTGTAACGTGGATCTCCAACTAACCGGCCTTCCGCCCAATGTAAACGCATACCCGGTAGTAGACCGCCGTTTATCCAAATCACGCATATAGTCAGAATCCACATAACCCACACAAAAACGATCAATCGAATCTTGTTTACAAAATTCCAAACCAATATCCACATTACCTTTGATATGTCGTAGAATCTATTTCACAGCTCGTCAATGATCTCTGCCCAGATCATGCATGCATCGACTAACCATACCATCCGCTTGTGAAATATCTGGCCGAGTACATACCATAGCATACATCAAGCTACCAACCGCGCTAGCATAAGGAACTTGACTCATATAATCATGTTCCTCATTAGTGTTTGGAGACATAGAAGCCTTAAGCTTAAAATGAGGAACAAGGGGCGTACTTGCAAATTTTGTGTTACCATCAATGCCAAATCTCTGAAGTACCTTCCTCATATACGAAGTCTGAGAGAGACGCGCCGTTTCATTCTCTCTATCTCTATGAATCTCCATACCAAGAATCTTTTTTGCATTACCAAGATCCTTCATTTCAAATTCTTCACCCATTTTCTTTTTCAGCTTATCAATCTCGTTTTTGTGCTTACATGCAATAAGCATATCATCCACATAAAAAAACAAGTAAATAAAGGGCCCGCCACATAACTTGCGTAAGTAGACACAATGGTCATAATGACTCTGCTTGTACTTCGGCCTAATCATAAACTGATCAAACCGTTTGTACCATTGTCTTGGAGACTACTTCAAACCATACAACGACCTTTTTAGCTTATACACATAGTCTTCCTTCCCCGCAACCGTAAACCCACTCGGCTGAGTCATAAATTGAATTACGACCTTTTTAGCTTATACACATAGTCTTCTTTCAAATTCCCATGTAAGAACGCCATCTTAACATCGAGTTGTTGCAACTCCAAATTGAATTACGCTTCGAAGGCCAATAGGATTCATATGGAAGAATGTTTCACTACCAGAGAAAACACCTCATTGTAATCGATCCCTTCCCTTTGAGCGTAGCCCTTGGCTACAAGTCTCTCCTTGAAGCGTATATCATCATCAAGAGATCATTGTTTCTTAGTGTTGACCCATTTACAACCGATCGCTTTCTTTCCTTTCGGCAACTTTGAAAGTTCCCAAGTTCCATTTTTGAAAAGAGAATAAATCTCTTCCTTCATCGCTCTCTCCCAATGTTTAGCCTCAAAACAGTAAATAACCCCATTATAGGTGGAGGGAACATCCTCTTCAACGACCGGAAGTGCATAGGCTACAATGGCCTTCACCTTTGGAAGCACCATATCCTTTGTAAGCTAATTCGGTTTGCTTACATCCTTCTTTGGTTTACTTTTTGCGATTGACTCCGCCATCAGAATTTCTTCATTCGTACTACCAAATGCTCCACCTTCATCCGTGTTTTTATCATTTGAAACATGTACTAATGGCTCATCACCCGTTATCACACCGGTAGATGACCATCCTCTAAGTACAGAACTCACTGGCCAATGTGAAGACGCATCAATCTCCACCTGCTACAATACCCCGCTAGTCGTCTCCTCTGTGTGTCCAGAGTCATGTTACTTTATCACAGAAGCCTCATCAAAAGTGACATCTCTGCTCAGAATGATCTTTCGGTCTTTCGTATCCCACAATTTGTAACCTTTCACACCCTTCTTCTTACCCAGAAAAATGGTCTTCCTTACTCGTAGATCAAACTTACCATCCTTAATATGATAGTATGCCAGACACCCAAATATACGAAGAGTATCATAATCTGTACCAGGTTCTCCCGACCAAGCTTCCATTAGTATTTTACCATCAATTGTAGCCGAAGGCAACCTATTAATGAGATAGCATGCATATGTCAAAGCCTTAGCCCAAAATGCCTTATCCAACCCAGAATTGGACGACATACACCGCGCCTTCTTCAGCAAAGTACGGTTCATGCGCTCGGCTACCCCGTTTTGTTGCGGTGTCTCTCTAACCGTGAAGTGTTGAACTATCCCCTCATGCTGACATACTTGCAAGAATGGATCACTAGTATACTCCCCACCATTATCCGAACGGAGTGACTTGATCTTTCTGCCGGTCTGAGTCTTAATCAACTTCTTCCATGTCATAAAAATTTCTAAGACTTCATCCTTCCTCCTTATAGTGTACACCCAAACATGCCTAGAAAAGTCATCCACACAAAACACAAAGTAATGTTTCCTCCCTAGCGATGCATTCTTGAAGGGTCCCCAAACATCAATGTGAACATAATCAAGAGTTCCACTAGTACGGTGGATCGCGGTGCCGAACTTAACTTTTGTCTGCTTGCCTAAAACACAGTGTTCACAAAAATCTAATTTGCACATCTTGGCACCTTTCAAAATCCCCCGGTTCACGAGAACTTTCAAAGACTTTCTCCCGCATGCGTTTAAACGTATGTGCCATAGCCGTGTGGTATCTTTGGAAGTGGTCTCCTCTCTTTCCGTGGTAGAAACCTCAAAAAGAACAACCGTACTATCCAAATAGTACAAGTAGTTACTTTTTCTATGACCCTTTAATATCGCCATGGCTCTCTTAAGAACCCTTTTTACCCAATTCTCAGACACAACCTTGCAGCCTTGCGCTTCAAGTGTCCCTGTCGAGATAATGTTCTTACTAATTTCAGAATATAACGAACCTCATCAATCTCTTTAACCAACCCACTGTACAACTTTAGACGAATGGTATCTAACCCCATGATGTGGCAAGGATTATCGTTTCCCATCAACACCGCTCCATCTTCTAGCATTTTTAATCTAGAAAAACAAGCCCTTTCGGGACAAATATGATAAGTGGCACCTGAATCTAAAATCCATTCCTTTGTATCAATTACACATACACTAGTAGTTATGGTAAAAGAGAAATCAGAATCATTACCTCCCGTTTTTGTGTCCTGAGCCAAATTTACAGAAGAGCCCATTTTTCCCGCTTTCTTCTTCTTAAGCACGGGACAATCATTTTTCCAATATCTCGTTTATCTGTAAAACACGTATTGGTTCTTAGTCAAATTATTCCAATTTCTTCCACGACCTCTCGATTTTGATCGTAAGTTGTTACCCAACGACTTCTTCTTATTCGAGGATCTTCCTCAAACCATTAATACATCGGATGTAGACTTGTCGGTCTCATGTTTCTCATTTCTACAGTACTCATGGTTAACCACGGCCGTAGTCACATCTGTGTATTTCAATGAACTCTTTCCATAAGTAATCGTCGTAACGAAGTGCTCGAATTCTTCTGGAAGTGAGTTTAAGAACAAGAGAGCTTTATCTTGCCCCATAGAGAAGCTTTAATTACCTCTTCAAGATTCCCCAAGTCGGCCAATAACTTAGTGAAGTCATTCAAATGCTCGGACATACTAATCCCTTGCCTCATAGAGAAATGACAAATTTTTCTCTTCAAGTAGAGCTGATTTTGGATGCTCTTTACCAAATACTTCTCCTCTAGTATCCGCCAAATTTCTTTTGGGGAAGTTTCATTCATCACAATGTACTTTATGTCTTGAGCAAGGCAAGATCAAATTTAGCTACAAGCTCTCTTATTCATCTGCCGCCATACACTCTTCTATATGTCATTTGGCTTGTCCTTCAATACCTCATCTAAGTCTTGTTGAGTTAGGGCATCAATAACTCACATCACGACATGTCGAAGTTATTTGTGCCATTAAAATTTCTAACTTCAATCTTTGCATTGTTGAACATTACCATTTTATTTCTTTTCGGGGCCAAAGAACTAGCTTCTACTTCATCTCCCATGTTTTCCCAAATTTTGATGAACTAACCAAATCAAAACCAAATTGAGATTGTGAAACCCTAAGTTACCTCAAAATTGTGCACAACTGATGAATCGACATCGCTCTGACACCAATGTTTAAGTCACAAGCCCGAAAGCTGAAACTCTAAGTCGATTTAAGTTAGTCACAAGCAAGTATAATCAAATAAATATACACAATACCAAGTTTATAGTGGATTGGCAAATTGCTTACGTCCACTTTTGAGAGAGAGAGAGAGTTTATTCAAGGTCCCAATTACAATCACTCAATTTCAATTTGAGGTTTCTCTCAAGAATACCTCTCAAAAGACCTCACCAAAGGATTAAATCAAAAGGGATGGCTTACAAAGAATAAGTTTCCCTGTATATACTAGGGAAACCCTTTACAATCGCTTAAATTTCAAGGCAATCAAGAGGTTCAAAAACCATCAAAAAATAGAGTTCCCAGATTTCGTCCGAACGTAATAGGAAGTCGTTCGAACGAAACTTGTGTCTAGGCCAAAATTCCAGGGGATTCAACATTGGTCGTTAGAACGAAATATCAAGTCATTCAAACAACTTGGGCTCATGGGCCAAAATTCTAGGGGGTTGTAAAATGGTTGTTCAAACAACTCTCAACCTCGTTCAAATGGCTAAGGTTACAGGCAGCCCCACATACTCATGAGAGGCAGCCTTTGGTCATTGAAATCCTTTGTGTTTTCTTTGGAACCATGATGTATGCTGCGCCTTTATCTGTCATGGTTAGTGTAATAGCCTAATTATAGGATTCAGACTTAGCCTTTACACTAAAGATAATCAGAGCGATTATGAACAAAAAGTAACTACCAGCACAAAGTTTAGCGTAGAAAACCTTTGAATAGGCTAAAAACCACGGCCTCTCTTGAGGATTTAGAAAGAGAAATGTTATTGATAGCTGCTAGATTATTACAAGAAATGCTCTGAGTATTTTGTAAATACTTTCTTGATATGAAAAGTCTATCTTTCATCTAAAGCTCTATGGTCCTGTAATGGCGTGTTTTCCGGGATGAAAACCTTCGCCAATACTATTTAAGGATTGTGTAATAAAGAGCTTAGCAGCCAGGATTTTACGTAGAAAACTCAGTAAAAGCTAAGAAAAATCATGACCTCGAGGAGGGTTTGATGTAAAATCTAGTAGATGCTAGTTATTACAAGCTTTTGGAGTGTTGCTAGGGTTAAGGAGTGAAGACAGTAAGTCTTGCGGTCCTCTAGTATCTATTCTCTACATGTATTTATAGTCATACAGACAGTTTTACAAAAAGAAAGAAATTGTCTTCTATTCTGGGGGAGTGGGCGAACTTTGCGGATCTCTAACAGCTTTCTCTTGACCATGCTTCAACGACTAGTTTTGGTAAGTCGAGTACCTATGGTATCTTCTAGAACGCTGAGCTGTCTTCAACTACATCGTGCTAGCTTACTCTTGCCAAATATGGGAAATATGCTACTACAATCTCTTCGACTACACCGTATTGGCTTGCTCTTGTCAAATCTGGAGAATATGCTACTGCAGGTCCTATTTATATGTCTTATAATGTAACTGTTATTTACCTTAATAATGAATATTACAATATATAGTTTTGATGAGTCTTCATAATGATTTGCGTAATGGCTTAATTTGTGCTACGCGTATGTTGACGAGGTCGAGTGGTCATATGATGGTCGAAGATGGGGCTTGAGTCCGAAATGCAGAATAAGCCACTACAAGATGGCTCTCAGCTAATAGCATGAGAAACATCATGGGCGAGTGGTGTTGGCTGAGAAATTCATTTTATATCCGTTACCTGACGTTGCTATCTTGATTCTGATATAGTTTATTACCGATATTGTCAATGCTTGCTTTTGGGAATTTGAGGCTTTGTGGTCCTCCTGAGTACGATTTAATTCGATTGACTTATAATTTGTTGGACAATTTGAATGAACCTGTTGTCGGCATGAAAAATGTATTATAGTAGATGTGTTGGTCGCATTGGATAAACCAATTATGGACCTGAAATATGTAATCTGTTTGGTCAAATTGGACGAACCAATTATCGACCTATAATGTATTATATGGATTTGTTGAATTAGGATGAACCATATGTAATTTGTAATCTGTTTGGTTGAATTGGATGAACCAATAGCCAACCTATAATATGTAATCTATTTGGTCGAATTGGATAAACCAATTATCGACCTGCAATGTATTAAATGGGTTGGTTGAATTGGGATGAACCAATAAGCGACCTATAATGTATTAGATGGCTAGTCAAATTGGGATGAACCAATGAGCAACCTGTAATTTATTTAAAATATCGAATTGGCCGAAGCAATAATTCTGTATATAGAAGTACTTGTATGAGATAGTATAAAAGTACTGTAATATGTAACCTGTAATATGCAATTTGTTTGGTTGAATTGGATGAACCAATAACCAACCTGTAATATGTAATTTGTTTGGTCAATTTGGACAGACCAATTATCGACCTATAATGCAATAGGTGGGTTGGTCAAATTGGGATGAACCAATAAGCGACCTATAATGTATTAGAAGGGTGGTCGAATTGGGATGAACCAATAAGCGACCTGGAATATGTTAGATGGGTGGTCAAATTGGGATAAACCAATAAGCGACCTGCAATGTGCTGGTGGAGCTCGTCCCCAAGTAATAGCTTGAATACCCCGACCTTGAATACTATGAGATTGATAGTAAGTTGTAATAGCCTCGAGTACTTTAATAATGCGGTTGATGTTGTTGATAAGATGAGGTTGAGCATTGAGTCTGAGTTAAGACGGCTTTGAAGCTGAGGTCGAGCTAAGATGATTTATGGTTTATATGTTAGCAGAATCAAGCACTTTTGGAGTGTGCAATAATGTCTTGGCTCCATTTACGAACTTAGCTAAGACGGAGCCTGAACCAAACTTTACAGTAAGTACTGAAGCCCCAGATGGAGCAGTACCAGTAGAGCTAAGATGGCATGCGTAGAATGGTTGAAGGTCTAAACCTTTGCTCTTTTGATAAGACAGAAGACCTAAATCATAGAATGGTTAAAGGTATGGTCTCCACATTTCAATAGACGCCCTGCATAACTCATCATGATGATGCCTTAAACACCAGAGCCAAGATTATATTCAGCTGATAGACCAACCGAGAGCATCGTAAAAGTCAGTCCGACATATCAAAATCAGGACTTGGCTCCTAAGTCAAAAGCAACTAGTATAAACTGATCGGTAGAGGATGGACAAGAAGGTATATAGAGCATCAGTAACACAGCGTCACGAGATGCTTAATCGATCTGCTTTACCAAAGGAGTCATAACATGTACCAGGGAGAGGGCTAACACTCTTGCCATGATGGGACTTGGTAAAAATCTACCATTGGCAATGGTAAGACGAATATTGTGAGCACGCTGAATAGCACACCCTCAATGCTTCGCAATAGATGGATGTGTGAAATTATGAGTAGACCCCTGCGAGGCCTTGCATAGATTACCAGGCTTATATTACAATTAAAATAGAGACCCCTTAAGTGACGCTCTTGTTGCTCCGACCAAGATAGGCATAAAAAACTAGGCGTTTTGACATATTTGTTTTAATAGTAGTAGTTGTAGCGGAATGTCTCTCTAAAGATTGGGTCAATATTGTTGGCTGAAGGGTGCGCCAGAATATCATCATGTAAACCCGATAAAAGTTCTTATCAGATGTTAGTTTAGGAATACCGCAAACTAAGCTAGTAAAGCGTTCGAAAGTGAGATCTGAAGCGGATACCAAGCCACTGCGCCACCTTTTAAGTTAGTAGTAGCAATAAAAACCAGTTGAGCATCTGGAACCCCATAAAGGGATTGATATTTTCGATCAAAGACCTTCCATTGTTTAGGTCGAACAAATCTCAAACTCGATTCAAAGACCTTTTTTCGAATTATGGGCATGAAAATGTGGAGCTCAATTTTGAGGATTATAGTCGCAGGAGCATAGTGACTTGCTATTGTGGAGGTCAATCAAAGACCTTCCATTGATGAGGTCGAACGAAGACCAAGCTCTATTCAGAGATAGAGGGGGACCTATCATTCTTCGGCCTACGTCAACCATTATCGCTGGAGCTTGAGTGAGCAATTATTCAGAGCTCGATTAAACTTGTGTACGAGAACTCAAAGCTCCAAAGCTCGATTTAAATAAGATGAATGAACTCTCTGTGCTGGGGCTCGAGTAGGCAATTACCCAGAGCTCGAGTGAGAGAGGATACGCGAATCCAGACATCCAAGGTTCGAACCCTCTGCTGAAGCTCGAGTGAACAATTATCCAGAGCTCGCGTGAGAGAGGAGGATTTATGCCAAAAAAATTAGGTTTTTGAGATCGTTAAGTGGCGACAATACAAAGATTGAGAGTGAGAAAAAAGAGAGAGAGAGAGAGAGAGAGAGAGAGAGATTGCAAGAGTGTTGCAAGGATGGGAGCAATAGGGAGCAAATGTTGATATGACTTGAAATATGCATAAAAATATAACGATCCCCAGTGATGAAAATTTCCCTGTTATACTCCCAGCGAAAACCTGACAGAGGTATAACTATGTCAGCTAATGAGCTCTTAATCATTGTGTTTATAAATCCTCTAAATTCAAGAAGTTCAGATTCCAGGCTGAGATAGAGAAGACAAAAACCCAAGCATAAAATGTTGATCGAGGTTTTTAGATTTTGTATGAATGACATTGTCGATGAAATTGAGATATTTCTCGACTCTGTGAATCGGTATAAGGATAGAGAGAGAGAGAGAGAGAGAGAGATAGAGATAGAGATAGATTTGTCTGCAATTCTGATCTTGAGAGGAGTTTGAAGTGATAATCAACTATTTTTTAAGATAATGAGTTTGAAAACTTTGATTCCCACAGATGGTGCCAAATGTAATAGCCTAATTTTGAGATTCAGACTTAGCCTTTACACCAAAGATAATCAGAGCAATTATGAGCAAAAAATAACTATTAGCACAAAGGTTGGTGCTAGTCCTCGAGCAAAAGTAAACAAAAACCATTTTCGCATGTCACGCGGTTGCATTTAGCGTATGCAACAAGCCGTTAAACCCCCAGGTTTAGCCTGGTGACGAGTGTTGTCTCGTGAGGGTTTGTAATGACTATACCCACAAAAGTTAATAATGACATTTTAAGCAATTCTAGAATACATATGACTCATTTTCTGTGAACTTATCCTTACTTAGTTGTGACAAAAATATACCAATAAAAAAATCCTTAAACTTGTTATTTTCCTAAGTATACCAAAGAATATTTTAAGCTTATCCGAAACTAGAGGTACTACCTCAAGATTAGAAAGATATTAAATTATTTTTCTTTAGCTGTATTCGAGTGTACAATGAAAATAGTTTTATCGCCTAATACATTGTCTAGAATAATTTACTCAGTTTTTGGTAGTCTAATTCATACTGGAATAAATTCAATGGTCAGTTTGACAAGTGCCTTAGTCAATTCGTGTTCCTAGAATTTTACTTTTATCTTTTCTTTTCTTTTGTAAGCTTTTTTTCAGTACATTTTTTCTTAGAGAAGCCTCTGTTACAAGGAGTTTTCGGTCGATAATCCCCGCCAGTTAGCTAAGGTTGTCTGGGTGTGGTACCCCATCATGACCTAGACTCAGGATTCTCACAAGTAACATTTTCTTGTGCTCCTTTCACATAGTTCATGGTCAAACTCAAGATTGGTGATAATTTTACCTCTTTCAGCTCTTAATCATGCAAGTAGCCTTGCAGCGTGAAAGTTTTTAGAACACATTTGGCTTATTATTTATTCTTAGGAATGAACTTATTCTTAGGCAGTTGTCTCCCTTGTAGCAAACTATTCCTAACATAAATGCTAAATTTCTCTTATACTGAGCAAAAATTTATTGAAGGTATTAATTGCAAAACTACAGTGAAGTGCACGTTTTCAAAATATGCCAAGTTAACTTGAATTAGTCGCTAATAAAAAGATAGTATATCTAGCTTAAAATGTTCTAAAATATTCTAGTGTATACTTGGTATAATTTCAAAATTTAGGTTTTTCCATAATATTTATGTCAAGGTAAAATCAGTAAGTGTTTGGAAATTCGTCAAAAATATATCATAAATTGTCAAAGTGCCATTATTTCACTTTTCTTCAAAAAACATTTAAAGAAATGATTTTTCTACCCCTAAACTTAAATAAAACATTGTCTTCAATGTTTGAGAATAAAATTGAATACATGAAATAAGAAATAAAAAAAACTAGAACTTCTCACCTGAATGTGCCTTGGGTTGCCTCCCCAGGAAGCGCTAAGTTTTACCATCTTCAGCCAGACGAATGTACCCCCAAACTTGAATGCCATGATATAAGTCTAAAGGGGTACGAAGTATAATAATTAATGAACTATCCAGGTTGCAAATTCTCCTTAAATAACCGAGGAACACCAAAATTGTCCTTATCCTTGAATAACCGAATAATAGAAAAATAGTGGTTCTCCTTATCTATACCTAATTGTACTGATGTAATCATGATACATAAAAGTAACTCAAAGTTTAATCCCCCAGGATAAAGATTTTCCTTATTTAATTTATGGGGAATCTCACTTTGAGATATTTTACAGGGTAAACCCCCAGACACCAAAAATGTATCTTGATATTCATCATTTTCCAAAAGGTGACTTGAACCATTAAAGTGATGTCGATCGGGTGGTTGTGGGTCGAGTTCAATTTTGTATGACTCAATTATAGGTGATAATGCTTATACTATTTTAAGAATTACAAAGTCATCCAGTACTTGAAATAATTCAAATATTGATCAATAAAGTAGGTACAACTAGAGTTATCGCGCAACAAATCCTCAAATTCATTAACAATTATGGTACCCCCAAGTGGCTTATGAAATGATGATGTAGGCATAAGTATAAGGGGGGTTGGTGAAGGAGTAACCAAAACAAAATCAGCCCCCAATAATAGTGATATATCCTGTAAAGAAGGGTCGTCCACCCACTGATTTTTAACATCATAATTTGTGTCAGGTGGACGCGACTTAAGGTAAGGTTGATGTGACTCATAAGGAGACTGAGAAAGAAATGACAAGTTGATAACATCTACAACAGGTTCGACAATTTCTAATTTATTGACTTTAGTACAAATATCATCATCTACAAATTCCTCGTATGTTATCGTATAATGAGACGGTGATTCCATATGTTCATATTTTATCTTGTCATCATCATCATCAGAAAAATCATTAGAGGAGAAGGAAAAATATTTAGTCTCAGTCATAGTTTCCTCGAAAGAATTTATTGGGTTGACAAATGAAATGATGGATGGTGACATCGATGGTTTAATGTTGAGGGCCGAAATTGGATGTGATTGAGAAAGAATTGTATTAGACATGATAGCTGCTTCTTCAAGATCTCATTGTGACATAAGATCGTAGACCTTAAAATTTCATCTTCTATATTTGTCTCGCAATATGGTATCCATTCACCGCACGGAGAAAATATTCCTTGATTACGATTGAATTCATCCATTTCTAAATCACTGGGGGATTTAACTTTGAATTGTTCTTCTTCATTGCTTAGAAGTTTTTCATGCTTTATTTCACTCTACGTAGTTGACAACTGAGTTATCTGAGTCTCTAATCTAA
The DNA here is from genome assembly GCA_014058105.1 of Kingdonia uniflora. NCBI lineage: Eukaryota > Viridiplantae > Streptophyta > Magnoliopsida > Ranunculales > Circaeasteraceae > Kingdonia > Kingdonia uniflora. The sequence goes on from JACGCM010000622.1 coordinate 4,546,464, forward strand.
AGATAGATTGGGTCACAGAAGTTTGATTCACCAATGTCTGTTATTAGAATTGCATTATTTGTTGCTAAAATTGCAATGCTTGTTTTTGACTTTCCATTGATTGTTTCATGAAGAGAGCAAGGCTATCTTCCAAAGATGGTTTGGGTGGAGCGGGTCGAAACTGATTGGATGACTGAACAGACTGATGGGCCTGCATATATGAATGAGATTGGAAAGGTTCTATGTATTGAGAATTTTGGTGATCCCATGATTGAAAATGATTTTGAAGTTGTTGCGAGATATCGAAGTGTGAGCTGTATGGATTCCAATATTCTTACATGTATGACATTTTGAAATAAAAGCAACACCCAATGCAATAAATAACCAATCAAGCCTAAACTCTAGCACATTAACATTTTTTTAGAAGTAATAATTAGGTCTCCCCTATATTCTTTTATGTTCAAAATGGGTAGGATGGCAAAAGGTTTTGGTTCCTATACTCCTCTGCGTCACTATGCTAGTACCAGCTTAAAGTAGATGTTCAGTTCTCACGCCCGAGCGAGTCGTCTTATCGTACGTCAGCACTTCGAATGGTGATGTCGTAAATCAACAACCAGTATTTCGCGGCGCTAGGCTGGGGCCGTATCCTATGAACCCGTGTTTGTACCCCAGTCCGGTACACCTATCCGTAGGTTGATGAAATCCCGCGGGAATCTTGCTATTTTTTTTTATTAACAGTTATTTTGAGGTCTAGGACATTCAATTTTTGTGTGATACGAATTTCTTCGTATCCCTAATAGGTGGTCCCACTTGTTGGAGAACTTTTTGGGTGATGAAATCCCGCAAGTCTCTAACAGTTTTTACCTTTACTAATGTTGGAATGAAAAAGAATATTAAATGCAGCAATAGGTCAATCCAACCACAACAAAAATTTTATTAGAGCAGCGTATATTTGCACAGTCTAAGCTAATTTATATGTCCTAGTTCCGAGGCGTAGTGGATATGTACCCCTTCTAGAAGTCAAGTTTTAAGAAGTACCAACCTACGGGAAGTGTTTCCCGGTGTAGCTGTGTCCGCCCCTTCACTTAGAGGGCACAAGAATGATGGATTTGATGATGCTTTTAGCTTTGGGTATTGTCCGTCTCGTTTCCAACTTTGTGACTATCTTGCAAAATAGGATAAAATGATTAGTGAACTTACGACAACAATATTAATTCAATTTGTAAGTTTATTGTAGTCTATGATGTCTTGATTTTCAAATGTACATATCTTTCAGCTCGATTGAGAGAGAACATTAAATAATATCAATTTGGAAAGATAATTCAGAAAAGAAAAATATTCAAGAAGGAAGTTTTCTAGAATTTAGCATTCCTAATGCTCAAAAAAGTGATTAATGAACAGCGGCGTCCTTTACTAAGACTATTTTTATTGTTGTTTCAAAAGGCTGTAACTCTTTGAATAGGTTAAAAACCTTTGAATAGGTTAAAAACCCCAACCTCTCTTGAGGATTTAAAAAGAGAAATATTATTGATAGCTGCTATATTATTACAAGAGATGCTCTGAGTATTTTGTAGACACTTTCTTGATAGAAAAAGTCTGTCTTTCATCTGCAACTCTATGGTCCTATTTATAGGTCTTATAATATGATTGTTATCTGCTTTAATGATGAACGTTACAATATATGGTTTTGATAAGTCTTCATAATGATTTGTGTAATGGCTTGATTTGTGCCACGTGTATGTTGGCGAGGTCGAGTGGTCATATGATGTTCGAAGATGGAGCTTGAGTACGAAATGCGGAATAAGCCACTACAGTTAATACTTCCTTCGACTAGACCAGATTACGAATTATTATTGTTACATTTTTTTTATTTGGTAAATGTTGCTTTCATGATTGCATGGGGTGTACTACAAATGTACGGGATGTACTACAAATCTACACAGTGGTAGTTGGCCGAGAGAAAGGAAAAAACAGGGGTGGGACTATCTGATGTTGTTATTGTCGGAGGCACTAAGAAAGTTGCGAGTGCACCTCAAGATGATGCGATGTAGTAGCTCTGCAGAGGTCCTAACATATAAGTACGATGTTGGGATATGTTTTTTTTTTTTTTTTCAAGTTATATGAGCATACATTGTAAGTTCATACTGATGTTGACCATGTTATCCTTCTTAATATTGACTACTAATTTTGAGCTCATAACGATCGTTGTTGTCGTTCCATCATATTGTTTCCGATATGTTTACGTCTCTCATTATCGTCTCTAAAACTGTGTGATCATCAATTGATTCAAGGCCTTAAATTGATACGAGGTATGCGAAGACTTAAGTACAAAATTGCATAAGCAAGTGTAACAAATTTTGTAAGGGTGACATGATATTGTCCTAGTTAGAAAATTACACAACATCAAGTAAGATGATGCCCCGGTTTTGGCCATAATAAATGCCAAACTATTTAGTGCTTGAGCGCCGACAGACAGGGATGTCTTTATGCCATGTATACAATAGTTGGACACGGTTAGATGACTTCAATTTTTCTCGAATCTGATTGTCTCTAGTAAATCAATGTTATTGTTTTTTCTTTCGATGTGTTTCGTTTCCTGAATTTTAGGTGTACCGAAACCTTGTATGTCAAAGTTGTCAGTGTATCCGATACTCTGAGACCGCAGATGATCGCAACTCGGAGGAAAAATATAATGTGCTATGCAAGCATTTCTCTGGAAACCACGAGGTTATAACAAATTTGGGGAAGACGTCATTTATGTTTCCGTTACAAATACATTTGTACTGGTACTACCTCAGTTGAGGTATGTGATCAGTGGATACTGTGTTTAGGCGAACAAAGTAATAGTTTTAGCAGTTTAGGTATATTTATAGAACCCTAAACAAATAGACCTGAAAGTAAAAGACCCATACATATTATGTTTAATATTGCATTACCATATATAAAAGTCGTAAGAACATATGTCCGATAATTAATATGGTATGGAGTACAAAAAAGGAGAAAAAAAATAGCGCGGTTCATAATGTTCGAGTCTTGAGCTTGGGACTCATCTCAATAAGCTCGACAAAAACCGCTCGTGAGTTCCTCCCTCGCACCGATCTTATCTCCCACGCCACAGTTACTGGCACTACCACCGCTTGTTTCCCACCGATAACGGTAATACTATACAAGCATATGTAAGGAAGTATTCGGTCTTCGGAAATTATGATAATAAATACTAGTTTTTGCCATCTTTACAAAATCGATACTTTAGCAAACCTTTTCCAAAATCGATACAAAAATTAACAAATCGATAATGGTCCCACCTACTATCCCCTAGCTGCCACCCTATTCTCCAACATTAAATGTTAATGGGTAGTTTAATATGCTACAGTAATAAATTTACCAACTCACAAAGATTACTCAACAAATGACAAAGATATAACAAAACCATTACAAAGATATACACATCAAATGACAACGTTCGGGCAAAGAAATTGATAAATAATGTTGAAAAAAATGAGAAACTATCCCACTGTAGTTGTTGAGTAGTTTAATCTGCTACAGTAATTAGAATAGTAATAAGAGGGAAGATTCCCCCCTAAATACACTACCAACCTTACAAAAAAATCAAAGTTTCTTCTTCTTCTTATTCATCATCTTCTTCTTCTACAAGACTACAACATAGCTTCTACAAAAATCAAAGCAGATTCTCCTTGATGTACTGTTTGTCTCCTTCATGTGTCAAGTCTTCTAACTATCGTTCTGCATTCACTAAAGTCCTCACACAGAGGTCATTGGGGAGGAAAAGATCGTTGCTATCCTAGGCTATTATCGTTGCCAAATACCATTGTTATCCTTCTCTTCGACCGTTGAAATAACCGTTACAGTAAATATGATCTCTAACTCTGTATCCACCATCTCTCACTGTGTATCCGCATCATGATTTGTAGCCATTTTTCTTAAAAAAAATGCTATGGAAGACGATAGAATTTATACATAATAATTTTTCTTTGGAGTTTTAATCATTTGTCTTCAACTACTTTATCATTTGTCATTTTTCTTATGTCATTTTTAGCATTTATTATCTGTTACTATATCACCAAAATTGTTTATTGATATTATTTATTTTTGGATTCCTGTCATTTGTTTTAAGGATTGATGAAGTTGAGTTTTATATCATTTTTCTCATTTGTGTTATGCTACTTTATCACCAGAATTATTTATTTATATCATTTGTTTCAGGGATGAATGGAGTTCAGCTTTATATCATTGTTCATTTTGGTGGGGATATCATTCGTCCAAAGATCGGATCAATCGTTAGTTATGTTGGAGGAAGTATAAAATTTACCTCACTAAGAGCGCACTCGTCATACGAAGATTTCGTTATACTCCTTGAAGAAACAAACAAAATCTGACGTGAGGATTGTAAGCTGTACAACTTTGTCCATGGTTGTGCATGCGCAATTTCATCAGTTCAGAACTTAATCGTAATGATCAATATGCATAAAACCAATCCCGACACACCCTTTCACATATGGATTGTTAATGAGCTTAGGGTACCTTCCCAGAACTCCCAGAACTTTATTTTTGATTTTTGTTCTTCGGGTAAAGGGTTATCCACCACCAAAGATACTGGTTCTAGTAGAGAGTTGTCCACCACCAAAGCGGGGGGACCTTTGCGGCATAACTCATTTCCAGATCCTGAACCTGAATACAGGGGTAACCCTGAAATAAATGGCAGAGGGCTTGATCCACACAGGTTTAGACCTTTTGTGGATGATGATGATATTCCTCAATCAAATGAATCTTTCAAAACTTTCTGTACCGATGTTCCTTCCTCAAATGAACCTAGTATTCCTCAATCAAATGTTCATCTCTCAAATGAACCTGTGTTAACTAATGTTTCTCAATCAAATGAACATTTTTAAACTATCCCTGCTGATGTTCATCTCTCAAATGAACCTTGTATTTCCCTATCAAATATTCATCTCTCAAATGAACCTGTGTTAACTAATGTTCCTCCTTCAAATGAACCTATGTTAACTAATGTTCCTCTTTCAATTGAACCCGAACTTATCATTGGACAAACTAAAACTTCAGGTAAGTTCACAAAATTTGTCATTTGTGTGCTGTGTTTTAACATTTCTTATCCACTTTCTATCATTCTAACTAGAATATTTCTCATTAGTTCAGCTAAATTTTGGTTTAAGCCATGGCCCGAATAGGTAAAAGATCTCCTTGATTTTTGGTTTAAATCTGCTGCGTATACGGGGGATCCCTATGACTTCAGTAAAGATTTTAACATTGGTAATCTATATCGATATAGGATTGAACTCAAAATTCACATAAGAGCTTATGCAGTTGCAAACAAGTTCAATCTCAAGTACGTTATAGGCAACGAATATAAAATCGTGGTACGTTGCAAATGTCATAATTGTTCTTGGCGGATTTATGCGACAAGGTTGCTCGATTCTGCCCTATTTAGAGTAACTACTTATTGCTTCGTGCATACATGCATCCGAGTAGAAACTGAAGGTGGGAACGCGTATAAGGAAGCGTCTAGTAGATGGGTTGCTTCTATAATCAAGCAAAAACTACGAAAAGACCTAAACTACAAACCTTCCAGAATTATTGATGATATGCAAATTTATCACAATATTGATGTAACATACAATCTTGCCTGGCGTGCAAAAGAAAAAGCCCACGCTGAGGTATTATCACTTTATAAGTCATTTGTTGCCCCATACCAGTCATTTGTACAACAATGTTTATCATATTATTGTATTTATATTTTCGACTCACTGTGTCATTTGTTTTATGATGTTTATCATTTTTCTGCTACACAATGTCATTTGATCTACGTAATTATTTCAGATGCGAGGCAGCTTTGAGCAGGCATACTGGCTACTTATAAGCTACTTTGCTGAAGTGAGGTTGGTTGACCCGAATTTTATATTTGACATACAAACTATGAGTTGTAAGGATAAGAGATTCATAAGGTATGTTTGGTCTTTTGGTCCTCCCAAAAAAACTTATAAACTATTGAGACCAGTTGTTGTGATTGACGGAACTTTTTTAAAAGGGAGATATCGTAGGACTCTACGAACAATCATCACCATTAACCCAAGTAATCATATTTTTCCACTTGCACTTTCGATAACATACTCGGAGACCACCGAAAGTTAGACATACTTCCTGGAGATATTTGGGTATAATTTCCATGGTTATGACACTAGATTCATCGTCATCTCTGGCAGGAACCCCAGAATTATTATTGTTATACCCATGGTGTTTCTATTTGCAATCCATACATTTTGTGCCTTCCACATATCGAACATTAATAAAACTACCCTCGAAAGCACGAGGATCGCATTTAGGATGGCAGCAGAGGCCCTAACCAGCATTGATTTCGATAAACACATTAATACTATCTGAAATACAGATCCAGTGGGTCTCCAATACATACCAGGTATTCCCAAGGAAATATGGTCTAATCTATACATTCCAATGAGTAGGTATGTTGCCACTTTGTATTGATCAACTTATCATTTATTATAGTATGAATAGTCATTATTACTCCATTTATATTCTTATTTGTCATATTTTTGTCCCATTTTCCATTTGTATATGCTCATGTGGCATTTGATTTTTGTGGTTTGTCATTTGTTTAGATACGGAGTCGCTTACACAAATCATGTCAAAAATTGGAATAACGTTATTTTGAAAGTAAGAGATCTCCCTATCTATATGTTTATTGAGGAATTGCGTAGAATATGTTCGGAAATATCCTATACGTATAGGGAGGAAGCTGAGAAGAGTCAAGCTCGCTTAACGCCATAGGCTACGGATCACTGTGAAAGTAAAAAGTTTATGGCAGATTCACTAACCTGCAGGGTTCGCACATCACCTCGCCATTTTCAGATGACTAGTTATGGCAGAATCGATTCGGTAAATATTAAAGATGGTACTTATTCTTGTCGTTGGTGGCAAACAATGGGTATACCTTGTGAACACGGAGTACGCGCTCTGGATCTTGCTAATGTTAATCCAACTCCACATGTCTCTGAGTACTTCACAAACAATACATAGAAGGCTGTTTATGAACCTATAAGGATTCCTATAAGGGGAATTGAGCAGTAGAAAATTTTAAAAACTATTCCACGTGTTCGTGCTCCTATTCCAATAGTTTGAGCCGGTCGTCCTTGCATGCAAAGGAAGAGAAGGCGAAAAATGCCTGGTCTTGTCACCAAACTAAGATTTTGCAATAGGTGTCAAAAAAATGAACACAATCATCGTTCTTATAAGCTTCTGCCAATCCCATCCGACGAAAATACGCGTCCGGCAATGGAACTGTCTTTTATGATGAGCACTGAGTCACCTATCATCCCAGACAAAGATGCTGCAATTAGTTTACACTGATAATTTTGGGTACTCTATGTATCATTTGTTTGTATGATCTTTATCGTGAGTGTTGGTTATATTCATCATTTGTCTAAATGTAACTATCATTTGTTTTAAAAAAATTCTCATTTGTCTGTTTCCATTATTTTGATTATTTGCCACTAAACTTTCATTTGTGCTCGAAGAATTTCTCATTTGTTTATTTCTATGATATCATTGTTTGTTTCTGAAGTATAATTTGTGCACAAAGATCTTCTCATTTGTTTGTTTCCATGATATCATTATTTGCTTCTGAAGTGTCATTTGTGGATGAACACTTTCTCATTTGTTTGTTTCCATGATATCACTGTTTTTCTCGGAACTGTCATTTGTTCTCAAAGAATTTGGCTTTTCTTGGTTTCTATCGTATCATTGCCTGCCAATAATTTTTTATTGTCTGTTGAATTTTTATCATCAATTTTGTTAAGTTCATTATTAAACTTGTCCCCTCTATATCATCAAACGGAAACCATTACTTAACAACAAAAAGCAAACGAAATGGCACAAAATAAAACACATTTTCATTCATACAAAAGCGAAGTACCACAAAAAATGAATAAACTAAACTCCAAAAAAACAAATGTTCACAACTCCTCTTGATCACGTTCCGCGCATTCCAGATCGCGCTCCAAAGCTTGGATCTTCTGCTCGAGACAGCTAATCTTAAAGCTGACTCTTCCCATAATTTCTTATGCTTATCCCGGTCCAACTTTATGATGCAAAGCTGATCTTCCAAGAAGTGCATATGGAACTTAAACTCTTCAAAACACTGATCTTTCTTTGTTATAGTTTGATACAGTTCATCCTGGATATAATCGAACGCTCCTAATTTCTCCTTAAAGTCTTCATAAGGCTCTTTCAGCATTTGGGCCTTCTCACTGGAGATATCCTTCTCCATTAGATATAGTCTATTTAATTTAAAGAGACGTTGGTCACGTTGATCTTCTTGCATCCCTATCGACTCAAACCAATCGTATGTCGAAGAGACATGGCTAACTCGAGTAGAGTGCAACATTTTTCTTCAAAAGTTGAAAAGAGTTTAGGGTTAGGGTTTGAATTGTTGGAGAGTTGAGAATAGTTAATTTGAGATTAGGGTTTTTATAAGGGGAATTGAAATGTTGAATGCATTGGGAAGGGACGCGTGTCAAGGATTACCTGATGTTTAGGGTAAAAATTATTATTACTTTAGTTCGGCACCGTCGTTTCTTGTTGTACACATAAGTAATATGAGTATTTAAACTGGGTTGTCTAATCAATTATCATTACTTGTCCCATCGATTTGTCATATGTTGAAAAGAAGTTTGTATTTTCTTTTATGATAAATATCATTATCTCTTTCCTGGACTGTCATTGTTTAAGGTGTATTTATCATTTGTCTGTTCAAATGTTATCACCAATTTAGTTTAGTTCAAAATTTATCTACCATTGTTCATGGAGTATTTATCATTGGTTTGGTTCCCTTATATTATTTATTTCGGATGGAACTTCTCAGTAGTTTGTCCCCCTCATATCAGATGGAAATCACTATTTGAAAGTGAAAAAGCAAAGCGAAACAAAACAAATGTTTATACAAGGGAAACAATAATAAAAACAACAACAAAAAACTAAAACAAAGCAACATAAATGTTCACAACTCCTCACTTGAGGAATTCTGATCACGTTCCATAGCCATGATCTTTTGCCCGAGACAACTAATTTTACAGCCCGACTCTTCCTAGAGTTTCTTGTGCTTATCCCGGTCTGACTTTACGGTGTAGAGCTGATCTTCCAAGAAGCGGATATGGAACTTAAACTCTTCAAAACGTTTTTTTTTCTTTTTCATAATTTTATCCAGTTCTTCATGCATTTCATTGAGCTCTCCTAATTTCTCCTTGAACTTTTTGTAATACCCTTTCAGCAGTTGCGCCTTCTCACCGGGGACATCCTTCTCCATTAGGAAATTTTTATTCAACGTGAAGAGACGTTCGTCAGCCTGATCTTCCTCAATCCCTACCGCCTCAAACCAATCTTGAGGGGTACTGGAAGAGGGACGACAAAATCTAGTGGAGTGGGAGTGCGACATTTCTTGAGAAGTTGTAAAAAGTTTAGGGTTAGAGCTTTAGTTTAGAGTTTTGTATACTTGGGGAAATTAGGACTTTGAATCATGAGTGGCAGGGTTAAAGGCTTAGTGTTTAGAAAGACGAGAACCACGTGGATGTTTTGGTTAGATAGCTTATTGTAAACGCAATCAAAGTTAACTTTAATAATGACTTGACACATTGTCTGTAAAGGTAAGAATCTATCGGCTTTAAAGTGGTGGATATGGCATTTGTTGTGACCAAGGGTATTATCGTAATATGTTAATTCTCATTTCTTTATAAATAGCTTATCATAACCTTATACTACATAACCTGTACACTTGCTTCCAGTTCTCAAGCATTGCATACTTCCTTACCAACGATGCATTACTTTATTTGCTGGTGCGGTGAAAATTGTGATCTTCGTCTCTCACGCATAAGCCTCAACCCTAACTACTGGTTCTGTCAATGCGCTCGCAAAATTAGTGGGTGTGCTTTATAGGCATGGGTAGATGAGGTAAAAAGGTACGATTGTGGTCTCATTTGCAGAGTCTTTTAACCGCCCGGTAGGAGATTCTATCATTGCCCACAATACCGTCGTCAGTTCAAAACTTGGTTTCGAGAATCATCTACGCCCGATTATTCTCAAAGGCCACAATAGCCAACGGTGGAAGACATCAAAAATTGTGGTCAAGGGAGCAATCAGATCCTCGATGCTATTACATCTGAAACTTACACTCAACTAAGGATCTCGAAGGTCAGAACGGAGATGCTGTAAGATTTTTTGTCCAAGTTAAAATCTCTAGATCTTAACAAGTAGAGAAATATGTAGAAGTGAGCTGTAATATTCCTTATCTTTAGTAACGTTAATTTATGGCATTAGAATGTTAAATTCTTAAGGATCAAATGTTTAAAGCTGCAATACAAATGATAAATGATGAAAGGGAAATGTTAAATCATATATAGCAAAGGACAACATTTTAATAATACTATGCAATATATAGAGTGTAAATGGAAAACACCTTAAAATAAATTACAGATGCGTAATTGATGGATGACAAATACATTCATCACCTGGGGATCATTTCCAATGGGTTTGGTTAGCATTAAATACTACTGTGTTTGAATTTATTATGATATTGGGATTTGGAACTCAGCATTAAATATTGTTGTGATTTATTCAGAAAGTACTTCTTTATTCCTTATTTAATCTTGTACAACTATTGTGTGTCTACTCTGTGAAGAAGATAGTGACCACCAGACGCCAAGCGTACGAGGCTAGGGTTCTTGCCATGATACAAGAGCTGCAACTTTGATACTTTGGGACCCAGTCCCTTGAACTTCCTTCTCCCATTCCGGTGCATCCTACCTTCTATAGGATGACATATGAAGAGGTGGAACAGGCGGATGACAATTATTATCAAATGCTCTGTTTTCACTATATGATAACGTCAGAGCAGGGGCGGAGAATTGGTCTCCATCTTCTGGCAAAGGATGTTGTTACAGTGGCGAATGAAGCGGCTGGTATACGTTTGATGATGACTGCTCCTTACCCTGAGTAGGATTAGAAAAAGAGATGGTGGTGGTGGTGGGGGTTACTAAGGAGGAGACGACAGTGGTGGTTGCGGAGACCGACCACCACCACCACCTCCAAGTACATAAACTGATGTAAAATGATGTAATGTAAATTATAATCTAATGAAAGTTTCTTTTTTTGTTCCCAATGAGTATTGTAATTTTGAAGTAAAGAAATCTAATCTTAACATGCTGAAGATGAAGAAGATAACAAATCATAGATAACAAATGACAAGTAATTCATATAACAGATGACAAATAATCGATAACAAATGGCAAATGACAAATTATTTTTAACAAATGACAAGTAATTTATATAACAGATGACAAATCATCGATAACGGATGACAAATTATATATAACAAATGAATATCCAAGTTTTTAAGTACAAATGTTATCTACTAACAAACAAATACAATAAAATGTTCAAAGAACCAAATAGACCATTGATAGTTAACAAATTACATATCATGGTCAGCAAATGACAAATCATAGTCAACAAATGACAAATCATTTTTTTAAGTACATATATTGTCTACTAACAAACAAACACAATGCAAATGCTCAAAGAACCAAATAGACCATTGATAGTTAACAAATGACAAATTATTGGTAACAAATGACAAATCATAGTCAACAAATGACAAATGGTAGTCAACAAATGACAAATCATTTTTTTAAGTACAAATGTTGTCTACTAACAAACAAACACAATACAAATGTTCAAAGAACCAAATAGACCATTGATAGTTAATAAATGAGATATCATGGTCAAAAAATGACAAATCATAGTCAACAAATGAAAAATCATTTTTTTAAGTACAAATTTTGTCTACTAACAAACAAACACAATACAAATGTTAAAAGAACCAAATAGACCATTGATAGTTAAGAAATGAAAAATTATAGTCAGCAAATGAAAAATCATTTTTTTAGTACAAATGTTGTCTACTAATAAACAAACACAATACAAATGTTCAAAGAACTAAATAGACCATTGATAGTTAAGAACTAGACCATTGATAGTTAACAGATGACATATCATGGTCAACAAATGATAAATCATAGTCAACAAATGACAAATCGTTTTCTTAAGTACAAATGTTGTCTACTAACAAACAAACACAATACAAATGTTAAAAGAACCAAATAGACAATTGATAGTTAACAAATGAAAAATCATAGTCAACAAATAAAAAATCATTTTTTAAGTACAAATGTTGTCTACTAATAAACAAACACAATACAAATGTTCAAAGAACTAAATAGACCATTGATAGTTAACAAATAGACCATTGATAGTTAATAGATGACATATCATGGTCAACAAATGATAAATCATAGTCAACAAATGACAAATCGTTTTCTTAAGTACAAATGTTGTCTACTAACAAACAAACACAATACAAATGTTCAAAGAACCAAATAGACCATTGATAGTTAACAAATGACAAATTATAGTCAACAAATGCCACATATATAAAAAATAACAAATAATAGTTAACAAATGCCAAATCATATATAAAAAATGAAAAATTTAGTATAATAAATGAATAATCGTGTTTTTAAGAACACATGTTGTCTACTTACAAACAATCACAATTCATTTGAACCAAATCGACCATTCACTCACATCAAATGTTGTATATATATAAATCAAATAATATATAACGAATGATATATCATAGATAACAAATAGCAAATCTCAGATAACAAATGCCAAATAATATATAACGAATGATATATCATAAATAACAAATGACAAATCTCTGATAACAAATGTCAAATCATATATAATAAATGATATATCTTCGATAACAAATGTCAAATCATATATAACAAATGACAAATCTATGATAACAAATGTCAAATCATATATACAAAATAAAAAATTAATAATAATCCAACCGTATAGACTAGCCATTCTAACAAATATATAGTATACGAATGACAAAGAAGATATAACAAATGAGAAAGATTATATAAATGAATAATATTACATATTTATAACTTTACAAAATTACAGAAATTATACATTACAACAAAATGGATATCAAAGTTTCTAAATCTCCTCTGGCTTAACTCCCAGCCTCAATATGTCATAAGAAATTGTGTAACAACATTCTTTACCGTATATTAGATCTAGAAATTTCATTCCCCTTAGGATATTATTCATAAAGACAACCATATAGACCTCGTAGTCGTAACCATTTGGCGGCTGTATTGGACATTTCCCAAAACGAGTTGTCCATTTGGGGTTTAGACCATAATCCTTTACCTCTGAACCAGTAGGTGGACTACTACGATCGGAAAAATCTCTCCATATTAACATTTTCAGGAGGATCGCTGATATCTGATCTTCAATAAGCTGGTGTCCAGGAGATAACTTCTTCTTCTTTCGTGCATTTACAATTTTTACACCCACCATTAAATCGTAGATGCATATTTATCTTGCCTTAAAGGACACAGCACAAAGGACCCAGTGGTTATCATTGATATTCCAGGGAATGAGTATTAATTTCAAATTGACCACTTTCAAATCTCCTCAATAGATATAATTAGAAACTGTCCGATCCTATTGCATAGATATAATTTGTTTCCAAATTGATTTCTTCTTCAATTCCACACCTTCTGGAGATGACATATTATGAGTCTAGACATTGAAAGGCCTGCTAATATATTGACAGGCAAATACATCCGCCAACATAATCATTTCTTTATCTGGGCGGGCACGATGTCGTGTGTCAAAATATTGAATATGGGCTTTAATGTACACATCAATGACCTGAGCAAAAAAAGAAAATGATAAATTATATAACAAAAATGATAAAGTTCAATATTACAAATGACAACAAAGGCAAAACTAATGATAAACTACAAACGAATAAAGGACAGACAATTTAAAAACAAATGGTATAGAATCTTGTACAAATGACAGAGGAAAAGAAATAAATAATATAAATACCTCATTGTCCAACCATTGATTTGGATATATGGTGTAGAGAGTGTTAAGGCAAACAATTTCTTCACCTATGCTCATATAGGTACTCCTGCTGTCCTTCTTAGCTTTAGGAGATAATTCATCTTTACTCAGTGACCAGACTTGGTTCACCTAGTTTTTTTCATCCTGGGAAATGGGTTTTTGAATTAAAGACTCTAATAACACTCCCAGAAGAAGCTCCTCAAGGTGAGTATGCAATTGGTTCATTCGATAAGCCATTTTGAAGGCTCTTTCATTAATTTCTTCATCAGTTAGTGCATGCCTCTTCTTTAAGGTGACATGAGATTGAGTAATAAGAAAATGAAATATAAATGTACTTATTACATGAGATTGAGTAATAAACCAGTTGTTTGGTTTAAAAGTACTTCATACATTGGTCTGGTCAATAACTATTTTTTTTATTACTTAATCAGGGTCTAATTTATTCTGTGAATTTCCAACATCATCATCCTTGCCTTCAACCACCTCCTATTTATTATGTTCCACCTCCTCTTTACGCTCTTTACTCTATAAATAAATAGACTACAAATGATAAGAGTGATACAAGATATAAGAAAATAAATAGAAGAAAATGAGAAGTTACCAGCAAAGAAATGGTAAGTTACCTGACTAGCTTCACCAACATCTTCCTCCGGTGGGAGATTACTACATCAGTTTGTGCAACCTCTATAGTCTGTTCTTCGACAGATACATCAGTTATTTGGTCTGCACTTGCCTATAAATAAACATACTACAAATGAGAAGGGTGATACAAGATATGGGAAAATGAGAAGTTACCAGCAAAGAACAAATAATTTACCTGACTAGCTTCATCTTCAGTTTTTTCAACCTTAGAGTCTATTCCTCAGCAGATACAGCAGTTGTTTGGTCAGTACTAGCATATAAATAAACATACTACAAATGATAAGAGTCATACAAGATATGGTAAAACAAAAGAAGAAAATGAGAAGTCAACAGTAAACAAATGATAAGTTACCTGATAAGCTTCAACAACAACTTCCTCCTGGTTGAAGAATACTATATCAACTTTTGCTACCTCTGCAACCACTATAGTGTGTACAACAATGGTTAAAGAAGAAAAAAAATAAAAAAATTTGGTATGGATAGCTCAATACAAACAAATATTAGTAACTTTAGGTTATGAATCCTCTTCTTCAGCAAATATCTCATTGGCATGTTGTACATATTTTTTTCCATTATAATACACCACTACAGTTGGTGGTTTTGAATCCTCTTCATTAACAACTTGAGGTTGCTCTTCTTCAGATTTAACATTCTCCTCGACATCTTTCTTATCATCTTTATCTTTTTTGTCACCTTTCTTCCACTTCACATACAACAAATAAAATAAACAAAGACATCAGAAGAAATGAAAGTTCTAGAAAATAGAATAACAAAGAAAACCTCGCAAATGCCAAAAACATTCTATACAAATGACAAACTTCTGAAGAAATGGCAAATTGCATAAAGAAAATGTCAATATTCTGAAAACAAATGTCAAATAATATCATATAAATTATAAGAAGTAGTAAACGGATGTTACATTTAGAAGACCACCACCATATTCAGACGATATCGCTTCCAAATTCACTTCAACATCATTATCTACCATTAAATATTTTACCACCTCCAATTCCTCTCCAGGCGCAACTTGCTAAAGCAAATTTTTTACAGTTGATTAAATATTCTCAAGTTCTAGGAATTCTGCCTGTCTCTTTCCTGACACAATATTAGCCAAGCCTTTCATGGGGATCTTGGGGATTAAGGTTTTCAATTGGATCTGTGGGACATGATCAAATTGTTCATCAGTAAAAGCTTCCTTCTTCGTGCCTTCAACCTTTTTCTTCAAGAGCACATTAGCTTCTTCAACCTTCTTGTTTTTCTTGCTGGCATTCTACTTCTTCTGCCATTCTCCCTTACCTTTTTTCTTCTCTTTAATTTTTTGATTTTTTTGTTGGAGGTCTCTTTGCTAGGTTCTCAGCTCTGTCTTCTTCCTTTTCCCATCTTCTTTCTCATTACCTCCTTCTCGCTTGTGTTTCTTAGTTTTCTCAAGAGTAGAGAACTGGTACTGCCCAAGGAGTGGAGTATCTCCAAGTGATAGAGTACTGTCTCCTACTGTAGACATCGAAATTCGTTCTAACATTTTACCATGGTTATGCAACATCCATGGTCATCCAACTTCAGCAATATTTTACCATACTCCTCCAACTGGGAGCATACCCTAACCACTACAGCTTTGATCTCAGTGGCAGAAGATCTTCTACCTATTACAGACATACTGACTACAGGTGTACCAACTGCAGGTGGTTCGATTGGAGGCACAGTACCGATTGTAGGTGCTTCGATGTGATTTTTCTAAAATATTCAAACAGATGACGATGACAAATGGAAACTTAGAAATGACAAAAGAAAGTCTAACAATGATAATAGACAACTTAATAATGACAGAGAAAAATAAAGCAAATGACAAGATGAGAATAAAAAATGTCAAAACTAAGCAAATAAAATGATAGAAATCCTAAATTAAATGACAAGGAAGCAATAAAATAAATCAAAATCATTCAAAGACTGGAAGATTTCCATGGCCTCTTGTACAAGATTTTACTGCATGTCAGTCTCAAATGGCTTCATAAATATTACCAACAATTTGGGGTTAGCAAAAAACTTTTTAAACGTTATAATTTGGCGACGCTTAAAGGATGTCATTCTCCATCCCTGTAGCTTAGGGAACAAATGTATAGATTCCTCAATTCTTGGAAACTTTAGGCTATGAATAGAAAGTAAAGTCCATATCATCAACACCCACGTACATCAGTGCAGTGATAAAGTTTTATCCAATTTTTTATCAGCGGCCGATCAATAAATACTAAACTCCACTATTTGACTCCACAATGTAATGATAAGAACCTTAGAATATAATGTTCCAAAAATGGCAAATACAATACAAATATTGGAGGGGTGAGAAATACAATGAAGAACGATGATAAAGCAGACAACATAAATGATAAATTAGAGCCTTACCGTGATGCCTTTCAAATTTTGCCGGTTTTAAAACATCATCAATTTCCTTCAACTCATATGTATTCTTCTTCTTGGGGAATCGCCTCAATCTAAAATTTTTCATATGCTCATGATCAAGAAATAAGAACTCATTTGCAATAAGAGAGACACGAAGCCCTAAAATCTGGCAAACATAAATAAGTTTCATCTGAATTATTGTCTCCCCAAATTAGAACTTCAGATCACCAAGATGACGATCAAGCATTTCCACAACCAACGTCGACATCGTCGCTATTGGATCAATCATCAATATGGGTACAAAATAGGTGGTACAAAGTGCACCCTTCTCCTCTTCAGGCAGAGCTTCAAACTTTTTATGAAGTCTCAAACATGTATACCGAGAGGTGTAATTTTTGGCATTAGAGGTGCCCTTCTTGGCTTCACTATCTTACGTTTGGTTCTCCTCCTCAAATTGCTCGTTCACTTCTCTATCAGACTACATTGTGAAAGAAGAAGAAAAAACATACTTTAATCAAACACCTGGTAAGCAGTAGTCACACAGATAATTTTCGAGTCATATAACACTGAAATCATTCACACACACGATAGGTAGAATCAAATGATTTTGAGAAAACGGTTTGTGTGATTGGTACATTTTTTGCGGTTGTCAATCACACACACAATTTGTAGAAATGGGATGGTTTTTGGGGTGCTTGCGGTCTTTACAGTGGTCGTGTAAGAAGAAAGTGTTTGAGGAATGGGGATGGCTTTTGGCGCCAAAAGGTTGACGAACTCGTGTGAATCGCACATGTTACCTAAGCTTAAAGAACAATAAACAAATGCCAAATAATATAACTGATGGTGACAGAATCTGCATGAGCCAATATAACTGATGCTTAAACGCATGACATATTGGTTTTAATAAATAACAACAAATGCATGTAATTGTGACAGGGTCTACCTTATACGTCTCGAAATAGTAATGACACGTGTACATCAAGGAACGATTAAAACTGGACACATGTCATGATAATAATATTTTTAAATGATTTGAATTTTTTATTTATTATTTAGGAAGTGACATTTGAACTAGTGGAGCCCACAACCTTACCTGTTGCCTTACCTATGGAGCCCACAGCCTAGAAACCTACTGTAATATTCAAGCAGCTGATATTTTTCGAAACAAATAACAACGTTGTATAAAATAAATGATAAAGAAGACTAAACAAATGGCAAAGTTATATAACACAAATGAAATAGGTGCCTGAAAGAATGCTAGAGTTTAACTAAATAAATGGCATAGTTTAGTTTGTAGCAGCCGCACAGATGATTTACCATTGTTTGTTCTAGGAGTTGAGTATAGTAGAGTACCATCTACAAGAGTTACAAGTACCATCATTTCCTCCATGCCCAAGGAGTAGAGTACCAGTCTTTAATCAAACACTTAGTAGGCAGCAGTCACACAGACGGTTTGTGACAAATAATCAGGACGGTTTTTTTGGTTGAGTAAGAAGAAGGAACTGTTCGATGAATCGTGATCGCTTTTGGCACCAAAAACTAGATGAACTCCTGTGAACTGCAGGTGATACCTTATCATAAACGATAATAAATAGTAACAGAATTGGTGAAAGAATCTGCCATCTTATAAATAAGAAATATGGTTAAAAGTAGGGCAAAATGTACTAAAACAAATGATAAGTAGTTCATGAGATGGTGACAATGTCAGCCTTCCTTGTACACGTGGCTTGATATAATATTTTTAAATGAGTTAAAGAATTTTTTACAATTTTTTATTATGCCAGATGTGACATTTGTACTTGTGGAGCCCAAAAATAGGTGGTTGTCTGTTGTAATATTACAACTTTAGTAAAGGCAAATATTGTTTTTCCTTTTGCCAGTATCGATTTTGGAATTTATTGTTCCCTGGCTCTGATTTTGTAAAGATGGCAAAAACTAGCATTTATTCTCATAATTTCAGTTTGGTCTTTACGTATTATCCGTCCAAACGGTTCCTAAACTTTAAAACCTAAACCACAAACATCTTCAACCTTTCTCTCATCCAAAAAAAATAGAGAAACAATCTCAGGAATCTTTGACACCCAATGTGCTAATTAAGTCATCAAAATCATCCAATTTCTCTTAGAATTATCATTTCCATGAGAAAATAAAGGAGATTATAGAACTGAAAATTATAACTTTTAGTGGTATATTTGAGTACTAATGTCATCACTTTGTTATGCTCTCTAAATGTTTGATAAAATGATTATTTGTGCTTATATTTGGATACCCAATTGTATATTTCTCACTATTTGTAAGAAAAAAATGGGGGCTGAAATTGCTTCCCTGAATAGTCAAAGTTATGAAAATAGGGAAGTTAAGATTGTGTTTTATGTTATGTTATTATATTTGGTTTCTATGGTTGAGTTGATAACCTTTTTGGATTAGTGGAAAACTATGGTATGTAAATTCGGCCAGAACAATATGTTAATAACTTTGTTAAATTTCCCCGCAGACTGGTTTAAAGAAGTTACTTGTTATTGGTCATAGGGAGATTTGACTGTGGTTATGAGTTTGCTCTTGTTGAGATATATAGTCCCACATTGGGCACACAGAGCCTTGCAACTCAAACTATAAGAACTTAGGGCTACTCTTCTAATAGCCAATTGGTTTAGAGATGGAAACTCCAGTTCTAATATGGCATCAGAGCGAGCCTTTCTTCCACGTGTCGAGCCCAACGGCCCACGTGCTACTCCGCGTCACCTATATATTCATCCATGTACTGAGCTCATAAATTATGTCACACGTGTTGAAATATATAGTCTCACATGGGGCATATAGAGCCTTGCAACTCAAAATAGGCTACTCCTCTCATAGCCAATTGGTTTTGAGATGGAAACTCTAGTTGTAATAGCTCTTAAATTGTGTGATAGAGTTTTATGTAATAAAGTGGTTGATTGTTGCTTACCATGCGTATTGATTGACAATTTTTTTTTCTGGTACAGTTTTAGGTTAAGTGGATGTAGTTACATGTAATTTGTTGCCCAAGCAATCACATAATTTTTTGTTTTGACATCGGGTTTGCAGGATGTGAACCAAGCAATTGTTGGTGAGTCTTTGTTCAATTAAATTAAATGCGGGCAAAAATAAGGGAGGGCGCCTTATAGAATTTTTCTTCTTACATTTGGACTGAGGCATATGTTTGTGTTTACTAAGCTTACAATCTAATGGCAGCTTCATCTCTTCTACATTCACCCTCTTACCCTAGCAGGTACTCTTATCCTAACGCTTTATGGTGTCATCTTAAGATATTTAAGCTATTTATTGTGTATGCTTTGCTAAGATATCTCAAATGGCTTGACTATATTAAATACATTTCTTGATGCTCTTAATTCGAAATGAGTTTTTATTTGTTTTATATCCACGATCTTTATGTTAAGTTTATAATATTCACGAGAAATAAGGTTTTAAGTCCTAAAAATATGCAACAACCAGTTTTCAGTTTTAATTTGAGTTTAGCTTTTGATAGGGCCAGTAGTACCAATAAAGTTTTTTCGAGGTTGATGTCCTCATGACATAGAACATTCTCACCAAAAACCATCATATTTTATGATATCTAATCCTATGCATGTACCATTTCTTTAGTAGGGATCCCATATCAACACATAGGGAGATATGTGTCTGCTTGTTTAAGCTGCTTCGTCTGTTAAGTAAACTCTTTATTCAGGATTCGAGTATTATGATTTTATAGTCTAAACTTCCAGGAAGGGTCAACCGCTTTCCTCTATGTATTCATTCCATTTGGAGAGGAAAGGGATATATTTTTCCTTTAATCCTCAGCAACCAAAGTGCAATCTTAAGCTTCACGTCGTGACACGTACAAGTGTCACCCTTTTTCGTGCAGTCAGATGCTTTAAGGCGAATGGTTCAGATGAAATGCATGGCACTCAAACAATTTACAAAGGTAAGAATAGTTTCCCTTGTGATTGAATATAAGATGTATGCTTGTTGCTTGTGGTAAAGTATAAATAAAGTTGAAGGCTTAGTATATGATGGAATACATCAACCGCTATTTCAGTATGTCTAGGACTAGGATACATTATGACCTGGACTCACCATTATATTTTGCAGTACTATGTTTTTATCCTTAACTTGCTCTACAACTACCATAAGTACTACTGTATCTGCCACCAATACAAGTACTTACGTTATGATCACATTCTCTGATGAAACAAAATCTTCCTCAAAGTGACTTGGTCGGCATTGAAATAATATGAGTATTCCAACATAAGTACGTGATCTCTAGGTAATTGTGGCCGATTTTCTCTGATCTCTGATTTGGGTTGGATATCTTGATTGGGCGTAGTTTGATAGATCTCTGTTAGGGTTTCAATTAGGGGTTTATTGTAGGTGTTGTTGCATGATTGCTTATAGGATTTGGGGGTTTAGATTTTAGATAGTGTTACCCTGGAAATTTATCATATACTCTACAATACAGCATATACTCCACTTAATGGATGCCATGTACTCCCCTTTTCAGTAAGTTTCAAATAAAGTGATATATATTAAAATACTCGATAAATACTATCAAAATACTATACCATAACCATTCAATTATACTACCACTTAGGATAGTATTTTGTCTAATGACTCGTGCTTCTTTCTAGGGAAACCAGTTCTTAAGCATATAACTCTACTACAAATGGTGGTTTTGTACATCTGGGTACTGATGATGTTTCTAGAATGACTAATGGACTTACTGACTCCAGATTTATTTCTAACCTGTGAAATGCATTAAGAAATTTCAGGTACCACTCTTGCTTTATAGTTTAATTGATTAAATAGATGTTTATAAATGAAAAATCCCTAATGAACCTTGTGTCTTTGTAGGGAAGAAAGTCCTCAAGCAGATGATCAGGTTTTAAATGAAGGGGCCATGCATCTGGGTCTTCATGATGCTTCCAGAGCCATTGACGGGAAAACTACCTCTCAGTTTCGTACTAGCCTGCTTAGCATACTAACTATTCCCAGTTACCTTAGTTGCTTTCTGCTTGCAATGGCTACATATAGATAATTATGTCGTGCTATTATACACATTCCTAATGATACTTGGGTATTTCTAGATAAATTAGTAGTCAAACAGATTATCATGTTTCAAATGGACGTGCCATTGAAATGGGTATCGATGATGTTTCAAGAACCATTAATGTGCAAAGTGGCTCCGGATTTCATACTAACTTGTGCAGCACATTTACTATTCCCAGGTGCCTTAAATACTTTTTTCTTGCATTGATTGATCAATATAGTTTTGTAGTATTATATAAGTCCCTATTGACAATTATGATTTACAGGGAAATGAATACACCAGCATATCATTGTGTTTCAAATAGAGGTGCCATTTAGGCTACTTATAATGCTTCTAGAACCATGAATGGGCAAACTTGCTTTGGATTTCATACTAACTCGCAACTTAGCGCATTAACGAGTCCCAGGTTATTCATTTGCTTTCTACTTGCATTGATTGGATAAATATAAATTATATAGTATATGTTTTCATAATGATTCTTGGATCTTTATAGAACCAGTACTCAAGAAGAGTATCATGTTTCAAATGGAGGTCCCATGCATTTCGGTGTTGATGATGTTTCTAGAACTATCAATAGACAAACTGGATCCGCATTTCATAGTTACTCGCGTAGCACATTAGCGATTCCCAGGTTCTTTAATTACTTTCTACTTACATTGACTAAATAGATATAATAATGTAAGTATATATATGTGTGTGTATGAATATATATTCCTAATGATACTTATGTATTTCTAGGGAAATGCTTAATTACTTTCTACTTGCATTGACTAAATAGATATAATAATGTAAGTATTTATATGTGTGTGTATGAATATATATTCCTAATGATACTTATGTATTTCTAGAGAAATGGGTACCCAAGAAGAGTATTGTGTTTCAAATGGAGGTGACATACATCTCAGAATTAATGGTGTTTCGACCACCATCAATAGGCAAACTGGATATGGATTTCGTGCTAACCTGCATAGCACATTAGCGATTCCCAGGTGATTTAATTGCTATCCACTTGCATTGGTTGCAATTATATAATTAGGTAGAAAAATATACGATCCTAATGTCTGATGATACTTGTGTCTTTCTAGGGAATCAAGTACCCAAGGAGATTATCAACTTTCAGAGGTGCCATACATATGGGCACTGTTGATGATTCTAGATCCATCAATGAACAAACTTGCTCTGCCTTTCATACTAACCTGCGTAGCATAATAACTATTCATATTCCCAGGTACTGAACATTAATTACTTTCTACTTCCATTACTGTATAGGAATAATTATTTAGTACTGTATACATACTTAACAGTTACTTGTGTGATTTTTTTCTTTTCTAGGAAAATAAGTACTAAAGCAAATTGTCATGTTTCAAATGGAAATTCCATGTACCAAGGTATTTGTGATGTTTCTAGAACCATCAATGGGCAAACTGGCTCCGGAGTTCATACTAACTCGCATATCGCATTAGTAATTCCCATGTACCTTAATTGTTTTCTACGTATTGATTGAATAGGTAAATTATGTAGTAGTCTATACGTTCCTAATGATACTTTTATCTTTCTAGGGAAGCGAATACTCAAGCAGATGATGGAGGTGTTATGCATCTGGCTATTGATAATGTTTTTAGAACCATCGATGAGATAATTGGCTCTGGAGTTCATACTAACCCGCTAAGTAAATCTATGAATCCTAGGTAGATTAGTTGTTTCTACTTGCATCATTTAAATAAATACAATTATGTATCACATCATTCCTATCGATACTTATATCTTTCCAGGGATGCTAATACTCAAGCAGATGATTCTATCTCAAATAGAGATGCTGCACAATTGGATACTAATGATGCTTATAGAGCCACCAGTACTAAAACTAGCATAAAATCTGATAGTCAAACATTTGCTACACCTCAACTAGCAAGAGAAATATTTAATGTATCGATTAAGGGTGAGTGTGCACATACACCTGTAAACTTCTAAATTTTTGCATTATAAATTAATGGTAACCATGTTTAAAAATAGTTCTTCGAATATACTCATTTTCTTATAAGTTTTTTGAGGTAAAAGGCTATTTTTGTAGGGATTGACAAGCCAGCGATTGATGTAGTCAATCTTAGTTACTTTCTATTGTAGGGAAGGCTGCTTCTCAAACCCCTAAGAGAAAACCCCAGTATGTAAAAGGGAAGGTTACGACATCCTACAATGCCGCAATAGCCAACTGAAAGATGAAAGACGTTATTCACCCCAACCGGCTACTTTAGACAAACCTACTGAATGTTCTCGTTAGCAGCTGTCTTGCCCCGTGAAACAGAGTGCTCCTAATGAGCCTACCGATCCCACCATTCGCCTAGTACCAATAAGCTTTCCTTTTTGCCTCTTACTTTCAGATGGCTTGCTTCATAGGTTCCTCTTTCTCTATGCTTAGGTCTAGTAGGCGACTCCTTCTGCGTCTAGGTTCATGTTTCTTCACGGACCTGGCACAGAGTTAAGAAGAGCCCATATTCTTCCCGTGGTAGAAGTGGGGCAGGCTGCCGTAGCCAGACACGTGGTAGTGGGAAGGCCTATAAAAAGATCCTTGGATATAAATCTTTAGATGCTCTCTTAAATTTGAGTTAAACCTCATATATTATTGTAGCGTTTTGCAACATCCTCTCTAGTTATGGTACAGGTGACAATGAATAACTTCCTCATTTTTTATTTGTATTTAATTTTGCATAATAGAAATATGGTCAGTCCCATATTGATTCTAAATTCCCTCATGTACTAAGTATTATATTACATGTTTGCTGCCGTCCTCTACTTCTATATATTCTTTATACCTCTAGGAGTGTATTTTGTGAAGTGGGGAATGGCACAACCTTATTGATTTTATGATTACGTAAATTGGTAGAAGTTCGTAGGCTACAATTAAAGTGTGTATTATGATGAAGAATTTTATAGGTAAATGGGTACGAATTGGCTTTCGTCTCTCTTTTGGTTTGTGAGAATGAGTTCAGGTATCTTTTCTCTATGTTGTATATACATCTTGTCCTGACTTGATTCCATTGCAACACAGAATCTAGAAGAACTATATTTGTTCACGTAGGATTCCAGAATCTTTGTTGTGTATACATGATAAAGTGCTTGCAGCTACTGCTGATGCCGCTATTAGTTTCTCTTCAAATCAAAAGAAAAAATAGATCTCTTTCTAAATTGTCTTAGCTTCTTCCTACATTATTTTGCAGATTAATAGAAATTTATAGTACTGCCTCTATGGTTCACTGTTGTTGGTACAGGGAAACTGACCCTGGAATTCTAGCCGGAATTATCAAGGGATTTAAAGACGATAAAGCGGTACATAGCACTAAGCTTACAAAAGGAGCTACCAAGGAGTTGCGCACCTTAACATAGGTTTAACCTATCTCTCTCTCTCTCCCATACACACACACGCACTTTCGCATACACATGTTTGTCCTTATCTCACCGTGCTTTCTTTTAATATAAATGACATTCAAATAGATGAGCCCATACATGTCACTACTACTTCAACACATAAGAGCACCTGCAGCAGCTAGGTGAAAGATGAGGTGGCGAAGTGAAAACCATTCTTCACCCTCCTCTACCCTACTACAGCTAGGTGGATCAGCTTAGCTGTCCACCCCAAACCCACCTTGAGGGTGGTCTCTCCACGCTCTAGGTAGATTTTGGATAGATTGATGTCGCGCAGTTCAGAACTGCGCGTACCCAATGAACCAATTACATGGCGACACTTGCCATCATTTAACAGGCTCTCATGCCGCAAAATTTTGAACTGCGCGTATTATCAACGCTTATGATGAAGATACATGGACGGCTGTGGTTCAAAGTTCATTCAACGGCTGGTTCATGCCGCGCAGTTCAGAACTGTGCGATAAGAGCCTACATGAATTTTTCTTTAGTCTCCCTCTCCCCACTTGGTTTTTATTGATCAAAATACTTATACTTTTGGGAATACTTCTTCCACATGAAGCTCAACGGATAGTTTTTTGGCCAAACTTGTTTGACAAGAAGCTTAACGGCTAGTTTTTGGCAAAACTTGTTTTTTCCCTATTTCGTTTAGGTATTTCCTCAAACACCTTCCCTCGATTGCAAAATTATCAACATTAGTTTTTTTATCTTCTACTCTCTTTGGGGAATTTATTCAAACACTTGAAAAAACATAATTTAAACATAGCATATCAAAGGTCTAAACAAAACATAGCATACTCAACGCAGTTTAAATAAAACATGTCAAAGTTCTAAACAAAACATAGCATACTCAACACAGTTTAAACAAAACATATTAAAGTTCTAAATAAAACATAACTAAGTGGGGGGCGTCTTTTCGTTTGGCGGGCGCGTCTACTACATGAGAGACTCTTGTCATAGGTACATTGCACATCCGACTCTGTCTAGTTGCTGATGGATATCTCAGCTAGTCTCTCTCTCGTGGCCGTGATAATATCATGTGACCGTCTCAGTTATTTCTCTAACTGGGCTGTGCGTTCAGCGTATTGCCTCGAGTCTTCATATGCCGCATACTGCATTCCAACTGTTTGATGCCATAACTCATCCACTCTATACCTAGGTAGGCACGGGTATGGTACCTGCATGGCCAGAATCGGTATCCGTCTACGTTCATCATTGGGACCCGCCATATCCATGAACCATCTCATATCATGATCATCGTCAGTTTCTTCAACACCATAGTTTTGGACCTGCGAAGATGTAGCTAAACTCGACGTAGGTGGCAAATGTACATCAGGCCTCACTAGATCACGTCCAACCATCCAAATATGTTCGACCCTCTTCACTAAATTATAACCAATCTTAGGATTTGGATGAGCCAAACGCCAATATGTCATGTAATCTACGTTTGAAAGGAGATAACTGCGACTATTGTAGAAGTCCATATCTTTCAGACCATGATAGAGCTCTCGATCGTACCGCGGGAATTCCATAATCTTTTGGGGGATGTCATAGGGCACACTATCATGCCCGGTGTTCTGACGATTATACCGGTCTCTTAAATATTAAAACATAAAAGAAAGATACCCCATTTACATAACTCTTACCTTATGTTAGAAGGGATGGTAAATAAGATATAATAAAAACCCTCCTCTTTGTGGTTTGATGAAAGAGAAAGAAACTGTTGAAACAAAAGAGGAGAGAGAGAGAGAGAGAGAGGGTAATATTTGTTTTTGAAGAACAACATAAATTTAGGAATTAATGGCCGGTTAGAAAGAGGTTTGAAGTCTCGATTTGGAGACAAATATAACTATTTTTTAACCAATGGACAAACCAAAGAAAAAGGGTATTCTTTTATTAGTTGGGATGAAATCCATCATATTAAAAGGACAGGATCACCCCATCTGTCATATTTTCTCATAGTTTGGATATTTCTCAAAATATGTTTACAAAAAAATAAATCATGATTTTTGACTAGACAGCGGACACCATTTTATCCAAGGCCATATTTTTGAATCTTGAAAAGAAACAAAAGATAATCAAGCACTACTTGTAGTAGTAACTAGTTAGTGAAAACTTGACTAAACACCATATTATCCAAGGCCATATTTTTGAATCTTGAAAAGAACAAAAGAGAATCAAACACTACTTGTAGTAGTAACTAATTAGTGAAAACTTGACTAAACAAGTTACATATTCTGGCTGGCCTCCTATGTCTGTCTCATTTCAGGCTTGCTTGATTGTCGTAGAGATAGAGACTAGTGGGAGATAAGAGTGATAGTTTTAGAGAGGAAGAGAGAGAGTAAGATAGAGATGGGTACATCTCAAACTCTTCTTTTCATGCTTCTCTTCACCATTTCAGCAACAACTATTGAATCATCTTCAACATTCTTCCCAGGAGTAGTAACTTATGATTAATCTTTAACTACCAAACAAACCAACACTCCTAAACCAAAGATCCCATACAAGACCAAATACTTCCCTCAACTAGTAGACCACTTCACCTTCACACCCCAGAATTCCAAAATTTTATACTAGAAATATCTCATTAACAGCTATTACTGGAAACATGGTGACCCCATCTTTGTTTACACTGGAAATGAGTGAGATATTGAATGGTTTGCAGCTAACACTGGTTTCATGCTCGATATAGCTCCCAAGTTTCGAGCACTTCTAGTCTTCATTGAAGTATATTTTGCTAAATATTCTTCGTTTACTTTAATTCTAACATGCTTTAGTGGATTGTAATGGGTGTCAATCTTTTCTTCTTTGGCTGTTTTAACATAGATTTTATGGTGAATCTCTGCCATTTAGGAAGGAGTCTTATAAGTCTGCACATACATTGGGGTATCTGAACTCCCAGCAAGCACTGGCTAATTTTGTTGTTCTCATTCGGAGTTTGAAGCAAAATTTATCCTCAGAGGCATCACCTGTTGTGGTCTTTGGTGGATCTTATGGAGGAAGTAAGTGAAATAGAATTTGTCCCTATTTATTTTTACTTTTTTAATGAGTTGATACATATTAGCTTAAATATTGATTGGTGAAACATATCTCAGTGAGTATTTAATGCTTATTCTATTGAAGTTAAATGAGAAAGTCTCACTGTCATTCTGCTGGTTCTGTTTTACTAAACAATTTTTGGAACATCGCTCAGTATTGGCTGCCTGGTCTAGATTGAAATATCCACACATAGCTATTGAAGCATTGGCATCTTCAACCCCTATATTGCAATTCGATGACATAACCCCATGGACGAGCTTCTATGATGCTGTATCTTAGGATTACAAGGTAATATATCTATGAAACTTTTGAAAACCTATATTTTCCTATTTTGCTATATTCATTTGTATGTCTGCTTTTGTCTGTAAGATTATTAATGGTTAAGTTCCATAACAAAAATTTTATTTCTTATTTTACTTTTTCGATTGTTGTTTAGGATGTGAGCTTGAATTGCTATGAGGTGATAAAGGGAAGTTGGAGTGAGCTTGAAGCCTTGTCAACACAAAAAGAGGGGTTAGCTGAACTAAGCAGATCCTTCAAGACTTGCAAGTAAGGATTCACCGAAATAAATAAATCCCTTTGGTTAATTTTTTTAGGTTCTGGTATTTGATTATAGTCAAAAGTAAAGAAGGCCTAAAAACCCAAGATGCACATCTTCTCAAAAAAAATTGTTATCATTACGGGTTCAGGTTGAACTTCTAACAACCTCCATTACGTCAAATGATTAAGGTCATCCTGATAGATTGTTGGATGGATCGTGACCCACGAGGCCCGCACGTATTTCTGTTTTAGTAGTTGTTTGGTTAATAACTAGGGGGGATCCACCATTGAGCTCTTGGCTCAGTGGCTGTGTGACCCTCCATCCCATGAGAGGTCATGAGTTCGAACCTCTATGGGGTTAGAATTGTGGACATCCTTTGGGTTGCCTTTATGGGTTCAGGTTGAACTTCTAACAACCTCTATTATGTCAAATGATTAAGGTCATCCTGATAGATCATTGGATGGATCGTGACCCACGAGGCACGTACGTATTTCTATTTTAGTAGTTGTTTACTTAATAAGTAGGGGGGAACGGCTCGATGGTTGTGTAACCCTCCACCCCATGAGAGGTCATGAGTTCGAACCCCTATAGGATTAGAATTGTGGACATCCTTTGGGTTGCCTTTCGGTCTTTGCTTTATACCCTTGGGGGCTTGTGGCTTTCGGGCTTTATACCTCCTTGGGGGCTTATGGTTTGCCTTCGGGCTTTTTGGATCTTTGTGATTACGGATCGCTAAAACTGGTTTATCTTCAAAAAAAAAAGGGGGAACCTCCTAGAGTAGGCACTTCTTTTAGTTTATGAGTTTTTATGTGAGTTAAGGGGAAAACTCTAGAAACTCTAATTCCAATTTCAGTAAATTGTTTTGCTTCCACACTTAGTTTCTATCAATTTGGTACTTCGTTCCGTGGGTAAGAGATGACGAATTTTAGTCTTGCGATGTATGCTTAAGCTATTGTGCGAATTGTAGAGATTGAGGTAGGCATAAGGGAAAAGGGATTAATTTAATTCAATGGAGGAAACTCGAGTATGATCCAACACATGGAATCAACGGAGAGAGAGGCTCAACGGGTGATTACTATAGTGAGTAGAGAAGGTGATGTTGCGTTAGGAAGTTCACAAACAAAATCCCACAATGAGGTCGCAATTTTGGGGGGTGAAACCTACCCAATTGAAGTTCTTAAGCATCATGAGATTGAACCCAAGAAAACCCAAATCATACCAACTTCATTACCGCAAATTCGCCAATCAGATAATGAGAGAAAAAAGGGTCTCCATTAACCGGAGAAAGGTCTCCAGTAATTGGCAAACTGGGTCCAACGCCGGCAGCAATGAGAGAGGCATCCCAGCAAGCCATACCAAAGTCACCCCCGTCAGCAACAATGATAGGGGCGACCCCGGGGATCACCGACAAGGAACTCATATCGGCAGTACCAAGAGAGGCATCCCCAAAATCAACCATCAAGGAAACAACACCGGCAACAACGAGAGAAGGTCCCCGAAGGGCCCCATTGAGGAACCAACTCTGACAGCAACAAAGGAGGAGTCCCTGAAGGCCACTATTGAGGGATTAACACCGGCGGCAATAAAAGAGGGCGTTGGGACGTCCATAACATTAATGAAAATGATCGTGGATGAGGAAGAAGGATCCGAGGTCGACAGAAAGGCCACTCTGTCACTATGCGAAGGGGTAGAGAGTATTCACGATTTGATTGCGATTGACCTATTGCCACACCAACGGCCCAAAAAGGCAAGGGTTCTACCCATGAGGTTATCAACGTTCTACAATTCGGTTAACAGAGACAACGAGAACGGTTCAGCAACAGATGGGTACTGGAAGAAACATATTGTTTTCCGAACAAGGATCGAATCAAATGGTAAGGGGTTGGAAAAGATAGTTGATAATAGGTCTACAGAGAATTTTATCTCAGAAGACGTGGCAGAGAAATTACATTTCCGATTCACTCCGCATCCCAAACCCTTTACACTTTATTGGTTACAGAGGGATAGTACGACTCGTCCACTATTTCATGCACATGTAAACATCAAGATGGGTAGTTACGAGGATATTATTTTGTGCACGGTAATTGTGATGGATGTGTGTCATTTGATTTTAGGGCAACCTTGTCAATGGGAGAGAAACGCAGTTCATGCGGGAAGACTCAATGCATACGCTTTCACTTGGCAGGGAAGTTTGGCAGTAGTGGCGATGTTTACCGCTGGTTGGGACTCCCGTGGTTCAGCATACCAGTTTTCTAGCAGAAGCAAGAGCACAAGGAGCCGCTTATGCGTTGGTATGTACGACGACGATACCTCCTACCGAAGTTCCCGACGAGCTGCGACCATTGCTTCAGTTATTTTCAGATATTTATTACGAGCCAGAGCTACCAGAGTTGCCCCCTTTACGAGATATTCAGCACGCTATTTACTTAGTACCAAGTCCACCATTACCCCATTTAAACCATTATCGTATGGCTCCTACTAAGCATGCAGAATTACAGCGGCAGGTCGCTGAGTTATGTGAGAAGGGCCCGTTGAGGGAAAGTATGTCGCCTGTGGCAGTTTCAGCGCCTCTAGTCCTTAAAAAGGATGGAAGTTATCGCATGTGCGTTGATAGCCAAGTGGTCAACAAGATTGCAGTGAAGTACAAATTTCCGATTTTAAGGTTAGAGGACATAATAGATGACCTTTTTAGGGCACGGGTGTTCTTAAAATTAGATCCCAAGAGTGGGTACCATCAGATTCGTATGCGGCCAGGGGATGAGTGAAAGACAGCTTTTAAGAATAAGGATGATCTCTACGAGTGGTTGGTTATGCCATTTGAGCTATCTAACGCTCCGTTACTTTCAAGTGTTTGATGACAGAGGTCCTGCAAGACTACATTGCAGAGCGGTTTTCCATCGTCTATTTTGATGATATCCTAATCAATAACCGAACCAAAAAGGAGTACGTGATACATGTTGAGAGGGTCTTACAGGTTCTGCGATAACACAAACTACTTTTGCAACTCAAGAAGTGCTCTTTTATGGTTAATTCGGTGAACTTCAGTTACATAATTTCTTATGAGGGGATTTGAGTAGACAAGGAGAAAGTTTAGAGGATAAAAAATTGGTCGGTACCCGCGAGTACTACACAGGTACGGAGTTTCCATGGGTTAGCATTCTACCAACGTTTTATTGACGGGTTCAGTAGCATTATGGCACCTATCACGTCCCTTATGGGAAGCGTGCCATTTGAGTGGTCTACAGAGGCAGAAGCCACCTCTTTAGCTCCTGTGTTTGATGTTACGACCAACACTTGCAAAATAGGCATTGATTTAACGCTTTCTCAGCCGGGGCGACCACTTGCTAATTTTAGTATGAAGTTGTCAGGAGCTCAGTTACGATATTCCACATGATATTGAGATGTTTGCAATTATTTGATCGTTGCGGTACTGGAGACACTATCTGGTTCACCGAGAGTTCGTTATCCATTCCGACCATGATGTACTACAACATATTCACAGTTAGCTGAAGGTATCTATTGATAGGTAGGAAAAATAGTTTATGTATCTCCAGAGTTTTCATTTCCATGTACTACATATCAAAGGCAAGGAGAATGGGTTTGTCGACTGGATCAGCTGTACCGCTCATTTATTGGTCACACTTCATACCTCGGTTTTTGGGTTCGTCAAGTTACAAGATTTGTATGCAGGAGATGATTTCTTTGGTCAAATTTGCATGATCTGTAAACAAAGGCACGAAGGCACGGAGTTCTTAATGATTACTTCTTACAGAATGGTTTTCATTTCAAAGGAACAACGTTATATATTCCTTCCTCGTCTATGAGAGACTCATTTCAGAGGTTCACGCATGGGGTTTAGGAGGGACACTTCGGAGTGATTAAGACTGGCTCTAAAGCTGGAGATATACTTTTAGGGATCGATGCAACATGATGTCAATACTTTTATACGAAAGTGTTATTCCTGTACAACGGCAAAGGGAAAAAAACAAAATACGGGTCTATACACTCCTTAACCAATACCTATATGCCCTTGGAGAGACATATCGATAGATTTTGTGACAGGGTTACCTAAGGTTCGAGGTTTTGATTCCGTTTTTGTGGTGGTCGACAGATTTTCCAAGATGGCACATTTCATCCCATGCAGTAAAATAGAGAATGCCACAAACGTCACCCACATATTTTTTTGAGAAATCATTCGTTTACATGAGGTACTATACTCGATCACGTCAGACAGAGATAGACGATTCATATGGCATTTCTGGGGTACATTATGGAGGTTACTTCGCTGCAAGCTATGTTTTTCTACATTTATTTCGGAGGCATGGTGAGAACGCATATGAGATTGATCTTACGGGAAACCGTTCCAAGGTAGTAAATGTTAAGTTATTAGCACACTATCACGGACAGGGTTCACCCCCATTACTGATATCTCCTTAGCAGGTGTCCATTATGGTGATGATATAGATAAGATTCTTGATCAGAGGGTTGATAATTCGGGGTGAAGAGAGTTTCTTATACGTTGGGTAGATAAAGGAACGGAAGACGATTCTTGGATTTTGAAAGAGACTTTTGCGAGTTTGGACGAAGTTTTTTACGAGGATTATATAGAGTTGCAGAATTCGAGGTCTAATTCTTCTTAGAGGGGGAGCGTTGATAGATTGTGGGATGGATCGTGTCCCACGAGGCACGCACGTATTTCTGCTTTAGTAGTTGTTTGGTTAATAAGTAGGGGGGAACCTCCTAGAGTAGGCACTTCTTTTAGTTTATGAGTTTTTATGTGAGTTAAGGGGAAAACTCTAGAAACCCTAATTCCAATTTCAGTAAATTATTTTGCTTCCGTACTTAATTTCTATCACATCCTATCGAAATTATAAGGTTATGTTATATTGTGGATGGTGTACTCTATGAAATAGACCAAGATTGATGATTCTATGACCATTACGGAACTAATATTTTTAATTTTAGGGACTTGCGGTTGGTATATTCAGCGAAAGATTGGTTATGGACAGCTTTTGTATATATTGCCATGGTGAATTACCCAACGGCAACAAATATTATGATATCGTTTCCCCATTTCCCTGAACACGAGGTATGGTGCTTACTTACATGGCTTTGTACATAAATAAACATGCCAATTAAATATATTAATATTTATGGCATTTTTTTGATTTATCTATATATCTTTAGGTGCGTTATCTATCGACAAATGAAAAATGTGACAACTTTCTTTATAATCATTAGTAGAAGAAGTCCACGGTTACGACTAATTTAAATATGTAGTAACTCTTACAACTTTGACAAGTGAAGTAACCATTTGCCAGCAAGTAAGGAGCATCGTTCTCAGTAACTTAGTATTCAAATGCATAGCAAGTAAGTAGTATCGTAACTCAGTAACTTTGCTATTGAATTTCTTCAAAGCAAAAATTTATGATGTTTGTATATGCCTAGTATGAAAATTTCATGATTCAAATGCCCATGTACACTAAAAAAAGGATGTATTGTAGCACAAGAAGAAAATGTTTTCTAACCCTTATACATACTAAGTGAACTTAGTTGCGGAAACCTATTATCATATGCATTGTTGCATTTGGTAATTGGTATTATTGTGAAGATTATAAACAGTGTGATTTGTTGTGAAGGAAAGACAAAATGCATTTTTGCTCCTTCTCCCGTTTGCTCCTTGTCCAGTTAAAATTTGACACCTATCCAAAAACTACAACTCATATCTTTTGTGCCAGTCCGAGATTTCAACGGGCAGCAACAGTTGGGACCCACTTTTAAATTTTCTCTCTTCAACCTGTATTACATAGTTTGGGTTTCCTTTTCTCTCTCTTAAAATATTACATTTGTTCCTCTTAATTCTGTCTTCATCTCAAACTTATTTCCTGAAGTTCCCTACACTCAAGTAATATTAAAGGTTCTCAATAAAATGCCACGTGGATAATACTTTATTTTGACAAAAAAAGGACTGAAAAATGGGCCATGAAATCTAGAGAAGATCAAAAGCTCATAGGGATAAGAAGTAATGGTTGTCAACATTTATCACTTCGCTAAAATTATTTTTCAACTCTACTCTTCTAATTAGTTAATCGAAACTTGAAAATATGGCATTGTGGTTACTGATGTGTTTCATTCCTCGTGATTTGCCACCTTGAAAATTTCTCTTTGCAACCCTAATGTTGTTGGGATTAAACAAAGTGGAAACTCAAAGCGTTAAATCAACCTTGCATCTTGCAAACCAAGAAAAGTCCTGGAGACATCTTGAGGAATGACCTCAACCACATTTTGGGGAGCAAAACATTTTTCCATGAGCTTTTCCATGGTTTTGATTGAAAAGAGAGGACATGGGCGAAGGGTGAGAGATTGAAGAGAGAGAAAATTGAAAGTGGGTCCCAACTGCTGCCCTTTAGAAAATCTTGGGTAGGAAGATCATACTTGAGTTCTAATATTGGACACGTGTTAAAATTTAAGTAGATAATGAGCAAAAGGAGCAAACCCGAGAAGGAGCAAAAATGCACAGACATGTGTTAATGTAACCTATGTTTGCTGAGGTTAGAGTTTTACCGTAGAAAATTTCCCAAACCACATATAACCACTGCCGTCTTAAGAAGAAACAAGCATATTTCTATCTCTTTAGCTTATAGGAAGAAATTGCGCTCCATTTTTTAGAATTTCAAAAAACTATATGGAGATCTTTATGATCCCTACTTATTTCATTTCTCTATTTGCAATCCTCGGTTTAGCAAAGTGTAATTGAGTTTGAATTGAGAAATCGATTTCCCTACAACTACAAGCTTCAAATCGATTTTTGCAATCTGTAATCATCATTCGATATACATAGAATCAAATCGATTCTTTGTAGGGTTTGATTTAGGGTTTCTGGGAATAAGCCCAATCTGAAATCAGATGATGCACAAAGGGTTGAAGAAGCTTACAACATGGATGTCAGACAGGGAACCAAATTTTGCTGCCCATAGAGATTCATGGGAGAATAGGAGAAATTGGTTGCACTGGGTACGTCGAAGGAGGGAATTACTTCTGAATTGCAGGTTACACAACAACAACTTGAAGAACAGGTTATGGAGAATTCACCTCTCCATGGTAAAATCCCTGATAAGGATACGAACACAACAAAACCAACACAATCATATGTTGAACTAGTAAGAGGAAGTAAGGATATCCCTAATGAATTACTCGAAGTAGGGAAGCAGGGTGATACTCCGTTTGTGTCAATACCTGTAGGAGAGGTTGCTATTGGGGTGTCACAATTCAAGTATAGCTTGATAGGTCGGTTGGATCTCTAGAAGGTAAAATTTACAGATGTTCAGGAGTACGCCAGAAACAAGTGGAAAATCTCGGGCCAATGCAAGCTAAACTCTCTATGGAAAGGCTTCTTCATTATCAAACTTGATAATGAAAATGAGAAAATTTTCATATGGAGTCATGGACCTTGGATTGTAGAGAAGATGTCAATGAGACTGATGCCCTGGAATCCTTTTTTCTCGGTTGACAATCATAAAAACACGAATGCTCTTATTTGGTGTAAATTTCCTGGATTACCAAGCGAACTATGGAGTCCGAAGATTGTTTTATCTTTGGCAAAAATTTTAGGTACACCAATTCAGCTAGACCAATCCACAATTAATCACGACTATGGATATTATGCTAGTGTATTGGTTGATATCGATCTGTCACAACCTATTCCCAATCATGTTTTTATAGACATTGAGGGCAAGATGATCAATCAAGAGATTATCTTTCATAGGGAACCCAAATTCTACAATCATTGCAAGAATGTTGGGCATTGTATTGCGGAGTGTAAGGTGATACAAAGATTATTCAAAGGCGAGCAAAATCAAGCGCCAAAGAACACTAATAATCCAAGAACCGTGAAGAATAAGGGTAAACAAGACCTGCCTATTACAGAAGTACCGAGTAAGACGGAGATGATAAAGAGCTTACAAAGTACTTGTCCACTAAACAAATATACCTATATTACAGATTCTGTTGCAGCTAAAAGTAAGAGTGATATGGAATTAAGAGAATGGTCAGCTACCAAAGGAAGAAGAGATAGGAGTGAATCACCAAAATCTAACTTCAAGTTGCAGCTTAGAGATATAGAGTCGACAAACAAATATTATGCTCTTAGCGATGGGGACAGTGTGGAATAAGAAAAGCAAACTGATATGGGTATTGAAGAGGACAAAAATCTTGAGAATTTGAATATTAGTAACAGCAAGGGGAACACACAAAATAGAGAAGAAGCAAAAGCTGGAGAAGAGTCTAGTCCAATTGAGAAGGTGAGGAAGCTGCTTAATCTGGGGAGTTGGGTTGACCTCATAGAAGAAGAAGATCAAGATTTATTACTGAATCAAATAATCAGAGGGGGCCGAGTTTATACAATGGAACCGAGGATTGCACGATCTAACACAGGTTTGCAATGTGAGTTCTTTTCTGGAATACTAGAGGACTGGGGAACAAGAAAACCATGATATATATCAAGAAAAAAATAGTGGAGTTGAATCCCAATATTATTGGGTTTGCAGAACCTAAAGTTTTTGTTAAGGGATTTCGCATTTCAGGTTACAGTAACATGATTATAAATAATGGGGATGGGGTGAATAAAGGAAATATTTGGATTCTCTGGAAGGAGGGTCTCCAGAGTCCGAGTGTGGTTATGAGTACAAATCAACATATCTCTATCATTTTTATAGAATGTCTATTCACATTTGTTCATGTAGACTGTCTGCTGTTTTACAGAGCGGAACATTAGAGCCAGATGATACAAATATCCAGCAATTACCGTGGCTCTGTATTGGGGATTTTAATGCGGTACTTAGAATGTCATAAAAGAAGGGAAGGAAGCCCCCTTTTCATAGAGCAGTTGCAGAATTTTTAGATGTGATAAATGCAGCTTACCTCATAGAAAGTATTATAACAGGGATCACGTATACCTGGTGCAATGGTCAAAAAGGGGTGATGAGAATCTTGAGTGTGCTAGATAGAAGCCTGATTAATGATCGTTAGAATGCCAAATTCCAAAATTGGAAGGTAAAGGTGTTTCCTCGTACTAAGTCTGACCATTCTCTTCTGTTTGGGGAGTGTAATGGAATAGCTAAGCCGAGCAGCATTCCTTTCCGATATATGCAATCTTGGAGCATGGAACAAAGATTTAGAGAAGTGGTTGAGAATAGCTGGAAGCAACCTCTATATGCTGCCCCTCTTTTCATAATTATGTTGAAACTAAGGAGACTGAAGACTGCGATTAAAAACTGGAAAATGCAAGTTCTTGATAAAACCGTTCGTAACAAGAAGGAACTTGAGAGAGAGATATACTACATCTGCAAATTCGGCAAGAAGAAGATGAGACAGATGATAGTTTGAATTTCCAGATGCTTAACAAATCTAAAGAATTGGAAAGACTTGAGGAGAAGGAGGAGGATGATTGGAGACAAAGATCGAGAGTCAAATGGTTGTTTGCTGGGGATCAAAACACTTCATTTTTTTTATCAATCTACTCTAATGAAAAGGGTCAAGACTACTATTATGGAAATACAAGACCAAAATGGGGATATGATCTCTAATCAAAACAACATTAAAGAATATATCCTCACTTACTATGAGGAAAAGTTTGCAAGGCATGAGGTGATAAAATGTCCTGAATTATTTACACATAATGAAGTATTTGTTACGCAGGAAGAAAATACTTGTCTCTCTGGCATTGCTAAGGAGGAGGAGGTTCGTGATGCAGTCTTTTCTCTCGATGGTCAAAGTTCCCCTGGGCCGGATGGATTTTCTGGAGCATTCTTTAGAACATATTGGGATATTATTGGGGAGGATATTGTGAAAGGCATCTCATCTTTCTTCAAGGATGGAGTTCTTCCAGTAAACTTTAACTCGAACCTTATAGTGTTGATCTCTAAGGTAAATAAACTGACCTATGTGCGAGACTATAGGCCTATCTGCCTTAGCAATTTTACATTCAAAATCATCACGAAGATTCTTGCCACAAGGCTCTCTCTGATTGCGTCAAGAATTGTCTCCACATAACAAAGTGCTTTTATACCGAATAGAAGCATCCAAAATAATATTTGCATGGCATCTGAGTTGGTAAATAAGATGGGGACGATAAGACAAGGGGGAAATGTTGGGTTAAAGCTGGATATTACCCAAGCATTTGACAATATGAGTTGGGATTTCCTGATCAAAGCTTTTCGATTATTTGGGTTTTGTAATACTTTTTGCAATTGGATCCTTACTATTATTAACACATGAATGTTATCCATTCCATTAATGGCAGTCCTTCAGGCTACTTTAAAGCGCCCAGGGGTCTTAAACAAGGTGATTCACTCTCTCCGCTGCTTTTCACTATTGTTGAAGATATCCTGAGTTCTAATCTTAAGTTTCTGGTGGGACAAAAGAAGATTACTCCCATGGTCAAGATTGAAGGTATTACAAGTCCTACCCACCTATTTTTTACTGACGACATTTTTCTGTTTGTTAATGGAGCGGCCAAATGTTTAAAGAATCTGCACAAAGTACTTCTAAACTACCAACTTGCTTCAGGGCAGATGGTTAGTATTGAAAAAAGCAAAATATTTCTTGGTCACATTCCAAATTATAGAAGATTTGAGGTTCTTGATATGTTTGGGTTTTGGGAAGGAGGGTTTCCAGAGACTTACCTTGGAATACCTCTGGTATAAGGAAGGGTAACGAAAAGTACTAACACGCCTCTTGTGGAAAAAATTAGGAAGAGAGCGAACAGTTGGAATGGGAGAATGCTATCATTTTAAGGGAGAGTAGTACTTGCCAAATCTATATTGAACAGTATTCCAATTTATAATATGGCCATATACAAATGGCCTCAATCATCAATTAAAGGGGGAGATGCCATTATTCGAAATTTTATTTGGACTGGGGACCCTACAAAGAGAAAGGGGATTACTCTTAGATGGGAAAAGTTGTGCAAACCGACTAAAGAAGGTGGTCTGGGAATAATAAGTCTGAAGGAGGTGAATAATGCTATGTTATGCAAGCTAAACTGGATTTTTACTCTAAGAGAAGAACCTTGGGCACAAATGATATATGCTAAATTCCATACAAAATGTGGGGAAAGGATTAAATACCATAAGAGCTCCTCTGTCTGGCCGGGAATAAAATTTGTTGAGCCGATTAATAAACCTTTTATCGGATGGATAATTGAAAATAGTAAAAAGATCGACTTTTGGAGAGATATTTGGGCTACATGCACTCCGTTACGAGAACATATAGACCTTCCAATTCATCTTTGGAAACTGTGTACAACCAAGGACAGTGACTTCATTAATCCTGATGGTTGGAACTTTCCTATGGATATCTCTCTTGCATTCTTGGCTATGGGAATAGACATTTATAGTATTCCATACGACCCTAATACATAAGATTTTTCATATCTGGAAACCGGATATACATGGTGGATTTTCAGTCAAAAATGCTTTCGAAGGTACCCGTAACCGTCTCGACTCAGCTTGGTGGTGGAAATATACATGGTTACAATGCTTATACCCATGACTTAGTGGATTTTCATGGAAACTTATGAACCAAATTCTGCCTACAGATGACTTGATACAGAGGAAGGGAATACAGCTAGTATCCATATGCAATCAGTGTGGCTGCACAGCTGAATCGGCAGAACATCTGTTCTTTGAATGTACGTTAGCGAAAGTACTTTTGAGTTGGGCAGCAAGAACTTTTAGCATTGCTATTGTTTTTGATAACGAAAGCTGGAAACAGATTCTAGATAAAAGCAAAGCTCTGAGCTTGTACCTGAATGATCTATGGATAACAATGGTCTTCTCTGTGAGTCGTTGGCTTTAGAATGCAAGAAACAAAATCAAATTTGATGAAACGAAACTATCAATTAGAGAGATACAAAACAGAGTGTTACGAGAAATTGCAAACAATGCAAAATTGTCTAAACACGACATATATAACACTGCCTCCGAGTTACAAATTATCAAAGATCTCTCTGTAGATTGCAAAATGAGTAAAGCTCCTGTGGTTAAAAGTTGCATGTGGATACTACCTAACGTGAACGAAATTAAGTTGTGTTGTGATGGTTCAGCGTTGGGAAATTCGGGTCCTTCTGGCATTGGAATAGTTTATAGAGACTGGGAAGGCAGAGTCCTAGGAACGTTCTGCAAATTAGTTGGAACAACAACTAATTACCTGGCAGAAGTTAATGCAATCATAGACGGGGTGGAAAAATCTATATATCGAGGATGGAATAACTTGTGGGTGGTTTCGGACTCCTCGGCAGCAATCAATGCTTTCGTCACACATAAAATACCATGGAAATTTTGAACTAAGTGGACACAAATACTTAATTCTATGTAGTCAATCCGGTTTAGCGCAACCTGGAGAGAAGCAAACTTTTCGGCAGATACCATGGCTAAAAGAGGATCCAGCGAAAACCTACCTTTTGAGGAATGGACTGAGGGGAGACCGGTATTCCTTATGAGGATTGAAGAACCCCACACAGAATACTTTAGATTTTGTTGAAAGCATTATTGTCATAGTTTTTGTTTGTGGTTCTTTTGGGCTTTCCTCGTCTAATTAGACGTGGTCCCCTAGTATGTAAATACTGTTTCGTTCTCTATAAAATCTAAACATTTTACAAAAAAAATATGTTTGCTGAGATTAGCAATGTTTTTCGCTAGTTTGTAGCAGTACTTCGACTAATAAGGGAAATTAATGTATATTTTTTCCAGACTTTTATCTAACATATTAACCTGCAAGATTTTTACTGATTTTTTCCCTTTCATGGTAAAGATGTGCAAGATTATTGATGGATTTCCAGGGAGGGCTGCCAAGCTTAGTCGAGTCTTTTCTGCTGCAAGTTTGTATTATAATTATTCTCGTACGGAAAAATGCTTTGATATAGAAAGTGATAGTGATGCTCATGGTCTCCATGGTTGGAGTTGGCAGGTATAAAAGTCAGTGTTTCATATTTTATCTAACAGATTTAAGAATTTCTTACTCTTAAGATATATATTCCGTGTTAACTACTCTTACTTTGAGTACTATATTATAATATATGTGCTTGATCTTATTAGATGCACTAGAGTAATCCTTTGTGGCAAAGGACCCTAAAATCCACAATAGAGATTGAAAATGAACATATTAATATTGTTCAGGAATCCTCGATAGGGAGAATGCAGTGTACTTGAAACATAAATATGATCAACTACACAATTTGAAATTAGTCTTTCTTTTAAATTACCAGAACATAATAATAAGCAGAAGAGAGAAATAACAAATGTTGATAGTTTTAGGCACCATTGGCCTGATTGGTAGGAGAGAAACCCTGCCATCTGAGGACCTTTTCATAAGATGTATACATGCGTGCGGATAATAAAAATGCAACCAAATGCATGAGACCTTATTCACCTCTGCAGTCAAGAAATAAGAAAAGAAATTTATAATCTATAATTTATCATTAACAGACATTATCTAAGTAATACTCATGATTTAAAAACATCTTACAGTCATGCACAGAGATGGTTATGCCAATCACTTGCTCGAAAGAGAGCATGTTTCCTCCAGATACATTTGATTACAAAGAGTTCAATGAGCAATGTGTGAAGCAATATGGTGTTATACCAAGGCCCCATTGGATTACCACAGAATATGGTGGAAATGTGAGTTACTTTTCACTTGAATCTGCTAAAGTGTGATTTTTTTTCTTCCTGTCTCATTACAATTGTATTTTATGTATCCGACACATTTTTGTGCTTATGTTGTAATAGATAGATGCTTGGCTCAATTTTTGCTTGAAATTTTAACAGACAATTGAACAAGTGCTCAAGAGATTTGGAAGCAATATCATATTTTCCAATAGAATGCAAGATCCTTGAAGCAGAGGGAGGTAAGACAAGATTCCTTCCCATGCTGAACCCTTTATGGCATCTCCAAGACAATCAGGAAGATAGAAAATAAACACTAAATTTCGATATTGATTGGAGTAACTCTATTAAAAATCTCGTAGGCCATTTAGTACTGTAAAATAGAATTTCTTAATATTATTCGTTGTTGCATAAATCTTGCTTTTATAATTCTAAAGCTTACATTAATCCTTAATTTTCAATGTGCTAAAGAACACATCTTCGAGTATTGTTGCACTCGTTACAGAAAAAGGTGAGTTCTACATACTTATATGATTGTCCTCTTTTTAATGAAATTTTTTTTGATAATGTAATTTATGTTGTGATGTCTTTCTATTATGTACGAGTTGTATTTATAGGTGCTCATCTAATCCACAATACAATTGAGAAGCTTTTAGTTAGTAGATAAACACGAAGAACACCAAAATTGGGCAAAATAAAGCTTAATTGCTTAAAAGAAACGAAGTAGATTACAATGAATCACTCCAAAACCCTAGGCTTCTCTCAGAACTCTCTCTAGATCTAACATAAAAAAGCATACCCTAGAAAATAACCTAAGTCCCCTTTATATACTAGGAAACTTAAAGTACTAAAAGAACGCATCTCGAGGCAAAATACCTCTCAAAAAAACAATCACCGCCTAAAGGAAAAAGGCTGAATCGCATCTCTGTTTGAACAGAATAAGTTTCTGTTCAAATAAAATAAATGTATTTGAATAGAATAAAAATCTATTCGAATAAAACACCTCGGGCAGAAATACCATAAATCAATTCAAATATAAATAAATCTATTCGAATAGAATACCTCAGAAAAGTATAGAAACTTGAAAACTTGATGTCTTCTTCAGATCCTCCTGGATCATCATAATTTAGATTTACGGTTTGCCTCAAAAGAAGATCCAGACTCGCTTGTAGACCAAAGGAGACTAGAAGTGGAGATCATATAGAGATGGATAAATGAGTACCATTCATATTTAAGACAATGATAAAATGCT
Organism: Kingdonia uniflora; assembly: GCA_014058105.1. NCBI lineage: Eukaryota > Viridiplantae > Streptophyta > Magnoliopsida > Ranunculales > Circaeasteraceae > Kingdonia > Kingdonia uniflora. The sequence goes on from JACGCM010000622.1 coordinate 4,590,494, forward strand.
ATTGAACTTGGTAATTCTTAAGTAAATCCATGGCATAAAGATCTAAGGATTAACATATAGTAAGATCGTTGTAAACAATACCCTCTTCCACGGAGAAAGAAGATCGATCATTGCTAATTGATGTCTGTTTGACTTAGCGATTTTATTTAACTTTGAAATTCGAAATGGAGATACAAATGTGGTAACAAACGGTCTAGCAACAAACTACATCTGTTGTTTGTAGACCGTTATGCTCAATTACTAATTAGACATTAATGGTGCATAGAATCAGTAATTGAAAATATGATTTATACCTTATGGGAGAGATGGAAATTATAATGGCAGTGCAACATGGTTTTCTAGCAAAGAAATTTAAGATAAAAAGAAATTATATTATAGACCTATACTCAGACTTACAACATGTCTTTGCCTTAACCCCAAATCAGTTTGTCTCTAAACCAAATTATATACTAAGACATGACTGAACATTTAAGCAAATAATACACATATGGGGTTTGCAAGACATGAAGAGGGTTAAAAGTTTGTGTACTAAAATTGGTTGTCAAATAACCTCTAAACTTGGTGGAGGGAATTAGAATGTTGTAATGTAATATACAATATCTAAAGTTAGAAGGACTAAAAGCCTCATAACCTTAGAGTTGCAAACAACTTAGCAGTTGTACAATCATGAAGTGAAAATAAAAGCTTACCAAATCATGTTACAAATGAAAAATTACAACTACAACTTGTGTTGCATAGACACGACATGTACATCAATAATAGAAATATGGTCTTATAAAAGGTAATGGTTAGCATTACCTGAATTATAGCTATTGCCATCATCAAGCTCTCAACTACTGTAACATTGGCATACATGCACAATTCAAATAAAAAATAATTGACAAATCCTAGATGAAGGTGAACCATGGAGTAACATATGGTTCCCGAAATAAATGCTTTATCATTATTAAGGAAGACAACGTTAAAACTGTATTGCTGATAACAAATGCAGTCACGCAAGCGAATCCAGATGGATTCGAACCATCATCCTCTCAAAGTATGAGAAGCTCTTACCAATTTGAGCTTATGGATTCATAGGGAAGAGATCGAAGAGGTATCATGATCACTAATCAGACAAAATGGAATGTAAAACATTTACTTCCTCCTTTTGTTACAAGTTCTACCAATCCTTTCAACTTGTATGGAAAACCATTCCGTTTTAACATTTATCCAGTACAGAGGTTACATTGAATATTACTTTAGAATAGTAAAAGTATTATAACATATATATATCATTATCAGAAACTGTACATTGGCAAAAGGACTCAGATGGAGGGGTGCTCAAAATCTTAATTAGACCACTATCTTGCTTCCACGGATACCGTATAGCCGGTGGACCGCTGGGTGAATTGGTTGACCCCTTGTACACGGGTGGCAGCTTTTACCCACTTGGTCTAGCTAATGATCCTGAAGTTTTTGCTGAGTTGAAGGTAGAGGAGATCAATAATGGGAGATTGGTTATGCTCTCTATGTTTGGGTACTCTGTTCAAGCAATTGTTACTGGAAAGGGTCCACTAGAGAATCTCTCAGACCACTTTGTCGACCCTGTTAACAATAATGCTTGGTCTTTCACCACCAACTTTGTTCCAGGCAACTGAGTGCATACCAGCTTACGAAAATATCAGACCCTCTTTTCATATTCTTTTTGTGACGATGGATTTTAAAGTTGATGTAAATTAGTATGATAATGTAAATTTTAATCTCATATTTTTTTTTTACAATTCAATCCATGATTGAAAAAACTTCATATTTTCTTTTTCCACTTTGAAATTGTGCTTCCCCAACTCTGAATGATTAATTTTTAAGTATTTAATCGTATTACTTTGGGATAAAAAAAATTAATAGTAGATTATTCTCGTCACTAATTAACCCATGTCAAAGAGTATAAATGAACATGTGGGTTGAAACGCATGTACTGAAGAGAAAGATTAAAACCCGTGTACTGAACTAGTGGTTTTAAGGGAGCTTTTATATATATATATATATGATTCATAGAGATGTTTTGATACAAAAAAAGTCCTACTTCAGAAACTAAGAAAGGTGAATCAATGTACTATGAAGTAAAAATGCATTTTCCATTTTATGATTCCAAGAAATTTTCGTCTGGATTGTTTCTGCAGTTTTTGGATCCGAGTTTTCTCTCTCTATTTTCTATTAATTTTCAAACCATATCTTCTCTAGCTAGAATATTTCAAGCCAAGTTTCTTTCTCTCTAGATCTTTCCCTGCCCAAATTTTCCCTCTAGAGTCTTAGACTATAACTATTTATTTTTTTCCTTATTGATTCTTAATAAATCTTCTCTCTATATGTGATTTTTTTTTGCAAAGAGCATAGTTTTACTGACTTGTTCAACCAACCCCACTCTCTGGTAGAAATGCATTGCTATCGTAGTAGTTTCATTGAGATTACTTTATTATTTGTTTGAGAGATAACAGGTCAATACAACATGCGAAGAAAAAAAAATGACAGTTTAACTATTTGTAGAAAAATTAGGTGCAAATTATAAGTGAAGTTCGATAAAAATATCATATTATAAATTGTTTGCTAATAAGTACTACATCAAGTGCATATAACTATTCATAGTTATTGTGTCTCAGGTGAAAAACTAGTCCCCTGAGACTAACCAATGTCGATTGTTTTAATTATAAATCGAAAGATCATAAATTTTCTGAATTAATGGTCAAGACTTAACCTAGTTCAACTCGATACGATTATCTAATGTTAAGCAAGCAATGGAAATTAAAGACAAAACAAAGATTTTTAACCCTGTGGAAAACCTTTCTTAGGAGAAAAACCCACAGGTCGCTATCGAATCACTCGATAACTAAACAATCTACTATTGAAAAAGAATTACAAGAATTTAATCACTTACAGACTCGATAAACACTTCCCATGGTTATTTCTCTTCCAATGAATCTTCTTGCAATCAATTTCACGTTCTCGCAATACCTCGCTCCAATCTCACGTCGAAGCTCCTATTCTTAAATCTCTCAAGTTCTTCAATTTAGTTCTTCAATGCATGACTAAGATTTCTTGATCAATTGATTGATTCAAGATTGAGTGATTTGATTATCTCCTAAATCTCACAAAAAAAAATCTCTCTTCACTCTTAAAAATCAAGCCTCCAAAAATTAGGCTTTCAAGAAGTAAGTGTTTGAAAAAGGCAAGTATGTCTTAAGAAGAAAACAGAAAACGCGGGCTATGTTCGAATAGAAATTAATCTATCCGAACAGGAATCTATCTGATGAAAGTTATTCGAACAACAGTTACTCTATTCGAACAGAGAAGTAACTGTTGAAAGTTATTCGAACAATAATCAATCTATTCGAATATAAATGCAATTGCTGAAAGTTATTCGAACAGAAGTAATTCTATTCAAATACAATTTTATCTGTTGCAATATCTTCAAACAACATTAAAGGTTATTCGAATAGAACTTCTATTTTCTTTAGAGAGACATTCTTATTACTCTTTCAAAACTCGATGGACTGACTCACTCTCAGAATATCCATACTCAAGAGCCTAACCTCTGAAATCCCTGCACAGTAAACAAGCTATATCACGTAATCGTTCAAATTCCAAATAAGGAGTTCAGAGAACAAAAAAAAACTTATCTGACTTACTTGTCAGAAACACCTCTCCCCCTTTTTGACACAGAAGAACAAAAGGTAAACAAGCAAAAGGAGAGAGAAAAAATAGCACCATATAAGACATGGCACAGCATATAACAGTTATGAACAAGTAAATAGCCTGGAATAATAAAATCATATAGCAAAAGTCTTATAGAAGATCCATGCAAAAATAAGTTGTTAATACAAAGCTAAGTTAAATAGAGCATCTACATCGAATAGACATGCAATAAAGAAAGCATATGCAAAAATAGTCACAAAAAAGACAAAAAACATAGAGCTAACACGCTAAAGTGCAAAAGTGAAGGTCTTAGGTCACACATGACCTAAGACCCCTCATCTGTATTTGCGGTAGGCAGACCACCCGACAAGCCTCATACTATACTGCTCAAATCATCCACAGAAGTCTGAAGTCGACCGATGTCCACCCTGACTAGCTGAAACTGAGTCTGTATCTGAGTGTTCATGCTAGCAAAATGAGTCACCATAAATGTATACATAGAGGCAAAGTCATGTAGAACCAATCCAGTAGGAGCAGATGGAGAAGTAGTAGGTACAGAGGTAGTAGCAGTCCAGGAAGTAGAAGGTCTTGCAGCTCGTCTAGCAGATGCAGTCTCAGCCCTCGAGTCCTCTGCATCCCCGTCGGTCTCAGACTCCGTCTCTGCAATCATGTATTTTCTACTCTCCTCCCAATACTGAGCGTTAATAGCCTCGTTCTTCTCATCAACCTCTTCATCCAGACGAATAACATACCCATTATCAGTCAGAAGTTGAGAGATGAATCGGCTGTAAGGTAAAGTCCGTATCTGATGATCCAGGTTTGCCGTGGTAAACATCTCATGCATGATAATGAAGACTAAGTCAACATTGAGCCCCATAGTATAAAGATATACGAGATAAAACATATTGCCCACCAGAAAATTCTTATTCCTCTTTTGGGGAATGATGTTTCTATGAGCCATCATATGGAAAAGGCAGACTGTTGGATCCAGGTTCTTACGCCGAAGATATGGACCACTCTTCTTTCCAACACACAAAAGCTCCTCCTCCATCTTTTCCTTGGGACTAAACTCAGTAAGAACCGGAGGCCACACCAAATAATGCACATCGGGATTGTCAGAATCCCCGAGACCAAAAGCTTTCCGAATATCATCGAAATCTATATCGAAAACAGACCTATCGATGGACACGCTAAACGTCTTATTAATACCCGTGCATTGCACAACCCGTAAGGAAGCATAAAAGAGTCACACCAGCCGAGGGTAGCAGGGAAGCTGAGGTTCCATAATCCCAGTCTAACCACGTGCTTCAAAAAAATGAAAAACCGAGGAGACATCCTGATAGTTCACACTCAACTCCTTTCTATCTAGAGTCACCTCTCTCTGATATCCTCTAAACTTAAACCCTGATTTCGGGGTGGACCAATAAGGAGGATCATTTCCTGTATTAGACTCCCCAGCTCCACTAGCTCCTCCTCTTCGAGGGTTAGTGTGTGGTGGACCCGTCCTAGTACCCCGAGTCATCCGTCCCCGCTTTGTCATTTCGCTCGAGTTGGGGGCAAAAAATCCCTCCTAAGAGTGTTTCATCCTTACCATAGCAGACAGAACAAACTAAAGATAATCCACTGGAACAAGAACACGTACAAACCCCAACAATCTCCTTACACTATCTGCAAGAAAAACACCAATTTCCCCAAACTCAACCCACACGGTTAAGCAGGGGACCCCAATAGACACGCACATAGACAATTATTTACTACCGGAATCCAACAATCACCAACCAATCAAATACCTCTTAGCAGAGCACAATCTAATTCAAAAGTCCAACTCCAATGAACAGGGAGATTGTGAAATTCCAACTCCAAATCCAAGGATTTTACAATTCGAAACAACAAACCAAATCCAAAGCACAAAATTGACAAAATTGATCACCAAACTCGAATGCGAGAGTATAGAGTGATGTAAACACAACAAAATATCAACCTTGGATTAAAAACAATGCAATCCCAAGGTGATGTTTACGAGGACAATCGCTCGATGTGAGAAACCCCAAACTCGCGAGAATGAATGCTAGGTAATACAAACGATGGAATTCGAGCAAACAATCACAAGAAGGGAAGGATTCGAGAGAGAAAGAGAAAGAGAGAGACAGTGTTAAGTTTACTCGAATAGAAGTGGGAGAGAGAGAATAAAAGAAAAGAGTTAGTTTTTGTAATAAAAAAAATTGGCTAAATGTATTCGAACAACAAATGTTATATTCGAATAAACAAGTATCTACTGAAAAATGTTTGAACAACAAAAGTTGTATCCGAATAAACAAGTACCTGCTGGAAAATATTCGAACAACCAAAGTTGTATTCGAATAATCTAGAATCTGCTGGAAAATATTTGAACAACAAAAGTTATATTTAAATAATCAAAAATCTCCTGGAAAATATTTGAACAACAAAAGTTGTATTCGAATAAACATTTGCACTGATAAAACGAAACGAAACGCAACAAAACAGAGAAAAAAAATTAAAGAAATAAACATTAAGTAAGCAATATTCCCCCTGTCTACGCTAGATCAGAGACTAATCACAGTCTATATGAATGTCAGATAGGAAATCATTCAATAGAAAATCCAAATATAATAAGTAATTACTCAGAGTGTGTGTATGCGCAGTCAACGTAAAATAGTACTGTGCATTCAATAGATCCAACATTTAGAAATAAAATACTAAAAGGAAAGCTGTTTCAACTTAGGCTTCTCATCGGTTGTCACTCGAAAGCACTAAAAATTGAGTAGCTAACACTCTCTGTGAAATATGAATATGAATAATATGCAAAGAAAGACTCATATTTCATCAAATAAGCAGCGCACTATGAGCTGGAAGATCTCATGGACAGGAAATCAATTGTCAATAATGGTGTCAAGTTAATTAATATAGACTACATATTTCTCATCTCCACTAAACTAATTGTGCTAAACTCAAGATCAAACATGTCTTGTAAAGGTTATAATGAAGGCACAGGTAGGCATATGACGGAGTAGATGTTTTATTGGCATTCTGAGACTACAGTTACACTAACTCTCATTCTCACCTAAAACCAAATTCAACTTTTGTCATTCTTTTTCTTATTGAGTATACATATATCAAAACACTTCTTCCTCTATTTCTTGCCCCCCCCCCCCCCACACACACACACTTTTTTTTTTTACTTTCAAAGATATGGGGGAATACAATCTAATATTTCTTTTAGCTTTTCTAACCCCCCTTTTATATTTTTTCCTTAAAAAGTTTCAGAACAAACGGGTACATGAATAAATGATTTTTGGCAAAAAAATGAAAGGCTTATTTTCAGGCACAAAGGGCTATAAGTGGAGAAAAAAAAAGGTTATGAATAACGAAGGCCAAAAAATGTGTAGCAACAAAAAGCCTATTATCATATCTTCGCTCTCACATAGTATTTTTTTCGTCTCGACTCAAGTATGGGGAATGCTATATTAGACTGACTTGAACTTGAAGTTACCATTTGACAATTGAGTAAGGAAACGAAATGAGATCACAAACAACAAGATCAAAGAGAGAAGTAAAAGTCAGAACACTCGAAGCTTAGAAATCAGTCAGATCCTCACATAGTATTAGGTACAAAGTCTTTACATGTATCCTAAAGTATAATATCAATGAGTGCCGATCTATCTAAGCATGCGATAGTTAACTGTCGTGAGAAAAATCAAATCCAAGTAAACACTAGATTGAACTGACCTAACATTAAATTGGAGAGCGTATCTGACCAAGCATATATCACAGTAAGAATCTAACAAAATAGCGGAAAAAGGAAGTAAAAGACATACCTAATCAATAGAGCAGACACCAATTGACCGTTTCAGAAGCTCAAACCTCATAGCATCTAACTGCTTGGCAAAAAAATCTGCTAACTGACTCTCTGTAGGAATATACTTAACACTGACTATCTTGCGCTCAACAAGATCACGGATGAAGTGGAATCTAAGGTCAATGTGCTTGGTTCTGGAATGTTGTTTAGGATTTTTGGAGATATTTATCACACTCGTATTATCACAAAAAACTGACATCGTCCCCTGGACTATTTCATAGTCATGCACCATCTGTTTCATCCAAATCAATTAAGTGCTACAACTACCCGCAACAATATACTCCGCTTCTACTGTGGATTGAGAAATACAATTCTGCTTCTTACTCTGCCAAGCCACAAGATTATTTCTAATATAATAGCATCCACCGGAAGTACTCTTCCTATCATCTGCATTACCTTCCCAATCTGTATCAGAATACCCAATAACCTCGGAGGTTGTGTCATGGGAATACCACAAGCCAAAATCAAAAGTCCCAGCTACATAACGAATAATACGCTTAATAGCCTGTAAATGGGACTCTTTCGAACTACCTTGATAACGAGCACAAATACATACACTAAACATAATATCAGGACGAGTAGCAGTAAGATAAAGTAAACTAGCTATCATACTTCTATACGTCTTTTGATCAACATCCATACCTGTTGAGTCCTTACTTAACTTTGTAGTGGTACTCATGGGTGTCCTGGCATGTTTTGTAGAAGAGAGGCCAAACTTCTTCACAAGATCCCTGGCATACGTGGATTGAGAAACAAACATTCCTTTCTCCACTTAACGTATTTGGAGTTCTAAGAAATAAGCTAGTTCCCCAACCATGCTCATCTCAAATTTACTTTTCATTAAAGCTGCAAAAGAAGTGGTTAGTGAACTCGAAGTAGAGCCAAACACAATATTATCTACATATACCTGTACAATAAGCATCGCGCCTCCCTTCCGTTGGATAAATAATATTTTATCAGCTCCCCCTCGAACAAATCCCTTAGCTAAGAGAAAATTGGAGAGCCGTTCATACCATGCCCGAGGAGCCTGCTTCAAACCATAAAAAGCCTTCTTCAAATAGAATACGTGATCTGGATGATAAGGATCCTTAAACCCTTTTGGTTGGGCCACCTACACCTCTTCCTCTAAGAGCCCATTCAGAAAAGTACTCTTCACATCTATCAGATGTAACTTGAACTTTTGATGGCAAGCAAGAGTAAGCAGTAGGCGAATAGACTCAAGTCTTGCAGTAGGAATAAATGCTTTAGCAACATCAACCCTTTTTACTTGATTGTACCCTTGAGCGACCAATCTAGCTTTGTTTTGAATTACATTCCCCAGTTCGTCATATTTATTCTTATAAACCCATTCAGTTCCAATGATATTCGTACTTGAAGGACGTGGAACCAAATCCCAAACATCTTGACGTCGGAACTAGCGAAGCTCATCTTGCATTACATGTAGCCAATATTTGTCGGACAGAGCTTCCTTTACCAATGTTGGTTCGATCACAGAAACATAACAAACAAAGTTCACCATCTCATGGTATTGTCTTCGAGTCTGAACTCGAGAAGTAGGATCACCGATGATATCGTCATTTGAGTGATCCTTACGAACTTATTGCCATCCAGGTTGCAGTACAGTTGGGGTGGGAGGGGGTGGTAGAGCTGGAAATGATGAAGTAGGCAAGGGAGAACAAACCTTTGATGTAGAACTCGATGTAAGAATGTCACTAGAAGATGTTTCTAGATTTTCCGTTGTACTATCATCTTCTCTCCACTCTGCAGAATCAATGGTGCAAGTATCATCAACAACCACATTACAAGACTCCATCATCACATTGGTCCTCAAATTATAGACTCTAAAAGCTCTACTATCTGTTTATCACTCCAAGAGTCAAATTTCCCAATGTTCTCCCGATCTCTGAAGATGAAACATTTACTCCCAAAAGCCCAGAAGTAGTTGGCATTCGGTTTCTTTCTAAACCACAGTTCATAGGGAATGTTTAAAGTAAGTGGACGTAGATACACTCTATTAATAGTATAGCACGCAGTATGAATGGCCTCCCCCCAAAAGTGTGCCGGAAGATTCTTGCTAGGAAGTAAGACTTGTCCCATTTCTTGAAGAACTCTATTCTTCCTTTTTGCAATTCCATTTTGTTGTGGAGTGATTGGAGCAGAGAATTCATGCCTAATCCCATTAGAAGTACAATATACAACCACCCCAGTATCCTTAAACTCTCCACCACGATCACTTCAAATTTTATCAATAGAGCAATCTTTCTCATTTTGGATCTGAAGCGATATATTGTGGAATTCTTCAAAAGTATTAGCCTTCTCTCTCAAAAGTGCTATCCATGTATAACGAGAAAAATTATCTACCATCACCAAAATATACTTCTTACCTCCCAATGATGCCATTCTCATAGGACCTATCAAGTCCATGTGTATTAGCTCAAGAGTCCGAGTTGTAGTAATATTGTTGGACTTCGTGTGAGAGCTCTTTATTTGCTTCCCAATTTGACAAGGGCCGCACACTACGTTGCTCAATCTTCCCAACTTTGGTACTCCCCAAATCAGCTCTTTACTTGTAATCTTGGACAAATCATTGAAGTTTATATGTCCCAATTTTTGATGCCATAAGTCCACATCACTCAGTTTTGCTTTGTTACACATTATAGCTTCTTGTTGAATAGCATAATAGTTATCAGCGGTTCTAGCAACACACATCACCCGTTGTCCTTGAGAGTTTAGAACATCACATCCACTTCTGGAAAAAGTAACAGTGTGATCTGTATCACATAGTTGACTCACACTAAGAAGATTTACCTTCAGCCCCTTAACCAGGAGAACATTATCAATTGCTTGAGTACCAAGTCCTTCGGCCTTTCCCTTTCCTACCACAGAAGATATACTCCCATCACCAAAAGTAATATCACCTCCCCGAATATCTTTTATGTGACTCATCTTGGACTCATCACCAGTCATATGACGAGAATACCCGATATTCATATACCATTGAACTGACTTAAAAGCATTTAGAGCAGTTAGTGCAATATTGCACCTTAGTTGAGGTGCCAAATCCAACTTTCGTACGCAGATGCTTCGAAGAGTTCCTTGACCTATAGTTTTCTGTGCAAAAGATCTAGACACATTCTCACTTTTCTCATTACTAGAAATTATATTATAATTATATTTATATCCACTAAAAGAGAAAGCATGTGATTGATAAGGTCCAACAAATCTATAGAAGAAAACAATATGTCCCCTTCGACCACATAGATTACAATAATACATTTTAGAGTAAGAGGCCCATTTAGAGTAATCATGAGTAGTGGATATGACGTTATGTTTGAGCATAAAAGTAGACGCAGTTGCTTTCACAAACTTTGTGATTTGAGGAGTCTTGGCCTTGGAAAGAGATTCCTCATATCCTAGACCCTTTTTGTCACTATCCGTCTTTCCCATATATAACATTTTATCAATGTTCATGGCCCCATGACAAAACTTCTGAAGTTTCTACTGAGATAGAACTACATCAAGTTTGGCCGAACGAAGTTCATCCAAAGTTGATTTCATTTTCTCTTTTGCATCATTAACTTCTTTTTCTAAAAATACAACTTTATCATGAAGACCTTGTTTCTCATTCTTAAGAGCCTCTATCTCGTGACTAGTACTCTCAATTTTTTCTTGAAGTTCGCTCGTAAGTGTATTAACTTGGTCTTTCAAGACTTTGTTAAGTTTACCGAGTTTTATACACTTGGCGAGAGTCTGAGAATACAAGTCCTCAAGATGCGGGTCCTCAAACTTCTCAGACTCATTTTGTTCTTGATTACACTGATTTTCATCAGGATTTTCAAGTTTAAAAACGTCAAAGTTATTATTGCCACAATTAAAAAATGCAGGATATGCACAATAATTTTCAGTATCAACTAATTAGGGATGACTCTCATTGTTATCATGTTCATCATCGCTGTCATCCCAAGTAACTCTGATATTCATAGCTTTATGATTCATTCCAGTTTTTATCATAGGACAGCTAGGGGCATCAAGACCAAGCTTGTGACATTTATAACATTCAACTTGACTAAGGTCAGTATCAATGTTGGTCTGTCGGTTATAAGTTTTGACCGGATCATGAGGACATTAATTATAGTTCATTGATTGCCCTTATTTTTGCTCTTGCTTTTGAAACTAACGTTTCTTCAAGATTTTTTGAAATTGTTAACTAATAAGAGCAATTGATGAATCTATATCCGAACCTTCATCATCATCTGAAATATACGAGTGATCAACCTCTTTGGAACTCTTGGAAGAAGAGGAGTAAGATAAAGACTTGAAAGCAACACTCTTATTCTTCTCAAGGTTTTCCATTCTCATCTCAAGTTCAAACGTTCGTAATTTTCCAGCTAATGTATCGGGTTTTATTTTTTAAAGATCTTGAGCTTCCTCGATAGCATCACGTCTAGATCTAAAGCTCTTAGGATGAGACCTTAGGACTTTGCAAATAATTTGAACATCAGAATAAGGAGCTCCTAATGCGGTACTACTGTTTACAATATCACTTAGTCTCGCATAGAACTCATCAAAATGTTCGCTTTCACTCATTCTGATATTCTTAAATTGCGAAGCAAGCCTTTGAAGCTTACTTTCTTTTACTATATCATCGTCTTCATGAGTTTGAACTAGGATGTCCCAAGCTTCTTTAGAAGTGGTACATGTAGAGATATGTTGAAACTCACTTTGACTCATAGCCGTAAAGATTGCATTGAGGCCTTTAGAATTATACCCAACAGTATCCTTTTCTTCTTTTGACCATTAATTCCTAGGTTTAGGGACCTTAATAGCACTCCCTGGTTGACCTTGCATCATAGTAAGGGGTGTCCATCCATCCTCAACAGCAATCCATACATCTTCTCCGGTCGATTGTAAGTATGTAATCATTCAGACTTTCCAGTATGGGTATTCTTTGCCATCAAAGGCTGGAGGGTAATTTATAGGACCTCCAAACTTCTCGAAACTCATTATTCTCAAGCAAACTATCCGGGATCCATGCTTAGGTTATTAAACCTCAAAACGTGACTACTCTGACACTAATTGAAAAAACTAGTCGCATAAGACTAACCAATGTCGATTGTTTTAAGTCTAAATCGAAGGATCCTAAATTCTCTGAATTAATGGTCAAGACTTAACCTAGTTCAAGTCGATATGATTATCTAATGTTAAGCAAGCAATGGAAATTAAAAATAAAGCAAAGATTTTTAACCCTGTGGGAAACCTTTCTCAGGAGAAAAACCCACAGGTCGCTATCGAACCAATCGATAGCTAAACAATCCACTATTAAAAAAAATTACAAGAATTTAATCACTTATAGACTCGATAAGCACTTCCCATGGTTATCTTTCTTCCAATGAATCTTCTTGCAATCAATTCCGCATTCTCGCAACACCTCGCTCCAATCTCACGTCGAAGCTCCTATTCTTAAATTGCTCAAGTTCTTCAATATAGTTCTTCAATGCATGACTAAGATTTCTTGATCAATTGATTGATTCAACATTGAGTGATTTGATTTTTTCTTGAATCTCTCAAAGATAGATCTTTCTTCACTCTAAAAAATCAAGTTTCCAAAAATTAGGTTTTCAAGAAGTAAGTGTTTGAAAAAGGCAAGTATGTCTTAAGAAGAAAACATAAAACACAGGCTCCATTCGAATAGAAATTAATCTATCCGAATAGGAATCTATCTGATGAAAGTTATTCGAACAACAATTACTCTATTCGAACAGAGAAATAATTGTTGAAAGTTATTCGAACAATAATCAATCTATTCGAATATAAATGCAATTGCTTTCGAATATATTACAACATTAAAGGTTATTCGAATAGAACTTCTGTTTTCTTTAAAGAGACATTATTATTAGAATAAAAAGTTAGAAATCCACTTACTTGTTCAGAGTCAGTCAGTCCCGCTGTAGTCGCTCTACGTGCATTCATTAACGCTGGATAACCACGAGATAATGCTGACGCCTACTCTAGACACTAAATGAAACAAACTCCAGAATTGGATGTTTTATCAAGTAGTGCAGTTAACCTGTAAAAGAGTCAAATGGGTGGGAGATAAGAATTAAATAAGAGTACTTGAAGCCAAAGTGCACCAAGACGGCCAAGTCCCGCATGCAGAAATATAGTTTGATTACGTTTAACTAAACTAATTATTTTGATAAACATATTCCATAGTAAACAACCTAAAGTGTTCCCTGCCGAGCTGAATTTAGAATAAAACGCAATCAACTCTATATGAATGTCTAAGCTACTTCATACTCAAGTAATGAAGAAAATAATAAAAACATTAAGCTGGAGCAGTTGGAGAGGTCGGGAGTACATGAAGACGGAGGTCGTGGACTAGAGTGACACCCAATGTACGAAAATGCTCTTTTTATAATTTTTAAGATATATTCTCCAAGGGAGGCTCGTGTTCAGTTTCATAAACACTTATATGTTTGAAGCCACCTGGGACATTTGGTTCGGCCTCAATCCTCTTGCCTCAAAAAGAAGAAAAAAATTAAGAAAGAAAAGAATGAGAAAACAGTAAGAATACTACCTAAGGGGCATCACTTACCATAGGAAAAGCAGAAAGTTGAGAAGCTTAAAATGCTATATCAGATGTCCTGCATGAAACATGGTAGAAAAAATAAGGTCCCATCTTTAAGTAGAGTATTATAGAGGGGTTAAATGTCAAATCTCTTTGCAATAATAAATAACTGATTTTAAAAGGACTAGAATATATTTGAAGACGTAAGGTCCCAAATAAGATGGGTTGGTAAGAGGGCTTTTATTTTATAACCCACACTTCAATTTCAAGATGTTGTTGTCACCTTCAACGGAGAGATGAGCAACTATAAAAGAAGGGTAGAAATACCATAGGGAAAAATTAAACCAGGCCTTCTGACTATATCCCCTCCCTTCACTATCATCTACCTGAAAATTACAAATATTGATTACTTCAGTTATATCTTCATGTCCTCATATCTGTAATAAAAGATGATATTGTGTATATCTCGCTCATAGTACTTCTAGTAGTACCTGCACTTTGTGACCAAACAATGAAAAAATCCAGTCATCTGCAGCTTTGCAAAGTCTGCTCCTGTACAATATATTGAACCCCCACCGAAAGCCATGAAGTTCAATTAGAGCTAAGAGATAAATATATTACAAAATATAATACTTACATATTAGAGTAAGCATGGCAGAGGAATCAGTAGGTGATGAAAGGGCCGGGATGACCCAAGTGAAAATATGTCCTCGAGATTCATCATTAATCAGCTCAGAGAAATTTGTGCAGATTACTAGCGCATCAATAAGAGGGCATCACAAGTACGCTCCAGTAGGCTCAATGCATTGGCAACAATATGATGTCCAGTCAGGCATGCAAGAGAAAGTTGTTCCTTTTGCGAAGCTTGTTCTATTTACTTATCTGGTAGTACAATAGGTCTCCACTGCAACAAAAAAAAAACAAAAGACAGAAAAAAGATTCACAATCAGTCCAGCTTAGATACAAGCATTTAGTAATTCGTATCTAGTTTTCTTAAGAGAAGAATTTGGTAGTTATTAGAAGCTCTCCCACATCACAGCTTCTTACATTTCCCTTCAGCATTCTAGTAAGGTAGACTCATGAAAAACTTATTTTTTATGCTTAAGATGATTTTAAAGAAGCCATGTTATGACTTGGGTTCTAGAAGGTTTCTCATGCAAGAGTTTCTACTCTTAAATACACTAAGGAGAGTAATCAAATCTGACCGAAAAATGTACTCATGATCTGGATTAAAAATAGGGTGCCCCGAAAACTAGACCTGACGACAGGTCTATACAACTGGGAAATGGTTTTCCTTGTTAGCATTATCTAGATGACTGCATTAGCATTTTTTGAGTACTTTATCAATCCTTACTTCATACCTATCCACAGTTCTTTTATGATTTGCTATTACAATATGACATGGCTTATGAGGTTTCACTATTTTATAGTGATTGCTATTTGCAATCACATGCAAGATCTGGAGAGAAAGAACTAATGGGCTTTATCGGCAATTTTAACATAGGATTTTTTTTATTATTATCGACATCGAAGGACCTATTTTTTTTTTATCGGGGCAAAGCTTCAGGATTTACAGAGTCCTCTTATTTTTAAGACCTTGTAGGAAACTTGGAGGCTTTCATTAGACATATATACTACACCACTCTTGATGTAGCTTACATACATTTATGGCGTGTCATATAAATATAAACTACCCGCTTATTCCCATATGATTTTCAAATTATAACTTTGTTGACCCTATTTGTCATCAACAACAGTTACCTGATTGCCAAGGCTGGCTAGAAGAGTCTAAGCCTTAAGGCAATTTTGAATCATTAACCATCAACTTTTCAAACCAACCCCTTAGATTGGTTTCCTTCGAATTCTAGGGTTCAAGAGAGGGCGATGTAGCAGAATTCACTCCATCAATCAATGGGATTGTTGCCTCTGATGATCCAATTTCAATCGATCAAACAAAACCAAAAATAAATAAAAATTAGAGTGTTTGTTGTTGGGGAGAGGAGGAGGAGACCCATTAGGGAGAGATGGGAGAGAGCGCTTCGATGAAGTAGAGCTTTGTCTTTGTCTTTTCTCCACCATGAACCAATCCAGATTTTAGAGAAAATCAGATAGGACATTGGGGATTTTGAAATTTTTTGTGATTGACAATAATTTTGCCTTATGATTTGGCGTTTTAGACGAAAAATCTGCAGTTGGTTGGCTAAAAATATAGGCTAAATCGGCAGATAATTTGGCAGTTTTGAAGTTTAGGAATTCTGAAATTTCTTGTGGGATTCGACGACGGTTGAGACTTTATTTTAAAGCATAGGAGAGACGAGCACTGAGGCACGCGCTAACTCGCATGCTAAACCGTTATGCTCAATTACTAATTAGACATTAATGGTGCATATAATCAGTATTTGAAAATATGATTTATACCCTATGAGAGAGATGAAAATTATAATTGCAGTGCAGCATGGATTTCCAGCAAAGCAATTTAAGATAAAAAAATAAAAAAATAATATTATAGACCTACACTCAGACTTGCAACATGTTTTTTTCTTAACTCCAAATCAATTTGACTTTGAACCAAATCATATACTAAGACATATGACTGAACATGTAAGAAAACAATACACATAGGGGGTTTGCAAGACAGGAATAGGGTTAAAAGCTTTGTATACTATAATTGGTTGTTAAACGACCTCTAAACTTGGTGGAGGGAATTAGAAGGTTGTAATGTAATATACAATATTTAGAGTTGGAAGGACTAAAAGCCTCATAACCTTAGAGTTGAAAACAACTTAGCAGTTGCACAATCATGAAGTGAAAATAAATGCTTTCCAAATCATGTTACAGATAAAAAATTACAACTACAACTTGTGTTGCATAGACACGACGTGTACATCAACAGTAGAAATATAGTCTTATAAAGAGGTGATATTTAGCATTACCTGAATTCCAGTTATTGCCATCATCAAGCTCTTAACTACTATAACACTAGCATACATGCACAATTCGAATAACAAATAATGGATAAATCCTGGATGGAGGTGAACCATGGAGTAACATACAGTTCCTAAAATAAATGTTTATCATTATCAAGGAATACAATGCTGAAACTGTATTGCTGATAACAATTACAGTCAAGCAAGCGAATTCAGATAGATTCGAACCATCATCCTCTCAAAGTTTAAGAAGCTCTTACCAATTTGAGCTTATGAATTCATAGTGAAGAGATCGAAGACAAAAATAACTTATAACAAAATACCTAACCATAAGACAGATTCTATCGCTTGAAAAATCTAGTGAATAAGATTTAGAGCTTACCTATAATGCCTAAATTATAAAAATTAGTAGTTTTTTTAACCACCAAGATTGATGGTTCAAGCTCAATATAGGTTGGGCAACTTCAACTTCAGAAAGAATATGCACTAAGAGTGCCTGCGCACATCATGAAAAATGAAAGTTAGTTTTAAAGGCATGACTTAGAACCTCTAACATTATTTATTTATTGGCATCCTCCAAAAAAGACCGGAACTCATTGTTATGTTCTTACGAGGAGATTGCCCTTTTTTGGAGGACACAAATCCACAAGCCCCATGTTGAACACCTTTCATCACCCTGCTTGTTTCCCTATCAATAGACATCACTGCAAAATCCATAAGAATGATATGAAATAAGTTCCATTGGAAGTAAAAAAGAGGAATAAAGGAGTACATACCACATGGAAGTTGTAAGTGAAAGAAGAGAATGTTGCATCTTAAGACCCAACGACATTAAAATGTCAGACTTCAACTCCAAAAAATTTGAGCAATATCAAAAGCTTCTACATGTTCAGTACCAAAACAAACAATACAAGATTGTGTCCATGTAGATCACATTGGGATATCCAACATACAAATAATAGTAGACATTCAACCAAATTTATGCTGTAAGTATCCAACAGTTTCAAATTCAGTACCCGAGATATAGAGTTGTGTAAATATTTGACCAAGCGGTTATGGCAACGCTGCTGCTCCCTAAGACCTTCACAACAGAGCAATGGGGTTTCAATTGAATCAGTGATTGATTGAGCAATGGGGTTCGATGATTGGGTCATTGCCAATATCTAGTTTTGTGGAGCAACGAGTATGAATTGAAATGTGTGTGTTGTTTGTTCTACTAGAAGAGACATGAAGGTCGAGCAAGTTAGGCTTGGTAAGAAAATGTTGAGGGAGAGTGGTGATTGGGTTAGTCGCTCTTCGGGTGGTGGTTGAAGATGCAAGAATGTTAAGTGTTGTTGTTGCTGCTACTAATGGTGGTGTTACTGTTGCATCCATTATTGTTGTTGTTATAGCCACAATCAAGTTGCATGTTTGTTAACACGTCAAGCTGCATCACACTTCTCAAATCAACCACATCATGACCAGGTGTTTGTTATAGTACCCCAAGAAAAATGAAAACACGTAATCACTAAACCAATGTTTGTCCAAAAACAAGTACAAAAGGATCAAAATAGGATTATACAATCAAACATGAGATTAAGCAAAAATAATAATTACCAAAATGATCCTCAAGTATGACTTCCAAATATAAATATGATGTGGACATATTTGTTAGTGCTGACTTCTCAATATGTTTACATTTTCCCACAGATATAATTGTGAGTGTATCGTATGGTGAACCCATCAAAACCAACCCAGAAGTTTGGATTAGGGATTCATTTACAATTTTCATTTCTTTTTTTGCTTAATACCAGCGATCTACTAACTTTGCAAACTAACAATTTACCGTTTATACTCAAGTGGAATGAATTGTAATAGTTTTAACCTTGACAATAGGGGTAAGCGAGTAACGAACAGGATATAATCTATCTGATTCAAGAATCATTTCGTACTATAGCCCGAGAGAGCCCCTGATTGGTCCACCCTTACCAGATATTTATGAATGTTTGTGTGCATGTATGTGTCAGGTGTATGAGTGAAAGAAATAAGATATTGATTCTTGACCTAATAGTTTTGGTTATTTTTAAGAAAATCTTTTCTAAGGTCAGACTTGACCCAAATAACCTGGGCGTTGGAACCTTCTCTACCATAAAACAATGTTGCCATCACAACACTTCCATTTATGTAATCACTTAGTAAGTTGCTAGAAATTGGTAAATTTGCAACAAGCTATAGCTAAACACGGGATAGGTACTAATCACTTTAATTTCCTGGATACTAAGAAAAGGATAATGTGCATATCACTATCTATTTAAAAGGACTCCAAACTTCAGCTCAAAAAACCACATTACCTAGCATAATTTGCAGATATTAAACTACCCAAAGTGCTCCAAAACAGAAAGAAGCTGGAGATCACAAAGGGCCACAGCCTGCATCATCATTAATTGGTTAATGACAGTGAAGCAAGTTAAAATTCAATTAGCAACATATAGTAGCTGACCTGTATTGGGTTGATCAAATGCACTCAATCTTTTAGTGTATCACCACTGGCCAAAGTTCATCTCTAAATATTTACGAGGCTTGCATTGCCCAAATTCTTCATTAACAAGCTCTATTAAGAAAGCAATATTTTTGAAATTACATGCCATGGTTGATTGTTAAAGTTAAAAATCTGTAAAAAAAAAGATCATATGTAAATTGTTACCAGGTCTCCACAGAGGAGATTTCAAAACATTATTTATATTGTTTGAGCCTATCTCTTTGCTGCAAGGGATTTTAACAATTTAATTATTTTCCAAACCAAAAAAAGTGAAAAACAAACCAATTAATAGAAATCAGATAAAGCACGGAGAGAGCACCATTTGTTGAAAAGAAACCGCAGACCATTTTTCAAAAAAAAATATATAGATAACTAATTAGAAAAACTTAAGAGTTATATAGTAATTGCATTTTTTTAGAGAGAGAAGAAGACCTTCAAGTCAAATAGCCACGTATAAACTTTGTCAAATATTAGCCAACTCCAGTAGGATTACGTCTTGGCTCTCAGATGTTTCCCTATTTCATGAAGCTACTGATACACTTATAGCTTGTCACTAGATACTTGTATGTAACAAATTAAGTTCTCAGTGGTGTGACAAAGCCAACACTATGGGCATGGTTCTAAAGACTGCACTAGTACAAAAATAGGGAACTGGGTTGATTCAAAAAGATAAAAACAACTTCTCCTTGGAATACAACTTGCCAGAAATCATTATACATATAAACAGAAAGTCACTAGGGTTTTTGGAGACAGGTACTAGGGCTTGCTCAATACTACGACAAAAAAATACGGCCCTGTATTATTGCCAAACATTTGGCAAAAACATCCAGAGTAACATTGGGTTAGCATCTGTGCTTATAAATGAATTGGAAAAAAAAGGGGTGGTAACATTGGAATCAAGATTGACAGCACTCAGGCATTTGATACTCTCAGCTGGGACTTCTGGGACTTCCTCTTGGAAGTGATAAGAAGACTTGGCTTCAGTGAGACATGGTGCAGCTGGATTCTTACTATTCTAAGTAGTGCCAATCTTTATAAATGAAGGATTTGTGGATACTTTCGAGCTACCAGGGGTCTCAGACAAAGTAATTCATCATCTCTACTACTCTTTGTTATTGCTTAAGACTTGTTGAGCAAAGGTTTGCATAAATTGAAGGAAATTAGAACAACTCAACCTATGGTCACAATAAAGATGGACGCCTGTCCTATACACCACTTATTTGCTGATGACATATTCATCTATGTGAATGGTCATCTCAAGGGTCCAAAAAAGCTTCTCATTTCTAAAAACCTATCAGATTGCATCCGGACAGTGGATCAACCAAGACAAGAGTAAATGTTATTTTGGATATGCTAATATGTTCAAAAGGATGACAATTTGTGATATATTTGGTATGAAGGAGGGGTTTCTTCCTCTAACCTATTCTGGTGTTCTACTTATGCAGGGAAGCGTCAAAGCTTGCTACTTAAGAGCTTTTGCAGATAAAGTTAGGAGAAGAATAACAAAATGGGTAGGTACTCTTCTATCTTACCACCGCAGACTTGTTCTTACTAGGTTCGTTCTATCTAGCATACCCATCTACAACATGTCTGTCTATAGATGGCCAGTAAAAATTATCAAACAATGTGTAACTATCCTGAGGAACTTCATATGGAGTGGGAACCAAAGCCTAAGAGATGAAGTTAAGAACCCTCAGTACCTGAGCTTTTGTTGGTCGGAGCAGAGAGCGGTGGAATGATTGAAATGCTCACAAACAACCTCGCCTAAAACTAAATGATGTCCACCACTGTAAATGAACATCAAAGATCATTTAACAAGTTGTAATTTCATTAAACACTTGTTATTCTACTATGGATCGGGAATGAAAGAAAACTCAAAAAGTACATACTAAATGCATAAGCCTAATTACCCATAAACATAAACCAACCCCCAAAGACATCATGTAGTACCATATCATCTTACACAACCCTAATTCTCAAGAAACACCACAAACAAGAACGCCCACCAAGCCACAAAAATTGATATTTTTGTAGAACTACAGCACGCCGGGGAAACTGTTGTTTGCCCATTGGCATCAACATTGTCGGAGAATTATTGGGTTTTAATACTCAAATGATGCGGTCACAGTCGAGAACACCCGAATATTTTGTCCTGATAAGAGTTCTTGACTTTAATATATGTTAATGCTTATGATTCACCTGCGTTAGAGGTCGTCTTCTATATTTGGTTGAAGGTTCGTTGCTGTTGTTGAAGTATCGTTTTCTTGTGGGGGAGAGATTCTTTGGAAGCCATTGTTGTAGAGGTAATTGTGTTATAGCTTAAATTTTAGCAGTTAACACACTATGTATGTACTCTTGTTGAAAAAACAAAACCCCATATCTCTAACAGCCCAAAAACATCAACCCATCTATATACATTTTCTTTTTGGGGTTGCAGAGAGGTACAACCCCAAATACTAAAAACTCATACCCACATAGAACTACTCCAACACCACCAATAGATTGATTAATTGGGTTTTTGATGATCTTCGACATCAATCGATGCCTCAAACAACATACTCATAACGAAAAATTAAGCCCTAAACAACTACTAAGTCTAACAGAGATTACAAGAACATAGTAATAGTAAATTTTTGAGAGATAAACCCTAATTGATGAAGTTAAGAACCCTAATTTGAGTACCTGTGATTGATTTCATTGAATTAGCAATCGGTGCAAAGTCCCGCTTAAAACCAATGTGCAGAGTACCGTGGTTTAAAATCTTTAAAAATTAATATAACATGTACATGTATCAATAGGTTTTGGTGATTAATACACGAATTATAGATGACCCGAATGATTAATTGACTTATCATACTTTTTAGCCGATTTTCTTGAAACCCACAAATCAGGTCTTAAACCCCCAAATCAGAGAAAATCGAGCATAATTACCTGGAGATCACTGAGATGTCATCGCTGGAGACGATCGTTGTTAAAACTCCCAAATTAAACGCCCTAATTATGAAATTAAAAATCGCAACCGATCTAGAATCGTTGAGAAGATGAAATGACCGAAGTTCGTCATATGATTTAGCTTTAAAGCTTAAAACAAATGTTGGTTGACTAAAAATATAGTCTAATTTGGCAGTTTTAAAGTTTAAACTAATTCTGAAATTTCTTGAAGGATCCGACGGCTGGGACTTAATTTTAAAGCATAAGAAAGATCCGAGCTGCCTAAATAATCTTCGACTCACGAGAGATGGGTAACAAACGGCTGAGATCGAGAAATGGCAGATGAGTTATTCCTTTAGGTGTATAGATCTGAACGGCCTAAATAATCCTCGACTCACGAGAGATGGGTAACGAAGGGCTAAGATCAAGAAATGGCTGATGAGTTATTCCTTTAGGTATATAAATTCTCGGTGATTTCTTTTTAGATGCACAAATTTGTTTGGGGTTTCTTCCTGGTTTTGTCACTATTGAACTATAACAAGCAATAACTAACACGGTTACTGAACAGGATATTCTGAGCTTGCGTAGTTCTTTAAAACCTCGTCGCAAAATGAACTTGGAAAAACTGGGTAGTCATTGTAAAGTGTGGTATACTGCCATGCAATGTGCAAACAAAAATATTAGCAATTTGGTTTAGATGCTGAAGAAAACACGCGTTAATGACCTTATGTGAAATTTCTAAAGCATGCTATAGGATTTCGAATGCCGACTTTGCCGCATCTGAGTTTCTGGCGATGCCGATATAAAATTTCATGAACTAGTGATGAAATATTTTCGTGACAGTGAGTCCATTTCTCTAGCACATTCCCATGTAAAGTATCCAAGGAAATTATTCTTCCCTCCAGGGCACAAAGATGGCAAAAACTATAAAATATCGTAATCTCCTCAAATATCCTAGTTAATAATTCAAGTAAAATCCAAAATTAGGACTTAAAAGATTTGGGTTAAAGATTAGATAAAGTGAATTTAGACAGTGTTGATGATGAGATTGGAATCCAAAAGTCGGCCAGTGCGCTCCAGTCCTTTAGCATAAGCCCCACCTGCATACTTATCATATAAGAACCTCTCCAACAGAGGGTCAAGTCTTTTTGAAAACTATTTCAAAACAGGCCCGACTCTTGCTAAATATGGTATTAGGTCCTGACAGAGGATCAAGTCTAATTATAAATACGTCGCTCATGGATGGTTGGTCAGAGTGCATGAAGATGGACCATGGGTGTCACTGTGCGACAGATTCAACCAGCAAAATGAATACATGCATGCTATAGTAAGAGTAGCATAACGAAGTGAGTGTCGCTGCTACTTTTTTTTTCTTCCTAGTGCCAGAGGGACACTATGATTTTGCTGACGTGGAAGTAGTATTGAGCAAGTTACACTAAGAGCATCTCCAGCAGTTACTTTTTGAGTGTGGGTTGGGTTGGGTTTGTTTTGTCAGCCCACACTCTAAGCTCAAAACTCTTAGCCTTCCAGCAGTACAAAAAATGGGTGTGGCTTGCTTAGCTGGCGTTGTCAGAACTCAACCGAGTGTGGGAAGCTCACACTAAAAAAAATAATGAGTTTGGCATACTTTTTATTACCGCGTGGTGTTCTGAATACCGCACGGTCTTTTGAAGTCCTCAATTTTCATTATGGTGTGGGATGAGATGGACAGGTAACCATAACGGCTAGTTCTTCTCTCCTCTAACCCATTAACCACAACAGTTAGTTCTTCTCTCCTCAACGGCTAGTTCTTATCTCCTTTAACCCATTTTAAGAGAAGATAAGATAAGAGAACCTGTACTCAAAACTTTGAAACTCAGTCAAAAAACATCATCGTCCCAAATGGCAAACTCCGGCACTAGCAGTAATAAGTCAACACCATCGACCCTATCCTCCCAGAACCTACCTTTAACACCATTCTCTCAACACCCATTATCACAATTCACTTCATACCTCTACCATAACCAATCTCAATTCCAATCACATGCCCCACTTCCGTTTTCCATGATGCAAGGGGATACCTTCGGAGGACAGTATCAAAATCCCTTTACACTCTCTCAACCACAACCTTAGGTGTTTAGCCCGTACTATCAACACTATCTGGTCACTCAACCTCAAGATTTTCAACCTCTAAATTACTTTCAGAACTACCTATTCAATGGTGAATCTACCGAGTTAAATATGGGCTTTGCAAATGCTCCAAGAAAGAAAATAACACCCGCAAAACCAAGACAAAACGTGCAAGTGTCGGATGATGCTGAGTTTTTGGATGAGACGAATGATAATGAACTTCATTGGACGAATATGAACTTCATGCGTCTCACAAAGACGTGGGTAACGGCTTCTGTCCAGACCATGGAACGCACAAAATGTTTTATTTTCTATCAAAAGGTCAATATTGCCTTTAACAGAGACCCGAGTGCCTCGGCCGACGATCATGTGGGTCGACCAAATCTCAGTGGTATCCCTTTAATGCACAATGTGTGTACTACAAGTGGATAGTTGCTCAAGTACAATTTCTGCACGAAAGTAGGAAAACTGAGGATGATCAAATACGTTATAATTTGCTTTAACTCAATTTTGTTTATTTTTCTTGGATATACACGTTATTTATTTATATTTGGTAATTTTGGGAATTGTAGGAAAATGATGCACATAAGATTTATCAAGGTTTGAATAGCAGCAATGACTTTAAACATTGTGAAGCGTATAAGATTTTAGCAAGATAACCGCAATGGGCCAACCTAAAGGATAATGGTTTGAACCATGAGGGAAATCGACCTAGAAATGTAGCGTCAAAAGCATTACTCAATTCTTCTCTGGGAAACTCAATTGGATCAAATAACCTATCGGAGGATCCCAACGACCAACCTATACCTCAATCCGCTCTCTAAAATTTTGAATTAGATGGTTTGTTGTATGAGAGTGGAGGGAGGCCCATCGGCCAAAAGCTTTATATAAAAAACGTTACAAGAAACAAAGGCGTGGATGATATTATTGCATCCGGCCAAAACATGGCGACAATGCTTACGGAAATGAGGTTGGAGAAGAGACAAGCAAAGAAAGAAAAACGGAAGAAAATCAATAATGGTAAGCAAAAAATGGATTTAGAAAGAGCAATGAAAGATCTCAAAATCATGGATAAAGACCTTATGAATCTTTCTGGACATGTATTGCAATACTATATACAAAGGCAGCAGAGGTCATAGAATGTCTCAACAAGAATAACAGATCAAGTACCGGTTTAGGTTCTGAAATGTTATTTAACTTTGCTGAATATTGTTTAATTTCTATGAATGTTGTTTAATTTCCAAGAATGTAGTATACTTTCCAATAATGTATTTTTTTGAAAAATATACTTTGTTATTGAAGAATATATTTTTTTTGAAGAAATATGTTTTTTCGAGAATATTGCATTTTCAAAAATTCAAGATTAATGCAATATCAAAAGGTTGTTCAATAAGAAATCAATCATTCATAAGCTTGTACAACAAGAATCATAGAATTATACCTAGTTCTTAGATATTACATTAGATTATAACGCTAGGAAACATTATTTCCCTTTACGATCCACAAATGCTCGATGAGATCATCCTTTAGATCAAAATATATTTCTCGGCTTTGAATTCTTTTTATTTTCTTTATAAAAGCTTTTATTATTCTGCGTCCGCTTACAATAGGTTCACCTTCGATAGTTGAGGGATCGTCCGAATCGTATGATGGGAATACATTTCATTCCTCTTCGATGATCATATTGTGAATTATCACACACGCCTTCATGACATTGATCAAAACATCAGGTTTTTACAATTTAACCGAATTTTTGACAATATTGAACCGTGATTGTAAAACCCCAAACGCCCATTCTACATCTTTTCGGCAACTTTTTTGTCAAGCATGTCTTTTAATGTGCAATGCTGGCGTTCCCACTCTTTGTATTGTTGGATGTAATGCGAAAGAGCAATTTAATCGCCTCTGATAAAATACTCCATCGGTCATCATACGACAATGGTGTAGGATTTTTGTCGATTAGCAATGATGTAAGCATTGTGAAATCCAATGGAGTAATCTCTATCTTCACACACGGGAAGAGAAAAGTGTGAGTCGTCGACCACCAACGCTTTGTTAGCGCCTGAATTAGTCGATTATCAAAATTACCCAATTTGATCTCTATGAACTCCCCAAATATCTTCACCATGGGATCCCTTATTGTCGAAATCTTGGCAATTTCATTACAAACTTTTATAACCGTAGTGAATGTGTCGTGGGGATGCATCGAATCACGATTCTGTTCATTAGAGCATTATGTCAAACACTTGATTAACAAAAATAACAAAATCACCATTAAACAAAAATATACCGTGAGATCCTTGTTATGCGACACACCATCTTGAGCAGCAGTAATATACCGCAAATGTTGAATCTCATCTTAGGTTGGTTGTGATTGGCCTTGAATTTCTTCTACCTCTTTAAATACAACCTTTTTTTTTCTTCCGGACCTCGACCGAATTACGGCTTCATCTGAATCTTTTATTACTCTAAAATTAAAGGAACAACTTGGGTGTGGGTTTCCCCGTGGCATTTCCATTTGATTGGGTATGAGGTTAGTAAAAATTGTTTATGGTTTTGAACGCAAATGCGAAAGTGGATGGAAACAACTATGGGGAGGGAACGAAGCGATTTGTATTTTGTTAACAGATGAAGCGGTGGTGTTTGGATTACCGCGTGGTGTTTGTTTTGAACTCCGTTAATTAAATATAAAAAAATACGTCAGCTCAACTGTTGGAAAAGTTGAGTTTGAGTTTGGTTTTTATTTTCTGAATTGGTGGGCCAGTAGTCAGAGTTCACACTCAACTGCTGGAGATGCCCTAAGCAGTTGGGTATGGGTTGGGTGTACCTAGTCCACAGGTCAAATTCAACCTATACTCTTTAAGTCTTCCAGTAGTTGGTGCTGATGTGGCGAGTCTTTATTTAATAAAAATATTTTTTTAGTCTGCGGCAGACTTCTTTACTCCGCTACAATTATTCATCTCCTCTGGCACCAATACAAAATACTTAATCTGCCCGATGAAATTTAATCCGCACGATGTTTTAAATTCCTCACACCCATTTTTTTAAGTGTGACCTCCTCACACTCGGTTGGGTTCTAACACTGCTAATTTAATAACTCAAACTCAATTTTTTTATTAGTGGAAGGAGAAAAGTGTGGGCTAAAAAAAAAAAAAAGTGAACCCAAACTCAAAATCTCAACTGCTAGAGGTGCTCTTAATACAAGTTTGCCATAATAAAAAAATCGGTAAATGTTGACCGTTGACTGAGATGATAATAAAGCAACGGTGGAGATTAAAGGTTATTTTATAAACCGCACACGTTCGTTATAACAGTTGGAGAAGTGCGGCGGTTACATGGTGAGGTGTTTGCACGTTTTATGTCGTACCACGTCAGCGAAAATGACGGAACTAACTCCGTTATTAACAGTTACTGGGTCCCACAAGCACTCAACTAACACTTCACCACGTTCACTGTTCTTTCCTACTCTCTTGACAAGATTACCATTGTACCCTTATGAGACAATTGCATGTAGTATGTAGGAACCATGCTAGGTTTGTTCACGACCTAGATTCGCCATCTTGGCCTACAGCCCATAAATACTTGGACCAGTTTTGGGGGTTATATTGGTTGGACAATTGGACTAAATATCGTGTTTCCAACAATAACCCCTAAATTTGGTCAGTCTGGCAAACTTAACTTCACTGCTCACATTGCAGTTTAAAGGGTCTATGCTATCAAGTCTCAAGTGAGCTCGGGGGAAAGACCTCAAATGGTGTTACCACATTATAAGATGGGAGATGCCATAAAGATACCTTTAAGATAAGGCACACAAAAATACCCTAAAATCTAACAAAAGCTTCATTACATGTTTCCAATTATGGCCTTTTCTTGTCAAAGACAAACAAAAAGTGATGGCATTTTCGTAATATAACCATTTTGTAAGCCTCCATTTTAACTTCACTCTCTCTCTCTCACAAAGAAGAAAGAAGAAAGAAGACGACCTTCTCTCTCTCTCAACTCCAAAAGTTTCAAAATCAAAAACTAGGGTTCACACAACAGTCAACACTCCACGAAACCCTCACTTCACCCAATCTTATCACTTCTCACTTCCAAAACACAGCCTTCAAAGCTTTTGCATCCTCGATTCCAGTTTCACAGGTATTAATTTCATCGATTTTTGTCATTTTTAGTTGTTTCTAGACTTTGATTACTTGTAGTGGGCATTGATGTGTTTGATCACTTGCGGTTTTGTTGAATTTGATGTAATTGCCTGTGGTTTTAGGATTGCGCGATGGATTTGAAGAATGGGGTTGTTTTGGATGATGGAGGTGTTGATTTAGTTGTGAATGTTTGTAATGGGGGTGATGTTTTGCAAGAAAATGTTATTTCAGAAGAGTTGTTGTCAAATAATGGAGATGGGATTAATTCTGGTGTTAATGAGGTTGAAATCGTGGAGGTTGTTGCCCAGACAAAAAGATTGAGTCCCGTCAAGGTATTATTTGATGTATTATTGAGTGTATGTTGTTTTTGAGATTTGTTTGTTGTTTTAGTTAGAAATGGGTTGATTTTCATAAAGTGAAATACCCCAATTTTTGTAGACACATGGAGTTGATGATCGCGGGGATGGATTGAAGAAGGATAGGCAGGCAAAGGATCAAAAGGGTATTAGGAAGAATGCAGTTGCGGTTCCTAGAACACAAAGGGGAAGTCTTTCTCATAGTACGTCGTTCCCATCGAAGAAAATTTTGACTGATGGTATGGGTAAGAGTGTTGATGGTAAGCTGGTGAAGAAGCCTGATACTAAAAATGCTCGAGCTGTTGGAAGAGATGGGGAGGTATCAGTGTTTGCGAGTTTGAGTCGTCCCATTAGGAGAGCATCTGTGGTATGGCTTATTTTTCTATGTTGTTTAATGTTGGTTTGACTTAGATTTCTACTGCATTTACACCTTTATATACTAAATCTACTTACTTGAAATCAGCCTGGGAAGTCGGGTGCTGTGAATGAATCTGCCAATGGTGTAGCTTCTAAAGTCTCTAAGTAAGCCATCTTATTCTTATAATATTGACATTTATAGATTTGCGACCTTGAGGTTTTTGGGCTTTCACTAAATTCTCCACCAAAGATATTAAATTTTTCTCGTAGATATGGCGAGTATGATATGGTTCTCTCTCTGTGAAATTTGAAAACTAGAATTCATTTCTAGACCTTGGAAGTTTTTTTTATGAAGGAGACACATTTTATATTGAGGAGATACCTTCTAGAGGAAGAAACACAAGTTGGAGGTTAAAACCGACCATTTCTCTTATCCATGTTGCATAGAATCCCATGGAAGAATAAAGTGTAGTGTCCGAAGAAACCTTAAAGCTTGTGTTCCGACGGCACAAGCTTTTCTACATATGACTTACACGTCATGAGTCACGACTTTCACTATCAATTGGTGTGCTTAATTTTTTATTTATAAATATAATGGCGTCACTCGCCTTCTATTATTTGGCTGTCAGACTCAAAGGTTATGTGTCTCTTTTTATGCAAACAAGCTAATTAATTTTTTACGATTGCTACATTCAATCATCAGTATATTGCACAAGATATGGGTATTTTAGATTTGTTTTCTAAGTACATGTATGGCTTTACTGTTGCCTAATTGAAGGCATTAATATGCCATATTACTGCAGATTACATGCGGAAAATTCAAAACCAGTTAGGCGATCGTTGCCAGTGCTAGTCAAAGATGATGAAGATGCTCGTTCCACTACCTCGTATTTATCCTCTCTATTGTTTCTTCTTTGTACTTTTGACTCTTTCGTTTGGTATATTCCTTGCGTTCAATTTCTTTAGAAGGATAATGTTGATCAATGTTATTTACAGAAGCACCACCCCTCGCGCTTCTGGATTTTCCTTCAGGTTGGATGGTCGTGCTGAAAAACGAAGAGAGGTGAGATTGCATTTCTTTAATGTCTGTTTTTAAAACTTGAAATTAAATGTGGGATATGAATTGGTTGTGATCTCGTTGTCACCAGTTCTTTGCAAAGGTAGAAGAGAAGACTCATGCTAAGGAAGTGGAGAAAAGTAACTTGCAGGAAAAATCTAAGGTAGTGATGATTTATGTATAAAGGGCTTGTTCCGTTTTTCTTGTTTCAGGTCCGGCCCATTTTGTTTAATTCATTTCAGTTGATGCTTTGGTTGATTACTTGATGTGCAGGAGAGTCAGGAAGCAGATATCAAACTACTGAGGAAGAGCTTAACATTTAAAGCTACACCCATGCCAAGCTTCTACAAAGAACCTCCTCTAAAGGTTGACCTGAAGAAGGTAAGTCGTTACAAAACCATTTTATGTGCTTTGGAGTTGTGACATGAGTGTCAGTCTAAAAGGTTTGTCATGTACACGCTTAGTCGCTTATATATGAATGATTGTCATATACACACTAAGACCCTTTTCTATATAAATGAATGTCACACACTCTTATGATATAGTTTTGGGGCATTTTCTTGCTTGAATACTCGTTACGTCAACTAGAAGGTTCTTCCTAGGGATTATTACAATCAAGTGTTAAGAGACATTATAGATTTAGCTCGTATTGTGTGTAGAGTATGGTTGAATTAACAACATACTGCTCAATAAGTGGTGTATCAGAGTCGGATCCTTAACTGAAAACTCCAAATAACTCAAGGTTCTGCTTGGTACCAGTTGAAATCGCTGAAATGTTACGAAAACATCCGAACATAGAAATTATGCTTAGAATAATCTTTGTTTAATAGTTGCTTAGCCCTGTTCAAGTTGTGCAGTTGTAAATTTATATATATGATGTTATTTTCAGGATCGTTTTTGGAAGTAACACTTTCTTCCTGTCTTCATTTTTGTTGGTTCAGGTGCCTACCACCCGTCCAATATCACCCAAGCTTGGAAGGCACAAGACCTCTACTGCTGTGGTAGACAAATCTTTAGAAGGTGGTGATGAGTCTCTTCATAATACACACCCCAGCTCAATCGTAGACTTGAAAAGCTCAACTAAGGGAACCCAAGCGAACAACAATGTTGACTCTGTCACACTGAAGAAATCAACTAAGAGGTCACTCTCTAAGCTTCCATCTATGAAATCCGTGAATTCCAAGACTGATGCTAAGCTTCTCAGCTCAAAGGCAAAAGTAAGAGATCCACAACATGAAAACCTGAATGTGCAAAGAGAAGAAACAGAAAACTTGAACAAATCCGATGAGAATCACTCCATTCAAACTGAAGCTAGAATTGAGCTTGATCCTGTGAATGATCTTCCTCATGAGAATAACGATAAAAATCTTGAAGTCCCGCATCCAGAGATTATATGCGATGAGGCTGTTTGGTCTTGAAGGTTTACAGACTGTCAGTGTCGTTATTTATCTATTGTTTAATTTTTTTAAAATTTAATTGTGTAGAATTGAAAGACCGAAATTGTTGTGAATAGAAGTGTGTAGAACATCTGTAAAACTGATGCATAATTGGGGTTTTGAGCTTATATATTTTTCTTAATATTTTGATTTTTGATTGCCAAAATGTCCCACATGTTTATAAGTTCTTGTGGATGTGTTATATGATATTCAATTGTTCAGACCCAGTGACTGGTCGTAGCCTGGAAGGCTCCCTCGCTTGTGCCCAACTGCCCCCCACCTGTTGTGTTGCTCACTTGTTCACAGCCTCCAAAGTTTATGTGATTGAAAATTGTGCTGAAAGTAAAACCGGTGAGCGGTGAGGCTATGACATGTCGTGTTGCCCGCATTTGCCTGTATAATGAAAAGCTTCTGTCTTCACCGTCCCATGGTATGCTGATAATCAACGTATAAACTTAGACAATCTGCTACTTTGACTCAAAACTTGAGTTTTGAGTTTACAGACGCCTATTTTTTTTTTACCATCTCCAGCAGTGCTTGTGGTTGGAGTTGAGGCAAAACAAGAGCAAATGTCACACTCTCATGTTCATCGTTTAGTTCGAAACCTCTCTCCCGCCAATATCTTATCCTACGCTCCTTACTCTCTTATCCTCCACCACTGCACCATCCCTCAATCCCTAAAACAAACCCAACAATCCCACGCTTTAGCTCTTCTCCATGGCTATCTCCCCCACAACCCTCCCATCTCCGCTGCTCTCATGCTAAGTTATGCCACTTTTGGACACCCATCAACCTCTAATCTCCTCTTCACCCAAAACAACAACACCCACAAGAATGCATTCTTGTACAACACTCTTATTAGAGCTTACTCTATCTCTGGTGCCCATTACAATGCATTACAAACTTATAATCAAATGGTTCGAATGGGTTTGGTTCGACTCGATGAATACACAATACCCTTTGTTCTTAAAGTGTGTGCGGATGTGCCCGCAGTGGATAAAGGGAGGGAGGTTCATGGGGTGGTGTTTAAACTTGGGTTTGATGGTGATGTATTTGTGGGGAATACTTTGTTGTCATTGTATGCTGGGGGTAGTATAGAGGAGTCGCGGAGAGTGTTTGAAGAAATGGGTGAACGAGATATTGTGTCGTGGAATTCGATGATTGCGGCGTTTTCCTATAATGGGTGTTTTGGGGATGCGCTTGTTTGGTTTGGAAAGTTGAGATTGAGTAATGGGGTTAAGCCGAATTCGGTTACCGTAGTTAGTGTTTTGCCTGTGTGTGCAGAGCTTGAAGATGGGAAAACTGTAAGGGGGATTCATGGGTATGTGGTGAAGGCTGGTTTTGGTTCACAATTGAATATATGCAATGCATTAGTTGATGTGTATGGGAAATGTGGGAAAATAGAGGCTGCTAAGTTAGCTTTTAACGAAATGGGGCAGAAAAATGTGGTTTCTTGGAATGCTGTTATGTCTGGAATTGCTCGTAACGGTCTTGCTATGGATGCTTTGGATATGTTTAGATTAATGGTGGTTGCGGGGGAAAAGCCAGACTCTTTTACACTTTCTACTTTGATACCTGTATTGGTAGAATTGGAATTCTTTGATATGGGCAAGGAAGTCCATGGTTATGGTATAAGGAAGGGTTTGGTTTATGATGCTTTTGTTGGGAACTCACTTATAGATGCATATGCGAAATCGGGACGCTTGAAAGAAGCTTCTAACATGTTCCATAATATGAATACAAGGAGTGTTGTGACGTGGAATGCGATGATAGCTAACTTTACACAGAACGGGCTTGAATTAGATGCCATAAGACTATTATCTGAAATGCAGATTCGTGGTGAGTTCCCAAACTCTGTTACATTTACAAATGTACTTCCTGCATGTTCCCGAATTGGTTGCATTCGTCAAGGGAAGGAAATTCATGCTATGTCCTTCCGAAAGGGGTTTGTCTTCGACATATTCGTCTCAAATGCTTTGATTGACATGCATGCCAAATGCGGTTGTTTAACTCTTGCTAGAAATGTTTTTGAAAGTTCTATTAGAGATGAAATATCCTACAACACACTTATAGTAGGTTATTCTGAGACAGAGCATTGCTTAAAATCGCTAGGCCTTTTTTCAGAAATGGGGTGTGCTGGTCTGGACCATGACACAGTTTCCTTTGTAGGGGTTCTCTCGGCTTGCACAAATTTAACAGCAATAAAGCCTGGGAAGGAAATCCATGGGCAGTTAGTGAGAAAACTATTGCACTCCCATCTCTTTGTTGCCAATTCCCTTTTAGCTTTATACACTAAATGTGGGCAGTTAGACATTGCTAAGAAGGTCTTTGATCAGGTCCCTAACAAGGACGAGGCCTCATGGAATGCTATGATCTTGGGTTATGGGATGCAAGGTGAATTGGAGACTGCTATCAATATGTTTGACGCAATGAGAGACCAAGGTGTTGAGTATGATTCAGTTTCCTATATTGCAGTTCTGTCAGCTTGTAGTCATGGCGGACTAGTTGAGAGAGGGACAAAATATTTCAGTGACATGCTCTTTCGTGGTATCCAGCCTACACATATGCACTATGCATGTATGGTTGATCTTCTTGGAAGAGCTGGCCTTATGGAGAAGACGGTGGAACTCATCAAAGGTATGCCAATTGAACCGGATGCAAATGTATGGGGCGCAATGCTTGGTGCATGCCGAGTTCATGGAAATACAGATTTGGGGAGGTGGGCAGCTGAGCATCTATTTGAGCTGAAGCCAGATCACAGTGGCTATTACATTCTTCTTTCAAATATGTACTCAGAAAAGGGGGAGTGGGGAGAAGCGAATAAGATTAGAGAATTGATGAAGTCAAGGAGAGTAAAGAAGCAAAATCGTGGGTGTAGTTGGGTAGAGGCCCACAAACCCGGTGCACGATCTTTGTGTTGAAGAGAAATTAGAGAATCCAAATCCAAGTTTTGTTTAAGGCAACGATGGACCATCTTGATTTTTATGATTGGCTCAGCCTAAGATTGTAAATTCGGGCTTCAGGTACTTCACTATACTAAGATTGTAAATGTGACGCTGCCTTTTTATAAAATCAACTGAAAAAATGAATAAATATCTAACGGTGAGAGGAACTCTTCACACTTGGAGAGAAGAAGACTGGTTAACTCAAGTACATACAGTGATTAACTCTATGTGCATATGTAAAGCTGCTAATTCGTATTTATTCTCTCTATTTTTCGTACTTTCACTTTCTCATTTGTTCATTCCCATTGTGCTTTTATTCTTCCAAATGATAATGCTGTTAAATTTTATTTGCAGAAGCACCACCTCTCTCGCTCCTCGGTTTTCCTTCAGGTTGGAGTCGTGCTGAAAAAAGAAGAAAGGTGAGAAAAAATATCACCTTGATGGTTGCTTATAAAAATCTTAAATGAAATGTTGAATATGAATTAGTTGTGATCTCTACTACCAGTTCTTTGCGAAGATAGAAGAGAAGACTCCTGCTAAGGAAATGGAGAAAAGTAGTTTACAGGGAAAATCAAAGGTAGTAGTAATTTGTATATAGAGGGTTGATTTTCTTTTCTTGGTTCATGTCAATCTTGTAGTGTTCAGTTCATTTCAGTTGTGCTTTGGTTGATGACTTAGTGCGCAGGGCGAGGAGGCAGATATCAAACAACTGAGGAAGAGCTTAGCATTTAAAGCTACACCTATGCCAAGCTTCTATAAAGAACCTCTTCTAAAGGTTGACCTGAAGAAGGTAAGTCTTTACGAAACTATGCCCTTCTGAGTTGAGGCAGTGAGTGTCAGATTAAAATATTTTGTCATATACTACATGGTTAGTTGCTTATTTATATAAATGATTGTCATGCACTCTTAAGACATAGTTTGGGTGCATTTCAGTGTTGGAATATTTGTTACTTCAACTGAAAGGGTCTTCATAGGGGTAATTACAAAGATGTATTAGGAAATATTGAAGATGTAATTAGTTGTAGCTTGTATTATGTGTATAGTATGAATATGATTGAATTACCAATATATTGCTCAATAAGTGGTGGATCAGAGACGGATACTTAACTGAAAAATTCAGATAACTTTGGGCTCTGCTTGCTACCAGTTAAAATATCTGGAATGCTAAAAAAACAGCTGAAAAGAGAAATCAAGCTTTGTGCAATCCTTCTTTCATAGTAACTTGGTCATGTTCAAGTGGCCCGGTTGTTATTAAGTTTATGTATATGCCGCTCTTTGCAGGATCGGCATCGGAAGTTGTATCTTTTTCTATGACATTTTCATCCTGTCTTCCTTTGATGTTTCAGGTACCTACCACCCATCCAATATCCCAGATTGAAATACACAAGACCTCTACTGCTTTGATAAACTAGCCTTCATATGGTGGTGACTCTTTTCAGAACATACGCCAGAGCTCAATCGTAGACCTGAAAACCTCAACTAAGATAACCCAGGCAAACAACAATGGTGATTCTGACACTAAAGAAATCACCTAAGAAGAGGTCACTCTCCAAGATTTCATCTATGACATCAGTGACTCCCAAGAGGGCCAAGACTGTTGCAAAGTCTTTCAAATCAAAGGCAAAAAGAAAAGATACACAACATCCAACCTGAATGTACATAGAGAAAAAACTGAAAACTTAGAGAAATCCGGCAATGAGTACCACTCTTCCTATGAACTGAACCTAGAATGACAACGAAAATCTTGAAGCCCAGTTTCCATAGATAACCTGCGATGAGGTTGCGTAGTTTTGATATTTTAAAGACTATCGATGTTGTTTTTCTTACTTTTTTTACTGTATAGAATGTAAGACGAAAATTATTGTGAATATATGTAGATTAATATTTTTGAAAAGGGAGCGGATCCCTCCATTTTGGGACACTCATTTAGACACTCAATCAATATGACCCTTTTAAAACGATGAAATAACTTTTTTCCGTATGGATATGATCTCTTTATGAATGAGTTCATACTTGTAAACTATTAGGTTATTCCGACATTTTTACATCATTAAACATAACGTCAAAATTTAGATAAAATTAACAACTAAAAATGAAAACAATAGTATGTTATATTTCAAATCTTGGATATCAAGCACTCTAGACTAACATACACATACACCAAATAGATATGAGAGAAAAGAGATTAATATATTGGTTGAAGACCTGAGGTTACTTTCTATGTTACAATACTGAACCCTTATTGGGTTATAAATACTCTACGTAAACTCTCCCCGTAAGCCTTAGCTTGCATGGGCTTGTTAAGAGCCCAGTAGGACACCCCAACCCAGTTGGGTTCCCACCTTGGGCCGGACCCAACTCTTAACAAATCTCTTATTATTGTTGATAAAATTGTCGAAATAGTATGATTTTTCGTAAGGATGATCTACATAAGATCATATCCATAAAGGAAAAAAAAAAATCTTAAAACATTTTTATGTATTTATTATAAATAAGTGTTTTAATGAGTGTCCCAATAGGGAGTGTCCACGGATCCGCTCTCTAATGAAAATGATGCATAACCGAGGTTTTGAGCCTGCATACTTTTGTTAATATTTTGCTTCTTGGATTATAGCACTTGTACTTCCAGCTTTGGCACACATTACGAGCAGTGTCGGAGAGTGTTATGATCCTAACATCTTCATTTCCTCTCTTTTATCTTTCTTTTCTCTTTATTCTCTCTCGGCCATTCTCTTGTAATTTACTCTTCCTTTTAGATATGGTTCAACTTCTCCAACTAATCATCGCTGCTGGAGTCCAACACTACATTTTGGTTAATTCCCTCCCGGTCCCACAAATAAATTGTAATGGGCTCACTGCACTTTGTGCTCTTAGAACATCTCCAACAGTTGGGTGTGAGTTGGGTTGTCTGGCCCACTATGTAAAACCCATAAAACCCCAACCCACACTCAAGTCTCCCAGCAGTTGCTAATGACGTAGCGGGTTTTTTTTTTAATAAAAAAATAGTTTAGTCTGTGCGGCGTTTTAAACTCTACCAAACTCATTTTTTGAGTGTGAGCTCCCCACACCTGGTTGAGTTCTGACAGTGCCACGCAAGTAACTCAAACCCATTTTTTTAACTGCTGGAATGGTTTAAGTTTGAATTTAGAGTGTGGGCTGACAGAAAAACCCAACCCACACTCATTTTATCAACTGTTATGTTTGTCTTTGGTGAGAGCTTGAGATACCAACACCAACACCAACACAAATTGGAGCTCAAACTTAGTAGTGAGACATGGTAATTGTAAGAGCCTAATTTCGTATTCCGAACTTAGTATCGCACACCAATGATAATTAGAGCGCTAGCAAGTAATCACTAACACAAGGTTTAGCATGGAAAACCTTTGAATAGGTTAAAAACTATGACCTCTCTTGAAGATTTTAGAAAGAGAGATATTATTGATGATGACTAGCCATTACAAAGAACGCTCTGGGTAGTTATGTATAGCATTTCATGTGTATAATATGTAGTTTTCTAGTCCTATTTATAGGCCTTATAATATGATCGTTTGACGACCATTATTACCTTTAATAATGAACGTTACAATATGATTTTTATGAGTCTTTAAACTGATTGTGTAACGGTCTGATTTTTCTACTTTGTAACGGCTTCTTTAATGACTCTGAGTGTTCGTTGAATCGAGTTATTGGTGTAGAGGTCGATATCTAGGCTTAGGTCGAGAATGAGAGATAAGCCCTTCTTTGTAACTACTCCATAATGTGCTACGTGATCATATGTTGACAAGTTTGAGTAAATGTATGATGGTCAAAGCTGAAACTTGAGTTCGAGATTTGGAATAGGCCCTTACATCCGCCCCCTTTCAGCAAAGAGCATGGGAAGCATCATGGGCGAGTGGTGTTGGTTGAGAAGCATCATTAATGTTCTATTCAGTATGCGGGGAACATTTCCAATGTTCCTTCTTGAATATCTGCTGTGGCTGTTGGGTTCCCCAGAATAAATTGCATTTTGCAAGATTGCTGTATTGGAATTTATTCTGATATTGGGAATTTGGAACTCAGTATTGAATGGAGTTTTGGTATAAATACTGTTATGGTTGGCAGTAGCAGCTATTATTCGTAAAGTACTTCCTTCATTCCAGATCTTCTGCAAGTATATTTTCTGTAGCTGTTCTGGTTAGAGAAGATGGTGACCACCAGATGTTAATCTTACGAGGCTAGAGTTCTTGCCAAAGTGCAAGAGCTGCGGTTTTGATATTTTGGGACCCAGTCCCTTGACCTTCCTACTTCCATTCATGCGCATCCTACCTACCATGGTATGACGTATGAAGAGGTAGAGGAGGTGGATGATGATTATTATCAAATGGTGCACTTTTATTACATGGTGGGCAGGGATGCAGGGATGGTCTATGTCTTCTGGCAGAGGAGGCAGTTATAGAGGCGGACGAGACGGCTGGTGTACGTCCAAGGAAATCTCGTCGTTATCCTGCTAGTGATTGGATTTCGTTGGTTTTGTGTTTTTTAATTCAGGTTGAGCTTTTGTAATTGTTATTGATAAAATAAACTGTTGCTTTTTGGTCTTTTGATGTTCTGGCTATAGGTGTTTGTAGGGATTGGAAAAATTATGTTTGAACTGTACTAGGTAAGTATGAGAATGCTATCGCCGAACTGTATTATACGAACTATTTGTAGGGTTTTTGAACTGTCATCTTGGAATTATGCAATGGTATTCAGCACAGTTGTCATTCCCAATATTCGTTCTTCCGTTGACTAGGTTGAAAGAGTTCCAATTAACTGTGCCTTTGGACTTGGTAGGAGTTGTAAATTATAATTCTGGAAGGCGATAAGTATCCTTTGTTGTTGATAGAGAATGTTATCTCCATGCTCCAATATTTTGTGATTTACATCGTCCTTTGGAGAAGTGTCTTGAACTCTTTCGAAAATACCTTGATGAAGTCGTGAAAAGGATATCTGTGTTCTGTAGTATGTTGGTTGGAGCTATCTTAGGATGGATTTGAACTGTTTTACTCTCTGCGAGCTCTATCTTTCCGAATACGTCGTTTGTTCGAAGTATGTAGGGAATAATATCCATGTACTGTGTAGAATATACTTCTTAGGATGGCAAGTATGAGTTATCCAAAAATATACCCAAAATTTTGTTGATATCCTTGTTTTTAAAAGTTTGTTCCTGTAGAATATATCTTCCCCCAAAATCTGGTTTGTAGGCGATATTGGTGGTATACAGAAAGAGATTCATGTGGGCTATATAAGAGCGTGATCCTGGGGTATCGTTCACCGTATTCTTCTGCAGGGAAAACTCCGTTTGGGTTGATTGGAAGCGGTCATGGAGAGGACATGTTCTCAGCGTGCTTGACATGCGATGGAAGGTAGGCTAGCCATCAAGGTGGCCGAACTTCGTGAGTGGTACTTTCGCCTGTTGCTTTATAATGCTATGTTACCAGAGTGGCCGTTGTAGCTGAACGGTTTAGATGACAAAGATAGGCGTATGGAGTTGGATCGTTATTGATGGTGTGATGTGTTTTATACTTTACTTCGAGATGTTACCCTGCGGGAAGATGTTGTTCGAGAGATCGCATTGGATAAACTGATTAAAGAGGACGAGACAGTAGTAGGGGGTAGATAATTCTATGTGGTGAATTGAATCACCCAGG
The DNA here is from genome assembly GCA_014058105.1 of Kingdonia uniflora. Classification (NCBI taxonomy): domain Eukaryota; kingdom Viridiplantae; phylum Streptophyta; class Magnoliopsida; order Ranunculales; family Circaeasteraceae; genus Kingdonia; species Kingdonia uniflora. The sequence continues at coordinate 4,631,055 of JACGCM010000622.1, forward strand.
CTGCTTTAAATGTAATTATACTTGAATATAAGCTTAAACTTTTATAGCTCGAAATGAATAAGTAATCTATTTGCAGTGTTCTGTGTTTATTATCTGTTAAATTTAGGATAAAGTTATATTAAAACTGGGACATGAAAAATAGGACTAATGCGTTTGTTACGCCGATTATGAGGCAGGTATGATAGATGATAGCTGTCTGGTTTTAACAGCTGTTTAGATGATTTCAAATTTTGAATATGTGTTATTTATAGGAATGACGGACGGTGTGGTACGAACTTGATTGAGTGCAAGCAAGGTGAGTGATCGTGTAGATTTTCTTGGGAAGGAGGAATTGAATTGTTTAATGATTGAAGTGAGGGATATACGTGATAGCAGAATACGTTATCCCAGAACTAATGATAAAGTTATGAGGTGAAAAGACGTGCCTATAGAGGCAGTAGGGGTGACCGATATGTGCCTGAGGGAGCCATCATTTCAAAAACTGAGGGAGAGTATAAAAACTTGTCTCTCTCTTTCTCATAAATTATCTACAGTTACAGAGAAAGAAAAAAGTGGTGTAACCAGTATTTCTTGAGAGAGAAAGCGTTTGAGTTCTGAGCGTAGTCCCGTAGTAACAAAAGCTTCGTCTGGTGATTAGATTTTGTTAGAAAAATAATGTAATCACTCAACCTCGTTGAAAGTTGTAGGCAGAGTAGAAGATTGTGGATCTTCCAGTATAGGTGAGTAACTTTTTGATTTTATATGCGTTTGAAGTGAATAGTATGTTGTATATTTGTTGTTTATGAAGCTCCTTTGTATATTACTTATTGGTTATGGATAATATTAAAATACAGGGAACTAAGAATATTGTATGTCTGTATTTGTTAGTATTACAGAAGTTCTGTGTATTGTAACTATTTTGTGGGAGAAGGGGGAAAGTCGGATTTCAGTCTCTGTTATTGTGGATAGTTTGAATAAAAAAGATTTTTTACTGGGTAGTAAAGGAGAAAGTAAGTATGGGTGGGGTTTTTATTTTCTGTTTTTGTGGAATATCATGTAATTGTGTAAGGAATGAATCATATAAATAACTTAAATAATAAAAGATTGTTTTTACCTATAGGTCGAGTATTCATTCTAAAAACTTAAGACCTAGTAGTAAATTTGTTGTTTCATCCAGCTCGGAGGAAACGACGTCGTCAGGTAGAGATGAGGATTGTGGAGGCATGGAGTAGACGACAGATGGTAGGGAAGTCATCGTGGGTATAGTAGCTGAGGTGCCCATTGAAGTTGGGGATATAGTAGAGCAGGATATGGAAACAGGGGCAGGGGATATGACATTTTGCATATATTCGGAAGGAGTAGATATAGGGAAATAATTTCTAAAATTTAAAAAGAAGTTAACAGGGAAGTGAGGAGATTACATAACGGAACAAGGCCTATGGTTTAGGACCTTTGCTTCAAAGCAAGGGGAAAAGGTAAATTATCAAGTGCCTAATCTTGACTTGTGGAAGGCGGATAGAGGAATTGGGGGGGGATATAGACATTTTGTAATATAATGGGTCTGGTATGTTAGACCCGAATGATGGGTTTCTGTGTTATCTCGAACCAAGTGGTCTATAGTCTTAGGATACCCTTTACTTATTTTCTAAAAGGGCTTATGAATGCATTACAGTGTTGCCCCGCACAACTAAATTGGAATGCCTATGAGATGATGAGGGTGTGTGAAGTTTTGAATGAGGGGTGGAGGGAGAACGGTACTGCGAAGCAGTTCGTCGCAGCTAACGTACTAAAATATTATAAAATAAAGTATGTAAAAGCCCATAGGAGTGGTTACCTATTTAGTAATTTGTCTAGGCTGAAGTTTTTTGATTTTGAATTTGCTAGGAGACCGTGGAACGGCCATCTTGTATGGGTAAGTGGTAACTGTATGCAGGTTCCAGATTAACCAGCGCTCGACCTGGAATTTAAATATTTTAATTCGAGTAAGTAACTGCTGCTATCTTGACTGAACATCTTCCTATCTGCAACCTTCTAAACATCTCTTTGATTTTGTCTGTTAGGTCCTAAACCTAAAGCCGTTCCTGATAAATCGAGCTTATTTAACTATGTGGCCCGTGAACAGGTCGAATTGAAGCAAGTACTTGGGGAGTTGAATATTTGTAGGGATAAAAGAGTATACTCCAAAGTTCCAAAGGTTCAGTGAGTACACAAAAAGTGGGCTATGGCTGGTCAAGAGGGTACTAGGAATGTTGTGAACATGGACCTTCGTCCTTTAGTGGATTTGACTGGTATCCCCCCGCCTCAGCCACGGAGTTTAAGCGGTCAGCAGAAGTTATGCAGGATGAAAAGAACGCTGCAAGGATCTTCTCATTCTTCTATAGAGGCGGCCCAAGGGAAAAAGGGTGGCAAGCTTGCTGTTACGGATGCTGCGGAGCAGCAGAAAGTAAGTGAGGTAGTTCAGTAAGAGATAAAAAAGACTGTTTCTCATAAACGAAAACAACATAAGGTCAAAGGTAGTGACCAAACTTGGTCTAAAGCTATGGCCAAGCTAAGGTTAGTATAATAAAGCTATTTTGATATGGCTAGGACTAATCCAGGGCAGCTCGAAGTCATATTTCAAGGGCAGATGGCGCAAGTATGTATTAATATGCTTTGTTTGTTGTAGTGTGGTCGATATATCCATTGATGACTCTGTTTATTGTGCTGGCAGCTCTCTATGTTGGTGAAGGGGTTTACGGAGTTCATTAAGAAGAGAAACCAGGAGTATGTAGAGCTTTCGCAGAAGTTTGATGCTCAAACAGCCCAGTTGAAGGAGGTTAGTGAGCAGCTCAAGAAGGAGAAAGAGATAACAACAAAAGCGGTAAAAGGCACTGTGGAGCTACATGTGCGGATGTATGAACGGGAAAAGACCCTGGAAAAGGTTGTGGAGATGGTGAAGGTTGGCAGAGACAATATGATCTAGTGTTATCGTCACTTTGGGCTAACCGAGGCGATATCTCTCTTGGTCTAGTGAGTAAGTTTCATGATATAGTTTTCCCATCGGATGTTGAAGATGAACTGGTTGACGATAATGTTACACCAGTGAATGCACCCTCTTCCCTATGAGAGCAAGCTCGGGCTGCTGGTGCTGGATTGGAGTCACCGTCTGAGGTAGAGATTGACAAGAATAGTTAATATCATTATGTGGTGCCCTGCTCAAACTATTTTATTATGTTTTAACTTTGATGAGATTGTTGCTATTTGTTTTGAAACTATAAAATTTGATAGACATAAGTTTATTGTGCCTTGTTTGAATGTTTATTTGATTAAAGAAATTTTGTGATATGTGTAGGAGATAGAGCGGTTGAGGAAAACTGTTACCACAATAGAGAGAGCGATGAGTAGAGCGAGGAACTCTGTGGCTTATACTCAACAGGTATTAAATAAAACTGAATATGAGAGAAGACAGTTTATATCTAATTCAGAAAAATTTTCTAAAGAATTACATGGCCTACAGTGTAGATATGCAGAAAAAAGAGAGGGACGAGGTTGTAAGAAAAGAGGAGGATAGATTTGCGATAGTACAAAAATCTAAAGACTCGGTGTGTTTTGCTGATGAGAGTGATAAAGCCAAGTGTCAGCGGATTTTGTTAACTCTGACACTGTATTTTGAGGCCGAAGTAGATAGTGAGCGGGGGTTAAGAGATTTTTATATAGAGGTCTTAAGAGAAAGGGGAGTAGTACATGATCCAACTCGAGTTAGATTTTTAGCTCAAGAAGCACGTAATCGTCATAGCTTAGAGGTAAAAAAATGTTTGGCTCGAGTTGGTGTGTCTATTATTTAAGGTGATGTAGGTCCATTACCTGATGCTCTTGGCTTTGTGTAGGGTCAAAGATTAATGAGGATTTTGTTTTTCAAAATAAATAAAGAGCAGAGAGTGGTACAAGCTAAGTTAGAGGGTGAGTTAAACGAGTTGTAAAACACGCTGCAGCGATGTACAAAACAAAATACACATCTGGCAAATCAAATGGCAAAAGAAATAACTGTTAGAAAGATGGTGAAGAGAAGTTGAAAGCTTTGGATGTATTGCAGAAGAAAACACGTAAGCGTCTATATGAAGCGCATATGCGATTGAAAGAACATTTTTATCCTTCGCGAGCAAAGGTCGTAGCTCAAATGGGCCTTGACGTCATATAGAGAATGAGATTGAATTTTATAGAGGTGAGTTGGCAAGGGTGGAGAACAAATTTAGGAAGTATGTTATGGATTGTGGGATAGATTTTGATATAGAGAATGAAAAGGCTAAAAATATGTGGTTTACAAAGGATGGGAATGAAAAAGGTATTGAAAGACCAACTCCTAAACTGACACAACAGTTGTTAGAGGAGGACAAGGAGGAGGTCGAGAGTCTTTTACCTCGTTTACAGTAAAGATAGCATCATCAAGAGGTGGTGACCTTCATTGCACCTATGGACGTGCAGGTAGACAGGTCAGGATGATCAGGGAATAGGGGGCAGTATCATCGTAGTTCAACGAGGGAACAAAATTAAATTATATATGTTGTTAGAACGTTGTTGTATGCATTAGATATTTGGTGTATTGTTCTTATAATAAGTTGAATGTGTTGTAGTAATATTAATAGATGTGTTTTTTTTAGATGTAGATGTGATAGTAGAATACATCTAGATAGAAATGTAGATCTATCATACACAATAGTTGTGAGAACGAATTGTGAATTGTGATTTAGAAGTTTGATGATATGTAAACTATTTGTATGCACGAACTATTTTGGATGTGAAATTGAACTGTTAATGCAAGTTGAACTAGAAGAGGTACATATTCAGTGTGATGCTCTATCCATTTTGAACAAAAGATTGAACGCTGATTTGAACCAAAATTGTGAAGCATTACAAAATACTGTTGAATTAAACGTGAAAATAGAGTTTAGGATTATCAAGGGGCAAGGCATGGCGAGTCATTTGACTGAACAAATGATAAAAAAGGAGGCTGAACTAACAAGTATATAAGAGAAAATGGAGGAGTTGAATGAGGTTGTGAAGAAAAAGAAGTCAGACATTGAGAACGCTCATTGTCACATAAGTAATCTCTCGGAACGAGTAACCAAGCAAGAGGCCAAATTAATAACTGTGCGAGCTAAATTGAAAGATTCGTTGATGATGTTGAAGAAAGAAGAGGATGGTATTGTGTGTTCTCGGGTCTGTATCAACATGTTGGAGGTGGAGTTGATCTGTTTGCGAGCGTCCGTTAAGAAGGCAAAAGAGTGAACCAGAAAGTTTGAGGGAATGTTAAATGTTGCTAAAAATAAAGAAAAGGATTTGAAGGAAGTGAATAGGAAATAAAATGACTTTGTGAAAAGTTATTGGGCTAGGATAGGGAATTTAGATAATGTAGTTTAAGTATTGGAATTATATCTTATGGGGTTTTGAACGGTAGTGGGGGAGCTGACTAGTTCGAATGAAAAGCTGGAGGCGGACCTTGTGACAGCCTAACGGGATCTTAATATAGATGTTGATCGGAGGCATCACGACCAGTTTTTCATGGAGGAATCGTTGGCTATGTTGTGACAAAAGGATGAATTTATGATGTGATGGAAGCACGTAATAAAAATTCTATTAAGGAAAATACTTTGGTGGCGGATCGTTGTAGAAATTTGGAAAGTTTCCTAAATGAGGCAAGGGGAAGGATTACAGAGCTCGCCGTGGCTAACATGGGCAAGCTCGAGGCAAATGGGGTGCATGATAATGAAATAGCAGTAGTACTTTGTGTCAGAGATTAAGAGACTTGAAAAAGAAAGAGATACGATTCATGACAGCATGATTGAAAATGGCGTAAAATGTGAATGCAGTTAGTGCGGGCTGAATACCTGGATTGCTTTATGTCAAAAATTGGCGTGGTTACTAAGAACAGATGGAATGAAGGAAGAGAGATTGTTGTTGCAAGAGCACCAAAATTGATTGTTTTGCGACCTTCAGAACTTGGGGAAAGTTCGTGGGATGGATATCCTAACTGACCTTCAAAATTAGGGGGCGTTGGTATTTATTAAAACTAGTCATTTATTCTTTACCATCTGAGATATAGTAGATAGAGTGTAAAGGGTAATGTTGTAGGGAAGTTGGTGTGGTATGATAGTAGAGTTAACGCTTCGTGTGAATGTATAAGAGATATTTATGTTGAACTGTGGTGAACCAGTTGTAGTTTTGAAGCATGTAATCTGCTGGTCGAATTGGACGAACCAATAACCGACCTGTAATGTATGGTGAACCAATTACCAACCTGTAATGTATTAGGAGATTGAATTGGATGAACCAATAACCAACCTGTAATGTATTAGGAGAATTAGAATGAACCAATTGTTTATCTGTAATATAGTATATGTATTTTATATATATGGTAGATATTAGATAATAGAAGAGTACTGTATGAATAGAGATGTAGGTCGGTCAAACACAAGTATTTTATTAATGTAAGAACGACATACAAAAATATGAGAAATAATAAATTATAAACTGTGATATGTCTTTATCTGCGATACAACTTCAATCTCCTTGTGTTCCAAGGACTGAGGACTCGATCTCCATTTGATGTAATGAGGTCATAAGAACTGAGGCCGCTTTTGCCGATAACAATAAAAGGTCAATCCTAATTTTCTGTGAGTTTCCTAGCATTTAGCTCCTTTATATGTTTTGGTACCTCTCGTAGGACGAGATCTTTAATGTCAAACTATGTATGACTAACGCGCTTGTTGTATGACTTTGCTAAAGCCTAATGGTACCTTCCTAAGTTCATGATAGCTCAATCTCTTATTTCGTCGATCCAGTTCATTTTACATACTATCTGAAACTTGTTTTCTTCATCTGTCATTGCAGATCACGTATTGGGTGATAATATTAACTGGAGATAATTGTTTCAGTATCGTAAGCTAGCAAGAATGGTGTGCATCCAATCAGCATACGAGGTGTTGTTCAATACGCCCACAATACGTGTGGTAATTCTTGTACCCAATTACCCTTTTATATCTACCAATTACTTTTTTATCCTGTCAACTATAGTACTGTAGTAGCTTATTTCGCATCTCGAACTCAAGCTTCATCTTCTCGACCATCATACGACCACTCGACCTCGTCATCATACACGTAGTACATTTATGGCATATTTCGAAACAACTAGAGTTCTATTTAAAAAATTTGACCTCTACATCCACAGTTTGAGTCAAGAAGCACTCCGTCATTATTGAAGCCGTTACAAAACAGCAAGATTAAACCATTACACAATCAGTTTAAAGACTATCAAATATATGTTGTAACGTCCATCATTAAGAATCATAATGGTCGTCAAACGGTCATATTATAAGACCTATAAATAGGACCAGTGAATTCCAGATAAATGACGGATGAGTCCTGACTCAAATACTCTATACAAAATACTCAGAGCAACCCTTGTAATAGTTAGCAACTATCAAAACATCTCTTTTTCTAAATCCTCAAGAGGGGTTGTGGTTTTTAACCTATTTAAAGGTTTTCCGCACTAAACTTTTTACTAGTATTCGTTCATTATTCATCCAAACGTTCTGATTATCCTTTGTGTAAAGACTAAGTTTGAGATACAAAATTAGGCTATTACATTTGGCGCCGACTATGGGAATGAAATTCTCAATCTCATTATCTCAGAAACAGCTAATTATTTTTCTATAGAATGACGCTTCTAGACCAAAGTATGCCAATTTTTTCTGGAGAAGGAAACGCCGTACTAACAGAATTGCATGCCACTTTAAACTCTAAAGCAGAAAGGCAAACCAATCTGGAACTACATCTGGCAGGTGTACAAGACATATTGAAGGTTTTGCAGGGTCAACAGATTGTAACCCATAATAACAAAGGTGTGCTGCCAGCTGCTTCGCGAGTTTCCGTTCTAAACAGAATATGACCTCACGCCAACAATCTGGGAGGTGATGTTCGATCTAATCATAAACAGCCTGGGGGCGAGCCAACTCTGGTACAAGAAATCCACCAAGATATTAATGGAGGTCTTGATGGAGTCAGGCAAGCTGAAGATCCACCCCGGGGAAGAGTTCATATTTTGGCTCGTGATTGATTAAGTGAAGGAAGTGGCGACTACACTCCTCGTGAAGGGCGCATCCCACACCCAACCATCACAGCTCGTCAATACATGACTCATAAACATGTTGAAAAGCATATCAAAGAACTGTTCGATGCCCAGGCTTAAACCACTAAAAGCATTCACAATAGGTTCCATAAGAGCCTAATTACTCAGGAACTATTGGACGGCAAAGTTCCCACCAGTTTCCACACCCCAAAATTCTAAAAATACAGGGGAAATGATCTAATGGAGTACGTTCAAGAATTCTAGGATGCTTTAGGCTTACATTCTACATCCAACCACATTCTATGCCGGCTCTTTCCTACCAGCCTACAAGGCGAGCCTTTGCGATAGTTCCACTCACTGCTAGAAGGGTTCATTACAGCTTTCGAACAATTGTGGGAACTCTTCGTCAAGAACTACTCGCATAACAGAGAAAAAGAAGAGAATCTATATTCTTTGTTCAGCCTTAAGTAGGTACCAGGAGAGAAGCTCGAAACATTTACTAAGAAATTCTTAGAGTTGGCCAAAAAGGAACACCGACTCGATCAAAAAATTACCATTTCGGCCTTCATCAATGCTTTGCTCGTGAATGGAAGAGCGAAGAAGTACCTAATTCTCAACAAGCTTGCAACTTTGGAAGACATGATCGAAAAGGTCAACGATAATATTAATCTGGAAGATAGAAAACTCATAAATCAACCTTGACAACAAGAGACCAATCCACAAAGCAAGAGTTCAATCGTGCTGCTGATCACGGAGGAGACAGGAAGCAGACCAAATCTAATGACGATCGAACTCGGAGAGGTAGTAATATGCCTAAGCCCTGTCTTCTCAAGATGAATGCCACGATAGCCAGCATATATCCTACATTTAAAATGGATAAGTTCTTCCGCAATGCCCAGTATCCCCAACCCATCGAGAGCAAATCTTATTGCATACACCACAAAGTCTGTCATCAAAACACAGAATATTGCTTCACTTTACAACGACTGTTGGAGTATATTTTTGTGGACAGACGAATGCATGAGTACATAGTGGACGTTTAAAGTTAGAAAAATGGGAGTTACAAGCTTACTACTGAGATCGTATAGATTGAAGAAACAGCAGAGAAGAAACATTTATACCATATCTCCCTCAACCACTTTATCGAAACTCAAACCATTAATAGGTTAATAAATTACAAAAGACGACGTCTCGGTCAGTGTCGCAATTTATCCATGGTCAATAAAGAAGCCTGATTACTCCCCGCATCTAGTTCCTAATGTACAGGGATCTCCATCGAAGATTGTGATGTTCGCCATGTTAATTTTTCTCATCATGATGCACTCGTAATCATACTGAAAGTGAGAAATATCATACTACATACAATGATGGTGGATACTGGCAATAGAATCAAACTTTTTTTCCAAAGTACGATTGATCAGATGGGATTGGCCGACAAAGTACATTCAATTAACGTCAATATCAGCAGTTTCAACGACTCTAAGGAAGAATGTGTAAAAAAGATTATACTTCCTATTACAGCTAGACCGGCAACGGTTGACGTAGTATTTTACATCATCAATGCAAGATCCTGCTATCTGGGAATCATGGGATGTTGTTGGCTGCATAACATATGAGTTATCCCATCGACCTATCATTTGGCGCTACGATTCGATTAAAATGGTGGCATTTACAAAATCAAAGGCAGTCAGAAGCTTGCTCGAGCTTGTGAAAATTATGTTACCACCGTGACAGAACCATCAATACTACAGCTCACATAGTAATTACAGAAAACCACAGAGAACATTATAGAGAACTTTACAGAAAACCAACTGCCAAATACAAAAACTTCATAATACATCGAGATCAGTGGAGATAAAAGGTGCCCCTAGATTAGAACTCTTTTGCTTACGACAGAGCACAATGTTTTTATTCAATTTCTTAAAAATAACAGTGATGTCTTCGGATAGACATTCCATGAAATGCTGGGCATCGATCCAAATTTTGCTTGCCGCAAGCTTAGTTTAAAAGATAAAGTTGATGAGGCAGTCAAACAGAAACAGAGAACTTTAGCGCCAAGACTCCAAGAAGAAATCAGTAAAGAGATCGATAAACTATTGAAGTAGGTTTTATCCGAAAAGCTAACTACCTGGAATGGATCTCGAACATTGCAGCAGTGCCAAAGAAAAATGGTAAGATCTGAGTATGTGTGAATTTCACGGACCTCAAATAACATACTCCGAAGGATAGTTTCCCACTTTCTATCATAAAGCATCTGCTCGATTCTACAGGGCACAAAATCTTATCCACTTATCCATGATGGACGCTGCATAAGGGTATAATCAGATACCTCTGTTACCCAAAGACCAAGAGAAAATAGCTTTAATCACAAAACATGGTTTGTATTACTACAAAGTTATGCCTTTCGACCTTAATAATGCAGAAGCTACGTACTAAAGACTAATGACGCAGATGTTCAAGGACCATCTTGGTAAAATAATGGAAGTTTACATTGATGATATGTTATGTAAAAGTCTCAAGAAGGAAAACCATCTCGCAGATTTACATACAACCTTCGAAATTCTTTATTTTTACAAAATGAGACTAAATCCTGACCAATGCAAGTTCGGAGTCCAATCAATAAAATTTTTAGGCCATTCGATCAGCAAGCAAGGTATCGAGGCTAACCCAGATCATACTCATGCATTGTTATATATGTTTTCTCCAAAGACAAAGAAAAACATGCAAAAGTTAGCTGGCAAGATAGCATCAATAAATTATTTTATTTCTAAGTCTTCAGACCGGTGTCGATGGTTATTTGACCTACTGTGGGAAGGGACAAAGAAGAAGAAACCTAAAAAAGATCCTGAGATCGAATGGACTGTAGAATGTGAAGTAGCATTTCAGGAACTAAAATGTTATTTGAGAAATCACCAATAATGAGTACACCAAAGGAAGGGGAAGAACTCACCATATATCTCGCCTTTACTGATGAATCACTAACCCCTCATCTACACATCGATGAAGTTAAAACAATATTTCTAAGCTCACTCAGTTCGAGTAATGACAAATTATCCTTTACGCAAAATCTTGTCCAAAAGAGAGAAATTCAGATGAGTCCAACAATGGTCAGTTACTCTTGGTGAGCACAATATATGTTTAAACCACAGTATTCCAAAAAAGGGCAAGCAGTAGTACCTGTGACTAAAATGGCCAAATTTCATGATCTTAAAGTGGCTTGGAATTAACTCTTACACCAATGTACCTGTGACTAAAATCTGATAGAAAGCAAAAAATGGCATAAGCAATTTGGCGTAGAAAACCTTTGAATTGGTAAAAAAGTCACGACCTCGAGTTGAGGGTTTTTGTAATAGTGATTTTTACTGCTTGAGGCTAATTTCTTATTACAAGTGATCTCTCATCTTAGAAATCTTTGATCTTGTGAATTTGGGGTTTGAAGTTTTGAGAATCTAGAAAATGTAGTTTTCTTAGTAATTTCTCATGTATTTTTTTTCATTCCTGTCTCTTCTGGAACTTCTTTATATAGGCCTTCTCCGCAGTTCTTCATCGTGTTGAAGCACATTCTCTGAACAATGTGGTTAGTGGTGGTTGACTGAGTAACTATTAAGTTCGTGAGAGACAGGTGTCTTTGACTTGTTTAGGTTTTTTTGTTTGAGCTCCACCCACGTTCTTCACAAGTTCGTAGAGTAGGTGGCAATGTTGACTGTTGAAGTCATGCGGAGAATGGGTAAGTCTGACATGGAGGTGATCAAATTTGGAAACTGCTTGATATGGGTAAGGTTGGTGATGACGCTTGGGAAAACATACATGCACATTAATTGTTGGGTTATATAAATAGTACATGTACCAAAGTTTGTAGCAAAGTGCGCTTGTTCATTGCCAAATTCTTGTAAAGTTTTGAAGATGGCGAAGACCCGGAGAATGGTTCTTGAAGAAAGGATTGTTGTTGAAATGCAGAAGTTGAGAATAAAATATTTTGGTGATCAGTCTTTGGTGATGCCGACTCCTGTTCCCGTTTGTCCGACGTAACAAGGTATGTCGGAAGAAGAGGCGGCTGAAGCTAAGGAAGATTTTTATTGTATGTGGAGATTTCATTATGTTGTTGTGATAGGTGAGCAACGTTTAGCTTGTCTCCGTATACTTGCGGAGGACAAGGTTGTGCAGACAGATACAGGGGTGGGCGTAACTGCCCAGTAGTTACGCTAATTTTTTACGTTGGGTTAGATTATAAGGTTTGGCTTTCTTCATCTTTGCCAACTCTATAGAGGTGGTGGTTATAGAGGAGGCGACGGTAGTTGTGGAGGAGGTAGACGGAGAATAAAAATTTGCTTCTGTACTTCCATCATTTCTTTGCGTTGAGAAGACCTTCTGTTTGAAGAGTTGGTTCAAGCACGAATTTCTTTTCTTTCATAGTTTCTATTTGAAGTTCGACTAGACTTCAACCAAACTCATGGGAGGGAGGATATGCATTACTTCCAATGTCTGCAATACATCAGAGTGAAACATCAAGGAAGTTGAATAGACTGAAGTATTTTATGTTTTGGAGTGCTTGAATGACTTATTATCTAGACTTGTATGTAGGTCGATCATGAGGAATGCTTGTATAGGATCAAACCCTCGTCTGTAGACTGGTAGTTGATATGGAATGTTTACCTGTTAATGAGGCGTCGTCCTCTAGTCGATCTGCAGAGTCCGAAATTGTAAAGTCTGATAGTGAGGAAGAAGTATGATCAATTTCCAGATTTCCCTAGAAGATTGGTAACCTATCCTCCTCACTCTGATATATTCAAAGAATTTTGTAAAGCTAAGGCTTCAGTTGAAGGTAGCTGGGGTAGTTGTATAGAACATGCCGGTAGGCAATTTAAGAGTTGCATTGTAGCAACCGGAGAAGAATACTTTATTTATTGGCTGATTTAGAGAAGGAGATATGAGATAGGGTTATAGATGAATCGATCTCTTTGGAGTACTTCGATGGGAATGTTCAGAGCAAACTTTCAGAGGGTTTTTTATGTTACCTGTCTCAGTTGGAGTACGGGTTGAGTCTTCCCCTTAGTAATCTAGCAAAAGGGATTATGAACATCATCAGGGCATGTCCTATTCAGTTGAACAGGAGCATGAGGGAGGTGATAAGTGTTTGTGAATTTCTGAATAAATGGTGGGATGGGGATGAATGAGGAAGATATCCCTTGAGGATGTTTTGCAATTTTATGGGGTAAAAAACTTTTTTGCAAATGAAGGGGCATATTTCTTTACGAGCTTGACTCGGCCTTGTTTCTTCGATCTGAACTCTGCAGGTCGACCAGGGAATGATAATGCGATATGGGTGAAGGGTGATTGCCTTCAGTGAGATGATGAAGAACCCATGGAACTTTTGCGTAGAACTGTAAAACAAAGTGAGTATAACAATGTATAATATATAAGATTAATATGTTAAAATTATATGTTGCTCATTGATGATCATGTGTTGTTATTGACAGGCCCTAAATCTACGGTGATGAGGAAAGAGTCTTTGTTGGATATAGTTGCTCAAAAAGGGAAAAAGCTCGAGGTTGTATTTGAAGAACTCAGCATTAACAGAAAGAAACGTGTTAATAGCCGATCTGAGAAAATTTAATAGTCTCAATCGATGAGGTTAATGAGGGGTGTCGTTAGCAGCCAGAAGAAGGGAACTAATGAGGAGAGGCGAGTGAATTTTCCCAAGGCCCCTGAAGTGGACTGCACGGGGTTACCGGAGTCTTCAACGTTAGGCAAGCTTTCTTAAACGTCTCCCAAGAAGAAGATGCTGAAGCGTGGTTCGACCTCTGAAACCACGAGAAGTGCTAAGGTCGCAGGAAAGGCAAAAAAGAGAAGGGTTAAAATATCAGGGGTGAAGGTTATAAAGGATTGACCTGTTATAGCAAATGACTTGAAAGAGGTGGAGGAAAGGGCTAGGCTGGCGGCTCTCTATGGGGAGGTGGAGATGAGCAAAATGGTAAGTTCGTTTGCTTGAATATGTGATAAATTTTGTAATATAATTCGAGCTAACAATGAGGTCGATTTTGTTTATTTTGTAGGCTGCTCGCCTGATGAAGAGGATATGCCTCGAGGTCGAGGAGGAGAAAGTTGAGTTGAAGAAGGCGAAAGTCGAGCTGGAGAAGAAGGTTGCTCGTTTGAAAACAGGCTTGCTCAAGGAGGGAAAGCGGCTGGAGGCCCTGAAGGCTTCTCAAGTGGTGAAGATCGGCAATCTAAACGTGAAAGTGAGAGTAAATTTGGAAGAGGTGGTAGTTGAGCGTGATAGACTCGGGCGCCACCTTATATCAAAGGGGTATTCTGAAGATGAGGTTGATGCCATTAAGGCGGACACCTATGTTGAAGGGGAGGAAGATGAAGAGATTGAAGATGTTGTTGATGGAGTAGTGGATGGTCTGGACGATGTCTCTCCTCAAATAGTGCGAGACAGCCAAGGGGATGACAATGAGCATCCAAAGGGGGAAAATGATAAGGTAGAGTAGAATGATGATTATGTGATTGTATGAATATTTTGGAATGTTTATAAACTGATCGGATATTGCGTGTTGGATAGAATTGTGTAGGCTAAGTTGTTCTTGTAAACCTTGCTGTAAGAACTTATGAAAATACGCCTCAGAATAAAAGATTTAGAGACTGAGCTCACTAGGGAGAGAGATGCCTCAATGTCCCTATTGTCTTCGCAAGTGGAGCTACATGTTAGGATAGAGTAAGAAATATTTGACTTGTATGCTTCGTTAGTATAGAGCTACAAAGTAAAAATAAATGTAAAGTGTAGAGACGGACCATAAACCTGTTAATGGTTTTAGGGCAATGGCACTCAATTGTGTATAGGAAATATCAACGTATTGACAATTTAAAGTATAGGGAGCGTGTACCTTAGACTTGGAAGTATATGTTATTTATCATCCATCTGAGATTGTACTTCAACCTTAAGTTTTGAAGTAGTTTCACACAGTAGATGTTAGAGATGAGGTATATGTATTGAATGAGTGTTCTGAGTCAAACTTGGTATAAGGAATCTATAATGTGCAGGTCAAATTGGAGTCAGCTCACTTGTGCGAAGATGAGGTACGTCAATGTAACCAAGAATTTAAAGATGAGTTTAATAGGATGAGAGAGGCGAACGAAGATAGAGAAGATCAACATGTAAAGGTGCACCTCAAATTTATTGAGGCAACCCAAACTGCTGTCGACCTCGCTCATAAGATCGGGGAGAAGGATGCCAAAATTAATAAAGGGCAAAAAGAGATCGCAGAGTTAAAAGAACGTGCAGCAAAGCTCAAAAGCCAGAATTATGCGTTGATAGCAAAGAGTAGGGAGGCTGACATGGCCCGTTACCATATACAGGCGTTAGAAAGATCAGAGGAAGGGTTAAATCACTTTGTGGCCAGTTTGAAGGGAGAATTGATCAATAAAGTGAACAATCAGGAATGAATTTGAGCTGATCTAGCGAATGCTAGAAACGAGCTAGAGTGATTGAAGAAGATAATGGTTGACAAAGATAGCGAGCTGAAGAATACTCGGGATGATTTATCAGCTTTTGAAGTTGGGGTTGAACAGTTGTCCACAGCCTTACCTGCTAAAGATATGGAGTTTTGGATGGTACAGTGGAATTGTGATGAATCGAATGAGTGGGTTGCACAACTGAAGACCGAATTGGCGTATGCTAATTCGCGTGCCAGGAACGCTAAGGCTGGAAAGCGTTCGAGGAAGAATAAAAAGGATGCCAAGATTTCCCTTGTTCAAGGGGATGTAGTTAGTCTGTATGCCCGAATAAGAGAATTAGAGGGGGATATAGCTTGAATTCAAGGTCATGTACAAAAAGGAGTTGAGAGGTTAAGGAATGTCAAATTAAGTTGAATGCCGTTTGTAGGGACTTATCCCTCGAACTAAGGACACTCGATCTCATCTATACCTCAAGCTCTATAAGATTCGACCTTATCCAGTACCAGACTCACGCTTAAACAAACGAGTTAACAGTTACACATAGACCACGAACTCAAGAAGAACGTGGATCGTCCACAACAGATGTAAACAAAACAAATCGACATGCACATGTCTCCCACGAGCTAGCAGTTACACACTCAACTGCCCATGACTACCCACTTTTAGGAGAACGTGTTCGAGCACGATGTCAAGCTAAGAACAGGGTCTATAAAAGGGCAGAGCTCCTAAGGAACAAGAGAGGCCAACGGAGAATTCTACATATACAATTATCTGATATCTAGCTATTTTATCTTAGATTAACTCTTGTAATCAGATTATCCCACTCTCTCAAGCAATAATACTACTTTCACAAAATCCTCCACTCAATGTCGTGGTTTTTACCTATTCACAGGTTTTCCATGCTAAATCCCCTGTGTCAAGTGTTATCTCTTATTTAATTCTTGGCATAGTAGTTCTTGGTGTAAGGATCGATTTCAAGCCAGTTTGAGCTTTACGAAATCTGGTCCCTACATTTGGTACCATCTGTGGGAGCGCACGATTTATCCACGTACTTAAGGACCATGATTGATACTCATCAGTTGAATAGTATTCAATTATGGTTCAAACACGTTAATCTTCGGGGGCTTAGCCTGAAAGTTTGAGGGAACCTGATCGGGTTACCGAGCTTCGGGCGAGCTTAATTGCCGAAGCCGAGAAACGGAGTCAGCTCGAGCACCAGCTATTGGAAGATTGAGAACTCTGCGAGAAGGAATCAGAATGTGAGTGTCAAGCTCGAGTTCTGGAGACAAAGAAGTAAGAAACTCAGATGTTAGCTTTTCAAACAGCTTTGAAGGTATTACAAAGCAGCCAACCACCACCACCCCTGAGAGAGCGCGAAACAGTACCAACAATCTCAAGAGTTTCTGTTCACGAGAGGTTAGGGGCACATGAGGTACATAGTACAAACATTTCTAGGATTCATTTTGAGGATCCACATGCACCGATAGCCTCAATTCATTTGGGACAGGAGGCGCAGACAGATATCAACAAAGATCACAGACCTTCTAAGCAGCCCGAGGAAATCTTGCAACCTCCTTACCGATCCCCGCTTCCTGAACGTGTGAGTGAGGAAATAGGTGACCACGTTCCCAGACTCATACGTCAAATAACTCTGGTAGTTCCAGCAGCTCTGGTAGTTCCAGCAATTCTAGCAGCTCCTATCCCTCAGCATTATATTTCTCAGGAACTCATGGACCAACGTATTAGGGAAATCATCGAAGCAACGGCTTTAGACACGTAGGATGGCTCACACAAATTACAAGGTAGTCCAATTGCTAAAGAATTATTTGATATGAATGTCCCAACAGGTTTTCATACACCCAAGATCATCAAATACAAAGGAACCGATCCTGGCCAGCACGTTCGACAATTCTGCGACTCATTGGCTTTGTATTCTAATCTGAATCACATCCTTTGCCGGCTTTTCGCTACCAGTCTTCAGGATGAACCTCTCTGTTGGTTCCACTCTTTACAGGAAGGTTCGATTCATACCTTCGAGCAGTTACAGAAAATCTTCATCAAGGCTTATGCCCACAACAAAGACAAAGAAGTGAACTTATATTCTCTTATAAGTCTCAAAAAAGCACATGGGGAGAAGCTCGAGGAGTTCTCCAAGGAGTTTCTCGAACTGGCTCAGAAGGTCGACAATCTAGATCAGAAGATAGTCGTATCCGCATTCACAAATGCTCTGCAGTTCAATTGCAAAGCTAAAGAGTATCACTTCCTGAAGAAGCCCAAGACTCTCGAAGATATGATCGAGAAAGTCAACAATTACATCGATTTGGAGCAGATGATGCCCGAACTGAATAAACCTGTAAAGGCAGTCCACAACACCAAGATTCCCTCTAAATATTTCAACAACAACCGCAGCTCGAGCGATCTAGGCGATCCTAAATGAGCAAAGACAGAACCAGAAAGAGACAATAATCAGAGGCCGCTGAAACCATCCAGAACAGTCATACCAAAGTTGAATGCCAAGCTTTCCGTGATCTATCCTATTCTCTAAAAGATAAATGTTTCCGTCCAGCTGGACATCTTGATCTAATAGCAGGTCGACCTTATTCCGAATATCACAAGATTAAGCACCACAGTACCGACAATTGCTATGGTTTGAAAAAGCTCCTGGAAATCATTTTTAAGGAAGGGAGGATGCTCGAATACATCATCGATCTTCCTAGCAATAAAGACGAGAGCTATCTGAAAGAAGATGACGTGGCTCAAGCAACAGAATAAACAGAGGAGAAGCATCTATATCATCTCTACTGCAACAATATGATCGAGATCAATCTGGTTTCAAATTCTAATAGAGTCAAGAGGAGGAAGTTGGGCGAGTGCTGTGACCTTGCCGTCCAAGACAAGGAAGCCAAGCTCCTCCCAGAGTCAAGCAGTCGCCGAAAGGGAATCTCCTTCGAGGACTGCGACATAGGACATGTGAAGTATCCTCATCATGACGTACTAGTAATTATGCTCAAAATGAGGAACTTCATAATGCACACCATGATGGTAGACACAGGAAGTGGGGTTTAGATCCTTTTCGAGAGCACAATTGACCAGATGGGACTCTTAGATCAGGTCATTCAAAGTGAGACAGACATCAGTGGATTTAATGGGTCCAAAGAAGAACGAGTTGGGAAGATCACTCTCCCAATCACAGCAGGGCCTGCCACTATCGACGTTATTTTCTACGTCATCAATGCCAAATCAAGGTATTTAGGGATACTAGGACGTTGTTGGCTGCACAATATGAAGGCTATCCCGTCCACTTTCCACCAAACACTCCAGTTCAAGCATAACAACGATATTTATGAAATCAAAGAAAGTCAAAAGCTCTCTCGAGCTTGTGAGAATACAGTCTCACCAGTTCTCGACCATTCAAAATAGATTGCTGGATAGCAATCACAGAAGGCTGATCACCTCGATGGTCAGTCTTCTCCAGCTGAGCCAGTGGAATACGTCCAGGTCGATGGAGTTAACCGAGGTACTTATATTGGTACAAAATTAATTCTAACAGAGAAAGAAGCTCCTATTTCTTTCCTCTAATCCAACAAAGACGTTTTTGCATGGAACTTCCAAGAAATGACAGGCATAGACCCCACAAAGACTTGCTACATCTTAAACATCTGCGAAGACACCGCAGCAGTTAAATAGAAGCAACGCAGGTTATCTCCAAGACTCAGAGACGAGGTGAACAAGGAGATCGACAAACTTATCAAGGTCAGTTTCATCCGAGAAGCCAAGAACCCAGACTAGATTTCTAATATCGTTGTTGTTCCAAAGAAGGATAGAAAGGTCCGGGTCTGCGTGGATTTTACAGATCTCAACAAACACACGCCAAAGGACAGCTTCCCTCTTCTGATCATTCATCAGATCCTCAACTCTACAGCAGGTCACAAACTCTTGTCCATGATGGACGCCGCTTCGGGGTACAATCAGATTCCACTCTCAGAAGCAGATCAAGAAAAGACTATATTTATAATATAAAGAGGTCTCTACTGTTACATGGTCATGCCATTCAGCCTTAAGAATGCTGGAGCCACTTACCAAAGGCTGGTCACGAGTATGTTCAAAGAACACTTGGAGAAAATAGTTGAAGTCTATATTGACGACATGCTTGGCAAGAGCCAAAAGAAAGAAGATCGCATCTCTCACCTCTCTACAGTATTCAGTATATTACGAGCCTACAGAATGAAGCTTAATCTCAAAAAATGTCAGTTCGGCATTTACTCAGGCAAGTTCTTGGGTCATCTTATCAGCAAGAAAGGAATAGAAGCAGATCCAGATCAAATTCGAGCTCTTCTGGACATGCCTTCACCATCAACAAAGAAGGATGTACAAAAGCTCGCAGGAAAGATTGCAGCAATCAACAGATTCGTATCCAAATCCTCGGACCGATGCAGATGGTTATTTATGCTACTCAGAGGTTCTACTCAATGAGGCAAAGGTTCAAAGAACGAAGATATCGACTGGGCACCGGAATGCGAAACAACTTTTCAGGAACTCAAAACTTACCTAGGGAGGGCTTCAATCATGAGCACTCCGATAGGCAATGAGGAATTGATTATCTACCTCACAGTTATAGATACATCTCTCAGCTCAGTTCTCATTTGGCTCGAAGGAAAAATTGTGAAACGGATCTTCTTCATCAGCAAGACACTTACTCCAGCGGAAACGTGGTACTCTAAAATTGAAAGATTACCTTTAACTCTCTTTTACACCGCACAAAAACTCAAATACTATTTTTAAGCACATCCTGTCAAAGTCATGACGAACTACCCACTTCGGGAAGTATTATTTAAAAAAGAGAAATCCAGAAGAGTACAGTAGTGGTCTGTCAGTTTGGAGGAGCACGAAATCAAATTCGAGCAGCGAATTTCCGAAAAGGGTCAAGCAGTCGCTGATTTTCTTGCAGACTTTCTAGTTTTAGATCCTGACTGGGAAGAACATGATCCAGATCTTGCCGAAGATGCAGTAAATGAGATTCCACCCTCCAAATCTTTTAATGATCGAGCATCATGGATATCTCAAAAAGGGTGGAGGCTCCTCACCGATGGTTCAGTAGGACCCGCAGGGTCAGGAATTGGAATCGTTCTCATTATACCTTCCAACGACAGAATCGAGAAATCTATCCGTCTCGACTTCGAAGCCTCGAACAATGTTACAAAGTATGAGGCACTCATTCACGGTCTAGACATGGCTCTCGAACTCGGAATCACTGAAATCTCAGCCTACACAGACTCTCTTCTAATCGTTCATCACTACTCAGAACATTACAAGAAGAATGGCATCATGGTCGATTATGCAGCTCTGGTTGCAGAAAAACTAAACAAATTTCACAAAGCTATGCTCGAATACCTCCCTCGAGGAGAGAATCGCCACGCTGACTCCTTGGCTTACTTAGCCAAAGTATTGGGTACAGAATCACGACACCTTCAAATCGAGGTTATTTCTAGCCCCAGTATTAATCGTACTACGATATATGCGATTAACACTGGAGGCGATGAGATGGCGGAAGATAATTGAAGGAAACCTTTCGTTACTTATCTCAGTCTGGATAACTCATGCAACAGGCTACTACCAGATGATCCACAGCAGCGCAGACACATCATCGAGAATACAAAACAGTACACAGTCCAACCAAATGGCGATCTCTACAAACGCTCGGTCACTGGTCCATACCTCAAGTGCCTCTCTAAGGAACTTTCCGGCAACATGCTTCGTGATCTACATGAAGGAATCTGCGGATCCCATACCACAGGACGAGCTCTTGCTAACAGAGCTATTACCCAAGGAGTGTTCTGGCCAGGGATGCGGAAGCAAGCTGAAGAATACTCAAGGAAATGCGATGCAAGTCAGCGTCATGGAAACTAAATTTGGCCCCCTGCCCTCGAACTCCATGCCAGTAAGCTGTACTGGCCTTTCAAGCGATGGGCACTCGATCTAGTTGGTGAATTCCCCAATACACCGGGTAATAGGAAATTTCTCTTTCTTGCCACAGATTACTTCACTAAATGGGTCGAAGCAGTTCCTCAATGTAGAACTCGAGAAGAAGAAGTCATTTCTTATATTTGGCTGCATATCATCACAAGATTTGGTTGTCCACATCTGATCCGTATCGAAAATGGTCCTCAGTTCGTTGGAGCAAAGGTCGTCGCATTTCTCAACAAACACAACATAATCTATTCTCCATCAAACCCATACTACCCCCAGGGAAATGGACAGACGGAGATCACAAACAAGATCATCGTAGATGGTCTCAAAAAGTGCCTTATGTTACAGAAGAAGGGCAACTGGATACGTGAATTACCTCATGTCGTATGGGCTTATCGAACTACGCCCCAGAAGTTAACACAGTACTCTTCTTTTTTGCTTGCCTATGGAACTGAGGCAGTCATCCCAATGAAGTTCTACCATTCTGTGAGAGACCACGCGCTCACAGACAAAGAGAATGAGTTCGAATTGGCTTGCAACCACAATTGGATCGATGAGACACGAGATCGAGCTATCGCAAATCTTGGTCGCTATCATCAAACACTGGCAAATTCATACAACAAACGAGTTCACACTCGGGAGTTCACTATCAACGACTGGGTCCTTCGAGAAATCCCAGATAACAGAAAAGATCCACATGCTGGGAAACTAGCAAAAAACTGGGAAGGTCCTTTCATGGTCATAGGTCAAACTGGTATGGGTTCATACTATCTCATGACGGAAGCTGGTGACAAAATTCCAAATCCATGGAATACAAGAAGATTAAAGTTATATCGACGCTGAATAGCTCCTCCGTCACTCAGCAGCGTTCAATCCACCTTGATATTTCACCTCTAATGTTTGTACAAACTCTTTTCAATCAATGAAATCTTTTTTTTATCACAAGAATCCCTCCTATACAATTCAACTTCATCTCCATCTAAGGGTAAAAGTGCAGTTTATCCTAGCTCGATCCCTAAAGGTAAACCACATCCAACATTGGTAATGGCATAGATAATACTAGCCTAACTCCTGAGGATACTCATACATCCGAAGCCGGGGGCCATAACGAACCTCTTAGCCTGAAGATAACAAGCCTAAAGCACGAGTGAGGGAAAAAGTTGCTCGCTGCTGCTAAGCTCCAATATCCAATATGGTATCAAGGCATAGATAATACTAGCCGAACTCCTGAGGATTCAAAAACCTTCAGGGCTGAGGCCATTAAGAGCCTCAGCCTACAGGATCAAGCCTAAAGCACGAGTGAGGAAAAGCTTGCTCGCTCCCGCTAAGCTCCAATATTCAATATGGTACCAAGGCATAGATAATACTAGCCGAGCCCCTAAGGATACAAAAACCTCTGGGGATGGGGCCATAAAGAGCCTCAGCCTGCGGGATCAGGCCTAAAGCACGAGTGAGACGTTGCTCGCTGCCGATAAGCTCCAATATCCAATATGGTATCAAGGCCTAGATAATACTAGCTGAACCCCTGAGGATACAAAAACCTCTGGGGCTGGGGCCATAAAGAGCCTCAGCCTGCAGGATCAGGCCTAAAGCACGAGTGAGACGTTGCTCGCTGCCGATAAGCCCAGCTCTCCAATATGGTATCAAGGCACAGATAATACTAGCTGAACCCCTGAGGAAACACAGATCCAAGGCGGAGACCATAAAGAACCTCTTAGCTGGTGGTGGCTGCCTAAAGTACGAGCAAAGATAATACTAGCTCGCTACCGCAAAGCCTCCCTGAAGTCCAAGGGTTGAAGCACAAATAATACTTACTTCTACACCCACGGACTTCATCTAATTCAATGGGTCAAACCAGAGAATAACATCTATTGTAGGTGTGGAAATATTATTTTCTCATATCAGCATTTCAAATTACAACGCTCCTCTCAAAGTCCTACATCGAACACTGAGGCATCAACATCTGCTATATACAAAAGGTACTCGTTATCAAAGTTCAATTCTATTTCTTTTTAACTCTGCTGGATTTTCTTGATAGGAGAGCAGTCGACCATCCTCCCACAACAGGAGTAGGTGAGACTGCACTTGAGCTTCCCCCTATTTCAGTCCTGGATGCCATATATTCTGGAGCTCGTTCAGTAACAATTTCTCTCCCTCGAGCTATCTGTTCAGCCGTGGTGATCCCAATACCATGATCCATAACACCAATTGGATCTATGCTCGAGATATTGAGTTTATATACACAAGTCCTTCCAGAAAAGCAATCTTGCATCAAATCTTTCTTAACCTGCAGAAATTTTATTTCCTCGACAAAATATGAAACCAATGCGTTTAATTGCCGTTGATGCAAAGCTTTACCATCAAATTTTTCTTGTTTGTGAACTACTAGTTTCTTAAAGGCTTGGTGAGTAACAGCAGTGTGCTTGTTATCCTTTAAACGACAAGCTTTCGATTCAGCTAGTTCAGCTGTTAATTGATCAATACGTTCACTCATCTGCCTTGTAAGATCTATCGACTTCTGCCGAGAGTTTGTAAGATCAATACGCATATTCTCCACTAACTCTTCTTTTCGACGAAGAAAATTCTTTCATCTCTCGACTCCCCACACCAGAAGCAATTTTACCATCCCTTTTATCCAATTCAAATTTAAGATCTTTCTGATACTTCATTTTACGTACACGTAATTCCTGCTCCGATTTGGAAATTCGCGCACAAAGTTGATTAATTCTTTCATTCATCTCCTTCTCACGTTACACAACCCTCCTCACGTTTCCGCGAGCGTGGGTCAAATCATCCACCAAACTTTTGTTCTTGGTATGAATCTCTGATAAATCAGCCCTGCTCTGAGCCTCTCTCCCTTTTAAACGACGTAAATCAGCCTTCAAACGATCTAACCTGGCAATCAAACTATCACGTATTTGTGCAGAGTTACGCAATTCTCGATCTTTTCCCATAATACTACTGCTCAATTTTTCAAAATTGTCCTCAGACACAACCAAGTTAGTTCGCGCAGTATCCAGGTCGATCTCTCTCTTCAACAACTACTCGTTCAGAGCATGAATGTTACATTTCATATCAGATATCTCTTTATTTAACTCTCTAATATGGTATTCGGCTAACTCAGCTTCGTACCAAGAACCTGATGCAGCCTTTTCCTTCAACTCAGCAAGTTCGCTGGTAAGTTGTTTCAAAGCCAAATCCCTGCTCAAAATTATTGCAATCTTATCCTCGACTTGTCTCTTAGCTTCATCAAGCTTTAAAGAATGTTTCACATTATCATCCAATCGATCTTCATACTGGGAAATAAATACCTCATATTCTTTTGCATATTCAACATTATACAAAAGAGTCTGCTCTTCTCTCTCTCTCTAGCAACATCTAGCTCCTTCTGCATAATAGTTAGCAGGGACTCACAACATCAGTACCTAATGGAAAAATAGATCGACAGAAGCATGCTGATTAACTTGCAGTACAGACACCTACAAGCTCGAGACAACCAATTCCTCCTTGGCCTACCGATAATAGCAAGTTTTGGGCGTACAAAGAGGGTACATACACAAACATCCTGAACTAGAATAAACATGCAAGGTACATATCCTTTCTCATATTATTCTTGTTCATCTAGTTATTAATTTATCTGAATTATCTAACCTGCAATTTAACAGAGGATTTTTTCTCTACTTCAAGCAGGCCCTCTAAGTCTACAACTCTGAGACGCGAGCTTTCTATCTCCTACAATACGGAATCTCATAAGAAAAATGTTGTTGGCAACAAACAACAATAAAATTACAAAGCTCGAGCTCATGTTTCACAACCAATCTTACATTACACGATCATCCTACCTGATTAATAGTTTCATGATTATCGGCAACAGCCTTTTCAGCAACATTCAGACCATCCTCCCTTTCCTTAACCTCCTCTTCATCTATAATTTCCATCTCCTCATAAATCCCTTTGCTAAATGCCATTATCTCCGCCTTTGTATACCTCAGCTGGTAAAACTTCCCAGCAAGGTTGTTCTGAGAAATAGCAAACGTGGTAACCAATCGCTCTGCTTCAGCTTCGCTTTCGGCCCTAACTTCCTTCAGCTTTAGGGCAGCAGCTTCCCTTTCTTTCTCCCGCTCCAACTGCAAAGCTCCTCTCTCCCGAGTCAGGTTATCTTCCAACTGGTTTTTCTCCCCCTCGAGCTGGGAGATCCTCTTTTCCAGCTCCATCGACCTATCCTAGAAGCCAAGTTGAGCGTCCCTCAGAGTATGAGCAAACTGTCAAAAGAAATAAGTCAGCTCGAACAGCAAAACAGCTCGACAAAATCAACTTTTTACTAACCTTCTTAAAATCATCATCCATAACAGCGACCATCTTCTCTCGAGCTTTAGCTCGACATTATTCTTCCAAGAGACCGGCGTCAACCTCAAAACGCAGCCTCAAGTCCGCCCCCTCAGCGATCTTATCGCTTTCCTCTAGCACCTCCTACGACTTTGTGGGAGAAGTTACCTTCTTCCTCTTACTGTTATCATCCATACTGACCGATGTAATAGAACGAGGAGTAGCCCCCCTTTTTACATCCTTCCTCTTCGCGAGGTTTCGTACAACAGTGCTAGAGACAGTGGCCATGTCCACTGGCCCATTAGGAATTTCACTGAGCCGCGCAAGCTTCATGGGTGTATTAAGTTCCAGAGTTGCCGATTTCTCTTCCATTGAGCCTGGAGTTTTCCCAGCCAGTCTCCTCCTCTCTTGCGATCTCCTGACCTTGTCGTCCTTACTAGATACCCTTTTGAACCTACCTATCTCTAACTCTTTGAGAACATATTCGAGCTCAGTGCCTTCTCTGGCAACGACGTCTATAAAAGATTCATTCCTCAAAACTTTGTAATTAATTCCTGCATAAAAATCGGCAACGTAAGATACAGATCAACTATAGAAGTATAGTTTAACATACAAATGATAGTTCAATTTTCAATGGTATACTTACCCTTTGCTATAGTTCTATTATTAAGTTCCTGGGGTTCCTCATCAGACCGCTGAAGACATTCACCAGACACCCATAAAAGGTTGTCAATCCACACTCGCCTTGCTGAAGACAGGTTAAAGAAACATGGTCTTAAAGAACTAGAAGAGAGATATGCATCATCAGTTGCAGTAACATATTTCACAGCATAATACTCCATAAAATCCTTGGTAGTAATCCTCCTCTCCCTACCAGATGCATCCCATCTCCCATTTAGGGTTTCGCTTACAAGAATAACTTTCTAAAAATTATAATTCAATTGGGCTGGACAATCCCCAATCATATTCATAATACTCTTAGCCAAATTGCTCAAAGGCAGAGTCAACCCATAGTCGAACTGGGCTAAATAGCAACAAAACCCATCAGTTCGACTATCCCTCACAATGCCTTGGACGTACTCCAAGGATACTTTGTCCCCTAAACGCCTGCACTTCTTTTCTTTGGCCAAATCAAGCAGCAAATACAAGTAATCCCCTCATTGACTGATACTGCAAGTCTTAAAGAAATTACCCCTATATGCGAAGGCGTGCCCCCAAATCCCATCTATACTACTTTTGGCCTTATAGAACTCCCTAAACCGACTAGAACCTGTTGGGTGCTCAACACAAGAATCCTTCAGACGGGGCCATTCTATCAATTCGGCTACAGTATCCTCCTCATCCCCTACTCCAATAACGGGAGTAAAATGCCCTATGAGGTCTGCTTCATCAGCCTTTGCACAACTGGAAATCAAAGCCATACTTATCTACAGTTAAGGATCTACTTTACAAAACGCTGGTTCAACAAAACCTACAGATCGGTCGAGGTATAAATCAATTTTTATCTCGCACTACTATATCACTTATACAATCACAAACTGTCTCAAAACAATTTTTATCGCCCCACAGTCATTATTCCCATTTTTATTTTTTATTTCATTTTTGTGTTTGGTAGGGATTACATCCCTATCCGGACACAATAAAGATTTTCATGCAAAAACTCTTGTAAACCCAAAGACAGACTTACCTTCAGCACCCGAGTGAGAGTCTGCAGCGTTGGTTCACACCAGCTTGCTCAATTTCCGCAACTTCTTCAAAACCTCCTCGATTTCAGCCTCCTCTCGTAGTTTTCAATTGAGACTCCTAGTCACTGCTTTCCTCTTATCCTTTCCTTCTTCGGCGGTAATGGAATCGTCAGTTGAGATCTCTCTCTCTCTCTCTTTAACCCTTCTCTTCTTTTTTTGGTTTTCTGTATTCTGAGAGGGAGGAGAGGAGGTACTTATGTACCTTTCCCCAAATCGCTGGTGATTTGGAGTTTTCCAGTAAGCATTCCTCGATTCCTGAACTGAGCCGCCAGTTCGTCTGAACCTGTCAGAAGTGTCGTACCGCTTCGGTGAAAGCACCTTCCCATCATTGCACCAAATATTATACTTTAGCGTATCTCTCAGCCTCTTGGTCCCATTTTTTCACAATACCCCAAACTCATGATTCTGAATTTTCTACTTTAAAATTTCACGTACATTTGTTTGCCCTACTTATACACCTTGACTTTAACGTCAATATTAGTTAGCAACACAAATTTAAAAATTCAGTTTCAACAAACAATCCTAGTCATAGCCTATTTTCGTGAATAGATTTTTTCTTCAAGTAAATTTGGGAAATTACATTTCAAAAATTCAAGAATACAATAGTCAATCACTCCAATCCCCAAGATACTTGCATTTGAAGCAACCGGTGTGCCTAACAACACCACAAGCCTTCAGCATCCCTGGGGCAATATCAATATCCTCATTAATGATCTCCTCCCTGGCCATCATCAGGACAAACTTTTTATGATCTTCAACAGACCGCCAACAGGTACGCATGGACTCGGACCAGTACACGCAGTTCATTTCCTCGCCCCTTTCTACATCAGTCTTACCCTCATAGTTCACTCAAGTTTCGAGCAGAACCGCATCATAACCTTGCTGCCCAAAAATAGTTTCCCTTATTTCATCAATCTTGAATGCTAAACGTAAGTCGTTTAACACACGTGCTTCAATAACCCTCTGAGAACGAGTCTTCACCATTTTTATGAATAACCTTCTTAAAAAACAAGTCACACTTTTATACTGCTCAGTTAATAGGACTAATTTTTCGATCGACTATACGTAACGTATTTCAGTTTCTAAAACCCACTCTTCCCGGGTTCGAGCTACTTACTATTATCATTTCGTGCTTAATCGAGTTCTCTAAAGATAATATTTTGAGCTTTATGTTTATATCTGTTAAACTCGATTCATTTACGAGGTAGGATAAGGTATATTATCCCACCAGCTATTCACTCCCATATTATATACAGCTCGATGACATGTCGACTATTTCTGCCTTTCACTAGTAAAAAACAAACAAAATATTCTTTTATTACGCTCGATTTTTATCTAACAAGTTGGTTACCGGACTACTCCTACAGCGTTGCTCTACAATTACAGAATCAAGCTCTTCGACGCTCGATATTACAAATACTTTCTCAAACACGAGGACATGTCTCTAGTTCTTTTCTCGTTGCCAAGATAATCCTGATCTTCCAGAGAAACCTCAGCCACAGATCAAAAAGTACAAGACTGGAGCAGGTTAAAAAACTTTTTCCCCTTCATTTCCCTGCAGGAAGAATTAAAAGAAAAGTGATGGCGCCGAAAGAAGCGATCCTTCTTCCACCTCCACCACCGCCGTCTCTTCCTCCTTATCCCCACTAACCCGAAGTTTGTGGAAATTGAGAAGGACTCCTACCTTAGAAATTGGAACATCAATAGAGACCAGGGATTTTGCATCGCATACACCCCGGCCACTAAATCAGACGCTACATAATACCCATAAATATTTTAAACAACACTCCTTCAACAAAATAGCAAAGGGAGTCTCCCTACTCTGATAACCACAAAACCATATCCAGAATCCCTTCACGATGAAAGAAAATCGGGTATGATACACTTGATTCCCCATCTTAACTATGATTTTGCAAAGGTACGCTTCCAAAAAACTTATATTTTTTTTCTCACTCTACAAAACAGGCATGTTTGTTTTTCTCTGCAGCGAAGATGTGTTGCAGGTTATTCGGCAATCAAATCTGAGCACTATTTATAGCGATACCGCATTTAAAGCACGTTGTTTCCCCTAACAGTCATCCGCTCGGGAAAACTAACAGTCTGCCCATGACACTCACGCCTCATAATGACAACACACTCTTCAATACATATATTCTATTTTTCAAGCGTTGCTTACGTCATCACAAGGTCCGAGTTTTAAGGTTTTTCTCAACTAAAGCCACACGTGACTTCAGTTGCGAGAGGGCAATTATAGAGATTTATCCGTCGAGCTATGAATACTCGATCTCATCTATACCTCGAGCTCTATAAGATTCGACCTTATCCAGCACTAGACTCACGCTTAAACAAACGTGTTAACAGTTACACATCGACAACGAACTCAAGCAGAACGTGGATCGTCTACAACAGATGTTAACAGAACAAATCAACATGCACTTGTCTCCCACGAGCTAGCAGTTACACACTCAACTGCCCATGACTGCCTACTTTCAGGAGAACGTGTTCGAGCACGATGTCAAGCTGAGAACAGGGTCTATAAAAGGGCAGAGCTCCTAAGGAACAAGAGAGGTTAACGGAGAATTCTACACATACAATTATCTGATATCGAGCTATTCTATCTTAGATTAACTCTTGTAATCAGATTCTCCCACTCTTTCAAGCAATAATACTACTTTAACAAAATCCTCCACTCGAGGTCGTGGCTTTTACCTATTCACAGGTTTTCTACGCTAAATCCCCTGTGTCAAGTGATATCTCTTATTTAATTCTTGGCAAAGTAGTTCTTGGTGTAAGGATCGATTTTAAACCAGTTTGAGCTTTACAAAATCTAGTCCCTACATCGGTCTTATCAAAGAACGAGAGTTAGGGCAAGTTATATGAGGGAAGGATATTTTGAAAAATAAGAAGAAGGATGAACTATTAAAGAAAATTCTGACTGGGGAAGATTTGAACAGGGTGATTAAGGAACTTCGCGCTCTTGTGGCGGATTTGAAGTCGATTAATCAGGCTGAATCAGCTAAAGCTGACAAGAAATCGAAAGAGAACTTGCATTCACAGCTTGAATAGATAATGAAATGGAAAGGCAAAAGGAGCAATATACGAGGTTGGAATATCGCCTTAAGCGAGCGAGAGCAAACTTTTTTAAGGCAGTTATACCTCATGTAGAGCACTCAGACTTGTTGAGGGCAGTGATCGCCCATTTAGTAAAGGAGGTAAAAAGGATTGAGTTAGAAAGAGATACCTTGTTCAACAGTTTGTCAGACAGGGGATGTATTTGCAGAGCTGATATAAATCGAGGAAAATGTATGGCCTTCATGGAAATGGATTTAGGCCTTCGGTCTACTGAATTATAGAGTAGGGCAGGATTATTATGACTGCTTGAGAGCAAGAATTTATGGCTGATCGACCTCCTATTGTAGGAGAAAGCGTAGCTGATAGCCTAACAGTAGAAAATAATCTTTTGTTGTGGTTCGATATGAACCTGAAAAAAGTATTTGTTGTCGATACCAAGATAGGCTAAGAAAGGCTTTCGCCAATCGCCATCTTCCCCTTTATCGCCCCCAGTGTTGATCACACATACAAAAATACGATCAATACTAGGGATTGAAATTACTTCGATCTAGAGATATTGAGCTTCTATTCCCAAGATATCAGCTAGATATGCCAAGGAATCAGCATGCTTATTTTAACCTCGAGGAAGATAATCGAGAGTTGCTTGCGCAAATGCTCATCCTATCTGCAGCGAGGGCTGCATATTCAATCATTTTGCCATTCTTCTTGTATTACTCAGAGTAATGATGGATGTTGAGTAGTAAATCTGTGTAAACTGAGAGTTCGGGGAAGCTGAGCTCAAGAGCGAGGTCGAGTCCGTGAATGAGAGCTTTGTATTCGGTGACATTGTTTGAGGCCTCAAAATCCAAACGGATTGATTTTTTAATTCAGTCGTTGGAAGGGGTAATCAATACGATTCCAATTCCTGACCCTGCGATTCCCGCTGATCCATCTGTAAGAAGTCATCACCCTTTCCTTGTAATCTATTCAGCTCACTCGTCAAATTCTTTAGGGGTGGATCTTCTGTAATTTCCTCTACAAGGTCAGAATCGTGCTCCTCCCACTCAGGATCTTCCATTAAAAAATCCGCAAGAAAATCGGTAATGGCCTTACCCTTTTTAGAATGACGTTGTTCGAACTTGATATCATTTTTTCCCAAACTGACTGACCATTGCTGCACTATCCTTGATTTTTCTTTTTTGGACAGAACCTCCCGAAGTGGGTAGTTTGTCATGACTTTGACTGAATGAGCTTGGAAGTAGTACTTGAGTTTATGCGAAGTATAAACAAGAGTGAGAAGAAGTTTCTCGATTTTAGAATTCCTTGTTTCTGCTGGAGTGAGGATTTTGTTGATAAAGTAGACTGGTTTCTTGACTTCCCTTCAAGTCGAATGAGAACCGAACTGATTGAAGTATCTGTAACTGCTAAGTTGATAATCAGTTTCTCATTATCTATTGGGGTGCTCATTATGAGAGACCTCCCCAAATAGGTTTTGGGATCCTGAAAAGCGGCTTCGAATTCTGATGTCCACTGGACCTCTTCATTTGGCTAAACTTTTCCTCTTTTGGTACAACCGCAGAGTAGTAGGAATAACCAACGATAGCGGCTTGAAGATTTTGAAACGAAACGGTTGATAGCAGCAATCTTGCCGGCAAGTTTCTGAACATCTTTCGTCATTTTTGGAGATGGCATGTTTAGGAGAGTCTGAATCTGATCTGGATTGGCCTCAATCCCTTTCTTGCTAATGAGGTGGCCGAGAAATCAACTTGAATGTACTCCGAATTGATATTTATAAGGATTGAGACGCATCCTGCAAAAATGAAGAATGCTGAATATTGTGTTGATATCTATGATGTGGCTGGCTGACTGTATACTTTTGTACCAAAGATCGTTGATGTAGAATTCCACGATTTTCCCAAGGTGTGCTTTGGACATAGTAGTTATCAACCGTTTATAAGTCGTACCTGTATTTTTGAGTCCGAAGGGCATGACTTTGTAGCAGTAAGTCTTCTTTCAGTGATGAAAGTAGTTTTTTCTTGATCTTCTTCCAAGAGTGGAATCTGATTGTATCCAGAAGCAACATCCATCATAGATAGGAGTTTGTAACTTGTTGTGGAATCAATAATTTGATGAATGTTAGGAAGAGGGAAACTTTCCTTTGGAGTAGGTTTGTTTAGATCAGTTAAATCTACCCAAACTTAGGCTTTTCCATTCATCTTTGGGACAACAACATATTGGATATCCAATCTGGATATTTGGTTTCTTGAATGAATCCCACTTTGATCAATTTCTCGATCTCCAAGTTAACTTCATCCAGAAGTCAAGGTGATTGTTGTCGTTCTTTCTATTTGACAGTCGTGGCGTTGATATTGATGGCTAATTTGTGACATACCTTGGCCGGATCGACCCCATGCATCTCTTTGAAAGTCTACACAAAAATGTCTCGATTTAGTCATAAGAACTGAATAAGAGCTTCTTTTTTGTGCTGAACCAGCTTAGTACCGATGAAAGTACATCTACTAGGTTCATCAATGTTAATGTATTTTGTGGGCTATTCTGTGGAAGGCTGATCATTGAGGTGATCAGCTTTCTGCAATTGTTATGCAACGTATTTTTCAGAGGTATCTAGAATAGCAGAGACTAAATTTTTGCAAGCTCGAGATAGCTTTTGAATACCCCTAATTTTATAAATACCATTGTTGTGTTTGAAGCGGAGTGTTTGATGATAGGTGGAAGCAATTTCTTCTATGTTATGAATCTAGCAGTGGCCCATAATCCTAAGATAACGATTACATAGAAGATGACGTTGATCATAGCTAGTCCTGCGGTAATAGGTAAGTTGATCTTGCCTACTCGCTATTCTTTAGGACCATGGAATCCATTGATATCGGTGCCACGTTGAATAACTTGATCGGCCAATCCCATTTGGTCGATAATACTCTGAAAGGGAATCTTAATATCGCTGCCAGTATCGATCATCATTGTGTGTATGAATAACTTATTCATCTTGAGCATTATGACTAATGCATCATGATGTGGAAATTTGACATGACTAATGTCGCAGTCTTCGAATGAGATCCCAAGCCGGCGATTGCTCAACTCAGGCAGAAGTTTAGCTTCCTTGTCTTAAGGTGAGAGATCGCAGCATTTTGATAGTCTCCTGCAATTGAGTCTATTAGAGTTGGTGATCTGATGGATTTCGATCATGTTGTTGTGGTACATATGGTAGAGATGCTTCTCCTCTACTTAATCTTCGACTTGGACAACTTCAAGCTGCTTCTTATAGTTGTCATCCTTGTTTGATTCCAGGTCGATAATATATTCGATCATCCATCCCTCCTTGAAAATGTATTCCAATAACCTCTGTAAAGTATAGCAATTGCCAGTAGAATGATAGTTTACCTTATGATGCATACAGTACGGTCAGTTCTTGATTGGTTCCAATGGTTGAGAGAGACGGTAGAGCTTATCTTTGAGAGGATTTAAAAAATTGTAGAGATTCAAACATTCATCTTTGAGAGGGCCGGTTTGACTTGTGAATCGCCTTTCCGAGGGCTACCAGTATTTCCCTTGGAGCATTTTTGGTCACCCTGATCCTCCTTTGGTCCAGCTTCGATCTGTAGATGAACCTTTCGTGGTAAGGACGAATTTAGTAGATTTATGCCTTTTAGACATTATCATTTCCAAGTTGACGTAACTATTGACCTTGGTGATCATATCTTCTAAGGCCGCAGGTTTGTTGAGGAAGAGGTGTTCTTTGGCCTTGCAGTCGAGCTGGAGTGTGCTGGTAAAAATAGTGACAGCTATTTTCTTATCGAGATTGTCTACTTTATGCGCGAGCTCTAATAACTTCCTTGCAAGGCCTCGAGCTTCTCTCTGTGTGACTATTTAAGACTAATAAGAGAATATAAATTCTCTTCTTTGTCTCTGTTGTGAGCTTATGTCTTGATAAATTATTTCTGCAGCTGGTCGAATGTATGTATGGAGTCCTCAGGTTGAGAGTGGAACCATCAGAACGGTTCCTCCTACAGACTTGTGGCGAACAAATGGCAGAGAATGTGGTTGAGATTGGAGTATAACCCCAGCGAATCACGGTATTGTTGAATGTGTTCCTTTGGATCAGTACCCTTGTATTTACGAATTTTCGGGGTATGGAAACTATTTGGTATTTCCATATTGAAAAGATTTTTGGCAATTAGACTTCCTTGTAACTTGGTAAGGTTGTCGGTAGTGCCCAGAACTTGCTCTTCGATCAACTCCTCAATGCACTGATCCATATGCTTTTGTGTAACATAATGACGCATCGGTTGAGTGGCTTGTCGAGGAGGTTACAGATTGTGAGTACACCTTTACTCAAACGATCTTGTGCTGGAACTTGAGGTTGAGGTCGTTGTTCTTCCTCTTGACGTATGGAAAATTGGTGACCTCGGCTGATCTCAGACTAAACTTTACCACCCAAATTAATGGAAGGTTGAGGTTCGTACTGAATATTTCTGGAAATAGCTTTGTTGGTAGCTCCTCGAGGTACCAATCTATTCTGTGCAGATACTCAATCTTTTTGGCAATTGATCGCAATCTCTTGTTGGAGAAGCCTACTGAGTATTTTACAGAGCTTGCAAGGCAGTCTACATTATTGTAATCTGGTCTTCATGTTGTTTGAGCGTTGTCAAACGGGCTTGTCGTTCGGCGTCGAGCTCCATCTCACGGAGCTCTTAGCCAAGAGTTAATTGACGTTCAAGCTCATTGCGTTTCTCTATTTTAGTGTTAAGATTCGCCCGTAGCTCTGTAAGTTGTTCCGGTTCAACTGAAAGATCGACCAGGATTCTGGTTGCTGGTCGTCTGGAAGTGACTATGATTGAAATTTGCAGTAGAGTGAATGTATGTCTTAGGATATCGTAGAAATGATTTCTTTCCTACAGACGACGCCAAATGAAATGGCCTAATTCTATGAGCTCGAAGTGGCTTGGAATTAACTCTTATACCAATGTACCTGTGACTAAAATCTAATAGAAAGCAAAAAATAACATAGGTGATTTAGCGTGGAAAACCTCTGAATTGGTAAAAACCACGACCTCGAGTTGAAGGTTTTTGTAATAGTAACTTTTATTGCTTATGGCAAATTTCTTATTACAAGTGATCTCTCGACTTAGAAATCTTTGATCTTGTGAATAAGAGGTTTGAAGTTTTAAGAATCTAGAAAATATAGTTTTCTTGGTGATTTCTCATGTATCTTTTCTCGTTCCTGTCTCTTCTGGAACTTCTTCTTTATATAGGCCTTCACCGCAATTCTTCATCGTGCTGAAGCACGTTCTCTGAATAATGTGGTTAGTGGCGGTTGACTGAGTAACTATTGAGTTCATGAGAGACAGGTGTCTTTGGCTTATTCATTTTTTTCTGTTTGAGCTCGACCCATGTTCTTCACAAGTTCGTGAAGTAGGTGACAATGTTAACTGTTGAAGTCATGCAGAGAATGTGTGAGTTTGACATGGAGGTAGTTCGAACTTGGAAACAACTCGATTTGGGTAAGGTCGAGGGGTAGGCCCCTACAAGTATCAAATTTCCTTACAGACTTTCCAGTAGATGATCTTGACTGGGAAGAAGATAGTACTAACATAAATGAGGAATAATTCGAGGAAAAATTAGATTGGATATCCAAGAAAGGTTGGCGCCTTCTAACTGACAGTTCTGCTGGGCCTGTTGGGTCAGGGATCGGGATCATTCTTATCACGCCTTCCAATGACAGAATTGAGAAAGCAATCCGACTCAACTTTGAATCCACCTACAATGAGACCGAATATGAAGTACTAACCCACGGTCTAAATATGGCTCTTGAGATTAGGGTTCCCGAGTTATTTGCATATACGGACTCTTTACTCATACTGAACCATTATACAGATAAGTTTTTAACAAATGGAAAAATTATTGACTACGCCGCAGCAGTAGCCGACAGAATTAATAGATTTAAGTAGGCCACCATCAAACATTTTCCTCAAGGAGAAAGCAGACATTCTAATTCCCTTGCCTATCTTGCGGGAATCCTCAGAATAGAAGCTCGATATTTAAATATCGAAGTAATAACTACCCCCAGCATTAATATCATTAGCTTAAATTTTGTAAATATTGGGGGCGGTAAAGAGGACGAAGATGATTGGAGACGACTTTTCCTCATATACATCGGGCCCAAAAACAAATTTGATGGTAAACTCACAAAAGATCCTACTGAAAGAAGACATTTGTTGGACAATGCTAAGCGATACGTCATTGGCGATAACTTCCTTTATAAGAAGTCGGTAACAAGACCTTATCTCTAATATTTATCTGATAAAGAAGCCCAAGACTTCCTGCACGAACTTCATGAAGGCACTTGTGGATCCCATGCAGCAGGATAATCTTTAGCTAACCGAGCTCTTACTCAAGGAGTCTTTTGGCCTAAATAAAAGCTCAAGCCATCGAATATGCAAGCAAGTGTGATGTCTGCCAATGACATGAGCCTCAAATTCGAGCTCCAGCCTTGGAACTCCATTCTAGCAATGTTGTTTGGTCATTCAGAAGATGGGACCTCAACCTCGTGGGAGAATTCCCAACTACGCCAGGAAAAATGAAGAACTTCCTAGTAGCAACGGACTACTTCACCAATGGGTAGAAGCAGGTTCCTTTATGTCGAACACGTAAAGACGAAGTCATCCAGTTTATATGGGAAACCATTATAATACGGTTTGACTGGCCCCACCACATCAAAATTAACAATGAACCACAGTTCGTTGGTTCTAAGGTTGCTGAGTTCCTCAGCCAGCATAACAACATTCACTCTCCCTTAAATCCATATTACCAACAAGGAAATGGTCAGGCCAAAATCACCAATCGAACTATAGTCGACAGAATCAAAAAACGTTTAACAGAGAAGAAGGGCAATTGGGTACAAGAATTATTGCATGTGTTATGGGCATATCGAACAACACCTCGAGTATCGACTGGATGTAAGCCGTTCTTGTTGGCTTATGGTACCGAA
Source organism: Kingdonia uniflora (assembly GCA_014058105.1). Lineage (NCBI taxonomy): Eukaryota > Viridiplantae > Streptophyta > Magnoliopsida > Ranunculales > Circaeasteraceae > Kingdonia > Kingdonia uniflora. The sequence goes on from JACGCM010000622.1 coordinate 4,668,691, forward strand.
GTAATCATCTCCATTCAATATCATTACCCACTACGTGACCATACCATGACAAATGAAGAAAACAAGTTCCAGTCGGCATGCAACATGAATTGGAATGAGGAGACTAGAGCCAGAGCAGTCATGAACTTGGGAAGATACCATCAGGCTTTAGCAAGATCATATAACAAACGAGTTCGTCATAAAGAGCTCAAAATTAGAGATCTTGTCCTATAAGAGTTCCAAAATACATAAAGGAACTTAATGCTGGGAAACTCGCAAAAAATTGAGAAGGACCTTTTATCATTATTGGAAAAAGTGGACTTGGCTCTTACGATCTCGTCATAGAACATGGAGATCGAGTCCCTAATCCTTAGAACACAAGGGGATTGAAGTTATGTAGTAGATAATAATCTATCACAGTGTACTCTTCTACTATATATCTATTATCTTGTACGTCGGTCTTACATCAATAAAATATTTATGTTTGATTGCCCTACATTAGAATACTTTCTACTATGTCATACAGTACTCTTCTATTATCTCTATCATTTTGTACGTCGGTCTTACATCAATGAAATACTTATGTTTGATCGCCCTACATCAGAGTACTTTCTACTTTTTCATACAGTACTCTTCTATATCTAACATTTTTGTACGTCAATCTTACAACAATGAAATATTTGTGTTTGGTTGCCCTATATTACAGTACTTTTCTACTATCTCATACAAGTACTTCTATATATAAAATACATTTCTAATAACGTAGGTTACCAGTGGGTTCACCCCGCCTTACATACAGATTGTTTGTTGCTTCAGCCAATCTGATCTTATATTATACTACAGATCGTTTGTTGCTTTAGCCAATCTAATCTTCTATTACACTACAAATCATTTGTTGCTTCAGCCAAACTGATCTTCTATTACATAATAGGTCATTTATTGCTTCAGACAATTCGATCTTTTATAAATACCACAGCTCGACTATTGGTTCCACAATACGGCTAACCAATGATAAACTTCTATACCACAATTGGTTCATCAAAAGGTCAGCAAAAATAGGCACTAATTCTATTATCAGTCAAATTTTGCTATACTCTATCTACTATATTTCAGTTCGTATAGTGCGAATAATTCCTTTTTTACATTCATAACACCTCCTCAATCACTCAAACTATCAGCCAGCACATCGCCACGCAAACTTTCCCTACGACCAGAGAGCCGCAGACGCATCAGCTCTGGAACCCTCCCAGTAACAATTTGTCTCCCTTCTTTAAACTTACTCTTGGTAAGAGCACCAATTTTTGACATAGTACGGTCCAGATACTCAGTTCGTGCTAGCCGCATGTTGCATTGTACACCATTAGCAACCAATTTGTCATAAACCGTATCTGTTTCTGTTTCCAATCTCTTGAACTCGGACACAAAAAAGGAAAGCTCCGCCGTCAATTCTCATTCATGGATGTTACCTACCTCGCGCTTCACTTGACAGGAACAACGAGCTCAGTAATTTTTCCTTTAGCCTCATTCAGCATAACTTACAAATTTTTACAGCGATCTTTCATAGCCCATTTTTCATCCAAAGAAGCTTTGTTACGTGCTTCCATCACCATCATGAATTTTTCCATATGTGTCAATAAAGACATCGATTCCTCCATTGCAGACTCATGGTGACTTCTCTCTACAACCCCTTCGTCAAGATTTACTTAAGCATTCTTAAGATCAGCCTCCAACTTGGTCTTCCCATTAAGCAATTCCCCAATTTCCATTTTGTACTCCAAAGTATTTAATACCAAAGTTTGAACTGTGTTCTCTAAAGTACATATCTTAAGCCACTGTTTTTTTAGTAATTCGTTCTGCTCATTGTGGGCTTCTTCTAACTCTTTGACCCTCATAGTAGCGACATACCATAATCCTCCATATTTATGAGCTCGCCCATCAGCATCCCTCACATCAGCTTATACATCAACTATTTCTACCTCAAGAGTATTTATTGGAAATTGCAAATCTTTAACATTATCTTCTTCTTTCTTCAACACCGCCAACAACTTTGTCACTTCAATTCGCACCGGTGTTAGTTCCACCTCCAGTTGTGTTCTTCGTTCTGAAATGTCCAACCCTTTTTTATTTATAACTTCTTTCAACCCCTCCATTATTTTTAGCTCAATAGCTAGTGCAGCCTCCTTATCTTTCAATTCTTCAGTCAAATGAACTACTGTACTTTACTATTTCCTTACTCTCACCTCCATTTTTATATTTAACTCAATAGTACTTTTCAGCTCTACCTGATAAAAATTTAGTTCAGTGTTCAATTTTTTGTTTACCACACATAATGCATCATACTGGCTTTGAATTTCTGCAAATCCCCCCTGCATCAACAATTAACTTTCACATACATACTAGTTCGTCTACCTAAACAATTTACATATCACAGTTAACAATTTTACTCAAGAACATAATATATGAGTGCTATCAATCTATAGTTCTATGCCATTTCTATATTATCATCACAGAGAGCAGATTTTATTTATCATCAAAACAGTGTACAAACATCTAATACATATGCAAGTTGGTAAGAAACTTGATTACTTTACTTTCGCTTTCTCGAGCTCCGAGAAAATTGCACCTTATCTCTCGAACTCTTTGACCTATATTCCTGCACATCCAAAGGAGCTATAAAGGTCGCCACCTCTTGAGGACGTTACTTTCACCATGACCGAGGAATCAATCTCTCGACCTCCTCCTTGTCATCTCCTAACAAATTTGGCGCCGGTTTAGGAATTGGTTTTTCAGCAACCTTTTCCTCCTTATCCTTTGTAAACTACATATTTTTCACCTTTTCGTTATCTATATCAAAATCCTTCCTACAATCCATCACATACTTCCTAAATTTATTCTCTACCCTCGCCAGTTCCCCTCCATAAAACTCAATCACATTCTCTATATGGCATTTATGGTCTGTTCGAGCTGTAAATTTTGCTCGTGACAGATACAGATGCTCCCTCAATTGCATGTACACCCTGTGCAGACGCTTGCACGTTTCCTTCTGCAATACACCTAACACCCTCAAATCCCCTTCTACTTTCTTTCTACTAGTTGTTTCTTTTGTCAATTGATTTGCTAAGGATGTTTTTTGCTCCATATTTCATGTCAGTACGCAATTCTTTCACCTCACCCTCTAATTTCTTTTGCACTTCTATTTGTTCACTCCTTATCCTGAAAAATACAATCTTCATTGCTCTTCGATCCTACAAAAAAGTTAAGAACATCAGGTAAGGGTCCTACATCACCCCATATAACAGATACACCAGCTCGAGCTGAGCATTTTTTTGCCTCTACACTATGACGATTACGTGCTTCTTGAGCTTAAAACATAACTCGAGCTGGGTCAGAAACTATACATTTTTCCTTCAAAAGTTCTACGTAAGCTTCTTTTAAACCCCGCTCACTATCTACTTCGGCCTCAAAATACATTGTCATAACCACCAAAAGCTTCTAACACCTAGCCTTATCACTCTGGTCACTAAAACATGACAAGTCTTTCGATTTTCATACTAATACCCCCATCTCCTCTTCTTTTCTTAAAACTTCATCCCTTTCAATTTTTATCTTAGTATATCTACACTGAAGGTCATATAATTCTTTAAAAAATTTCTCCAAGTTAGACTTAAACTGCCTTCTCTCATACTCAGTTTTATTTAGTACTTGTTGAATAGGAGCCACAGAATCCCTCATTCTACTCAACGATCTCTCCAAGTCGGAAATAGTTTTCCTCAGCCGCTCTACCTCCTACACAGATTATAAATGTTTTTGTTATCATACAGAGTAAAATAAAATGCGTCTATCAAGCTTAATAAGTTTTAGACCACATAGAATACAATCTCATCAAAATCAAGACATAACAACAGAAGTTCGAAACTGAATACCACAGACAGATTAAATATTCTTGTTAGTCTCAACCTCAGATGGAGGATCCACCTTACTATTAGCAACTCAGACTTGTTCAGATTTGGAAACAGATACTGTGGCTAGAACAGCAGCATCTTCTACCACTTCGCCTTATGTATTTTAAGCAAAGACTATCTCCTTATATTTGTCAGTTCGGCCCAGCTCTATATCAGCAGAAGCCAACCTAAAATAGTGATAAGATTGGACAAAATAGTCTCTTTTTGCTCATATATCTATAAATGCTTGTGAGATAGTCTCCCCGCGCTCTGACAACTCTGTGTATCGTGCTTCAGTCACTTTCAACTCTTCGGCCTTGTTCTCTTCCTCTTTCTTGAGCTTTACCTCGAGCTCCTTCACACGAGTTATTTGAGCATCGAGCCTGTGAGTAAGCTCTCTGAACTCCTGGCCTCTCTTCTTATGAAATTTCCTAGCTCTACAAGACACAAGATCAGTAAGACATATATCAATCACCAATGCAGTAAATAGAATATATCAATACATATACCCAGAGTCTGCTCTTGAAACATATCGTCAAACAGATGTCGATCAGTCCCCGCCATCATAAAGAATTTTCGCTCTATCTCTCTCAGCTTGGCTACAGCCTTGGCACTAGTATGTTCATTGCCTTCGCCCTTATGATGTTTCCTTTTCTGCGACCCTTTGTCTGTATCAAAAGGAGCGACCTTATTCACCACCTGGTCCTCCACTACACCTCCAGCAAAAAGCTCACCGCCTTCTGTCCCTTGGGCCACTACCACAGTAGAAGGAGATGCTTCTGGCGCTGGCTTTTTTAACCTCCAAAACGTCTGCCTCACATTCGTACTATTTGGCTTATGCAAAGGAAGACTAGTTAAGTTATCTAAAGGAAGACATACCTTCTTCTTCTTATCCATAGCTTGATTCTCGTGAGCTCGTTATACTTTGGGCACTCTGAAGTCTACTCTCTTATCTCTGCGGATACCTAATTCACCAAGTACTTGCTTTAGCTCGACCTACTCAAGGGCTATGCAGTCGAACAAGTTGGTGTTATCAAGTAGAGATTTAGGATTAGGACCTGACAAACAAAAACGGAAATGAATAGCAGCTCGAAGGCACACTGATAGTTGGTCAAAGTTAACAGATGTTACTTACTCGGATTATAATACTTGCGGTTTAGAACGAGCGTTGGTTCATCTGGAACTTGCATACAATTTCCCCCTACCCAGACAAGGTGGTCGTTCCATGGTATACCCCCAGATTCGAAGTCAAAAACTTTGGCCTAAAAGAATTACTATACAGGTAACCACTATTAAGACATTTGACAAACTTCAGTCTGTAAAATTGTAGTATGTCATCTGCCATGAATTGCTTTGCAGTCCCGTCCTTTTTCCACTTATCATTCAGTACCTCACACACCCTTATCATCTCAAATACATTGTCATTTAATTGGGCAGGGCAGCACTGTAATATATTCATAATTCCTTTCTGAAAGAAGGCCAGATGAATCATAAGGCAATATACGACCTAGTTCAGATAGCACAAAAACCCATCATTCGAGTCTGCCATCCCCACTCTATTATAGTACAAAATTTCTACATCTTCACTAATACCTTTCTCCTTTTTCCACTTCTCCAGGCGGGGAATTTGGTAGTATATCCCTTCCTCCCCTTTTCCTGGTATGTAGGTCCTAAACCACCAACCTTGTTCCCTCACATAATTTCCCCATTCTCCTTTTAACTTCTTTTTATACTTTAAATTTTTTTCCCTATATCTACTCCTTCAAGATATATTAAAAATGATTTATCTTTCACTTTTGTATCATCTTCCTCTATAACTCTATTTACAAAACTGGATTCTCCAACCTCTACACCTACAATAACTTCAACCTTATCTACAGTCTCTTCTATGCCACTACAATCGTCCTCCCTACATGACGATAATGTTTCCTCTGAACTAGAGGATACTACAAATTTACTCATGGGCTTATATTTCTTGAGCGTATACTGGACCTACAGGTACACACAATATTTTATCATTTTATCTATATTATATGCTATAACATACATACAGCAGAAACAACCCTTCCTATACTTTTTACCCAGTCAAGGCATTTATTTCCAAACTTTCAAAAATAGAGAAAATCATTTTCAACTCTCCCTCTTCTTCTCCAAAACCAAATTTTCTCTCTTTATAGTTTGTTCCCATACCCAAAGCTTGTGTAAAACAGTAAAAATACAGGCAAGCAATCAATTCTTATCCCCTACATTCTCAACTTTAATATGTCCAAATCAATCCCATACAAAAGTAATGAACATACAACATAATATACAAAGTACTAAACAATACAATCAAAATAGAAGAACAAGTTACTAACTAGTACTAGAAGATCCACAATCTTCTGCTTTACCTGTACGTTTTATAGAGATTGACAACTCTCATTGTTTCTCTAGTAATTTTCTATCACCAGATGAAGCTTTCTCTACCAAATTATACTCAAAACTCAAATGTTTTTTTATCTCTGAAGATACTGGTTATACCACTTTTTTTTCTCTATAACTATAGATAATTTATGAGGGAGAGAGATACGAGTTTTTATACTCTCCATCGGTTTATAAAATGATGGCTCTTTTAGACACGTGTCAGTCACCCTTACTATCTCTACAGATACGTTTTTTCATCTTACAGCATCATCATGACTTATGTGATAACGTCTACTGTCATCATGTCTGTTTCTACTTTCTGCCATTAAAATATTATATCCCTCTTTCCCAAAACAAAATACACAATCAATCACCTTGCCTTTATACTCAACCAAGATCGTACCACAATATACGTTATTTCCTAAAAATAGCAACATATTCAAAATTTAAAATTATCTGCACAGCTATTTGAATCAGACAGCTATGATCCATAATATCAGTTCACAGATTCAATCTTAGTTCACATGAACAGTTAACAAACACATTGATTTTATTCATCTCAGTTCGTAGATTCAATCTACATTATTCTACACTCAACAAATAACAAAAAACAAAATATTACAAACAAATTACTTATTTATTTTGAGCTATCAAAGTTTGAGCTTACAATCACATGTAGTTACATTTAAAACAGCCCGGATAATTTATCATACCACATGGTATTGTCTCCCTTCTGCTGCTCTCTCATCCTCTTTAGCAAATTTGTCCCGTGCGACCTCTCGAACAACTTCTTCTCTAAAGCTATATCTTTTTGCAACTCACAAATACATTAAACCAGAAAAAGTAATCATACTCTGCACGCCTGCCTTCATTATCTAGCCCGCCTAACTTCAACGCGGTAACACATCATTATAAGGCAGTAGGTGAAAGTACCTCTCACAGAGTTTAGCTACTTTGATATTCAACCTACCTTCCCTTGTATAACGAACACGCTGAGAATGCGTCCTCACTATGGTCACTTACAATCAATCAACAACAAGCCTTCACTGTAGAAGATACAAGGCATAGCAGATAAGGATCACTACTTTATATAACCAGCATGAAGATATATATTGCCTCCCCAATAGATTTTGAGGAAGGATATATTTTACAAGAACAAATTATCGGAAACAAGAATATCAGTAGAGGCCCGAGAATATTTTGACAGCTAATACTTTCCATTTTATGAAGTATCTCCAAAGATCTTATTCGTACAGATACAACATCCATAAAGTATATTCAAGTATTTTTCAGTCAGTTTGAAACAACAACTCGTGCGAATACCAATCTCCTCTCAAAATCAATATACTCATCTTGGCCACTTGTTTGCTTACATTCACCAAACGACCTCATTATATTTTTGGACTCCCCTCTTTTCAACCTCACTTTCCACTACCTTTACTAAAATATGTACTGAGTTCACTACAATTTGATTTGTTCAACAATACTCCATAACAACTTGATGTCTATCACACCAATACATTTCCAGATGTCCTTTTCACTATTTTTCCTTCCTATATTTTGATTCATCCGTTGTTCGAATTATTATTTCACAATACCCAACAAGTCAGTTCGCAAAGAATACTATACATATTAAGTTGAAGCTCGAAATACAACATAAAGTTGACAGAACAAGAATATTTTATTAGCTCGAATATTTCTTACATCTCAGACTACAAAATACTTTACAGATAACAAGTCTTCCAGACATTCTTTACAGATTATTTTGTAGATTGCATTCCCTCAGTTCACACTCTGAAACTCTTCCTCAAGAAAAGTGAAGACGATGAAAAACTGAAGCATGCTTCCAAACTCTGATCCCCTGTAAGAATGGCCCAGGAAACCCAGGAACTGGAAACCACTGAGGAAATGACGGTGTCTGTGCTTGACCCAACTCTTCGTAGAAGGACCTTCTTCATGACAAGAGACAATGATTGTACGGAAGAAAAAATTCTTCTACCACCGTCTCTTCCACCATAACCCTCACCACCCCAGGTAACAGAGAAAGAAGAAGGGTTTTATTTCTTAGATAAAACCCACTCACCAGTAGAGTACCGGCGAGACTCCCTCGGACAAACACTTGCCGCTTCATCTTCAGTTGTAACAGCTTCCTCCATTAGCAGACATAGCACATTCCTGTTCTTCTCCTCCGATGTCAACAGATAGTGAAAATTTACCATTTGGTAATGATCATCCTTTGCCTCTACCACCTCTTCATATGTCATACCGAGAAAGGTAAGAAACATAGGAATTGGTGTAGGAAGACTCAAGGATTGTTTCCCAAAGTATCGAAAGTAAAATTCTCCCATTTTTACAAGAATCCTTGCCTCCCGAGATTACTGTCTAGTGATTACCATCCTTTCTACCAAAGGAAGGTCACATATTACAGCAAGAAGATTACAGAAAGATAGATACAAAAGAAAAATTCAACGAAACCCTTGGTTAATCACAGCTGAAATAGCAAGCTCGAGTTTTATTTATACTGCAGTCCACATTAAAGGCGACTTTCCAAATTCCCAACATCAGAAGGAATTCCCATGCAACAATATTGACCATAACCATTGGTTCAACAAAATTCAACTGCCACAACAAATATTCATGAAGACGCATTGGAAATGATTCCCAGGTATTAATTACATTATTAATGAAGCTTCTCAACAAATACCACTCGCCCATAATGTTTCTCATACTATTGGCTGAGAGGATGCGGTTGTAGTGGCTTATTTCGTATCTCAAACTCAAGCTTCATCTTCTCGACCATCTTCTCGACCACTCGACCTCTTCATCATACACGTGGCACATTTATAGCATATTACGAAATAGCTAGAGTTCTATTCAGCATTTTTGACCTCTATATCAACAGTTCGAGTCAACAAACACTCTGTCATTATTGAAGCCGTTATAAAACAACAAGATCAGACCATTATTATAGAGACCTATCCCTCGATCTCATCTAAAATCGAGCTATTTTCAGTTCGAATTACCTCCATCTCAGACTCACGTATTTTCAATATGACTTCTCCAGTCAACATTTCAACCTACTCCACGAGCTGGTGAAGAACGTGGGTCGAACTCAAACCGAAAAACCTTAATTAGTCAAAGACACCTGTCTCTCACGAACTCGTTAGTTACTCAGTCAACCGCCACTAACCACATTGTTCAGAGAACGTGCTCCAGCACGATGAAGAACTGCGAAGAAGGCCTATATAAAGAAGAAATTCCATAATAGATAAAAACCAAAAATTACAAGATAAATCACCAAGAAAACTACTTGTTCTAGATTCTCATAAACATTCAAACTTCTTAGTTACAAGGTTCAAGCATTTCTAAATTTAGTGATCACTTGTAATAAGATATTCGCCTCAAGTAATAACGATACTTTTACAAAAATTCTCCACTCGAGGTTATGGTTTTTTATATATTCAGAAGTTTTCTATGCTAAAATCACCTGTGTCATTTCTTACTTTCCATTAGAATATTGTCGCAGGTTCATTGGTGTGATAACGAATTCTAAGCAATTTCAAGCTTATAAAATTTGACCATTACATTTGGCACCGTCTGTGGGAAAGATTGCATTTCCACAATATCCTAAGGCATTCTTTGCTATAATTTTCAATCATGGTTACTTCCAGACGACCGGCTACAGGCATCCAGCTCGATATTTTAGTGAAGCCAGAGTAACTTACAGAACTATGGGCGAATCTCAATGCCGAAACAGAGAAATACGCCGACCTTGAACTTCAGTTAACAAAGGATAGGAAGGTCTGCAAGAAAGAGCTCGACACATAATAACAAGCTCGTTTGACAGCGCTCAAATAACATGAAGACCAGATGATTATAATGCAGACTGCCCTAAAGGCTCTTCAAAATACTCAACAGGCTCCTCCAACAAGAGGTCATGATCAGTTGCTAGAGACCTCCCATATTTTTGTAAGGAAAAGATTGGGACCTCGAGGAGTCGCTAGTAAAGCTATTTCTAGGAATATTCAGCACGAACCATAGCCCTCCATTCATTTGGGTGGTGAAGTTCAGTCCGAAGCCAGCCGAGGTCACTGAATTTCCGTCCGTCAGGGGGAAGAACAATGACCTCAACATCAAGTTCCAGTACGAGATCGTTTAAGTGAAGATACTGGTACTCATCATCCATAACCTACTCATCCAGAGATTTAAACAATACGTCATTACGTCACGAAAGAGCATATGGACCAGCGTATTAAGGAGTTGATCGAAGCACAAGTTCTGGGTACTACCGGCGACATCACAAAATTATAAGGAACTCCAATTGCCAAAGAACTATTCGATATGGAGATACCGAAAGGTTTCCATACTCCAAAAATTCGTAAATACAAAGGTACCGACCCGAAGGAGCACATTCAACAGTACCGTGATTCATTGAGGTTTTATTCTAATCTTAACCACATTCTCTGCCGTATGTTTGCCACAAGTCTGTAGGAGGAACTACTATGATGGTTCCACTCTCTCCTTGAGGACTCCATATATACATTCGACCAGCTGCAGAAATAATTCATCAAGACATATGCTCCCAACAGGGACAAAGAAGGAAATTTGTATTCTCTTATCAGTCTCAAACAATCACACGGAGAGAAGCACGAGGCTTTTGCGAAGAATTTTTTAGAGCTCGCGCGTAAAGTGGATAACCTAGATCAAAAAACAACTGTTACTGCTTTTACCAATGCGCTCCAGCTTGATTGTAAGGTCAAAGAGTACCTCTTCCTCAATAACCTCCAACCTTGGAGGATATGATCACCAAGCTCAATAGTTACCTTGACCTGGAGAGGATGACGTCTTAGCGACATAAATCTACTAAATCTGTCCTCACCACCAAAGGTTCATCTATAGATCGAAGCACTGAACCAAAGGAGGAACAGGGAGATCAGAAGAACACCAAGGGCAATACTGGCTACCCTTAGAAAGGCGGTCTGCCAAACAAACCTATCCTCCCAAAGATGAACGTTCGAATCACCACAATTTTTCTACTACTCTTGAAGGATAAGCTCTACCGCGTCTCTCAACCACTGGAACCAATCAATAATCGACCATACTGCCTGCATCATAAGGTAAACCATCATTCTACTGACAGTTTATATGCTTTACAGAGATTGCTTGAGTACATTTTTAAAGAAAGACGGATGTTCGAATATATTATCGACCTGGAATCATACAAAGATGGCAGCTATAAGAAGCAACTTGAAGTTGGTCAGGTCAATGATCAAGCTGAGGAGAAACATCTTTACCATATGCACCACGATAACATGATCGAAATCAACCAGATCACCAATTCTAACAAATCCAAGTGCAGGAGACTATTAGAATGTTGCGATCTTACACCTCAAGACAAAGAAGCCAAGCTTTTTCCTGAGTCGAGCAATTGTCGGCTTGGGATTTCCTTCGAAGATTGCGATACTAGCCATGTCAAATTTTTACATCATGATGCGTTAGTAATAATGCTCAAAATGAAGAAGTTTGTCATGCACAGGATAATGATTGATACTGGAAGCTGTATTGAGATTCAATTTAGAGCATTATCGACCAAATGGGATTGGCCGACCAAGTTATTCAAAGCAACACCGATATCAATGGGTTCAATAGTTCTAGAGAAGAACGAGTAGGCAAGATCATCTTACCTATTAGCGCAGGACTAGCCACCATCGACGTCGTCTTCTAAATCATCAATGCAAACACTACCAAAAAAATAGCTTACAGCGACGAAAATGCTTAACCTTTAGCGACGAAAATACTCTGTCACCAGTTAGTGACGATAATATCCCGTCGCCAAAATTCAAACTTGTGTTGCTAATTCTTATACTAATTTTATCTATAAATTTGTAATTTTTAGTCAAACTAGGACAGATCGTATGCGTTGCAAATAGTACGCCGTTTTAAATAATTTGACGGCGGCCCGTCGCATTGCCTACTCGTCGCCAATTCAAAAGATCAAATTGCGATTTTTGTTGCATGCCACTTTCTCTCTTCACAATCTCATTCTCTCTCACGTCTCCTACTAAGATCAACTTGAATGAAGTTACGATCTCATTCCCGCCTTAGTTTGGCTATCAAATATCAAATCCATCTCTTTCTCTTTCACTTTTCAGATTGGTGTTAAAATCCCCTATCTCAGCCGATAACCCGCTTGTTCTCTCCATTTATGTTATTTTAGCTCTTTGATTTCTCGCATTTAACTTCACTCTTAATCAGATTTAGTTTGGGTGTTCGAAGAGGTGGAGCAATACGACCTCGGGTTGATTGTGATGTTTTCTCACTCGGAAAATGCCCGGCGTCGGTCTGAATTGGTAACTACTTTTATTTTACACCATTTTTTCTAATCAAATTATACGGCATTTGAGAAAATTACGGTGGAGGATTCGAGGAAGATTCTTCTTGCTGATTTGTACCCTTCTTCGATTATGTTTTCGCAGCGTCACAAGTTAACTTGGCTTAATGAGCATTTGGCCACATGTTTGGTTTTATTGAATTTAATGGATTTTTTAGGTTGAATTAGTGTAATTGGGACTTTGGGGATAGTGGGAAGTTTTTGAATTTTTGATTTTGGTGATTGCGATGGTGGTATAGGCAACTTTGGAGTTTATAAAGACATCAGTATATCCAATTCTAGAACAATATAGAACAGTTATTATATCTTCTCTAAAGTGAAGTTAAATCTAAGTACTGTTGTTCTTCACTTTACACTTTACAGGTTAGTCTAATTAGCATGTGTTATAGTTCCTTCTAAGTTTTGGTGATTGATATGGTTCATAATCATGGGGAAGTTCTAGTTTCTATTTAGGAAACAACCATTGTTCTATGGAGTCATTTAAGGCTTGTTACTTTAGTTATCAAAATCTACTTTCTTGCACCCCCTCACGATACAATTCCCGTTATATAGAGGAAGAAATCACTCTAATCTATGGTGAAATTGTAAATGTGAGGTATCTATTAGTTGGTGCATCCAAGGACTCGTGCAGACAAAAAAGTTCTCCTCCTCTAGGCTTAGGAGGAATTTGTATCCTAGGAGCCACTTTGTTCGGAACATCACCTACTTGTACTTGCTATACTAATTCATTTATTTCTTGTAAAATATCATATAATTATATTATAGGTAAGATTGTCTTACCACAATGTACTCATGGTCAATAAATCGAATGACTTGTTGTTCTTGGGATCTATGTCTCCATACAACTATTTCCTTGAGATAACCAAATATATACTTTTAATGATTCCTAGGAGTTTCATATTGTTCGCATTTTGTACTCAAATATGAGTCAGTTCTGTAAGTTATTATACCATGTAGTGGCATTCCATCACAAGTATATTAGTCAATATAAGATCTACTAAACACCAAAACTATATTTAATCTTTGAGCAAGTGACGTACAAAGCAATGGGGCGATTATTCTTAAGCAAAAAGGTGGAAAATTTTTCTCCATTTAGACTCGCTTTAATTTGTTTTCATGGTCCCTCGCATGCACGTGCTCGCATGCACGTGCTGCAAAGTTAGGGATTCACTGTAATATCTATTTAATGCTGCTTGGTGAAGTTGATATTACTTTTTAAAGATTCCAGTCGATTGTCAATTCTATCTTTTGTATTCATGAAATCTTATAAGTTAGGGGCCTTTCATATGCACCATGCTAAGCTACATAGTATCCCCATTCATCCTTGTTGTTCAGATGCTCATAACTTCAACCTTTTTTAGGAGTTTCAATCATTGAAGATTGAGGAAGTGGGGCATCACTATGGACTTGGTAGGATGGAAATCCTAACATTGTTCTTGATATTAAGACGATGGTTAGTGTTCCCCTACCTGTTCAGGTGACCATTGGGCTATTATTATACATAATAGCTAAAAAAAATTATTTGAAAACTCACTGAACTTTACCCTAGTTAGAAATGAATTATTACTTGGACCCTAGCTAGTTATACATTGCCCACCAAAAATGCTCATCTGCAAACTTGGATTCTCTTGCCTGCAATTAGCAATTTTTCATGCTTTGTTGCTGGACAAAGGTGCTGAAACAATCGCCTCTTCTAAATTTTGAAGGAGAGGAGATGAGAGTTGGTGATACAAACTAATGTTTTATATTAGTACTCATAAGTCTGAGGTAGACATTTTTGCTGCTTATGAACTTGCTCTAGGACTAGGAAGTCCTAACTAGTAAGTTCTTCCTACTTTTATATCATATATTATTACACTATTTGTATTGAATGTATTTCTCATATCATCCTTGCTTGTATATACAGGTTACTTACAACAATTAGAGAGCTCTATTTAGAATGTTTGCAGGTTGCAAATGCGTCTTCTTGTCCTACATTTTAGCTTCTTTATGTTTGGCAAGTATAAAAGGTAGACGAATTCAACTCTAACAGCAGCTACAAGCCTTCTTATACTAAATGTTGTGTGAAGAGCAAGTTTTGATCTCGCTATAACAATACCTATAAAGGTGAAACTTGTTACTTGTTTGCAGGTACTTCCGCTTTAAACTCGACTATGCAACCTAACCTTATGCTTCTTTATCTAAAATTTACATTATGTGTTGGACCACTTTTTTAGGTCCAATGAGTATGCTTTTGAAACAAGCTCCACACAAATCAGACTAATAACTCAAACTTTCTTGTTAAAGTATAATCTTAATAGTTGATTCCTCTTCATCAATGTAATCAGAGCATTGGTTTTTGTTCATTACATTTGCTTCCTCCAATGGCAAGAGAAACTCTTGGGCCCCCATGAATCTCGAAGTGGCCACTATATCCTTGTCACCAACCGCATAGAGACCTCAATAAGTCTATCCAGAATGCTTCCTGATGAAATAAAATATACTTGAGATTGAATTGTTTCTCGAGTAACTGGTCCTAAAAATGCTTATATCACAATTGGTGTGGATATTCAAATGGGCCAATTCAATTGTAAGTACCGTATTGGGCCTTGAATGTTTGGCTTTGTTATCACTTGTGGAGCTATTATTTAGATCATTGAGCAGATAACTAAAGATGTCTGATTATTTTAAATTTTCTTCAACTACATTATTCAAACGACTTAGTTGTTGATGTTCACACAAGTATGTTACTGTATATTTTTTAGGTCCCCCTTGTTCTTCATTTTGCATTTTCCGTTCAATCGTGGCAAAAGCAATGGCAGAAAAATTTGGGGTAGATTACTAAACGTGCTATTCAATGATTCCATCATATGTAATTTTGTTATATATGTATGCTCATTATAAGTATGCGCTTTGGCAGATGAGAAGCTGCTCGTGGGCTTCATATTAGATAATGTTGTAGAATATCTTCTACTAGCGCTTTTCTGATCCAACACTGCTCTTTTTCCAACGGTTGGAGGTATTATAGGGGAAGGAACTCTCAAACAAAGTGATGGTGGAATGTAAAAGCAGGACTGGAAGAAAGGATGCTGGTGAGCATCTGATTCTTATTTTTGTTATATGGCTTATGCTCTACTACTTTTTGTTATATTGTCCTGCAATTCTTTTTGTTTGCAGCTACCAGTGTACACTTCAGGGATGTTTCGGATGTTTGGAAGGTTTTGGACAAGATCAGTAAATTTAGTGAAATGGTTCGAAGTGGCTCTTGGGTAATAAAAGTTATTTCGCGTGGTTTATTTGTCAATTTTTTTGTGCGTGTACCATAATTGATTACTGGGGATGATTGGTAGGTGGGAGCAACAGGAAAAGCATTGAAGGATGTTGTTGCCGTTGGTATTGGTGGTAGCTTTTTAGGTCCTTTATTCGTACACACTGCTCTTCAAACAGGTACTTGCTATGAGGATGTTAAATACGTGCCACCAATGAAAACATATGATTTTAAGAGAAGCTAAGAATTTTGTACCCTTTAATATTGGACACTTCCAGATCCAGAGGCCATAACATGTGCGAAAGGACACCAGCTACGATTGTGAGTACTTGATGTTATCCTTTTAATTTCTTTCTCATTATCTTGTGCGGTTTTTATATTGCTCGCTTTCAGAACCGGTATAATTTTCTACCTTTGAGCATCTTCCTAGTCAGTAAACTCTAACTTTAAGAAACCCAACCCAATTTGGGTGTTCTTGGGTTATTTAACCTATTATATGTCCTTGAATCCTCCTCATCCTTCGAGTTGTAGTGCCATCTCAGCCTACCTTACTGTATACCCATCAATCATCTTACTCCATCTCAACCCTATTCGCTGCCTCAACTAGTCCAAAAACTAGTGTCAGGAGAGAACTCTTTTTGCCCCTCCCACCTTAGCGGGGTATTATAGTTTACTTCTGTATGAATGTGTTGTTCTCTTATGATTTTTTATTTCACTTTCTTTTTAATCTCACTGTGAATACTATTTGTTTTCTTAGGCTGGAGGTATGAGACTTGGCCGTGATGCAATTGTTCTTACACAGACGAACACAACAAGATCTATTGGGTTTCTCTCGCAATCTTTGAACGAAGGAAAATATGTAAGATCTCATTGCTGTAATCTTCCATGTTATTGCCAGTTCATCCTGTAGACCGAAATCCATTTTGGCCACATCAAACATTTTCGATATAAAAACTTAAACTTTTCGCCCTGATTCATTATGCTAAGGTTATTTGGTTGCGAGACATACATTGCTTATTTTAATGAACTGCTTATACATTTGTACTGCAGAATGTGGAAACTTCTATTATAAGCTATTGCAGACAAGGATCCTTAATGGAAGTGGACACCACTGTCCAAACTATGGCTTCAACAGATCATCATCTGACAGCTATAAAGGAATTATCACCATTTAATGATTTTTTATTTGGTGAAAAATTTGAATTATTTTATGAGAAATCTACAGGAACACAAATATACATTTGGAATTTGGATGATTGAGGTTTGGATTATTGTTCAGAATGGAAGTCTAGAAATAAAGACAAGAGTTTTTCAGATGTAGGTGACATGCGGATTCGCTCTAGAAACATCAGGCCACGAGAAGGCCAAGTTTACCGTGAGGTTTGTTGTCGTGCGGTTATTATTTATTTTAAAATATATCCTAACATAGTTTTGGTTTGTTATTCTCGTTTTTCCTTTTATGATTTGGATCTTATTAGTTGATTGTAATGTTACTCATTTTTCTTATCTCGTTCGTTTGTAGCTCCTTTTGGATTATTCACTCCGTTCATACTTGGAAGTTTTTCTGTTGGATCAGCAAATGAAGATATTTCTTCAAGGTTCATTGGTAATCACATCTTTCTATTTCATTTTATTATTCCAAATTTTTATGCTTGTATTTAATATTGTAAAATTTAGTATCTATTTTTTACTCTTCATCAGGTTAAATCTCGTTCGTTGACAAAATCCCTTGTTAAACCGGTTTTCTTCAATGGTAATGTCATGGGTAAACCTGTTCTATTGACTTTTGGGCTATGCCAACTAGAGTTCGAGCACAGGAACAATGGAATATTTTTATATTGGCATGGTCGATTGATTGAGGTAATCTTTGCTTTTCAATATCTTGCATCTCATAGTCCGTAGAAACTAGATCACGTGACCTTTCACCATCTCTTACAGTCTTAACTTTTTCTTCTTTTTTTTCTACTTGAACCATACTATAACTTTACTATGCATATCTCGTCATTCCAGTTTTATTTTTTTCTTCTTCTAACTTTACTATGCCTCCTATATACAGATATATGTAAAGACATTATTTATATGTGAATATTATCTGCAATCTAGGATATAAGAAGTTATAAAATGCCTATTTAATGGAAAATCAGTCGTTTTGTAGATCATTGTAAAAGTATCTCCTCCTAATTTGTACTTTATATTTGCTTTTTCTTAGTTACACTCATGTTCACCTCATCTTTTTCCATTCGTGAAAGTACTTAGATGTTGAGAATGCACAGCATATTTGCATTTAATTTAAGTAACATGCCACTAAAGCATACTCACATGTAGTATTGTCATGTTTATTTCATGGGTAGTCTACATTTGACGCTCTTTTTATCTGTTGCCCTATTCTTGATTTCTCTCTTCCCTCCTTTAGTAGTCGTACAAAAGAGTTGGCACCCTGATTCACAATGTGGATGTGGGCAGAGACGTAATAAGGGTTATAGATGTTATGGAGTTAATGGTATTATGCTTCTATCTGTAATATATTTAGGGTGTTCTACTTAATCTTTTTGTTCCTCTTAACTCTCCATTGTGCCTTTATCTTATGTAAATGTACTTTCCATAGTGCTTTGCGATCCAAATCAATCATTTTGTAGATCTAACCTCAACTTATAATGCTTTCTACCTCAGAACCCAACCTGTTAATGAAGGAAATGATTACATTCTAGCGTTCCATTTATCTAGATCTATAAGCTCGGTGGAGAATTAAAACTCAAAAGGAGTACATAAAGGGGGTACACAGTTTAGCCACTTACCTCTCAATTTTCTAATGAATTTGGAGTGATCTGCTATTTCCTCCCTCTCAAATTTAGTGCAAAATGTCTAGCATTCCATGGTAACTTATCCTTAAGTGTAAGTGATTTTCGTCTGGGTAGGCACTCAAATTGTATCAAGCTCAAGGAATTTGATAGATTTACGAAGAGAAATCTAACAAAGGACATAAAGGCTTCGTCTTTGACAATCCCAAAATCTCTAAAACCTTTTGTTACACTAAATTGCTCGCTTTAACTGAAGTAGTAGTTTTTTTAATGTACCCTAGTCAAAAGATGAAAAAATAATGTGCAAGACCATGACAATTATTGAAGTTGCCCATTAAAAAATGAACATTATTATATAAAATGACGCGTTATATCTTGCTCCAAACTGTTACTTGTAATTTTTTTGGTTCTGCATCTTAAAGTTTCCTCTCTTTTCTTCTCGATTCAGTATAATGACAAAGAAGTGTTGATTCGTGGCAACAAGCAAGGATTTCGAGACAGCCTTTGGTAAGTAGAGGTAGTCTGGCATCTCTGTTGGCACTAGCATCAGCACTAAAGTTGTACTCTCTCAGTGAATGGTTAAACCTGACCTGAAGTTTTTTAGAAATATGATCCCATCTATATTGTATCTTCCAAGGTACCCTGCTATTCTTAACCTCTTTTCTCGAACAACTTTGCTACACTTGGTCTTGTGCTCTCTTTCTGATATCCTCTATCGATATCATCCAGGTTTTGAGTTTGGAACTTCTCTTTGGCCCATGCAACTGCTTCATCAATCGCAACTGACTCTCCTGTATATGTTCTTCTATTAGAATTTATCTCAATCACATAAGAGCTTGTAATTTCTTCTACTTGTTCCTCTTCTTCTTCCGATCCGGATGATGATGTTAGTTCTTCTTCGTCATCTCCTTCCTTTTTCTCTAGTTTTTCTTCATCTATATTTTGTTTGAGCAGCCCATTTTTGTGAGCTTTACTTTTGTTCTCTGACTTTTCTCTGTCTTGACAAAGTTAAGAGATAACAGAGGGAGGGGAATTCGTCTCTAGATCATCCGCCGATTCTTTAAGGCTCTGGTATGACGTGGGATTAAGACTAATGGTTTATGGAATGAAACACTCTGTGAGAATCTGTATTGAGCGCTTCTCTGAATCTCATTGAAGTCATTTTCCATAAGCTGGAAGTCATCAATAAGAGGACATTTCCATGGTACATTTGATGTCACCTGTCGGTTCTCGTGCTCCTCCATCAAAACAGGAGAGCAATCAGGTCTTGATGGAACTTTGAGTGGCCTGAGCTTAGGAGGCCGACGAGGAGAAGAAGAACTCATAATCAAATTACATGCAGGGTGGAAGTTAAATAGAAAAGAAAAAATCAAAATACAAACAATAGATAATCATTTGTACTTAAACTAAAATATTCAGTGACATTATGTTCTATCCCTCTCAGGTACTCAGGCTTGCCATCATGCCATTCTGTGTATGGTGGATTGTTGCAGGATCCTCTTGCTATTTGATCAGAAGACAAGTTGGTTTCTCTCCAGATTGCATCATATCTACCTGTCTTAATCATAGGCTGAAGTTGGTTCCATTGTGTCTGAATAAACCAAGGTAATATGTTGTTCATGTATGGAAGCCTGAATAAGAGCTGCTCAATCTGAAACTATCCAAAGATCAATCACATAAGGGATGTATTGTTCAGGTCTTTCTAGTATAGTTTTCTAGTTGTTTTTTTCATCAATTGAACTCACCCCATAAGTGTTTGTTGCCACTGCCAGATTAGAGAAGCCACTATACATTGAATAAAGAAATCGTGTTCAGCTTCTTCTTCCTTATGACACAATGAATACCCTGAAGGCAAGCATATGCCTTTTTTCTTGATAACAGAATCCAAAGGAAGCACCTTAATTAATCACTATAGATTTTCTTAGTAATATATATTTGTATTTTCAATTAGCACTAATTTATGTGTTTCTCAGCTGATTACAGAGGCAACAAAGCAAATTAGTGGTTCTCAAAAGAGAGAAAATGATCTTTATCCTATGGAGTACAAAGTCTTTAATGCAGATGTGGACAGTAAAATGGCTAGTCTCTTTAGTACTGATATTTCGGAGTGGGCACAACTGCTAGAACCTATAAAAAGCCACCCAAAAACGTGGGAACCAGAATTAGAAACTGTGTCAATGATGCTTTGAATAAAGATCCACAAGAGTGGGTGAGGGAGATCTTGGAGAATTCAATCAATACGGAAGTATATAAGGGAAAGGCATCAGGACCTATTAAGGTGCGTTCTTTATTTCTTTGATGCTAACTTGCTTGCCATAGCTCGCATACTACATATTTAAAATGTACAACTCGCTGGATCTTTATTTACTTCCATATAAATCATAACTTGTAAATTGTAAAATTACTCCCCCCTCCTCCCAATCTTATCAGTTTTACTTTTACTTCATTAAAAGCATCAGGTTTTCTTAACACTGATAAATCTGAAAACATTACATATATTAGAACAACCTGAACATTCCATTATTTAAATTTCCAAGCTGTTTTTTCCCTTGTATTAGTGGTTGTCAAAATTCTTGTTCTAGTGCACTTGATAGAAAGTTACATTACATTACACTTGTCAGAATTCGTATCATTATTTAAATTTACATTACCTTTGATGCTAGAAAGTTCCCAATATTCTCAAATCAGCTCTTCACTACTACTGGACAGAAATATGATACGACTAAGATCTTGACACTACATTATGATCTCAATATTGTGGCATATGATAATTATGGGAAGCTGTATTTAAGCCCGCTATTTGCACTGTCTATTGGGTCAGGTTTTGCATGATTTACAACAACTCTCACTCATCTGGCACTTTTTCATGGAGGGTATAATTCTTTGTAAACCATTTCAATTTTCTCAAATTTTCCCTTGTCTAACAAATATTTGTTCTGTAGTGATATACTGAAACAAAGTAAAATGGCAATGAAAAGTGCAAAACTGGACATCCATGCGAGGCTGATGAAGAAGTACAAAGGCGTTACACAATGGTGATTCCATGAGACAAATATTGTAAAATGTTTATAGAAATACGGCTTGGACTTCACTTTTGTAATATAAATTATATTTCTCATTTATTTGCAAGATTATTTTTGTTATGATGTTTATTTTAAGCATATACATGAGTCGTAACTTTTTTCGGTGACAAAGCCATAATTTTGTAAGAATTGGTGCTGCAAAAAACATGGCGACAAAAGTTATTGTCGCAATAGATGGCGACGCAAAAAAATTTGCAACGAATGTTACTATCATAATACATGGCAATGCAAAAAAATTAGCGATAAATGTTACCGTCGCAACAGATGGCGATGCAAAAAATTTAGCGACAAATATTACTGTTACAATAGATAGCGATGCAAAATCATTAGCGACGAAAGTTACCGTCGCAATAATTGGCGACGCAAAAGATTTAACGGTGAAAATTACCGTTACAATAGATGGCGATGAAAAAACATTAGCGACGAAAGTGAACGTCGCAAATAAGAAACAAATAGCGGCATAAAATAGTTATCGCGGAATCTTCGCCTTTTGGTGGTGGGTTTGCCCGACGCCAAACTTTTGTTGACCCCACCATCAGCGATAATGATTTGACTGTTAAAAATCGTCACTAAAAGGCTTTTACAATAGGTAAACACCGTCGCAGAAAGCTTTTTTTTGTGGTGAAAATCTCGTTATCTTGGGATTATGGGCCGCTTCTAGATTCATAACATGGAAGCAATCGCTTCCACCTATCATCAGGCACTCCGATTCAAACATAACAATGGTATTTATGAGATCAGGGGTAGTCAAAAGATCTCTTGAGCTTGTGAAAATACCATCTCTGCTATCCTAGATACTTCTGACAGATTTGCTGCATAGCAATTACATGAAGCTGGTCACCTCAATGATCAACCTTCCACGGAGGTGCCCACAAAATATAACAACATTGATGGACCTAGCAGAGGTACTTTCATTGGAACTAAGCTGGTTCAGCACGAAAAAGATGCTCTCATTCAGTTCTTGCAACTAAATCGAGACGTTTTTGTGTGGTCTTTCGAAGAAATGTCTGGGGTCGATCCGGCTAAGGCATGTCACAAATTGGCCATCACCATCAACGCCACGGTGGTTAAACAGAAACAGCGATGACTATCACCTCGTCTTCGAGATGAAGTTAACACCGAGATCAATAAATTAATCAAAGTGGTATTCATTCGAGAAGCCAAATATTCAGACTTAATATCCAATATTGTCGTTGTCCCAAAGAAGAACGAAAAAGTCCGAGTTTGCGTAGATTTTACCGATCTTAACAAACATACTACAAATGACAGCTTTCCTCTTCCCAACATTCATCAGATCCTCGATTCCATAGTAGGCCATGACCTCCTATCTATGATGGATGCTGCTTCGGGATACAATCAGATTCTATTTTTGAAGAAGATCAAGAAAAAACAACATTCATCACTGAAAGAGGTCTTTATAGCAACAAAGTCATGCCCTTCAGACTCAAAAATGCGGGTGCCACATATTAATGGTTGATAACTACTATGTTTAAAGTACATCTAGGAAAAGTCGTTAAAGTCTACGTCGATGATCTCTTGTGCAAGAGCGTACATTCAGCCAATCACATTTTAGATCTCAACTCTATATTCAATATTCTTCGATCTTATAGGATGCGTCTTAACCCTGATAAGTGTTAATTAAGGGTACATTCTGGCCAATTTTTAGGCCACCTCATCAGCAAGAAGGGGATTGAGAAAGATCTAGATCAGATTTGGGCTCTCCTCAACATGCCTTCTCCAAACACAACGAAAGACGTTCAGAAACTTACCGGCAAGATTGCCGTAATTAACCATTTCATTTCTAAATCTTCAGACCGCTGTCGTTGGCTATTTCTATTACTCCACGGTTGTACCAAATGAGGAAAAGTTTAGCCAAATACAGAGGTCACATGGACACCAGAATGTGAAGCAGCTTTTTAGGATCTCAAAACCTATTTGAAGAGGTCTCCCATAATGAGCACCCAAGTAGATAATGAGGAACTGATTATCAACCTAGCAGTCACAGATACTTTACTCAACTCAGTTATCATTTTCCTTGAAGGGAAAATCGAGAAACCAGTCTACTTCATCAACAAAACCCTCACTCCAGCGGAAACGAGGTACTCTAAAATTGAAAAACTTCTTCTCACTCTTGTTTACACTTCACAGAAACTCAAGCACTACTTCCAAGCTCATTCAGTCAAAATTATGATGAACTACCCACTTCGGGAAGTTTTATCCAAGAAAGAAAAATTAAGAAGAGTGCAACAGTGGTCAATCAGTTTAAGAGAACATGATATAAAGTTTGAACAACGTCATTCCAAAAAGTGTCAGGCCGTTACTGATTTTCTTATGGATTTTCTAGTAGAAGATCCCGAGTGGGAGGAGCACGACCCTGACCATACAGAAGAAACTTCCAAAGATCCACCCCCCAAACTATTTGACGAACGAGTTGAATGGATTACAACAAAAGGGTGGAGACTTCTTACGGATGGATCAGTAGGATCCGCAGGGTCAAGAATCAGAATCGTATTGATTACCCCTTCCAATAACAGTATTGAGAAATCAATTCGCTTGGATTTTGAGACCTCAAATAATGTCACCGAATAAGAAGCTCTCATTCAAGGACTCGACCTCGCTCTTGAGCTCTATGTCCCCGAACTCTCAGTCTACACATATTCCCTACTCATCGTCCACCATTACTCCGAGCAATATAAGAAGAATGAAAAGATGATCGAATAAGCAGCCCTCATTGCAGATAGAATGAGCAAGTTCTCGAAAGCAACTTTCGATTATCTTCCTCGAGGTAAAAATAGACACGTCGATTCTTTGGCATATCAAGTCGGGGTCTTGGGTACAGAAGCTAGATATCTCCATATCAAAATCATTTCAACCCCCAGCATTGATCACATTTATGTATGCACGATCAACATTGAGGACGATAAACGGGGAGACGATGATTGACGAAAGCCTTTTTTAACCTACCTCGGTATCAATAACAGTTGCAACAGACCACTTCCAACAAATCCGAAAGAGCACCGACAACTGATCAACAACTCGAAGCACTACACAAATCAAAATGGTACGCTATACTGCCTTTCCGTCACGGGGCCTTACCTCAAGTGCCTCTCCAAACCAAAAGTAGATGAAATGCTTTGCGAATTACATGAAGGGACTTATAGCTCCTATGCCGCAGGTCGATCACTAGCAAACAAAGCTATCGTATAAGGGGTATTCTGGCCCGGCATGCACAAGCAAGCAGAAGAATACTCACATAGATATGACGCCTACCAAAGATATGGACACATGATACGCGCCCCTGCGCTCATATTTCATGCAAGCAAGGTGTTCTAGGCATTCAAAAGATGAGAACTTGATCTCATCGGTAAATTCCCTAATTCTCCAGGTAACCGCCGTCACCTACTCGTAGCTACCAATTATTTTATAAAATGGGTTGAAGTAGTTCCACTATGTCGAACCAAAGAAGAAGAGATCATCTCTTTTATTTAGGAACACATCATCACTCGGTTTGGGTGCCCCCACCTAATTCGTACTGATAACGGGCCCTAATTTGTTGGAGAAAAAATCATAACCTTCTTCAACCAACACAATATCATCCACTCACCATCCAATTCTTACTATCCTCAAGGCAATGGCCAAGCCAAAATCACCAACAAAACCATCGTGGATGGACTCAAAAAACGGCTTCACTCAATGAAAAAAGGGAATTGGGTTTAAGAACTACCTCATGTTCTATGGGCATATCATACCACTCCCCGACAGTCAACAGGATGTGCCCCATCCCTCCTTACCTATGGCACTGAGGCCGTCATTCCTTCTGAATACCATTATCCAGTTCGAGATCACGAGCTAACTGACGTGGAAGATGAGTTCGAATTGACTTGCAACCTTAATATGATCAATGAAACCAGAGAATGCGTCATCGCTAACCTAGGTCGATATCATCATAGGCTAGCCAGATTGTACAAGAGCCGAGTCAGAAGCCGTACATTCCAAATCAAAGATCTCGTCCTCGGAGAAATTCCTCAACATCGCAAAGAGCCTCACCCTAGAAAATTAGCTGACAATTGAAAGGGTCCATTCATTATCACAGGTTTCTCAGGCCTAGGATCATATTATCTCATGATAGAAGAGGGAATCCCCATTTTAAATCCTTGGAACACTAGGCGACTAAAACGGTACTATCGTTAAGCTTCTTACTACTCCATTTTCGTTTCTTGCTTTTTATTTCAATTCCAAAAGTGAGATTTTCATCTCCATCCAATATAAATTCTGAACTGATCAATAAAACTTTCAAGTTTTTTACAACATCTCTCTACTTATGTAGATTCAACTACATTCTATAGATTAAAGCATAGATAATACTAGCTTTCAATCGATCTTATACCAGTTAAATCAAGGATAACACTTGGATTGGCTGACTCAACTAAATCTCTGCGATTGAAACAAATGTAGAAACTTGTTTTATATCAAATGTAGGGGCCTAACTTTGCAAGGAGGGGAAGTTGGCTCTTACACCTCGAGATTTATCTTCAATCAAAAAATTCAAGCATATAATCAATAATATAAATAAACTATTGAAAATATACTTGTGTGGAGGCCTAGAATGGGATACTCCACGGCCTCTGATAAGGATTTTTAAGAGAATTAATATAACTATCGAGTAGTCAAAGTTTCGAGTACTGGGTAATTTACAGGGTGATCGAAGGTAAACTGCAAGGGTTCAGTGGAGAGATTTCGTAACCCCTCCTTGGTTCCCCCTCCCTCTTATTTATAGAGCATAGGATGGGTTAAGTCATCAGGGGAGGTCAAATTACAAATGTATCCTCTGAGTATCAGGCGGGTATCCCGGAGTTGGTGTTGACGCCGTAAATGGCGGGTCTGCCACTGTGCTTTGACACTGTAGCCGTTGTTGGTTCTGTTACTATAGTTGTCAGGACCAACAACACTGTCATTATTGTCTGGTGAGCTGGCTATCTGATATGTCTGCCTTCGACCATGTATGACTATGGCCGAAGTATTTTTTATGCTAATGTGGAGTTCGTGTGCTGACGGATCTGCCTTCGTCTTCGAGGCTTGTTCATAGTTGAAGTTCGTGTAGTCTCGGAAGGCTTGTTTACGGATTAATTAGGCTTTGAGGTATTCATGTAGGCTTCGATGTAGCCTTCGAGTGTTCGACTAGAGCTAGAAGGCTGCGAGTAGGCTACTACATCAAAGACTCTACTAAACATTAGATAGGGTAAAGGTAATACTAGCCTTCATCTACTTCAACTTGTTTGAGACATTATACGAGTTAAATTAAAGATAACACTTGGTTTGGCTGACTCTACTAAATCTCTAAGATTAAAACAAATGTAGAGACTTGTTTTATATCAACGACTCTAACAGGCACAAGATAAAGCAAAGATAATACTAGCCTTCATCTCTATCAATATCTTTGAAACATTACTACAGTTAAATCAAGATTCACTTGGTTTGACTGACTCAACCCATCTCTGCGATTAGAATAAATATAAAAACTTGTTTTATATCAAAGACCCTACCAGACATAAGATAAGGCAAGGGTCATACTAGCTTTCATCTATTTCGCTATGTCTGCGATAGATACTGTTTATTTTTAGGTTGCATTCACAACCACTATAATAGATTATTTTTTGCTATTGGGATATCAGCCATACTTTGCCCTACGGCAGGAGGTCGATTAGACTTCAGTTCGCGAGTTATAGCAACCCTGCCCCTCTTTATCAGATCAGCAGGTCGAGGGCCTAAATTCATTTCCATGGAGGCCATATAGTTCCCTCGATCTATATCAACTCTACAAATACAACCCTTGTCCGATAGACTCTTGAGCAAGGTATCTTGTTCTAACTCAAGTCATTTAACTTCCTCTACAAAATAAGCAATGATCGACTTAACATGTCTGAGCGTGATGCATGAGATACAACTATCTTCGAAAAATAAGACCTCACCTTCATGAGGCGTGACTTCAACCTCGCATACAGTCTATTCTGATGTGCCATTTCCCTTTCTCTAAGAGCATCAAAAGTTATACTCTCTTCCAATTTTTTGATGGTTTTAGCTGATTCAGCTTGATTAATGGCCTCTAAGTCTGCCACCTGAGCGTGGAGTCTTTCGATTTCTGCATTCAACTCTTCCCTGGCCGAAGTGGCCTTTAACATGTAGTCTTTCTTCTTTATCAGAATCTCATTTGCCCTTATTTCCCCTTCTAAGACTTTTTCCCTGACAAGAGCAGCATCCAACTTATGTTGGCACTCCCTTAAGTTTGCATTCCCTTTCTGCACATGCCCTTGAATTCGAGCTACGTCACCTTCCAACTCCATAATTTGACCTGACAGGCTAACTACATCCCCTTGGATAAGAGGAACCTTAACATCATTTCTACTCATCTTCGAGCACTCTCCAACCTCGACGTTCCTGACACGCGCGTTGGCCTGCACCAATTCGGTCTTTGATCATGCCACCCTCTCATTTAACTCATCACACTTTCGTTGCATCGTCCGAAACTCCATATCCTTGGCAGGTAGGGTTGTATGCAAATGTCTGGTTGCAGCTTCCGAACCTGATAGATCCTCTCGAGCTACTTTTAGTTTGTTATCTTTTTAATCATTTTCTTTTCCAGTCGCTCCAGCTTGCTTCTACAATTCTAAAAATCAACTCGATATTGTCCCTCCGATCTTTCTAGCACCTAAATACGGTATTGAGCCATGTTAGCATGCATACTCTTTACCATCAGCGTATCAATCTAACTCTGAAGCTTCGCTGCATTTTCTTTTATCTCCACATGCTCTTTTAGCCTCTTATCAATTTCGGCATCCTTCTCATCGATCTTACGAGTGAGGTCGACAATAGTCTGGGTTGCCTTAACATACTTGAAGTGCACCTTTACATGCTGGTCTTCTCTGTCCTCATTCGCCTCCCTTACCCTATCCAACTCCTCTACAAATTCTCGGTAACATTGGAGTGCCCCATCTTCACGCGATTGAGTTGACTCCAATTCGACTTGCACAATAGAGATACATTTTATAAAGTTTGATTCAGAACACCCCATCAACATGCATATATATATCTCATTTCTAGCAAAATATATGATTTCTAACATCTACCGTGTGCAACTACTTCTAGACTTAAAGGTCAAAGTACAATCTTAGATGGATGCTCCATGACATATATTTCATGGTTTAAGGTACATGTTCTCTATATGCTACTTTATCTAAAACTTTGATTTTTTCCTATGCACTATTTAAGTGCCATTTTCCTAAAACTGATAACAAGTTTTTGGTCTACCTCTACGTTCTATGTTGTCATATTTACTTGGTAGCTTTATGTCAATATAGCATAAAAGTCAAAATGCCTGTTCTGATCTAACCTGCAGCTCCGCTTGCGAAGGCATCAAGGATGTGGAGATCTCTCTTTCCTTGGCAAGCTCGGCCTCTAAATCTTTTATTTTGATACTCATTTCTCTAAGTACCTACACATACATACAAAAAAGCTCAGCCTACAGAAGTCTATTCAATACACACAATCCAACCAATTTACAGAGCACTTCCAAAATATTCATACAAAGTCATTTATCTACCCTACCTTCTCATGCTCCCCCTCCGGGAGCTCGGTGTCATCCCCTTGATTGTCTAGTACCGTCTGGTAGGAGGCACCATCCAACCCATCAACAACTCCAACCGCAACCTCTTCCACCTCTTCATCATCTCCTTCCTCGACATAGGTGCTTACCTTAATAGTATCCACCTCATCCTCAGAATACCCCTTCAACATAAGGTGGCGCCCGAGTCTTTCGTGCTCTGTCACCACCTCCTCTAGGTTAGCTCTCGCCTTTGCTTGTAGATGACCAATCGCCACTACGTGCGAAGCCTTCAGGGCCTTCAGTTTTTTTATATCCTTGAGAGCATCAGCCTTCGCTCGAGCTACCTTCTTTTCAAGATCGATTTTCCCCTTCTTCAGCTCGGATTTCTCATCTTCGACTCCGAACCAAATCCCCCTCACCAAACGAGTAACCTATAAAGCACAATTCGACCTCAGCGTGAGCTCGAAACGCAATACATAAATATATTTTACATAATCGAGCATAAAGACCTACCATCTTGTTCATGTTCTCTTCCCCGTGAAGAGGCGCCAGCCTGGCCCTTTACTTCACCTCTTTAAGATCATCCTCAGCAGTAGGTCACTCTTCAGGGACCTTTTCCCCCGAGTTTCCCAAAGGTTCAATTCTTCTCATTTTTTCTTTTCCGCCAACCTCACCACTTTTAGTGGTACCAGAGGCTGACGGACGCTTTAGCATCTATTTTTTTAGAGATGTTCGAGCTAATTTGCTCGACGTAATAGACTTCGGCTGAACCGAACTGCCTATTCTAGGGGTCTTGGGAAAGTTCGTTCGCCCTTCCCCACCAGTTCCTATCTTCTTTCCATCATCAACACCCACCATCAGCCTGGTCGATTGAGATTTCTAAACCTTTTTAGACTTGCTCCCAACCCTTTTCTTTCTGCTAAGGCCAAGTCCTTCCAACAAAAATTCGAGCTCAAGCTCTTCCTCAGCAACTTTATTCAACAATGAATCTTTCCTCTCCACCTGGGACATCGGGTCTGCCATGCACAACATTTTTATTATCAACAAAAGATCATACAGTTCAAACATATCAATATTATACGCTATGTATTGCTATACTTACTTTGTTTTATAGTTCTAAACAGAAGATCAAAAGGTTCATCATCATCTCTCTGAAGGCAATTACCCTTCACCCATATTACGTTGTCGTTCCAGGCTCAACCTGCTGAGTTCAGATTGAAAAAACGAGGCCAAGTTGCGCTCGCACAGAAATATGCCCTACCACTGGCGTGATAATTCTTCACTCCATAAAACTGCAATACATCCTCAGGGGATATCCTCCTAACTTTCCCCTCATTCTCCTATTTTTCGTTCAGATGGTCGCAAACACTTATTACCTCCCACATGTTCCCGTTCAATTGAACAGGGCATGCCCCAATCTTATTCATAATCCCTTTCGCCAAATTGGTAAGGAGAAGACTCAACCCATACTCTAATTGAGACAGGTAACACAAAAAGCCCTCTAAAATGTTACTCTGAACACTCCCATCAAAATATTCTACTGAAATCGATTCATCTATACCCCTATCTTGTTTCTGCTCCTCCAAGTCGGCCAACAAATAAAAATACTCCTCCCCCGTCGCTACAGTACACCCCCTAAACAACATACTAGCGTATTCTATGAAGTTACCCCATGTCCCTCCTATAGTAGCCTTGGCTTTACAAAACTCTTTAAATGCATCCGAACAGGGAGGATAGGTCACCAATTTGCCAGGGAAACCTAGAAATTGTTTAAACCCTACTTCAACCTCACTGTTAGACATTTCAATTTCAGACTCTACCGCTCGACCAAAGGTTGATACCTCGTTAATAGGTGAACTATCCATCTCAACTACAATTCTACAGGTAAAGGCTTAATCCTATACAAATACCTTTCACGTTCAACCTACATACAGGTTCATGTATCTATCATTATCTCATCCACTTCGATTACTCACATACAAAATATCTTTCATATATTCTATATATATTTCAAATTTTGTAGATTGCTATAAATAGTGATTTTTTAGAGATTTGCTTAAAACAGATTATGATTTACAAAAAACACAAACATGCAGCGCACATCTCTACTAACCTTCTGTGTCAAAAGGAGAATCTGAAGCAGCGCCAAATCTTTCCCTCACAACGCTACTGTATAGCCACCTACGTGATTTAGTTCCTGCAACTCTCTTCGATTGTTGATCACTCACAGATAAATCCTTACCAAATCCTCTACAATTTTTTGCGCTTCTCTCTCTATGTTCTCCAAGTTTTCAGAAGTTGAAAAATATTTGAATGATGAGGAAGAACCATTATTTATTCTTTCTATCTCTAACGGCTGGCAGTTATTATGCCTCGCACGAGCCGTCCTTGGTTTTGGAACTGAGGCATCCTTTTCACTATCCTTGTTAGACGTCTTGTACATTCTCAATAAAACTGTCATTCCATCATTACCCCTCCCCTTATATTTTAATCTATTTTTCTCTCCTGTTTCCATATCTTTCTCTGACCTTCCCACACTCAGGATGACTTACACTTACACAATATCAAATTTTTGTAGCTTTACATAAAAAAAAAAACTAGAAGCTCCTACCTTATTCTGTCTTGTTTCATCTACTTATAGTACTAGTGATGTCATTTTCAAAGCTAACAAAATTTTAAAGTTATTCAAAATTATTTATCAAAACACTCTCAAATGGCGATTGCAACTATAGAAGATCAATTTGACTTTCATCTTTTCTGTTAAATTCATAAAACTTACATTTATTTATGACAACACTTTACATATAATTACACCTAAAACATCCTTGATGACCTGAGCGACCACATCCGATCAGATATCCTCCAGCAATAATTACATCTTCAGACTCGGTCTCTTCCACAACAAGCAATCTCACTTCTTCCTTTCGAGTTGTTGTGTCCACCGTTATTTCTCGGAACATCTCTACATAAAAACGATGTTCATATTCCTGCTCTATCCCAATCATATCCAAACCCTCAACATTCACCTCCTTCACTGGCAATTCAGCATCATAATCCAGCAACCCAAAAATATGTTCAGGCACTTTGGCTATCTTAATAGCCAATCACCCTTCAGCGGCGTAACGAATTCTCTTAGAATGAGTCCACCTTATCATTCTTTTCTTTCACCTATTTCTTCCTCCTCACCCCCCCCCCCTTCATTTATACCCTGTCTGGCTATAAAATTCCACACAGCTCAGGATGTTCTCCTATTATCTCATAACATAAACCATAGAATCTTGGTAGAAGTTATATCTGAACATATCTCTTACTATCAGACTATATCATGTCATCTTATTTTATATCGACCTGATTCCTTCCAGCAAACTGTCGCAGATCGACCTACCATTCCAAAATTTGTATAATTTCATTTCCTCTATATTTTTATCTAGCCCCAGGTCGACCTTATGGTATCTACATTGCAACATATTTCTAACAGCTCGATTATGATAACAATAATTTTTATGTCACACATATCATCTTATCAGTATTTTGGCAAACTCATAACATTATTCTTAGCTCGATTCCAGAAACATTTTATTCTATATAAACACAATGTTTGGGTAACAGAAATTATTCATTTCGAATCAGATTACAGATACATTTATAAATAACAAGTATTTCACAGTACTCAGAGATCGAATACTTTTACAGATATCAAATCTTACAAAGCACTCTAAAATCAGGTACATTATAGATAACAAGTTTTTCGAGTACTTTACAGATAACAAATCTTTCAGGCACCCCAAGAATCAAGTCCTTCAGTTCGCCCTGCTTCAGTAATTTTTCACCCTGATATAAAGTAGAAATTGGAAACAACAAAAAGCTTCCCTCACATGAGTCTCGTCGAAGTCTAGTCGAGCTTCAAATGGAAACTATGCAAGTAGAAGACTCAGTGTTGGACCCAACTCTTCAAACTGAAGGTCTTCTTAGTGCCAAAAAGTGATGAAAATGCGAAAACAGACTTCTACTTCTCGTCTTACTCCTCCACTACCATCACCGTCTCTCATATAACCACTACCCTCGCAGAGTTGAAAGAGATGAAGAGGGACCGACCTTAGAATTTATTCAAATACAAGTCATCAGCATAACTGCCCTACTGTTATGCCTATCCCTGTATATATCCCCCCAACCTTGTCCTCCGCAAGAGTACGGAGACAAGCCCAACGTTCCTCGTCGGTCAAGACGATGACATGAAACCTCCACCTATAGTAAAATTCTTCCTCAACTTTAACCGCTTCGTCTTCGGACATACCTTGATAAGTCGAAGGAACTGGAGCGGGTATCGACATCTCCAATGATTGGTAGCCAAAATACTTCAACTTTAACCTCTGTATTTTAGAAGCAATTCTCTCTTCAAGGACCATCCTCCGAGTCTTCACCGTCTTCAAAACTTTCAGAGAATTTAACAACTTACAAGGATACTTTGCTTCAAAAACTCAGTACAGATACTATTTATATAACCCTACATTTATTGTGTATGTACATTTTTCCAAACGTCATCATTCATTACAGACGTAACTCTTCAAATCATAACCGTCACATACATCAACATCTTTATCTTCCTCTTCATTTAATACACGTCATTTCCCCATAACCTACATAACTACCATACAGCCAAAGCCATCATTACCCAATTTGAATACCCAAGAACTTCAACCCGATACTAATTACCCACAGATCCTTTCTCAGCCAAAGCCACTCGTAACTTCGGTTGCGAGGGGGCAATTGTAGGGACCTGTCCCTCGATCTCATCTAAAATCGAGCTATCGCCAGTTCAAATTACCTCTATCTCAGACTCACGCATTTTTAACATGACTTCTCCGGTCAATATTTCAACCTACTCCACGAACTGGTGAAGAACGCCGGTCGAACTCAAACCAAAAAAGCTTAATCAGTCAAAGACACTTGTCTCTCGCAAACTTGTCAGTTACTCAGTCAACCGCCACTAACCACATTATTCGAAGAACGTACTCCAGCATGATGAAGAATTGTGGAGAAGGCCTATATAAAGAAGAAGTTCTAGAAGAGACAAAAGCAAGAAAATTACACGAGAAATCACCAAGAAAACTACTTGTTCTAGATTCTCATAAACATTCAAACTTCTTAGTTACAGTTTAAGCATTTCTAAATCTAGAGATCACTTGTAATAAAATATCCACCTCAAACAATAAATATACTTTTACAAAAATCTTCCACTCAAGGTCATGGTTTTTTACCTATTCAGAGGTTTTCCACGCTAAAATCACCTATGTCATTTCTTGCTTTCCATTAGAATATTATCGCAGGTTCATTGGTGTGATAGCGAATTCCAAGCCATTTCAAGCTTACAGAATTTAGCCATTACAGTTATACAATCAGTTCAAAGACCATCAAATATATATTGTAACGCCTATCATTAAGAATTATAATGGTCATCAAATGGTCGCATTATAAGACTATAAATATGATTAGTAAATTCCACATAAAGGATGGATGAATTCTGACTCAAACACTCTATACAAAATACTCAGAGCAACCCTTGTAGCAACTATTAATAATATCTCTCTTTCTAAATCCTCAAGAGAGGCCGTGGTTTTTAACCTATTCAAAGGTTTTCCATGTAAAACTTTGTGCTAGTATTCATTCATTATTCATCTAAATGCTCTGATTGTCCTTGGTGTAAAGACTAAGTTCGAGATACAAAATTAGATTATTATAAGTACAATTGGTGATTTTGGCCTGACCATTTCCTTGTGGGTAATACAGATTTGATGGAAAGTGAATGATGTTATGCCGATTGAGGAAGTTGACCACTTTTAAAATAACGAACTGTGGTCCATTATCTATCCTGTGAGGTGAGGGTAACCAAATTGTATGATAATGTCTTCCCATATGAATTTGATGGCATCGCCTTCGTGTGTTCGACTTAAAAGGACTGTTTCTACCCACTTGGTGAAGTAGTTCGTTGCTACTAAGAGTATTTCCTTTTTCCAGGTGAATTTGGGAATTCTCCAATGAGATTGAGGGCACACCTTTTGAATGGACAGACAACTTTAGTAGAATGGAGTTTTAAAGCCGAAGCTCGAATTTTGGGTTCATGTCGTTGACAGGCATCACACTTGCTTGCATATTCGATGGCTTGAACTTTCATTCGAGGCTAAAAAACTCCTTGAATAATAGCTCAGTTTGTTAAGAATCATCCTACCGCATGGGATCCGCAAGTACCTTCATGTAAGTCATGTAAGAAGTCATGGGCCTCCTTATCAGATAAATATTGGAGATAAGGCCTCGTAACTGACTTTTTGTAAAGGAAGTTGTCGACAACAGTGTATCATTTAGCATTGTCTATCAGTCGTCTACTTCATTAAAGTCTTCGGGTAGTTCGCGATCGAATGTGTTATCTGGTCCAATATATGTAAGGAAAGGTCGTCTCTAATCGTCTTTGGCCTCATTGTCGCCCCCAGTATTAAAGGCATTCGAGCTGGTAATGTTAATGTTGGGGGTGGATAATACTTCAATCTTTAAATTTCGGGCTTCCATTCCGTGGACTCCAGCAAGATAAGCTAAGGAGTCTGAATGTTTATTTTTTCCTTGAGATAAGTATTTGATTGTGGCCCTTATAAATCTGATCATTTTGTCGGCTACCATTACTGCGTAATCCATCATCTTTCCATTTTTATTATATTTTTTTGTATAATGGTTCACGGTCAATAAAGAATATGTGTAAACAGATAATTTGGGCACGCCGATCTTCAGTGCCATATCCAGTCTGTGGATTAATGCCTCGTATTCTACTTCATTATTGGTAGCTTTGAATTTGAGTCGGATTGACTTCTTAATTTTATCCTTGGAGGGTGTGATAAGGACTATTCTAATGCCTGACCCAGCTGGCCCGGCAGAACCGTCAGTTAAAAGGCGCCAACCTTTTTTAGATATTCAATCCAATTTTTCTTCAATTTGTTCTTCTTTTATATCGGTACTATCCTCTTCCCAATCAGGGTCGTCTACTAAAAAATTTGCGAAGAAATCTTCTACCGCTTGCCCCTTTTTAGAATGTCATGGCTCAAAACGTATATCATGTTCGCCAAGAGAAACCGACCACTGTTGCATTCGTCTGGATATCTCCTGTTTGGATAGAACTTCGCGAAGGGGGTAACTTATCATGACCAGAACTGAATGATCCTGGAAATTTTATTTTTTAACTTTTGCGATGTGTAGTCGAGGGTTAGGAGTAGTTTTTCAATCTTAGTGTACCAGGTCTTTGTGGGAGTAAGAGTCTTACTAATGAAGTAAATGCTTTTTTCCGTCTTTTTCGTAAGTCAAATGAGAATAGAGCTGAGTGAGTTATCAGTAACTGCAAGATATACGTTAAGCTCTTCGTATTTTGTGGGTGTACTCATTACTGATAGTTTTCCCAAGTAGCGCTTCACTTCATGAAATGTTGCTTCGCATTCTGTGGTCCATTCGATCCCTGAATCTTTTAGAGTCTTGCCTTTCTTCATCCCTTTTCATAGAAGGTCACATAACCATCTACACCGGTCTGAAGATTTGGAAACAAAATGATTTATTGTTGTTATTTTGCTAGCCAATTTATGGATGCATTTCTTTATCCTTGGTGAAGACATGGATAACAGGGAACGGATACGATCTGGGTCAACTTTGATGCCTTGCTTGCTAATCAAATATCCCAAGAATTTTCCCGATTAGACTCTAAATTGGCATTTTTTCAGGATTTAGTCTCATTTTGTATGATCGGAAAATTTTGAAGGTCGTGTGTAAATCTGCGAGATGACTTTCTTTCTTGAGACTTTTACACAACATGTCGTCAATGCAAACTTCCATTATTTTTCCGAGATGGTCTTTGAACATCTGGGTCATCAGTCTTTGATAAGTTGCTCTAGCATTCTTGAGTCCGAAAGGCATGACTTTGTAATAATATAATTCAAGTTCTGTGATGAAAGCTATTTTATCTTGATCTTCAGGCAAAAGGGGTATCCGATTGTACCTTGATGCGGCGTACATCATGGATAAGAGTTCATATCCAGCAGTTGAATCGAGCAGATGATTGATGATAGGAAGGGAAAAACTATCTTTTGGAGTATGTTTATTTAAGTCTACAAAATCCATGCTTCCTCTAATTTTGCTATTTTTCTTTGGAAGAAATGTTGCGTCAGGATAATTGGCTTTTCAGATAAAACCAACTTTAATGAGTTTGTCGATCTCTTTGTTAACTTCTTCACGTAGTCTTGGTGCTAATGTCCTCTATTTTTATTTGAATGCCTTGGCTTTATCTTTTAGGCCAAGCTTGTGGCAAACCAAAGTTGGGTCGATGTCTGGCATTTTATGGAATGTCCATGTGAAAACATCATTGTTGTCTTGTAAAAATTGAATAAGAGTATTTTGCTCTATTGGGGGCAAAAGAGTCCTAAAGTAGGTACCCCGTTTGTCTCCACTAATCTCGACATATTCTGTGATTTCTGCACTTGGTAACTGGTTCTCTGTAGGTGTAGTGTTCTGTAATTGCTATGCGGCATATTTTTTGGGAGGTTCTGTCATGATGGTTATAGTATTTTTGCAAGCTTGAGCTAGCTTTTGTCTGCCTTTGATTTCATATAGACTGCCATTCCAATCGAACCATAATGCCAGGTGATAGGTCGATGGGATGGCTCTCATGTTGTGTAACCAGGATCATCCCATGATTCTTAAATAATGAGATTTTGCATTTATAACGCGAAATACAACATCAATCATGCCAGTCCTGCAGTAATAGAAAGTATGATCTTTCTTACGCGTTCTTCTTTGAAGCCATTGAAACCAATAACATCGATATCACTAGGCTCAATTTTGTCGGCTAGTCCCATCTGATCAATTATACTTTGGAAAAGTAGCTCGATACTACTGCCAGTATCCACCAACATTGTATGCATGATGACATTTCTTATTTTTAACATGATCACGAATGCGTCATGATGAGGGAAGTTGACGTAGAAAATGGTACAATCCTCGAAGGAGATCCCTACTCATCGAGTACTAAATTCTAGGAGTAATCGAGCTTCTTTGTCGACCATGGCCACGTTGTGGCATTGGCAGAGATGTCGTCTTTTGAATCTAACCAATCTATTGATTGTATGAGTCTCGATAAAATAGCTAAGGGATATGTGGTACAAATGTTTTTCCTTTGTCCCTCCTTCGATCCGTACAATCTCAGTATTAACCTTGTAATTCCCGTTTTTGTAACTCTCCATGTCTACGATGTACTCATGCATTCTTTCGTCTGCAAAGATGTACTCCAGAAGTCGCTGTAAAATAAAGCAATGTTCTGTATCATGATGTCAGACTTTATGGTGTATGCAATATGGTCTGCTTTCAATGGGTTGGAGGTACTGGGCATTTCAGAAGAACTTATCCTTTTGAAGTGTGGGATACAGGCTGGCTATTATAGCAGTTAATTTGGGAAGACATGGCTTTGGTAAGTTACTATCTATCTGAGGTCGATCTTCATTAGATTGGATTCATTTTTTGTCTCCTCCGTAATCTATAGTGCGATTGAAATCTCATTATGTGGATTGATCTCTTGTTGTCAGGATTGACTTTTGGGGTTTCTGTCTTTCGATTATCATCCTTTCGAGATCGATATAGCCGTTTACCTTTTCGATCATATCTACTAGGGTTGCAGATTTTTTTAGAATTAAGTGTTCTTTTGCTCGTCCTTCCATGAGCAAAGTATTTGTAAAGGCCAAAATAATAATCTTCTGATTGAGTCTATCTACCTTTCTGGCCAACTCCAAGAATTTCTTAGTAAATGTTTCAAGCTTCTCTCCTAGCATTTGTTTAAGGCTAAACAGAGAATAGAGATTTTCTTCTTTGTCCCTGTTGTACGAATAGTTCTTGATAAAAAGTTCTCGCAACTGCTCGAAGGTGTGAATTGATCATGCTTGTAGCAAGTGGAACCACCACAAAGGTTCGCCCTGAAGACTGGTAGGAAAGAGACGGCATAAGATGTGGTTCAATGTAGAATGCAAGCCTAAGGCATCCTAAAATTCTAGGACGTGTTCCACGGGATCTGCCCCCTTGTACTTTTGGATTTTTGGCGTATGAAAATTGGTGAAAACCTCACCGGCTAATAGATCGCGAGCAATCGGGCTCTTTTATAGCCTGTTGTAGATGCCTTTACCAGCTTAAATCTAGGCTTCAAATAATTCTTTGATGCGTTTATCGACGTACTCTTGAGTCACGAACTGAAAAACTGTGACGGTCTAATGTTGGATAAGTCCTTCCCGGGGAATGTGTTTGCCACTTCCTTCACTTAGTCGCTCACACACTGGAATACGAGCTCTTCCTCGGTGTGGGTCCTCCACTTGCCTGGGTTTAACAGAAACGTTATCGACTTCTTTTTGGATTCCTGATACATGTAGGGGATTGGGACCAAGCAGATTATGATTGGACCAAATATCTACTCCCTGGTTGTTGCCTCGAGACCCTAGCCTATCTTAAACTAAAATTCTTAAGGTAGCAGGCAGCGCGTATTTATTCTTTTGAGTTGCCATCTTTTGTCCTTACAGAACTTTCAGTGCATCTCTTACATCTGCCAGTTATTGATCCATAATGGCCCGTCTTCCTGTCTCAGAGTATAGAATGGCACGCAATTCTGCCAGTGCGACGCTTCCTTCTGCTGACCCAACTGACAGATTCTAGTCTAGAAGCGATATTCTGTGAAGAGAATAAGTATTAGCAGTATCTGAGAACTGTGACTAACTGCTTGGTTCCCGCAGACAACGCCAAATATAAGAGCCTAATTTTATATTCCGAACTTAGTATCCCACACTAAAGATAATCAGAGCGCTAACAAGTAATCACTAACACAAGGATTAGTATGGAAAACTTTTGAATATGTTAAAAACCACGACCTCTCTTGAGGATTTTAGAAAGAGAGATATTATTGTTGATGGCTAGCTATTACAAAGAATGTTCTGGGTAGTTTTGTATAACATTTCATGTGTCTAATCTATAGTTCTTTGGCCCTAATTATAGGTCTTATAATATGACCATTTGATGACCATTATTACCTTTAATGATGAATATTACAATATGATTTTGATGAGTCTTTAACTGATTTTGTAACGGTCTGATCCTTCTGTTTTGTAACGGCTTCTTTAATGACTCTGAATATTCGTTAAATTGAGTTGCTAGTGTGGAGGTTGATATCTAGGCTTAGGTTGAGAATGAGAGATAAGCCCTTCTTTGTAACTGCTCCATAATGTACCGTGTAATCATATGTTAACAAGTTTGAGTAAATGTATGATGGTCGAAGCTGAGACTTGAGCTCAAGATTCTTAATAGGCCCTTACATCTGCCCCCTCTCAACCAAGAGAACGAGAAGCATCATGGCCGAGTGGTATTGGATGAGAAGCATCTCTCGATCTCTTCTCTTTCAAACCCCTCTTATCTTTCTCTCCTTCTCTCCAAATTCACTTCTCCGAAACCCTTATTTCCAGAACT
The DNA here is from genome assembly GCA_014058105.1 of Kingdonia uniflora. Lineage (NCBI taxonomy): Eukaryota > Viridiplantae > Streptophyta > Magnoliopsida > Ranunculales > Circaeasteraceae > Kingdonia > Kingdonia uniflora. The sequence goes on from JACGCM010000622.1 coordinate 4,709,653, forward strand.
GGCTCCAATAACCAGCTTCTTCACACCTCTTAATCCTCCTCAAACCCTAATTCACACTACATGGAGAAGAAAAAGAGGAGAAAGGATAACCCCCAATCAGTCTCTCTCCAACTCCAATTCCTAATATTCGAAGAAGACCCATCTTGGATTACTAGTCTCTTGATATCAAACCCTAATGAAATGACCCCCAATCATGATAAACTCATTGGGGTTCCAAATTCGGAGAGAAGAAAGTACAACGTTTTTCAAAGGGGGCAAATTAAGATTAAAAACCATTGGGCTCTTGGCCCAGTGGTGTTGTGACTCTCCACCAAGAGAGGAGTCATGGGTTCAAAACATCATAGGGTTGGAATCTCAGGGTTACGGATCCCTATATAAAATTGGCTTGCCTTGCAAAATAAATAAATTAAGATTGAAACCGAAACATGGGAGAAGATGGTGGAAGAGTATATGAAGTTACAGAAATAAATGTGCGAGAATAAGTTGGCACCTAGTTTGCCTAATGTAAAATCTATGTTCTAGGGTTGGTTTGAGCCTTTAAGATATGCATAAGTTGATGGGTTTATTGTGATGCATATCCAGTTTTCTTCTTGATGATATTTTTACTAGGTGCTTGCCTGGATTTTCCTGCGTTTTACAGTAGTAATACACCCGAGATAGGGATTTTGGAGGGATTTTTTTCCACATTGGCTCCCAAAGAATTTTTTGCACGTTCGTTCATTCTTATAATTCCCTTCTTATCGAGGTTGTTGTAATTCGCACAGTACTAGAATTTCCCCCAAATCCCATATTTGTTCTCCCCAAATTGGACCGAAGTTTGTTTGATTTAGTATAAATACATATGAGGGTCTCCCTGAAGATCACATAACATTGTTGTCAATAAGATGACACACAATAGTAAGCTTGTATTGATGAAAAACAACAACTACATCATACGCCAACTCCAAAGAGGGGTCCTGGTTGTCCCTTCAAGACAAAAAAGGAGACATCTTTGCTTGTGCAATCGTTGTTGTTTGATGTTGTTATTGCTGATGTTGTAGTTCCTGTTGCTCCGGTTACAATTGTGGTTATGCACAACCTGAACCCATTGGTTCTATAGGCACTAACAACAAACATTACAAGTTCATAGTGTATGATTTGAACCACCACTGACAACATAGATTACAAGTTTACAGTGTATGATTTGAACGCTAATTTACATAAACATATTCGATTAAACACTAATTTTGATTACAAATCGAAGAACTGTCAATTTAACCCAGTCGTTCGAATGACTTTAGGTCTATTTGTTCTGATTGTGACTGTTGTCTGTAGTCCAATTTTTTAGACAAATTTAACCTAGTTGATCAAATGAGATTTGGAGTCGTTTGAACGACTAAAAACTGAATAAAAAAACCAAACCGGGCCAGCCGGTTCAGTTTTGGTCTGGTTATTTCTGAGACAAGTTTGGTTTCAGTTCTTTGTTATCAAAAACTGGGGGTATCCGGTTCAGTTCGCGGTTTAGGGACAAAATTAGACTGTGTACAGCCCCACTGCCACGTATCATGAACAATATATGCCACGTGTCATGCCAGGTTAGCATAATGGGCCCCACTACCATGTGTCATACCACATCGGTATGGTGGGTCCCACTGCCACATATCACTGTAGGCCCAGCAGTCGTGCCACGTCAGCAAATCAGATCTAATTTTGTGGATAAGGTCTAATCCAGGTCTAATTTCAAATAAATAGATATGGATCTGATGACGTCATCAGATCCAGATAATTATTTTTAAAAAAATAAATAAATCCTAGCTGACGTTACCATGATCTAATACGTCGTTTAAAAATTGATTTTAGCCGTGAACTCTCCAGTTTGCACATCATTTTTCCGGTAACATGGACATCTCCCGGAGACGTGCAATATATAGATGTGATCGTTGTGGAGTAGGTTACACAACAAAATTAAGAGTACGTCAATTCGATAACCACAATGATCTCTATTTTAGTTTGACAACAACATTTTCATAAGGGTAAAAAACCACTAAAATAGCCCTAATAATTTCAAAAAAAATACATATTAATACTTAAACACAGATGTACATCTATTATACATTAGGCAACGGTGTTTTTTGTATAGACATATTCGCCATTGTCTCAGGTATAAAGAGGGGCTGGGATTTGTGGGGAGGAGGGAGATCGACGGACAGATTTACCTAGACTTTGTTAGACTAAATAAACTCAAGGGTAATTTAGACTAAACATAGCACGAGGGCACTTTTGTCTTTACACAAACAATCTAAAACACCTTCTCTCCCCGACTCTCTACTCATCACTTCTATCTCTCGACCAAGGTATGCCTCTCTCATCTCTTCAGCTCTCCATCCCTCCCATCAACGCCTGTCTTTCTGAAGGTACTCTCTCTCATTCTCTCTCAACCATTGTGCTTAGTTAGGGTTTTGATTGTACACCTGTTTATGCTCACTGCCTCTCTCTCTACTCAATCTTCAACTATGCGATGGTTACCATATTCAGGAAAACCAAATCAGAAACAGAGAAGAAGAAGAAGAAGAAGAAGATACCCCAACATCATAGAATCTAATTTACTGTTTACTAATACAATTTATACTTTTGTGTGGCTGATTTTTCTGAATTTCCAGATACTTGCAGTTCGTATTTGGAATTGGCTTATTAAAATTTTGAATGGGTTGCTGGGATTGCGTTAATATGTTCTAATGATGTTTGTTTAGTTCAATTTAATGTTGATTTAGTGATTAACTATTATTGGATTCATTTCTAATCTAATCAAGGGTTGTATCCATTTTTAATCCTGAATTTGATTGGTTCTAAAACTGTTGTGTTTTGATCATTAGGTGTGTTGTATTGAATTTCCCTCATTGTACTCAGATGGTATCTTTTTTAGTGGTATTTTATGGAAGATTTTGTGCTCTGTTATTTGTTTTCCTCACTCTCGGGGATGTTTTTCCCATTTCTGCAAATGTATTGTGATCATCTTTTTTGTGCACATTTTAATTTTTTTGATGGATTTGTGTTTGTTTCTTTTTATTAATCATCGTGTTGTATTCTTTCTACTGAATTTCAGGAAAGTAGAATGACGATTTTCACAAAAATGAAGTTGTAGGACTTGAAGAAAACATGTGGTTGGTATTAATTTTCCTTTTGGTTTATATTGTGATACATATCAATTGCTATTCATTTCGTCAAGAATATGGGTCCAAGCATGGTTGTACATAAGTAAAAAGTATATACAGGAAGCAATTTTACATAGTTTCAGGCTAATGTGGTATGTATATCTACAGGTAGACTTTGGTTTGATGTTTGCGTGATAATTATCGCGATTTTCATATTGATAACAAGGTCTTTTTTATGGTTTGATTTACTCAACCAATTATGGTTATATTAAAGTTACTAATTTTCTTTTGCATGCTCTGCCGATTGCACTTTTGCCAGTTCTACATGGGTGTACATTGGTTAATTATGGCTAGATTAAAGTTACTAATTTCCTTTTGTATGCTCGACTCATTGCACTTTTGCGAGTTCTACATGGGTTCTGAATTCCCAAATTTGATGTAGTTGTGGATGCGCAAATTGGTATATATCCATTACATAATAATTTTCTCTCTATTTAATTTCTCATTTTTCCTAAAAAAATTTCTTCTAAATTTAGTTTGATTCCTTATTGATATTTTTCTCTATTTGCACTTTTTTTTTTCCTTTTGGCCAGCTTGGCAGAGGAACACCTTTTATAAGTATTACTCAACTTTGAATCCATGATATATATAGATATTTATGTTCATCGTCATCGGGAAAAATTAAATTTTGATACTGATGTAGACACTTACAACAGACTTGAGCTCTTTGATAAGAGTGAAGGACCTTATAATACAAAATAGTCAGTAGATGCATTTTATCATTACTAACAGTATCTTTATGTGCTTGGCTAATGTTAATTTCTCGACTCCAGAAACCAGCCAAACACTAATGAGATCCATATTACATCGTTCTCCAGAACTGCTGAATATGAACAGGCTTTCCTTGAAACCCCTTTGTCTTATTTCATGAAGAGTTATTCTGTTATTCTTTTTGTAACAGTGGTATAATGAATAGTTATTCTGTTATTCTTTTTGTAAACAGTGGTATAACCCATTGTGAAATGCCCTACACATACCACAATAATGGATTAAGACCAACAACAACAAAAATAAAAAATTGAGGTATATTGATTTATTTTCCTTACTAAATCTAGAAGATAATACATCATTGCAGGGTCATGATACTTCCAAGAAAGCAGTTCCAATGTCTTGGAATGAGGTGTGTACTTATAATGAGGGAGCTTTGGTACTGAGAAGACTTAAGAAGTGGAACAGAGCTGCTATTTTGAAGCTAACCTTCAGGATGGGTTAATAATAACATCAAATAGGTTAATAATCTTCATTAGTTTTCACCAAATCAATGTTGTAGTATTCATTAATAACTAAAACTCAATCTTAATGTTTTAAGGCGAATTTCATTCACTTTAAATAATTTCAAGAATTTCTCAAATTGGATAATTTTGGATTTCTATCATCAGATAAATCGAGATTTCTGAAAAGAAGAGATAAAAGGAACCATCAATCAAATCTATAATACTTAAGTGTAAGGGACCTCCAGTTTGTTCAAAATGCCTGGTTTTCCTACAAACCATTGTATATTTACTTCAAAACCTCACTTTCCAAGATAAATAAACCCCAGAAAAATTGGAAGCTTGTTACGAAGGCGTGGCTGGGGCACATATTGTGTTTTCTGACTTGTGCTTCTTGGCAGCTATCTGGCATTGGGTGTATTAGGATCTCAAAATATTCATTGATGAACGTACAGGAAAACCATCTTTGGATTTGCCCAAGATTTTTGGAATTCATTTATTTCTCTCAGGGGTAGCTTGCTTTAGGTTTGGCGCATTTCATGTAACAGGGTTCTACAGTCCTGGCATATGGGTATCTGATCCTTATGGACTAACTGGAAAAGTACAATCTGTAAATCCCGCGTGGGGTGTAGAAGGTTTTGATCCTTTTGTTTCGGGAGGAATAGCCTCTCATCATATTGCAACGGGACATTGGGCATATTAGCGAGCCTATTCCATCTTAGTGTCTGCCCACCCCATATTAGCAGGGACATTGGGCTACTTTGGGTACCTTTGCGACGTACTGATAACTGGGATCCGGTTAGCAAACATTTTGACGTGTTAGCCATTTAGAAAGAAAAAAAAATTATTAACAAATGTGGCTAAGGCATAAGTAGGTGGAAACTAGAGGAACACTATATGGTTTTAGCATTAGGACAAGATCAAGTACATGCGTGGAGATAGAATAGTCATAGAACATGATTTTGAAAAAAAAAATTGTGTAGGAAGACCGCCCTCGCCCAGTCTTCTTCATTTAGGCCTTACTCCAATTTTTGAGAAGGCTCATAAAGTCACCTTCGAACAGCCATTCGGAGCCTTCATACACTCATAATTATATACTAAAAACAAGGTCTGCCATACTATTTTATCCTAATTCATAATTATTTTGTAATTTATGGTGTTTTTTTCTTTTGCTTTAACATATATTTATAGTATTCTAATTAATGAAACATACCTACATAACAGGCATTTCGCTTTCTTTAAAGATGTCCAATGATGTGGAAAATCTCGAAGGCTCTGAGGCATAAAAATATCAGAATCCCCTTTGACCTCTTGCAAAATACAAGAAACCTGGTTTAACTCATTAATCCAACAGGCATCTATATATGGTATTGCTGCTGGTTACTGCCTTTCTTCATCTCTTTTATCAATCATCAACAAATGGGCAGCATTAATAGCTTTGCAATACTTCACAAGTGCAACAGGAGTTCTCCATTGTGGGCAGGTCAGAGTATTGGCTCATAACCCACTGGATCTTTGCATCATGTGGCAGCCTTTACCTGCTGCCATTATATTCTACCTCTCTATGTTCATGAACAGCGAGCTTCTCCTCTATGCCAGGACACCTTTATTGTTTTTCGATCCGCAGTCCCAATCTTTGTTGCTATCGGGGAGGCCCTTTATTTGCACCAACCGTGGCCTTTGTTCAGGTATTGATGATATTGGTGTTAGGCACATTTTTCTTTTTGTTAGCTAATTCATTAAGCCATCACCTTACTTATTATACCTGCATTAATTGTATCACCATATAGGCCTTCCGTAACTTTTCTACACTCAAAGTCATTATAAGCGTGTATGGTACTTGAGTTGTCGGTCATATATTGTTTAGGGAATCCTTAATCCATTCTATGAGATTGTTAAAATTTCGAACGGTTAATATGTTAGCACAAACCATTTCTGCACAAAAACATAATGAAATTTTGTTGTCTCTCTTTAGGTGCTCACCTTTAGCTACCCCCAATGAATCTGGGCTACATGGGTCCGTGCTCATTTGCTAAGAGGTAAATGTTTCTAGACTTTATAAATATCTTCTAACTGCTCATGGGCTTGGAGAATGGTTCTTAAATCAAGGCATGGGAGTGGCAATTCAACCTTATTTTTGCAAGATCATTGGCACAACAATGGTTAATAGCTCTTTATGCCCCATCTTCAAAGCTAGCAATAAGAGCATTGAGCACTTACTGATGGATTGTCTATCTGCTAAACAGTTAAGGAAATGGCTGCTTGAGAGAAGCAAAATAGTAGGAATCCTGGGCAGTGGCTTGACGAGTTAAATGAAATTAGTGGCGTGGGGAGAGACAATACAGCTTACAAGATCCTTAGCACAGCACTGGCAGTAATGGTCTATCATATATGGAAGATAAGAAATGGGATTGTGTTTAGGGAGGAAATTGCACACATTCATGAGACTTACAAGCTGATTTGCTCATATGATATTTGTAACAGGCTCACACATTCTATCGCTAAGGTTCCAGACTTAGCTAGCACAAGGAGCATATGCAACTCATGGGGCCTGACACCTGTGTACACTCTCAAAACTCCTAGATGGTCTAAATAGGTTCCTCTTGACCCTGCTTAGTGAAGAGCAACTGTTATGATTTACTTGATATAGATGGAGAAAGATAATGGGGTACTATCATAAATGAAAAAAGAAAGTGCATCATCTGTTACTATGGCGAAAAAGAGCATGGGTCTTCAAGCTTATATGAAGCCCAGAGTGTGCAAAAAAGTTATTGTTGGTTTTAATCATAAGAAGAAGAAATCAATTTTGACACTAAGTTATACTTGGACTGTTGTTTTGCTATTATTTTGCTTTTCTTTAACACTAAGTTATACTTGGACTATTGGACATGGCGTAATATTGTCGTCAATTTTGACCTGTGTTTGGTTTTCTTTCTCGGTGTAATATATACTTGGTGTAAGTATTTTGTATGCTCCTAATTGGACCTGACATTCGTATCAAGAATTAACTCTATAAAACTGAATTTGTCACTGTTGTCTCATTTTGTAGTAATCCATCTAGCTAATTTGTTTTACCTGTGAACTATAAATATCATTGTTAATCTTATGGTCATTGATTCACAGTTATTTTTTGAGTTCTTTAGTTGTCTTCCTCTCTTTTTTTTCTTCTTTTATCCCTTTTCTTGAAATCTGAATTATACAATTCTCATTGTTAATATCATGTGATAACATTTGTCATGAGTTCATGGAAGACCTGTTTGAGTACCTAAACATTTTTGTAGCTTTTTTCCTTCATCCAAATTCCTGTTGAACATACTAATGCTATACATATGCTAATTGATATTTTTGCAATTGTGTTTACTTAATGATATTTTTGCAATCGTGTTTATTTAACGACGTCTTTGTAGAAGATATATTTGCTGCCCTTAAGGAACTCTTTATGGTACCAATTTACCACAAGGCTATGTCACTTCTAGCATTACAATGATCCCCATGATTATGTAATGCCAAATAGTATGATGAAGGAAGTGTCGCGTCAATGAATTTGAGAGATGCAGTTTGGACACTTATATTCACAAGGGGTTTTGAAACATTAATAAGGGGGAAGGCGCGTTCATGGATGATTATGTAGCGCCAAATAGCAGTATGAAGGAAGTGCCACGTCAATGAATTTGAGAGTTTTTAGCGCCGAATGCGCAATAATGGATAATTATGTAGCGCCGAAGGCGCGTCGACGTAATCGTCGTGGCGAGCCACGGGTAGTACTAGTATCATATATGATAGATCAAGTTATTAATATATAAAAATCCAAATTTGATAAAAATTACATTTCCGCAATACTAAAAAACCCCCAAAAAAATGCTATTTGGATAGCCATTTTTATCCCTTCTGATCCACTAGCTGTTCGTGGTGCTGATAATGTGTTGGATAATACTATATTTTATCAGTTAATCATAACATAGACATGAGAGAAGAGTAAATATATTATTGATTGATGAATTCTTTGTGTTTGTTTCACTCAGGTTACATAGACTTTACCCTTGAGAAGGTTATATACTATTACTCAAATTTTCCCCATAAACCCTAATGGTATATGGACTTGTTAGGAGTTCAGTAGGACACCCCAACCCAGTTGGATTCCCACCTTGGGCCGGACCCAACTCCTAACAAAGAATACTTACAACATCATCAAGCTCGAGTCCATATTGCATACATGAAGTCTTCAAATTCTTCCTTTGCGCGCTGAAAATCAATATCAAACCCCTGCATTATTGTAACCAAACCAAATAAAAGACTGAAACTCCATGACTTGTTTCCTTTATACGTACTAATCAGACCGACGTTAGGAGGACTTTCTTAAATTAGATATGGCAAGAAAATGACTTTTTGACATCAGCTGATGTAAGTGTCCGGTGATTGGTCATGTTCATTTCCATAATTACCCCTATGTTCTAAGTAAATAAAATAAGGTAAAATGGGTAAAAAGTGTAAACTTATGCCTCCATCTCTTTGGAGCTCTTCTCTTTCAATCCCCTATTATCTCTCTATCCCTCTCTCCAAATTCACTCCTCCAAAACCCTTATTTGCAGAACTGGCTCCAATAACAAGCTTCTTCACACCTCTCAATCCTCCTCAAACCTTAATTCACACTACATGGAGAAGAAAAAGAGGAGAAAAGATAACCCCCAATCAGTCTCTCTCCAACTCCAATTCCTAATATTCGAAGAAGACCCATCTTGGATTACTAGTATCTTGATATCAAACCCTAATGAAATGACCCCCAATCATGATAAACTCATTGGGGTTCCAAATTTGGAGAGAAGAAAGTACAACGTGCTTCGAAGGGGGTAAATTAAGATTGAAAACCATTGGGCTCTTGGCCCAGTGGTGTTGTTGTGACTCTCCACTAAGAGAGTAGTCATGGGTTCGAAACCCCATGGGGTTGAAATTTCAGGGTGACGGATCCCTGTATAAAATTGGCTTGCCTTGCAAAATAAATCAATTAAGATTGAAACTGAAACGTGGGAGAAGATAGTGGAAGAGTATATGGAGTTACAGAAATAAATGTGTGAGAATAAGTTGGCACCTAGTTTGCCTTATGTAAAATCTCTGTTCTTGGGTTGGCTTGAGCCTTTAAGAGATGCATAAGATGATGGGTTTATCGCAATGCATTTCCAATTTTCTTCTTGATGATATTTTTACTAGGTTTTTTTTTTTTTTTACGATTTTATATAGGGATCCGTGTAGCCCTGAGTTTCCAACCCCATGAGGTTTCGAACCCACAACCTCTCACTAAGTGCTTGCCTGGATTATCCTGTGTTTCACAGCAGTAATACACCCGAGACAGGGCTTTTGGGGGGAGGTTTTTTTCGACATTGGTTCCCAAAGGATTTTGTGCACGTTCGTTCATCCTTATAATTCCCTTCTTATGGAGGTTGTCGTAATTCGCACAGTACTAGAATTTCCCCCAAACCCCATATTTGTTCTCCCCAAATTGGCCTAAGTTTGTTTGATTTGGTTTGAATACATATGAGGGCCTCCCTGGAGATCACACAACGTTGTTGTCAACTGGATGAAACACAATGGTGAGCTTATGTTGATGAAAAACAACAACTACATCAAACCCCAACTCCAAAGAGGGGTCGTGGTTATCCCTTCAAGACAAAAAAGGAGACATCTTTGCTTGCGCAATCGTTGTCGTTTAATGTTGTTGCAGCTGATGTTGTGGTTCCTATTATTCCGGTTGCAAGTGTGGTTATGCACAACCCGAACCCATTGGTTCTATAGACACTAACAACAAACATTACAAGTTTATAGTGTATGATTTGAACCAAGCACTAACAACATAGATTACAAGTTTACAGTGTATGATTTGAACGCCAATTTACAAAAACATATTCGGTGAAACACTAATTTTTATTACAAATAGGAGAACTGTCTCATAATTTGCTAATTTCATACAATATTCCAATCATCATTACTCTGAGTGAGAGAGAGTTGGTCCCGGGCGTTTAGCGGTATACTAGTCTAATCATTTCTTCCCACAAATACTTTAGGCAATGTGGCTGAGAAAGTTAGGATCTTTGGTTATTTATCGCAAAGCTAATACCACCAAATACTGCATTTTAATATTAAGATAGAAAAACACGGAATCAGACTTTGTCCCCAATAATAATACTAAACGCATAAACTTAGTACCAAAAGCTCAATTCTCCATTGTATACAGCTTTGTGCACATCAGTGAGTCAAAAAAAAACGAATGGGTGTTGAATTTACACCTCACTGAAGAAGAAGAAAAACTGCAATTTGCACTTAAACACCAATCATTTGCAATATATAACCAATTGGGTATAATCTAGGCTACAAACCCAATAAGCAAATCCCCTAAAAACCTAAAAATTAAGTTTCCCCCTAAACTATTTGGGTGTTATTTCCAAATCTGTAGCTAGCATAAATAATTAGAACCTAAAACCTAAACAGAGAGAGAAAGACACTTTTATACGAAAATCTGACCAGAGACAGACAGATATGTGTTCTGGCAAACATGGAGATGATTAACAGTGGGTGGTTGTTTCTAAAATATCCAACTTAGCACCATTTAAGAGGCAGATCATTTACCTTTTTGGGAGGTTAAAACATACTTATTTCACAAAAGTCCAAATTAACATCTTTGGAATCTCTCTCTATTCACGAACCACTACTGGGGCACAAAATAATGGCAGCGTATTCTACAATTAGGAGTCTTTTAATCCCAGTTAGAATTATATTCAAATTAGGAAAGTCTCTTATTATCTCTATATAAAGAGAAAGTCTCTTAACAACATATTGCTTAAAACTTCCCAGCAACAATGGTTCATCAATACCGTCTCAACCAAGGCCGAGGTGTTGTTGATGATAACACTGAGTTTGAAACAACCCCTGGAGAGGTAACAGTAGCGGCTTTTGATGAGATGGGATTAGCTGATGAACTTCTTCGTGGGATCTACGCTTTTGGTTACGTGAAACCCTCAGCTATACAGCAAAGAGCGGTGTTGCCGATTATTCAAGGGCGTGATGTGATCGCTCAAGCTCAGTCTGGTACAGGGAAGTCTTCCATGGTTGCACTCACTGCTTGCCATATGGTCAATGCATGCGTCGGAGGCAAAAACTTAGGTGAGGATATAAGAAAACTAGAATATGGAGTGCATGTGGTTTCTGGAACCCCGGGCAAAGTCTGTGATATGATTAGCAGAAATAAATTAAGGACCTGATCTATCAAACTGCTTGTTCTCGTAAGTTGTTAATTTTTTATTTTCGCAATGCTTGTTTCCATAACTTTTTAGGATGGTATTAAATTGTATTACTGGGATATTGATTCAGGACGAGTCTGATGAGATGCTCAGCAGAGGGTTCAAACAACAAATCTATGAAATTTACAGATGTCTCCCACCAGAGCTTCAGGTATGTCATATTTGTATTATATTTGATGATTGAGTGGATTACTTCTTTCAAAAGTAATTATATTTCATGGTTTATATTTATAATCTTCAGTGTTGTATCCCATTGTATTGGTATTGTGTACTAGTCCCATATTGGGTTATCTCGTGGTAGTTGTTGACAAACCTCAAATGTCTTTATTTTCTCATCTCTAAAGATAGTATCGTTATTTTCATCCTTTGATATGTGGTTTCTGCAGTGAAATTATAGTCGTGATTCAAATACACTCTTCTAACATATATTAACGTTTTTCTGCAGGTTGTGTTGATCTCTGCAACCCTTCCCAATGAAATACTGGAAACTACAAACAAGTTTATGAAAAATCCTGTTAAGATCCTTGTGAAGCGTGATGAATTGGCTTTAGAGGTAATTATTACATCAATTTTACTCCAGGAGTTAGTGCGAAATATGATTTCAGTGTCACACTTAGTTTTTAGACTTTTTTTTTTTTTTTGTCCATTCTTTATGATGACAGGGAATAAAACAATTCTTCGTGAATGTTGAAAAAGAAGAGTGGAAGTTTGATACTTTATGCGATCTCTACGACACCCTTACCGTCTCCCAAGCTGTTATTTTCTGCAGCACAAAAAGAAAAGTAAATATCATTCCAGTCTAGTATTGGTATCGCATTGATTTGTAGTATATTATGTTTACACTAGGAGAATAAAGAATTCTTATCCTAATTGGTATCGACGTGCGTAACTATCGGGGATAGATTTATATAATTACTATCAGTCAATATGTTTGATGGTATCACTTGCCGATTTGTTGATAGACGACACTAAACCTATCTCGGATATTTTGACTGATGTATTGTGCAGCATAGTTATATTTCCTTAGTATAAATGCACCTACGTTTCTTTCGAAAATTAGAAATTCAATAAAATACAACTAAGAAGATATTGTTAAACATCATTAGATAGCTCTGGTAAGTAGTATAAGCATTCAATATCTCTTCCGAAAAATGTTTCGACTGATATATCCATAATCTAATATCTCTACCGGGAAGTCACCAGCTGATATACCATGCCTGTCATCCAAAAATATTCATATATGGGTCCTTTAAAGCGCGGTATGAATGGATATATTGATCATGCAGTCAAGCTGTTAACATTAACTGGATCACACTTTTCTTAATATAGATTAATTTATTATTTAAATTATTTGAGCCTGTGTTATTAGTTGGGAATCATGTGACTAGTTCAGTTTTTATCATTTTAAGATTCCTCCGGAGTCTAAACTTATGTAGATAATGATTATAGATTTGAATGCTTTTTGCAGGTGGATTGGTTAACGGGGAAAATGCGTGAGTATAACTTCACGGTCTCAGAAATGCATGGAGACATGCCTCAGAAGGAGCGAGAAGCTATTATAACAGAATTCAGGTCAGGAACAACACGTGTTCTAATCACCACAGATTTGTGGTCGAGAGGAATTGATGTTCAACAGGCAAGTCTTTTTTTCTTTGGATGCAATAAATATTTTATTTAAGTTGAATTTACTGAGTAACATCACAATATGTACTGCTTCATCAGGTGTCCTTGGTGATCAATTACGACCTCCCAAACAATCGTGAGCAATATATACATCGGATAGGCCGTTCTGGTCGTTTCGGACGAAAGGTACTATACTTTTTTTGCTTATGTTAAATGACTGAAGACTTTACTTTTATGTTGTTAATACTATGTTTTAAAATTATTACTATGTTCAGAGTTGCCTTTGTTAATGAGGGGAAAATAGTTATGCACATCCACATTATTTCAACAAGAAAAGATTTATAACTCTACATTATCTTTCAGAGTTCGAGCTTGTAATTAACTGGCTAAAAAATTTGTAACATCCATATTGCACGATATATTAGTCATTGGTATAAACGATAGGACGAGATGTCCTAATATGTAAGGATTAGGTTAAAAGGGGAACTTCAATATGTTTATTCAATCATTTGATAGCAATGTTAAATCTATCAAAATAATAGTTTATTATCTGTTATTTTGTGATATTTTACAATATATCATAGTGGATACACAATATATTGCTGTATGACATATGTACTAGTTTGGCATTGTATTTGATTGGCAGATATAAGATATATAGCTGATTTTATCACATTAATAAGCTGAATAATCAATATATTGGAACACAATATATAAAAGTATTCTGAAGTCTGAACTAGGCTTTTGGATGTAATTTCATGTTACGGTGATGCGTTGATTTATTGATCTATTCCTTTTCTTTTGTGAGTTTTCCAGGTACTAATTTTTTGTGACATTTTTCAATTTCAGGGTGTTGCAATTAACTTTGTCTGCGACGACAATGACGACATCAAGATTTTGAGGGACATAGAGCAGTACTACAGTACTCAAATCGATGAGATGCCAATGAATGCTGCTGATCTTATCTGAGATGTCTCTGCGCTATTATCCCAATATGTAAAACGGAGTGGACAAGAAAAGGATTGTTGGTTCCTCTAAGATTACTTTGTTTCAATTAATGGCCTTCATATGCATTTTATATTTTTCATCAGATTTGCTTAGAATAGTCCAAGTAAAGTCAAATTGCATGATGTAAACTGATTACGCGGAAGCCAATAATCAAGAAAAATACCAGTTTTAACAAAAGTAATTAAGTTCGTGAGGAACCCTAATTTTATTAATTAGAACATTGTTCTGAACAAGACTACTTTAACTAAATTAACTGTATTAACTAACTAAGAAATTAATAGCCTAGACCACCCATTTTATAGAACACAAACTGTTAATAACCTAGGTTGGGCCTCTTCAACAAGGCTTAAGCTAAAGACTAAAATACAAAGCATTAAATAAACATAGATAGTACGGTGGGAAACGATCCTATGAAGGATGTGCCACATCAAACCCTCCGTTTGAGAAGATTTCGTCCATGAAATCAAGGGGGTGGTGTTTTTGAGGACTCACGCACGTATGTGCATCCCAGTCTCGTCGTCTTCATCCCGTAGAACGTGCACGAAATTTGTACGGTGAAACTCTTTTAGAAATCTTGAAATCTTTTGCGGAATTGTATGTACCTAGAGATTATACCCAAGAGCGGGGGTACGATGTCGTCACCGACATCCCTACGTCCATCGCCGTCAAAAATAAAAAATTGAGAAATTAATATACCAGACTGTAATATAAGTGAATGGAACTGTTGGACGATGCCGACCTGCATCTTGTGATTCATACTGGTCTCTTGAATCCACTGTTGAGTAGTACGGTGATTGGTAACTATTGCCAAAGGTGTAATTTGTTCAATCGGCTCACCCGCGGACTCACCAAATGGGCACATCCTTAGATGTTGGATGACATGGCTAGTAGGACTCGCTGACGTTGTAGACTGAACCGGATTAAACTGATCCAGGTACGGCACATAAGTTGTGTTGGTTACCCCTGATGAAAGGAACGAGTCTCAGGTTTGAGGAAGACAATCTTTTATTGGTGGCGTTGCTTGTGTTGTGAAATATAATGGTGGTAATGGTCCAAATGTGCTAGATAATGGTGGGCCTCCCCCAATCTCTCCACTTTGAGCTTCACAATTCGAATTTGTTTCTTGGCGCTTGATCTGCATTTTGGTGCATGTGATCACGGGCTTCGTTGGGCACGTGGGGCTGAGTTCTCCACAAACTGACTCAGGTTTTGTTTGTGGACCTCGTTTTGGGATTTCTTTGTTGCGGATCAAGTCTTGTTTGTGGACCGGGTTGTGCGGGTCGAAGGGGACCCAAGTCGAGATCACCCCTCCCAACTTCCTGTTACTGTTCATGGCCGAAACTTCGCCGTGTTCTTCGACGATAATCGTTGGTTTTGTGGTACTTTCACCGGCGATTTGGGTATCGATTCCTTCACTATCTTGAACCCCGGTTTCGATACTCAAGTTCGCAAAAGGGTTATTTAGGTTGTTGCAACTCGCGGCGACGCTTCTCTCTAAAGAGAGATCTTCGGTTAGGCCCAACGGAGGTGGTTGGGGGGGGAACTCTTCTACCCAAAGCCTCAACAAGCCCTTCAAGCTTATCAAGATTATCTGATATCCTCGCTACATTGTCAACGAGCGTAGGTTTCTTTGTCACGGGTCTCCCACGAGGCATCTTTGCTCTTGAAACTGACTACTCTTAGATCAAACGCAGCTTTGATACCACTTTGATGTAAACTGATTACGTGGAAGCCAATAATCAAGAAAAACACCAGTTTTAACAAAAGGAATTAAGTTCGTGAGGAACCCTAATTTTATTAATTAAAACTTTATTCTGAACAAGACTACTTTAACTAAATTAACTGTATTAACTAACTAAGAAATTAATAACCTAGACCGCCCATTTTTTTTTAATACAAGGGGGGGTTAGAATTAGGAACCCTAATTCTAATTGAAATATAATTATACTTAAACTGGGAAACTGCTAATAACCCAGGATGGGCTTCTCCAACAAGGCTTAAGCTAAAGACTAAAATACAAAACATTAAATAAACATAGATGATACGGTGGGTAAACAATCCTATGAGGGATGCGTCACATCATTACATCTTCTCCTCAAAAGTGAAACTTTTTGTTAAGTTTGCAAGGCTTATACTTTATGGTCTGTGGGAACATGTTAAATTGTTACTTGCCTGTGTAATAAGTTTTGTGTGTACTGAGAGTTTGTCATTTTTGTTGTTTTATTTATTCACTGTTGTTCACCTCGAGTCTTCTCATTTCTTCAACAAGCATATATATGGACCAACAAACACATGACCTATCTTGGTTTACAATTGTTAAATTCTTCATGTGACATGGACCGACAAACCAACAAAGGCTTGCTCAGTTAGTTGGTAGGGCTAGTGCTTGGAAAACCAAGAGGTTTTGGAATCAATTCCCATCACAAGCAGATTCTAACTAAAAAGAAAAGAAAAGAACAAAGATTGAGACCTTGAAGCATCAACAACGTCTAACAATTATGTAAACTCAACCTCACTAAGTTGGATTTTGGTTTTTTCCTGGCTACTTAGTGACGTACTTTAGGAGATGTTCTATCATTTGGAGGAAATAGCTGTTTAGATTGATAGGTTTTCCCTTTTGATGTTTTCAAGAACCAAACACTCTACATTTACGATGTTAAGAGTAACTTACTCAATTTTATTAAGAAAGGTATGTGGTTTACATGCCAAATGTTTTGGGTAAATTAAGGTTTTGTGGGATTATCTTCCTAGGTTTATTTGAATGATAATCAACAAACCAAAACAATTCAACGCTATATTAAAGGAAGTTCTAATTGGGAGATATTAATTTTCCTATTAGTGTAATTTTTAGTGATCATATAATAAAAAAAAATAGTTTTAATTAACTGGATTAAACCAGTGAAAGGACTGTTTTACCCTAGGGATGCATAAAATAACATTCCGTCGTACACTTTTTTACCAATTTTATCACTCTTTTCCTATATATATATTTTTTTGTCTCTCAATTTCTCTATCTCCTGCTCTTTTTTCTACTTTTTGTGTATTCTTCTTTCATCTACTCTCTCTCTTTCTCACTCTTCGATCTTGCTTGTTTTCTCCAACTAATTTGGTATCCATCACTGCAACCTGTAGGGACCTGTCCCTCTAGCTGTGATAAACTCGAACTAATTCAATACCATACTCATGCAATAAACACGTGACATACATAGTCAGTAATATCCCCTAGACCACGAACTGATGAAGATCGTGGCTCAAGCATTACAGATGAAGTAGAACAGTTCAAAGACACCTGTCTCCCATGAACTAGCAGTTACAATTCCAACTACCACTTGTGCCCAATTTCAGAAGAACGTGTTTATGCACAATAACGAGCTAAGAGTGAAGACTATAAAAAGGATAAGTTCTAGAGGAAAAAGGGACCAAGTTTTTCTAGCTAAGGAATTATAACTTGTAATCAAATCAATCATCCTCAAGCAATAAAGTTACAGTTACTAAATCCTCAAGTCGAGGTCGTGGTTTTTACCTATTTCAAGGTTTCCACGTTAAACATCTGTGTCATTTTTAATATTAATTGTGTCACATGTACATTTGGTGTAAGAGCCTTTCGAGCTATGAAATTAGGCCCTTACACAACCATATTTGGTTCCTTCATAGTCACACAAAAAACTTATAGTGGGATTTACTGCAATTTGTGCTCTTAGAGCATCCCTGCCAATGTTTATCTGTGGTGAGAGCTTGAGAGACTAGCACCAACAAAATTTTGAGCTCAAACTCAATGGTAAGACATATGGTACTCTTAGGGAAAAAATGTTTTAAAAAAAACTCTTCATAAATAAATAAAAACACTCATACGGTTTATGAGGCTCTTTTAATTCCAGACGAGGTGCATAACTCATCCAACTTTCCCACGTCACAATGGGCTCGTCTTGATAGGGTGTCTCAATTCAAGCACAAGTAGTAGGCTCTGCTAGAGATGGTTAAACCCGAAATCCACATTCCCTTAAAACATGGGAGACTTTACTTGAGCATCCCATTTTTAATGGGTGCACACCCCGGATGACTACTCCATGCATTGGAGGACAGCAAGGTGATGGGCCCTACCAAACTAAATCATTTGAATTGTAATTAAATCTCTTTTATCTTTGTTTTACTAACCCCATACCCCAAACTTTCTGTAATTTTGGGCACAGAGTTGGGGCGCCCAAAACTGAAAAAGTTAAAAAAATAACCAAACTTTGTAATTTGGGGCGCAAAGTCTTCAAAATTTGGTTGTCCCTTGCTCTTTCTTGGCCTATTCACAAGGGAGGGTACTAAACCTTAGCGAGTCATACTTTGAGGTCCATTCCCAATTCTTGAAATGTTGTTCCCGGGAGACTTTCGAATAACCTTCTTCAGACTATGCATCCTCCACTTCAGACTATGCATTCCCAAAGGCACTTTAGACTATGCATTCCCAAAGGCATTCCAGTGGAAAGTAAGCAAGGCTCAAAGAAGCTCATTCAAAATAGACATTACGGGGAAAAAAGACTTACGCTCAAAGAATCTCATTCAAAAGGGAAAAAAAGACTCAAGGAAAGCCTGATGCTCGATACTCCCTACCCTACTGCCTGATTCTCCCGTGTGGAGAGCAGGGCGCCAGAGTTAAAAAGAGTAAGAAGATAGAAGTTATCATGTGGAGAAGAAAATATGGGTTATGCCTTCTCCGCATCATCAGTCTGAGTTGATTTAGGAGTAGTCGCTTGCTCATCTAAGGGATGGGCATGGGCACCTTTAGCATCCGCTCGACGACTATCGGTCTACTCTTTTTCCTAACTGTTGCCTTTGCTACAATTTTAGATCCAATAAACTGGGGTCCGTTATTAATCCTGATGAGGTATGGTCTGCCGAATTGAATGATGATGTTCTCCCAGATGAAGCGAATAACTTCTTCTTTGCGCGTTCGGCATAGTGGCACTGTTTCTACCCATTTGGTAAAGTAGTCTGTAGCAACCAAAAGATGTTTCCTTCTGCCTGGTGTTGTAAGAAATTCTCCCACTAGGTCGAGAGCCCAACGTCTGAATGGCCAAGTAACCTGACTAAAATGGAGTTCGAGTGCAAGAGCTCGTATCTTTAGTCCATGTCACTGACAAGCGTCACATTTCCGAGCATATTTGATGGCTTGTTTTCTCATGTTAGGCCAAAACATTCCTTGAGTAATATCTCTGTTTCCAAGAGAATGACCTGATGTGTGGGATACACATGTACCTTCATGTAGGTCGTGTAAGAATTGTTGCGCTTCTTTCTCGGATAAACACAAGAGATATGGACCCGTGACTGAGATTTTGTACAAGAGGTTGTCTTGGACAACATATCTTGGAGCATTGTCAACTATTTTCTTTCATTCAGCAGCATCTTCTAGGAGTGGTCCGTCGAACTTGTTGTCAGGTCCTATGTAGGTGATGAACGGTTGTCGCCAATCATCTTCGACCTCTTCTTTGTCCCCAGTATTGATGGTATTGGTCGTGATGACATTAATACTGGGATTAGAAATAGCGTCAATCTTTATATAACGTGTTTCTGAACCGAGGACGCCAGCAAGGTAGGCAAGTGCATCTGAATGCCTGTTTTCCCCTCTTGGGAAATATTCGATAGAAATAGTCCTGAACTTGCTCATTCGTTCGGCAGCTGCTGCGGCATAATCAGCCATTTTCCCATTGGTGTGGTATACGTCTGTATAGTGATTGACTATTAGTAAAGAATCTGTATAAACAGAGAGTTCTGCTATACCCAATGTAAGTGCCATGTCTAGACCGTGGATCAATGCTTCATACTCGGCCTCATTATTGGTTACTTCAAAATCAAGTCGTATTAATTTTTCTAAACGATCATGTGAGGGTGTAATGAGAACCATTCCAATTCCTGATCCTGACGGCCCGACAGAAGCGTCGATTAAAAGTCGCCAACCCTTCTTAGAAATCCATTCCGATTTATCTTCGGGTTGTTCGGGAGGAGACTCTTCTGGCTGGTCGGGAATATCTGATTCCCAATCTGGGTCGTCTACTGGGAAATCTGCTAGGAAATCCACTACAGCCTGACCCTTTGCTGGATGAGGAGGCTCAAAATGAATATCGTGTTCACCCAGTGCGACTGACCACTGTTGAATACGTCGTATCTTTTCTCATTTGGTCAAGATCTCTCTGATTGGATAATTCGTCAGAACGCGAATTGTGTGAGCCTGAAAATATTGTTTGAGCTTCTGAGATGTATAAATGAGAGCTAGAAGAAGCTTCTCGATCTTGATGTACCTCGTCTCTGTTGGAGTCAAAGTTTTACTGATGAAGTACACAGGTTTCTCAATTTTTTCATCCGTGCGGAGGATGACGGAGCTGAGAGAGGTGTCCGTGACAGTTAAATATATCGTTAGCACTTCCCCTTCTGTCGGCGCACTCATTACTGGAGGGGTACCCAAATATTATTTTAGATCGAGAAAAAATTTCTCACATTTGTCTGTCCATTCGATTTCCAGATCCTTCTTTAGCTTTCCTCGTTTTGTTCCTTGTCGCAATAGTTCAAACAATGGTCGGCATCTATCTGAAGATTTTGATACAAACCGATTGAGCGCTGCGATATTCCCGGCTAGCTTCTGAACATCTTTCTTTGTCTTCGGTGAAGGCATAGCCAGGAGTGCGCGTATTCTGGATGGGTCTGCTTCAATCCCGCGCTTGCTAATTAGATGGCCCAAAAACTTTCCGGACTGCACCCCGAACTGACATTTATCAGGGTTCAGACGCATCTAATAAGTTTGTAAAATCTCAAAGGTTGTTTTCAAATCTGCGAGATGGTCTTCTCTTTTGAGAATTTTACAAAGCATATCATCGATGTAAACTTCCATTGTCTTTCCGAGATGGTCTTTGAACATGTCCGTCATTAATCTCTGATAAGTTGCTCCTGCGTTCTTCAAACCGAAAGGCATGACCTTATAACAGTATAGGCCGTGCTCGGTGATAAAAGCAGTATTATCTTGATCGTCCGGAAAAAGTGGTATCTGATTATAACCTGACGCAGCGTCCATCATAGATAGGAGTTCGTGCCCTGCTGTGGAATCAAGCAAATTGTTGATTATTGGCAATGGGAAACTGTCCTTTGGTGTATGACGGTTGAGGTCTGTGAAATCTGCACAAACTTAGATTTTACCGTTCTTCTTAGGTACTGCGACAATGTTAGATATCCAATCGGGATAGACAGCTTTCCTGATGAAACCGACTTCAATCAACTTGTCGATCTCCTTGTTGACATCTTCGCATAATCTTGGCGCTAGAGTTCGTTGCTTCTGTTTTACAGGTTCTGCTTTTTCTTTCAACTCTAGCTTGTGACATGCTATGGCTGGATCGATTCCTAGCATCTCATGGAAAGTCCATGCGAAGACATCACTATTCTGTGTGAGGAACTGAATCAGTTTCGAACGTTCATCCAAACTCAGTAAAGTTCCAATATTAGTGCCTTTTTTGCTGCCATTGATTTCGATATATTCTGTAGGCTCGATGCTTGGCAGCTGAAGTTCTGATGATCCGGCCTACTGTGATTGTTATGCAGCCGGGGTTGTGACTGGTACTGTGATGGCTGGTACCGCAGTTGTTATTGTCGCGGCTGGGTCTGCTTCTGTATAAATAGTATTATTAAAGGCACGAGCCAACTTCTGGCTACCCTTGATTTCATAAATCCCTCCTTCCAGTCAAATCTCAGAGTCTGATGATAGGTGGAGGGAATAGCTTTCATGTTGTGCAACCAAGGTCGCCCCATGATGCCCAAGTAACTTGACTTGGCATTGATAATGTAAAAGACTACATCAAGTGTAACTGGCCCGGCTGTGATAGGCAGTGTGATTTTGCCTACCCGTTCTTCCTTAGAACCGTTGAATCTGAAGACATTGATTTCACTTGGCTCGACCTTGTGCGCCAAGCCCATCTAGTCGATTGCACTCTGGAATAATAGTTCGATACTGCTCCCTGTATCGATCATCATAGTATGAAGGACTATGTTCTTCATCTTGAGCATAATAACGAGAGCGTCATGATGTGGGAAGTGACGTGCCGAACGTCGCAATCTCCAAAAGATATTTCGGCTCGTCTGTTGCTGGATTCCTGAAGTAAGCGAGCTTCTTTTTCTCCCATTGATAGGTCGTGACATTCTGCTACACGTCAGCGTTTGACTCTGTTGGACGTGTTGATGATATGGGTCTCAATGAAATACAAATGCTTTTCTTCATTTATCTCTCTGATCTGTACAATTGCGCCCTCATTTTTATAACTTCCATTTCGGTAACTCTCGACATCGATGATGTATTCGAGCAAATGACCTTTTGAAAATATATCGAGAAGTAGGTACTTAAGTGAGAGACATCTTTCCGTGTCATGATGTTGGATCTGATGATGGACGCAATATGGTTTGCCTTCAATTGGTGTGAGATCCCTGGGAGTTCGGAAAAGATCGTTTTTCTGAATTAGAATGTACAGACTGGCCATAGTTGTATTCAGCTTTGGCATGGGTGGTGGCGGCCTCTTCTTTCCTTGGCGAGTTCGGTCGTCACTGGTCTTGAAGCGCTTTTTATCTCCCCTTTGATTTTTACTGCTCTCGTGAGTGCGCTCGTCGGGGTGATTTTTGTTGGAGAGACTGAAGCTCTGAGGCTTTGGCTTTTCCATGGTCAACCTCTCAAGGTCAATGAATCGGTTGACTTTCTTGAGCATATCCTCTAATGATGGTGGTTTGTTGAGGATGAGATATTCCTTGGCTCGACTTTTCATGAGCAATGAGTTGGTAAAGGCCGAAACGAAAATCTTTTGGTCAAGATTGTCTATCTTCCGGGCTAGAATCAAGAATTTTCTTGTGAATGCCTCCAGTCGTTCGCCTTGGGCTTGCTTGAGGCCGAATAAAGAGTAAAGTGTTTCTTCCTTCTCCTTATTGTGCGAATAGTTCTTGACGAACAGTTCGCGGATTTGATCGAACGTCAGGATGGAACCTTCGTCAAGGGAGTGAAACCATCGTAGAGGCTCACCTTTCAGACTGGTCGGAAAGAGGCGGCAGAGGATGTGGTTTGACATAGAATGTAATCCCAGTGAATCTTGGAACTCCTGTACGTGCTCTACATGATCTCCTCCCTTGTACTTCTAAATTTTTGGTGTATAAAAGTCGGCGGGCACTTCTTCGTCAAGTAAAGTCTGTGCAATTGGGCTCTTCTGGATTTTAGTCTGGCTTTTCTTCCCATCTAGAATCTGAGCGTCAAGAAGTTCTTTAATGCGTTTATACACCTGTTCTGGGGTGAGATGTAGGCGAGATGTGACTGTTCGTCGTACGGCTCGCGCTCCTTGTAGGTCGTGCTCTCCTATTGTTTTGCCTAAACGGTCCATCACCGAAACGCGTGGTAGGTGAAGGGTGTCTCCATGTTGCTCTTCCTGTCGTAGGTCACCGACTGATCGGGCTGGTAATTGTGAGCGGGGGTCACCTGTATGCCGAGCTGAAGGAGCCACCGCCCCCTTGCCCTTATTTCCCAATCTATGCAGGACTGGGACTCACGGCCCAGCATGTTGTGGCCTTTTCTCGGCTGGTTATTGATCTAGAAGAGCTTTTATTACGTTTTGCATGCTTGCGACCTGCTTCTCCAGTTGTAGTCGTTTTTCTTGTTCTTGCTGCATGGCAGTTCGTAAATCCGTCACCCCCCCAGCAGCGTCAAGAACGTCATTTTCTGGGTTCGTCATTCGTCAATTTTTTTGGAAATCGGCTTCTGGAAAAGAGAACGCGGAGTATGATCGTGGCTTTTAACCACGTGGTCGTGGGTTCGATTCCCACAGACAGCGCCAAATGTAATAACCTTTTTTTTAGCAGGTCGAAAACACGTCTTATACCGGTATTAGGAACAGATATTATGCAAGTACGAGAGTAAATGACACAGTATCTAGCGTGGAAAACCTTTCAATAGGTTAAAAACTACGACCTCTAGTGAGGATTTTGAAAAAAAAGAGTGTTGTATTATGATTGACTAGTTATTACAGAGAGAAAGTGGAGTGATCACAAAAAGTGCAAGTGTAATCTTCTCTAAGTATGTCATGCGTAAGAACTCTCAATCGATCCCTTCTGGGTCTCCGTTCCAGGTAACTATTTATAGGTCTTATAATACGACCGCTGGGTAGATTTAATGATGAACGTTATGGTCGTCTGAACTTGATGAACTTTGATGAGATTTCCTGTAACGTCTTGATATTTGATATTTTGCTGATCTGTAACGGCCTTCTTAATTGCACTTCAGACCGTTTGGAGAAGATACGATCTCTTGTGGAGTTCGCATGTATGCGAGCTATTTGATGAATAAAGGAGTATCTTCTGCAGTGTGACTTTAGAAAATGCTTCAAAGTCTCCGAACTGTAGGCGAGGTCGCTTTTATTAGGACTTTCTGTTCTTAGGTCTTGGATTGTTGTTGATCCGAGTTATATCAGTTCGGATACCGTACTGAGTACGGGGTTTAGAAATAAGTCCATTACAAAATCATATGCAAAAGCACACTACACATCATTGCGGTCTACGTCCTCGTAAAGATCGTGATCGTCGAGTTCTAAATTGATGGGAGTTATATGAGGTTCTTCGTCGAAATTAAGAGCATCTCCGGTGTCAACATGATCTCCGATACTAACATGATTCATTTAGGAATGGAGGGAAGATTAGAGTGATGGTGGGAAGATTAAAGTAATAGAGGGAAGAAGCTTTTAACTTACCCTAAATAACTTAATTAAGCAAAATCTAAATAACCTAACTAAACAAA
Organism: Kingdonia uniflora; assembly: GCA_014058105.1. NCBI lineage: Eukaryota > Viridiplantae > Streptophyta > Magnoliopsida > Ranunculales > Circaeasteraceae > Kingdonia > Kingdonia uniflora. Next base: position 4,734,764 of record JACGCM010000622.1, read on the forward strand.
AATCTAACTAAATCAATTTAACATGGGGTGTGGGAGAAGTAAAAAAATAGTTTGAAAAGTTATAAATATTCATCATCACTTGAAGGGCATACTTGTGATAAAAATAGGGTGTGCAAGTAGTGACTCCCTTAAAACACATTGCAAAACAGAGACAGACTCGTCCGTTTCAATTCTGCACTTTTAGTACGATCTCTGCACTACTCTCCCCTGTAAGCTCTCTCTCTCTCTCTCTCTCTCTCTCGTTTCGTCTCTCTCTAAACCCTTTTTGTTGATTCTCCCATGTTTTGATCTCTATGAGCTTAAAATCGGAAATTTTGATTACTATGAGCTCTCCCATGTTTTCAAAAGGTTTCTTTAAAAAAAAAATAAAAAAAATTGAAGTCCAATTCCCCATTTTGTTCCCTCTTTAGATAGCAATCTATACTATAGTACCCACTTTTAATTTTTGGATTTTGAGCAAGGGTTTTGGTTTTGCAGAATTCAGGGTTTAAGGGGTTGATTGGCATTGGTGTTTGAACAAGTACCTGATTCCAAGATGGTAAATTTTTCGATTTGTAGGTTAATTTGTATTTCTGGGGTTTTCTTTATTTTTATGGTAATTTGGAGTTTATGTTTATATTGAATTATTTTGATTTGCAGTCTGATATTAGGAAATGGTTTATGAAACACCAAGATAAGAACAATGGGAATGCGTCAAAGCCTTCAAAACCCACTGCGCCTGACCCCATTGCTAGTGTGAAGCAGGAGAAACCTGTAAGATACTTAATTTTGCACCTTTTTCTTATGCAAATTAGAAAGAAAGAAACTTTGGTTGCTTTATCCGTTGTTTTGTTTTTTTTGGTATGAAGAGAGAACAATTTTGATATGCTAGCATTGGACCCGATTTTTTTTCTTCCGCGAGTTCAGTTTACAATGCCTTTTTTATTTGGAAATACCCTCTTCGCCCAACGGTATCACCCTAAGTCTGTTTATGGACTGAAAAAAAAAACAAACAGAAATTCAAGTGCTCTTGGGTCGTGGATTGAACATTTTCTCAAGGACGTCTTTTTATGGTTGGTATTAAAAGATTTCAGTTTTAGATGAAATCGATATTTATCACTGAATTTTTAATTTTTGGTGTAAAAGTCTACCAAGGTATGAGAAACACATCCAGGTCACCAGTGGGTCGAAATGTACTTCCTTGGTGATTAATTGGTTGGGTGTACCGTTAAACAAAATGGGCAAGGAAAAGATTTTCCATTTACTATTGTTTTAATTAAGAAGCTGGTGAATATTTTTCAGTATTTTTATCGTTTCTCTTTTTGGTCAAGCATAGACAAATGGAGGTGAAGAAAGCTCAGGAAGAAGAAAATCTAGCAAATACTTTGCTACTGAAGCTCCAAAACCGAAAATTGAGAAAGAGATGGAGAAACCCCCAGCTAAAAGAAAAATCCAAAAGAGTAGCGACGACTTACAACCTGATGTGAAGCCCCCATCTGCAAAAGAAATTCGCAAGGTTTATGCCGACGAAGAGTTTGTGCATCCTAACGCAATGAACAAATCAGATATGGTCACCCCGGTCAAAATATTAAAGACTGTAGATACAGAAGAAAATGACGACGACGAAGCTGCTGATGAATTGGGTGGTACTCCTCTTAAAGCTAGTGGAAAAGGCCCAGTTACAGCATCAGCTGGTGGAAGAGGAAGAGGAAGAGGGGGAGGTAGAGGTGGGTGGTGGGTGGTGGGAGGGGTGGATTCATGAACTTTGGCGAAAGGAAAGATTGGTCCGATGTTCCTTACAAACTATTACAGCTTGCATTCGATAAGCTAAACACTTGTGACCTATCTCGAGTTGGTGCTGTTTGTGTTCAATGGCGAAAATCTCTATATCACTATCATAGTAAAGTGCTACTTTTTGATTTACCGGTTCTCTTACTTCCTTGTAAAGATGGCGTAATGGAACGGAGGGTTTACAGTATTGGAGAGACAAAGTTTTATGATGATGTGAAGCTATCAGTTCCGTTTGAGAAACATTGCGTGGTTCTTCTAATGGATGGCTTATAACTGTTAATGAGACTTCTCAATCGATCAGTCTTCTTAACCCCTTCTTATCTCACAATAATGAGATTCATTTGCCCCCGCTAATTGTAATCAAAGATATGATTGACAATCTGGATAGATTGCCTATTGATAGGTGCCATTACATTCATAGGGTGGTTTTGTCCGCCAACGCAACTCCTTCCGATTTTTATGCGATAGCCATCTATGGTAAATCTAAATTAGCCTTTTGCATGGCCACTGATGAAGCTTGGAGTTCGATAGAGATGAATACAACAATTTCTAATTGTTTATGTTGTGAGGGTATGTTATATGTTGTCGATCATATGGGAAACCTTTATAGCATCGATGTTACCCGACGCAGTAAGAAGCCCAAGATTACTCTACTGTTACACTCTCCAACAGGACCTACAGGAACGATGTATTACCTGGTAGACACATCAACATCACTATCAAAGAAAGGGTCCAGGGAGTTGTTAATGGTTAGTAAGGACATGCAAGAAATATGTTGGTCTTGACCGAGTTCGCAAGACTTACTTTACCAATAAATTTTGTGCTTGGAAGCGAGAGCAAGACAAAAAGGAGTGGGTCGTAGTGGGGAATTTAAACGACCGAATGCTGTTTGTCGGTGACAACAATCCTATATTACTTTCTGCATTAGACTTCCCAGTGGGTAGGCGCAATTGCATCTATTTCACAGATGACTATATTGATGGCTATATGATGGAGCCATGGGGGGCTCGGGACTTGGGTATCTTCAGCTTAGAAGACGGGACGATTGAAGCGTTTTATCCAAAGGACTCTGGCCCGATCATTCCACCACCTATCTGGATCCAACCCACTTGGTTCCCGTCTATTCTTAAAGGCTCGGTTGAAGAACATATCAAGCAAGGACTTCAGGCTGTTTCAGAAGGCGGTGTGGCACTGATTGATCAGTCATCTATACCTTCCAATGTCTCTGCACCTATTAGGAATGAGTCTATTTCAGATACCAGTCAAGACAGAGAAGTGTAAAACAAAAATGTAAGTAACATGTGACATTCTAAGGTTACATTTATAATTACTTAATTCTTCTTTATTACACCCAATGGTGCATTCTTTGTTTGTGTTTGCAATTGTTATACATTCAAGTATAAACATGATAATAAATTAGCCATGCTTCCAAATTGCTGTACAAGTAGAAAAATGGTTAAGTTAGGCGACTGTGTGGAGCAGGCCTTGGTAATTACTTTATTTTTTTACTAGTGCTGAACCTGTTTGGATATGATCTCAGTGTACTGTCATCCAGCTACCTTCTCATACGTTGCTGCTTTCTACTTCTAGCAAAGTTAGTCGTTTGATTGGAATGTTTTTCCCTAGGGTGAGGCTTTGGAATAATTAATCTTATATTATACGCCCATTTACACTTAAAAAATAGATCAGAATGATGTGTCTTAAGGTCTGACATCAGTGCTATCTTAGGTTGTGCTTGGTTCACTGCACCCAGTTGCAGCTGAAATCCAGCTGCACTGCCTTGCAGTCCCCTTGAGTCCTCAATCTTCTCCTCAAAACTCGTTGCAGCATACCAAGCACGGCCTTAGTATCAGAAAATATCCTCTATATATCGTAATAAGTTATTTTATGTTCTGGATAATAGAGTTAAGTTAATATATGTCCTCAATATAAAAATCCTAAATGTTGGGACAGGTTGCTTAATATCAACTTATACTTAATCCCATCTGATATGCTGTATTCGACAAGAAATTTCATATATCTGGAGAATATACTTGGGAGTATTTTTTGATATTATCTGTTTTGATTTATAGTTAACCATGTTTTTTTTTATTTAAACCAGGATTTATTTCTATCCAAACCAGTTATGCCAGCAGCAGCAACGGCAAACAGCAGCAATAACAGAGATACCAACATCAATCAGGTCAATTAGGTTGAACTCTTGCTTAGGGATGAAGCAGGTGACGGCACCCTAAAGAAGAAAACTATAACGTCAGAAGCCCCAACTAACAATGCACAAAGGGGGATTCTCTTACTTCTAATGATTAGGTTGAATTTCAACGTTAGATGTACCAATCGAGGTATGCACCTCTTTTGACACACACAGAAGCGTTGAACTTGGATCCAAACTTATTTGAATCGCTGACGGAAATTAATACCGCATTTGACACTTAGAGAAGCCTTTAACATATTATGGCCAAACAAAACTGATATATCTAACACTGCTTAACATACTTTGTAAAGAAATTTTTCTTATGTCATAGTGCATTTTTAGCACTGGTTTTATCAACTGAGTTATATTTCTACACATCGAGATTACCACCTACAGAAATGTCAAATTTCACTGATGCGTCCGAGTTAAATTTTTTTCATCGAGTTTTCAGCATGAAATTCTTTGGAGACTGGTGTACAAAGATCATTGTCCGACATTCATCAGCTATACTCAAGAGAATTCCCTGGAAATTGATTCTCGTCATGAAGGAAGTTATAAACAAGAGAAAGATTCAACAGTTAATCGTATAGAAACCCCCACTCTGTATGTGATCTTATTAAAAGAAGTGAAGATGTCTTAGACTTAAAATATGAGGTCCACATAACATTTTTCCCATCCAACCATACTTTCAAACTTGGATTCCAAGTCTGAGTATTTGATTTCAAGTCTAGGATTGGGGCCAACGCATTAGGCACTTGTGAAAATATCAATATCTCGAGGAAGCCTTACCTCTAAAGTTGGGTTTTGGAACTAGGTGTGTATGTCTAATATAGAAAGTAGAAAAACTTAAACTTGAATTTGAGATCTATTGGAGGAGACTGGGCAAAAAATCTGAATCTATAATAAAAAGGGCTACTAGCCATGACAAGAAGTGCACGGAACCATTGTTATATTTTGGAAAGAAGCAAGATGCTTGAGAGAATAATAATAAAATGGTTGCATACAAGACCACCAGACCATCTGTTGCGTTAAACCAGTGAGGTGTTACAAAACATAATTAACCACCACAAAACACCAAATACAAACTGTAATAACAAGATTGCAGAAACCAGAATTATCACAAACTTCGCTCGTTGCAATGCTACGTCAGTAAGAATGTATCTCACAAAATATCCCCAAAGTTTAATTTAAAACTCAATCAGAATGAATTGGCAACGAATCAAAAATCTGAAAAGATCATGATGGATACGAGTATCAACTACTCACCTTGATGTGGGTGAAGCTCCTAACAATACTGGGTCTAAGATATAATTAAGAACCTATTCCTTGTTACAGAAGATCAAATGTATGAAGGGCCAAAGCACAAAACAATAGGTTAGAAACTCGCCTCTTTGACTGTTAGTATGTTACATGCATTCAACGTCAACACTGTCTCAGCTTGAATCCTCCTTGTTGATCCATTTATCACGAGTCCAAACTCAATAATTCAGGGTGATGGCAAAAAAATGGTTCTTTTTGGAGATAATGTTATGTATGGCTAACAAAAATGGGAAATTACCCTGTATCTTTATCATCGTCATCAATTCCCAATGGTAAAAATAATCAACTTTGTTCCAATGTAACTATGCGTCCTGTATTCTCTTGTAGAATAGAACATAAGCAGCTGATGTCTTTATCTTGTCCCCATTAATAGAAAAAACATGATTGTCGTCGAAGTCAAACCACTGATTACCACCATGCTGCAAAAGTAGAAGAACAATGTCAGAACATCTGAATTGTGGATAAAGACGTACGTACATATAGTCAATTTTGCTAGGAGAGGAATGCCGCTTATTTTTAGGAACTCTATTATATTTCAATGGTTATGATCATCTTTGAGCATCAACATCAAGTTTAAAGACTCGTTATAAAGAAGTCATTTTGGAGAAACCCCCAAATTTTGAGGTGCTTTATCAAGCATACCACATATTCAAGAATCAATCCTCCTCCCATCAGCAGCTGACAAAAGCTTAGATAATCCACAACATGCAGGTAAATGGATACATGTATTTAGAATGTAAGGATAATAATAAGGAGAGATGCAACTAACATAGACAAATGCTGTATAATGACCGCCACCCATGCTTCCATAGTGATTACTAACTGCATACAGCATGTAACGGTAAGATGACTGACTGTTTTTGAAGACTATGTAATCTGACAAGTCAAGATCGTCAATAGGGAAGTCTACATATGTCTCCAGCTTGTTCTTCATAAATCGGCTATATGAGAACCTCTTTAGATGAATGATGAGAACCTCAGGCAATCTCCAAAGATCTAATTTCTTACTGGCTTGACAATGTTTCTTGCATCCAGGACAGTACCTACAAATATAGAGAACGACATAGCCTAAAATTAAACATGTTTATAAGTTAAGGCAGGGGTGCACGAAAGGAAAATGGAAGTTAATGGAGTGAGCAATAACCACATATCTTCCGGTCCTAGAGGCTCCTCCTTCAAGAAAGCTTGAAGGCACAAATAAAGAGACACGGACTCCTGAGGCCTCCGTGCGAGAAATCCAGATTTACAAATTTCAGGTAATGAATTAAGAAGACGAGTATCATAATCTTCAATCTTTTTATCTGGCCAGCAAACAAGAACATCCAACCTCCTGGGCAATTCCTTTACTGGAACCGGATCATTCCTGTTTATCTTGGAATCATCTATCTTAACACCTTTCTCATCGGCAAGGTAGAACTGGAGTTCAGTATCAAAATGTGAGTCACAATCACCTGTTTTATCACCTGAAGTAGGATTGTTCACAGCATCTTCCATATCAGTAACCTCATCTCTTGCAACATCCACGTTTAAGCCCATAAGTCTTAAAAACGGATTAAGTAACTTCAAATACAAATTATAAATGTCAGATCCACTATCAATGTCTCGCAGTCTTGCTATAAGAGGAATTCCAAATGATGTCAGCTTCCCATGGGTGTTCTGCCTGCCAAAAAAAGACTATGATCATACTCGTTTCTACTTAATTTAACAATATTAATATATAATACATATCATGCATAAAATTAGATTCAGCCTTCAAAGATGATTCAAGTAGCTTGTAGTACAAGAGGTTGTGTTTATTATACCATCTATCATTTCGAACGATTTAAAGATATACTCCCGTGATTTGATCCCTAAGCCTTTGCATCTGATTTAGACCAAAAGTTATCCTTGGTTGGCCATCAGCTTACCTAACCAGAATTTACAAATAGCCAAACTACCCTCTCCCACTCAAAATGACCAAATCAAAAATCCTATAATTTATGATTATAATCCAAGAATTCAAATCAAAAATGATTTTGGAAAGGGGTAAAGTGCAAGATGAAGGCTCTAAAATATTCAGAGGAAAGTTCAAATGACAATGAAAACAAATAAGATTTGAGGTTACGTGCATTAGCACAATATGCTTAAAACTAAATGGAAAAATAGTACTGTTGGTGTCAAACCCAAAAAAGTTGGGAGCATTGCTGATGGTGATGCTGGGAGTACATTCATAACATCACTAGGACAATTTGAATTATAGGCCTCAACAATGCCCCATGGGCCAGGCCTTAACGTGGATTAAACCACATATTAGAGCCTTCAATGTGAGAAATAAAACGGAATCACGTCAACACTTTCTTTTCAGCAGTGGATGGATAGCTCTTCAATCAATCAAAATGAAAAATGCATCTGCTTAGATACTGAGTCGTTATCCCAGATGTACTAAAAGCAACCTATGCAGAGTACCAAAGGAAGTTACTATCACGTCTCAATAATACATTAACATGCATAATGTAATGTGAGTATCAACATGATAGCTTTGTCAATATTGTCAATTATTGTCATTATTGAGAGTTTTACTTCAACTTAGGCACCGCTTACCTTGGTACACCAGATATGTTTGTGATAGAAATAGAAACATTTCTGGTGATTTAGACAATTGCCAACCATTGGATTAGTTAAGCTTTCCTCTCATACATTAATCTAATGGTCAGCATATGACATATGTGACTAAATCACCGGAAATGCTTGTGATCACAAACGTTTCCACTGAACCAAACAGAGCCTTAGAAATTTCAAAATGAAACTACAGGAATTTGTGAAAGTCGTGATCAAAGTGATAACAAAAATGCCATATCGTTCCCGAGTAAAACCAAAATAATATGATCAGTGCATATCAACAAGAACTAAAATGACTATATTATTATAATAAAAAGGATAGGGATAATGATTGAGAGAGGTATACCATTTTGACACCTCAAATTTAGTAAAATGTGTATGGATCAAGGTGTCAAAGGGGATTGGGTGGGTTTAAAGGACGACATTCTGTATGATGAAATTTTTTAATGGTAGTATTTCTTAGCAAAACTCCCTGGCGGACTTTTTAAAAAGGGAGTATATCTAAAAGAGATATTAGAAACATATATATAAACAAATCTGAAAGGGGGAGAAGAGGAAACATAAGGTGACAAAGGTAAATGGAGCTCACAGACAATGCTTGGAGTATATAATTTATGGTTAAATGGAATTGTAATGATGTTTTTATTTTGAATGTTCCAATCAAGAATAAGAGGTCAATGGATACACACGGATAAGCAACTTTTTAGCTTAATTAAGTCAAAAACCTGATAAGTTGATTTGGGACTCACAGACAATGCTTGGAGTATATAATTTATGGTTAAATGGAATTTTAATGATGTTTTTATTTTGAATGTTCCAATCAAGTATAAGAGGCCATTTGGATACACACGGATAAGTAACTTTTTAGCTTAATTAAGTCAAAAACCTGATAAGTTGATTTGGACGTTAAAAAATAGTGACTTAATTAAAGTCAAAAGGCAACAACAATGTGAAGCCCCAAAAAATAGCTTATGTCTCTGACTTAAAGCCACTCCCCCACGTCCTTACATTTCCCCTCCCACACCTTTGAAACTTTATCACTTCCGTAGCCAATCCTGCTTATAGTTTTTCTAACTTATAAGATAGCACTTACCATACTAACTTAAATGTCTTTTTTAAAGACAGTTGACAATAGTTACTTTTTAAAGGAGTCAGTTAACAGTAGTTACTTGCATCCAAACAAGCAATAAATAGGAGCCTAAACAGGAGCCTGCTCAAGGTGACATCCTTACTCTTAACACTGATGGCTGATTCAAAGATAGCAGTGGGGGTTATGAGTCGACTCTTAAAGTTTTTTTGGTACTGCCCTTGCTGGTACTATAAAGACAGTGTGCCCCCCTCATTGAGTTAAAAGCTATTGAAGTTGGCATTGCTTAGGCTGTTCAGAAAGGATATAGAAAGATTTATGTGGCCATTGATTCAAAAATTGCTTTGGGGTATAAGAGAAATGTGAACACTGCTCTCTGGGAAACTTGGCATATAAATAAGATAATAAAGATAAAAAGACAGTTGGAGTTTTTTGAGATTAAACATATTTTTGGGGAAACCAACAGAGTTACTGACTACCCAGCTGATATCTACCCAAGTAAGAAATTTTATGAAGTCCTACCTAGTTCCTAGTTCTTTTACTGAGGATTTGAAGAAGATCATTCTGGAAGATGCTTGTGGAACTGTGTAAGAGAAAGTTTAAGGTTTTCTTCCTGTTGGTTACCTGAAGGTTTAAAGAGTTTAACTCTTACAGTTGTTTCTATGATGGCTATCTGTTGTCTTAAGATGAGAGAGGGTGAGTTTCTATATTTATTTTTCTCTCTTCTAGATTAGTGCCTTGTCTCTATCTGAACAAGGTTTTGGGTGTATTTTTATTTTCTCAATAAAGCAAGGTCTGTATACAACCACAACCACAGTTCATCCTTCAAAAAAAAAAGGGTGAAAGGAGATCGTAAATATCAAAATATATATATATTAAACCCGTCTAACGACGACATCATTATGATGTACGGGCATATTGAAACACGTTACATAGATTCTAAGGCACCCTCTCCAGATTTACTATTATTTTTGTTTTTATTTTGTTAATGTATTATATTTACTTTATTCAGTTTCCTTACAATTAGGAGTTTATATAGAGTATTTAGGTGGTTACTTTATTTCCAATTAGAAATAGGAATTTCCTTTTGTTAGTAAGTTTTATTTTAGTAGGATTCCTTATGAAAATACAAGAGATTTAGGAAATCATGTTACATCTCTATAAGTAAAAGTTAAGGCCTCCATTGTTATTCATTTGTTCCTTAATATTCACAAAATTCTTAGTTTTCAAAGTAAAATTGATTTTTATACTTGATTCTTTTGATTTTTGAGCTCAGTCGTTTTTCTTTATCAATGGTGAACCATAAAAAAAAATAGTAAGACTCCCCACTTATAATACTAGATTTGTAGAATCAACAAAACTCTACAACATATTGAAACGATGTTGCAACATGCAACCCAACGGAAATTCTTATTAAAGGCAAGATAAATGTAAAAAAAACAGATAATGTGTCATCCATTATCCATCACGATTTAGTATTGGTTTTAGAGTTTGAACACTTTCACTCTTCGCATGTGAGTCTATAGAAAATAGAAAAATGGTAAAGTATGGTTTTGCTTGATTACAATTTATGGGCTACTTGTTATTTTTAGCTTAATGGTCCCAAAGTTCCGGCAGAAGAAGTCAATAAAGAAATGAAGAAGGAAGCTGAGAGTTTTCTCAATTTCGTCAACTTCAATTACTCATCGAAGTTGTGGTGAAGTTAGATATCTCACTTGACTCTATTGGGAGAAAAGTTTGACTCAATATGATAAGCATGATTCTAATGTTGCAAAAGTCATGGTGGTAACTTTAACTTTTTGTAACACTTGTGGATGGGTTTCTAAGTTCTTATTTGTACAATTACCAAGATTATTGTACGTTTTATTTGCATTGGAAAGTTCCCTCGCAGGATTCGCACATTGAATAATGTGGCTACTATTTAGAAAACCTCAACAAATTATTAAAGTTCGTGGTCAAACTCTTCCAAAAGAGAGGTGCTCAATGTGAAAACATATCGAAAGATGTGTTACAAGGATCACGAGGAACCTCAATTAGATTTATTCCTATTATTCGTTTTTATTTTATAACTTTATTATATTTGCTTTAATCAGTTTTGTGTTATTATAAAAATCACAATAGTTAACAAAAAATGTGGCTGATGTAATTGGTTACAAATACGATGCGTATTGTCGCGTTTCACCGTATATTGTTGTCTTCTATAGAATTTCTAATCCGACATACTATTGTCTTGCAAATGAAATAAACCAACTGAAATACGATTAAAAAAAACATAAAAAAAGGTGTTCACTTACATATTAATTTTATGTAACAAATACAAAAATAATTACGAAATCTAGTACATAATAAAATTACGAATAATATAACCATCCTAATACGATTAAGATTTGAGTACAAGATACTTAACTAACTTCTAGCAAGCATAACCAAAAGGAGGAATTATGAAACACAGAAACAAAGAACTCCCATGAAACCAACGGTTTGTTAGTTTGATACTTGGCATCCTTGATTTCTCAGTTACGGCTTATAAGTTGCACATCGGCATATTTATTTCTTTGAGTTAATCATTTACATTTTTGAATTTCTCAAGTTTGTTATTTATGATTTTATAATGTTTGTATATGCTATTTTTAATAAATATATTAAATATATAGAATTATATGCATATATATTATGAACATATGCATTCTTGAATATTATGTCGCAATATTCGTAGCACTGCAATATTCGATATATTTGCGCTAACTTTAATTTATAAGCAATCAAGGTAGTTAATGTGTATTGCGATGTGATGCGATCTCGAGTGAAACAATGCTAGTGTGGATAAAGAGAATATTGACGTGAATATTGCGGCATAGTAGGCAAAAATAGCATATAATCCTATAATATGTGCATACAACATATGTAGTACACTCATTAAAAAGAACATGTAAAAATATTGCATAACATAAAACAAGCTTGATATATCAAGATACATACCAAATAATAACTAACAAACATAACTTGGAAATTTATTTTTCATTACCAAGTAAAAACTAGCAAACCATAACTAGGAAATCCTGATATGCCAGGTAGCAAACTAACAAAGCGTTGGTTTCATGGGAGTTCTTTGAATGTAGAAGGGTCATATTTTAGGTTTGCTTGCAATAAGGTAACTAAGTATATCATTTCTCTTATCACCTATTTTAATGTTATGAGGAAGCTTATAGTTTTCGTGATTACATCATATAATAGATATAGCTATTACTTTATTGCATAAGGTAATTTTTGTATAATATTAGCATATACTCTTATAATATTTTCCTTGTATTTTCTATCATGCTTCAATTGGTTTCTCGCACTTGCGTCACATTAGGAAATGCGATGGAATACAAAAAAATGTAACGCATCTGCAACATCGCATTTAAGGGCACGCAATGTGATTCCAGGTCGCATAAATTGCCTTTGTCACATACATGATCCACCGGATCTCACTAACTTGCCAGCAACATCGCATCGTAGCATACATTAACCACCATGGTTATGACTTATGCAGAGTATTTAGGACGTTGTTTTGTCACCAATTACAAATAAGAGTATGTTTTCCTTATTAAGTTTAATTTTAATAGGATTCCTTTTATACAAATTCAAGAGATTTAGAAGATCTTGTTTAATTTCAATAAACAAAAGGCTAAGGCCTTCAATATTATTCAGTTTTTTGATAGTATTAATAAAATTATTAATTTCCTAAGTGAAACTGAATTTTATACTTAATTAATCATCAATTCGTTTGCTTCCGTCGAATTGTTCTCTATCACATTTTTATTGTTCTATGAAATCTAAAAACAAATTATACGTTGATACACTAAGCCTTTGATGCCTGCTAATCATTAGGATGACATCCATGTGTCCTTTCCAATAATCCACCACTCCCTGAGTCCTTTCAAATCACATATGAAGATAGATCACTTGATAATGGAAGAAATGTTGGCAATCCTTACAACATGGATTACACGGACAGAACATTAAGATTGGGAACTACGTTGCATCTCCAGCGCTTTTAAAGAAATGATGAAATAAAGATGGACTTGCCATTTCCTTCTTGTCGTGCAAATTTGACATTCCGCCTATTATGTTTAGTTCTATCAGGGTTTTCAAGCTTCCCACCAATAGTGGATTTCTTGCATGGATTGTTCCCTTAGATATGATACTAAAGTTGAACATAACATGTTGATCTAAAAAAGATTTTCACCCTCTTTAAAATGTGATTAGTGATTCATATGCAAATAGGGTTAGATAATGTTTGAGGATATTTTACACATGCTTTTCCTCCAAATACCAGGCGAGTTGGCAGCTTCTTCATCTCCAGTTTTACTGAGAATTGTGGAAGAAGAAAAATAATAATCTCTCATATGGAGTTCATGCCATTCTTGAAGGATAAATAGCCATTGAGATGGTTTCTAGACATTAAGAAATGCAAGGGCCTTTTATCTGACGGTTTAACGTTCAGGTATACAATGATGAATGGAGAATATTACGCCTAGTATTTTTCAAATGACTCTTGTTCTATAAACTACGTTTGTTGAGATAACTAAAGATGTTGAGGAATCTTACTCCATTTGCTCATGCATGAACACCACTAAAGGGAGATCATCAACATCTTTCACCAACCGATAAGCAGCAAGTCGGTCCTCATCTCTAATCAAGGATAAAGAATCCATTGGGTCCTCCAGGTAACGAATAGCCCTATTACTGTATATCTGCATAGAACTCCATAGTTCAGCAATTAAATATATAAATAGAAAACTGTTTACTACCTACAGTCCAAGTCAACAAAAGAAATTGGTTCACATAATTTATTAAATACCTCAGCCACCAATAGGATCTCATCAATTTTCAAGGAGCAAGCAATGCTCAAGGCCTCAATCAGATCCTTACACTTTCCGTACTTCGGTACAGTCACCGTAAAGGAAGATGGAGGAGAACTTCCGTCGGTGCTCAAGACTGTTACAGTCATCGTCCGCATTGTTGTTGAAGGTAGAGGCAGTGATAGGTACATAAATGGATCAAATGTAACAGAGACCTTACTACAAACAGGACATACTAATGTTGACCTATACTGGCCCTGCAATGAACAAGAAATTATGTTGTTGTTGAGTGTCTAAAATTCAAAAACAGACAAAACCAATCCTGGTTCCAGAGGAGGAACGTGTGCAAATTGCATTTAGTTGAATTTACATCTAGAAAAGTTTAAGTAGTAGCAACTTGACAGCTTGAAAATGATTTACAAATAGCAGAATCAAAGAAGGAAAAGACTCGTGTGATATTTCTATTATTTCAAACTGTAACATGAGAGATAGTAAAAAGTTGGCAATCATGTAAAAAGAATAGTACAAAAGATAAGGACTATTAGACAAAAACATTTGCGGGAATTTAATGAGAAGGGAAGGGATACCCCAACCTAAGACCTTTACTTCAAAAGGAAGCCTGAAGACTAGAGATAGGAGAACTGTTTAGGCTCTTTCATGTTTTCTTCTCCATGTGAAAAAAATCAAGAGATAGGAGAACTGTTGGGATACTGCTCTAATTGTCTAGAAGGAAAACTTTGGAAAAGCTCATCATTAACAATAGAAACAATACTCTGGCAAGAGAGTAAGATCATGGATACTAAAAGTGTCCAGCACGCCAATATGGAATGCGTGTGGAATAAAATCATTTAAAAAGGGCATAAAATCCTCCTCAAATGAGATTTCTGCAAATTTGTACCCCACAAGAAAGTGGGATCTGATTAATTTGTGTGGGTTAAATCCAACACACCGGTGGGATCTGTGATCTCATATCAAAAAGGTGCGCTACTCTTTCCATCCCAAGATTCATCTTTCATTTCATGGATGGAAGAAATTCTCCACAAATTATTCCTAGGTGGATTACAGCTGGAGAAGGCTTTCAACCTGAGTGGATAAATCCATTATCCATCACCATTGGAGATGCTCTCAGTACTTGATAGAATAGTTGGATGTCTTGTCCAATGCATCTTGCAGTCAAGTGTAATGAGGCTTATATGGTAATCAAGAGTGCACAACAGGAGAGAAAGAGATTGCTCAAGGAAAGTAAGTCCCGTTTCAATGGTCCTTTATATCAAAGAGTTAGCGTATAATTGGTCACTCTTATTCAGGGATTAGCTATTTTACATTTGATCGCCAGAAAGATACTTACTTGGCATATATCAACTATGATAGAGTCATTGCGAGCTAGATGATTCCGCCAATATTCATCAGCTACTTCTTCATCTAAGCGATCCTCTGCATCTTTGGCTTCTATATAAGGCTTGCACTTAACGCGGTTCAGGTCTTCATGGAGCCCATCCAACAAAAAAGCTAAAAGCTCCTGTCAAGTAGTCACTAGAAATATATCAATATCTATTTTCTTCTACATTACACTAATAATAAATAACATAAAAGTAAACCAAACACATTTCTGAAAGAAGAGAATATCACTGACCTGAGAATAACATAAAAGTAAACCAAACACATTTCTGAAAGAAGAGAATATCACTGACCTGAGAATCATGTTGGTTAAATCCGCTAAATTGTGGGGCAAAATGACCAAGCTTTGACTTAAACAGCCTTGGTGCCACTGGAGTTGCTCCAAGAGCCCACAATTTCCTTAACAGGTCCCCAAATGCAAAAGCAATCTCACCCTGGCCAAGAAGTGTAACATTTTAGAGAATGAAAATAAAATGTACGAACCAAACAATAAACCTTTTCCAGCATAGACACTACCTAATCAATATACCAATCAAAACAGAAGCCCTATCAAAACATTATTGAAAAAGTAGAATAGATCAGTAACATACATCCATACCCAACGGGTTTTCCCGATTTATTTCTCTACTGTAGTCCCCAAGAAAATAGTCAACAAGCTTTGGTGTATGTGCTAAACACTGGACAGCACTGTTCATAAAACAAGTATTTCCAAGATTTTGTAATCCTGTCAACCCCAAAGAACCAGCTGCCGAAGAGCTAGCGTAGTTAGTAAGACCAAAGTTAGAATCTACATTGCCAGCAGTACCATTGGTCACAAGTGAACCACCAGCTGACATCTTAGACTGTTGGATTGTTGGTTCGTCTTTCTTTCCTTCTCTGCTCTTCATAGAATCAGACAATCCATAAATTTGCAATTCCAGGAGAATCTGCAAAAATGTACACCATAAATGAGAGGAGAAGAATAAAGCAGTAGTTAAGGGTCCACATTAAATTTTAGAAATGATATCATAACCATATAGTTATTTAACTTGCTACAAAAATGATGTGGTAACATATAAGTAATGATGTCATTTTATTTTTTTTGCTTAGACCTTACAATTATAAACATCGAACAACTAATCGAATTTGACAAGTTGCTAAAAATAAAATTTTAAGAGACTGCAATACATAAGGTATGGTTTAAGATGTTTTAAATCAAATTCTTGGATTTCGTATTTACTAATATCTATAGTAACTATTTTGTTAGACCTAACATGAGGTAATCTCTTTTAGAAGTATTATACAGGATTTTGATTTGACTCGGCCAAGAGTTGGCAGTCGCTCATTAGAACCCTAAAAGCATCTAATGCCTATAATTGGAAGCACCTGATTATATGAGAGGGTAAACAAATAATAAGATAATATTAAGATGGACGATGAAACAAGGCCTTTATACATCTTTACGTATAAAGCAAGTTAGTCTTCTTTTTGGGGATGTGCATCCAGATACATCGACGAGTTGCCTTCCCTAAATCATTCGCATTTTGAATGGAAACAATAATGTCAAAAAGGACATATATCAAGCAGGCAATACTCAATGACTTTATAATGCATTCAATGTTTGTTTTGGACATATACATGTATAACATCTATGTGAAGCTGATGTAACAAGTCTCCTACTTAGTGTCTAAATTGGCGTTTTCTCCTGTTTTTTTCACTCTTTCCCTTTCTCTTCTCTCCTTATTTAGCTGTTTCTTTTATTCCATTTATATTTAGTAAGTTTTTTTTCAGTATTCAGTAGGATTCCTTTATGGAAATCCCAAGAGAATTATAAAGCTTTATTAGATTTCTATAAATAAATGCAATGCCATCCATCTTCAGTAGATTCAGATTGAAATTCAGTTTCCTTATTAAATTTCAGTTTTATACTGTTGTCTTAAATCATTGCTTCCGCCAAATTATTTCCTACATAGGCAGGTTAATCATTAGCTTTAAAACAAACCAAAATTTCACATTTGAATAAATGGAAAGCCATATCGAATCCTTATTATATACTTTGCTGTCACAATTATGGAGAGGAATGATATTTGCTAAATTAAGTGAAAGTGCTATTGCCAATCAAAATGAAGTATTAGTGAAGACATTAATAGATTACCTCCTGATCTGGTTGGCGTTGAGAGTCTTTAAGGATCTTATTTCTATCGTTCATGAAAAATAGGGTTGTCTGCCCAGAAAAGTCCCAAATGCGTAACTGAAATACAAAAATAAATGGGGGAACAATCACTTCTAGAAGAATTCCATTGTTGAGATAAAATTATATAAATCAATAAGTATGCAGCTTACCAACTCATACTCAACATTAAAAATCTTGCACGCTCTTTTGTAAAGCTCCGCTGCATTATCCTGAAAGAAAGAAAAAAATATCATTGTAAAATGACAAAGTAGATACATTATACATTTAGCAACACGCAAGGTGGCTTTAAAGTTTGGGAACGCTGGAGTCATCTAAACTTAAGACACAATATTCAAAAGAAGAAAAATAATAACAATAAATGTAGGAAGTACCACTAAATGTCGAAGTACATACATTATACATTTCCTCTAAGGCACAGATAAACTTAAATTAAAGACGTGTCACTGATTCAGGCCTCATACATGATGAACTCTTCAATTATAGGAATTACCATCGAATGTCGGAGGTCATCAACAATGCAGAAGCAAGTGATCGGGGTCTTCTAAATTTTGTTTTACTTTAGGAGAACGTCGTATTACTAAGCCACGATATACAGTTGAAGCTAGATAGCTAGAAAACATAGCTGGAGCTTGCAGAGAAAGTGCCATTCTTAATATAAGCCATATGAGTTGGGCGACAGTAATTGTGAAAATCTGAGTGTCACCACCTCTGGGTAGAAGGTTCGAGAAAATCAGTTTCCCATTTGTTTATGTTCCCTGTGATACCAGAGTTCAAAGTAGTGACATTGCAAGCATGTACGATAACAGAATCAGTCACCCTATTCCTATGTCTAGAAACAATGAAACGGGTCAAAGATGAGAACCCACAATTTGTGGATACAAATCAGACAGCATCCCCTCTCCCAACAACCGGCTTGGAGCTACACTGAATGTCTTCTTAGATTTCTTTAGGGAATATTTCAGATACTTCATATATTTAAAAAAAAATTATCGATATACTCCTGACCTTAATAAGATCCATGATATACTCGTCTGAACTCCGGAAAAAATCAAATACTGAAACTGACTCCAGATCAGTCGTCCACGTGTTAAATGAATTACTGACGATTCTGAAATTCTCGGTCCAAAGTATGACTTCCACATCAATTCTTCTCCTAAAACCTTATCACTGCAACATAATCCCTTTGGTGAATCAGAGACAAAATCCCGAACTGTCACTCCCTTCCCCACACCCAAAAGGTGTATATAACATACTTTTCCACAAAAGAACGACTACGCAACCTTCTATGCAACTACCCTTCGCCACAGGCTATCTATTTCCTCGAGAAACCTTCAGGATCCAAAATTCTTTCTTTAACAAAGCAATAATCATAACCCTGAGCAGTGGAGTCTCTAATCTTCTTAGAAAAGGAAAAAATTGACGCTTCACCAAGTCAAAGATGAAGAAAAATGCTTAATGAAGGGAGTAAAGTCCACAGGTAGACTATAAAGAGTGCATCTAACAAATTCCTCCTTGCCCCCATTGAAAAAATATATACAATGACGAGATCTCAGGGTAACACGACAACTGTAGGAGCATCAAGAGGAAGGAAATTCAACACTTCAACACTCCATATATTTCAGCGTGCACATTTTCTAACAACAGAGTAGATAAACCGCATGGCCTGCAAGGCTAAATCTAATGTTGGATATTAAATTAGTGAATTGTTGTCACAACACAAGAAACGATCTCTGGTCAATTGAGCATATTGGTCATGTACAAATTACCCTTGCAGAAATTGTTGAGATGGTAATAACCACAAACTTCGATCCAAAATTGTTTTACCTCCTCTTAAAATACAGACCCAAACAATGTTTCTAGCTCGAAAGACCACATGGCCCAGCCCAAACAATGGGCCACTGATGCTTGGATTCTCCCAACTCCCTGACAAGAAAGCCCCCTTAGATATTCAACCATACCGGTCAGGCTAAGGTTTCTCATTCTAGCTATAAAAGACACAATGAAGAAAACAGCTATAGGAAGAATCGGAGTATTTTTCAACTTAGATCCAAGGCCTGCCTTTACTTACTTCCCTCCAACTGCTTTTTAGCTTGACGGCTCTACCCCAGTAAAGTTTAATTTTCGGAATGTTTTTTAGTTATAAGTTATTATTAAATGATCAGACCCCCTCAGTTTAAGACAGCTGGAATCTACCAAACCTATCCTCAAGAAACAAGTCCCTTGAAGTCAAAACATATTAAATTGCACCTAAATAGAACAGAACAATAAAACATTTCATGCCTAATAACTGAGCTAACCATGTTGACAGGGAAAAACAAGAAAATATAATAATGAGAATCAACCTTTTTGCTTATCTTTACAGCCAATGAATTGGTGTCCCGCATAACAGAGAGTCTCAGTTGTAAAGGATAAACATCTGATATATCATCTTCTGCAACAGAAAACATCCCAGCATCCTTCGCTGCTAATTTAGAATCACTATGCCTACAGGAGAAACAGAAACCAAATAAGAATCCAGTGTTGGCTCCATCAGCAATGAAAACGTCGCTCTGAGTTTATCATACAAACAACCCCTAAAGATGTACCGCTAATTATGATTCTAACTTAAATGCAAATGTATGAATTGAACAAGACATAAATGCCTTACTGTGCCAATAAAAAGAGTATCAGCTAGAAAATACAAAAAGAAACACAACTCATTCCCCATTATTATCTGCAACTCATATTCCTAAAGTAGTCTGTGAAAAATAAAATAAATGCTACGTCGCATTCAATCTCCAAGATGGATATGGAGAACTTAGTTTATAAATGATATGAGAAATAATATCAATGGGCATATCCAAAGTATATACTGCTCTCGTGAAAAGAGTACATGCTCTCTTCGAGAAAATTTAATTTTGTAAATAGTTATTTATGTCATAATAATAAAAGAAAATATGTTTGTGTGATTACATTAGGCTCGTGATATTTCCACGTGGGAAATTGATAAGGGCAGGAACTGCGTGCCCTATATGACCAAGATGCCCCAAGGCCAAGATTATGTTTTTGGCTAATCTTAGTAGGAATGTTTTATTTTTCGTAATTGGATCATATACTAGATTTAGCCATTATTCTATTGCATGAGGGCTTTTTGGTATAGTATTAGCATGTCGCACATTTTTTTCATTTTTTTGTGTTTTCTATCGTGTTTCATGTGACACCCCGGCCCGAGTGGGGGTGTACTGGAGATGCGCCTAGCCCCAAGAGTGGTGATGGTTGCACCAATGGCTTAGTCCCACATCGCTTAAGATCATGCCAATTGTATGGTCCTTAAGTTAAGATCCTACTTCACTTGTCACCGAGGGAAACAAAATCTCACACTTCTGCAGGTGGTTAAGTGAGGACAATATTAGTTCGTAGAGTGGGGTCGTGACATTTCACTTGGTTTCTCATATTTGCAACGCATTAGGAAATGCAATAATTTGAGACAAAAAGCAACGATATGCAACGATGCAACACATTTGCAACAAGTCGCTTAATGGGGGCTGCGATGGAAGATGCGACGTGATCACATGTCATATTTTTCCCATTTGTCACATATGTGATTGCATTTTTTGCATTTGACTACCTTGCGCATATGCATGTGATAACCTCATGAATACAAAATAGCTTTAAAGAGTTTATCCACAAACTTTGACGTTCATTAAGGTCCCCATATTGTTGTTGCAACAGGTCCTTTCCCGGAACTTTCCGTATCCATTGGATGTACACGAAAGAGTGGTGATATTGCCTTCAAAATCTTCATCCTATGCAGTATGCACCTCTTGTCAATTGAGTCTCCACGAAAAAGTAACTATATGCTTATGAGAACGAGCCAAGAGTTACCCCGAATAGTACCAGGGTCGCGACTAGAATACACCCTATTGTCTATCGTTGGATGAAGTAGCCTGAGAACAAGAAAGGCCGCAGGTGGGCTTTGGTATGACTCTTAAACATAACTCATTGGGACTGCATGCTTATGAGAACGAGTCAAGAGTAACTCCCAAATAGTATCAGGGTCACGACTAGAATACACCCTATTGTTGATTGCTGGATGAAGTGATCTGAGAACAAGAAAGGCTGCAGGCGCGCTTTGGTACGACTTATAGACATAACTCATTGGGTTTGTCGCCAGGAGAGAGGAGTTTCCAACATCTTTTTTAAGTAGCTCATTTATTTTAGGTTTAAAGTACCTTTTATCTAGGTATGTACCCCACACTTTATAACCATGCAAAACTGAGCTATACCTACTTAAGGACTTTAAAAAGACGGCTAGTTGGACTTAGTTGTTGTTAGTGGTTGGAATTGGATTTACAGTGTAACTAGTTGGCTGAGGTAAGTTATCTCAATGTCTGTCTGTCATCTCTTACTATTAACCTTCCACCTTGTCTTTTTTGCTCAACGACTCAAACGTTGCACTTATTTGTTTTACGAAGTATATTTTCTCATCAGAATTAAAAGTGATCCTAATTCCCTCTCAAAAGTATAGAAAACATGTAAATGTTACTCCAACTCCAGACACACGTATACTAAATTAGAATGTAACGGAACAGTACTTTAATTAGAGTTCATTACCAAATGAGATAGTTTATGGTTCATAATATTCTACATCGTTAATGCCATTTATCAAGCAATACCAAACTCAGAAAGAATATAATGAAACCTTGTCTAACACACTCGACTAGAGTGTTTGCTGAAAAATATTATATCTAGTAGGGTATACAAATTTCCCTCTTATGACTTTTATATTTAAGTTGTATTACCACATTAATTAATAAAAAGGTAATTTATAGTTTATAAACTCACCATTTCAGAGCTTGCAACCACATCTCCCCCGGAACTAGGGCATAATCTCTACCAGAAACACCCTCTTCAGCACGATCACTCCGCGCAGATTCATCTTGTCTCCTAAGACTAAAAACGAGATCCGAGTAAAAAATATTATTAATGATCTTCATCGCTCCACCATACGAGGAAGTAGACGTCGACGAAGAAGCTGTAAACAAAATCCCTCTCTTCTCATCTCCATCACTCGACAACGAAGAATTCTCCTGCGCTTCTCTCCACCACCTGAAACAAAACCCAAATCCTCATTTTCAAAAACCCTAATCTCACAACACAGCTCAATTCTAATCAAACCAAATTAGAGATTGTTACCGATAGGGCACGAAGTAGACTCGTTCATCTTCAGAGACGGGACTCTTAGAGGAGAAATCCATGGTGACGACCTCATCAAGAGGGGAAATCTCCATTAGAGAGCAATCGGAGGTCGTTTGGTGTTAGAAATGGTGGGAAAGCGTTGATGGTTTTGAAATTGAGAGAGAAATGGCGGAATTGAAGAGAAAAGAAGATTAGATTTGATGTATTTATAAATATGTGTGTTATCTCTCGGGTGAAGACAATTTTCATGTGTGCTGTACTTGAACAAAGAAAAAGAAAAGAAATTGGAAGAAAAAATAAATAGAGGAAAGGGGATAAAATACTATTTGTGACATATTTTGATTTTAGGCTCACTTTGGTTCGCATTTACAATAAGTTGCACTTCGTAAACAGTGATCTAGGCATTGTTTGGTTAAATGTCTTAGGAGTACAATGTCCAAAAATAAATTGTTAAATGGGGGATATGAAATCGGGTCTTCTTCTAAAGCGAGAAAAATTAGCAATTACATGTTGGAAAATTATTCGAGTGTAAACAAACTAAGGAAGGGATCCAAATGACTTTGCATCATCTCCAACATAAAAGGTATGTTATTCCAGTTTTGAATACTAGTATCCGGAATAGCATACCACTTTGCTCCAACAAATTTCTCTATGAATTCAGCATTTTATTAAAATTGGGACCCACAATATTATTTGATGTGAGGAGATAAGATTTTTATTAAAAATTGGGACCCGCAATGTTATTTTATTAGAGAGAAAAAAGAAAGTAAGAGAACAAATATTTAGAAGGGACCCACAAAAGTAGTATGTACATACCACTCTCCAAGTTTTGGATTTGCATACTTTGGAGGGGTATGGGTGTGAGTATGCTGGAACATCATACCCCTGTTGGAAGGGGGTTTTGTAAGAGTATGTGAAAAGTGTAACAGCATACTATGCTGCTGGAGATGCTCTTATAATCAATTGTTAAGTAAAATGTATTTAATAACTTGCAGTAACCAAAACTACACCCTATTCAATGGATATGGAGGTGTTCTTGGTCCAAATTATTAGGGCGTCACCAATGGAGGTGTTCTTCTCGTTATAGATCTTGTAGTGACAATCTCGTATGTAGTTGATGTCCTCTCTTTAATTTTCTAACTCTAACTTTAAATCTATTTAAGGTTTTGCTTATCCTTTACAAATCACCATTTCTTGCTTCAACTTCATTTTTCCCCTAACTTCACAATGGAAAAAAAATGAAGATTAAGAATAATATAAAAAAATTGAAGGATGTTCAGTATTCTAAGAGAAAAAGTTGTTTTTATTGTTGTGTTCAAGGCATGCTTTCTGATGGTGTTAAGCGAATTAATGTGAGGAGATTTAGCATGGATGAACCAGCTGACGTGTTCGATTTGCCCACCCTCTTCCACTCTAAGAGCATCTCCTAAAGTGCCTCACTACCTTGGAATCCAAGGTGTCACCTAGGATTTTTGTCATCCAACAGTGCCTCACTAACTTGGATTTCACCCTCCAAATTCAAGGTTGAGTCTTGGATTTCAAGACTTAGCCTTAGAATTTAATGTCGCGATTGGGCGCCTAAGTGTTGAGCGTCTATTCTATTTTTAAACAGGCGCCTAAAGTTTGGGCGCCCAATTATTTTTTTTAACAAAAATTCAAATCAGGCGCTAAGACTTGGGCGCCCAATTTATACTTGTGAAAAAAAAAATTAAAATAAAATAAAACATGCGTCCAACACTTGGGCTAGGGCTGTACTCGGGTCGGGTCGGCCCGGGTCCAGGCCCATGGCTAATCCGACCCGAACTTACCGGGTTACCAAATTATAAACCTGAACCCGAACCGAACCGGGTTGGTCGGGTCAGGCCGGGTTTTGAGTTCGGTTTTTTTTTTTTTTTTTTTTTTTTTTTTTTTTTTTTTTTTTTTCCAGATGCATTACAAACCCAGCCCAGTACCACCAAATAGCCCAGAATTCATATACAAAAAAAAAAAAAAAACCCCAACACCATCATCAATCACATTATCACCAAAAGAATAATTTAAGACCACCAAATAGCCCAGACCTCAACTTGATATTTTGGGAGTGTTGGAGACTTTGGAGATCATCCCATCAACTTGATATTTAGTAGCCCAAAGATACACTCCAACACCACCATCATCAATCATCATATACAAATACACCAACACCATCACCATAAAAGCATCCCTTGCTTTACACCCAAACAACACCATCATCAAAACGACTCCACCGATGATCCTTTCACACATAGACCAACAGTTTCGGCACCTTCGCCATCTCCTACATCACCACAAGTTCAATCGTACATCAAATTTAAGGTTTCACAAAAATTGATAATTGGCTTGGAGACTTGGGATCTCACCGAATTGAGAGATTGGGGTGAAACAAGAGGAAAAAATAGTCGAGCTCTTATTGTTATTGGGTAATGAATTGAACAACAATGGAGGGAGGTTTCTAGAGAGAGAGAGAGGGGAGGAGATTGTGATGAGAGAGGCTGTCGGCTTGGCTTAGGGTATGAGAAATGGGTAACAACAAAACATTTATATCAGTTGGCCCGGTTCGGGTCTGGTCGGATTCTCGATCCCAACAACCGAAACCAAACCGGCTATAAC
This sequence comes from Kingdonia uniflora, assembly GCA_014058105.1. NCBI lineage: Eukaryota > Viridiplantae > Streptophyta > Magnoliopsida > Ranunculales > Circaeasteraceae > Kingdonia > Kingdonia uniflora. The sequence continues at coordinate 4,759,954 of JACGCM010000622.1, forward strand.
CGGGTTTAAGATATCTTGATCTGAAACCGACCCGATTGTTTAGCAAATCCGGACCGAATCGATCTGATCGGATCGGTTTCACAGGTTGCCCGGTTTCTTGTACAACCCTAACTTGGGCGCCTGTTAAAAAATTTAAGTCAGGTACTGTTAGAGGAAATAAAGTATGACTGACTTGGATTTGGCTTTTTTTCAACCAAGTCAGTCATGCACTTTAGGAGATGCTCAAGTCTGAGGCATAACATTTCCTATGGGATCGTCCACTCTCTTCAGAGGAGTAGCTCTTCCTATGGGATTGTCCATGGTACTTCCCACTGATGGAGGTACTGTTTCACGAAGGGTAGTCGCCCCCTTGAAAACGAGGGTTTATTCAGGGTCGAGAGGCTATTCCTAGAAAAACGAGGGTTTATTCAGAGTCAAGAGGCTATCTCAATCTTTCACATTTGATTTCAAGTGCATTTGTCGCAGTTGGAATCCCCCTGGTACCATTTAAGGTATCGTGCTAAAAAATTTGTTTTTCTTGGAGATGACCGGTATGCCGGAACATGTTAGGCTGGAGGTATCTGTTCCATCAGACTCGTATGGATTACACCAGAGACTTTCTTATGCTGCCTTGGATGCTTGTGTTTTGTACAATATTTGTTATGTGGTTCAAAAATATTAGGATGGTCTGTAATGAGATTGTAATTCTGTATATGTTGTACATATTGAAGATGTTTGAGTCTCTCCCTCGGGTGATTTTGTAAGGATTCTTCCCCTCTGGAATTTTGTTTTAATCAAGTGTAGTGTTTGCTTAAAAAAATAAGGATAGAAGGCTGTCCACAAGGTCGTGGGATTAAGGCTTGGTACCCCTTCAAACAAAAACATAAACAAAAACCAAAAAAAAAAAAAACTATGCCCATCATTTGTACCAAATAAGTGAAAGATACAACAGGTAACAACTTTGCCTACAGAGTAAATACGACGACTTAGGGAAGAAATACGGGAACGGAGAAAAGAAGAATACATAATATTTTGGAACAGTCAGTAAAAGCGGGAATTATTGTTGTTATTGTAAACGCGCCCCCCTGGATAAGGACCCCTAGATGACTCATAGCCATGGTTGTTTCTTGTGGAACCTTGACTATTTCTCGATGCACCTTCTAGATATTGAGCACGTTCTCTGTATGAATCCAATTGACCAGAAGCAAAACCTCGACGGGGGGCTTCACCTGCTGCTTCTGTAGACCCACCATAGCCCTGAGGATGAGGGTCTCTTGTGCCTGCATTGGGGTTTTGATATTGAGTCGCGCCTGCTTGTTGATACTGATGCTGACGTGCTTGTGATTCTCTTCGAAGGAACTCATCTCTTCGACTGGCATGTTGGACGCGTAGAGATGCTAGCTTTTCTTGATATATAGTGTTTACCTCGTTCACTTTCTGTAACAAAAATAAACGATGAATCAATAATCCAACTAGTACCTGCATCATTTATACATGCAAAAACAGCCATGAACATCTCAACTGGTTCAAGCAGCAATCGAAAATATGTAGATGCACCCACAACAAATAAAAATCTGGATATAATAGCAACTTAAAATCATGAATATTTAACTGAAATCACCCTGCTTCCTTCGACTTTGGATTACCTCCAAACTCATTCAAATTTCACATTTACCACTTACCAAAAAGACCAAACCACCACAAATGATGAAAATCTTCATATAGAACCTTCCTCTCCCGACATGATAAAACTGTTACAATCTCAATGTGTAAGACGCTCAGAATCAGGATGGTTACAAAGAATGCCTGATTCTGCGAGCAAGTCAACCCAAATACTAATCAAGAAGGATAACGGATGAAAAGGTGAAGAATGAATTCCCAATTAAACTTTCAAATGGAACAAAGGTTTGCCATGACAGCCCAAGACTCAAATAGCAATATCACTATTAAGGAAATAGTAAATACCGAGAAAGCCACCCTAGAAGAGTTTTGGGATTCAAAATTTGGTATTAGGGAAAACAATCGGGGGATCCTTTACCTAATCAAATTAATAATCAAAATAAAAGGGGGAAAAAAATTCACATTACAAAAACAGCTCCTTCACCAACTTGTATCTATTACAAAAGTAGCAATATAAATAAACAAAAAACTTTTTTAGGTAAGCATGACCGTAGATCTCATGGAGCCTATATACAGCATATATGCAAAGTTCTGATCCGTGTATCTAATGGACCATATTTACAGCATATCTACAGCCAATTGTGAAAAAGTAGTTTAAATGGCAATAATACGTGGACATAGAAGAGTACATATTATTAACATCATAAGCCAATCATCCATAGGATCCACAAGCACAGATCTATTTTGGGGGTTAGATGTTCTTTTACTTTCAGAAATTACTTTTTTCCTTCTGAGATTTTTGATAGTGTTTCATCAAGTATTTCCTTGTTCTGTATGGACTTCACAACAACAAACAATAATGATAGTGAATATGTGAATATATATAAAGAGAAAAGCAAGGGAATAGAGGATCTCTTGTCTAAGCATGATGCTCATTTTAAAGGCCACGACGCAATGATCAAAGCAAAGGAATAGAGGATCTCTTGTCTAAATCGGGATATAACTCAAAAGATCTCAGGCAGGGGTAATTTGCCAACACTCAACTTAATTTTCGGGATTCCTTATTTCATCCGTGTACACTAGAATAGTAGAGTTATCTTGCTACCATTAAATACACCTAGAGATTTGTCTCCGCACAAATAAAAAATTGGTACACAACAACTTCGTCTTTCATGTTTTCAGACCAAAAAACAAAACCTATTGGCCACTATTTGTATACAAAACTTTACTCCAGTCTCGCTAGTTGGAAATTATGTACCTCTGAAACTTTCTAGAATAAGCCTATGCCCACTGCTTAGACCGTTTTAGTACAGTATACTTCTTTTAAAATACATAGACTCAAGCATAACCATATGCATCATTTAACAAATCAATCACGGCCAGGGCTCCAAAGAAGACAGTCTCCGCTTATACTTCTTATAAAAAAATTATTTAGAAATTTTGAGTCGGGAAGTATTTTTCAAATGAAAGCACTCATATTAGCCATGAAGAGTAAGAAGCCGTGGTGAGAAGCTGAGGTGAGAAGCAAGAAATAAGCAATACATAAACAATTAGGGGAAGAAATAGGTACATAAGAACCTGAAACAATGACCAAACTAATCCATCGTCATGGCGAAGCTCAAATGAAAATCATATCAGCAAAAAAAAATTAAAAAATTTAGCCCCATATTCTTATACTACATCCACAATGGTACGCATATTGTCTCCTCGATCCCTACCAGAGATCTCCATGTCTTCCAAGACAAATAAGCCAAATAACCATAGCCAGTGTCTTAGAACATTCCCCTCTTTTCATATATTGTCAAGGCACAGTAAAAACACATCTCTCTTTGCCTCAAACAACATTGGCTGCTGAATTACCACATCACTTGTCTTAGAACATGCCCCTCTTCATATATTGCCAGGACACAGTAAACACACATCTTTCTATGCCTCTAGCAACATTGGCTGTTGAATTACCACATCACTTGTCCAGAGATAGAAACTGGATCAACAAATGTAACAAGATTTTACATTATTTCCTACTAGCAATCCGGTGTTGTACTTCGAATATTCTATGAGACAAACACTGCATGTGAAGAGATCCTAATAAGGGATATCACGCCCAAGCAGTATAGAAACCTAGATGAAACATTTATATATTCACTAACACAAAACCTTTAGAGACGAAAAGAGTACAACCCAAAAGCAAAAAACCAAAAGTCACCCTGGATCCAAGCAAACAAGAGCTCTTCATATCATAACAAGATCTTCAAATCTAATTCCTTCTTAAGAAAACTAATGCAAAAGAAATGGCAAATGTGTCACCACAGCTGCTGTTGCTGTCATTGTCGTTGCCTTCCCTTCAAAGATGTCGAGCATTGCAATTTTTCCACAAAAACTCATCCAATAAGCTACTGAGAGAGGCCCCAAAGTATTTTCCATATGCTTTTTATAAAGCCCTTACATTACCACGCCTTGAGCCTTGAGCCTTGAGCCTTGAGCCTTATCGACAAACCCAAGTGATGCCAAAACCATTTAAAAAGGTGTTTCCACATTCAAAACTTCCATTGAAAATGCAAAATATAGAACTAATTAATTGACAGTTTCATCTACATAATACAAAGCAAGATGCAAAGTCCACATAAATAGTTCTTCACATCACTCACCACTCCCCAATAAAGATATTGTACTTTTGGTGGAATGGCCCTCCTCCAAATCGGCAAATCTTACCAAAGGGTGATCCCCACGAGTCGACAACGCCTTATTACTTTGCATGAACCAGATACCGCACATTGACCTAACCACAAATTCCACAGTTTATTACACACACATCCCAAGGATGACAGTGCCAAAGTCGACCATAAAGAAGATCTTCTATTGTGATTTTATTATAGTCACAGTATTGTAGTTAAAGCATAATTTTATAACTTTAACAAGCCTACTTGTGGTAGACTTGGAAATCCAATAATATGATGACGTGTTAGTGGCATTATAATTGAGGAATTTGCTCATTAAATTGCTTGGTATTGTTTTGGTGAGGAAGTAGAGAGTTTTCCTTCAACTTTAGTACGACCGACTTGGAAATTTCAGATTGATCCCTAAAATAACCTTAATTTATTTCGGTGAGGATGTAGAGAGTTTTTCCCTACACTTGAGTACAATCGATTTGAGAATTTCAGAATGATCCCTAAAATAAGCTTAATATGTTTTGCAAGCCCTAACTTTAGCTTCTAAAGTTATTTTGCATCTACTCGGTTTAAACAATATATGATCTGAACCTCTTGGAGTATGTTATGGCATTGCTAAAGACCACCCAAATACGAAAATAATTCATCCAAGTGGCATTGTACAACACACCTTCTAGCTGACATACACATCTGGATCGAAAACATCCAGAAAGTCACATCAAATACGAAAAGAATCCATCCAAGTGGCATTGTACAGCACACCTTTTAGTTGGCAACACATCAAGAAAGTCACACCACTGGGTGAAACTGCCTCTTCTAAAACCAGAAAAGGGCAACAGAAAACTTTTTCTATATCTTTAGCTTGGTTTTCAGGGATACCTAGATGCATATGTTCAAAATTAGACCACGAATCCTTAGAATGGTCCGACAAGCAGTTTAGATAACACCAACAAGTAGGACATCAATTGGAAAGTGCATATCAAAGAGATGGGTACAATATGGGTGAAGGCATTAAAACTACTGATAAAACACACAAAAATATAGATACAAAATGATAGTTCCATCAGATTTTTTTTTAGTTAAGAAGAAACAAATATCCCTACTACTATACAGGAAATACCCCCTTATAGTTGTCTAAGCCATTTAGCTTTGCCGTCAGCTTGCTTTTGTCGTTCATGGAAATCTCAAAAATACCCTTAATATTAGATGATCCAAAAGCAACTGTATAAGGTTAACTTTGGAAATTCCAAAAGAAGATGAAATGAAGATTGAAACGGCACGTGCTTTCACTCCCATTTCCCATCTTTCTTTACCCAATGAGTCTCTCTCACACTCTCTAATCTAGACCTTACCCTCTCCATCTACTCTTCTTCTAAATTAGCCACCTCCTTTGCTACCCTCTCTCATCATCTCCTCTTCAAATTCAAATCACCTACATTTTTTAAGTTTTTCCACGGTTAAAAGTTCAATCTTTAACACTTAGGGAAATTCGGTTTCAAGTCTCTCTCTCTCTTTCTCTCCTGCAAATTACCGGGATTTTGAATCTAACCCGAAACTTAATTTGTTTTGTGTTTAGTTTACATTTAGCAATGATAATTGGATTTTGCATCTAATTTATGAGTTGAGTAGACGGTAAAAATTGTTGCTTTTTGGCGGGTTTCCGCTGCATACAGCGGACAAATTGTTGATTTTTTAAGGCATTTGGTTATGTCTTAGCATCTAAATCGTTGATGTTTTGTGGGCCTTTGATTGATTTACAACAGAGAATTATAAAATGTAAATTGAATCCTAAAAATTGTAGCATCGCTAACTGAGAAACACAAAGTACAAAAAGACGCCAAAATTGCAGCACTAATAATGTTGCATAAATCTGGGGGTGCGAGGTGGGAGAGAACACGAGTTTCATGAAACCCGCATGCAAACAAAAATCGTGTTCATCCAGTTAAGCCCTCATAAAAAGAAAAATATTGTTGTATAGAAACAAAAACTTCAAAGAGACACCAAAAATACAACACTGTTGTTGAAGCATACAAATACCGAGTGTAAAGAGAACAAAGACGAAAATTTTGCATATTTGAGGGTGTCGGTCAGAGAGAGAGAGGGGAAGAGCATAGGTTTTAGTCGCAATTAAAAAAAATAAAAAAATTATACAACTTAATAGGAAATAATTAGTGGAAGCTTAATAAAGATAATCCATATCACCAAATTAGGGCTTATAGTTTTTCCCCACACTAGGAAACCCCCCCCCCCCCCCCCCCACAAGCAGACAATAAGAAAACTCAAGTAAATCCAATGCGGATGGGGTACGACCCTCGAGGCCGTGACCTACCATAAATCATATATCTTCCAGACATAGATAAGAACTTTACCTTCATTTCCTTAAGTATGAAAGAAAAATATTGGTAAAATGCCGGGAAACAACTTTCTAGGATTAATGTGGTTGAAGAACTTTTATGCTCATCAACCATGAAAAGGTAAAAAAAAAGTACCAATCATGAGTATAGGATTTTCATAATTAAAAACTAACCTCCCTATGCCTTGCATTTTCAGCATCCTCTGCGTCATATTGTTCCTTGGCTAATTTCATAATTTCATCATGGAACTTCTGTTCAATACCTTCAAATGTCTGCACCAAGGGATTGTCTTCAAAACCAATTTCCATATCTTGTTCATGGAGTTGGGCTCTGGGATCTTTGGAGGATTGCTTCTCTGTACTCATTTTTGAATCCTGCCTTTGACTTTTATAGAAAGATCTAGATACATCACCTCCTTGACCTACATCAGAGGACATATTCTCTAAACATTTGAAGTCCAAAAAACTAAGAAACATTACTTTTCATGTGGGGGGGATTTGATTATTTAATTAGTGCAATTTCGAATAAGGGAATATCATATAAAACTAAATATGTAGCGCAAATTTCAGTTTATTTTCATTCTGAAAAGCAAACAATGTTGTGAAGCCCCGTGATGCCTCCCAGATGAGCCTCCACTTGTTTTAAAGAATAAGTGTTAACCAGTCATAAAGAGTTCACTTTATATTTTGTGGTCGTCTTCCTTGCCCTGTCTAGAGTGTAGTACGTCTAAAGGGAAGTGCTATTGAAGATTTAGTTCACCTGCTAGTTAATGAGGAAATTACATCTCAAGTATGGCATCGTTTCAGCAGAGTTTGTGGAGTTCAACTCATCCAGAATCAAACTTACTGGGCTAGAAAGGAAGTTACACAAGGCAAACATGCAGTCCCAGGTGGGTTTCCTTATTGAAAATTTCCCTCTTATAGCATGGGAATTGTGGAAAACTTGGTGTAAATACAAGTATAATGGGATTAAATGGATGTCATTAATATCATTCATACAATTCGTCATTGGTTGCAGAATCTAAGTCTAAAACCAAAGCAGCCAAGATTATCAGTTTTAGTGGAAAACCTAACCCTGCAAATTCTTAAATTGCATCCAAATTCTGTAAAAGCGAGGAGAGTTCAAGTCATTAGATGAATAAAACCTTAGGTAACAACGACACGGGTACGGATGTCCGACACGGGTATGGGTGTCCGACACGGGTACGGGTTGCCGGAAACGGCAGAAAATAGATAAGTACCTAGTAAATAGTGCTGGACACGCGTGTCTGGGTATCGAGGTGTTAGACACATTCTATTTTTTTCAAGTGAAGTGCTGTTGTTACCTAGATAAAACGCCATATCAACATCTTCAAGCTGAGCATGGATGGACCTGCCAGGGCTTCTACTGGGTTGTGTGAATCTGGAGGAGTTATTAGAAATTCTACTGGAAACTTCTGTCTTGCTTTCAGTGTAGAGCTTGGCCCAGGAACAAACACAATTGCTAAGCTTTATGGTATTCTATTTGGTCTCAGGTATTGTGTCCAATACAATTTTCAACCAGTGGGAGTTGAAACTGATTCTCAAGTGATCCCTAACTTGTTTTATGGCAAAGATAAAGTGTCCGAAATTTGGGGCTATATGGGCAGAAATACTAAAGCTCATACAGCTTCTCCACGTTTGTTTCATTCATATACTCAGGGGAGCCAACAATCAGCAGATGGGATGGTAAAGGTGGGGTGTGGCCTAAACACAAGGCTCCATTGGAGGTCGGCAGACCTTTCTCAACACATCAGGGCGGCTATGAGATTAGACAAAATTGGGATAGCCTCATGCAGAAAATAATGTAACTGCTTCTCGTTAGGGGCCAGGCTCTAGTCCTCCCTTTGTACTTTTTTCTCTTCTATACAATAAAATCCCTATTTCTTTTATTAAAAAAAAGGTCAAAATGGAAGTCTTAGCGCATTTGATAGGTTATCGAATTATGTTGTGCGTATGTAGTAATGAAGAAGAAATGAAACTCATTGTTCCACTATATTGGCCTTCCGTCTCTAAATACTAGCATGGCTGTGTGGGCCAACAGTAGGCTAACACGTCCGTTATTAGCTGGAATTTAAAAATACGTCCCTGAAATCCCAGCCGTCCCAACTGTATTTTGAGGCATGTAAGATCTATGCCTGCATTGACTGTGATGTTGTGTGAGTCGCATACTTTCTCTTCCTTTATCGGGTTAAAATTATCTAGCCAGTACGATCCAAGTGAAGAGAAAAAAGACTAAGAAAAACATATGGGTGGGTCCTAACTCCCAACAACAGTTTCTTAATATAATAATTTTTACGACTTTGTGATAAATTCAAACCAAAGAGCATTATCTGCCTAATGGATTCAAATGTGAACTTGAGAAGGAAAATTACAATATATTTATAGCATTTTCAATGGCTTTGTCTTGGTATTGGCTTTAGTCTGGATGTTGGGAGCCGGTACTACGGATTACTGGAGTACTGATTGGTCTGAGTTATGGCCCTTATAAAAGTTGTTTTACACTAATGAATAAGTTAGAGTAAATGAGATTATTCATCCAATCGAATGGTGTTGTTAGGACAAGCAAAGTCATTCAGTTGGAAAGATATCCGGATGTAGAGGTTCTCACTCCAAAATCAAGAAGATCAACCTGTGTCAAGAAGATCAACTAGTGTGGAAGCTCACAAATCATAGGAGCTTTACTGTTAAATCTGCTTGGGAGCTAGCTAGGTTGTCTAAGTTGGTGCTTGCTGGTAGGGCTGAGCAAAAAACTGACAAAACCGAACCGAACCGAACCGAATCGAACAAAATGGTTCGGTTTCTAAGAGGTCGGTTTCGGAAAACAGGAATCGACAAGTTTCGGTTTCGGTTCTTTCACGACAAAAACCGGAATAAACCGAACCGAACCGAGATCAATACCCAAGTACAACAAAGCACTCATATTACAAGGGAATATAGGAAATATAAAACTGAATAACTAATACAAAGGAGGCTATCATTATCTCTACCTACTGTGGTCCACTCAACAAATACAATACTAGTATACTACCATCATTATTCTTTTACCTCTTTCTTCTCTCTCTCTCTCTCTCTCGTTCCAACACAAGGGTTTTACTAAAATCCTAAACTTCTTTACAAACATCTGTGATTTGCAATTGCAAAGTGTGGACTGTGGAACAAATTAAATTTTCACACCCTAAGTTGTGAAGCAGCAATTGTTCTCTCACTAGTATTGCTCCTCTTGAAGCAATACTATTCGATATTGATGGTACGCTTTGTGATTCTGATCCACTGCACTTCATAGCATTCCGCAAAATGCTTCAAGACGTTCTACTATTTTTATACGAGTTCTCCCTTGAATTATACAAACAAAAAAATTCAAATGTGGTTCACCTTAATGATGTCATTGATGTATGTTTTGTATTTCTTCGTAATAGGCAAGCTAGTCAATGCATGTTACGATGCGATTGCAACCATACCTAGCAATAAGCAACATGCGTATTGTGACTGCGATGCGACATGTTACGATCTGCTGCGATATGTTAAGTGAAATACTGTATATATAGATATGCAATATCATAAAATACATAACATAACATATATACACCTATATGTATATTGTATATATAATTCTTCAAAGGGGGTGTAACTCATATGGTAGAGCACTCACATTGTATGCGAGAGGCACAGAGTTCATATCCCTGAAAGTGTCTATAAAAGCTTGAATCTTAGTCACGGCTTGCTTTAAACGTAGGTCTCTCAGTTCGTGGTATGTAGGTGCCCTTAAGTCCGCCCCATATCTCGAGGCAAAGAGAGGGAAAAGAGTACCTGGACGTAACACATCGCATTGAATGTTGCGACGCAACACGTGATGGGTCATATTGCGTCGTAATTGCACATGTGCGCAACAGGGGGGGGGGTGTGAGATCTGATGCGATGCGTTCAAGTCTTGCATAAGACGCAACGGTCGCAATTGCGTTCGCAACGAAAGCATCAAACTACCTTGGTAATAGGTAGGCTTTAATGGTGGATCCCCGATTACGGAAGACTTCTTTATCAAGATAATTAACGGTAAACATAACGATGAAATTGCCGGGATCCTTTTTTCTTATTGGGATCTTGAGAGGAGCTCACTCTTTATGGTTGATAAAGAGGCCGAGTTTAGGAGGTAATTTCAAGTGTGTTCTCTTTTTGGCTGAATTAGTACTTAGTCCCTTTCAGATTTTGTCCCTTCAGTTTCGATTTCGGTTCGGTTTCACGCATTTTCTTTTTGTTCGATTTCAGTTCGGTTTTTCCAACCGTTCGGTTCGGTTTTTCCAACCGTTAGGTTTTTAGGTAAAACTGACCCGAGTTCACCCCTACTTGCTGGTCTTGAGTGGGTGTGGCATACTATTATACAATCCAAACTACAAGGGTTTGCATGGAAAGTATGGCATACGGTGGTAGATGTGTATATCTTGGGTGGTGTTTATTTTGCTGCTAAAAAAAGTTTCAGCAGCTTCAGTTGGTTTCATGTTTTTTTTTGTTGCTAAAAAATTATTCAACCTCATTTTTTCAACACTTGAGAGATGCTTAAAAAAAATTCAGCACATATCTCCCCTCTTTTATCCCGATTTTGCCCTTCCTTCTCCATCTCCAACCCCTCGAAGAAATTCGCAAAAAGCAACGAAATGGTACTTTTCTTTCTCTCTTCCATGAATCTCTCATATCTCTCTCTCTCTCTCCGCACATTGTGAAATTGCTTTTGAAATTGAAATTGGGTATGAAAGTTTGAATTGAATTTGTTTGATTAAAGATTAGTGATTCCCTTTGTGAAATATTGAGGCAATTTGAGCTCAAACTAAGGAAACAATCTTTGTAGTTGCTCGACTTGTGGTTTTGATCATTGTAAGAGTTAATGCTTTGTTTGATTCTAGCACGCCGTTTTGGGGGATGTTCTGCAAGTTGGGAGGGTTTGTTGTGAATCGTTACTTTGGAGAGACTGGACGTAAACTCGTAAGAAACATTAGGAAAGAAATTATGTAAAAGTTTATTTGTATACTAGTGGATACCCGTGTCTACATCACGGGTATTTAAAACATTTACCAGCTTTCAGCACTTCTTAGAAAAAGAGCATTATAACTTATTCAACACTCATCATTAAGCATTCAGCACTCGAAAAATTTATTCAGCATTTAGCACTTACTAACTTACAAAAAAACAAACGCTCAGTTCAAGAAGCTCATATTCATATTGTTTTAACATCAAAGTGCAACTGTTAAATTAATGAAGGTCATTAGGATCTCTTTCACTTATTAGTGGGAGGTGAAATTGCTACTATTGTTTAGACTGCTATTGTTGCTTTTTGTGGGGTAATTCCAAACTTTCAATCTCTCATTTCAAAGGACGTGGACAAAATCTGTCTCTAAGAAGTCTCAACTGGGTGTCATCGAGGTTGTAATACCTGCTCTGGTGTGTCGGCAATTGTGGCTATGTCGAAAGAAAGCTCGATATGATGGTATTCATGTCATCGCCAAAGTATTTGAATAGATTTGAGAAATCGTTTTCAAAATTCACTGTTAGAAAGAGTCCTTTCTCTGCACGCTATACAAGTGTGTGTTCTCCATGTCAGGTTTAAACCACCAAATCTAGTCACTTGGTTAAGGCCTACTTCAGGCTACAATCTCACACAGATGGATCTGCATTAGACAATCCTGAAGATTGTGGAGGTGATGAACTGTTGACAGACGTGAATGGTAGAATCAATGGGGTCTCTCAGATGGTAAGAGCATCGACAGCAGGGGGGCAAGGGCATCACACAAAAGGAGAGAGAAAAGATGGGGTTTTTTTCCGCAAACTTGTTGTAGCCAACATTTGGTCTTGGAGAAAAATTTAGAAAAAACCTTTTCATTTCGCTCCTAGAGATGAGCTATTATCTTTGCCAAAAAAATATCTGTTGTAGAAGCAAATGTCATCAACCCCAGTGTTACATTCGAATATCACAATCCAGTCTAAATCAGGTTAATATATATGTAAATTCGACAAAACCACGATAAGACAGTTGAAGAGCCGAAATGCTAAAATACACAGGGGTACAGCTTATACCATGAAACAAAAGTTGCCAGAGGAAGAATACACCTGAGCTGCAATCTTACCTTCGTTGAAAATGTGAGGAGACATTGGCTTTAATCCTTTTGGTCCATCAAGCTCCCACTGCCACTGACCTTCTACTTTTGAGGATCCATATGGACGGTCTTCATCACTGGGCAAAGCATCTGGCCTCCCCGAGAAATGGTTCGTTCCTGAGCCATGTTGCATTCTCTGAGCAGAAATTTGCTGCATCTGAGCAGCGTACGAATGGGCACCAGAATCAGAATACTGTCCCTGACGTCTCATTTTGCTGCTTTTTACCACATCAATTCATTCATTTCAACAAACAAATACAACAGCTAAAATTCCAACAATGTAAATACATATACAGTATCTGGCATGTTAATTAAATCTCAGTATACTTGTATATGGTAAAACCTTGAAAAAACATAGACACTGAGGTTCAATAAAGGAACTACACAGAGAAGGGCATGATCTCAAGGGTATAAAACCAACTTCAAAGTAATTATTTCCTTGAGTATCATACTTTCAAATATTTTAAAAAAAACTTAAATTAAATATTAATGTCCCTCCAGAAGGTGAATGATGAAAGGTTAGGAATACAAGCTTTATTAAGAAGGAAAACATACACACAATCTAACTATTACAATTCACTCAGGTGGCCAAATGAAGCAAACAAAGGAAAACACACAAGAAAAGATTAAACAAAGCCTTAGAAAGCTCAACTAGGTTTGCACCCCTAAAAGCTAAAGCAACAATCCACTACTCCAACAACACCTCAGCAACCGCTAATAGTAGGGGTGAGCATGAACCGAAAAAACCGATCAGGTCGGTTTTTCGAAGTAGCTCGGTTCGGTTCTTAGTTTTTGTAACCTGTAAAACCCGAACCGAACCGGTTTATTATTGCATTTACATAAACTACCCTTAGGTTTAGACTTCAGTAGTAGCAAACTTCAAGCCTCTTTTCCTCTCTCTCTGCAATCTTCAATTCTTCATGTAAGTTCATCTCTCTCTCTCAATAAATGTTAGTAATTAGAGTTTGTATTTCAGCAACTCAGGTTCCTCTTTCTTTTCCTCTCTACCCAATTTACCCTAGCAAAACATAATCAATAAATGTATAATCGACAGTTCTGCATTGAAATTGAAGATTCTATGAAATATTACTTACTTTCGACGAATGATTCTCATTGTGGTGATGTTTCTTAGTCGAAGACATCGAATTAAATTAAGGTTTTGGATTCAAGTGCAACTATGTAATGATTGTGAGATTTTGAGAGAGGATGATTGAAAGCTTGGAGGGTTGAAACTTGAGAGAGATTTGTGAGGGAGAGAAGAAAGCGAGACACAGTTAGAGCATCTTCAGCAGTACTGGTGCTTGGAGCATCATCAGCATTAGCTCAAATGTAGCTGGTATTGGAGCTCAAATTCGCAACTGAAACCAAAATATTTCCTCTGTCTCTTAGAACAATCATGAATCTCCATTTATTCAAAATCAAAGAATCCAAATGATGAATTTTAATTAGAAATGGAATTAATTTGGGAGTGGGTTTGGTTTGGGTTTCTTTATTGGTGGAATTTATTAATGGGGTTTCACTAGGGGATTCCCCTCCCTCCCCAAATCTCACCAAGCTCTCTCTCCCCTGCCTTTACTTGTTAAGTTTTTTTGTGCAATTGTTTTTGCTATTGTTAATTGTTGTTTGCTGTTGGAATTGTTTTGTAGATGGAAGTTGAACAATTGCAACCAAGTGGAGAAACAACTCAAGTTGTACCGAATGCCAAAAATTCTACTCCGGTTGTTCCAACGCCACTTTCACAAAACAAAAAAGGAGATAACAAACGTAAAAAATATTTAGCTTGGGATCATTTTACTCCAGTAGAAGGAAGTGATCCTCCTCATGCCTCATGCCATTATTGTAGCACAAGCATAAATTATGATCTTAAAACTAATGGGACAAGTACTATGAAAAACCATATAGCAAATGTGTGTAAAAAGTATCCATTTGGAAAATATGCTTAAACTAGTAGTCAACGAACCTTATCTTTTAAGAAGAAAGGAGATGGATATGAGGTTGTGGGAACTATTTCGAGTGTAGAGGCTTGTCGATTAGCATTGGCTAAAATGGTTGTGGGACAAGTACTATGAAAAACCATATAGCAAATGTGTGTAAAAAGTATCCATTTGGAAAATATGCTTAAACTAGTAGTCAACGAACCTTATCTTTTAAGAAGAAAGGAGATGGATATGAGGTTGTGGGAACTATTTCGAGTGTAGAGGCTTGTCGATTAGCATTGGCTAAAATGGTTATAATGGATGAATTACCTTTTAGGTTTGTGGAACGCGTAGGTTTTAAACATTTTTGTAATGTTTCTATTCCAAAATTTATCGTTCCATCTCGCTTTACCATAGCTAGAGATTGTTTGAAGTTGTACAAGAGTGAGAAAGAACATTTAAAAGCACTCATTAAAGGTAAAAAAATCAGCCTTACAGCGGACACATGGACATCTAATCAAAACTTGTGCCATATGTGTCTCAACGTTCATTGGATTGACAACGAATGGAAAATGGAAAAAAAGATTCTAAATTTTTGTCAAGTTGTTAATCATAAGGGAGAGACCACTGAGATTGTGGTTGAGAAATGCTTGATTAATTGGGGGATAGATAGCATTTTTTGTATTACGCTTGATAATGCAAGTTCTAATAGTACCGTGGTTGATTACTTGAGGCGAAACACTAAAAGTTGGAATAATACCATTTTGAATCACGAATTTTTGCATATGAGATGTTTGGCGCATATACTTAATTTGATTGTTTCCGATGGTTTAAAAGAATCAAGTGAAGCAATTACTTCGATAAGAAATGTTGGAGATTTGTAAGGTCATCTTTTCATAGACTATAGCGTTTTAAGACAACTGTGAAGGAGGCTAAATTGGAGGAGAAAAGTTTGGTGTGTTTAGATGTTTCAAATGAAGTTAAAGGGAGTTGAAAAAGTTTGGAATGGCATTTCAAAGATTAACTGAAAGAAAATCGGGGTACCGTGCTTATTTTAGAGAAGGGATAGGGGGAAAGAACATTTTGGGGCCTCCATTTTGTGTAGATTGGGAAGATGCAAAAAGACTTGTGAGATTTCTTAAAAAAAATTACCATGCAACATTGAAGTTTTCTGAATAATTATATGTTACCTCAAATGCATTTTTTCAAAAACTTGTTACCATACAATCCAAATTGATTTCCTATAAAAAAAAAAGTCTAGATGTTAACTTATCATTGATGGCGAGACGCATGCAAGGGAAATTTGATAAGTATTGGGATATGAGAAAAATCAATTTATAATTGTATGTTGTGGTTATTCTCGATCCGTGATGCAAAACGAAGTATGTAAAATTTTGTTTGGGTTCAATATTGGATTTTAATTCATTGAAGATGGATGATATGATGTTAAAGGTGAAAGATGCATTGATTCGGTTACACGATTGACATCTAATGAAACAAGGTGGGGCTCAATCATCCCAAGGGCTAAGGAGGGGCGTTCATTATGATGATAACGATGAGGATATAACTTTGAAATATGAAAAACACTTGGAGGAAGAAAGTAGTTTGGAGAATAATTCAGACGTTAAAAAGTACTTGGGAGAGACGTGCAAACCAATAAGGGGGAGCAATTTGATATATTAGATTGGTGGAAGACGAACTCATCAAGGTACTGGATCCTTTCTCTTGTTGCAAGTGATATATTGGCTATTCCCGTCTCTTCAGCTGTATCGGAGTCGACTTTTAGCATGGGAGGTCGAATACTTGACTCTTTTTCGTAGTTCATTGGCTCCTACCACGGTGGAAGCTCTTATTGGTGCCCAAGATTGGCTTCGGACAACTATGGTCCCAATTAATATTCGTGAGACATTGACCGAAGTTGAAGAATTAGAAAAATTCGATAAAGGTAATGAAATATTAATTTACTTTGTTTATTTTTATGTTCTTCTAGTTTGTTGCTAACTATTATACGTCTTTCTTTTATAATACTTTTTAAAGTTGCTCGGAGGATCATCTTCACATCCTTCTCTAGTTGAGGATTAAAAAATCACTTTTTCTAAGTATGGTTTATATGTGTACTTGTTACTTATTTATCCTGGAAGATTTGGATAGTAGTTTTGACCTTTTAATGTGTTTTTATCATTGGTTTATGTTATATCTCTTTAATCCGTATATACTTTCCACGTTTTATTTCTTCTTGAGATTACCTTCCTCCAAATTCACTTCTGCTAGTTTTTTCATTGCACAAAAGTAGCCTTAGTTAAGTACATTGCACATCCATTTCATTCACGACATACGTAGAGTATTCTATGCTCCACAAAAAAAAGGCATTTGCTTGATGGTTTGGCACATGCGGAAGCAGCACCATGGGGGACTTGTATTGCCTGCAATGTAGTCAATCATGGCTTGAGAGATAGTTGCTACCCACAGTGTCTGAATGCCCTTGTTAATGGCTACCATCATCCATTTATACAGCACCATAGGGAACTTTTAGACACTGCCTATTTTTGGCAGAATCTCAAACTTTTGTGATCATCCTAGAGACTCTGTCACTAACATCATGTTTGATATCTTTGAAGACACTCAAAAGTTTTATGTCCATGCCTAAAAATCCTATTGTTTCTCTCCCTTCAAGCATTATATACAAAGGCCCAAACATAATCTTAGTGGCTGTTTCAGAGTAGTTGAGGTTGCAAAGCCACTTCACTTCCTTCTCAAAGCTTCCAATTTTATATGGCATCTCCTTAACTATGACTATCATACTTCCAAAACAAAGCTACAACTCACAAATATATAAGGGACACCCTCATACTAACTTGCTTTTCTGTCTACCGATTTTCCCTTTGCTAGATTTCTATCTACAAATTTATAGTATTGTTTAACGGCTTTAATTAAGCTATGTTTATTTTTATATCATGTTTTCTTAACAGTTCCTTCTTTTATGTATGTTTTCTTATTCTTGTTAACTGCTTTAATAATGTTATGTGTTTTGTGTGTTTGGTCAGAATTCAATGTTGGAATATTGTTTTAGGAGCTGAGGAGAGTTGTGGAGCTTTGTTTTGTGTATTCTGTAATAGTTCAGAATTCATGTTGGAATATTGTTTTGGGAGCTGAGGAGAACCCTAGAGCTTTGTTTTCTATATTTAGTTGAGAATTCACGTTGGAATAATTCTTTTGTTCTGTAAACTTCAAAGTTTAACACAATTGGGAGCTGAGAAGCTTGAGGAGAAGGGGATGTTTTGCGTGTTTTCTGTAATTGTTTAGAATTCATGTTGGTCTAATGTTTTGTGTTATGTGAACTTCAACGTGTTTTCTATTCTGATTTCTATTTTTTATAGAGTGTACTAGTGCAACCCCGATCCAAAATTTGTTTCTTATCGATAAAAGGACTTTAATGTTTGATGTTTGTAATTAATGGGCTTTAATATTTGATGTAAGGGCTTTAATGTTTGTGGTAAGGGCTTTAAGGTTTGTACAAAATTTTTGATGAAAATCTGACCCGAACTGACCCGATCCAAAATCAGTTTGGTTTCGGTTTTAGCCTTTGATTTTTGGTTCGGTTCGGTTCGGATTTTAGATCCAAATCGGTTCGGTTCGGTTCGGGTTCAGATTTTAGAAACCGATTAAAGTTGGTTCGGGCACAGTTCAGGCCCAAAACCGACTCGTGCTCACCCCTAGCTAATAGTACTCTCCAAAAAGGACCTTAATTTCATGCAAAAAATTAGGGTCTACTGTCGTAAAATTCTCTAGTATCATCAGGAGCCTACTTGCTAAATCAATGCTAGCACTAAAGTTAGCTTTTCTCCAGGTATGAAAAACCTAAGACTTGTGAAACCTTTCTTAACGCCCACTGAACATAGTATCTCCAAGGCTAGTGTTCTTTCTGTTGGTCAAAGCTTGATATGACGACATGCCCAACATTTTGAAAAAGATTGGCATCCCTTTTCAACCTTATTACAGGTTTACTTGAGCCTGAGTTCTAGTATGTAATTATACTTTTTGGTAGTTTGTAGAGTCTGTCTACTTCTATTTGTTCATGGATGTAATTCTATCCTAATCTCATTAATTTGCCAAAAAAAAAAAAAGTATCTCCAAGGCACTTTGTCTAAAGAGAAGACGAGTAGTGAATATCTATTTTAGATTCAGAAAAGACGCAAAGTTGAATCCATACAGACTATACCAGCTTCTGCCATGGCTTCAATGATGGCTCTTCACTCTGTGTAAAGGTTGTGCTGGTGCCAATATTGTGAAGTAACCCGTGAAAAGAACATCATGGCCCATGAGGATTGCACCATAACCTGCCCTCCCAGATAGAGAGGTACCAGTAGCCTAAATATAATGGTTGATACGTGCATATAACCCTTTATGGAAGACTCCTAGATTTGAAAACTTGGCAATTGAATCTAGGGATGTCAACTGTAGGTTAGGTTGTCATGGATGACAGTATTCCTCATTGACCAAATGGTGTAGACAACAGCATCAATGGAGTAGTTTCAAAGCTCTTTAATATGGGAATTGCATGCTTAGCAAGCTCAATGATAGCTCTAGGATCTTCATATTCAGTCAACTTGAAAAAGAATATGCCGGAGTTCCAGCGCCATAGGTTTTTGACCCCCTGTGCACATCTAGAATAGGTGGCTAAGATTCTCAGTGTTACCCCTGCCAAAAGGATATCTAGCAGCAAACTCAACCCACAATGCCGAAACTTGTTATCATCGAGGAGATCCCCATTAAACAGTCTATTAAACTGTGTTGTTTTCTCCCAGACCCATTTAGACAACAAGACAATGGGTCTAGAGGCTCTCTTAGACACAAAAACAGCTTTAACGATAAAGTTACAAAGTGGACCTTAAGTCCACGCTGATCTACATTTTTTTCTTTCCTAAACAAAAACGTTGTTTAGAGCAATACCTTGATGTTAAAGACTGGAACCTGAAAGAGGGGTCCCTAATCTTCTTACATTTGATGTTATTAACTTAGTATTTACAAACATCTACATTCACATTTGACTACCTCGCTTGCATATATGCATAAAACCAACACCCATGCAGGTAAATTAGCCTTGTTAAATTGAGGGGATAAACAAGAACGCAGAAGACCGACACCAATAATACCAACTTCGCTTAAACGGGGTCGAAGGGGATAACTGAATTGGGTTCCTAAGCAAACATCTACATTCACATTTGACTACCTCGCTTGCATATATGCATAAAACCAACACCCATGCATGTAAATTAGCCTTGTTAAATTGAGAGGATAAACAAGAACGCAGAAGACCAACACCAATAATACGAGCTTCGCTTAAACGGGGTCGAAGGGGATAACTGAATCGGTTTCTACACAAAGTGGGTATAGTGTTAGTGCAATGCCACAGTATAACCTTAAAAATGATGACCTACCAACACAATTAAGCAAGTAGTTTTAGTGTTTATGTTGTCGAGGCGAACACGCGGATACTCCTAATTGATTTCAGACGAAACACCCAAAACAGTAAAGTATCACCCTAAACAATTCACATTCAATAACTAAGTTGATTGAAGAAAAACCCAATGAAATGACATTGATTAATCAATTGAAATCAACTCAAATGAAGAGAGATAGAATGGAGTAATCCAATGGTCATGCATTACAAGAGACTTTTTAGCACTAAAGTAAAGATGAGAGAAGGGAGTAAGCATAAGGTTGGTGGCTTGGCTGCTGATGTTCAGAGAGCCAAAGATTTCCTTATTGATGCTCAAAATAGACTGCAGAGGTCACCCTTCAATGATAACTTGTCTTAGTTGAACATAACAGTCTAGTTAACTATGTCCAGCTTGCTAGGAAAGAGGATACTTTGTTAAAGAAAAGGGTTAGGGCTAATTAGCTTTAGTTTGGGAGTCTTAACAGTGCTTTCTACCATAAAGCTATTAAAGCTAAAAGATCTATGAACACTCCTATGTCCATCCAGAGTGCGTAAAATGAAACCATCTTTGACCCTAAGGTTGTAAGTATGTTATTGATTATCTTCACAACATCCTTGGTAATGGGGATATGAAGGTATTCTAGGTCGGGAGTTTAAAAACAAAGTGCAGAATAATGGCCATGAGTTTTTAACTCAAGAGGTGAGTGATGAAGAGGTTAGGAGTACTCTCTTTAGTATTGGGGGTTCAAAATCCCCAGGTCCTGATGGGTTTAATGGCCAGTTTTTTAAGTATAATTGGAACATTGTTAGGAAAGATTTAATTAAGACTGTTAGAAACATTTTTGAGAGTGACAGGATGATGACCGGTGTTCAAGTCCACTATTATTACACTTATTCCTAAGGTGCCTACCCCTTCTTCTCTTGGGAACTATAGGCCTATATCATATTGTAATGTTGTGTAAAAAACCATCTCCAAAATTCTCACCAATAGACTAAAAAAGTGTCACCCCAAGCAATTCACATTCAATAACTAAGTTGATTGAAGAAAAAAACCAACCGAATGAATTGATTAATCAATTCAAATCAACTCAAATGATGAGAGAGAGAAAAAAAAAATTGAGTAATCCAATGGTCAAGCATTACAAGAGACTTTCTAACACTAATGTGAAGATGCGATAATGGAGTAAGCATAAGGTTGATGGCTTGGTTGTTGATGTTCAAAGAGCCAAAGATTCCCTTACTGAGACTCAAAATAGACTGCAGAGGTTACCCTTGAATGATAACTTATCTTAGTTGAACATAACAGTCTAGTTAACTGTCCAGCTTGCTAGGAAAGAGGATAATATGTTAAAGCAAAGGGCTAGGGCCAATTGGCTTTAGTTTGGGGGTCTTAAGAGTGTTTTCTACCATAGAGCTATTAAAGCTAGAAGGTCTATGAACATTCTTATGTCCATCCAGAGTGAGTAAGATGAAACCATCTTTGACCCTAAGGTTGCAAGTGTGTTATTGATTATCTTCACAACATCCTTGGTAATGGGAGTACGAAGGTATTCTAGGTCTGGAGTTTAAAAACAAAGTACATAACAGTGACCATGAGTTTTTAACTCAAGAGGAGAGTGATGAAGAGGTTAGGAGTACTCTCTTTAGTATTGGGGATTCAAAATCCCCAGGTGCTAATGGGTTGAATGGCCACTTTTTTAAGTATAATTGGAACATTGTTGGGAAGGATTTCGTTAAGGCTGTTAACAACTTTGTTAACATTTTTAAGAGTACAGGATGTTGACCGGTGTTAAGTCCACTGTTATTACTCTTATTCCAAAGGTCCCGAACCCTTCTTCTTTTGGGAACGATAGGCCTATATCTTATTGTAATGTTGGGTATAAAACCATCTCCAAAATTCTCACCAACAGACTAAAAAAGGTCATTGCTCTCTGATTAGCTCTAACCAAATTAATTTTGTAGAAGGCAGACATATATCACAAAACTTATTGATTGCTCATGAGCTTATGAAAGACTATCACAAGGACTGTGGGACTGAAAGAAGCACCTTTAAGATTGATTTGAAAAAGGCTTATGACCTGGTGCAGTAGAAAGTTGCTTTTGCTACTATGCGTGCCCTTAACTTCCCTAGTACTTTCATCACTTGGATTGAACAGTGTATAACGACCACACACTTTTCTATTTCTATTAATGGTGCACTGGAAGGGTATTTCAAAGGTGAAAGAGGTCTCAATCAAGGGGACCCTTTCTCTTCCTTTTTTGTTGTGATTATGGAGATTTTTGACTTATTACTTGAGAGAAAAAAAACTGTAAAAAAGGCCTTAATCTCCATCCTAGATGTTCATTGCCCCAGCTCGCTCATCTGGCTTTTACAGAAAATTTTCTGGTCTTTCTTAAGGGGGATATTGTCTGCAAATTCTGTTAAAGACTGTTTATACCAGCTTAACATATTTACTGGTCTTGAAGTGATCTTTGATAAGTCTAAACTCTATTTTGTAGGTGTGGAGACTTCAAATAGACTGGCCATCTGTGAGATACTTGGTACTGGAGCTAGAGAGCTCTCTTTCAATTATTTGGCAGTACATCTTCTCTCTTGAAGACTGAGAGCAAGAGATTGCCAAATCCTTATAGATAAAATGGCTAAAAGAATTTACTCTTGGCAGAATAGGTTCGTATCGGGTGCAGGCAGGCTACTTTTGATCCAGTCAGTTCTCCAAAGCATCACTGTTTACTTTATAAGTATTTTCATATTGCCCTAACATGCTATTGATAAAATCAACGAAGTGTATGCTAATATCTTATGGTTTGGCTCTCGTGTGCAACATATAAGCTCTCTTATTGCTTGGTCTGACTGTTGTTATCCCAAGTCTGAGAGTGGCCTGGGAATTCAAAGCCTCAAAGTGCGGAACCAGGCAGCCACCCCTTAGACACACTTAGAGAGTAGCTTCCAAATGTTACAACATTTGGACTTGAGCAAGTAAGTCAGAACCGGAATAGAAATTGCTGGTTCATTGACATTCCTCAAAGCTGTTCATGGGCTTCGAAGAACATCTATAAATCTAGGGATATTGCTAAGACCGTGGTATTTCAAATAGTAGGGAATGGTAATAAGACCATGTATTGGTGATATCCTTGGGTGCCAAGTGGTATCTTACTCAATAAGTTCCCCTGGGGCTCAGGTATGATTCCACTCTTTCCATCAATGCCATGGTGATTAAGGTTATCTTAAATTTTGTTATCTCAATCCCTATGCACAATAGAAACTCCAATTGTAATGGTGTGGAGATTTTACCTTATGGTGAAAATGAGATTGTGTGGCTTTTTTTTTGAGTTGGAAGCTGCTTGTAGGAATTGATCCCAGGACCTCTTGGTTTTTATTTTCCAAGCCACTACCAACTGAGCAAGCCCTCGTTAGTACTGCATCTACTTATGATTGGATTAGGCCTAAGAGAGACACAATGGACTGGAGTGACATTTGCTGGAGCAAAATTAGCTCCCCTAAAAGCCAATTTACCAGTAGAAGGCAATTAGGGGAGCTCTTAATACTCAAAATAAATTGGTTCAAAAGAGAATTTTGAGTAATGTTTATTGTAGTGGCTGTGTCTTTGTAGTAATCCTAGTAAGGGTATACAACAAATGTTTATGGAGTGCATTTTTTGGCTAGAAGTAAGGATTGTTGGTTTTCTTTTTTGCAAAAATGTGGCACTGCTAGACAAAGTGGTTCTCCCAGTGATAAGACTGAGTGACTGTGCTGCCTCAACTCAAAAGACCTTCTTGCTACTGTTCTCAAAACTACCTTAGCTACAATGACTTACTACAATTGGATTGCCTAAAATGAGAAGATTTTCGAATTGAAGATTATCTTTCCAGTAGTTTGGAGAAGAGAATGCATACTGAGATAGCAGAAAGGTTGAACATGAATCTCAAGACTGTGGAGGATAGTTTGAGAGCTAGAAGAACTTTGCAGGTTTGTGGAGTGCAGTTTAGTTACAAGGAAAAAATTGTTATTGAATGCATGGTCTTCTCCTCCAAGAGGGACTTGGTTCTTAAGTACTGATGGCTCTCAAGGAGATCTTGGGGGGCATGGGGGTCTATTGAAAGACTATGAAGGGAACTGTATGGTTGCTTATGCTGGGAAAGAGAACCCCCAAACTATTATCATGCCTGAGATGAAGGCAATTGCCAAAGGCTAGGACTTGGCAGTTGAGAAGGGCATTACTAACTGGCCATTCCACTGATACAACTCTGATGGTACAGTACATTAGAGATGGTGTCACCCCTCCTTGGCAGTGCAAAAAAATGATAAAGAATTTAAAAGAAGAACCTCTAAACTGGAGAAATTTTGTATTTACCGGAGTGTAATTTTTGTGCTAATTAATAGGTGATATAGTGTTTTCCCCTGGATCCTTTCCTTCTCAGATTCTTGTATTTCTTGATGAGGATACCAGAGGTACATTTTAGGATGTAACTTTCTGGATTCTCAATGTACCTGGTCATGGGGTCTTGCCTAACCCCAGCTTACCTTGCAAAAAAAACATTGTTAATTGACGCCAAAGACTGAAACCTGAAGGGGTGGTCCCTAATCTTCTCACAATTGATGTAATTTATTTAGTATTTACAATGATCTCAAACATTAGGCCCAACGGAAAGCTGGTCATAGTGGGGGTTTCAAAAGCCCATTTACCGCTACAAATATCTAGCTTGAAAACATCCCAATGATCCAAATTGAGCTCAATTTAACTCTAGTACAGACAGCTTAACGTCTGACCAAATTCGGAACTTCTTATACTGTCAGGGGACTATAATTGCATTCCTAAATGTCAAGCAGACACCTTCTTCGTTATCAAACATGTTCCAAGCTGACTTCATTGTCATAGCTTGCTTAATTTCTTTAATTTTTTCGACGCTAAGGCATCTTTCAACTCCCACATTTTATCCCATTATCCAGTAATACCCTCTATCTAAAACGCAACAACTCACAAAAAAAATACAACAAAATAGCAACATACACAATAAATATCGCACTCCTACCACGCAAAGCAACCCAATAAACATTTGACTACCTCGCTTGCATATATGCATAAAACCAACACCCATGCATGTAAATTACCTGTGTTAAATCGAGGGGAAGAATGGATAAGACCGATACCAATGATACCAACTTCGCTTAAACGGGGTTGAAGGGGATAACTGATTCGGGCTCCTAAACAAGTGGGTATAATGTCAGTGTAATGCCACACTATAACTTTTAATATGTATGTTGTTGAGGCGAACACGCGGATAATCCTAATTGATTTCAAACGAAACACCCAAAACATAAAAGTGTTACCCTAAGCAATTGACGTTCATCGAATAACTTACAATCAAATACATCAATCAATCAATTAATCGATTCAAATCAACTCAAATGATGAGAGAAAGAGAGGGAGAGAGAGTTGGAACGCACCTCAATTGAAGCTTTCTTTGAGTTTGGCAGCGATTTGTGCTTCAATCAGAGCAAATGGAGGTGAAATTTAGGGACTTGGAGCACTTTTTTTTCCCCAAATGTATAAATTTTGCAAAAAGAATTCCTTTCAAATAGAATAGAGAACCCTAAGATCGTCTCCAGCAGTGCGCTTGGTCATTGATGGCTGAGTTTTATGCTTTAGTAGTTTCTCGAGCCTATCGGTCGAGCTCTGATGTTCGACTAGGAGATTGGAGTTCGTCTAATAGTTGGACAAGGAGCGAATAAAAGTTGTCTCCTATGAAATTAGAAGAGGCACACAACACTTAATGCACAAGATATCTTTTTTGCAGGTGATTTTTGTGTCCCAATATTTGGTATTTTTAGAAGAGTTGTTTTTAAAGTTGATTTGATTTACATGGTCCCACTCATCGAGTTTGTGCCCCAACCACTAGGCAGTGTTAAAGCGTTTAAGTTAGAGTTTGTCTCTCAAGCTATTACCGAGAGCTCGAATGTCCAAGCATTGATGAAGATATTCTAATTAGAGGTTAAAGAGCCTAACACCTACGAAACAATGGCACACGAGCCGACTAACTAAACAAAAACTACCAACATCCCCAAAGGAACCAAAACGAAAAATAATTATACTATAATTATCATAAATAAGCAGCCAAAAATTAGATATTGTTAGGTCCTTGAGCCCCTATTGCACTGATATTGTCCCCACCTTGACCACTGAAAATGGTCAAGGTCAAGGTGTGGGGTTTAATCTGAAAATGCTTCAGTGCAATTTAATAGTTTGTATCTCCTTATATCCTTGTATAAGACTTCATCTTTACCAGATATGGGACTAACTTTGATCCATCGATCTTAACAATCTCCACCTTGGATCAAACTCTGTTAGTCCTCAACTGCCCGCCATCATCGATACGATTAGATACGCCCACCAACAATCTCCACCTTGGCGAGATTCAAGTTTCTGTGGTACACCATCTCATATGTGATCCATGTGCAACATCTTAACTGCTCCACCAGACACAGGCACCGGGGCACCGTATTTTATCCTCATATTTCCATGTGCAACAACTTATCTCTCATCTACATGAGAACCGCATTTTCTCCATACTCTATGTTCCACCTTGAGCACAGTCACCAATCACAGTGGACTATGTTCCGAGTCGAACCATCGGCTCTGATACCAATTGTTAGGTCTCTGAGCCCGCATTGCACCGATACTGTCCCCATCTTAACCACCTTGTATGGGCTAGGTGTGGGGTTTTATCTGAAAATGTCTCGATGCAATTTAACAGCTTGTATCTCATTATATCCTTGTGTAAGACTCTATATGTACCCAATGTGGGACTAACTTTGATCTATCGATCTTAACAGATATTAACTCCAATTTTATTATGTTCTGACCATAAATTTGGTTTAAAGATATTTGTACAAAAATAATACCTATTTCAGGGGACATGGTTAGGAACTTTATTTTGTGTGATCATTTTTTTTATTTTAGTATGTTCACCCCATTTTCTCATATGCGGCTTAGATTAAAACATTGCTCACCAATTTTGTTTTAGGCATTATTTTAAGATGATATTCGATTAGTGGTGTTAAGTTGTTGATTGGAGCAACAATTTTAATAAGACAAATGAGACTAACACCAATAAAGTTCTTCATCTTATCGTTTAAATTGCATGAATAACAGGAGTAATCCAATCAATACCATTTGGTACCAAAAGTAGCATTAACAATTTATCATTTGATGAAAAAAAAATCTTAGTACAACTCTTTAATAGAGGTGACCATCATGCATGAAAAGGCAGATGTGATTCAGTTAATAGCATTCTTTACCAAAAGTAACTATTTATTATCTGATAAGAAGTACACCTAGTACAACTCTTTAACATAGGTGATCCAATCAATAGTCACATAATATTTCATAAACTCCCCAAAGCCTACCCTGTCGACAACTGATTATGTCACTTTATCTGCAATTGATTATGTCTTGCAATATATTTGCATAATAAGTTAGACTTGGCCAAAAATTGCGAGCCGCGAATAAATAAATAAATAAAAATTGCGCAAACGTACCTTGTTTGAAGAATATTTGTTAACTCCATGACCTTAAGCTTTGTCATAACATGTTCATCAACCCTAACCTTTCGAATCATCTTTGAACATACCCCCATTTAAAGGCTTTACTTCATTATCTTCTTCCCTTTATCACTTTTCATCTAACATATAAGCTTGGTTATTTTTTTGACGAACCATGCAAGCACAGTTGCTTTCTTTATTTTCTTATGCTCATCCCCCTTCTTTAAATCTTTCAATCAGAAGTTGAAGAATTTTCTTTTTTATGGTAGCAGGGTCGGGGATTACCCAAAGCGACCAAAACATATGCTTTGGGCCACCACTACCTATGGGGCCTAAAAAAAAGTTTTTTTGTAGTATATGTTAAGATCAAGTTCGGTTTGGGTCTAACCCGCACTGGGTTGAAGTGACCTACCGGCTCCTAATCTGCATGTTCATCAACCCTAACCTTTTGAATTGTCTTTACACATACCCCCATATAAGAGACCTTATGTAGCCTCCTATATATACACCCTTAGGGATGTATTCTCTGTAACCTTAACAAGTTCATCAATAAAGGCTTTATCTTCTCACTCTATATTGTGTTATATCATATGTTGTGCGTGCATGATTAGTAGATAGCTGTACACATATTTTTGTTCTCAACAGTATATGTGTTTTTTATACTATTGTTTTACCTCTCTTCACCTATGGGACCTCCAAAAAAAGTTTTTTAAGTAAACAAGGCTTCATTTTATGGGGTTGCTTTAGGCCACCCAAACCCTAGCCCCGACCCCATATGGTAGTATAATCTGATTCAATAATGGCTTTGCTATGAACAAAAGAAAAAGCGTAATCAATCTAATCATGCAATCACATATAGATAAAGAAGGTAAGCTTTCATTAGCCTAACTTAGGTTACAAAATACATAACCATAATAGGGTTATAAATAGAAGCCTTAAACTCTATAAGGTTAAGAGTTGGTGGGCAACCCAAACCCAGTTCAGGTTGGGCCCAGACCAAATGGTTGCTAACATTCCCCCTTTGGGGTGTCCCATATCTAGACAACTTGCCTCATCAAAACCTTCGCCTAGCAAAATCCATTGGGTAAAAAGCTATGCAAGGAAAAAGTACAATTCTATATCACAGATTGGTGGTGGGAGCGTATAATACTGCCTCATCAGAACCTCCTGCTAGAAAAACCTCCATGGAAAAAACTATGTTATCAGGAAAAAGAGTACTACAACATGCATATGCCCATGTCAGGTGGAGACTACTTCCCCTAATGTCTATCTCCTAGAGACGTCAATAAATATAAACTTCGAATGCCTATTATGTGTACCAATTTCTTAAATGTAGGATATGCAAGAACCTTCGTTTATAAGCCTGCTAAGTTATCTTCTGAACGTACTTGAATTATGTCAATTGCATTCATCTTCTATAACTCGTAAATATGGAAGAACTTCAGTAAAATATGTTTGGTTTTATCTCCCTTGATAAAACCTTATCTACTATAGAGTGTTACCAAAAATATTCTCTGCCAGCTTCGTGAAGTACAAGAATTTATGCGTGATTTGAAGAGGTAGCCATCATCGTCTGTTTCACTAATCTCCATAATATCACTGTATTCCCATACATGAACTCATATCCCGACTGAGATCGGCCTTTATACGGGTCTGACAAATATCCTGCGTCGGCGTACCCTATCAATTTATGTTTACCACTTTTTGGGTAGAATAGACCCAAGTCTGTTATGTTTTTCAGGTATCGCAAAATGTGTTTGATCCCATTCTAGTACCTTTGGGTAGGAGCAAAACTGTGGCGAGCCAAGCAATTTACCGCGAATGAGATATCGGGTCTAGTACACCCAGCTAAGTATGGTAAAACACCAATTACTCCTAGATATGGTACCCAGGCCCTAAGAATTCCTCCCTCTTATCCGGAGGGTGGAAGATGCCCTTATCCACGTCCAAGTGGTAGAATGCCATAGGTATCTTAGTACTATGTGATGTATCCATACTGAATCGTTTGAGGATCTGTTCAGCATATGTTGCCTGAAGGACGAGTATGCCACTACCAAGGTGTTCGATCTGCAAACCCTGATAGTACTTAGTTTTTCCAAGGTCTTTCATTTTGAATTCCTTCTTAAGGTATTCGGTGACACTCGTTATCTCCCCCAGAGTTTTGATGATATTCAGATCATCTACGTATACGACAATGATAGCAAACTTAGTTTCTGTATTCTTAATGAAAATGCATGAGCAAATAGGATTATTTGTGAAGCCCTTGGCCTCAAAATATTCAGTCAACCTATTATGCCACATGAACCCTTATTGCTTCAAACCGTACAGTGACTTATTTAGTTTTAATACGTACACACCCCATACGTCTGGCTTTATTTCTTTTGGAAGCTTATACCCCTTGGGTAACTTCATGTAGATATCCATATATAGATTCCCATATAGATACGCGATAACTACATCTATAAGACACATGCCTAGATTGTCATCGACAACCGAATGACTGATTAGGTAACGGAATGTTATAGCGTCTATGATCAGAGAGTAAGTTTAATCGTAATCGATATCAGGTCTTTGAGAGAAGCCCTGACAACTGGTCTTGCTTTGTATCTTACTACATCTTCATGTTTATCACGTTTCCGTATAAATACCCATTTATAACCGATATGCTTTATGACATCATGCCTATGGACGATAGGTCCAAATATATTACGTTTTGCTAGCGAGCTCAACTTGGATTGTAGATTCCCATTTTAGCCATTCTTTATGGCTATGATACTCGTCAACCGTAAGGGGTTCTAGATCGTCATCCTCGGTGGCGAACGCAGTAGTGAATTTGAATACGTTGTTGATAATAAATTTAGTACGTTCCCAGGTTGTACCATTACAAACATAATTGATCGAGATCCCAGGTTGTACCATTACAGCCACATCGGGCATGCCTGGTAATGTACCAACTGATTACGTAGTTATAGTATCCATGTCTATGGGTGGTTCCATCCTAAATGAGTCGACTACACCATTAGTCATTTATGGTCTCAATTTTTGTTGTTTTCCCAAAGCCGGTTATTTACCCTTTGGAGGACGCTCACGGGGTCTCTAGACCTTTAATTAATTAGCGGGAGGTACAGTAGTTCCATTCGAATTCTTCAACCGTACAGGAGCATTACTTGCAGGTACATACCCCTTGGTCACTTTAGTAGCGTCGTTGAATGGATCTGACATTTTATTTGCGACCTGTTGTAAGTAAAGTATCTGTTGGACTTCGCTGTCACTCTATTTAGTAATGGGATCTAGATAAAATAATGGTGTTGTTTTCCAAGTTAACTTAGGAACTTCCACAACATTATATGTCATATCTCCCCCTAATACCGGGAAATCGTTTATCAAAGTGATAGTATGTAAATCTCGCAGTATAGGTGTCGCCCGTAGTGGGTTTCAAATATCGGGTGATAGATGGTGAATTATAACTCACATAGATACCAAGGTGACATTAGGGACCCATTTTCGTGCATTGTGGAGGTACAATTGGAACCTACATGACACATTCAAAAGTACGCAAATAGGTAGCATTAGGTTCTAACCCAGTAACTATACTTTGGGGAAAGTTGGTGATTCACACTCGGACACACTCTAATCAATGCTTCGATATGCAAGATTGCATGACCCCAAGTAGTGGCTGGAAGCTAAGATCTTAGTAATAGTAGCCGAGCGATTGTCTGCAATCACTTGATTAGATTCTCCATCATACCATTCTGGGTATGGACATGGGGTACCAGATGTTCCGCATCTATCCCATTAGCAATAAAATAATCATTGAATAGATATGAGGTAAACTCATATGTGTTGTCAAGTTGAATCGACTTGATTAGGTATTCTGGGAAATGAGCCCGTAACTGAATAATTTGTACAAGAAGTTTTAGAAACGCCATGTTCCTAGTTGACAATTGACAAATATATGACCATTTCAAAGATACGTCAATAATGACCATAGAGTGCCTAAACGGGCCACTATGTAGATGGATAGCTTCACATATATCTTCATGGGCGCGTTGGAGAAAGACTGGAGACTCCAACTCCACCTTGGTACTACTAAGTCGGGGTAATTAATTTACCTTGAGAGCAGGCGTTGCAAGGGCAGTCTCGTAGTACATAGATCTTTTCTTCTTTTAATGAATGTCTGGAGCTAGTATCGATAATCTTCCTCATCATCCTTGAAATTGGATGTCCAAGACGATCGTGCCATAATTTGAATATTTTCTCTTGTAAGGGAGAAAATTTTGTCATAGCGTAGGTCTCGACATGCCGAATGTATGTGGAATATAGCACTGAGGGGTGTATTGAACATATTCTAATACTATTTTTTAGCCTTGGGGAGTGGTCAAAGTGATACACAAAACCTAGTTTTGTCATTCTCCCCTAGTTTCTACTTAATATCCATTGTCATGGATTTCTTGAAAGCTGAGTAAATTCATGGTGGAATTACTTGCGTATAATGCGGACTGGATACTCAGTATCGTAATGTTGGGTAGTAGTAATGTGGCACTACCAATGCCTTTTATCATGTTGGCCGAGCCAATGATAGTTGTGGCATCACCGATGCACAGGTTAGAGACGAGAAATATTTATTATCTCATATGATCGAGTACGTGGTACCACTTTCTACCAAACAGTTGTCGCTACTCATATGATTATTGAAGAATGTTCTATGAACATAAAGATCCATATGGGTAACCTGTATATGGCAGATTTAACTATCATACAATAGAATTGACTACTATACCAAGCAAAAATTCTGACATATATTAATTATAACCAAAAAATAAATATTTCATAGATGATGATACTGAATGCATGTCACATCACTTGTTAAACTAAACTAACTACTATGTTCCGAACATAATCTAAAAAAAGTACTAACAAAGCAAATCTACTACTGACAACAAAACAAATAAACTACTATGTACTATTAATATGTGATATCAATCATCTAATGAGAAGGTGTTATTGATTACTCATGGGTCTAGTCCATCACTGCATTAGTATATTCCATCGAGGTCTGACATTCAGGTGTTGAGCTCTAGTTGTAGCATGTTTGGTCTTCATAGTTGCTTGAGAGTTTCATGCCCATAATCCTACTTCACCACATCAAAAACATAGAGATCCCTAATCTAGTTTCTTTAATTCTCTTCTATCTCCCCTTGCAGCCAACTTCTTGATTCCCTGATCTTGCTGAGGACCCAGAGTCTTATGGTTCATTCTTTTTCCATGACCCGCGAACCTGATCCTCTGTGCCCTAGGCGTTGTTATCCTCCTAGGTGGGTACAGTTCGTTATTCTTTATAACTAGCTGTCCGTCTTACTCAGCGATAAGCAATGCCTGAATTAGATCTGAATGCTTCTTGAATTTCATTTTCTCAAACTCTTTCTGAATAGCAGTGTTGAAAGTATTAAATGTAGACAAAGTTTTTTGAATCTTCTATGTCTGGAAGATTTTTTCATCACTTAGTAAAAGTAATGAGGTGACTTTCTGGACTACCATATTGTATGTTGTCACAATCTTGAAATTACAAAACTGGAGATTGTCACAAACCTAATGATCTGCTATAGATCAAAGCGTTGTCACAAACTTTCCCATAATTCCAAGGGATCACCAATGTGGATATATTCCATCTTCAACTCCAAGTTAAGATGACGGTGAATGGCTAGCATAGCCATAGCCTTGAAGGCTTCAGAAGTGGTGTTGTTGGGGACAATGGTTTTAGAGATACCCATTGAATGCAACTGGAGCTCGGCATCCTGACACTAAATAAGATAGTTGGTGTCGTCAAGCATCAACTGAGGGTAATCGAAACTCTTGAGTTTCACAATCATATGAAATACAATATGTAAATTTTGATTTAGTAACAATTCAACGATAAACTTTCCCATGCATATATGAATATCATAGTAATTTAGTAAAATTGTGAACCTGGTTCATATTCGAATACTCATGATATTTGTTAAATCATTAATTTAATGAGTAAAAGAGTTGATTTTAACATAAAAAGTGTATTTTAATAGATCTTAGCCAAGATAGTATATTCAAAACCACTTGTTGCTGTGACTTTAATTGACTATCCTAATTTTTCTAAACTCTATAGTTCTATAAGGTATGTATATTCTAGCATAATGAACCGTTTGCTATAAATATGTGGTGATATTAAATGTTTAGCAGATGAGTGGTTTTATCCACAAACTCTGCTGGGTTCCCCAGATATGTATTTAAACCTATCTTATAACTAACGATCTAAGAGTATATTAGGATACTATTATTACCTATATACTTCTAGATGTTATTAGGTAATATCTAATTGCACCGAAATATGAAAAACTGGTTTCTAGAAGCCATTCTCTTAAAAAATTTAATAGGTTAATCAGTGATTGAGTGCTCAATAATATATTGGATATTCGAGTGTATTTAGAAATAACTTTAAGTCATATCTGAATTAGTCAAGGTTTTTTTTTTTACCTAACCCCTAGTTAAAATAAATAGTATCTAGGGGCATACAGTATTTTAAAATTCTACTAGCTCTCGTAAGAGACTAGGTAAATTAAAACATTATTTTATATCTAATATAAAATGTTTATAAATAAAAATTATAATGTGTTTAACCCTATCTAATTATTTTTCAAAAAAAAAAGGTCCTCTCAAAGGTCAAAGCACAAAAAATAAAAGACAAACAAGAAATCTACTTTTTTTCTTCAAATAAAATAAATTGGTCTTGATTTGGTTTGGATCGGTCTGGACTGAGTTCAGAACCGAAATCTGGGTTTGAACCGAGTTTAGACATGGTCTGACCGAGTTTGACCCGGTCTACCCAAGTCAAACTAGGTTCTGGGTTGAGTCAGGTCTCGACCAGGTTTGACCGGACCAGGACCGGGCCTGAACCAAACTAGACCGCATTTTGGACCATGTGACATGTCACCAAAACGCGTGATACTTTTCTGATCACGACACATGGTAATACGTGTGTGTGACACGTGACCTAATGCGTCACCATAACACGTCAGCACCATGTGTTAGATATGCGGACCACAGGTGCCATGTGGCAGTGCCACTTCAGCATACCATGTAGCAGTGTCACGTCAGCAGTACATGGGACCCCCTAGAGCCACGTCACTACTGATATGTGATAGTAACATATCAGTATATGATACCCTAGTTTCCACATCATCATTGCCACGTAGAGCTGGCAAACATGTCGGGTTTGGGATACACGGGCCGGGTCATAACGGGTTCATGGGTCAAATGCGCAAACCCAAACCCAACCAGTTTAACTAAGCGGTTCAGAAATGTAAACCCAAACCCATCCCTAATTTAAACAGGTCAACCCGACCTGACCCGAACTTTTTAACTAAACGGCTCGGGTTTGGGTTGACCTGCTTCAAAATAATATTCAAAACAACAGTTCAAAATATCATTCAAAACAACATTCAAAACTTCATCAAGAGTATCTCAAAGCAGCATACAAAACAACATCTCAAAAAGCAGTAAAATAGCAGTTCAAAGCAGCAGTAAAACAATAGTTCAAAAAGTAAAACAACAATAGCAATAATCCGTAACAACAATAAAACAACAACAACAATAAAGCAACAACAACAATGTTCTCCTTTTGACCTATCATATGGATTGTGGAGCTCCACTACCACGTGCAATGCTT
Organism: Kingdonia uniflora; assembly: GCA_014058105.1. Lineage (NCBI taxonomy): Eukaryota > Viridiplantae > Streptophyta > Magnoliopsida > Ranunculales > Circaeasteraceae > Kingdonia > Kingdonia uniflora. The sequence goes on from JACGCM010000622.1 coordinate 4,795,334, forward strand.
TCCTCTTGACCTATGCAAGTGAAACAAAGAACGTAAGTGCATAATCTTGTAAAAGGCCACAAAATAAATAAACTTGATAAAGACAGCAACTTAAGCGTAGATTACTTATGGTCAATGTTTAGCAAGACCATGTCCTCGGCTAAATCTTCAAGTGTCGAATCCTTCATGAAAGATAAATCACCTAAGATATCAAAAAAGTACTTGTAAATTATTTATATACAAATGATTCAAATTAATTATCCAAAAATAAAATGTTAAAATAATTTGAAATAAATCACCTTTTGAATATAACCAATCTCGAGTACAAATCAAAGCATCGGCATTATTCGGTTTTAGGGTACTATAGAAAGGATCAAGCACTCTACCACCAATGGAAAACGCTGAATCCAAGGCAACCGTAGATATGGGAAATGAAAAAATATCATGAGCCATTGAGGAGAGCTTCAGATATCGAAATTGGTTTTCCTTCCAAGTACAATTGCAAATGAGATTTGCTAAAATAAGTATCCATCTCCTCATCATCAAAAGCATCAAATGCCTAATAATCAATAAGAGATTAAGAACTATAATTTATCTAAACAAATATTTAAAAATTAATATACCTTCAAGCCATTTATTCCCCTCTTAGAACTTGAGTTGCAAACTCGAGAACTGGCTCGTTCCGAACTAGAACTTCCCACATTTGCATATGTTGAGTAATAGGTCTCCAAAAGAACAAATAATTTATCCCGAACTAGTGTCATCTCCAAATAACCAACTCTATAGATTTGCTTGTATGAATACTCTACAAATTGGAGTTTGTAGTAAGGATCCAAGACCACGGCAAGAACAAATATGAGGTTATGCTTTAACAAATATTTCTCAAATTTTACCTTCATTTATGAAATTACTTTCTTTAGATAAGTGTCTGATCCCTAAATTGCTTTAGATAAAACATGTTGCGCCATAGACTTGTGGAAAATATAAGTTGGAGGTAGTATACTTTGTCCTAGAAAGCACACAAGTTACTTCATAGAAATCAATCAGAAACTCATACAATTTTTCTACCTTAACCCATTCTTCATTTAAGGGGCAATTATTATAGTTTGAATCAAGCATTTGGAGATGGATAAATGCTCAACGATAGTGTAATGCAATACCAAGCATAAGAAATGTCGAATTCCACCTAGTTAAAACATCTTGTCTCAACCCCTTATTAGCTGGAAGAACTAAAATACCTCACACTCTCCATTATCTTTTCTACAGCTTCATCCATCTCCTTCAAACCTTCTTGCACTATTAAGTTTTTAATGTGAGCACAACATTAAACATGAAAAAAAATCTCCATAAGAAAAAAACACACTCCTCAAATTCAATTAGGTCCTAAATAGCCCAATGAATTAGAATCATTTGAGGGTACATTATCCAAGGTAATTAAAAATAACTAATTTTCAATACCCCACTCAGACAAAAGAGTATAAATCTTTTCGCAAATCGAAACCCCATTGTGTGGAGAAGGCATATAAGAGTAATTGAGCACTTTCTTCTCTAATTTCAACTCTTTATTAACAAAGTGGGCTGTTAAAGATATATAACCATCTCTTGTAACTAAGCTCCACAAGTCTAAGCTTAAGCTTATTTTTCTAGGAACTTCAAGCAACATCTTGCGAATAAACCCCTTTTCTCTTTTATATATTTTAAGAATGTCAACTTTTGAAGTATTCTGTGAAACTAGCTTGATATTGCGGTTTGCATATGCTGCATAGTTAAACGCATTTCTTACTCCATCGTATTCAGTAAAACTAAAAGGGAGGGAGTGCCTAACGATGGTAACAAAAAAATTGGGGCCAAACTTAGATGACATCAGCGACATATTAGACTTGGATTAGGACAATGCCATTTGTCCCACCTCACGACTAGTTCTTGCGAGCTTTTATATGCCGTTTCATGTTACCCGTCCCACTTTTCAAGTATGTGTCTGGACAATAATTGTATTACACTTTTTGATACCATCGTCCCCCTACAGGTAATTCAGCAAAGAAGTTCTAAACATGAGAATTATTTTGAATTTTTTTGCTTACCTTTACTTGGAGGCCTTAAAGCAATACTTTCTCTTCCAACAAAAAGTGAATCTTAGTTATCATCATCACTACCAAAGCTAAGCACTTCATTAAGCGAATCACTCTCAACAATGTTTACTACATTCTTCATCTATAAAAGTCAATTAAGATTGAAATACATTAGGATATAATATTACCAAAACATGGACAAGATAACAAAAGCCATTAGAAAACATGAAACCCAAACCATATTAAAGACATTAGGCTATATGTCTCACTTAAAAACATATAATTTCATCTAGCTTATCATAACAAACTAAGGGTGCAAGCCATTTAAATAGTATGTTTCACTTAAAGATTTAAAGTTTCACTTAAATACATTAGGATATATATATACTAAAGTTATTAGAAGCCCATACTATTAGTATTGGATAAAATTAAAACACACAAACCCAATACCAATTTACAGTTTTTGCAGTAAACATTTGCAAAGAAACTAAACATGCCCAATTACCCATCACATAGACACAGATCCTACAATTATTGCTAAATTAAACTAAAGATGATAACCATCACAATTCACAAATGAGAGAGAGAAAGAGAGAGAGAGAAAAAAGAAAGAAAGATATGATATTATATATTTATATTAAACGGTTTGATGAACAAAACCTACTCTAAAAACCAGCAAATGGGTCGATAATCTAAAAGAAAAACTAAATGTGCAGTGTTGAGAGCGACTAAGCTAAATAGATAGAGATAAAATTTCGAAAGACTATTAATCCGGTTGGTTAGATTGATCAAGCCATTGGTTGTTCTTGGGGATCTAAGAACTAAAGAAGGTGGGATCAGTAAGTTGATATAAGTTTGTTGTGTATTAGACCACTAGTTTGCAATGAATTTCTTCCAATGATAAGCTTAACAATAGCTTACCAAGAAATGATAAGTTAAGCTTTACTTCACCAAGCAGGAAAACAATGCGAAGAAAAAGAAGATAAATTCGAAATAAGCAAAAGTTAAGCTTTACTTCACTAAACAGTGTAAACATCACCAAGCAGGCACACTGGGAAGTAAAAGCTAAGCTTTACTTCACCAAACATTAAAATGGAAACACTCTATGGTTCTCCTTCTCCTCATTATCTTCTTCTCCTCTATCTGTTGTATTTGCTTAATCATTCTCTCTATCTCTTTCTACAAATCTCACCAAAAACTAACTCAAATCCATCAATCCCTAAATTTCTATTATATCTATTGTATATGATTATGCAAATAAAACCACCAAATTTCTCCTCAAATTTGTTGAAATTAGCAAATATATTGAGAAACCACAATTTGAAAATAACATACCTCAAAATTGAGAAACCACAATCTTTGAAAGAGAAACTGAGAAACTCAAATCAACAAAGTTGAAAAATAGAGAAGCAAAGAGAAATTTGATAAAGTCAAAGAGTTTAGTCGGGTTTGAAGGAGTGAAGGACTGATGAGTGAGGATTGAGAAACAAAGTTGTGGCTTTGGAGTGAAGGACTGAGGAGTGAGGAGAGGACTCTAGGTTTATGCTTTTCAAACTTAAAAGGGTACCATAAAAACTATATATTGTTGAGAGATAATCAATATAAAGTAATATATTAATACTATATCTTGTGAATAAAAGGAGGGAGAGAAGAGAGATTTCTTATTGATTCATCATCGTGTTTTCTGTACGTAATGCAGAGATATATAAAGATAACCCTACAACAAAGGTAACCGAACCTACTCAAACTCTCCCCATAACCTTATCGGGCCTATGGGTTTGTTAGGATTCCTAATAGGACACCCCAACCTTGTTCAGATCCTAGCTTGGATTGGACCTAACTCCTAACACTCCCCCTTGGGGTGTTCCATACTGGGACTTGCCTCATTAAAACCTCTGCCTAGCAAAACCCCCTTGGTCAAAAAGTTGTACAGGGAAAGAGCACAATCCTATGTCCTATATGGGTTATGGACGCGTATACGTTGCCTCATTAAAATCTCTAACCAATAAAACCTCATAGGATAAAAACTGTACTATCAGGAAAAAAAAGTACAATACGCATATGTCCATGTCAGGCTGGGACTACTCCCCCTGACATCGATCTACCTAGGATGTATCTCCCTGAGATATTGATAAACAAATCTTCTGCATGTTAATTTCGTGTACTAGCTGCTTGAACGCAAGTGGTGCAAGAGTCTTCGTGCATGGATTTACAAAGATGTCTTATGAAATATCTTCGACAACGCCAATCTCATTAGCCTTTTATAATTCATAAGGTTGGAATGGCTTCTATGAAATGTGATTTGTTTTGTCGCCATTGACTTGAATGATGCAAGCTGAATTGTTTTCATACATAGTCGATGCTTTATCTTGGATAGAACACGCTACAACTTCGGTTGATGAGATATATCTTAGAGCACAACCATCATTCTCTGCTAGCTTCATGAAGTGCAAGAATCTTCGTGGTTCAAGGTGTAGCTACCGCTGTCTACTTCATCGATCTTCAAGAATCTTTATGTATCCCCGTACATAAACACATGATCCATTTGATAATGGCCTCTATGTGGGTCTAAAAAGTATTTTATATTGGTGTATTATATATTTTCACGATTACCATTTC